>OY747096.1:21831185-26631185 GCA_963556455.1 Epiblema foenella | reverse complement strand
ACGAAGCCCGCATAATGATGATGTGATATGGTTTTCACAAAACACAAGTTTCTTAAAGTAGAGTTACATCAACTGTACTTTATGAGATCTGTGTTAATCATGTAGCTACCTGTGAGCATCACAGTCACATGAATAACATCACAGATAAGTACTTAAAAGATTTCCCCTGCATAATAAGAAATCTGTCACAAATCGCCTTATTGCATATTTTTGCAGAAAAAAGTACTAGTAAAGGGTTGTTAATTGCCCTAACTGATCCCATAAAAGTTTAACTGTGCAATTGTGGTTGTTAGCAATATTAAAATCTGAGACAAACAAACACGAGACTGCAAAACTGAGAGTTCGTAGTCTTTTTCTACAGTTCGAGTTATCTGCAGATTTTCGATGAAAAGTATTCTACTATGTGTTTTTATAAATTTGAACTTACGTAGATAAGTCTAACCACCGAGTCTTTTTAGGGTCCATACCAAATTAGTAAAAAAAACCCTCATGGTTTCACTTTGTTTGTCTGTCTTGCACATCGCTAAATATCTCAAGAACTACTTATGCTATCGATTTGAAATTTGGAATAGTTTCAAAAAAGATTAACCTAGATGCATAGAACACGGGTTTTTTTTAATTATTTATACATAATTATTTTCTATGGCCAATGACAGCTAAAAAACGACGAGGTGGTTCAAAATTTCATAGTCTAGTGAATATGTCAAATGAGTTACACATTTTGAAATATATTTTTTACGTCGATTCATTTTCGATTTATGAAGGAAAATTAAAAAAAAATACCATTCCCCCTTATCTCCGAAGTTTACCAAGGACAAAATATGGAATTTTTACATAATATTAATATCAACGTATATTTTACAAGAAAAATATAGCCATCTAGTTTTTCTTTTTTTTATCATCAAAAAACATTTCTATACTAAGTTTGTAATTTAATCACCTTTGCATGTTTTTTTGTTATATAATTTCCTACGTGCTTATGCTGAAGGTACATTATTTCAAATGAAAAAAAAAAATTGAAATCGGTTCACGTAATAAAGAATTATCCTTGAAAAACCAAATCAAAAATCAAAATCAAAACATTTATTCTGCAAATAGGCCTCAAGGGCACTTTTACAAGTCAAAATCTATCTAGGTACATCAAATAAAAATAATACAATAATCAAAGTATCATTAATTAAATGTAGTGTTACATGTCAAAAATAAGACTAAGAAACTAATAACAATCGAGATTTGTTAGAGATGTATAAGGTCTCTAAGCGTCAAGATAAAAGGTAATAAAGTAGGTACACTAATCATAATATAAAAGGTAATAAAGTAGGTACACTAATCATAATAACATAACCACCATACAAATTCGCCGATGTAATATGGCGCTGTGCCTATGGCATTTAATTTCTACACCATGTTGTTAAGATTCTCTTTAATTAATTGAGTCGGGACAGGTACACATTTGTGCACGGAACTCTCGGTGCGCGAGTTGGACTCCCACTTGATCGGTTTTTTTAAATTAGTTATCATACTTTTATTTCACGATCGTGGGTGAGCCATGGTTGTGTGTTAAGCTATACGTATGCAGATTGTCGATGTGTGCGTCAGCGTAGGAGCTATAAGTGCACATTGTCTGTGTCCGTATGTGTCACGACTACAACAATAGCTAACCCGCGTTGGTGAGATAAAAGCACTGTACACCATTAATATTCCATATTTTTGCATCGATTATTTATTTAGTGTGCCTATCAATCACGACCTCGATACATATACCATCGACCATCACTCATGGGTAATTTTCAAGTAATTTTGAGAACGACGTATATGCCCTGAGTTTCCGCGTAACATAGGTTGTTTGTCAAAATCTAGTAAACAGTTACGCGACCTGCGACCGGCGGCGCGCGCGCAAGCATGGCCAGTGCAGTGCTTTGATCCCACCGGTGGTAATTGATCAGTTCCATTTTGATCAACCTATCTGTGCCTATAAAATTGTGCCGTGACTAATTGCTGAATAACTGACAGACAATGCGCATGGTACTGTATAAAGAGGTTTTTTTTTAAAGAAAGAAACGTTAAGCGAAGTTATATAAACTCGCAGTTAATGGGACGCTATTAAATAGGTAGTTTAGGTAGGTACCTCCTGTAAAATATGAATAGGTATGTGATTCAATCATTTTAATCTTGTAGATATATATAGACTCTCTGTTTAAATACATTAATAAATATAAATAAATAGATTTAGATTTAGATTTAGATAATTTATTTCATGATAAGGAATTACATTATAAATTTGCACACATGTCAAAATTACAAGAATTGTTATCATGATCGTCATAACAGGAAAAATAAAAATAACATAATGTCAACCCAATGTAACATAATGTGTGTGTCATAATGTGTAATAAAATGGCGTATTTAACCGTTTTTTTAAATTGCTCCCCCAAAGGGGTAAAAAGGGGGTTCCAAGTTTGTACGGGGAGCAAATTTCTTTGAAGGGAGAAATTTAAAACGTCGTAAATAGACTCTCTGTTCAAATGCAACAAAATACATTTCAGCGTTTTTCGAAATTGGTTCCCTAAAGGGGTGAAAAGGGGGTCCCAAGTTTGTAAGGGGACCAATATTTTTTGAAGTCAGTGATTTCAAACTTTGTATATAGACTCTGTTTAAATACAACAAAACACGTTTCAGCGTTTTTCGAAATTGCTCCCCTAAAGGGGTGAAAAGGGGGTTCCAAGTTTGTGCGAGGGCAAATATTTAGTTATATTAAAAATCGATATGGGTGTCATCTTCGACGTTCCTCGGGGTACCGATTACGAAAAAGACATGCGTTTTCAAATGCAAGATGGCGGACATTTATTTTTCTTAAAACTCGATATGGGTGATATCTTCGAGGTTACTCGGCGTGTCGATTACGAAAATGACATCCATTGTCAAATCCAAGATTGCGGACATTTGTTTCTCTTAGAAATCGATATGGGTGTCATCGTTGAGGTTACTCGAGGTGCCGATTACGAAAATCACATGCATCTTTAAATCCCATAAGGCGGACATATATTATTTTTAAAATTCAATATGGATGTCATCTTTGTGGTTCCTCCTGGTGCCGATTACGAAAATGACATCTCCAAGATGGCGGATTTTTATTTTTCTTAATAATCGATATGGGTATCATCGTCGAGGTTCCTTGGAGTGCCGATTACGAAAATGACAACCATTTTCAAATCCAAGATGGCGGACATTTGTTTTCCTTAAAAATCGATATGGCTGTCATCTTCGAGGTTCCTCGGGGATCCGATTACGAAAATGACATCTAAACATACATACATACATACGTAGGTACTTACAAACATACGGGTGAAACTAAGAACCTCCTTTTTTGTAGACGGTTAAAAATTACGCTTAGTACCCGGGCGAAGCCGCGAGAAAAGCTAGTAATACTATAAACGTAAAAGTTTGTGCTGATGTATGGATGTATGTTCCTCTTAATAATCTTAAAAACTACTGAACTAATGTCTATGACTCTTTCCAGTATTGTAGATTAGACATCAGAATAACACATAGACTACAATTTATTTCAAATTCCCCTTGGAGGGTTAAAAGGGAGTGGTCATTTTGTATAGAAACGTAAAATTTCCATAATAGACTAAGCATTAAAATGAAAGGTAACGGTTTTTAGCATTTTTCAAAATTCGTCCTCTGAAGGGTTGAAAAGGGAGTTGAAACTTTGTTTAGAGAGCAAATAATTTTCGCCAAATATTATGCTTTTTATTATATTAGCTTTTTTAAAAGTTTCCTGCTTACATACTGTTACAGTCATAATTTTATTCTACTTATTTATGAAATAAATAATAAAAAATGATCAGAATAATGATCGATGATTAATTGCTTGGAATTTTGCGAGTCTAGAAATCTTATATCGTCTGAGGTGTACCTATACTTTATTGAAACCTTTCATTTATATGATATTAATTAACATTAAATAATTACTTGCCTTCGAACGCCATTCTGAATTATTAAAACATACTGATATAGATAGTAACTAGGTATGCAATTAGAAATGAGTACAATACAAACTAAGAATAGGTTGTCTCTAATGCAAATAGTTTAATATCCAGCACTACTCGCACTACCTATATTACCTATACCTAGTGAAGGCGAAAAAAAATTCTACAATAAAATTCCAAGACACATTACTGAACTTACGGATTCTAAATTTAAATCTGTTGTGAAACAGACACTTATTTCAAAAGCATATTATAAGATAAACGATTACATCATGGATAGGGATGTTTGGCAGTGATAGCGTCCCGCACAAGTAATCTAACACAGAAATATTTTGTCCTTAGTATTAAAAAATATGTATGTATGTTTATACTGTAGGTAGCATTTGAATTTTGCACTATTTTTACTGTTATTTTATATACATAGTATATTGTTTTGAAAAAATGACACCACACCGAGTTTCTTACGCCGGTTCTTCTCGAGGCAGAGGTTTATTTTATGAACCGGTGATAGTTTTTTGACATTCATAAGTGCATGTAACATGCCTAAATTGAAGAATAAATGATTTCATTTCATTCATTTCATTTCATTTCATATACGGGTACTTGGTTCCAGACCCGGCCTGTACCACTGGCATTAAAAAAACTTTTGTATAGTTCGTACGAATCTCTAAGGCCAAATTCTATCAAACGAACGCAAGCAAAAAACGATAGGTAAACGATAGGTATTGCCTGCGTTCATTTGACAGAATTTGGCCTTAGGTAAAGTTTCGGACGTAGTATATGAAATATCCTTTGAAATTTGATAGTGGGTTTTCTATGCAGGAAATTATCGTGAGGAAATCGGTTTAATACCAATAAATAAGGTCTAGGTTTCCGTCAAATCTTGGAATTAGGAGCGGACCCCGGGTTCCTTGGAGCACAATTTCGAAATTACCGGCTAGGAGGTTGACTACTTATGTTTGTAATTTAGTGTACCTACAATCAACAAAAAGAAGTCTACCACTTTTCGGCACTATTATTTTTTAAAAGTTGTAGACGACACTCTTGGCTGATTGTACCTCACTTCAGCACTCTGGGGAAGAAACTGGATGAAAACTTCAAATAGCTAATTTTGTTTAATAACAGAAAAATAATAACCTTTATATGAAAAGGTATACGACCAATTTGTATAAAACACGTTGATAATAAATTCTTACCACAGTATTTACAATAAATTTTATCATCAATATTATCAAAAAACACACAAACTTTTTGTGTGGTCCCGTATAGCACGTGGTAAGAGCAGCTGTATTAAAAGGAAGTGCAGCCATTGCCGGTTTTTTTTCTCTAAACCAAGTGCACAGTCACAAGTATTCAGCCGGTGATTAGAACAAGTTGGATTCAAATTACGTAATGTAATGTGGATTTGCAGCTGGCTGGATTGTCTATCGTTTTTGGAATTTAAATTTAATTTGTGTTACTTTTAAGAACAGGTGAACACATATAATTAATAAAATATTTATTAGACATAATTCTTTGTGACGGCTAATGGTAAACCCTAACTAGGTAACTGGATAAAATAAATATAATCAGAATTATTTTGTGAGTGTCTGATACTTAAGAGAGATCGTTTTTAGCGCAAAGTCCCGCCTGTTGTCTACTATATTTTATTACCTAAAGTTTGATTTAATTTAATTTTTTTCTGTGTACCCATTTTATAGTAGTTTATGCAATCGTTATATAATGTATGCTTTTTTAGTCGAGAACCTCGTTTTGACTACGAGGCTTGCCGAGTGGTCTAAGTAAGGTTCGAGACTTAGAAAACTAATTATATAACTATTGCATACACTATTTTTTCTACGAGTCAACAGAAATTAATTAAACAAACCGAAATAATTAAACAAACTAGTCCTGCGGAAATGAAGATTAGGCACATGGGTTGATGGCTCGTTGATGTCTTTTATTCTATGTCCGCGGCGTCACGTGATTTGACCAATTTCATAAGAGTACAAAAACGGCGGCACGTGATTGGGCAATTTCATAAGAGTTCAGTAATTTCGACACGTGATTGGTCTATTTCATATGACTTCAGTTGAAGGGAGCTCCATAGAGAAAAGTACGTGATTTTAGTTTCGTCTACGATATCTTAATTCAAACATTGAGGTCGACGAGTAGAAAAAAGAAATAAAAATATTTGTATTGTATTGTCTACAATCATATTAAACCTGCACACGCAGCCGTGTTGAGTATCATAAAACTGTAAAATGCTTTTAACTCTACATCTTTAAAATAAGTGGCAATAAACCCCTGTTTACATTGATATCAACCTTCGTAAAACAAGGAATTAGAAAAAAATCATTGAGCCCGCACGTGTACCATCACATGTGCATAAAAAGAACTCTGATTGTAAAGGAAGAATCGGAAGTACCATATCTGAATGAGCTCCATATTCACTGTTTGGTAACTAAAAATAGCAGTAATCTCAAAATAATGCCACTTGAGTTTCAACCCTGACATAACCCTACTAAGTTGATAATTGTACGATTTTTATGTGACTTGAATCCTATGTTTGTTCACGTGATAAGTATTTGAATTTGGAACAAATGCTCCCGCCTCCGCACAAGTTTATATCCGACCTTTTTAAGATGGACTATTCTCCTGTGAAGTTCATTTAAGTTTGGAATTAATAAGCATATCTGCTATGCATTCATAGGGATCAAACATAATTGGTATTAGGTAGAGTTCATAAAGTTTATGAATGAAATTGCCAGTTCTTTAAAAAGGAATTCGATAATGGAATGGTTTAAACTTCTTTCGCTTTTATTTGTTAACAGGTACTAAGTACTTAGTGCATGGCATAATAAATCATATCTACAAATACTAAAGCTAATTTTTCAGTAGTATACTGTACTCGAGTAAAATACGATCTTGGTCATCATAAGATCAGGCTGAAGTAATAGGTTCTTAGAATCATTAATTAGTACATATTGACGTTTATAGTATTCCAGGCACCAAGGTTGATGTTGGTGCAGCTGCATCCGCATCTGAAAACCTCAAGCGCCGCAAATATGCCACTCACGGCACTAGCTACATATTTGCTGGGTTTGGAGCCATGGGGTCCAAGTGCTCGTCGCTTCTATAAGCACATTGCACGGCGCTTTATAGAGGCTTCCGGTGACCAGAGGACTGGCCCTATTTCGCCCAGCGGATTATCCATCGTGGAGCTTATACAGCGTGGCAATACGGCCAGCCATCTGGGCACCCTACCGAGCACTGAAGATTTAAGGCATTTCTTTCTTTCTTTCTTTCTTTTTTTTATTATTAAGTCTTTATTTTTTTATGTTAGTTCTTTGTTTGTTTTTTGATGTGTTTTAAATTAAAAATATTTCCAGCACTCTTGCAACAACAAATTAATAATTAACGTAATAATTGTATTGATTGGTTAACTTCTGGCATATATTTGCTCCGAAAAAGAAACCTTTATTAAACAATTCAACTAGGTGTAGGAAGTACCTACATGAAGGGGCCGTGTATAAAATAGACAAATAATATTTCGAATTGAAGAAACTGTCTTCGCGGTGAATAATTATGGTGCCAGGTATCAGTCGAATTAATTAAGTAGGTAAGTATAACATTATAAGTTCCGTAAAATTTTAGAAATAACTACTAGTATAGTAACTACTAAGTATTATAAAAGCTAAATTTTGTGAAGATATTTGAATTTTTCTGTTATGTTTTATGTATAATACACCAATACGATATGTGTTGTGCACCTACATAGGTGATCATTTATAGTATAGGGTAAAGGCTATATGATGTTTGTTTACCATCGGGCTGGCTGTATGGTTGTTTGTTATCTAATATTTTTTTAAATTCTACTAGTAGTAGAACTTTAAAACAGTAGACACCTGGTTTATATTTTACTAAGTTACGTAAGTTATCTACTACATTTGAGTTTGAATTTTTAGGTAAGCGGAGCGCGCCATGCGGGCCGGGTCGGATTCGCGTGCTCGGCTGCCGCGCCCGGAGCAATGAAACCTATCAAAGCTGCTAAAAAAACCGAGCATATGCCCGGACAAGATACCGTAGCGAGTCCGAGCTGTCTTGATACTTGACGAATTTTTCAAGGTATTCCCAAAAACTCTGTTTCTGGTTTGTTTTAGGTTGTTTGGTTTACAATATTGGTATAGGTTTGGCCGATACAAATATATGTAATAAATAAAAAATAAAACCGGTCAAGTGCGAGTCTGACTCGCGCCCGAGGGTTCCGTACACAGGGTTCGAGTGACCGTCCCGACTTCATTTAGTTCAGGAAAAATCTTCATAGCGCGATGTACAAAATACAAATTGAGCGCTTTGGGTACAGCGCCATCTATCTGCGCATTTCGTTACTTACAAGCAAAAATACATGCAAAGGTGATTACAAATTTAGTCGAGTTACTTATTTAATAATTCGACCTGTTCCGTGAAGGGGGTTATAGTATAAGTAAATTTGCAATTGGGATTTTGAACAAGGAAATTTAAAAAAAATGCGATTTCATGATAAAAAAACTTTTTCTGATAACCAATCAACTACTTACCAATTATTTTAAACTAAAAAAACGTGTCAAGGATTACCACCATTTTAGTAATAATATGGTTTCAATTAAAATAACAAGTCATTGAGCACTCTAACAACTCCATATATTTTAGATGACCCCGATTCTCAACAACTACGGTTGGCAAATATCAAAGCGCAATCTATTTAATCTCCTATTTTAAACATTAAAATTATTACTGCTCGATGGTTCAGCATGTTTTGGCTTCACTTCGCTTCAAGCGAAATCACTCAATTTATAACTACGATAGTAAAAATAAAAATTAATAATGTGAAAACCTACTTTATCTCAGCCATGATAAGACTCAAAGTGGTAAATCTCATTAGCCTTACCGAATGTCATCGATATAAAATGACACGCCAATGCCAATAACGTTGTCAAATATTGTGATATTGACAACTATCATCTATAGAGTCGCCTCACCATAAGTCTCTATTATATCTTGGCCCTGTGATTCGTGACAAATATGTGCATATTCGGAGGTCAGCCTTATACTGGGTCTTCCGAGACAAATTTTCCGTACATCAGCAGGCATTGTAAATATCTACATGACTCTGGGCTGATTCATAGGTTCAATTTCCACCCCCGAATTTATCAATTTGAGGGATGATTTAAAGGATAAAAAGTATCCTATATGTTAATCCAAGCTAAAAATTCTATGCATACCAAGTTTCATGATAATCCGTTAAGCCGTTTTTGAGTGATTGAGTAACAAACATCCAAAGATCCAAATATCCTTTTAATATTTACATTTATAATAATATTTTATATGTTTTCATTACAAATGTATAAGTAGTTTTCACATTTTTCCCTATACTTGTAGTATGTTACCCAACCGGAAGTACCCTATAAATTTTGATTCCTTTGAGAGTGTTGAAATATACGTTTTTTTCGGCATAAACGGTCGTATCTTTTTTTAACTTTAACTTATAAGTTTGTATTTTCATAGCTTCAATTGAATGTAGACCTGAGTATATGGTTTTAATCTTAACTCGATACCTATACGAGTTCCCGAGATAAAGGGTCTTGACAGACAGACATACGGACAACAAAGTGATATATAAGGTTTCCATTTTTTTCCTTTTGAGGTACGGAACCCTAAAAATACGGTATTTACACTCTTGAAAACAATAAGATATGATTTTCTAACTCTTATGTTAAATTAATAATATGGGCATGCTTGATGACACTAATCACAGATATTATACAAGATTTACAAGACGGATCAGTTTACCGGAACAGTTGTCATTTCATATACACTGTGACGAAAGTATATGGAAAAAATGTCACCTCTAATCGTATTCTAATCGCGGCTAGGTAATATTTAACTCATAATAGAGCTTGTTTTCGTAGACAAGGAAAATACCGTCTTTGTACATTCTACCTACAAGAGATTTTTCACTTAAGTTACTTTAATTCAAGTATTAAGACCGTTACAAGCCAGATTGACAAACAGTCCCATATGTTTTGATTTTTTTCACTAAAAATTTTGAGAAATATTTCGGAAATCCATTAAAAAGTTGACAATAAATCATAGCGCATCTGCCGGCAAAAGACTATTTTGTGCCAGAAAACCGATTACAAAACAATATCGGGTTTTACGGTTCGATGTGATTGATTCGCCACTCGCGTGCCGTTTGGGAATGCATTGACATTGTTTTGCAATTAGAACATGCACGCCTTTGATTGGTGTTCCGTTTTTAAAACCGTTTATGTCTTAGTTAACGTGCTGTGTTGTAATCAGCATTTTACAGTTAATGTGTAACTGTTCTTGTCAGAAACATAACACTTCATTCTTTTATGGCGTCGAAAAATCAAATAGCTATTATATAGGAAAACATTCAGTTAGTGAATTACCTCATATTTCTTACGAGATCGGAAACTAGGATAAAAAACAAGATAAATAAATAATTCATTAATCCACATTCGAAATTTGAAGTTTCAAAGAAATAAATTTCATCACGTCAACGCCATAACATACTTACGAATTAAATGTAGTAAAATGCTTGAAATATTAAATGAAGTAGGAAAATGAGGTAAAATG
The DNA here is from genome assembly GCA_963556455.1 of Epiblema foenella. Lineage (NCBI taxonomy): Eukaryota > Metazoa > Arthropoda > Insecta > Lepidoptera > Tortricidae > Epiblema > Epiblema foenella. Next base: position 26,620,569 of record OY747096.1, on the reverse strand, counting down.
CTTGAGAAATATAACAAATACATATGTGCACGAGGAGCACATTATTGTGAATAAAAGTCATTCTCCTGACTGTTGTCGTGTGACTCGTGTGATCCTATTATGAAACTCGCTGACGCTCATTTCATAAAACCACACTCGTGTTTTAAGGCCTCTCATTATGTATCAGTTGCACAAACTACTATAACATACAGTTAGGGTTGTGTAAAACCTATTAACAAGACAACTGACAAAAAATAATAAGTTTTTATTCATTGCGGTACAAATAAGTCTCGAACAACCAGCAAGGCCTGTGAAAAATCGCCTTAACTATTTAAAATTATACGGTTGGCTTGTTCAAAGTGCAACGAAATTGGGCAATTTACGCACTAAATTGATCAATTAGTGTAGAGGACAAATTATGCAATAAATCAGCAGGTTATTATGGAATTTATGGGTAAGGGACAGAGGACAGGAAATATCGGCCGATAGGTAATAGATGCATAATGGGTAATTTTAGAACTCGAATTAAATTTGAGTTTTAGTGATTGTAGTGCGGCGTTGACTGTTTTTTTTATGTAGTTAATCGTGCCAGAACCTATACCTTTTGTCCGCGGGTAACACCGCAGGGCGCTGCTAGTGTTACTATAAATGCAATTTCTAGTCTCTCACTTACTTACTCATTTTACATAACAATCATTCGAGCCTCTCTTTTACACGAATTTTCAAAAACGCTGAAATTACATCTTATTTTTATATTTTAAGTGACAGTGTACACGCTATGTAATCACTGACTTTTAAACAACCAGGTTGCCCAACTTTCAACCCCCTTTTCACCCCTTCAGAGGGTAAATTTTCAAGAGAATTTATATACGAAGTAACTCTCACTTTAAAAAATACTTGCTCCCCATAAAAGTTTTGATCCCCTTTAGGCGACGAATTTCGAAAGACGCTGAAATTAGTTCTGTTATATTTAAATAGTGAGTCTGTTATACGAAATCTCAGGTCCGTAGCTTATAAAATTACTCCCCATACAAATATTAAACCCATTTTTAAACCCCCTTAGGAGATAAGTTAAAGACTTGAATATGAAATTTCAAGTCTTTAACTTTAAAAAAGACCTGCCCCAATACAAATTTTTAACCCTTTATAACCCCTTTAGGGGATGAATTTAGAAAATGACTGAAATTAATTTTGTTGTATTTAAACAGAGTGTCTGTATACAAAATGTCAAGTCCCTCGCTTCGAAAAAATATCATACCAAAAATGAACCAATTTTTAACCCGCGAGTTTCGAAATACATACTGTGAAACCCATTTTGTTGTATTTAAACAACTACAATACGAAATTTTATGTCCCTCGCTTAAAAATAAATTGCTCCCCATACAAACTTTCATCCTTTGCTTTAGCCCCTTAGGGGATGATTTCGATAAATCCTTTCTTATCCCTTGCTTACGTTATAAATGTAACCGACTGTGCAAAAATAAATTCTCTAGCGTTAGTAGTTTCGGCTGTGCGTTGATGAGTCAGTCAGTCAGTCATTCAGGATTTCTTCTTTTATATTTATAGATTACCTATTAAGGATTTTTACACGACTGCCCAAAAAAAGAAGTGTCATGTTTTCAGGATTCATGTAGGTATGCACGTATGTATGTGCGACTCTTTCTTCCCCCATAGTAACATAGGATATGTGACGTTGCAATAAAAACAATATGGCGGACTATGTACTCCGCCTTGCGTGTTCTGACGAAAAAAAAAAAATGATCTTGTCAAGTGGGGTGTCAAATAAATCCTTTGAAAAGACAATTTTAAATATATGTACATATGTATATATATTTACGTTTTTTAGTTTAGTTTTATATAAACACGCTACCTAACGTCCAAACAGCCATTTACTTGTTTAACCATATAACGGTTAGTAGGCTCAATGATTGAGACTTCACAATTACCTGTCAATTAGTATAGACACTTTTCAGCGTTGTCAGCAATGTCGGACTTTGACCATCATTTAGGTGTCTCAAAGATACTGGTTCGAATGGCATCGTGAAAAAAAAACAATCCCCTGTAGCTGTCGTTTCAAGAGTTACCCGCAATGGTCGTTATATCGTAGTTATACCAACATACCTCAGCTTATAAAATACAGATACGTTGTAATTGTGCTGGTTTATTTTCAAGGTTCACGGGTTTTTAAATAAAAATAGGTACTTTATTTTAAATTAATTTATAAATAACTATAGAGAAAACAAAATGAGTACCCATTTTTTCTACGAGGTTATTGATGGTAGCAAAAAATGTCCAATGACATCGTCCTTCTCATTATAAGTGAATCATTGCTTCTTTTTCGCACATTTTTCACAGTAGGTGTTCTAAGGAATGCGTTGTCAGGCAAATTAGTGCGTGTCTCATCTGTAATGACGGCGCGCATTAAACCTCGGACCGCGGGCTGCTCCCGGTGCTGCACTTTTCCCCCAGTCCCGGTGCGTTTTCCCGATTGTAGCCTAAAAGAGCACGGCACCTAATTGAAAGTTGCGTAGGTAGGTGGTTTACCACTCGTCTATTTACAGTGGCTTTACAAATAGATACTCGTAGATCTGTGTATAAGTACACCTATCTATTTGTGGTGTAGACTATTTGCGTTATTTATTTAAACATTGGCGTGGCAGGCCAGACGGAGATGGCGAACGACCTGGACACATATCGCGAAGACTGGCTAGAGATTGCCCAGAATCGCGACGAGTGGAAATCAATGGAGTCCTTTGCCCAGCAGAGGGACACTCTATAGGCTTATTTATTTATTTATTTATTGATATAAAGACCACAGCACGATTTACAGCATTTTTAGAAAATGTTACATCTTATTTATTCATAGATTTACATTTTGTTTGCTAAGCAATAATAATTTAAACTTTCAAGAAATATGTACAAATGGCGGACTTAATGCCATAAGGCATTCTCTACCAGTCACTCATAGGGCCAAATTACTTTGACGACCACTTTAGCCCAGTCGGTAGTGACCCAGCCTACGAAGCTGGTGGTCCCAGATTCGAATACCGGGCAGGGCAACCTGTCCAACCAAACATCCGATTTTTATTCTTATTTACCAACTGGTTACACTTCCTAATAGTAAATTATTTATAATTATATAAATAAAATTTTATTTCTTTACGGACAAGCTACTTAAATGGCATTTGGGACTGCTGGGCAGGAATGTTAAGTATTTCCAGTATTCCTGCTTATTACTATATATTATCGTATCGATGGTATTTTTTCGAGCGCAATTTCGAACTGTCAGTGGCGGCGCGGCGGCTACGCGGTGTCGACGGCGCGGCGGCGTCGCGCCGGCGCGTTGTATGCTTTGTATTAGGTACCTAGGTGATGTGTAAAAAACTTAATTAATTATGCTGAATTGTAAATTATGCATAGTTTATTTGTGCATCATTTATCTACTCTTAATGGTCATTTATAAAAAAACTCTCGACTATTTAATTGCCTGTAATATTCATATTAGTTAATTAATTACATTTCAAGCAGCCTACATTCGCATAGTTTATCCATAATATGTTTTAATTAACTCGTTAATTCGTAAGAATCTCGTAAACCGTCTGGTAATTATTAAAATAATCAAATTAGTTTTATAAGTAATGTCAACGCTTTTTATCTTAAAACGAACACAAGGACTTATAATTTACATGTCTTATTATCTCATAGGATCGCTAGGCCAGTTAAGCGGCCTGCGTCAGTTTGCGGCCTCCTGAAGAACGAAGTTTTTTCAGTTAGATATATTTACATTTTTACATGCCCGAAAGACATAGTGAGTCGTATGCTTTTTAATTAGTAGCTATTGAATGGGAATATATTAAAAAAGCGGGAAAATATCCTTTCAGTTCATCAACTCATCCAAGTGGCCGCAAACTGGTGCATCAAATTAACAGGCCGTAAACCCACCTACTGACCCTACCACGTTTTTAGCAAGAAAGGTAAGTTGTAGGTATGCAAAGGTAAAATTGGTTTATTATTAGAACTATTTGTTTTTAATAATAATAAATCCAATACAATTAGGTCATTGTCACCGTAAATCGCTCAAATCATGTGACGGGATTATTTCATACGCCGCAGTCAAATCAAAATGACCCTTTAATACTTACAAATAAAGTCTTCACACAGTTCCTTAGTAAACGAAATGGCGCGTTCCTCAACCGCTGAACGGATTGCTGTGACATTTTTATTACGTAGAATTGTTTCTCACGTTAGTTCTGACGTCGGCATGCGTTTTTCTAGAAATTCTTCTAACAAGTATCACCACTCTTAATTCGCATGCACTTGAACAGTCTAATATCAATCTTAGCGCGTCTTGCTAGAGTTTGAACTTGCATTCAGGTACGAGACTGCCTCAATTTTATTAAATTCATAATAGTACTTATTACTGCAGCAGGAAAGTTCAAAATATTAATTTAATAGCTCTGGTTTTGGATCGGTCGTTAGTGTTATTACGGCGAAGTTATGACATAAAAGCTATGGGAGATTGTTGAAACTTGCACCTGGATTTGCGGGTACATAGTAAAACTGTGCGATGGATCATAGAATACATCATTATGGTCGAGGTATTTTGTGCATCTATAGCAAATAACTACTTAATTTGCATTTTATTTTATTCATACATAGGTGTGTACTAATTACAATTAGAAATGTTATCTAACTAGCTGAGATAAGGAATCGTTATCTTTTAATGAAAGTGGAGTAGAAACTGAAATTGAAAATCAACTTCAACGATACAATTTACCCACACCCTACACAAATAAAATACATACTGTATACATTAAATAAACAAATAAATATACACATTATCTACAACATAATATTATGTATGTAGTTTGAAACGGGAGTGTTACTGTCCAAGGTACAACAGTTTCCGTTACTCGGCTAAGGCGGTTGTCACACTGATGTGGTTTCCGGACGGTTTTTGAAGTGCAAGCGGGACACCGCTATAGACTTGCATAGCGCTGTCTCGCTCGCACACCGCAATGTCGTGCGGAAAGCGCATCAGTGTGGCGACCGCCTAAAACGCTTACTGTGACACTGAAAGTTACTTTTAGATATACTCGTACTAACAGCGCCCTGCGGTGTTACCCGCGGATAAAATTAGCCTACTTCCATTCCAAATTTCAGCCAAATCCATCTAGCCGTTTATGAGATTAAGAGGAACGTACATCCATCCATCCATACATTCATACAAACTTTCACGTTTAATATATTTTTAGGATATTATACTATTCAATTATTAACACATCATCCTCATGTTGTAACAGAGTCATTATTCAAATCAATAATCTCTTTTCTTTTAAATTCATAAATAGAGACACAACACATGTAAAGACATACAATTTGCATACAACATTAGATTCGTTACAATACTAGGTACTTAACATTAGATTTATTACAATAATAATACGGACTTCAAATACGTAATTAATATTTTCTTAAATGATGATTTTTTATCTTGTCATCTTCAAAAATTTAAAAACCTTTATCCTTTATTTGAAGAAAGTAATAATATCGGTTATAACACAAGCCTTCTTGAGCTTACTGTGGGGCTAGTTCGATTTGTGTAAGATTGTCCTCTAATATTTATTTATTTATTTATTTATTTATTTATTTATTTATTTATTTATTTATTCATTTTGACGTAAGTACGTGACACAAAGTACCTACGTAGCGGCGGGGACGTCAAGTGACCAACGCGCGCACAACTAGCACTCGCGACAGTCGCGACTAAGCTCTGTCCGAGACTGTCCGAGAATGCCTGTAAATGTAACGTCTGTTTGCGTGCGGCGAAAATGGCACTTTGTACTGAGCGAACTCTCTGCTCCGGCGCGCGCCGCCGCTATTTACTTTGTGCTGATGTCTTCTTTCTATTAACATTCGGATGTTTATTGAAAGTTGAATTATTGAACTCGTTTTATACTAAATACTATGCAAAATGATATTATATAAATTGACTTTAGACAAACAATTCGTTATACTATATTAATTATTTGATACCATTTATTTATTAATTAACCAACTAATGTACTATTAATCCAAAAATGAAATCCGCAACATGCTTCGTTAAATTAACTTAACATTAAGGACCGCCCCGGATCGGTTATAGTAAATTATTTGTACCATGTAGGTTTGAATTGCAAAGACATGCTATTTTTATAAACTAGAAGACGATGAAACAAGAAGTCGAAGAAGTCCTTACATCCCAAGAATAAATACATTTCAGCTGAATCAAGTTTTAGAAAAAAATGGTTCATTTTGTAATACCTACCTACCATTAGAGACTAGAATTTTTCCACGACTTCGTCTGTATGAGTTTCTCATTTACTCCTTGGAAAATTTATCCTACATTATGTTTAAATCCAGGTTACAAAATCAATTGGTGACAAATTTTATCTACGCGTTCAGTCGTTTTTGCATGATTGGGTCCAAGGAATCCAAGTTACCATATAGTAACTGAAAATAGTACATTTTGATGCAAGTGCGGAATGTCATCTTGCACGAGTCCCGATTTGTCTTGGCCCGAGCCGTGAGCCGAGGGACAAGACTCGGGACGATGAAAATTACACTTCCGCACGTATATCAAACGACGTTTTTAATACAGTTGCGAAAAGCATCAAAGGTACAAATATGGAATAGTAATGAAAATAGGCAAAACAAAATGCGTTTATATCTGGTTTATATCTGGCGTAGTTTACATACATTTTATTCAACAATCGTATAAACCGCACATGTCATAAATAGATTATTACCAATACACGTCAATACAAAATTAAATCGTGAAATTATGAAAGAGGCCGGAATTAAAAAGTCGGTTTAACTTTTAATTGGTAGATTTTTTTCAGCATTCCTTGGTTGTCAGCATTCAGCCAAATCAAAAAATATTTTGGTAGAGGTTTTATTGTTTTGGTATATTTTTTACATTAAAACATGTTTTTAATTTTATAATTGATATAATATATTTCTTTATTTGTAAATAAATGTATTATTTGGCGAAAAAAAACAAGCGGTCATTCATTCAGTGCGGCGGTCTAGCATAATACTCGTTTCCGGTCATTGGTCTTCTCAAAGGTACTGTCAACTTTATAAAAACAGTTATAGATTTTTTTACATTTGATGAATAGCTTGTCTAATACGCAATTTTAATGTTTTAAATATAATAGAAGTATATTTTTCATGCCTAATGCTTTATTAAATAAATAAGTACACTGACACACAATTCTTCGGTTGGATGTATGTCTTGGACTAACAGTAAATTAAAAAAAAATTGAACAGTAAAAAGCGCTAGTGCTCGAAATCCAACTTTGCGCACGATATACAGCTACATAAAGTACCACTTTCTGACCAACTGTAATCAAAAAATATTTACCTCATGTCGTCGCAGCTTTATAACACGCTCAAAGTATATTTCCAGAATAAGACCTCATATTGGACAGGCATCGGTTTGAAATTAGCTACGGATTAGTTTGAAAATAAAACATTCGAGCTTCGCGCTTTCACCGTCGGTAAGATCACTTGCTTTAACCGTCGTTTAGTTAAACCATTGTTTTCGGCTCGATGAGGTCCGGTAATTAACGGATTGACCATTTTTTGACGTATTGGCTGATTCAAATGGATTACAAATTATTTCTAATTTTTGACCTGTGGCTTTTCACGTGTGCATTAAATGATTTGACATTAACTTTTGCACTATAAAATCTAAAATGGCAATAACGATATACCAGCCAAAAACAAAGTATGGTCCAATCTAAATATATAAAAGAAGAAACTGACTGACTGACTGACTGACTGACTGACATATCAACGCACAGCCCAAACCGCTGGTTCTAAAGATTCGAAATTTGGCACGTAGGTTCCTTATAAGGTCTAGGGGTGCACTAAGAAAGGATTTTTCAAAATTCACCCCCTAAAGGGGTGAAACGGGGGTCCAAAGTTTGTATGAAAAACCGTATTTATTAAAGTGAGAGACATGAAATTTTGTATATAGAGTCAGTGTTTAAATATATTAATGGCGTATTTCAGCGTTTTCTAAATTGCTCCCCTAAAAGGGTGAAAAGGGGGTTTCAAGTATGTACGGGGAGCAAATCTTTTTGAAGTGAGAGATTTAAAACTTCGTATATAGACTCTATGTTTAAATACAACAAAACGTATTTAAGCGTTTTTCGAAATTGCTCCCCTAAACGGTTCAAAGGGGGTTCCAAGTTTGTACGGAGCGCAAATATTTTTTGAGGTGAGAGATTTAAAACTTCGTACATAGACTCTATGTTTAAATACAACAAAACATATTTATGCGTTTTTTGAAATTGCTCCCCTAAAGGGTTCAAAAGGGGGTTCCAAGTTTGTACGGAGAGCAAATCTTTTTTGAAGTGAGAGATTTAAAACTTCGTATATAGACTCTTTGTTTAAATACAACAAAACATGTTTCAGCGTTTTTCGGAATTGCCCCATTTAAGGGGTGAAAAGAGGGTTCCAAGTTTGAGCGGGGAGCAAATTTTTCCTTTTCTTAAAAATCGATATGGGTGTCATTTTCGAGAAGCCTCGGGGTGCCGATTACGAAAATGACATTCATTTTCAAATTAAAGATGGCGGACATTTATTTTTCCTAAAAATCAATATGGGTGTCATCTTCGAGGTTGCTCGGGGTGCAAATTACAAAAATGAAATCCATTTTCAAATCCAAGATGGCGGACATTTATTTTTCTTAAAAATCAATATGGGTGTCATTTTCGAGGTTCCTCTGGGTGCCGATTACGAAAATGACATTCATTTTCAAATTAAAAATGGCGGACATTTATTTTTCTTAAAAATCAATATGGGTGTCATCTTCGAGGTTCCTCGGGGTGCAAATTACAAAAATGACATCCATTTTCAAATCCAAGATGGCGGACAATTATTTTTCTTAAAAATCAATATGGGTGTCACTTTCGAGGTTCCTCTGGGTGCCGATTACGAAAATGACTCGCATTTTCAGATCCAAGATGGCGGATACTTATTTTTATAAAAATCGATATGGGTGATTCTTCGAGGTTCCTCGTGGTGCCGATTACGAAAATGGCATGCATTTTTAAATTAATGATGGCGGAGATTTATTTTTCTTAATTACCAACTTGGGTGTCATATTCGAGGTTGCTCTGGGTGCCGATTACGAAAATGACATCCAGTTTCAAATCAAAGATCAAAGAAGAGAAGAAGAAAAATCGATATGGGTTTCATCTTTGTGGTTCCTCGGGGTGCCGATTACGAAAATGACATCCAGTACATATCTGCATCCAGGTCAAACTGAGAACCTCCTTTTTTGTAGACGGTTAAAAATTACTTTTAGTACGCGGGCGAAGCCGCGGGAAAAAACTTTGAAACTTTGTATAAAGACTCTCTGTTTAAATACATTAATGGCGTATTTCAGGGTTTTCCTAAATTGATCCCCTAAAGGGATGAAAAGGGGGTTCAAAGTTTATACGGGGAGCGAATCTTTTTTGAAGTGAGAGATTTGAAACTTCGTAAATAGAATCTTTGTTTATATACAACAGAACATATTTCAGCGTGTTTCTAAATTGCTCCCCTAAAGGGGTGAAAAAGGGTTCCAAGTTTGTACGGGGAGCAAATCTTTTTTGAAGTGAGAGATTTAAAACTTCGTTTATAGACTTTCTGTTTAAATGCAACAAAAAATTACTCGGATCAAACTGAGAACCTCCTTTTTTGTAGACGGTTAAAAATTACTTTTATTACGCGGGCGAAGCCGCGGGTAAAAGCTAGTATTACTATATAATTTGGATGTCATAGGTGTACGTGCTTAAATCCGGACTTGCTAGAATTAGGCCTTTGTGATTGACAACTAGTACCTACCTATCCAAAATCGGTGAATTATTTATTTAAACTTTATTGAACAATACAAGAAATATGTACAAATGGTGGACTTACTACCGTAAGGCATTCTCTACCAGTCAACCATTTGTGCTACACAGAAATATCTGAATTATTCTTAGTAATTAGTAACGTATGAATACGTGAGGGAAAAATTAATGATAACCGGAAGATTTTCTTTTAGGAGAATATTTCCCTACAGAATATCGTAAATACATATTTTTTTACTACAATTCAGTGCATACGTCCATTATTACCAAAATGAGAGGCCGTAAAATCAGCATGTTCTTGCTGATTACAATCAGAAGCATTCAAGAGGCATGGCAGATGCCCCAAAACATAAAACCTTGTAGGTACATTTCGTGATTTACTAGTATAATACCTAGTAGATACCTACTATAAAATACGCGAAGTACACGATCCAATAAAAAACGTAATCTTGATCAGCAATATGTCTTCTTGTATTATTAAAAGTCACTCAACCTAAATATATTTTAGCAACAAAAGAAATACATACTTATGCGTAACGAAATCAAATCCGTAAAATATGATTGGGCATTCATCGGATTAACGACTTGTACACTAGGTGGCAAAGTCATGATTCGTGGTCGTGAATGTCAACGTCAGTTATTATGTGCATTTAAGTCTTTGAAAACACGCTTGATAATGTATTTCGATATCTTATTCTCTATCATAATACCTCCACTGCCACTGAATCGTAGGGGGAGTTGTAAGACCAAGTTTTCAGTTATCAATCAAATGCTTTTGAACTCATTGTGTAGCGTGAACCAAAAGTTAAATATGTTATTTATTGACATTTAAAATATTACAATGCTTACAGGACCCCTCCTGTATTTGATTGACAGTGATTTCTCTCTGTATTGGATATAATTTTATTTTGAAGTTATAATAGTTTTAAGTGTAAAAGACGCATTTGTCAAGAAGAAATATAATAAAACTGCACACAGATATTTATCGAGATTTGTCTAAAAAAGCCATTCCCGAAGTGTTGCATCCCATTTTGTCGTGCGCGAAATATATAAGCGGGTCTCTTTCATGGGGGACGTAGCTGACCGAATCGAGGCATCCCCTTAATTACCCATCCAAGAACTGACCTGGGCCGACGTTGCTTATGCTCGCATACCGCACGCGGTACGCGGGCCCCGCTGGTCCACGAGCGCTAAGGCTCGTCATTATCTATATACATGAAAGAAGAAGTGCTGAATGACTGACTCACTGACATAAACGTATAGCCGGAACTAGAATATTGAATAATAGAAAATTGAATTTTGCACAGTCGGTTACATCTACAACGTAGGATATTTCAGCGTTTTCATAATTTCTTCCCTAAAGGGCTGAAAAAGAAGTTCAAAATTTGTACGGGGAGCAAAACTTTTTTGAAGTGAAAGATTTGAAACTTCGTAAATAGATTACAACAAAACATATTTCAGCATTTTTCGAAATTTCTCCCCTAATGGGGTAAAAGTTTATTCAGGGAGCAAATCCTTTTTAAGGCGAGATTTGAAACTTCGCCTTTACTCTTTGTTTAAATATACCAAAAAGAATTTAAGCATTTTTTGGAATTTCTCCCTTAAAGGAGTTCCACGTTTGTACGGGGAGCAAATGTCTTTGGCACTACGAGATTTGAAATGATAGTTCGTATATATACTCAGTTTTAATACAACAGAACGTATTTCAGCGTTTATCAAAATTCCTGCCCTATAGGAGTTAAAAGTTAGTTACCAAGTTGGTTAGGGACCATTTTGAAGTGAGGGATTTGAATAGATACTACTTTTTATCACGTCACTTGCATGAATAATATGCCCACATACTTTGAGTAGGTAGACATAAAATAGTCTAACCTTACTGATAGTTGCATTATAAATCAGATATACATATTATATCCAACAACAACGTCGTATTAACAATAACAGATTCACTTCAGGCGACCTACATGTGCCTTTGTCTGCCATGCGGTCTATTCCGGGTTGATCGTAACGTAACATTAGTGACCATTACAATATAGTTTTTAGTGTACAGACATAAGGACTATAATGTTAATCCTGAGTTTTACATAGCTTACCCACAACGTATAATTAAGAGTCTGCAGTGACAGATGGCAAAAACTAGAATTAAATGTTCTGATCTAATCGGTGGATCGACGGATGTGCACGACTTCATTGGACTGTTTTTAACTAAGTAACCAAATATTATTTGAGAATTATTCGCGAATCCTCGATAAAACAACAAATGAAATAAAACTTAAAAATAATATTTACTTTCAATGAACTAACATTACAAATATAAAGTTAACATTGTTAAAGTTCTTATGTGCTGCTCAAAAGTGCTTTAAGTTCGCAATAGCCGTCGATACTGTCTTAATCTGCTTAGTCTAGGTCTAGGTAGACTTAGTCTACCTGCGAAGGTAAGTTTATTGTGTTTTTGATTCCAATTACTAATTTATCATGGTTATGTTATTGTAACGAGTGTTCCATGACTTGTGGGTGAACTTCTGTAGAGAGGGTGAACTTTTGTGCAACAGAAGACCTGGTTCGGCGCTTCAACGACAATGCCAATGCGGCACCCGTAAAACTTGTTGCTATTCCTGCAGCAACGAGCAACAGTATTTAAGTTTTTCAAAACTGAGGCACACAGTGACAAGATAGATTATGTCATGTTTAAGAGTGGCATGATTATTAGTTTTGTTTGAGTACAATTGTTTAACAAATATTGCTAGTTTTAGTTACTATAAATAAGATAGTATCATTACTGTCGTTCATTCAAGTAGTTGTCTATAAATGCGTGGTAGTCTATAGTTACCGGTTTTTGGTTACTGTTGATTATAAATGTGACAAATTTTGAACAAATATATCATTGGGAATTCCCGAGTGGTGAAAATAAAACTCGCAATAATACACTTGTTACACTACAAAGTCACACAAAGAAGAATAATGCACAATTACCAAAACTCCATCCCATTATTTCAACAATACTTTAAACTAGCCTAGTACCAAAAGTACCCAATTCGCCGTATTACTCGACCGTGCACAAAGAATTAAATCATTTTCATTATTTAGAGATGTCACGCCCCGCTATCAGTGTTATGACAATTTATAATTACATGTTTGACTTTAACACGTGATTCTGGGGAATTTTACAAATATCTTACCGTTTCTCGAAGACTAACACAAAAACAATTTACCCATTCCTTGACGCTTGGTTAAATAGTGACCGTTAAATTGTTATTTATTTAAATATATTATGACAAGTCTTTTCAGAAAGTACTTTATGATTAGTAAAGTTCTTTTATTATTAGCATTGAAAACATGCTTCTAACTCCACAGCTTAATATAAATGTATTTGAATCCCTCGTTGGGGTATTATTAACTAGGTATTGTAATTCCAGAAACATCTTTTGTCCTGTTCAGAAATATTAAATATTACATTCTAAATGAAGACTTTATTCAGTCGTCATCTTGCCAAATCAGTAACAAGCTGAACAACAGTAAACGAAAACACACATGAGCACGTCGTAAACGTAAATCTTTCAGCGGCGCACGCGCCGTCCATTTGGCCGAAGCGGTGACGTCACAGGCGACGTCAGCGCCCTCGTGTTGGTAAACAGCGCAGCTGAAACAATCGACGAACAAACGGCGGGAGAATGTGGTGACGTACGTTTATTGCCCTATGATTAACGGAATTTCTTAATATGCACCGGTTCGAACTTAACTGTTAACATATATATATTTAATAGGAATACATAGAATAAAGACTATATCGTAGGTCAGGACTCTCCCGCCACCTTTAGGAAAACAGTATTGTAGCTGCACACATGTTGGTCCGGCAATCTTATCTTTATCAGTGTAATATAAACACAGACATCAATACATGAACATCTGCCTGTCAAAACAGCTTTGTTCCCAATAAAGGTGTTTACACACAAAAGTGCATCCACAATACTAGACTGACACTATCTAATTGTTCCATCTTTTTATCCGTTTTGTGCACGAGGCTGATTCAGCATGACTGTCGTGAAGAGAAGTGTTAAAATACAAAATACCAGTTTATTTATCACGTAGTAATAATAAGATGCAGTAACTAAGAATTTATTGAATGCAACATATTTTATCGTTTGAAAGGATAGCTAGTTAGCTAGCCTTAGCTTAGTTTAAGTAGGTATGACGCAACATAAATATAATATTTGTTGCTCATCTCAGTACCTGAAACTAATACAGAATATACCTAACACTTAAACGTATATTTTAACAACTATATATAAATTCCCATACCTAGTTAATAAAAAAAATATTTGCATTCAAATAAGTAGGTAATGCATATTAGATAGGTACAAAGTTACAAACCAAAGTCAATAGCCATGTATTGAGTAAGTCACACAATGCAGATATATATTATCTATTGTCTTACAGCAGTAAACTGTAGAGTAGAGATAAATAATACCAAATTCTCTTACAGAAGTCAACACAATACGGTAATCGTTAATATATACCCACGGTACAACTACCGACGACTGACCATTTTTATAATAAGTAAGTAAGTAAGTAAGTAAGCTCTTTATTGCATTAAATGTGGTTAACAAAAGGTTTTATGTATTATAATATAAAAGGATCACACATTTAGCTGAATTGCAGCGTGCAAAAAGTACATCTTAAATCTAAAGTCTCTTACAGCCTGCAACATGTACCTACACAATCCTATACATATAATTGAGATGTCTGAGAGTTGAGAGCAGGAAAATATGATTATACATCTCTAGTAATTTAATTATTTTTAAATATGAAATATCGTAAATTATAACAGTCTGGCGATAATTAAAACAAGATGTCAAAAATACATAATAAATATATAAAAAAATATAATTAAAATATTGACTTATGTTCTCGCGAGTACGCCCTGACATTACAATTTGGTTCACACTGGGTGCTGATTTGGGCATCAATGGTTGCCAATCACTCCATCTGTATAATCAGTAATTGCTTGCTTTTTATAATTACTAGGTTAACCGATGCCCCTCTTTAATGTCCAAAAATTTTGTAATCGGTATGTAATAGGTAATTCTGCATAAACGGAGTACGGACTTATATTGGACAGTTGGTGAAGTTATGGGTAAAGTCTCCTAGTAGACATTGTTTCGATGTGTAGAGGTAAGTTTATGTTCATTGCGGCTATCTGTATCTATCTACATCAGATGAGAACCGAAACACACTGGAGAGGCGTTCATTTTAAGAGCATTTTATTTTAAGTTCTGTTATTGAAATGGGCTTATTAAGTACTACGTTATTAGTGAGACTAGAGAAATTTGCGACGGTAGAGAATTCGGCAATGATAGTTTTTTAGTGCTATGATATTTTTGTAATGTTCCAACTTTATTTTGCGGCTTACAAATCCAAATGTTGCGTTAGTTTAGGTTACTTACGTATGCAATAAATGAAAATGCGCAATTATTCTCCGAACAAATGCCTGATGCAAATGCAGGAACTCATTTTCAATAACAAAACAACCTGGCGCGTCAAAGAGACAATTCTCGTATCCGCTTGACACTGAACTAAGAACTACACAGGTATGCGAAATATTCTACCGATTATCCATTGTTCGACGTACCACCATACTGAGAGGAATATAACGGTGGACATTATTTTCATAGCTTAGGTTATGAACTTTAATGAATTACTTGTTTCACAACTACGTATGGTTTTCTGAGGCGATTTGCCGTTTTCGTTGAATATATTCAACAGAATATTAAAGCAAGATGATGAGTATGTTTTCCCACAGAAGTAAAAATAAAATGAGGACCACAAATAAAGGATAATAAATAATATTCTTGACCATTTACGTTAGCCCTAAAGTAAAGACTAGAGAGATCGTAAGACTACTACTACGAATCATTTCGAATTTCTTTGACTTATATGGACATGTTAGGAAACTTAATTTGAAAAATTAAAATAGGTAAAGTAAACGTCCCAGTGCTCGACACCTTAGTGCCCAAGATAACACCTATTAATTACCTCTGTCATCGTGACATCAGATTGAAAGTGCCACGTAGTGGGTCAGTGTCGAGCACTGGAACATTTACCTTACGTTGTTTTAAACATCGGTCATGTGCTGGTGGGACTCACAAACATAGGTTTCCAGACTGTACCACAAGCATAAAAAATCCACACCACCACACCACACACCATCTCTTGTACAGTTATAGTGTCACCATAGAAGAAACATGCTTATTTAAAATAACCTACATGTGTTTATATATTCTTTGTTAAAAAAAGTGACCGTAGTTCTCGTAATAGATTTCAATTATGGTTCCAAAAACAAATTGCGAAACTTTATAGTTCCCTAATACTAAAGTAGTAAGGAAACATAAAAAAACGAATTAGTTCATCACTTAGGTAGTAGGTAATTCTACCTGGTTAACTAACACTCCATATCCAACTGAATACGACTGCAGTGATCGACTATTTATTTTATTAAATAATGTGGAAGAGGGTGCCATAACAAACAACAGTCCTTATACATATATTGACTGCGTACATACCTAGACGAAAATTCGCGGTCAAATTGCAGGGTAATTGCCAAACGGTTCAAACTTACGTAATGTTGATCCAAATGTCATTATTAATATGAAAAATCGAACGATATCGATAACTAAAGACGAATTGTCATCTCTTTGCGTACTATGGGACTCTCGTTGTTGTTTCTACATACACATTTCTATTCACACATCGTGGACATTATATTAGCGGGCGTCGTAACGTAACATAATTAAATTTAACCCCTTCACACATTCAGTCCTTTACAATTTCGTACATCGGCTCATTAACAATCTTAAAGCGAGATAACAGATGCTCAGAATTATAAGTATATTTTATGACCCTGAGTATACAAAATGACCAAGCTCTTGAGTATTCCTTAACCATTTTAACACCAACTTCGTCTAAAGTTGCCGTTGTTGCGAGCAATCGTTTGCGCTCAGCGCGAAGAAAGACTATCTCCATAAAATTATAGTGATCGTTGAAAGCTGACACAATAATATTTAAGCTTTCAAGAACGTTTTACGTTTGTTTTTTTGTAACTCAGGACATATGACATACGTCATGTGTATTATATTACAAGCTTTTTCCCGTGACTTCGCCCACGTAGAATACGCCAGTTTCACCTCCTGGATAATCTCCGGGACAAAACAAGAGACCCTATATCGCTTTCCGGGACTCGCACTACATATCTATCTGAGATGTAACAAACATACCTACAGACATGCAATGCTATTTACCTAAGTTAGATACTTTCGCATTTAATATATTCTACTTCCTATTAATAAATAGGTATGACTGTTTGGATGTTTGTTATACAATCATACAACAACTGTGCGTGTCGGACTTCGCACATTTAGGGTTCTGAACCAACCTCAAAGTTAAGTTGGTCTTAATAATATGAAAAAAAATCAAAGAAAAAATGTTATTTATCAATATTTTAGGATTTGTTCATAAAATATACGTGATAATAATTACCAAATTTCATTTTCGTAGGTCAATGGGAAGTAAAAAAATTCTTAGGGACAAAATTTTGCAAAAATAGCTGATTTCATTCCTTTGTTTTCCAATGTTTATTAAAACAAAAGCACAGTATTTATCTATTCAACGAGCTCTAAACAACGATACTCGATGGCGTAGGCAAAAAAAAATTCGCGCCGCCCTTTAGTTGTGACACTTTGTATAGCTTTGGGTCAACAAGATGCTTATAATGTGAAAATTTTAAGACCTTAACCGTTTGGTTGTAAAACCTGTGTGACAGACGACGGACAGACGGAGGGACGCGTGAGTTACAACAATAGGGTGCCGTTCCGTTTGGATCCTTCGGGTACGGAACCCTATAAGCGGTTGAATGGATTTAGAGAAAATTTATATTGACACATTTACATTACATTTAACAGGTAGATGGGTTGACTGGAGATTATGCGGACGCATCTTTTGCGAATGCTATAGTATTATAAGAAATATTGAAGTATGGTCGTCATTCAATGGTAGTTATGAACTAGCTAGTTTTACAATAAGGGCAGTGTTAATGTCCGTTTCCTTGTCTTGGTGGGTGGGGGGTGAGGGACATTCCCATAAGGCACGTCGTTAACCGGGGCAGCCGCCAGAACGACTAGTAGGAAGTCGACGCTTAGCTTCGGCCGCTCACTCAAGAGCAGAGCGGACATTTCTATTTTTCTGTTTTTAGGGTTCCGTACCCGAAGTTTCCAAACGGAACCCTATTGCTGTTTCTCACGCGCCCGTCCGTCCGTCGTCTGACACAAAATTCTATCCCGAAGAATTTTTTAACTTCCCATTAACCTATGAACTTGAAATTTGGTGATAATGTTTATTATTATCTACGTATATTCAACCAACAAATACTAATATACTGATAAATCAATTTTTGTTTCAAATTCCTTATTTTTAATATTAAGTCCAACTTAATTTTGTGGTTGTTTCAGAATCCTAAATGTGCGATGTCCGATACGCACTTGGCGGGTTCTTCCCACCTGATACCACTGATACCACCAGGGAGCACTAAGTACAAAACCATTGTTACCACTAATAGTAGTTACCACCGGTTATCCTAACCAAGATGTAAAGTTCGTTCGATAGAAAATAGAATCAATCTGTGCCGAATATAGATGTCGGACGCCTTATAGAAAATGTCCGTTTGGCCTACTCCACATAATACCGCTAGAGTGATGACGTCCTAAAATATTGAGGTAGTAACCTAGTTACTAATAAAGATGCGCAGATAGGGTATGTAATTCATTTATGTCAGAGACCAACATATTTCATGATTTTTATAGCTCACTTAATGAACATCAAGTTTAACTTTTACTTTTCTAACAATAGGTAATTTTCGGGTTGTAATAATGACAGTTTAATATGTTCTAAAGCGCGTTCCAATAGTTACCTATACATTAACTTGCTGGTCGATACGTCCGCTGCACTCGCAAGCCAGCGCGGTCACGCGGCGTGCGCTTCATGCCGCATGGAAACCCCAAGACGTACTGCACCATGACTCGGCTCTCACCTCTCGTCCTCGGCCTCCGATCTGTATGTAGTCTGCACAGAAGGACCTAACTGCCAAGTAATTTAAACGGCAACCCTTTCCGAATAAAGAGATGTATGTAATGTAAATGTGTAACTAAAATCTATCAAGTATTTTTTACTAGTGGGTCTGAGAGCGGTAGACCTCCTGAGTGATATTTTTACCTTTAAAACCCTCATCACTCCATTTTGAGAAATTGGGGAAACTGAATCGACGCTAAAAATCCATATATAGTTTTTCGAAAAGGCTACAGTACCGTGAACCACATTCACACGTTGCGGCAGATTGTACAGAAGACCGAGGAGTACAATCGCCCTCTTTATCTTGCGTTTGTGGACTACGAAAAATCCTTTGACTCCATCGAAACCTGGGCTGTACTAGAGTCCCTTCAGTGATGCCAAGTCGATTGGCGATATATCGAGGAACTGAAAGGTTTGTATAGAGCTGCTAAGATGACCGTCCAAATCCAGGATGTTCAGACAAGACCAATCTCATTAAAGCGTGGAGTGAGACAGGGAGACGTTATTTCTCGGAAACTATTCATCAATGCACTGGAGGACATCTCCAAAACACTGGACTGGAACGGACGTGGCATCAATATAAACGGCGAATACATTTCACACCTTCGATTCGCAGACGACATAGTTATAATGGCTGAATCGCTGGAGGACTTGACGGAGATGCTGCTGAGCCTAAGCGTTTCTTCCAGACGGGTGGGTCTGGAAATGAATCTGGATAAGACCAAAGTCATGTTCAATTCATTCGTGGACCCACTGCCTATCACAGTCGAAAATCTAAGTTTTTCAGAAATACACTTACCTAGGACAGATCGTTCAGCTAGGTAGGAACAACTTTGACAAGGAAGCTGGCAGATTGGGCTGGGCAGTATATGGGCAGCTTCGTCACGTCTTCGAGTCCCCACTGCCCCAGTGCCTTAAGTCTAAAGTCTAGTAGACTAGGGTCACCCACCGACATAGCGCCGAGGATAAGCAGGCTGAAGTGGCAGTGGGCGGGGCATATTTGTCGCAGAGCCGATGGCCGATGGAGCAGACGAGTTCTGGAGTGGAGACCACGAACGACTCGGCTTGTGGAACGATCCCCCGCCAGGTGGACCGACGACCTGAAGAGAGTGGCGGGAAGCGATTGGATGCGGAGAGCTGAGGACCGGGTGTGGTGGCGTGAATTAGGGAAGGCCTAAGTCCAACAGTGGACGACAGCAGGCTGAGGATGATGATGATGATGATATAGTGTTTGTGTTTTACTCGTGTCCAATTCTTTGTCCAATTGTGCGGTTTGCTACCATATAGTTATATTATCGTCCAACATAAAAGATAAGCATAGTTCATAAGACTGCATGTACATTAACACTTTACCGGATTATCGACTCTACGGCCTTTCCCAAAGGGTTGAATTACTTTAATGTAAATATGACATTAGACGTGGCGGCGTTTTTTTGAAGTCGGTTAAAAAGTAGAATGACCCAAAGAGCGTGTGGCTCCTTACAACAACATAAAAAAATCAATGAGGGAATGGGTCTCAGCATATATGACTTCGTAAATGTTTTATTTCCCTAAACACATTTTTAGAAACTTTTCATTTGCTTTTGATGTTAACGTGCTCATAGTTACCTAGTTATGTATACAGTCAGCATCATAAACACACTTTCCGACCTTATCTTTAAACAATAAAGTTTTGACGACCACTTTAACCTAGTTGGTAGTGACGCTACCTACAATGCTGAAGCTCCCGGGCTCCAATCCCGGCCAGAGTAATTAATACCTTTGTGTGATGAGCACGAATATTTGTTCTTGAGTCCTGGATGTTATCTATTCCCCTTGTTTATAAAACTTAACAAACCTCTGCTAACTAAAATGTTCTTTGTCCCATTTTCACAAACGTATATGTCAAAGTGGCAAATAAGGACAAACCAACTTTAGCGGCTAGTTAACTAATATAGGTTTGATAGACGTTTATGGGGGTAGGTATGCGTTTAAGTACCCTATCTTTTTATCTATATAAGTACGTATATCGTTGCCTAATACCCATAGTACAAGGTTTGCTTAGTTAGGGATTAGGAGATCGATGTGTGTAAGATTGTCCACCAATATTCTCATATTGTCTATTTATTTAAGTGTTAGAATGTACACATGTTTATGACGGTGTAAGTGAATTCGCAAGACTGGCATGAATAAATAGAATGAGTGACTGTAAGTACTATAAATACATAAATCTATGTACGTTGTATGTATATGAAAAATATTATGTCACATATTACTAAAATGTAGGAGGTATTATGGCTATGTGACATGTGACACTTTTACTGAATATCAAATGATATTAAATTAATTTAGTACCGTTTTTATTACCATCCAGTTGAAGATTTTTTCCATATTTGGGGCAGGGATCGGATACCGGTATTTTCTCCATAGAAAAATACCGGTATTATTACGGTCACCGGTTCATTATTTCGTTTTTAATGAGACAATCTAATAATACGACGTTGTTACCTAAATACATGATTCAGCCCTACGTAAAGAGCAAAAAATAATCCAAAATATTGGGCTAATTCAGGGTTTTTAAAAATACCGGTATCGGTCCCTGATTTGGGGACACCTTACCTTGTGCGACCTCGGTGGGTGCTCGTTATCAGCGGCGCGAGCGCCAGCCGTGCCGTAGTCGCGGGCGATGCGACGATACGAAAAGCTTGCTCTCATAGGGCTGAAATTGGAAATAACTGTAGAAACGTATCCAATTTACATACCCACATAAATACTCTGATGTAGAAGTTTGAAAAAAAAAGGAAGAACCTAATGTTCTTCTAAGGATAAGTTTTATAAGGGAACGTAAGACAGCGTGACCACTTTATAATCGGCGTTCCTACTAAAAGAGGGGTCAGAAAACTACTAAAAAATACCAAATGAATTTCATAATCTACTAGAAACTACTAGACGAACGAAATCAAGCTTGATTGTGTTTAAATCGCAATTATTTGTGTATAAATCTTGTATATCGCAGTACGGAACAAGCATTCGTCCTTTGCTAGTGAGTTAGTGAGTGCGAGAGGGAGATAATGTCAGTAAAACACTCAGTTATGCATAGTGACAGGTTTGTGAAGGCGCATCCAAAAGCCTCGAGACAGAGCGAGACAACCAAGGTCATCATACACCTATCTTGCAAATCTTATAACTTGCAGTAGGTATTGCTAATATTGCTATGATCTCCCATAGGGGTCAGTTACACGGTTAATATTATCACAATACAGGGGTGTCAATATTATCATGGTATTGAAATATACATGCATTTTATTATTATTATTATTATTATTTATTATTTATTAATTAAATCAGTTTACAAAAACTTATAAATAAATACCTCGTCCCACAAAACTGTTTTCACAGTTTGTCTGTGAGATCCGTGAGTCTATTACATTATATAACTAATTATTATTTTGCTTTAATATTCATGAATACACGATAAATACGTATTGTGATATGAGTGTATCGCGTGATAATATCAATGTGTAACCGACCCCATAGAGATGCGCCTTTAGGTAAAATTGTTGCCGTATAGAAAATTAAAAGTAGTGTATGACCCATACACTATTTTTAATTCCAGCCTAGTAGACTATAGCTAGTAAATATAGTACATTTTGGCCATAAAACGTATCATTATAGGTATCCTATCATGCTAACGGCCTAGCTAGGGTGATCACGAATATGTGGGACATGATCGAGTGTAATCGGTCGTTTGTCAGTACATCAACTAACGATTGTAAAACGTATTGTTAAATGTAGCTCATAATTCCTAGAACCGAAATAACTAATAGCATTGCAATGAAAATCATTTAATTAATGAATATGAATTTAATAAGTTTTTCTTATCTGTGACTAAAATGATCAAAACGACGCCATGTTGCTAGAAAATGTTTTGTTAAAAGCTGAAATGTTTAATTTACAACATTTTTAACATACTGAAACAGATTTAAAAAAATTGTCAAGTAGCCAATCGTGGATTGCTATAAACTACTAAAAACTACTAACTTATTTTCTCCTACTAAAAGCTTGAAAAATTTCCCTCAAAACTACCAAAAAAGTAGGAAACTACTAAAAGTGGTCACGCTGACGTAAGATCAAAGTCACCTAAGCAACATTTCATAGTTGACATGACGTTTTTGCCTCCCCAAAGCTAGAGTGAACCATTGTTTATATAACATTTATTTTAGATAGGTACATGTAATGCTACTTACATTTTATTATATTTAGTCGCCAATGATAGCTATGATAGATAGATGTGGGAGTCGTTTGAGTTAAAACGGGACAAGTGCGATTCGGACTCGCCCACCGAGGGTTCAGTATAAATTTGCAGGTAATAATAATAATGTTTATTGATATCTGAAGGCTTACAACTACATAGTAGATTCTTAGTCGTACCTAAATCACGTACTTTAAATAAATTCTATATTTTTATTCAGGTTTTCCCTGTACTTGTATTATAAGACGATATATTACTTGCCATTTTTCATAGTTCTAGGTCAACGGAAAGTAGATAACCCTATAAATTTCGATTCCCTTGGAAGTGTCGAAATATACGTTTTTTGCGGCATATATACGGCCGTAAGTATTTTTTTACGTTAACTTAGAAACTTCATTTTTTCACTGCTTGCTGTAGACTTGAGTATATGGTTTTAATTTCAACTCGATACCTACACGCGTTCCCGAGATAGACGGTCTTAACAGACAGACGGACAGTCAGTCTTTCTTTCTTAATAAACGCTCGCCAGTTCCTTGAAAAATACCCCCATAGTTAGTAACTGTAGTAACATCACGAAATACTTATCAAGGGGGTAAGTAAACACCCGGGACGGCGGGCGGGGCGGGGGGCAACCTTGAGGCGCGTGCGCAGCTGCCCGCTGGTCACCTGCTCGCGGCCATATTGCAACGCGAACTATTCTTATTAACGATTTCGGCGTCAAAAATGTTGTTGGCATTTACTCTTTCAATATCTTGTAATATAAATTCTGTTCGCTACTTTCATCCGGTGTATTTTTAAGCATATGCCAGTCTATACTAGGCATTTAATATTAAATCGATCAAAATGCGCACCGTAGGTACGTAATGCCGGTGGCGTTCTGTACATACTATGTTACTTAATGCTGGAAATTCGGATACAATCATTCCATCTTAGCCTCTACATATTGATTAAAAAAAAAACATTTTTCTTAATCTGGCTCCGTGTTTAAAATATTTGGCCGTTTGGCCCTTAAATTGTGCATCATGAATCTGTACGTAGGTACATAAACCCCAGAAGCACAGGATGCTGTGTAACCTGCCACGATGTTG
Source organism: Epiblema foenella (assembly GCA_963556455.1). NCBI lineage: Eukaryota > Metazoa > Arthropoda > Insecta > Lepidoptera > Tortricidae > Epiblema > Epiblema foenella. Next base: position 26,596,267 of record OY747096.1, on the reverse strand, counting down.
GAATGTCTCCTATTTACTTAGGTTAGATTACTATAAAATTATGCTTTATTGCACACCTCAATAAAAACAACAAACTTAAAAGGAGAGGTACACTACTGCAGTGGTCTTATCGCGGAGGAAATAGGTATTTTAGGTTGCTAGGATATTCATAGATAAGTATGTCTTAACATTAAGATCGGACTGGCGAACTGCTGTCAGTACGGGTGCTAAGGACTTTGAAAGATGCGCCCGTCTCGGAGGACTAGACGCCAAACGCCAGCTCCGTAAAACTCGGCCTAAACCCTCCTACCACTACACCTACAACAGTAATGGATAACTTCACTGTGTTTCTTGTGACCGTACATTCAAAACCAAATTCGGTTTTGCGAGTCACATTCGTGCACATGCACGTAAAATCTCCGGACCTTAAATGCAAATTTTGCCAGGATGTCGCCGACGGACAAGTCTGAGAGCACATAATTTCAATTTGAAAATTATATGGAAGTACATAGAAATACTTTCAAATTCAAAATACGAAAAAAGAACCACGTGGCGACGGCGTGGCACGGAAACGATGTCAATCAATAACTAACCATAGACAAAACATCTTCTCGGATGCATTAATAAACTTATTACTGGCCATTAACAAATCAATGGAAGTTCACTGCACTCACAAAAGGCGGGAAAGTTTTTAAATTGATCGTTCCATTTAAATCTTGACAGCATTCGTATTTTGAAATTCAATCGGGCAATTACACTTTCGATTTTGGCGGAGAATAAAGCGGATGTTTATTCTCTTTTTAAATTATAAACCTAAAGGTCAGGCTGAATAAACTTTAGCAGGCCGTGTGACACTTTCATGTGCATTGGATTTTACACTTTAATTTAGAAAATGTAATGTCGATAGTACTATACTATACAATAAAATAACTTGCCTGAGTGATACTTTAGAGTGTTTTTTTAAGGCATAGGCGGTTTTAGCAGTCAGTAGGCATTTGCAGCACGTTAATATGGACGCATACATACTGTCATCTTTGCGCATTTGCAACAATGTTGTATATGTATTTACTATCTATTACTGATGAGATAATTAATGCATTATTGCAAAAGTTAACGGAGGTTGTAAAAAGTTCGCTAACTACTTATTATGTTCTATATTTAGAATATGTATGTGGTATGTTGAAGGGTCAGCAACACAAATTATGATAAGGTATACGTGCGATCTTATATCTTTTGGAATGAAGCGTTTGGGTAGGTATATCAGCTGTCATTTTCGCCTTCATAAAGTTACAGTTGACATATCCTAATGCGGGTTCGAAAAGGCGGAGGTATTTTCTTTAAATAGATGATTATCAGTTATCTACAATCTACATACGTCTTTATATTTTGATTTTACGGCAGCCAAACCCTTCGTCTACCGAGCCCGCGAATTCGTGTTCACATGCTATTGTTATGAATTGTTATATTTTTCCGGTAGACTACCGCATAAAAAATCGAGAAAATATCCTTACTTCTAATACCGATTCATCCAAGTAGTTATGCAGGTGACTGAAGAACCTGCTACACAATCTTTTTTTAATTGTAAACAAAAGTCCCGTCATAAACAAAGTATGAAGGTGTTTCAATTTAAAAGTTTTAAAACCAGGAGCAAGCCAAAATCCAAACGCACAGAAAACACCTTGCCGGCAAAAAAGCGGCTAACGCAGAAGGCAGGTGGAGCGCCACATTAAGGATCTGTAGACTTCCTTATCTTAAAGTGAACGAAGTTAGTTTCTACATAAAAAATAATTTTACGTTGCAGTTTTGGCATCAGCTTAAGCATTTCAGATATCTTCTGCGGCTTTATATACGATGATACGTTTGTAGGTATACGATATATTATTTACGATTTGAATATGCGTTTATATAAATAAAGCCGCAGAAAATATCTGAAATCCTTAAATTAATGCCAAAGTTGCAACTAAAAACTATTTATGTAGAAACGAACTTCGTTCACTTTAAGGTAAGGAAGTCCACAGATCCTTTGTATGACCACAGCACGCCTTACAGTTACGATAATAAATAGGTTTCTTTATTGCACCATAACCGGCGTAGCAAATAATACTGTGCTCTAAATATCAACTATTCCTATAAAAAATTACCTATTCGTAAAATATATGATCCTACCTAATTTTGACCGTTTGCCAAAAATATTAAATATTTGAGAATCCCGCGTAACAAAATTTCATATGAAAGTCTATTTCAGCTTCCGTTATATCCGGCCAATACTAAAATTACAAACAGGAAAATGTATTCATAGCGAGTCACGAATGAATTAGTATGTTTTATAAAACAGGTATATCGTTTGCAAATTGATTACAGGAAAGTAAGTAGAACTATTGTTTATTACCTACTCTAGTGGTATCAACAGTATTTGCGAGAATTGCGTTAGGTACGTAAAGCTTGTTTATTTTACCTGCATTATATATATTCAAACAATTTTAGGTGCCTAATCTCGATAAACTTACACCTGTCATTACCACCGACGAATAATAATTTATTAACATGACACCAGTATTGTATTTACGAGTGTACCATATACCATAATTGTTGAGTTTCAATCCAAACTCAACAACTCAACTCATTTTACCTCACGAGAAAACTACCCCGACATCAGTTTTTTGCTTTTAAAGGGTTGGTTAAAAAGGCATATGTCAAGACGTCGCAGATGGCTAGATTAATGATCAGATTTACCCTTTTCTTGCTTTGCTACGTTATATCTTCGTACTTTTTAATACGGTAGTCCGATATACAAAGCACGTACCGACTGTCTCATGTTTGTTGTTACAATTACTTCGTTACAGCGGTTGCACTTTGTTATAAAAATACAATACATTTTTCCGTATATTTAGGTACAAAGGATTAAATAAAAACCTTTATGTTGCTTAGTCCAAAAACAATTGCTTATTGAGTTACAATACTATAGGACCTCTGGTGGTACTGCTTTTATGTTTAGGCACATCTAAAGTAACAGAAGGATTTATGCACTACCTCTTCAACTCGATAGAAAACTACAAAATTTATGCGTTGAAGGGTGTGCTTTCAGCTTATGTATAATTAATTATAAAAGCTAAAAGGTAGGCTACCTTTTTGACCTAGTTATAAATTATAAATAGGTGAAAAAGCACGAATCTCAAACAACACGCGCTTTAAAAGTAAATTAGTGGTTGTGCAGAAGACTCCGCGGGCCAATAAACAAAAGTGCAATACGCATTACCGAATATCAATTAATGGTACCAAGTTACAGCGTGGCAACAGCAACACTGCGGCGCGGCGCGTGCGCGGCACCTGTCCGGTAACGGGATCCAAGCCGTAATTAACCAACTACATTGTATGGTGAATGTTGGGTTTTGGCGTGAATAATTTGGGCTTCAAGTAGTCCCTTAAATGAAGATGAATTCTTATACTATTCTAGTACGATTATCACATATAGTAGGAATGTAATCTTCCCAAATAATTGCAGAACAGTAATTATGAAACCAAATAGATTGGTGAGGTGTAGTTAGTTTTTGGGACGGAATAATCACTAACTTATAAACATTCAATATGTTTATATTTTATCAGGAAGTGATCTATACGTAAGTAGTCTAACAAAAAATGTGACAATAATTAGGTACTTATACAGAGGCACCCGAAATTACCTCGATTTAGAAAAAATGCGACAAACATTGTTTATCGTATTGGTACCGATTGACATAAAACTTTACTTATAACTATTAAAGTGCTGTATTTACCGCAAGCGTAGACACGAGCCAAGGCTGTTTTATCAATAAATTTACTGTATACTTAATGCAGCCGAGACAGCCAGCCTCTCCCGCACCTTGTCACCGCGGGACTTTCAGATGATGCCAAATTACGGATCAGGTGCCCGCTAAATTGCACTTGCACTAAAATATACACCGCAACTTGCACTTAAGGAGATACACTGCCTGACTATTATCAGACACATATTTTTGTAACTTTATTTTTTCGAGTTTTATTATGCTAAACATAGGTATCTTCTCCGAATTTTCCTGTTTGCATACCTACCGGAATTGTGCCTCATAATAATGGTAATATTTAAATCATCAAGTTAATATCCGTGTCGAATAACACCCTAATTGCAGAGAGATTTACTCAAGTATAAGGAAAGTATGATGAATGACTCCTGGGACAACTTATGATATAAACTATTACAAAACAAACCAGTGCAAAAATTAAATACACAGTTTGCATACTAGGCAGATTTGCAACATGAAGGCATAGTTTGTTTCATACAATTTTGTATGACACTGCGTTTGCCATATAAATGTCATAAATTATAATCATTTTGTATTTTTGTGTGTTGCACTTTGTGGGACTGTGGGTCTTTTTTGTGCTCTATATGATGATTGTCACCAATTTATTTTTCTTATTCAATTAAGTAGTAAAGGTTACAAGTATCTTAGAACATAATAATTCAAAACATCTTGTAATTCAATGTTTGTTTTCCATACTTACACTCTGATCTTCACCTGCTACTGCTATAGCTTATGACATACTTTAGATCTCATAAATCAATAATTGTTAACGTCTAGTCGCGACAAGACAATAATAAATAATAATTATAATATTCGTTATTGCAATAATTGTCATTAGGTGTGCCTTGAGAACAATGTTTAGATTTTTTTTTGTTATTGTTGCTCTTAATTGTGGCCAACTATAGACTTGTTATATTGGCAAAATAAGTACCTGTTGTACCTATATTATACAAAACATTATTTATTATAATGTTAATTTAATGCGTCAGTAATAAATCCTGAAGGGGGTAATGCTTGATAGTCATGTCAGCAACTATTAATAAAACGCCAAAAACGCTCTTTAAGTTTGCAGGGTAATTTATTTAAACAATCGTATGGTAATACACAATTATAGAAGGCAATTAGAGTACAGCTTTGAGGTTGTTAAGCCAGGCAGTTATGTCAGGTGATATGACGTCCAAGTCTTCAACAGGTCCAGGGTAAGAGTGGAGGGGGGAGCGCTGGAAGATGTGCTCGGTGGTTTGGTCTTCCTCACCGCACTCACAGAGTGGAGAATCCTTCCAAACCCATCTATGTTGGAAGACATTGCAGCGCCCATGCCCAGTTTGCAGCCTATTCAGCCGGCACCAAGGTTTGCGAGGGAGATCAAATCCTTTTGGTTTTAAGGTCGGATCAGTGGAGTGGGCAGCTTTGCCTTCCGGGACAGGGGCATTCAGCTTTCCACCTCTCTGTGATGTTGAAGCTGTTTAATGTTTGAGCTAGCACATGACGGGTTCCGGAGTTTTAAGCTGTGTGGGGGAGGATAGCATAACTCTGTATGGGCAGGCAATGCAGGATTCTTCGAAATCTTCTCGGCTTCTTTCCGCGGCAGTGGGGTGGAGCAATGTGACTAAGTATCGGCAACCAGTAGATTTAGTGGTGCGTGAGATGCAATGCATGGTCTCGTTCAGTTTCACGTCAACTTTGTTGGTGTGTGCACTTTGGAAGCATACTGGAGTGCAGTATTCTGCCGCCGCGAAGAGAAGCGCAATGCCGGACGTACATGTCGTATCAGCTTTAAAACTAAATAATGAATCTAATATTGTCTCAAAAAAGGAGTCCACTCAGCATGGGTCGCAAGACACGGGGTGCAAGTGGTGCAACGATGCTGATTTTCAGCGGACTAAATACGTACCAATTAAGTTCATCAATAAACTTAACGTATTTTTACTTATATTAATTCGTTACCTTTTTTGAAATTTTTAATATAATGGCATGAGATTATATAGAATCAAGAAAGTATGGGTATAACAGGAACCTTAAGGGGATGCCCCGATTCTGTAAACCACGCTCCCCGTATAAAAGACGCTTTTATCTTCCTAACACAAAAAAACGAGATGTAACACTTTGGGAAGGGCACATTTTGATAAGTATCCGAGTTTGGGAAGTTTTATTCATATTTCCTCTTAAGAGATTTTAGATAAGATACCAGCACCTTATCTAAAATCCCACCTTTATAATGTATTGTTTGGATAGGCTGAGGAAAAAGAATAGAAAATTAAAGACTCAACTTGGGATTTTTTCCTATTGAGAAAAAAGCAATCATATGTTCCTGCTCTAATCAGAGGAACAGTTATATAGTCAAGAATCTGTAGGTATCTAATAATAAAAAATAAAAACCGACTCCAAAAATAAGTCGATACCATACAAAGAACTTGCTTAAAATTGATAAAATTATACCGACTACAAACATTACAATACAACTACGTTGTTCAATAAGAAGCGTAAGGCAATTATTTTTACTTTTCAGTGTTTTTTGGAGTCGGTTTTTATTTTTTATTAAAAAAAATATGTATTTCGCACTTTTTAGTGAATCATTACCAGAGTGCATCTCATGACGATTCGAATAAGCTCAAACACGGCTAAGCTACACTGTTTTATTGCGGAGTTCCGTTGCCTACCTTCCGACTTCCATAACCAGATCAGGATGATTAACATTACATCACGACCATTTAAATTGGCTTCAATATAATGGTTTCAGTATCTTGATCGAAATATTTTAGTGCTAACCGTGAAACACTAGGAGTTTTGGATTTTCATCCGTGGTCTCCTTCATCAGTTCCTGTTCACCAAATGCTACTTTTTGAATGCAAATGCTCGATTTGTTATCGAAAATACTAAAATCGGTATACGTTTCCCTTCACTTTTTGAGGAGTTCCCTCAATTTATCATGGACCTCATCATCAAAACTGGATTCTAGTAAGAAAGGAACCAACCTTGAAGCATATGCTTTGAATCAAAGAAATAATTTTCCAAATCGGTTCGTAAATGACGGAGTTTTGAGGTAACAGACATAAAAAAGAACGTACAACCGAATTAAGAAACTCCTCCTTTTTGAAGTTGGTTAAAAATTAGTCCTTATTTTTATCCTAATCTGGTCAAAACGGCGTCTCAAAGAACGTGATATTTTCCATTGCTCGCCCTAAATTACAAAAAAATGTAATAAAGCGCGTTTGAAATTTCTAAAAATGACGGTAAGAAAATAGAAAAATTATACCTAAGCATATTATAACTGACGTATTTATATAAACTATTTGACGTATTTAGGTATATAATGATAATAAGCATTGAGCTTTAGCTGTCATTTGAGACAGCTGAAGCTCAATGCTTATTATTATTATTACGAAAAAAGTGCATTAGCCATTCTGAAGGTCACCACGTATGACAGAAATGTATTATACCTGATAATAAAATGTGTCATATAGCGCCCGTATGACATGTTTACGTAGGTATGTGATCGTCGAAGGTGGTCCTCATGCGCCCGCGCATGGATAGAGGATCCTTGTTACTCTTCCGGGACAATATTTGTGATCGCTCACGTCGATCGAAGGGTAGATATTGCCAAGTACTGCAAGTGTACAAACTGTGACATAAGAAGACTTCATGCTCCTACTGTACCGGTATTGGTGTAGATCCGGGCTGGATTAAACCCCTTCACGGGCCAACTCGCGGGCCAGAGTTGGCCCGCGGGCCGTATACCTTGCCCACGTCTCTGGTGTAGACTATAGTATAGACATTGGTTTCTATCTCACATTGATCGAAAGCTAATTATTACCAACAAATACAAGTGCTGGTATTAGAGTAAATTGTAGTACTCGTATATTATTCCTGAAGGCAAGCCCATATAGTAATTTATCAATATCTAAAATCTATATAGTATATAGGTATTATTTGTTTTTTAAACATAAAACTTAGGTATTTCATGTATCTTTTCTACCGCACAGATATCAATACAGACATAACTTTTTGCTAACGTACTATATAATGTTGTTGCATAAGCGATATTACGCGATAATTAAAGTAAAATTCTTTGGTTACTAAGTAACCAATACTGTTAATGTAGTTCGCATTGCTGTAAGCAAGGTGTATGCCATAACAATAACACTTTTGAGGGCACGTACTAAAATCACTTTGAACAATGTTAACTTTACACTCTTTACAATACAACATGTCTAATCATGACAAATCACAAAAGCGGAAGGCAAATCTACAGCTGTCGAACGCCAAAAATATACCGAAAATCACGTGCGACTAATTCTATTTTTTTTAAAGGTGCAGTATGACGGCCAACTTGTGCCCGCATGCGATTTTTTTCAAACCAGCACGTGCTTCTTTTTGTACGGCTTCCTTGTGCCGGTGTAATACATCTGTCGTGGCAAGCTGTGGTTTTCAGTGCACTACGGCCGACTTATATAGGACCCTTTCTCTCACAAAGGTACCTGCCAACTGGTTACTTTTAAATTCGGTCGAGGTATATAATTTGCAACATGATGCTGGCTCTTTTGGTACCTGCCGCGTGCATCTGGTGCTTTCCTTGTTTCGAACATGTAAAAATAGAATATTAGTGCTCCAACATGCTAGCAGATGTCTTTGAGGAATTCTTATAATTCTGGGCAGTATGCTAAGCAAATTAGATTATAATAGTGCATTTAATCTTGGAAGCTTCTTTGTGTATATTATATGCATACTTACAGTACGAAATCACAACGTCTTCAGAATAAACGGTATAAATTAGGGACTTTAAGCTATTATGAAGTTGGTATAAAGATCTATTAGGCGGTTTCCGCACGACGGTGAGGCGTGCAAGCGAGACAGCGCTATGCAAGTCTATAGCGGTGTCCCGCTCGCACTGCGGAAACCATCCGGAAAGCGCATCAGTGTGACAACCGCCTAGATGGTGTACTCGTAGCAAATCTGGTTACCGACTAAGTTAATATACATATGTTTTACCTCAAACCTCAATTTACCTGAAATTGTTCATAAATTATGATTTTTATTTATATTCCTTTTTATTCTTCATTCACAAAGCCAACTAGATTATTAAAGACCACGAAAAATCACCCTTGCTCGTTCCCCCATTATTTTTTAAGACGCATCCTGCAATTCAATAGATCATATGAAATCGATATGATCTTAGGTCAACAATCGATTGTTGTGGTTTCGGATCCCTGGTTTTATGTATCGGTCGGAAATCGATTGAATAAAGTACATAATGAGATGTAATAATGTACTGAATATCGGTAAGATTCACCATTCCGTATTATCATTTAACAAAACCAACCATTCGTTTGGTAAAATCTCAAGTACTATATATATACTGCGATTTTATCTGTGATAATTGGCATAAAGGGGACTTTCCCTAAATCAATCTGCTTTTTAAAAACAGCAACATGAAAATGGGGATATCAGACTACACATTTTGTTACCACGAATTGAACCGGATTTTCATTATTTATCTACTTTAGCGGGGCCTGAGCTCCGAGCAAATACGAGTAGGATGGCGAAACTGAGGATGCAACGAGGGACTAATACCAATATAATATAGAGAAAGATAAAAGCGAGGGTCACGTTTCATGTATAGGTAACGCAATTAAAAAAAAGTATTGAAATAAATGTATGTATTCCTCCAATGCCACCGTTAATTTAATGCATGATCATCAATTATGATGCAAATACAGCCGTTACTCACTGGTATACATCCATATCCATTTCAAATGTCCCACAAAACGCAAAATCAACATATTTTTGCCTTTTTTAGCATCCTGCGCTATGCAATAATCGATCTTAAATGTTCATGCATAAGGGTGTCTGTTCACTTGGAATGTAGATTTTAAAGGCACGTGTGTTTGTAATAGCATTTTAATGGAGTGAACGAAATTCGTCCTTGCATTGTCCCATTGTGTAGTGATCTATGTATTCACCATGGTTTTGCTAGTCGAAATACCGTTTGAGTCTTATTCTTGGCTGTAATACGTTTCTTATAGATTCGGCGTCACCTGGAGCTATTGTCGAGGATAATAAAAAAATATGAAAATAATGATGAAACTTCCAATGTGAATAAAGTACGTATCTTCGTGCTAGTGAGGCTGGCTTTAATGGAAGTACTTCCAGAAATAATTATTTATAATATTGTCTCCAATTAACAGGCGGCTGGTATTCCTGCTCTGAGCTATATTTGCTCTGATGTCGGACTGCTAATAATCCCGGGAACAGCACAATTATTTAATATGTTACAAAAACCGTTCGCCATTAATCACTCCATTGGAATTGATATGGCAACTTAGTTTCCCAATAAACGGCGTCATAATTATTACGTTCCATTTTGTGATATCAAGCACTTCACGCACCAGCCGTTTATTTCACGTAGTTAACGATATATTGCAACGATAAAAATGTATATTATTATGAACTAGCTTTTGCCTGCGACTTCGTCCGCGTAAACTTCCACTCCCTATTTCATCCATTCGAGGGTTGATTTGCGGGATAAAAAGTATCACATCCAAACTTTCGCATTTATAATATTAGTAGGATTAAGATTAAAATGTTTAATTTTGGGTCCGTATCAGCACTTCGAAGTTGGACCTCTTTATTTTCTGAAATATATATATACTATTCTCTACTTAAATCCAACTAAAATGATAAACATTAACGCAGAAACAAATAACTAAGGCTGATCAATTTACAGCACGAATCCGACACAGTAGGAATTAGTATGCAAAAATCCACTATCCAGCGGTACATGCATATTCGACACCATTTCAAAGACTATCTGAGACATCACAAAACCATACCGCGATAATATGCATATAGTCTGTGTCAAATATCCACATCGACTTCTAAGGGAAAATATCTTTCGGTTCGAATAGAAAAATATTACATTTCGCTACTTTGGCTATAGCATAGCAATTTCCCGTGCTACTGTCATCAAGTCGCTATCGAATTCTTCTCTTGAAAATTTCTGTAGGCTAGCGCGACTGAAAGCAATACTTCGGCACGCGACGATACGATTGCTCGGCAACACTTAAGTATCATGGAAACGATAAAGTGGACATAATCCTTGTTTTAATTAGGACCACTTAAATATTTCGTTCTGGATAAAAAAATGTGATATTACGTATTGTCGATCGCCATCGGAATAGCAAGCAAAGGTTCCTAGCTGGCACCGTAATTTCTTATCGATTGATAGGTACATAGATGCATACATGGTTTTGAGGATACAAGTAATTCACTCTCTTTACAAAAATCATATTACAAATACCTAAAAAGATATCTCCAAAATAATAAGACTTACGAAAAATATCCACACGGCGGCATCTTAATAAGAATTTAATTATGAGTGGTTTATGAGTTTTTTATAACTATCAATTGTGCAAAATTTGTTTTAATTAATTTTTAAAACATATTTCTGCATTTATATCAAATGGATATCAGTGAGGTTTATATATTTATATCAATTTATTTGACCGAAAATTGTATTGGCTGTTGCCACTTAGACATTCACATTAATGTGGAGGTGATGTACATCAACATAAACACATCGTCTGTTGTTTTCAGAAACAATTTTCGGTTACAGCTGTAACAGCAAGAAATAACGATTATATTTTGCTTTACTAATAAAAGCATATTGTCACGGTTATAATAAAGAATGCTCACAACCTCAATTATACTTTTCAGACCTTGTCAATATCCGTAAATTGCGCTATTTCATAAGCACAAACTTAGTGTTGACATGTGTTTAAAACTAGAACTAACGTCGCTTCATAAAATTTTCGCATCTTACTTTCAACACCAACGCCAATTCTATCTGCAATGTTATGATTGTGGAGGCCTTCTATTATTAGATACCATAGACATCGCAAGACATTTTTCGTTTTTATCTACTCAGGTAAAGCACGTGGGTTGACGAACTCGTTCCCACGACTCTTGCACAAATAAAAGGAAAAAAGTTTCTTTCAAGTCAAATAGGTATGAGAAAAAACTTGCAAATTTGACCTGAACACGTGCGCTATACCATGGGAATCAGCTGATCGACTTTGATATTTGGGACATCAAATCTTATCCCTTATATTTAAAGTATTGTTTTGATTGTACGTCTATTTTTGGAAACTGAAGATTAAGTAAATGCGGGGATTTGCACGTGCATACTAAGAAAGGCCAAATCAAGGATATGTTACATTTTACGTATTCCGTAATTCACCTTTTCTGTATGAATGATTCTGTATATTAATGGCATCAATTATCATCAATGTGACACGTGAATAGGTTAGGTATAAACGATGATAACACCGGAATTCAAAGTCCCTCAGCCAGCTACCGTTGCCAATCATGCCGGATTAATTTTCCGAAATATTTATCTAAGCGAATGTTTTTTTTATATCGCTATTATGCAATACTTTGCAGGACACCGAATTGACATTATTTATGAAGATAGATATTTATAATTTAAAGCAGCCCATCTAAACCCAACCTTACAGAAGACCACAATCATAATTATATTAACACTACCCACTACTTCTTCTTCAGGTATTTGGTGTTGTGTTTCTGGCACGTTTCTGGTGCCAAGGTTAGCAGAGTGAGAGATCTGCATTTGTCTCAACGAAACAATACAAATGAAGTCACTTAATACAAGATCTCTACTCTTTTATGCGCATTATCTAAGCCTATGTATGTAAGCACGCATCCTTGTACAAACGTATATAATTGTATTATTATATAGACCCGCTAGTTAAACGACTTCAACATCTTACAAAGGTTCAGTACTCCGTATAAAGCTGTATTTAGATAAGTGCGCAAACGCTTCGAACTATCCCAAACAATGCTCCATACAACCTTATCACGAGAGAGACACACATATGATTATGCTTATATTTGAGGGGGACAAAATACATATCGATTTAAACCAGCTGCCGTTCAGGTAGCGAAGCTGTCTTAAGATTTTAGGATGAACCTATTCTGAGTTTTAATCGTTTTTTTACAAAGTTAAAAAAGATTAATAGAAGGGAAGTGTAAAAACGACAGAAGTGTTATGAAAAAAGAGTTTTTTTATTTAGTTAAGGCCTATCTACTTAAAACGTATATTTTTGCGATCTAACAAAAGTAAGGGGCTTAAAAACGTTATATACTTATCCATTAAGACATAAAGACTTATTAAGATATTAACCTACAAATAAAATCGCAAGTTCGATCCACTCGGTTCGGTTCTTACCTTTTAAATGCTTTTGCAGCATTAGGTAATTGCAATTTTTTTTTTGCAATTAGGAAGTCATGGCTGCATACATGCATGGTTTCTTATAATAAAATATCTAGACACATAAGATTTACTACCAGTAGACTCAGAGTAATATAGTTTTTTTTTCTTATCTCCGGTTAAGCTGCGTAACCCGCGTACGCGCTCTGCGTGGGCTGCGTATTATTTCCCAGTGGTCCCATTAGTTCACCTTAGAAGCTGTAGTACATTGTTATCGAGGCAGGGTAGAAAGTAAGCAATAGATGGACGAGTTAGTTATGGCACTCTAGTAAATGATGTAACACACGGAAAATATTTCTATTAGTTTTAAGAGGATTGTGTACAAGAATTTTCCATACTAAAATCGGCAACGTTTTCCACCCCCTAATCCTGAACCGATTTGCATGATTTTTAGAAATGTAGATATTATTAAATACAAGGCTTATACATTTCAAAGTTGGAAAAATTGCCTAGAAGTGAAAATATGGACTCTTGACGATTTGGTTTCTTCATAAACGGGAAAGAATTACTAAAAAAGCAAAACGTACGTACCTAGTTAAAAATATAACAAATCGTTCAAGTTCAATACTGTCTTTTGATAAAGGTTTAAGGGGAAAACGTTGTCGCCCGAAGCAATAATAGGATTTTTTGACAGAGTTACCGAGGCATTTTTCAATATTTTGTTCGGTTACTTCATTTCTTTGTTTGGTTTTCCACAGTATTTTTTGTGTAGTGTAATTTTACGTTATTTTTTCACATTGGACGCTCTCAATACTTTCATCAGATCTCTGAATGGGCCTTGCCTTAATTTTCCGCAGTCTAGATTACCCCGCTGTACCTTATCAAATATTATATTTCAAAAAAATCTTTTTATAAAACTTTTAATAAACTTATCGTAGATATCAATTACCTACGTACTCAATACAAGAATTATGTAGTCAACAAACGTGCACAAGCGTAATATATTAACTAGGTATTTTTTAAATGTTAAGACACGATAGTCGCATTAAGACAATGCCAATGCATACGAAAACAAAACCATAATTCTGATGATTAATAATGTGAAAGTAGAAATCATTAAAGATGTTACACCTGGTGCTTTCTAGACGCGGCCGATTTAATGCATTGACGTTTGTCGAGTGTACAAATGGCTACTGAAGTATAAATCATTTTGTGTAGTATCCAGCCAGTTACTCATATTCCTTATAAAATGTACAGTTAATGCCTTGTGTAAAAAATTTAGACAACTGTATAGTGTAGAGCATAAGGGAAGTTTTAGTCAGAACGTTTGGCTAACTGATCATTGTGTTAACTGTACGGAAGTCTCAGAGGCAAACAGCAGAACCAATCAAAGATGGTAACATCTGCCGCATCGCGCGTGCTTGTGATACTGGCGCCTGTGTGCGTTCCTTAGACCTTTTTCTATGCGCTGTCAGTGTGTGCGTTAAGATTTGGCAGATGGCACGTGCTATGTTTCTTTTCGTACATCTGTCGCTCCTTGAACCTTTTTTCTCCTGATTTTTTTCTAAAATCTCAAGTTTTTGTGATTTCCAAACATATGTCACTAGGATGCAAATATGACGCTTAGAAGGTAGATTTCATTTCTGAATCGCAGTGCATATGGTGTTGGAAAAAATAAATCGTTCGGCACAAGTGCTTTGTAGTCATTTGCCATCTGCCGGCACCTTATTGACGCGGATAAACACTGCACTGATGACGCCAAGGCATTTGGCCGATGATCGAGTAAAAACACTCATAAAGTGTGCACTTCACGAACGTTTTGTGTTTCTTTTTAAACCTAATCATGGCAATTACCAAATACCGCCCACCTGATGCTAAGCGAACACCATAACCTGCAGACACTTGCCATTCTAAATGTTTTTGCATGCGTATTACCAAACCTTTAAAAACCAATTCGGATAGGTACCATGATCCTGTAGGCCCTTAAAAACCTCGGCAGACAGGAAATTTTTCCACCACCGGAGCGTTCGCGAGTAGAAAATTCATCCGAAACTGTTTGATTTAGGTACTTCTTGGATTATTGTTTATTATTATTACTGAAACGGAACCAACAAAATGCGATTTTTTCAGTTATCATATACATATTTATATTATATGAAACTCGCCCAGGCCGATGTGTGAAATTTTCGCATCTATCGATGGAAGTTTACATAATCTCTAATCTCTAATTTTGTACTGTAGTGAAAATACCTAAGTTACACTACAACTTCAATTAGATATGTAAGTACATATCTAGTTGAAGTTCGGAACAATGGGAAAACGATTACGCGAAGATCCCTCAATAGAAAATGAAACCGAAAATTCCCCTTGTTGTGTGTGACCCCGCCTTAAGCGATAGGATTTGAAAAGTGATTTTCCTTCAGTGATGCATTTCTTTGTTCGGGGAATTTGAATACTAATACACCCTCAGAATGCTCTCAGCTATACCCACGGCTCTCTCGTCTCTCACAAGCGCGCAACCTGTGCGTTTTTGCGCTTCCCGTTCGCGCAGGCGGTTCCGTATCCGGCGGATCCTGCGCCAGCGCATTGTGCTGCTTCCGGTTCACTCTGACCTTGGGGTTTTGAATTAAAAACATTTTTGTGAGATTTAAAAAAACTCGGTTGGAAGGGGTGAACAATGAACACCAAACATGTGGTGAAGCTAAAATGATTACCTGACTTTCTTACTCGTCAAGCATAATACGAGTATGCATTGCAGGTTTGCATAATGTATATTATGCATATGTATTCCTGTTTGCTCTGGTCTAGTGAGTTCGTATAATATTTGCTTTGGATTTTTTATCTTTGTATAAATTGGTATAAAAAATTTTGGTCTAAAATACACCACATTATAATTACAATACATAACAATTTTACACAATGTGTGAACTGTCAAACTTACCTAATCAATTGATAAAACAGCCCTATGTGTACCCTAGCTCCTGATAATGTAACATATGTATTTTTCATGTTTATTATTAAGTATATAAATAATTTATACTAATGAAATTGTCAATTTAACGCTTATGCTCAAACCTAACCCAACGAAACACCTGCAGCCGGATTCTTCAACAATGTCCTTAGCATTTTTTCTGATACCAAGGCACACAAGAATAAGACATAATATTACAGCTTAAAACTTTTTAATGAATAAGTACTGTGGATGTAATACAAATTACTTATATAAAACAATATGTATTAAGCACTGTTATTGACATTTATATAGATAGATTAATTTAGGACTTAATATATAAAATTTGTATACAATGTTACGCTTTCCATGTAAGGAAAAACCCAGCAACATACACAGTAGGTAGAGGTAGGTAACTCATTACTTTTAAAAACAGATGACGTATTGATAAAGAATATGACCGCGTAGACGCAGGGAGTCGTTTACATTAAATTCCAATTTTAAAAATGGAATGTTATCGTCGCCATAATGGCGGCCGGTGCGCACGAGCCTCCTCCGTATATGGAGATACGAACTGTCGTAAATATTCGACACCTAATTCGTATTGGCAACCCACCAGGTACTTCGATATAATATATAAATTTATATTTTTCCATAAAATTAATTGTTAATAAGAATACTTTGGCATTTTTATAAATAGTTATATTTACCATGTGTATAATCATATATGTATATAGAACGAGGCAGTGATGTTTTAGGTTGTAGGCATGTTATGCACTACTGTACTGACAGTACTGAGAAGATGGATTTTAAGCCCTCAAAATATATATTGATTTTGTATCTTCAGCATTTCAACATCCGTTTTATTGTGTTCTTTTACACCTTCGATAATTATCAATATAATGTTAACCATTTAGACACGTTAAACGCGTGAAAACTGAAATAGATTTTTTTACCTATCCTATTTATCATCCTCCTCGTCATTGATGAAGGCCAACATACTTGCAACATATCTATGATGATTACTTAAAATACTTAAATGATCTGCAGAAATGATTTCAGCGGCATTGTATTTCCTTCACACATATACATACACACATTACATATGGTATTTCACGGCCAAAATAGGAATCTATACATATAATAGAAGAAGTCTTAACTGGCGGACTGACTGACTGATTCATCAACGCACAGTCGAAACTGCTAACGCTAGAGTTGATTTTTGTACAGTCCGTTACATTTATATCGTAGGCTGGGGATAAGAAAGGATTTTTGGAAATTCATCCCCTAAGGGGGTAAAACAAGGGATGAAAGTTTGTATGAAATTCACATATTTATTGAAATGAGAGATTTGAAACTTTGTATATACTCTCTGTTTAAATATATTAATAGCGTATATTAGCGTTTTTCTAAATTGTTCCCCTAAGGGGTGAAAAGGGGGTTCAAATTTTGTACGGGAAGCAAATCATTTTTGAAATGAGAGATTTGAATACAACAAAACATATTCTGATAGCTATTTTCTAAATTGCTCCCCTAACGGGGTGAAAAGAGGGTTCCAAGTTTGTACGGGGAGCAAATCTTTTTTGAAGTGAGAGATTTAAAACTTCGTATATAGACTCTCTGTTTCAATACAACAAAATATATTTCAGCGTTCTGCGAAATTGCTTCCCTAAAGGGGTGAAAAGGTGGTTCCAAGTTTGTACGGGGAGCAAATCTTTTTTGAAGGGACACATTTAAAATCTCGTATAAAGACTCTCTGTTTAAATACAACAAGACACGTTTCAGCATTTTTCGAAAGGGGTGAAAAAGGTGTTCGAAGTTAGTGCGGGCAGCAAAAATGTACTTTTCTTAAAACGCGATATGGGTGTCATCTTCGAGGTTCCTCGGGGTGCTTACGAAAAAACACGCATTTTCAAATCAAAGATGGCGGACATTTATTTTTCGTAATTATCGATATGGGGTATGATCATCGAGGTTCCTCGAGGTGCCGATTACGAAAACGAACGCATTTTCAAATCCAAGTTGGTGGACATTTATTTTTCTAAAAAATCGATATGGATGATATGGATGTCATGTTTGTGGTTCCTCGGGGTGCCGATTACAAACGTAACATGCATTTTTAACTCCAAGATGGCGGAAATTTAATTTTCTTAAATATCAATATGGACGTCATCTTTGTGGTTCCTTTGGGTACCGATTACGAAAATGACATCCATTTTCAAATCCAAGACTTTTTCGTTCGAGTAATTTTTCACCTGACAACTGACAGAAAAAAATAGATCTCATTTATATCTTTGTTACCATCTAAAATCTACGCGGACGAATTCACGGGCGGCCGCTAGTAATATATAAAAAACACATTATCATCCTTTGGCTCGCGCAGTCGGGTGAAAATGGGCTGTTATTGAAGTGAACTAAGTGTTCCGTAATAATTAATGGTGAACTAACTAGAAAAAGATTAGTATTTAACATCAAAAAAAACTTAAGAACCTAACACTGATTATTTGCCAGTTGAAATACTATGTATATATTGTATATATCAAAATGACCACTGTGGTGTATACATATTTTGCAGTATTTTTTGATATGCATGCGATTAAGTATATATCCATAGAAAAATTCATTACAATGAGCGCTTACCTATAAACAGGCATAGAAAACCATCAAATTATCACAATAAATATTAAACTAGACAAATTAATTAAAAATCATAAAGATTCGCAAACATGTTGTTTTTTGTTTATTGGCTAAATGTAAATTGAAAGTTACCAATAGAGTTCTCATGATTCGATAAAAAAGAATTTTTACGGCACGTATGTACATATACGCAATATTTCACGATACAAACGGCAAATTCCCTTTTTTCCTTCAACGGTAGTACGAGGTCACAGCAGCAGGCGTCAATCAGTATGGAGCGTTTTCAGTGCTCGTTAGCCATTCTGTACTTTGCCGCTCATTTTTGTCCTTTTTGTTGATCTAATTGTAGTTGGTCCCATACAAACATTTGATCGTCTCTAAAAACTGGTTCGAATAGCATGAACTTTTTTGTCATCATGCCAATTATACACAATTGGTGGAAATGACTATTTTTTATTTATATTGCCGTCACAATATTTTAATAGTGGTCAATCAATTGCCACTCAACCAAAATAAGTTTTTCAACTTAGCATATACCATGAGGTCGATGAGTAACGACAAAGCGTGTTGTGTTTATATCGGCTGGCTAAGAGTCTCAGAGCGTCTGCGACGTGACACCGCTACGGCTCATTTCACTGAATTACGTGCTGTGTGATTCTTGCTTCAGCATCCGAGGTTCAAGTTTTTGCTCTTTAATACGGATAATCTAATCATTTATGCTTGCGGTAGATCGTTACACCACTTTTAACATATTAATCTATTTTTTACATCCTTATGCAGCTCCATTTCATTAGACATCATTTTAACAAATTAAAGCACCAATTTTATTCAAAAATAATTGTGCTATGGTCATTCGTAAAAAACGGACCCGTGTTATGATTTGTATAATGATCAATAACCCTTTGCTCGTGAAGCCGAAAAAATAATGCTTCATCGTGATTCTACCACTTAATGATCGTAGTAAACCTACTCAGTATCTCACGACTACTTTAAAAATAAAATGCCCACGTCGAGTCGAAACGATAGGCGCATTCAAAAAGGAACGCACTGATTTTTTATCGAAAGCTGCGAACGGCCAGCAGGTGTAATCTACAATGAAGATTTGAAAAAAGAAGTCGAACAGGAGGCCTTTTTCCCACGCCCCTGTCGATAGTTTTAGAATTTCGAATACGATATTCGATTTTCACATGGTTAACATGTTTCCGTAATCCTTAGTCAATCAATTGTATAATCTAAGCGACATAAAAATATATAAAGCAACTCTGTTTTATGTGATACGTAATCACGTTTTCTTTTTATTTTAAGGCCTTTTTATGTTCAGCGCAGCTTGTTAATATTTTTTATGTTGTATTTTATTTTATAATAATGTTATAAAACTGTCCCCTGACGCTACTAATCCACATGCGCACATACGCTTATTCGTTGACGATGAGATGACGATATGTAGAAATGGCACTTTATAAGTACCTAACAATTTAAACTGACCTCCATACCTTTGCGAATTCGTAATAAACATTACGAACGTGACATTGGACGTAAGTTAAGTACCTAGTTACGTCCGAAGCGAACACAGTAGCTAGCTTGTAATCAATTGCAAATAAAAGTACTTAAGCCTTAATTCAAAACATACTAGTTATTATTTTACCAATTAAAACATGCTACAGAACTATTAACTGCCCTTTTCTCATCTACCTGCAGAATGTGAAATAAGTATGCGTTTTTTTGGTATATTTATTTGATATACAAAAAAAAATGAAGTGTAACTAATGCTTCTCGAGGTTGGTTCGTAACGACTGTTTACTATATTCACACCACAATTCACACCTAGACATAATCGTTAAGTTTACTGTCGTATATTTTATTGTCTCGGTTACAGAATCGCTAATCATGATATCTAAAATATTACAACTACAATAATGTACTCTTAACAAAAATCATATATCTATATGTGTGAATGTGTAAGTACCTACTTACGTATATTTCAAGAAGTTATTAGATGTATATTACATATTTTAATAACAATTATCATCATCTTCCTAGGCCTGATTCCCATTTATTTGAGGTCGGCCTACCGTGTCCTTAACCTCCACGTAGCACGATTTCTCGTTCGCTCTTGGTCTAGATTTACATTATCAGGTCCTTTTGGGTCTAAGTCAACGGGGTGGCTGGGGGGCCTTCCACGATTACGCTTTGTCGTTACAGGTTTATGGCTGCATTGACTATATAATCTTCAGGTCGTCTCTTTGTTTTGGCCATACCATCTAAGACGTTTTTCCACTAGTTTCACTGCAATTGGGTCTACTTTGTAGCTACCTCTGACATATTGGTTTCGTGCCTTATCCAATAATTTGAATATCTTCGCTTTTTGTGAGCCTATCGCAATTGCATTGACAACTTTTTAATGTTTATGTAATGTCACATTTTATATATTTGTTACATATTTTAATAACAATGTCTAATAATAATGCATATAGCACGGCAAAACTTTCTATAATAACTTAATATTTACATCTATAGACTCATATCTTATGTAGCCCCAACCCAAAATAAATATAATGCCATGAAACAGCCTTGCTCCGTCTTTGTATCAGGGGTTCTCAGCAAATACATCATTCCGGGTATGTAAACGTAAAACGGTTATGAGGTCCGTTCTTTTCATCTGGTTTCTGGTAACTTCACCCTCCTACCTCTAGGAAGTAGGGCTCGAATTTTTTCTTTCCCTTTTTTTTTTATTTATTTAACTTAAAAATATAAACTTAAAGTGGCCATATACATTTATTTCGGCAGACTGTATATACAGTTAAATAGTTTGTTGATCAATTTGATGATGGGTTTTTGATCTTTCTTTAGTCTAAACGTTTTCAACTGTAACAGACGGCACCTAGTCAAACCGCAGAGAAAGAAGCCTCGACCATGACATTTGACAGGCGGTAAAAAGGGATAACAAGGTGCCCTATTCGCGACGTACAGTTATATTATTGTTTAAGTCAACTACTTAGTAGAAGGACGACAGCCTGCAATTCAGCAGCTTATAGGCAAAGCGTCGGATGTATTTACTGGGTGTATTTGACATACAACTAAATGTTTCTGCGGTATAAAAATAAGAACACTGCAGATGCTGGTCGCAAGGTTAAGGTACGGTACTTGTTTTTTTTATTCACAAATAATAAATATTTGTAAGACAGAAATAGTTATTAGAGGGATAGAGTTATTAAAATATAATTTTCTGTTTAATGTTTAAAATGTGCTCAACATAATATAAAATTGACTAATCGTGACTTATATTCCTGTATTGTATACATGCATAGGTACTGACACACCTACTGAAATTAAAACCAATTTCTTCTAATTATTTTATTTTTCAGTTAGATACTAACATTTGAGTAGTGCACTGTAATGGCATTTGCCAGTCAAACACAACAATTTCAATTTCTAAGCGAAATAAATCTGAAGGTAGTAAGTTTGTGGGAGTATATCAAACATTTTAATCTAGGCAATTTGGGGATATTATAGGAAATCCAAAATGTGTATATTGATATAGATCTAATAGATTTGAGACTAGTTAGTAGGGGACACACAGCGGTGTATCTTCAAAACTTGGCTTGAGATACTGTCGTACGCCTAGAGATATATTATCATACAAATAAAAAAGAAAGTTGCTCAATGTGCAGTCGCCGTCAAATATATATTTTTTCTTTTTTAACCTTATGACAATGAAGCACGGTGCAAAAGTGTTCACATATCTTTGACATGGACTGTAAAACTAGATGCGTGTAAGCCGGTCAATTCGCGACACTGCATCTGCCCCATCCCGTTAATTCAGGGCCGTCCTTTCCGACGCTTTCGACAACCCTGCGAGCGTTCAACCCTAGCGTGCGGAAATTCAATTAAGTTACAAAGTATTTTGTCTCGTATTTGTCTTATTTGCAGCTTCTTTATTTCTGCAACGGGATATGTCAAATATACATATAGTTATAATAAACGTTCTTGCAAGCCAAGTTGTTTCTCATCGATAGCAAAATTGAGTTTATGGGCAAAAGATGGGGTAATACAAGTCATTAAAATGTATGACTACGGAGGTTGTAGTTATTTTTTGTTTCACGATAAATGATAAATCACCCCAGAGCGCAAAGAAATAAAAAGGGTAGATTACATCCCAGTTTATATCCGGAGACAACTGCAGTTAAATTGAATTTTCGCCGGAAATTAAATTTCCCGCGTGAATTTTGATAAAGCGTCGTGAGTAAAAATGAGTATCCATTCAATAATGTACTATTATTTAGTACCAACTGGATTATTCCGAATAAAATTTGAGCTCTCGGTATTACTCCGAATAAAATTTGAGCTCTCGGTAAAACAATTATGTATTATTTTGTAATTGAAGATGCCATCGTACAATAAGTTGAGGAGTTTGAACAACTCTTTATTATACATTTCGGCTAACATCATATAAGTAGATTAGTAAATTCAATTCACATCTGTAGACATAGTAGCTAGTGCCCCCCTTCAAGACAAGCCAAAAGGCACTACTTCCCTTTTCTCTATGCGTTAAAAATTATAATTTAAAAATACAGAATATGAGAAAAGTACTACCTATATCGCCTTAAAGAAATAAACAAGATTCCACTGACCAAGCCAAACAAGCGCAACAGTAAACCACCCCAGCCAAGATATAGAATTTGTAGAGCGAGGTTAGTAGAGTTTGGCCGTATGGAGTTAGCACACATAACTTTTTATAACTGAAAGTTTCTAATGCCATGTATTTAGTGGAATAAATGTATACAGTCTCAGAAATATCAGTTTGAACATGACGGGTAAAATTGGGTAGTTACTTACTTACTTTCAACAACACTTAATGTGATTATGTTTATAAACTTTTTTTTCAAATACAAACTCTATTTCTTATAAGATTCACGATTTAGGTACTTACGCAGAGATTACAAGAGAAATGAGAGATACGTTATTCTAATAATCCTAGTAAGAGTAATCTGATAAAAAACCAAAATTAAAACAAGCCAGCAGGAGATATCACTTAACTGTCTCATACTTAATCAATAATAACTCCAAAAGAGTTTCTTTATGTGATTATCGAGTTGTATCTAGTCGCATTTTCCAATAAGTTTTAATGAAATTATAAAATGCAATCGTCACAAGTAAGGTGTTCAGCGCCATCTATGATCGTTCTGCAGAGTTACTTGTCTCAATATACCTAATTATTGAGCACACATTTACATATCATAATGGTATTTATGTCGCACCTGGCCATAAGGTGGCAATTACCTCACGCTTCGCGGAAAATCCCACTTCCTGGCCAGGGGGAGACATAAAATTTCATACTTACCACGGTCAGTAATAAAGAAAGCTTCAGATCGCATATTTATCGCCCTTGCCTTCAGCTTGGGCGTCAAATACCAGCGATCTGAGACATTCTTTGGTTTACCGCCCTATGTTAGTAATGTGTGCTAATACGCCACGATATCCGACTAACCAAGGTTCTAGTAATAAATAGGCAGCAAAAACATTATTACGTATGGAACTTGCATGCAGCCTCCATAAAGCTTCTAAACTCGTTCCTACATCAAAAGGAAGGCCCCACCTGGCGATAATAGCCTCTCGAGTCCTGGATGACCTTGTTTAGTGTTTTTAGCGTGGCTTAAGCGATTAACACACAGCTTAAAGTGTTTGGAGCAATTAAATTGTTTGTAAAGTTTTGTACTTGAGTGTGCATTCAGTAGCGCGGTTTTCATTAAAGGACAGCGTGGGCAAACTGGAAGAAAATATGATAGATTGTTGTGTATTGGTATACGAATCTAGTGAAATTGTTCAATATGAAAAATCTCAGATAAAATATAAAAAATTTGAGTTTTCTAACCATTTCGTGCATTTAACTTTTACAATCTTAATACCAGAAACCAATATATCATATCATCAGGACATAAACAGTAGAATGGTTTTCTTCAAAATCAATGACATAAAAAAGAAAATAGAGAAATTAAGTCACCAAGTCACCTTAAAGGCCGATGTGCATGGTGCAAGAACTTGCATACAATTTTGATTGAATTGCGGGCTACCGAGGCAAGACAAGGACGATCAAATTCCGGAATGTAATGAAAATCGCATGCAAATTCTTGCACCGTGTAAATGGGCCTTGATTTTTCGACTTGTAACCATTTAATTATGTATTACATTCTCTACCTAAAGGAAGGAAAAATATACGTATTCTTCATTTCATTGTACAATAACTTGGTCTTCTTACTTTTTTGAAATAACAATCCGTTTTGACAAACAACTTGTTAAGCGAGTGTAGCGGGTCAATCTACACTGCGGGAAATTAAAACTAATCGAAAATATCTTCCGTGTTTTACATCATTTACTAGAATGCTATCTATGCCCGGATAGTGGAAAAGCGCTTTCACAATTTCACCAAGATGGCACTTTGATTAGTTTTAGTTTCCCGCAGCGCAGTCTAGATTGCCCTGCTGCACCTTATGCCTAATTTTGAAAATTTACTGGCGCGGATAAAAAATAAAATAAAAATAAAAATATATTTATTCAGTATCTTAGGTTTAGTTACAATTACTGTGCTGGGTGTCTCTTTTTAAGTATACTGGATACTTGTGCTAAGAGAACACCGCTCTTCCACTTGATATTATTTACAACTAGTTATAGGGTATAAACTTATTTTCACTACAATTTAATTAATAAATAATAACGGCGAAAGATTAACATATTCGGGGCAGCATCAAGCTAACACTAGCGAATGAGATACAGCAGTTTTGACAACGGTCGAACCTTAAGAACTGGGACGAGCTAATCTGTGATGAGCTAATAAACAGTAGGTGGTACATTAATCGAATTGCCATTCCGAAGGAATACCAGTTTAACAAAAATGGGAAGTCTTTCTAGATGTACATGGTAAAAATTAGTCTTGAAATTATAATGAATATCTAATAGTCATAGATGTTTCGGTGACAGACTGTAACATGCATATTTTTTCGAAATAGTAATTAGTAGGGTAAATGTATATAATATTTATAGGTTTTTATAAAGAAGCCTCCCTAATGCTAGATCCCACCAAATTATGTTGTCATTTGTTTGACAGCATAGGAACGGAGTAAAAAGTGACATTGTTATCAAAATAATTAATGATCACGTCTGAATAGATTCCTCAGGCTGTCCTAATGGATGATTTGTTGACACAATAGAAATTTGAAAAGGACCTACAGCTCTGACACATATTTTTTGTGTGACGAAGCCACACAACAAGATTACGCACAATCACGAATATCACGTCGTTTTAAAAGTTGTACGTATTTGTATATTTCATAGAGGAGTGAATCAGATCCCAAATAATTCTAATAATAAATAAACATATTCCCAACATACCATAATATAATATGTGTGCAATATGTGTTTAATGGTGCAAATAAGAAACATTATTAGAGTTGTACTGTAACATTATAATTCGAAAATCAAAAATCTTGCACGAAATTCTGAAACAAATAGATATTTAGGTAGGATTCTCCAAAAGGATACGCATCCTTCAAATTAAAATGTTCCTACCTATATTAAATATACATACCTACCAAAAAATACTATAATAAATATTTGCAAATTCAGTATAATAATAATAATGCCACTCTATTTCTAAGTATATCTTAATTCCACATGAGCTTGTAAGATTTTGCAGGAGTTAGGCAGAAAAAGCCCGTAATGTACTAGATTTCGGCGGCCATCAGGCTGCGCGCGCGCCTAGTATGGCGTTCACATGCGCACGCGGCACCTGCCGCGCATCTGACACAGATGTGGACTAGTGCTGCGACACAAACAAAATTATCGATTTTTTTACTTGTTAACCTACTCTCGTCCAAATGGGACTAGTACAGCACACACCTGAACTTGATTGGACTGGATGGTATGAGTTTTCGGTGAAAGTATTTCCGAGCTCAAAGGATGGCAAATATACCGTCCGTTTATGTACTTAGATACTTGACTACTGTACTGTCAGTAGATCAATAGTGTTGTGAACAATCTATTTCTAGCAACGTGCAATATATAAACAGCTACGTTATTGTTGTTAACTCGTGTCTTGCAGATCCTGTTTCAATTTGCTCTAAACTTTCGGGCTCATGTTCGTCTATCGGTATGGGAGTTACCGAGTAGGTAGGTGTACTTTACATTTTGCCCCCTTCAAACAGATGCCTTAAACCTTTGGATATTATTATTATTTATTTATACACTATCAACTACAAGCTGATGCGTGTATATCACTACACTTGTTTTTGTTTAATGCCCTTTTTTTTAATGTTTATCTATTTTTGAAACTGTTCACTGAAGGGGCAGTTATCACTTTCTCTGGTACTATATTCCACTCACGTACATACGCGATTTAATAAAAAGTGCTTCCTAGAATTACTTGTACTGGGCCCCCGAGTAATCTTTAAGCTTGCCTTTCAGACGATTGTTTAAGCCAAGTAAATCATAATAATTATGCCAGGATCTTGTAAGTTTCAATGAGGTCACCACGCTGTCTTCTTCGTTGAGGCGTCAAACCGAGAACAGTAATCCTTTCTTTATACGGCATATTACTCAAACCATACACCATCTTGGTTGCCCTGGGCTGCACATGTCAGCAATTTATTATCATGTTTTAGTCATGGCACCTTAGTATCAATGACCATGTGTTTTTCTTTAATTTTGTTATATAACCGTATGGAAGATAGAGCCCAAGAATATGATCACCAATATCGATACCATCGTTATCGATACCGCTCCCACCGCTCATAAGGCGTTTCACACATCTCGACGCGAATGATGAATGCGCTTTTCGGACCGCAAAGTGCTCTAATTAATACAACAGTGCACTAAAACCACAACGACAATGCCACTGTGAAAGGCCTTATTTCCCTGCTAGTAAAGTCGATTATTGCTTGGTTTATGGATATCCATAAAAGGTATTTTTGTATAACATAAGCGATGGAAGCGCTGACTTGCATAGACGCATTACCTGGCATTAACTTTATCTCCCAGTTTAATGTAGACAATGTGCATAGGCGACGTTAATGAAACTTACAGATATGCACTACCACGCCATTGGAACTCATATACCTAAACAGCATATGTGACCTTCTGGAAACGCTGACAGAAAAACTACGACTGTCTGTTTTTTTACGATGTCTGTTGCAACAAGCATACGGTTCGCCTGATGGTACCCAGGCTGTGACCGTAGCCTATAGACGCTTGCAACTCAGGTCTGTCACACGCGCGATAGGCAGGGAGCTAATTCCGCAGCCGCCGAGAGTGAAAAAAGCGCGTTCGGGAAAATCTTGGCATTACACTGCCAAAACTTTCACGGGAGCAAATTCCTCTGGCACCTTAAAAATATCATACCTACTCATCCTTCAATACCCAACAAAACACGCGAGGAATTAATAATGTTGTTTTCGAGTTTTTTCTAAAAGGCCGCGGTTATTAATATCTATTAATAACCATCGTGTCTGTTTGTCCGTTTTTGCCGTAATAAAGGCTAGTCCATTAACAGTCGACACGCATCGCAATGATACTTACTTATGCACAAAACGCACATTTATTTATTTATTGAATCTAATATAAATGTAATATTACAGTTTTACCCAAAGCATGTATTTGTAAGTGCTTACCTTGAGGGTAAATTTACCTCTTAAAATTGGCGGGACGCATCTGAAGGGACTTGGGCTGATACCTAGCGAGTGACAGTAGTCATTAGTTAGTTGTGAACTTCTGTAAACAAACTCGTACCTATGCAATTACTTCCATCATCAGGATACCTGTATTGTCTGCCAAAATATCTACACTAAATATAAACGTTTTTTAAATACAAATATGTTTATCTTATACTGCCCATGCATATGCCCCTACTTTGGATGCCCTTATACAACCCCTCCCAAATAATTAGCCCCCGGCCTACTCAAATACTTCAAAAACCTTACAAAAACTTAATTCGCTACTAAAGAAGTTATTAATCATCGCAAATTGATTGGTTCCACATAAGAAAACGCTCTCTGGGCGAGTCTTAATATACCCCATATTTTTAAAACTTATTACTATATACTATAAAAGGAACAAAGAAGGGAATTTCCGAATCCATTCATCTTGAATAAACGCTGTAACCTTTTCGAGCAAACTGCAGTTAAACAGTAGTCAACTTCATGATTGTGGGAAGACCTGTGATTGAGATTTTTATGGAATATGAATGAAGAATATTTTATATTCAAATTTATAAGGTTACCTACTATTAAACGGCAGTTTACCAAAAAATATAATTTAATTATTTTTAATTATTAATTATTTTCCTGAGTGATTTATGGACAATTATTTTATACAATATTGATGCCTAATTGGATGTTTATCGATTTAGTGCATTTTGTGGGAAATAATCCTTCCCCAAGCAAAGATACCTAACAGATATAAAACAAACAATATCGTAAAATTAAAATAATCATGAAAGTTTAAAAGGCATTCAAATTAATAAATTATATTAATCTTGCCCCAACAAAATGACAAAATGAACATGTCTCGCAATTTTCTTTAATAGTGAGCCATTCGCCAGACTGCATTAACCGTATTAACTTAATACATCGGCTTACGACAATGCAAGGGAAAAAAGGCCTCGTGATGAATTCCAATTTTAAAATAATGATAACACGCCTACAGCGATTTGTGTTCGGTGGTCCAGCTGTTTTTAGTTTAGTCATGATTAATTTTGTCATAATTTATCCGAATTACATATATAATAATACATATAAATAGTGTGTGGCTAGTATAATTGTTAGAAACTAATTATCTTTATTCAAAATGGGGTTGTTAAACGAACCAGACGTTTGTAAGAGTAAGTATGTAAGTAAGTTTTACGTAATCATAGGTTACAGAATGGGATATGTTAGGTACAGTGTGACATTATGTCTCGCCGGTAGGCCTACAAATTTAAGTTTTAATGTGGCATTCATCCATAATGCATAAATACAAGTAGAATAAGATTAAATTACAAGCAGATATATATTAAATTCTTAATTAGTACTAAAAATAAATACAAATAATAATGTATTTAAACATTACAATAACATAAGAAATTTCAATTTGTTCGCAAAAAAGTATGTCAAAGAATAATAACGTTTGTCAATTAGTAATTTAAATAAATTATTTTTCACTTCTCATGCTCGAAAAGTGTGTCATATTAGACTTGTCAAGCGGGGCTAAAGTAGTACATTTAACCCCTAGGGAAAATATGAATACATATTTATGATTTACAAAATATTAAAATTTGACCAATCAAAATACTTCACCTATTAAATCCACCAATCACAGAACACTAATTTAACTCTTTAAAAAATATTTGGTATTGGGTATTAACCAACCAGAATACAGCTTTACTAAAATCGACCAATCAGGAAACATAATTAATTTTTCTAAAGAGTCTAAAGATTAAGTTTGTAGTAGTCCCTATTTCACAATAATTAAAAAAGTGGTTAAATCGTTCGAGCAACACTTTGAAGCGCTCAATAGAAGGTCAGTTAGCTTTTTTCGCGCGTGAATGTTGCGCGCGAACCGCAGTCTCTATGTTTTGTGTGTCAAAGGAGTATAGAAAAAAAAATCATGCTGCAAAAGTATATATCTTCGCCGTGGAATCTATTGTTAATTTTGGGTGGGTTAACCTTTGTTTATTTATTTTCTCGCAATCGAAGTGAAAAGTAGAGTGTATAACTCTGGTCTAAAAGCTATATTACCCCTCGAACTATTTTCCCTCACTTCGTTCGGGAAAATAACTATCTCGTGGTAATATGGCTTGTTTTAGACCCTTGTCATACAATCTACTATTTCTAAAGAGTCTAAAGATTAAGTTTGTAGTAGTCCCTATTTCACAATAATTAAAAAAGTGATTAGTTCGTTCGAGCAACGCTTTGAAGCGCTCAATGGAAGGTGAATGCTGCGCGCGAACCGCGGTGTCTATTTTGTGTGTCAAAGCATGAAAGCAGTTTAGAAAAAAAAACACGCTGCCGAATTACATATAAGTTCGCCGTGGAATTAATTGTTAATTTTGAATGGCTAACCTTTGTTTATTTATTTTCTCGCAATCGAAGTGAAAAGTAGAGTGTATAACACTGGTCTAAAAGCCATATTACCCCTCGAACTATTTTCCCTCACTTTGTTCGGGAAAATAACTATCTTGTGGTAATATGGCTCATTTTAGACCCTTGTCATACAATCTACTATTTAAATGTCTCTACCACTGCAATATCATATTTTCTCCATCTCTAAACCTACAATTGCTAAATGTGGCACTGGAATTAAATTCACATGGAATCGGCTCTGCCTACCCCTTTTACAGGGAATACAGGCGTGAGTTTATGTATGTATTTTTAAATGTCATGAGTGGTGTCAGTCTTAGAGGCAGGGGTATTTTAAGATTTTGCTTGCCAACTAGAGCAAGCTTTTTGGCATCAGTGCAATACGTGAGGGCACTGCAAAGTTTGTGAGCTCGATAGGTACCTATCTCTATTGAATATTTCAGACATTTGTTTGAAATAAGTTGGGTTTGTTTACAAACCGTAAGCTGTTTCAAAGATAAAAAGACAGGCAATAGTTAAATTATTCCGTTTTTTTTAAATATGGCTCACAGCTGTCTGTTTGTTTCAGGCCACACATAGCCCGGATTCACCTTTTTTGGGCCCTAAAGATGGTTTTCCTGTTAGTACATTTTCCCTTTAAGGCCATGCAATCAGAAATATCGCATTCTTTGAAACGCTGTTCTGCCCAGACGAGGAAACAATAAGGATTGATTTTCAGATATATGATTCTTGACTATATGACTTTTTCTTTTTCTGACAATAGCCGAAACATAATTGCTTAAAATTTTCTCGATAGAAAAAAAAACCAAAGTTGAGTCTTTATTTTCCTTTTTTTAGTCAGCCTACTAAAACAACGCATTATTAAACGACACGATTAAGTTCAAATGGTGGTATTTTATCTCATCTAAACTCTGTCAATAGGTTTAATAAAACTGCACAAAGTCAGATATTTATCGATATTTGTCTAAAATAAGTAGCCATTCCCGAAGAGTGTTGCATCCCGTCTTGTCGTGCGCGAAAGACATAAGCGTGTCTCTTTCACGAGGGGCGTGGCTGATCGAATCGAGGCATCACCTTAAGTGGTTGTAATGAAGATTGATGTTAAGAATTCTTTTCATCAAAACACAAATATTTTTATCAGAACTAAAAAGAATATAAGAATTATAATATATGTACATATAATGAAACAATCGATTAAAATGGGGTTTAGTAATAGGGGTAATTGTAATTTCAGATTCTGATATGGTGTAATTAGTTATTTAGGAAATACCTACTAGATTTTTCATATGATGAAAACAACATTTATTTCCTTAAAATCTTTGCTAATATTGATAACCCGTCCTTGAATAGCCCATATTATTCAGTGCCGGATACGTGTGCAAACATGCGTATTTGCCATCGATGTGATTATAATCGTACGCTAATCGCCAGATGATAAGGTCTCAATAAAATTCACAAAAAGACCAGTATGTGCGATAGGTATTCTGCGAATATTTGCGGTTTATTAGGAAAAGATTCGATTATCCTAAAAATCTTTAAAAAAACCGAGACAGATCTTAGTTCATTTCAGGGTTGCTTTTGGATACCTAATTTCGG
Organism: Epiblema foenella; assembly: GCA_963556455.1. Lineage (NCBI taxonomy): Eukaryota > Metazoa > Arthropoda > Insecta > Lepidoptera > Tortricidae > Epiblema > Epiblema foenella. Next base: position 26,563,957 of record OY747096.1, on the reverse strand, counting down.
CTCCAAAGCTAGTTAGGTACATCCTTATAGTTAACAGCAGCCAAAGAAGATATTATCGTTTTATTTGTCTAATGTGGTCTCAATTGAAAGGCACTTATTATGTCCAGCTTTATATTATCGCGCAGCATTAACCAAGGGAAACATTGTGGCTGTAATGAAACTGACAACTATACTTAAGACAAGTGTCGACCAATTGATGTCTAAACTTTTTTCACGTCATGCATAGGATTCATTTGTGTGAGGTGTGTAATAAAGTGTTGTGCATTGTATTGTACCTATAGGTACCTGTACTGTCATCACTAATCACTATACTATGATGTGCATTTATAGAAGTGATGTGCGTATTTGCTTTGGTTCCGTAGATTTCAGGCAACATAGTTTAATTAGTAGGTACTTTTTCAATATCAGGCTTCAAATTATATGTACTATAGTAGCACCCGTATAAAAGGTTATTTAAACAACGAGGAAGGGCAATAGGTACGAGTAATTTGTGTTCTAAAACGCACGTAGGGTAGGTAGGTACCTGCGGTAGCAGGTAGGAGTGATCGCGTTCGTGGATTGAAAAAACTAGTTAAGTACTTGTCACCTTTTTGAATTTAAATTAAAACATTGACTATAAAACAGAGGATATTGTAAGTGCTAGTAAATGCTAAATGTTGCAATGCAGTTATGTCTACAAAAAGTAAATAAACTTACCTCCTTATTCATAAACGTTCATCAAACCTACTTTAGCTAAATTGCAGTTAATATACGTTTGTCTTTGTCTGTCACTTTGACATTTGTGTTTGTGGGAAAGGGACACAACACATTATACTTAGCAGAGGTTTGTTTATTTTTATGAATAGAATTTTCATTTTTACTTGATGACATGCGAATATTTCGCGTGTCAGCCATCACTTTTCTCCAATAATGAATACCTCCCTGCGCATTGTTGCGGGAAGTTCCCAAGAGATGGCGCGATACCGCCGCATGCACTGAGATTAATGTAAGTGACAGTCATTCGAATACAGTGCTTATGACGTAGCCCTTTGGTCATGTCGATTAACTAATAATATAGATGAGTATCTTAAACCTGGGGAGTCTGGGGACACTAAACCCCGTTGATATTTCGTAACAAGGGGGTAGCTTGAAAGTGTTCGGAACTTAATAGAACTTTACGGGGTTATTTCGTTTTTCACCTCGCGGACCCTGTGCTGAATTGGGGGAGCAATATATCTATCATTTTTCAGATTTTCGCTTATATATCTTAAACTAAGGACATTTTGGTTCCACGTCGTATTACAAGTTAAAGAGCATTCAATTCCCTATTCTATTGGAGACAAAGAAAAACACATGCATACCAGTTTTAGGTATATAGAAGCTGTGTCGACGAAAATCGTGAAGGAGACGACTTTTTATAATATTTCCTCCATACTATAACTTTGATCGGCTGAATCTCCGTTAATAGAAGGCCTGAAAATAAGGTTTAGCAACGAATTTTTAGGTAATTTGATGCTCTATAACTTTGTTATACAACCCACAAATAACCCCGTGAAGGTCCATTAAGTTCCGAACACTTTACGGTACTTAACGGCTGGGTTATAATGAAAACAAAAACATTTCCCTACTCATATTTTAAACACAGTATATAATGAAAACATATTTGACATCTGGGTCATCCCAAACCCCACAATAAGCTCTACCTACCTCTTTCCTTTCACAAGCATATTCTTAAATTAATTTGAGAAGTTAACCTAACAACAAGCGGTTAATGGCAGCCGGTGTGCACAATAACTGTTGACACACACTAACACTATTCTACCGTAACTGGCTCTAACAAATATTCCATTTTATCTTTCCGATTTAAATGTGCTTTTGAAGAATTGGGTGTGAGTTGCGAGTGCCTCCTGCTAATATCCTACAAATATTATAAACTAGCGACCCGCCCCGGCTTCGCACGGGTGCACTATTTAATGGATGTTATTATACATATAAACCTTCCTCTTCAATCACTCTATCTATTAAAAAAACCGCATGAAAATCCGTTGCGTATTTTTAAAGATTTAAGCATACATAGGGATATAGGAACAGAGAAAGCGACTTTGTTTTATACTATATATGTAGTGATGCGAAAGTTTGGATGTTTAGATGTTTGTTACTCAATCATACAAAAGCGGCTAAACGGATTATGATGAAACTTGGTATACAACGAGCTTAAAGCCTGAATTTACATATAGGATACTTTTTATCCCGAAAGTCATATCTCGAAGGGATTAAATAGGGAGTAGAAGTTTGCGCGCGGACAAAGTCGCGGGCAAAAGCTAATGCAACATAAGGCAAATAAGTAAGACCGTTAGAACGCCGTTATTATCTTTTGTCTCATAAACTAGATTACAACCAGCTGCCCAAATAAAATGACATCTCAATTCGGCAATCCAGCTTTTGAATTCAAAAATGGAACGCTTAATTTAAATGTTTGAGAACGGCGGTTATTTGTGTTCCAATTTCGAATATCCGCATCCGCATCGCAAACAGTTGCATTTTTCGTTTGTTTTTATAGTTTAAATCGAAGAAAGATCTATTTTCTATCCAAGCTTATAATATCGATACCAAAGATATTAAAAACATACAGCGAACTTGCGTGGTGTGTTCAATTGTTGTTGTGTGGCAAAATTTTTTTTAATGCTTTTAATGTAAGTAAGTGGATTAGGTGCATAGATAGTGATATCAGTCGCGAAACGATCGGAAACAGGTATAGATCGATAAGATATGTTTGTTTACAAACTGATATTACATAGCATTGCGGATATTTATTTGTTTGCGGCGGAAGCGTTTGTAAATAAATGTGAATAGTACCAGATTGTTACGATTCGGTTGGATACATTTTACAGATTCGTAATTACCTAATTTATATTCCTTTTCCTCACGAAAAAGTGAATCGAATGGGAAGTGGACCGTTGGACATACAGTATATTTTTTCCAACTGATTTTAAAATGTAAAGGTGCAAAGGAGAGGTGAGGGAGCAAAATCGTTGAATTTAATCCGTTGTCTAAACATGCAATCCCATTTACACATCCAAAGACAATCCGAAACCCAAAAAGAAGAAAGTTATTATCATAACAATAACTCAGAATCCTATTTTTGTACATTTGAAGTGACATGTGTCAGTAGCACGCTTGCCGAGTAAAATGCACCCAAAATATGCATAGCCTACCGCCGTCAGAATGTGACCTTACGACCTCACCGTTTCTAACCAATTGGGTTACGTGCTATCCTCCATGCATGTCATACACTTGCTAACACGCGTAACGTTCTAAAGCATAATACCTAATACTGTATCCATAATTCTGAAAGAGAATAACTTTAGTAGATGAGTAATTCCACGGGCGTTTCAAGCGACGCCATTCTTTAGTTCCAAATATTGATGAAATGAGCTACACCAATAATTACGTTTTAATGCAACGATATACCTCTACTGCGCTCTTAGTTGTTGTCAGAATTAATAAAGTTTAAATCTTATTGTATTCTTCGAGGTTTAGAACGAGGGTTGAAACACCCGTGGAACGACCCAGTAGTAGATTAGACTTCTATTAGCCTCTCAGCCTATTCTTGTTTGAATCTCTTTAAATTAGTATAAGAAGTGTAGAATTGATGATACGGGTAAATTTACATCCTTTAGAACCAAAAGGACCTAACGCTGAAAGTATATTAATATATCTTTTTTTATATAGAATGGCGCCAATAATTTAATTTTATTTGAAATATGTTTGCTTCATCCCAGCCTTCGCTCCAGACCTAATATGCCAGACTTTTACTACTCGAAGGTTAGACCCGCGACGCCGCGTGTTTGAGCGAGTGTACACTTCTTGGCATAAAACGAAGTATCTTGAAAGCTTCATCCTCAAAATATCTGCCATAAGCCTTAAAATCATGCTTTATTCATGACATTCACGTGAAGTATTTAAATTAAATCGTAGGTAAGCCTTCTAATGTTATGTACGATGTTATAGAATGTTTTAAGACGAAGATCTAATTTAATTTTTTTTTTAATGTTCTTGGAGATTATCAATCCTTATCAAAATATATCCAACCGTTTAACCGATATGTTTATATAAGACATCAGTTGAATAATAAATTTACATACCTCGTTTATAATATAACTTATAACAATAGGGATGATGACTCATGCTAAAATTTATAACAAAGTGTGGCTATATGGGTAGAAAACCGTCAAATTATCACAATACATAGTAAATTACACAAATTAATTAAAATCATAAAAAGTTGGGACTAAAACAGATTCCCAAAAATGTTGTTTATTGGCCAAATGTAAATTGAAAGTTACCAATAGAATAAAATATAAATTGTATGTCAACTATGTACATAAACGCTGCATAAATGCAATATTTCACGACAAAAACGGCAAATTTCCCTTTTATGTTTAAACGTGACGTCACGCCTGCATGTCAAATCAGTATGGAGCGTTTTCATCTTATGTGTTGCTCTAATTGTAGTTGGTCTCATACAAACATTGATCAACGCTAAAACTGGTTTGAATGGCATGAAAAACAATTTTCCTTTGGGGATGGGAATGTAGTTTACAGCCTTCCTGACTAACGGATTCCTATGATGGGAGCGTTGCCAAAAGAACGTCTGGCAGTCTGCTTAAAGAAACCATAGATGATACTAATCCCCATGTCGTGGAACAGACTGAGGTTCCACTGGTACCACGGGGCACCAGTCGCCCTGCGGAGAAAACGATTCTGAATGACCTAAAGCGGCTTGAGCGATGTCATAGGCACGTGAGCAAAAGCTACACTTGCATAAGACTTGATTGGACGAACACAAATTTTGTAGTGTCAGCTTATTTCTTAGAGTCATTGTTCATCTACGTGGCGTGCTGTGATACTTTTCTGATCTAGCACAGAAAAGTATTAAAAGAAAAAGTACGATGAATCGTAGTTAGATTGGGCAAAGGCAGTAACCCATACAAACATAAGTACGACTAATTCTTAATTTAAAACATGAAATAAAATGGTCCATACACAAACACTGTTAACGTTACTCAAGAGTTCTAGCCAAAATGGTTCGTTCGCTGATTCAGAAAATGTTTGTGAATATATTGGCATATTTTAGTTTCCTCGTACCTATTCGAAATGAAAAGCAGTGTTTAACACGGGTTTTGCCAAAATATCTCGTCTGAAATGGCTTTCAACCCTTGGATAACAATCTACTATTTTTTCATCTAGCCTATTGTGGACTAACAAATTTTCTATGAACATATTAAATTAAACTTGCAAGCTTTCACACATTATGATTAGTAAAAGGGAAAAGAATAATAAACGTAATTGTACGCAATAATTGCCCGTTCACTGATAAAAAAACCGGTCAAGTGCGAGTCGGACTCGCGCACCGAGGGTTCCGTATACAGATGTGTACCGGTTCCAACCCTATTAAATCAGGAAAATCTCAACAACCTGGTGTGAAAATTGGACCCTATGGGTACAGTGCCATCTATCGGCGACTTTTGTTACAAATTTGAGCTACTGAATAACTTTGTATGTATGGTAGTTTTTCAAGGATAATTCTTTAACACGTAAACCGATTTCATTTTTTTTTCTTTATTGGAAAGAAAGTACTTTCTGTATAATCTCGTAGGAATTTATAAAACAAAAATACATGCAAAGGTGATTAAATTAGAAACTTAGTATAGAAATGTTATTTGACGATAAAAAAAGAAAAACTAAATAGAGCTACAGTTATATTTTTCCTGTAAAATATACATTAATATCAATGTTATGTAACAATTTTATATTTTTTCCTTGGTAAACTTCGGAGATAAGGGGGGGACGGTATTCTTTTTTACATTTTCCCTCATAAAACAAAAACGACTCAACGTAAAAAATTAAAAATATTGTTTCAGAATGTGCAATTCAAGCCCTTTCATATGACACCCCGCTCAACATGTTCTATGTATGTAGGTAAACCTTCTTTATAACTATTCCCAATTTCAAATCGATAGCATAAGTAGTTCTTGAGATATTTAGCGATGTGACAGACAGACAGACAGACAAAGTGAAACCATAAGGGTTCCTTTTTTACCATTTGGGTACGGAACCCTAAAAATAAAATTTCTTACTTCACGTATTATACTGATATTACCTAAAATCGCAAAGGGGCAGGTTAGTGCCGTGTGATGATTATTTCACACGATAAAATCAAACAACCATAAAAAGTAACTGCACCGGATGATAACGAAATTTCAGAGAGATTTGCCCACAATTTCTTAATTAAGTGCCATAAAGACTTTAAGTACATCTAATTAAAACGTGCAGGCAGGCGGTATGGATAACGGAAGGGCACATGATATGATTAAGGCTCTTTGAAAATTAATGCGCCTTTTTTTCAACATTCACAAAAAACTTGGATTTATGAAAAAGAAAATTATGAGAATGAGACGAAGGGAAATTTAATATAGTTCAATTTAATGTATCTATTTTTGTTCCTGAACAAAGGGCTGCAGAAATCTTCATTTTGCAAGTGGGGAGTAAATAATATTTTTTTCTCAAACATTTAATGAAATATTGAGGTTATGTTCCTTATCATAGGCTGCGAAGTGTCACGTTTCGGGTGCGGCTAGACGAGAGGCCTTTAAAGGAATTTCATACAAAGTTGGAGGCCTAGGCCTGCAAGATGCTCTTTTTTAATTTCCATTCCACATTTATTTGTGACACAGCATCATGGCGTTCAGCCATAAGCAATTATTTGCTTTTTGGTTCGTCATGACATTCTGCCAATATGATTATTAAAAAAATGAAATAAACGATGTTTGCTATATTTTGCTGTTTTATTTATATAAAATCGACATGAACATAATAAATAACACATCAGGTATTAACACAGTCGAATAACTTTCATTGCAAATTTAACTATAAAAATAAACATTTAACATATTTCCTTTAAATGTTAGTGGTAAAAATGTCTACTCAAACCGTGAAGGTATTTTTTAATCATTTTGGAGGCAAAATTGATTTATGTTCATTCTGTAATTGGATTTATGCGTTGTTGAATTTGTTACCTATTTAAATATGAGTTCCGACGCCGCGCCGGTGACAACAGAGAGGCTACCGCGAACCGAAAACGAACGAAGTTCGAATGTCTCCCTCTCTGTAGTGCGAATTTTTGCGACAGAGAGGGAGATATTCGAACTTCGTTCGTAGCCCCTCAGCGATGAAGAAAAGGGGTTATAGTTTATGACATTATGACAATTAACAGAAATGACAAGCTGTCAGTGTCGTTCCATAGGATAGGTCAATCCTAACGTTTCGTTCAGAAACGTGCTTTCGTACATTTTAGTATATTTTTGTAGTAGTAGTGTTTTATATTCAATTCGAGTTAGAAATTGAATGAAATAAATAGTAATGTATGTTGTAGTTATATTTTTTGTCTTCTTTACTGTTAGTTTGATTTCATGAAGTTTTTTTAATTTATTTCATTGCATGTTTGAGAAAAGCACATACCTCGGCTTGAAAAGGGGTTGCCAACCTCGTAACTATCCGGCCTCGCTACGCTCGGCCGTCTATATGTACTCGGCCGGCAACCCCTTACTTCCCGGCCTCTGTAGTAATGTACTAATATAATATAATTGAAAAGAGCGGAATCCCTCATTATTTTTGAGAACAGGCTAACTAGACATGGATAGCCGATAATTTTAGAAGTTTAAGTTCAAATAAATGTGGTGTAATAAGTTGAAGTTTAAATCATCGTTAGGAAAATAATACTGATGTTAATCTCGGTCATTCTCAAATTAAACTCACCCTAAGTTTGATTCGACACGCAAGGGGGCGTGGAGCATATCCGGTGTCACTTCCGGTTGATATCGCCACTGTTTAATGAGCATTTTTACAATGATAACACAGATTCATATTTGATTAAGAGTTTATGTTCTTCAAAGAAGTTGTTCCCATGCCAACACAATGTAAATGATTTTTATAAGGAATAAAAAATATATGTGAATTATTTTCTACAAACACTTTTTGTTACGGTTATACCGGTTCTAGTTTTAATCTTAATACTATAGTTAGCATCAATTCGACCAAACAAGAATATCATTTATATTCCAACAATAGTCCATACAAATTTTACGTTTAACCATAGGTTCGTTTTAATCTATTTTGGAGGAATCCCGGTTCAGTCGCGAAGGTTCCAGCGCGAACGCGGCATGCTTCGACTTCATTCAAACCTCATCATTACAAATCATCGCTTGTGCGAAGCGCATCTTAACTTGCACGTTTGCTTATTAGACACCTATTAGGCACACAATAACTAAACCTTACGAGTTTCATAGTAAAGTTCAATTAAAAGAAAAAAACCGGTCAAGTGCGAGTCGGACTGTGTACGGTTCCAACCCTATTAAATCAGGAAAATCTCAACAACATGGTGTGGAAATTGGACCCCATGGGTACAGCGCCATCTATCGGCGACTTTTGTTACAAATTTGAGCGACTGAATAACTTTGTATGTATGGTAATTTTTAAGGATATTTTTTTTTTATCATGTAAATTGTAAACCGTGTGTTGAAAGAAGGTGCTTTCAGCATAATCTGGTAGGAATTTATAAAACAAAAATACATGCAGAGGTGATTAAATTACAAACCTAGTATAGAAATGTTTTTTGACGATAAAAAAAAAGAAAAACTAGATAGAGCTACAGTTATATTTTTCCTGTAAAATATACATTGATATCAATCTTATGTTATAATTTTATATTTTTTCCTTGGTAAATTTCGGAGATAAGGGAGGGGGGTGGGGGTGGGGGGGTATTTTTTTTTTGGAGTTTACTCCTTAAGAATCGATTTTCATATATATATAAGCCCGGGGTATGAAAATTTATGGGGTATATAATCAAACGTAACCTAATCTGCTGTGCTAATTTAAAAAGTTGTATCTCAGTACACGATCAGGGTAAAGATACAACTTTTTATAATTTAGCACGTTATGCGTTATGTTCGTGCGCAACTTATCTCAGTTGTTGAATTGTCAAGTGTGTCTGTCAAGATCGAAAATAATAAAACAACGTGTAAATATTTTATAATGTGCTATTTAATTGGTATAAAGTAGTGAAATAATCACTTGAAGTCCATAAGGGTGCAAACCTTCCTTCCAGAATTTGACAAAACTGCGGATTGCTAGAGTGAAGATCTAATTGGAATACATGGAAATACTAAGCCGTAAGTCTGCTACGAATACTAATGGTCCGGCACGCGCTAGAAATAGTGGAAAGCTCGTCCCTGAAATTGCTCCTAATTGAGGTCAATATAGGAAACATCAGCATAATCCAAGATGGGGAGGAATAATGTTTGGGTAAGCGCAATTTTAGTGGCAATGGGCAGAAAATTACGTAGCCTTCTCAGAGAAGCTACTGCCGAAAACATGTTCCTGCTGACCTCGTTCACTTGAGGTACCCAAGATAAAGTCCTATCCATAATCATGCCTAAATTTTTTACTTGTGAAGAAAAAGGGATTAAGACGTTATCGAAGTAAATCGGTGAAACACTATTAAAATCGATTCTTGGGACAAATTTTGAGCTCCCAATTATGATAGCCAGGGTTTTAGAGGGGTTAACTTTAAGACCAAAACTATGACTCCAATTTAGGATACGCACCAGGTCATTATTTACAGTGCTGATAACAGATGGCAGATCATTAAGTACACCCTGCGAATAAATCCGAAGATCATCGGCATAGAGATGATAGTGAAGAGAGATTATTTGTGATTGAATTTATAAAAATAGAAAATAATAAGGGGGACAGCACGCCGCCTATTACGTTATTTTTTATATTTTTTGTTTCTCCGTGTAGATGCACGATAACCTTGGTAATTTTTTGAACCTGACTGTGGCTTTATAGACCGTGCACAATAAAGCAATAGGAGTGCGCGGTTGGAGACTGGGCTGAGGAAAATTCAGGGGAAACCTGCGACACGACCACGCGGGCGGTTTAAACACTGGAATACTCTAAGAGTTTGCGCTTCAGTGAGATTGGTTCAGCGGCTTCAACCAAATTTGAGGGGCTACTCCGAAATTCGAAATCCAAACTTCGTATCGTGCCGTCCCTTTCACTTATATAGTGTATAACACTAGAATGAAAGGGACGGTACGATACGAAGTCGGATTTCGAACTTCGGAGTACAGGCCCTGAGGTGTGAGTGGAATCGAGCTACTGGGAGTTTTGTCGCTGGTTCACTAAACCTAGCCTAGCTGAGAAGAGTCCAACAAGAAACTCGGCTAGGCCCGACCTGGGTCGGACTGACTCTGCCCGATATGCGGCAGTACCGGGACGAGTAGAGGCTACAAGTGTCGATCTCGCGGCGGACGTCCCTGTGCCTTTACCATGAGTTTACATGACCGTACTCGATAGCGACTGCGTAAAAAATTGTATGGGCAAAAGTACAGCGCCTCTGGCGGTTACGTAATAGAACTAAGAATCGGCATACTAAATCGTTTACACAGTCGCTAACGAGTACGGTCATGTAAAAGCACTGGTCAACATTTATCGATATCGATAACGTCTACGCGCTAAGTCTTTATTATTCATATAAATAAATATAACATGCATGATTTCACTACTGTAAAGTGGGTCCCCTTGGGTCTCAAATGGGGCTATTTGCGGTTATATAAAAAACGAGTTCATTTATCCTCATTCACTAATCTATATAATTGTTTACTAATCTTTACTAATACATTTTATAATCGTCGTAAAGAGTAAACTCCAGTCGTGCGTCGAAGCTGACACACACTTTTTTTTACATTTTCCCTCAAAAAACAAAAATGGCTCAAAGTAAAAAAAAATGTTTCAGAATCTGCAACCCACGCCCTTTCATACGACACCCCACTTGACATATTAACTAGACTTTCAAATTTTAAACCACCTATTATCTGTCATTTTTCACAGAAAATAAAAAAAATATTTAAAAAAGTCATGTTCTATGTATGTAGGTAAGCCTTCTTTATAACTATTAAAATTTCAAATCGATAGCATAAGTAGTTCTTGGGATATTTAGCGATGTGACAGACAGACAAAGTGAAACCATAAGGGTTCCTTTTTTAGCATTTTGGTACGGAACCCTAAAAACAGATTACAGCTGCCATAAATATAGATGCCACTTAAGGAAAAACGAAAACAATGCTTTCCTACAAGTGTGTTTAGGTTGATTTTCCAATAGTATCCATAGTAATCAAAAAGATAAGCCCAGGGCCATTTAAACAGTGGTCAATTAAGTGACGTTATTTTTCACCTGCCATTTTTTGTTTAAATTGCTTCATTTACCGAGAGTGCACGCGCTGGTGAATCCCAAAACTGGCACATTATCTAAGCAAGATTTTTCTTCACATCTGTTTTAACTGTACGCAATGAATAACAAATTACCAGTCGGACCCAACACTATATTTTTAACACCTCCGTTGAATTTTGTTTTATTTCCATTATTTGGTGTTATTATAACTCCTATAGTATTACTCTGAGGTTCAAGAAATGCAGCGATTGTTGAGTATACAAATATTGCAAAATATTCGACTGTCAGGGGTACATCCCGCGGATGAACAGCCGAGGTAGTCATAAGGTTCTGTTGGCATACTTTAGGTACGGAATCCTAGGACTCTACGACGCAATATGGAATACTCGTATGCGCGAAGCAAAATACAATACGGATCCTAGACTGGTGTTATCCTAGGGTAGGTAGCAAATAAATTAACTAATACATAAAACCATCAAAACCATCTTCTCGCTCCACCACCATCATCCACAAAATTCTATAATAACTCATTCACCTTCCGGGCTGTTCGGCTGTGGAATGATTTGCCATTATCTATCAGATGGGCTAAATCTCTTCCCATCTTCAAAAATCAGCTGAAACAATACTACTTGTCGCTCCCTTGAGTTGCCTTTTAGTATATATATGTATGTATGTATGTATGTTTAATTATGTATGTATAAATGTATATTTTATCTACTTACATATGTGTTTACGTGTTTTTATTGTATACTGTAATTATCTTTAATTTTGATGTATGTGTTATTTTCGATCTTCTAGCTGTATTCCTGCACTGCCTGTTATAATTGTTATAAAAATATTTCCTGCTACCCAAAGGTTGTCTGGAAGAGATCGCTTTAAAGCGACCGCCTGTTGTTACCATTATTAATGTTACCGAATCTATAAATGTACTCTTGTATTAGTGGTGCAATAAAGAATATTATTATTATTAATACATATATATATATATATAATCGATCGATATATATATATATATATATATATATATATATCGATCGATTACCGTTCTTATTATTGTAAATATATCATCATGTTTTTTGGATTCATTTTATTGAATTTAGCATTTTTAATAAATATATAACTAACAACAATACGTGCAGGTTGGATGATAACAGAAAGAAAACAGCTTCGAAAATCTCCTTAACCATTTAACGGTCAAATTTTTTACACCTATGGCGGGAAGTATCAGAAGGGTTGATCGGACAACAGTAGCTCAAATTATACCTACCCCTATACTTAAGGGGTTGTAACGGAAGGCTTTACGATCCTCATTGTTATTTGATGACCCTAAAGTCGAACTCGCGTCATGCCTGATGCGCACGGGCAAGATTGCAATTAAGGAAATAAGCACTAAAACTTTGAATTTGTAGGGCACTTATATTTGACTGGCTCATTAATTATGTAAGAACGTATTTTTAATAATTTTGCTGGTAGGAAATTTAAAATGAAACCCCTTTACAATCATGAAACAATGTTGCGAAAAAAAATTAATAACAATCTTGTAGGTAATTAATGAAATCAACCGCGGGAAACTAGTTTATATCTACCTACTTACCTATACATTATTTTCTTATCAGAAATATGCAGTCTAAGTATAAACGGAAAGCGCCGTCAGTTAGCGTATTTGAAAAATAGATTAACTGCTTAAGCAGGCTTTGCTAGGCATTGATACATATGTAAATAACCACAATAACTTTTTCTAAATATTTTACACTACTTTTATTTACGTGATATATTATTCTTCGCAATACCAAACAGTATTAGCAATTCCCGGGATCATATCATAAAATTTTATGATGATATGATAAATGTTATCAGTTTTTATAATTATCAATCTCCAAAACTGTCGATTTTTGCGATATCTTGTTCCGTTAACATTGTTATTTTCATGGTTTTTTAGGAGTCCGATTAAAACCTCGAAACGTTTATTTTTTGAACTATTGTTTTTGTAGTTTAGATGTAAAATTATATAGAGATCATGTCAGGATTAAAAAACTGTACAAGTTTGCACTATTTTAGGAAATATAACGGTATTTTATCGACCCTTATTCTGTCCGCGAGTATAAATCACAGCCAAAACCGATAACGATTTTGTAAATTTTCATGATATCCATAGTTTTCGGGTGCAATGTTGTCACGAGGATCAGAGCACGCCGCTTCCTCGAGCCGGCAGGTGGCTAGATCAATTTAGCATACGTTCTGAACACAATGCAATCGTGAGCAACCGCCACGCGCGTGTGTGGCGGAGAATCATAATATAATATTGTAACGATGCGCCCGCGCTGCCCAGATCAGGGACGGACTTGGAAGGCACTAGCAACGTTTTATACTTTGTAACTCTTTTATGAACGGCTAAAATATTAAATAGGTATATTGAAGGTAATATTTACGAAACCCATGAATGATTAATCATTAGGGCAAACTTATCATAGGGGGTCTAGTAAGGTAAACGTTCCAATAGTTGATAGCAACTGTTTACCTCTATTATTATGACATAAGATTGAAAGCGTCAAGTATTCTATCAGAATCGAAGACTGGGATGTTTACCTTGCCTTAGATATAACTTACGATTCAGCGCGACTCCTGGGTCTACCACCATTCAGTGCAAACTGACCAAGTCTCATGTTATTACTCACGTTACTGGTCCAAAAATGTATAAAGCAATCCCGGTTCACATTAATATCTAAATGAACAGAAGGTATTTTATTTAAAATCTAATTCATTTTATATATTTCCAGTTTCCACAGCACTGAAAGGTTTAATATTTCTAACCCTTTCAGTGATGTTGAGGAAATATATAATTACACGACAACTATGGCTTATACATAGGTAGGTACTTATATCCGCTCAAAAAATAAATGTGCCCTTTACTTCAAAAAATAGCTAAATATTAATTAATTCATAAACTCTGTAGAGAAATGGAGATATTTTCTGTGCAGAGATCATTAAATGGATAAACGAAAGTACAAGAGGCACATATACAGTCGGTTACAATGACATCTATCCACTTTTGGACCGTATTACAAACTATAATGACATATAGGTAGTAATAACGTGGATACATTTTGTTATAGTTGACTGTACATCTTATCTATTTGCATAATTTACTGAAAGACGTGTAAAGCAAACCGTAATGGCGGCCAATAGACTAATTATGAACTACCAAATAATATAACTTGCTAACATGTAATCACACACATTCACATTCCACAGTCAAAATATATTCCAAGACACTCGAAAATTAGATTACTTACAATACAATACAATACAAATACTCTTTATTGCACACCTCAATCAAAGGATACAGTATACAGTACAGTACTTACCTTAAAACTGTGTTATGAGTTACTTTAAAAACAAGAAAAAAACATCTGCCTAGTACCTGCCTGCGCTATTCTAACGCAACGAACAGCGGGTGCTAGCTAGACCCGCGACAAAAGACGGTGTCAAACTCAACCCTTTACTTGCCGACAGCCGACATATGCCGTTCTATTTCCGATTGGGACAAGCCGACGCGAATGTGTAATATTACCTCAATATAAAAGGAACAGATATGTTTCGTTACTTTGCACAACTACTATGCAGTACGTTTCTACATGTATTATTCGTCTGCATTCCGTGAAATATTAGACAGATTAACAAATTATTCATTAATTATTGCTGACAATCGGAAATAGAAACGTATGGTAAAAGAACGTTTAATAAAATGCATTTGTTCGACAAATGATTTATTAAATACCTTATTTAATAAATCATTTGTCGTTTTAAACTACAACATAATTGATAAAGTTTTAAATTTCAATAGAAATTCGATTTCTACATATTCTACTCTAAGGCAGGTCGGTGTAGGTACAACGACGACGAGCGAAGCGAGGATACGAGGAGGGGTAGGAAGAACTGCGATCCTACAGCGCGCGAGCCGAGCGAGCGAAGCGAGTGTCTCGGTAGCGGTGGGCGAAGCGCTAGAATCGATATAGTTGTACTAGTACTTATCTTGCGTTATCAATCTGGTGCTACAAATTTACAGAGTTTGGGTATAAACTTCAAACAGCACTGCGTTGCGTTACACTGAAATGTATTTTTAAAAATCAATAGTTTATCAATTGACGTTTAATAAAATGACTTATTTTATTTAAGGAAATGAACATTGACAATTTAACATTCAATATAATTATCTCATTTGGAGTCGCAGGCGCCTATAGATTACGGTAAACCATACGCTTGTTTGCCATCGTCGTTGTATAAAACTGAAATTATGGTATGAGCATTTTAAGTAATGATAGGTTTGTGAGATAAATAGTTATAGAATCTTTTATAAAATGATCATTTATGAAATGTTATTTATGAAACAATGATAAACCTTTAGAAACATGCCGACCGCATAATTTTTCCTAAATTCCAAAAACATTGTTGAAGTTGTTGTACTAGTAGAATTATCAGCTTGCCGCCTAACACATACGTTCATTTGAGCGCTCAACCCGTCACACAAAATGCTACCAAACTGTCCTTTTGTGCAACGGTGCATGTCATTCACAAAACTAAGCAAAGGTGGCATTTCCGCGCCCAAACAACCATATTGCCCTGAATATGCAATCTGCGGTTGCACATTTCGTGACAATTGTCCGTATTGTTGTCTACAAATTTATCTGTGCAGATACCAAGATAACTACGGTCTAAACACACACATACTTCGATGAGATTATTCTCAAGTTCGCCGCCAGCTTTTACAAGTTGGTTGTAACACATTTGAACACATTCTAGTCATCATTGAATGTAAGTACTTTAAATGGGGAATTTACGTGATCTTACTTGGAAATGTGTAAGTGATTGATAGTTTTATGAGTTGCATATTGTTTCCGGATATTAAATGTGGTTTAGTAACGCAACACGGAACAGCTTGCACATACATGTGTGTCTTTTATTTTCTTAAAATTATGGTTATTTTTACAAAGCGATGATCGATACAAAAGTTTTAATAATAAATAAACACTACAAAATAACATAAATTAATACTTTCCTGTGATCGGACACCTAACACACTATCACCCTGCGCTGTTATTAGTGAGTCCTTGGTCTATAATTCAGTCTAACGACCGACCGTTAACCAGTGTACGACTGCCCTAATACACAACTGACGCGTAACGATCATTGACATAGTGCATCGATATAATATTTTATATTAGTTTAGTGCCATTCGATGAAACAAGAATAGAGGTTTTTTATTAGTCCATACATTAGATGTTTAAGTAAGTCCTTTATTCTTTTTTAGTCGAATCCTGCTTTAGCGTTTTTCTAGAAGACGCGATTCGACCCAGTATTTTCTTCGTAATATCACTTCTCTTCTCATGTTCAAAATACAAATCTCGTAATTTTAATGTCACCTAATTAAACAAATTCACATTCATGTAAATTTCATCGGCAGGCGTAATTTTGAGTTGCGTGGTTTTTTCATGCTACTCCAAGATATGTAGCTTATTCTAATTTCAGTAATTCTCATAACAACAGTTTTTATCACGTTTTGTTTACATCGTAGGTAAAACTTGCATCACAGTGTAATAGATGAATTTCACTTTCTTATGAGCTTCTCACGGCGCCCACGCCCCGCTCCGTTTATCATAGCAGACATGACCATGTCCCAAGTCAACTAAACGGCGCCTAGGAACGCCTGCGCTTGTAACGAGGCAAAGAGCGTTGTATTAATTATTCATTCAACGATTTTACTAAAATTAAGATATAAGTTATTATTATGTTTAATTAAGAAATTATCTTCTTCAACAGAACAAGCCCAGTATGCATACAGAAGTTAAGACTACGGAGTCAGTCCCAATAAACATGTCTCCATTCTCTTCTTACCATTCGATCACAAAGCGTTAACTCATCTTGCCACTAGCCTAATAAAATATCTACTTATTCAAGCAGTTCAAATCGCTATCTCTCCGCTTAACACTGCTCCCACATCCCATAAGGAAATTGCGCACAATAATTTACTGCCCTTTTCGCCACAGAACACTGCATTTAATGTGAAATACTACTAATGGCCATATACATCGTAAAGCGACTAATTTGTGGTCAAACCCGTGCTGTATAATGCTGTGTGTGGTCAGGTGTGTCGAGATTTATTGGTGCAATGATCGGATTGACTGACTGATTGATTTGGCTATCTGACGACAAATCTTAAGAATTCCTTTTGTAGGAATATGTTTATTTAGACAAAGCGATGTAAGCATGTCGTAATACATTAATTTATAACTATTGTAAATTAACGGTCGCTGTTGGTTTTTCGAGCGAGCACAAAAAGACCGAAACTATCTCCGCGTGTTAAAACCAATCGAATATTCTTGTACAATTCTAGGTACGGACATGGGGACCGTCAAAGAAATCGGCTCTTTTATTATTTAATTAATAAGTCCCGAATATCACGACCCTCTGCGCACGCGACGCAGCGCGTGCGCACGATACGCGTGCGTCGTCGTCGTGAAGCGCTGTTCGTTTATTAATATTCGATTGGTTACGTTACTAGCGTAGTAATAATTATGCGTTGTAATTGTAACAAGTTCATGTTCGAGGTGGTAATTAATGGTGGTGGTGGTTATCTAAATATATAAAAGAAGAAGTCCTGATCTACCATCAACGCACAGCCGAAACTACTGGAACTAGAAACTTCAAATTTGGTCCAGTGCTTATTTTTATGACGTATGCACGGGATAAGTCGGAATTTTTGGAAATTCCACCCCTAAGGGGATCAAATAGGGGTGCAAAGTTTGTATGGGAGAAATATTTGAGCACAAGACTTAAAAATTCGTAAAAAGGTTGCGAAGTTAAATCCAAAGAAAGTGTTTTCAGTGTTTTGCAAAATTTTAACCCTAAGAGGGTTAAATAGGGGTTTGTATGGGAGAAACTTCTGTTTTAGAGTTAGAGACTTAAAACTTCGTATATGGACTCTCTGTTTAAATAAATCAAAGAGATTTAAAACTTTTTATATAGACTCTTTGCTTCAATACAACAAACTTATATCAACGTTTTTCGAAATTGCTCCCCTAAAGGCGTGAAAAGGGGGTTCCAAATTCGTACAGGGAGCAAATCTTTTTTGAAGTGAGAGACTTAAAACTTTGTACATATACTCTCTGTTTAAATATAACAAAACGTGTTTCAGCGTTTTTCAAAATTGCTCCCCTAAAGGGGTGAAAAGGGGGTTTCAAGTTTTTGCGAGGAGCAAATCTTTACTTTTCTTAAAAATCGATATGGGTGTCGTTTTCGAGGTTCGTTGAGGCGCCGATTACGAAAATGTCACGCATTTTCAAATCCAAGATGGTGGACTTTTGTTATTTATTGATATGGGTGTCATTTTTGTAGTTTCTCGGGGAGCCGATTACGAAAATGACATCCGTACATACATACATACGTAGATGCAACTGAGAATCTCCATTTTTGTAGACGGTTAAAAATTAAACTTACTACGCGGGCGAAGCCGGGGGAAAAAGCTAGTGTTAACATACGGGAAACGGCGGTCGGAACGCTCCTGAGCCGCCCCCATTTATCGTTTCACTTGTTAGGGTGGGTTGCACCAAACCGTCTGCAATCGGAAGCTGTGTCCGTTAAAATCTGATTGTATATAACAAATAATTTATGGCGATTTTAGTAGCAGCGCGAATCGGCTCTGTTTTTGTTTCTACGTAAGGACTTGTAGGCCTGTCCGTATAGACGCTCAAAGCCGAGGGTTAGGTTACAAAATGTTGTGTAGAAGATTATATTTTCTTATATTGGTGCCAAATTCAACCAAGACGCTAACAGTAGTAGATTGACATAACTAAAACAAATTTTAATTTTATACTCATAATGTTCCTCGATATACTATATGTTTCAAATATAAAAAACTTAACAACCATTAGCAAATCTATAACCAATCGAATATAACACTAAATTCCTTGCAATAAGGCCTAGAACTTATTAGTAGTGAAATTTGAAGGCCTTCCAATTTAAGAGAGAATTAATTTTAGCATTTATCACAAGTCCCACGTGTAGACAGCCGTTTAGTTATGAGATTATGGGGCGGAATCACTGGAACTCTGCGTTCCGGAGGGTGTACTAATGAAGTGATATTAGCAGAGTCGGAAAGCAGTCAGCCATAGATTTGAACATTCCTGCATCCGGGTTATTTTTAAGTACCTATATTTTACGTGTGACATATTTTTAAAATTATTATTAGTTACCAAGCCAATCAAGTACGAGATGAAAATGAAACATCTAAATTGGCGATTAAGTAGGTAATACCAGTGTTGCCTGATGCCGAAATACAAAAAGCGGAAGGTGCGTTTTAAAAACACGGATTTATTAATGAAAATGCGGAATATATTCATTGTTAACATTTTTCTTTATTTTTATGTTCCAAATAAAAAAAAATGTACTTTACGCCGTCCAATGCATTATCAGGTAAATTATAACTGTTACCTGCAGTCATTCTAGCTATTTCTATTCGTTCTAAGTTTTGAATTTACCGCCATTTTCACCAAACAAATGGTAATATTTTAAAAAAGCGGATACGCGTTAGCTTAACGTGAATAGCGGGGCCAGTGGTAGAAAAGCGGGGTATCTGGCAACACTGAGTAATACATATTGACCAATCAATTCGGGACTTGTTTTTCTTTAGTCCACTTCGTGCAATCGTACTCAACAGACTAAATGCATTTTTTTCTTTATTGCGGAGATCTATTTGGGGTATAGCTAACCTAATTACTAGCAAGAAAATATTTTGACAGCTTAATACCTGGCAGTTTCCCGATACCGCGGTTTATGACCAATAACTGTTCACACCCTGTATTTATGACGGGCAGGACACGGGCAGGCTGCGCGTTATCACTTTCACGTTTGGCGATGCGCCCAACGTTGGGGCGGGGATAAGGGTGATATTTATTCTACTGAACACATTGACACTTCATGGAAGCTTATTCATATACTATACATCTTCGGGCTCGGGCCTCGAAAAACTATACTGCAATATGTAAAAGGTAGGAACCTTTCAATACGCGCAATTGTTGAAATAACTGAAATAAGCCGAGCATAACCGTTTTTTATTTTTTATTGTGCTTATAAATACCTACACTTTAATAAAAGATAAAAACTCCGCGTTTCACAAATGGATTCAGGGCTTAATTTTGTAAATTCGTGTTTACAGCAGTTCCCAGTTTATGTCCTATAACTATTCAGTGTTCACACCTGTAGTGATTGGCGTAGAGTGTAACAGTACGAGTAACACTGCAGACTGTGATTTATCACTTTCACGTTTGCTGCGTCTAGAAAATGGCGCCAATATAGAGATCATCATCATAATATTTAAGAGCTTGGCTCTTGTCGGTGGAGTAATTGCCAGCTTATTCTACATTCCGCTTTGAATATAGAGATACACGTAAAGAAATAAAACTGTCTCCAAAAAAAAACACTAAAAAGAAATAAATTATGGCCTTGCTTCTAATATGAGACTATACGCTTCTTATTGAACAATTTAGACGTACCTTTTTTTAATTTTTAAAGTCGGTGTCATCCAAAGAAATCATCTAACGTTGACGAAATTCACCAAATGCTACTTTCTGAACATATAGCGATTTTAGTATGTTCGATTTGTTACCGAAAATACTAAAATTTCTATATGTTTCCTTTGAATTTTTGAGGAGTTTCCTCATTTCTCATGGATCCCATCATCAGAACTAGATTTTGGTAACAATAGGACCAATCTTGAAGCATATGCTTTTCAAACAAAGAAAAAAAATGCCAAATCGGTTCATAAACGACGGAGTTCTGAGGTAACACTCATAAAAAAAGAACATGCAACCGAATTGAAAACCTCCTCCTTTTTTTGAAGTCGGTTAAAAAGTAGAACAGGACGATGAAGAATAGTTAATTACGATACATGTTCGGAAAGTAAGCAATTCCGTTTCCGAACATGTATCGTACAACGTTTTATAATGCATTGGGCGAGGAAATAAAAAATTGAACCGAAATTTAATTTAAAATCTATACGTTATAATTTACATTGCTCGATATGTCAACGTGTACTAACTGTGCATGTGCAAAACGCTAAAGCGGGAAGGCACAGGCTTGAATCTTCATTCAGCCAAGCATTTTAGTGAATATTTACAATGTATTTATAGGTAGAAATTTAAATATAATATGATCAATAATACGTTTCATGAATTATTCATATTTGCTTATGTACCTCTTATAAGAATATACATCTATAATTGACTAATTTGTAAAACTATTCTCAAAATTAAAAAAAAATTAAAATTAAAAAGCACTAGTGCGGAAAAGTGATGCTTTCTTCACAGTTTGGCTGCTCGAAAAACGCACTTTTCGAGCACATGCGTTATAAAAAAAATTACTCGACCGTATTCGGGAAGTTTCAAGTATTTAAAACTATGCCAATCACTTTAATTAGTAAACGAGTTTTTATATTACTGAATTCCATTCTGTAGTCAGAATACTATTGATTTCAATGAGAGTAATTGATTTCCAGGTTTTCAAAAACCAAATGCATAAAAGTACCTATTGATTTTACGAGCTAGAGGAGTGTTCACAGACAGCATTTATGACACTAGGATAGGGTTTCCATACGTTCCGATACGCCGGGACATGTCCCAGTTTGAAGCGTAGTGTCACCGTGACCCGGCCATTAAGCAAATTGTCCCGATTTGAAAAGCATAGTTAATTAATAGGGACCAGCTAGGCAAAAAGACATGGATATAGTCGACCATACTACGGACCTATGCGGACAGGAATTTAGCCACTTTCCAATCTTCGCAACTTGGACGTGCGCAAATCGGGACTGACAGACACGTCATCGTAACAATATTTGCATTCAGAAAGTAGCATTTGGTGACCGGTAACTGATGAAGAAGACCACGGATGGTCATCCAATACTCTTAGTGTTTCACTATGACGAAGTCAATTTAAATGGTCCTGATGTAATGTCTCCATCAACCTGATCTGGTAATTGAAGCCGTAAGGTAGACAACGGTTTCCGTAATAGAACAGTGTAGCTTAGCCGTGTTTGAGCTTATTGGAATCGTTATGAGATGTACTCTGGTAGCGATTCACTAAAAATTATGAAATAAATAAAATTTTAAATAATAGAATTATACCGACTCCAAAGCAAACACTAAAAAGTGAAATATAATTGCCTTACTTCTAATATGAGACTTACTGTTTAGTGTTTTCTGGAGTTGGTTTTTTTTTCTTTAATTTTCCCGGTCTTCGTCTCCATATTTATGGCAACCCTAGACTAGGAAGCTGCCACGCGAAACTTTCACGTTTCGGTATTGGCGTGGGAAATTTTAGATTTAGGGTAGGTGTCTACGTGAGATAAGATTTTTCCAAAGCGTTACAGAGAAAAAACAATTTCGAAAGAAGTATAAATGCATTACACTATTTTGCTCTAAAAGCGTTTCCAACATTATGCTCGATCACAAATACAACTAATGTTTGTTTCATATTTATTCGCAATAATAATATTGGGTGACATTTGTAACTATCTTAAAGTGACCATCTGTATTCACTTACTTTTATTATTTATATCTATTATTATTATGTCGACATATTAATAATGATGATTATGAGACAGATAATTAATTACATTGGATTTACTATCACAGGAATATAAAAAAGTAAGGTTCGTCTACGTGGCAGCATCTCGGCCCTTTGTATTATTATTGTGTACGTTAAAATATATGGATTGCAATCACCAAACTAAGTATTCCGTTTCTATCTCCTGTTACCAAGTAAATCAAATTAAATCGTATTCGAAGCACGCTCAAAAATAATGTCTCCATGTTTTTCACACACCACGTAATTTGTCTATAGAACTTTTTAAAACTTGTTCCACGTTACGAAACTAAATAAAATCACGTGTGGCCGCAGCTGCGGCTAAAAAGAATTAGTCAGACTTAATGCCAACATTCGTATTACTTAAACTTACCGCAAACCGTCGAAAAACGCAATTTTTCACACTCCAAAAACAAATATTCGGAGCATAGACAATCTGCCTTTTTCCCCTGACGTTTTTATTTGTAAACGTGGCGTTGCAACTATTAATTCGTATTAGAGTTCTATTTTTGGATTAAAAATGGAATGTTTTTAAAAGGAGCGGGAAAGGTGATAGTATACCCAGGAGTTCTTTGAAATTTGAACGCGTTTCGAAATTGCTAATTGGTGTTGGTTTTCTATCTATAATAAGAAACTTTCGATAGTGCCTTAATTTTAATATCATTTCTATAAAAAAAACCCTTGAAATTAAATAAGTAGGTATCTATTTGGTGTTGATAAATACCCGATAGTAAAACCTACATATTAAAATGATTTCTCAAGTTGTATATTGTAGACAACGTACGCCATAACTGACTTTTGAAAAAACTGCATCTGATATAACGCTAAAGATGGAATGTTTATCACTTACCAACATCGCTGAACGGTACATAACCTACCATGAGGATGACCTGACAAACAAACCTTGCTATAAACCATAGTGGAAATAAATTAAAACGATCTATTATATGCATCTATCTTCGGTATTATGCTGATTTTCCGCCGGGGAGCCGAAAAGCGTGACTGTTGGCCTGAGAGAGGTTCGGCACAGTGAGCAGATGCTGAACAGTAAGTGCCGACCGCTACTCGTCGCAAGATAGTCATACTGGTACTGGCATTGTGTGATTTTGTACTCAAATACTAAATCAAACCCTAGGTTAACCTATACTGTTTGCCAAGCGCAGTCCTAGTAATATATCGCTTATCAAGAACTATTTTTTGCCCCCGACTTCGTCTGCGTAGAACTCGCTCATCGCGACAGAATTTAATTGCTATGTGTTTATATCAGGCGCTTACCTAGTCATCGCTCTTCCTTACAAACTGTCCTTCCCCGGGACTCAAACTATCTCCATAGGTACCAAATTTCATTTAAATCGATTTAGTGGTTTAAGCCTAAAGAGGTGACAGACAGACAGACATACTTTCACATTTATAATATTATATTATTAAAGTATTAATAACAGTATTAAAATTAGTAATAATACAGACGATGGACAAAAAGAGTCACGCGGTTGACAAAAACGGAAGAAATTAAGTATGTACCTTGTGTTACTATCAATCGACAAATGTATTTGTGGCAAAGGATGACACAGGTAACCGCATTAATCATACTTATAAGCCTAAGGTGCCTGCGCAGCATGCTGCGTAACTGAGGGGAGACGTTCAAGAGTTAAGAAATCGGAACGGGCTCCAAAGACATGCCCCGTTGTCTGAGTTAAACTGTGGGTCTATTAAATTTTATAATATATATTTAATATTTACAGTTAAATATTATATTAAATAGTTAACAGCACGTATTTTACTTACTTTAGTCCCGTAATTACAACCAAAACGTAGGCAACGTGTAGTCATATTAAGTGAAAGTAGTCAAACGTTGACGTGGTGTCGCAAAGCGACGACTGTGTGCAGGGTCTATTGTGGCCCTGAATAATGTTAAGTGCCTCGCTATACTGCGCCCGCGCAACTCCCTATAAACAATTTCGTGAAATAAATTCTAGAGCCGTGTGCGATTTGCAGTCGTGTCGTCTTACATTGGCTGCTGATGATTTACTTTAATGTTAAATTGGTTCAACCCGCAGTTTTAGCTGTTTTTTTAGTTTATATTACACTTGTATAGGTTGTGCTTAAGGAATGTTATAAATCAGGAACAGCCCAACTACACAATAGGTTATACTGTCATTTATGTGACGTTTCAGTACATTACGTAAAACGTGACGGTATACTTGTAACTTATCGTGATAGTAACATTTATGCGGATTATTCGTCAACGTAACGAATTTCCATTATAGTGTGGTAAATATCTTAACAGACAAAGTTATGAACTTAAATTTGGGACCCAGTTAAGGTTCCTATCACAAATAGAAATAAAAAAAAAAGATTTTTCAAACAGGGTCAAGTGGGGTCAACGCACCCGTATCTACTATTTATTGTAGGTATGAGTATAATATATAATTTCATATATGGCTCAAAATACTTACGAAAAAACACTAACTAGTAAAAATAATGCCCAGGAATCAATCCCCGACGACCCTACTGCAGTGGAATCCGCCGGCACCGATAGCATCGACGGGACACGAGCCGTTGCCAACCGTACCGCCTAGTAATTGCTATACCTACTTATGCCTTTAAAGGGCTTTGTGGAGCATGTGCATGCTTAGGAAATGTTCCTAATTTTTTTTGTAGTCACGACAATCCACGATAAATAAATAGAAAAAAAAATCTTAGGGAAACGTATCAATATTTGGCACCTTATAATACCTAATATATTTGACGTGGATTGATTGATCGCCTCCGTCGTTTTGAATTAAGATTGGGCCAGTGTCAAGGAAGTTTTACTAAGTTTTTTTGTTTGGATAGAGACGTTTTGTCTATTAGTCATTAGTCTACATTTCTGTAGTTAAATGCCCTTAGGGATATTTTTTAGTAAAAGTGTAGTAGGAGTCTTAGTAAGTAATTTATACTTAGGTGGACAGCCGTCACCTGCGGGGTAATCACGTAACTTTTGCACTACCGTTAGGTAGATTTTAATGTCACATTTTAATTGTCAGCTCGTACATTTATACTTCAAAATTGACAGTAAAATCTATCTACCGTTAGTACATAAAGTTACGTGATTCGCCTGCTGGTGTACAGTTTCCAGCCATGATTTAATTTTTTTTTTTCAGAAACCTATCGAGTTAGGTATCAAATTAAAGGGCAAAAATATACCACACCATTGCATTTCAGCCAGTAGTTTGGAAAAAATAAAAACCTTTTTTAAAACACACCACGTTTGGGCTCTTCCTGACAGGAAACGACAATAGGTACAGGTCTGTAGCCCACCACCCATTCCTGTCCATAATATTGTAACAAAAACTAAGTTAAGAGACTAACCCTAACTCTAATAGACCCTATTAAACGGCATCATGACTTATTCATAAGCATGACCAACGACAACGGACACAAATCACGGAAATGGAAATAATCAGTGTGTAAAAGCACATTAAAACCACATTTACATACTAACAAACCAATTGATTAAATCATATAAATAATTAAGTGTAAAACTATTAGCTTAGGCATGTCTGCGTATTATAAGCTTTGGTATGGCGTAATGCCAACATTACTTGGATATAATATGGCTCTCGCGGGATTAGAAATGTTTTAATTTATTTTAAGTACCAGTTTATTTGGTGATCATGAAATGTTCGTAAAACTATTAGCAGAGTTTAGCCATTGATAATGCATTCCCTTGAACTGTATTCAATTTTGATCAATCGCATTGTGATCTTGTAGCGATGATATAATGTTTTCAGTTCAGCCTAATTTATTACTGTCACCATTCCTATACATTATATAAGTAGGTAATTTATTTCTGGACTACAACATTTTACTAACAAGCAGAAACAAAATATAATGAATTGACTAATCCTGTATTGGGTCAAGTAATTGGTTAGAGGAGTACCTAATGTCTGATAGATTAGAGGAGTAAAGTCAGTAATACCTGATATATTAATTACATTGTTTAATCGACTCCGACTACGCACAGCTGTAAGTTAGTGGATGTAGAAGCAGGCAATTTTTCACAATCGATCGTTAATTAATGTTTGAACAGGCGTTAATATGTATAGAAAATTCTGTGCCAATGGGTTTACGTGTCTTTGCAACTCTTACTCGATTTTTTAAACGTATTATAATAGCCTATATATTGCTTAAGAAAAACGCTGTTTATTTTATGTTTATTCGTGTTAGGTACTTAGCATGTCGAGTAATGATATTGGGAGCGCCTTAGCGATGACAAATGAATTAATAAATCTTCGTGCTTTCTAAGGGCTCCTACATGATGATAACTAATATTAATAATTAAACCAGTAGGAAATCGTACATATATCATGTTGTCGTTAAGGAATTAAGTCGGGTATGTTAAAATTAACAACGTTAAAAATACAACCGCGTGGTTTTAAGGTGTGTGAAATAAATGAAATGTACTCTGCAAATAAGCCGCAATGGCACGTTTACAAGCCAAAAACTACTACTGACGGCGACTTAGGGCAATTTTTTATCTTTAAGTTTTACTGTTTTTGCCTAGGTTAAGTTTTAATTTTATTGTTTCGTCATATATTGTATTATGTTTGTAATAAAAAGATATCGCGAAAACTACCAGCGTTTCTCAAAATACCACTGACGAGAAGAAACGCCGAAAGAAACTCGACAGTCAATCATTTCCTCCCAGAATAATAAATATAAATAAATAAATATTAGAGGACAATCTTACACAAATCGAACTAGCCCCACAGTAAGCTCAAGAAGGCTTGTGTTATGGGTACTAGACGACGATATATTTAATAGACATAAATACTTACATAAATACATAGAAAACATCCAAGACTCAGAAACAAATATTCATGCTCATCACACAAATATTTGCCCTGACCGGGATTCGAACCCAGGACCGTCAGCTTCACAGGCAGGTGCACTACCCACTAGGCTAAACCGGTCGTCATAGTCAGAATATGCTTATTACAATGATAATACCTACTTAAGTAAATCCGAGTGATAAACAACAAAAAAATAATAGAAAAAAACACAAAATGTCAGTATTACAGGAAGGTAACATAAAAAGGGAGATAATAATAGATAGAAGAAACGTAGAACAAGTCCAAAGCTTCAAATAATATCTGGGAAGTATTGTAACGGAAAACTCAAGGTGTACGACCCGCTATAAAGGCAAGAATTGCAATGGCCAAACAGACTTTCTATAAAACGAAGACATTACTGAAATCACGAATATTCTTAAACACACGAAAAAGGTGTTTAAGAATATTCATTCTTCACGGATGCGAAACATGGACTCTATCACAAAGAGACATTCGAGATGTGGTGTTGGCGAAGAACAGAGGGGATAAAATGGGCAAAACGAGTGACCAACGAAGCCGTCCTGAATATAGTGAAAGAAAAGAGAAGCTTAATGAGAACAATTAAAATCAAAAGAGGAAAAATCATCGGCCACCTGCTACCACACGACAACTTCATCAAAAACATTATAGACTGGAAAATTAATGGGAAAAGAGGAAGACCGAGAAAAAGTTGTATGAACCAGAGAAGGATGTGGACTTCGTGTCGTATCAGGAAGTCAGGAAGCTGGCCTCGTACCGGCAAAGATGGAGAGAACCACATCACGCTGCATCGACAAGAGCCCTGTTCTTAAAAGAATGATGATGATGATGATGATGAACTTATTATAAAAACGGACCCATTGACCTGCAAAAGACTTGTATACTTTACGGACACGAAACTTTTCAGAGAAAGAAATATTTTTATTCATAGCATTAAAAATATAGATATACTCGTAAGATTTTTTACAGAATGAGTCTATGTTCTTTATGACATAAGCATTATTCTCATGAATGTAGTGGGACGCTACAGTTAAAATGTTAGTTTCTTTAAAGAGTTCTCTTAGAGATTCACGTGAGCCCAGGTTATATATGGAGCGAATAGCTTTTTTTGCAACACAATGATTGTCTGTATGTGAGCTGCTTTACCCCAAACCACAATACCATACGACATAACACTATCAAAATAGCCATGATAAAGCTGTTCCTACATTGGTCAGATACAGCGGCTGAACTTAATTTCTTGTGATATTGTAACCCCATTTTTTTGAGGAATAAGTAACGAATCAAATCATCATCATCAGCCGGAAGACATCCACTGCTGGATATAGGCCTCCCCCAAGGAGCGCCACAACACACGGTCGCGAGCCACCCGCATCCAGCGACTCCCCGCTACCTTGACCAAGTCATCAGTCCACCTAGTGGGAGGCCGTCCAACGCTCCGTCTTCCCGTGCGAGGCCGCCACTCGAGAACCTTTCTTCCCCATCGGTTATCGGTTCTACGAGCAATGTGGCCCGCCCACTGCCATTTCAACATGCAGATTCTCTGAGCTATGTCGGTAACCCACCCTCGTTCTTCTGCGGATCTCCGAGTTTCGGATCATGTCCCGCAGAGAAACTCCAAGCATAGCTCTCTCCATCGCACGCTGAGCAACTCTGAGCTTATTTAAGAGGCCCACATTCAGCGGCCACGTTTCAGTACCATAAGTCATCACTGGCAACACGCACTGGTCGAAGACTTTCGACTTCAGGGACTGTGGAATTTCTGACGTGAAGATCCTCCTCAACTTCCCGAACGTAGCCCATCCGAGTTGGATTCGGCGATCGATCTCTTTCTTGAAGTTGCATTTACCCAGTTGGACCGTCTGTCCTAGGTATATGTAGTTATCCACAACTTCAAGTGGAGCATTCCCAACATGAACCGGTATTGGTGAGACGAATCAAATCATTACGTTATTGTTCGTGTTTTTTTACAGTTTATGTTTTCTAGGTATTTGATCTCTGTAATTAACAATAGTAAGGTAAAAAATCTTTTCTATCTTACATGAAACAAATGATTTTAATTTAATTGTACAAACATGGAATACTAAAACTAATCCTAAAAACTATACAACTAAAACCCAACAATTAACCTAACAACCTTTTCATTTCATTGAATATAAGTAAGAACTAAGGCATCAATCATTGGGAGGTTTACCTTAAGTATACAATTAATAATGCTAAAGTATTTAAATGCAAACAATGTACGACATAGTTAAGTTTTAATCGAAACAGGGCTGAAGCTGATTCTTATTCAAAGTGTGAACGGACCTTTAACGGACTCGTGTCCACCATTCTCCACCAAAAGCATATTAAGCATCCTAATTTGTATTCCATTAACCAAACCATACGGACTACGTAGGAAGCAATACATTTACGTAACCTACAGCTTTATTTACACTGTAACTTTAAAAGATTGTTTCCATGTGTGACAGTTAGTACTGGTTAATTAAAATTTAATATGTTATATTATGCAACATGTTTAATTTCGTGTTCGTAATTAATGTTGTTAATTATTTTTTGTGATTTCGATTAGGTTTTATGGAATTCTTGTAAGTTTAGTAACTACGATAGTACCACCAACATAAAAGTTATCCTCAACATAACAGAAAAAAATACATACATTTATCCTAATCATTTATCCTATTTTTAGTGAGTCACTCAGTCAGTGAGGACTTTATCCCGTTGCAGGATTGGTACTTTTTGACAGTTTGGTTTGGTACTGGATACTACTTAGTTGATGACTAAGCTACGTTCGAATATGGTTTCAAATGCTTTAAGAATGGCGAATGACTTGACGTATGATTCAGTACTTATTCAGTATGAAAGACTACTCGAAAGTAGAAAGACGTTCAATATAATTATATAAATAAATTAAAATCATTTTGAAGTTCTTCGTTGTTCTCAGCTCCCGCGTCCACGCCTATTTAGCAGCATTGTATAACTTTAAGTAGGTAAGTAGTTCTAAAAATAGGTAGCCCAAATAAAATTAATCGTTACAGGGTGGATTGAAACCTGGTATAAAGCCCAGTATACATATTCTAAAATCTCTGAAATCAAAGCTTCAATTTCAATCAATTATGTTAATATAACGACATAACATTTTAAACTCTCGCGTACACATACTTTGTTTAAACGGGTCTTACGCGATATTTATGTTTTACCTTTTTACCGACGTTTCGACACGGGTTGCACAGATCTATCTTCGAATGTGCACGCAGATAGTTGTGAGTGTTGTGCGTCGAGCCTTAGACAATTAGAATCGTAGTGGACGGGTAAAATAACTTTTTTTGGGCCTACCCTTCACATTTTTATAAACTTTTGTAGAGTAGTCAAATGTTGTATACCCATATCTCCGTTGACAACTTGCTGGGATGACAGTTCTGCCGCGAATATAACCGGTGTAACCCGTGTCGAAACGTTGGCAAAAAAAGTAAATACATAAATATTGCGTTAGACCCGTTTAAACAATTTTTTAAGTAATATAACGACTCCCAAAATCGATTTACTTGTACCTAGTGTTACCGACACGCTTAAGTTTTTACAAATAGGTACCACTCCGTCGGCAAACCAGCGTATGTCCGCCTGCTAGTAAGCGGTCACCGTAGGCTGATAGACCCTTGCAACAGGGGTGCCACAAAATTATACACTCCTTTTTTGTAGAACCATTATACTGTAGTCCCTCGAGAAGACCTCGGCATAAGAGCTCATTCTACAGAAGGAGAGTTCGCAGGAGGAAGTAGTGAAGGATATTAAGGAACTATCACTCACATATTATAACCAAATATGTAGACAAAATAAATATGAATTGACTTGATGACCACCTAATTCCACTCAAGCTAAGTGCTCGAAAAAACATTAATGCAATCGTTGATTTGTTTGAGTAGCCATGAATGCAACAAATACAGGACAGGACATGAGACGTGCTGCGTGCCACGTCGCGCGGATTACAGCGCATGCCCTGTGTACGCACACGCATCCGCTCTATCGTCTGTATTCATAACGCCTACCGGCAACACGCTTGACGTAAACCAGTCTAAGACTGACGTTCGATCGCGCGAGGTTCTAGGGAACCTCGAGCTCAAGATACAATAGGAGAGAATGCTGAGGTGAGTCTTAACAGGTTGTGAATCGCATAGCACATCACACGGACAAAATTAATGAAAATTACATACTCACATGCGCCCTTCTTGTATTGAAAGTTTGCGTGTTGACAGCCGGAATTTAGATGTTAACGATATTCGGGATAGTAAAGCGGTAGAATGAGCAAACTATTTTTGGATTTTGTGAGTTGTTATGGATTGCACGATAGTTTTACGAGGAATGGATTAAGATAGTTATCTTTTACTAGCTTTGTAAATCGATACTTATTTGAATAGATTATTTCGTTAAGATGAGGTGGGATAAAATGAACATTAGGAAAAGACGAATACTTCGGATTGAACTTACAGGTTACTTTTTATCTTTCTCCCACCAGAAACCCCGTTTCTTCTTATGCCACTTCACTTTATTACAACTTTTCATTTTTATAAACACCTATTAGTTGCTTTTGTACCATCGCGAACAGGGATTATTAAGCCACTTGCCAATCTTCGCAAATTGGACGTGTAACGCTAATCAGGACTGACACGTCATCGGGTAATATCGGTCATTCATTACACGGCTAAATTACGGACAATGACCAGTGGCTCAACAATCCCGGTTCGCAACTGTACATCACATGTAAATTATTGATAATTACAACCACTATCAAACAATCATTATCCTCCTATATATATATATATCCTCCTAGCATTTTCCCGGTTGTCCTAAGAAGCCCAGGTTCCACTTTGACACCTAATCCCAACATTTGGCGAAAATCCTCCATATCGAAAATTGGGAACCTTAAGTTTTTTGGAGTAGTAATTCAAAAATACTTAATAAAAAAAAACCGACAACAGTTTTGAACAGAGTTCCTGTCAAATGTGGCAGTTAAGTCTATGTTCGTAGATCTAACCGGCACATTTGACATCTGTTCATAGATGTAACTGCCACATTTGACATCTGTCAGTTGTCAAGAGAATGTTTTTTTTATTTCGCAGCAGACCAAGGCACGATCCTATTAATGCCTCCAAACGTGTAATATGTCAAAGATAAGATTCAAAAAAAATCTTATAAACGATATTTAATAAAAAAAACCGGCAACACTTTTGAACTCTGTAATATGTCTACTATCAAGTTTTTTTTTTTGTATAAGTAATAGCACTAGGTATGCTATTACTAATTGTTCTTAGCTCTGCACCAAGCACTTGACACATACCATTTTGTTAAATAGCTAATAGAACTTTCGGCACGTGACAAACAATGACTAGAGGCGCCTTAACTTGCACAATGCCCTAGCACACTGCCTCTACTTCACAGTAAGAGATTCTAATGTGAATAATTTAGATTTCACAGATTAACGACAGATGTGCTATTTGTATTTATTACTTATTTATGTTTAGTTCCTACAAATCCGTAGTTTTAAATAAAGCTATCAAAGTGACGCTTTAGGCCGCGAACACACCAGTTGGTGTTGACAGTTAGGGCGATTAGAGATGCGACGGCGGTCACAGTACATCAAATCGCCCAAATTGTACTGAAATCGCCGTCGTGTCGCTAATCGCCCAACCAGTGCGGTCACGGCCTTACTTACATAAGTATTTTAATAATAACTTAATTTAGTCAACCAACGCACGTGTTGAACGTCAATGATCGCGTGACAAGCGTTGTTTTCAAGCTAAATCTATAAGCGTCTACTGTTTAAATAACCTTCTTGACGTCCACTTTATACCTAAAATGTACAAATGCTTACCAACATTTTTTCAACTTGCGATTTTGATAGGTTTGTTTAGGAATATACAAGTGAGTAAAGTTTTTCCATTAACCACATACGATGGCTCATATGACATATTATACAAAAAGTATCCAATTAATTTTAATTGCGCTTTATACGTATACACACTAACACACTACTGACATGACATTTGCAAGCACCAATGACAAATCCATTGTTAAATATTTAGTTTATTTCTTTATGTAAAAATAAAATGTTAACTAGGTGCACCTTTTGACATTGTTTTTTTTGTGGGATGTTTTTAATAAACATTGCGTGTAGACGGTAACAGCGGGAGGAACTAGGTACACTAATTCACTCAGCAATCAAAAATCAAAACATCAACGCAAATAGGATGTGCTGTTCTAAAATATGTGCCATACCATAAAGTTATTTCAGAAAATGGTTTATTTCAAACTCATATTGAGTCGATCCATAGAACAGAACGTTATTAAAAATGAAACCTTAGTAACTATTGTAAGTTGTAAGCTTCGAGCACTCTCTTCACTATCACTACATAGTATAAAACAAAGTCGCTTTCTCTGTCCCTGTATCCCTATGTATGCTTAAATCTTTAAAATTACGCAACGGATTTTGATGCGGTTTTTTTTTAATAGATAGAGCGATTGAAGAGGAAACTTTATATGTATAATGACATCCATTAAATAGTGCACCCGTGCGAATCCGGAGCGGGTCGCTAGTATATTATAAAAGAAGCAAACCAAACAATGAGTAGAATCTTTTCTGAACTTTTTTATGACACATGTCGAGCATAAAACAAATTAATATGTTCTAGTGACAGTATGGAATGCGAGCTTCGCACATTGTAATTGTAATCAAAACAAACTTGGTGTGTGCTGCGCTGGCCCAAACCGCGTCCGCGGAGGTCGCACGTGGGGCGGTTCCCACGCCCCGGGCCGCGGGAGACACCGCACATGCCCTATTATATGCAGTGTATTAACTCTATACTAATTAACAAGCTTACACAAATCGGCCTGGACCCAAACTACCCAAGGGTAAGGCTAAGGTACGATGCAATGCTCACAAATGAATATACATTAATGACTTAAGTAACAATAGGAATTTGTTCAGGTGTATTGTTCAATCAGTTCAACAACTCGGCTTGCTCCGGCAAAGCTCAGGCAGTCATAACGTCCTTAACCTGAGCTTTTTTTGGGACAAATGTATATAATTTAAATAATAAGTACTCATTTCATTCTGCATAAAACTTACTGGTATGTATGCAAACATCTTTAATAATATTTTGCAAATTGGCAGAAGAGTGTAGGGTTACAAATACTACACAGTATGATTCTTAACAGATAAAGAAATAATTAAATAAATATTATTATCACGAAATAAGCATATTTCCTCATAATTAATTGAATTGCTTCCGAAACCCCATTAATAATACGAGTACTTATAACACCAAGAAATAACATGGTCTGTCAATAACTCGCGCCATGATATGAAGCTAAAATACTGTTTATTATTTTACTGTGGTCGTCAACACTCTTCTGAACCTATCCTGGTTGTTATTGTCATAATGCTGAAATTGGAGCACCTCCTCAGTGGTTTCGCCCTTTGCTAATTAACCTATTTGTTTTTAATGAAATGACTGCGATATGAGTAATGACGATTCTTATTTCTTATATTATGTTTGTTGTAAAATAAATGCTGCTAAATGAAGATATGATACCGTTGTACCATATCTTTATTTAGCTTATCTAGCTGTACGAATTCAGACGACTGCTTTGATGATAGACTCGCAATAGATTAAATCCAGGCAATTCACAGTTACACATGGTCTTAGATCTTCTGGAATTAATCACTCATCTCAGATTGACCTGAATATCGGAGTGAGCTCGATTTTAGTGCCGTCTTCAAAGAGCCAATTGCCAGCTTGCATGCCAAATCTTACTGATCCTTCTTAATTCCTATTTTGAAGCTTGGCTTCCATCTTCAATTCAATCCAAAATATATATGCGTGTATTATGAGTGTTATGAAACCGTTTTCACATGCGCACCGACATATCAGTAGCATTATTGGTTAACCCAACTAAACTACTCCAGGGACCGAAAACATGAAATTTAAACCAAAACAAATAAAAAAACCTGCCAAGTGCGAGTTGGACTCGCGCACGAAGGGTTCCGTACCAAAAACGGCAAAAAAATCATGTTTGTGCATGGGAGCCTCCTTAAATATTTATTTTATTCCATTTTTTAGTATTTTTTCTTATAGCGGCAACAGAAATACATCATCTGTGAAAATTTCAACTGACTAACTATCACAGTTCAAGGGATACAGCCTGGTGACAGACGGACAGACGGACGGACAGACAGACCGACAGCGGAGTCTTAGTAATAGGGTCCAGTTTTGGCCCTTTGGGTACGGAACCCTAAAAATGAACCCCAAGGCAGCTCTCCATGTCTCTACTCAGTAGATAATTTTCTACTTATTTTAAAATAAATCTACCTACGCATAAAATGTATACCTATCAAGTACTTTATGTCTCTATAGAACAACTATTTTAAAACTACGCGCACAAGACAAGCAAATATGCATTTTTCTCCAATAACCATAAGAGGGGAATATGTAGGTATACCGATTTCGTGATAATGGTACCAATCAGAGCGCTGTATCGGTAACATTACAATGTCTTGATGCTGATGAGTGTGCTTAAGTAAAAATAGCCCGGGATTGAAATAGCTCTCCAGCGATGTATCTGTACTGCAACGGAGCTTACGTTACATCCGATTTTGAAATATACTTTACTCACAAACGAAAAGACTCATATTTTACTTACAAACGAAAAGAGTAAAATGTGAAAAATTAAATTTCATGTGGTTATTACTTTTCTCTACCTATTTAAGTCTAGCTCAAAAACTACCTTAAAATTCACTCAATAATAATGAATGTTTTTACCTTAAAATACACTCAATAATAATGAATGTTGAGTGGGATTTGTACGAAAATTTAATATGAAAATGGCGTTTAACTATAGTAAAACAGACACTTAAAGTGTATTATTGTAGTCAACACAAAGTAAATGGCCGGTTTCCCAAAATTAATATAGTAAATTGTTATTTATTATAGGTAAGCCGCCTCAAATCCAAATCCGCAATAATTACATGTAGGATATGACATATTAATTATATATTCAGGAGCTAAAAGCGGCTGCTGCGTAAGCTCGCCCTAATGGGCGTCTCTTCATGTACAAGTTTAAATTCCGCGCCGCCTTTGTTTGGCGCCACACAGATGTGTTCCCGTTTTACTTCATAAAATCAAGTTATTAGCGCTTTTTACACGTTGGCAACCCTGCTGCGCTGATGAGGCTCTGATGTTGCTATCATACATCCATATAAATTATATATGTATATCAAACTGACAACGCCCGCTGCGCACGGTGGGATTAGTGCATATTCTGTGAAGACTTGTATGACATGTTACTTGTAATCCTGTCACGTGGTACAAATGAGTGTAAGGGCTCATTTTCACTAGTCGTCATAGTCCGCACGACGCATATCAGGAACTTGTGCTATTCTCGCTTTTCTCAAACGTGAAAATAAAAGATAACACGAGCTCCAAGCATGCGGGGGGCAGTAGCTCTGTAACGC
Source organism: Epiblema foenella (assembly GCA_963556455.1). Classification (NCBI taxonomy): domain Eukaryota; kingdom Metazoa; phylum Arthropoda; class Insecta; order Lepidoptera; family Tortricidae; genus Epiblema; species Epiblema foenella. Next base: position 26,526,690 of record OY747096.1, on the reverse strand, counting down.
TAAGGGCCAATGAAAAGAGAGAGTCCTGTTTTTTTAATAGAACCATATTCATATTGTGTTGCCATAAATTATGTTACCCCATGTCTTAACATAGTTACAAATCGACAAAATAAAATATGCTTTGTCCATGTCCGACTGTGAAGTGTAAGGTGTGGTTTTCGCAAATTGTGAGTTTGTCTGGAATGATTATGGGGGCGGTCTTATCAGGAGCTAGACTTTCAGTTTGACTGTCTGTCTAATGAAAGCTTATGAAAAGCGCACTATGATAAAGTGGAAGATAATTCTATGGCATACTGATATATTTTCTTACAAATTATTTTCATTACATCCCAGGTTTTTGACCACAATGTCGTTGTTAAACCGTGTTCCAACAAAATTTTCCCAAACAATAGATCTTGATATTTCCCAACAGACGCGAGGTGAATACAAACAACTCTACCCACTTTCGCGTGTCATACAAAATTGCTCCATACATGATATTACAATACAGCGTGATATATATGACATCCGTTAAAACTATCAAGTCATGCAAAATTATACGAAAAAGTTGAGTTAAGTTTGAAACTGTTGAAAGATTTTAATGCAAAAGAAGGGTTCTGCTTATTGATAGGTTCATAATGAAGTACCTACGTTTTTTTTAATGATTAGGTATGTAAGTTTTTCAGATCAGTTATATCATAGTCTAGCAGCTTGTCGGGCTAAATGTGATAATCACAATCAAGAGTGATCTTACGGCGGCAGGCGCGATTACGTTGCACCGATTCGCTATTGCATTCGAACAACGGCAATAAAGGCGTAAGTGCCGGCCGCCATAAGGTCCCTTTTGATTTAGACTATCACAAATTTGTCATTCTCAAGCAAATGAATACCTTTTGGCGGCGTCAATAAGGCGCCATTTCCTTACTGACACAATTATAAATAAGTAGTACTTAATATTGATATCAGCAAAGAATGGCCTTTTGTATGACATTTGACATCAAGGCCTTATGGACTAACAATAAAATACATATACTCGTAGATAACCGATGAAAACAGAACATATTCAATGTAGAGATAGGTAGCAGGTAGTACTGAAGCTAACTGACGTGGATGACGAATTGGCAAGGGCAACCTTACTTATCAATACAGCTGTAATCAGGGTATCACTATTTATTTTGTGTCTTAGAACTTTCCTAGATGGAGAGTTCGTAGAGGTTCATATCCCCGTGGATCTCTAAACATAGCTCATTGTTACTCACGTAAGAATGCCGCGGCATTTCGCAACGGCATTGTACTCTCATCGTTGCGATCATTTTTATAATATACGTGCATTTGTGACCCAACTGAGGATAGAAGTGGAACGGTTTCCATAACCAAACCATATCGTAACTAGATAATCTCTTTTACCATGCAGCATCAGTATTCTATTGAGGCCATAAACAGAACATTTTACTTACACCATTCAAGTAAATGTCCATAGTGAAACACTCTGTTGGTCGTTTGGTTTGATATTGATTTTAATCTACTTATTTAGGCAGCCAGCATCCTCGGTACAATGTTTCAAGGGCCTGTTTTAGATTTAAGTTAGTTTTTATATTATTTAAATTATTTTTGCTAAGCATTCTGACTCCACTACAATGGAATCGATTCCGGCGTTTGTGACACGAAATTTGCCCATAATAGACAGTGTTGTAATATATATAATGTTTATTCAGCTTCCACATAGGTATATATAGTATAATTTAGATTTAAATGTTTAAAATAATTAAGACGGCGCTTGATCATTGCCGTATGCAATGGTGTCTGGTTGATATGTATATCTGTCCTCTTCCCGCGCCCGCGCTGACCCCTCTCTCGTCCTGCTAGCTAAGGGTGGGCTTAGACATCTTCCCCCCCTCGAAGACCGTGGGACTTCGAGTAGTCTGCATGCTCATTAGGTAACGGGCAGAGGTTGGTAATTGCACGTCGAATGATGCCCCTTGACGTGTTGACATCTGCGACGCGTGCGATGCCATCGTGTCCCGGATATAACCGATGGATGCGCCCCATGCGCCACTTGAGTGGTGGTAAATTGGCCTCTTTAATGACCACCATATCGCCTTCAAACAGTTGTCCCTCGTCAAGTCTCCATTTCGATCGCTGCTGCAGCTCATTGAGATATTCAGTGCGCCATCTCTCCCAAAATTGTTGTCGGATTCGTTCAATCTGCTCATATTTGCTGAGGCGATTCGGGTTTATTTCGATAAGTGCAGGAGATGGTATTGAAGTGAGCGGCTTGCCGATCAGGAAGTGCCCAGGACACAGGGGATAAAAGTCGTTAGGATCGGCTGATAGGGGTGTTAATGGCCGGGAGTTTAATATTGCCTCAACCTGTGCGAATAAAGTCGCTAATTCCTCGAAGGTGAGGTTAGTATTCCCTATCATCCGAGTCAAATGATGTTTAGCAGCTTTGACGCCTGCTTCACTAAGTCCGTTGAAATGTGGTGAATAAGCAGGTGAGAATTTAAACTCTATAAATTCACCGGCAGCATATGACGAGATGGATTCACCACTGGATTGTAAAAATCTCTTAAATTCGTTACTCGCGCCCACAAAGTTTCGGCCATTGTCGCAATGTATCACGCTTGGCTTTCCTCTGCGAGAGATGAAACGAGTTAAGCACATTATAAATGCCTCTGTACTCAAGTCTGATGCAATTTCTAAATGAAGTGCCTTGGTCGTAAAACAGACAAATATGCACAAATAGCTTTTAATAATTCTGCAACCACGCCCCTTTCGGTCCCGTGTCGGGAATGGGCCGGCAAAATCAACGCCCGCCACCTCAAAGGCGAAGCTAGGAGTGACACGAGCTGATGGTAAGTTTCCCATTATTGGTGCTATTGATTTTGCCTTTAAGATCCTACATAACCTACAATTATTAACCGTAGATCTTGCTAACCTTCTGCCTGCAATAGGCCAAAATGTCTGTCTCACATTAGTTAGCAACAATTGAGCACCTCCGTGACACAATTTTTTATGTTCGTGGATGAACAGTAACTTTGTAAAATGATTTTTCGAATCTAATATAATGGGATGTTTCTTGCTGAATATTTCAGGTGAGTTTTGAATACGTCCACCAACCCTAAGAATACCCCTTTCATCCACGAATGGTCTAAGGGAGAGAAGTCGTGATTTAGAAGGTAAGCATTTTTTATTACTTAATAGGACTAGCTCGTCATCAAAACATTCCTTCTGGTGTTGTTTGACCAAATGATGTAATGACAATTGAAGTTCATCTGTAGTTAAGTGGCCTGTCACCTTAGAATTTGAATGCCGTAGGTTATAGATAAAACGTAATGCATAGGCCATACTTCGTAGTAGGATTGTGAACTTTGAGAAATTCTCAAAATTCACAAGATCGTCCGAAGTCGGTTTACTAGTTATAGTGCATGTTGTAGTTGTAGTAGTGTTAGTTTTAGGATTAGGTTTATAAGTTTTTATTTCAGGTAAATCGACCGTTGGCTTAATAACTTCTGGCCAGGCCGATGGACCTTCTTGTAAGAAGGAAGGTCCATGCCACCACAACGTAGCGTCGATCACTTGATTTGGATTCAAACCACGCGAAGCGAAATCCGCTGGGTTTTGGACACCTGGCACATGCTTCCAGGATCCATTTTCTGTTAAATCTTGAATTTTTGCAACGCGGTTACACACAAATGTCTTAAGAGTCTGAGATGGCGAATGGATCCATCCGAGCACGACTGATGAATCAGTCCAATAATATATATTCGTCATGGTAAGTCGTAGAGCTTCGATTACTTTCGAGCCTAATCGTGCAGCCAATAATGCACCACACAATTCAAGACGTGGTATAGTTTGAGCTCTTATTGGAGCCACCTTTGTTTTTGCACAGAGTAAATTCACTTCTGCATCACCTGAGCTATTAATCGAGCGCAGGTAAACGCAGGCCGCATATGCATCTTGTGATGCGTCAGAAAATGTATGCATCTCCACAATAGCATCAGGGTTGCTGGCAAGAACGAATCTTGGTATCCGAAAATTTACTAAACTCTTCAGGCCTGATACAAATTTAAGCCACATTTTTGATAAATCGGCTGAGATAGGATCGTCCCAATCCAGCTTGGCCAACCATAATTTTTGCAGAATGATTTTAGGAACGACAGTGCATAAGCTTAACAACCCGAGAGGGTCAAATAGTCTAGCCGAGTTTGATAAAATTGATCGCTTGGTAGCCACTGTAGAATACTTTATATCAACTGGGAAATTAAACGTGTCTGTGCTTGGATCCCATTTAAGTCCCAATGCACTAGATTGTGAACTGAAGTCTAAGTCTTTAGGTATCAGTGAATTAGAATTGTCCTGGAGGATGGAGCCGACATTAGTACGGAATTTACGCAATGGTAAGTGTGCTGAATGGAGAGCCTCCGTTATGGAATTTATTACATAGCACAAGTCTTCCTTTGAGTTACTCCCGGTAATGACGTCATCAATGTAAAAATCGTGTTTTATTATATTAGCAATCTTGGCATCATGGCATTCATCAGCAAGCTGAATTAGACATCTTGTACTTAAGAATGGCGCGGAAGCAGTACCGTATGTAACTGTATTAAGTTTAAATATTTTCATGGGCTTGTCTCCTTGCTCACGCCATAAAATCATCTGTAGATGACGTTGTTCAGGCTGAACTAAAATCTGACGGTACATCTTTTCCACGTCAGCAGTCACTACATATTTATACTGCCTGAATCGCAGTAATATTGAGAAGAGATCGTCTTGAACGACAGGTCCTACGTGCTGTATTTCGTTAAATGATATGCCTGATGACGTTTTAGATGACGCATCAAAGACGACACGTAAGCGAGTCGTTTCGCTACTATTTTTTATGACAAAATGATGGGGGAGGAAGCACCCAAAATCTGGTTTAATGGTGACTTCACTCATATGTCCCAGGCGCTCATATTCTTGCATAAATTTTGTATATTCTTGTTTAAATTCAGGGTTCTGTTTCATCTTCCTTTCCATGTGAAGTAATCGCCTTTCAGCTATATGATATGAGTCGCCTAGAACATCTGGTGAATCACAAAGTGGTATCTGAACGCAATATCTACCATCCTCATCACGATAAGTAGTTTCTTGATAAAGGGTCTCACAATAATCTTCGCTATTTGAGGTAGATTTGCTACTGGGAATCTCTTCTAGCTCCCAGAACTTGACAAGTTGTTTCTCGATGTCCTTACTAAAGTTGCAATGTATTTTACTAGTATGCTTAAAATATTTCCCCCCAATGGGGCCAGCTACGATCCACCCAAGTCGCGTTTCTTGAAGGATGGGTTTATTTTGTCCGAGCTGCACTCGAGCGGTACCCATAATATCCCAAAAGACATCTGCACCTAATAACAAGTCAATGTCTGATGGCCGAAAGAAGGTTGGGTCTGCTAGCTCGATGTGGCCGGGAATACCTAACTCATGAAGCCGCACTTCTGTCTGAGGAAGGTTGTCGGTAATAGTAGGCACGACATAACATTTGACAGAAGTGGTGAATTGATTGTACGCTGACTTAATCTGGATGTTGCAGTGCTCGGCAATGCTTACTGTTGCATTATTAAGACCGGACACATATTTGCATTGATTTTTATTTTTAACGCAAGCTAATTTGATTTGCGCCGCCTCCGTAATAAAAGAAGACTGCGAGCCACTATCTAAAAGAGCGCGCAGCTTGATTAGTTTGCCATTGTTTGACACCTCAACCAAGGCTGTAGAAAGAAGAGCCAAGTTTGAGGCGCCAGCAGACATTGTAACTACAGGAGTGGGGCTAGACGACGCGGTATTATTATCATTTGCAGATGCTTCGCTAGCAGAAGGTAGATTGGTGGTCGTGGCCAACGAAGCTGACGTGGGTGGCTCAACGTTGTTTTGTGTTTGTGGTTGCGTTTGACGCGATTGGTAAGTATTGCTAAAACTACTTTGTTTGTGTAATAATGTGTTATGCTTTCTTTTACAGATGCGGCAACCTGCGAGCCGACATTGGTATGATTGGTGATCATTACGTAAGCAATTGCTACATATCTTCCATTGATATACCTTTGCATTTCGTTCTTCAACAGACATATTTTTAAATTTATTGCATTCATATAATTTATGATCTTGTTTACAGGCCAAACAACTACCACGGATAGGTGAATCGAGCGAAGAAGATATAAATGATTTAGACCTATTGAAGCTTTGACGATTTTCAACTTTATTATGACTATTTGAAGCCTTGGATGCATAGACTGTCTCTAACACAGTTGCCCTTTGACGAAGAAAATTGAAGAAATCGTCCAAACTGTGGGTCTCTAATTTGCTACGAAACTCCTCCCAATTCCTAGCAGTAACAGAGTCCAACTTCGACGAGGCAATGTAAATAATGAGTGTACTCCAACTATCGGTCGGTTCTCCTAATAACTTCAAAGCACTCAGATTTTTAGAAATTGTATCAACCAAGTTGCGTAGGCCCCGGTCGGACTCCTTGGAGAGCGCCTCAATAGAGAATAGACATTTAACATGCTCATTAATTAATAGACGCTTATTATTATATCTATCGCAGAGCAAAGACCAAGCAATTTGATAATTATCTGCCGAAACATTGACCGAATTAATGACTGACAAAGCGGAACCCTCTAAGTACGATTTCAAATAATGAAACTTACTGACGTCGTCAATACTCTCATTGTTATGAATGAGAGATAAGTACATATCTCGAAACTGAAGCCATTTGTTTATATCGCCATTGAAAGGAGAAATCTTCAGGGGTGGCAATTTGATATGATTTGCCACTGATGTGGTACTGCCACGACATGAAGATTCATCCCCTCGCTTACATTTGCTATCGTTATACGCATCCAAGAACTCCTGAGCGGTACCGATCAGCTGGAAGAAGCGATTTTCCGTTTGTTCGCGTTCTTCCATCTGCCTGGACGTGTCAGGGTCTAATTCCTCAATTTTACTTTGAACTTCCTCAAATGTGTAACTTAGTTCTTGGAATTTGGTTAATCTTACACTTAACTCATTATTTATCAACTTATTACGTTCAGTTAGGCTGTCAAGTTTCATTAATGGCGATAAATACTTCTCAAATAACGTTATACGACCTCTAATAACACCTCTTTGTTTAATAAGATCCTGTAATTCAGTCATAGTTCGGGCGAAAGTAACAAACAAGTAAGTAGTTAGTTACAAAGTAAATAATTAAAATGAATCCAACCTCGTAATAGATGCGTAGACCAGCTGATCGCTGATAACAGACGTTTTTTGCACAAGTAGTTACCGGGCGAAGTAGGCGCAGCGACACGGTGTGGCACGGTGCGGCTATCGGAAACCGCCGTGTTAATATCAATGCCGAAATCACTACTTCCCACCAGCTTATTCACCGCTTATTTCCTGGAATAGTCAGCAGCTATGTTTTACTACACGATTAAACTGATTTTGCAAATGGGACAAAGAGTAGACGTTGAATTAATTAAACATAATTTCGAGGATTGGACACTGTGTTACACTGTGTTAACACACAATCTTATACTTTAATTTGCAGATAATTTAGAATATATCCGTTATTAAGACTTTTATATATTTAACATTTAAGAGATTATGAAGCTAGTTAAGTATTATTTTAACGTTAAGAACGAATAATTACGAAGTTTTGTGAATAATTTTACGTACGCTGGTAGTTACACCTAATGATGGGAGTTAGTCGTAAACAACACTAATTGCACTTGAATCATCGAACTAAATTAACACAAGTTGAGACAAATTTTATGAGAAGGAAAAGTATAATTATATAAGGAACGGGCGTACTTCCCTCGGATCCAAAATGCACTTATTCCGGGATATCTTCGCCTTCCTGGTACGTCATCCAAATCACGTCGGGGTCACCAAAAATGTTGATAATTCGGTGCTCTTCAGTAAGTAGACAGTGTTGTAATATATATAATGTTTATTCAGCTTCCACATAGGTATATATAGTATAATTTAGATTTAAATGTTTAAAATAATTAAGACGGCGCTTGATCATTGCCGTATGCCATGGTGTCTGGTTGATATGTATATCTGTCCTCTTCCCGCGCCCGCGCTGACCCCTCTCTCGTCCTGCTAGCTAAGGGTGGGCTTAGACACATTTTATGCCAAATTAATGTGGGGCCATTCTTTTTCATGTACATAATTTTCAGACACTTTTTTTTTTAATGCAGATTTTGGAATACTTGGACCTGACTTCATATTTTGGTATTGTGTAAATCATCTTACATTTAAATAACTTCAAAGAGGGGCTTAACTCGTTATTCAAACGAAGGAAGTAGCTTACTTTCTATGCGAATTCACTCTTACCCCCTTCGGTCAAAATCAATGATTCTAACCTAATGCCGAATTAATTAAGAATATATAAATATATTACTAAAATATTTTCGAGACACGTGATGGTCACAATCAAATAAATATAAGCATCCTCTGCTCTTGCGCTTGTAAGGCAATGTTACTTGTGATTTAGCAGTTCAGTTCAAGCCCTTCAAGCCTCCAAGCCAAACCTTCTTCGCCAAGCAATTTCAAGCCTTCTGCCTATTTTGTTTCAAAGTCAAGTCAAGTCAAAATTTTATTTGCGAGAATTATGGTACATAACAGATGACAAAATATACATTCATTAAATATAGAACTGCACAATTCACCATTACAATGGCATGCAAAATGATTATAATATTAAAAAAAAATAATTTATATAATAATGTCATTCTACATAAGAAAAAAAAAACAGTGTAAATTATTTCATTAGTTAGGTTAGCTTAAGCCTGCTCCTTATCGTGTGTGAGTGGAGCTGCGCTCTCCGCATTAGTATGCTGCTCTACCAGCGCAGGCGCACGACTCAGATTTACTGTTAGCGCATCTGCCGGGAACAGCCAAGAGACAGAGCTTCGGTGGTTCATCGGTGGCAGCCACGTTTCTAACTGTAACGAGCCAAACCTTAGCCAACCCCATAAACCAAGATGATTTTCGGAAAAAGAACACTTCCAATTTATTGACGTAAAAGTAACCATATTGCAATATTAAAAATGACACACGTACAGATACCCTACAAGTCAAGCATACGCTGGAAACCATGACAAAGTGTAAACGCCTTGTCATGGTTCAACGTACCACACTTATATCATAATGTACTATTGTTTTTATTGGATACAGAATATCTTAACATCCTAAACATATACGCTTATGATATATGGTAGTCGAACAAGATAGAGGAATAGAAACAATACAGTACCTAGTGTGGAACTGTCCAATAAATAAACTTGGAGTGTACCTATATGTGTAGAAGTAACACGCTAGTGTTACATTTGGTGGAAGTACGGGTCTTATCAGGTCGATAATCAACCGTGAAATCACTTTCTCACGAGCGTGCTCACATCTATACCACCACTAAATAAGTATTGTTCCGAATTTTCTGACCAGAAAAACCGCATTTCAGCAACGTGTGGATTTTTACGAACAAAGTAAACAAATCACTTGAATAACCAATAATTCGCCAATATAGGTACTTAAAGACAAAATGACACGAAATAGATTAACATGTGAAGTTTATTGAATTTATTTATGAAGCGAGTTCGATTTGTGTAAGTTTGCTCCCTAATTCCATAGGTATGTACTTATTTAATCTGGAAGAAATCGCTCTGTAGCGATAAGACCGCATGTTGTTTGCCTCTACTCATTGTGATTTTGTATTGTATTGTGTCCTTTAACTGAGGTGTGCAATAAAAAGTATTTGTATTTATTCTTAGACGTGTTTGTGAAATTTAATTATTCGTTGCTTCTTTTCCTTATAACAGGGTTAATTATAAACATGTAGAAAATAAAATATTTATCGGATGATATCAGTTCACTGTAGATTCAAAGATTTTACAAAACTTAATACCACCCAATATTATATAATTCTTACTCGTAACTTTTTTGCTTCTTCTGTTGAACAACGAACGACACGACGACGACGACGACGACGACGACGGGTAACGATATCAATAGTATTCAATTTGATCGACGCAGAAAATAACAGTGCGTATTCTAAAATTTGTCAGTACATTTTAGATCATTTCAGAATGGCTCCTTATTATATTTTACTCAAATCGCAGCTAAATCCACTTCTTTGGTACATAAATCATCCCAATCAGCATATCAGGTGAATCATCGTGTGAACCGCGCTATTCCCACTGCGACGAATGACTCAATCGGTCACTTGCCACTCATTATCGTGACACGCTCAATTTCACGCACCATTGTAGGGATCACCAAATACCGACCGGAGGTTTGGAAATTGTAGTAAGAGAGCTACCTGACGATCTGCATATTCGTTACATATAAGTCGTTCTAATTCACAGTTCTCCTAAATCCGTACAGATATGAAGAGCCCGATTAGATTACTCAAGTCTAATCTAAAGCCAGACTTAGGTACTCAAATCTTTCAGTGCGGACATTAGACAATATCGACCGGGCCTGGCGCGCTACTATAATTTAATCTCGTAACTATTTAGTTCCAACTTTATCTCACCATCAGCACCACAAATTCCGCTACAGATTAGCGCAAAGCCCGAGTTACACACTAACAAGAATCGCATGCATGTCGTAATTGTATTGTGAATTACCGACATATAATCGGTCTCTAAACCCACACAATGTAAACTTGCATGTAATTCTTGAACGTTAATGGGGCTTTAGCGGCCATGTATTCACACTTAGCGTATTGTAGAATAGACTCCCAGAGACATCTTTTCAGACCTGTATAATAATAGATAATCAAATTAGATTTTTTCGAAGACACAAATTTATGCTCTTTTTTGCTTGTAGAACGGTTGACAGAATCACAAAGCGTACAAAAACTTTTGTTGTTAAGTAACCCACAAAGGCGTTTTTCTTAATAAAATATAAGTTTGCAATTACATGAGAAATTTTCCCGGTTTATAAGTTTGGATTTCGGCTGTACCTCTGAACTGAATTTGAAGTTTTAGATGCTCGTTCGACGCAGAATTTAACCCTCTTTAATATAGAATGGAACGAGTTTTTCCGTTTTCGAGCTACAAGCAAAAATAGCGAAAATTGTTATGTACACCTCCTGTAAACTCGGATTACACGCATTTAAGACCAAATGAAGGTATTAAAACAATTTCCAGCTTGCAGAAAATTAATTGCTCAAAACGCTTTTTACGGATCTCTAGCCTCGCGTATCTTAAACTTTACTTGAATAAAGCCGTGGCTCTCTAACTTTTGTTTTTGTTAGTTAACATGGTTGAAGTTGAAACTATTCAAAATTCAGTGAGCATATGGCTCGCCATAACAGATGACTCTACATGCTAAATAGAGTTCATTGCCGTTTTATTCTGTTAGATAAAATACCTACGAAACCTTGTACTTATTCAGCTTTATCCTTATATACTCGTAATAATATTTAACGATTAAAACTGTTGACTTCTAAACCATTATTTTTTAATTAAATAATTAAAAAAAAACGTTTATTTCCCAAAAAAGTTACATGGCAGCTTGTCCTAGAACCCGCCAAACTGTATAACAGTTTGTTGGCGGAGACACGCTCGCGTTGCAACTATGCCTATATATATTTATATTGTTACGCTGAGGTTAGGTATTCGACGGATTAGGTACACGCCTTATCAATCATCATTATGCAACGCAGATAACAAGACCACCTTTGCCTTATTTTTAAATACCATTTTTGACATATTTGAGTCTTCTATAGCTAAACTATTGTATATTTTAGGCACTAGGTAACGTCTTGTTCTCTGACCATAGCAATTATTTATTCTAGGTACAATGTATTTTCCCTTAAAGCCATAGAGTGACTCTACACTCATCTACTTACTGTAGATACTTATCCTATTCCACTTAAGAAACTCTTGTATCCGTATGTATATGAAGCTTTCCATGAAACCATTTATCTATTCGTCTTGGGAAAATGCCACATTGAACTGTATACGCATTTCAATTGACCGGATCTTCTCACTGACCGTTCTCTAGAAGCATTTTATAAGTGCTGGAATAAATTAATCCACCTACGTAGACTGTACAGCAAAACCTCTCGTAGCATCGTGCGTCAACTATTTTGCTAGGCGTTGTAAGCAAATGTATAGTACTCGCGGTTATTGTATTACACACATGTTTAATCTTGTTGTATCAAGTGAAGAAAATATACATCTTAAAGCAATTTTATTAATATAATATTTGTGACCTATTTCTATAGCTTTAAACGATTGAAGGTACCATTATTTTATGATCCGAGGGGCCCACCCAATGGGTACCCAAGTATCGAGTACTGGAATATTTACCTTAATTTTAGCTGTAAATGTGTTTATTGAAATGAGTTTTGCCCAAAAACGTACACATTTCTAGATAGTAAAGATGCGATATATACTGCATTAAAGCAATGAATGTATATTCAACTTGGTAAACGTATCAGTACTGAATCAGCAACTAAAGTTATCGACTCAATAAAACCAGCCTAACAATGCGAAAAATCGTTTTCGCACGGCGCTCAACGGCGCGAAAACTCTACAATTGCTGCACTTTTGTGCACTGTCGGCGAATTACGGGCCTACAAAGGGATAACAAATTGGTTTTCAGATCCTTTGTGCTTTGTCGGTGCTCGATGATCTGTCAAATAAAAGTCTAATTGTTATTGCGGTGCTCCCAAGCACACCGCGATTGTTAAGCTGCGTTTTCACGAGCCTTATGTAGCTTAAATAAAGTGCTATTCATATAATTATGTATTGATTGGAGATACGGTGACCAGTTCTGATTTCCGGTTTTACGGGACCACGGCATTGAAAATACGGGATTCGAGGTTAAAATACGGGACAGGCCCGTTTTTTTCTATTAAAAATCAACATTCTACAAAAAAATCACATTATCAATTAAATTAAATAACCTATAATTGCTAAATTTCTTAATTAAACACTTTAAAAAACAATATTAAATACTAAAACACACAATATTTTTTATATTATCTTTAAAGCAAACTCACGTCTCCCCTCTCTCTTCGCTTATACGTTATCACTATCACACTCACTCTCGTCTCTCACCCACGTCATTCGATCGAATATGTTCGCGCGGATCGCATGATGTTCACCGCTGTGTGCGAGAAAATAAATATTGTTCGAATACTTAGATATTTTTATCATTAAATTACGGGACAATGTACTATCCCGTATTGGTATCGCCAAATTACAGGACAATGAAATATTCGTGCCGAAATACGGGACAACCCTTAAAATACCGGACATCTGGTCACCCTATTTGAAGATAACTCAGCAAACATAGGCGTTTGTATGAAGCAGTATATTAATTGCGTTCCAAAATTACAATTCAACTTTACCTAATTCAATTGATAGATTACGCAAAATGCAACCCGATTGATTGTTGACCCATCTCATCAAATCAATAATAACCCAACAAGTCAAACAACGCCAAACATCTAGTCTCTCGTGAGTCATATAGTATATATATACTAGTAATAGGTACATAAGTTTTAACTCCTCCTTCACCTTAAAATTATCCCGATTTAGCTAAATATATGATACCCATTTCAATCAAACTTTAATCTAGTTTGAAAGTTTTGAAACACACTCTGTGTAGCTGAGATTGTTCTAGGAGAATTGAAAATATGAGTAGGTAAATACTTTTTACCTATTTTCATGTGTGACTAAGTTACTATTTTCTTAATGAGTTATATGTTTATGAAATAACATTGAGCTGAGTGTTGAGCAATCTAGCAAGGACGGTCTCTGACATTATGGCATACTACACGTGGAGGTTTCTAATAAGGGAAAGGATGTAATTAGGGTTGTAATTATCCGATCAGAACTAGGATGCATGACTGGCTGAGGATAAAGTAGGTGTATTGGCTTGTATGAAGGACGATGTATGAAGTAGACGATTATATTGCAGGGATTGAGATAGAAAACTCGCTTAAAAATGGAAAAATAATAATGCCCTTCCCTTTAAATGGTACAAAAATGCAAAAATTACAGTAGTAAGATGGGAGTTCGACAAATTATCTAGTCATAACCGATATAGGAGCGCTCGTGACCCAGCGGCTCCCCACCAACAACGTGCGGTATGCGAGGTTAAGCAACGTCGACCGAGGTCAGTTCTTGGATGGGTGACAGCTTTGAGTGGTTATTAACTAAGCGCTCCCGTCTCCTTCCCGCTCCCTTTGATCACAGCTGCATTCTAGGATAGCAGTCGTTAAGCCAAGTTAGAGGCCTGATACGGGCGACATGAGAACTTCTAACAGTCAAGTTGCCCATTCACTTGACAAGCCTAATTCCATAAGCCTAGTTTCCCCTCGGGTTGAAGTATAACGGTTGCTTTCGTAAAACTAGTGCCTATACAAAATCTTTGGATTAGATGCCAATGCTCTTTTTAGGGTAGTTAGGGTCGCTAGGCCGGTTACGCGACCAGCGTTCGTTTGCGTTACCTGAAGAATGAGGTTTTTTCAATTAAATATATTTATATTTTTACAGGCCCTAGTTAGTAAGTTGTATCTATTTATTTGGGATTTATTGAATATTCTTTTCATCAACTCATCCAAAAGGTCGCAAACCGGCGCACCAAATTAGCTGTCGCGAACCGACCAATCGCAATCGGACCTATAACCGGGAAATTGCTAGGAGAAAGAAGATCACTTATAGTGTTAATAGTTACGAAAGGTGCTTTACTAACTGGAATTCTTTCTTTGCGTGATAATTACCTATTCCTGGTTATTATTAGTTAGTGCCTACTAATGATGTCTGATAATAAAATTCAAATATTTTCTAATGTTTCTTAAAGAACAAAACGGAGTCATTCATTGTAACGTGCTTCGTACTATTGCATTATTTGCAGTCGTAAATACCAACATACATTTATGTAAACAATGGCGTAGCTAGCCTGGGTGGCAATGGCACCCTGGGCGGACATCGTGTGGCTGTATTAATATTTTAGTAGAATATCTTTATTTTCTAAAAATCTATATATACGGAAAAACCATCCTAATACTGTCAAATGCAAAATTTATGTTTTCAAATTGGTTCTCTCATAATCACTCGTATGAATCGAAACTTTAATACGCCGACGAAAGAGATGTTTTTGAGGAGGTTGTATGCAACCATATTTAAATTTAGCATGTTTCTGTGAATGTAGGTAAGGCGTTTACATATTTTTATCTCAGACTTTACAAATTAGGTACCTATAATAGTGAGAAAATAGCCGTCGTGTTTTGCAATACGCCAATAACCCGCGTGTCAAGGTTGGTTGCAACGGGTCGTAGGCAGTGCTCACCAATGCCATTTGTGCCTATGGTGTAAGTAATGAGGATCGTAAAAAAAACTACCCATATACACCGTGAGCCCGAATAGCCCGACAAATTTTAGAGATGCATTACTTAGTTTATAAGAAGTAATTTTTTTAAATAAAATCTTATCTCCAATTACGCAAAATATTTGGAGATTATGGTATAGTTGTGTTCAGAACATGAAGTATTTTTTCACTTTGTAATAAAACACCTAAAATTAACTATCAAATATTCGCTGTCTATCCGTCCGTATGTCATAGCCGATTTACTCGTAGACTATAAACGTACTAAAATTATGAAATTTGGTAGGAAGGTGTATTCTATGAACCGCTACATAAAAATGATGTGGAATTACAAAAAGAATTATGCGGGGAACTCCATACAATTCATTCGTAAAAAGTATGTAAAATTAAGGTTATGTACATTAATAAATACTTTCAACGAAAATTGTTTTAAACGAGGTAGGTCTAACCGTTTTTGAATTATTGCTGAAAAAACTGCCTTGCCCAAACAAATAGACGTAAATGCCGTGAGTTTTCTACGAAGATACGACTACGACCTTATTTAATTAACAGCATAAGAGAATTTAAATGTGGGCTAGTAGAAGTAGGCACGGAACCGTTCATAGTGCGTGGTATGTACAACACGCACTTAGCCGGTTTTTTAATACGATTAGTTTCTGGAGTGATGTCTGACAGTCTAAATATTGTCTCAAAAACTATTCTGAAACTTGGTTACGTTAGAAGGATTAGCACAATTGAAAGGGCTTTTTTACCAGGCATAAAATTATTTACCAAATAATGGTCAGGAATACACTTTGTCGGGTTAATGGGGCCATGGTGTAAAAAAACTACGCGGCTGAATATTTCAGTTTTATTTTACAGCTCTGACAGACAGAGCGATATGAAGTTTAACACTTAGAAAATCTTCCCTTCTATCCCACATCGTTCAGTGGGCAACTATTTCCGGGTATAGGTAACTGTCGCGTGCATGACATCATAATTGACCAAATTACCGAGTATTTGAATGTTTACCCTCGCAGTGAGTTTGCGGCAACAAGTTTGTGTTTGCACTTGTTTTGAATATCTTCAGTTGGTGTTATTGTTGGAATTTTCCTGCACTCTTGGTACAGACAGTCCAACGCGATTTAGAAGTAGCTGAATCCTTTTTGAATTGTTTGATTAAGTAAGTACCTACTCAGGTTTTCTAGGTTAGTTCGAGTAAGACCAACTAGCTACTACATTTTTGCTAATTAGTATTTGTGAATCGGTATTTTAGTTTTATATTAGAAATGGAGAAAGTAACTCTTTCTGTTTATTGATAGCTTAGATAAAGCGCTAAATTGATGTTTATGAAATTTAGTATCCATATAGTTCGAGATGCAAAACAAACATGATAACTATTTAGGTATGCCGAAGATCACTTCAAATTTTGAATTTTGGGTGAGCCATTTTAAGGAGTTCTGTATGGACAAATTCGCGGACATAAGCGAGTAAATAAATAGGGAATAATCTTACACACCTATTTGACGAGCAGTTAGTCGTGTCAGATTATATTTATAAGCATTCATATGTTATATTGCGGGTGACTGTAACCGAATGCAGGAAAAATCACGATGAAATCCTTCAAATATAACCAGTCGCGATAATTGCACTCTAGATTATGCCATACACTTAATTAGGTACAAATGCCCAATCAACTAATCTAAGTTTACCTACACCTACTTACTATACGAGTAAATTATCATCTGTGTGTTAAGTGACATTTAATATTTTTCTGTGAATAAAATATGCAACCTAATATTCGATCTCTGTATTCATGTCAATAATCATGTAACAGTGAAAACACCAGTTTAACGAAGTTTTTAGAAATTTAGTGCTCAGGGTCGGTTACACCAACATACGATCACAGGCCGGTCATCGTCAAATATGGCGCCGGCAGCTGTCATCCCATAGAAACTTGTGAAACTTCCCATACAATCCGGTTTTAACGAACACCGCTTACGATTACAGACGGTTTGGTGCAACCCACCCTTATTCTTAAAACACTTAATTGAATCGTGATTCAAATATAGCCTCGACCAGACAGACACTTTATACCTATATTTAGTCCAGTTAACAGCACGAACAGGTCAAATTGACCTGCATGCACATGTATGTATTACAAGACAAGAACTCTACGCCCGCGTAGCTACTTCTGCTGTTGACTGTAAGTACATGTGAAATAGTATTTGAGGCATAAAACGTTGCGAAGGTAAACCATTACAAGAAAAACTTTCAATTTCCTCAAAACATTAATTAGTCGGATATGCTCTAGGTAAGTACATGCAAACACAAACAACCTTTGATATTCCAGATTCCTATGCTGGGCCGTGGGCCGGCTAGGATAAGACTCGTCTCTGGCTAGGCTTGCGACACTGCAGTTGCAACACTAGAGCTGCACTCTAAACGCTTTGCACGACTGTTCCCACAGCCTTAGGCTTGGATTTCATTTGCAAGATTTATTAAACGCGTATACAACTCTCATAAGTTGTGAGCTGTTGTGATAACTGATATGTTAGTTATGCAATGAGTCAAATTGCATTTTTCTTTGCTGTGCCGTCCATTCAAATTGCTAGGCAGCATTTGTCCTATTTACAAAACCAGTGCATATATATGTATAAAAAAAAACATTTACGAAAAATGAACATTGAGAAGAGGTAGTTATAATTTAAAAAGGTATGGTCCACGTTAAGTTTATAAATTACGTATAGTAACTACATAATAAGTGCTACTCTTTAACTTGAAGATCGTCGCCTAATACTAGCTGACTATATGATATTCGTAAGTTTACAACATTAATAAACAGTTAAACTCAGTTACTTCAGGTAATCGTGGACATGAAACCTAGTCTTAAGTCCTTGAAGCATTTAATTACAACTCCAAAGTTTTAAACACCAGTTGCGCGCGGTTTCTCTAAGGAGCCATTCGGCGTCCACGTCAAACGAGAAAAACACGCACCATAGCTTATTAATAAAAAAAATACGTATCGAATTACGAACGTCAGAGTTCATATTTTGAAATTTATACGGTTTTTTATTTAATTTTAAGGCGTTTTAAGATGTTAGCAATGAGGGGGTGGCCGGTGTTGATGGTGTACGTGTTTGTGTGTCTTCAGTGCAGTTTACAGCTGATACCATTGCGTGAGTACAGTGGATTTTAATTAGGGAGAATTGCGGGAGATATTGAGGCTAATATTCCACAGTTTAGGATATATTTTCAAATTTAGAAAAAAACTTATTTTTAATAAGTACTTAAGCTAAATATGAGGCAATACGTTAAAAAAAATACAACAGGGGATGCAGCGAATATCTGTCTGCTAATATTTATATGTGTCAATATAATAATTTGGAAAAATGACAGCCGTTTATTATCTTGTGAAGTATCTCAGTTTATGAGTAGGTATATGCTTAATAAGTTAGTAGGCAGATAACATTCGGCGCTCTGACATTTTAGGAAGGTTCGATATGAGATGTTTGTAGATTAAGTTTAAGATTGGTATTACTGTAATTACATAATTCGCCTGTTATTTAATTGAATTCATTATGCTACTAGGTTCCACGAAGGACCCAACTGCAATCTCGATTTCACGAAACTTCGCGCGAATTTTCGAGATTTAATCTCGGAGCCAAAGAAATCTCGGTCGAGATATTCAGTGATATAATCAAAATTTCGAACGAGATTCCTTGCGGCCGACAGTCCATGCCAAAGTACTCAATGATTCAAAGCAAATTACATATTTTCAAAATTTTGTGATTTTGTGATGGTGCGCGTGTGCACAATTTAAACGTTTTTGATGACGTTAGTTTCGTAATTAAGTTCTTGCCGACTTTTTTTGTTCAATATTCAATAGATGTGCATGACATATCCCAAATAAAATAACCTATGTAATTACAATGCAACGTAGAAAATCCTTGATGGAATGAATTAAATTGCAGTAAATAAGTTCTTAGAAATTTGTAGATCTGTTCCATATTGCTAGTTCATACGAATAGCCACTCTAAATGTATGATTATGTACCAACAATTATTACGCTCATTTACGTCAATATACTTAAAAGAAATATATTCTCGTCAATTGTTAATGGATATTTCTCGTATCTCTATCGTATTGCGGATGCTGAAATCGAAGTACCTATACTCCGCAAAACTAAACAAGTAATATTTAACAGCCCACCTTGATTTCGGTCATATAAATTATAAAGGCCAACAAGAGGAAGTAAACCTTAGGTCAACGTGAAAACAGGAACTAATTCCGTTAGGTTTTTCTGCAATTTATGCAACAACGGACTTCCTTCCACGCCGCATACCAATGTATATGTACCTACTGTGTATACGGCTTGTTACGAGGGACTTTAGGAGCTAATTTCTTCATCTTCGATTTTTTGCACTTCTTTACTGTACTGAAAATATTAGCCTAATTCTGTTGATTTTCGAAAATTACTATCATGCGCAACTAAGCTAAGAGCTCATAGACGTAGATCGAATCAAGTCTGTATGACTGGTTAAACAGAACGACAGTAAGTTTTAGTTATAATTTGTTTTGTAACATAATTACGTTCCCTTTCGCTCTGTATACTGTTGTACTTGTTAGGCACGCGCGTGCCTACTTAACGTTTGCAACAGAACTTAGGGCTCATTTACCTTCTAACGTGGCCGCGATGCTTGCGTCAAGTGTTTATATTGGCTTGACCATGACCTTTGCTTGGTGTCAATCGGCTTTAGCAAATCTTCACCACAGCACCACTGTAACCAAGTAACAACAAGTAACTCCGTCTGTTTGTTATCTCTTCACGCTTAAACCGCTGAGCCGATTGAAATGAAATTTGATACAGAGTTAGTTTGAGAACCTGGGAAGGGCATAAGATTAGGCATAAGGTAGTTTTTTATAGATTAGAGTGTGTAAGTTTCTATGCAAGTCCGAGATAAACAATTTCCATGCGGACGAAATTGCGGACAAAAGCTAGTGTTCTAGTACGTGCGTTCAACTTTGTCTCCCATTCAAATTAGTTATCCACTTACGATTCGTCCTCTTATCCTACAAATTCGTTATTCGACTATTGAAATTGCAGCGGACTTCATCCACCCATGCTCCGAGCTGTCCGACGAGTGCTTCACCCAGGCTACGCTGGACGCGATCCCGGGACTGGTCAAGGGGATCCCAGAGGCCAACATCCCATCGCTGGACCCGCTCTACCTGGACAAGAACATCAGCATGAACCTGCCCGGTAACGTCAAGATGACCTTCCACAATGGCAAGCTGATCGGCCTGAGTACATGCGTGCCGCTCAAAGTTTCGTAAGTATTTGTTTGAAGTGCGTTTTGTAAACGTACAGTAATATAAAATTGCTTATGCGATCACAGACCGTAGCACCCCGATTAGTAGTAGTTATCCGTCACACTATATTTAGAGGTGTCATAGAGTGACGGAGGCTTCGTCTTGTCGTTTATATCATGGGACAAGCGCGATCATCATTATTCCAAGGCCTGATAACCCCGAAATAAGGGGCCGCAAATAGGCTAATCTAACTGAAGAATTATGTTTTCCTTTGCACGCGCGCCATTCTCTAGGTACAGTCGAACCAACTGATGACCCACCTGGCCTACGGCTTGGAACCGTCAAATCAATAGGGCTTTCATGTCTCACACTATGTAGCACTTAGGTCTTTTTAAATATTCCAAATTGCGTCAATACGGGTCGGAGATCTATGCAATTTTAACGTTTATTATCACTGCAATATATGTCTTTTAAATAAAACAGTTATATATAATATATCGAAGGAGGGTCCCGTAGCGGCGTCCCGACGCCGCTAAAATACGGAAATTCCCATAGTTATTCAGAAAAGGAACAACTATAAGTACAGATACATTACTTTAATTTGTGCCTCTCTTAGGAACACCAAAAACATGTAAAAAAGGGGTCCTAAAAATTTAACAGTTCCTTTTCACTGTCACATTATGCCGGACCAAAACCAAGCCTAGTAGACTGCTAGCTAAGTTAGTTATCCGGACAACGTGGATGCGGCACATCATCATCATCAGTCGTTCCCTCAATGCTGAGGACATAATGTCCAATTCTTGCTCACCAGACTCCTCCATATGCTCCTATCACCTACCTTATGGATGGCCTCGTGCAGATATAGTTAGAGGACACCAGTGATTTGGGTGTTCCGTCTAGCGGGTAGTCTACCCCGGGACCTCTGGCCCTTAACTTTTCCCGTCATAATATTTATCTACTGGCTATCCGAAGAATGTCGTGAGAGGTGTTCGAAATATAAGAGGATGCGGTCCTGTTATACTGTCGATGGTCGACAACTTAACGTACCTGGATGGACTGATTTGTTCGCCTTGCAGTCCATGATATTAGAGATGTTCTCTCAAAGTATTAGATATGCGAGGAGTTCGTATAATTATAATTTTTGTTGAAGTAAAAAGGTCATGACAATTTAAATCTGACTTGATTATGACGTTGAATTAAATGACGATACAAACTGCGATACAATACGTCTGTCATTCATGTAAACATTGTAAAAAGATCGTTTATTTTGTGTTTATATAATTTTCTTGGGGTTGTTAATATATGTCGCCGACTCAAACCGTATATTTTCTCATACTGAAGAACGTACTGCAGGTTTGAGTTCAGTTATTGTTTATTTTTATACTGTGTTATGTCAACTCAAAACAGGAGCCACGTCGCGTAACGTCACGCGGCCAAAGTCACGTGGTCAGCGCACAGTAGTTTATTATAATCCAGTTTTAGTCCTTTTTCTAGAAAAATATGAAAAAATAAGAGTTTTATGCAACTCTCCAGCATGAGACGAATCTAATGACATATCATTTATTAAAATCGGACCATAACTGTAGATCTGATGGGATAGAAAATCGACCTCGCGTAATATATACTCGTATATATAGATAGATAAGGCATTTAGTCTGTCATTTATAATAAAAAACCCTATTTTTTTCATCCCAAAATAATGTATTATAATTTCAAAAATCTATTGCTTGTCAGATGTCAAGTGGTCAGTAAATGAGATTTTCACCGTCCACAAAGAGCTCGGATTATAGTGCTCATTGAAGAAGCCTATGGCATTAATGTGAAGAACAGAGATAGTAATAGCATTTCTATCAACGAATATAGCTGAGGCCAAGACTCAGTTATGGTTATCAAAACTATTTAAGACAGTAGTTAGTAAATGTCAGTGTCTAATAAAATGATAACAAGTTCGTTACCATAGAAATTTATGTTCAAGTGAATATCAAACTACTAGTATTACCTTATGGTGGGTCATGATTCAATTTTGTCGATCCTACTCTAAGTGAGTGAATTGTAATTTTGCGTAGGTATTTCACTTCCAGATTATGTTGCGGTTAAAATAATTTAATCATTTACAGATCTAAGAGGCTGGGTATTATGCGTTCAAAATGATACGCTAAATGATTTATGCTTGACTAACAACTGACATAGCCGGTCAAGAACATCAGCCTAGTTAGTCTAGCTGGTAATTAGTTTTATAGGCAATCTTGTTATTATGATAACATAGGTAATTATGACGTGACAGTTAGGTGTACCTGGGACTAGTAAATTATAAAAACTGCCAATGTCATTTTTCTGCATAAGTGAGGTCTCAGCTTCGAACAAGATACACGAGACTTTAACTTGGCTTGAAAGCCCTATTGATTTGACGGTTCCAATCCGTAGGCCAAGTGGGTCATGAATCAGTTGGTTCGACTGTACCTAGAGAATGGCGTGCGTGCAATGGAAAACATAATTCTTCAGTTAGATTAACGCCATTTGAAACTGTTGATATTGGTGGTCTATATCTTAATTTCATAACAATTAATATCAGTTCTAACGTCACAGCAGCTAAGTATCTCACCAATCAAAATTTAACAACGTATTTGTTGAAAAACGTTATATTGTTTTCATCGATTTCTATACTTTTTTCTTACAACATTTGACTAAGTACCGTAGAATATATCCCTATCCCCCAAATATTATGTTCCCATTTAATCTAAAACTGAATAGCTGCCACTATTGATGAACAAAACAGACTATGGCATAAGCTAGATGACAAGTAAAGTACTTAACAAGTTAATAACGGCTGACATGGCATGGACATGGCAGGTCAAGAGCATCGGTGTAGGTGCTTATTAATTATATATGCCATCATGTTTCTTACACTATCATTATTTCCATTTGTGGAGTAACAAATATTTATAAGTAATATCAATGACTAGTAAATTATAAATAAACTTCCAATGTGAAGTTGGAATGTGAATTGTTATCTCGCTTGGACAACGCTTTATCGAAATTTCGATGTCTAATCTATAACTAAATACTATCCTACTATGTCGTCAATCGTAATTATGTGACAAAATAATGTCAACAACAACACAGCAGCTAAATGATCAATCTTGAACAAAGGGAATTGTAGGAAAATTTTTCTCTCCTTTACATCCTCTTTCGGACGTTTTCTTTCGATCATTAACTTACACTTCATTTCAATATTCCCCTTCTAATATAAAGGAAAATATCCGCCGCAAGATCTTGATGCAACATAAGTACTAACATATCTGAACGATTCTGGACTCTAGAGTCCTTACGAAAACTCACAGCAATACTTCAAACCCAGTACACTTTACTAGTTAAAAAAGCCGCTGACATTGACCATGCAATATTTACTTTGACAATATTTGCTGTGGCTGTTATTGCCTCATAAGAAGATCACACATATTTTTGTTTTATGTGCAACTTACACAGTGCCAAAGCGAGGCGAAGGGATAAGATTTTGGTTATTTTACGAAGGGGAGTCACGTATTCATACAAAATTACACTCATGATTTTAAACGAAAGTATCTAATAAAAAAAACAGTTTAATGATCTCAATTAGCGATCACTTGCTAATTTTGTTTTGGACACTATTGTCTATCAAGAGTTATTATTCTACATAATTTATTTTACTCTTTTTCAGCAGGTTTAGCAAGAACCAACTTGAGGACTCTGTAGTAATCAGCGAATGAAAACCTTTATAACGACACAAACGTTTTATTTAAATATTGTATGGTGTAAGAGTTCGATTCACAACTAACCGGTTTTAGAAAAATACTTCGGAATATTTGTAGCTACCTCTAATTCATGGCAGTAATGGGTGTGTCTGTCTGTATGAGGAACATTACCAGTATTAATATTTGGTACCTATAATCAAATATTTATTTTAATCTAGTCGAATGCTCTTTAAGAAAACGTATGTCCGACCAACAATTATTGTGACATCATTTCCAGAGGATTTCCCACAACATTGTAGTTAATAACGTAACGTGTGTTCACGCATCTTGTAATTAGCCTCGGAAAAACATAATGCATTATACATTGTAGCGTCTATCGTCGGTATTTCGAAACATGCATTGCCTGCCCAATCATTGCCATAACTTGGCCTTTTCTTAGATTCATATTTGTAGTTGGGCACTTTAAGTATATAGAGCTATAGACATATTTTTCCTGTAAAATATACATTGATATCATTTAGATACATAATAATGTCACTAAATAAGAAAAAAACAGTGTAAATTATTTCTAGTTACGTTAAATTTGTGGTCATGTCAAAATATTCCTTAATTCTATAAAAACATTTATCCTGAGCCATGAGCTAAGTTTGACTATGAACAATTTGTACGGTAAAGTCCTAAATTCTAGAGGTATATGATTATAGACTTTTGTTGTCATTATATAACAATCTATACATATAAGAGAAGTCCTCACTGACTGACTGACTGACTGACTCATCACAGCCGAAACTGCTAACGCTAGAGAGTTGATTATTGTACAGTCGGTTACATTTATAGCGTAGGCTAGGGATAGAAAGGATTTTTCAAAATTCATCCCCTAAGGGAGTAAAACAAGGGATGAAAGTTTGTATGAAAACACGTATTTATTGAAGTGAGAGATCTGAAACTTTGTATATAGATTCTCTGTTTAAATATATTAATGCGTATTTCAGCGTTTTTCTAAATTGCTCCTCTAAAGGGGTGAAAAGGGGGTTCACAGTTTGTACGGGGAGCAAATCTTTTTTGAATTGAGGGATTTGATAGTTCGTAAATAGACTCTCTGTTTAAATACAACAAAACGTATTACAGCGTTTTCGAAAATGCTCCCCTAAAGGGGTGAAAAGGGGGTTCACAGTTTGTACGGGGAGCAAATCTTTTTTGAATTGAGGGATTTGATAGTTCGTAAATAGACTCTCTGTTTAAATACAACAAAACGTATTTCAGCGTTTTCGAAAATGCTCCCCTAAAGGGGTGAAAATGGTGAAAGTGGTTCCAAGTTTGTACGGGTAGCAAATCTTTTTTGAAGTGAGAGATTTAATACTTCGTATATAAACTCTCTGTTCAAATACAACAAAATACATTTCAGAGTTTTTCGAGATTGCTCCTCTAAAGGGGTGAAAAGGGGGTGCCAAGTTTGTACGGGGAGCAAATCTTTTTTAAAGTGAGAGATTCGAAACTTCGTAAATAGACTCTCTGTTTAAATACGACAAAATGCATATCAGCGTTTTTCGAAATTGCTCCCTAAAGGGGTGAAAAGGGGGTTCCAAGTTTGTGCGGAGAGCAAATCTTTACTATCTTAAAAATCGATATGGGTGTCATCTTTGTTGTTCCTCAGGGTGCCGCTCACGAAAATGACATCCATTTTAAATCCAAGATAGTGAATATTTATTTTTTCTTTTGAGTAGTTTTTAAGATTAACAGCATTAGACAACCGACAGAAAAAATAGACCTAATTTATTTTATTTTTTTACTATCTAAAATCTACGCGGACGATGTCGCGGGCGACCGCTAGTTCCTTCTATACAAGGCCGTTTTCCAGACTGACGGCCTAATGAAAAATAAATCTCTACCACGCAAATTTGGATTTTTAACGGGTTTCTCAAATATCTCTGGATTTCTTCGTACGAATTTTGCATGTTTAAATATGAAAATAGATATAAGCTTCAGTATTCGACTCTGCCCGCAGCACGAATACGTTTTTTTTGCCATAAAAAATCCTTTTGGATATCAGTTGAGTATCCACAAATAATGATCCCGTAGCGAAGAAGAGATGAGACATAAGTCATAACCTTGATAGGTCGTCAAAGCTGTTGATTGCCCAGTTATGCTTCTTAACCTTTTAAGAGCATAGGCAAATCTGTTAAGTTTATTATATATATTATAATTTGTGCTTTCCAGTTACAAAATTTGTCAAGAGTTATACCTAAGAAATTAACTTCATCATTGTTGTTTACAGTTTGTCCAGCATAATTCACATTTAAGGGTGTGGGTTTAGATTAATAATTTAATAAAAGGATATAGTTGGTTTTTTCAACATCAATTTACAAATTATTATTTACTACCCATTTACCTACAGGTTGCATGGCATCATTTACTAAATACCTCATGCGCCCCCGATTGATCAGTGTTTGGAATAATAATTGATAAATCTTTAGCGAACATTATCATTTGGTGTATTGTAACTTGAAGTACCTATATCATTAATGTATATAACAAACAACAGCGGTCCCAATTCACTCCCTTGAGATACTACTCCTCTTGCGTTAATTTGGAATGCTGATCTTTACGAAATTAGTTATCTACGTTCATCCAGCTTTATCAATTTGAACGTATTGGCTACTATTTGATAAATAGCTTTCAACCCATTTAGATGCATTACCTCTAATTGCATATTTTTCACATTTTCTCAATAGAATGGCGTGGTCTACAAGGTCAAAAGCCTTTGACATGTCAAAGAATACTGCTGCTACAGGAACATTATTATCTATGCATTCTGTAACACGAGGTATTAGTGTGTGAATGTGTTTTTGAACTATTCTTTCAAAGCCATTTTGACCTTCGATATAATTCTATTTTCATGACTTTTTCAAAAGTTTTGGAAGGTATTGGCACTAAAGTAATTGGCCGATAGTTTTTCAAAAGGTGTCAATATTTTTTTTTTGGATATTATTATTAATCTGGACAACACACACCCCCGCCCACACTCAAATGGAGTGGGCACTCACACCGTACCGTACCACTTATAAACAAGTGTAAAATCAAATAAAACTGATGGGAGTTGTGTTGGTGTCAGGTCTCGCCGGGAAACCCGCAAGTTCATCTTCGACATCCGCTGTAACTTCACCATCAAAGGCCACTACAGTCTGCAAGGTCGGATCCTGCTCTTCAACCTCGACACTGATGGGAACGCTAAGATCAAAATATGTAAGCCTGTGCACTTCACTATCAGCCACATGATCAGAGTCGTGTTAGGGTGAGGTCTCGTCGGAAAACCCGCAAATTTATTTTCGGCATCCGCTGCATCTTCACCATCAACGGCCGCATTCTGTTCTTTTACCTCGACACGCGTTTTACACTCTAATTCTGAATGCAAAAATAGATAATAGGTATTTACCTCTACAGAATACATGCCTGCAACTTGTCTGAAACTATACCTCCTGGTTTATGGACATTTCAATATAACGGGCGATGTGTCATATATAGGTACACCTATCGCAAATCAGATCTTCGGTGTCTTTCTTGCCTTGCCTTTGTTCTGTTTACCAACCCTCCTCAAACTGTAAATGAAGTGAAACTGTCATAAGTTTTACTACTTGCAGGGAACCAGCGCATCCGCCTTGAGGTGCTGGAAAAGGTGGTGATGGACGAGAAGGGCGAGGGCCACTACAAGATCAACTCGTACAAGTACAAGGCCGACTACGGGACCGACCTCAAGCTCAACCTCACCAACCTGTTCCGAGGAAGTGCTGAAATCAGTAAGTAATATTTGACTATACATGAGTAGAGGGATTTATGGATGGATGACTAGGCGAGGAGCACTACAAGAGCAAAATATACAAATCCGACTACTGCACCGAACTCAAACTGAACCTCACCAACCTATTCCGCTGAAATAAGTACATAAGTAATGTCTGCTGGATCATGAATATCATTATGAATAACTACGTAGTACAAAGTTAAGAGAGGTAGGGTACAGCAAAATGCCATCTTGCTCGAATTCGGAGCAGCCCAACTGGGGAAGTACCTCCGCCTTGCAGAAGACCACAGCTATAATAACATTATCTACTATACAAGTATGTAGTGTTGTGTTCCTGGAGATGATCAAGGTTGCCGGAGCTCCCGAGGATGCACTTTGTTGAGAGCGAGGGACCTAAATTTGTCCCTTCTGTTGTCAACACAGTGCATCCTCAAATTTTATAAAGGGTCAGCAACGCGTACGTGATTCCTTTGGAGTTGCGGATAGGCTGCGGTGGCCGCTTACCATCAGGTGGACCGTAAGCTTGTTTGCCACCGGCGTTGTATAAAAAAAAGTTATTAAGATTATTTGAGTTAGCGGAGTTGCGTCAAAGCGATCTGTACAAAAAGTGATTTAATTTTTTGTGCCACAATATTCAAAATCCAATAACAGTTTTATGAAATATCGGCCGATACACGGAAGCACTGAAATCGTACGTGTTTTCAGGTTATGTTGTAATGGACCACCAAGCAAGGTCAACCCGTATAAGTGCAAGAGTCGCTACGTACCACTCCTTATGCTCAATTTCAACAATCAGTGTCGAGTGAACATTGAACAGTTATATCGCTCCAGCGCACTAAATTCTTCCTTTAGCGCGTTTGCTCTCAAAAGAAAAGAGAATCATTCGTTTGTCTGAACCATTTCTAGACGGAGGCATGATATGAAGAAACCATTAAGAAACTAGAGTCCTTCCCCTGCACCATAAAGGAAATTATATACATACTGCCATTGATACACTTGACAGGTCTCTTCATCTTTCTCGTCTTGGCGTTGGTTCCAGTTTGACTTGACAGATACCCGAGTCCATAGTTGCTAAAGAGTTCCTCTAAGTACTAATTATTTAGAATTACCGTTTTCTCTTTCAGGCGCGAACATTCTGCAAGTCCTGAACCAGAACTCGCAACTGGTTGCGCAGGAGTTTGGCGGGCCGATCCTCGAGTACGCTATCGACTACGCCATGAACGTCACCCAGCGTTTCTTCAGCGCCTACACATACCAGCAGATCTCCCATGTTCCCATTACGGACGAGTTCTTCGAGAAGGAGTAAAATTTAGATGAAAGAATATAATGGTGACAGTGACGTTTTTGGTTAGTTGGAATTTCAATCTAATAGACAGCGTCATAGATTGATATTTCACCTGTAGATTCATGGCGCTTGATATCATTTTATACTTAAATCTAGAGATTAGTGTGTTTGTTAAATTTCGTGATTGTGTTTTTAGATTGTCTAAAAAGATTATTTGCAATCGCTAGACTACTTACGTTTAAAAAAAAGACAAGTTACTTATTTCTAAGATATTGACGCAAATATCTTAGCTTCTAGAACTTCTCATCTTTTCAAATAACAATGCAAATATTCAGAGGACTGTGATTAATTGATTGTACAATATAATAAGTAATATTAAAAGGAAAGCTCAATTGATACGTAATTAAGTGATAGGTATATCTAAATACTGGCAATTTTTCTACATTTTTTTCTACAATGTTTGTGTGATATTTAAGTTTATTAATATAATTTATTTTCATATTTGTGTTACTTTCCGATTGGCATTAGCTATAGGGACACAATTAATGCAGCGGTTTGGGTGTAAATTAACGCTTCGCTTAACTATTGTTTATATAGCTGTATTGTTCCTACATTACATTTTGAATAAATAAATACAAATGCTTATAATTGTGTTCATGTATCAATCACCCATATTCCGAATAAGTATTCAAGACAAATTATTTTTTAGACGCCTAAATATGAGAGGCAGAGAGAAACATACAATTAACGTTCTTGAGGCTTAACGAAGCCCAGAAACCGTATTAGAATTTGTCAATACGGCTAAATCTCGAGTTCAAATAAGTTGTTAGACTACGCATACTATACGCATAAAGCAACAATAGGTACCTTGGGCAATGACACAACTGCAAGTGCAGATGCAACGGTGTGCAGCATAATCGTTCGTAAGAAAAAGATAGTATGTGCGTAGAGTTTCACATAATGTCACAGCATTTTCCCATTAGTACCCGCAAGCAGTAATCATGTTCAGATGCCGTGTCACTAGAGTTATGTAACGACTCGTTTATAGGTTAAAACACTGGAACACTATGTGTACCAGGTAATTGCAGATTATATTCAGAGATTTGAACATTTAGAACATAACCATTGAACGTCGTGGCGCAAATCATAGACATGCCCATCGTTTCCGAATTTGATATTGAATTATTATAGCATATTAGCATTATGTGACAGAATTAATATAATAAATTTCACTCATGTAATCTTGTACAAAAACGGAATATAGGTACATAATAAGTAAGGCCAACCTTATATGTAGTTGTGACATGTTCGAATAGACATTAGGTACGCATTTGAAATTTGTCTTTCATCTAGTTAGAATCATGTTCGCGCGCCATTGTCTTCTAGAACGGTAAAAAAAAATTGACCTATCCCATCGAGTGGTGTGTCGGTACGAGTCAAGTTTGGGTGATTTTCACCTCTAAGATGTGTGATAGAATCGAGAACATCCGGCCTAATAAGAGTGGTAGATAGCTGCTTTTACTCTCTAACATTAATATCGTAGCACAATTAGAAGATATCCTAGTTTACATCGAATCTGGGTACCGGGTATGATACGTGTCCACCCACTACCTGCTTTCACTGCACTTCACTGTCTACACTACTGTAGCCATCCAGTTGTTGTAACGAGAGCTTTTCCTTTTTAAGGTGCATTTTCAGTAACAATTATATTATGTACCTACGGTTACTTTCTGGCTGTATAGGGCTCGTCTACATCGAATTGAATAGGTAGTCAAGAGCTATGTATGTACCTTCTAATGGTGGTGTTGAACGATGACCGCAGAATTCGCGTAACCACCCAATATAAAATATAAACTGGCTTGTTTATTGCCACGAAAGTCAGAGAAACGAAGATCTCATCTTCTGTATAGTCTAGTAATTTTGAGTATTACGAAGTGACACGAGATAGAATTAGAAAATTAAGTTCATTTTATTATATACCTGCATCGGTAAATTACAATAATAAAAAGTTATAATTCAAACATCCTGGTGCTTGACACTGAACCAACATATTCAGACCGTTCAATTATGTCATATTTATAAAGGCGAACAAAGGTGTCTACTTAAAAAACTATTGGGTATTTAACGTGTCCATCATTGGAACGTTTACTTTATTAGAATACGGTCGAATTGTGACCGGCCCCTCATTTGTCCACAAGCATGGTGTGCCTGGGATTATGAAAGCCTAATCACGCCTAATCGCCGCCCGCGCAGCGTCGAATTCGGATCGATTCGCTCGTTGTTCCCGTAATTGGCTATTTGCAAGGTGATTGCTTATGAAATGTAACTACGTCGGATCCCTGTTGAGTAATATAACTGATGACATAACCAGTATAGCTACCTTGGTGCTCGTATCTATAGTTTTCTTTTTTAATGTGAAGAACTGAACTAAATCGAATGAGCCCCTGGTTTAACTTTTGCATATTCTTTTAGGCTACTTTAGTTTAACCCATCGTAGTTAGGTTAATTTAGTCAAAAGTCGCGAAAGCGAAACTGTGTAGGTAATAGGTCCAAAATTTCAATGCAAATTCACCAATTCTTATTTTAAATACCACGTCGATAGAAAAGAAACCAACGGCCCGCCTAATAGTTAGCGGATACCGAATCTCAAGGATGTCTGCAACTCCAGAGGACTCGCAGGTGTCCAGCGAAAAACAGCTGATTCTTTTTTCGGATTCGATAGGTATTCAACCTTTTCATGGACAGAAAATATCGAAATTTCAGTGATGCTAAATTGTATCGTAACAAAAATATTAGTCTAGGATGGTACTTAAATTTTGCAACTTCTATTCCAGACACAAACAGAAGAACTTTTCTAATTAAGGTTTTTGTAAATTTTCTCTTATTCATTTTTATTTTGACAGAAATACTTTTGAAAAGCAATTCGTTTGCCCGTCATCGCAGTCACGCGAAGTGAGCATGCCTACTCCAGTCAACACAGACTACTTAGGTAGAAAATACTACCTCTGTCATGTCATTTTATAACTCACCAATAACTGCCGAAGAAATGCCGAATCTTGTGAGATAGTGCCTATAAAAATCTTGGTATAGAAGTTTTGGTCTAAAAGTAATAATTCACAATTTTGCTGG
The DNA here is from genome assembly GCA_963556455.1 of Epiblema foenella. NCBI lineage: Eukaryota > Metazoa > Arthropoda > Insecta > Lepidoptera > Tortricidae > Epiblema > Epiblema foenella. Next base: position 26,494,103 of record OY747096.1, on the reverse strand, counting down.
GTACCTTCGTCACTCCTGTTTCTCTTGCCACTTCGGCTAAATTTGTCTTCTACACACCACCGGGGTGTTAATTCACCCGAACGTGGCTAACACCGTCGAACAGTGACAGCATCATTCAACTAGGTTGTGTACACAAGTTACTAACCACGTCACGGCGTTGACGCGCAAACAAGCCAAACCTAACTAGACAACTCAGCACGTAGTACTTATCCGGTGTTTTCTACATGTCAAACTTATATTATTGAATCTATTTAGAAACTTTCTATACGTACAGTACCTTCAATTCAACAGGCGCATGGACCTGCGGTAAGAAATTAAAGCCACTTTATAACGTTGTATAATAACCTTTTGAGAGCCAGGCGACGGAACAGGACGCCATGCCACTGAAGCCACCGACGTCAATGGGCGTCTGTAGTATGCGGGCCGCCGGAGATGAATTAAACGTGTAAGGATTATTATTTACAATTTATATAAAACATACAAAAACACAGAATATAGGAAATCAACAATATTTACATCTTAAAATAACATTATAACAATGTGCGCCTATATTTTTAAGGAAGAGAAAAAATCAATAAGAAAAAAACCGGCCACGTGCGTGTTCGACCACGCACAATGAGGGGTTCCGTACCAACACCTGCTAGTCCACATTTAAAATCACTATCCAATACATTGAATCTAAACAAGTCGTATCCTCATAGGGAACTCACGGCACTTACAACCTTTTGTTTGAGCAAGACAGTTTTTAAGCGAAAACTCAAAAACCGTAAAACCTATATCGTTCAAACCAAAAATCGTTGAAAGTATTTAGTAATGCACACTACCTCAATTTTTTTCTGAATTTTAAACTTTATAGTTTGGAAATTAGAGGGGGGGGGGGACACTTTCTATGACTTTGACAGCTCATATCTCACCAACGGTTGACTTAAATGGACAAGTTTTTAGAAACCTCCATATCATTTTTAAAGGCCTATCCATCGATATCCCACACGACTATGTGCGTTGAAATTTTGTTTTCCGCCGGTTACATGTATGGAGTGCCCCCCCCCCCCACCCCTAATTTAATATTTTTTTGTAATTTCACATCACTTTTATATAGCGGTTCATAGAATACACCTTCCTACCAAATTTCATAATTGTAGTATAGTCTCCGAGTAAATCGGCTGTGACATACGGACGGACAGACTTGACGAATCTATACGGGTTCCGTTTTTGCAATTTTGGCTACGGAACTCTAACAAAACACGCGCGGTGATTCGTCGGCCGCACCGCCAACCAGCCAGTCACCGCGCATGGACCAATGAGGTCGGTGAGCGAGTCGCCTACAGCGGCAGCGTCCAAATTTAACTGTTCACAAACTATGAAATACAACTCCTAGAACCCTTTTATGTTGTATGGCCTTATTACTTTATTTTGTGCTCTGCCTTCAGGGCCACGATTTTTCGCTAACGTCTACAGCCGTCCCTGGCTCTCAAAGAGATAAAACAACGGTACCATCAAACGTTTAACATAAGGTAATAAAGTTTTGCAAAGTTACACATTATCAGCTATGCTTCGTTGGTTGAAGTAGTTGATTTTTTACATATTACATTACGAACGAAACTAATAAAGCAAGCATTCAACTCGATAGGCATGAAATAAATAACGAAGAACGATTTCAATAAGATTTATTATCCATTTAGGTACAAAGTTGCGTGATGAACATTTCTGCCTAAGTAATATGAAATCCCAAGAATAACCACAGGCCCACAGGCAATAATAATAACACTCTGCTAATGTTGACATTAAAACTATCTATTATATATCTGATTCCTAAAGACTATATTTTAGAGAATTTTTCTTTTACCACTTAGGTAGGTAGATATAGATAACCTCGCAAGAGGCGAAGTTTACCATTCGAAATATGAAGCCGTATTAGTTTTTGTAGTAAATTATACTGTAACCACAGAAACATACGCATGTCGTCCTTCTATTGTGGTGTGAATGTGGTAGGAAACTCTGTGTACTGAGGCCTTTTTAGAGTAGCGTGGTACACTGATAATGCTACCCGCACAGCGGTTATTACGCGGGTAATTATCAGACACAAACGCACACAAGTCCTGGCATATGCACGTGTGCTGCAGTGATAGTCGGCAGTAAAAGTGCTCCAAATGGATTCGGAAGAAGTGCCTTATTTTCTAACTCTGAATGTACAATATCAAATTCTTGTTACTAGGTCAAGTGCAGTAGTGGTATGAAAGGGCATGAACTACACGTTGTAAACCCGTTTTATATAGAGTGGACGTTTTCGATGTATACCTAAAATGTAAGAGAAAATATTATTCCCTCCTATTTCTCCTCCTAATATTGATGTAAATGATGATTACAACAAAAACATAACCATATCTCTATCTGTTTTTTTAATATCTGTGTTTGTCTGGATTTTTTACACGTTTACCTACTTACTGAATTTACCCACAATAACTATAGCATATCGCAGTATAATAATCTAAAGTTTTTCTGATACTTGTAATCCTGACTGTACCACAATTACCACTGCAGACTCCTGCTATTGATCGCGCTATATTTAACGCGGTAATGAACACCCAGACGGACTGGACGAGCCTAACTCATTGCTGATTACATTAACTACTGGTACGTCAACTTTCAAGTCATTATTTTGAAAAATAAATAAAATCATAAGTCACGAATACTCTACTTACTTGTACGAGTTCCAGCATGAAAATGAGGTCCTATAACTTTGGATGCGTCACAGGAAAGACAGGATACTAAACGCAAGTACACGAACTACATTAAAAATTGACCCTTTGCACCACACATTTAACAATTTTAAATGTCATAAACACATTTTTGAGAATTAAGATGTCAAAGCAATCAATTAGAGCACACACAGGGACATGTAAGATATGTTTAATGCAACCTACGTTTCTTACCTATTTAAAGTAAACTTCCGACTCACCCCGGGACATCCCTCATCAGCGTTTTTTAGCGACCGGTTTTTAACGTCAGAACGAGGTGCGAAACTCTGGCGAAGACGAATTAAGGTTACTTCTTACCCATGTTTTTGTGATTTTCTTAAAATAAACATTCTAAAGATAATATTGTCGGTCCTAATGATATTCCTACGCTTTGGTTGTGATCCTATTCTTAGGACTGCGAGGATTTTTTGGTGTAAGTAGGTACTTAAGGATATTTTGACCACATCGTATTGGCTAAACTACCTTAATTTGTACGCTGGTTTTCTCCACAGCAATCTATGTAGAAGCCATATTAGAAGCTCTACTACGCTCAGACGTCTCTGATTGAGAGTAATGTAGGTTAGTAAATGCAGGCATTTAATTCATGAGGTGATTTGTTGAAGTCATACAAATCCCGACCTTAATTGGGCCACGGTACCTATAAGTAAATATTTATGCGGCGTGCGCTAATTATTAAAATTTTTATTATTGACACAGCGTTGTCATTGACAGATTCAACTTAACCTATACTTATAAAACAGACAACGGAAAAGAACCTTTAGTATGTGGATAATGTCACGATCACAAAAAGTCCTACTCAAAAAGTTTATCGGAAATGGCACATTACACGTCTTACGCCCTCTGTATTAGGAATCCATTTCGAAATGATCTCTACCGTCTACACCCTTAACTGTTTTTGTCATATACTTTTGCAGAGCAGATGAAAGAGCATAGCTCAAGTTATAGTGGTGGATTTAAGTATAGTAGGGATTAGAGGGTGGGTAAATCGTCTCGTAGAATGACGGATGTCTTTACAAGGTAGAGATGTCAGCGGGAGTTATGCTGGTCTGAGATATTCAAACCTTTTTTGAAACTTAAGTTTAAGTTCACAGTATTTCTTTAAAATTTTAACGTAAGTTGGTGAGGCTAGAGAAAAGTTATCTACTAAATAATCTTGACTTGTAATCATATTATATCGTTTAAGATTTGAATTATGCCTAAATCGAATATTTACGGCTCTTCAAACTTGAAGCGCATTTATTTATCGTACCTAGTTACCTATTTCAAAGTTATGTGGTTATAATAAAAGAAGTTCTATCAAATATTTTATTTTTGGTACAAACCTTTTATTGCCGACTGTACTTTTTTTCCACAGTCATCAATTATTCTTTGAGTAGATACCAATGATCTCAAAAACGTTTATGAATAAGGGGGTTAATCTTTAGAGAAGTGAATTCTTTCCTGATTGGTCGATTTAAAAGCTGTGTTCTGGATGGTTGGTACTCAATACGAAATAAAACTCGATGGACGTCTGCGTCCATCGAGTTTTATTTTAAACGGTGCATTCTGAAATTGCACGAACCGTAAAATTTAGAACCGGAAAAAATCATTTCTAAATGATTTATTAATATTATTTCTTTATACATAAATAAATCTAAATTATTATTAAAGTATATTTTAATATACTTATTGTAAAAGAGGAGATCTCCGGGCACATAACAAAACAATGTCATTGTTTGTTATTTTCGCAGGGCGGCAACGGGGCTAGGATAGGTATTATTAATTTAATTTTAAAATAACAATAATAAAATAGGTACTTACACCATTACATGATATATTTCTAAACGCTTAGTAATGACCCTTCATTTTACTCATGAAACCGTTCGAATTTCAAAATCAAAAATCAAAATCAACTGGGGCAACAGGGGCACTTTTACATGTCAAAATATTAATTTACAATTTAAGAAAGTCTGACTATAATAAGTAATACATTTTTCATGTCAAAATATTAATTCACTGTTCAAGAAAGAATAATAATTTCGAGTTTACAATTATAACGAAATTAATGTCATACAGTGAAGATAAACTTGCAAAGTTATCTATTACAAATTTTACAACATCAATAAAGTTAGAGATGTATAAGGTCTCAAGATTAAACAAGGAGTATAATGAAATTAATATAATATTCCAGAGATGTACATGGTCTCTGAGCGCCAAATTAAGATTAATTTAATATTGTTAGAGATGTATATGGTCTCTAAGTCACTGATAATAAAAACGAATCCACAACAGGATGATGTCTCTCGTCAATCCCCTATAAAACGAGACTAGTATTAACGTAGTCACTATGTCCTAGCAAGCGTGAAGAGACCGGACTCCACAAACAGCACCCGATCACGAGTATGACGCGTATCTCTGCCATCATTTCAAAACGGAATTTGCACGCAATTTTAAAACGATAAAGTACCCAAGCCTTTCAGATCGGGCGGGTGAGGTGAGAAATATAATAATGTATGAAAAGCAAACCCAACGTAGTCATTTTTTATCAAAAGCGTAAGCAATTTCGTCTCTCACAAGTACGAGGAGTAGGAATAAATAAATATCTGAAAACAATATTGTTTTTTTGTTGTTACACTTTGAGAAACACGAGTGCAAGCGATAACATATCGTCCGCTAAAAGATAAGTGTCTGTTTCACCCCCGGTCTTACACCTCGAATTAAAACGTTACTGTCAAAAAAAGCTATTAAAAAACGCTCTCAAAAACACGTATCCGTTACCCCACGTGTGCAAGCTTTGTTGGTAGACTCGAAATAACACGACAACGTGTAACTCATTTACGTGACGATTTTGTTATGACTGAAATTATTTATGAATTCTGTTTTTTATATATTTTTACGGAAATAGAACGAAATTGAGAAGATTGTTCCCGGTCACGGCATGCGCGGTGAAGCGTTTTGAAGTGAAATTCACTTACTTTATAACTGTGTCTTTATATACGGGGCTCTATAAAGCGATAGGGCCTAGGTAAAATCCAGGGGAAACCTCCGACACGACCACGCGGGCGGTTTAAACACTGGAATACTGTAAGAGTTTGCGCTCCAGTGAGATTGGTTGAGCAGCTTCAACCGAGTCTGGGCTGTCGCTGGCTAAGCCTACCTAGCCGAGAAGAGAAACTCGGCTAAGTCTGGCCTGGGTCGGAATTAAGTAGCCATGTGTAGAAAGAGAGCAGTATGAGAAACATGTTTGATAAGGTATTAGTTATGCTTACATCTTCTAAGGTAACTTGTACATTGTCAGTATAGGGAAGGCATATAGAGATCATTCAGCAACTTTTCTATTTTTAACTATTTAATTGAGACTTGAGACGAACGCAACATCCGTTCCATTCCTTAGAAAAACTGAAGATCCCATCTTATCCTAATTACCAGTTAGCATGATCCAAGAATGCATTCCTACCTAGTTAGCCGTACCAAGAATGCTGTACCGTTCGCAAAAACATCGGAAGTGTCGACGAGGCGGTTTGTGATGATGTATGGTCAGAAAAACCTCTCTCCACTTTGTATCTGTCTTCACGTGATGAATGGAAGCAAAGTAACATCATGGGGGTTGATTTATTGACACGGGGTTGAAAACTTGTTAAATATAGATTGGCGCTCAGCCATAATATGTACATGCTTAGAATAAGCTCAAACATTTCGATATTTACTAACTACACAGACTCCGACAGTCTCCAGGTAAAGTTGCCAAATAAATGAGAAGGTTCTCAGTTCCAACTTTTTTATAATAAGACACTTATATATTTTAATTTTTTTTAAATAGGTATTTACTAATATAATTAGGTAAAAACTGTTGGTGCACTATAAGCCCCAAATATGACGTTATCTTGAATATAAAGAAAACGTTATCAGAAGCAAGGTTGACGCTAGAACAATTGAGTCAAGCGCCGCGCCGTGTCGCGAGGCAAAAGTGCAAGTCTATCCCAATAAACCCCTACATAATAAATTATCTATAAGACTACTCGTTGAGGTCACTCAACAATTACTGAAATTAGTCATCGATCATAGTATGGATCTTCGGATCAAAACACCGCCTACTGTGAACCGGGGCATCGAATTAGCCCGCTTAAGTAAGCGAATGTTTCAGCTCACTGAAATATTAGTCTATGTGTCGCTGTGTTCGAGTTCGAGGTCAACGGACTGATCAATCGTTGACCTGACATTCAGGTTAAGTAAGCTTCTATTTTTGTTTGTCTTTGTACCGATAAAACTGCGTATGTACACCTACCGACCGGCAATGGTAAATTATTTTGATATTTTATAATTCATTGTGTATTAAAAATGCCTCATCTCATTCGTAGCACTAAAATACGCTACTGGACATTTTTTAAATGGTGCCATGCAAACTAGTTGTTAAGGACAATCCAATATCTGTATGTTTATGTATATATCTGGGACCAACCACAATAAAGGGCGAAAAATAGCGACAAAATTTGCTCGAAGGCTTTTAACAGGGTTTGGCATGCTTACCTGCTTCGCAAGCTTCCTGCACGATATCCCTTCAGGCCTTTGTAGTTGATGGACTACTTCGGATTTCCGATTTCCTGAGTGAGTAGTTATCGATGGCTACTCATCGGACCTCATAGCTAATGATGCCGGTGTTCCTCAGGGGTCTGTTCTCTCCGCGACCCTTTTCCTGCTTCATATTAACGACTTTCTTCTTCCAGGAATGGTGGCACACGCAGATGACAGGATTATTTGTCCAGTGGAAGGGGGTGATGAAATTCGATGTGAGAGAGAGACAATGGTAGAGCGAATTAACTCAACCTTAATCTTGTCTCCCAATGGGGTGACAACAATCTGGTTAGTTTCAACCCCCCCAAGACGCAATATCGTGTTTGTTTACCGCAAAAAGGAGCCCATTCAATCTGGCTCCTACTTTCCGAGGTACAACCGTGCCTGTAGCCTACGATTTCGAGCTGCTTGGCATGAAGATAAGCTCAAACCTTAACTTCGGTACTTCCATTGAGTCCAAAGCCCGAACAGCGGCCAAAAAGCTGAGCATCCTAAACAAGGTCAAGCAATATTTCACGCCTGGACAGCTTCTTACTTTTTTATACAAAGGCCAAGTCCGATCTTGCATGGAGTAATGTAGTCACCTTTGGGATGGCTCGGCTAAGTACCAACTTACCGCAGTCGATTCGGTGGACGGCAGAGCCAGAAGAGTTATTGGCAACGGTAAGGCAGTAGGAACTGAACTGCAGAGCCTAGCACATAGACGCAAAGTTACCTTTCTGTGCGTTTTCTACAAGTTGTACTTCGGTATGTGTGCTCAAGAACTCCAAGAGCTCATACCGCTTTCCCCCTCCATCGGACATCCAGACGTACGGCTGGCTACCAGCCTTACCTGGTCGAAATTCCTCTTTTACGAACAAGCGCTTTTCATCATCTTTTATATTGGAATATCGGCCTCGTCTGTATTTCCGAATTCATATAACCTAGACCTTTTTAAGGCTCGACTGAATAGGCATCTTCTGGCTCGCTTCACCGTCGGCCTCATCTTTGTCCACTAGCTAGATGCTGCTAAGAGCAATCCCATTCTTTATATAAAAAAAAAAAACTATTAACGGGTCTCGAAACAGCTACTACAAATTGACACTATCTTATGGCTCACACGAAATGTTATCAAACTAACCGTTGTAATTAGAAAATGTCGTCGTACCTATTGCGTTAAGGTACACAACTACGCAGTCATCATGCAATGTATTAATATTAACGGTTTTTTTTATTTCCATAAGGATTCTCCTGGTACCTTTTGTTTGACTTTTGAATGATAAAGAAAATACATAATTTTCCGAACTTTTGAAGTTATCTACGTATTTTTTAAATGATATTGGTAAAATCTGTAAATTACTAAATATTGTGATATTTTGTTGCCTTACTAAGTATCCAGAGAATAAACACCATGTTTTAAATTGTAATACCCAATTAGAAACATTACACACTGAAACGCTAATGTGGAGAAGCTATCTGTTCTAAATGCACATTGACTACTGCGATCAGGTATTCCATAAATACTGACATAATGAATACTTAACACCTCTTCAATGAACTCCAGCCCATTGAGCACAACTTTAACAGATTAGCGATCGAACTCATGGTTAATGCAGCGGTGTTATGGTGGACAATTAGATGCGGAAGCGTGTGATGGCTGCGCAGGCGCCCCCGCGCATGCGCGTGGCATGCTAAGCGCGTGCGAGAGTGCTGAGGAGGTGCAAGTTACAGGTCGCAAGCGAGTCTTAGATTCAGCTTACACATCAGTGTCCGAGGAGACGTAAACAAGAGTTACTTTTTTACATGAAAATATGAGGCTAAAAATAACATTTATTCTTTTCCATAAACTAGGAAATTCGCCCATTACTTTTGACACAATGGCGTATAATATCACATAGTAACCATCAGTAGAAACAGGTACAATCTGAACGGAGTCGTTTGCATAACAGTATGCTGATGCTTAATTTCTATATTTCGCACCACACGCCACAGATTTCTCGCAAAAATTGCTCCACGTCTGCCGTTTGAGGAAAGATATGGTTCCCACGTGACTCATGGATGCTCGTGTGACAGGAGAAATGGTAACAGTGGGCTAATGCCGCTAACTACTGTGTTTAGCTGTGTCGCCGTGACTCGTAGATCACGGGAAACCGATGTTATAGTTTAACAGTAGGTTGTAGTACATTAGGTATGGCAAATGTTGTTGCACATTCCTTACTTTAAGACACTTAAATGTACTAAATGTCCATTTTTTCGAATATGATTTTGCGTTTCAAGAATTGAACCCCGGCAGAATTCACCACATTAGGGGTTTTGGGCTAAGTTTGTGTTACTTATAACAATGCTGGAAGGTTTAACTTGCAAAGTTCACAATATTTCAGGAAAAATCAACGAGGGGCGTTATTTGGCATGAATTATTACAGCTATTGTTATCTGCACCTAGGGTTATAACATCTACGACGGGTGTTCAATAAGTAATGAGATTGATATATAAACTCTTTAGTGACAAAATGTAAAAAATATTGGCCAGTATTGCCAATATTATTCACACAGTGCACAGTAAATAAGAAAAAAATGTGGGATAGTCCTTTGTTTTTTTTTAAACGAATACATTTATTTTGTTCTGTTTGAGCGAATTATCAAAACTGGAGAAAATTCACGTTCAAGCGGTAATTAAATTACTGCGCTTGAAAAATTTTACCACAGAACAGGTTCGTTTAGACTTGCAAGTAACATTAGAGGCTCGTGCACCTTCTTATTCTACGATTGCGCGGTGGTAGGCGAGGTTTAAGAGAGGGCGAACTTGCACTAATGACGACCCAGGCTTGGAACGCCTAACTTCAGCAGTAACCGATCAAGTGATAACAAAAATTTAGAAATTTACTTTAACGGGTCGCAGTGTTCCTGTTCATTTTATAGCTGAAGAAGTTAAGATTTTGATAGGGAGCATCTATAGTATTGTACATGACCTTTTAGGTATGAAAAAAAATATCAGCGCTCTAGGTGCCCAGAATGCTTACGGATGCGCAGGAACACTATAAACTGCAGATTTCACTCAACTGTTTGGGATTGTTACAACAAGATTGTGACAGAGTGGGACTCTCTTTTCTGGGATAACCAAGGGGTGGTAATGATCTAATATCGTGACCATGGAGCCATTACTAGCGATTTTATACACAGAACCAGTATAAAAATGCGTGACGTTATACGCGACGAACGTCGAGGCAAATGTTTAAAGGTTGTTCAGTTTCACCAAGGTAACTTCAGCGGATAAGTCTATTGCGGTTGCAATGACTGCCATTAAAGATGCTCGCTCAAATCAATGATGAACCATCCTCCGTGTTCACCAGACCTCCCTCCTAGCGATTTTTATCTATTTCCGAGGCTAAAAGAACACCCCAGAAGGTAGAAATTTAAAGATGATGACCAGAGCTCGGAATAGGTAGTGCCTATTTACCTAAACTTCGCGGGAGGACGTAACTAAGAGTGGTTACAAGCACCAAAAATAATTATTTATTTTTAATGAATGCGGTATTTCCCGGGATTTACTGTATTATTCTAGAGGCTTAATACATTTCGCGTTACTTATAAATCTTGTTATACTGCATATTATTTGTTTAATTACCTTGAAATAACATCAATGATTCCGAAATTTGATACTTTTTAGTTGACTTAGACAGAATTATACTCCATTCTTCCATGAGAGGGGACCTGTGTCCAGCATTAGGGCGTGTATAGATTGGTGATGAGACAGAACTATGATATGGCATAGAAGATATCGTACAGATGTATTCTAATTTATTTCTAATATGATGGTGTACATGTACTAATATATTAAATAAAACTATTTTTCAACCGATTATATCGCGTATAATGAATTTAAAATAGATTCCGTGACCACGAGTGCTGTAAAGGACTCGAAACGTCGGAATGAATGTCAGAATTTTCTATACGATATCATAGTTCTGTCTCATCACCAATCTATATACGCCCTAATGCTGGACACAGGTCCCCTCTCATGGAAAAAAGGAGTATAATTCTGTCTAAGTCAACTAAAAAGTATCAAATTTCGGAATCCTTTTGATTCAATTTGATCCATATTATATTTTTAATGACTGATTGTTATTTCACGGTAATTAAACAAATAATATGCAATATAACAAGTTTTATAAGTAAAGAGAAATGTATTAAGCCTCTAGAATAATACAGTAAATCCCGGGAAACCCCACATTCAATAAAAAGAAGTAATTATTTTTGGTGCTTGTAACCACTCTTAGTTACGTCCTCCCGCGAAGTTTAGGTAAATAGGCACTACCTATTCCGAGCTCTGATGATGACGCAGTGATCGCCGCATTATAATTTTTTAGGGTTCCATACCAAAATGGTAAAAAAGGAACCCTTATGGTTTCACTTTGTCTGTCTGTCTGTCTGTCTGACACATCGTTAAATATCTCAAGAACTACTTATGCTATCGATTTGAAATTTGGAATAGTTATAAAGAAGGCTTACCTACATACGTAGAACATGACTTTTTTAGGGTTCCGTAGCCAAAATGGCAAAAACGGAACCCTTATAGTTTCGTCATGTCCGTCTGTCCGTCTGTCCGTCTGTCCGTCTGTCCGTCTGTCACAGCCGATTTACTCGGAAACTATAAGTACTACAGTGATGAAATTTGATGGGAATATGTGTTGTATGAACCGCTACAAAATTATGACACTAAATAGTAAAAAAAAGAATTGGGGGTGGGGCCCCCCATACATGTAACTGAGGGATGAAAATTTTTTTTTCGATGTACATACCCGTGTGGGGTATCAATGGAAAGGTCTTTTAAAATGATATAAAGTTTTCTAAAAAACATTTTTCTTAAAGTGAACGGTTTTTGAGATATCAGCTCTCAAAGTCGTAAAAAGTATGTCCCCCCCCCCTCTATTTTTATAACTACGGGGTATAAAATTCTAAAAAAAATAGAGGTGATGCATGCTAATTAACTCTTTCAACGATTTTTGGTTTGATCAAAGTATCTCTTATAGTTTTTGAGATAGGTTGATTTAACTGTAATTTTGGTTAAGTTATTTTTGCTGTTTTATAGATACTAGTACGGAACCCTTCGTGCGCGAGTCCAACTCGCCCTTGGCCGGTTTTTAAATATTTCTTTTTATTTCTGTGAAAAATGACAGATGGTGGTTCAAAATTTGAAAGTCTAGTTAATATGTCGAGTGGGGTGTCATATGAAAGGGCTTGAATTGCACATTCTGAAACCTTTTTTTTTAATTTTTTACGTTGAGTTATTTTTGTTTTATGAGGGAAAATGTAGAAAAAGGAAAAAATATAAAATTATTACATAACATTGATATTAATGTTTATTTTACAGGACAAATATAACTGTAGCTCTATCTAGTTTTTCTTTTTTTAATCGTCTAATAACATTTCTATACTAAGTTTGTAATTTAATCACCTTTGCATGTATTTTTGGTTTATAAATTCCTACGAGATTATGCTGAAAGTACCTTCTTTCAAATAAAGGAAAAAAATTGAAATCGGTTTACGTGTTAAAGAATTATCCTTGAAAAACTACCATACATACAAAGTCATTCAGTCGCTCAAATTTGTAACAAAAGTCGCCGATAGATGGCGCTGTACCCATAGGGTCCAATTTTCACACCAGGTTGTTGAGATTTTCCTGATTTAATAGGGTTGGAACCGGTACACGGTACACGGTATACGGAACCCTCGGTGCGCGAGTCCGACTCGCACTTGACCGGTTTTTTTTAAGGTTCAGGTTAAAGATTATTTTAGAAAGGAAATTTTATATGTAGGTAAACGATATTGTAAGTATATACCTACGCCTAAAAGACGACTACAATGAAAAATAAAATAGATTTTATTAAAGAATACCTGCGTCATTATCATTATTGAACACCCTTCGTACTTAACGGACGTTTCTACCTACTAACCTGCATACCTAACACCGGTACCTACTTACGGTAAACTTATATAATTTGGTGAGCTATGTTATTTGGTGGAATATAAAGCATGTTTATTCCATCTGAAAGTATATTTCAAACCAAGCCGCCAGACGACAGCCAGTAAGATCAGATTGGAACCTCTAGGTCTCGTCACCGAGTGGAATACTAATTGACATGTTTAGCGGCCCGAGACCGCCCGCAAACAGAATGTCAGATATTCGTGCTTGTATCTTTTTACAGTGTCATTCTTTCTATTTACCGCGACAGGGATTCTTTTTATAAAATGCACGTTGCGTGCTTCGCGTTGCCGGCAAAAAGTAATAGAAAAGAACTGTAAATATGAGTACCTACCTAAGTATATTTTAGTTACTACTATGAGAGGTTCCGAAACCACAGAAGTTACAAAAACTTCGTATCAATAAAACAATGTCAGGAATGAGTAGGGCTCCCGCGTATGAATTCGCCACTAGAGGCGCTAGTGTGATGTCAGTTCTACGAAATGCCAAATTCATAGTTTTTGGGTGTATAAGGCGGGTTTATTTCTAATTACTAACTAAAATAATATGGTGATTATTTTGCAATGCCTGAGATTGATTATGGCAAATATAAGTTACGGGTCAACGAATTTCAGTGCTTTGAGACAATTGTATCGTTCGTAAACTCATGTTCTAGTTTTTTTTTCGAACAAAACGGGTTTCGCTACAATACGGGATGTTCGAATTTATTTTTACGGTACGGTTTTAATGTACTAAATACGATTTTAACGTAAACTTTGTTTTCACGCCTATAATAACCACTACCTAACAAACTTTGACAGCTGCACCAAAAGCGCAGAGGCGCTAACTGGTGAGCACAAAAACGGTAGCCCTTATTGCAACATTAGGAAAAGATCCTTTTCACCTCACCCGCTCTGAAAGGCTTACTTTATCGTTTCAAATCTGCGTGCAAAAGTCCATTTTATCCGCTAGCGGATAAAGTGATTTTGAAATTCGAACATGACGTAGTACCGCGCTAACCAATTTTTTATGGATGCGTTCAGAATCATGGTTCGGCCATGCGGTCTTAAGGCGGTTTCTGCACTGATGCGGTTTCCGTACGACGGTGCGGTGTGCGAGTGAGACAGCGCTATACATGTATATACGACGCGATATAGCGACGGCCCGCTCGCACAAGGAATGTGTCATCCGATGAAACATTTTATTTTAGATACTAACATTAATTGAAAATCATACAATTTTAATTTTATATCATTATTTTACCTACTTTTTTAATTTATGGAAAAATAAGGAATATATTCAAACAATATTCGTATTGCAATTTGCTTTAATAATACTTGAATTGTTTTCTTGCACCTACGTTTCCTCGCTAGGGTGAGGTGAAAAGTTGTGTGTTTCGCTCGGCAGCAAAGTTATTTGGCTTCTCGTGTCTTGAAACCTCGCTACGCTCGTGGTTCAATTCTAGAATCCTTCGCTAGCTCGGCTTTCAATTCGAGCACTCGCGTCAAACAACAACTTTGCAGCCTTGCATAACAAATAACTATTTTGTATTAAGTATTTCTAAAATTGTTTTATTGTTCAATCTTTCCTTGATAGGATCGTATCTCTACCAATGTATCCTTTTCCAAGAACTTCAATCGGTCGCCTGTAAAAAGGGTACATCACAGAAAATAAAATTGTTCTAAAACAGTACCTATATCACACTTCACAAGACAACACTAAATCAAACTTCATTAGCATCTTGGCTAATTATATATGAAACTGCATCCATTTTAATTCTCACCGACTTAAAATTACAGTAGGTAGCAAAACATCCTACCTGTATTTTTTATAGAAATCATTGCAATTCCTAATCTTATCCAAACACAGTGACAACACACGATATTGTGTATGATCATCCTGCAGTCATTGTTATTGTCTTTTCGTCTTTGATTTCAAATACTGAATCACTCACGAGGTAAATCCTCCTCACGTACGGACTAAAGGTTCATTTTGATCATAAATCCGTAAAAAACATGTCAGGAGTCTTTATTGCGGTCATAATGACTTACAAGTGAATATCGTGGGTTTGCGTGTTTTTTAAACGCACAGGGACTCCACTAAAAAATACATGCACTTAATATGTTTCCAGTCTCTTTTAGTTATATTTTTAAATAAGTAGGTTACCTGGCTCTTTCTTCTTTTTCATGACCATAAATTATCGGACACTTTTTTAATGCAGATTTTATAGTACTATCACATCCTCACTTCATATTTTTGTATAGTTATTTACAAAGAGGTTTGATCAGAGTATCAGTTATGATAGTTTTAGTAATTACCGATCACAGGTAATATCCATAAATCGACTAACTCGGTGGTTTCCTGGATGTCTCACTATTTGTATGAAAAAAACCTATAAATTCCTTTTATTGAGTTTAGGTACTATTTCAAAATACTATTTTTGTACACTAATTCAATACATAACATAGATTTTATGTTTGTAACAGAAAACTGGTCATGAAAACGTAGAAAGAGCCACCTACCTAAATATTTATACACTTTGCACGGATAACACTCTAACCTTTTTGCTTTCCGACTGTACCTAGAGGTTAATACTCCGACTGTACCTAATATTTCATTAAACATTCAATTATTCAAGCTTGTTTTTCCCAGTATCTAAAGTTTCAAGAAAGACAGACGAAATCTGCGATAGCGTTTATCACGTCACTAATGCATGTCACGAGTGCATTCGTATGCGGCGAAGGTGCATTAATTGATGTTGGATCACGTCGCCAGAGGTCGTTAGTGGCGAATTCGCACGACTACATGATTGCGGTTTTATTGGACAATATTTTTCCATAATGATATTGCCCCATGAATGTTAATTGATGGTTAAAAAACGGAAAATTCATGGTGTGGTGCATACTCATGAAGACGAAATCGCGATCCGGTTCTAAAGTTTCAATATGGCTGCAAAATGAAACGCAACAAATATGTATAAAATTCAATAACTATCACGTATCTACTAATAAAAAAGTTAAGAGTAAGTCAGAATGGAGGCATTAAAAGTATACTTAAAGCATAGATCAAGGTGTAGTCGAGTATTTCCGGGTATCAAACACATATTGACAAGGGAGAAAAAGAAATTTAAAAATAACACATTAGGTTGTCATTTATTCCAAAACATTCACTTCCTTCTATAATACAACGGCATTGCGCCAAACGCGACATCAGTGTTTTAATTAAATTTAAAACCACAACAATTTAATACATATAAATAAGAAGATCGCCAATTTAATAAATAACATTTAAATCAATCATGTTCTTTTTAAATAAAAATTGATATCTTTGTAAAATTTTAGTAAAAGATGCCTTTAAAATAATAATAACGATGAACAAATAAAACCGTTTACTGTATGTACATTGCTGATTAAATTAATGTTACGCTAGTAGTTGACGGTTATTTAACTTGTTTAGTTCATTAATTTAATTAAATTGCACTAGGTGGGTCTCGGCGACGAACACAATTGGGGGTATATGGCATCTGGAACAATAAAAGTGAACATTAAACCCGGCATGATATGTTATATCACTGAGTTTATGGGCCAGAGGAGTAAGCGTTAGGGAGCTAATATAAACACAGTGAGGAGTCTTCTTCTATAAAATAATATGTCCTTATTCAAAATGTTTATTTAAGAAAATATGCCGTCAAAATAAGACTAAAGTAGAATTTTTAATTAGACATTGTAAACTGACGTTTTCGGGCGCACATAGGACGTGATCATTCCATAACGGTTATAGTACAGTACTTACCAGCTTTTATTTAACTTGCACTATTCATATGTAAGGTAAGTATGGAAATATGTAAGTTATTCTCAAAATTTGCAATTTTTTTCATCCACTTACCGGCATCCGATTGAGCTAAAATTTGGCATGCGTATGTGACAACACAATATTATGGTACCACCGAGCCGATCTGATGCTGGTGACAGAAGGTGATCATAGCAACTCCTTAACTACAAGAGATATACTCAGAGATGTGTTTGGGGCTCATTAGAACTGTCTCAACTTGTACCAAAAATGTTTTTTTTTACAGAAACTTATTATTGATTACCCTTATATCATCGGTTACATGTATTTTTATGTAGTCTTATGAAATAATCTTTAAATGACGAAATAGTCTGTTTACTTTGTGTAATTAAAAATTCAACTTGTACCCTCTTCTTATCGTATATTAACGACTTGCCTAAAGTTATGGAACCAAGTACTACATGTGTGATGTTTGCAGACGATGTTTCCCTTTTATTAAACACAACGAATAGCACCGAGTGCAATTTACAGCTATCGCACCTTTTACATACCGTCAAAATATGGCTCGACGATATAAATGTAAACAAAACAAAATGCATGCAATTAAAACCTACCCAAAAAAAACCATAGTAGAAGAGCCGACGACACTGAACCTAGTTCGATAAGACTCCCAGATGAGATATATATTATAAGATGCGTCATTCCTGGGGGAACACGAAACGGCTATGCTGCCATGCAAAAAACCTGGTGGCCATAGTAAAAAAAATTTTTCAAAAAAAATAAAATTTCCGGTTTCTAGTACGATAAGTCTCCCAGGTTTCGTTTGTTCCTCGATACAGGGGAGGGGTAGGACTATACGATAATGCAGTGCTGCAAGCCCCCCTGACTGGCCTTGTCAGTGGCAGCAGCATGATAAGTGACGCCAATATTGAGGTATCTAGTATGATCGGTCTCCTAAACAAAACAAGGTTCATCTGAAAGATCATCAATTTCTGTGTAAGAAAAACCACTGCTGCCTTTTCCTAATAGTGGAGAAGGTGGTGCTGCAGCGATTGAAGGAGCTCAGTACACTGAACCTAATTCGATAAGACTCCCAGGTGATATGTATATTATAAGATGCGTCATTCCTGGGGGAACACGAAACGGCTATGCTGCCATGCAAAAAACCTGGTGGCCATAGTAAAAAAAATTTTTCAAAAAAAATAAAATTTCCGGTTTCTAGTACGATAAGTCTCCCAGGTTTCGTTTGTTCCTCGATACAGGGGAGGGGTAGGACTATACGATAATGCAGTGCTGCAAGCCCCCCTGACTGGCCTTGTCAGTGGCAGCAGCATGATAAGTGACGCCAATATTGAGGTATCTAGTATGATCGGTCTCCTAAACAAAACAAGGTTCATCTGAAAGATCATCAATTTCTGTATAAGAAAAACCACTGCTGCCTTTTCCTAATAGTGGAGAAGGTGGTGCTGCAGCGATTGAAGGAGCTCAGTACACTGAACCTAATTCGATAAGACTCCCAGGTGATATGTATATTATAAGATGCGTTATTCCTGGGGGAACACGAAACGGCTATGCTGCCATGCAAAAAACCTGGTGGCCATAGTAAAAAAAATTTTTCAAAAAAAATAAAATTTCCGGTTTCTAGTACGATAAGTCTCCCAGGTTTCGTTTGTTCCTCGATACAGGGGAGGGGTAGGACTATACGATAATGCAGAGCTGCAAGCCCCCCTGACTGGCCTTGTCAGTGGCAGCAGCATGATAAGTGACGCCAATATTGAGGTATCTAGTATGATCGGTCTCCTAAACAAAACAAGGTTCATCTGAAAGATCATCAATTTCTGTGTAAGAAAAACCACTGCTGCCTTTTCCTAATAGTGGAGAAGGTGGTGCTGCAGCGATTGAAGGAGCTCAGTACACTGAACCTAATTCGATAAGACTCCCAGGTGATATGTATATTATAAGATGCGTCATTCCTGGGGGAACACTTTAGCTCTCATTTTTAATACTTGTGTAGACAATGGCATATTTCCAGATTTAATGAAATGTAGTAAAGTAGTTCCTATTTTTAAATCTGGCCATAAAGATAATCCTTCTGATTATCGTCCAGTTTCTATCCTGCCTG
This sequence comes from Epiblema foenella, assembly GCA_963556455.1. Taxonomy (NCBI): domain Eukaryota; kingdom Metazoa; phylum Arthropoda; class Insecta; order Lepidoptera; family Tortricidae; genus Epiblema; species Epiblema foenella. The sequence continues at coordinate 26,474,941 of OY747096.1, read as the reverse complement.
CGTTTAGCAAAATATTCGAAAAAATAATGCTGACGCAATTGATTTCTCACTTTAATTTACACAATATTTTGCACGCACAGCAGTTCGGCTTCACGAAAGGTAGATCGACTACTGATGCTGGTGCAAGTTTGATAAAATTCATTTTGCAGTCTTGGGAAGAGTCACAGGACGCCATTGGAGTCTTCTGTGACCTTTCCAAGGCTTTTGATTGTGTAGACCATGGTACTTTAATTTGTAAGCTGAAATATTATGGCATTAGAGGACATGCATTAGATCTCATTAAATCATACCTAACACAAAGAAATCAAAGGGTAGCGATAAATGGAGCTATTTCATCAGATGCAGTGGTAGAGATGGGAGTACCTCAGGGATCTATTCTAGGCCCGTTCCTATTCCTTGTTTATGTAAATGATTTACCATATATGGTAAGTCAAAGATCGGGCATTGTAATGTTCGCAGATGACACATCATTACTGTTCAAGGTTAATAGGAAAGATACTGAACTCGTTGAACCAAATAATACCCTCTCCATGATATCTGACTGGTTTGCTGCCAATAACTTAGTGTTGAATCCGAAAAAAACGAAATGTATAAAATTCTCACTAGCAAACTCATCTTCAAATATCAATATAGATTCAAATATAAAACTTAACGGTGAGACTTTAGAATTTGTTAAGACAACTGTATTCTTAGGTATTACACTGGACTCAAAATTGCAGTGGGGTTCCCACATAACCGCTATAGGAAGTAGGTTGAGCTCTGCTGCTTTTGCAGTCAGGAGAATAAGGCAGCTTACCAATGTGGCAACGGCTCGCTTAGTTTACTTCGCTTATTTTAATAGTATAATTAGTTACGGTCTTATCTTATGGGGATCGGCTGCAGATATCGAAACTGTATTTATATTACAGAAAAGGGCTATACGAGCAATTTATAACTTGGGGTCGCGTGAGTCATTGAGAGAAATCTTTAAGGAAATAGATATCTTAACCCTGCCGTCGCTGTACATATTTGAAATAATCATGTATGTTAGGAAGAATTTATACAATTTCCCAACGAATACTGATAAGTTAATAACTACAAGAAACACTGGGAAACTCAAAATAACTTTTTATAGACTAGTGAAGGCGAAAAAGTCGTTCTTGGGAAATTGTATAAAATTCTACAATAAAATTCCAAGACACATTACTGAACTTACGGATTCTAAATTTAAATCTGTTGTGAAACAGACACTTATTTCAAAAGCATATTATAAGATAAACGATTACATCATGGATAGGGATGTTTGGCAGTGATAGCGTCCCGCACAAGTAATCTAACACAGAAATATTTTGTCCTTAGTATTAAAAAATATGTATGTATGTTGATACTGTAGGTAGCATTTGAATTTTGTACTATTTTTACTGTTATTTTATATACATAGTATATTGTTTTGAAAAAATGACACCTCGCCGAGTTTCTTACGCCGGTTCTTCTCGAGGCAGAGGTTTATTTTATGAACCGGTGGTAGTTTTTTGACATTCATAAGTGCATGTAACATGCCTAAATTGAAGAATAAATGATTTCATTTCATTTCATTTCATTTCATTTCATTTCACACGAAACGGCTATGCTGCCATGCAAAAAACCTGGTGGCCATAGTAAAAAAAATTTTTCAAAAAAAATAAAATTTCCGGTTTCTAGTACGATAAGTCTCCCAGGTTTCGTTTGTTCCTCGATACAGGGGAGGGGTAGGACTATACGATAATGCAGTGCTGCAAGCCCCCCTGACTGGCCTTGTCAGTGGCAGCAGCATGATAAGTGACGCCAATATTGAGGTATCTAGTATGATCGGTCTCCTAAACAAAACAAGGTTCATCTGAAAGATCATCAATTTCTGTATAAGAAAAACCACTGCTGCCTTTTCCTAATAGTGGAGAAGGTGGTGCTGCAGCGATTGAAGGAGCTCAGTACACTGAACCTAATTCGATAAGACTCCCAGGTGATATGTATATTATAAGATGCGTCATTCCTGGGGGAACACGAAACGGCTATGCTGCCATGCAAAAAACCTGGTGGCCATAGTAAAAAAAATTTTTCAAAAAAAATAAAATTTCCGGTTTCTAGTACGATAAGTCTCCCAGGTTTCGTTTGTTCCTCGATACAGGGGAGGGGTAGGACTATACGATAATGCAGTGCTGCAAGCCCCCCTGACTGGCCTTGTCAGTGGCAGCAGCATGATAAGTGACGCCAATATTGAGGTATCTAGTATGATCGGTCTCCTAAACAAAACAAGGTTCATCTGAAAGATCATCAATTTCTGTATAAGAAAAACCACTGCTGCCTTTTCCTAATAGTGGAGAAGGTGGTGCTGCAGCGATTGAAGGAGCTCAGTACACTGAACCTAATTCGATAAGACTCCCAGGTGATATGTATATTATAAGATGCGTCATTCCTGGGGGAACACGAAACGGCTATGCTGCCATGCAAAAAACCTGGTGGCCATAGTAAAAAAAATTTTTCAAAAAAAATAAAATTTCCGGTTTCTAGTACGATAAGTCTCCCAGGTTTCGTTTGTTCCTCGATACAGGGGAGGGGTAGGACTATACGATAATGCAGTGCTGCAAGCCCCCCTGACTGGCCTTGTCAGTGGCAGCAGCATGATAAGTGACGCCAATATTGAGGTATCTAGTATGATCGGTCTCCTAAACAAAACAAGGTTCATCTGAAAGATCATCAATTTCTGTGTAAGAAAAACCACTGCTGCCTTTTCCTAATAGTGGAGAAGGTGGTGCTGCAGCGATTGAAGGAGCTCAGTACACTGAACCTAATTCGATAAGACTCCCAGGTGATATGTATATTATAAGATGCGTCATTCCTGGGGGAACACGAAACGGCTATGCTGCCATGCAAAAAACCTGGTGGCCATAGTAAAAAAAATTTTTCAAAAAAAATAAAATTTCCGGTTTCTAGTACGATAAGTCTCCCAGGTTTCGTTTGTTCCTCGATACAGGGGAGGGGTAGGACTATACGATAATGCAGTGCTGCAAGCCCCCCTGACTGGCCTTGTCAGTGGCAGCAGCATGATAAGTGACGCCAATATTGAGGTATCTAGTATGATCGGTCTCCTAAACAAAACAAGGTTCATCTGAAAGATCATCAATTTCTGTATAAGAAAAACCACTGCTGCCTTTTCCTAATAGTGGAGAAGGTGGTGCTGCAGCGATTGAAGGAGCTCAGTACACTGAACCTAATTCGATAAGACTCCCAGGTGATATGTATATTATAAGATGCGTCATTCCTGGGGGAACACGAAACGGCTATGCTGCCATGCAAAAAACCTGGTGGCCATAGTAAAAAAAATTTTTCAAAAAAAATAAAATTTCCGGTTTCTAGTACGATAAGTCTCCCAGGTTTCGTTTGTTCCTCGATACAGGGGAGGGGTAGGACTATACGATAATGCAGTGCTGCAAGCCCCCCTGACTGGCCTTGTCAGTGGCAGCAGCATGATAAGTGACGCCAATATTGAGGTATCTAGTATGATCGGTCTCCTAAACAAAACAAGGTTCATCTGAAAGATCATCAATTTCTGTGTAAGAAAAACCACTGCTGCCTTTTCCTAATAGTGGAGAAGGTGGTGCTGCAGCGATTGAAGGAGCTCAGTACACTGAACCTAATTCGATAAGACTCCCAGGTGATATGTATATTATAAGATGCGTCATTCCTGGGGGAACACGAAACGGCTATGCTGCCATGCAAAAAACCTGGTGGCCATAGTAAAAAAAATTTTTCAAAAAAAATAAAATTTCCGGTTTCTAGTACGATAAGTCTCCCAGGTTTCGTTTGTTCCTCAATACAGGGGAGGGGTAGGACTATACGATAATGCAGTGCTGCAAGCCCCCCTGACTGGCCTTGTCAGTGGCAGCAGCATGATAAGTGACGCCAATATTGAGGTATCTAGTATGATCGGTCTCCTAAAAAAACCAAGGCTCATCTGAAAGATCATCAATTTCTGTGTAAGAAAAACCACTGCTGCCTTTTCCGAATAATGGAGAAGGTGGTTGCTGCTGTGATTGAAGATCACCTTCAGCGCAGCTGGATTCGGTTTTTCAATTCAGTTTTGTCAGCAATCACCCGGTTCCTTTCGATTTGTACTGATTTAATACGCGTGCCACGTACACTTAAGAATAATTTTGCTTGTCGTTGATTGCATAAACAAATGATTTTGAAAAGTTATTCTCCATTATACCGAAATAAGAGCTCCATAGAGAATCCACAAAACACTTTTTATACACTAGCTGAATAATTGCTAAAATGTACATCAACCTTGTGTGATTTGAAGATGAGATAAAAGCGGTAACTCAAAATGAAGCTTTTTAAATAAAAATCAAGTACACCTATTCAGTTTCCATTTGTGTTAGTTAGCTGTAAAATATAACTGTATTTCCATTATATCGAAATAAGCTCTTTAACCTCCTACGACCCATTTTCGAAGACGGTACTTCCGAGGAAGACCCAATGTCCTAATATTAGAACTAATTAATAAAGTACTGAACGCCCGGACCAAAAATTGTTCATATCTGGTTAACCGTATATTTTGTTCTAGTACTATCACAGTGGGTCATTGCTCCAACTCTCTGTTAAAATACTTGGGCTTTCACTGCAAACTGATTTTGTCCTAGTATTATCACTTTGAACCCCAGGAGGATAAAGAACCCAGGAAAAACTTCTATACAGTAGTTGAATAACTGATTCATTTTGATTAACCGCTTTTATCTCGCCTTCAAATCACATAAGGTTGTACATTTTATCAATTACTCAGCTATTGTATAAAAAGTATTTTCTGGATTCTCTATAGAGTCTATTTCGATATAATGGAAATACAGTTATATTTTACAGCTAACTAACAGAGATGGAAACTGAATAGGTGTACTTGATTTTTATTTAAAAAGCTTCATTTTGAGTTACCGCTTTTATCTCATCTTCAAATCACACAAGGTTGATGTACATTTTAGCAATTATTCAGCTAGTGTATAAAAAGTGTTTTGTGGATTCTCTATGGAGCTCTTGTTTCGGTATAATGGAGAATAACTTTTCAAAATCATTTGTTTATGCAATCAACGACAAGCAAAATTATTCTTAAGTGTACGTGGCACGCGTATTAAATCAGTACAAATCGAAAGGAACCGGGTGATTGCTGACAAAACTGAATTGAAAAACCGAATCCAGCTGCGTTGAAGGTGATCTTCAATCACAGCAGCAACCACCTTCTCCACTATTCGGAAAAGGCAGCAGTGGTTTTTCTTACACAGAAATTGATGATCTTTCAGATGAGCCTTGTTTTGTTTAGGAGACCGATCATACTAGATACCTCAATATTGGCGTCACTTATCATGCTGCTGCCACTGACAAGGCCAGTCAGGGGGGCTTGCAGCACTGCATTATCGTATAGTCCTACCCCTCCCCTGTATCGAGGAACAAACGAAACCTGGGAGACTTATCGTACTAGAAACCGGAAATTTTATTTTTTTTGAAAAATTTTTTTTACTATGGCCACCAGGTTTTTTGCATGGCAGCATAGCCGTTTCGTGTTCCCACAGGAATGACGCATCTTATAATATATATCTCATCTGGGAGTCTTATCGAACTAGGTTCAGTGTCGTCGGCTCTTAAACTACCACTACAATTAGATCTGAAAATAAGTGAAAACAAAATACAGGAGGCGAATAACTTTAAACTACTGGGCATAACAATAGACTCAGACTGAATTAAAAGGAACACGTTCAAAATACAAAAACAAAAATAGCTAAATTTATATACGCACTTAACATATTAAAGTCTAACACAAACTTTGAGTCTGCCTTGTCAACATATTTCGCTTATATATATTCAAGTCTCCGATATGGCGTGGTCCTATGGGGAGCCAGCGCAGACGCCCAACAACTCTTCACCATGCAAAAAAAGTGCATTCGAATTCTAGGGAATATACGCATCACGAACAGCTGCCGTCCTCACTTCATAAAAAATAAACTTTTGACACTACCTTCTATATATATATACTGGAAGCTGCCCTCTTTGTTCGAAAAAACCCAGAACTATTTCCAGTAAAACCTGATACTATTAAAACTAGAAAGCAGTATAGAGATAAATCTAATCTAGCCATGTTTAAAAAAGCACCGCAGTATAAATGCATTCTAATTTTTAACAATGTACCGGATGAGATCAAATCGCAACCTGATGATAAGTTATATAAGACCAAGTTAAAAAACCTATTAATAGAAAATTGTTACTACTCGGTGGACGCATTCCTTGATGACAAAAATTTACCAAATTATTATAAGTAAATTGAAATAAAATGTAGGCACTTAGTCTTAGATTAAAATTATACATAAAATAACAGTAATATATATTATATAATTCATTGTGAAGTAAATAGTTGATTCACCTAACTTATTTGACATATACCATAATTGTAAATGTAATAATCGAGAGTTTTTAAATCTAGATTCAATAATATGACAATTGTGTGCCCTTACAGGGTGTCATGAAATTACTTAAATTAAAAATGTAACATCTTATTGTGTATCGACATTACAATGAATAAATAAATAAATAAATTTAACTAATTTTCTGTCACTGACTGTATTTGTAAAATTGACACCAAATACAAATTAGTTAAGCTTAATAAGTTATACGAATTATAAGGGAAAAACATCTATGTAGTTGAAATATTAGCACGAACATTTTCGTGAGCTTATGATTGTTCCTTTTCTTTTTTGTTTTCATTAAGAGACTGTTACTCGCACTTTCAGTTTTCTCTTTCTCTATAAGGATCGTTGCTCAAGAGATCATATAATAGCACGTTATCCACATTAATCACCTGAGCTCGATCACCCAGGTGATTGTATTTGTCGATTATGACTTCTGAGATCCCCCAGGTGATCCTATTGGACCACGTGTCTGTCATGCTCCCCCGGGTGATTACAGTGGACAAAATGATGTCCATTAGGATACCCCATGAAATAATATTATTCCACGAGTGATCCTAGTGGACAAACTTATCCAGCAAGATCACCCAGGTGATTATTTTGGATTATGCTGTATATTATAATCATCCAGGTGATTTTTACGGACATAACAATGTCCATTAAAATCATCCGGGTGATCTATTTATACTTTTTATATTTAATAAACGTCACACTAATTACAGTGATTACAACAGGCTGATGATTTTTTTTTATCGGTCTATTAGGTTCGGAGCATATTCCAATCAAACAAGCAAATAAAAAAATAGGTACTACGTCTTTAAACAATACAATCGCGTTTACAGACTTGACACACCCGGACTTGAAACGTCGGGATGTATTCTAAAATTCATTAAAAGCCATTAATTCGAACAAACATTTGTCATTAATAGAAGATTATCCATTTACAGGATCACCTGGATGATTTTAATGGGCATTGTTATGTCCGTAAAAATCACCTGGGTGATTATAATATACAGCATAATCCAAAATAATCACCTGAGTGATCTTGCTGGATAAGTTTGTCCACTAGGATCACTCGTGGAATAATATTATTTCATAGGGTATCCTAATGGACATCATTTTGTCCACTGTAATCACCCGGGGGAGCATGACAGACACGTGGTCCAATAGGATTACCTGGGGGATCTCAGAAGACATAATCGGCAAATACAATCACCTGGGTGATCGAGCTCAGGTGATTAACGTGGATAACGTGTACCTATCATTGCAACATAACATTTTCTCGATCTTCAAAGCTACTATCGCTATAATTGAATTGTACGTACCCTGGCTACCCGTTTCGGGAATACAGGCGGGCACGTATGAGTTTCCTGTGTCGTAATCGTCCGCTAGGAGTGGTAGGGCGGTGGCGGCGGCGCAAGCGGCACGAGCAGCGGCTCAGGTGCTCGGCGCGGGCGGCGCGCGGGCCCGCGAGGCGCGCTCCCGCGCAGTCGCGGCCGCCCCGGCCCGCGCCGCGCTCGCGCAGCGCCTGGCGGCGGCTCCAGCGGCGCCGACGACTCCAGCATGAGAGCTCCTGCGAAGACCAGGAACTGACTAAGTACAATAATCATTTTTCTCAAACGTGCTCGAAAACGGGAACTTAAAAACTTTAAATTCTTCTCTTCCTTAATTAATAATCCTACCATAACCCAATCAAAATCAAACATTTATTCTGCAAATAGGCCATAAGGGCACTTTTAAATGTCAAAATATTAATTTACAATTTAGGAAAGTCTGACAGTAAGAATAATAATTTCAAAACTACAAATTACCAAAATTGGCAGATTTTCTCCTATACCTTCGGCAGAGGGGTAAGTATGTCAATGGCGTCTCCTGTCTTAAATGCTCTAAGCTTTAAAATAATATGGTAGAGTCTGACCAGCGAAACGTGATATCGACCTTGAAACAGAATTCTTTATATGGCAATACGCAACACTTGTCAAACCGCAGTACGTTAGCTGTCACGTTGTCTCATTTTTCGGAATAATAAACGGTTATCTCGTATTATTATGTCGAAACCTATCAAAAGTTCTGCGAGGGAGTTAATTTATACAATGATGTGTAAATTTAAAGCGAAACAGGAAGAACGAGCTTGTGTTTTTCGCGAGAAAGAACGATATTTCCATGAAATAATAGCTGCCTCAGGTTAGTACACTCTAATGATGTTGATATTGGGTGAATAGTTGTACAATCCATGGTTTCATTTGGACATATTTCTTCTAGACGTAAGTAGACTATTCGTTAAATTTATCTTAAATTTTTAACGTACGTCAGAAAAACAGGTTTTTTCCTACGTATATAGGTTATGTTCCGATTGTATTGAAAAAGAGAAAATTATACAGTTTGCGTGTGTTTTTAATTACAGAGAGAATGAGGGAGAATCCCGATGACAGCAGCTTAAATGATATTACTAATGCTGTGAAGAGTTTACAACAACTAGAGGAGAATAGTCAGCTCAAAACAGAAATTCAATTTGTGCAAGAAATTTCTGCGATGACAGGTAAAATATTCTGACAATAAATTAATTTTCTTAAGTGTGTTGAAATCCAAAATTATATCTATCATAATATATACATACCTAACAATTAAATCACATTATAATATTACTAGCAGACATATGGTTACAAAGATACAACTAGGATAAATCCTAAGATGACATAGATTTCAAATAATATTACAAAAGGTAGGTTATAGGATACTAAATAAGTTTCACTTTGATCGATTCCGATATTGGCCAATGGAATTTATTAACCGCACCACCCCTATTGGTCATGTAGTGTTAGTAATTTATCAATTTACCATATAAAGGTGTTTTTATAAGTTATAAAATGTTTTATACTTAATTATAGGTTGGATATTAGTGATTGACTCTGCCGGAAACCATCATTTTCAATTTCATTTTTTTTTAATTTTCAGATGTAAGTATCGCCATCATCAAAAGAATAAAAAAAGGAGGTCAAGCAAATGCAGGTGTTTGGAATACTCCTGGGAAAAAGCGTCCACATAAACCAACAGTTGCCAATTTGGACAGTTTTGATATTAATGCGATCAGGCAGAAGATCAATGAATGGAATCATCACAACATTAGAGCCATTTATTATAAATGTAACCAGTGACAGGGACTCGAGTAGTGATTCTGAGGAACCAATCGAATTTTTGGAATCTGATTTTGACTACGATAGTTAATTAAATTAAGTTTAGTTCCGGTTATGATTTGTAACTATTTTAAATAAATGATGGGTACTAAACAGACAGAAGTGTTGTTTCTTTTTGTGTTAAGTATTGGTATGGTATAGAAAATTGCATTGTCTAACAGTCTGTAAGTTTGCTGTCCAAAGCTCCATAAGTTAAAAGAAAGATCTATTCTTTTTCAGTTATTTAATCAATCAATGCAAGTATTAACAACTAAGTATGATCTGTTTTTATAATCCGAGAAACTGAAATTACAGATAACAATAGTAGATCATTTGATAAAATCCTCTATCTATAAACGAAATGTCATTTTAGAATCCTGGATCTCTTTCGCACTTTCGCTATTCCCAACACAATCACGCACTAATTGTTAACTGTAAGGTATAAATTACCTGCTACGCAAAGATTGTCTGGAAGAGATCGCTTTTTAGCGACAAGACATCGTGTTGTTGCCTAGTTTTATTTTCCTTGTACAGTTTTCACTTTGTGATTTAAATTTAATAAAGCATATTTACTTACTTAATTCTAAAACGATCAAAATCATTTATTCCTTGTATATACAGGGTTACCACACTTATATTTTTTGAATTTCGCGGTAATATTCAGTATCACGTTTCGCTGGTCAGACTATATAAACAAAATTGGTATTTCGTAAGAAAAATACACTTACGGCCAATGTACTAAACTTAAAAAAGAATGGCAGGAAAGTAGTATGTGTATTGTTTTTTCAAAAAACTGTGGTAGTGTTAAATTTTGTATTTCACAATATAAATGAGTTCAAATGGTGAAGGAATGTTGGCCAATCACGTGTCGCCGTTACTATACTCTTATAAAATTGACCAATCGCGTCACGCCGCGGACATAGAACAAAAGACATCAACGAGCGCCCGACCCATGTGCCTAATCTTCATTTCCACCGGACCAGTTTGTTTTTATTTAGGTTTGTTTAATTAATTTCCGTTGACTCGTAGAAAAAATAGTGCATGCAATAGTTATATAACGAGAGTCCCGTAAAATACGGAAATTCCCATAGTTATTCAGAAAAGGAACAACTATAGGTACAGATACATTTCTTTAATTTGTGCCTCTCTTAGGAACACCAAAAACATGTAAAAAAGGGGTCTTAAAATCGACAGTTCCTTTTCACTGTTACATTCTGCCGGCCAAAACCAAGCCTAATAGTAGACTGCTAGCTAAGTCAGTTTTGCGGACTACGTGGATGCGGCACATCATCATCATCAGTCGTTCCCTCAATGCTGAGGACATAATGTCCAATTCTTGGTCATAGGCTCCTAACACCCACAATATATGAGGATGCGGTCCTGACATACTGTCGATAGTCGACAACTTAGGCTCAGTTTTATAAAGTTCCGTTAGACCTTATGTCGGTTTGTTATGTCAAAAAATGTACTGAGTTACTCATATTTAATCTAACATTTGGTCTAACGGATCTTTATAAAACCCGGCCTTAACGTAGCTGGATGGACTGGTTTGTTCGCCATGCAGTCCATGGTATTATAGATTTTCTCTCAAAATATTGAATATACGAAGAGTTTGTATAATTATAATTTTTGTTGAAGTATAAAGGTTATGACAATTTAAATCTGGCATAAAAGAAAAAAATGTTAAAGTATGACGTTGAATTAAATGACGATACAAACTGCGACACAATACGTCTGTCATTCATGTAAACATTGTAAAAAGGTCTTTTATTTTGTGTTTCGTTAATTTTCTTGGGCTTGTGGATATATGTCGCCGACTCAAACCGTATATTTTCTCATACTGAAGAACGTGCTACAAGTTTGAGTTCAGTTATTATTTATTTTTATACTGTGTTACGTCAACTCAAAACAGGAGCCACGTTGCGTGACGTCACGCGGCCAAAGTCACGTGGTCAGCGCACAGTATTTTTTTTAAATACATTTTTTAGTCCTTTTTCTAGAAAAATATGAAAAAATAAGAGTTTTATGCAACTCTCCAGCATGAGACGAATCTAATGACATATCATTTATTAAAATCGGGCCATAACTGTAGATCTGATGGGGTGTACAAAAATCGGCCTCGCGTAATATACATATAGATTAGCTATTTAAGTCTCAAACCTTACTGAGACCACTCGGCAAGCCTAGTGATCTAAACGCGGTTCTCGACTAAAAGCATACTAGTATATTATGCCACTGGTGTATAAGAAGGGTATAAAAAAGGTGAGTGGTGTGGGTTGCGATGTGAGCCTTGGCGAACATCGCAAGTAAGGACACCACGAGCTTTTTTATACCAGTTATACACCGTTGCATACAATACTTTTTCTACGACTCATTTCAAATAAAAAGTAAGTATTTTTCAGACTTTTCACGCGCCATATTTTCCCTTAGTAATTGTGCAACTTACCTACGCAATTTCTTCTGTAAAGCTAAATAACTTCGTGGATTTTTTAGAAGAATCAACGTACCTACACATTTTCTTCATGAACACAAAAAAACGTTTTATTTAAGTAATATAATCATTTAACAGCTTGAATGTTTTCATTGTCAATTAGGAATTTGGTAAGAAATTAAAAATATGACACTTTGTTTATGGTTTTTTTTTAAACTGGAAGACTTGGCATTCGACCTAAACTGAATTCAAATCAGGATCGAATGTTAACTGTTTCGTTTTTATAAATATATCCGAAAATAGATAAAACTTGTTACACAACACAAAAAGACGATAAATGTATGTATTTGTATTAGTAAATAATATAATATGCATTAATTAATACATAAAAACTATAGCAAAGTTGCGTTAAGTTGGCAGCACTGATTTAAATCATAAAAGTTTCACTTGAACGCACCAAAGAATGACTATTAAACATAGTATTTGTAGTAGTCTGTGGCAACCAACTCTGCTTTAATTTTTCATTAAAGTAGGGTAAGGAGTGTGTTTTTGGGCAATAGACTAGATATACTTTTTACAGAATAAATAAAGTATGTATTTATATTAGAGTTCATGATTGCTTAAGTCGCGAAAAAAAATACGGGAGTAGAAAAACTACTATTATCTACACCCATACAGTAAATCCTCTTTAATGTGCTCAAAAAGTGTACGTAAGGACCAGCTTTACAATATCGCGCCGGCCCAGGGCGGAGATGGCCATAATAACATCGACAATGGTATCGTTATGGCCATCTCCGCCCATAACGATACAGGCTCGTGCTCAAAAGACTTCATCGGGCTCACGCTCGACCTCACTACACTTGCAACGCAATGGTTCCTGAACACATGAAAGAGGATTTAATATACGGATGTAGATAAAGTAGTGTATGCAACTGTACATAATTAGGCCTTAAAACACTCGTGCGATCCTATTATGAAACTGGCTGACGCTCGTTTCATAAAACCACACTCGTGTTTTAAGACCTCTCATTATGTATCAATTGCATAAACTACTATTATAATACGCGGGTGCTGCCGCGTGGTCAGAAAGTTACGAATAAAAGTATAAGGTTTTAGTAACTTTTTTAGAAGCCTTTATTTACCAGCGACGGCGTCCGCCGAGGGCCCCCCGGTGTCCAGCTGCACGGGGCGCTCGCGCCGCGACGCGTGTCGCGCGCCGCGCGGCCGCCCGCGCCGCGCCCCGCGCGACGACCGCGTCGCGGACCACGACGACGCGCGCCCCACTGGGGAAAATGCTGGGAAACAATACTTATTTTAATAAATAGTTTGGTTCGAGGACTAAACAGAAAATCATTGTACGGCGTAAATTAGGTACGTTATCATAAAACCAGTCATTTAAATTCGTACGAATATGTGAATATGACACTGAATTTCTATTGCTTGGTATTAAGAAAGAGGCGCCACACGAATACAAACAGCGAAGTGAGGGACCGGTCTTATACAAAAGAAGACCACGCTAAGAACGCAAGACCACGTGCTATGCGGCGAGCGCGTGCGAGCGGGATGCCATGATTAGCTATCAAATATTAGTTTCGTTAGACAGAAACCCTTCCGTATGTAAGTACTATTTATTGTTCTGGTGCCAATATAAACGAGGCCTAAAATAAATTGCTTGTATGAGTTACGTGTGTGCGGTAGTTACTGCAACACACTCTGTTATTGTATCTTACGTGCGTGCGGCGGGGTGAGGTGCGCGTCCCGGGGCTCGCGAGGGTCGCGAGGGTCGCGGGGGTCACGCGGGTCGTCGTCCACTCGCAGCGGGCTGCCGGGCTCCGAGCACGACGAGCGCCCGCGCTTCGCCTCCACGGACGCGGGTTGCTGCAACACACACTCTGTTATCCCTTTGACAGCCAGGGACGGCTGTAGACGTCAGCGGAAATTCGTGCCCCAGGCGCCATTATAAATAATGTAAAAATGCTATCAAATTGGTTCTAGGAGTTGTATTTCAGTTTTTGAACAGTTACATTTGGACGGCCACTGACGTCGGTGGCTTCTGGGGCACCGCGGTTTGTTCCGCCGCCCGGCTCTCAATAGCTAAAGCCATACGTTCCACTACGAATACTTTTCCAATAATACACTCAACACACACTTGTATATTTTTTAATGCGCGTTATGTTTAGTTTAGGCGGTCGGTCATAATTATAACGTGAAGTATAATAAGAAAACCCCCATACAATTTTATTAAATTCGTTACTTACGGGAGGTAGCGCAGCTGACTTTCTTTTTCTTTCTCTTTCTTCTTGTTTTTTTTCTTCCGATTTTTGTCGGTCTAAAATCAGAATGGCGTTAATTTAAAAATAGTGGTCAGCTTCTTTCAGATAATACTACAGACATCCAAGACACTTACACTTCAGTTCTATTTCTTCGTCGTCCAGCAATAACGAGACGACTTCCTTTGGCTTGAGTGTGTCGGGTTTAAAATTACCGCCGCTTATCACCATCCTTTGAATCTACGAATGAACAGTGAAAATTATAAATAAAATCCTAAACTCCGAAACGCCCTTGTCGCCTTAGTGTCCGGTTAAAGGTTAACCCCCTTATTCATAAACGTCTATCACGCCTATATTAATTAACTAACCGCTAAAGTTCGTTTGTCCTTATATGTCACTTTGACATTGATGTTCGTGAGTATGGGACAAAGAACATTTTAGTTGGCAGAGGTTTTTTAAATTTTATGAATAAGGGGGTAAATGAATAGAGTGTCACGGCGGGGGATAAGCGGACGTAAACAATCTCATAAAAACATTCCATGTAAGAAAAAAAATATTCATGTCAATAATATACAAAAAAAACAATAATACAATTTTGAGACTTGGGAATCACACAACTTTACCTCATTTATTAATTTCTGCATACCTAAGACTATCTTATTGTGTGTTTGCCAAGTCACAACTCTATATGTTACGACAAAATTCAGGGTTCTAGCTTTAGCCAGCAGAAAATTATGGGATGTTGAAAATGGCCTGAATAACTTCGAGAAAAGGATGGTACGGCCGTGCCTCTACGTTTTGCTCGACTTGGCGGGTGCAACGATTGACAAAATTTAGTATCTAGTCACAGTATCCTTTATATCACATAATTTCACTGGAATACTACAGGTTTATCACCTCATCTGTGCCAGTGACTGACCTCGCTCTTCTCCCGTGCCCGCTGCATGATCCGCTCCTCGATTGTTCCCTTGCAGATGAGCCGGTAGACGGTCACCTGCTTGGTCTGACCGAGTCGGTGCGCGCGGTCCATCGCTTGTTGGTCTACAGTCGGATTCCAATCCGAATCGTAGAATATCACCTGTCAGAATACAACCAAGTACCTATATTATTCCTCAGTGCGTAACTTACGCGAATTACATGCAGTAACTACTAATGCGTAGTAATTCCTGTAGTTTGCCAGCAAAACACACAAAGGCGTTTTGGATAAAATTAAGATCTATGTAGACGTAATCCATAGGCAAAGATAAAAATGCGTTATAAGAGTGTATAGTTTGTTCGGTGATCTAAGACCAAAGAGCCATAAAAGAAGCAATAAAATTAATTCCGTAACAATACCACTTTTTATTTGGAATGGTCAGAAGTCGCAACACGAATTTTTCAATTGAAACCTTAGCCTAGCTTCTTTAAAGCTTAAAATACCTTTTGTGTTCCGTAAACACAGGTTATCTCAACAACTATATTTGTTGTTTTTCAATTTTGGCCGATCCACTTAAAGAAAACAATGCTCTTGCTGGGGTAACCGAAAAAACACTAATGGCCACGTTGCAAAAAGTCGTAATCACGCCTTGAATGTTCAATCGATTATCGACTCTATCTCCGTAAACAAAAGATTACGAGTGCACTAATAGAAAACTGGCGGTCCAGATGCCTTCTATTCGTACTATTCTCAGATATTCAGGTAAACGCCGCCGGGTGTATTGGGCCATGCGTGTAACGTAACATTTCTATTAAAGCATTTTTTTAAGTATTGGCAAATGCCCTAGTAGATAATCCGGTAGTGCTGATGCACATGCAGTCTTTATTTACGAAGTATGCTTATCTTTTATGACGGACGATGTTGAGGTAGCAAACCGCACAATAGGACAATGAATTGGCTATTTCACTACATTTTTTTTTAATGGTGTAATTCGAACCAGTTTTGTATGTATGTAAGCACTTTATTGTACACAATAACAGGTTAAAACAATATACATGTCACATAAGATTAGAGTACAAAGGCGAACTTATCCCTATGAGGGATCTCTTCCAGCTAACCTTTGAGGGATTGAGTGTATAGTGGGAGAATGAGATAGACAAACTTACACAATGAGTTTTTTGATACGATCAAATGTTTGTTTGGACCAATTACAATTAGAGCAAAATAAAAGACGACAAAGAGAGCTAAATTACAGCATAGCTGACGAGCACTAAAAACGCTCCATACTGATAGACAGTGAAATGTGACGTCACAGTGTATTGGTGTCGTAATCCAGTTGTATGGAAAAACGAGTATTTTGCCATTTTAGTCGTGAAATATTGCGTTTACGGACATAGTTGCCGTACAATTTCTTTTTTATTGAAACATGAGATTGGTAATTTTCAATTAATATTTGAAGTTTTTACGATTTTGATTAATGTGTCTAAGTTACTATTTATTGTGATAAATTTTAACATGTGTCAAATACCCGATTGGACACAAGAAAACCACAAATACTATACTGTCAAATATTTTTATCGCATTACATTTTCTATTAGTGTCACTTGACATTAAACTTTAATGCAAGCTATTACGCTAGCTTTTGCTATGTGTAAGAAATCACTTACGATATTTTACAATAAACTAAGTAATTAGTTGATCTTAATGGCTATTCGGGCTTGAACCAGCGGATGGACTATAACAGGTTAAAGTATTGGCCATACTCACAGTGTCAGCAGCAGTGAGGTTGATCCCCAGACCGCCTGCTCGCGTTGATAGAAGGAACACGAAGATATCTGTTCGCGCCTTTAAAATATACTCAGATTACATTTTAGGGTCGCTAACTGCTACAATAGTTCAAAATATTACAATTTATTATTTATTTACCAATTGCTGTCTTAGAACGTAACGCCTGATTCAAACTAGAGAACCATGACATTCCGATACAAAAATATGTTGTATATATATAGCACACACATTGGCTTTTCGGAAGAGCAGATTAAGACAGAATACATGCAGATAATAAATGATTACTTGGAAGCCTCATACCTGGAAGTCAGCCACCATGTCGCGTCGCGCCGATATCTTGCTGGAACCGTCTAACCGCATGTATTTGTGTTTTCTGTGCCACATGTATTCCTGACAGATAATTCCCCATGTTAATTTTGAAATATATTCAAATTTATGTACAGAACCATAAATTTTAGTCTACATGAATTGATAGCACTAACACAAGCTTAGATAAATAGGAAAGTATGCTTACTTCTAGCAGATCGATCATTTTCGTCATCTGGCTGTAAATGAGCACACGGTGCCCTCTCTCTTTGAGCCGTTTTAGTAGCGAGTCCAGTACTGTGAGCTTGCCAGCGTCGCTCACTAGCTGGTTTTTATCTGTTGACAAAGCAAATAAATTCAGCCCTTCTTCTTTCAACACTGGTTGATACAGCCAGATCCCTGCATGAGGGAGTTGTATCTATACTCGTATTTTTTAAAGCAGCGCCAATAACCTGTGAAAATATGATTTTGGTGGCGTTTGCGCGGACGTTATCTGCGACCTACCGATACCGAACATCAGGATAACATTATAGAGATATACGGGTGAAATAAAATAATTCGGGTCGCTAATCAGTAATCTGTAAAGACACGTATAAGAAAAGTCATAAAGTGAAGAGTCACGACAGAGGACCAGGCTTCGAACTCTTTTACAGTACCTGGCACTTGTAGCGGCGCCCAGCCGGGCGGCGGTCTCGCGGCCGCCACGAGGCGCGCCAGCACCGCGCAGCCCGCGCCGCTCTCCGCGTGCCTGTGCCGCGTCAGGTGGTACGCGAACTGACGCGACGACGCGAACGGCGTCAACGGGCACACGCACACCTACGCAAACGAGCTCTTTACTAACTCAGCGCTTACATAAAGGTACATACAATACAATAGTAGTAGTTAAGTACTAACCTAGGGCGCTAAAACTATGAATGTCACAGATCGCATGTATTTGACGCGCCGTACGCAAGGGCGATAAATATACGATCTGTGGTTTTGTTTATTACCGACCGAGGTATGTACAAAAATATGTCTCCCCCTTGCCAGGAAGTGGGATTTTCCGGACAAGGAGCGTGCCGTAATTGCTACTTTATGTGTGACATAAAATCCATTACCTATAGAATACAATACAATACATTTGTATTTACAAAGTGTACAAGAACTTCAGAACACAGTACAGAACATTAGGCTTAAGGTCGGTTTCCACCAAACGGCTCGCATCGTATCGGATCGGAATGGATACGAACAGATGCGGTGACAGTCAAATGATTACCACCAAACGGCTCGTATCGCATCAGATCAGCATGGATACAGCGACAGCCAATCGCGTCCAGCAGGATGTCGACGTAGACGATCGGCTCCGTACCGTCGTTAGCGAACGTACCTATCAGTTTCGGTGCCTAGTCTAATAGTTTCATTACTACCGCGTTGAATGAAGTGTTTAATTAATAATAAGAAGAAAATAATTACACGGAATATACGGCAAAAACGGTGTAAAGTTGGCGCCCGGCCACGGCGTTGAGCGCACGCGACGACAGCCGAAAGGATCCGATCGGATACGACGACAGACGAAAAGATCCGATTGGATACGACGACAGGCGAACGGAGCCGATCGCAGCACACTTTCGGGTACGATCGCTTGTCGCGGAAGACGCCGGTCAAGCTGCTGTGCGCGGCTTGGTAATATAGACTTAAATCCTGTATACATGATTTAATATCATTTAAAGATTGTAAAATCCGTTCCGATCCGATGCGATGCGTGCC
Organism: Epiblema foenella; assembly: GCA_963556455.1. Classification (NCBI taxonomy): domain Eukaryota; kingdom Metazoa; phylum Arthropoda; class Insecta; order Lepidoptera; family Tortricidae; genus Epiblema; species Epiblema foenella. The sequence goes on along the minus strand of OY747096.1, from coordinate 26,455,847 downwards.
GTTTGGTGGAAACCGACCTATAAAGTAGAATACAACATGCGGTCTTATCGCTAAAGTACGATCTCTTTCAGACCTTTGGATGGAGGAGATTATAATGCAAGTTATGGCATGATTTACCAGTTGAACTCGAATATTATTAAGAGCTTAGGTACTTTGTAAGGTGTGCAGATAAAACGTGAGAACAACGTCGTTACTAGTCCGGCAGCAAAACAAAAATATAACTTAACGACGAGAAATCTCTTTCCTCCATGAAAAGTTCATTATCACAAATTGAGTTTCATTACATCAATTACAGCAACTTAACAGTATAATCTCTAAAAAGGCGTAAGGAATACTCTCAGAAGAGAAGTTACTTTGTTTACCTTGGGTTGAGCAGTACATAAGAAAGCCGGTAGGCCTGTTGGCACATCTTGATACACTATAGGCGCTCTCTCCACATGCGGAAACTCCGTAACTTCCGCGGTTGGCACTGACATCACTCCACCCTCTTCAGTCTTTATCTCATTCAACATCTCCGACTGAAACAAAACATAAACAATACAATTGAAACAGACAGTTTATTTCAAAAAGTGAAATGGTTTATTTTATTCCTAAATATTACTTTCAATTTACCTGATCATCTCGACTTTTCAAGTTCCTACTTCTCATGTTTCTATGTTCTATCGTCTCCGCCATGTAGTGGATGCTTTGTTCCGTGTGAGTGTAAAATGGACCTCCTAAAAAACAAGCACGTTACATAATCACGCAAAAGCCAACCCTGTTGTGTATGCAAACGCTTGTTTTTTTTTTACCATAAAACAATAGGTCTACAATGTCACTTAACTGTACAAAGGCATTCATTATCCGCTGATTTACCTTGAATCCACAATGGGTCAGTAAACAATAGATCTCTCCACATCAAACTATCTGTCTTCCTCTGCCTCAACACATCGCCATCGGGACATACCAGCAGTCTATGTTTACTAGTGACATTGTCGTAGTAACACGGTTCTATGTCTGTCTCTTCAACCTCGTCTTTTACTTCCGAACTCGTTTGCTGTTGCCACCAACAGTGTCTATGCCGGAGTTTTTCGTATTTTTCTAAGCATTCTTCTATATGTTGCATGCTAAAATAGAAATGTACTTTAGTTTTTTGAATAAAGGATCATTTTTTATAGAACATTCAACAATATTTCTTTAACACTTACGCGTAAAACCATCCACACAACGTCACTTTGTACAGCTCCATAGGAGACGAGTCAATAAACCTCATAAAGTTGAACATGCCATTTTCCTCCTCGCTCAAACTTCTGTGTGTATACTCAGGTGTCAGTATATTTAGTTTGTTGTACAGTAAGTGCCTTTTTGAAGGTATACTCCGCAGTAAGATAGCATCCTCGGCTATGAGCTTTGGTAAGTGGTAGTCGTCGACTTGCATTGCGAAAGGTGAGCGGACATCGCGGCGCTCGAACAGTTCAGGGTGGTTGCATACCTGGGATATGAAGGTTTTTGGATCATATTGCTAAGTTTTTTAATCTAATTACTAATAGTAAAAATAAGAATATTCCACATTATAACAAACTAATCTAACAGTGACAGAACGTAATCCTCGTCCGTCGTGAAATTATTTGCAACGTTTAAAATACCTTATTTAAATAGGTTGGCAAATAGGTACCTTCCTGAATTGCATAACCAAGTTCATCAAGTTGGATGTGAAATTTTTATCAACATTGTGCCCCGACTCAGAGCCGACGGTGAAGTGCAGCAGTTCCTCGATTTTGATCTTCTTTTTCAGTGCTGAAAAATAGATTATTACAACATAGAATTATTATAAATTTTCTATAAGACGTGTTGACATCCTCCAATCGTACGTGAATATGAACTTGCTAAAAACTTGTGTGTGTTGTCTATTGTATTTAGCATCTTTATCGGCCACGACTTCGAATTATAGCGGTGCGTCATGCATGACAGCGAGAGGCGGCGCTCTGGTCTCTCACTCCCGCGAATTTCAATTGTTGTCACCCCTACTAAAGCTCAACAAAAGAGTAAATTACTAACCTATGTACAAGAGTTTCTGCCTGATGGTGAGCGGACAATGCACCATAATCTCAATCTTGTCTGAGAGCTCATTCTCCACGTCCTTCTTGATCCTCCGCAGCATAAACGGCTTCAGGATCATGTGCAGCCGAGACAGGTGCTCTGCAACAAGTCAATACTGATACAAACAGGCTGTTACCGCACCATCTTCCAACTTCTTGAAGTGTCTAATGAACCCGAGGTCAATGTTAAGTAATATGCAGCGAAGAGAAGAAGCAAAGATTGACAATATGTCGGTTCGGTTTTTAAAGAGTAACTTGACATAGTGAATGACTGTCACTTATCCGGATCATTTGTGCCATTGAATTGGGTTGTGGTGTGTGTTTACGACCACGCTGCTTCTTTGTTTACCTAATTTCTAATCTTAAAAAACAAGGTATAGATGATGATAGTGATAATGGTGATGACGGATAAAATCACACATCCTTTTCAACATTTGATGCAGGATGGTTAGTGAATTTTGATTATATAAATGAAAATTCACATATGTACAAACAACATTTATGTTATCAGTCATGCAGCTAACTCACTTTCATCAATAGTGCTCTTGTTCTCAGCGTGGCTCTCAATGTCCTTGGAGAACCACTCGTTAAACTCATCGTGCGAGTCGAACAACGTTGGCATGATAAAGTGAAGGAGCGCCCACAGCTCCGCCATGCTGTTCTGGATCGGAGTACCTGTGAGTAACAGATGCTATGAAGTATTATTTTAGTAAGTGGTGTATATGTACTTTTTCCGGAGGAGCATTCGTTCTTTGATGGGTAACCGCTATGAGTGGTTATTAACTGTGCGATCCCGGCATCTGCAGTCGTTAGAGGCCTTCGGGCAGCTTGAGAACTTCTAACAGTAAGTTGCCCACGCCTTTGACAAACCTCAGTGGCGTGCAGTCCATAAAGACAAAAAGACACTGCCTACCCTGTCATTGTGACAGTCATATATTTATCTAGGTATTATAATCAATAAGTTTAATAAGCAATCCACAATGGATAAATCACAAAACTATAAATTAACGTTAACGCCATCTATCGACTCCTCAAAATAAAATTAGTTTCGATTATCCCAATTCCAACGGGATGCGACGGCAATGGAACCAATACAGTATCACGCTACACTAGCGCCGCGGCCGACTGCGGTGAAGGCACAAACTATTCCTGCCTAGATTTATCTATGTGTGCCTGTGTAGCGACGCAGATACACTGTAGTGTGCACCCCTATAACACGAGACATTCAACAACAAAACTCACGCACACAAACGCACAGGGTAGGCAGTGTCTAATCCCGAGCGCCTACGAAGCTTTACGAACTACCTACTACTCCGAGCCGAGCGAGTTAGTTACACGGCTATTTGAAATAGTTACATTGCTCAAATAATTTGTGCAAAAAACGATAATTACGGTAACTATTTCTTTTTTCCCGGATATATTTGAATGACAAAATTTATTTATTTTTTCTTCTTGGTCGCCATTGTTTGTTGTGTTGAGTATTAGTGTTCGGTTCGAGGTGTGAAGTGATAGATTTTAGTTAGAAAAATGGATAATTTTCACTGTGAAAGTGGCTGTAGTAGTGTGTGCACGCTAAAAAGATAATGCGTTTGCAAAACTTTCTTTCATAGAAAAAAAAAACAGGTTATAGAAAAAGGCCGGAGTACACCGGAATTGGAATTAATACAAATTAAAGGAAAAGTGACACGCACTTAAATTTAATAACAAACAATACGATACCTATCCGTGGCTAACAGGTTGTGTAAATAACAATCGCCTGTTTTGTTCCCGTGTGTGTTATTTACTAATAAAAAGCGCCACTTTGAATATCCACAAATTGATAATGTCTATAAAATCAATCGATATATTGATATTGGAGGTGGAAAATCTCACCCATCGATGATGACGCAATGCAATAATTTTGGTTAGTCAATACTCAATAGCTTTAAAATATTTGCCTACCCTGTCAAAAAACTCTGTGCACGCCACTGACAAACCTAATCCCAATGAGGTCTAGTTTCCCCTTAGGTTGGAAGGTCAGATGGCAATCACTCCCGTAAAACCTAGCGCCTACTCCAAATCTTGGGATTAGGTAGCGGACCCCGGTGCAAATGTACTGAGTGTATAGAGACTTCTTTCTTCAGTATGTACATCAGTAGCCGGAATTATAGATAGGACCACACTAACCTGACAATAACAATCTGTTTCTACAGCTGAACCCAAGCAGCAGTTTCCACCTCATACTGGCTGAACTCTTTATCGCCTGAGCCTCGTCCAGTATCATGTACTGCCACGACACTCGATTCAGGTATTTGAGATCGCTGACTACGATCTGGTACGACGTCACGACTACGTGGAACGCAGCCTGTCGCGTGTGCAGATCTTTACGCTCCCAGAATTGTCGAAGAATCTTGCGCTCGTTGGGGCTGCCCCAGTATGGTACCTGGAATATACTGTTTAATCAATAATTCTCCTTAGACCGTCCAGTTTTATGTACGTCCTTGACTAAGTTTAAATGTTCTTGCATTAATGGGAGATCAAGTAAAGTAAGTTCAGAAACTTCACATTAATATAAGTCTTATTATTGATCCACACCGTCCCCCGTCGTCTACCGGTCCCTGGGATCTCCGGGATCATAACAAAAGAATGCTATTGTTTATTTTTTTCACCGGGAGACGACGGCTGTAACTATCTTCGTCTAAAGAGTTTGTGGAGTCAATTCTGGATGACGTCCTAGATGTCCCCCTATGAAATCGTAAGTTATACGTCCGAATTACTGGGCCACTAGTATCAACACTAATTGCTTGAAGTAAATTTTCCCTTACAACTTTGAAGTCTGGCACGAATCTCTGCAGCTCCTGCTGCCAGTTGTGCAACGTCGATGCTGGGGATACCACGAGGAACGGACCCCACACGCCGAGCCGCTCGGCCACGTGGCAGAGAAACGCTATGCATTGCACGGTCTTCCCCAGACCCATCTCATCAGCCAGGATGCCGCTGATACCCTAATGAACAATGATAGAAACTATTGAGTCTGTCCAAAGAGCACATTTGTATTGTTGTAACGTAACTGATCGTAAAACTTAGCCAGACAAAATTATACTTCTAATTATAAGGCCAAACTCGCGTATTGTCACTACGGGCGACCTGTTTAGAGCCCTTTGAGAATTCTTGTTTAGGCTAAGTGTTAATCCCTTTTTGGTGGTAGCCCTAGAGTGTACCTTGAGTTAGGAACATATTGGATTTCTCGAGCGCGGCAGTTAAACCTTAACTGATGTGGTATACGTCTCACAGACGTCATGACTATTATTATGAACTATGTCACCATTACGTAAGTCTTATTCTAAGAGTGCTCTGAGACCACGTCGTCGTCACACGAGGGCTGAGAAAAAGCAAGTATCAGTACCTGATCATACAGGTTAGCCAGCCAGTTCATGCCCTTCAACTGGTATCCTTTCAGCGTGCCTTGGAATATGTCCGGCTGAGCGTGATCGCCTCGAGCAGGCGCTTCGGGCGCAGGCGCTGGGGCGGCGGCGGCGTCAAACTGCCGCGTTCGCGCACGCTCAGTGCGGAACGCTTCCCGCGCGTTACGCGACGCTCGCGCTTTCATCGCTTCGCTGAAAGTTAATAGGTTTTCATTAAACGTGTCACAATGCGTACTTCAAAGGCCAGGACACACTGGATGCGTCCTGGCCTTAAACGGACCAGTAAGGGCAGTTTCTAGATTGTTTATCGCTAGGCGAATATATTCTTAGTAAACCGTTCTTTATGAAACAACTTTAGAAATCGCTAATGAATCTTATTTTTATCAAAGATCAAATAAATGTTAAAAGCCAAACAAGGTTAGGCTGTACAATTTGATAGGTCATCTAAATGTCCTTTTGATTTGCAGCCTCTTTAAATCTCAGTTTACCCAAAGAACCTACCTGTCATAACTATCAATAGCAGCAAGCCTAGGGTCCCTGTCCTCATCCAATTGCCTCAGAATCCTGTCTGCCCCGTCGCCATCTTCCCCCGCATTCATCTTGCGCTGCATGAAGTGCGCGTACAGTTCAGTCTGCGTTATCAGGAAGTTCAACTTGCGACGTTGCCGCTTCGCTTCCATCAGTTCGACGTCCATCTGTTACGTGAAATAAATAATATTTGATTTTTTTTCGTTCATAGTATTAAGTGGCATGCCAACTTGCGAATAAATTCATCAATGTTGATCAGTTATTCCTTAATAAATTTTCTGCTACCTACCATAAACATGAAAGTTTCTCATTGTATAATTTACCTTTCTCTGTTCTTCCGCCTCCCTCTCCATGCGGCGCCTCGTTTCTCTCTCAGCGCGATCGTATCTCCTCCAGTAGGCTTGCATCTCTCGGCTGAGCCGCTTGCAGCGCCACACAGTTTCTTTCATATTCTTCTGGGACTGCACATGTAAAAATGAAACATGGATTACGTGCAACAAGAGCGAAAATAGGCATGATGACAAAAAACAATTTTCACGACATCGAACCAGTTTTTAAAGACGATCAAATGTTTGTGTGGGACCAACTACCATTAGAGCAACACAAAAGACAAAAATTAGAGACAAAGTACAGCACAACTAACGAGCACTGAAAACGCTCCATACTGATTGACACGCAGGCGTGACGTGACGCCTGCATGACCGCGTACTACCGTTGTATGAAAAAAAGGGAAATTTGCCGTTTTTGTCGTGAAATATTGCGTTTATTAGCCACACTATGTTATAAATTGTAACATGACTCATTGTCCCTATTACCCGCGTTCTAAATGCCTTGCACTATGTACTCTGCCCGTGTTCGTGGCAGCGCGCGATCAACGCTTATAGGATAGACTGCGTTTTGTGACCTCCATACTTCCGATACTCTTGTTCTCTAACTTTATTGTTTAACTCACCTGCATAGCAACATGTCTCCAATGTTTACAGCACAGGGTCGCCAGCCTCTTCCTTTGTAACATAACCTCTCTGTGCGTGGCTGTTCTAGCCCGCTGCACCTTTCCAAGTTCTTTCTTGACTAGCAGCTGCCAGTGCCGTCGGCGACGAGCAGTTAGGGCTTCGGGTGTCTTCAGAGTGGATAGCTTTTTGCGACCCCTGGAAAATTAGGTTTGATTAATATCGTTGCCGATTTCGTATATCTATCTGTTAAGAAACTATAGCAAATCCCATGGGGATTTCCCAATACTAAATGGACACTGAAATACCAGTTTTGTTTTAAACAGATATCTTTTATAGCAAAGTGTGTAAGGCGAAAAATAAGGTAAACAAAATATTTACCTTACTCCAGGTTTCTCTACTATAGTAAATTCATCATCTTTCTCTTCCTTTATATTTCTTAGCTGCTCTTCCCAATCTAAGTCATCAGGCTGAAAAATAAATGGGAGTAATCAAATAGTCAATGTTAGATAGTCAATATTTTGAATCATTCATAACATTAATTACAAGTTAACCATGTCTGTCTACCCCTCCGGGGAAAAGCTGTGATAGTGAGTGTAATGCTATAGATCATTGGTCGACAACAGGCTTTCCTTGCGGGCCGCGAGCCTCCTTATTGACAACCGATAATGTGGTACCTTTTGTGTGCTAGAATCACAAATTATTAACACTTGCGGCCCCCGACAAATTTGTTAACTATGTGGCCTTGATACAGGGTGTCCACTCAAACTCCCAAAAAAAAATCCCTGACTTTTCCCTGACTTTCCCTGACCATTACTTCAAAATTCCCTAACTAAAATATATATTATTTCCTACTCCGGCATTGTGATATGTCAATTAAATGACTGACAGTAGTATTAAAACAGGATATCAATGCAAGTCAAGTCCATACCACCATATCAATACCATACCATACCATTCCACTATACCACCATACCATACTGTACCAAGGATAGACAATTCATAAGTTTAGTTCTAACAGAATCATACGGAATTTCCATACAATACAACACCCAACTGTTATTGTTTAATTTAAAAAAAGGCACGATGCCTTGTATGCAACGTTACATAATTAATAGGTCTTAAATTTCTTAACTCTAACAAAATTCACGTATTGGTCTTAATATTTGTAGTCAGTTACATAAGCAATTTTTGTTTTTTGACATTTTTAATCACTTTGTCATACTAACAGTTTACTGTAATAAACGGAAAACATATTGATCGAAAACTTCTACTAGTTTACTAAAACGGAGAAATTTAGTTATGTCACAAAGGAACATAATTATATCTCTCCAATAGCCTGAAAGTAAAATGCTACTAGACATGATATATGCATGATGTATGCTATAGACTGGATTAAGGTCAGCTAGAGCATGAAACTATCCCTCATTACCAATCACTGGGATAGTTCACCTACAATTTTTTTCATAAATTTTTTCCCTGACCTTATCATGAGTTTCCCTGACATTCCCTGAATTTCCCTGCCCACTTTAAGCTTCCCTGACTTTTCCCTGACTTTCCCTGACTTTCCAGAAAGTGGACACCCTGGGTAAAAGGTTGCCGATGCCGATCCCAGCTATAGACAAACATTTACCATATCACTGGTCTCTCCGAGTCCCTCCTTACCACGCCTCTCTTGCCCTTCAGCGCACCGCGACCGCACTCGAGGCGGCCGGCCCTTTTCTGTCTACCCCGTCTGAACAGGTGTGATGATGAACATAATGCTATAGACAAACATTTACCATATCACTGGTCTCTCCCCGTCCCTCTCTGCCGCGCCCCCTCTTGCCCTTCAGCGCTCCCCGGCCTCGCTCGGGCCGCCCGGGCCGGCCGCGGCGCCCGCGCGCCGGCGCCGCGCCGCGACTCACGCGCCGCTCCGGGTACCGGTCCACCGTCGACAGCAGGCCCGCGCCGTAGTACATGTAGCGTGAGTTCTGATTGAGTTCAAATAAGGTATACTCATCTATCAATATTAAATTACCTACAGACCGACATTTTTTTTCTCGTGAGTGAGACTATCGAATCTATACCTAACAATACAGAAAAACAAACTACTACTTCCACTACTGCTTATTCCAAAGTAAATATTGGCAACCCTCAGACCAATATTTACTTTCTACTGAGTAACTTGCCTTTCCAACTGTATTGCAAATGTAGTATACTTTCACATCATCATCATCCTAGCATAATACAATAATATACTGCGCCAGTGTGGGGGGGACACGACCTACGTCATCAGACTTGCATCAGCCTACCGATCTAGATGATATGCGGATGTGTGTGTCATAGACGATGAGGTCAGTGTCACAAATCCAGATTGTAAGACCTTATTTTCTTAGCACTATGCAAGGATAGTTGCATCCTAAAGGATGCCCGGGGTCTGCTACCTAATCCCAAGATTTGGTGTAGGTACTTGTTTTTAAGGAAACTAATGGTGCCCCCCTGAATCAAATCCTGGAACTAACATACTAACAATTTAAATTTATCTAAAAAAATATCATATTTACCCCTGGGTCCTTATAATACTCCTTAGCATATTTGTTATGGTATAATCTTTCTTTGAGTAATCGTTTGATCCGCTGCTCCTTGCCTATTGGTGTGTCCTCACCACTACTGGTGTCGGATTCTGAGGACAGCAGTACATTTCGGAGCCACTCTCTCTCCTCACCAACAGATGTGAGGTTGTATAGGCGCAGGCGGTCACCATGGCGTTCTGTGACAAATTAATATTACTTAGAGTAATAATTTACTGCTTAACTTTTTGTCTAGTGACTTAAATATAACACACACATTACATTTAAAGATAATTTTAATTCACATCATCTAAAATAATATCAGATTCATGTCAAATATCTTCAATGGCGAAAATAATTGCCAATATGAATGTCTGAAGACATCTCCAACATTTATTTATTTAAATACAAAAAAGTTGTCTCACTGTTGTTGTACTATTGACTACAAAGAGAAAGGCTGGAAATGACTACCTGTATCTGACTTAATCCATCGTCTACCAGAAAAAAAAACAATACATAACAATAGTGAATAGGACAAATGGAGTTGAACATCTACAATATGATATCCCAGAGGCAGAAAAAAAAAGAGAGGCAGACCGGTCAAGAGATGGGTAGATGAAATTGTCCAAGTAGCTGGGAACACCTGGACAAGACTAGCAATGGACCGCAATCAATGGAAAAAGTTGGAGGAGGCCTTTGCCGCAAGGCAAACAGACAGGAAACTCTAGTGTTGTCAAAATAAATATAAATACTGTGATAGTGCATCTGATATGAAGAATGTAATTAATTTTAAATTCAATGGATAGAAATGGAATAATTATTATTGTGAATGAAATGTATTATTTGAAATGTATTATTGTTACGGTGGAAAATTATTAATTTATTACTTCATAATGATGTAAGCATGCAAATGATATGTCTGAATAAAAGGCTATTTTTTTTATTTATTACATAACAATAGTATGTGAACTCACATTCACAGGCCTGGTAGACACAGGCTTAAATTACATAAACTACAAATTTAACCTGTTGCATCACATGAAAAAAAAACAAACAATAGCTTTGTTTTGTTATGTGCCAGAGAACTCTCTACCTGGAAGATGACGGCTTAAGGAAAAGATGCTGTAACGGTTTTGAGATAACAGGAGCCACTATTGCTATTGGGTTTTGGGTTGCCCTTGAACAAAGACTAAAGTGAAGAGAAATCAACAGAGATATTTTTATTGGGGTAATGTATTATTGTTTTGAAGGGACTAGGTTTTTGAACCACAGATTAGATAGGATAGTACCTAAGTAGACCAACTCAATATATTTGAATACTAGCCTTGCTTAGTGGTGACAACACCGTGCACAACCCTGTCACCTTTGGACATCTCATTGCCCATTGATTTGCCGTCAGAGTCATCATCACTGTCACTCCCACCGTCCGAGTTGAGGATCTGTTCCACCTGGTTCACGAAGGGACGGATTTCCAAGGCGGCTTCCAGCCTCTGAATGTGAATAGGCCTCGCGACTTCATGCCGCTTCAGCGACGGTTTACCCACAACGCAATTCTCAGTCATCACTGTCAAACCTGCAAAACGAATTCCATGAAATAACCATGAGTTACAGAGAATATAAAGGTCACACGACCGCGTATCCGCTGCGAAATGAAACAATAAAGCAACGAATAAACGATAAAAGCGAACACACAAGGACACCCACACATGAATCGCGATTATTTTGAATTTCAATACGACTCCGGCCACTTTGCGAAAAGTTGAACTTACACTTATTTGGATACCGCCAAGATGACTTCACATTGATTACTTAACACAAAATTCCATAGCATTCACAAAATGGCGAACGAGAATATTCGACAAATCGCTGTCAATGTCGCCGCCCGAGCGGCGCACATAACTACTCATTTCGTATTTGAGTCTGAAAAAACACAAGCCCGCCATAGTTGACGAGATTGACAACAAAACTTCTTGGCATGGTATTAGCCAATTGGAGTATCTCAGGGTCAATTGATACCAATTAAAATTTAGCTTTCGTTTTGATTGACATTTTGTAACTAAGAACATACTTACGCCTAGCGTAAAGGTGTAAATACACGTGCGTATTCTTATAGTGATGTTCAGCAATTCAAAATTCAAACTGGTTGTATTAGGATACTTACCTGGCATAGGGGATACCGTGATCAAGGTTGTATTAGGCATAAAGAGTATTGTAATGATCAGGCAAAGAGAATAATTATATTCATTATGGTATCGGGGATACAGCCCTAAATTATATTAAGTGAATAGTTATTCTAATTAGTGAAAAAATTAATATGTAGTTATTTTCGTCATTATAATAATCATTAATTTAAAATAAACCCAAACAGAATAGTCTTTAGTATTTAGTTGACAACTAGAGATGTACCAACTAATTGGGTAAGCCAACTAACTATCGGGCCATTTATCGTCGGCGATTAGTCGGCAAAAGAGACCGACTATTCGGCACGTAATGACTTGTACGGCTCTTACAGTTTAAAGGTATCCTTACTTCATCATTAAAGGCGTAAAAAGAGGATTAGATAGAAGGAGGAGTAGACTAAATTGAAATGTACCAGAAGACTGATATGGATATAGCACAATTCTAACATCTCATAATTAGTCGTGCTGTATACATCGTGGGCGTTAATAACACGAAAGATTTAAACAAACGATTTTAGAGCCTAATTAGAGTATATAAAGTTATATAACATATAGTCCAAAAACTCATATTTTAAGGAATATTATTTTTTTTTTAAATCACAAGTTAAAAAATCTCAATTTTAATACACCCTAAAGGCATCACGTAGCCACCTACCACTTTTACACGCAGACGTACTAAGTGCATGGGTGTCAGCCAGTTTCACTTAATTAAGTTTGGTATCTATCCTAGAAAAAAAAGGTTTCACTATCGAAAGTTTTGTTCTGTTCTCAATCGCGAGAGTGCAAACTATTTACCTTTATTGACAACTCGCTGATAGTTTAAATTGATGTCACTAAAATGACAATGCTCGCTCTCTGTTTCAACTTGTGATTAATTAAACTCGCTCACTCTCTGAAGTACAGGTTTGTTCACAAAGAAGCGGCCAGTGAATATGACTTAATTTATACTGAAATAGTAATTTAATTAAGACACATAATTGGACCCATGTTGATAATTGTACTGTCGTCAAAAATACGTGGTTTAAATCTTTCGAGTTATTGACGCCCACGGTGTATACATTGGCGCCAAATTTAAATTAAGCCAATAGGCTTGAATACATTGATGACATTTCGTTGACACAGGCCTGTGACACAAATAATACGCGATGAGGGACAGGAGATGACACATTGTATCTCGTTCCCACGTGTGTTGGTGTCTATGCTTGCATCTCTTTCGCACATGTATGTATGTATGTATGTATTGCCGGCTCCAGTCTTATCCTTACTTTATGTAGCCGTGGTCTCCCAAAAATAAACGGAATTTCATTGGAACTAATTTATTACACTGGCAATCATTTTTATGAAAGGTTGTTAGATAGACATGAGGACAAGCGTTACTTTACGATCACCGTTACTGTCGTTCCCGTTCCAAAAAATCACAGCTAAAAGTCACCGTGACTAGGTCACTCCAATAATTTCATATCACAACATTTACTTTTCGACCGTTCCCGGCGGTGTTACTGATGTTACTCTATGACTAGAGTGACTGCTACTTCTACTCCTACCTTTACAACATACATTCTGTTCCGGGCGTTACAATCGCAAATTAGCGATTACATTAACGCCACCTCTAACGCTTTGGCAATAAAAGCGTTACATAAATAAATTATTTATTTATAGTTTTCGGAAAATAATATGAATACATAAATTGTTAGTTGTGTTTTTTTTAATACAACGCCGGTGGCAAACAAGCGTACGGTCCACCTGATGGTAAGCAGCCACCACAGCCTATAGACGCCCGCAACTCCAAAGGAATCACGTGCGCGTAGCCGACTCTTTATAAGATCTGAGGATGCACTGTGTTGACAGCAGAATGAACACATTTAGGTCCCTCGCTCTCAACACAGTGCATCCTCGGGAGCTCTGGCAACCTTGCTCACCTCCAGGAACATAACACTACATACTTGTATAGTAAATAATGTTATTATGGCTGTGGTCTTCTGCAAGGCGGAGGTACTTCCCCAGTTGGGCTGCTCTAAATTCGAGCAAGAAATAATTTTTGGTGGAGGTGTTCGATTTTAAGGGGTAGCCTTACAACCTGTTGTCTCTCGTCGAAAAAAATAAACAATAGCATACTTTTGTTATGTGGCCGTACATGTGCGGGATGGGTCAGCAACGGCTTAAAGCTATTTAAAATACATCACCAGAGCACACACCAACACAGATTTAAAAGTTTAAAAATAAATTTGTCTATTTGATCAAATAATTTTGTTGGCTTATTTAATATTTAAACAGTTAGCTTGATCGAATATTTACCCACGTTCAGTGCGACTCTTGCTCGCACTTAGTGTCTTTTTAATAAAACGCGGTTCCATTCCACTGTTTCAGTGATAACGCAACTCTTAAAAATATCTATGTTATTTTGTAATATTGTTACTTCGTGACAAGTTACAGTATTACTATTTTACAGAAGATCATCGTGATTTTTTCGTCTTGAAGTTATTTATTTCTGATCTCTATTGTCAGATTTCTCAGGTTAGTGTCACAGTTCCGGTTTATAAATTTCAATAATAGTAGTTTTGAAAATTAAATGATAAATAACAAAAAATGCCCAAAACGATTCCTAGTCAAGGACGGAACATTATTAATAAAGTCTAATAAACTGTTGAAATAAAAAAACGCTGGCGTGTGTAGTCTAGCTTTATTTTATAAGCCTGAATTATTCCAGTGATCCATTGATAATTGCGGTAATATCCATGACTGAAACCCACTTAGCTGTCCGAAGCGTCACTTTCTACCAACCTAACAAAAGTAATTAGTCTGCATTGATTACTTTTTATATATTCGGCTCTTTACATGATAATGCTGGGGAATTAACATACTTTAAAATATATCTTTTATTTATATATCCAAATTACATATTATGAGTTGACTTAAAAATAAACTGAGCTGTAATAAAAATTAGTGTGTGAGGTATACACATCCGCAACAAATCGCGTGCAAGTCGATTCCAAAATGGTGTCGTTTGTTGTGCTTTCAAGGGATTTTGTGTGAAATAACAATATAGGTAAGTTGTTTGACATATTTTTATTGGTTTATGAAGTAAAGTTTGAAAATGTACCCCAAAAGTCTGATTATTGACCCTGGCTCCTAATGTCTTGGTAAAATTATTTACCTGTCCTTTCGTTTTTTTCGCTTGTTACAAAGAAACTTGCCGCGACGTCTTAGTTGTTATTACAGAAATACTTTAGGATTCATGGTCGGCTGTAGTTTCATAAATATCGTAACGCATTTTAATGGCTGCAGTGCGGATTGGTAACATAAATTGTAAAAAAAGAATAAGCGCGGGCTATATGGCTTTGGTCAGAATTGGCGTCATTTGACTTTTAATTACTGCTAATGCTGGAAAGATTATATTCAAATATCTGGTTCTATTGCTATAGTTTGTCATCATACGTGGAACTAAGGTGATGCATGTTGTATTCCGTCGTAATAAATTTATTTACCGCCAGCCCCTTTCCATTCTAACCTCGAAACTCCGCCGGGTGCGGCGTCTTACTAAACAAATTCAAATAGTCATATTTTTCATTTTCAGATGTATTCATTTTATTAATTGACGTAAATCCAGCTGGGTTGGTGTTAACATGGAGGAGAAAGAAAGCATTCCTGAAAACTCTGTGGAGGCTGTGAGTGAAGCTTCTCAAGGCAAGATCTCTGAAGAAAGTGAGACAGTGGACGCCAAATTGTCTAAAGAGCCGCAAGAAAGTGACAACAAAGACACTGATACCAATAACAGTGATAATGCAGAAATTAGTGATATAAGCAAAGCTGCTGATAGTAATGGGGATTCTGTAAATTATCCAATTAGTGATAAAGTTGGTGATAATAGACTCCAGAACCATGTGAACGATGAGAGTGAAAGTGTTAGTGATGTGACCAATGCAGAATGTACTCAAAAACCTGATGTTGAGGAAGCAACTGATATAGAGCCTTCAATGGATAATGGTATGTACCTCTTTTTATGATGGGTAAACTGTTTCCTGTGTGTGTTGTTAGTGTTCACTTGGTGCAGTAATATTTATTTCCAATAAGATTAGTAGAGATACTCTGAATATGCGTTCAGCTTTTGCCAAACTGAACATCTATCACTAGTGGCTGTAGACCTTGTGAGTGAGCTTTTTTATAAAAAACATCAATTATGAATATCGAACCTGCTAACAAAATTTCACGAGAAGAGGTTGTAAAATGCGACCTGTAGAGGAGAACAAATGGAAATCCGGAATCTGGACATACAAAAGCATTTTTGTCGTAGCTGAAGCAGAGACCTTCATTCAATAAAATCTTCATGAACTGTTTTAAAACAGACTAATTTAGTCTTCAATATTTTGTTCATTTTCAATGTGGAAAATAAAGTAAATTTAGTAACAAAAATAATCCATTAAAAATAATTTCATAAGGCAGTGATTATATTATTACAAGACCGGGATTAGTTTACACTTGGAAAGCTGTCATTTTGATGTAAGTATATGGAAAAACTGACACCTCTAATACTATTTTAATCATGGCTAGGTAAAACATTGTGGCAACTTGTGAACAAAAACTTGAATTTGTTCAGTAAATATTCTATAATGGAATGGAACAATTCAGCCTAATACCAAACTAGACTATATTGGCATTAGACCAGTTTCCTCACAAGCTTTTCTTTCACCGAAAATCTAATTTTATTTGATATCAAATGAAATTTCTTATATATAGGTTTTAAAGACCCTGTGGTGCGAGCTGGGGTTGGACCCATATTGAAACCAAATTGCAAAACTTTTTTTAAATCTATGAGGTATATTATTATCTCATCTTTCGAATTCCAATGTACATAATTTTTTGCATGGTATAAGTAATTTATTAGTTAAACAGTGTTTACAGTAATATTAAAAATAGCTTTTTTGACTATTACAGAAATTAAATCTGAAGAACCTGCAGTTAATGCAGGTGAAGTACCACCAAAAATAGAGAGTCCTGAGGAATCCAACAGCCAAGAATCTATTACAGCTAGCCAGGATTCTGCACTAGAATCTACCTCCAAGCTCCTTGAAGCTAGACAAGAGTCTGAAAGTCTTGAGACTAGTCAAGCTGCATCTGAACAAAGAAGTGAGATAGACACACTGGACACAAGTGATGCGCCTGAGAAAAAAGATGATGATGTTGGTAAACCAGAGTTTGAGACAGCACCTAATGTACAGGATGAGCCGCAGGAAGATCATACACAGGTAAAAAAAAACTCAAGCATACCCATAATGCATGATGTTCTTTGGCGTCCTTCTAAACAAGTAATTTCCTAATCTGGTCAGTACTCATAAGAAGTAACTGTTATTATATATATGTAAAAATAAATAAATAATGGTATAAAATTATTAATAGGGTAAAAAGTATTTTAAAAAAGGTAAAAAACTCACCGGAGTGGGGTGCTTCTTCATAGATATGTGGTATGTTATGGGCATCGAAATATAATAAGTATAGAAGGGTAACGCCATACAAAACTGATGTGGAAATATGACCCATTTTCCACGTTTTATGTTTCATTGACCAAACCAATATTCAGAACAGTTTAAGCAGACCTCATTTTCACAGAGGTTGCCATTTCACCAATAAGAAAAGTTTTACTTGCTGTGATGATTTTTATTTGTCAGTAATTTGTCGAACTCAATCTACAATCTACTAGAGCATTATTTAAAAACGCCTACTTTTGACGTGGATGGTGTAATACAGAATGATACAAACATGTACTGTGTGGAAGGTATATAAAAAGGCAAATAATTTCGGACAAATGTAATCTCCGAGATGATTTGACCGATATAATTTGCTTTATCATAACTAAATAATAAAAATGATGACATTCGTGTGGCTACTGCACTAAATAAAGGTGCTAATCGACACTTATATATTGAGAACCAATGCCAGACCATTAAAATGTTATTATTTTCGTTTGACACAATGACACCTTTTCGACTCAACGTCGGATGCCGACTGAATTGCGATCTGGCACTGAAACGTCACTAAAAGCATAAGCTCCGCCTTCAGCACCAGTTTTGAGCGACAGTCATGGTTCCACACTTACCTATTATATTTCAATGGTTATGGGCAGTTTATTTGATTACTTTTAAAATTGGATTTGATTTAATTTGCAGGCGCTAGATCCATTTGATGCTCTACTGAAGGACAAAAGTGACAGCGCTGCCGAGACATCCACATCTAAACCAAGTGGCGAAGTCAACTTGGATGAGGATGATGACGATCACCAAGCTGACAGTGTCCCAGCGCATGAAGACGATGACCACACAGGTACACAAAACATTGATATACCAATGCAAATTTAGTTGAATAAATGTCTTATTATTATCTAAAGATATTACAAAAAAAAGATTGATCACATTTGAACACACAATTTTCGACCTCAAAGAATAAATTAGGCTGTACGCCTAATATATTTATTTTCACAGCTGCTATTCAGAAAAGAGTTATTGCTGCCTTCAAATGAGGGATCAAAGATGTACTTTTCTTACCTCATTTGAGGGCAACAATGGCTCTTTTCCTCATAGAAGGTGTGAAAAGCAGTATGTGATACTATATAGTAAAATCATTTGTAAGATATTTCATGTTTTTAGCAGCAGGCCTCATAGACGGTGTGAAAAGCAGTATGTGTCACACGGTAGCAAAATTATTTCCGTCTTGGGCGTAAACACTTGAATCCACTACGCTCAGGATTCTATTGTAGAATCTTTCGCTTCACTCAGAATTCAATATACCGCCCTTGCCGTAAATATATATCATTTTGCTCCCTTGAGACACAATCTACTATTTTGCATCTGACTGTAGATTCCTTTATTCTTAGAAACACTGCACAAATTTATACCTATGTGACCGTAACCCACTAGTCTTTCAAGGTGCTCTAAACGCTCACGCGCGCGCTTTCTGCATAGACTTCTTCTTCGTCGTATCCTCATGGCTGAGGGACGTGACGACTGAGGGTATCCCTCATCACCACTCTCCAAGCACCTCGGTCCTGGGCTTGGTGTATACACACAGGCCTGTAGCGTGGCTCCCGTCGCAGATGTTACCGTGTCCACCCAACGCATAGGCATACGCCCTCGGCTCCATTTTCCTGCCATGCGGCCAATACACTTTTTCTGGCTCTCCAGTCCAGACCTGACCAGATGGCCAAGCTGAAGACACGTTGAGTTAGTATTCATAAGAAACCTTTACCGGCATGTGATATGACCGAGATAGAGCGGTAATTTTCACATTTGCGTGTTTTACACTTTCTTGTGGAGGGCACCACTGGATTCAGTCCAGTCATCCGGTCTACGTAGACAGGAAAACCCAAAAACCCTCCATTGCATCATCTAACTATAAGCTGTAGTCCTCATCGCAATTCAAACGTACCTGATTATACTAGCATTTCTTAAAAATTATAACATTCTATTTCCAGAGGACAGTGGAAGCGTAACAGAGTTAGCTGAAGAGCCAGGAGCTGATGAAGAGGTCATGCTTTTACCTGATACTGAGCGGGAAATCTCGGAGGCCGACAAGGCTGAAGCGGAAAAGGTGTTGGCGGAGAAAAGGAAGCAAGCTGAAGGTTTCACTTTAACCATTTGTTAGGTCCACACTAATCAATCCGGATTTGGTTCCGCGTTTCAGGCACCCTCGCGCTCCTAACGCTCCCGATCGGAACGCACTAGACCCTTTCGCTAGATCTAGTTATTTATTTACCAAAAAAACTGGAAGAAATAATCATGGCACTAAAATAAAGCCAGTCATTCATTGAATCATGGGTGCTCTCACTGTACATCCTCCCACCCATAAATAACCCATAAATCATCAAATAACTTATTTGAATGGGGGCTATCGTTTTTGTGCTCACCAGTTGGCGCCACTGTCGACTAAGGTCCAGCTGTCAAAAATAGTTATTGGTTATTATGGACATGAGAACGAAGTTTACATTTAAATCATATTCAATACCTTAAAACCGTACCGTAAAAATATCGAATATACCGCATTGTAGCGTGGTCCCGTTTTGTTCGGAAAAAAGGAGGAAATAATTTTCCGAAAGACAAATCTGTCTCAAAGCCCTGACAGTCATTGACCCTTAATTCATATTTGCCATAATCAAGCTCAGGTATTGCAAAATAGTGACCATATTGTTCCAATTAGATATTAACCCGCGTAGCGCAACCAAAAAGAGTGACATTTGACGTTTCGGAGGACCCACGCTACACTAGCGCCTCTAGCTCTACGCGATAGCCCCCATTGTGTGATTATCATAATCACTTTTGCGAGTATTCTCAAAGCTCCAATTATTTTATGAGATTCCAAATTTGTGTTAACAGCTGCAGCAGAAGCGGATACAGAGACGGTACCCAAGACGGAGCATGATGCAGAAGACGACGCAGAAGCGCCTGCGCAGTCTAGCGGCGACGCACCATCGCTCGCAGACACCTCCATAGACCAAGCAGGCGGTATTGCTCATATATTTCATTACTCTTATTCTCACTAGCTCGTGGTGATGATGAGGTCACCTACTGTTGAGTGACTCCTTACGAGATTTATTTGATAACCGCTTAGTAAAATATTGTTTTAACATCTCACGAAACTTTAAATCCAATATATCCATCACTTTGTATACAACTAATTTATTAGAGAGAAGTTTAAGAACCTCACTCTGACATGTATTCAAATCCCGTGAGTGATCATTGTCTTTATATTATACATTTAGTTTAAATATTATGCAGAGTCTGACAATGCTTAGTCTGCATTAAAATAATTTGGAAAACCGCTATAATCGTCACAAATGTATAGATACGAGTACAATGACAGATGACATGGGCTTACCAAATTATTCAATGAGACTTCACATGGAGGGAATCTTTAAATATTGTTCATTATTTTACAGAAAAAGAAAACGAAAATGAACATGATGAGGCGGCCGATATCGATGAAAACTTGGTGCTCAATAACATCCAGGAAATCAGTCACGTTGACGGCACATGCGTGCAATGCGCAACCGAAAAAGCCTGCATATACCGGTACGTGGACAAAGATGGAGAGAACAAGTATATCTGTGCCGAAGCCTGTCTCGCTGCCTTCCAAGAAGAACACCCTAGCCAGTATAATGTCACATCCAAGAAATACACTGTAGAGGAAATA
Organism: Epiblema foenella; assembly: GCA_963556455.1. Lineage (NCBI taxonomy): Eukaryota > Metazoa > Arthropoda > Insecta > Lepidoptera > Tortricidae > Epiblema > Epiblema foenella. Next base: position 26,434,978 of record OY747096.1, on the reverse strand, counting down.
GCTCCCAGAATGCTGACCTGCTCAGAATGCGAAGAAAGTAAACTCTGCTACTTTTACTATAACTATGACGGTGAGGACACAAATTATTGTTCCCTAAATTGTTTACACAGCATGATGGCAGATGAAAAGGATAAATATGTTTTTAAACGACGAAGGATGGCCATTGACGAAGTCGCCCCGTCGGAAGCAGAGTGTCTAGTCTGTAAAGAAACCAAACAATGTTCATACGCCTTCAAACTCTACGGCGACCCCGTCGCGGTATGCGAACAAACCTGTATCAAGGAATTGAATAGTAGAGAAAATGGAAGGTTCCACATAAAAAAGAAACGGGCCACCCGCAAAACCACTCAAGCAGCTACTGTCTCAAATCCTCCACTCCTCAAGTTGAAGGTGATAAGCAATGCAACAGATAAATACTTAGACGAGGCATACAAACTACAACCTAAGACGCCGGCTATGGTGCAGGCAGCCAGAGAGGAAAGAGAAAGGACTTTCATCAGAAAATGTTTCCAGTGCAATCTACATCTTAACTTGGAGAGTGATAAAAATCTAACATGGGAGACCATGGACTTCTGCAATGAAGTGTGCTTGGGAAGGTATCAAAATAAAATAGGCGCTCGTTGCGCTAACTGCAAAAATTCCGTCACACATACTAGTTTAGGAAAATACTGCGTCAGATTCGGCTACGATATCCGTCAGTTCTGCAACTCGGGTTGCTTGGAAGAGTTCAAAAAGGGATTGAAAATATGTTGTTATTGTCAAAGAGATATATCGGTGGGCCACCAAGGATTTCTAGCTCCGGTCGGGGACAAGGGACAGTTCAAAGATTTTTGTACTCAGACCTGTATGGAGAAGTTTGACCAGATGAGCAAGAGTCCTTTGCCGCAGCCGGTGTGGGCGAAGTGCGCTGTCTGCTCGCTGGAGAAAGGAACAACGATAGAGGTGGAAGTGAGTGAGAATGTGGTACAAAGGCTTTGCTCCGATCCCTGTTTTGCTGCTTTCAAGTTCGTCAATAACATATTCCCAGGTAATTAATTATCATTTACGATAACATTATATTAATTATGATAGAACCTTGTGATTTTATTTTACCTATGTCTATCTTCTCATTCATCTTAACTGTTTGTCTGTTCTTAGATCAATGCAGATGGTGCAAGAAGTACTTCGAGCGCAAGTCCTCAAACTGCTTCACTATCTACGAGACCCAAAGTCCCGATTGCTTCTGCTCCAAGTCCTGTATGAATGTATACATCAGCAACTCGCGACACATAGTGCCATGCAACTGGTGCAAAGTGAAGAAGTACAACTTTGACATGATACGGCGGGTGCAGAACTCGGGACAGGTCGTTATGATGTGCTCCCTGAATTGCTTGAATCTCTATCAAGTTTCTGTAAATGCAGTGTCATCAAGAAGGTAAGATATTAGCAATATAATACGAAAAGCCACTTAGTCAGGTTTTTATGCCATGTCTTAAAAAAAAATCTTTGAATTTGTTCTAGGATAAAATGTGATATGTGCAAACGAACGTCACTAGCGCAATATCACCTGACGATGTCGGACGCGACGGTCCGGAACTTCTGCACGTATCAATGCGTTATGGCATTCCAGGTAAGGCCTATATCATGAATTTAATCCTATCAATTTAATCATCACATTGTTTTAACCATCTAAAATACCTAAATTAACACTTCGAGCCTATCCTCCTATCTGTTTTTAATCTTTTTTTGATAGGGTCAATACTCCAAACATACGCCACCTCTAATGCCTGGTGAAGCAGTGGACCAACAAAAGGCGGTTCCAACAGGCGTTCCTAGGCGGACTTATTCTGGCACCACAACTCATAAAAACAATGGTAAGTTTTGTTTATTGGGGTGCTATTAAAATTTTGTATAAGTAAGAAATATCGATCTGAGACTCGCCCATAAAAAATGGGAGTATTTTCTGTCCCAGCACTTCAGGCAAGCTATCAAGAATGGCAGAGTTATACTACTCATATTAATCCACTAAATTCGATAATGTGATGTGTCCTGAGACTTGAATATATTTTTTTAATACTGTTGCTCAAAAAGTGGCAAAGTTGGATTTCGCACACTAGTGCTTTTTACTTTTCCAATTTTTTCAAAACTGCTGGTCCAAGCCAACCGAAGTTTCAATCAGTTTACTTATTTATTTAATGAAGCCATCGATTTAAAATAACCTAGATACACTATCACCTACAAATGCAAGACGAAAAAGTGTCCAAGCCGTCATTACGAGTGTGTACGTGTTAGAGACACACTATTTAAAAGAAAATCAATTTGTACCAATTTATGTTTTTTCGATTTTCAGCCTTATGTCACAAGAATAACGTATTATTTGAAATGCAAAGTTTTTGGCGCTTGGGACATTACGGCTCGCACACATCGATTGTCATTAGCGCAGAGAACAGAGTCTGTATCGCGTACCGTGAAGTCGCAAAATAATATTTTTTTGATTAGGTTCTGCATCGGCAGTAAACAAGCATACGGCCTGTCAGGTGGTAATGTCGATTTATTATTAATCATGAATCGTTGTTTACCACCTGAGGTACCTAAGTCTAGTTAAACCATCACGAACAATTTGCTCCTAGAACTGTGTCCTAAAAGCATATGTGCAGGGTATTCTAAATTACCTGAATGTTATAACTACTTCAATTATTTTTAACCGACTTCACAACAGGAGGATGTTCTCAATTAGTTACTATATTTTTAATTATTATTATTTAAATGTGTTATTTAAATGCGTTAAATATTCAAACTTAGACTTCATTACCCAGATATGTACTGTTTTATTTCAAATGCACACATTAGAAAGTTAAGATATCTTAGGATACGAAACTGAACACGCATACATCCCACGATATGTAAAGGTAACTAGTCATCGTATCCTATGGGTACTTATTTATTACTTAAGGCGTACCAACAGCTACTGTAAACGGAACGGAATTAAAGGAACTCACATATAGAAATAAAATAAAAGTATTAAGTAAACAGAATTAGCACATACTTTCGCACCATGTGAATACTATGTCGATGATAAAAAAGTGTGAAAAGGAAAAAATATCAATAACTAAGCGAAATAAAATGAAAGATTACATACAAATAATACAACTCAATACGAACATTGCATACGGACAAGTGCTATGTTCTGTTAGTCATATAGGTATGTAACTACTGCGCATTTTACCGCGCATCATTTGTCGGCGCGTGTTTCCAAAAACGTCTGCGTGGGACGTCATTGTCTTGCGAAGGAATTAAATAAAGCTACATATTAAGTTGTGATTGTAATGTTTTAATTCTGGCTTTAAAGGTACCCAGATAAATGTAAAAGTAGATTAATAGTATTAATATTCTTATTTTATACCTTTTACGAACTTACATAAGTACAAATACACTACATATGTTTGTGCTAATAAAAACAATACTTGTAAACTTTCGTCAAGAAATTAGCCGGTCTGCGACTCCATTCATTCGAAATTTTACTATAGTCTCAGTCATAGGTCTGCCATTTCGTTTCGATATTCAAATTATTAACCCGAGGGAAAGAGACAGGTAGCGTAGCAGATATTCTTAAATATTTGTATAAAGTAATTGTTATAAGCCTAATATAACTACGAATTCATTATATTATGAAACTTTAGATAAAAAGTCATCGAAAATACGAAATTACATATTTTTTTAACGCGGTTTAAGCGTTGTTTTTGCACTTTTTTACGGAGCATTTCGGCATGTTGACTGGCCGATGGCTAGCGTACGACTCCGAGCGCAAGTGTGCTTAAAATGCATTTAAGCACTCTTGAGCGTGGACGGCTTTGACACGCGGATAGTGTATCTAGGGTATTTTAAATCGATGAATGAAGCATTTGACATTAAAACTATACTTCTATTATATTTAAAACATTAAAATTGCATATTAGACAAGTTAAAGGGTTATGAAATATTCAATCTAAAACTGTTTTCAAAAAGTTGCCTGATTTTGATTAGACCAATGACCGGAAACTAGTATTATGCACGACCTCCGAATAGAGTGTCATGCAAGACCGCCGCGCTGGATGAATAAACGCTTGTTTTTTTTCGCCTCAGCATACATTTATTTACAAATAAATTAAATATAAATAATTTGTTTGGATGTAACATGTGACTACCATGTGACATAAAACCTCTCCTAACCTATTTTTGATTTGGCTGAATGCTGACAACCAGGGCATGTTGAAAAAAGTCTAACAATTAAAAGTCAAACCGACTTTTTAATTCCCACCTCTTTCATTCATAATATTACGAATTAATTTTGTAATGACGTATTGTTTTAATAATATTTTTGTGACATGTGCTATTTATACGATTGTTAAAAATAAATAAAATATATGTAAACTACGTCAGATGTAGACCGGGTACGTGCAAAGCCCACAATGGCAAGTAGACAGATTTTGTGTTGTCTCTTTTACTCGTGCAAAATGACAACCCTTCCGCACTTGCATCAAAATGTACTATGTTTACTATTTCATTTTTTTTAGCAGTAGCAAAAACGCAGACGCGGTCGTCCGGCCTGCCAGTGATCTCCAACGTACAGTCCCTAGCGGCGCCCCCGCCGCTCATGCCGGCTATGACCTCCATGACCCGTGCCAAGTCCAAGCGGCTCCAAGTCCAAGCTCCTCCCGCGGAACCTGAACCCCCCGCAGCACCCAAGACTCCCCCGCCCCCACCCAAACCACCTACACCACCTCCTCCGCCACCCCCTAAAATATATAACCACGTCATAGTCAAAACCTTGCCTCCTCGAGAGGTAGCCAATAAGGCGACCATGTCGAAACCAATGATGATCTCAAAGGGAGTCTCTTGCCGTCCGCATCCATGCACCAAGGAGTGTCAGACTGACCCGAGCTTGGAACGGCGCGTTCTGATACCGGTCCCCGTGCCAATATACGTCCCTGTTCCCTGCGCTATGTGGTCGCTGCCGTTCCCCGTTCCTGTGCCGATTCCGATTCCGATCCCGACGCCGGTGTTCATTCCGACGACGCGAAACTCCGCGAAGGGCATAATGAAGGAGATCAATAAGATACATGACAAGATGCCGACGGATCCGTTTGAAGCCGAACTGCTGATGATGGCTGAGATGGTAGCCGGAGACAAGAAAAAGGATCAGAGTGATTCGGATACCGATGATGATAATGGTAAGCATTATAATATATGTACCCGTAAGTTTTTTTTAATATTTAAAGTTCACTAATTTGGCTCAAGTTTGTAACCTTCCTGGACCTCATTAGGTCGGATTTATACTATTGTCACTGAACAATTTATGCTTGTTTATTCCAGTACAGCAAAGATAATTATTAAATGTAATAAAATTAGATACTCAATTTCATAAATTCTTTCAGAACCTCCAAAAAGTAAGTACACCTATAAGTGTTATAACTGACTTGTTGTATATTTAAATTTCGTATATAATATCCGATACTCTGCGATATGCATACGATTCCCAATTCAATCGGATATAATAGGGTTGTTGACTCAAAATTCGAGTACTCCACAAGAAATAAGGCAAAAAAATATGTCAAAACACAAACAAAGCTACAATCGTTTTAATCGCCTATTTGGTGTCAAGATCCCTATTGAGACTAGTCTAATAAAAGGGCTGTAACCCATTCACAATCATTAATTTTACTTGATTTAGTCTAGTCAGACAAGCTGCTAGGATTGTCATTATTACTTCATTTCAGCAGAGGAAGGCTTCAGCCCGGTGGCCGGCATGGACGGCAATAACGCATTCGGCGAGGACATGTTGCAGATGGCACTGAAGATGGCCACCGAATATGAAGATCAGCCCGTCGACCTCGAGTCCGCCATGACCGCCAATACCATCACGCCGAGCTCACATCCAGGCATGCCCGGTAAGATGACAATATTAGATGATATGCAGTTTGTTCCGGCCGTCTTTGGTGTAGGATAGGCTCGTAGCAGCGCTGATCACTCGGCTGGGCTCGAGACTTGTTAAAGCTGTCTTGTCTCCAATACACTTAGGTAGGCGCTCTAGATCTTTAAACAACTTAGATTAAAAATGTCTAATTAATGAATTAATTCTTCGTTTTATTTCTTGAAATGGCTGACTAATACATACATAACAACAACATTATCAAAAAACAATCTGGCGTTTTGATAATAAAAACATGCTTTTTCCTTTCCTCCTAAAGACATGTCAAAGACAGTGAAGGTAGAGAATTTTAATGGCATTTTATTAGCTAAAATGGGGCAGATGAACACTTATGAATAAGGCCATATTAGTTCTTTTAAAATCTACAAGTATTGGAGTATTGGCAAAATGAAATAAACTCGTACAGTACTTTTATCTCACGAACGCGTGTGAGCCATGGTTGTGTTGAGATATAATGTGTGCGTCAGCATAGGAGCTATGAGTTTACATTGTCTATGTGTTGGTATGTGTCACAACTACAACTATGTGTAAACCGCGCTCGTAAGATAAAAGTACTGCAATGGTAAATAATTGGTTGTACGTGTCAGGTCTAGAAGGCGAGCCCATGCACCACCATCACATGATGGTGCTGGAGCAGCAGCGGGCGGTGGCGGCTCTCCGCGCGTCCGCCACCGCACCCCGCAAGCGGGCACCTCCGCCCGCCGCCGCGCGGCCGCCCACGCGCGCCAGCAAGCGCCGCCGCGAGCCGCCGCCGCCGCAGCCCGAGCCGCCGCGGGAGCCCGCGGAGAAGCCCGACGCCAACATGTGCCTGAAGGTACTACTAGTGGCACTGTATATGATACCTCGCATGCGCGCGCCGCCGTCCGCCGCCGTGCGAGCCCGCGGAGAAACCCGATGCCAACATGCGCCTCTAGGGAATTATACTAGTGGCACAGTATATGATACTCCGCATGCGCGCGCCGCCGTTCGCCGCCGTACGAGCCCGGGGAGAAACCCGACGCCAACATGTGCTTGAAGGTGTTACAATATCAAACTAACTTGTTAATGACGATCGAGCAGCAACATCAACAAACAGTTACGCCGTCGCGGGTGGGCCAGCGTAGTAGCTCACGTAACGCATTGCTGGAGCAAGCTTTAGTTTGATTAAGCTGCCCGAATATTCATGAGCGATATGAGTTCCCACTGTGCGCTTACCTTTCAGTAGTAGTAAGTACTCGATTGTTAAATGTTTATACCTCAAACTCGTAAACTTTTCTATCAATCCGAATCAAACGTAATCACTGACATTGTCATCGTCGTCTGATGAGACAGTGACAGTGTAAATGACACCAAGAAGGTGTTAGTTTAACTTTATGTCAGAGTTGTCGAGATTTTCATGAGGTTCGGCGGTTGAAGGGTAAGGTAAGTAAAAAAATCATTAACAAATCCACCTATTCCAGTACACGTTCGGCGTGAACGCGTGGAAGCAGTGGGTGATGACGAAGAACGCGGAGATCGAGAAGAGCTCCATACGACGGAAGCCGTTCAAGTCAGAAATCCTCCAGCTGACCGCGGACGAGCTCAACTACTCACTCTGTCTGTTCGTCAAGGAGGTGCGGAAACCGAACGGCAGCGAGTATGCGCCAGACACTATTTATTACTTGGTTTTAGGTAAGTTTCTACAAATATTTCATTGTACCTTGGTAATCCATCCCATTACTCCTATGGTAATACGTTTTGATGTATTTCAACTGTGAGTCTATCTATATACGAAGTTTCAAATCTCGCAGTGCAAAAAGATTTGCTCCCCATACAAACTTTGGACCCCCTTTTCACCCCTTTAAGGGAGAGTTTCAAAAAACGCTTGAAATATGCATTAATATATTTAAACAAATCTCTCACTTCAATAGATACGTGTTTTCATACAAACTTTCATCCCTTATTTTACTCCCTTAGGCGATGAATTTCAAAAAAATGCTTTCTTATCCATAGCCTACATTATAAATGTAACAGACTGTGCAAAAATCAACTGTAGCGTTGTAGTTTCGGCTGTGCGGTGATGAGTCAGACAGTCAGGACTTCTTTTACATATATAGATTTAAATCACCCGATATAATGAATTTCAAAAAAATCCTTTTTATCCATAGCCTACATTATAAATGTAACAGACTGTGCAAAAATCAACTGTAGCGTTGTAGTTTCGGCTGTGCGGTGATGAGTCAGACAGTCAGGACTTCTTTTACATATATAGATTTAAATCACCCGATATAATGAATTTCAAAAAAATCCTTTTTGTCCATAGCCTACATTATAAATGTAACAGACTGTGCAAAAATCAACTGTAGTGTTGTAGTTTCGGCTGTGCGGTGATGAGTCAGACAGTCAGGACTTCTTTTAGGAGGATAGTGAAAAGAGTGCATAATCGGCCCGTTATTTTTCGACATTTCGCCAAGAAGCATGTATAAATTGATTTTCACTTCTCATGCTCGAAAAGTGTGTCATATTAGACTTGTCAAGCGGGGCTAAAGTAGTACATTTAACCCCTAGGGAAAATATGAATACATATTTATGATTTACAAAACATTTGAATTTGACCAATAAAAATACTTCACCTATTAAATCCACCAATCACAGAATACTAATTTAACTCTTAAAAAAATATTTGGTATTGGGTATTAACCAACCAGAATACAGCTTTACTAAAATCGACCAATCTGGAAACATAATTATTTTTTCTAAAGAGTCTAAAGATTAAGTTTGTAGTAGTCCCTATTCCACAATAATTAAAAAAAGTGGTTAAATTGTTCGAGCAACACTTTGAAGCGCTCAATGGAAGGTCAGTTTAGCTTTTTTCGCGTGTTAATGTTGCGCGCGAACCGCATTGTCTATGTTTTGTGTGTCAAAGGAGTATAGAAAAAAAAACATGCTGCAAAAGTATATATCTTCGCCGTGGAATTTATTGTTAATTTTGGGTGGGTTAACCTTTGTTTATTTATTTTCTCGCAATCGAAGTGAAAAGTAGAGTGTATAACTCTGGTCTAAAAGCCATATTACCCCTCGTACTATTTTCCCTCACTTCGTTCGGGAAAATAACTATCTCGTGGTAATATGGCTCATTTTAGACCCTTGTCATACAATCTACTATTATGCTCCTAAAATGAAGGATTGAATGGCGTGATAGCCGTCTTGTTTCATATGATTTGTAAATATGGTGGTGTTATATTCTTAAAATATTTTTCACACCACCTGCTCGACACTGGCTAATTATATATCATGCAAACCTTACCGAAAGCAAATCATTATAGCCCTCGGCTAAAGCAGGGTTGTAATATTGTACTGCATTTCATTATAAGCTGCCGGGTAACAATGTGATTTCGCTTTTCATAGTTCTTATTGTTATATCTTTAAAGTCTAATTTCGTGAAGTCCGCATGGCGGCGGGGACGCATCAGCTCGGCGTTGCTCGCCAGCGGCCGTCGCGTTCGAAACAAAACACGTTGACGAAGCCGGCGCCCGGCGGGCTGCTGCGGGGCTTATTTCTAATTATCACTGAAATCCTTGGAATTTCATTTGGATTTCACTTAATATTTTCAAACTTCGTTGCATTTTCTGAGAAATGGCCTGGGCCGGAACAGGGATGACCTTCCTTCCTTCGCGGCCTTTGCAGTAATGTGCCTACTAATAAATACCTAAAACAAAAGCCGCGAGTGCTACAAGATGCTGCATTATACGTAGTAAAACTACAGATTCTACAAAAATAGAAGATATTCTAATAACATGGCGAGTCACGAAAGTGATTGGGCTTTGGCGGACTGATTTATTGTGTTTCTAGTTAGCCTTCGCTTTTCTTTATTGTCTCGCAAGAGGTGAGAAAATTACAGTCTAAACCTCTGGGATAAAACTGTTTTAGTCTTGGGCGCGCTTAAATCCCTCACTACACTCAGGACTCACTACACCTAAACTCATTACACCCTCTATGCGCTCGGGTGTAAAATCTGGTGTCCTTCGTTACGTTCAGGATTCAATATCGCGCCCTTGACATAAAACAGTGGTTTATCCCATTGGTGTACAATCTACTATTACTAGAAAACCTCAATGGGTCACAGGAGTACCATCACCAACACAGTTAACCGTTCGTGCACTTTATGTGCATTGTAATATGAGTCACGAATAGCCATTATTGCATAGCTATGTCATTAAAAATAAATGTCTTGTTTTCAGGTATACAGCAATATCTATTTGAAAATGGTAGGATAGACAACATATTTACGGATCCATATTATGAGAAATTCACGGACTGTTTGGACGAAGTTGCCAAGAAATTCTCAGTCTTATACAATGACTCACGTAAGTTTCAAATTATTCATTCAAGTAATTGATGTAATGTTCATTCACTTTATATTAATAGTTTATCTCGCAAATGCAACCCTAGGAAGCACTTTTTAACAAATCGTGCAGTACGTGAATGGAATAAACTACCAGAGACAGTGATAAGTGCCCCTTCAGTGAACAGTTACAAAATAGACTTGTTAAACATTGAAAATAAAAAATGGACATTAAAAAAACAAGTGCAAGTGATATACACATATCAGCTTGTAGCTGCTAGTGTAGAATAGTACATTATTGCCGAGGCTCGGAAAGCAAGGGATTGCCTGACGAGGTCGTTGTCAGAGATCGAGTTAGGCAATCCCGGTTTCCGAAGAAGTATATATAGTGGTTTTCTCAAACATTGTGAGGAAATAATGCAAATTAATTAATTGAAAATGAAAATATATTTTACTGTGAACAGTGCATTTGAGCATCGAATATATAGCCCACAATGTAGACGGCTTCTTTGTTTTTGACTGCTCGCTGAAATACGCCAAGAATACGTTTTCCGAGAATGTGTTTGCATTTTTGTTTGTCTTCCATTGAATAAATTGCTCGTAAACTCGATTATATATTTCTCTTGTCTTAGCGGGCAGCAAGTTTTGCATTGCTGCGTTCGCTTCCGCCTTCAGATTAGGCGGAGTGCAATCAATATCTAATAAGCTACTCTCATCACTCGAACTGATTTTTGAAATTAAAACGCAAAATTACAACAAATCCACGCACTAATAAACTGTAATTGCCGCCTATTTATTACTTATAAATTGTATTTATGTAACCTTTTAAAAAGTAAAATTAAAAATTGACACACATACGCCCTGTGTTGAAAAACTATCAGATAATTAAAGAAAAAAGACACGCAGCGGAAAAAAGGAGTATAATAATAACGCCTAGCCAGGGACGAATTTTGACTTTTTAAATTTAGGCGGATAAAAACTAGGCACTTCCCGTGTTCGTTTTTCAAACAAAATACGACCCTTTCCGAACATGTTTGACAAATAATATTTGAAATAAGTTTTGACAGAATACTAGAAGTTATTCTCATACCTTTTGCACTGTGAAAACACCTTCATCTACTGTATCATATCAATGGTTTGGTTTCCTTTCTTCAACAGAGTACATAGTAACCAGAGTGGAAGAAGAACACCTATGGGAAAGCAAACAGCTGGGAGCTCATTCTCCGCACGTCTTACTGTCCACACTGATGTTTTTCAACACTAAACATTTCAACCTAGTTGTAAGTACCTTTTCCTCAGGCCAAATTCTATAGTTAAATTTACTTTTAAATTTCTTTTCCAAAACATGTGCACATTTCTGCACACAAGTCCACTCGTAAGGTATTCATTGCATTTGTAGCTTGATTATCCTATTAGTTCTACTATTTTTCAGACGGTTGATGAACATATGCAGCTGTCTTTCTCTCACATAATGAAACATTGGAAACGAAATCCCAACCAGCCTGGGCAGGCCAAAATACCCGGCTCAAGAAATGTGCTACTGCGGTTTTATCCCCCTCAATCTGCGCTTGGTAAGCTGAATTTTAATACGGAATGTAGATGTGTGAATTTATTTATTATTATTGGTGGTAGCTCAAAAACGACTTAATGAAACATGTTTTTGGCTAAAAGTGTTTCTCAAGAATAAGCAGAATCTTTTTACTGGTAAAATATTTGCAATAAATATAACATTTAAATCTTTTCTTTATTGCAGAAGCGAATTCCAGAAAGAAGAAAGTTTATGAACAGCAGGAGAATGAAGAAAACCCTCTTCGTTGTCCTGTCAAACTTTATGAATTTTACATTTCAAAGTGGTAAGTATGTTCTTCAAACGGTTACCGCGCACGCTAAATGTTGTCATGAATTCTATTTTGAAGAGAGTCAGTCTGTCGTGTTAGAGAGAGCTAATCCATTATTCAAATTATTATGAACCGCTTTAGCCGTATTCACTGCACAGATCGGCGCTATTACCGAAAGAATCGACACAACATACACTGTTTCTATTCCCCGCTTTCTTTAGCTTAGCGCGCACATTGCTGGATTATCTTTGGACTTGTACACCACCACCGGATCCTATACACCTGGTGGGCGTTCACATAGCCTTAATCAGATAAAAAAGTGTACATTTCTGGAGCGTTCTACAACTTATTTACACGTACGAGAAACGTATGCAAATTTCATTACACTACTACTACTCCATCGCGCAATGTAGTTAAACTTGCATGCGAGTCTCGTACGTGTCTTACGGTCTTTATCAATTCTGTATGATCTGTCATATGTGAGGACGTAGCTGTCGCTGTCGTATAGGACTTGATGTAGATGTAGATGTAGTGTAGGGACGCCTGGCCGGAAACAGGCGGGCTGTCGATCTTTGTACAGGATCATTCAGCCCATTTCCCCAGAGTTTGAGCTCGAAGGTTATTGTCCCGGCGGCGCTCCCACATTTGCTCCTTCCAATCTTCCCGTTCTCCTGCAGAACAGAAGGACATCTTTAAGGTCGACATCCCTCAATTCTCCCTCCTCCAACACATCTCTACCGAATATATTATAACGCGTTGCTGCGTACATACTACACTCTGCTAATAGATGTTTACTAGTTTCTTCCTCCCCACAGTGAGGGCAGGAGGCATCATCTCTTACGCCTATAACCGTTAAGTGCCTATTAAGAGTGTTGTGACCGGTGATGATTCCGGTCAACAATCTCAGATTGCTCTTACCCAGCTTAAGCAGATACCTTGTTCTCCTGTGATCTATACCTTCTAGCATCATCCTGGCCTGCCTACATGCTGTTTCCTCCTTCCATCCTCTGTCTGCCTCCCTTAGGGCTAATCTCTCTATAACCCCCTTTGTCACCTCTGCTGAGAAGGGAAGGGCCGGTTCAGGACCCATCAGTTCCCGTTCCGCCCCCTCTCTCGCCAGCTCGTCTGCTCTCTCATTCCCCGTTACTCCTTGATGCCCCGGCACCCATGCCAACGTGACATCCCGCTTTTCCCCTAACTCATTCAGGTCCTTCTTGCATTCCCTTACCAATGCGGAGGTTACCGTTGCCCTATTTAGGGCTTTTAGCGCAGCCTGACTGTCCGTGTAAATTACTACTCGTCCTGTCTGCCCTTCAGTATCTTTTATAGTCTGTACGCATCTCATTATTGCATATACTTCGGCCTGAAATACACTGGCATATCTGCCCAGTGCTACAGATTCTCTTGTACCTAGTTTGGGTATGACTATGCCCGCACCCGCCAGCTTGGTTGATTTCCTCCTTGATCCATCTGTAAAGCAGACGACCATAGGATGCTCGACTTTTATCTTCCAGTTATCTCTTTCCCCTATGTGTATTCTATACTTCTTGTCGAAAATCTCCTGCCTTTTTATTTGATCATTGTTGGCCATGATCATGTCCAACTTTGATAGTCCCTCCTTCTGAATCAGTGCATGTCCCTTGTCCACACAACTTCCTCTCCATTCCTTACATACCTTCATCCTGTACCACTGTTCCGTGGCCCGCTTTTCCACCTCAATCCTGAGGTCCTTCATACCCAGCAATATCTCCATTGCATGCGTCGGGTTCGTTCTCATACCTCCTGTCACCATGAGGCATGCCAGTCTCTGCACCTTGCTTAGTTCCTTATGGTAATCTTTAATACGAGCCCTGTGCCACCAGACCACGGCTCCATATAGCACCCTGGGTAGTATCACCGCCTTATAGATCCAGTGGATCATCTCTGGCCTCATTCCCCACTTTCTCCCTACTGCCCTCTTGCATTGGTACAGTGTTCTAATGGCCTTTGCAGATTGCTCCTTTATATGGCTCTTATACCTAAGTGTGCTGTCCAGTGTCACCCCTAGATATTTTATCTCTTTGACCATCTCTATCTCTTTGCCCTGTATTTCTATTGATTTCATCTCCCCTGTCTTCCTCTTGCTGGTAAAGAGCACCAGTTTTGTCTTTGATGGGTTTAAATCCAATCCTTTCTCTCTGCACCACCCCAGCACTTGTTTGAGTCCTCTTTCCATGATGTCTCTCACGATGCTCAGTACTATCCCTCTCACTAGTAGTACCCCGTCGTCAGAGTAGGCCTGCATATACACACCACCCCTGTTGACCTTCTTTACCAGTGAGTCTAGTAGCAGGCACCACATAAGAGGGGATAGACACCCCCCCTGAGGGAATCCTCTTCTTGGACTAATGCTTCTCGACGTCCCCCCAAGTTCAGCTGTAATGGCCCTGTCCTTGAGCATTCTTCCTATCCATCTCGCCACCGCTCGGCTAATGCCTTCTCTGTTTAAGCTATCCTCCACCGCCGCGAAGGTCGCCTTATCAAAAGCTCCCTCCACGTCGAAGAAGCAGCCTAGCGCGTATTGTTTGGTATCTAACGCTCTCCCCACCCTTACTGTTAGATTGTGTAGGGCGGTATCAGTCGACTTCCCTGCCATGTATGCGTGTTGGTTCCCGTGAAGGGGATTTCCACCGCATTCCAGTTTTTCTCTGATTGATTTGTCAATCATTTTCTCCAGTGTCTTCAGTATAAACGACGATAGGCTTATGCTCCTAAATGATTTCGCCTCCTGGTATGTCTTCTTGCCTGGTTTAGGTAAGAATACCACCCTCACCTCTCTCCATGCTCTTGGAATATAGCCTAGTGCTAGGCTCGCTCTGTATAGTTTTAATAAATTATTTCTAATATATTTGAACCCTCTCTGTATCAGTACTGGAAGTATTCCATCTGGTCCGGCTGCCTTGAAGGGTGTAAAGGATTTGATCGCCCATTCCATTCTCTCCTCCTATTTTTTTTATATATTTGTGACATTTTATATTTTAGTGCAAAATCCACGAATATTGTAAGTTTGATAAAAAATAAAAAGGCGTATTGTAACAAACGTCAATACTATGAGAATGACGTCAGAGCTGTGTTTCATACACTTAAAAAGACGTTGGATATAAAATAACTGACAAAATTGAATGCAGAGTGCCTTTTTAGTGTGCTCAAACTGTTTTACAGTGAATGTGTAGTGTATGCCAAGTGTCAAAGTCAGTCAAAGATGTCAAACGGAAAACCGGGAGAAAACTTTTTTATAGTGACTTGGCAGTATTGGATCAGCTGTGTAACGTCACTTCTCGTTTTAACTGTTTTGGTCATTTTTGGCAAAAGTATTGCAAAAAAAATTGTTTGTCTTTTACAGCGAGTTTTCTCGAAATAGGTTTTGATTTAGGGGAATGGAAAAAAATTAAATGTTAATTCAATCGCCGCTGCTTAAATCATCTTTTATATTATATTGAAGGCCAATGATGATAATCCGTTTGCCCCCAGCCCCGAGTCAGTGCGCACGCGCAACGACGTGTTCTACCTGCAGCCGGAGCGCTCGTGCGTGCCTGATTCGCCCGTATGGTACTCCACGCAGCCGCTCAGCCGCGCCGCGCTCGCCAAGATGCTGCACCGCGTCAAGATGGTCAAGGAGATCAACATCGCGCTGCTCACTAGCTAAGGTCTGTGTACATGTCTACTACCTAGAACTACCTATTGTTTATTGTGAATAGGACAAAGAAAGGAAATACAAATATTTTGTGAGTGTTGGTATACAAGAATATCATGTGTATACTATATACATGTGAGTTTACCTTACTTTTATCCAGACTAGATACATAGATCTATACTGGGTAAAAGTATGGTAAACTCGCGATTGCCAAGATGCTGCACCATGTCAAAACAGGTCGACTTCGCGCTGCTGATTAGCCAAGCTCTTTGATTTGTTTTCTAATAAATTTAGCAAAATCAGGAGCAATAAATAATATTTCGTACGCATTGTACAATTGTTGCAACTAATGATGTATTTATTTATTTTTTCAGATTTCTCACACCAGTGTTCTCATCGGCGGAAAACTGTTCAACACTCGCATATACTGCTCCTCTGCATTCGGTTTCGATTTCTTTTGTTTACTGTGTACGAAGTAAAACCTGCAAAACGTCTCCCAAATGTTGTAAAGATTGTAATGTTAAGCACAATGTATATTTTTTGTACTTTGTATATCAGCCCGCGAAAAGGACGATTAATTTTAAATAAAAAATAGATTTATTAGTAGAAACTTTTTTTTACAATGTTGCAATGTTGTAGCCGTAAGTTTCTGTGCAGTCTGTACAGGTTATATTGGTACTAGGATAATGGCGCAATCAGTGGTATTTTAGTTGGCAGTTATAATTCGAATATCGACACGGACTCGGATGAAATTAATCATTTTGTATATAAGTACGCCAAGCGAATCGCATCATGTTTCCGGGCACCAGAAAAATGTAACGCTATGCCGACGTACATATTCGAGCATAGTGCAGCACTTCTCCGTGCCAGGAATGGATTTCTTTATGATTATTGATTAACCTTGTGTAATATGAGATATTTAAAAATAAATATTAGACTGTAGATTTAAGGTGAAATTCCAACTTTTCGTGGCAGGAAATCTTATTTGAGTAGCATTATTTTTTTAACGTTGGATATGTAATATTGTCACAGATAGAAATTTTTATTAAAGTAATATAGCTTGTGGAAGAGTCAGATTCGTATTAAATATAATAAATAGCGTTGACCGTAAGTTTTAGGTTACAGCTGTGTAAAAAAGAATACAGATTCTCCTAAAAAACCGTCTTTTATTTCTTGTTTGTGTGCTAGTTTCGAAGGAAAGAGTATCTCATTAAAGAAAGTAGAACTGCTCGTTGCGGTGGCGCGGTTAATTTGAAAGGCTTTGTTTTGTCTCTCGTGACCGTGAAGATTTGTTGCGAGAAATGCATGGTTCTTTTATTTACACCGTCAGGGTCTTGCAGGCCATTTTATTATTTATCATCGGCCTGTGACACCGAAACGTCATCAATATATTCAAGCCTATTGGCTTAATTTAAATTTATTAGCACGACTAATTATGAGATGTCAGAATTGTACTACATCCATATCAGTCTCCTGGTACATCTCAATTTAGTTAGCCTATGCATATCATAAGACCGTCCCCCTTGGTCTTAGAGTATAAATATTTCTAAAGAGCTGCTATACGCGTGCCGCAACGAGGGACGACAACAGAGTACATACCTCCCGTGGGGTGACCATATCACTAAAATTACCCCATGCCTTCTGTTTATTTTGTGTAATTCGACTTATTATAGACATTATGTAATTAATTTGGTATGAGCGATAGAAGAAGTAAGTTGTTTGTTTGAAATAATTGAAAAAAGTATACTTACACGTGTAACGACAATATGACCGGTAAGTTAAGAGAATCGCTCGGCACCCAGTGTTACTTAACGGTATTCCATGCTAAATAACTTCGTTAAAGTGTATAAGTTAATTATTACGTGGAAGTTATTGTAGGTATAATGCTCCGAAATTGGGTACAAGTTACTGTCACTAATAGGTATAACCGTCGTCTCCCGGCGAAAAAATAAACAATATTATAGCATTTTTTTTTATTTGATCCCTGGGATCCCAGGGACCGGTAGACGATGAGTTAACAAAACATGTACCTACTTTATTTATGGTGCTTGTCATGCTTGTACAAGCGAGATAGCTTTCCATACCTTTCTGACATTTGAGTGGTTTGGCGTGTAAGTATAGGTTTAAAGTGTGTAGATGCAATTTTAATTAGAAAATTGCCGTGAGTCTCAGATATATTGAAATATAATAAACGGACCCTCGCCACAGCCGCCGCCAACATTTATTTAGCAGGCAGTGCTAGACGAGCTGCCATCGCGACTGGTTCTTATTGACTACGGACGACGTATTGGTCTGAAATATGTTGAGTATTTCAATATGTCCGACTCACGGAAGTTCTCTAATTAAAATTGATGATGCACTTTCTTAACTACTCAATTACATATATGTAAGGCGAAAAAATAATTACACTAAGGAACGAAATGGCAAACAAATACACATTCATACATTTATTATACATATAAGATTTTTTTAAAGAGTGGACGGTAGATTCAGGAACCTGATCGGGGCACTTACTGACCTTTGAATAATATTAATTTTGTGTATACTTTTCTAATGCTTTCATAAGTGATTAAGACCACCACGCCAAACAGAAAAGAAAGTATTAGAAGAAGAAGAGTTTATACTCTTGATAGTGTTTTGCGGAAGCAATGCAATTCAAAATTCTTTGAACACAATCAGCTGTTTTAGACGGCTTCCAGTTTTGTCGACCTGCCGCTGCTATCCACTTATTTCAGGTAGAATCATTTAGTGGAAACCTAGAAAAGAAAATGATATATTTGCTCGTCCATTTCTAAGAAATACTACAATTTTGCTGCTACATAAATTTAAATATAATAAATTTGACAAGTGTTATTTTTATAGAACTCCAAATTACCATATAATTGGGCTACTTTTAAATCGTATTAGCTGGTATCCCTAAATGGATTGCAGGGAAGCTAAATTAAGAACAGATTTAAACATTTCTGACAGCTTACAATAAACAACCTACGTAATTTAGGCGGATAATAACGTCGACAAAAATTTTCTAACCTAAAATCACCAATGTAAACAATGTTATTATTTCAATATTAATCGCTTTATTTTACTAGATTTTGAATGAAACATAATTGTATCAATAAAATAACACATATTGCGCTTAGATAAAGGTATAAAATAGTATAATTACATGTGAAAGGTTACATTTTCTTCGCATCTTTCTCTGCGGCTTTTACAGCCGATCACGCTGCAAACTACCATTGTTTTATAGAAACTGTACCACAAAAACCCTGATCTATATCATTTGTTGCCCAAAGCACTATTTTATGCACAAAAACATTAATTAATTCAGTTAGTTTTTGAGATGACACTTCTGACTACCTTTTGTTGAGCCCAACGATGCTAATTTTGACATTGTGCCCAATAACAAAAAGTGGAACTATGACAAAGACAGCAAATAATACACATCTCTCTGCCGCACTTAGCGAGATTTGTATATGACCTTCTCGCTTGGAACTGGTATTATTATTACCGAGTCACGTCTGTATTTATTATAAGTCTGTGCCCTTGGTGTTTCACTAATCCTCCTTCTATTTAGTCCTATTTCTACGTTTAATTCCTTGGGCGCTACCGCGACAGCAAACGAAGTTTTTGCTCTCTGTCGCACTTGCACGTTCGGACGTAAGTGCGAGAGAGAGAGAAAATTTCGTTTGCTGTCGCGGTAGCAGCCCTTGGTTCCCACCGTTTTATCAACGATTCTTTGAGTATGATCACTATAGAGATTCGACTCTGTCAACTACAAAAAAAGGTTGTGTTTACCTACCTTGGTAGTGAAAAGAAATGAGAATTCAAGGTTCGTCATGATTGGTCGTGGATGGCAAGCAAAGGTGAACATTTAAATGTCAATGTGAAAAAAAGACAATGTAGTCTTATCTCACTTGCGCTCGTATAAACGACGTCGAACAAAGCAGAGTAGCACATGATGTCAAACAGCTTATGAGCTTTATAAACTGTACGGTTGGTTGGAGATTGAAGAAGTTTGATATACATACATATTCTTTATTTCTTTAAAATTAGTAAATATACAGTTGGAAATGAAGACACCGATCAATAAATCCTAAGAATATTTACAGTTTATGCAAAATCAATATTCGACATGTTGGCCTTGAATAAAATATTAAACGTAATCTAATTTACTTACACGTGAATAGATAGATTTTAATGAATGGGTGCTATGTGTGAATCTCAATCGCCATTACTATCGCTCTTTAATGTCGTTAAGAAGATGCCATACGTGTTAACAAGTGCGTAATAAGTGAGTTAGTTTCTCAAGATAGTGCATACTTATTATTTTGTAAATAGAACGTGAATTTCTTTCAATTTTGGCGGGATAGCTGGCACGTTTCGGTAACGTTGAATGGCGGTCTGTCATCTGTCGTCGGCGGCCTCAGGTTGAGGTCCTCAACGCCGAGACTGCGTTCATGTCTTGCCATCAACTTAGATGTTAAATTTGTAGTGCCTTAGTGAATTCGGTCGTGGGTCGAGTTCGATGTGGACATTGGACGATGCGTCAGGAGTAGGCGCGTCGGCTATGGATGGAAGACGCGTGAGTCCACACTACGAAGCAGGATTCGATTCGTGTGATCCTTTGGGGTCTGTGTTGTGGTCAGGAGGGTCGGGGCGTTCGGCGGCTCGTGTTCTGCGCCGCCGCTGTCGCAGCGAGGGCGTGGATCGTTCGCCGTACGAGGATGCGTCGCGGGAGCCCCTGCGGTCGGCAGACGGGCATCCACGGCACCGGGCGCAGCCCAACAAGAGTTTCTTCACGCTGAACAACTCGCCCGATAGGTATAACCACGAGTGCACGCTGCCGCGGGCTCACACCGGTGATTACCTCATGGCTCACGAACAAAACAGACACCATGGGTGAGTGACGCACAACATAACCTAGCGTGTTTTGATGTAAATACAGTATGCTTTTTTTACATGTTTTTTCATAAGTGCTGATTCCTCTTTGTCACTCATTTTGTACCTACCTACCATATTGGTAATTTCCTTGTTCATGTTTGCTACTTGTAGGCACCAGTTTTTATTTAAGAGATAGTAAGCAAAATTGAATAGCAGCAACAAAACTAAAGCAAATAGGTAGGTACTACATAGGATTACAAAACTAATGACCACTGTTGTATTCATCATCTTTTGTTTCTTTGTTTCAGTTACCAGCCAGGAAGACCAATATTTAATCGAACAAGCCCCATCAGACCTTTACTGGTGACAACAGTATCAAATCCTAAAGTAGAACAAGAAACCCGGCTGCCAAAAGTAGAAGAATTAATAGAAAAATTAGACCATGACATGGTAGAATATACTGTGAAACAACCCTTGAAATCAATACTCAATAATCCTTTACCAAAGTCTTCAGTACCAGGTATCTAGATTTAGTTGTGCATGAGCTTACTTGAAAAGTTAAATATCATTGTTGAGCCTGTGAAACCCACAAGGTGCTAAAGTTTGAAAAATTTAAACCATCCCCTAGTAGCTAAAACATAAGATAATTGTTATTTCTTACATATAGTGACTTGAAAGTACAACAACAATGTTATCTTTTGTTTTGGTATTATGCTGAAATCCTTCAACATCTGTGATAAAGAAATAACTACTGACTTTATCATTCACTGTATGTACTCATCAGAATAAAAATTATCATGTCTATAGTTCATACTCATATTCATTTATTCATGCCATCACATACTCTTGTGAGTATGTGATGGCATGAATAAATGAATATGAGACAAGAACAAGACACTTGCACTAAAGCTTGAAAGTAATAAATGTTACAAATATATAACAATATATGAGTTCTGTAACTAAACAAGTTTATCTGAGAAAACATCTTCCAGAGTGTAGTAGCATTTTTCGGTTAGATTTTTTTTTTAAATCGTTTGTTAAACATTTTCAATATTTTTTCTTCCTTTATGCTGTTGTTCCAAGTCATAATGATTGGTTTTCTTATGCAATGGGCCCCTATATAATTCCGTGATTAGTTTTGGAGATATTGGCTAATTATAAATTCTGTTATAAATGTATAATTTTTTAGTTGGAATACTCAAGAAGCCCAAAGGACGATCATACCAGGAGCCGAGGGCTGCTGTGGAGGGCCGCAGACGACAGAGAGCTTCCAGTGAATCTGATAATGTTTACACTAACTTCAGCAGGCTTGGTGCTCCAATACCAGGCTATGATAAGTGAGTAGTCCAATTTAATACCTACTTCAATAGATTTTATACCTTCCAGTAGAGGGGTGCATCAATGATATGTATAGATATTTTGTCACATATAAGATGAATGAGGTGGTCTTGACACTTTGATATATATTTTTGATGTCAACTGTACCTGGCTACGAAATATGGAGTGAATCTAGTCAGTGAGCTTGGCTATTTTCAGACTATTGAGCACCTTATATTACTGCCCTTGAAGAAAATGTAAGCCAGATTAGTACTGGCTTGTATACAGATATGTTTGAAGCCTCACTGCTGTCTGCTGATAGCCACTACAAAACTTGGTTTTGCTTCTTGTTCTCTGCCTTGGTGGTCTTATACATAGATAAAAATTCGCAAATGTATAACTTTGAATTTTTTTTGTTTGTTCAAAGTCAAAGTCAAATAATTTATTTATGAACAATAGGTTAATAGTGGATTAGCTTATTAATAAAGATACTAGTGCTTTGATCCTTGTACCAGGGTATATGAAACAAATCTTAGTCTTAATGTGTCACATACCGGTCCAATATTTAAATAAATAATAAATATAATAATAAATATTTTTTGGACAATCTTACACAAATCAACCTAGTCCCAAACTAAGCAAAGCTTGTACTATGGGTACCAAGTGACGATATACATACTTATATAGATAAATAGATACTTAAATACATAAGAAACGTCCAAGACTCAGGAACAAATATTCGTGTTCATCACACAAATACATGCCCTGACCGGGATTCGAACCCGGGACCTCCAGCTTCGAAGGCAGGGTCACTACCAACTAGGCTAAAGCGGTCGTCAAATGCGCAAGACGTCGAAAAAAAAAATTATTAGATTGTCTTATGGCAGAACCACCTAAGTTCCCAGGAATTTAGAAATATTGGAAAAAATCTATATTAATGTATAAAATCTATGACTGAGAAATATATATAAATAGTACCGCTCTAAATCTTATCGCAACGTGATTCTGGCAAGTATTTTATCAGCAGAACTACCATGAAATTTTTATAACAGTGCTGTGCCACACATTTAAACATAAAATAATTTTGTAGCATAAAAATGCATTACGCTTACCCTGGGGGTTACGTGGGGCTCTATCCTCCCGCAACCCCCTCTGCTAGTCAAAGAGAGGGGAGAAGCATACCCAAATACAATGGTGTCACCCGCTCTGCTCTTAAGGGGTCGGTTCCAGCTCACTCAAGCCGGGACACCCGCGCCAAAGAAGGGGAAGGTCAGTGACGCTTGACCCTCCCTCCAGATGTGTAAGGCCATGCCATGTGGGTTCCAATCCACTGGCCCTACTGGAAGAGGACGCGGTCAGTGGCTGCGCTCGTTCCCACCTACGTCCGGCGCCTCCTGCGAGATCTCTCGCCTCGCAACATGGCCGACACGACGTTGTGAAGCGAGAAATCACTCACTCTGAGAGCTATCGCCATTGTGTGGCGCTCCTCGGCTCAGCGGCTACACCATTCCAAGTTGTGCTGGGCCGTATCGTCGTCAGCGCCCCACTCGTGGTTGCCCTCTCTTTTATTTTTCTGCAGGTAATGACACAACATTGTCCGGTGATTACCTGCGCCAACCTGTACCCCACGCCACATTTCCATGGACCCTATCAAACCATGAGTCAAACGATCAGAGGAGCGTACCTATGGTGCGGATTCCATAAGGGCAGTCCCCCAAGTCGCTCTTCCATAGCTCCCTAAGCCTGCGCTCCGTCTGCCTTTTTGCCACCCTCCACAATACAATTGCAATTCCCGCTACCGAAGAGGTGGAGGTAGCTGGCGAAAGTGCTCCCCGAAGTTCCATTTGCGTTCCAGGATGAGATCCAAGTAATTTACATTGAGCTTCACACGGATCATTTTCCCGCTCACCCTTAGTGAGACGCCCCCGGGAGGCCATAACCACCTCCCCCCGAAGATTATTACTTTCTTTAGGTATTGCAATTGTATTTGTTTGCGGTATGATATATGTATGATTACCCATAAGCTCCGTTGCGTTGCCACCTCCGACCGCCGCAGAGTCATTCAGCTCAGCTCCCCAGACAGCCACCATTGTGTCATCTGCATGGCAGATGAAGGCCATCCGGGGAAAGAGGACACCCCTTATTGCCCGGTTATACCCCAGGGTCGGTTCCATAGTAGAGATCTAAGCACAGACCCCTGGGGCACACCACAGGCCAACAAGGCCCCTTTGCCCTCCCCTTTCTTCATAGAGTACTACCTGCTGCGTGAGGTAGTGCTCCACAATGCGTCTCAGGTAAGGAGGGACTCCATGATTCTGGAGTGACATTGGACCGGCATTTTCTAAATGCTTCTTGATCCGGGACGCGAGGATTCTTTCCAACAGATTCCCGGTCTCGTGCAGCAATACAATGGGCCTCCACCCGGAAGAGGAGTCCGCTGGGCGATTTGCCATCCCGAGGACAAAAAGTCTTCTAAAGGTTAAATTGTCAATAGGAATTGGACTCCTATCGGCGCCCAAGAAACCGTTAGGGTTAACAAAGACTCCAAGAGACTACAACAGAGACGAGCGTCCAGTCGTTCACGACAATGAATGCCTTAAACCTCTATTCTCTCCTAATTTTGAAATGGGAAAATGAGTTTGTATATATATTTATTTGAAGTATAAAGGTTATGACAATTTAATATTGGCATAAAATAAAAAATAAGTTACATGTTGACGTTGAATTAAATGTCGATACAATAAATCTGTCATTCATGTAAACATTTTAAAAAGATCGTTTATTTTATATTTTGTTAATTTTCTTGGGGTTGTGGATATATGTCGCTGACTCAAAACTTATATTTTTTCATGCTGAAGAATTTACTACAGGTTTGAGTTTAGTTATTGTTTAATTTTTTTACTGCGTTATGTCAATTCAAAACCGGAGCCACGTCGCGGCTAAAATCACGTGGTCAGCGCACAGTAGTTTTTCAAAATCCATTTTTATTTTTTAGTCCTTTTACTAGAAAAATATGAAAAAATAAGAGTTTTATGCAACTCTCCAGCATGAGACGAATCTAATGACATATCATTTATTAAAATCGGACCACAACTGTAGATCTGATGGGGTGTACAAAAATCGGCCTCAAGTAATATATATATATATACATATAATGTATAGATAATATATAGATAGATTCTTTTGAGTTACCATTTTCGCCATTTGATTAAGAAATTGGTCCTTTTTCGAGAAAATTCTTATTTGGTGTCAACATCCCTATTAACAGCATAGGATAGAAGATTTAAATGTGGACTAGATTAGTAGTTAGTAGGCACGGAACCCTTCATGGTGTGTGATCGGACACGCACTTGGCCGGTTTTTGTAGTATGCAATATAGTTACGCCACGCTATCAAAAGTTGAAAAAAACAAAAAGCTAATAAAATCTGCTAAGGTTACAACTTATTCATATTCAATGCTATCTTTAATATATTTACATACTATGCCATAATTGTGTTAATCGAGTTGGCCTCGTCGCCATCGTATCTCGCTAACAATGAAATTAAGTGTCTAATTATACCAGCAATTAGAAGAAAGATGACTGTTTTGTACCTAGAATTCAAGATAATAGTTTATTAAATTAAAAATTAGATTAGGGATTTACGAACAAATGTGTAGATGCATTATAAATTTGCCTGTATCTTCAAAAGTTGTTGCAATCGTTTGACGTTTAATGTTTTTGGACATAACTTAAGTAGTTTCCCCTACCGTTTTGCGTAGATTTCTGTGGAGTGCAATCAACAAGGTTTTTTATGAAGTAATATATGTGGTGCGGTATCCGAAAGGTTTTATAGACTCAAAATACGTAGGTAGTCTAAATTTCGATGTAAAGTGCGATTATGATAATAGATAAAAAATTAATTCTTTAACATATTTAAATTTTAATACTATGATTAAAGTACTGAAAGTCCCGCCATGGAATCTTACCTGAGAAACTATG
Organism: Epiblema foenella; assembly: GCA_963556455.1. Taxonomy (NCBI): domain Eukaryota; kingdom Metazoa; phylum Arthropoda; class Insecta; order Lepidoptera; family Tortricidae; genus Epiblema; species Epiblema foenella. Next base: position 26,409,039 of record OY747096.1, on the reverse strand, counting down.
ACTTACAAGAGAGGTAAACCATAAATAAACATAATAACAGTTGCATATCGCGTTATTTAACCCTTTAACCACCATCGTCTGATATATCAGACAATATGACGATGTAAATGGCATCTTCTTGATTTATGACTTGCGTTGAAAATTGCGCGATACTTTTTCACATTCAGCGGTTAATGGGTTAAGGGTGGAATGCAGAATGATTGTACATCGTTCTCATACTAGTTGTCTCAGAGATTTTTACGAACTTACTCTAATGTTCTTTTATAATTTGAACTGTATACCCAAAATAAAAATAGTGTATTTATTCTAAGTTATACACCTTTTATTTATTTTCTTTAATACATGCTATCAATGACCGTAAAAACATTTTGTTGTAAATTACGAAATTTATTTTCATAGAAATTTAAAATGTCTCGCGGCGGTTTGGTAACTTAACGTTTAAAAAAATACAACTTTTCTTACCTATAACAGGATAATTTGTTTACAAGAACATTATTTATACTCTACTTTATGGTGTAAAAAAGTTTTTATTCAAAAAGAGCTATTTATTGTGTTATATTCCCGTACCTTTAATATCTGTCCCCGTTTTTCAAAATTTCGTAACTCAGTGTTAGTAACGACGTTTAAGCGTATGAACGAAACGCAAAGAGCAATAACTGCTATCGGGATTAACTGGCAACACTGTAACACGACCTGTCAAAACATAGCTCAGTCAGCAGCCATCTTATTCTCGGAGTGAAGTCGGTGCAACGTGGCGTCGGAGCTTATGATTAAATAAATTATCAGGTTAATAACGTGCTTTTCAAGAGGCCGATAAGTTTAATTTGCTAATTGTTTTGTTAATTATCATTGGTCATTCGTTATATGTGCAGTGGAATACTAATTATTGTCAAATATTTAGAAATACCTAGACAATAAAAAAAATTAGGTTATGTTTTCTCAGGATTTATTATCAGTTTCGTAACATTTCGTTACATAACGAAACTGAGTTACTCTAAGGCTTAGTTCACGATGAAGAAAATATGATAAGTCGTTTCTAGTTCTTCTTTATTTTTTTATCTTCTTCATTTGGGGGGACATCAACCACGACTTTTTGTTTTTTGTAATATCTAGCGCTAAAATTTAGACACAAAACACGTAAGATGCAGGAACAAATTTCGGAGCTAACAGGCACATTACAAAGACAAATAAAAAGTAATAGATGCATGAGAAAACAATTTTTTTGTAAAATAGTAGGTAACCTATCGATGTTTCGAAAATCTATTTACCGAATTTCACTTGTCCGAAAACGGTTCACCGAATCTTTACAATCCAAATACTTTGTTTCGCAACTGTTTGAAACACCACGGATTCATTTTACCACAATGTCATTTGTCCGCAATTCAAAAGCCCGCTTTACAGTTCCCAATTTTTACGTTTGACAACTTATACGTTAGCCACATTTTCATAATTTCAATGATACGGAAAGTCGACGTGACATTTTCCATAATTTCGATATATAAGACTAAGCGGGAGCAAAGCCCCCGTCTTAATCCTCGAGATTATTTTTTTAATCAAAAACCCAGAATGACTTGTTGGGACAAAATCGACTCTAATGCGGATAGGTTAGAAGATTAAGACGGGAGCTGAAGCGAAGCGAAGCTCCCGTCTTAATCTTCGAGGTTATTTTTTTATAAAAGCCCAGAAAGACTTGTTGGGACAAAATCGACTAATAATTGTATCGACTGTTTGTAGGCTGATCATAATAATGAACGTAATTTTTAGTCCTAGCCGAAATATAATTATGAGTTTCCTCAATCAGCGCCTGCATTTAAATTCTTAGTAAATAAAACAGTATTCATGATTTGTTATAACTCGATGGAAATTAACTTTTGTTATCTTTAGAAATAATTATCTGGATAATGACGTTTCGGTATTTTACCCTACGGACAAATAAAAATTTGGCAAATGAATGTACGGAATTATAATCATTGTGATTTTAAATCAGCTAGATAATAAAATTGTGACCATACAAAAATCTGTCAATAGAAAATATAGAAACTGAAACTTCGGACAAATGAAAAAAATGTAAAACGAAAAAAGGCGTTTCGTTTTCGGACTTTTAATATTCGGCATAAAAAAAATCGAATTTGCGTAACCAAAATAGTATAAGTATATTTTTAAACTTTAAAAAAGTAACAAAATATTACTTAAAAATAATATATAATTTAATATTGGTTTATAACCAATATTAAATTATAGAATTTCTTAGTAATAATATATATATATAAATAAAAAACTATTTTGTCAAAAAACTGTTCATTATTTAGATTAGTAATAAAGTAATTATTTAAGTTGATTTAAAACGATTGAACGAAATAAATTTGAATACGAATTGACCTTTTTTTATGAACCTAAAGAAAAACATTTATATTCACACTTGTGATCTCACCCTAACATTGTCAGTTTCGTTATAATCTCTCAGTTTTGTTACTATTTCAGTTTAGTAACAATTTCGTTACGGTACATCTATTCTGCATTTCACCCTTAAACATGTTTTAATCGCGGAATTGGTCCAAGGAAGTAATTCAAAATTCTATGCGAACGTCCGTCCCCAAACCGTACTATGCCAAGATTACAGAGCTTCCGCTGTCATCCTGAAGTGCCCGTGCTCAACTGCAGCAGTGGGGGTACACGATTATGATAATTAAGGGTGGATCAACTATTCTTTGTTGCTCGTTACCATGGTTACGTCTCCTGAGTCACTCTTAAAAACTCAGATTTTATAGGTTTTAAACCTACCAAGCATTAGTTTTAGCGATGAGCATAAACCCTTTTGGACATGAGTCATCTCTTGAGCATGCTTGAAGTCCATATTATAAAAAAAATTCTAAGAGACTCGGTTACTGTTGTCTCCTCGCTGACGGGACAGAATAACAACAAGGAAAAGTTGATTGACATTTAAACACAGATAATACGTTACGATCTACGGTTCTGTAATCTCATGAACTAAAAGCAACCTTTTTTGTAGATTAGCCCTAATTCATCATTATTGTTCCAGCCGCCTATCCTACCTCTCAAACAGCACCAAACGCCTGAAGGACAACTCGGGCTGCGGGTATTCGTATGGGACTGCGTTGGCGTCCCTCGGATCGACCCCGCGCCCCAAGAGCCCGACGTTCCCCAGGAGATGTGCCTGTAAGGACGTGCCCTCCAAGGAGGAGAGCATGCATTTGCTTAGGACTACAGCTATCAATAACGAACACGAAGACGATGTGGTGAGTATACAGGGGGTTACAAAAGTGGTATATGAACCGCTGGCCATAATCTGTATCGAATTGCAATTCTGAAAATCATTTCTTTTTTTTGACAACTCAAAAAAATAGTTAGTTAGCAAGATATATAGGGTGTAAAATCGTTAGGTACTTACTTCTTATACTCTATACAGCCTGCATCCCCTTCTAACAACGGGGAAATGCTCAACGGTAGCTAATCCTTTGGCTATCTCTTAAAACCACCACAGAATGGCGGCTTCGTGAGGACGAAATGTCGTGTCGAGTATCGAGTGCGTCCGCGTGTGGCTTCTAAAACTTACTGTTTTAAATGACTGATGCCTACTCCTTTTTATTGTGCTAGATTATAGACATTGTTATATCTAATTAGGTAACTCTTTCAACATTAAATGCGCAACATCTTCATACTTTGTTCTTCGTGCATGTCGTTGGAGTTCGCGTATATTTGTCACAGTATATTGGCTAAAAGCATGCTATGTCATGTTTATATCTTGTATAGCATCAACTACTTTTAGTAGCAGTTATCGAGTTGTTTTTAGTGTGCCTTATAAAGATAACAGGCTAATGTACACATGGTATTACGTGAGACTTAAAAGTTTGCTCATGATAGGGACCTGTGATCACGCTACTTGACACGACATTTTGGGATACTTCAAGAAGAGAGTTAAAAATTAAGCATCAGTCCTCCACTTCACAGAATATGTAGATACATACTGTTGCGTTCTTGGTCGCTGGGTTGATACTTGAGAGTTTGGGAGGGAGGGAGGGACTTGAGAGCCCACTGTACCGCTTACGACTATAGTTGTCAATAAAAGCAAATTGCATGCTGTCAATTAAAGTAAGTTTGTTTTTGTCCCTGTCAATAAAGAGTTTCACACGTGATTTACGGTTTATGTAGGTGGTAGTAGGTCACGGGTGGTGGTTTATAGGTACGATTATGATTTACATGACGCAGAGCGTAACACCTACACATTATCAATTTAGTCAAGATCTGATCATAATCGATGGAACTCTTCGAAAATACAGGTATAGTTACGCGTATTTTACGATGACAATTTTTTCTATATTACGCATTTACTTTTGGGAAGTATTACACACATAGCCTTTCCAATGTACAAATCACTTATTTGAACTCCGACATGGCGCTTATTGTATGTAGAAAGGTCACTCTTCTCCTATCGTTACTCGGCTGTTATGTAATGCTGAACTTGATTGGATTTAACAATGTAATTAACCCTGCTATGTGTTGGTCGACTTAACACTAGTGCTGTATGTGCACTTGGTCAATTATGCGCTTACTTATTGATCATGCTGGCTGCACTTGCTTTGGATGTCATGCTGGTCTATAAGCTACTGATTTTGTGCAAACTTAACTATATCATTTAACGTGTGATGTCTGTAAAGTGTACCTTTTTTAAATAAATAAATTTCGGTTGGGTGAGTTAATTCTCTTTTTGTCAGGTTTGTATTGTTCCTTAACTATACTGGCAATCTTTTCCCAACAAGATTTGATTTTATGGATTGTATGTGAATCAAGAGAGTTGCCCATGTATGCAACTCTCTGTAAAACAACTCTGAGTAAAAAATAATTCTTACTCTTTTTTATTCAATACAAAATGTAGGACAGCGCCACTTTAGATCTACTTTTTCGGTTTCCGTAGCCAAAATGGCGAAAACGGAACCCTTATAGTTTCGTCATGTCTGTCCGCCCGTCCGTCCGTATGTCACAGCCGATTTACTCCCAGACTATAAGCACTACAATTTTGAAATTTGGTAGGAAGGTGTATTCTATGAACCGCTACAAAAAAGTGATGTGAAATTACAAAAAAATATTAAATTAGGAGGGGCACTCCATGTATAGGCCTTTAAAAATAATATGGAGGTAAAAAACTTTTCCGTTTAAGTCAACCGTTGATGAGATATTAGCTCTCAAAGTCATAAAAAGTGTCCCCCCCTCCTCTAATTTCCAAACTATGAAGTTTAAAATTCTGAACAAAATTGAGGTGACGTGCATTAATTTAAATTCAACGATTTTTAGTTTGAACAAGATAGGTTTTACGGTTTCTGAGTTTTCGCTAAATACTGTCTTGCCCAAATAAAAGGGCGTAAGCACCGTGAGTTCCCTATGAAGATACGACCTTTTTAGATTTAATGTATTGGATAGTGGTTTTAAATGTGGACTAGTGGGTGTTGGTACGGAATCCTTCATTGCGCGTGGTCCGACATGCACTTGATCGGTTTTTATTTTATTTTTATAGGTGCATTCGTAATTTAGAAACAAATTCGTTGGATCAAACAGCAAAAAAGTAGTGACGAAAGGTAACTAGTTTGGTTCAACAAAGTGCAGGCCGTTTTTAAGACATGCGTTGCTAAATGACATAATTCGCAGGTCTCTTGCCACCGTCAACGTGCCTGCTCTTCTTGAGCCGACTGGCATGTTTGATGCAGGCAGGGATGATGATAAGAGACCTGATGGGGTGTCTTTAGTTCCTTGGAGTTGGGGACGAATGTTGGTGTGGGATGCTACCTGTGTGTAGACACACTGGCACCGTCCCACCTCCAACGAACTACAGTAAAAGCGGGTGCAGCGGCGGAAAATGCCGAAATATTAAAGTGTAATAAATATAGGGGCCTCGGCAGAGAATACTATTTTGTACCTTTTGGTGTCGAAACTCTTGGTCCATGGGGTCCCAGCACACACAAGTTATTTACTGAAATCGCGAAGCTTTTGGTTGACATAACATTAACTGGTGACTGAAGAGCTGGCGACTTCCTCGCACAACGTATGAATTCGATTCAATGTACATATTGGATAGTGGTTTTAAATGTGGATTTGTAAGGTGTGGTACGGAACTCTTCATTGTGCGTAATCCGACACGCACTTGGCCGGTTTTTTTTTTAATTTATCTTTTAGTATACAAGTTTGATAAAAGCTATAGTATTAAATTAATATAGTGATGTTTTACCTAAATAGGATAGGCTCGTGCGAATATGTCATCGATTGGACGGGTTCTATCTAACCAACATTGTGATTCAGGCTGCAGCAACCACGCGAAGCTCGGTCGGTGTGGACCCTGTTAATAAATAATAGGCCTGACGTATCGTACTCAAAGAATGTGCCAGTAAGCTAGAGAGGGACAAAAATAACAGCAATTAGCACATAAATTAAATTGCAAAATGAGGTGTGTTACTCTATATATCTGATTCCCTGATATCCACACCAGGGTGTGATTTGCCCGTGACATTTACCGCGCCCCATGGCATTATTAAAACGGCCTTACGCAAACATGGTATAGTCTAGTTAATTTAACGTTATCAGCTGGCTTTGCACGCATTAACGGTCTCATATTATCGTATAAAAACATATCATCGTCCGTAATCTAGTCGGCAGTCTTCTATTCTACGCTAATCGGAACAAGTCCCGTACAGAGATTTATTGGTGCTAATTTTCACGCAGAAAATTGTTTACATGATCTCGCGGAAGCTTAGGAATTGAACGTTTATTTTCGGTGACGATACGTTCTAATGTTTTTATAGCGTGTGACGTGTCCGATTGTCTTGTGCAAGAGGTGACCATGCCCTAACTAATAGCCGGTGTCCAACTTCACCGGCGTAAAGTGGATAGTCTCAGTTTACTATTACAATAATAGTTCAGATGAAGACAGCCACTTGGTGACTAAACTTTACCAGATTAAAGTGCTCTTGCGAGTTGGAAACTTCTTAAAAGATGTGCTCCATCAAAAAAATTTTTAAGAAACTTTCTGTCTCAAACTGCCGCAAAGTAAGTGTGTTATTGTTTGTTGATAAACAGCGATAATTACAATTGTTTAATGATCCCTATATATATTAGTCAGGCCAACGGCCTTTTAATGGAAGATAATAATTGGGTGTATTGTATCGTCGTTGACAATCACAGTAGCGCATTGCGTATATTTTGTTAGTAGGTATTTATACTTTGTACAGAACACTACTTCCGCAGTACGTACATCTTTCAGAATACGTACAGTGTACGATTGTCTATCTTCCAGTCTTCATGTCTTATGTTGGTATCTTGATGACTCTTATTTTCTTTATTAATCATACTATTGACGCGATTCGTTTAATATAGATTACGTATCTTTACATTAAACGACGCGTACATAGTCTTATAGCACGTCGCATTCCTAAACAGTATAATTTACCAATTCATTATTTAGAAATGGCATTATAATAACTCTTCAGAATGTTTTATAAGTAAAATACGCACAAAGCTATTCATAATGAGATGACGTAAATAGCTACAGATAATGTGAGCATTGACGCTTAATTCTCAGTTCAACGGTTAATATGCTACGGGCTTGCGAGTTTGTGGGCTATTCATCCCACAAACTCGCAAAGCGTGTGACCTGTGGTAAAAATATTCCCTCATAAATACATAACCCAGGGCTGCTTGGTCGACGTCCTTCTGACCCCATTCCTAGTAACACTTGCCAAGCTAACATTTGTTCGATTCCTTGGAACAAACACCCACCCGTTTCTTACCAGGTTGTTTACGTGATAATCCTAATATAAACTAAACTCGTGAATCATGCTTTGAAATTAGTTGGTGTAATGCGGCTGAACCTCTCCTATTGTCTTAGTTAATTCGGTCCCCACTTATATTATTGTGGCATCCATTCCTGTGGGCGATGTGCCAAATAACCGAAATGTCAATACGATGCATTATCACTGTTACTAGCGCGGTGATAACTGCTCCAATCCGTCAACTCCCCGTAACCTACCCAATTAACGTTCCATTAAATTATAAACAAATTCGCCGTAATTCACTCAAATTGAGGCTTCATCAAACTATAAACATCAAAGACGTGTGAAATAGTGGATTTTTCAGGTCAACCCCGTTCGGAATGTTGACCCGTTCATCAACCTTGACATGTTTGTTCAGTTATATTTGAAACGGTATCCAGTGTGTGCAAGGTGGAATACAATAAGTTTTTTTGTAAATAATTTCCCGGCAATGCTTGCCAAATCCGTTAGTGAAATCTTCCAGCGTCTTGCTCTTGAGTCACAACACCTGGGTTATTTCTGAACGCCGACGCCATCCAGTCGTAAGTCCACACTTACCTCAGGTGTCGAAGAGCGGAGTCCTGGACTGGCTTAAAAAAATCGCATGTCCGGAATTTGAATAGCATTCTTGCAACACCGTTAACACAGCTAAACTGTGTCCGTGTTTCGCAATTATAGTCCTAAATACCTGAGCAACATGGCAGTCATTACGTTGATCGTTGAAAAAGTGAGTTTTTTTTAAATATGTTGTTGCCAATACCTCGTGGTTCTCAGCTGTTGCACGTGCGTCTATTTCACGCGATTGGTTGATTTTACTATAATAAATTACGAAATAATATCAAGGTGAATCATTTCAGTCAAGTGTCGGTTCTGTTTAAGGTGTTGAGGTTGAAACATTTAATGATTTTTCCTACCTGAAAATAGAATATCGTGTTGACGACTGCAACAAAGTGTATATTATATTGAAGAATCGTCCGATGTTATCTTTTCGTGCATACATGTGTTTACTGTTCTATAATATCCAGGAGTCATGTGCTATAGCGTGCTGTTTGAGGTTATTGACTGCATAACACGATTTACATTGTTAATTGACCAACATAGTATACGGGCCGCTTTTTTTAGCTGCTTGAACCCCGAAGTGAAGTGATACAACTCTCTGTAGTCTGAGTATGTATGTATATGATGTGCGTAGTTATTATATGAGTAGGTAGTGCTTGAACAATGAGTTACAACTTGTGTTATTGGACCTGTGATTATAGTGTTAGTTAATTTATAGTTTAAACTGGAAAGAATTTGGGTTACTTAGTGAAATCATAAAATTAAACATCAGAGGTACCTGGTAATTGGATTTCGAGTTATTCACTTTAAGTATAAATAATTTAAAGATACAAAGCTAAATTATGCGAGGTCAATTAATGTGTTCGTCAACTAGGTCTTTTAAGGCCGGATTTTACAAAGATCCGTTACACCAAATGTCAGATCAAATTTAAGTAACTCAGTACATTTTTTGACATAACAAACCGACATAAGGTCTAACGGATCTTTATAAAACCGAGCCTAACTGTTTCTTGTTACTCGTTACCGTGGTTACGGCTCCACATCTACAAAACACATCTTGACATGTGAATTAGTGTGGAGCGTTTTGAGTGCTCGTTAGCTATGCTGTACTTTGCCTCTCATTTTCGTCTTTTGTGTTGCTCTAATTGTAGTTGGTCCCATACAAACATTTAATTGTCTATAAAAAGTGGTTCGAATGACATGATCTTCTGGTCATCATGCCTATCCAATCCAAATTTTCAGAACCTCCAACAATCACCTACTCCGACCTGCCCGGCCATCAGTCCCGCGCTACCAGTGAGCTCGGTCACCTCCATGCCGGTGCCGAAGAAAACCGTCAAAACCGGCAAGAAGAAGGTCAAGTCGAAGGTCAAAGTCCCCAAGGTCAACCCTGTACATAAGTTGGACTGCAACCATGAACCTCCGGAAGACGAGGCCGATGAGTAAGTATCTTTTAGCTTAGTACCTAGTAGTTATGATGAAGTTTGAATGTGGTGAAGGAACTTTAATGAGATAGGTTACGGTAAATATTTGAATGACCATCATTTGATGTAGTATTGTGTTCCTGGAGGTGAGCAAGGTTGCCAGAGCTCCCGAGGATGCACTGTGTTGAGAGCGAGGGACCTTGTCCCTTCTGCTGTCAACACAGTGAATTCTCAAATTTCGTAAAGGGTCGGCAACGCGTACGGGACTCCTTTTTAGTTACGGGCGTCACTCACAATGTCACCTCTCGGGTTACAAGAGTCATGAGCTACGGTGTCCGCTTATATTATATTATGTGCCATCATCGTGGAAGACGTGAAATCGCCGGTCGGCCACGGCAATGGCTCGAGGTGTAGCCAACAGTAACGACAACTCGTTTTTAGTTAAACTGAGATCTTTTTAATATACTTTAAATCTAACATATATATGGTTTAACAACGGCTTAACTTCTACTAGTTCTCTCTGGCCCTCTATCATTGTTATGTATAATTCGCAGTGCTCTCAGTCGCTCGCCCTCCCCCGACGTGATCACGAATGGACCGTACCAAATGGACACGGATATAGCCGAAGTGCCGAAAGAGAAACCTCCCCCGGCCAAGAGCGAGTCGTTTGAGGAGGCTCCCGTCGCGAAACTGACCCCGAAAACCAACGGGGTCACCGCGCCAAAGAAGAGCCTCGAAGCTAAAGGTAAGGATAATATGACATTTATAAATGTTAATTACGTGTGGTAATACATTTTAGAATACGCGAGCTTGTATATTGTGGACGGATGGCCGAATGTAAGGCTTACATGAAAAAAGGCAATTTACTATTCTATGAATTACCCAGTATACGAAGAAATCGACATTATCTCTATAGATAATATGGATGTTGGTTATGGTGATATAATACGGATGTTGACACCAAATAAGACAATCAAAAAGTTCGATTTTTCTCGAAAAAGGTTCAAATTTTTAATCCAATGGCCAAAAAACTCAAAAGAATAAATAATTACGTAATTATAAGTCTTCAAAGTTTTAAGAGGGGGCATATTCTGTCCCTTTTTCGTAAAGTCATTTACTATTGCGCTCGTGGTCAATCACGTCACTGATCTTTCGCGCTTACTCGCTCTAACCTTCGTTATGTTTTGAGATATTTGAATAGAATTTTCACCATTTGGCGTATTTTTTTGCCTTGTTACTTTTAAAGTAGTCTTATGGAGTAGTCAAATTTTTAGTCAACATCCGTATTACCCGCGAAAGTACGGCAGTGGTTGTCGTATAAGTACGCTATTAGGAATGGGCCGCGTTCTCACGAATCATTTATAATGTAGTTCGTTAGATCCACTTTTCATTAAGAAAACCTCATTATAACATAATACTTGTTCTGTCGCATGTAAAGTTTGGGATTTAACTTTACACTCTTATTCAGCTAATACGGAGTTATACGAGACGAAACTCCGACTACCGATGTTAAACTACGTACTATACCGATGTTAAAATATCATCGTCAAAGTCAACATAAATCTGATTGTTGGCACAGTCCTGAGAGAGAGAATGGAGTGTAGTCCCCACTCTCTCAGTACAGGTTGAAACAACATCACTTACAAGCAAAATAGTCACCGTGCGTCATGCGTCATTTTCAGAGAAGAGAAATGTCGTGAAAGATGACATGTTCTTCACCGCCTTGCACACCACGAATCCCTTCAAATACACTCCACTCATGCGTAAAGGTTCGCTCTCTTTGTCGGTTATCTTTTAACTTAGTAGTTAGTACGTTGCTAATTATTGTAGCTATAGGTGTACTTTTCAATGCCTACTTAAAATATACATATTATACACATAACCGGTAACCTAGCGAAAATTTATTTCCCATTCTGTTCTATGCACTTTATCAGTTTAGAAATGATCTATTTAAGCTGTTTTTTTGTGTGTATTGGCACGTATCTTGACATTTCCTCTTCGTTAATATGTAGTCCAGGATTATACGACCCTAATATATTGATTTTATATGTATTTCTTTGATTTTTCATTAATAATATCGTTCTTTATTCGCCTAAATTCTACTACACACAATAGTAGCAAAAAATTATAATAATAAAAACATGCTATCTGTTATCAGTTGATTGGTTTACTTTTGTAATAATTTAAATTCAAAAACATTTTTAAGACCTTCTAATTATAAAACTGATCATCCATAGCCCGTAGCGTTCAAACAACATGCACAAACAAGTAGGAAAACTAGGTAAATATGAAGCTACTGAAGTGACAAGTTGTTTATACTATTATTAAGTGTAGTTTTAATTAGGAATTTATACTAGGCAGTCGTTTTACCATATTGTTTTTTTCCAATAATTAGATGTATTACTTTGTATTGTAGGTACCAGTCACGATCCCATAATTATGTCATATTACGCAAATTCGTCGGCTAATGCCTGTGCCAACAGGTTATCAACAAGGTTATAAATTCAATGAGAAATAGCCTCGTGTGACATCCTACAGTCCTACAACTTATTTATTGTTTCTAGTTTATCCGTAGTTTAGTTTCTTTTTTGCACTAGAGTAAATAGTGACGTGAACGTTTTTAGATTTATGATTAGCATTTCATTTAACAGTATCTGGCAATTTTTGAAAATATTACACGTTCTAGATTGACAGCCCACCAGAGTAATCCACGTCATCTACCGACGTCATACAATACAATACAAATACTCTTTATTGCACACCTCTATAAAATACAAAGCAGGTCAGAAACATAACATAGTGAGATATAAGCAGAGGTATACAACAGGCGGTCTTATCGCTAAAGAGCGATCTCTTCCAGACAACCTAATACCTAATAATCTAATAATGATGATCATATAAAAATTGATCTATTTAATATGATCGAACGACGTGGATCCTTTATTCACTCTTCAATATTTCACGAGTTGCTGTCCCATCCTATAATTCCAATTTCTGTAATGCTTGAACACGATCGTTTTTTAGCCATAATAGACTTGGTGTGGTAATTGTAGTAATGCTTCTAATTTCCAGATTCTCCCCTCTGCATACCCGACATAATATCGCACTGCCTGCGCCAGTCTCTCTTTCCCCGCGTGCCGCCTTACCTCAAATTCGTGGGCTACGACGAGGCCACAACGCTCAAGATCCCCGCAGCCATACAGAAGCACCTCAAATGGAAGCTCACAAGCATCACGCCTATAGTCGTCAAGAAAACCCTAACCAATTCTGGCTTCCGGTTGGTAAAGAGTGAATGCGATACGTCAGAGTGTCCTCAGGAAGGTAAATACTCATTTACGTTCTTTCGTGCCGTGCATAACATTTAATGCCCAGGGGTGTCTATAGATAAACCACCCCTCAACATTTAGAGTATTTGTGTCGTTTTTGGTTTTGGTGACATCTTAAGGCGCTATTTCCTTACTGACGCAATTAGGAATCATTCAAATTCAAACATTTATTCTGCAAATAGGCCACAAGGACACTTACTTACATGTCAAAATATTAATTTACAATTTAAGAAAGTCTGACTATAATAAGTAATACATTTTTCATGTCAAAATATTAATTTACAGTTCACGAAAGAATAATAATTTCGAGTTTACAATTATAACAAAATTAATGTCATACAGTGAAGATAAACTTGCAAAGTTATCTATTACAAACATTAGGTACAACATGAGTAAAGTTAGAGATGTATAAGGTCTCAAGATTAAACAAGGAGTATAATGAAATTAATATTATATCCCAGAGATGTACATGGTCTCTGAGCGTCAAAATTAAGATTAATTTGATATTGTTAGTTTTTATTCATATCCAAATGGGGGACCTTTTGCTTCAGAACATCACGTGTTTATCGCCTTCACTTTCGGCTCATGCGCCAAACATTAGTATTTGAGTCAGTAATTATTTGATTTCGATAAATAAATGAGATGTTTAATCTGTCTTGGAATTTCACACTTTCAATGTTTTAAATCGTTAATTGCGTAATAGCGTGTGTGTTACCATATTTATTGGGTTATTCAAATATATCGCGTTGACGTTTTACTCTTTTGTCACAGAAACGGTGGAATGGATCGGTATATGGGGCAAACACATGAAATCTCTAATGTTCAGGGCGATAAAAGACGGCCAGAAAATGAACCATTTCCCGGGTACCTTCCAAATCGGCCGCAAAGACCGCCTGTGGAGAAACCTGCAGAAGTTGGTCGCCAAGTTTGGAGACAACGAATTCGGTATCATGCCCAAATCCTATGTCCTGCCACACGACTTGAAGTTGTTGAAATATGACTGGGAAAAATATGCAGCTAATAATGAGAGGTGGATCATCAAACCGGTAAGCTTTTAGACCAATGTAGTCCTAATATATAACGTAAGTAGATTAGCATAAAAACCAATGTGCCACACTGCCGGCGCCTTTAGCGCGAGCTTTGAGCCTGTGGTGTAATGTACAGCGCAAAAATCATATCCCTTCCTTGTTTTTGTCATCGTCGGGTAAAAAGGTGCGCGGCTGGCTTGCGCTATACTTATTGGCGATAGTGTTTGGCCTTAGCCTACCTAACGCGATAGTTAGAATCATTTGACCTCTGCGCACTACGTAGAGTAATGTGCCGATGTAAACGTTATGGTGTGTATGTGGGGTGAGAAGGCATCCATCAATGTAAGACCCGATCAAAATTGCGGGGAAGAATTGTTGACCGGTCGTTGTGGAGATGCCTGAGGTAGGTCTTTGTTTAGCACTGGTCGTGGTCTGGAATGATGATTAACAGGGCCCGTACGCCGTTGATGCAAAAATGACGTCACTCACACTACATAGAGTTGATTCCAATTAGTGTTTCGCCATAATTAGTCATTTCTCAACATCTTTATTTAAACGATATTGATACTTGAAATAATTAGTACTGGACGTCTAACTGACTTTTACCTTATTGTCACTCAACTAAAGAACAGATTGTTAGTTTATTAAATAATACGTATATTACCTTAGATTTTAATAGTGTTGTTGTTTACACTTGCTATTGTTGAAAAAAAATTGGCGCAATGCTATCTTTACAGGAGTTTTGCAACTAATATTCGTTTTTAATCGAAAACGACAACTCTTTTGTAAATAATTAAATAATTGACGGCTATTGTTAATAATTACAATAAAACTATTTGGAATCATTCCCTATTTGCAGTGTGACGTCAAATTACTGTTGTAAGTAATGTACTGTTATTCCACTTCCAGCCCGCGTCAGCCCGCGGCACCGGCATCAAAGTGGTCTCCCGCTGGACGCAGATCCCCAAGAAGCGGCCGGTGGTAGTGCAGCGTTACGTCTCCAAGCCGTATCTCATCAATGGCAACAAGTTCGACATGCGGCTCTACGTGCTTGTTACATCCGTGCATCCGCTCAGGATATACATGTTCAAGGACGGACTCGCCAGATTCGCGTCAGGTAAACTGATTTAATTGTTTCTGACGGGGAGATCAGACGCAGTTCCTTAAGTGTATTTACTGGTTGTTGAATACCGTTTCCTTAAATCGTCAATAATTAAATGTAAACCTACAACTGACAAAATAAATTAATTTAATTAACGTAACATTCTCATTCATTGTGAATATTGTGATATGTGCAGTAGTTTAAACAAAATTGTATTAATTTTCAGTGAAATACAACGACGAGTTGACGTCACTCAACGATAGGTACATGCACCTAACCAACTACTCCATCAACAGACTGTCCAAGAATTACACGCCCAATGAGGATTTCGCAGCCTGCGAGGGCCACAAATGGTGAGAAAATATCTGTTTCAACCTAAACCAACGACAAAGGTTTGTGCTGTGAACCTACAATTATGCTGTTGAATGTTGATCCACTTTTTGTTCATGATCACGAGGCAAACATCCATGAAGGCTAAAACTATCTAACAAAAATAAAATAAAAATTGGGTAGTTAATATATAAGCCTCGACGCTTATAGTGACCTAAAGCAGGCGTGTCCACAACATTAGTATATTAATTTGGTCAATGCTTGTATAATATCCCCCTATTTAACTTGCCTACCAGTTGCTTTAAACTTAAAAATGTATTGGTTTGAAATCCGCAAACGGCCCACCGTCATAAAATAAAAATAAATCTATTCCAGGACGCTCCAGAGCTTGTTCCATTACCTGAAAACGGAAAAAAATGTAGACACGGACGCGCTATGGAGCTCTATGAAGGATCTGGTGATCAAGACTGTGATCTCAGGCGAGGCCAGCATCAGCTCGCTAACTAAAGCTAATATTACGTCGCGGTACAACTGCTATGAGCTGTTCGGCATCGACGTGTTGTTGGACGAAGACTTGAAGCCGTGGTTATTGGAGGTATGTTTTGCTTTGATTGGTTATAGTACGAAACGCGATAAAATTATAACTAGTGGCTCTGTGAGCTGTAGACCTCGCGAGACACGTGTTTTTTTAAATGTTTAAAAAAAAGTTAAAATTTCCAAAAAATCTACTCGACAAAAAAAAACTATGTATGTAAAACTGCTCACAAAATTTCGCGAGAATCGGTTGAGAAATGTGACCTGTAGGGGAGAACAAACGGAAATCCGAACATACGGAAACATTTTTATCGACGCTGAAGCAGAGACCTTTGTTTCACAAATTATATCTAGGCACTTTTGTAAAGGTTAATGTTTCTGAATTGACTGTTTCCCAATGATATGACTAACGTGTTCTGCAAATATAGGAATTATGTGCAAAGTAAGTCAGCTCTGAATAGTCTTTACGTTAGGACTACGCTGGGCATTATGCGTAGTCAAATAGTCATACAGTGTCCCAAAAACCAACGCCAAAATGAGGAAGAGTGATAGAACAGCTTATAAGCTTTCAATTTAAGCAAATTTTAAATGTCATAGTTTTCAAGCTATCGGGATTTTTTTTCATACCATTTCTTATAACTTAAGGTAAAATTTTCAAAAATGACAGTTTTGTCAGTCAAATTTGTTTTATTTATATACGTAATATATTATTCTTCATAATGCCCAACAGTATTAGCAATTTTTCCAAATCGGACTATAAACCTGGAGAAGTTAATATTTTTTTTTAACTGTTATTCTTGCTGGTTAGATGTAAATTGAAATAATGATCGTGGCAGGATTAAAAAACTGTATAAGTTTGCACTATTTTAGGAAATGCGACGGTATTTTACCGACCCGTATTCTTTGTCCGAAAGTGTACCAACAAGGTTTAGTTTTCCGTCTGAGTCGGAAGGTCAGATGGCAGTCGCATTCGTAAAACTAGTTTCAACGCCAAGGCTTGGGATTAGTAGTCAAAGCGGACCCTGGGCTCCATAGGGCACAGCCGGGAAAACTGTAAAAGGGTGATGGCTCGTGTTTGAAATCTCACTTTGTACTCCGTTGTAAATTAGTAGTTTATGCAATCGTTATATAATGTACAGGTAAATTACTTTCGAAACGTTTTTGCATTTGTAGTTGTGTACGGTCAGCATATAAAGAAATATGCCAATACTTTTATGTATTTTTTATAGGCAGGTACATCAATGTAACTAATAATATTAAAGAATATTAAAAAAAGTGAATAATATTGTATTAAACATAACATTTATTTCTAATATTCTTCTAGTCCAGACCTGACGCACTCATTCTCATCCTCACTTTCATCGATAAATCATTTGTGTTACAGACATTGCAAAATAATTTTCCTTCGGGAAAACTTGGATCTCAATCGGAATACGATGGAACCCGAACTGTCAATCAATGATTGTATTACATGAGTGACGTTTTCATGTCCATTATTATGGAACTTTATTATTTAGTGTTAAATGTCAAAGTGAAAAATGTTATCACTACATAGTATATAACAAAGTCGCTTTCTCTGTCCCTATATCCCTATGTATGCTTAAATCTTTAAAACTACGCAACGGATTTTAATGAGGTTTTTTTAATAGATAGTGACTCAAGGGGAAGGTTTATATGTATAATACATGCATCAGCATTGCACCCGTGCGAAGCCGGGGCGGGTCGCTAGTTGTATAATATAAAGATGTTACAACCACCTTCAATAACTTTGAAAATACTCAGTTTTATTGTCATTAGTAAACGAAACATTATCTGTTAAATGGGATGCATGAGCATAATTTTCGTCCGTATATACAATATCTCTGCCTTCAAATCTGTACTTCCTTATTAAGTCCAGGTACTTTACTCTTTTAAGTCTAACGTCATCTTTTTCCATCAGCATTTTTCTAGTGTTAGTAATTTTCTTGAATAAAAAACCCATTTGGCGTAGTATCTCTCTTAGTGTAAAATCACAGCCTTTGAAATTCATCGTTTCTATTAATTTGGACTTTAGTGCTCTATTACATAAGAGTTCACTCCATAGAGAAAAGTATGCGATTTTTCTCAAATGTGCAATGAAATATTAACGTTATGTTCTTTATAACTGCAGTAATGTACTATTAGTTTCGTCTACGATATCTTAATTCAAACATTGAAGTCGACGAGTAGAAAAAAACCGTATTGTATTGTATGACAGGTGAACATCTCCCCGAGCCTGCACAGCGCGTCGCCGCTGGACACGCACGTGAAGGGCCCGCTGGTGCGCGCCGTGCTCAACATCGCGCAGTTCCAGGTGCCGCTCAAGACCAACCTCGACATGCTGTCCAGGGAGCGGCCGCACAAGCTGGTCAGTCTCAACTTTACTTACAGTTCAGGCAACGAATGCTCAAAAAACTTTGAATGTCCCATTTTTCGGTTTTTCCTAAATAAATCTTAAACGGTGGCCCATAGCAAAAAAATATTCTGAGACATAAGCAATTTAAATAAAATTCTTTACAAATAAGATTTAGAAGGCGGAAAGTTTATTCTTAGAAATTATAAGTGCTTCTAATCACTTTTTTTTCAGTATTTTTAAAAATAAAAAATACTGTATTTATGCACTCAACGAGCTCTATACAACGATACCCCACTCGATGGGTTAGGCCAATTTTTTTTCGCGCCCCCCTTATAAACATATAAAAAAAAATGATAATTTGTATAGCTTTGGATCGACACGATGCTTAAACTGTGAAAATTTGAAGCCTAAGCTCCATTAGTTTAGTTTTGAAGGGGGGTTCGATGGGGTAAATAATTTGTTTGATTCGCGCTCCCCTTTAGCTGCGAAAAACCGAAAAATGAATTTGTGTTTCCGACTTTCAGGGCGGTTTACCCTACGACAGCAGATTATACACCGTGTATTTATCTAAAGAAGAAAGAGACAAGCACATTATTTATACAAATATGGAAGAAAGAGATTTGGTAAGTTTCTATCTTTAGTGTCAGCTTCTCTTATTTTAATGCACATTTCTTATTAAAGTTGGAATTAAAATGATAAAATGAAATAAAATTCTACGTTACCTTCGTTTTATATGTGATACTGAATAAATACTTGCACTATCTTGTCTTTGTCACCCGATTAACACCATTATTATATATACGCTGTCTGCTGTCCAATAATAAATAAATATTACGGAGACCATCTTACACAAATAGTACTTGAAAGTCTTTTGTCTAACAAAACCGATGTTTGACAACTAGTCATGGCATTCCGCTCGCACGCGATCGTCGCATAGCATGTGCTCTTTCGTTCAAAGCGCGATATCTCTGGACACCACAGAGATGTGCCAGAGCAGAGTTTAGCCGAAGCGACAAGAGAAACAGGCCTCATTAAACTTAAGTTTCATATTAACTTCCAGTACTTACGTGACATTCTGTCCACACTGACGCCCGACGACGTGCGACACCTCATTCAAGCCGAAGACGAGCTCACCCAGTCCGATGATATGGAGCGGATATTCCCCGCCAGGAACACCCACCACTACCTCAACTACCTCAGCGGGCCGCGCTACTACAACCGACTGTTCGACGCGTGGGAAACGCGATACGGCAACAACAGGGACGCAGGTAAAATTGTATTCTAATTGTATATGGGCAGGGTTCGTACTCGACGCGTTGCGACAACAACAGGTCATCGTCTTTGCGTTATCCCAGAACATTTACATCCTGAAGGATGCCCGGGGTTTGCTACCTAATCCCAAGAATTGGCGTAGCACTAGTTTTTACGGAAGCGACTGCTATCTGTTCTTCCAACCACAGGGGGAAACTTTAGACCTTATTGCGATTAGACTTGTCTAGCGGGTGTGAACTTGACTGTTAGAAGTTTTCAAGTCGCCCGAAACCCTCTAACATGGCTTTACGACTGCTGTTATAGAGAGTAGCTGGTATCAACGGCTTAATGTGCTTTAAAACGCACAGGAGCGCTCAGTAAGGGTAAGGAATCAAAACAGTCACTCATCCTAGAGTTGACACGGCCGACGTTGCTTAACCTCGGATACCGCACGCGGTACCCTCGATCGCTTCTTACATCGGCAACAGGTGCGCAGGTAAAAATGGGCCCTAATTACATCCATGCAGCAGCATGAAAACATCAAAATTTGGTTTCAAAATTTGCCTTATATTAGAGCAGTATAAGAAAATTTGCCTTATATTAGAGAGATATAGATTCGCATGGAACTTAATAATAAGTGTGCTAAGCATCATCATACATCGACATCCTTCTGTAATATACGAGAATCATATCCATCAAATCTATTGTTGTCGGTAACAAGACATCTTACACTAATGTTCCAGGTATACTATTGCTGCGTAACCTGTGTGACATCGGCTACCACCTGGAAGTCCCACCTGTGCCCCTCAAGGTAAATATCCTGACGCATGCTGCGCGCACTATCGCGCGTCACTGTCACAGGGTCCTTTTATATTTCTTCTCTTTCGTGGTGTGGTGACCAAGGGACCCGGTTCTACATGCCATAGAATTTACGAATTTTAATTAAATAGACAACCCAGATGTCACTTAATAACTACGATTTCTGAGGTTAGAAATGCGGAGATCTGAATGCACTAATTTATGATAGAAATGGATTTCTATGGCATACGGAATTGCATCTAGGGCTTTGTAATATAACTGGACTACTTGCAACCTAAAAGAACTATAATCCCGCGCATCTTAAAAAGAAAATGCCCCGTGACTGAGAGTAAAACTTAAATATACAACGGTAGGCTTTGCCATTGAATAAGATTCCAATTGTATTACAAAGTTTCTAGTGTTAACAACGGTTCGTAAAATTTGGTTTATGTATTTATGTTATTGTTACTCGTTGAATAGAGAACGAAGTACATATAGACTCAAAAGCGGTAAAGGAAGTTGGATACATTTTACAAAGAAATATTATTACTTTAAAGTGTTTCCCCCTTTTGCAGTTTCCTGTATGTGTATAATGGAAAGTATAATGCGTGCCATCCACGAAGGCGCGCCCCTCCACTGCCCAATCGGCATTCGGATATCCCAATTGCGCATAGATTCGTTGTGGAGGGGCTGGTTAACACGCACTATACCTACTTATACTCTAGTCGTTTCTAATAATTTCTAAATACCTCAAGTATTTTCGTTTTCAAGTAACAATCATATTATATGTGTTGTATTTCATTCTCTATACTGATTATTTTTTTAACGGTATTATATCTGGATCAAACAAGAATGGTACTTAGGCGGCTGTCACTTAGTACTTCGTTTGTGATCTTTACAAGGCGAGGTAGACTAGGAAATTGAAATACATACTTACCCTTTTCGCTCTTGTGACTCTGACAATAAGGGTCAAAAAGACACGTTCCTAAGTATCGTTTTCGGTACGTATTATGCTGTGTAAAGATTGCAAATTCTTATTAATTATGTTGGGTTGGGTTTCTTAATTACGTTATCTTCTTATTATTTATATTATGTTAAGATATATTAGTTATATTTAATCATGTTTTTAAAAATATGTATCATACGAGGGGTGTTCAAATACTTAAGTAACGAGAATGATAATGACGCAGGTATTTTTTGATAAAATCTATTTTATTTCATTATAGTCATCTTTTAGGAGTATATACAATATCGTTTATGTTATGTAAATATAAAATTTTTATTCTAAAAAACCTTTATCCCGAATCTTTAAAAAAATCTTGTACTGCGGTGATCACTGCGTCATCATCTTTACATTTCTACCTTCTGGGGTGTTTTTTTAGCCTTGCAAATAGATAGAAATTACTAGGAGGGAGGTCTGGTGAACAAGGAGGATGCTTCATCATTGATTTGAGCGAGCATCTTTAATGGCATTATCCGCTGAAGCATTACCTTGGTGAAACTTAACAACCTTTGAACATTTGCCTCGACGTTCGTCGCGTATAGCATCACGCATTTTTATATGGGTTCTGTGTATAAAATCCCTGTAGTAGTGGCTCCATGATCAACGTATTAGATCATTACCACCCCTTGGTTATATAATTTACAAGCATTTTGGGCACCTACGCTCTGATACTTTTTTTATCATACCCAAAGGGTCATGTACAATACTATAGATAGATGCTCCCTATCTATAGTATTGCTATCAAAATCTTAACTTCTTCAGCTATAAAATGAACAGGAACACTGCGACCCGTTAAAGTAAATCTCTAAATTTTTGTTGTCACTATCGGTTACTGCTGAAGTTAGGCGCCCCAAGCCTGGGTCGTCATTACTGCAAGCCATCCCTCTCTTAAACTTCGCCTACCACCGCGCAATCGTAGAATAAGAAGCTGCACGAACCCCTAATGTTACTTACAAGTCTAAACGAACCTGTTCTGTGGTAAAATTTTTCAAGCGCAGCAATTTAATTACCGCTTGAACGTGAGTTTTGAACAAAATAAATATATTCGTTTTAAAAAAAAAAAACAAACGACTATCACATTTTTTTTACTTATTTACTGTGCCAATAATATTGGAAATGCTAGTCAAGATTTTTTACATTTTCTCACTAAAGAGGTAATATATCATTCTCATTACCTATTTAACAGCCCTCGTATTTATAATGACTATAATGAGAGATACCAAAGTTATTTTTATTTTACTAGGTTAGACATTTAGGGTATTAAAGTATTAGCTTCACAGTTCCTTTGATACCAAGGATCATTCACGATACCAAAGGTGGTTATTATTAGTCGCGATTACCTATCGATAAACGTAGGAAAATTACCTATTTGTGTTTCACTAGACACAGCGGAATGTCGCCAAATAAATGTTGTGAGTTGGTGAAGCCGGAGTGTTTTATGAGGTTAGAGTAGAAGTTTTAGATATTTCAGAACTAAAATGCTCTGCATTACAGGGCAAAGCCGGAGTTAGTGTGGTGAGAAAAGTTTTTTCGATAATCGAGCATGTTTTTACTATATTTCTTATATCGATCATATGCTTTGATATACTAAATCAGTTATGATTGAATCATAGCGCAAAGCGGCATTGTTTTCCATTGGTTTTTCATTTGGCGTCTGAAAGTGTGATTTAGGTTTTAGATGTGGTTTTGGTGAGGATGTCTATCGTAGTTGCAATTTTATATATATAGGTGCAATTTTCGATAATATATATTTGATCAGGAAAATCTGATGATAATTGGCTGTCTTGGGTGCACGCAACGTCAGGTACGTGACGTGTACGATATGATACAGAGAGAAAGTAGAAAAATGAGAGTGAGGTTTGAACAAAGAAATGTGTCTTGTGGCACCCTAAGTACTCTACGGGACTCCGATAGACATTCTTTGACAGTTTGAAAGATTGTGCGTGTGGATTAATATAGGTTCTAGAATAGTCGAATAACGAGAAGACTTTCCATCGATGTGTGTGAAGTTGTACGAGATTTTTGTACAGGTCCTAGGATTCGATTTATGTCGGCAAAACTTGTATGGAAACTCTTTTCATTAAAACAGGTATAGTTGTAAACTGCACATATCCAAAAAATAATATTAGGGTATTTTGGGAGCTAGGCTGAAATAACAAATATTTATAAGGAAAATCATTTTTTTATAAATACATATATCCAGGCATTGATATGCACCTACTTTTCTTTTGAAGATAGAAAGCTCTGAAGATACCCTCAAATTGCGGAAATTTACCAGCGTTCCGCGAATACCCAATACTGGTTAGCGATAGAATTCTGAACCAACAAAATTTGTTATAAGCATTCATGTTTTGATTTGATTTGTTCACATTTCTCATTGACTGATTGTCAGGGCAAAGTGACAAGTGCGCTTAGGCGTGCATACTTGGGTTGTAAGCACATCGCCCACAGTAAGTGCGTAGCGAAAAGTATACAGTGGTACACCAGAGTGAATCTGAAATAGATTTTTTTATAAGTAAAAGTGTCGGTGTACCCTATAGGGATGCTATAGACTAATAGACGTAAGATATTGAAGATAGCAATGGAGATGTTGGTAAGCTAGAAGCATAGTTGAATTGGAAGAGGAAAGTACATCTAGAAGCATAGTTGAATTGGAAGAGGAAAGTACATAGACTGAGTAAAAATACGACGGGAGCACTCGCACAAAGGTTCGCAACTAATATTAATGTGTTAACCGGAAATTAATTTTATAACGCTCAATTATTGACTTAAATACCTGCGAGTTATTGGGCACTTGCTCAAGTAATCATGCTTTCTAACCGATTTCTAGTAGCGTATGTGGCAAGCATTTATCGAATTAATATTAAAGAGAATTGAAACAATGTGCTACTTATATTGCGGCCTATTGTTAAAAATGGTTTGACAGAGAGTTGCATCGGTTACTCCTGAGTACACTTAAATTCAGGAAAAGCATTTTGCTAGGTATAAGATGTGATATGTGTGTGCTCGCTACCGTTTATTTACGAAGTTGACTTATTTTTCTCTTCTTACGTTACCGTGCTAGAAGGTTGTATCGAAGATGTATTATGTCTAGAGCTAAATAGATTTTTATTATAATACTTAACCCAATTCGTATAGGCATATCTTATAAATGTTTTAGTCCTTCCGTACGTACCAAGAAATCGATATCGCGACTTACACGAAACAAATATGATCCACAAATGTATAGGATTAAAATTATGTTTTTTTCCTACTATAAAGTACTAGAATTACGTTCTCTCTTGTTATTATGCGTTCACTCACGCATATAATGTAAAGATAATTTTTTTTACCAAGTCTGAATACATTCACCAAATGTATCTTTTTTTCAAATGCTTACGATTTCTTTATTTTTATTTATTATTAACAATCCGCTCCGTCCGCGTATTACTATACATTGACATTAAAATAAAACGTAGCAAGTTAGTTAAAAATAGCCAAAATCTAGTTGTTTACAGGCTCAAAAAATACTAAGGACTCATTATGGATCAAGTTTTGGCGGTTCAATTTGTTTCATGTAATCGAATATCTTGATTGCTGCAAAATCTCTGAGATAATTTTAGATCAAAAGTAATCTTGCGACCAATTAGACAGTATTGTGTCTCCTGAAGCTTAATTAAGACCAACAAGGACAACTATATGTTGTTCGGATTAAAATTAATGTTCTTAGTTTAGCATTATAGGTCAGTATTTTATCAACATTTAAAATGTTTATTATTGGTAGTTGTTACTGGTCAAAATAAATAGAAGAAATAGCTGTTAAAAGTATCTTTTAAAACAAATACTCCACGATACTGTACTTAATGATCACGCATGGACCGAATGTATGTTATACAACATTTTATAAATATATTTACAATAATTCGTGCCGTACCTTTTATAAAACTTTATACATATTACAGTATTTAGGCATAACTGTTATCTAGTTAAATTTATTATATATGTGTAGAATTTGTAAAAAACGTATGTTGTTTTTAGTAAGCTACTGTTTTTGATATAGGTGATAAGCTAAGAATCAACGTGTCTATGTAAAAGGTAAAAACCCAATTGAATAATATATCATAAAATAGAAAATCATTAAATATTTTTCTAGTGGCTCGATTATATGAAAGTAGATGGTATCAATAATCATATCATTAATGTACTAGAATCTTTCTCTCTCATTATAAACATTGTTACAGGTCAAAATGGATAACTAATGTTGTTAAATTTACTATTTTGTTACCATTTATATTTAAGAATATTTATGTACCTTAGCATTTATATTTACGCTATTTTCTATGCTTTTGCTACTTATTTACTCATTTTGTAAAGCACTAACTATCATCGAATATTATGCATGGGTGTGAATGTTTGTTCCTAGCTTTTAGGATGGTAACGAAACATTGAACGTATTCAAATATTTTTGTTAATGAAAAGTAGCACTGTGCTCACACATGATTGCTTTTGATGATCCAATTTCATTTTACAAAATTTGACGGTTCTGTTCAATGTTACGTCCAAGAATCTCACAAACTAACAAATCTTGAGACCTTTAAGGGTACAAAATCGTAAATAACAATTTGTATACTTTGCTATACGTTCATATTGATGTTACCATAACAAGTTCTGTGATATTTTTTATGTATACTATACTGTATACCTACTTTTTTGGGTTCCGTACCTCAAAGAAAAAAAACAGAATCCTTATAGGATCACTTTGTCGTCCGTCTGTTTGTCAAGACCCTTTAACTCGGGAACGCGTAGAAATATCGAGTTAAAATTAAAACTTTAGACTCAGATCTAGTCCCTTAAAGCTGTGGAAACCTAAATTTCTAAGTTCGTAAAAAATATATACGGCCGTTTATGTCGCAAACATATATTTCGACACTCAATGGAATCAAAATTTATAGGGTACTTCTCGTTGACCTGGAACTATGAAATTTGGCAAGTAATATCGTCATATACTACAAGTGCAGGGAATAATCTGAAAACTATACATTTGTAATGAAATCATACAAAATATCCTACTTAATATTATACATACGAAAGTTAGGATGTTTGTTACTCAATTACGCGATTACGGCTGAACGGATTATGATGAACCTTTGTATACATAGAGTTTTTAGCCTAGATTAACATGTAGTATAATTTTTATCCCTTAAATCATCCCTCAAATTGATGATTTCGGGGGTGGGAGTTGAACCTATGAACCAGACCAGAGTCATTGTACTTAGTCATTTACAATGCCTGCTGACGTACGGAAAATTCATCTCAGAAGAACCAATATAAGGCTGACCTCCGAATATGCACATATTTGTCACGAATCTCAGGGTCAAGATATAATACGGACGTATGGTGAGGCGACTATATAGACAGTTGTCAATGACAGGATATTTGACAACGTCATGCATTAGCATTGACGTTTCATTTTATACCGATGACATTAGGTGAAGTTGAAGCTAATGAACATAATTTTTCACAATTTACTACTCTGAGTCGTACAGTGGCTAAGGTAAAGAAGGTTTCCGCATTATTTAGTTTTTATTTTTGCGATCGTAGTTGCTAATTGAGTGATTTCGCTTCTACTCTGGTATTACAAAAGTTAAATAATCTCCAAAGCAAAACGACTTACGTCAATTCATATCAATGCATTACAGACCCTAACGTTCTAGCAATTACATGCATGAAAAACCATAGATTAGAGTTACTTAATATACTGCGGCCTATTGTTAAATGTTCTAATGTTCATGTGCTAAAGAATTACTACGTTATTCAGGCGCTCAAATTAATAATATAATAGTAGATTGTATGACAAGGTCTGAAATGAGCCATATTACCACGAGATAGTTATTTTCGCGAAGGAAGTGAGGGAAAGGCTTTTAGACCAGAGATATACACTCTACTTTTCTTTACGAGAAAATAAAGAAACAAAGGTTATCCACCTTCCATTGAGCGCTTCAAAGCATTGCTCAAACGATTTAATCACTTGTTTAATTATTGTGAAATAGGGACTACTACAAACTTAATCTTTAGATTCTTTAGAGAAATGAAGTCTGTTTCCTGATTGGTCGATTTTAGTAAAGCTGTATTCTGGTTGGTTAATACCCAATGCCAAATATTTTTTAAAGTGTTAAATTAATATATATATTTCCTGAGTTATTAGGGGTCGGGACGGGTACACGCTCTTGTGTTCGGAACCCTCGGTGCGCGAGTCAGACTCGCACTTGACCGGTTTTTTTATGTTTGCTTCTACATAAATTCACCCAGATACATTTTCGTTAACCTTTACTATTCTGTGAGTTTATTTGACTCTTGGCCGTAGATGCCTGCGGCATTCTTTTAATCCTCTTACGGGACCCGTCTCTTTCCAAGCAAGACCGACGGATACCGTTGCCTCCCTCGAAAAGAAAGTCGCAGCAAACTTGTGTGCCTTGTCTAGCATGACAATTAACCTAGCACCATTCGCTCGCGGTATGTGCTGATCGTCCAACGCTCTATCAATACGTCATGCTAAATCTATGTTCAAGCCAATCTTAAAGTTTCACTGTCAGTAGCCGAGTTATCATGGGAATTTAAGCTGTAAAACTACCCTAATACATTCGCATCAACGACTGATGTGTTTATAGTTGGGTCAGTCAGTGTAATGTATGACTTTGTATATTTACTAACAGCACTTGCTGATTATATCATGATTATGTCTTGAACATGGATTTGTCTTGTAGGCCTCACTCGTATTTAGTATTGTCAACGTATCTATTTACACATTACCTAAGAAACATTTAATATAACTATAATTCGGGATCCACTAGTTTTGGTCATCACATCATTAACCACTCTGTAGTTTCAGCTAATGCTACTAATCTGATAATTTAAATTACTTGTAGTAAATGTAGCGTCTGTTGTCCTTTCTAGTCCAAATATATTATTTTGTTGTCCAATCTTTGTTTTCATAGAACTAGGCCATGCCCATGCGTACTGTCATCAGCACAAATATTTAGTTACGCGTAACTTTACGAACTTTAGATTACTGTCTCACGAACGATTTTAAAGTAGTCATTTTTAAGAGGAACCCCTCCCTTTCTTCCCTGGGTGTCGGAAGGGTCGACTATGGAACCGGGTATAGAAGTATTTTGTGCGTGATGGTCTATACCTATCACAGCAATATCACATTTTCTCCATTAATTAAATTTCACATTGTGATCTGCTTACCCTTTCTGGGAAAGGCGTAATTTGGTTTGTTTCTATAAATCGGGGAGCGGAGCGTCGGAGACAGTGATCTCGGGGCGTAAAGCTGTGTGTAGAGCGAGTGAGTAACGGTGCTTCCCGTCCCCTCCCCTCCCGGTCCCCCCCGCGCCCTGTGTTGTAGCGTGCGGCGGCTCAGCTGAGCGCGTTGGATCGTTGCAGAATGATGTGGACGCTCCATCGCCGCCGCCCTCGGAGCGGGCGTCCGTGCCCTCGTGCGCGAGCCCCTCGGGCTCCGCGAGCTCCACCCGCTGCGGCGACGCGCTGCCGCCGCGCCGCGAGCCGCTGCCGCTGGAGCCGCGCGCCTAGCCCGCCGTGCTCGCGCAGTGCCCGCGTGGCCGCTACCGCCGCCTCGCCGCCTGTCGCGCGCACCGATGCGAGCCCGGCTGTCGATCTGAACAGGAATGTGCGCTCTACAGAAGCGCCGTCGCCAAATCCGAAGGCCTTCGCCGCGCCCGCGCCGCCGACCTCATACTCGTCTTCCTCAATTTCACCCGCGCCCAGTGAGAGCGCCGAGTGTCGACCCTGAGGCTTCGGCGGAGCTTAAATTCTTCGTTAGTCTTAAATTAGCAGTGTAAGATTACCTTTTGAATGTGTCGTATATTCGAACGAGCTCCGGTTTACATTCCTGTCTTGAAATCTCTCATCCCTCTATTTATGATGTAAAAATTATAAAGTTAAGATTGAAAAAAAAAATAAGTACCTTAATGCCTGTATCATGTACTAAAAGACATCTTAGCGTATGTTGTCTGTTTAGAATGTAAAAGAAATCAAGGTGTGAGAGCTTAACGGCGCCTATGTTGGTCCTTGCCTGTCAGTAGCTTACCCACTGGTCGTGGGGAACTTCTAACTGAGGAATTCACATATACGTGTCCTAAGTCGAAATAAATTTCTGTGAAATTTCTACCCGTAGCCTTGTACTGACGTTATTTTCTATAAGAAATGTCTATAGTGGATGTGAATTTAGATAAACCTGCGAATTCTAATTGGAAATTTAATGAGATATTGAAATATAGGTATTTTCTAAATTACGATGTGTTCGCTGTAAACCTAGTGTTGCTAGAGTAGTGTTTGACGGGGCGAACCCGAATGTATTCGAATCGTGTTCAAAGTATTCGATAAATTGGAAACTTAGTGTAAAAAGAGTAATATTAATGGATACAAATGAAATATTGGTGGTCTTCATTTCTTCAATCCAGTGTTGTTATTTATAAAAATGTAAATCGAATGACGAAATTAGAGAAATATAAATAATAATTATGAACCATTAATATAACACTCAATTCAAAATTAAATTTAATGATGATTGTAATTCCAGAACCATTTTAATTCATATAGACATATACGCATTTTGATGTTATTTTGACGGATTTGTCTTCGATGCCTGAAATCTTAATACAAGCAATGTAATTTATTTTATGTAATAAATGTTCAGTTTGTAATTTAAGATGTTATTGACCAAAGAGTGTCATCGCGTCGAAATCTACATTACAGTTTCATTTTTCCCGACTATAAATATACGTAAAACTAATCGTATTCGTCCAGACACCTGAAACTCGTGGTAAAAAAGTTCTGATTCAATAAATATATTGAACATAGAAGTCCTACCCAGATTTTTATTTACTGCCAGGAATATAAAAATAGTACCTGGAATATTTCGACGCTAGAGAATAAATTCTAGCTCATTTGGATCGTTGCAACGTAAGTAAAATAGTGAGGTTGTCTGTGTTTTATAAAGATCCGTTAGACCTTATGTCGGTTTGTTATGTCAAAAAATGTACCGCGTTACTGAAATTTCATCTGACATTTGGTCTAACGGATCTTTATAAAACCCGATCTAAGTTTACTACGCTAAATAACGCAACAGGATATTCGCAATATTTTAAAAAGTTGGAGATGCCGGGGATCGAACCCGGGGCCTTTCACATGCAAAGCGAACGCTCTACCACTGAGCTACATCCCCTTGTGTAGTAGAAGCGAAATAACTACTCTGTTACCGCGACTATAACACTGCCGTCTCAAGGAGAAAAACCATAAGTGACAAAAGGTAAGTTTCGAGATAAAGCCAAAAAACTTTAGATTTCTTGTAAATTATGCACTTGTGGTTGTCTAAATCGTGATCTACAAAAGATATAGTACTATATCTCCTAGAGAGAAAGATCACATTTTTTTTCCTGATTACAAGGCTGGTAATAAGTCCATTTTGCAAAAAATGTCACTTATGGTTTTTCTTCTTGAGACGGCAGAACAGCATTTATATGCGTGAAAACCTAAATAAATATGTAAATACAGTACTTTTATCTCACGAGCGCGGGTTAGCCATAGTTGTGTCATATACTAACTAATGTGATCATATCTCATACGTAGCTCCTACGCTGAGGCACACATAAACAGTGTGCATGTATGTACACCTACATCTCAACACAATGGCTCGCCCGCGTTCGTGAGATAAAATTACTGGTACAGAGACAACTAATTTAATATGGATTGTGATAAGGAGTCATACTTCACGAGTGATTACACAGTCCTTTGCCCTATTCTACGTCTGTTCGGAACGGGCTACTTATCTCTCTCTCTCTCTGGTCGGTCCCTCATGTCTGAGGATCGTGGTCAGCATCAAGGGTGCATCTGGAACGGATGATATTACGCCACCGGTTGAAGTCCAACGCGTCTCGTACAACCGTGTAAAATTTGGAGGATGACGAGTCTTTCACTTGATCGGTCCATCGTGTTGGCTATACCTATCTGCGTAGCAATTTTTTATAGATTGGAATCGTACTGCAATCAGCACGATTCTAATCTAAACATGTCAACGATCTAAACGTGGCCTAACATCAATATGTTAGGCCACGAGCAGGGTATGTACGAGTATGTAGTCAAATGTAAAAATATGTATCGAATGAGCCCTCTCATAAATATGTACCGAAACCTTAATGTGTAGATATAAGATTCATGGGACATGGTTTTGAGTAGCTTGCATGCACCCATATTTTTGAACTCGACCGTACAAATTTCGTCAGCAATTTCGCTTGTAAAATGCTTCAGAGAGCTGTATTATGATGCTCCGTGAACGTCAGTTTCATTCGTGGGTGGGTTGAGCGGTAGACTTCACGTTTATGATCATAAGGGCATTATGCATGCTAGCAATATCTCGCTCGAACTGTGCACGAGATAAATTTTGACGGGTAGACTAAATGTAGTAACTAAATAACAAGTTCTGACAATCCGGATCATGACACGAGTGACGTCACACACACGTCCGCATAAATAACATCGATAGGCTGATGCCGTCGCTGGTGTCACCCATTCTACTAACCGATGCCATACCTGGAGCAGTATATTATTATATCATGCTAAATAAGTAGTCTCCCAGTCCCCTAAGTCGCTCAAACAAACAGGTAGGTATTTAGACATTTATAAAAACGTGATAAAAACAAAATACGTTTAGTTATAATCAAAAAAATACATTTTCACCCCACTAGCTCAGACAGCCCTTTTTTATTTAATAACGGATAGCAAAACTGCATTTTATCCATAAGAGTGCAAAGAGTATTTGAAATAGGAACGTGCTATTGTAACTTTTTTAAACATAACATGTAAAGGCAATTCAGACAGTACAGCAACAATAATTTTATATTGTGCTGTTGTGTTAAAAAAATAGTACTTACGCCAAATCTTGGGATTAGGTAGTGGACCTCGGGCATCCAACTATATTTAGGATGCAACTGTACTGGAATAACGCTAGAACGAGGAGGTGAAAAAAAAAATGTGTTATACATGGCTGCAATTTTTTTTTACGTTTCGTGTGTTGCAACACTCGCTATGCTCAGGATTCTATTTTTGGGCCACTCGCTTCACTCAGAATTCTATTTTCGAACCACTCGCTTCGCTCGCGGTTCAACCATAGTATCCATTCGCTAGCTCGTAGCTCAACCCTAGAATCTATTCGCTAGCTCATAGTTTCAATTCCACACTCGCGGTTAAAATAAAACTTTGCACCCTTGTATAACAAATAACTATTGTGCCCGTCGTCTACCGGAAAAAAGCAATACATAACAATTGCATGCGGACTCGGTAGAAGACGAATTATATTTTTTTGTTTTGTATATGGTTTTGCTGCTGTCATGCTGATTCGGCTACGCTAGTTACCGTGTATGAGCATTCCATATATCCATCCTGGCCTCTATTTCACCAAGTTAACATAAGTATGTATGTATTTGGCATATGTAGGCTGACAAATCGATAATTTTCATGTGAAAACTGTTTCACCAACTACAATTGTAATGTTTTTTGACAATTGTCGCGCCTGTCAGCTTTGGTGAAATAGGGGCCTGGAGCCCCTGTATCCAACCAGTAACAAATGAGCGTAATAGGAACGCTCATTTGTTTTAAAAAGAAACCAAATAGGTAAATCATAAAATATTTATTTCTAAAGGATTATACAGTTCATTTATACCTAATGGCATTATTATAGTTGCCATAAATTCTACCTACCTACAGATTAATACATTTTTATCATAAAATAGTTGACACTTTGAAACCTTATATTTGCAATAGGCAATAGGAGTCTTAATACTTATTATCCAAAATAGCTGTCCTTAATACAAAATCTGTTCAAGCTGCTGTGATCATCATTCCTACTTAGATTATTTGAGTTGGAAGACTTGTGTCAAATTCATCCGTATAAAAAGCGACTTTATGTTACATGCTAGAAGATTGAAAATCTAATAACAGTTTCATAATATGTCAACCATCACAAATAATTTCAAATAGGTATATTAAACAGCTGAATCTAAACAACGTAGCGGCGAATTTGTTAAAAAGCGGACATAATAATATGACTAACGATGTATTTCGAGATTGCACTCATTTTCTTTTACTTCAGTGTGCTACCACCATCTATGACGAAACAAGACCCGGTGATGCTTTTAGCTTTGTCGCTTGCCAAGAAACCGATGAGACCGGCGACCTCATCGGCTTGCAGCGGTTTCTTCAGAGGCATGTTGGAAACTATATTCTGGACAACCAGCTCCATCTGCTCTTCCGACAACCCACAATCCTTCAGGATATTGGTTTTCACAAATCCAGGATTCACCGAATTAACTCGAACGCCGTCTCCCGCCAATTCCAGCGCTACACATTTCGTAAACTGGTCTAACGCTGCTTTAGATACGTTGTAAGAGATAGTTAAGGCGTTGGGCTTTGTACTAGATATACTGGACACATTGACAATACAGCCTTTGTTTGCAATGAGATGCGGTGTAGCGAGCATTGTTAAATGATACACGGCTCGCATGTTCGTAGACATTACCTTGTCATAGTCTTCCATATTGGAGTTCTTCATTCCTCCCTTGCTGATAACGCCGGCGTTGTTGACCAAAACGTTAAGTTTACCGAAGTGTTCAACGGTTTCTTTAATGATTCTCTCCAAGTCTGCGTCTTCCGTAACGTCCGCGGTTATAGCGAGAGGTTTTATTCCTTTGGCTTTCTCGCAGTACAACGCAATACTTCGTAAGTTTTTTTCTTTGCGGCCAACTAATACTAACTTTGCGGACTGGTTGGCAAAGTAAATAGCAGCCGCTGCACCAATTCCCGAACTTCCGCCAGTTATTAATACAACTTTATCGAGGAATTCCATAATGTGGTTTGGTTATTTTGTTGTCACGCACCAAGGTCGAACAGCTGACTGTCCGATACAATCTCGTTGGGACGCCTGCCGGCGCGCCGGCTGCAGTGTTGTCAGATGCAGAAATACAAAAAAGGGGAAAGTGCGTTTTAAAACGCGGTTTTTGAACGAAAGTGCGGAACACATTCATTGTTAATGGTTTTCTTTATTTTGGCACGGACTGAGTTGGTCACTGAGTAAAAATGGTTTAGAATCATGGACTTAATCCGATTTTGTATCATGATTTATAAGTCACCCTGTGGTAATTGCCGAATAACGTCATGCATACTTGACCGCTCATACACACTTTCAAGTTTTCATGACGCTGCATGCTTGATTAAGCCGGCAGAATAGAGATTAAATTGTACACATGCACGGTCAAGTTTACCGGACGCCGCTTCAAGCATCATGCAGGCTTGATGGCGGGTGTGATCGTGTATGGCTTGCATTAGCTTAATGCGGATAGCGGGGCCAGTAGCAAAAAGGCGGGGAAAAAACGGAAAAGCGGGGTATCTACTAGCAACACTGGCTGGCTGGTAATTGGAAACAATGTTGCCAGCCTATTGAAATAAATTTCATCGTTCTACTTGGCGCCGCATGAAATGAATGGATGAAACGAAGGGGGGTGAGGACCATAGTTAAAGCCCATTAAGCCTTTTAGGAATTCAAATTCATCTACAATTTAATTGATTCAGTTATGACACGAAAATTTGTCATACAGTTTCGTATGGAGATCAAATATTTATAAAATTCGGTTCTTTGCGATCATTGGTGTTCCATATTCAAGCATGAAAATTGAAAAAATACTCGTAATGTTGATTCTAAGGCGAAAGACGGCTGGTTAAAATGGGTTTGCATGCTCTTGTGTATAAAGTACTTAATGTTTTCTTTTAAGAGTACGGCAATTGGCCCTTGCAGTAGGGTGGATCGAAAATCACGAATTTTGGAGTACCGCAATGTAATAGGGCTCAAAAGTTGATGTGTATTCTGTAGATTACAGGAAAAATAATTAAAAAATTCTAGCTTTAGACTTTTAACCCCCGCACAGCTGTTAAATATAAAAATATATTTATATTTTTTATTTTCACTCCATATTAAATATATAAATACAAACTATTTAAATCATTAAATAACACTATTTTATTTCAAAATTATTTATTTTTTATTATATTTTATCCATGTATCATATTTTGTCATCATGTAGCCAAACTAGAGAATTGGCCTTTTATGTAAAACGCATTTTGATGTGCTTAAACCGGCAAAATTATAATTTAAAACTGTTAACGGATCATCAGTGGTCTAAACACAGACAATAGAAACAAAAAATATATCGATTAAAGCAACACGAGACGAGAAACAATACTCGAAAAACACAATTTTAAGGCTATTTGGTATTATTGCGTACCTTTAAAAACATATAAATACCGTATGTTTTAGAAGAAAACAACTCTTTCCTGTAATATTTCGATTAGCTCTTACATTTAAGCTTGTATTTAAAAAATAGTAGCAAAAATTTATATAAATATAGCATTTTGCTTTATTTGTGCCATAATATTTTAAGTTATCAAACTTCAAAACGCTATAATGTCGACTATTTTGAAAATAACCAAAATGTCTCAGTATAATTTAGCTTTATTACAGTTTAATTTACTTTATTAAGTGATAAATTATTAAAATAATTGTCACGTACTTTATTTAAGTACTTATATAATCTAGGCCTTAACATCGATCTTTGGCGGCGGTGCGGGGGTTAAAAGTCTAAAGCTAGAATTTTTTAATTATTTTTCCTGTAATCTACAGAATACACATCAACTTTTGAGCCCTATTACATTGCGGTACTCCAAAATTCGTGATTTTCGACCCACCCTACCTTGCAGCCACATAAAAATAGACCTTGAAATGAAATACATTTATTTGCTAGAATGTAGATCTGTACGAAATGGTAACGGTTACATAAAACGAGTCAAATACATTCAGTCAACCAGTGGCAAAGGGGAATGCAAACTCAATAGGTATTATGAATTTAAGTAATACAAAAAATAAAGTTATAAGTAGCAGTAAATAAAAAAAACCTTCATTTAATTTATATGTTAAAACATATAAGAAACACTCACAGAACACAAACAACACACAACACAACACACACACACAACATATAACATATTGAAGTAAACTAGGTTTAGGTTATATCTTATTGTAATTACGACATATTATTAGTGGCTCTGTGAGCTGTAGATCTCGGAAGTGTTTATTTAATTTTCCAGAAACTGACTCGACGAAATAAAAAAACTACATATATACCGAGCCTGCTCAATAAATTTCACGAGAATCGTTTGAGAAATGCGACCTGTAGAGGAGAACAAACCGAAATCCGCCCGCAGAACCATACGAAATAAGTGAAACAAAAAATTGTTAAAAAGATTGCAAAAACTGACGCTAAAAAATCAGTCAGTTTTTATACAAAATTTCACGAGAATCGGTTGGGAAATGCGACCTGTATCTTAAGAAGAACAAATCCGGACATAGGTACGAAGGCATTTTTTCGTAGCTGAAGCGGAGACCTTCGTTTCACTCGGTCAATTACTATCTAAATACAAATTTAAGATCAATACCGCCGTACATGTACGTAAAAAAAATATTATGGCTCGGCACTAATGATCTAACCATAGTCGAACGACACAAGTTGAAATTAAAAAATATATTGCTTAAGAAAAATTGTATGGCGGGAAACTAACTATTCGTTAAAACTAGCCAAAACAGATGTGTTGTTTTATTTACTTGCAATCGAAGTGAAAAAGCAAAGTGTAAAACTAGGGCCTAATAGGATTGTTGACTCAAAATTTGACTGCTCCAAAAAAAACAAAATATGCCAAATGGTGAAAACCCTACTCAAATATCTCAAAAAATAACGAAGCTACAATCGTTTTAATGTTGCTGGTTAGAAAAAGAAAGTGCGACAGGTCAGTGACGTCATTGATCACGAGCGCCATAGTAAATGACGATCGTTCCAGGGCTCGAAACCGGTTTTTACTATTTTTGAAATATCTCGTAAAGTACTTCTCATATTACTATTTTTATTTTAAGATTTGTTTCAGTTAGCCTTCATCTATGAAATAAATGATTTAAAGTACCTACGAATAAATATCATAAAACGCAATTATGGAGACGAATCCGGTTTCCGAGCCCTGGATCGTTCCAATACAAAGATGTGTTTTGTGGAGAAGGGGACAGAGTGTGTCTCTCTTATTTATAATTATTTAGTCTTTTAACTTACTTTTTTCATCATTTCTTTAAGAATATGATCCTTTTTTTGAGAAAATTTGAACTTATTGATTTTCTTATGTTGTGTCAACATCTCTATAGTAGATTGTACACCAAGGGGATAAAACATTGTTTTATGTCACGGGTGTTATGAGTTAATTCCCGAGTAAAGCTTAAGACTGAGCCCTGAGTTCTCACCTCTTCCGAGACAATATAGAAAAACCAAGGCTAACTATAAACAGAATCAATCAGTCCGCCAAAGACCAATCACTTTCGTGACTCGTCATGTTATTAGAATTGTTATCTTCAAGGACGTATATGAGGGGGTGGTTCCTAAACCTAGTGCCATTCCGTATTTTCGCCTAACCAGAAAGTACAATAAAAAGTGAAATCACATTGTTACCCGGCGGGTTACAATTAAATTCAGTACAATATTACAACCCGGCTCAACTACTTACAAGCCAACTGCTATATAATGATTTGCTTTCGGTAAGGTTTGCATGATATATAATTAGCCATTGTCGAGCAGGTGGTGTGAAAAATCCATTTTACCCTCGACGTGACTATTCACCCCCACCGTACCGGCTCGGGTGGCTATACGAACGTCTCCAGTAAAATTACTCGTTTATGCTTTTATTGTACAATCTACTGCTGATGTAACTTTAATTTTTTATTTCATTACGTGTTCTATGTGTACTATTACAAAAACAAGTATAGTACAAATACTAAATAAAACACGTAGAAAAGTACCTAATCATCTTCACTTCAACTGGCAACATTCTTGAATCGCACGTGATATCGAGTCACACCTATAACCATTCCATGTTTGGTGGAGCAGCGTAACAGAGATACCACTAGGCTGCGTTCCCATACGGTCCCGGCTTTAACCTTTTGAGCGCCAAACATCGAACACAAATTCGATCCCCTCCCGCCATAAACATCTCACGTAAATAATGGACGCCCTTTAACTGGGATTTTTATAAATATGGAACCCACGACGTCACTAGTCATCGTTTATCGATATCGATATCGTTAACCGTACTACATCAAAGTTACATCCCTATCGCGCTGTTATGTTGGCATTACCTATGTCCTTTTTTTATTTTATTGTGGTACAGAATGTTTGCCAAACTCTACGTTAATGTCAATCCAAAACGTAGTTCGAAGTCCCGTCTCTTAGAACGTAGTGGTTATATTCTCTTTGGTCACGAGTGTAATTTAGTGACGAGAAACATAAGCCGCGCAACATCGATTAGCATGCACCGATTGCAGTAACTTG
Source organism: Epiblema foenella (assembly GCA_963556455.1). Classification (NCBI taxonomy): domain Eukaryota; kingdom Metazoa; phylum Arthropoda; class Insecta; order Lepidoptera; family Tortricidae; genus Epiblema; species Epiblema foenella. The sequence continues at coordinate 26,370,029 of OY747096.1, read as the reverse complement.
TAGGTGTATTTTGTTTTGATAAGACCCGACAGAGGAAATGATAAGATTCAACAGAGGAAATGAAAAATAATCATAAAAAGGTCTTGGTTTTTCTTTTACAGTTTAGAAGGAAAGAGTTCGTCAATTAGTATAGGACCCGAGCCAGGGGCCGCCCACTCCGTGGTTTTTTTGGATTTTCCAAGAACAAACAAAAGCTTAATAAAATTTATTACAACTTTTATATAAATACACTTTTTCAAATTCAGTTGCAAGATTTGGCCCACATATACTAAACGCGAAGTTGATTAGAAACTTAAAAAAAAATTAAACATTTCCGGAGCATGTAGCTCAACAAGTAAAATTTTAACATACCTAAAAACCGACTTCACTTCACCACATTGTACTTTCGATAGCAAATGCACGTGTTACTGTAAAAAATACTGAAATCGCAATAAGCATGCCTATAAAGTTTGAGGAGATACCTCGACTTCTCCAGGATCCCGTCATCAGATCTTTATTTGTTGACAATGGGACTAACTAGAAAGCACATTCTTTAAAACAAAAATAGTAGATTGTATGACAACGGTCTAAAATGAGATTAGACCAGAGTTATACACTCTACTTTTCACTTCGATTGCGAGAAAATAAATAAACAAAGGTTAGCCATCCAAAATTAATAATTAATTCCACGGCGAACTTATATGTAATTTGGCAGCATGTTTTTTTTTCTAAACTTTTATGCTTTGACACACAAAATAGACACCGCGGTTCGCGCGCAAAAAAGCTAACTCACCTTCCATTGAGCGCTTCAAAGCGTTGCTCGAACGAACTAATCACTTTTTTAATTATTGTGAAATAGGGACTACTACAAACTTAATCTTTAGACTCTTTAGAGAAATGAATTCTGTTTTCTGATTAGTCGATTTTAGTAAAGCTGTATTCTGGTTTGTTAATACCCAATACCAAATATTTTTTAAAGAGTTAAATTAGTGTTTTGTGATTGGTGGATTTAATAGGTGAAATATTATGATTGATCTAAATTGAATGTTTTGCAAATCATAAATATGTATTCATATTTTCCCTAGGGGTAAATGTACTACTTTAGCCCCGCTTGACAGACTTGTCAAGCGGGGGTCATATTAGACTAATATGACACACTTTTCGAGCATAAGAAGTGAAAAAGATTTTTTTTAATCGGTCTAATAGTCTGCAAGTAATCAGTGGACACTGAACATACATAAGAAAGTAAGAATTGAGAACCTCCTTTTTCTAAGGTCGGTTAAAAACAGCCATGAATTTGAAAAAAGTGTTTAGAATAAAAGATGTTGGAAATTTTATAGGCTTTCATTTGATCTTTGTTTTTTTTCCTTACATTCACGATATAAGTAAGTAAATAACCTAAAAATTATATCTTCTTTGTCCTCTTCCCTCTGGCTCAACTCCTAGAAGTTAGGACTTTCAGTATGTTCACTCCCTAAGCATACATACAATGTACATAATGAGGCCTTAGAACACCAGTGTTTCCTCTCATTACGTATCAGTTGCATATACTACTATTGCTTTTCACTACCGACATTCTGCAGGTACATAATAATATAAAAATGTAATTACCTATCTGTCTTCAAAATCGATTTGAATGAGTACAAAACCACCGCACGCACAGAAAATCGCAGTGTACAACACTATTCTTACTTTTGACAGAAAAATATGAGAAATCGACCACGAACGTGACTCTACATTTCTGGTTTTCAAAGCACATCAAGTCTGGCGCATCAAATTAAAACCGCAATGGAAAACTAGCTACTGTTTTGGTGAACATAATACAGAGGAACAACATAAATTGTATTATAAATAATAACAGCTAATCTAGGACAAAGAGTACTTACGTATGATAGGAAATAACTCGATTATCAGCTCCACGTTTATTGCTGCGGTTTAAACAGTTAATTATTCAACGACAAGGCATTTTGTTTTTACAACCAATGCCCTTACCATGAGTTTGCATGATCGTACTTGCTAGCGACTGCGTAAACGATTTAGTATGCCGATTCTTAGTTCTATTGCGTAGCCGCCACACGCGCTGTACTTTTCCCATATAATTTTTTACGCAGTCGCTAGCGAGTACGGTCATGTATACTCATGGTAAAGGCATTGACGTTGCACGCGTAAGGAGGTCGGGAGACGTCGGGAGCGGACTGAACTTCGCGGCGAGCAATTGGACACGTATAGGCAAATTTCGCACGCAAGGTACATACACACTCTTTCCTTCTATATCGATATATTTCTGTGCTTTATCTATTCCCTACTCGAGCAAGCGTCAAAATACCTGCGATCTGAGACATTCTTTGTTTTATCGCCCTAGGTACTTATGATTTATTACACTTTATGGTGGTTTAGGTACCCTCCTAGGTATAATATAATTGCGTATAAGAACATTCCCGGATATAGATGAGATTAGCAAATTGACATATGACCGTCCTTTCTTAGTTATCCGTTGTAATGTACCTACGACTGTGTTATTTATTGTATAGGAAGGGAACAAGTCGTGGCTACGAGTAACACGATTTACCGAAACCAGCCGATTTATCGAGCCGACGTGACCGCACTGTCACTGGTAAAATATTGGATTATCAATTTATATGTAACCTTTATTGATTTTACTTGAAAGTTCGTGATGATCTAAAGCAATCTCAAACTAGTACTTACTAAGTAAGGTGACAAACCAGCCCGAGGTAAGCTTGCTAAGTAATAAGGTGTAGACCTCGCGAGTGTTGTTTTTTTGTGATTCGATAAAAAAAAATCTATGTAAATACCGAACCTGCTCAGAATTGGTTGAGAAATGCGACTTTTAGGGGAGAACAAACCGAAATCCGCTCGCAGAAACATGCGAAAATAATCATTGAACGAACTTTGTCTTTGAAAAATTCCAAAAAGTGACTAGACAAAAATATCTATAGGTATAAATTGAACCTCACAAAATTTCACGAGAATTGGTTGAGAAATGCACCCGTAGAGGAGGACTAAACGGAAAACCGCCGGACATAAGAGAGGTTTTTTGGTGTATGTATAGGTATATATAGTATATTGTTAACTAAGGGTTGAAATGGGTGGTTGGCCCCAAGTTAAACACTGCTTTTCATTTCGAATACGAGGAAACTAAAATAATGCCAAATACCTATGCAAAAACATTGTCTGACTCAGTCAAATCCTCTTGAAGCCATTCTAGAATCGTTTGTATATGGACCGTTTCCTGGAAGAGGATATCTGGAATACTGAGAAGAGTCTAGGTACTTAATTATACAATTTATATTGAACAAAAGAGGGATAATTGGTTATAATTTACTGAAAACATTGAAAAGTATCAATAACATTTTTGTTTATTTCCATTATTTGATATGTTTATTTCTCGTCTGAAATGGGTGGCCAAGCCTTGGCTAACAATGTACTATGTATTATTAGGCTTCCAATTTATAGAGGTTAAATCTTATACACGAATCGACCTACTTACAAACTAAGTAAAGGTCCTAAAACGACAATGTAAGGTTCCCAATGGGTGACACCTCTTATTCGCTTCTATTGTTTTGAATTGAGATTGAAAGTGTCAAGAATTTGGCCAGTATTCAGCACTGAGGCATTTAGGTTTCTTAAGTACTTATATAAAATAACATATGTGCAATATACTAACACTATAACACTTAATTGTATTTCTAAAATCACTCAGTCACTAATGAAATTAAAACGTATACTTGCACGTCATTCACCTACGTGACCCTACCGAAAACTCCCAATTTTACTGCAAAACATAACATTGATACTTAACTCATACAGAGGTGTTCTTAAATCTAGATAAATACTTACTGAAGTGCACCTTTATACAGCCCCCGGCAGATAAGTCAATCCTGACAACTGTCAACTCCAACAAAACACACATTTTATACTTTTTAAAAGTCACTTTTATGTTATAACGAATGAATGATTCAAATGAAATACTTCACCTCGTGTCACTCGTTCATTCACTAGTTCAGTTCGGAGTCATATACTTCAATACTTCAGTCAGACCAGCATCAGACCAGTTCATGAATCATATCGGTTACCTACTCATTCGCTCCGAAAGTGACAGACGCCATGATCGAATGATTGATATCATTACCCAATCTATATCGTAGATAGATCCGTTGTGCTACTAAATGAGTAATATACTTCACAGTGAAGGAATGAAGTCAGCGACACATTTTGCGCATGACTAGTGTCAGGGTTGACTTCTTATCTGCCGGGGACTGTAGTGTTCTCTACTTTTGACAACACAATTAGGTACGTGTTACTTGTTGCTTTGCAATGGTTGCAAACCTTTTTGGGAGTAGGTATAGGTATATAGGATAGTAATAGGAAAATTCATAGAATAGGAAATATTGACGTACTTAGTTAACCAAGCTAGTTAGCTTTTATCACTATTTTTTTGAAGTTTGATCCAATGAAATTGTTTCTTACAAATAAAATAAAAATGTAATAGGATGCCAATGTTTCAAAAGTTAGGTGCGCTGGATTAGCTATAGGTAGTGAAATTTCGCAATCGTTTTGTTTATCCTGCCTTCCTAAACCTGAGTAATACCTATGGAGCTCTCTTATCACAGCAGGTGGGTACCTACTATGGTTCAACAAGGAATTACTGGTTCTCGGGCCTGTTACATATTGCATGAATGTGGTAAAAACTGATTGAGATCTTGGGTTGCGATATTGAACACTTTAAGTGTATAGCCAGGTAGACTCGTGATATATCTCACGGTTCCTTGTTTTCAGGGTTCCGTACCCGATAGGCCCGAGCGGAACCCTATTGCTGTCACTCACGCGTCCGTCCGTCCGTCTATACTGACATATTGATAAATCATTTTTTTTATTGGATATTTTCTTATTAAAACCAACTTAATTACGGAATCTTAAATGTGCGAAGTCCGACGCGCACTTATTTTTTTTTTTATGAATTAGACTGTGGCTTTATAGACAGGGCCCAATAAAGCGATAGGAGTGCGCGGTTGAAGAGGAGCCTGGGGAAAATCCAGGGGCAAACCTCCGGCACGACCACGCGTGTGGTTTGGAACACTGGAACTCTAAGAGTTTGCGCTCCAGTGAGATTGGTTGAGCGGTTTCAACCGAATCTGAGGTGTGAGTGGAATCGAGCTACTGGGAGTTTTGTCGCTGGTTCACTAAACCTAGCCCAGCTGAGAAGAGTCCAGCAAGAAACTCAGCTAGACCCGACCTGGGTCGGACTGACTCTACTCGGTGTGCGGCGGTACCGGGACGAATAGGGACTATTTATGTGTAATCTTTCGATGGACGCTGTGGTTACGTCGTCCGGGTCGGTAAGTGTGTGCCTAGGACGCCGAACCGTGCGGCTCCTAATCAGTGATCGCCGAGTCGTCAAAATAACGTCTGGCAGTCTGCTTAAAGAAACCATACATGGTGCTAATCCCCATGTCGTGGTGCAGACTGAGGTTCGACTGGTACCACGGAGCACCAGTCGCCCTACGGAGAAAACGATTCTGAATGCCCTGAAGCGGCTTGAGCGATGTCATTGTCGATGTCGATTGAGGCACGTGAGCAAAAGCTACACTTGCATAAGACATGAGCGTACCTACGTACCTACTTTATACTTTCTATGTTTATTAAATCCAGGGCTCTGTTAAATATGCATTCATAATCAAGACGTTCAACGTGCTAACTATACACGGCCTGTTGAAAACTTAGCCACTAAGCCTTAGCGTGACTCAATAGAATATATGTACCTTACCCACCCATACATGTAGGTAAAGTTTTAACAAGACCGCAGCTGGTTATTCCTGGATGAGACTAACAAGGGACCGGGACGAGTGGCGTACTAGACTAGAAGCACTAGAAGAGGGCCTATGCTCAGCAGTGGGCGATTATTGGCTGATGATGATGATGATGATGAATATGATGATGAAGAATGTTTTCGTCAAAGTTTCGTTGAAGCGTTAGTTTTTTATCAAAGTTTGATTCAATGAATAGGTACCCATATATTTATTTACCTGCACACGTTTAATAAGAATGATTTAATTCTTATTAAAATTGGCGGATGGTGGTAACAATTTTCATCCGTACAGCTTCCTAGATACCTAAATTAACTAAATTAATAATAAGTATCTAATATCTATACTACGCAGGCGAAAGCTAGTTCTGGCTAGTTTCGTATCGCGTTTGACTATCCCGGCCTATTTAGAGAATTATTACCTATGTAATATGAAAGAAAATGGTAATAAATATGAATCACTGCATCTAAATCATTCCTTATCCATTTCTGGGCCAAAACATACGTCTTAGGGCCAGATTTACATATAAAACACGCCGATATATCAATCGGCTACGAATGCAATTTGTGAGTGGCCATAAATAACTATTTCCCGTTTGACACACGGCGACCCCTGCCGGCGGGCAGCGCCGCGGTCCGCGATTTCCTGCTTCTATGTGATTCACAAGCTATTTCGTTTCGACTCATTGCCCAAATTATCAAGACCCTGAGAACCGTAACATGAAAATGAAAAATGATTTATTCAGTAAAGATTTATTCTTAAAGTTCGAAATGAATAACTGTGCTGGTGCCCCTTTTAAAGTATTCTTGATACTTGTGCACACATGTTGTGGTTTGTTTTCTTCTGTTGTTGTTGTTTTTTTTTTGTAATATGTGTGTCTTCTGTGTCTGTGAATAAATGTTTCTTTCTTTCTTTCTTTCTTTCTTTCTTTAAGAGAACACCGCTCTTCCACTTGTTACATAGAATTTAGTTGAGTGTAAACTTAATAACTAATACTTATGTTTGTTAAATTATTTTATAAATTAACTCTATCGTTGACAGAGTGAATAGAAGTTACAGTAAGACTTTCTTTTTCCAAAATAATTACATTTAAAAGAACATATATATATATATATACTAACTATGTAACAAAGATATAAATGAGGTTTATTTGTTTCTGTCAGTTGTCTGATGCTATTAATCTTTTGTGAAAAATTACTCAAAAGAAAACATGAATGTCCGACATCTTGAATTTGAAAATGGATGTCATTTTCGTAATCGGCACCCGGAGGAACCTCGACGATATGACACCCATATCGATTTTTAAGAAAAATAAATGTCGCCATCTTGGATTTGAAAATGGATGTCATTTTCGTAATCATCACCCCGAGGCACCTTGAAGATGACACCTATATCGATTTTTAAGAAAAATAATTGTCCGCTATCTTGGATTTGCATGTCATTTTCGTAATCGGCACCCCGAGGAACCTCGAAAATGACACCTATATCGATTTTTACGAAAAGTAAAGATTTGCTCCCCGCACAAACTTGGAACCCCTTTTTACCCCATTAGGGGAACAATTTAGAAAAACGCTGAAACATGTTTTAAATCTCGCACTTCAAAAAAGATTTGCTCCCAGTACGAACTTGTAACCCCATTTTCACTCCTTTAGGGGAGCAATTTCAAAAAATGCTGAAGTATGTTTTGTTGTACTTAAACAGAGAGTCTATTTACGAAGTTTAAAATCTCTAAATTCAAAAAAGATTTGCTCCCCGTACAAAGAACCCCCTTTTCACCCCTTTAGAGGAGCAATTTCAAAAAGCGCTTAAATAAGTTTTGTTGTATTTAAACACAAACAGAGAGTCTATATACGAAGTTTTAAATCTCTCACTTCAAAAACGATTTGCTCCCCGTATGATTTTACTTAACAATTTTACAATCTAGATATTATTTCGTGATGAGCAGGCGGAACGATCATTCCTACTAACTCCACACTAGCATTTGAATATCATTACATCCGTGACAGATGAGTTGACTATTATTCCGATTCTGCAGCTTTTAAATAGTCAAGGTGACACTGATGTTGCCATTAGATGCTTGGGGCACTGAACAGAACATTTCCTTCAGCTTCCGTAATTAAAGGCCGGTCGTCTCAACTACATAGCGCTTAATTTATTAGTACATATTTTGGTTTCGGTGATAATTCAGGATAATTAAAATGCACTTAGTACAACTAATTCGTAGATTACAGTTGCAACGCTAAAAATAATAACAACAAACTCAATGACGCAAATGGAAGTCATTAATGTCGTTGTGAAGGAGGAATGAAGTAGGAAATTTGTTAGTGGCCAGTAATTTATCGTACCTAGTCTAAGGATTATCTATGATAACTCTTCTTGTCAAAAGAGGGAGCAAATAGACATAGCACAATCCAACCAACCTTTTTTTTTATTATGTGGTTTGACCAATTAGTTCCGATTTTCGAGGAAGAATCTAAACCGTGATTTGATGTATATAAGCCCAAAAGGAGAAAGTCATATGACATTGTCCCTTGCAAAAATAAAAAGAGATGGCAATGGCAAATGTTGCCAGCTCGTCCTAAGACACGTTCCACTAGAGAAGAAAATACAATTTATTTATTGTGTATGGAAAAATCAAAACAGTTAAAAAGCATAATTCGACCTAGGTCCATATAATATTTATTACTCCTTATGACCTAAGGAATGCGTGGTCAAAATCTTTATAGGGTACTCATGCGGAATGGGAAAGCATATGTATATACATAGGATTACAAGAAAATAAAAATGAAGAAATAAAACAATCTAAATTATTAATAAATATAAATTAACAAACTAAAAACTGACAATTATAAAAAGAATACTCCCTCCAAAAGCTCCGCCTGCGGCATGGTTCCCATTATGCTGGCGGCAATACCTCTCTGTATTACAAGGGCAACGCGTTGTGAGAGGTATGCACCAGCTCTATAGGGTCCCCCGAACTGCGGATCAGCATTAACGTCAGGGCCCTCATGAATACCTTCATGTCCGATGACCAGGGTCCTAAGGTTTCTACCACAAGCGCCGCAAACTCGTACTTAGCGACGAGTTTTTGCCGCGCTTGAGGATCTGGGCCTGGATCACTCATTTAGGGCCTGGTCAGCTGCAGTGCCGGCTTGTGAACGGGTCGCCTGGACGACCGAACACGGCGAACGTATCGACGCACGTCGCGTCCCGCACCAAGGCCCTACCTAGTTTCCACGGCACTAATGTGGTACCATCTGGGCGCTTGTCATCGTGTCGTGCCATGCCCAAGGGTTCTAAAGCCGCGGGCACAGAGGTAGTAGTAAGCGAACGGCGGACCAAATCATTTAGAGTGCCGTGGCGATATAAACGGCCGGCGCTTTTAATAGGTATATGAGAGACCATGCCGTCGCAGGTGATCCACATTCTTGCCGGAGGTGCATGTGTGGGAGACACATATCCTGGCTCCAAGTCTTAAGCATATGGCTATTCTTAAGCAGCTTGGGTCCAGAATAGCACGCCCTTTCCTCCCGCAACGTAGACAGTTGTTGACTCATTTACTGAGACGGACAGAAGACGGGCACGTTCTGTATCGTCCTGACTGTTTTCAGGGAGTGACGCAAGGGTTGTGTGTGTGTGTGCGGGCGTGCGTGTCTGTGTGCGTAGGTACCTATTAATTTTAATATATAAGGTAGGTAATTATTAATTTTAATATATAAATTTGCCTATTAAGCTGCGTACTGTCTCAATGGCAAATACAGATTTGGGTCATGGAGTGGCCTTCAGTTTCGTAAAGCTTTCTGATCGATAATAATTCACAGGTTTCTAGAGCTCTTTGGTAGGGAACTTGAAGGGTTTAGAGAGAATTACTTTCAGTAATGACCTAATGACCTCTGAGCCCTTTCTATCTTAAGAAAAAAAAATATTCGTTTTGGTAGATTTGGTAGAATGGTGCTAGAGATACGTAGAATTGATTTAGTAGGTCTTTGGAGGCAACATGTCGTAGGTTAAAAAAATGTAGATAAGTTTCTGGAAACTTATCTACATTTTACAACTGAGCTGCTGATGATCAGGCCCTGGGGCCTGGTCATCAGCAGCTCAGTTATGCACATGCCAGGTTAGTCGCTGGGCAATCATGATCCCAAGGGAACGACTACGCGTAATCCAAGAACAGACTTACACTGGTTTACCTCAGGCGAGGGGTCGGCGTTATGAATTCCAGCTATTACTTGACAGATGCGTTCCAAATTTGAAAACCGGAAGTTTCCCAAGCGGCGCAGTCCGCTTAAATCAAGTGTGAAATTCAATTGGGGAACCATACATTTTGTCAGTTTGAAAAATGTTACCGTTTTATTTTTCAGTTCTTGCGGTGGCTTTTCGGGTTCAATTTATCGTTGAACAGACTGGATACCCCTACGCCTGGGTATATGATGTAGGTACATGTACCAATAGTTTACAATAATTTGTTTTACTAACTTTTTACTGGGTTCGTAGTCAAAATAGCAAACCGGAACATGTCTGTCTTTCGTTGATCGGGTCGCAACCTTCCCTAATATATGGTCGAGGGAGGCGATGGCTGAGATACGCGTCATACTCGTGAACGGGTGCCGTTTGTGGGGTCCGGTCTGTTCATGTTTGCAAGGACTATAGTAACTTCGTACTAGTGTTCAGTGGAATTGACATGATGAGAGACTTCGCTCTGTTCTCATTTGATTTTATTTTTAGACTGACGCTCAGAGACCTTATACATCTCTGAGGATATTTATTTAATAGATTTTATTATTTTCATGTTGACGTGTTATAGATATAGCTCAAAATATTTTATTATGATTAGTGTACCTACTTTATTACCTTTTATCTTGACGCTTAGAGACCTTATACATCTCTAACAAATCTCGATTGTTATTAGTTTCTTATTCTTATTTTTGACATGTAACACTCCATTTAATTAATGATACTTTGATTATTGTATTATTTATATTTGATGTACCTAAATAGATTTTGACTTGTAAAAGTGCCCTTGAGGCCTATTTGCAGAATAAATGTTTTGATTTTGATTTTGACTTTCTGCGATTGGTTGGTATTAAGTGCCCTTAAATCAATACAATTCTTCTATGTTCTTTTCGAATTGTGCTCCAGATACAAATGCACATAATATTCCTTATTCAAATCCCAACAATTCTCGCCATTACGGCGGTAGATTTTTGGCTGGCGCGCTATTTTTCTGCCGCGATGTTGGCATTAAACATTCAGCGTAATGTTGCCAGGCGAAGCATGGCGCTATTACGCGGATCTATGGCAAGCGGGGACTGATCTATCGGCCATACGGCGATTGGTAAAAACGGATGGTTGGCTAATCGCCATTGCTTTGGATTAGACTAGATGCTTGGGTGAATTGGTTAAATATGGAGTATATGGACCAGTCGCATTACAATTCGCAATGTTATATATTGTGATTGATACATTAGTATAGATATGTATTAAGGCTCGGTTTTATAAAGATCCGTTAGAAATTATGTCGGTTTGTTATGTCAAAAAATGTACCGAGTTACTGAAATTTGATCTGACATTTGGTCTAACGGATCTTTATAAAACCCGGCCTAAGTTACCGCAAGAAGATGTTACTATGTTGTCTAAAGATGATATGAAAAATCTCATTCTCTTAAAAAAGATTAGGTAAAAACTTAAGTAAGGACCCTCTTAGTATCTTGTTGCATGGCGATATGTAATAGACAATAATATTTCATCCCTTAGGGATTTTACAGGTACAGGGAGACATGCAGTAATAAAAACGCGTGTTTAATATTCTGGAGAATGATCTTACGAGTATATCGGCGTAATAAGTGTCACGATACCAACAAATGTGCTACAATCCTAATTTTCTTGTTCTGAAATTGTTTTGAAAAGAAAGTCGTAGGTAACTTGTTTCTTGTTTATTACCTTAACATTAAAAGTAATTGCATATCAAATAACCATTCGGAACTCCTGTAACACTACCTACCCCAATTTGTAATCAAAAAGTAACCGCAGAAAACGTAAAGTGTACAGATAAAACAAGCAAGTTCATTTACAGGCAGATTGACAATGGCTGTAAATGCAAGAAGTGCGGGAAATGGCCAGTCGGGAATTAGCAATAAAAACTTTTTTACAATCGACAGAATCGGGAGGGGTTACTATGAATGTCGAATTATCGATGGGGATAATTCGAGCACTCTTTGGAAAATATTCTATTTAATATTACATTTCAAGAATACCTACCGATTGGTGTGTAAACTAGCGATATTCATAGACTAATTAGGTACAACTAGATGAGTACATAGAATTAATTTGAAAGAGTATGACATACATTACATAGAAGACGTGTGCATACGAATGTACTTAAATAAGCCTGAAATCTAAATTACTACAATTTATAATACGTATAAATGTATGTTACATAACAATAGCCATTTAAGGTAATGAACGCTAGATTGAAGATACTTAACGTGGGAAACAACACAGAGGAGCTTGCGAGGCAAAGCTTGATGGCATCAAATGATTACAAAAGTCTCTTCTGTTCTCCAGGTAGTTTCGTTTGTTACCTTGCGTCCATAGCGGATAGTAGGAGCCCCGCGTAGCGGGTCTCCGTCAATCTGCTGACCTGTCGAAGTTGCTCATGCAACACAACCGGAGATGCTCACGGAGTGAAACCTTCATAAGGATACAGGAACAATAAGGACTGATATAACCATTTCTTTGATTATAGCTGAAACGTGATGGTTTGACATTTTCTCGGTAAATAAAAAACAAATGAATATTAATAAAATAAGTAATAAAAGAAATCAAATATTTTGAAGTCAGCGAATACAAATTTCGACATCGACAACCGTAGCCTTCTCCGTGGTGCGTCCCTAGCGCTCGGCAATAATTCTCGCCCTCTCATTTGCATTTCTTTATTGGATCTGGTGAAATTGAGAAAAATTCCCGCGCTTTTAATTACTACACGACATTTACATTAATTCGGAACGAATTTGTTTATGTCGCGTTTAATTTCATTTAGGTACCTACTGTAGTTGTTATTTTATAGACTTTTTTTCGAATGAGTATTAGTTAGGATACATAATAATAACTACTTTCCGAGTATTAGAAATGAAATATCTTTTACGAAGTTAATTACGAGTAGAAGAGTTTGCGTCAGTTAGCGATAGCGGTAAACAAGGCGTTTTTTTACCATTGATTCTTTTACAATAATTGTTTTTCATTGCTCTTTGCATATAAATCCATAAATAATAGAGTAAACCGTCAAATGAGGCCTTAAATCATGATATTGTCATGATATTGTCAGGGGCGCCGCGTCGGCATCCGAGCGCGCCCATAAAAATACTTGCACGCCGTTCGCGGGGGCAACCCTATAAAACGGAGTTATTAGAAATTGTTCGAGTTTAAAACTTAAGTATTTGTCATTAACTCATCTATTTATGGCGTTAGAATTTTCTTGTATTCATATCTTTATTTTACAGTTGTTTGTTGTCGATTTTTTTGTGCAATTGCTCCGAAAAAAATTGTAATGAAGATGAAATTAGCGAATATTTAACAGGCTGCAGGCGTGCAGGTGGACTAGCGTTATGTTATGAATGAAATGAAGTGTCAAATTACTTTTGTAGTTCCTGAATCTATGAAAAGTTTTTAGTTGTAGATACATTCATTGACACATTTACTTAAAAAGAAGTGAGATCCCATAAAAAACATTCCATGTGAACATAGGCCAAATCTCGAAACGCTTTCACCGTAAAAAGTTGTGTGATATTATTACATAGAGCCAAGTCAGGCATTGTTATTAATCTTTATTTGCTTACAAAATAAAATTTTGTAATTTTACATCACTTGTATGTAGCGGTTCATAGAATACACCTTACCAAATTTCATAATTATAGTGCTTAAAATAGTCTCCGAGTAAATCGGCTGAGACATACCGATGAACGGACACACATGACGAAACTATAAGGGTTCCGTTTTCGCCATTTTGGCTACGTAACTATAAATATTCGTCTTTGGTTCCAAACTATGAATACTATTTAATTTAGACCTCGGGAAAATAATCAATTGGTATTAAGTCTATAAAATTCATTATGCAGTTTTTTTAATAGATCAATTTGATTAAAAACCCTATAATTCCTATTTGATCAGGTTTTCGAGCTCAGCATATCGAGCTAATTAGTTAGCTTAGCGAGCGAGACAACATTTTGATGTAAAGGTGAATTCGCAGTTACGTAACCATTAAACTGCGCCGAGACAACACCGGCATCGACGAGACGTGTCCGCGACTCGTCACGTGCCCGGATCGATGCCGGAGCGTGCCGCGCCCGCTTTATAGGCGTAGACTGGGCTTTTGTTCGATATGACAGTTTAATTGTGAAACGTTACGTCCGACATCTCATTCGACAGACGATGTTTGAAACTCTAGTTCCTCAGACCACTGGATTTCATTTAATTTGACTGTCAAAATGAAATCTAGAGGAAAACGATGGTTAGAATCATATCATTACTTGAATGAAGGACAACGATTGTTAAAACATTTAAGGTGCCTGCTAGTATAAGCTGTCTTATAAGCTTGAATTACAATAATACTCAATATGATTTATAGTAAAAACCTAGCCTAGAAAGAAAAATGAATTAAATACCTACGTAATTATTTTAATGCAAAAAAGTTCAAAGAGGGTAAAACGAACTTAACTATGGTATTTCAAATTGACGCTGAATTTATTGTATCTTATAGAAGGTTTCATAAGGATTAAGTAGACATAGTTGGTCAGAGCTTTGACAACTCGTATATTATATTATGTTTGGCTATATCGATGCTGTTATTGCCTATGATGTTTCGGTCGTTAGCCTAAACACGTTCACTATTAACGGCAAACTTGAACTTCCTAATGCACAACTTTTCCATTACTAATCATGGCGCGCCACGGGATTCCGGTCACGTCGTCTGCGGGACGTGGGCGCGATGTGCCACGCAGTGGAGGGTTAGCTTCTTAATATAGCCAACTTCTGAAAATCGAGATTGGGAAGTATAGATTATTGTAAGGAAAAGTCACAGTAAGATGAGTTTCCCTATGATAATGAGCATCGAAGATTGATTTGACTGAACTAACTGTTAAAAGTATACCTAGGTGTGTACCTATGTACGAGTTTAGGTTAGGTCAGGCTGACGTGCTGGGTTATAAATGTTATAATTTTTTTGTTTTTTTTTTTAAATTAATTTATTTAGAAGCTTTCGGTGAGCTTAAAGTTACAATTCTTGATTATCTACTTATATTTACCAACATCCACAAAGTAATAAACAATCCGTCAATGACAAAAACATTACTTACATTACAATACACATACCCGTATTCACTTAGCCTGTGGCTCATTCACCTGTTTTCAGTGCCGAATGTTCCGATGTACGTCTTTTTATACTACGTCTGTAGCGTAACTAGCGAAAAAGCGTACGGCCCGACTGACGGTAAGCGGTCGCCGTAGCCTGTGAACGCTTGCAAATTCAGGGGTGTCACATGTATAATTTTATGCCTATTTATAGTATTTCTGAAGCAAGCCTGAAGGGTAACAGTACCAGTAATGGACAAGGACCCAATTATACACTAAAAAAACCACTCATTTAAAAGAGACTAAGATTTAAGTATTCATTTTTATAAAACAATCTATTTAAACCGTATGATCTCTGAAAGCGTCTATTCCTGGTGCTTGTCCGCTTAAAGTGAATGACTGAATGCATTTATTTTATAATAAGATTACATTATAAATTACAATAGTATGTCAATTTACATGAAGTTATGATCGTCAAAACTAAACAGATATATGTCAACAAAATATAAATAATAAAACAAAATTAAAATAATAAAATTATCAATAACATATTTCAAATTTAATTAAAAGGATATAATTACTATATAAAGATCTGTCGAAGCGCCTAATAGAGGCTTCTGATGACTAGAGGGCTGGCTTCTACTTCGCTTAGCGAATAAGTATTGCCTTGCAGCGAGGAAATACAGCCAGCCTTCTGGGCACCCTACCAACTGATAGCGATTTGGGTGAAATTTTTTATTTGTAATTTTAATTTTTTTTTTTAATTTAATTTATTTAACTTCACAAAGAAACAATTTTAGCACTAAAATGTTGTACTCGCCAAACTGTTACGTTTGATGGCGAGAGACGCGCTCAGTTTCAAACAAAGCTACTTAACTTATTCTATTTTATATCCTATAACTACCTATATTGTACTGCTATTCGTTCTATTGTGTGTTTAATTTGGTTATTTGTTTTATTATGTGTTTATACTATAAACTGATTTGATAAATAAATAAACGTTCTCTATAATTACTAATGTCATAAGTAGGTATTATCTCCGGCAGTGGATCGTCAGTATACATCACACAACACTGTTTCCGATACCTTATGCTGGGTACAACTTCAAAAAACTCTGATTAACACATGTCTGTGAAAACAGTAGGCACCTATACCTACACATATTAGTTGGTGTGACACATGTGACAAGTTGAAAACACGCGTATAGCTACGGCTCGCTACGGCTAACTATACACGGCGCGCGGCGTAGAGTACGTGACACGCATCCTTCAGGACACGGTGGCATGTTACACCCTGCACTGAACGTGGTCTCTGCTTGCGTCCTTTTTCATGTTCCTGTTCCTACATGAGCCTAGAACATCCAGAAATTTTTAATAGTTAGATAGGTATTATTTTGATATTTCTATTAGAAAACTAAATACTAAAAAACGGGGTGCAATAAAAGAAGGAGGAATCAATTTATTTCGTTTTCTTCCCAATTATAGTAATTATCTTGAACGTGTTTTGGAAAGATTTAAAATTTTCTATATAATTAATAAAACGCACTCCTATCCCTTTATTGGGCCCGGCCTATAAAGCCACAGTCAGGTTCAAAAAAAAATGTAAAAATATTTGATTCAAAGTTTGACTATTTATATAAAAATGCGGATTTATTCGATACTTTTGGTCAAGGCTGTTTATCATCATTTCACGATTAAGTATGTCAATAATTTAGATGTATTACATAATAGTGGCAGCTTTACTGGTCGATGTATCTAGTGTAAGTTATAATTTTAAGTATTATTTGTACCGTTGTTTGCCCAAATAAACATTAAAACATCATTAAAAGATGTCGACTTGAGCCCCATAAGATGCAATTAGCTAACTGCGATGTTACCATTTCAAAACTCGCCTCGAACTTAGCAAGGCTTCCCATATGCTGGGAGGCTCTAATGGGGTTGTTACTATGCGCCCCGCGTCCCCAGGTAGGAGGGGGTTTATTTTTTATTTCATTACCACCCCTAAGTAGGTGATAGTGCCCCCTGATGGGCCAGTGTCGGGTTATAGGGAGTTTTGGGGGTGAAATTCAGGAAAATTTTAGTCATTGCTAACCTCAAATTAACTTTTGTTCGTTTATTAAAAATAGGTTACAAGTACCTAGGTAGATTTAGTTATTTAAAAAAAAAACTGTGTGCTAAATATAATCTATTTCGTTAACATAAAATGGTATACTCTGACTGAAGGTGCCGTCAAAAGGTGTGTCGACACTTGGACTTGTGTATACCTCATCTACCACAGATTAATTAATATTACCTACCGGTGCAGAAGCCTTGCTTAGTGATGACTTTAGTTGCCTAATAGGTACCTGGAACCCATATAAATCTCGAAAAGTAGTAATGAGAAAAAAGTGAATAGGTACTTAATTTTCATTCATTTTTTTCGCCATTTCGCGCCAAAATGGCAGTTAGATAAAGCCTACATCTGCTTAACTCGTTCAACTCTCTACTTCATCTATGCGTTGCTTATTACCCTCGGCAATGTTATCAAGTTCGCACTTTTCATTACTAAGTAGATGTAAATAGTGTATTTTGCCATGAAATCGTGTATATAAGTAATATCTAATAAGCATCTCGCAAAACACAAGATTGTGAGTCCATACATGTTTTTTTTATCAGATAAACTTTGAGGCCGGAAAAGTAATAAAAAGAAGATGTCAAAAAACCGTAGCTAAGAAGTCGGAGCAGATTGTTTTGCGGCAGGCGGGGGACGCTGGGCAGTTTTTGCGGATATTAAAAAGCGCAGTAAGCACAATACGATTGCAGTGACGTGTGGACACACGAGTGGGGCCAGAACAAGAGCGAGGAAAGAGACTAGTTACGTCGTGTCTTTTGATCCGGACGTCTGTGGCCTTCAACTGTTGTTGATTATTTTATAAATATCAAGAACCATAGGGTTCTAAAGTTGTCCGAAATAAATGCATTTTTTTATTGTAATATTGTATTTACAATTCATTAATATATTAAAATACTAGATTTTCTTATAAGGATCTAACGGCTGGCTGGCAAAAGAAGAGAGAAAAACTAGTGGCAGTCATGTGTCATGGTCAGCACCTACAACGTGACGTTGGCGTAATAATAGAGTGACGTTGGCGTAATAATAAATTAATTTATGAATAGCTACAGAGACAAAATTACTTATAATATTAAACGAAACTTACTGAATAGTGTTATGTCGTGTGTGATAGGCGGAACTAAGAATTAAAATATAGGTACGTAATTATCACCCCTAAGTCCTAACTGTGGTAGGGATTCCAGTCCGAATTCACCTGTACGAGACCTGCAATTGATATAAGTATCCTAATATTCTAATTCTAATCCTATTCCTAATAATATTATAAACGTGAAAGATTGTGCGGATGTTTCGATATATGGATAAATAATAAATAAATAAATATTAGGGACAATCTTACACAAATCGACCTAGTTCCAAACTAAGCAAAGCTTGTACTATAGATACTAGACGACGATATAGATATACTTATGTATAGATAAATACATACTTAAATACATAGAAAACATCCAAGACTCAGAAACAAATATTCGTGCTCATCACACAAATAAATGCCCTGACCGGGATTCGAACCCGGGACCTCCGACTTCGTAGGCTCGGTCACTACCAACTAAGCCAAAGTGGTCGTCTATGTCTATCGTCAGTTGGATGTACGTTCCACTTAATCTCAAAAACGGCAGACGGATTTGGCAGTTTGGAATAGAAATAGAAATAATCTTTATTGAACTGTGTACATTATGATGGTGATAACAAATAGTAGTCTCAACAGTTTGCGCAGGTAACACAGTAGGGCGCAGCTAGTTGATCTATAGGAGGTTGTTATTATTTGATATAATAAAATTATATTTTATTTTATACAAAGTGTAGAGATAATTATAAAATATGACAGAATTGGAACCAAAATCTAGTAGTTATGACATTCCCCACACGGTCCATACCGTGCCGACCCGCTGGTGCTATGGCCGGCTAATGGGCGCTGGGGTCTGCTCTGTAATGGCGTATACATTCCTCACGCCTCGTAAATCATAAGATCATAACTAATCCGTCTTGGATTCGAGTTGGGGCGACTCCATATTGGTTGCAGTCTAGTTGTCTAGGTGGGTTTATACCGGTTTACTAGTTACAATAGACAACCGGTGACAAGCAGTTAATAAGTATGTATCTCGGCATTTGCAATTAAAACGTACATACGTACATACGTTGTCTGCATTAATATGTCATACTACTGCACTCTATGGCACATACATGCTAAACTATGTATGTACATATGATAATTTGAAACTGTTTTTAGGGCTCCGTACCAAAATGGTAAAAAGGTACCCTTATGGTTTCACTTTGTCTCTCTGTCTGTCTGTCTGTCACATCGCTAAGTATTTCAAGAACTACTTCTGCTATCGATTTGAAATTTGGAATAGTTATAAAGAAGGCTTACCTACATACATAGAACATGACGTTTTTAAATGTATATTTTTTTATTTGATGTGAAAAATGACAGATAATAGGTGGTTCAAAATTTGAAATTCTAGTTAATATGTCAAGTGGGGTGTTATATGAAAGGGCTTGAGTTGCACATTCAGGAACAATTTTTTTTTTACGATGAGTCATTTTTGTTTTATGAGGGAAAATGTAAAAAATAATACCGCCCCCCCTTATCTCCGAAGTTTGGACAAGGACAAAATATAAAATTATTACATAACATTGATATCAATGTATGTTTTACAGGAAAAATTTAACTGTTGCTCTAACTAGTTTTTCTTTTTTTTATCGCCAAAAAACATTTTTATACTAAGTTTGTAATTTAATCACCTTTGCATGTATTTTTGTTTTATAAATTCCTACGACATTATGCTAAAAGTACCTTCTTTCAAATAAAGAAAAAAAATTGAAATCGGTTTACGTGATAAATTATCCTTGAAAAACTACCATACATACAAAGTTATTCAGTCGCTCAAATTTGTAACAAAAGTCGCTGATAGATGGCGCTGTACCCATGGCGTCCAATTTCTACACCATGATGTTGAGATTTTCCTGATTTAATAGGGTTGGAACCGGTTCACATCTGTATACGGAACCCTTGGTGCGCGATTCCGACTCGCACTTGACCAGTTTTTACAGGCTACATTCAAAGATGGATGAAATTGTGATATTCTTTTTTGTAAATTCGAGTGCGCAACGACACAGGTATGATGTCATCTTACTCATTTTATTTTGTCATTTGCTAAATCCTCCAAATCCTTCGGCTGAAGTCTATAAATAAATCCGTCGCAATAAGAAATCGATCGTCAATTGGCATCTTCGTCAGTGCTTAATAAGTTTCTGCTTACTCCTGGATCATCACACAGTTTTTATCCGGTCTCCAATGCGTTGTTATCAAAAGTCCACAACTGTCAATAGAGAATAAATCTTAACCGTACTCTAATAAAACAGAAATCAAGTTGAAGCTTTTCGCGACAGACGTTCGTTTCTCTGCAACGAATTCAAACTCTATGAAAACGAGATAAGGGTTATTTTGAGGTGTGAAAGGCAACTTCAAAGGGTCCAGGACAAGTGGAGCGACGGCTTCTTACCTGTAGTTCCGACTCACTTATTTTGTCCATACTAAGACAATGTATGCGATGAATTCGCAGTTCGATGTAAAAACAATCTCACGAGGGGACAGGGTTGGCAGCGCCTCTATATATACAGGTAACTATTATGCTCCATATGACCAAAAATGGAAAGTACAATTTGTAATTTGACAATGATTTGCTTACTTAACTTCCTAGGCAGTTATTTGTGAACATTTAATAAAAAACTAATATTTTAACGGAAAGGCAAACATTACCGAGATGCGTTTTTCTAATTGTTTGTGTCGATGTTATTAATTTATTGCAAATTATTCAGTTATTTCTCATATTATTTCTGTAGAATTCCAAATCCGACGTCGTTTTTTAGAAGGAAACTGCCTAGGTACCGGCTTGTTTATATTGAGTCCAATCGGAGTGTCAATGTCGTATAAAATTGCCATGAGCATTTTTATTATCCTGAACTAACAAAAGCTCTGGCTGTCAACACAACGAAACCTAAGTCAATGAGAGTCGGCAACGCGTTTGTGATTATTTTGCAGTCGCAAGCGTTCATAGGCTATGTCGTTTGCTTACCATTAGGCAAGCAAGGGTGAGAGAACTAGCTCTGACTTTCTGACATTCTATGACGCGTCCAGAATCTTTGGCGCCAACCCTATGTCAAATAATTTCCAAGACAGCTCTGCAGTAGTGTGTGTCGTACTTTACAGCGTTTGTACTATTGTCTTGTCTTCTTGACGCCTAATAAATCACGTTTGTCTACCATACCATCCATCTCAGACACCCGCGAGCTTATCACGTCTCTATTCTAATGTTATAAGGACCAAAGTTCTGTGACGATTGGGAAATATACATTTTGATTGCTGCTGTGATAAGTGTATGAATTAAATCAAATTAAACATTTGTCAAAAGCAAAATGTTCTATGATTTTTGATATACGTATCCTTTAAGGTTTCCGGGAGGTGAGGCGGTTATCGATTGAGTTTGTTGTCTAATCCATTAAAAACCAACCAAGTGCGAGTTGGACTCACACACAAAGCGTTCCGTATCAGTATCAGTATCGTACAATTTCGTAAAATAAAGATTTGTTATATATTTTTCCCTTAAATTTTTAACAATTAATTTATTTTGGGTTAGGTAGCGGACCCCGGGCATACTTCAGGATGCAACTGTACTTGGATAACGCTAGGGCCATGATGATTTTTTAACAATAACACGTATTTTATAAAAATATCGTCTGTCTACTACTGTTCATGAGATACAGCCCGGTGACTTAGTATTTAGGGTTCCGTTGGCAACCCTTGGGTACGGAACCCTAAAAACTACTGGCCATTCTCGCTGACGTATAAGTTCTTATAACTCCTGACAGAGATGTTCCGGGTTCAATTTTGCGCGGGCCCTCGTAAATAACTCAACGCCAAACGGCAAGCGCCGTAAGTGAGAAAATGATAAATATTTTAATTGAAAGCGCTTTTTGCTCGTTTTCACGGTTAGCGCCTTCTTAGGGCATTGCCGGATGCAAAAAAGTCGAAATGAAATTATCTTTGCCATATGGAATAGCGAGGTGTTTCTCATTTTTTAGGTAAAAAAGTGCTTGACAATGGTATTTGGGTTTGTGCGTGTTTCATACAGTATACTGTATGTGCTGTTTTCGGCTCAAAAGCGAAAGATAATATTTACAGTTTTATTTCTGGCGAGTTGCTTGAGTAAAAAATAAACACCTTTTGTAATAAGATAAGCCCTTACTCATTAAAGCCATCCGATGCCGTTGAAAATAAGCAAACACCTTCAAGAAAAGAGCGTATTCCCTTCTGAAAGGCCGGCAACGCACTTGCGACTCCTCTGGTGTTGCAGGTGTTTATGGGCGACGGTAATTGCTTACCATCAGGCGATCCGTCTGTTCGTTTGCCTCCTATAACATAAAAAAAACACAACTCTCACGAACCAACGAATTTGGTGATTTCGTTTGAATTAGTCAAAACATATTTTGATTCGTTCTCCCAATAACGAAGAACTTTCAGATTTTATAATTAAGTATTTATTAGTATCTATCTACTATAGGTACCTAACTGGTTTGCTATCTTATATTTTCGAATGCTTTTCTGTCACAGTAACCTTTTACAATGAAAATTAAATAAATATGCGATTTGATATAATGACATCTTGACGATGTTATGTTTTATTAAAATAAAGAAATTTATGTATTTCAAATTAATGGATACGACTGTTCCGTTAGCTTCCTACGGTGACTTCGAGATCTATTTTTCTTCGTTGCTTCACTTCCTAATCGTATTTTAAAGAGTTGTTGGCTCGCTTTGACGCGGGTCGAGCTAACGTGACAGAGCGAGGGGTGCGAAACAGTCATGAGATGCGAATGTAGTACACCAATTTGAGGCCCGTATCCTTCTATTCACCGTTATGGTTAACCAAGATTATATCAGGTGGTTATAAAAAAAAAACAAATAACTGGCCAAGTGCTTGTCGGAGTCCACACATTTAGGGTTCAAACCAACCGCAAAATTAAGTTGTTTTAACAGATAAAATAAGGAAATTTCATTGACAAAATCAGATTTTTCACTATAAATTAGTATTTGTTGGTAAAATACACGTAGTAATAAACGTTATCACTAGACCCCGTTATCTTGTCGCACAGAAATTGTTTTTCAGTAGGTAGAGCGGAATTGTTTTTTTTAACGACCTTGATATCGATGTTTATATAATGTAAATGAATTTTCGCCTGTTAAGTCTATGCTCAATTTTAATGAAAACATTTTGTTTACATATAAGTAAGACCGTCACGTAAGACCAATAAGGTTATCCTTATTGGTCTTACGTGAACCTTAGATAAATGATTTACCTACTTGCAATTGCATGTCACATTGACAGACGCAATTCCTTGCAGTTCTTTGGAACAGTGTTTGTTTAATATTGGCGACGAAAAGTAACTAATCATCTCCAAATCGGGAACTTCAGTACTGTCATCATCATCATCATCATTTCAGCCAAAAGACGTCCACTGCTGAACATAGGCCTCCCCCAAGGCTTGCTATTTAGACCGGTCCTGTGCCGTTCGTTTCCACCGGATTCCCGCGACCTTCACCAGATCATCACTCCACCTCGTCGGAGGCCTACCGACTGCTCGTCTTCCGATGCGTGGACGCCACTCAAGCAGTTTCTGGCCCCATCGACCGTCAGTCCTGCGAGCAATGTGCCCTGCCCACTGCCACTTAAGTCTCGCAATTTTGAAGGCTATGTCGGTGACCCCAGTTCTGCTACGGATAGCTTCATTCCTAATTCTATCACGCAGAGAAACCCCGAGCATAGCTCTTTCCATTGCTCTTTGGGTGACCTTGAGCTTTCTTATGAGGCCCATCGTTAGCGCCCATGTCTCGGATCCATATGTCATCACTGGCAACACACACTGGTCAAAGACTTTTGACTTGACGCACTGCGGTAAATTGGACGAGAATACACTGCGAAGCTTCCCGAACGCTGCCCAGCCGAGTCGGATTCGACGAGTGATCTCTTTCTCGAAGTTGGACCTACCTAACTGGACTGTTTGTCCCAGGTATACGTACTCGTCAACAACTTCGAGCGCAGAGCCGCCGATTATTACGGGAGTTGGTACAACATGGGCATCAGACATGACCTTCGTCTTGTCCATGTTCATTTTCAGACCAACTCGATCGGAAACTCTGCTGAGATCAACGAGCATTGTACTGAGGTCCTCCATGGTCTCAGCCATGACTACAACGTCGTCAGCAAATCGAAGGTGAGTGATGTACTCGCCATTTACGTTGATGCCTCGTCCTTCCCAGTCCAGAAATTTGAAAGCATCCTCCAGTGCAGCGGTGAAGAGCTTCGGAGAGATCACATCTCCTTGTCTGACTCCCCGCTGCAGTGGAACAGGCTTTGTTTCCTGGTCCTGTAGTCGGACGGACATGGTGGCGTTTTCGTACAGGCACTTCAGGACTTCGATATACCGGTAGTTAACTTGGCACCTCTGGAGAGACTGCAGTACAGCCCAAGTCTCGATCGAATCGAAGGCTTTCTCGTAGTCCACAAATGCTAAACAAAGTGGCAAGTTATACTCTTCGGTCTTCTGTATAACCTGCCGCAAGGCATGTATGTGGTCTACGGTACTGTAGCCTTTTTGGAATCCGGCTTGTTCGGGAGGCTGGAAGTCGTCAAACCTGCGCGCGAGACGGTTTGTGATGAGTCTCGAAAACAGCTTGTAAACATGGCTCAGAAGTGAGATGGGTCTATAATTCTTCAGCAAAGTGTTATCGCCTTTTTTGAAGAAAAGCACCACCACACTTCTGTTCCATGCTTGCGGCTACCACTGCGGCTCAGTACTGTAAGTGGTATTTATTTGTAATTGTTTTGTTAGATTTTATTTTTTGTTGACGCTGATTGTAAGTACCTATTTTTTTTTTTTAGTTGGAATGTACAACAACAGCCATTTTTGTATTACCATTACTAGCAGCTTTTAAAAAGCTGGTCAGTGCGCCATTCGCATGTATATGCAGCAGGATTTACAGTTGCCGCCCAATGTGGGACTTGTCATCACGAAAATCCCTATATAACTCATAGTTACACTGACGATGTAAAGTTGTGTAAAGTTTATTGTAATTATTGTGGAAAAACTATGATAAATCCTAACTAACGAACACCCTAGACTTTTATTTCTTCGTTTATTATTATATATATCTTTATACAAAAGTAATAAGCAGTACCTAGTGACACCTCTTTGAAATTATCAGTGACATACAGTATCGACATTTAGATAGTAGATAAAAAAAAACATTCACGCTCTACTGAAAAAGAATTTCTGTGCGACAAGATAACGGGGTCTATAGTTATCACCAAATTTCAAGTTTATAGGTTAATGGGAAGTAAACAATATTTTCGGAACAAAATCTAAAAAAACTGATTTTGGACTCTCATTCCTCTGGGATCCAATATTTTTAAAAACACAAATACAGTATTTATCTACTCAATGAGATCTAAACAACAATATCCCACTCGATGGATTAGGTCAAAGTAGTAGTGTGTCTCAAGGGAGCAAAATTATATATTTACGGCGAGGGCGGTATATTGAATCCTGAGCGTAGCGAGGGATTCTAAAGTAAAATCTTGTGCCTAGCGTGGGATTCAAGTGTTTACGCCCAAGACGGACATAATTTTGCTACCGTGTGACACATATGCTTATCTCACCGCCTATGAGGCTCTCTGCTAAAACATGAAATATTTTTTCTACTGAGTGGCACATGCTGCTTTTCACACCTTCTATGAGGAAAAGAGTCATTGAGGCCCTCAAATGAGGGAAGAAATGTACGACTTTGATCCCTAATAAGTAATAAGAGGGCAACAAAGACTCTTTTCTGAATAGCAGGTGTGAAAAAAAAATCTCGACACCCTTAAAAACATTTAAAAATACGTTTTAACAATTTGTATAGCTTTGGGCTACCATGATCCTTATACTGTGAAAATATGAAGACTAGCTCCAACCGTTTGGCTGTAAGACCTGTGTGACAGACGACGAACGGACGGACGCGTGAGCGACAACAATAGGGTTCCGTTTGGACCCCTTTGGCACGGAACCCTAAAAATAAAACAAAGAAACTACTTAAACGTCCTGCACACACGTAAGCATATAAGCAAACCTAATTAGCGAATGACAATCATAAAGCGTCGTTATCGGTATTCTTTGGTGATTATAATAAATCCAGCGGTCGTTGAGGTTTTTGTACAGCATTGAGTCGTAAAAGGAAACGGCAGCACGCAAAGTAAAGTCGGCACCAGATGCATGGACTGGCTTGTGTGATGTAATGATGTTGTGTTGTGTTGAATTGCGTGTGAATATCACACTAGGAAACTGTAGACATATGCCAAAGTATTGTATTGTATTGTATTACGCATGGTTTAGTAAGTTATGTCTCAGTGAGAGCATTTTAGGAAGTAAGTGTGCATCGATAACAAACTAATGTATCTGTGTCTATTTATTGCAATGCATTTACTTCTGTTGTTTCTCCAATAAATAAATAAATACTTAAATAAATAAATAAAGTAGCTGGTTAGATATTATGTGTAGTAATCAGAAATCAGAGATGTTATTTGAGAAATATAGATACAATAAGGATATTACACGTGTAACAAATTATTTCTGTGTTTTACCTAATAGCGTAGGGCAAAACTCAAGCTTCATAGCGTAGGTTTACAAATGTATCGCTGGTTTAACATGCAGCATGCATATTTAATAAATGCGTGTACATAATTTAGTATCGAATTAAAAATATATATTAAATAAGAAATTTAAGTCTTAGCAGGATATTAAAAACGCGGGTTTTATAATAACAATAAGGAAAGCTATATAATTGAAGTGCACTACAGTGATCACAATTGTCAGGATCGTTTGTAATAGTTTTCTAACTAAGAACATGACAATAGATAAACGCCTTTATATACACGCCTGTGTTACCGAAAGGAATAGGCACTATTAGGCAGGGTGCATGTAATTTGTTTCCAGTGCCACTATTTACAATTGTAGGTTTGAAGAAAATGTGATGTTGCAGTGATAGTTTGCTACTGTCTAACCCCTAGCCTACGACACTTCAACCAGTTTTCAAACTTAAGAGAAAATTAAACGCGTGATATGTAGGAACGGAACCTAATATACACCTGTTGCAAACGTAAAAACTATGTTGTAACTACGTATTGTTTCTCATTATCTTAAAAACGAAACAGGGGTTGATGAAACTTTACAGTTATGCTGAAGCTTAGATATCGAAATAGCACATATTTTACTCTGCCGAAGTCGTGGGCAGCAGTTTGCAAGATTAGTTCTCTCTAAATGTGACACGCCGCAGAAAATTATTTTGCGGACAATAAATGGCGGAAAAAATCCTTTAAATTGTTACAATTTTCTCTAATTGGAGGCATCATCGTCGAAACCATTTAACACTGCTAAGAATCTTTAAAACACGTAGTTTACTCTTAGTTTACTAATGAAACGCTAAATAAAAGGCTTTCATAGTAGCTCCTAAGATTATTGATGATCAATAGAACCATAAATTGGCACTTTGCTCTCATTTAGGCGGATTGATAATGAGGATAGTGAGTGTTGTTTGATTCGACTTGAAAGACACATACATTTTGCAAATTCAGTATGTAAATAGTCCAATGATAGACATAATGTTGTCGAGTAATTGCAAGCCAAGCTATGCTTGTCGTGCCTAGGTACAGTTGTTCTTTCGCCTCGCGCCTCTTCACGTCTAAGCGACCTGTTTAATATTGATTCTCTTATCAATCAACAGCATTCTTACATTGCCCGCTCAAAACATCTAAAAAACCACCTTAGTACTTGGTGCTACAACATTTTTCACACCTACGAGTATCAATCATCAGAATGCATAAAACCGAGAATAATATTTGGAGGGCATTTCAAGGCATTGTAGTACTTTTTCCTCTAAGTCGAAACGCGCGCGGCATTCGAGGGATCCGAGGCATCGATTCGCTATCGATCGAGAGCCATTGAAACACAACGTCATATACAAGTAATTGTATATAATTGGGATTTCTCAAGAACAATGACACGAAATTACTGTTTGAGTGAAATAATTGCAATGTTTTTTGCATTCGCGATCGCTTTGTGAGCGCCGTGCGATTGTTCATTCGATTTCGTTGGTAATTGCTGTTGTTGCCATTGAGGTTTGGACACATGTAATATGTATCTACACATACATACGCCCAACTTTTGTTGTGTTTACAATATGAATCTTGGGTGGGGAGCAGTAAGCTGTGTTTTTAACCTAAAATGTTTTGTTTCGCACAAATGAAGGTTGATAGATAAGTAAGCGTTGATACCCTAGAAACAAACCATATTGAACAGTGTGCGATTTAATAATGTTTATTTCTGGGGATTATTATCCATTATCACCCCAAATTCGATCATTCTGGAAAAGAGCCATCGAGTTCCTTGCCCCCAAGGCCGCTGTATCCAGTATTACAGAAAATCAGCGTCCATCCACTTTTTACAGGCTTATGGTAAACGTAGGAATCCCACTTTTTGCGTCCAAACGGTTTATGTCAACCCCCCACTCGCAAGTGCTTTTTCCGCTTTATTTAAAGCATTAATGAATAAGAATAGCTCTGGAAAAAGCGCCGGTCTTTGATTTAGTACTCCCTTATCTTGAGATTCAAAAGATAAAGGGTAATGCTGCTGTGCGGACTTAAAAGGTGGTGATTTTAGATTTCATTTTGTTATTTATCGTCCGATGTTTGCTGGCGTGTTGCTTGTTTTTGTCTGTGTCTGTCACGTAGAGTCGAGGTAGGTATTAGTTGAATTGTTTCAATGTAGATTGATTACAGAGAAATGGAATACCTGAGACCGTGAATAAAACTGAGAAAGATAGCATTTGATAGATAGTTCATTTTACAATATGTCGACAATAAATTCAACTGCTTAAATATGTATGTACCCGTGGCGAAATGTAGGTAATATGCATATGACATCGATCGTCACAACTGTTAAGTTTTGTGAAGGTCATCACTGTTCAGGTAAGTGGTAAAATTGTTGGCTCAAATAACAGAAAACTATGGGACGAAAATCGTGCAACACGTGTCGGTGATAGAATTACGGAGTTAGACTTGAAACGTCAAGCCACCGTCAAGCGAAGTCGCGTGATTTCGATTGAGACGCTCGGCGACAGATGTATCGGTAGCCCGGTGTCTACAAATCTACATGTCTACTAGAGAATGGCTGTAACAAAGTACTAGTATGCCTCCTACTATCCCAATTGCAGACGGTCTATAAAAGCAGTTAGACTATTGTCCCACACAAGCAAGTGCCACCAAGTCCTACTACCAAATATAGCTGATAAGTACTTACTTGCTTTGAACTTACCCTTTAGTATCCTGATCACCCGTCCTCTAAACGCTGCAAAAGTTCTTCATATGATGTTGATCTTCTTGAATACATATTTGAAACTAGCGACCTTTAACCTGCGACTTCGTCCGCGTGGAAGTCGTTTATATTGTTAGTAGTTTGTATTGTATGATAAATAATTTCATATAAATCCATTTAAGCGGTTTATGCGTGAAGAGGTAACGACAGACAGAGTTACTTTCGCATTTTGACGTGACAACGTCTTATAAATTGGTTTGCCGGGTGACACTTCAAGAAACTGCGTTACGCTCCGCTCACGTTATGCGCTCACAATGAGAGCGAGTGAGAGGCATGGTTAGCCCGCCTAAGAGCGAGAGAGACAGACATAAAAAGTCGTTGTCACGTAAAACTTTCGCCCGTATACCGACTTTACAGGCAACCAATTTTTTAATGGCATTTTGCCTGCAACTTCGTTCGCGTGAACATCCATATCAATGACTTCATTAACGTTATCGAACTCGACCACTCTAGCAACCTTTTAGATGACACCTGAAGACATATTAAATATAGGTAGGCGGATTTCAAGGTACGTAAGGTAGGTGGTTGGTTTGTGAATGTTGATAGCGGCTGACTGTCCAACATAATTATGTCTCTCATTTCAAACAGTTACTATGGTTGGAGGAACCTATGCTTACTTGTCTCTGGCCTCTATCTTATCTTAATGAGGGTCCTTGCATTTGATTTTGTGCAATTGCCCCCTCCTTTATGCCTACTCCATGCTGTTCTCCAATATTTCCACAAATCGGATGATGGAGCTCAGCGGGAGCATTCTTAATTCCTTTGGTTCAGGGTACCCATTGCTAAAGTCGTTCAATCTTCGTCTGGCAAGGGCGTGACATTCACACAATAAGTGTTCCATTGTCTCGTTATCCTCGCCACACATCCTACATTCTGAATTGTCCGATAGTGCCATCTTGGCCAAGAGTCCTTTGATTCCGAAGTGACCTGTAACCATCCCAGTTTTATTCCTGAGCTGCTTTCTGCTGTAGAGTCCCACGAACGGTTCCGGACCCACAAAAGCATTTGCTGATCCCTTTCTTGCAAGCTCATCTGCTTTTTAGGTTGCCGATGAAGCCCTCGTGCTCAGGTATCTATACTAGTTGCACTTTGTTGAGTCTCCCAAGCTTGTTTAAAACTTGGATGCCATTGTAAACAAGCCTATAACCCACTTTCGGTGCTGTAAGCGCCTTTAGGGCCGCTTGACTGTCGCTGAGTATATTGATATTCTCCCCTCTGGTTTGTCTGTTTATATTCTCCTGTGCACATGCAATTATGGCTAATTGCCGCATGCTCACACTACTACTATAGTCATTTGCATAAATGCCTGCTCCTCTACCGGATCCCATTTTTGACCCGTCTGTGTACCAAATTTTGTCTTTACCCTCGGAACTTGGTGGTTCAAGACATTCAGCCCGTTCCGCTCTTGAGGGAACTTCTATGGTGAGGTTCCTGTGGAAAACATACTTGGGAAGCATTTTGTCGCTTCCCATGTTTGTTATTCTGTCTAGGAAACTATCTGTATCCCTGTTCGTGTGTTTAGTTTTGGGTTTGCTGTCGCTCCACAGTTCAAGCACTCTCAGTCTATAGAGCGACTTGCGCGCCTCCGACTTAATCACCACGTGAAGCGGCGGTAGGTCCAGTATTACTTGCCGTAATACTGGACCTACCGCCGTTGGCGTTGTCCGAAACGCCCCTGTTAGAGCCATGCTTGCCGTTCTTTACACCTTCGTCAGGGCATCCCTGCATGTGCTCTTTAAAGTCCTTGGCCACCATACCAGGCTTCCGTACATAGTAATATTTATAGCCTATAACCTGGCCGGGAATTTACTCGATAGATTAGTAAAGTTTGCATCATAATCTATTATGTCGTTTTCATGTGATGTGCGTTCAAATAAACAGACAAAATTCTAAAAAATGTTGGAACGTGTTCTGTTTTCGGTTCTAAGTATCCCCAATATCTTCCATGTACAACTTTCGACCCTATTCTGGTTTGTTACATGTATAGATATAGACAATAAAAGATAGGTACTTTATATTCATGCGAGATATGAGAGATATATTTTTTTGTTAGACAGAAAAGGAACTCTACTAAAGCAAATGCTTTGAGTAGGTACTTACATAATAAGTATGCAATTTATATTGATAATAACATATCATTATTAATCATTATCATATTGTGAGACATAAGATACAGTCATGCGACAATCAACTTTCGTCACAAGTACCTACACATTTAAACATCTAGGATAATGCCTTGTTTTTGTTGCGTATAAACTTTGTATCGAGCGATCGGTGCTTTTAATGACTTTAATTGGTGCATCAATAAGCCGGGAGTTATCTGATGGCTTTGAGTCGTTTAATTAAAGCGTACATTAATTACGATATAATTACATTGAACAATGGCGCCACCTGTCTCCAGGATGCCGAACTAACGATCGATGTATTGATCGCGTCTCGCGCGCAGTCCGAAATATTATTAGGATTGACAAATTACGTTCGTTCTGCTTTTCTAGCACTGATCCATAGTGCTTGGGGATCCTTATGGATCTTTCCTTCTAGAGCTCTGCCAAGTCACGAACCTGTGATGGGGGGCTCTCATGTGAGACGTGATTTTAGGAGCGGCGACGGCGTTCCTGACAATATACTTAAAAAGTTTTTCTTTCTTTAATACTTAAAAAGTATTTTGTGAATAATACAATACAAACACACTGTATGTAGCATCTTAAAAAGAACACAATACGTACACAACATAGTTTAAAGTAGACGGTAACAGCATGACTTATTTACTTAAAGTAAATAAAATCAAGTCTAACAATATTATTATTACTTATTTACTTATATACTTAAAGTAAATAAGTCAAGAAGAAAAAGAGAGAAAATATTGGAAATAACCTTATACATTAGCACTTAGAAATAAGTTTTTGCAGGATTTTCACATTTGAGTACTTACCTATAAATGAGCGTGTATATGTCGCTCAATAAAGCACTACCCTACATTGTTGCCTGTTTTTTGTCACCATCTTTTATGAAGAAAAGATAACGAGTAATTTATGAAATATGTTTTCTCCAGATAGTTGGGCGATTCTCAGAGCGTTTGAAATGCTAGAAATGAGCATAAAGTCATTGTTGACTAACGAAGTTAAGCCAGCGAAAACCTTGATCAAAATCTCAAAAAAAGTCTCGAACCCGATATTGGTTTACGTTTTTTACAAAAGTTTACTCTGATCATCGTCTCCTTTGACAATATTTAATGAAACGACAATGACAAAGAGAAACGTCGTTGAGACGCTGAATATTCGCCCAGTTCCCTACATTTTTTAGCATTTATGTTTTATTTAACGACGTAAGATCGATTTGTAAAATTTTTAAGATGTATATATTTTATGTATTTTCCAAAAATATATACTATCTAATCAATGTATGTAGACACCTACAACTTTTCTCTAGCTTTCTCTTTCGCACTGACCACTGTTGTCATTGAAAATCCAGCTATCCTGTCAGAACCATCCGCTCGCGCTACATTGCCAATTGGCAGAAAAAAGCCTATCCATTTCCGTTTGACATTGTACTTACGAGTGATCGACTATTGTCATTTTTATGAAGTATTACTAATAATTAGGGAGCGTAAAATTGTGTAAAAAGCTGAGAGTAATGTGTTGTAACTTATTCTTGAAAGTTCTTTGAGATTTTTTACAACCCTTTCATGTTTTAGCGATAAACCATGAAACGGTTGTATAAACATTTACGTACGTGCACGTATGTACATACGTAAGCGGCACTGGCATAGGGCGAGCTACTAAGATAATCTGTATGACGAAAGTAGGTATACCAAGCAAGTACATATATGTAAAAATAATTTTCGTAGTTTTATTTTTTCCGAAAAAGCGCTTCTTGCATGTTATGTACCTACTATTTTTCCTTCCCTTTGGTCATTGATTTATCTTCTCTTAATATATATAATTATTCTGTACGTGTGTTTGTCAACTAATTCCTTCTAATCGGCTGGACCGATTCGAATGACATTTTGTGAGTACCTATATTTCAATAGGTTCCTGGATGGTCTGAAAACACAATTGGACCCGGTAGGTGGCCTTGCTTTTCCGGGCTGGACGATATCTGCCGGGTTCGCTAGTATATAATATTAAATAGTTTACCTCACATAGGTGGGGTGAGCATAGGCTTATAGGTTAGTTAGAAATTGTAGTAAACTCATATAATTCAATCGGGCACTACTCAAACTCGATTATTCGTTTGGTTTTGCTCGGCTCCCTGAATTCATGAATCGTCGCGAGATGTTAGTATTGCACGTTTTGCGAAGTTTAAATAGGTGAGTGTGAATCTATTGAAGATTTTTTCGGTTTAAATATGTGTTTGTGGGGACAATGGCGACTGCCGCGCGTCGGCCGGCGGCGAAAAACTCGCGCCGCTCTATTGATACGACATTGACGGATTCGGGACCGCGCCAGGGCTGTCAGGTGCCGACGCTGTTACCGAACCACTCACTGACTTCGATCTTTTTAAGTCGGGAGTGAAGCTTTGTCTAGGTAGGAAAGCAAATTATATCCTTAACCACAAGGACCGATTTTTTTGTTTTAAATTAGTAACTGATGACGCCACTTCACACAAAAATATGCCTTGTATTAATAGTTTTTGTGTAAATCTGTAGGATTTCCTCTTCGTTTGTTTGCTTTTCTATATATTATTTAATAAAGTGCAAAAAACAAACTGAAAACACTGATGAATCGAATGATGATAGTTGATTGGATAAAGTTTTAGCATAGCATGACAATGCTATATACTTATATAGGATATATTAGAATAATAGTGACTGTGTGGTTAATGACAACCAAATACTATCCTCGGTACAATGCCCCACACAACGCCTTGCGGTACAAGGGCCTGTTATACATTTAAGTTAGTTTTAATATTATTTAAGTTATTGTTATTTAACTATTATTATCGCTTGTAAATCAATTCAAAAAATAAATATGATTCTTATTAATTACATATACTCACTGTAAAGTCTATCTATACCAGTAGAACATTAAAAAAAAATAGATACTTATATATATCTGCTTTGCTATATTGTTACAGATAATTGAATTCGGATCTAAATCAAAAATCAATCACATAGCTGCCAGTTTCAGGCGTGCTCGTTTTTGTCAGAAACTAGATGGCCAGATAATATCGCGCGAGATTTTTGCACCGGCTGCGTACACGCATTCCTGACGCGCTTACTGATATTAATCGGTATTTGATTTATAGTGTTGATTGTGTTTTACACAAAAAGTCTTCTATATGTTTTACCTCGTTTTACACTGTAATTCTATTTATATGGTTAATAAATGTTGTAATGAAATCTTACAAAACAGTAACAAATAGAACAAACAGTGCTTGATGGATTTAAATTTCTGTAACTAAATGTAGGTTGTGATTATTTTTGGGCCTGCACGGTAATTATATTATTATTATTATTGGGTACGTACATTATCGCTTTACAATACTATATGTAAGTAGTAAGTGAATTTATATTCGTTCACCGTATGAAAAAAACTAAAGACTTATAATAATTAATGTTCGCGATCAATATCGCATTTCTTCATTGTATTTTAAGAATAATGAAATATTAATACGATTATAATAATTAGATTAGTAGTTAAGTATATTTGCATAAATAACAATTATTTCACTAAATACAGTAATTATTTCTAAAATAAATTAAATAACTAAGAGGGTACTATAAAATAAAAATTAACAGATAAAGCTTAACCTAAATTATTATCAAATACTATTTTAACAATATTCATTTATATGTAATTTTATGACGATGAAACGTCAATAAAAACGAAAGCATGAAAGATTAGTTATTTTTTTATACACCAGGTACTTCCCTAACTAATTAAAGTTTATCAAGGTGAAACTTATAACTAATGGAAGCTGATATGTAACCAATAATGTAACTCTTCCATGTAAATGCGTTATATAACCACATTTTCGTAACACACATCCTTATCTGAATGAGTAAAACTGTTATTATCAGTCATAAAATGTTAAATTTCAACTGTCGACCCGAAAAAGAGTTAAACGATAACTGAATAAAAGTGGCAACCCTACCACTAATACACATGGCAGAGACGCCGCCCTGACATGTTTACGGGCCAATTATTTGTATGGATTCCGCTGCAATAATGATTTCTTGCGTCGTCTGTCCGTCTGTCTCGCGCGGGCTCATAACCTTTTTCCTTCCTTTCTTAAATTTTCAATCTTGATGCGCTCCCGATCCACTTTATTGGCTTTAGACGACATTTATATATACATTCTGTGCATAAAATGGAAGGTTTCAAAAGTTTCTTTGACTGCAACACTACTGACATATTATTGACATTCAGCTGGAGCTCGTGTTAAAAATGGGTTATAAAAAGCTGCTGTTCTTATGGAATACGGTACAATAATATGAAGCACTTAAATAAACGGGAATTGATTTCTGGCAACTTGCCTTGTATGAGTTCTTCATGTGATATTGAGTATTTAGTACGTACCTAACACTGGTGACTGGTGACTTATCATCATGTGATGATGGTCACGTTTATCGCGTGATAGACGACAAGATAAAGCATCTGTCACTTTCTGATACCACTCGATAGAATGTGACGGATGATTTATCTCACCATTTTCTTATCTTGCCATTTATCACTCGATATCTGCAACTAGGGAATGTAATCCCGCACTATGATTTCGATCCCGGTATTTGTGGGATCCCGCAGGGTTCAGAAATAATTTAACAAATAGTTATAATTTTATATCCGCATATGTTAGTCTTATAAATCACACGCTCCCTTGTCATAAGAGCCACGTTTATGTCTTAATCTCACGAGAGAAAGAGACAACACTTTTCGGGAATGGAGTTTTTGGGCAAATCTTGATGAAACCAATCTTAAGAAGTAGTAAAGTATTATTTGATTTTGATTTGGCGGAACCAAAAATATGGTTTCTAACGAAAAATTTGGTCTTGACTGTCATCAAAGTTCACAACATTCACTTCACTTCCACTTAGCTCTTGTCCAACGAAATGTTCGGCCGAATATTTTTTGTATAAATTTTAATATTAACCTGGATGAAAACGTTCTTGTGACTAGAAATTATAACCGTGGTAAGTGTCCCTAATAGTAAAACTCGCAATCCCGCGCAGGATCCCGCAAAATTTTCGTGCGGGATCGATCCCGCATAATTCATGCGGGATCCTGGTATTTCAGTATCCCGGTGTTGCATTCCATAACTGCGACCATAACACGGGGCCAGTTCTACTTGAAAATGTTTTTGCATTTTGCTATACATAAAAGCGTTAACATTTTCGCCGCTACTGACTTGATATAAAATTATAACTTTCAACTATTTAGTGCTCCACCCGCCATGACTTCATATCAAGTCGATGTAAATCAACCTACGTGCTGTCAAGTAAGGTTCATTTTCGGTCGTTTGCTCTGTGAGACACAACTTATGAAATCTACTATGGCGGTGAAGAGGTTAAACGCTATCTTAGTGACATAAAAGTTGATGACCACGGCAATGTAATGTCAGGCATTAGTAACAATGTGTTGTTAATTAATTAATAAAGCGCTGTAACGATGGAGGAGCGATCGTGAAGTACGTGTCGCACATACCGAGCACTGAGCTTCTACAATAGGACTTTTAGATGTAGCACATTAGTATCAAAGAAGCAATATGGACGCATCCACGAGATCGATTGGCCAATTCGATTTAGTTTCTTGCTCTGGCTGAACTGGTTGATTCGGCGAGCAAAATACGTTTAAACGGTCTTATTTATAAAAAAAGAAACGATAGCACTGTATCGAAGAAATATGATTCATACTCGTCAAATAACGCTAATACTCGTATGTCCATCAAGCCTCTGTTAAGGACTCGCTAACTAGCGCACGGTGGATCTTTCTTTAAAGTTATTTCATCTCCGTTTTTAATTTTTACCAAGATGGCCAGCAAAATTTCAAACAACTGTTTAATTTAGAATTTACGAATCGGCAATGATAGGGCCATAGACATAGTTCAAATTAGTTCAATGATCTTTAAGATTTAAACTTTTAAATACCTTAAATAATACAGATTGTAAATATTGAATCAATCTTTGTGAATAATGTTGTAAAACGCGATTGGAATTCGAAAGTGATTGACCAAATTGAGACCAAGGGAATCGGCTCCGTAAGGGAATGCGCTACCGTATATTGAGAGTAGATACTTACTAATCCTATTGATTGGCGCGAACACGCTTTTACTTACTTGGGTGCGCGTTAGCGCAAGCGAAAATACACGGATCAATGCAATTCCAATTCATTATCAATATGTGCCCTTTTGAAACTGAGACCCAGCCTAAATAGATGAATTTCATAATCGTATATTGTGAGCTAGACTCTTATGTTAATTGTTGTTGTGTGTGTTGGGCACTAATGCTATTTATATCTCGGTGTTGTCGTTGAAACCAGTTTATTAATTATATGTACAATTAGTCGTATATCAAAAACATCCAAAAACTACTGATTTGCACAGCTAAAATATTAATTGCACATCAAAACAGTATTTGAGCTGTGCAAAGCTGTGCTGTGCAGTTATCTAGGTTTTTTTATGTGCCTTTTAATACTAGCCATAATAAAAATCGATTCCAAATAAAAAACACTGAGAAATAAAAAGTAATTATTTCTCAGTAATTAAGTATTCTAATAGCTCAATATGAAACTAATACGCTTGTTTTGAAGTCGGTGCCATACAAAGAAATTGTTTAAAGTTGATGAATTGGCACCGGCAACAAAAGTTATAATATAATACGACTACATTGTTCAATAAGAAGCTATTAGAAGTCACGCAATTATTTTTTACTTTTGGGTTTTTTTGTAGTCGTTGTTTATTATTTATTAAAAAAATATGTATTTATTTCACTCTTTTTAGTGCATCATTACCAGAGTGCATCTCATGACGATTCCAATAAGATTAAACACGGTTAAGCTACATTATTTTATTACGGAGTTCCGTTGCCTACATTCTGGCTTTCATAACCAGATCAGGTGCATGGTAACAACATCACGACCATTTAAATTGGCTTCTTTATAGTCGCTTCAGTATCTTGATCGAAATATCTAAGTGCTAACCGTGAAACACTAGGAGTTTTGGATGACCATCCGTGGTCTTCTTTATCAGTTCCCGTTCACCAAATGCTACTTTCTGAATCTCTACAACTTTCTTCTTCTTTACCTACCGCTCGGCTATAATGAAGTACAATGTGTTGTTACTGAAGCCGTTGTCTCCCGGCAAAAAAATAAACTATAGCATTATTTTGTTATGTTCCCAGGGATCCCTGGGACCGGTAGACGACGGGTTAATAAAGCGCGGTGGTAACTGAAGGTGCAATGCGTGTTCAACCCACTGTACGTGTTGGCCATACCGAGCACTGCGCTTCTAAACTTCAATATTAAAGGATGTGTGGTCAGAGCAAACTTAGTTCGGTTATATTTGTATTTGATGACTGTAAAAAAAAGTAAAGTCGGTAATAAAAACTTGTAACAATTTTTTTTTTCACAGAAACTTATTGAGTCAAAAAATTCACAACCGGTTAAACATAAAAGAAAACTTTAGTTTATATTATCCAACTCTCATTTATACCTATATGCACTCTTAGATGAAGAAGATAAATACGTGCCATCATAGTCAAATAGAAGTCTCGAAGAGAGCGTTAAATGAGAAATATTAAAACATCAATAATTAAAGAAAGTTAGGTTTGTTTCTTGTTTTATAAGTTTTCATGCAGAAGCTAATCTTCAAAACTAGTCATTCGATTTCATATTCTATAACCAAGATCTACGGACCTGAAAGTAGGCGTAGCGTAGCCTAATTAATATCCCTTTAAGTATCTAATTTTTTACAGGTTGAGATGTAGGTTTTTAACTTAAATAAAATACAAATAAAACCGTAAGATTATCTGCGTAGTCGCTTGCTCGGCTAAAATTCAGGTGTTTCCCATGAGTGTGGCCGCCAAGCGTGAAGGCTTCAGCGCTTGGTACGGGCGTCACGTCCGACAATCGATACCGGCCCGTGCCGGAGGCGCCCCGCGGGCTTCAGGGAGATAAATGAATGAAGATATACAATATTTCATGTTGACGATTGATTCCTGTAGAGAAGATTTCTTTTATACAGTGACGGTGGCAAACAAGCCTACGGCTTGCGACTCTATAGAGGAATCACAGGCGTGTTGCGGTCCTTTTATTGACTTTAATACCTCTAGTATATTTTTTTGGGAACAAAACGCAAACGAACGCGTTTTGCGTTTAATCTCAATTTGCATGGCAACGCGAGCAGCGCCTCTGTTGGCCTTAGGTGGTAACTATTTTTTAACATACAAATGAGACTAAACGCAAACGCGTTTGTTTGTGTTTCGTTTCTAAAATAATTATACTAGAGATACTTACACCATAACACAAGCCTTCTTGAGCTTACTGTGGGGCTAGTTCGATTTGTGTAAGATTGTCCTCTAATATTTTTTTATTTATTTTTACAGGATTCGTTGTGTTGACAGCAGTCCTTCACTCTCAATACAGCGCATCCTTGTAGTACATTTCTTAGTTTATACGTACCTGCATATGTCCCTACATTTATATTGCTTTATTGTGCGATTTTTGAGTTAGTCGATATTATAAAATTAGATACAGGTAAAGCCAAGTACTTTGGTATCTAGACTACCGTACTATAAGTTGTGATACTTAAGTTGCATTCATATGTAAGCTCATGTATACAGTTTTTTGTTGATTGCTTCTCTGCCCTCTATAACTTCCCATATTTCCATCATTGCAAGCCGCTCCAGTTACATTTCGTCTAAAAGGCAGTTCAAAGGCACGAGTGGTCGTTAGTAGGTGCGTCACGTCTTCGCAAATCGATACCGAGTACCGCGGCCGCAGCTTCTGCCGCTGGCATCTGTGCGTAGCTCAACAATTATGCGACATGTATACCTCTAGTATATATTTTTTTCGAAACGTAAACACAAACGAACGCGTTTGCGTTTAGTCTCAATTTGTATGGCAAGAAATAGTTACCACCAAAGGCTACCAGAGGCGCTTTTCGCTTTGCCATATAAATTGAGACGAAAGTTAGTTTCGATAATAGAGGTACTGCTGTCGGACAATTTTATACGTATACGTGATACAGTCTGAAAAACAAAGAAATACCTTCGGTTACTGAAATCTTATTTAACTCTGAAGTAAATGTAAATAGTGGTCCTATCCATGGTCCCTATTTTTGCCTAGTTTTAAAATGAATTCAATTGTCCAATATCGTAATTATAAGCCGCAGAAAATATTAATAAGAACTTGAATGTGCATGTGGACCTACGTGATATGGTGTTCATACTCATACTTAAAAAAAACAATAGAAAACATTCAAGAGTCTGAGACAAATATTGTTGAACATGACATATATTCGAACCCGGGTCTGCTAGATTCCTGGGTACCTACGAGTAACCGTCTAGACTCGGACAAGAATAGGTCTACCGTGTCGCCCGCCTGTCGTACAAGTTGTGAGTGCTCAATGTGGCGGGAGCCGCAGCTCTTGCATATCAGCCCCAGGGAGGGTGGCGTAGATCGCTCTAAAAGCCAAAGCTAGGAAAGTGCGAGGGGGGGCTCTAGTGCGTTCAGTATTGAGATCCTAGACCTCCCCGCATGACAGCGCAGATGGCGGTCAGTGGAGTTTTAGTGGGGAGAAATACCACATAACCCAGTCATTCCGCGATGTCTAGGTCTGGGTACACCTGAGTCGCAGGTTTTATAGACAAAAAAGGTACCTACGAGTAGGCACACTACCAACTACATTAGCTATGTTGGAAGAAATCAGGACAAAAGGCGACATTCTGAAAAAAGTGCTTTTTTAGTGTAATGCCATATCTTGCTCCATGACCCTAAAAATCTCAAAGTAAGGTGTATATTATTTCATATCTTTATCTTGACTTGGCATGAACCAGAAACGAATTTCTAATATGATTAAAGTAGTAGTCAAGTAGAAGTATGTTCTCAGTGAGATTTGTTTAGGGAAACATCTTAATCTAATATAGATAGAGTAGGTACTATTTACGTATTGCTACATTATTTTTCTTCATTTGTATGTGCCTGGTTTATCTCTGAATAAATAAAACAAAACAAATTACCCCTATCAATCAGGAAGTAGCCTGGCTCCCTTTGGCTACTTGTAATAACTTCCTCTACCGGATGCGTTTAATGTTAACTTACGTTACAAGGACTGGAGTATAAGAAAAATTTTGTACAAATTGATTTTACACCTTTATCAGGTTACAAGCCAGTCTTTTTACGTTAATATCCTATATTAGTTCCAGTCCATATTTCGTTAAAAGGAAGAAATTCGCGAGGCAGGAGGCCGGTCGTTAGTAAGGGAGTCACGTCTTCGCCAATCGATACGCGGTACCGAGTCTGGCGCGTGGCTCCGAAGGCTTATAGGCATCTGTGCGTATTTAGAAGCAAAATGCGAAATTGAATACTGTAAAAGATATATTTCTGAAAAACGTACTAATTATGAATGTATCAGTAGGCAATTATTGCTCGTAGGCATCGATTGTCTTTTACTTAATTTGTTATTTCCATTTGATAGATTGTTAGCCACTGATTGCTAGTGGGACCGGTTGCGTCTAACGACAAACATAACTGGTGCTAACAAGTAAACTCACCTTATCTCATCTCACCTTATCTTATTTTATTGTTTTCATACCTGAAAAAAGACTTTGTTTCTGTTTGCTAGCGCTAATGTTTGTTGGCGTCAGAATACAAGTACAGTACATGTGTTATGATCTTTTCGTGAGGCTATACAGGTATCAATTCGAGATATATTTTTATCAATTTCCTAGGGAGCCTATAGGCGTTGGTAAGGCTGTCACGTCCGCGCGAGTCGATACAGATCAGCATCCATCCATTCCATCACATCAGTACAGTGACAAAAGACAGACGAACACCAAAATACCCTGTTTTGGCATCGCGGGTCGTATTTAGTAGCATAACTTGAAACAGGTGACTGTGAGATCTAAAAGAATGGTTAAAAATAACGCCTAATTGTAAAATTTCTCACAAAGATAAACCCTTATCGGTTGACACTAAAATTAATACAGTCTAGTCCAGCCTAATTCATTCTAGCGATTTCACAAAAATATTTCCCTTGGACGTCTCACCGATTCTTTTCCTTATTTACGCCTAGGTAAATATTTCAAGTCCTTAGATTATTTCTTGACAGTCTGAAAGAAAAACTCCCTCGTACAGCACAGTCTACCGCCTTACAGGTAATATACATCTCACGCGCGTGATAGACTCACCGGCGTCTGTCCCATTCTCGCGTAGCAGAAGATCGTATCTGCCACGTCTTTCCTTACAAGACCCGTCCACTCGTGCGCAGGCAGCTTGTATATCGATTCACACGACGTGAGGCACGTACTAACCAACGCTCCAGGCCTTCACACCTACTGCTGATATATTTGCCGTGAAACAAGACAATAATAAACAGTGGGTAATTTAAAGTTTATGGCTTCGATTAATATAGTGTATGACACGAAATTGGGTAGGTATTACACTTAATGTGTCAATAATATGGGATACACGATATAAGAATTTATTAACTGTCGCTTAATATTATAAATGTAGTGTAGTATGTGTCATATTGCTTTGCATTGCGTTGATATTCTAGGAGTGTTGATATTAATCCTGCACATAACTAGTTGTGCATTTAATTTATGGGCCATTTATTATAATGCTTGAGAGTGATAACTAGGTAGGACCAATAGACGATAGACGATAGTCTATCGTCTATTGGACCTACCGCTTGTTACGGTTCGGCTGTTGTCTGGCAGCTAGAGAGGAAAATATCCTATCCTATTTTGCTAATTTACGTCGGGAGGCTATACATTTAGGCTAGAATTACACACTGTGCAAGAAACAAGCTTAGGTACCACAGTAGAACAAGGATACCAGCCATACAATTTTAAGATGTTCATCCATCTTA
Organism: Epiblema foenella; assembly: GCA_963556455.1. Classification (NCBI taxonomy): domain Eukaryota; kingdom Metazoa; phylum Arthropoda; class Insecta; order Lepidoptera; family Tortricidae; genus Epiblema; species Epiblema foenella. The sequence goes on along the minus strand of OY747096.1, from coordinate 26,326,275 downwards.
TTGAGAAAAACATCTCATCTCACGCGGTGCCTCAACGGATATTGATTGACCCACCACGTGACATTCCTGCCAACCAACTTCACTCGCAACAATATATATATATATCTTGACTGCATTGAAATTTCGAATACTGAATGTTAATATACTAAGTAATGGAGCCTCATTTGGAGTCAATGGCATTCTTTAGTTTTAAACGACCCGCGAGCTTTGATATTTTTTTATGGTATAAATTTCAACATGTGTCAAATAACCCAATTCTAGCAAAGCTGACATTAGGTTATGTCTTAAAAATGTACTGAAGCGGTGCTGTGATCTGACATACAAGCTTTATTTTAATTAAGTATTTGTTACCTAGTGAATTTTGGTTACCGAAGATAAGATATAAAATTGTTAATAAGTACTATATTATTTTCTTTATTATTGGTTATAATATACTATATGTAATATAGAGCCTCTAAGGTTACCTTATAAAATGCACTGAAATGACCTGTGCTTTAATGTAATTCTTATCTGCCGGAGATCATATGTTTTCTATTATTCTTTTAATGCTCTGTCATCCGTTTTACTGCTAGCAGTTAACATTTTATTATTTTTATAACACATAGGTAGAGCTTGTACCTAGCTCTCATACTTGAACTGTCTGATCTGAACTTAACTTCGTCTGAAACTTAGACTTAAAGCAGAAAATGCTATAACATGCCAAGATATAGTACTTTCGATTCGCGGTTAAGTCATACAATTGTGAGCTTTACTGATATATTTTTAGAGCACTTGTTATTGACACGGATGACTATAATATATTCTAGTGCTACGCCGTAGCTCTGCAGCTCCGTAGCACTACGATCATAACCCGCATATTCTCATAATTTATTATATCTATCACTGACCTAGAATTTACACCTACCACGCCCACCAATGAGCGGCCGCCCCACGCCTTCCGCGCTAGCCGGCGGCCAATCGCAGCACGCCGTTCAAAATTCAAATGACGCCGTTCGAATACAGTCCGTCCTGTTCGCGCGTCGACGGCTTGTTTGAAATTGGAAGGTTACATTTTCCGTTTTAATTGCTGGTTTATTGTTGTTTTTGATATTATTTAGTCATAAGCCCCAAGAAAAATAACTTAAAGCTAATTTGTGTGTGCTCCTAAAATTACTTTGGTCAAAATGTTAATTTAAATTTTTACTTGTTTTTATTTATGTTATAAGTATACCTATGTATGTGACATAACTAATATCTAATAATAGCTCTGCCATGAAGAGGTTGGATTAATCAGTAATAGAAAATGAAAATGTCGAATAGTCATAATATTTCTTGGACCCTTTTCTATTCTTTTACTAAAAGCATACCTATATTTTCCATAAGCAAATTGGCAAAGATAGGTACTCCTTTAGGCAGTAAATCAGTCTTACTTCGTTTTAAAGTGACCATCGTAACAAAAAGGCCATTATAAATAGAACCCGCATTCGTTGGGCCGCACCGTAGCCCAAGGCTCATGTTAAGATGGATTAGTTACCCCTACTTGTGAATATAAAGGGATTTTTTATGAAAAAAACCTTAAGTTCTTGAATGGATGTGTGGTCATGAATGAAGGGCGGTAAGTAGGATTCATGTGTTTTAGGGCAAGAATAGAAAATGTACTTTAGCGGTTTTTTTTTACTGTAAAATTTTAACAAGAATTGAAGGTTACGGTTAAGGCATGAGTAAAGTAGTGGAATCCGGATAAAGCGACATTCAAGGGACCGGTGATATTACGTCGCACTAACAGAACATCGCACAAAACGGACTGATTTAATTTGAAAATGTTTGGTATGAAATCTAATGTATGGTGATTTCGAAGTCGTTATAAGCGGATTCTACTGTCTCTATTAGCCAACAAAGCAATTACTAAGAAAGTATTTAACGAAATGTATTTTTAAAAACAATAAATGTTTTTCGTTATACCATTAAGAAACGGCAATACACACGTTAACATGCAAACGCACCGCGACAATGTCGTCAATAGCGCGCTAGAAATACCGTTAAGGTGTTAGTCACACCAGTGTTATTTCGCTCAGCAATTACTTCTATACCGACCAGGCAACGTGACCCCTCATAACCTATAAGCCTATTACAAGATTAGAGAGACAACAGGGGTCAAGTAAGGCTGGGTGTCGTTTCCCGCTTAAATGTCGTTTTGACAGTTAAGTCAAAATGGCTGCAGGTTAGAGGTGAAAATATGAATCGTGGGAATATAGCGCGCTCCATATTCTTAATTTCTTAATGAGAGTGTGGATGGTTTTTAAGTCGCATTTTATTTTATTACTGTGAATTATTGTAGCGGAAAATAAACATGTCTGTGAAATAATGAAACACATATTTATATCAGGTTCACATGATAACTGTAATGACTGTCTGTAATGGAGCATTTTCTCTCAATTGTGTTTAATTAGTTAATTGATATGTGCAGTCACCATCAAATATATATGTCGTCTTCAGGGCCTCAAATATATTTGAACATGCACTCTAACGCCTTGACAATAGAGTCGTGTAGAGATATTTATGAACATGTTGTTCGCTTTGATATATCTTTATCTATCACATGAACTTGACCTATCCTTGTACCGATTTGGCAACTCAATATTACTTCAAATATTGTTGTGTGTATAGAAAACCTTATGGCGATGGCGCTGTGCAATGTCATGCTTTGACATTGGTTCCTATTTTTGTTTGATAACTTATTCGTTTCGTAAATAAGTTATGTTGACGTTTACCGTCTTATTCTCCAAGGTCAAGTTAATTAGTGTATGTAAATTAAAAATGTAAATGAATATACTTAAATAATGATTATGGTTTGAATGATCTCGTTATGTCCTTCATTGATAAACATAAATTGCTGTTTAAAATGACGCAAAATGTTCAAATAGTGTATGTAGATTTAATAAATAAATACATGTCGGTCTCTAATACCAGAAATGTTTCGTTTAGTGCATTAAAATAACACGAGTAGGTACATAACTACTACCATGAGAGTCTCCCGCGGATACCTATGTAGATCCGCAGAGCTTTACAAAGCTTATTATATAAAAACACGTACTTACATGTATTTATGTTATTGAATTTCAAGCTCTACATTTTAAATTAATGTAAATAATAACGCTAAAATGAGGCGAGAAGCGCTAATCTTTTTTTGATTCTCCAGAATTTCGCATAGCGAAAGTAATTAGGGCACGCCCCGCGCGTGACGCTTCCCGCCGTCACGTAACGTAACCCAATTACCCCGACGTGACGCCAAATTCGACAGGACGCTGAACCCAGGCAGTTCGACACAAGCCTCAACTCGTTTTAGAATAATAGGAGTTAGGTCTTTTCGAGATGAAACGAGTATAGTTGTTTCGTATGCTCTCCGGCCGGTTCCGCACATACCGTAGTTTTGAGCGCTCTCAATGACCGCTGGGTCGGGGCGGCCGGCACACGTCTAAGCGGCATGCGGGCTCGGACCGCGCGCGATGTCTGACAGTGTTTTTGGAAAAGTGAAAGTTTTTTTTGTGTTCTGTGTGGTTGGTAGAACTGTTTGTAGGGATTTGGATTGAGGTACTTTTTCATGACTTGAAAACTTTTTTAAAGTTGGTAGTTAGGTATACGTCTGTAGGTAGCTTTTTCATGTTTTCTTCAGTGTGCAGTGTGGAAAGAACAGTTGTGCATTTTGTAATGTGCTATTTATACATATAGGTACAACTGAAACAATTGAAATGACAGTACACAGAACTTTAAAGTATCCTTAACTCGAAAGTATTTTTTTAGTTCAAGTAGGTAACACCAACTAACACTATATAACATATACCGTACATAAATAGTATAAATAGTACTTTTCATGAACTTATGTAGGTAATATTATATTATAATATAATCTTTAAAAGCATTCATACCGTTATTATAGGTATGTGCATGTTAGTACATGTGATTTGTAAATTGTTTTTGGTCAAAATATTTCAGTCTTGCCAGTCTTTTTTGATAAAGTAAATGAAACTTAATCCATTTTGATAAAAAGTGGGATACGAGAAATTACAAAATGATAAAGAGAAACTTATAATATAACACGATGATTTGAATTACAAAACGTACTTTAATAGTTTTAATTGAAGAAAAAACACGCACACAAATGTGAGGTTAAAATGCGATAATATTGACATGCGCGCGCAGTACCGGCTATTAGAGACGAATTTTCTATATTTGTGAGTATTGTATTTGCTGAGCAAAGTATTCATTGCGTACCAAGGGACTAGTTTGGTGTTTGTCAAGTAACAACATATGTTTGACTTGGATCAGTGGCCTAAGAGTCATTAGGAATAAGGTTTTATTATTATAGGAGAAAACTTAAGTCATAAAACAACGAGTCTGATGGCGATGGCGTTAGTTAGCTAAGTATTGTACCTAGGTCAATTGTATAATTTATGTAATCAAAAACATAACAATATTTATGGAAAGTTTACATATCAATGAAAACCCTACTACAAGCCAGTAAATCTCCCCCAACATCCCCTTGTAATTATTAACCATAATTTAAAATTTTATGTCGCGTGGATGGAACGTTTTCGCAAAACTAGATGTCAATTCATATAGAATATAGCCTAAATAGATTAGCGTTTAACTGAACTCTAGGGTTGATTTCTTGTTACTCTGACGTCGGCGGCCGGCGTCGGTTGCGCGCACGCAGTAAATGCAATGCTCTATGAGACACCGCACAGCGACGCTGACGTCTATAGATTTCATGTACGTTCGTGTACGCGACCGACTTCAGCGTAGGACAAAACTATATGTTGCGGAATATCAAATAATCCATAACATATTAGGTACGTTATATATTATCACACCGAGGGTAGGCAGAAATTACTGCCTACCATTTGCTACGATATGGACAAACCATTCTTGCTTTATTTACTTTTGTGACATTTTTCATGTCAATGTGGCTCACTTCTTATTCAAATGATGAACAATAAATAAACCGCTCCATCTTAAAGTGAATTCATGGGAATAGTTCTAATGTACGCCTCGCTTCGCTAAATAATACTACGTATTAATGAATATTGCCTAACAGCATATGTCTATATTACAGGCACTTTGTTTTGTACCTATTAAATAAAGTAGGTATGCTCGATTTATGGAAATGGAATTTCCTGTGATGTCTCATTTGGCTGTCAATCATCAGTATGGAGCGTTTCCAATGCTCAAAAACTTTACTGCATTCTCGTTTGTGTTGCTCTAATTGTAGTTGGTACTATACAAGCATTTTATCGTCTCGAAAAACTCGTTCGAATGTCACCATAAAAGCCAATCAAAAGCAAAGTAGTCAAATAGCGATTTTAGTATAGGATAGAATAGAAAACGTTTGACAAAAAATAAAAATAACAAGTGCTTATACAAAATCGTCATTGAAATGGCCTCCACTCAGCTTTAATGTCAAGGTACCTTGCGAGTATCTTGACGCTGGTCTTCCGTGGATACCTTTCCAGAGAGCGCGCCAACACGCTTCACAAATAATTAGAATTAGATATACTATACAAAATAATTTTACACTAGGTTTGAGATCAGATACAGATATTATAGATATTGACCATATTGAAATAGGTATAACGGATCAAATCCAGTATTAGGTATTAACATGTAAATAGGTATGGCTGGAATGCCTTATTATTAAAATGAAGTTATTATATCTTTGTGAAATTGGTACATCAACGATCGTTTTGCAAGTTCAAAATATACTTTTTGTATTTAACTTTAAAAGAAGCAACTGATAGTAGGTACGGTTACTGTAATAACCCATATAAATCGTTCATCAAGTTCATTTTCTTCAAGTACTTTATAAATGTACTCATCATCATCATCATCATCATCATTTCAGCCGAAAGACGTCCACTGCTGAACATAGGCCACCCCCAAGGCTCGCCATTTAGACCGGTCCTGTGCCGTTCGTTTCCACCGGATGTACTCGCTACTACAAGAATTAAATGACATGCTGATAAAAAATCAATGTACCTCATAAGTTTTCAATTAAGTACTCATATTTTTATATATATATATATATATATACTTAGTTAAACAACTTAAATAGGCCCATAGTATATGTAGTTGTAACGTGTTCGAATAGACCTTAAAAATTTAAATTTTTTAACAAAAAAACAAATGCCCCACGAACCAGTCCATATGAACAAAGGTATAAGTAGGTAGTAGATTCATAATAATGAAAGTCATAACGGATTTTAATAGAATTTAGTACTTTCGTACTGTATTCCTGACAATTTCGATCAATTTTAGCGGAACGCAGCTCCCGTCTATGAAGAAAAGGAAAACTATGAAAGTCTTCTCTTGTGGTGACACTGCTACTCTTACTACTTAAGTGATATGTCTTCAGCAATAATTGTTGTAATCTGTCTTTGATATATAGTCTATTTCGGCTACAAAAAAGACACGTTCTCTTGTCATCCCTCTTCTGATATCACTAATTCAAATCTAACTTCCGCTTTCTAGAAGTTTTTTGTCTATCTATAGGTTGGATATTTGATAAATCGTTTTTATGTAAATGCAAATTATTCTTAAATGAATAAAACCCTAAGTGAAAAATAACGAAGCACGTACAAATGATAAACCCTCATATAAAAATGGATTGCTTAAACAATATAAAAACATCCAATTTAAAATAGGCAATTTACTTAATTTAAAAGTTGCAAGTATCAATAAAATTGCTCCGGTAGCCATGGAATAACCCTTATAAGGCGTTTAAACTTTTTGAAATTATCGGCCTCAATTAAGGATAAAAAATAAATTAGAAACGAAATACTTTTTGTATTCTGCACAAAGTACGTATGAAACTATGTATATAACCTACTTGAAACATTGCTACGATACTCCATTCTATACTCAAAGGTATTAAGCCCATCACAGACGAAGCGATAATATATATTAATATTCTGTGAGATACCGTATCTTACGATAAATTTTGCCTACCAAACGACAGAGTCCACACCATACAGCTGATAAGATATATTTTGGTATATTAATATATCTTATAGCAAGGCATCTTAAGGTATAGCTCACTGTATTACGATATCTTTTGGTATATTTCGGGCATATAGAGAATGTTTCTTTTCTGACGTGACTTGTAACCAATATTTCTCAGTTTCTCTCATAATGTAGGAAAGTGTTAAGGTTACCCTTTTGGACGCCAACGACGGATATATCCGTCACTGCAGTGTAATATCATATCAATTTCTATAAAAAGTAGGCGTTTGATATTACTATGCCAAGGCGCGTGTGGGTCACCTTTTGTATTTGACAGAGTGTTAAAAATGTTAATCGGGGCGTGAGTGATATCGTGAATCAACTCGAACTGATGCTTTTGAGCATTTGTGTGTCGCATTTCACAATGTCACTTTTGATAAGTTCGTGGAGTTCTGTAAATGTATATTTAGATATCCTAAAATACTGCTCGAATTTACTTAGTGACAGATCGTTGAATAAATTAAACTCATCACGTTCTTTCTTCCTTTGAAAGTGTTTTTGTATCCACATAGATCTTGGTTTCGCTGATAACGCAATACGTAGATCGAATTCGGCATCAGAATCTTCGTCCGACGAACTTTCAATTAAATCTAATTCTGTTATGATTTTTAAATCCATCTTTCATATTTACAACATCCTGTATTTGCCCTTTAAATGTAGAAAGTGTCCGCTCGCTAGGACAGCAACGAATTTAATGCCGGCAAAATACATATTTCTCGTGTGTGGTGCTGAGCTATACGATAATATATATAATATATATCTTACGGTATATTGATATATATTATCGCTCTGTCTGCGACGCGCTTTATCCGCACCTCGCAACAGTCATGGCTATTAGGTGTCATTGTTCTCATTTTAGTGTTATTTTGGTTACGTTCTGAGTTTCGCTGAGCTGAAGTTCCGCTTATTGGATATCAATTTTGTTTACCTAAGTCACAAGAATTGACCTAATTCCCTCGTTTTCCCAGAAACGGGTGCATTGTAACCTTATTAAATACACAAAGTCATGGAAAAAAATGACACCGCAACACACTAACTAGAACGGGAAAATGTGATATTACTGAAATATCAGAAGTGCATGGAACTCTGGGATGGTTAAGAATATTGGTTTGGAAGCTGATCTTATAACACGACGTCGACAGCAGCACATGGCAAGCACCGCTTTGTTCTCTGTACACGCGGAGGGTACACGTTTATCGGAAAATTTCAAGGAAATGAAACACTTAAATAAGACTACCTAAGTATTATACACTTAAACAAAAAGACATACTTAATTATAATGTGATAGGTACTTAAAAATATAATAAAGTGAAAAAGTAACAAGCATTCTGATACACACACAGTTATACTTTCGCTTTATATTATTAGTATGGATTGACGAAGAAGGTTGAAGCCATAAACTGTATTGTCTTTTATTGATTTTGAATTAGCGTGAAGTTTATTTAATCGCATATTTTAATAGAATTGTAGGTATGATGATTGAATTCTGGGTATTGCGGTGTCATCTGAGTAAGATGTTTGCTGATCGGCGGGTACTTAATTCCACGATTGTGATAGCGGGCCGCTGTTGACTCGGTTGATCCAAGAGCAGAGACAAACCTGCCGGCAATGTTACCAAATAAAATTATATGTAGGTAGAATTTACCAAGTTACCAACTTAAAATTGCCACCGATAAATAAATATAATTATGATACCAATTCATCAATAACTAATGTAAAAGTACTCTTATGATAGGATGTACAGACATATCCAACACAGCTTTACTAATGTTTAAAACTATTTAAAGACTTGTCAGATCTTTTATTCTGTTTCGCTATTTGAATTACTAATACTGACGTACTTTAGGTACCTACCTAAATTAAAGAAAATAAACATATTGATAAATACGTCCCAAAAGTATGTTATGCAAAATCGTCGACATTGTCAAAAGCTGTGTACGTGAGGGGTCTGTAGACTTATGAGATATTTTGAAAACTGCAAACTATACTTATTCTAGGCAAAAAGACATAACTTCGCAAAAGTTGGCTTAACACATTCCCTGTCCCCATATAAAACGATCTGATAATGTCACAAGTCCAACTTGCGCATTCAGCATGGGAACGTGACTCCATAGTCGGAGCATGGACTCCTGAAAAAAATGTGCGTGACCCCATAATGGGGGCACCCGGACAGGGAGCGTGCTAATTGTTTACTATTTGGTCATGCATGACAAGTGATATTGAGTAATGCAATTGTAACATAACCCAACAATAATAACTAATTAATTTTATTAAATAAATTACCAGTACAAATTATGGTCACGGAGAGTATTTTATTAGCACTAAAAGGTTGCGTACGCTGGCATGAAAAACTACCTCACAAAATCATTTTTTAAACCACACAGGCTTACCCGTGATGATTAATACTAGAATCACAAATAACGTAATGTGTAAAGTCCATGCTAAATAGTCAAATGAAAATCCTTCGAATTGAACTTGTGAATATGTAAAAGGCATTCAAAGTGTTTTAACAATTTAACACATCACAACATAATAACAAACGGTTTTAAATTCGAATTCAGTGATTCATCTATCGCACAACATTTACTTAATAATTTCTATTTCGAATTCAGACTAGTGTTGTAGTGTGGTACAATGGGAGTGGGTGACGTTTGACGATGCACTTGGATGCGTGATGGATCATCCCGGCGGGTTCGCGTCGCCGTGGGCGGCCATGCTAGGCCACGGCGTCGGCATGGTGCAGCACGAGTACCACGCACCTATGCCCATGGACCTGCATGTGCCACAGCCCTTCCCCTACTACCGGTGAGTGTCCCTTGTAGTTGAATGCTTGATGGACCCCGGCAGGTCACGTCCATGTGGGCGACCATTCGGGACTTGCACTTGCTGCAGCGCTTTTCCCCTACTACTGGTGAGTGTTGTTGTATTTGGATGTGTAATGGACCCGGCGGGTCGCGTCCCTGCAGGCGACCATGCTGGACCTGCACGTGCTGCAGCTCTTCTACTACGACCGGTACGTGTAACTTGTAGTTGGATGTGTGATGGACCCGGCGGGTCGCGTCCCTGCAGGCGACCATGCTGGACCTGCACGTGCTGCAGCTCTTCTACTACGACCGGTACGTGTAACTTGTAGTTGGATGTGTGATGGACCCGGCGGGTCGCGACCCTGCAGGCGATCATTCTGGACCTGCAGGTGCTGTAGCGCTTCCCCTACTACCCGTGAGTGTCACTTGTAGTTGGATACGTGATGGACCCTGGCGGGTCGCGTCCTGTGGGCGATCATGCTGGACCTGCACATGCTGCAGCGCTTCCTCTACTACCGGTGAGTGTCACTTGTAGCTGGATGCTTGGACCCCGGCGGGTCGCGTCCTGTGGGCGATAATGCTTTACCTGCGCGTGCTGTTGCGCTTCTACTACCGGTGAGTGTCACTTGTAGTTGGATGCGTGATGGATCCTGGCGGGTCGCGTCCTGTGGGCGATCATGCTGGAACTGCACATGCTGCAGAGCTTCCCCTACTACCGGTGAGTATCACTTGTAGTAGTTTGATGCCTGATGGACGCCGTCAGGTCGCGTCCACGGTGCGATAACCAAGTAACCAAATACTGAACGCTTCATGTAGACATTTTTAGATAATTATAAGTATTCCAAATACTGAAAAAGAAGATTAATTTATTAATTATCGTTAATTATTCATGAACTGGAATGACAACACACAGTATTAGCCATAGTGTAAAGATGCCCATGCCCCATTAGTGCTTAGATTATGTAGGCAGGTAGGTCTCAGCCCCACCGCGCCATTATCGTTAATTAAAAAGCATTTATAATAGCAACCCTAATCACGGCGAGCGCTAGGGTTGGGAAAAAGCGGTAATCGAAAAAGCCGATGGCGGTAAAAAGCGGTAGGCTTAAATATGGCGGGGCCGGCACACCGGGCGTTTTTGTCGTCAACATAACTTGTCGCATAACCTGCCGTTTTAAGGAAATTGACGGGATAGTGAAATGATTATCTAATTTGATTTGACTGGATTATTCTTAAGCACATATCTTACCTAATTTAGTTAATAGACTGCGAATCACCCATTACTTGCACCTATTATGGCTCGTGGGTTGTGTTTAACTGTTTGATGATTTACAGGAATAATGTGCATCGTATCTATGAGAAATACTTATAACGTGCCAAGAGACACTATTATAAATGTACAGTATAGGATAGGAATGGGTATCAACGTGACTCCAAAACATACATACTAGGGGTTAAAAATAAGCAAAAGGCACTGGCAATATTGAATATGAGTTTGGACCGTTTTTTTTGTAAAATGTATGGTAAACACTTTGGAGAAAAGTAAGGTCAAACTCAAAATCACACCTGTATTTATAGAAAGCGGTAGTCAGAGCACATGCACTTTAATTTTCTGTGCCACTTGTAACTTTTATTTCTGTGGTCAATTTTTGTTTTTAATGTACTATATAGCTAGTGGTAGGACAACATGCTAGCGGCAAAGGTGGAAGCTACACGAAAGTCTTGAAAAATTTGTACAAAGAGTGTAGATACGTTATCGGTTGAAAAATCTTAAACGAAAAAGACACCACTGTATCGGACTAATTACAACATATATCTAGTTTTTTCCTTAAGGGAAATGGACTCACAGAGTTGAATTCATCCGGTTTCGCTCAGCAGGGAAATACGGGAGAGTAACGAATACCCAGTCGTCAATATGAGATATAATTACTAACTTAGCTAAGTATAGGTTTGAAAAAATTACAGCACATCAAACGATCACCTGCCGGTGACAGTAACGGATCTATATACAACAATTATAAAGCGATAAGTTATACTACATTATATTTAAGCAAGTCACATTATTTTACAGGAAAAATTCATTCGTACATGATATATGTCTATTAAAGAGCCATAAAATTGCTATGATGATTACAATTTCACCACATTGATAAACTACAAAATATACTATAGAAACAAAAAAAGCTGCTACATATCCTCTCTCTGATTTATCAGCAGATGCTCAGGTTGCTTTATTGAAAAGTGGGCTTATTTGGAAAAACAATTGATGGACATATTAGACCATTAATATTCGCCACAGTCGTATTGATCCCATAAATAAATACACAAATAAAATAAAGTAGGTATATGGTTCCGCTAGTAAAATGTAACCACAACAACTAGGTTATCTTTCTTCACTTTAGTATAATAGCTATAAATAACAGTACCTGGGGCGACCGATCTTCGCTCGGAGTACATTTCCCCAGAAATAAAACCAAGCTAGATCTATTGTTTGCACCCGAGAAGAGAGAAATTAAGAACATGGCGTAATTTCATTGAAAACGTTAGAGCCGCCGAGAGATGATTGTCAGTGCTTTGAGACAGTTTTGTCTTTCGAAAAATTATGTCCTCCTTTTTTTCCGACCAGAACGGGACTGCGCTACAATGCGGGATATTCGAATTTTTTACGGTACGGTTTTAAGGTATTAAATATTATTTAATTGTAAACTTCGTTTTCATGCCTATAATAACCAATAACAATTTTTGACAGCTAAACCTTACTCGATAGTGGCGCCAACTGGTAAGCACAAAAACGGTAGAATGAATAACCAGGAATTGCTCATTTAAATATATAAAATAAATAACCTAACCTAACCTATAAGGCCGGGTTTTATAAAGATCCGTTATATATTTTTTGACATAACGGATCTTTATAAAACCAACCCTAAATCTACTCCAACTCCCGACTAAAAACTTAAAACGGTTCATTACCTACCTACCTATTTATACGTAAGTTTAACGCATCGCCTCTACACAGAATAAGTAATAGGCCTCTATTCGACATGCGCGAAGTAGTCAAGTACCTAACCAAGTCTGTGGCGTGACTAAGGAGTACAAATTCATTAGGTCATCAGTTAATTGGATAAGTAGGTCCATAAATTAACTTGTAAGGATAGGACTATGGTATCATCAAAGGACCCAAAACCCGAACGACACGAATGAATGGAACTTGTGTAGTAATCATTGTCCGATGACCAGCGAAATGACAAGGTTGCGGCCATTTTGGTGTAATTTGAGTTGCGCATACGCTTATTACGACGCGAGTTCATAATGGCGGGGACAGAGACTCTTATGACAGTCATTCGGATTGACCGAATGGTTTTGGGGAATTGATTTGTGAATGTTGAAGTTTTATTGTTTATAAAATTTTAGCAACTTTGTTTACCTCCTAACTCACTGGAAAAAAAATATTAACCTATGTATTTAAGGATTGATCAAATAATTTTAATTAGTGGTTTAAAATCGAGTACAAAAAGATACGTATTATGTATACATTTTCAAATATGACTAGTCTGTTGTTGTATCTTGATAGTCTTAATATTTGATCACAACTATTGATACATTGTTAATACTTTCAGTGTCAGGAATCCGCTAGGTGGGAAATCGTCTCGTAGGCGCTGTTCTCTATATACGGTTTTTCCCATATTTTTGGCTACGAGTCTAGCGTAACGTACTAAGCTAAGTGCTTATTTTCCGTTATCAAGGTATATAAAGAGTCGAATTAAATGTTTTGAAAATAAAAAAGTTGCATGCCATTGTCCAAACCTCCGGATTTATTTACACAAACCATTTCATTATGCCATCCTCTGATAAACCTTCGATTTCTGAAAACCGGACGTATAGTACGATAGTTGGTTTTTATTCCCTGCCAAAAACCACCACTGTCAAATTGGAATTGATGATTAATCAATTCAACGCTATAAACAGGAAACTCAACGCTTAGTCAGAGCAGTAAGAGTCAAATTCGAAAACGAGATTAAGTTGAAATATTACGAAATCAGCAAAAATATTGATTTGAATTTCAAAAATTGTTCTTATTTTAAACTTCAGTATGGTCTGTTGCATTTGGGACCGCTTCATTAGCGTTTGGTGTCGATTGGTACGGATTTAGGCTGCCTCGTGTTTTCTCTTTGTATGCATCATCCATAATTAATGACGAACGTCTGTAAAAATACCAATGCGGCACAAATTACCAGTATGAGAGCCCTTATACGGTGTTTTACGCGATTGTGAGCGAATTTCGATGGGTTTCTACTAAATTTCCGTTTCATTCTTTTATAAAGAAGGCTTTTTAAGTGAGATTACTTCCAAGAAAGGAATTAGTCGTTTACGAGAAGATATAAAGTAAATTTTGCTCCAGAGAGATCGATATTTAAACATGCAGGGAAACAATTAAGTACGGTCTTTCCGCTGAAACCTTTATTCGAGTAACTTGCACACAAAAATGCTCAATAAAAGCCAGCAAACATGCACCATATACGGACGCGGAGACACTACCGTCATAAATCGAGACTGAACTCAAAAAACTATACTATCTTCAATTGACTTTAATTCCCCTCCACTCCTTCGATCGTAAAATACGTCACAATTAGTCCGGTAAAGACGGGCTTTATTTATAGAAAAAAACGTCAACCTTAAAGACCGATGCCGTTGCCAAATGAGAGTTTGTCATGTAGACTACAGTGGAGCGGTATTTATTGTTTTTCAAACCCAATTTGCCGAAGGTATTGATCGTATTAAGCCTAATTATGGAAAATAATTTACGTGAATTGGTTCCTTGCCCTAAAGCATTTTTTGTTTATATAATCAACTAGAATATCTGAACCTAATATCACTAAAAATTTCGTTTAATTATCGCGAAGAATCTTTATGACCAAATAGACGCCATGCTCTTCTATATCTGTACTTTAACATGATAGTACAGAATAATTAATGGTATTTACACTATTTACGTACAGTATGGTTTCTATTGACTAACGCTAATGTTTGACAGGTAGAAAACACTGAATCATACTATCCCGCTCTACATAACGTATAGCACGAGCTCTGTTGTCTAGTTAATCGTCTCTCAGGTAGTCTCATATCCTCGTCAACCCCGTTACCCTTACTAATTAGTAACGTGTATATACAACCAAGTCGAATAATGGAGTCACTGTCCGGCGGCGTTAGCCGCGTTCGGGTAAATTTACATCCCAGTGTTGTGTTAGAGTCGAATTTAGCCGAAGAGGCAAGAGGATGCCTGCTCATAGTTAATATTAAACAGTACAGATATTCACCTGTAACTGACCCATCTAGTGTTATAAATAGATTCATATACGTATCAGTGACGTGATATTACACATTCAGAATAATTTACTTGGTATCTTCATAAATCTTGTCCGCAACCAACAGTAGTGCTAATTCGACGCTAAACCTCTTTGAATCCTGACCTTTTGTACAGATAACATATAAGTCCCAAGCTACTTAATTGCTCCATAGAAATTAATTTGGTCTTGTCGCGTGGATTGCCACGTGAATGGTGGGAACTAGCGGCAATACTGATCAATGGTGTTTGTGTAACATATAGTTTACAGTGCTTAACGCACTAGCTTTTGGTCATGTTTATCAACTTTCATAGTACAGTCGAGTCCACAAATATATGAGCTTTCTCAAAAATCCATAAATAGCTGAGCACCCGTATACATTGTATGATCACTTTGTCCGTGCACATATTATCTAACTCAACTGTAGCTCAAACAGCGACGCAATTTTCCTATTTTTTTATGTGCCTAACCTCCGGGACTTGACTTACTAGTTTTGAGAAAGTAACTGCCACCTTCAAACTAAGAGGGAAAATTAGACATCATATATAACAATTCCTAAATAAAGGTGGATTTAGGTACAACTACTACGCTGACACAGGATGGTATACGAGTTTATTGGTATACATCACCCTAGGCAGGGTGAGCATTTGGCTCCTGATATGTATGAGATTAGTTGATTTTTATACGTACGATTTTTTTTATGTTAGTTAAATATGGTCTAATGCACTTTTGTAAGGGCGTTTAATTAATGCTTCCTGCGTACTTAACGCGCCGAATGCTGTATCCCGGCTTTAAACCAGGGGGTCAAGCTTCTCTGATATTGACTGTACTGGG
The DNA here is from genome assembly GCA_963556455.1 of Epiblema foenella. Classification (NCBI taxonomy): domain Eukaryota; kingdom Metazoa; phylum Arthropoda; class Insecta; order Lepidoptera; family Tortricidae; genus Epiblema; species Epiblema foenella. The sequence goes on along the minus strand of OY747096.1, from coordinate 26,310,263 downwards.
GTACTTCACTGGCGCGCTCCCATGCAAGCGAAGCTATACTACTAGGCATCTGTAATGATCCGAGGAACCTCACTAAGCCAAACATAACTACGTTAGTTACCGGCGCCGGCAAAAATGGCAATTATGCGGTTGCAGGTAGTTGCGCTGTTGACATTGCGGTGATTGCGTTCCTGTTTTGATTCGAATGTGGAAAGCGGCTGGACGTGAGTTTGTTGAGGAGGTTATTTGTAGAAAAATATGGATATAGTTCTGTACCTACATCCATACTTTTCTACAAAATATATCCTCATACATTTTTATTGTTATAATCAAGTAAATTGTTTATTTTGTACATTGTGAGTTTCATGATAGAAAAAAATACTTGTTTTGGTAATATATGTATTATAGGTATACCCACCGACACCGTGGGTACACAGGACAGGGAACGTGTTAAGTGAGCACTTAACACGTTCCCTATCCTGTGTATCCATTGAAATACAAAAACTGCGTTACCCAGGAGTCCGTGTATCCAAACGGATACATAATACATACACTAATTACAATTAAACCGAAGTGGACTTGTGGAGTATTAGGGACATTTTGCCTATTGTATGGGGGACAGGGCAAGTGTTAATTTTTAACTTATTACCACACAAACCTTGACGACCGGTTTGGCCTAGTGGGTAGTGCACCTGCCTGTGAAGCTGACGGTCCTGGGTTCGAATCCCGGTCAGGGCAAATATTTGTGTGATGAGCATGAATATTTGTGTCTGAGTCTTGGATGTTTTCTATGTATTTAAGTATTTATATCTATTAAATATATCGTCGTCTAGTACCCATAACACAAGCCTTCTTGAGCTTACTGTGGGACTAGTTCGATTTGTGTAAGATTGTCCTCTAATATTTATTTATTTTATTTATTATTTTAAACCTAGTTATTTCGTCGTTTAGTACCTATCTGTATCCTGGCTCAGTTTCATACTATATTTACTTTATTATTTCACCATTATTCGCCTGTCTTTATTTCATTTACTTGGGAGAGCGCAAGTATATCTTCTTCTATACTTCTCTGTCACTCGTCATCTTGTGACCCACTTCCTTCCTTTCTGTTCCTATATCGTCTCTTACACACTATTCACCTTTTCATTGGCCTACCTCGTCTCTTACTTCTATTTATTTAATATTTATGAAAAAGCGATGCAACTATTCAGCTACATGCTGTAACTATCATAGTAAATGGAGCTCATACTTTGTCATCTATAATTAATTAACAATGGCGTATGTATTTAGCGGCAAAGATGTGACCAATAATTGAAATTCGGTTCGCATCACTGGTTCTGTCATGAATGTCAGCTCATATAAGAACAACATATATAAGACATAAAGTAAGCCGACAGTAATAACGCATGACAAAGTGTACATTAAATATACTTGTATGTAATGTCAACTAAGCGATTAAAGACCTTCTACGCTACTCCAATAAGAACTACTACTGTTAACTAATTTGTTGGAAATAAAAAGTGTGTAAAAAAGTCGCATTTTTTATTTAATATAATCGGTAATTTGCAAAAAGACTTACCTGCATAATTACAGGTAATCGTTGCATTCTTTGAAAGGGGCAAGAAAGTTAAATAAAAAGAAGGAAATAAAAGAAACGTGCCAAAGGATGGGACAATTGGGCACAAATGAAAGGGCACGGGGCAGAAGAGAACAGAGAAAGGAAAAGAGCACTTCATTACAAAATCTTTAGTTAGCGAACTTGATGTCCCAGTTGATTTGCTTGAAATCCCTGTAAACAGTTAGCAATATAAAATAAAATCATTGTGAAACAGTTTTTCATCTAGGCAACAAAACAGCAGCAGTGACGTTTTAATTGCATATATGACCAAACAACTGGGTATGTAATGGTTTCAAATTGGTATACTTGACTTTGTCATTTGCGAATTCGTTTTTTAACCGCGTCGGTTTGGCTTTGAATGTGCATTTATGGGGATCATCGTCATTTTACAGCTAGGTTAATAATTAAAGAGCATTTACTCAGAAGTGTAATGCTATTAGTTTCTTGAATGTCTCGAAGCTAACAGGTGAACTTGTAGGCCATTATTATAGATTGCCGTATGTTACTTTGTCAATGTACCTAACAAAAAACTAAGTACCTACCTACTCTTTGTGTGATTTACTTGATGAAACTAATCGTGCAGTAGCCTAATATTAAAATAGCAGGAGACAAGATGTACCATAAAAAGTCTATGCTCATACAAAAAAGCAAAAACTTTGACACAAACTTTGAATTCATAAGAACATTTTCGGCTCCGGCCGCGTTCCGTATTATTTTTGTTTTAACGTTTTATGTTTATGTTTCTAGTTTTATATTATAGATACGGCATCCACGTGCACAACTGCACATATAAACCACCTCCTGGGTCCATTGTAATTTATATAGGTGAAAGATTTTTTTGATATCAGACAAGTTTTGAAGATTATCCTCCTAAGGCCACAAGCCAAGCTCGTAAGCTATTTTAGGATAATTGACTATTTGGCTAAAATTTTTTTATGGTGCCATTCGAATCAGTTATAGGAGACTATAGTTTGTTTGGGACCAAGACAAGACGAAAACGAGAGGTAAAGTACAGCATAGCTTACGAGCACTGAAAACGCTACATACATAGGCAGTGAAATGTGACGTCACAGTCCAATGGCCTCGCAATCCCGTTGTATGGAAAAACGAGTAATATGCTATTTTAGTCGTGAAATATTTCGTTTAAGGACATAGTTGCCGTACAATTTCTTTTAATTATTGAAATGTGAGAATCCTATTGGTAACTTTCAATTTACATTCGGACTATTGAAAAAACAAAACAACGTTTTTGCGAATCTTTAAAGTTCTATATATTTTAATGATTTTGATTAATTGCATTATTTCGTTTTAGGGTGAGGCTGCACTGGTTGGGTGATTTATTTTATTTGATTAATTTGTCTAATTTACTATTTATTGTAATTTGATGGTTTTCTATCTATATAACCACACTATGGTATAAATTTTAACATGTGTCAATTGGAATAACGAGCCAATGTCCTAAAAAAAGATCAGATTTTTTTTTGAATTCCACGGATTCCCAAAAGGGTGAAAATTTATTACAACAAAATAAAAAATTGGGCTTTTAAATTGTCTTTTTTAGGTTATCTCCACGTCCATCCTTATTTACATCATCCATGTAGCATATTCCTGATTGCATCCTAAAGGAGCATAAAGTCCGCTGTGACACCTAATCCCAAGAGGCGTAGACACTAGTTGCACGGAAACCACTGCCTGATGTTCCAACCCAGACCGACAAGTAAACCTTGTCGGGATTAGATCGGTTTTCTGATGACGTTTTTCTTTACTACATACCTAATACCTAAGTTAGAAAGTTGAAAGTTTTTATTTTACGAGTCAGGGTTTGAGCCCACGATTCCATACGTCGACACTCCAGATTGAAAGTTGCGTACTTTACCACTCGCGGCTACAGTGGCTGTAAATTATACTAGTAAATTATAATTTTTCACCGCAATCTCGTTATTAGGAAAAGAGTAGTGTCCGACCGAAACATGTTTTTTTGCAGAAACCGTAACCGAAACCGAAGGTTCGGCGTTGACTCTAGTTTCGGCTGAAACCGAAACCGAAACTTTTGTAGATGTATTAAAATTGTGTCAGCCAAGTTCGAAAAGCAAAATAGGTGATTATGTTTTTGTGGGATATAAAATACTTAGCTACAATAAGATGTACTGTTGGCGGATTCGAGCGAGCTACGCCATTGCCGGCTGTGCCGATGTTAGCCGCACGCGGACCGAAAGTACAATGTTGAAAGTTTCGGCGCGGCCGAAAGGTTTGGCAGTTTTTTGGCCGAAACCGAACCTTCGGCCGAAACATGATTTTTAGGCCGAAACCGGCCGAAGTCCAAACTTCGGTCGGACACTAGAAAAGAGTGTGTATTAGAATATTTAATAAGATACCAGCGGCTCTAAAATCATTGCCATATGTCAAATTTAAATAAGAACTCCAAAAATTATTATGTATGTGTTGTTTTTATAGTGTTAATGAGTTCATTAGCTACAATATTTTGTTCTAATAAGACTATATAAATAATGTAATTATCCAAGAGTTGTTTAGTGTCTCGCAAAATATTAGCTAATGATTAAAGGTAAAAACACATTCACAAAAAAATATATACCTGATGGTTGAATATAATATTTGAGTGTAAGTGCATGCATTAACTGTATATTGCTTGTATTTATGTTTATGTTCTTGTGAATAAATCTATTCATTCATTTCACTACTCCACTTCACCCTAAGCCTCCGCGCAAGTTAGTACAAATGGGGTGTAGGAATAAACGCCGTCGCCTCTATTAGCACTTAGCAGTCATTTTGATTATTGCCAACATTTTTAAACTAGATTAAAATTTTCTTTAAGCGTTTGCTGGCTCGGATCCAATCGTGTTATCCGTGGAATGGATACGGCGAAATTTGCCCTCGTGTGCTTAAGATTTATGTAACTGACAAATGTTAAATGTTTATTATATTACTAACAACGGGATCCCAAAGTTATAGGGAGATTTCATTTAGTGTCACGAGGTGCGAGACAAATGCGCGAGCGGCGGGGGGCTCGAAATGGGAGACTTGGAGCACTGCGTACATATTTAGGTATAGTTTATTAATATAATTTTCCTTTTGGTTTTGTTTTAACACATTCTTACTTTGGCTAGCTATCGTAATGACCATTTACTGTATGTAGAGGTCGGAGGGAGAGACTACGCCAAAACATCACTTCACTATTTAGGTAGGTACATAGTAGGATTTATTCTTAAATAATTATAGTTAAAAAAACATAATGATACGATGTAGCACTTTCACCAATAGAGTAAAGGACCTTTTTCATTAATCTCAGCAAAGGTAAACCGTTGAACTATAGGAACTGTGACGGAATGCGAGTAGGATCCTTTGTATTCCTTTGATTGTACTCTCTATAATTGGGTATAATAACTTAACACCTTTATCTAATCGATGACAAATCGAAAACGGCACTTAGCACTCTAATTAGCATAACAATCTGGTGCCGACTGTACTAATTAAGAGGCGGCTATCACGCGATAAGGGCGAGATAGTGGCTACTAAGAGTTTTAAATCGAAAAATGTAAGAAAACAAGTTTAAAAACTGCATTAAATCACTCCTGACGAAATGTTCTAAGAGTACCTACTCTAGGTACGTCTGAAAGTTCAAATAAAACAATTTTATGACAAGTTAAGTAGAACTTATCAGGACAAAAGTACGAATAAGAACAATGCAACTACGGTTTTTGCTTTGTATCTGTATACATGTGAATTGTGATAACTTGCTTGAAGAATAATACTAGTCTAGTGCCTCTGTAAGCTGTATTTTTTTATTTACAAAAATTGACTCGACAAAATAGTATATGATTATCGACGCTCCTCATAAAACTTCACTAGAGTCGTTTGCGAAATTAAGAAGAAGAAGAGACCTGTAGAGAAGAACAACCAGAAATCCGCCGGACATTATTGTTTCATTTTGGCAGTAGGTGTCGTATCGAACCACCTCAGCATGTTGAGAGGGTTTGAAAAATTGGTTCTCAATGAAAAACTTGTCAGATCTTCGTTTCACTTATTAATAAAAAACAACGAAACGGATGGGATTGTGCATTTTTGCTGACATTTTCTAAATATGCATGAGGATTTGGAAGTAGATGTCGTATCGCACCACTTTCTTTCAGCATGTTAAGAGGGTTTGAAATATTCGTTCTCTTGAGTACCTATGGCCTTTACAACTACTTTTGACCGATGCGGCGGATTGGTGGAATTTTGAATCATGCTAGAATAGACGTTTTCTTTTTTATTACTAACTTTCATTCTAATCGCGTAAATACGTAAGTATGTAAAATATAAGTACATACTTAAGTTTTCCTCAAAATTTGCAATCCATTTTTCAGCCAGTTGTCGGTATCCCATTCAGCTGAAATTTGACATATCTATAAATAAGTTTAAGTTCGATGACAGTAGAATATTATGGTGACACCGAGCTGATCTGATGATGGAGACAGAACGTGGCCATAGCAACTCATTAACTATACACGATGCAACCGTCGTGTTTGGGTTCATTAGAACCTTCTCAACGATTATAGTTGATGATGATTTTTTGACTGAATCTTATTTCAAATATTAATTTCAAATTAAAAATGCTTTAAAGCAATACAGAAAAATCTTTAAATTTGAAATGAATTAGCAAAGGCATAGGTGAAGGGCGATTATTGAGATAGCAGTGGCAATTCACCTTAATAAAATAAAAATGACAGAGTAAATAAATCGAATAAATTCAATAACATTGCCTTACAATGTCCTGAGAAACATGTCACTAATTTATTAACAATATTAAGTTAATGTTTGAACAGAAACAACGATTTAAACATCGGGTGGACATTCACAGCGTGAACGAAATGTAACGTATCTGCCTCGTTTACTACAGACATGACAAAATTAACCCTGTTGAAGATTTAAGCTATAATGGACCCAGTGCCGTGGAGTTAGAGTCGGTGACATAACCATAAATAACTTGGCGGTGTGACCTCTGTTACCGGTGGGAGAGCGCGGGAAATCTTACACTCTTTGACATGTAACCTAAAAATTGATGACCTTCTATAATCTATAATCAACCATGTCATCAAGACACTAGAGTATATATTTGGATTTCTCGTTCAGTTTCAGGTAAAAATTATGTTTTGTCTTATTTGTGTTTAAAAAGGAATTATTTCACCTGTAAATATGTATTTAATACGTTAAGGTTGAAATTAGATTGTTACGTTCAAAGGATATGGCTCACTTGGTTAACAAGAACAGCAATGCGGTTAATTTATTATTTCTTGTTTTGTTTCACAGTAATGAATAATTTGTGAATGGATGTTATCTGGGGCGACAAGACTCAATTTATTTGTGTGTATTCACTTAGTTATTCGTTTGATTATTTTTTAACGAGAAGTAGCGATGTTTTTGATGTTTTATGTAGTTTTCATGGTAATTTAATTGGTTGTCTGAAGTTTATCGGCGTATACAAACAAACACCAAAAGATTGAAATGCAGGTTATATTGTTAATTATACATTCATAAACTTTGTTAACTTAATTCTTTTACACCTAATGCCTCATTCAAAAAGCAATTCTGATTTTATTGTTATTAAATATTTATTCCTAAAATGTGATGGTCTGTTAGTAAGTGGATTCCACTATTCTCATCTTTGCGGACCCCTGGGGCCATATCAAGACTTGGCCAGGATTCATAGGTACACAAGATTTATTATTATCATGAAGGTAAAAAAACACACTTACTTTTTTTATTTAATAAAGTGGAGATAAGTTTGAAGAATTAAGATAAGTTTGAAGAATTAAGATTGAGATAAGTTCGATTCATTTTGACCATGTAAAATGCCGAAAATTTTGTTATCACTATACAAGGCGCTGATACTCTTAACGAATCTTGAAATCATGATTTGTTTTTAACCCGTCATCTACCAGCCCCTGGGATCCCAGGGATCATAACAAAAGAATGCTGTGTATTTTTCACCGGGAGACGATGGCTTAAGTAAACGGGTTGCGAAGTAGGTAAACAGTTAAAATGAGTTTTCTAATTATTTCAACTTTGTATTAAGTAGGGTCGCTAGGCCGGTTACGCGACTTGCGTCAGTTTGCAACCACCTGAAGAATGAGGTTTTTCAAAGGGGCACATGCTTTAATATTACCTCGAGAAATTATATTAGTAAACCAATAATGATAGCCTTTACAAGTGATGGAAGATTTATTCTGAAATCAGAACTTTTGAAATATACTTGTGAAATATTTTACTTAAAAGTTACGTAATTGTGCGTGTAAAACACAAAGTGACGTCATTCCCAATCAGTTAATTCTTTAAAAATATCTATAAAATGGAAAAATACTTATTACGAATGTTTTATTATATTATGAAACAGAAAATATATTATTTCTGTGATGCAAATAATATTCATGTGCCTTGAAAAGTTTGACGTCTGTAACAGTGGGCCAGTGAATCCAGTCAAGCCATTGTGCGTTTACGAGCGAAATTAGAAATGTCGGTTTTAGATTTCAATTATATAAATTATTTGTGCGTAAAAAATATTTTTTTTTTGTGTTTAGTATCTTTACGTTATCCTTAATTTAGACTAGATCAATAAAATAATGCATGTTCCCTATTAAAGATATTGGTATTTTTACACACCCCAAAAATAGTATACATTTTATTTAGGAGTTATTGAATGGGAATCCATTAAAAAAACGAAAAAATATCCTTTTAGGTCATCAACTCATCCAAGTGGCCACAAACTGGCGCACCAAATTAGCTGGTCGCAAACCGACCTATCGACCCTACTTATTGATTATTTTGTCTAACTCGAAGTGTGAGTTAGCACCTCATGCCGTGAAGCCTGGCCGCCATTATCGCGGTTCCATCGGCGCAGGCGCAATCAATAATTTCCTATCAATGACCAACCGCTTATTACTGGGGAAAAAATAATAACTGTACGTAGATTATTGCTTTGCTGAGATATTGTGGACATGATGTTTTTATTGTTGATGTGTTGATTTGATTTAAAAATATAGAAGTAGACATGATACAGTTTGGGCAAACAGGGAATGAAAGGGATGCTATTGTTGCAACCGTCTAGTCCTTTGCCTCATGTTCAAAAATTTTACTTATTTGCATTTAGATCTCAGCTGTTAGTAGTTATGTTATATTGTTCTCGAGACGACAAAAAGCTAAACCCCTTTTTCTAATTTGCATATTACGAGTGAGACAAGAGACTTACAGAAAAATGTACTAGATATAGTGGACCTCTACTGCTGGGAGACTAGATTAGGTACGAGATATTATATATATATGACCCGTGCATATGCATGCTTGTTGTATTTTTTAAATTTAAGTAAAAAAAATGGATTTAAAAGATATGAATAAAAATGGATGGGTTGCTAAATAATTATGTACAACATAAGCAGAATTTTCTAGAGAGGCTTCAATTTTAGTACAATACTTTGTTAAAATCTACAAAATATTAAATTTAACAGTCTTTTTCTGAAAAAGTGCTTATAACTATAACTGCACGCTTCATGGTATAGTTAACGGTAGTTTAGCCCTACTTTAATGTTATCATATCAACAGGTCGCTAGCCGCGCAGTCTGGCGCGCCGATAATGCTCGTAATCCACGGTAACCTTTCACACCTGCGCAAGTGCGCAGTGATACTTAGTATTGCGTGCTCTCTGACTCACTCGTTTTTAATGGCTACGATTCACCGTAACGGTTTTGGATTTGAATCTTTTTATCGTTACAAAATAGGAGCAGGCTTTCAAGCTAATACTATACACCACCTATCGGGATTCAAGGTGGTTTCAGGAAGAAAAAAAAATTCAATTTGATTATGTACTTTAAAAAAAATTCAATACGAATGGTATCGCAAATTAATAAAACTAAATTATTAAATTTATTACGGTTATATCTACAAACCCAGGAAAACAAAGTCTATGGTGACACACATACTAAGAAACAAATTACTGTGGCTTTTGTTTGGTTAATGGTTACATTACTTAAAACTTATAAACTTTCACATGATGAAGCGATGGCACTTCATGATGCCAATAATGCTTTTCTGTACTAGATATAGAGAACAACCCGTTATGCAATGGGAACAGATTCGAAAATTCTCAAAAATCATAACAATTTGTGTGTAAGTACAAGTACCGTGTTCCCGTTAGCGTGGATAATGGCTGTCATTACGCGCGCGATCATTACCGCCGCGATTATTGCAGCAAACTCGTTGCTTTGATTGTTTATGGCTTCGACTAGAGGATTATTTTATTTATCTACGTAATATTCTCACACATTGGACTTGACTATCGCAGGGTGTTTAGTGATGCTTGCTGTGCAGATTTCGTCTACCAAGAAATATATCATAAAAAGTAATAACGTAACCCTTTTATCCTCAATACTGATAATTCACATCATCAACAACCAAAAAGGTTAAATTTTAAGTAAAGTTCTAATAGAGTTTACTTCTAATCGTGTTCGCGTTAAAAAAATAATATTACCAATGCGTTTTCTTGATAACATTTTTTTTATTATAATAATATGCAGTACCCTGAAGTAGAACTACGAATGAACTTTGAACTTACGCGATTCACTGGCAAATTCAAGCCTAAAAACAATTTAAAACTTTTTTATCCGCACTATTAGAACGTGTTAATGTCCTCCGTTATCACATAAAGGTGCTTACACATGGTGTTTTCTGCAGCACCATAATGCGGCCATAGTCGTAAAATAATATTCCTTAATACATTATAATAGTCCGGGGTAATGTTGGTAAGTATTGGAATTACAGGGCGGCGGGCCGGGGCCCATATTGGCTCGGGTGTAGCGCGAGAGAGAGGAGGCGGCGGGCACATAGATGGCTGAAAAATTGGCTTTAATGAAAGCGCTCATGCAAGAAGTTCTGTTAGACTCAACTTGGTGGTTGGTCTAACAATGGACAGTCTGAATATCTTTGAAATGAAATGAAATTATTTATTCTTCGATTTAGGCATATTACATGCACTTATGAATGTCAAAAAAACTACCACCAGTTCATAAAATAAACCTCTGTCTCGAGAAGAACCGGCGTAAGTAACTCGGCGAGGTGTCATTTTTGTACAATGTATATAAAATATTTTTAAGTATACAACAACATTATATGTCATGATTATTGTGTCACCTAGAGAAAAATGTGATAATGTCTTCAAGTACATGATAAGACGCGTAAGGAAGAATGGTTTTAGGGCAAGTAGCGCCAACTTACGATTACAGACCGATTAACGTTAAATGGACCCGGCAGCTCTGTCTTTCCATAGTAACTTGTAAAAAATTCTATACAATCATATTTTAACGAACATCGCTCACAATTAAAGACCAGCTGGTGCAACCCATCCTTAGTGGTCTCAACTAGTAAGATCATATCATAGTCGTTATTTCTCGTAGCACTTAATGGCGAAAAACAAATGGCTCTTGTAATAAGTCGTGTTTGGTCGAAGCCTCGGACTATGTACAGTATTAGAACCCATAAGTAGCTGGACACTTTGATATTTTGTCGCTTTCACCCGTTGGATATTTTCGTTACAAAAGGTATTAAGCTCTTTGTGAGGCCGACCGTACATTGGGCTTAGATATGCATGTAAGTAAAAAGCTCAACGCTCATTATATGCGTCGCTTCGGTATCGAATCCCATCGCGGCGTGTGATTGGCCGCGGGTGGCGAAATTGACCGATCGGATCCCATTCGACGACAGAACACTTTTGAATTTACAATTTTAGTATTCATTGAATTGATTGAAAGTTTAGCTTTCGAAACATTGACAAATGAGAAATGAATGAGCAAATTAAATTATCAACAGTTCTTTGATAAAGTCAATTCTAATATTTGCCCTGCTGTTTCGAACATGATTATTATAAAATTTCTAATCCGTTACCAGGCTTCTATAGATATCTCAAGTAGCAGGACCCTTTAGTGTAAGCTGACACGTGTACAGAGTTAGACAAACAAACACAGGGCCAAGTTACTGTGGCGACAGGGAAACTCAATTAGCGGAGATAATGTTATGTACCACCCGGTCACAATATCTGTGCACCTCCCGGAATGCGACGCTACACAAGCTCCGTAACGACCTCATGCGGAGATGTACACAAATATTGCGACCGGGTAGTACTGTGCCACGAGATAAAATCAAGTTAAATATTCAGCGGCGCTTCGGGATAAGTTATTTCCTAATTATTTTATGCAGGTATTTTACATGCTTTTATTTAAATTGCAATAATCGTAAATTTGCGTTTGGTGTCAATTTGCTTTACAACCAGTAGATAGTTCGCACACGCCTTTAAAGACACCCATATAAAAGCATACACATACTCACTTGAACTGGTTTCAGTAAGATATTTTCTTACATGTAAATATTTTTATTGGGGCAAGTTGTTCGCAGCACCATCACATTTCTTGTTTTGTTAACTACCAACAATTTTTCCAAGCAACGCTATATTTTTGTACTAGACATATAGCTGCGTAGCTTATTTAGTTTGGCTGATAACAAATTTTCTGAAAACGTTGTTTAACCTGCAACTGCCCGGCAACACATGGGTAAAGTCGACAGCAATATCATTGTCCCATTGATATCTCGAAATATCGCGACATACAGAATCAATTACTATTGACATTAACTCTGCTTTCATAAACGTAGTCGTGACAATATTGAACAGTAACCACATTCTAGGGCACATAGTCCTTGTCATGCTAACTTAGTTTAATGCTTAATGCTTAAGCATCAACAATAAAGGATATTACCCTAAATAGATGGACTATTTTCGAACTGAAAGGCTCATTTGTTCTCGTGTACCACAGAACCTTAAAAGCAGTCCTTTTACTCACGTTGAAAGGTAGAAAGCTTTTGTATGAACGCCCGTACAAAGTCATAGGTAAAGGTAATAGTAAATTAAGGTACTGGTTAATGGTGAGACTAATTTAGCAATTAAGTTTGTACCTAAAGTATATCCAATAGCGTCTATATATAAAATATAGGCCATATAGGCCCACTTAAGGCAAGGTCATTCCATTGCAAATGACCCTCTAACACGCGTGAGTCTGCAATTAACCAGCCTCTTTTATGAAACATGACGGACCCTCAAATTTCAGTTGAATTATTTAATAATTAATATTATTTTGAAGTGATTAAAAATTAATCTTAAATTAAACATTTTTATATTGCTTGGTGATTCTGTTTTAGTGATAATTTCATTATTTTGAAACAATATCAATCATCAAATAATTATATTGGGTATTTCCAATTAATTCTTATTTCTTATTTAGGTGAGCCTTTTAATATTATTTGGTGAGTAGTGAGATACTATTATAGGAACAAATATATACCTATTAGGCCACTGAAAATGCATTTATTAGGTAATTGATAAAATCATACCCATGTAAATTCCACATTACTTCTTCACACTGGAAGCTCAAACTACCTTACTATTTTTTTTATCTTTCAGTTACGTATAGGTAGTGTCATCCTATTTTGTCGACTACAATTGGATGCTGTTATGTGTCAACCAACCTACTATAGGTTTTCCTATTACGTTGACACATTATTGCATAACAGCATCCAATTACTATGTAGCAGTCTACATAATACACCCTTCACAAGTAAATTAGTAAAATGTATGAATACGTAGAGATATGATAATATTTAATTATAAATACCAAACTTATGATATAAACTTAAATAATTAAAACTCTTTATTGTGGATTGTACACTACATAGAAAAACATAATTAAAAATAAACAGACATCCGAAGAGTCTACATGCAGGTTGCAAGTAACAACAAAATCGACAACATTATGTAGTTGTAGGGTCATATTGGGAAGTAATGTGACATGTGTATGCGCCGCGCGGAAATCCCGATGTCGAGCGTGCTACGGAACGCGTACAACGTTGAACGCATTTTTTTAACTTTCGTTTTTACAGGCATTCCAAAATTCTAACCGGCTTCTTGAAACGCAACTTTGCGGCGAACGTAGCCGTCAATTTTTATTTCAATCAATCAAAGGAGTCTCAAGTTTTGCCGCCTTAAACAATTATAATTAAGTACGTTACAAAAAAAAACAAGTAAGTAGTCGCCCAACCTGTATACTTAACTCAATTCGTTGTTCGTCTTGTTCATAACAAGAATTTTCCCTAAACGCATAAAACTGTAACGTCATAAAGTTTTTAAATTTAGAACTCAAAATGTTCCATAAAACATGTCTAGAGCAACCGAGACGGCAAATTTGCCAATATCGCCACACGTGTTTACTTACACCCCACAGGGAATTTAATAAAACACCTTCTGATATAACAGATTTTTACTGGTGGCGTTGAAAATATCAGAAACCTTTATTATCGTCGTCTTAAAGTTGAAAATAGCGTGATATTTCGTTTGAAAAAAGCAAAGTAGCATCGACAAATCTGACTCGTGTAAAATACAATGAAATATTGAAGGAATGTAATCCACATAAGCGAGTTCTACGTGAGTTCATAAAAGTATAGATATACGTTTAATAAACGATAAAATCGTTTGAAAATAATATCCTCAACCTCATCTATGAATAAGATACTTTTATTCAAACAGTTGAACAATATAAAAAAAACATACTTAGAATAAACTAAGCTAAGGAATTAGGATACATTTGATAGAGTAAATTTTACTTACACTTAATATTTGTTCGAAAGAGCTTTCTTGATAAACGGTAATTATTTCTTGTATTAAATAATTTCATTGAACCTTAGGCTTCTTAAGTTTGGGTTTGAGAACTTTTTCAAAAGCTTGATCGTGAGGCATTAAGATTAATGAAAATAAATATCAGGCAAATGAAAACCCTATACTTAAATTAAAACTCGGAAAATCGAATAGTCCCTTTAGACAAAAATACGAACCTACAGATATTGCTGTTATTCACTTTCAGAAAAATCAACACATTTTAACTGCCCTTTACTCAGCGGCATTATATTACGTATGGAACAACCATTAACTTTCACAATCAAATACAACTAAAGAAAAAAAACCCATTGAAATTTTTCAAACTCGCATTCCAAGTTCAAACGTAAAAGGCAATCGGATTCAGTTTAGCTCTGGCTCTCGATGAGCGCTGCAATTGTCAACAGCCGTGGCGCCATTTTGCATTTTCGAACGTAGGTTGTGCTAAACGAAAAATGACATAAGTGTTCCTCATTTTCATTGCAATTTATACTGTAGAAATTGTGAATAAAGTTTATTTTTACATGTAGCAGCTAGGATGGTGGAGTCTTCTTGATTGTGAACCTCTCATTTCGAAAGGCACGTTTAGCTTTTCTGAGTCGTGTTGACATGCTAATGTGACGATCAATTTTGCACTTTTTAGAATTTCCACGGGTGTTGTAAATGGCAGTTGACTTCTTTATTGATTGCGTACTTAAGATGGGCCGAGACTGTGTTTTAGGTGACGTTTTTCTACATTTTCTTTATGCAGGTAATGTTAATTTTGCTCATAGAAATCGTGGTTACATTTTTTTCTTTTATACAACGCCGGTGGCAAACAAGCTTACGATCCATCTGGTGGTAAGCGGCCACCGCAGCCTATAGACGCCCGCAACTCCAAAGGAGTCACGTACGCGTTGCCGACCCTTTATAAAATTTGAGGATGCACTGTGTTGACAACAGAAGGGACAAATTTAGGTACCCTCGCTCTCAACACAGTGCATCCTCGGGAGCTCTGGCAACCTTGCTCACCTCCAGGAACACAACACTACATACTTGTATAGTAGATAATGTTATTATGGCTGTGATCTTCTGCAAGGCGGAGGTACTTCCCCAGTTGGGCTGCTACAAATTCGAGCAAGATGACATTTTGCTGTGCCCTACCTCTCTAACTACTATTAGGCTCGGTTTTATAAAGATCCGTTAGACCTTACGTCGGTTTGTTATGTCAAAAAATGTACTGAGTTACTGAAATTTGATCTGACATTTGGTCTAAGGGATCTTTATAAAACCCAGCCTTAGAAGATGTATGAATTATGTTCTTTAGTATATCATACAATAAGTATTCAAAGATATTAATATCCAACTCAGCATTAAACTAGTTAATATTATTAAAACTTATTTTATGTAGTAGAATATAAATAGCATATACATTTTGAATTTGCGGTAATGATAAACTTTACCTATCACATTATAGTGCTTAAGTTTTTTACTTTGACAGGACTGTTCGTCTTGCCACTTCGGTTAAATTCGGTTGTCACACAATTCACTCGAAGGCGGTTGACACCGCCGGGCAGTGACAGCATCGTTCAATTTAGTTGTGTAAGCACGTTACTACTATAGGTAATGCGAAAACGAGACTATTCTAGAGAGCACCTGCTATGCAGTAGAGCGGGATAGCATGCTTCAGTGTTTTCTGGCTGTCAAACAGGTTGCAATGTTATTTCCATATCGGTTTATTAACAAAAGAAGTTATGTATATATATATATTTATTTATTTATTTATTTATTAAGGATCACCAACAGATAATACACCATACATGCGTGGATAACTTAGGTAATATTATAAGTTGATGCTTATCCAATTAAAGGTAACCACAACTTATTCCAGTATCTTAGAACATACTAATATAAATAAATTTAGTATTCGGAGAACAGTGTGTATAATTTACCAATTAATAAGAACTTTTTGAATAAAAACATTAAATAACAAAAAACTAAACCAATTCTGTGACAAATGTTACAAAAGAAACAAGAAGACTGAAGTTCAAAGTTCAAAGACTGAAGTTCTGATTTAACTGTAGTTACGAGGAAACATTACACCCCAATGCTAACTAACTATTGTGCGAAATCTTGAGAGCTGAAATGCTTAAGTACCTTTCTTTTAAAGCTTACAAGACTGTCGCAAAGCATATCTGCGCCCAAGGAATTGGGGAGATATTTTATATATAGACGGTTATAGAAAATGTTTTGTACGTAAAGTACTATTAATTATTCTCTGACTTTGACGTAGATGCTAGGACATTGCAGCAGAATAGTTAAATGAGCTGCAAGGGTTGGTGCCCTAACACGTTATAATAGTTTTTGTCAGCGCTTTTGACATGTAATACATCCTGCTTTATTCCATGAATCCAATAAGTTTTAACGCGATAATTCACGAATAACGTACTATTTTAAGTAACGAAAATACGTGTTGGTTATATAAACGTTTATAACAATGAAAACTTAGTGCTGTTCATAATTTAAAAGTCAATTTGAACTCAATTTCTATTTTTAGTTTAATTAAAAACACCTCAAAATATGTGATTAAAGAACATTTAACAGTCGAAACATACACATTCACCCTTGACCCAAGCCCGTTACAGAACAGCCCAAACTTATGTGATTGAACGCACCTGATGCCACTACTTACATGCAAATGTTCTGATTTTGTGGACTAATTAAATTACATGGTTATTGTCGTGGAATACAAGATTATCATTCTAACATACCAAATTTATAAATAATTACAGTTAGTATTTAAGACATCAAATAATCCAGAACTTTAGGTTTGTCTGTGGCATCGTAGCTCTCTAACGTATGAACCGATATTAGTGCGTTTTTTTTCAATCGAAAATCTTGCATGTGGAGACAGTTTTTAGCCATGTTTTAATTAAAGAAGGAAAGAATGAAAGAAATTACATTTATTAACGTCTATACATTCATGATTCAGATTCAGATTCAGATTCAGATTCATTTATTTCATAGATGTAAATTACAATATAAATTTGCATTCATGTCAAAAGTATACGAATTCACATCACATCATGTTACATTTCATGTTACAGATTAATGAAAAAAATATAATAAACGACGCTAAAAAGTCCCCACTCAGCATAATTAGATATTAACCTATTTCCAGTGGCTCGAATAGTTGTCCAGACCATGTACAGATCGTAAATAGGTACTAAATAATAATCGACTACCACGCAATACACTTTTCCAATAGGCTAGAAAAAATTAGGTGCGACAAGGTCTTTTGTTTTTGGCCCTTGGTCCACTCGAACAGGTGTGGGTATGAAATAAATACAAGGCTTTAATAAATGTCCTTTTAAAACGGAACAAATTTAAAAAAATCGTAGATTGTATTTCAAATATCGGAGTCAAATCTGCTCCAAATTTGATATTTTAAATTCGAAACACGTTTGGCGCGTTCTAGGGATATGGAGTTGGTAGGTGACGGAATAAAATTACAATAACACGCATCCTGTGATGTTGGCGGCACTGATGGCGGTGTAATATCATATCATATTGTATCACAAGCGAATATAATGGTTAAGATTTAATTACGGCTTAATTGTATTTTGACACCAAATACCTACATCAAAATGCATGCAAAGAATACAACGATGACTAACTTACATACCTAAGTAAGTATGAAATAAAGCCTTCAATAAGGTATGGGTTAGGGTTTTTGGATCCCGGACTTTTACCATTCCCGGATACGCGGAATTTTTTATTTCGTTCTCGGGTTCCCGTGAATTAAAAATATATAGGAAAAAATCATTGAAATTTGGGCCTTTTTTATAAAGTATTCCTGTATTTTAAGTAATAAATCTTATTACGTTATTTTGTCAATGTAGGTAACCGTAAATACTTGTTCCAAGTTTACTTAAAACTAACATCTTTATTAGTTAAAACAAGACATAAAATGGTGTGAACGTTGCTTCACACCAAATAGTGAAAATCGGCGATTCTTTTCATAAAAATCCGTCATAGTCGTATATTGCGTTAGTGTAAACAATCTTTGACAAATATTTGTTTACTTAGATTCTCATGACCATGGAAACAATGTTAACTGAAAACTACCAAATTGATGCTTTAGTGCAAAATGAGAAAACATTAAGTACATTACACTTTGTGGGGTCCGGTCTGTTCATGTTTGCAAGGACTAGTAACTTCGTACTAGTGTTCAGTGGAATTGACATGATGAGAGACTTCACTGTTCTCATTTGATTTTATTTTTTAGACTGACGCTCAGAGACCTTATACATCTCTGAGGATATTTATTTATTAGATTTTATTATTTTCATGTTGACGTGTTATAGATATAGCTCAAAATATTTTATTATGATTAGTGTACTTACTTTATTACCTTTTATCTTGACGCTTAGAGACCTTATACATCTCTAACAAATCTCGATTGTTATTAGTTATTTTTGACATTTAATTAATGATACTTTGATTATTGTATTATTTTTATTTGATGTACCTAGATAGATTTTGACTTGTAAAAGTGCCCTTGGGGCCTATTTGCAGAATAAATGTTTTGATTTTGATTTTGATTTTGATTTTGACTAAAAAATAAAAATTCAGAAAATCTGTAATTAGGAAAATCATTATCCGGCCATTATTTCTACGCTGTTTTGAATAGATTGTTCTATAATTTAGTGATAGGATGCATTTTGCTGGAAATATAATATTAATTCACCGAAATTGACATAACAAAGTTGCAATAACGATTGGCGTTCAAAATATTTACCTCCATCATGAAGCTATCAAGGCGCTTAGCGCTTCAGGAAAAGGGCGCCTAATTTGCTTCAGCGTGCCCGAGGAAATATTTGCCGGCCGCAGCTACCGTCAGATCACCTCCCGTCTCGCCCGAGGGCAGTAAAGCGAGTTATTTATTAATAATGTGGACTGTACCTGTGCTTATTTCAAAGGAGGTATGTTAATATGGGAATGTGGTGTTTTAAGTCGTTTTTAGCTTGGAGTGTAAAACCGACGACATATTAAACTGACCATTCTTGAACCATATTGCTGCGATATAAGGTCTACTTTAGGTAAGCGAAGTAGGTACTTTGCTGTTTGTACTTAGGCAGTTGCGCTGCATTATTCATCCGGTGCCTGGGAGGTCGCGAGCGCAGCCCGATCTAGTTGTGGATGTACAGGTGAACGAAGTGTCTAAAAGTGCTACGAAGACGTGCTGATCCATTACAAGAAATTAAGTGTATCAGTAAGTGGCAATTAAGGATCGCGCAACAATGTGAAGGGTTTTTTAATACCCACCTAAATGTGTGGGTCGTTCTAGTAACGTTTAGAAACGCACTCCGTTGCGTATAGACTCGTTGGGTCAGTAGTTGGCAGAGCGATAATATCCTTAAAATCCTAATGAGCTTTGAGGATGAGGAGGTAAAAAAGGAACCTCATCCTCATCGTTTCGTGGACAGCGTGAACGCGTGTAGGGCCGGACGCAACGCACAAAATGCGTCGCTGTCGATGTCGTCGTCATTTTCGATTTATGTGGGAAAGCGTAAAACAAATACCTTTCCCCCTTATCTCCGAAGTTTCTAAGGAAAAAATATGTAATTAAACATTACATTGATATCTATATATATTTTACAGGAAAAATATAACTATAGCTCTATCTAATTTTTCTTTTTTTATCATCAAAAAACTTTTCTGTACCAAGTTTGTAATTTAATAACCTTTGCATGTATTTTTGTTTTATAAATTCCTATGCGATTGTGCTGAAAGTACCTTCTTTCAAATAAAGAAAAAAAAATTGACATCGGTTCATGTGATAAAGAATTATCCTTGAAAAACCATGTTACATACTAAGTTATTCATTCAATCGCTCAAATTTGTAACAAAATTCGCCGATAGATGACGTTGTACCCATGACGTTCAATTTCTACACACTGTTGCTGAGATTTCCCTGAATTAATAGGGTTGGAACCGGTACACATCTGTGTACGGAACCCTCGGTGCGCGAGTTGGGCTTGCACTTGCCGGGCTTTTATTTATTTATTAGAAACTATGTTTTTCAGGACCTTGTCTGATCTTAAACCTTTCCCCAAGATGCTTGTCTTATAATACCTTTCTAAAAGATGGTTAAGTACAAACGAAGATAAGGTAGTGTATCCAACAGTATCTTGACTAGGTATGTACAATATTTTTATCGTCATTCTGGCTACCTACTACCTACTGTCTTTCACATCCAGAAGATATAATTCTGTGCCACGGTAGCACTCTACTCATCCCATGGCACGAGTGAAATGGCTATCTTGAGAGCAGTCACTACTTATTATAAATACGTGTCTATCAGAAAACGTTTATTTTTATTGGTTTCTTATTGACTATGGCCGGTCTTGGCAAGTCAGCTTCATTTTATAAATGTGTGAATTTTTATGTTTTTCTTTTATCTTGCAGGATCAGTCTCAATAAGGGTTTATGTTATGATCCAACCTACCTCGGTTTAGTTGTTTTGAACATTGTAATAGCGAGGCGAGAGCGCTCGGTCTATATTTTGTGTGATTTTTATTGTATTTTAGCTACTTATATTTTGTCTCTTCATTTCAGATATCGAGATGACGCGCTCTGCTGGTCAGACAGGTATTTTTTTTAATAAGTAATAAAGTATTTTCAGTCCTTTATTTATTTCATCATCATGGTCAGCCGATATACGTCCTATTGTTGGGCAATATGGCCATAGGCCTCCTCTCATAGAAATGTTGGTTCCAAATGTTTTTCTACCAATATTAAATACTAACTATAAGGGACGAGCTTCGAAAATGTCAATGGGTAAATTTAATTCCTTTAATTCAAAATTTTACATTTGTGTCAAAGCCTGGATTAGGATAAGTCCCTGCTCAAACTATGCAAATGCTTGACCACTATAATATTTTAATCGCGGCCACGCGTTTGAACCGCCTATAATCCTTTTGTTTAGGATGCGGGGCTCACGCCGATGAAATATCAGGGAAATTACATAATTAATTAGACCGGCCCAAAATGTCTTGTAGATCTGCCTGTATCTACAAAATATTTCCGCATATAAAGGTATCAGTTACAGAAATCACATTTTTAAATATTAATAACATAAATATAGTAATTTGCGTGGTTTGTCCTCAATATATACCTACTCGCCAAACTACTCTTGAGAGCAATCAAATCAATTTGCTAGGAAATTCGTTACAAATTATATAATTGTATTTTAGTTTTGAGAATACAAACAGTAAATATTAAATATATATGTAGCTAATAGTTACTGCTAGGTAGCTCTAAACCTAAGCTTTAAATATAGGGAGGGAATGGATGTTTTAGAACTTGACTGTTAATATCTAATTGAAGTTATATTACGAATTGGATTTACGGTTTCGAAATTATAGACGTCACTGTGGCGATGAAACAATTAAACAACAATCGCAGCGGTCAGGGTCGTCCCTCCGCCTAATTGCGCCGCGGGCGGAACCTATACACATAAACCGCAGTTGTGGTAACCCTGCTGTTGCTTGACCGATACATCACTAGGGTTGAACACACCAGTGAAGTAATTATTGAAATGCATGAGTGCGTGTTCGATTTCTTCTTTGTGCTTAGTTCTTTGTATCAATAGGTATACTGGTGAAAATCAACTATATCATATTAAATCAATCAATGGCACGGAATGGTATGGAAGCGTCCATAGGCTACGATACCTGTTTACCGTCCCGTAGGCCGCGTATTTACCTGCCACCGTCGGGGCGTGGTATTAAAAAAATAAACATACGATTGAACCATCCCCAACTAAGCGTTAGATCGTAAATACATCCTCTTGAGGGCCTAGCTGAGTTTTTTGCTGGACTCTTCTCAGTTAGGCTGGGTTTAGTTAACCAGCAACAAAACTCCCAGTAGCTCGATTCCACTCACACCTGAGATTCGGTTGAAACCGCTCAACCAATCACACTGGAGCGCAAACTCTGAGTATTCCAGTCATATTCCCGTGTTCAAAACCACCCGCGGGGTCGTGTCGGAGGTTTGCTCTGGATTCTCCCCAGGCTACTCTCCAACCGTGCACTCCCATCGTTTTATTGGGCCCGGCCTATAAAGCCACAGTCAGGTTCAAAAACAAAAAACCCCTTGATCCAGCTCTCCACAAGTATACATAAAACTGAACAAATATTATTTTCTTTTTCTTACGAACACACATATCAAAGTGATCTGGACACTTTGAAATGTGTGTTCGTAATGACAAACTAAAGACGGTTGTACTCGTATCCACAGTCATACAATATGAAAAAATATCTTTGTCTTCTTTCATTTCATAAAAAAATATAAGCATCTAAATACGTACAATGCCATCTGGTTGCAGATTAGAGAAGTAGCTTTTTGAATTAACTAAACCCTTTTTCTAAATCTTCTCTAAATATAATAATGGAGCGCGTCTGCAGGGCCATATATTAGTATCGTATAATTGTGCGGCGCCGCAGATACGTGTACAACATAACTCACTTTTTGTCAACCCTGTTCTTTACTGCCCACGAAACCATCCAGTTAGGGTTGACTATCGGTGTTTAGCAATCCTCGGATTTATTTTCGGATTTCAAAAATTATATGCTTAATTGAACCAGTCATCAGATAACTTTATGAGTACAACTTAGTTCTTTAGAAGATACTGTAGGTATTTCAAGTACTTATATGTGTGTATTATAAAAATAGGCATTTCGTACATAAGTATACTAAGGCTGGGTTTTATAAAGATCCGTTAGACCAAATGTCAGATCAAATTTCGGTAACTCAGTACATTTTTTGCCATAACAAACCGACATAAGGTCGTTCGGATCTTTATAAAATCGAGCCTAATAGTAGTTATTTCAAGTGTCGTTCAACAGGTATTTTGTCCATTAGACCTGTATTATGAAAATAGGTTAAATGTTCGTTAAGCATTGTAAAAAATAGGTACTTCAAACATGATGATTATCTTATATAGATTGTTTTATGTATAATACATTAGACAGCTTTGAGGTACAGTCAGTAAGTATCTGACGGCAATGCAGAACGGATGAATATTTCCATGTAGGCTCGAGCTAGATATTAGTTGTTATTATGTTGTCCGCAGTGCCTCAAGTCAAAAGTCTTTGACCAGTGTGTGTTGCCAGTGATGACATATGGATCCGAGACATGGGCGCTAACGATGGGCCTCATAAGAAAGCTCAAGGTCACCCAAAGAGCAATGGAAAGAGCTATGCTCGGGGTTTCTCTGCGTGATAGAATTAGGAATGAAGCTATCCGTAGCAGAACTGGGGTCACCGACATAGCCTTCAAAATTGCGAGACTAAAGTGGCAGTGGGCAGGGCACATTGCTCGCAGGACTGACGGTCGATGGGGCCAGAAACTGCTTGAGTGGCGTCCACGCACCGGAAGACGAGCTGTCGGTAGGCCTCCGACAAGGTGGAGTGATGACCTGGTGAAGGCCGCGGGAATCCGGTGGAAACAAACGGCACAGGACCGGTCTAAATGGCGAGCCTTGGGGGAGGCCTATGTTCAGCAGTGGACGTCTTTCGGCTGAAATGATGATGATGATGATGATGATGTTGTGCGAAATAATTTCCATAGAACTATTCAAAGAGCTTAGTGATTACTCAACGTTTTCGCGCGTGCTTCTAATTGTCATTTTCAATTAACAATGGCAGATCTACCTAACATAAGTTTTATGCGTTACGTAATCAATTAGCTACAACCTTTACATAAGTTCGACTTAAAATGGTGAGAATCATGTAGTGTCTGGCGATGTCTTGTTAGGCTAATTTTGACCCACTTCTGGTTGTTCTGTCCACTGTTGATAGGAGGTAGGACAGATAAACGGGCTAGGCTATAGGTAGCCTTAGATAGGCCTTAATTTTAATTGAAGCTACACAACTCCGAGTGTATTATTACAGCGTGTTTATCCTAGTCGATTGGTTTGACAATAAACGACAAGCCAATGAAACAGGGAATAAGCATGTGTGCATATCGTGAGGTGTTTTCTTAATATTAATTACTTAATATTTTTAAACGTATTTCAAATTGGCATGTTTTAAACAAATCCAATTTTTTATCGCTACCTCCTAATCCTATTATGTGATAGTTATAAATGCAATATCAATATTTGCTTAGCTATATTCAATCATGCATACTAAGATAACGTTATCTTTAGTTCATTATTGAACATGGCATATTCACAAAGAATATTCACCTTATTTTGAAATAAGTATAAGCTATAAATTTTCGATGCTCCCTTTTTAACCATTTCCGATATATTTTTTACTACTTAAGAATGTCATTGGATACTCATGATTCGCCTTTATTTTATACCGAATAACAGTTATATTGGGCGGATTAGTAAGAAGAGCACTATAATTGATTAGATTGAGGCTTATTTGCAGAGCCGTGGGAATAACAAATCTATGAAAACGCATTAAGGGACAGGTTTTTAATTAATAGAAGTGTCACACAAATTAATTTGAACCTTATCGTTATGCACTGACGGCGTGAATTGGACTGAAAAGTATTGGTGTGACAGCAATGTTGACACTAGTAATGTTAAGGTAAGAGTTTTTTCAGATTGGACCTTGTTTTACATGTTTGTTCACAAAACGGGAATAATTAGTCGAAGAAGAGAGCATGTGAACTAATTGCGAGATTTAAAAAGTATGACTGAATCTTTTGTACCTTTCTATGTAGGTATGCTCAAAAAACAATTAAAGTATCGGTATGAAACACTACAAGCGTACCTAGTTACAGTTTGACTGATGGTAAGCAGACACCTATGGATGCTTTCGACTCCATAGGAATCACAAGCCCATTGCGGACTCTTTATTGACTTGAGGATTCGTAGATTGGCAAGAATAAGTTCTAAATAAATCATCTTCAAGCAATCTATGTCATGCCATTCATGCAAAGTTTGTTCGCTAAGTAGGTACGGTGAACAACAAATTTTGAACTGATGAAAATGTTTTCCAAGATGAGTAACAATGCTGCATTGTTTTAATTCCGGTGACCGAATCTTCTTCTTTATACTGTTACCCTCTGGGATGTAGAGCTTCGGCAATTTGGGTTATTTTTTATCTCCAGAGAGCCCCGGAGAAATCCGGTAGCCGAATAAACCAACCTTATTTGTTTTTTATTTATTATAAGTGACCTGATTAAAGTATCAATTTCCCAAATCACGAATACATACACTACTCGCCGGGAGCGAACCCCGATACCGGGCATCCGCGGCGATCAAATACCAGTTAATGTTACGTCGTAAACATCCAGCTTGCTTATTTGCATTTATTTGATAACCTGCGGTTATTAAGAGGACATGGTGACTTTGAGAGACGATGCCGAATGGAGAGAAAAATCATACACGACGTTCACTTGTTGAGTTGAGTTGATACTAATGTACGTAATTAGCGATGCTTCCCACAAACGCCCAGTGATTGCCGCCGGGTGGTGGTTGTCCTAACATATATTATTAGCGTGTTGGCAACCCTGGGAACAGCAAGACGGAAAAGCAGCTGGGTCAAATGGATTTCCCGAGGTTATCTATTATAAATCTTGAGTCAAATGGATTTTATTATTATTATTTTGATAGCTTTGCTTAATTTTTAATCAAAATTTACTTACAGGTGTAATTGGTTCATGTTATGGATAAACTAAGTTCATGTACCTTTTTGTTACCATTTTTGAATACGAGTTTACGTTATGTAATGCAGAAAATTGATAGGATGGAATTGGTTTCTTTAACCAAATAGCGATGAAGGGTCTTTCACCGACTACCCTATGTACTTAAGGTTGGCTAGGTGCCTAATTATACCCAGTAGTTTGATTATGTTAGACTAGCTTGGATTCTTGAGGAACACCGTCACAGCGTGGCCTTAACACCGGCTATTATACCAAAAGGCGCAAACACCGTGTTCGATTTTTACTCAAAATTTTCGATCACTTTTTTTGCGTACGCAGCCAGTACTTAAGTTAAACGTCTCAAAGCCTCCGCAATTTGCGGAGCCCTGAGTAAGCTATAAATCAAGTTAAATTATTTTTTCATTACGTCCCCGAGTAGTGTTAATATTCTATCAGTGTCGACGTGCGTTTTATTGAGTAGTGATTGATGCCGCAATAATTGTCGGTCGGACGTGGGCGTTAAGGTATTTATTTATCGTATTCATCTAGCTATTAGTTCTACCGTGTACAACTATTCAGCTGAAAATGAAACCACCCATATTGTTTTCCGTTGAATATTTTTTTATCGCAATGGTAATGATTGTACTGAGGGCTAAAATATTTTCAAATACAAGTAATGCGTACAGTTGGTACTTGAATTAGATATAATGTATACATATTTACTGATGAAAAAATGAGGTTGTGGTTAATTGTGATAATTTTGATAATGATTCCAATAATGTATCTCTCTCTTCCTAGCTATAAATCCCACATGGTGGTGGGGTCCGGTTCCCGAACAATTTTTTTCTACTTCGCTCTATCCTCGACATCGTCGTGATTCCAATAATGTAAGGGAATCCCAAATACATCAGAAATGAGAATTTAACGAAATAATATGTAGGTAGTTATACATTTTGTAAAGTAAATTATGGTCGAATGCCTGAAAAATACGCCTTTATAGAGACTGCAGGTAATTATTATATTTTGAGAACAATTGTTGATGACGTTTCACCGTTGAAAAAATCTTTCACTGTTCTGCACGACGTGTGAGGCAAAGTTTCCGACACGAAAACTAATAAATTTACGAAATGTCAAATTAAATTGTTGCACGTGCTTGATTATGAAACTGTAAGGGCTCGCAGGATAGCTTTTATTTTAAAGTAAAACTCATCTCATTAACCTCTTCACCGCCACAGTAGATTTCGTAAGTTGCCGTGTTGCCTTTTGTTGGTGTCTTACACGCCAAAGTCACAGAGTAAACGACCGAAAATGAACCTTACTTAACAGCACGCATTAGGTTGCTTTACATCGACTTGATATGAAGTCATGGCGTGTGGGGCACTAAATGTACTAACTTCATATCAAGTCAATGGCGGCGAAAAGGTTAAACATCCACTTATTAACTGAAACAGGGGAGATCCTTATTGGACTTTTTCCTTTACTGGTGGTGAACCATCATCATCAGCAACCATCATTTTAGCCACCTGAGATAGTGGCTGGATATTGCATGATTAGAAGGCGATTTTAATTTAATATGCCATTTTAAATTAAAGACAGAGTTAAGAAAGCGGGGATATGTCCGATTGTCTACTCCTGTCAAAGTCGCCTCTATCATTTCTAAAACCTTTTATTGTCATGATATTTTGAGTATTTTTTCCCCACTACTATGACAGAAATTTATGTTCCTGTGTAAAATATTTTAACTGTCAACAAATTTTCTTAAGCCAGGTCTACACGCTCCAAAGACGCTCTACTGAAGCTAGTTATTACGCGGGCGCGGGTATGTTATCGGATGACGAGAATTTAGCCAGTTTGGGCAGGCCTGACACTAGCCTAACTGTACACGCTGCGTATGCACAAGTTATCGAACCTGTTGAGGACGGTGCGCGGTGATCGAAGCGTTAATTCTGACCAAAATTAATGAATTACTCTGGACGTATTTTATCACCGCTTAATAGCATAATGTAACCATAATGTACGTTGTTCATTTACTATTTACGGTATAGTCCGTTTTTTATGACATCACAGTACGATCTACAGCGTAAAAAGACGTAAAGGAAGTAAAAATAACCACGCGTTAGGTTTCATGTAGGTCAAGTTCGATGAAAGAACATCATTCCGTTTAGTGCGTCGTTCTGTTAGTGCGACGTGATATCACCGGGCCGTTACTAAGTATATCTGGGTCGTCCTGTACATTCATTTAGATAGGTACCGTATCAGACTCTTAGCTCTCTTTACTAGTACCGAGCAGAAACCTTAATTATCTTCGGCAGACTAACGAGTGGTCTTGCAAAAACTTACCTATTAAGAAAATTGTCTAGTTATTGAATTGGAACACTAATTCGTTTTCCAGTTACGCGATACTATGTATATATAGAAGACGTAAGAGAAGACTTCATTATAACTATCTGTTTCTGTTATTTACCAAATTCTTTGACACTGATTGTGTGTCCCAGTCTTAGTATTCGAACGGTGTAGACTCGACCTAACAACGAGTCGGCACCGCTGAAGCGCGTTGGCAAAATAAAAAAAATATTAACCCCCATACATCAAGTGGCTATAAACTGATGGATGGACAATTTTGTAATTAATATTCGACATATCGATTTTTTACTTTGCAACCTTTAGCGAATTAATCGGATGGAGTATCGATATCCTTTAATCGACGTTTTACTCTAAGGTGTTATCAGTCGCGTTATTAGTTATGCGGAAATTTGAAGAAAATAACCACGATTATGCACGGAAATGTATTAAGACTATGCAACATTCATTGGTAAATTGGCTGATTTGACGCTGACCAACACACAGACACGAACTGTTTGTTGAATTCAATGCTTCAGCCTTGGCAACCAAGTATTATGAAAGTATGTAGTACACTTAGAATAAAACAAACTTATTTTCATGGCTTTCGAAACGACAGGTGTGACATACTGTAATTATAACTGGTTATAATGAAGTCATATATTAAAATACTGCTATGCTTCTGGTCATCAGTAAAAAGTTTAATAATTCATATCTTCACGGCAATAAAAAATAATTATAGCGATATTTTATTAGAAAACAATTACACCTGTTTGCTAAAAATGCATGTATTATATCATACTCGTAATTATTGAAGAACTTCTTACAAATGTTTGTAATGTTGTTGTTTGTATTTTTATTCAATACCCACTTCCTCTGAAATTGATATCATGATGCCTTTTATGTTTGAATGACAGTTATGAGGCCGACCGTGCCGGGTATCTCATTTAAAAACTATGCTATGCTCGTCGATACTCTTGACGTTTCCTGGTTGGTATTTCAGGTACTAAGGCAAGGAAATGCTATTGATACCATGTCACGGGGTTTAGATATAAACATATAATTAAATTTTAGGTTAACTCTAATAGTTTTAATATTAATCATCTTTTGATCGTACATATATTAATTTATCTACTGTAATTTAAAAGCTCATAACTCATACGCATACATAAGTTTAAATAAAGATCGACGACATGTTTTGATACACGCTGCTATACTACCTAAGTACATAATTATTATACGATTCTGAACTATTTTCTAGCCTATAACGTTACGTGCGTAATATATCTGATTGGTTCGATATATCTTTGTATATTAGCCGCTAGATTATGGTACTAATATACTAGACTAGTTGTCTGTCGAGTAATTACGGGGTGAATATTGAAGATGAATGAAGATGTAATGACTGATTGACGAGATTTCGTAAGTGTTACGAAGGTTACATCTTTCACTAACAAAACACATGGTATGCCGTGTTTTCTAATAGTACAATTATTGCAGAGGCTCGGAAAGTAAAGAATTGCCTGACTAGGTGGTATAGTCAGGAAATCCCTTACTCTCCGAGTTCGGCGCGGCTTGACAAGAGACCGAGTTAGGCAATAACCCAATTTAATGGTTACCGTCTATACTTAAACGCTACTATTTATTTATGGAATTCTGTAGGAAGGTTCTAAACTAAACAGCATAACGATCATGGATCACCATTGCGGCTGTCATATATATAAAAAGGGAGTTAAAACTGTTATAATCTCTGTAAATTCTGAATCAAACGTCAGGAGATGCCAATTGAATATTATGTCGTGTGGGCAAAATACGGGACGTTCGCCATTTTGATTTATCGAGCGATCGAACAGGTGACGGCATCTATCGCGATCGGGGAATGATGATACTGTGCTTGACGCAGTGCCGCCATTTTTTATTACTTTTTATCAAATTGCAGGGTGTGATCCCACTAGTTAAGTACTAGCTTTGTAATTCGAAGCGTATCAATATAATTTCTGTATCGTTCAAGAAATAATGGAATACATATTTATGTCTACATCCCACTGAAGTTAATAAGTATAACATTGTAACCCAACTTACAAGTTAATTACAAGCTCAAAACGTATACTTATTATGAGATTAAACAATTTTACCCAACCGAAACCTACAATTGGCTACAATCGAGTTAATCCTTTTCAAACTAAGAAAAATTCTACTTATATGACATAAAAGTTAATTCACAACAAATTACAGAAGGGATCCGCAGATGCGTAAAGCGATTTTTTTATAAACGCACCAATTTGATCGTAATAACAAGTTTATGCATCCTCTTTACTCTCATACAAGAATATTCTTTAGCTTGCTCACCCATATTTCTGAAAGCGTGTTCATTATTCTAAATTTAACTGTAAG
This sequence comes from Epiblema foenella, assembly GCA_963556455.1. Classification (NCBI taxonomy): domain Eukaryota; kingdom Metazoa; phylum Arthropoda; class Insecta; order Lepidoptera; family Tortricidae; genus Epiblema; species Epiblema foenella. The sequence continues at coordinate 26,279,547 of OY747096.1, read as the reverse complement.
GTGACGGAATAAGAGTGCCGACGAGTGCATTTCATTTGATTGTGGTAAGTAGATATCACGATCGCTTAGTGGTCAAGTCGCGAATTTTAGTCAATTGGTTTTGAACTTTGTTCCGGTTACATTATAGTCCTTATTTGCGCGTTTCAATTTGGTATAGTGGGCTCCGATCATAGTATTTTACCATCGATCGGCTCCGATATATGATGGCGGGTCTATAAAGGATAATATTAATAATTGCGGTTAATTTCTCGCCGATACTACCAGAGTTTCGTGCAAAATCGTTTTGATAGTGGAACTTTTATTATGGCGCTACATGGGCTAATTGCAATGTGGTTCTTAAATATAGTATTTAAATAAACAACAATATCAAAACAAAAATATCGTAAACCTCTCTACTCATGTTAGCGTTATCCCTATAGAAAGAAAAGAAAAAATTTACTTACTTGATACTACTACAAGGTAGGTAAGTAAGCAAAACGTGAAAAAGGAGATATATATGTGTATCATTGAGTTGTACAGTCAATGAAATCGAAACGTGTTCCTTTTTCGATCTTCTGTCAATGAACATAAGGCATAAAATGGTACATTTTTCCATTCCCTTTTCTGTACGCCATAGGACGGCATTTGCGTCCTAAAGAAGCCGGGTCCTATTTACATGAAAATTCTTGGATTTTCACCTTCAAACACCTACTTAATGTGACTCCCTGCAGAATACAGTAGACTATATTATTTATCTTCTGATGATTCTCAGTATCCGAGTCGATAAACATAAAAATAACGAGACGTTTATCAACATTTGTATCTTTTTCATAATGTCCAATAAAGTATTTCTTTTGTATTTAGAACATTCAATCGACAATTCCTCTTCGACTGGAGATGCCGACCAGTCAGTCCTGACAATTGAACAAAATTGTCACCGCAGCGAGTGAATTATCCTTCGGATAATTGCAGGATAACATACTTTAAGTCTAGTACATGACAAACAATAAAATGACACTCTAAACACAAAAATAAACCTTAAGTTCTTAGCTATTAGGGCTCTATGAGATGAATGTGGCAAATGGTATATTTATCCATCATGACAGTACCTATTATCCAAAAAGAAAAAAAATAATAAAGGCCCATTCGATACCGGTGAGGAATTGATTGGAGTCGATTCTAGGTACCTATCGATTTTTTCCGTCATTATACTTGGAAATAGGATGGACATTACTTAGCTTATAGGGACGTTAACATCTTGCTTACTGATTTTAATTTTATCAAAATACAATTATCATGTTTTGCTCGACGCTACTTTGTTATTCGAGAAACATACTTAGCTGGTACCTCAGAAACCTTTATTAAACAGGCGTTTACCCCCGACGCGCAACGCATTAATTTGTTCATTATGGCATTTCATAAAAGTTTAAGATAGGAAACTACGGTTACCTGTTTACGATTTTTCTGATTACATCCACCAAACCGTGATACCTTTCCGTGAAATTTGTCAAATGACGCAAGTCTATGAATAGATGCAACACTACATAAGGCCTCGTTCATCTTGACAGATAATTTAAACAGTGGATTTCAAGAAAACTATATACGTTCCCAAAAGTTAAAACATATCTGAGTAACCTTATTCCCTCAAAAATAAAGTCGCGTTCACATATTTTAAACCACTTTGTCCATACACACATTTTCGGACTCGAATGTACAGAATAAACGGCCTGTATGAATTATCTTACCGTGCAATTGCGATGGCGTATGTTGTAAGGTGGTATATTTGTAATTTTTAGAACCGGAAAAAAAAAGCCACCGGAACCAAATGAAGTATTATCTGTCTACTAGGAAAAGGGCGTTCGTTATAAAATTGTTTTTACTCCATCTATTTCATCATTTCACCATTTTCATCACATATTAGAACAGAAAATCATTTGTTTTGGCATAAAGAAAATGTAAGAGCAAGCTAAAAGGAAATATGGACACAAATACCATCAGTCTAAAGGGTTACAGCCTGTGAGCACCTAATGCCATTTAAACATTTACAAGTATAACATATCTACTAGCACTCGGCCGTTTATTATGCGCAAGATAAATGATAGTGTGGTTGGATATGGCCATTTTATAAACTTTAGCTTAAACTAAAGGTTATAATAGCTGGCGCAACGAGTTATCTCGATTCACAGCTAACTTTATTGAGAAACTATGAAGCACTAGTTAATAGTTATTTAGGTAACTAGTAGAGCAGTAGTAGAAGCATATACTCTCTTACGTATAATATTAAATTAGGAAATTTTGTGTTTTGCGTCCAAAACAGGTAATGCGAACGATTAACAGGTTATTCGTATCTAAAATGTGTGAACCCCCGTTGAGTTATGAATAACTACTTAGTCGTCTTTCTATTTAAGTAAGTTTGTGTTAGAAACCTCTACGATTCCTGAAAATTAGGTTGACATATTATTAAGCCGGGTATTGGTACCTACTCACTATAGAGAGCTGTTACTGTAACCGAAAACCGAACTAAACGGTTATAGTAGCTAAGCGGTTCGCGAACCGTTCGGGATGCCGGTAAACGTTAAATATTGCGAATTTAACATCAGATATTGGCGGAAGTTCATTATGATTATTGATGGTTTGAAACAATCCGTCTATGTCTAGTTGCGGAATGAAATGTTCGTCACTTATTGGACCTTAATGTCACAGAATAAAGTCGAAAATTTGCGAACCTCTTTATTCCCGGACTATCCATCCTCTGATGACAAACCAGTTGTTACATATCTGAGTTATGAGTTGAATCGTTATGAATAACCTATCCTAATAATCTGACTTGAATACAACGATCAACCTGATATGTGGTGGTACCAAGTGCAACCAAAACAAGCGTTTCCTCTCATTCCGGACTTTTGGACAACTCCGGCAATCCAAACAACACTTGGGCCTAACAAACAATGTAGATACTATCCGTCCATTGTTGGATTCCTTGTTTTTGGCCATCCCGGATTCCCCGCGCATCTGCGCCGACCGAACGCAATGCTTTTTGCTCCCGCGCAGCTCAAACGGATCCGATATAGCCGCGTGTAAATTTATAAAGTTTTTAATCGACTAATTAAAAGTACGTATAAGGATTGCGAATTTGATATATGGGGGCCAAAGTGTGTCGGGCCTGTCGGGAACTTATCATAATGTAGATTTTAATAAGCGCGCGTAAAAAGTTAACGGATTTGGCAGTGACATGTCGGTCTTTAATTAACGGACAACTTTGTACTCATGTGATTGGAAATGAGTAAAATAAAACACTATCGTATTTATTTCAACCAATAGGAATACGCGAAGAATATCAGACCAAATAATTTGACTTATTATTTTGACCTTTAACCTCGGATTAAATCTTTGTTCCGGTTTCTGTTAAATCCAGCTCGTATTTTTTTTTCCGGGGCTTGTATAATAAGCAAATGTGTACCAATATGAGGCTTGTAACGTGGTCGTTAGCCGGACCGAAACAATGGCGTTTTGCATCTCGCTTGGCCGCGACATCGACAGCACAGAATAGTATAATTCGACAGGTAGCCTGCTGTAGAGATGTTACAATCCCCCACTGGGATACATTTTTGAAATTATTCGGCTTCACTAAATTTGTGTTTATCAATCTTTTTCTTTTTTATATATGTTGATATGGCTAGTGGACAAAACCTGTGATAAGAAAATACAAACGCAATATGTGTCTTAATTTATCTTAAACTTCATCCTTCTTACTTAGTTATTAATATAAAAAAACCTCTCTAAATGACCGGAAAAGTGGACGTGACTCGCTGTACATTTGAAGGTGAAGATTTTATGATCAGATTGCAGGATTACGCCACGCGTGTTTTTTTTTCCCTATTGGAATCGCGGTTTTCCGTGGAAAAGTTCACTATAGATTCTGTTTTAAAAATAAACAGCGAGAAAACATTAACATATTTTGACAACTAAGCCCCTTATTAATAAACTTCTATCAAACCTATATTATAGTTAACTAGCCGCTAAAGTACGTTTGTTATTACCTTTCACTTTGACACATGTGCTCGTGAGACAGTGACAAACAGATATTTTAATTAGCAGAGGTTTGTTAAGTTTTATGAATAAGCAGGTTAGGCTTTATCAAACTTAATTCCAATTACACATTCTAATTTAGTCTCTTTTCCCCCATTTTTGAGAAGAGCATTATATATTAGTCCTAGTGGAATGGCAGTTGCAGGTTTCGTATTCGAGAGTCCGTTCCATGGAGTCCCAAGGCCATTTAAAACTAATAACTCTGTCTGCAATTGCCTCCTTCCATGTCTCGACAATAATGTAGGTACTAATATCTTCTTTAAATTTGCTGGATTATCTGCTTTGTACAACTTCGCTGTGCGCGTGCGTTCAATTGGAAATAATTTAAAGCGCGCAGTTAGTTAATATATCGAGCAATGTCGGATAGACGGACGGACAGACATCTGTGTTTTTACATACGGAGCCTAATTTATATATTTTATTCAGCTGATTTAACGATGCAGGTGTTTTATTGTGTGCTAAGGATGTTAGCGATTTAAGACTTTGTTTTTGCTGACATTGTTTGTAAGAGTATGTGCGGGTTTCCAGTCCAATCGTATTCTATTGTTGAGGTTTTTGAGTAAGGCAATTAAACTCGATATGCTGATAAATAAATAAAAGTTGGCAAGATATACCAAGGCATACATTTTTCTTGTGGCTTGTAATAATAATAATAACTATAATACGCCTTTTAATTTCCTTATCAGTAAATTAAGTATGTTACAATATATTTATTACTTACTTATGTTTTTAATTTGTGTTAGTATTTATTATTTATATTTATCTTGTTCCTTCTTAATTTGTTATCTTCTTCTTCTTAAGGTGCTTATATCCTAACGGATGTCGGCGTCCATTATATAAAGGTCCTCTCTGTTCTTCGCCGTCCTGTGCCTTTACCATGAGTTTGCATGACCGTACTCGCTAGCGACTGCGTAAACGATTTAGTATGCCGATTCTTAGTTCTATTGCGTAACCATTTTTGTACTTTTGCCCATACAAATTTTTACGCAGTCGCTAGCGAGTACGGTCATGTAAACTCATGGTAAAGGCACTGGCAAGAGTATAGCGTCGCCAATGGTATACTGGTCCAGTCCCTGATATTTTCAAATGACGATGTTCTAGGTCTTCCTCTGCCTCATTTGCCTTATAAATTCCCTTCTATTATGTTTCTTATTGTTTCAATTTGTTACACGTACCTACATTATACAAACTGTTATTTTCTTTTTACTTAAATTTAACTTAATTATAGGAACCTCTTTTTAGGTATAGTCCTCCTCCAATTAGCTCCAATTTTCTCTATCACCCGCCTTATTACACCAGCGCTTGACGGCCGTAGCGACGATATAATCAGTCTATCTTTTTTGTGGTCGTCCTTACTTTCCTTTTCTATCAGGTCCGTTCCATAGAGTCACCTCTCTAGCCCATCTGTTGTCTTTAAATCGTACTAAACGCCCGGCCCATCGCCATTTTACTTTGAGGGCAAATTGCAACGCCTCGGGTGATTTTGGTTCTGTTTCTTGTATATGCGCGCTTTTCACTTTGTGTTTCTTTTTCCTTTCTATAACGCGTTGCGTAGTGATGATTTTGAACTTTGTTTTAGCTGTGTGACTCTAAGTTTGGCGTCCGTATGTAAGTGTCGGTAATATGTTAGTGTCCATTACTTTTTTTTAGCTTATCCTCCTGACGACCGGCATCCTATACATAGTACATAGGCCCCAATTAAGTTTAGACCCTGTGTCAATTTGACAGAGTAACATTTATTCTGCCAAGTTTTGATACCTAGTCGTCAGGAGGATACAGCTTATTGCCTCTTGAGCACTAGCTGTTATCGTTGAATGAAATTTCTTTCTCTACGTATATATATATAATGCTCTACATAGTCAAGAGGCGTTTGCAACACCCTATTATGTTGTGGTTTGTAATATGAAATAATCTTTTAAGATGGCTTTAGCCAAGCGTAATAATAGTTTATGCAACTGATACATAATGAGAGGTCTTAAAACAGTGAGGTTAAAGAGTGTGGTTTTATGAAACGAACGTCAGAGAGTTTCATAATAGGATCACACGAGTATCACATCCGTATATTAAATCATCTTTCATGTGTTCAGGAACCATTGCGTTGCAAGTGTAGTGAGGTCGAGCGTGAGCCCGTTGAAGTCTTTTGAGCACGAGCCTGTGTCGTTATGGGCGGAGATGGCCATAACGATACCGTTTTTGATGCTGTTATGGCCATCTCCGCCCCGGACCGGCGCGATATTGTAAAGTTGGTCCTTACCTACACTTTTTGAGCACATAAAAGAGGATTTACTGTATGGGTGTAGATAAATATTTTTGCAATCGTGTGTACTACCTACCTATTGGTATTAGAGAAAGCACTTAGACTACATTCTTACAGTATTATTGCATCACCAGCTGTAACTGGCCCGTAGGTACCCTATTGTGGGTCGATATTAGTCACAATACTGTACACGCCCGCGGTTATGTCAGTGGTGCATACATGCTAGAGTAAACCCGTTTTTAAAATGAACGCGGATATTCTATTATAGTGATTGTCATAGGTTTCCAGATATTTTTGGTGCATTTTTAACTGCTTCGATTTTTTGCTGTGGTGTACAAGATTTAAATAAAATTATTAGACTACATAAATATTCACACAGTATGAAAAATGAAATCAGTGTCAGTGTTGGTAAAGAAACCAAAATGACCATGTTTTATTATACCATTTATACCTACTACGTCGATGGCTAACAAGCACCAAACCGCCTGATGATAAACTGTCAACGAAGCTTATATGAACGCTTGCAACTCATAGGTTTCACATGTGCGTTGCCGATCTTTAATAAAAGTAACTCTTGTCTTGAAGAACTCCATACCCATACCCTGCTCCTGTGGGACTGTTCCCTTGGACCGGACACCGAATCGGATCGGAAAACCGGCACAGACCTCATTCCACAACCGGAGCGTTCGAGGGAGGAAATTCCTCTTAAACCGTATACCTACCACGCGACTATTAAGGGAGTATCTCCCCTATCGGACACAGCGAAACGTCATCTCGCACATATTTGTAGCATCCCAACTGGGGGAGTACCTCCACCTATTAAGAAGACTGTAGCCATAATAACACACTATTTTTCTCTTCAAGTATGTGGTGTTGCGTTTCTGGCAGGTGAGTAAGGTCGCCAGGGCTACGAATCTTCAAGTTAATAAAGTGTTGGCAACGCGCTTAACTTAACCCCACACTATAGGACGATCGCTTAAATGAGACGGCGAGGGAGGGGAGCGGGAGAAAGGAACCCGCCGTCCAGTACCCTTTAACGTCCCCTGTCGCCCCTATGCCGTCACAGGCGCCGTCTCAGTTAAACGGTTGTACTATAGTAAATCCGTCGGCCGTCCGGCGCGTCACTCTCGCGCCGGCCGTCGACCGTCGCCTGCGCACAAAGCCCCGTACATATGTTAATTTCCTTTATGCCGCTGCTTTACATGCAGATTGGAAAACACGCGATTGAAACTTGAAAGTGTCTCGTTTTGAAAGGGGTTATTAATGCCGATGATTAGTTTTTGGGGTTCCGTGGGAGAAAAATAAAATTTGTAACAAAGTACCTTCATAATTGCTCGTTACTCGTAAAGACAATAGCCCAACAGCAGATCAGGGCAATTGTATCATATTTTGATATTTTTCAATTAAGTGGTTTTTATGGAGTATACTGTCGATCACAAGAACAACCATTAACCAAAATTGATACAGTTGACTCATGTACCCATTACAATTAGAATATATCAAAAGTTATATTTAACTTAACTGGGTGGAGTTTACATTTTTGGCCCATAGTTAAGGCTTTTAATCCGTCTACAATTTAATTGATTGTGCTGTGATACGATATAATTAATATGGGTAGGCTTTCGCGTCACAATGTAATCTTTTACCTTAATTTTAGACGAATTAAGCCCAAAAGCTTTTACAGCCCAATAATTTTAACTTCATCCAATATTATTGAATTGGAATCGGTGTTGCTTTGCTTCTCGTGAGAGCTCGGTTATATGTCAGAAATGTTATAATGAGCGCGTGCGAAAAGTTCAATACAGTAAGTCGAATTGAACCCCCACTGATTGACGCTTTATTAAAAACTTTTTCGTAGTAACTATTCTTATTCTTCACATTTACCAAATGAGCCCAGACAAAATAAATGAAAAGGCTGAATGCTCACATTCACGGTAAAGCTTATACGGAACCTTACATTTACCCTGTCTGCGGTCAACGAGTGTTTTATTTTTTATCTTATGACATGTGACATCCTCTAAGTGTTTAAACAACCTTTCTTCACCGTGACGTATTTTGTAGAATTGTGTCTTAGGGACAAAAGGTACCTACTGCCCTTTTTATTCTATTTTTATGCTCATTGTTAAGGGACACTAAGTTAAATTGAGTATGTTGTAAATACACTTGTATTTCTAACAATTTCAGTTTTTGTTTCTTTTTTTCAAAATGGTGAAGCGTTAGGGGTAAAAAAGTAAAAAAATATCACTCGCAAATTAATCAAAGACCTAAACGATAATATATAACTAAACGAAGTTTTAGATTAACGGGCATTTTGCGTCTATCACCATCCAAATACACTTGTTAGCGTAAACAAGTCCTAGCGTAGCGTCCAGTTTATTACGTCCGCCGAGACGTATGGAGATCGCCCATTATGCGCGCACCCTACGAGTAGCGGCTAACGGCGCATCAGTCACAATTTAAACAAAAATACGTCTGATGCTCCTCGCTTCGTTACTTCGTAGCGCTTGCAGAAAAATAAAGTGATCCTGATTTTCACTCTAAGTTAAAATGTATTCGCCATAGGTGGGACTCGCACCAACTACCCTACTACCGTGGGTTTCCATTGAGGTGACGAATATTTCAAACACTTAATTCACACTCTAATTATGAAATTACATTGAGAATCGTTAGTAACAATGCCTGCGTTACGCCATACTAAACTGATACTAACTGATCTAACTTAAACGATCCTGAATTTTGATTCGGCGTTTTGTTTGACTGCACCTACGCAAAATGACGCGTTGGATGTCGACTTGCGTTAACTTATTTCATCGCAATGGCATTTTATTGGTGTTGCCCAAATGAGGAAATCAAACGAAAAACTATCACTGTAAAATAATGTACTCGCACACTACATGCTCCGTAGGTAGGTGGTGTTGTATTCCTGTGTTGTGTTAAGTAAGGTTTTCCATGGTAGGCAAGTAAACAATTGCTTGAGATTTTTTTTTCTCAAAGGTAAATTTGATGGAAGTTACGGTTGCCTCGCAGGGTACCACAACACACTAACCACTGACGGAAATTAACTCGTATTGATACTGTGGAGTGAACAAATGCTTTGTGTTATATGCGGTGCGGAATGCGGAGGAAGCGGAAGGAGCCCAGAGGCCGCTTTAATTGGTACCTAATCCCAAGATTTGGCGTAGGCGCTAGTTTTACTAAAGCGACTGCCATCTGACCTTCCAGCTCGAAGAGAAAACTAGACCTTGTTGAGGTTAGATCTGTTTTCTCATTAACAGAAAAGCTATCAAATGACATTTCCCTAGTGTAGCCGGCGTTCTAACCCACGACAGATCGGCTTCAGTGCCCCCTATTGAAATGAGTAATTAATAAAAATAAATTCGGAAGAGAATATAATTTTGTACCTTTTGGTGTCGAAACTCTTGATACATGGGGTCCCAGCGCACACAAGTTATTTACTAAAATCGCGAAGCGTTTGGTTGACGTAACTGGTGACCGAAAAACTGGCGACTTCCTCGCACAAAGTATCAGCATTACGATACATCGAGGAAATGCCGCCAGCATAGTTTAAGATTTAAGTTAGTCCTAATATTATTTAAGTTATTGTTATTTGACTATTATGACCACTTGTAAATCAATATTTATTTATACGAAATTGAGGATAGTTTCCTAGACGTGTAGCGAAAGCAATAGATATCAAGGTACTCACTACTCATATTGTGCGAGTACGAGCGTTCGCCCAACGAATCAGTGTAACTTCGTTGCGAATGCTCCCATTTCCCAAGACCAGACCAAATTTCTCATACCCCAGCATCTCCGCTGTCCACGGTACCAGCTAGAAAGTAATAAGTCGGTAAAAATGTGCATACAATGCCTGTATTTGAAATGCAAAGCGCACGCATTGCCGTCCGTCAGGGCTTATATATCGCGCGCGGCGTGACGGCAATTGCCCTCTGTTTACTTTCAACCAAATACTATTAAATTATTATAAAATTTATAAATCTCTAGAAAATAATGCTCTGTTATTGGCTTTTCTATTAAGTAGGTACTTTAAATGAGCTACACAACGGCAACATAAAAAACAGACAACATGAAAAATCGTGTTAAAGCAAACCTAACAAAAATTATAGTGTACATCTTTCGGGGCTGTAATAACTGAGACAAATTAGAATACATTTTAATTAATTTTTGCCTGAAGTGTATAATTATACCTATATTTGGATACACACTGTGATTCTGCTTTTTATACACTCAGGGGAATCGGGTCAGTTTGTACACATTTTATTTGCTCCTGACTATATTTCGACGATATATGAAATGATGATGATGATGCAATTATTAGAAGGATTCGGATATTTCTTTCGTCTGTCTTTTCATCATATTAACTTTAGACTGCTTTATTCTGCACTCGTAAGGTCCAAATTAGAGGCAAGTTCGTGTGTCTGGAACCCATATGAGTCAACCTATGCCCTAATGGTTGAAAAGGTACAGAAATGTTTCCTACGCACCCTCTATAAAAAGCAGTATGGTTACTATCCATTTATGTACCCTACTGCCTATCTGCAAGGAACTCTTGGTTACAACTCCCTAGCCACGCGAAGACTATTCGACCAACTGATCACGGTGCTCCGTGTCCTTCGAGGCCGTCTTGACTGTCCTGGCCTAGTCAATGAGGCATGTCGTTTTTTTGTTCCTGACGGTCGTACGCGGTTCCGGGCGGACCGGCTGCGTCTCTTTGCCGTGCCACCTGCCCGCACAATATCGCGTCGCAACTCTCCCATTTGCCGATCGCTACATGCACTCAACAAGCTCGACTCTGTGCAGCTCTCCTGCGATGTGTTTGCGGATGGCTGGACCATGGTTGAAAGAGGATGCTTGAAGCTGTGTGAGATCCTGACTTAATTTATATTATATTGTTACCACATTTTGATTTCCTGTATCACATAATTTTTGACATTGTGTTTTGTGTTCTGAATTTTTATATTTAAAAATGTAATGACTTAGGGTGTTCCCTGTAATGTTAAATATTTTTTCTCAATAAATAAATAAATAAATTTAGATTATCCATTATTGTTATATGTGGGTGATGACATGAGTTTTTATAATCAATATCGAATTGATTTGCCTGGTAGGTACATAGGCTCTACAAAACTGCGAGCCATGCAGAATTCTCACATTCTCGCCTATTCATAACATTTCTTTTTTATGAATGACGGAACTGCGGTTGGCCCTAGTCTCGTCCCATGGAAAGCTATAACAAGGCTTAGGCCCTAGTTCGCTGGTTCAGTAATAGCCAGTAATATAGTAGTATTCAGTAATATAGGGGATTAAATATCACTACATAGTATAAAACAAAGTCGCTTTCTCTGTCCCTATATCCCTATGTATGCTTAAATCTTTAAAACTACGCAACGGATTTTGATGCGGTTTTTTTAATAGATTGAGTGATTGAAGAGGAAGGTAATTATTAATAAGTTAAGGCTTGCATTTTCCAACACGTAATAACAAAGTCAATTACGAATAGATAAGATGACGCTGCGATGTGCCTTTGAGAGTAAAATACATATTTGTCGCAAATCTCCTGCGAAATACAGCGAAATGAGTCTTTGTGTTTAACTCGAGCATTACCAACGCTCCAAAGCCACAGTCATTATCTCCCCAAAACTCCAAAGCAGCGTCTTAAATCTCCCAAGAATTAAGTTAAATGCATTATTTCATGTAAATCCGTCGACATTGCCATCTTTAAATTACTTTTAGTGCTGCCATCTTGAACGTATAAATGGTCTCAACTGCCAGGTCGGTGTAGACGGAAAATCAACTCTATTTCTATTGGCGTAAGTGTCAAATCGTAACTAGCTGAGACAGTGGGTTGGGATATGAATGTAAGTTGATGTGATGTCTCGGGCTGGTGGAAACCAGCTGGCTCCAGTTGGGGTCGGGTTCTGGGGTAACCCGCTTGCAGGGGCACTCTTGCGGTTAACCACGGAACGGGTTACGGGTAATTTTGTGTGTGATCGCGAGTTTGATTGTCGGTTACAGGTGTTTTGGAATTTTGGATTCGCCGTTGCGGTTGATAAATCTTTCTTTAATATTATTTTGGTCGAGTATTTTTAGAGAAGGTCCGAAAATAAGTGGTTTTGACCTGCAGTGGCATAAATGAGTATGAGTCAAGTGTCTATAGGCTACGGGTATGCACTTAGCATCATTAGGCTGTATGCTAGTTAGCCACCATCGCGGTATGAAAAAACAGAAGATATTGAATTCAATTTGAAATTTCTGTGTTGTACTCCTAAACCGACAAAGAAGGTGGATAATGATAAGACTAACACAAAACAATAAGGTCATATGTATATTGTCAGTCAAAAAAATGGTCTACTACTTTTAGTGTCTATTATTTATTTGTATACTAGCTTTTCCCCCGACTTAGTCCGCGTAAACTTCTGCTCCCTATTTCATCCCTTTGAGGGATAATTTTCGTGATAAAAAGTATTCTACATGTTAATCCAGGCTATAAACTCGTTGTGTACCAAGTTTCATCACAATCCGTTTAGCCGTTTTTGCGTGATTGACTAATAAACATCCAAACAAATAAACTTTTGCATTTATAAAATTAGTAGGATTAATGTTTAAAAGTACCACATTCTTGCATTAGGTACTGTACCTACACCATACACCATAATATATTAGTTACCTAAAGTAATTGTCTATACAACAGTAGGGACCTCAAGTTGTTGAACTCGCGTGAATATTTCACCTGCATTCGGCTCTCCCCGCAATAAAGCGGGAATAAAGGTAAGAGGGCAATGTCGCATCATTGGCATTGTCTGCCGAGCACTGAGCCAGGGGTTGCCATCGTCGGTTGAATGCAGAAAATACAACAATATGCAATTTAGCTACTTTTTTGGTTTGATCTTCTGGTTGACTATTAGACAAAAGATGTTTTATTGTGACATCGTGATAATATATAACCCTCTTTTTACACTTACTTTTTTTTTAATTTAAAGAATAGGTAAATGAATTAGCAAATGACAATAACGACTTTAATACATGCCTAGTAACATAGCGATTGGCTAGTTTTCGCAGGTTTACATTAAAAACGTCCAAATTGGAATTTGTTTACGGATTTTTCAATTTTGGAGTAATTGAACCTGAATTTATTTAATTAAGCTACGAGTAATACAGGCTGAAACGGATGAAACCGCAGTACAGAACCGGTAAGCATTGTGTTTAATTTAATGTTTTACATTAAATGGGTATTTCAAATAGAGCGGAAGAGGTTTTGTTATTTTGTTTCATTATATTTTAGTTTAGATATTTGATATTTATTTAGTATAGTTGTGAAATAAACACCGGGACCGTTAATTCTTCTTTATATTTTTCTGTTGACTTTATTATCAGAATTTTCTCGATGGCAAAAATCTTCAACTGTAACTACAAAAAAATGCAGGTGTTTTCAAAATCACAAGTTGCACTGCCCTGGAGCCTCGCGCATAAATCCTCATTAGCCCCCCGAAGGTTTACGATCCCCGTCCCACGGCGCTAGTAACCGAGACGTTGCTTACCCCTGACTTCTAGAACCGAGTGATTGGAGAAAATGTTAAAATGTTTTGCGAGCTTTTTTGGCATAAATTTTGATTAGTGGTTGGATTACTATATGCCGAAATAAGATAAAATGAGCCATTATTAACATTAGGGCATATTATGTGAATATTTTAGTAAATTCAAGTAGTTAGAGGATAACGTCGATTTCTTACCTTGAACTAAAGTGTTACTGGATATACATAGAAATGTGTGTTGTGGTCTAGGCTTTAGTCCTTAAATGTCTATGTCTTAAAGACATAGTGAAAGTTCAATATTATTGTGAAAATTATCAAGTGTAATGCATAAGTAATAAGGGGGTTTTAAGTAGTTCGTCGTTATAGGTTGTTATTTTTCAAAGTAAAACGTAATGTAAAATATAATTCACTTAAATTTATGTTCCTTAATTTTAATGAATGAGAATGAATGACTATTAAAAAAATCTGAAATATTGAGTACTTTAAAAAAAATCCAAATATTGAGTGCTTCAAACTCCCAACATGATTTAATAAAATATAGTTTGTTCACAAAATTGTTTTTAATATCAGTCACTATCTAACATCGGCAGGAACCATTAACGTTAAGGGATCACCAAGATGCGGGAGAAACGCAAGAGGTAGTACTGCAAGGAGTATCAGTCATTTATTTAGGTGTTTATAATTGTCTTTATTGAACAAAAGAAACTTTATCGTACAGTCTAACCCATAAGTAGATTTTGGTAATTAGTCGCTTTCACCCGTTAAAAAATGTGGTATGATAGTTTCACATGACGTTAAGGGGGGCTCCACGCGCGCACGCGCCTGACGAGTTTTGAGTTGACACTGCTCCGTCAAAACAATATATGTATTTATGGCACAAACGGTTATCGGTCAATCTTTTATCTGCATTTGCAAGAGCCAGATTTTGAGGAAAGCTACTTATTTTTAAGATTTATTCAAACATGATCCAAAAAGCTCTATTTTCGATACCAATATGTTGTGTATGCACTAATATATTAAATGACATCTTTAACAAAGCAAGAGAGATTTTTATTTTTAAGTAATTTTCATAAAAATTAGTCCAAAAAACTGGTTTTTTGGTCTAAAATTGCCAAAGTTTGATGCCAATTATCTCGAAGACAGTTTTGAAGTAAATATGGTATACTATTTCGGTAAACGTCGTTTTTATTGATACGATAAGCCATAAAAAGATGAGAAAACGGAGAGTTACAGATCGAAGGTCATTGGGAGGTAGGAGCCCCTTAAAGCGACACGGTACAAAGGTGCTAAGCCCCCTTGTGAGGCCGACTGTACAAAAGAACTACATACTGTTATATGGCATTCGCTGCCAGTCAACCTTAAGTGCTCAAGGCAAAGCAGAAAAATTCT
Organism: Epiblema foenella; assembly: GCA_963556455.1. NCBI lineage: Eukaryota > Metazoa > Arthropoda > Insecta > Lepidoptera > Tortricidae > Epiblema > Epiblema foenella. Next base: position 26,264,280 of record OY747096.1, on the reverse strand, counting down.
AACAAATAAAAATAACATTAGGTACATAATAGGTATACTCCTTTTAATATAATTAAGATAACACACATATTTATGCAAATATTAATTACGAAAATAATTATTACATGTAGATAAATACATAAATACAAATATACATATAAAATACATCTTCCTGTGTTATTATATCCTGAGTCCCATAATGGTTAAATTGAATGTCAGCAAAGTACAGAGAATCCTTTATTATTTAGAGCATTTAGCAGTTTATATGACTTAAATAGAGACCACACCTAGACGTGAACCCAATATTTTTATACATACAGTCAACCAATTTGATTTCTGGGCCACTTCGTACCTTGTCACAATAAAAATCAATAGGACAGCCGCTAGACATCTCATATTACTGTCACTGTGACAAGGTACGAAGTGGCCTAGAAATCAATTAGTTGATTAATTCTTTGCTAACAATGTGTTATGATTTAACGCTAAGAGTGTAAAATGAGGTGAAGATATGAATGAACGTTCTCTCCTCACTCCCAGGGCGTGATCGGCGTCGCGGGCCCGCGGCCACTCAGATATTTACCCGGATAATGTTTTACTTAAGCAAAAATCCGTAACCGGCCCGCGAACATTTGCATACTTAACCAAGTAGGTGATTATCGTTACTGGCCGAGAAGTGCATCTGCGCGTAGCTATACAAGCGTGTATCGGTATCAGTCGTAGACTGAAGTTATAGAGAACTAGGTATGGCCCGCGACTTTGACCGCTTGGATACTCATTTATATTGTACGTCCATACACACTTCCGTTCCCCCATTTTACCCTTTAGGAGATGATTTCCGGGATAAAAACTGTCCTATGTAGGTCAGGTGTATGTCCTGTGTAGGAGAGAGTTCGTATTCCGAGGAAGGCCTCGGAATATAAAGTCTCTCCTTGCCAAATGTCATCTTGTAACAGTGGTTTAAGCATGAAAAGGTAACAAACAGACAGACTGACAGAGTTCATTTTGCATTAACAATGTTAGTGTAGCTTGTGTGGAAGTTTCTTAAGAATACATATATAGATAGATAGTTGAAATTTTATTCATCATACATTAAATCATACAAAAGTGATATTTCAACAAGCCTTTATCATTATAATTTTAGCATTAACTTTTCTGTATATACATTTATGTATGTACGATACAATACGATACAAATGCTCTTTTAGCACACCTCAATTAAAGGAACCAGGACAGTACAAAAGCACAATGAGTAGAGGGAAACACCAGGCGGTCTATGTACAACTAGTGCCTACGCCAAATCTTGGGATTAGGTAGCGGACCCCGGGCGGCTTGAGAACTTCTAACAGTCAAGTTGTCCATTCACTTAACAAGGGGGGCGGAAATGCACCACGTTTGTAGGGAGTACCCACCATTAATCTCCATGTGACCACTGGGTGCTAAACGGTGCAACAGAAACTGGCAACAAAATTGCCGTACGATAAAATAAATAAAAAAGCGTCCCAATAATTTACGCTATATAAATATATAGAGTGAAATCACCTATTGTGCCATATTCACAATAGGTTATAGGTCAAAATCAAATCATCTACATTGAAAGTGTCATGTATTGTAGTGGTCAGTGACGAGCACTGGGTCATTTTCCTTAACTGAAATATTTTCAAATTAATGCTACATTTTATAAACTTTAGCTGGCAAGATAAGAATGTTTGTCATTCCCTAACTAGGTACATTTCCTTACCTACATGTATGACGATATACTCTGCACATGATGGACATCTTTTATATACGCATCATACACGCTTACCTATTCCTGCAACATTCTTATTTTAAGTACAATAATTATGTTATTCTTTCTACTCCTGTACTTTTTTTCGCGACTTACGCGATCATGAACTCTAATATAAATACTAGTGTCCAACCGAAACGTGTTTTTTTGCCGAAACCGACACCGAAGGTTCGGCGTTTGCTCTAGTTTCGGCCGAAACCGAAACTTTTGTAGATTCATTGAAATCGTGTCAACCAAGTTCGGAAAGCAAGTAAGTGATTATGTTTTTGTGGGATATAAAAATATAAAATACTTTGCTAAAATAAGATGTACTGTTGGCGGAGTCGAGCGAATCTATCTAGTCTAATTCCCAAAAACACACTCCTTACCCTAATTTAATAAAAAATTAAAGCAGAGTTGGGTGCCACAGTTTAATACAAATACTATGTTTAGTAGTCATTCTTTGGTGCGTTCAAGTGAAACTTTTATGATTAAAATCAGTGCTGCCAACTTAACGCAACTTTGCTATGATTTTTATATAAATTAATGCATAAAATATCATTTACTAATATAAATATATACATTTATCATCTTTTTGTGTTGTTTAACAAGTTTTATCTATTTTCGGATATATTTATGAAAACGAAACAGTTAAGATTCGATCCGGATTTGTATTCAGTTTATGTCGGATGCCCAGTCTAGCAAATTAAAAAAAACAATAAACAAAGTGTCATATTTTTGATGTCCCGCCAAATTCCTAGTTGAAAACGAAAACATTCAAGCTGATAAGTGATTATATTACTTTAATAAAACGATTTTTGTGTGTTCATGAGGAAAATGTGTAGGTACGTTGATTATTTTAAAAATCCACGAAGAAGTTATATATCATTACTGAAGAAATTGCGTAGGTAAGTTCCACAATTACTAGGGGAAAATATGGCGCAAGTCTGAAAAATACTTACTTTTTATTTGAAATGAGTCGCAACCCACACCCACACCACTCGCCTTTTTATACACTTCTTATATACCAGTTGCATAATATAGTATGAAACCTGCAAACGTAAACTATTCAATGATGGTCCGACGTCAGACATCGTAAATGTAGCATTTTCCTTGAAGTCTTATAGTTTTAATAGAATAGAAAAGCCAGGCGTTTTTTTAAGCCGCACTTTAATAGGGTACTTGACATATGTAATTAATGACTATAAAACATATTGTTAAATATAGCTTGTATTTCCTAGAACCTGTTTTTTTAACATTGGGGAAATGCATTTACGCATCCCGCCTGGTTAGGGGGACCAGGGTAGGTATGACGGACTAACCGCAGCAAAACACCTTGGACTACGGTCTAAAACCCCAAGGAGTGCCGGCTCCGCCTTGTAGAGTGGGACGCCGCATAGCAGGATCACTATCGGCATTCGACCGCGTGCGTCCCGGCGGGCAGCCCACAGGGTAATGGGCTGCAGATCTTACGCGCCAGTAGAATGGGCGCATTTACTTCTGTGGGAACATATTTGCAGGTTATCCCCTGACCCCTGCAAGGTCCCACTACGCCCTCATTCTCGCCCTCTTATTTGGAATTATTTTTAACCCTGTAACTCCTCGCTATCTCAAGAGACATTTTAGTTTCTGCTAGGTCTGCTCATAAGTTGTTTCTCAAAGTCCCTATCTCAAACTCTAAATTCTATAACAACTCTTTTACTTTCCGAGCTGTCTGATTGTGGAATTCACTACATGTTGAAATTAGACGTGCTAAAACTCTTTCCATGTTTAGAACTAGATTAAAGGATCACTATTTATCTCTTCCGTAAATGTTCGCTGATGTATCTTTTGTCGTTTGTAAGTCTGTTACGACGTGTTACATCGTCTCGTTACGTATTGTATTTGTATGTTTATGTAGGTTTATATATCTATGCATTTATGTAAGTGTATGATCTTTCTTATGATACGGTTGTTTATACTACTTAATATATCTGTTTCACCTACTCATGTAATTTTTTTCTCTTGTGTCTCCACCACCCAAAGGTTGTCTGGAAGAGATCGCTTGTTCCGTTGTCTACCATCAACATGTTTAATTTAAATCTTGTTTTCAATGTATTTTCTGGTGAACAATTTAAAGAATCATTGTATTGTATTGTATTGCATTGTACCTATTACATTTTCCTTGAAGACTTATAGTTTTAATAGAATAGAAAATCCAGGCCTTTTTTTAAAGCCGCACTTTAATGTAATTAATGATTATAAAACGTATTGTTGTAGCTTATAATTCCTAGAAAATAAATAACTATTACAGTTCAATGAAAATCATTTAATTAATTGTGATTCAAATGATCGAAACGACGCCATGTTTCTAGTGGCGTCATACCGCTACAAGCAGCTGCTGCCAAAACCGTTTTTGCTAGTTGATATATAATTCTTCGAAGTGCCACACGAAGAGTTTAGTTCATTTATAGCAGTGTGAATTCATACAAACACTGGGCCGCGCTAAAATTTAAATGAAATTAATAACGTATGGATTTCATAATAAGTAATCAAACATAATATAGTATTTTTTTTGATAGCCGAAACATTTCATTTACGACATTTTAACGTATTAAAATAAATTATAATTAATTGACAACTACCCTATTGCCCCGTCTGGTGCCGGGTTATAATGGCACCACCCCTTTTCTTCCCATAGGACATAAGAGGCAACTATAGGAATCAGGTTGAAGGTGTGTGGGCGATGAGCTACCAACCTATCACTGCAATATCACATTTTCTCCATCTTTAAACCCTCAATTGGTAAAAGTGTTACTGAAATTGTATGCCTACACTTTTAGGGAATAATAAACTTCTGAGTTAGGTTAGGTATGTATTGTATGTAGCTTCTTTATACCATTGTCGTTAAAATTGTAGGTATACACTTATTCCAAAAACACGACATGACTTGAAAGAAAATAATGTAACATTTAAGATGATGATTGCTGATGTTTGTTTACCTATTGTCATTCATAATTATTATTATGAGCGTCTAAACTTTCTTAGATGCTATCGTTATTATTCTAGCTAAAACTACTTACCCCGAAAATATCCGACAAAAACAGCTAACATAAATAATTTCCCTATAAATAATTGACAGTACGGTTGCGTCCCGGCCAATTTATTTATTATTCACGCGGTGTTGCCAGTGTTCTGTCATATTACCCCGATATTGGGGAAATATTCGCCGCGCGCGAGGGGCATGCACGCTTATAGGCCTTTACTGTTGTTTAGTACAGGCAACTTGGATACATTCTTCATTGTTTTTTGTTTGGATAAAAATTTTGGTGTAAGAAAAAAACTTATTCGAAGCAATAGGCTACAAATTTATTTTGATGTGTAGTGTATAGTGTTTTGATTTTGGTGTGTCGAGCACTGGGTCTTCACCTTACATAGGTACTTTACAAGTGTACCCATCTATTCTATAATCTGGGACATGATGAAAGTTTTGTAGTTTATGTCAGTCTTTCTACCCGGCTTGGCTGCACAATAGAATTTTTTATTCATAATTTCTTCCAGCAATTAAAACAAATAATCACATGGGTGCAATTACTTTTCATTTCCTCTGAAATATAATTATTTTGATGGCAACTAATAATTCGAGATTACCAAATGAGTTAGAGCTGCTACTGTTGCTTGCAGAGTAAGAGATGTTTTATTTCAGAAAATATAGATTTTCCGTAAAGTTTCTACAGAGGCTATGCTCGTTTGAGTTAACACAAATTAATTTTCAATGTTGCGAATCTCCAATCTAACTCCGGTTGAACAACAACAAACTTAGAAGTCAAAAGTCAAAATCAATTAATGAATGGCATTAAGCATGGATACACGATTAGGCTCACACACACTAACACAATGCGTGTATCTATATTTGTAAACACAGATGAAAGGGGGACTAGCGAATTTTCCGAGGGTGTGACACTAGCACGTGGTTTGCCGCGGCGAGCGCTAGCTTACGCGAAAAGTGCGCGAAACTAGTTCGACATAATTCAGTATTAGGATTTCGTATCTCGAATTCAGTTTATACGTAAAGACTTTCGAACTTTTACTTTGACTTTAAATTTGAAGGTTTTATTTTTAAACGTATGTGTTACTTTAAAAACTTCGCAATCAGTTGTTTTTTGTTTAAGAAAAATTAAAAGTTTTTGCGTGTAATAAGTTTTTGTAAACACCGAATATTGTTATAACTCTTGTTTTAAAGTTCTTGTGGAGTTAATTTGTAAGTAAATTGGTGAAGTGTAGGTACTGGCGATTTCGGTGGTAACTCAAAAAGTTTTTGCCACTCATTGCAGCTTTTTACTTCCTCGTTGAGTGACATGGAAACATGCCTGATCGATTGCTTATTCTTGTGCCCCGGATTGTCCTTATTCGTTTAATGTGGAATTTGGCGTTTTGAGTTTTCCGCGAAGCGCGATGTGGGAGTCCTGGACTTTTTTCTTCGAATGCCGAAGTTCACTTAATGAAGAGATTTGTATTGACGTGTTGACTGCGTAAATAATTTTTGAAACGTACATTGTTGTATTTGGCTAATTAATTGTTCTCCGTATTGCTGAAATGGAGCGAGTTGTTAGAATAAGTATCATTTTATAGAGTTGATTATTTATTGTCCATGTACATTGCTTGATTTTTTTGTGTCGTTTTTCACCGAACATAACACAATTTCAAAACCTACTTTTAAATGTTGCTCTGGGTTGTCAGTTGTATTAAATACTTAACGCTTAATCAGTGACTTTTAGCCTATCATCTCGGTCCTTTAAGCATACCTACGAAAACACTTTTTACCATCATATTTGACTGCCCCTCTAAAAAACGAATCATCAATTGACGGTAGCGTTTCCATGACGAATGTGTCAGCGGCGCCTTTGATAGTGCGGCACCATAGTCGTAAAGTGTTGGAATCGGAATAGGAGTGAAGTAAATCGGTGTGATTGCCATCGAATAGATCGATTCCGGATCGACTGTGATTATCTGGGATTGGAAGGGTCTTGGTAGTTGGAAATCGTTTTGTGTCGTCGATATTTTATTAAGATGGCTTTTTCGAAAGTAATATGTCACTGCTGCGTACCTAGAAATTTTTGTAAGAAACGCTAACAGGGGTAGGTATATTAAAAAACGAATATACTCATTTATTGGTTTATGTTGTACTTTTTTGTAGTATTTCTATACTTAGACAGTACCTACACATCGTCAACCTACAAGTATTTATAGCCTCGTTGTTAATAGGAACAAATAATTGATATTTTTTTGTCTTCGGTACCTAACTAACGGAAGACAAATAATCATTCATATATATACGTATGCGTAGTTTTACAAATGAATTTTAGCCCCCAGTAAAGTATCAAAATGCTCCACCAAACAACAATCGTTACAATTATGCAGTGCGTAAATAATCAAGTTAAATACACAAAAAAGATGGAACTCGTCTTCTCTAACTCGCTTCTATTGTTCCATAAGGTATTATGTCTGAGAGGCTGTAGGCCATACAAAAAATACTGCCTGTGTTGAGACATTTTTTAATACAGTTGCTCAAAAAGTGGTACTTTATGTAGCTGTATATCGTGCGCAAAGTTGGATTTCGCCCACTAGTGCATTTTACTTTTTAAATTTTTTTAAAACTGTTGGCCCAAGCCAACCGAAAAGTTTTAGAAGCAGACAGTTTACTTATTTATTTAATAAAGCATTTGGCATTAAAATACTATACTTCTATTATATTTAAAACATTAAAATTGCATATTAGACAAGTTAAATGGTTATCAAATATTAAAAAATCTAAAACTGTTTTCAAAAAGTAGCCTGATTGAGTAGACCAATGACCGGAAATGAGTATTATGCAAGACCACCGCGCCGGATGAATGAACGCTTGTTTTTTTTTCACCAAAACATACATTTATTTACGAATAAATTAAATATAAATTAATTACTGAATAAAATATAATTGTCTTTTCATGTTTGAATGTAATTAAACTACCATGTGACATAAAACCTCTCCCAATAGAGTTTTTGATTTAGCTGAATGCTGACAACCATGGCATGTCGAAAAAGGCTATCAATTAAAAGTCAAACTGACTTTTTAATTCCGTAATAATTTTGTAATGACGTATTGTTTTAATAGGTAATATTTTTGTGATATGTGCGATTTATACGATTGTTAAATAAAATGTATGTAAACTACGCCAGATGTAGACCAGGTACCTACGTGCAAAGCCCACAATGGCAAGTAAACAGATTTTGTTTTGTCTTTTTTAATTACCTACTGTTTTATTTAGTTTTGTTTCTTTGATATTTTTTCGGAACTGTATTAAAAACGTCGTTTGATATACGTGCGGAAGTGTCATTTTGCACGAGTCCCGACGGAGTTGTCTTAGCCCGAGCCGTGAGGCTTCACCACTTGCATTACATTGAAACTTTCCGCACTTGCATCAATAGTAGATTGTGTCTCAAGGGAGCAAAATAATATATTTACGGCGAGGGCGGTATATTGAATCCTGAGTGAAGCGAAAAATTCTATAGTAGAATCCTAAGCGTAGCGAGGGATTCTAAAGTAGAATCTTGAGCGTAGCGAGGGATTCAAGTGTTTACGTCCAAGACGGAAATAATTTTGCTACCGTGTGACACACTGCTTTTCACAAGGTCTATGAGGCTCGCTGCTAAAAACATGAAATATTTTACAAATGATTTCACTACAGAGTGTCACATACTGTTTTCCACACCTTCTATGAGGAAAAGAGTCATTGTTGCCCTCAAATGAGGGAAGAAAAGTACATCTTTGATCCCTCATTCGAGGGCAACAATAACTCTTTTCTAAATAGCAGGTGGGAAATAGTAGATTGTATGACAAGGGTCTAAAACGAGCCATATTACCACGAGATAGTTATTTTCCCGAACGAAGTGAGGGAAAATAGTTCGAGGGGTAATATGGCTTTTAGACCAGAGTTATACACTCTACTTTTCACTTCGATTGCGAGAAAATAAATAAACAAAGGTTAACCCACCCAAAATTAACAATAGATTCCACGGCGAAGATATATACTTTTGCAGCATGATTTTTTTTCTATACTCCTTTGACACACAAAACATAGACTGCGGTTCGCGCGCAACATTCACGCGCGAAAAAAGCTAACTGACCTTCCATTGAGCGCTTCAAAGTGTTGCTCGAACGATTTAACCACTGTTTTAATTATTGTGAAATAGGGACTACTACAAACTTAATCTTTAGACTCTTTAGAAAAAATAATTATGTTTCCAGATTGGTCGATTTTAGTAAAGCTGTATTCTGGTTGGTTAATACCCACAATACCAAATATTTTTTTAAGAGTTAAATTAGTGTTCTGTGATTGGTGGATTTAATAGGTGAAGTATTTTGATTGGTCAAATTCAAATGTTTTGTAAATCATAAATATGTATTCATATTTTCCCTAGGGGTTAAATGTACTACTTTAGCCCCGCTTGACAAGTCTAATATGACACACTTTTCGAGCATGAGAAGTGAAAAATGTATTATTTCATGTTTCATTGATGTAGCTTAAAAAAGGAGAGCTTTTTTTTGGTTATTATTTATGAACTTCTATGAAACGCAGATTTGACCTAAGTATTAACCACCGTTCGTCTCAAATAATTGTGAAGTTTCTTAAATGAACTTAAAAGCTTCCGCATTTCTAAGATTGTATTTAAACCAATTTTTAGAGTCCCGTAGCCAAAATGGCGAAGACGGAACCCTTATAGTTTCGCTATGCCTGTCCGTATGTCAAAGCCGATTTACTCGGAGACTATAAGTAACTACAATTATGAAATTTCGCAGGAAGGTGTAGTCTATGAACCGCTACATAAAAGTGATGTAAAATTACGAAGAAAAATTAACATAGGGGGCACTCCATACAATTAACCTGTATGGATAGGCCTATAAAAATTATAAAGAGGTTCCTTACATTTTTTTCCTTTTAAGCCGACCGTTCGTGAGATATTAGCTGTCAAAGTCTTAAAAAGTGTACCCTCCCGCCCCTCTAATTTCAAAACCATGAAGTTTGAAATTCATAAAAAATGGAGGTTGTGTACTTTAATAAATATTTTCAACGAAAATGGTATTGAACCAGGTAGGTCTAACCGTTTTTGAATTACCGCAGAAAAACTGCCTTTCCCAAACAAACGGAGGTAATTACCGTAAATTTCCTACGAACCTTTTTAATTAACAGCATAGGAAAGAGGATTTAAATGTGGACTAGTAGTAGTAGGCACGGCACGAAACCCTTCATGGTGCTTGGTCCGACACGCACTACGCCGGTTTTTTTGCCTAATAGGCTAGTTAAAAAGGAAGTTCAAACCAAATAGATTCTAATTTCAAATCTCTGCATGGTCGCAGCGGGCGCTAACGACATCTCTGAGTCGCTAAGTAGAACTATTGTCTAATTCGATTCGGTTAACTTTGGAGCTCGTCGGCTTTCTGTCAACTAGCTGTTATTTAGTGACGGTTGCGTATTTTTAAATCTGGAATGTGTTTTGTCGGCAAGTACAGTGAAATGTTTATCAGTTGAAGGTTGGAGTTCTACAGTTTTTTACTTTATCGCACAGTCCATATGATTTCTTTCCCTTTGGGTGGATAATAAATGTTGCATAGGAAGGCTGTTTATATTTTACTGTTCGTAAAAACAGGTATCTAGAAAGCCAAGTGACGCTAAGTTATACTAATTAGCCGTGCCGAGAATGCTTATATGTGTATTAGTTTTTACTTAATAACCATTTTAAATGTTACTATCGTTTTTGTGAAAAATAATAGTTGGATAATAATGGCATCATTGTACCTTTAGACAATTTCAATGGTAAATTTTGATTAAATTCAAATTGGTAGCACTATCACGACTACGCTTCGCCAACGGGCAACTAAAAGATTAACGATGTCTATATACTTATTACATAAAACAATATAAGCTTTCTCGACGTAGCTCATTTAAATAGAAATGAAACATAACAGCACCCGGCGTGCTAGGTACCTACTGAGAGGTCTAATTATGAACTTGCTAGGGTTGGCATACTCAATTATTATTGTAGTTTTTTAATCATTAAGATTTTAAATTTTATGTTGAAAATAAAAACATTTCCGAAACGTTCTTTGAATTCAGTTATGATCGATTGAAAAGTGCGTCTGTAACAATGTACGCGGTACCGATGGTGAAATTCTGCAGTCCATACCACCTGGGCAGCTACGGACCCCATGCGACGGCGCTGCAGGACCACTACTGGACGTACGTATACTAATCAATGCTCTATTTAGCCTAGGCGCACACTCATGGACCCGGAAGACGTAATAACAGCGTCCATCGACGTACCTGTTTGACGACCGGTTTAGCCTAGTGGGTAGTGCACCTGCCTGTGAAGCTGACGGTCCTGGGTTCGAATCCCAGTCAGGGCAAATATTTGTGTGATGAGCATGAATATTTGTTTCTGAGTCTTGGATGTTTTCTATATATTTAAGTATTTATATCTATTAAATATATCGTCGTCTAGTACCCATAACACAAGCCTTCTCGAGCTTACTGTGGGGCTAGTTCGATTTGTGTAAGATTGTCCTCTAATATTTATTTATTTACCTACTACGCATACTTATTCTATCGCTTTATTGGGCCCAGCCTATAAAGCCACAGTCAGTTTAAAAAAAAACTGTTTATCTAGCTTTTGATATCGCAGCAATTCAGTTTGTAACTTTCGGATGGTACGACCATTTGCTTAATTGCCGTTTTATTCTTGAGCTATGTTAATAATTCTCCCGAACGCAATCTGTAGTTTTAGACATAGAACTGAGAGAGGTTTTAGGACCAGATAATTTACACATCAGACAATAATACTAGTACCAAGCGAGACGGTCGTTACATTTTTGATAACGAACAACAGAGAGAGTTGTCCTTATCATAGTTTCACAGTATTTGTGCGCCTTACACTAAGTATTTGATTTTGAATGACAAACAAATTGATTGAGGCATACAAACTATTACCCGTCGAAATTAAGGGAGATGATTATCATAAGTGTTTTAAACAAGTTCTCAATTTAGGGGCATGCGATCATGGACTCTATTGTTAGACTCATGGACTCTGTTCTTCCTGCAAGCGTTTAGTAATAGCTAAATCTGTACAAGCACACTGTTTAACATTTATGACATAAAAAACAATAGCATTTAATACCAGTCGCGTCCCGACTTATATAATCGAATTTAAATTATCGGGCTAATTATTTTAATTGTCATAATTTATCTTTGTTCCAGAAAACCACCGGTAGATGGCGCTGGGAACGCGGCATCCGTCAACAGTCGGTGAGTTCATTCTATGGTTCAGAGTACCTACAACTTCTAATTTACCTTCGATTGAATTTCTGATTTCCTTTCAATCAGCTTTGAAAGTTTGAAACATAGACCAGAGAATCATAGATTACGTAACGTTTACGAACGTACTCTAAATGTCATTTCCCTTACTAAAAATGAGTACCTAAAGGAAGTTTGATACGTTAGAGATCTTATTTATGAAAATATTTAGGTTACCATATAGCCTTTGCTATATAGTAAGTAATAACTAAATTAGTAGAAACATCGTTTTTTGAAAACGGTTAATCCAATCTTCGTAAACAGCACTTTAGACTCCAGAGCCTCTTTTTGGCTAAACATTGAATAGGGGTCCAGGTCCAGATATCACTAAAAATGTAAAACCGGTAAGCAATTTGCGTTCCTTCATTAGCCGGTGACCAAAAAGTCGACATCGGGCAGAACGCCCAAAACGTGTTGCTCCGACATCGCGTCAGATCAGCGGCCATTCTGGCCGGCCGGATAACCGCGCCGCGGACAGGCGCGACCGATCGATGGTTCCGTACTGACGAAGAACTGCAGTCCCGTTACTGGCTTGTACGAAAACTCCCGAAAACCCTGGAATTTTGGGTTTACATACAAGACAATCTCAGGACTGCATATCCTACTTATTAAGAACTCGGGGGCCGGTGAGAATTATTATATAGGTACTATTATAAACAGAAGAAGGGACGCTCCTATATTCATGTCTGCTTTCTAAAAAAAATACAGACACATTTAAGTGGAGATGCGTCCCCTCCTATTAAACATTGCGAATGAAATACCGACTCAGGACGACTAATTTATGGAAAAAACGTACCTACCTAACCTCAGTTATGGTCAGGTATCGCGCGGCGCATATCACACTAAATTTAGAAATGGATAAAAAAGAGGTTTATAATTTGAACGAGTAAGACTGATATTCGAATGTCATATTTCAAACTGCCTGCAAAGACGAACTAATGAGGATTGGATAAAACAACCAGGCATACGGCACTCGGCAGATAAGAAAAAAACATGCTCAAAATTCGTATTATTATTGAATTACCTACTTAGAAATTAATTAGATTTTAGAATATATGTTTATTACTCCCGTATTACAAAGAATTCAGTTAAATGTTTTGATGTGTATTTCTTTCTAACTCAACATTTGAGAGGACCCCCAAAGCTATCCGATAATCCTGCATCTAAAAATGGTAATTTCTACTCTGTTCTCACGAACGAAACAAAGGATTGAGTGAAAAAAGAGCTAAATATTGAATGAGAAAAAAGGTACCCAATCACAATAAAATTACGCCGCGCGCACTGTAATTTCGTTTTCCAATCGGGCCGAGATGCGAACACTGGTAATCTATGATGTTATTAAAATCAGTATGAAATGAGGGGTAAATCTATTTAGAAAAATAATGTTTCCGATTGTCGCTGGTCGTAGTTTCGTATGTAGTAGACAGATAAATCATGTTTAACTTTTAGACTCAGACATTGACTGCCAATCGATACTTATCGCCAATTAACATTAGAATACTACAATAGGCATGTCGATTTGAGGCATCGATTTGGTACTAATGTACAATCCGAATTAAGGTTTTTTTTAAATAATAAATGAATTTAGTTGAAATTAGTAAGATATTAGAAATATTTAATTAGCTTGGGTTTTTGCCAGTATCTAGATACTGGCCAAAAGTAAACCGATTTTCAATAAATGAAAAAAAATCTTTTCATATACCGCTTGAGAGAACTTAATACCACAACCTAAAACGTTAGTTGGCTGTGTTCAAGTCAACATAGCATAAAAGTGTATATTTTTCTAAGCTGTTTAGTATGCGGGTAGCGTGCGGTAAGCCGGGCTTAAGACACTGGCTGAAAATAATGAAAAACCGCCACTCGCAGTAAGCCCGGGCAAATTAGATCTGGCGCGTCGGGAAAAAGTTTGACATTTTACTACGAATACAACTAAAAATATTCCCGTATACGAGTATGTCGACAGTAATACACATCGATAATTATGAGGATTGGTGTTTTTTGAAGAATGTCAGTGCCCATCTGTCCAAAGGACGTATTAATTTAATTATCCCAATACATGTGAGTAAGGCATTGTCACTGTTTTTATTGAAAATACTGGATGTTTCACATGATTAAACATACTCGAACCAACACACACTAACACGTTCCTTAAAAGGATCGGTGGTTTTAGCACAAACATCTAGGGTACTAGTAAGTATTTTTTTAGGTTATTTAAAATGTAGGTATACATATCTATAAAAAAGTTTTACAAATTTGCATATAATTCCACAAAGAGGCCTCTTAAGTGGCTCATATAATAACAGAGTAAATGAAAATAAACCGCGGCTCGTTATTTATTAAGTGCGACGATAGCCGTATTTAAATCGCGACCGTATCTCGCATGCTTTATTAATAACACAAATGTGGATTCGGCTCAGTTTATTATACTCATCTCATATCTACTACGATGGCCATCACTGATCGATATGTTTTTTATAATAATATCCGTTTAATAAAAATTTTAAACTTTGCAGAACTGTATAGTGTTCATAAATATTTGCGTAATTGGCACATTACAAAACTAACATGGACAATTGAGACAAGTAAAAAATTAGAAACTTATGCTTTAATATAGGGCAGTAGGGCCCGTTTGGATGACTTTACTTTGAAATAATCAATCATCATCCTCATCATCCTCCTAGCGTTTTCCCGATTGTGTCCTAGGAGAGCCCGGGATCCGCTTTGGCATCTAAAAACAAGATTTGGCGTAGGCACTAGTTTTACGAAAGCCACTGCCATCTGAAATTCCGACCTCAAGATGTTTTCCTTCACAAATTATACCTGTCAATCAATTAATTTAAATTATATGTACTCCTAGTAATGTGGTAATGTGCATTTAAATATGTAATAAAATATGCGATTATATACCGTTGTTAATTTAATCTTATGTGACATGTATAAAATGCAATGAAGTGCTTACATACAAACATACATAATAAGTAAAATAGGTGTTTTACCTTTCTTACGAATTTTCATGGAATAAAATAATTTTCAAATATTCATTGATCAATTGGGTAATTCCACCAAGGCGTTCCGCTGGAAGTATTGTAGGAGGCGTAATTGTAATTAATTAACATATTCATTGTGTGCATTGGAACTGGGTATGGGTAGAAACATCAACTCAAGATTCGTATGACAAGGCCATACAATTTTTTTTGTGGGTAGGTATTATACGAGTACTATGTATCTAATCTAGAAACTAAATGAAACAAAATTAACGTTAATAGCAAAGAATCTTAAAATAAGATAACAACATAATAGTCGTACTAACCGTTTCTCATCCTTTCCCAGACATAAATTATTATTAGAATTTACAACAAATCGAACCGAGCATAAATCGAATAACACAATAGCACGACTAATTACGAGTTACCTAGTAGGGACAGTAATCGAAACTCGGATCGTATGAATCGAATGATCGAATCGATTCCTTATGCGATGCGGCGGTTATTGTTTTTAATCAAACATATTTGCATATGCAACTTGTGCCGGGGTTTAAAATATGGAGCGATAAATGCGGTGTAAACAGCACTGGGAATAAAACTACGAATTCCATTTGAACGACTGGTTTTTCGTTGGATTTGGAATGGAATTATAATTATAGGGACACCATTTGAGTGACAACTACATATTTCTGATTAGCAGAAGCTATGATATTTATTATGTAAATGTTACTTGACAGCGTCGCGCATATTTAAGTTCTTAGACAACTATAGCAGTTGAACTTTTTACAGCTTAGATGGCATTACGCCATCGAAGTTGGAAGATTCTCCTCGCTCTTTTGTATGTGGGTAACAGACATTGTAAACTTCATATGTTTTTTTTATAAATTGTGGTGTATTTAACCTGTGAGCGTATATCAATTTCACGTCTCCATCAATTTCATTGGCAGGCACTATTCGTACAATTTGCGTATTTTGTGTAATAAATTAATAAATGAATATAATAATACTATCATGATGTTATAATGACGGGACATATCTTCATATTCTACTTTAAGAGTGGTAAAGTTATTTATCTACACATGTCTGTTAAAATGTTAGGAAAATTGTCTTAAATATATTTTGCTATAACTTAAAGAGCATTTTAAACCAAAACTATCGTTATAAAAATTCACCTGATATTATTCATCCAGCCAGCATCCATGCATCACAGCTATCTCCCTCACACTAGCACTAGCCCTGCATTCGATTAGGACCTCTCGCTCGCACCCACAGGTGCGTGACTAGCATACTCCGTAGTTTTCCTTACTTTATGACTTTTCCGTGAAAAATTACCTGGCCTGCAGATACCGGCCAAATGAGCTTTCAGGATTCTATCGACTTCCAGCTTACTGGTATGAAAAGATGCTGTGGTCATATGAAGGGTGCTTTGTTGTTCACGTTTGAGTAAAGGTTAAAATAAATTCATGGAAATATTCATAATTCGCGATATATATTCAAATTGGAGAAAACCTAAATGAAGGGTTCGGTCTAATGAGGTAATGTGACGTTATACTTCAGTTTCCTGGCAAATCCACACTTTACTAAAATGTGTTCTTCGTTCTATTTCGACATTTTAATCATTTGCATTACCTATTATCTATCTTTACTAGCGACTGTTGACTAGAGTTTAATTTAGGAGTCTGAAATGTAATCTCGCGTTTTTGGTCATATACGTAGGTATAATAGTTTAAAGTTTCGTGAACAAGGGGATCAGACAGTGAAACCGAAATAGGAGTGAGAAAAATGTTGCCCCTTTTTACAAAATCTGGCATTTACATGATAAAGAGTCGGCAGCTTTGTGACGCACAATGCCCTCATAGCTTCTTTCTCAACCTCATATCTCAACTTATAAAATTTAAATTTGAACTTTATTTTGGTTATAATATACTTTACTTTACAATCACAGCTGAGTAAGATAGAAGCTTGACAAAACATACTAAATTTATTTTTGATTTCTTCATATGTTTTGGGTGGTATTCATCAACTTCTTTTACAGTAAGCTTTTACTGCAAAAATAATTTAACTACTAATAAATGTACGTAGTTAATAATAATTAATTACGTATTTCAGTGTTACAAAAACCTTTTCCACAAGCCAGGTAAAATTTAATCTAATGTGCCTATTATATGTCACCATCCTTCTATATGTAGGTGTCTATTATAACATAAATATGACAGGATAAAAGTATTTATCACCTTACTGATAACAGCTAACGTAGTCTAGTCGGAGGTTTGTTCTGGATTTTCCCAGGTTTCCGTACATTGGGACTGATTTTCATAGAGCAACAACCAGGTCAAAATAACTATCATATGTCATATTGTTATGTTGGTTACATATAAACAATAATACAAGCGCCAACCCCAAATATTAGCCGTTAAAGAGTGTCTCCTCCGTTGACGATATCAAACTACTATATGTGTGTGTCTACTATCTTCTTTGTTATACATTCTCGAAAATATCACTAATGAAGGTGAGTGAAAATCGACTAGTTAATTGGATATTGTACATACAAACAAACATATGACATTACAGCTGAAGTTAATTATAACTGTAATAAAGAATCTACACTAATAAATGTCTCCGTTCTTAATTAGGACTCATATATTCCTAGCATCATGCTAGCGGTTCCGACACAAGAAACAAAAACAAGCTGAGTTTTTCTTAATTTGCCATGGATAAATTATCACAAGCAACTTTTTTTGGACTAATTGGTCTTTTGTTTTAAATATTTATCTGCGTTATCGCGATAGATAAGCGAGATAGCGATCAGCGACCAATTAAGCGTGTGCGGGTAGCAGCGTATTTACATTAGCCGTATGAATATACGGTGAGCTACTATACTCGTAAGGTGGCAAAAACATACCAACTGCAAAATTAATGATTAGGAATAAAAAACAAAGTTTGGTAATGTTGTGTTTGCCAATCTAAATAGACAATATGGGAAAGAAAAAGTGTACCTCCGTACATTTATTTTTCAGGTGTTCGCTGTGTGCCCTCATTAGACTAGGTTACATAACTTACAAATATAGTCGTAGATAAGACGTAGACCAATGAATGTTCACACTATAACATTCATTGGTCAATTCAGCCGGCACTTCACTCAGCCCGCGGGCCGAAATGCCCACAATGAAATTTATTAAAATGCGTAGGGACGGTAGGCCAGTTACGCGGTCTGCGTCAGTTTGCGGCCCTCTGAAGAACGAAATTTTTCAATCAAAGATATTAACATTTTAACATGTCCTAAAGAAATAGTGAGTCGCATGCGTTTTAATTAGTAGCTATTGAATGGGAATATATTAAAAAAAACAAGTGAATATCCTTTCAATTCATCAACTCATCCGAGTGGCCGCAAACTGGCGCATCAAATTAACAGGCCGTAAACCCACCTACAGACCCTACTTTTCAAATTGCGAATAAAGTAAAAAGTAGATAAGGTTGGGGTAATTACGCTTTTTTATAAACACTCTCGTGTTTTAGTTACACAATTCTTATAATTGGCAACCTTTATACCATGTCTTATATACTGAAACTTGTTGGCAATGACAAGTACCTACCAACGTAGGTATTAACGCCCTGATCTAACAAATATATTATATTTTATCACTCGTTGAATGAACATTTTTAGAAAATTTTAGGTTTATTAAGATACCTAACAGTCTTCTTATTTATTATTTTTGGAGTGGCTATTCAGTAATGCCTGAACATTTACGAGTTCTTAAATATGAGACAAGATGTCAATTTACAAATTAGTCGAATTCTCTGCTCCCGGTTCGTCCTTATTTGGATTTATAGCCTCGATTACGTCGCTCTTTGACCCCCGACTACTTACAGCCTCAGGTGGCATAACATGGACATGCCATAAAAATGTTTAAATACTACTAGTAAAATATATGTGTTATTAGACGTTCATATATATATATATATATATACGTGCTCTGGCAAAGGGTTCTTTATCAATAAGGACAATTTCTAATTCTGTGCCATTCCATTCTGTTCCATGCCGCCAAAAAATTTGCCTTAAAACTTGGTACGAGTATAATAATGACATGTAATAAACAACTATACTTTACTAAGTTCGATTTTAATTTCGTCGTCCTGATGTTATCTAAAAGGTTCCAAAACAGTAACTTCACTATAAAGTAATATTTTTGAAATTATGTTATAAAAATGACGATCGTTCCAATACAAAGGTGCGTTTTGCGGAAAAGATACAGAATATACCTACCACGCTTATAACTTATAATTATGTCATTATTTATTCTTTTGACTTAGATTTTTCGCCATTTGATTAAGAATTTGATTTTTGAAGCATACATCATTTTTAAGCCGTCGTCTCCCAGCAAAAAAAATAAACAATAGCATTCTTTTGTAATGAGTCCTTGGATCCCAGGGACCGGTAGACGAGAGGGGGGGGCAACCACAGCAAAAGATGTATTTAAAAGCTTTAGGTAATTTTCGTGCCTTGACATAGCCGCGGACAAGGTCGAAAGTCGTGGTTCGTGGTCTTATAATACTTAGCTAGCTCGGCTCTCAATTTAAGCACTTGCGCCAAACAACAATTTTGCAGCCTTTCATAACAAATAACAGATATCAAAATTTATTCAGACAAATTTAGTATAATCCGATGTCGTAATTCCTGTGGTTCCATGTCATATGATGCCATAATTGCAGACAAGTATTTTACTTATGGTGCATCCACGAGTAGATAATTAAATTATACCACACAAAGGCAATACTAAATTACTATAATTGAATAAAATGTTGATGTTTTTCACCCATACGGCATATTATAATAATCACATATAATGATTTTAATCAAATTCTTCGTGTTTTTGTGTTGTTCAGTACAAAAACGAAATTCAGCAGAAAAATATCAATTAAGTTACAATCGCGATACCTCACAGCGTAAAGTTTGTTTTTATCGCGGCACATAATATCATTAAACACACATAACGTAAAATAACATAAAAACTGGGCAAGAGCATATCCGCACTTATCTTACGATCTGGATCGTTATTAAACAGACGGTATTGCATTAATTTATTCGTCAACGCTTTTAATTTGCTCGTTGGTGTTTAGCATTTAAAAAATCTTTTAGGGTTCAGTCTAAATTACATAAACCCTTTCAGAGCTTTATTTGTAAGCAATATAACCTGTGTCATTTCTTGTAATTTTTTAAACATAATATTCTATTCCTATATCTATATCCTATTTCTACGAAATATTAGTCCTTATGTAACGAGTTACCAAAATTTGATTACACAGATCGGATCTTACTCGTGTTCGGCCTTAGCGTGTAGCGTGTAGTAAGTGATTTGGAGTGTAAGCTTATATTATTTCATTGAGTAAATAAGTAAAGTCTGATGTAATAAGCTTTCTAGGTTTGTACGTTTAATTTACATATAAAATACTTGTATTCTGTAAAAACATATGCATATTGGTATTCGGTTAAAAACAAATCATCGTCCCTCGAAGATATACGGAACTGGAATCTGACGAGGCCGGCACACTCTTTGCCGATTTTTTTTTTTCAAATTATTCTCAAGCTCCCCAATTAGTAGGGGCGAGTAATTTATTTGCTCTTAATAAGAAAATTCGAGTTTTTCGCCGCTTGTTTAAAAGGTGTCAGACTTTTAATTAGATTCTTTGGATTGCGTTTATTATGTGCGTTTTGTTAATGAAACTTGAATCCAGTAGGTACCTTAACTAACTGCCGCTTTGTAGTTTCGATAAAAAACGAACGTTTTTGTATAATTTGCTGTCGCAAATATCACAATATGTAACAATAAGGAATTTCTGAATTTCTACGAGCGTCATCATCGTCCTCCTAACGTTATCCCAGTACATTTGCAACCTGAAGGATGCCCGGGGTCCGCTACCTAATCCCAAGTTTTGGTGTAGGCACTACTTTTTACGGAAGCGACTGCCATCTGAAATTCTACGAGTTTTTCTGCAATATCTGGGAAATACCTATCTATATATCTCGAAAAGAAATTCTAATAATATCGGTACATGACTTTATTATCACTAAATAAATAAGATTTTTGAACTAGTACATAACATATTTTTGAAAAATTATAAAACAGGCCCTGGCCAATACTAGATTCCATTTTCTAACTAGCGAATGGGTAAAACTAATGAGTATAGTAAAATACCTACACAATATATACTCGTACCAATCAATGTTAAAATTAGAGACGCGCCGTTACTAGGAATGTTCCTGATTTTGTATAGGCAATATTTCCGACCGGGAATATTCCCCAATACCAAATAGGGAATATTCCCGGTAATGCACATTTGTACTTACAATTCTGCACTTCTTCACGGTTGGCGAAATGCGTTAGATATTTTCCCAAAAAGCAGTAAAAAGCCGATAAACATCACAATACGAGTAACTAATGTCCAGCCACTACGCATTTCCTAATATCATAATCTTACATAGAAATGCTTTCACTAGTACAAGCGTGGACACCCTTAAAATATTTCCTAAACCTACGACCAAGCTGTTTCCTGTTTTAAAAACTTGTATATAAAACACATTGTTCACTGAACTCAACACTGAATGCAGTTATTCTTTTTCGCGAACTAATTTGTACTTTAGGTAACGGTTTTTAGTTCTATTTTTGTCCGAATTTGAACAATTCGTGGTGAAATGAAGTGCCCGGGCTATTAGGCCGGGATTAGAGACTGAGTGCGATCGGGTGACCACGTCATGGTATTAAAACCGGGATTTAGTCACTTGTTTTGTTTGAGGGTTAAATGAGATTTGGCTTAATGAAGCATAGGTTAGCTGACTGAGATCTTTTAAATGGATAAATTTGATTTTGCTTACCCACTTTATGTTCTTAAAGTATAGTTTCTAATACAACATGCTAAATGGAACATTTTTATTAGTCTTATTATTTGTATAAATTACGATTCATGGGTCAGAAGCCTGAGTAATAGGATTCCGTTGGCACCCTTATGGGTACAGAAGTCTAAAAAGTTAAGCTGTTATAAATACCTACCTAATTTAACTTTTATTTAATTTGTATTTTTTCATCGAATACTTGTTTCTCAATGGCAGTGTATGGTTATATCTTCATTAAGAAAAAATATATATAGGTAATATTATAAAGGGTCGGCAACGAGCACGTGACTCCTTTGGAGTTGCGGGCGTCTGTAGGCTGCGGTGACCGCTTACCATCAGGTGGACCGTACGCTTGTTTGCCACCGGCGTTCTATAAAAAAAATATAGGTACAAAATTGAGGGCGATCTGACGTATTCTTTTATTTTTGCCTATTTTAAAGGTGAAGTACCTACCTAGATTAGATAAAAGGACAATTAATCTGAAAAACAATTGAATTAATTTCCATAAATAATTTGGCAACGTTTAGCTTCCGTTAAGGGCGCGAATGACGGATTGGGCGATTAGCGCGACACGACGGCGACACGGCGCCGACATCGCTGTTATTAATAACCTGATGGGGTTAATTAAAGCAAACAACGGGTTTTGCGCCCTACTGGAAGTGTTAATGAGCCTGTGTCATTTTAGGGCGGGGTTAGAATTTTTAGTGGTGTTGACGTTAGTCAGTTAATAATTTAAGAAAATATATTTTAAATATTTTATTCACAGTTTTTAAAAAACTTTTCTTAGCAGCGTAGGTAGTAAGGGCTCGTAATAATGTTAATTTGCATTTTGAATCTGACTATTCATATCATATCATATCATATCATTTATTTGCATTGATCATACATCGTCGTACATAATATACATGTCAAAAATAATAACCATGAGCTATATAAATTAACATTGAAATTAATAAAGTTATATTCTGTTTATAACAGTAAGTAGGTTTTCTTTTTCTTTGCCATGCCAATCAAATATCTACTTTTCCAGGGCAACATAAAAAATGGGATTCATTGTTATTATACCGATGAAATAATATAATTTTTAAAGAATTCCTTTTATGCGCTTGTTACTGAGGCAAAACGAAACTACAATCCAACGTAGAAAGAACCCTTCGCTACAAACTATACATTATGACGGATTGCCATCATACAAACCCTTCTAAAAAAAGTAGTAGACGGTAGCGTCTCTAGACACCGCGTCGTGTCAACTGTCTACTCACAATCGCGACATTTGTCAGAGGGGCCACTTAATCAAAGAATCACAATGCTAGGCATTAATATTTATTAGAATTAGCCGCTAGTCGGATTCGAGTCGGTGTGGCCCTTTAATTGTTTGGTTGGGTTTCAACTGTTCCAAGACGTATTGAAGGTTTAAAATGGCTCCTTAGAATTTTTTTCGTACCTATATCTGTCGATGACAAGCGTTTTATGCGCTCCGTATTATGACTAATTGGGATTGCAGGGGTTAATGGTTACGTTGAATGTTTGCAGTATTACAATTTATTAATAACTAGTATTTTTTGGAATTACCTTTTTCGGCGGCATAGTAAAAGTGGTTCAGAATCATGGATAAAATCGCATTTTTTTTGTATCTAGACCTATGGTTACACCTTGTACATATATCTACTGCAGATTCTCGCAGCATAGGTAAACCTACGCTACCGATTGAGTACTTAATTTTGAAGTTTCATGTGTATTGCATAATATATTTTTTCTACAATATGCGAGCAATTTAAAAAATATTTATTTTTCTAAGAACAAATTAATTAATATTTTAATCCCTAAATATTAAATCAACTATAACAAATAATAACGCCTACGGAAATATGTAACATGTAAAATATCTGCTTCGTAGTTCCCTAACAGTATTCAGGAAACAGATTGGATAATGCAAATCTGACGTGTTGTTTAACACATCAAACTTCAATAATCAAAGGGCGCGTTCACACAGGCGCGCGGCGTCGAGCATGCGACATCGAAGATTAACAATGGTCTGATGTACCTACTTGTTAAATACGACTTCATCCATAGTTATTAATACTTATTCATATTTGATATTGATTTTATTTTGCCAATGTAGCCTTCTGGGCACCCTACCCGCTGATGGAAAAGGAATACAAATTAAATACTAATGTAACATATTTTAGACAGTTAATTTATAACGTGAAGATTTTACAAAATGTAGCTTAATAGATACTTACATAAATATCGAGAGAGTATTGCAAATATTATAGAAACTAAAAACTAATTCTAAACAACTTGCAATCTTGTGAAAAAACCTGCACAATGTCCCTGTTCTCCTGAATCAAATCGTATCTATGCTCTGTTCTATGGCAATCCTTACGGATTTAGTTAACATATGTACCGCAGGGTTGGCAGCCATAAATAATAATTCGGAGCGAGATAAATCGACATATGCTAATACGGCCAAATTATTTATTGAGGGGAGCCTCTAGCAGGAGAAAGCGAGACGCTGCCTTTTGTTTTAAGGAATTTCTTGAAAATCAGAGTTGGCTGCAGCTTGCAGTTTAATTTATTTTTCTAATGATATTTTAACTATCAGTTAAGTCCTAAATTATAATGGCACATATCATACTATTATAATACCAGCTAACATTATATTGGGGCATATATTTATTTTATTTATCTCTTGGATTTATTTCAACGTGATTTCAACGGTATAGTATTAAATACCTAGTAATTGTAGTAATTACCTAATAATTAATGAACAGGAACAATTAAATATGTAATTTAATTTAACCGTTAACTTAGAAAAATAATTAACACGCATATAACCGGACTCCGTGCACGGTAGCTTTAAGCCAGGTTTTTTCACTCGCGCTCACGCCCTGCAGGATTTTCACCCGTGTGACAAAGTGACTTTCCTAAGCCAAGACGCGTGTTTTATTGGACTTATTTATCAAGAACTCTGTATTTTCCCCGTTTGTAATAAATCAGTGTTGCCGTTTATTGAGTTTATTAGATCGATTTTGTTTGATTTATTTTGGTATTGTTTTTTAAGTTGGCAAGTGTTGAACAAACGTACAATAACTTTCTTAATATTACTTATGCAACGTGTGATGGTTTATTTGTAGAAATTTATAGTCTCTTTTAGCTGGAAGTTAAATTAAATTTAAACATACGAATTTATACCTAAACAAGTAACAAAAAAAAATTATACACAAAATACTATAGTGTTTTGGTTCACCTGCTTAGTAATAGTATATTTATACCTTTTTTGTTTTACTTGATATAGTCCTCAAAACGCTGCAATCTAAAGTGCACCATAAGTTAAAAGTGAAGTTAAATGTGACGGAATAAGTTTTCCATATGCAAATAGGGCCGTTAGGAGTTTGATTAAAACCGGGAATAACTGGAACGGCTCCTGCCGCTCCGTTTAACTCAACTTGGCTTTAAGTTATGACGGCACTTCGCTTAATGGCAAATAACTTTGTTTTCGTATGAAAAATTTGCTTTAAAACATATTTTTACTGTAGCAACAGACATGTAGAATACACATGTAGCAACTTAATATTTTGAATTATGGTAATAAAAAGAACTGTAGCAATATAACATATGTCTATGTTTTTTTAGCTTCTGTATTCTTCTCATAAATAAGTGAATAAATGTTAATCATTTAAGTTATATATTTTTTTACTATCATATTTCTTGAACATATTGCCAGTAATCTATTTAGTTTCCAAAAATATAAATAGTAGTTACCGAGTTGAACAAATTATTTATAACTTAATGGTGAGCAATATTCATGTGATTATTGTGGTTTTCATTTATAGATTTTCCTTGGTTTTCTATCTCTTATATTCCTTAATATGTGCTATTATATATTCCATTTAAAACATTTTACTAATTTTCTTAGTAACCTTCAAAATGAGCTTCCTGTGTGCCTATACTGCCGTCCCAAGAAGAAAAACCATAAGTGACATTTTTTGCAAAATGGACTTATTACCAGCCTTGTAAAAAAAAAGTGATCTTTCTCTCTAGGAGATATAGTACTATATCTTTTGTAGATCACGATTTAGACAACCACAAGTGCATAATTTACAAGAAATCTAAAGTTTTTTGGCTTTATCTCGAAACTAACTTTTTGTCACTTATGGTTTTTCTCCTTGAGACGGCAGTATATACCTACCCGTCACCCCCGATAATTTATACTTATTCATAAAAATTGTCTATTACGATATGTCAAAACAAAATATCTACACACGTTCTTGAAAAAAATCTTAATCAGTTTTCCCTCAGGATCAGAGGGCAGGGGTGGCAAACATTTATTTACATAAAGGAAATGAACAGGAAGACGAGCGAATAGAGTGCGATATTAATTGCGTTGGGTTGACGACTTCTGATACGAGTGATTAATTAGATGAAGTGTTGATTTGTACAAGTTGCGTTGTGAATAATAAATGTTCTCGTAATAGTACTCATTAGCGAAATAGGCGCAGCGATAAATCAAGTTAAAACGGTGACAGAACGTAACATGTACTCGTAGTTTAATGTGACACATATTAAGTTCTATTTTTTATAATTTGTAGTTATACTAGTATTCTAGTTATTTTTAAATGGTAAACGATTCGAAATGTTCAAATCTGAATACGGGTCATACTTAGTTGAAAAAACAAAAGTCGTCCCTCCTGTGGTCAATAGTTAACGTCTTATGTGCATGTTAGCTATGTTTTTATTACAGGGATTTACAGAAACAGAGACACTGTTTATGCGGATTACTGGTCCAATCCAAAATTAAGCTTTGTAGCCCTTAACTTTTGGTATGTCCACAGAAAAAACGCGAACCTAAATCCGTGTTTGACCCATACACGCTTATTAATAATAAATCTATAAATCTAACCCAAAAACAATTTACAAGGAAATCTTATATAAAAGCCTTAAAAGTAAAATATAATAAAGGTGCATGGTAATAAAACAAAGATGCATTGAAAAATACATCCACATTTTTGTCCATACCCTAGCAAGTCCTCCAATAGAGATGCGTACGCATAATTATTGACTACGATTACAAAGATATATTTGATACTAACTAGTGATGGTATCAAATACGCATGATAAGTATGCGGGTGCGCATGCAAAGGTAATACATTGGATTCCGCGGTTACCGAGTGATTCATGCGAACAGGTTAAGGCAAATATTGACCAATAATTATTAGAAACCTTGAAGGCGGAATTGTATAAAATAATAGTGGTTGCGAACGATTTGATTGTAACTGTGTTGATAAAGATTGGGTATTAAAGGCAAATAGACTGAATTAATATTTTATAAGTTTTACGATACCCATACTGTAAATTTAAATAGTTTTAAATATGCTCAATTTTATTATGTTTAATATAAGTACAATATCTAAATGTGATATTTAACATATATGTAGGTATGTTAATAACAAACTAGATATTACCTTTAAGCTGCCCGTACGTCAGTCATTATATACTAAATTATAATAACACATTTGATTATAAATTTATTTTCACGTAAGACACGTAGGTAGTTTTTAAAATTAGAGTTAAAGACTACCTACGTGTCTTACGTGAAAATAAATTTATAATCGTCCTACTGTTTGTCACCTGTTATTCAACCACGAAAAAACGCCTAAACGGATTATGTTCAAACTTGGTATACAAAGAGTCTATAGTCTGAGTCTATAATCTTTAGGTTACTTTTTATCCCGAAAATCATCCCTAAAGGCGATGAAATAGCGAGTGGAAGTTTGCGCGGATGAAGTCGCGGGCTTGTGCCCGCTACTACTAGCTTGTGCTAGTGTAGACATAAAAAGAGGTCCAAATACACAATCGGTAAACCTGTGTATGATTTCATTTGTGTTTATAAATAGAAATCTAGTAACACAAAGGAATAGATTAGATACAAATATACAATGATAGATCAAAGCTAAAGTAGATATTCACCAAAGAACTCTCACTCCTAGAAAGGTTTTCCCATTAGTAATAAGACTAGTAATGGCCTAGTATTACAATAATTAACACCGTCCTCTCGAGGGTACTCGGAGAATACAATTTGGTTTTACGAGCTGCCCCGCTCAGCGTCTTTAGCCTAATAGAAGCGAGACATGGGAAAAAGAACGCCAAGTTATTACATGAATTAGTCAATATTTTCTGTGATAAATGATTATGATATGCACATTATTGTAATACTTAGTGTCAGTAGTAGGTTTAAAGTATTTGAAGACGTAATACCAAAATAATGTTTTCACATAATTAGTCACGGCTTATTTTTAAAATCCGTTTATCAGTTTTATCGCCGAGTAATAATCGCGCAAACTGAAGCCAATAAATTATTTTCGCAATGTTTATTGATTTGCTATAAGCTATCATGCTTTCAATTCAACACCGAATAAAACCTAAGGGGAAATTTATAATTTTCTTTCTTGTAACTATTTCACAACAAACAAATCATACTTGGATAATTCTCTAACTACTTTAAAATCATCAAATCCCGGAAAACAAGCATGTCTTCCAAAACTCCAAGTCAAGCGAGAGCCATTCGATGTCATTAACTGTCATTAAAATACGCAAGAGTGTCATTAAGGAGGCGGTAAACTGGAGCCGCGAAGTGAAGTGCCGAGGCTCACGGCTCGCTGGGGATTCGTCTGTCACCGCCTTAAGTCGCAAGTTTTAAAAGGGTGATTGCTCTTAGAATTCTCCACCACTTCTTCTATTTTTTCTATGTCCTAGTAAGATGAATACACTCCTATGACTATAGGCTAGGGCCATTAGAATTTGCATTAGAATCTTGAAATAGATACCTACATAATTATTAAAATATATCCGCTGGGTTGAATAAATTTTCACATCAATCACACAAGAATAAATAAAAATCGGAACAAATGTCGAATGCTATATATTCCGTTTACTACTCAAAACAAACGCTTAATATACATCGTACTAAAAGCTATAAGCCCTACTAAGTTGCACATACGAGTATTATCATCTTGATAAAAGAAATACCTCACGCCATGAAAAAGACGCCAACAATGATCAGATCAAGTGTACAACAAAACGTAATGGAAATCGAAAAGTGCCTTTTTCCTAAAAGGTATTTTCTGATAACACCGCTCACGCAACGCGAGGCATCCGTAACAATGCTGCATCGCCATTATGAAGAACTGATTCCGCCTTATATGAGATAGAACGCCTTTTTGAGTATTTCATTTATGACCTTACAACCTATTCGCTAATATAACACCGGATAGGCAATAAAAACCCTTAACTAAAAGCTACGAAGGTCCTCATTGGCACGCAACCCCGACAGAGATCCATCAGCAGACGCGTAAAGGAAAATGACTTCTGTCTGATTTGACATTAAATAGAGGATGCAATGCATGAGACGAAATTAAAAAGCAGAGCCGAGAAAAAGAATGCCATTGGAAGGCAGTGTCGACGCGTTGTTTAGTAAAATGTGCAATCATATAGAAAACGAATCGGACAAAAAGTTGTATTATCCGATATTATTATACAAGGGACGATTGTTCGCGCGATTTCGTGCGAAAAAATTGCAGGGCTGAGGCGTTAGGTGTTCATTTATTTCATTTCGAATTCTCGAGTTCAGATGAGTCGGCTTAATTGATCGATTATTGAATCGGGTAGCGTTCGAGTTTGATTTTTGCGACGAATGCTCATTAGTTTTGAAGAGTTAATGTTGTTTAATGCGTTATGAATGAATGGATCAAAGTTTATTTACAGAACTGACAGACCGTATGGTACTTATATGGCCAAAACCGAGCACTGTAAATGTAGCCAAAAAATCTTGAGTGCTCGGTTACATTAGGTATCTTCTTAACACACTTACTAAATAATTTCCTATCAATAATATGAACAGTGTTTTCTCAACATGAAAACAAAATTTCCTTTTCCCGCATAATAATACCATTTCTCGACTGCAATAGAACTCAATACTGCGAGCTCAAAGAATATAAAAATAAAACAGATCCGCCTGCGGTCATTCTCCATTTATTATTTATCAATTGTATAAATTATTGAATAGAAATATCCCTGAGTGCGGTGGCCTGACCCCTGGAATGGGCCGGGTCACTTTTACGACCCGCCGCCGCTATGCATCTCGATTTATTGGCGAACTACTCCGATAACCGGGTTTACTTGTATTGCTGTTTTTATCACTCATAAAGTAAATATGCATTTTGAGGAAAAAATATTGAGTAGATAGCCTTAAAGGTGAATTCGGAAGGTGGGTTCGGTTAAATGTGTGTACAAAGATTACCTAAATTAGTTAGAACCTGGCGAACATCACTAAAATTGTAATATTTTTAGAAAACTGTTGAGTCCATTAATTTACTACTTTTTTGCTAATTAATTTTTTTTTTTATTTATTTGCTTGCAAACCGATGCAATTTTATACAGTAAGTTTGTCAAAATAAATAAAGATAGTTGCAGTACTTTTATCTCACGAGCACAGGTTAGCCATAGTTGTAGTTGTGACGCATACGAAAACATAGACAATGTGAACGCATAGCTCCTACTCTAACGCAGACCTAGACAGTGTGCATGTATATCTCAACACACAACCCGCGCTCGTGAGATAAGAGTAAGTACTGTACGAAAATTGTAAGAAATGAAGCTTTAGATATATACACAATGTGGACCACCGAGTATAGTAGAGTAACTTATAAATGCCAATATTCTGCACAGCGCGTTTTTCCTGCGCGCGAGCAAGTGCGTAATTTATGGGCTCTTTGACTTACGCGGGTTTGATGCGGCCGCCACGGTTATTTTATTACCTATGTCACTTTCTTTCTTTGAACAAAAAATACATATCGTTGACATTATATAATTCGAATAATTAGCTAGAGCCGTTTACAAATTGAAGTTCTTGTCTTTTTCTCTGCTACGAATATGACAATCATATGATTATTGATTATAATCGATGACAAAGAGCAATGTGACTATAGAGCAAAAAAGTAGATACATTCTTTATAGTCGCTTGTACGTTTATAATTGTACTTAGAATATTGTTGATCTTACCAGAGAAAAAAACTTGACTGGTGAATAAATCCAAATTTTAACATATATGTATTATATTATTATGATAAAGTTTCTATTATAAAACCGATAATCAACGAAGAACCGCACCACGTATAACCGTCCCACTCATAAATGTCCATATTTTGCGCGAGTGCGTTATTTATGGGCTTTTTGACTTGGCGGCTTGATCCGGCCGCGCCGCTTATTTTATATAACGTTACTTTTCGGAAATTGTAGCAATTTTGCATCTGACTTTCTTATTCATGTAGGATTTTATAATTCAGTAGTCTGGCTAATTACGGCTAAGTACATACGGACTAGAGAATTGTGGTAAATATACAATTTCGACGTGTAAGCAAAAAATAATCGTTCAATACGTAACGTGAAATATGATGTACCATACCAGAATCAAGAAATATTCCAAAGGAAAAAAAATGTTTGTTTTCACATAAATACTTTGCATTAAAATGACGATCAATCATTGAGTCGAAAAACTATATATTATACTTAACATAAGCGAACAAAATATAAATATTCTCTTTTGATTGTGTCAGAGTAGTCAAATCAAGATAGATTTATCCTATAAATATTAGAATCTGAAATCGTGCTTAACATACATTCATACTCATACTCATATATTTATAATGCACAAATACATTACACGTCAAAAGTTTCATACATTTTACAAGTCGTTTCTTATTTATTTTTTTAATTATTATAATTTATAATTCAAGACCATTCCATATAAATAAATAAATGGACACTATATCTAATACTGGACCATATCGTAAAAGAAAAAAAGTGAGCAGTTGTAGAGGTTTTGTATCTACTTCTCTACTGCCAAGTAAAGTCCTGATGATAGTTCCGGGCAGTGAAAGGAATTGAAAGGCCGGCCCTTGTTGCCGGCATCCTCCTTATCGGGTCCTAAATTTGAGCCCGATTACTTTTTACAAGGCGGCACAAGCGAGAAGATGATCGTACTGAATTCCCTTGAAGACATTGTGCTCAAATGTTATAGTTCAATTAATCTAGTTGTGAAAAGTAGGTTGCAGGTTCACTTCACTGGCTATAACGCGTACCTGTTATGAATCTGGGGATCAAATAATATATTCTATGTATACTATGAGTACTACATACACTTATATACTTCTACTTCCTCGGTTACTTAACTTACTGCTGTGGCACAACGACCCGAAGTGGACTTGGCCTCCGGCACCAAAGACCGCCAGGCTTCCCTGTCCCTAGCCATTTTTGTCCAGTCGTCGACAGTCTGGAGCTCAGTTGTCCCTCTGGACTTCCTCGCCCCATCGGTATCTAGGACGCCCAACAGGTCTTTGACCAGATGGATGACCCGAGTACGCTCTCCGGACTGCACGATCGTCACCCATTCGGAATACGTGCCCGAGCTATCGGAGTCTTGCAGATTTCGTTTCTCTGGCTCGGACTCTAGATCTTCGATTTCTCGATTTTTACGGCTCAACTGGCTGGTTACATAATTAAAAATATTAGTCTCACTCACACTCGTGTTGTAATATTTTTATGGTACCTATTGTAAAGTGGGTAAACAATTTAGGATTTGCACTGTGATCCTAAAAACTGTTACTACAATATGAATAAGTATAGGTACCATATGCTCTTGTTGTTTTTCTATTGATTATCTGACAAAAGAAGCAATTTAAAAGTAGACGAATGAAGTCCTTAACTATCTACATTTTTTTACTCTTTTAAGTATTTCGACACGGGTTGCAGTAATTAAATATTTTTAAGTGGTGGAGGGTAACTGGTGTTCTGCCATGTATTGTTATTATATAAAAGACGTTTTGAGTCTTCAGGGTTTGTATTTCTTGACTTTTCTCAATAATCTTTATATTACATAATATTTAATACGGAGCTACATGTTACCTACTGTTAAGAGCAATGGTGGTAAAGAGGCAGCTGTCAAAGTGACATTATGAAACATAGATATTTTTCTAAAGGTGCGTAGCCACAGTAATAAGGTACGTACAAACACTACTACAGCAACTACTATGGATATCTTGTTAAGTTGCGATTAAAGGTAAATGAAATAAAAAGAAAATAACAAGACAAGTCCGTTAACGAATCCAAAGCGTTTTATTAATAGATTCATCTATATACTCGTATGATTATTATTCTTGAGGCCTCCCGAGGGTGCGTTGTGTGAATGATGGACCTGCATTTGTCTTTAGCTATCAATGCAACGAACCCTCATATCAATAAGGTGTCGACAACTACTCTCGGGAAAAGGGTCTATCAAGTAGGCCGTATACGCTTTTTTGTCACAGTCATAGTATAAAACACTTGATCAATGGAGCGAGTGACACGAAATCGTTGATTTCTTGTCACTCGCTCCAGCCCCCAACTATTGTCTTAACCCAAGATCGAACCAACTAAAAATGCATCAGATACTCAGTTATGTCTCATAAAATGGCCTCAACCGATAAATGTGCCCTCGAAAGTCGGAGAACGGCACTTAGTGGGTTTTGCTACTGGGCTATTGGATTTTATTGTTTTGTATTATCATAAAGGTCAAGTTTCGTAAATTTTCTTCGGCTTTTTACGTGTGTTTAAATTGTGGAAATTGGCCCGGATAAAAGGGATACGGGGTATTTATTTATTACACGGGGGCACTATTTGACTTTGTTTGTTTTGATACTTGATACTTTTCCGACCTGATTTGGTACGCCATGGTGTGTAGTTTTATTAGGGCAAAAAATGCGCAAAGTTCTCAC
Source organism: Epiblema foenella (assembly GCA_963556455.1). NCBI lineage: Eukaryota > Metazoa > Arthropoda > Insecta > Lepidoptera > Tortricidae > Epiblema > Epiblema foenella. Next base: position 26,230,486 of record OY747096.1, on the reverse strand, counting down.
CTTCCTAGTGATTCCCATAATGATAACCTTCAAAATTTCCTGAAAATGATTGGTATACTAAAAACTGGGTTAATTTTTATAGATGTCTACAATACAATGCAGTATGTTTAACTGATCCCCACATTTGGATTTCAATTAACTGTAAGCAAAAGAGACTGCTACTCTTGCTTTATGATTTATCTCACAATGTAAGTGAGCCTCGTCAAGAAAATATTCACTGAACAGGTAAAGATAGAAAAACTGTCCCTACTGAATCGCGTACAGGGCTGCAATTAACAAAATAAACCACGGCTGCGCTGTATATGTACCATTATAATCTGATCTCCGATAACGCATTGTTGTTACCAATTTAATGGTCATGTTATACTAGAGATGAGCTTACAGTAGCTGCAAACAAGTGCATGAATATGGGGTCTGAATCGCTTGCTAATAAGACCGGTGCGCAAGAACAGGCCAGCGTAATGTAAAGCACTGACGTTTGACTGACAGCTCCCTGCTGAGTATCCGTACACTAGGGTTGTCACTTGCCAGACACCACTATGTGTGTCAAAGCATATCAAAATTGATCAGATCCTCGTTGTACGCTACATAGATATATCTATATTTTATATTCCGTTTTGACGCAATTCAACTTTCTTTACTATTTCGCGTGGATTAATATGCGTTGTCACATGTCAAAATCACACCGCAGCGGAAGGGTCGTGGTCGTAGATTTACCTACTAGTACAAAATCAAAATCAAAACATTTATTCTGCAAATAGGCCTCAAGGGCACTTTGAAAGTCATAAAAAGTGTGCCCCCCCCCCCCTCTGATTTCCAAACTATGACGTTTAAAATTATGATTAAAATTGAGGTGATGTGCATTAATAAATAATATGCCTACTATAATTTATATTTTTGAGTTAAATAAAAAAAATACTTTCAACGATTTTCGATTGTCGAGGACAATTATGTCAATATTTTAATTGATTTCATTGTGTAACCATAAATTAGCCATAATTATAAAATGTATAAGTAACTAATTTTCATTACACCGTGGAATCAATTAAAATGTTAATGATGTTCGTTACTATGTGCTTGCTGGAGAGTTCAACAATAGCTACCTAAGTCATTATGTTGGTACTACTGATATTCTAGCTTAAACGTAGTCTTAATGTTTAGTGTTTCCTTTAAGTAATATTATCTGTGGCACTTGTCGTCAAACCTACACTGCTTCTTGTGCTACCCTTCATAGTGTCACAATACATATTTTCCTGAAATTAACATCTTTTACTCATGCTGCCCTTCCCGCAACCAAAGTATCTACGTAACACTATGTACAAAATAATTGTATTCGCCCTTATAGTAGAAATTATAAAATGAGCTGGTTACTCATTTCTTGTTATTAGAATAGGAAAAATGAAGTCATAGTTTTACCAGTTTTATAAAAATCCGTTAGACCTTATGTCGGTTTGTTATGTCAAAAAATGTACCGAGTTACTGAAATTTGATCTGACATTTGGTCTAACGGATCTTTATAAAACCCGACCTTAAAGTAACATATTACCTAAAAAAATCTGTCGACGTTAGTTTAGGTAAGTTACTTATCTCTAAGTTTTGTTACAATCGAAAATAAATAAAAATGCGACTAGGCATGGATATTTTATATTATTACGACGATTCATAGGTAATAGTAAAAAATAATTAGATTACGCTTCACATAGGTAAGCAGTAAGTCGTGTTTATTAACAAGTATTATATGGTTGAACCACTGTAAATTGGCAACCCTATATTTGCAAGCATGGTTTTTATTTTACCAATTGCAGCGTAAGCGATCTAATGAATAATTATAATGTTAATAATCTTCTTCACTCGTCTCTGGTTCCACGATGTCTTATTCAGTTTAATTACCAAATAATCAAAGTGAAAATGTTTATTCTATCAAGAGGCAAACTACTTAGTTGCGGGGATGGTATAATGTCACAGTTTTATAATTTTCATTAGTGTCATGACGAAACGAAAGTAATTATTGGCGTTTACAGTATAATTTTGATTGCTATTATATTTTTTATTTTGATATAACGCTTCTGAGAATAATATTAGATATTACATTATTCTCAAAAGCGTTATATCAAAATAAAAAATATAAAGAAAAGCCTTGTTTAATACGAACACATGTTACTACTGATGCTACAACATTACCTAGATTTTCTTTTTTACTTTGTGTTTTTTTAGTATTTGGTACCAAATTTTGTAAAATGGTACAATTGCTAAGTAAATTAACGAAATTACCTCGATACTGTCTTCGCTTCCTTTCGCTTCCGTCTATTATAGTGCTTTTAACGTAGCTTGGTCGTTTAACGGTGACAGTTGCAATTCTAATACAAATTATGTCATGTTTGATGTTACAGTCGAGGATTATTACTCTATAACAATAGGCATAGAGTTCAAAAGTGACGAGCAAATTCCATGTACCTACTGGGAAAACAGCTAAATTATAAGTGTCACCGTACCCAAGCGAAAGCACTTAGTATACATTTATTTCCTACATTGTCTTTTATCCAACGCTTACGAATAAAACCCATATAAAATTAAGAGTATTAAATCAACACATGGCTTAAAATAAACAATCGACAACAAATGTTACAAATATCGCATCGGATCCGCTCGAGTTAGCATTTATATAGATATTTGGTCAATTCGGCCGGGGATCAGCCGATCGCCGAATTATGCAAAGTGTTCGGTCATTACGGACGTCGGACAGCGCTATCTTTTGCCTACGCTGATCAAATTGTCTTGGTGCTTTGACGTTTATGTATATTTAGTCAAAAAAAGGAACTTTCTTCATTAGTAACGATGACTGTTGACTAACAATTATATTTAAAGTACTTGTACGTGTACCTAAGTAGGTAGTAGGTAGCACAGATTTTATTAGTTAGAAGTGATTAGAATACTAAATTTAGTTGAAGTAGATTTTTGTAAAGATTTTATTATTATGAAATAAACTATGTAAGGTTATTTACGATATATTACTAAGGTATCTTTGTAGGTACTTACTTCTGAACAGTCATAGCAAGCTGACTTGATAACGTTAATTTCACATATTTATAGTGGATTCTTAACCAAGGGTTTGAAGGCTACCCATCTCAGACGAGATATTATATATCACAGTACGTTCGAGTGCCAATAATTCGAGGCTGAAATGGGTGGTTTCATTCGAGTTTAACGCTGCTTTTCATTCCGAATACGAGAAAACTAAAAAATAATACATATGCAAAAAAATTGTCTGAATCAGTCAAATGCTATTGAATTATATATAAATAGCGCGTAAAATAATTAGCGGCTGTGAAGCTTTCAAAAAAGATTCCTTTTATATTTATTCATTATAAATACATGGAAAATCAACAGTGTAACACATTTCTATAAACTACAATATAATTACATAGCCAATTAAAGGTTCATATATACAGGTTATATTTGTGTCATACTTATTGAATTTATAATTATTACTTATTCATTAAAATGTTTTAGGTGGAATTTCCCGCTTAGTTAAATTATTATAATAAATACAGCCCTTTTAGTGCACATATGCTATTTTTTTTTCTATTTTGGCTTAACCTACCTATCTCTCGTCTTTGCATCGGCGAAGTATCAAAACCGTTTCACCAAGCTACAACAAGTGCTCGCCACGTGCGTCTTACTACCGTAGTTGGGGGTAGTTTAAGAATTACAATCATTTATTCAGCAGCTCGGCCAGTTTTATTGGCGTCGGTTACCTATGTGCAGTGTGGTGTGGTCAAGGGTGCATATGCTGGGTGTAATAAAATGACGAGTTACGTCGAATCGATAAAAGTCATCACCTCTTATTTGTAAACTTAAACTTATTTATAAATAAGTTTAAGTTTACAAATAAGAGGTTACAATAAATGTGAACTGTGAAGAGTTCCTACGGGATCCATCGTACCTATAGTACCTATATACTGCAGGTACGATGTCTAAAGTGATGTACTAATATTTAATTAATAGGGATATATATCGGCACTTTAAATCATAACAAACTAAATCACTCACATCAAGATCAAGAACTATACAAAATCGAAATCAGAATCACGGAGCTCCCAAACGGTTCATAAGTTTTTAAAAGCTCTGTTTTCGAGAATACAAGCGATTAAAAACAATTTTATGAATGAGACAGAAATTCAAAATTAATGGTAGTAAAAACTGGTAACAAAAGAAGTAACCTAAATGTACTAGATATGTAGCTATTACTCTATTCATTACTTTCAATTTTTGTTATTTTAGTATTATATTAGGAAAATATGATTAAAAAATCGTTTCCATTGTTTTGTAGAAAAATGTTTAATAGAATATATTATTTCACAAAATTTTCATTTCATTTCATTAGATCTACCAGAAAGGGTAGGTTACATTAGGTTAGAAATGCGACCTTTAAAAAAAAACATAAGAAATGAAAATTCTGCGAAACAATACATTCTATGAATCATTTTTCTGCAAAGCAACACATTTGTTACCTACACATACAGCAGCAACGACCTATAAGTCTTATAACAAACATAGTAAGATTAGTAAGACACGTAGGTACCATCCCGTTTCAACAAGATCTGCGAAAACAAAATCACTCGCGTGTCAAAATTAATTTCCTACCCCAATAATGTAAAATAAGCAAAACCCGTATCAAACAAACATTAGACACCTTAATCTTATTACAGAATAATAACTTACAGATGTTTTTCCAATCAAATCTACGCGGAACCCCAGTTTTTCATAAGGAAATTACATTATCGAAAATTTGCATTGCCTCCAGCGCCATCTATGAGTGGATAGCGCGCATTACTCAAGTACCACGCAACACGTTCACATCAAATACCAACGGAACGGGCATTTACAGTCTTATGTGACGAACATAAGGTTTAATTTAAAGTTAGACGTTTTCAGTAAGTGATCGGATAATGTTGTAAATAGCTGGATGCAAGATTAGGGCTCACTGGCGTGCCCTTTGCAAAAACAGTATGAATAATAATGTGATTTGACGATTTGCATAATATCGGGAGCTCGTCTGAGGATGTTTACTTTGATAAGCCGAAATAGTTTACTTTGTCATGCTGCCGATTAGTGCCGGTATACATAAGTATATGGGATATAGCATGTTCAATTTAAACTATGCCTATAAAAGTTCCAGACGCAAGACGGAGGCGTCTTTATGATTTTCGACAATTTATATCAATAATTATACAGGCCTGCGGGACGACCCCCCCGCCAGGTGGACCGACGACCTGAAGAGAGTGGCGGGAAGCGGTTGGATGCGGAGAGCTGAGGACCGGGTGTGGTGGCGTGAATTAGGGAAGGCCTATGTCCAGCAGTGAACGACTGCAGGCTGAGGATGATGTCGATGATGATGACAACAATAATTAAACCAATGCCCGTTTCGATTGCCAGTATACTCTAGCTACAAGAAAGTTGTGTGCACAACTGACTTTACATTTCACTCTCCTGACCCGCAGGTCATTGGGTTTGCGTTGGTATGTATGTAGGTAGGTACGTATTCGATAGGTATATTTTCATACACGTTTCAGTATATGAGTTATAGGTAACATATTATCGAGTCACTCAAGAATATCATTGCACCTACTATTATTGTGGCGATTTTTAAAGTGTAAGTGCCTATTTAATTATAATTATTTTTGTGCTCCTTGTTCATAGCGACCTATTGGACTAAAGGTATCTTCATTAACGGCCGTTTGTTTTTTCGCATTAGGCTGTTTTTCCACGAAAGCTATGTGAAATTGTTACATGCCTTGTTGTTGTCACTTGGTACCCATAGCACAAGCTTTGCTTAGTTTGGGACTAGGTTGATTGTCCAAAAATATTTATTTATTTTATGCCTGACCGATTTCTAGAAAATCATAGGTAAGTATTTAATTCTGGTGAAAAAACAACATCAAGCTTCCTGAAAAAAAATGCATTTCAGTAAATAACAATAATTATTAGTTTCACGATAAATCATCTCTCTCGCACTTACGCTGTCGGATAGTGACGGACGCGGGCGATAAACGCAGCCATCTCTGTTGCGTCGAACGCATGAATTACGGCGCGCGCATACATGCTTATTAAATAGCGCATGCGTGTTCCCACGCCCCCACAACCTTCGAACTATGACCGTATGCTATAGTAACATAGCAATAGTAACATAAAATGTTGTATAATTCTCGTCGATACCGCGCTAATACAGAGTAGAAGTTTGCAATAGTATAAACAATCCTTTGAGAAAAATCGAGACAGTTTGTAAAGTCATGTCGTCATTAGTAAATACTTCAGTCCTTTCGTCAGACGGAAGATGATACGGAAATAAACGCGAAGTCGCGGGAAATGCTAGTCATAAGCGCTACATACTATGATATCGTCATTTGTGCTAGTAGGTAAGGTGTCTTCGGGTAATTCCGAAAATAACAAATTCTAGTCTAACTAAGCGATTTTGTTGCACTACCAAACACCAACAAAAAATCGTCATTTCTTTTTGATTATGATGACGATGAGATGCAATAAAATCGCTTAGTTAGACTGGAATTTTACCCGAAGACACCCTACTTAGATTAGTTTACGTAACCTAACCTAACCTAACATATCATATTACTTAGTTAGTGCTGAATATTGAATGGTAAACAGAAACTTAACCAATGCCAACACGACTTAAGCTTTAATCCCGTTGCAATATTAGAAACAGTTAACTATCTTGTTAATAATATATGACGGCTCTCAGTTCGTACAAAAATTTTACTCGTAGCAAGGACCATATACAATTGTACAATTGTATATGGTCCTTGCTCGTAGGCACATATTTAGCGTTCGTGTCGGATCCGATCAAGAAGTGAGTACTAGAGGAAACAGTGGTAATTTTTCCATACAAACATTCGTGACTGTTTCCTTCCTTGTTTTTGAAGGTAGGTAGATTAATGATTTTTCCAAATTAGATCACTATTATCATTATTGTCTGTGTCTGTAGGTACGTTTTTTTTTTTTATATTCGTAATATATTTATTAGTGCTAGGTTACTTCAAACAGTGCATAACATACAAACCGACTGAATAAGCCGCAAAACACACACCGGAAAGGTCTCGTGTGGTCTCGTATATATATATATGTGTGCACAGCATCACACAAACACCCAATTTTTTATCGGATCCGACTATCGACGAGCTTTTAGTGCACAATCGCCTTATCTTACCGAACTGAAGTATACAAGAATACTAAGTCAAAGTTAGGGTTAAGTATTCCCAACATTTCATGTTAAAATACTTGTAGATCCTCTAACATCCATTGTCATTGTTTGTGGGTTCGACTTTAACTTGAATACTGCCTATGCTCATAGATATTAAACGTCGTTTACTATTTTTATGTAATTTTACGAATGCATGTCTTAATTTCAGTACTCCCTGTACTTCACTTAATCGCCATCGTTTAATGGAACAAGAAACTTAGTAAACTGAAATTAGGGATGAAATCGGCCTGTAATGGTATTGCAAATATTAATAGACGTTAGCCGGTGCGTCGCATTATTGTCGAATATAAATCAATGCTTAGCGAATAGCGGTGGTGCTTTTAAGTGGCATTCAGCTATTTAAATGCCTTATTCTTTGATTTATAATTGTAGGTAATGCCTGTAAATTGCACAATACAATGCAAAAAATGATAGGATAAGTAAACTGAGACCTATCGGACTTTAGGGTTCCGTACCCAATGGGTCCAAACGGAACCCTATTGATGTCACTTACGCGTCCGTCTGTCGTCTGTCACACAGGTTTCACAGCCAAACGGTTGGAGCTAGTCTTCAAATTTTCACAGTATAAGCATCTTGTTAACCCCAAGCCATACAAATTGTCAAACTCATGATTAAATTTCCTACAGAAACATTGTACGTACCGTAAAAACCTTAAAAAATGGACCCTATATTTGGACTTGCTTACCTTAAAAAGGCGACGCTCACAACTAGAAATGCGTGCTATGTTCGTCTGCATGGAAATGCCGGTACGAACTGCACGATGTCTTACTTACTCCGACCGATTTATTTCATTGTGCACGCTTTATGGGCATTTGTGTGATCGATTCACCTCATAAAGATATCATTTTATGTAATACAAAATCCTATTAAACTATTTACTTGGTTTTTGGTATTTGAATATTTTTATCAAAAACTAGGTACTCATACTGTAACAAAATACCCACATATGTTTAACATTAGGTTTCTGCAAACTTTTTTTAATTACCAATTTCATAAGTATTTAAATTAGCTTTTCAGTTCACTTTATTTCCTATATAGAGCATTTTCTTCAATACCTACCGATGTGACTATTTTGTTAAGCTAGGAGATTCACGAAGTCGGTGGGTAGCTAGCGCCACCTAGTGGTGACAAGCTGTACCAGTGCCGAGCATAGTGTGTAGAATAGTTTCGCTACTTACACACAGATGGCATTAGCTACCCTAACTTACCGCTCCTTCAAGTGTATAATTTTAATGTACGCATGTATACTTTCGTGTTTTGGGTAGTTTTCCTTTTTCTATAATTTGGACTGTATAACAATTATTAATTCAAAAATAACTTGTTTCAGATACTATCCACAAGAAAACTGGTTAAGTAACACTTTCATTACATTTTTATTATTTTAACTTAGGTACAGCACCTGTAGTTTACTAAAATATGATTTAATGTCCATTTTATAATCATTATTTTAATTTGAATACGTTATTATAATAAATTAAGTAAGTTTTTTGCTTTGATTTCTAGTTTATTAAGCAATGGTTTCTAATTAATGTTTGTTGGACGTGAGAGCATCACTTAAGGGGAGGTACATTTTAATGCTTCGTACTAATTCTTCGTTATTTACTTTAAAAGTCATCCTGTTAACCCTTCAGACGAAAGAAGTTCGTGGTCGGTTAGTCGTCACCCACCCGTGACCGTCACAATTAAGCTAATTCGTACTAAGGTACTTTATTTGACTGCCTTTTTATATTGGCCGTGTAATCCTTTTAATGGTTGTTTTCTAAATTCGGAAAGTACCTACTAAGACGTTTTGTTGTTTTAAATTTATTTTATCAACCAAGTTTTAAAAAGTTGATTTGAGTATAGCATACACACTATTACTTTGTCTGTGGTAATTTTTATCAATACCCAATACATCTCAACAATAACTTTAATTAATAAACGAAACGTACTATGTTAATATAAATTTATTACTATTATCTATTATTTTTATTTGACATTATCAATAAGTAGTATCATCATACTCAACGCATTACCTGCATGTAATTGCTATCCAAATAATAATATTAGAAGTAGAATTTTAATAACATATGGACCCGTGATCTCAACTAGTAATTGTGATGCACCCTCATCGAGGACGGGGTAACATATCGACAGGGTTAAGTCTGATAATCGAACCGAATCATGAGTCATGGGTTGTCATATTAAAGCACAAGATTTAGAGATTTTTTGGAGAGTCTTCATAAAGATATGTAAATATAGAACGATACACTTACCTACTAAATTTTAGTCACATAGTTGGAAAAGTGATTGCTTCATCTATAACCAAGCGGGCACCTTGGATGTAATTTTGTAATTACACGATTGCCCAATGTACCCAATATATATTGCCATAAATATGAGATTCTTTGTGCCCCCAGAACTTATCAACGCCTTAACCGATTTAGATGTGTGAAATATCCTTACGTCATCCCAAGTAACATAAGATATGTGACGTTGCAAGAAAAACAATACGGCAGACTATGAACTCCATTTGGTGTGTTCTGAAGAATAGTATTTTTTTTGATATTATCAAGTGGGGTATCAAAATGAGGCATTTGAAAAGACGATTTTAAAAATATATAATAACATGATTTTACGGCATAAGATACTTTACAATGAAAATCAAAAATTGCTAATAAAATAAAAATTAAACACTACAACTTTCTAAAACACTAATTCAAAACAAATTTGAATATTAAAGAGCATTTTTCTACATTGTTGTTTAGACTCCATGTTCAGAGAACTTTAACCAGAAAGTTCCTTTTTTCGTACAAAATTTTGCTTTTGACTTATTTATATCAGGATATAAATTTCTCTAGTACCACCCGACAACTTCAACCAGGAGTGTGATACGTATATACGACTCCATCAAACTCTAAATAGGTATTCCAGACGAAGTTCGACAAGACACAATTTATATGCAAATTGGCTCCTTGTAGCCCACACCGCATCCCTTTGACTTCTCAGAATTAGACAGATAAAACTTACTGAGCTGCTTACTTGTTTGAGTTTTGGAAATACCTACCTACAGTGGGTGGTTAAGTATAAGACAAGGGTCGAATAGATAGAAAATCGAACTAAAAATACAAACCTAGCGAAACGCTGAACCACAAAATTTTTAACTGACAACAACATATAAATAGATATGATTTGTTATTGGATTATTTCGGACTTTGTTGTTGTGTTTTATATTATGTTTTTAATGTCTAAAAAATAAACAAAACGTCAAATCAGTAAAATCAGGTCTCTTAAAATGATGCACTTAGGTATAAACTCCATTTAAAAAAAGGATTTAACAGGCACCTTGTCAAATCGCAAGTTAATAAGTCCGGCTTGTCACCCGAGGGGAGCAGACTATAGTAACCAAAAGGGGCGTAAAACCGTCAAAACATCAAAATACATGCGACCTTTTAGTTTAACACGACAAAGAAGACCATTAGTTTAAATTGTTGGGACGAGAGAAAAAATATGCTAAGCGCTTAATAGTGGCATCAAGTGTTTATTTTGAAAAATTGCCGTAATACGGATACATTTTTCTTGGGTGAGGTCGCAAGGGAAATTTTTCATCGACTCACGTGTTTAGCGAGAAAAAGGTTTCGCATGCGCCTAAACCAATACGTACATAATATTTAGGTTTATTTTTCTAAAGAAATACGTAATTCTATTGAGATATAACCTGAAAAATGTAGTCCTGAGATATCCTCAATTATCCATATTTTTGAAAAACGATATGTAATTTGCGAACACTCGTATGAATTCTATCTACCCTATTTTTATATATTTCGTATAAGTGCTTGTATAAATAATATAGCAGTCACTTTAAGTTTCGGTTTTTATTGCATGATATGAGGACGTTATCCGCAAATTTATAAAATATTGCGTTTGTATTTCGTCACGGGTTTTCCTTTTAGTGTGCCTATTTTATCTGTAGTGACTTTTTTACTTTTAATCTATGTCTGTAGTAGAAGTGTAGTATAGTGTACCTTAAAAATTAAAACATTAGTTCAGCAAACATAAAAAAATCGCATAAGTGAGGCGCTAAATCCACTTGCAGTCATTTTTGAAAACATCTTTGACAAGATTAATGACCTAATTAATAAATAGATAAGATAATCTATTTTATTTTGTTACTTTCATCTTTGGCAAGTGTTCCGTTGTGGCGCGTCGAGCACAAACAGGTGCAATAATTCGCGAAGCCCGAGGGATGTGTACACGCCCTAATGCGGAAAAAGGATTGCTTGCTTTATGCTTTTTATTGGCCGGGATCTTCCGCGATGATATCTACAGAGTGTCCCAAAAACGTTTAATACGTATTTTAAAAATCACAACATGACAGGAAAGTTCATTTCTAGACAAGGTCTTTCTATACCAGAAACAACGAAGGGATTGTATCAGACTGTGAGATGAGGCTGGTTATTCCTCGTAGTTAATCTATAATTATAATATTCTTTTCCCACCAATAGGGGTCTCTGATTTTCATTTTTAATAGTGAATAATTGTAATACAAATATTATGGTATATGCATAGACAGCAAATTAAAATATATAGGTAAATAACAACACACGCGAATGTCATAATAAACAGAAAACCGGAGAGCAGTTTATGATTATTTGCGGTGGTATAAATGTTCAGAAAAAAAATTAATTTTATCTTGATGTTCATTCTACATACTTACGGTTTCTTAAAACAATCCCGCTGTAAGTACGCCTCCCCCGAAATGTATGTTAAGCGAAGCACCTTCCTTACAAAATATAAAAACGCCGTTACCCCTGTAATGACAATTTAAAATTGCTCTCCTCGCGTCATTTGCTTTCGCCAGTATTGTCTTTCTTTCTACCAGCAAAACATGAACCCTCAAAATTCCGCCGATTGACCGAAAACTCGTGGAAAACTTGCGGGACGTAGCTCGAAATAAAGTGGTTGATGCTTTATGGTTGGTACTCATTGTCTATGGCACTCGAATCATAGACAAGCGTTTTTATTATCTGTGGGGGCGTTTTAAAGTGAGCCGGGCCCCTTAAGAGTTGTAACTTTTTGTTGCTCCAGGATGGGGTTGTAATACTTGTAATGGGGATTTTTATGTGCCCTGAATGTTAGATTTTTTGGTGTTTTGTGTATTTTTAAACGGTTGTCTTGCTTGCAATATGCAGCAAGTGATGTTTGAGTAAAGACAATTATTATGAATTCTTGGTTGAGTCTAATGGAGTAACTGTGTTACGGGATGCCCATTAGTATATAGTGATTAATGTGTGTCATCCTGTTTACTTTTTACATTTTATGACTGCTATATTAACATTGATAATGAGCTATATCATTCAGACAAAGATGGTACAGTGACCTTACTGATCAATTCAGAATGATCTCGAGTCATCGAGGAAATCTTTGCCCAAGAAGTGATTTAGATATTGGAAGGTATATTTGGCAAGGAAAGACAGAAAATATGTTAAAAGTGGCAGACTGCTTTCTTCGTCGAGTACTTATGTATTTTTTGTTGTACCTAAGTCAGAATAAAAATATTTGTTAATAGTTTCTTATTTATATTGAAACAAAGATCAGACAATATGAAATAATGATAGACCTGGCGGGACTTGAACCCGCATCCTTATTACCTTTAGCTCTACGAACCAATTGAGCCAAAACCAGTTGTAAAGTTATTATTTCAAATTATTATGATTTGTAACGTTTACAGATATATTTAAAAACTTTACTATATTCGCCGTTACTTTCTGGAGGAACATTTTCAGCGACTACAGGTGTCAACCTGCTTTGTCAGTTATAATTGCCTTTACAACGCGTTATATGCGTATGCGTATAAATGTTATTGTACTACATATGCAACTTTTCGCTGTAGGGAAAAGTTGCATATGTAGTAGTTATTGCCTTTAAAACCTTATCTTTGAATGTATGCGTATAAATGTTATTGTACTACATATGCAACTTTTCCCTACAGCTTTAACCCGTCCTCTCCCGGCGAAAAAATAAACAATGGGTTTGTTATGTGCTCGGAGTTATCCGTCACCGGGAGATGACGGTTTGTAGAAGGTTTATAATAACAAGGAAATTGAAAACATCACTTGCTGCTAGGGCATGTAATACCGGACGACTCTCAATCCCGGGATTGAAATTCGGTATTGGACCTAAATCCCGGGATTGAAATCTGGTATTGGACCTCAATCCCGGGATTTCGGTATTTCGCGATCTCGGGATTTTTCACCTGAGAACACGAGTAAGTGACAATTTACCGTCAAATTACTACTTGTTTTATATATACCTGAATACAATACCAATCTAGGACAGAGAGTAATAAAACAATAACAAAATAATTATGAATACTCAACTCTCTTTTATCTAATATTGTTGCCTTCTTATAAATTTTACGAATACACAAGCCTTTCATATTTTTCTATTGAAATTTAAAGCAAAATAATTAAGGTATCGAACTGTTTCAATCCCGGTATTGAAATACTGTAAAAATCGGTCCGAGATCCCGGTATTTCGGGTTCCCGGGATCCCAGTTTGCATGCCCTACTTGCTACTTATTACAAAAAACTGCCATGCTAGAAAAATACTGAAGTGACTCAAACGACAATCTTGCTCTTTTTAAACAAAGATTTAATAGTATGTTATGCAACTAGTGTATAAAAAGGATATAAAAAGGCGAGTGGTGTGGGTTGCGGTGTGAGCCTTGACGAACATCGCATGTAAAAACACCACGAGCCTTTTTACACCGTGGCATACAATACTTTTTCTACGACTTATTTCAAATAAAAAGTAAGAAGTTGCGTTAAGTTGGCAGAACCGATTTTAATTTTTAAAGTTTTACTTGGACGCACCAAGCAATGACTACTAAAGACAGTAATTGTGGAAGTCTGTGGTACCCAACTCTACTTTAATTTTTCATTCAAGTAGTAAGGAGTGTGTTTTTGGGCAATAAAGAAGATAGACTTTTCACAGGCTAAGTAATGTATGAATTTATATTAGAGTTCGTGATTGCTTAAGTCGCGATAAAAAGTATAGGAGTAGAAAAAAATTTCAAACAGACAGACAAAAGCAATCTCGCTCAAATCCCTAATAGAGATTTACTATACCTTGCTAACTATGGCATTGATATATGACGACATATCTACATACTTCAATCAAATAACGTATTCCGGTCAGGAATCGAATCGGCTACTGCTTCCTGTTGGGTTGTTGGGCAATGCTGAATGAAGCCTTTTTAGATGGAAAAATGATGGCCGATTTGGTCTGACTTTGGACCAAATTGGACTATTTGAGACGGGAAGTGATTGACGAGTGGTGATTAAAACGAAAGGAAATGAGGGTAGTGCCCCATCCGTTGAAGGTTACCTACTTCTATAATATTAGAAGTTATACTTCCAATATTGCGAATTATTATTAAAGTCAAATAATTGAGAACATTTCATATTTCTGAGCCTACAATTTTATTACTTCCCATGTATTCTGTTTGAATGTGGTTTTCATATTTTCCTGGGTTTCATATTTAATTTTTTTTTTAATGACTCTTTTTACTCCAGTTCTACGGTCGAATAGATCGATTGGATTGCTTTAGTCTTCTGCCGATAATGCCGATTAAAAAGGATAAGAGCCGAGAAAAGATAGACATAAAGCGCTCATTTGACGATGTCAAAATAAATCAAATATTTGATTTCTGCAATGAATTTGCCTAATAATGGATACTCATACTGAATACTGGAAAAATACGAAACCTGGCTTCCATTAGCATACGAGACCCCGCTGTTAGATTTTAATGATGCACATGAAAAAATGTTATCCCGGTGCCTTCGACAAATCGTTATTACAGTTAGGAACAAAACAATATTATTTATTTCTCCATATTCTCCATTACAGACCACTTAAATGAAATCCAATCAATTTACTTAAGATTTGTTTAAAAATCTTGAATAAAAATCGAATTTAGGTAAAGCTTTAAGTTTTAGGTTAGATAGCTAATTTCCAACATCAAACTCAATTATGACAGATTATTTTATTCTCATCAGAAATACCATGGTGTTCCGTCTGTTCTGCCGTAGAAATGATAAAATCAGATTTTTTTTAATTAGCTTATATTTATTGTAATAAGTAAATATCATTTTATATAAAAATATTAGTGTGATCAGGAGATGAAACCCTTATATATTTATGAGAGTTGGAAAAATGAAACGTTGTCAACTATATATTTATTTAGTTAATATTTATTGCACAAAAGAAACCTTATCGTGCAAAAGGCAGACTTAATACCGTATGGCATTCATTACCAGTGATATATATTCGTTTTCGTCCAATGCTAAATCAGTGAAATAACTGTCAACAATAACTTTATTTTAAAAATGTGCCTACAACAAGATAGTCTTACTACCTAATTGCTTATTTGAATAAACAATATATTGTGAAGTAAAAGAAAGAAAACGCGAAACCTCGGCTCCCTCAGGAGGCATATTGCCCAATTTCCATACTTATAATCTTCAGTGACAAATAAATTTACGAAGAAAATATGTAAATCGTATTCGAGAAAAAAAGAAAAAATCTCTATGGTGTTAAGTGACTGAGGTGTGAATGTTTGAAGAATCTCTCGGATGAATATTTTAGGTCTGCGGTTTTTTAAATGTATATTTATTATTTATATTGGGGTTGGAAACGGTGGGGTTACTATTAATGAATTGGGGGTGTTTGTATTGTAAGTTTAGCGTAGAGATTTATTTTTAGTGATCGAAAGATTTTTGCGTGTAAAATGTAATTTTTTATATGCATACTACCTAGACTTTCTGTTTTGAATCTGCTTATTTTAGATATATTGTATATCTATCACCTTTAGTCATATATATATTTGCACTATTAGCGATGGTAGGTACCTATCATCAAAATAATATCATGTTATAGACATTCATCCATGTGTTGAATTGTCTACGCCACGTTCAGAATCATTTTCACACAAAAAATAAGTAAACCTATTGCTATTTACCATTCAAAAGTAATAAGAAAATTTCTTGAAAATATATTCATAGTTTGTATTACTCAAATCTCGTGCCATCAGATCCTCTGACGCCGTATCAACGCGATCTGACGTAACAAATGATGGTTCATCCTGAACCTTTATAACTTGACCCTCAGCAATTTGCAACAGCAAGCTCCCATCATGTTTATTCATACATTTCAATTTAGACCTTCGATTAGCTAAGTTGAGTTGAAAATGGAATGATTTTCTTGCGCCGGATACTTACGTGCGAGAATTATCCCTCACTCTCTTTGGAATTTAACTTTTTTTGAAAAGTCGTATCTGACGGGTACACAAGTTGGAAAATGAACCATGACGAATAGGGATAGAATAACTTTAGCATATCATTGTTTGTCGAGTTCATGACTTTATAAAAGTGGTCAATCCGCTTACACTGGCAAAAAATTGTTTTGCGTTATGTTAAAAAGGGTCGCTATACGTTGGAGGGTCGGATAGCTCTTAAAACAAGGGCTTTTGACAAACTCAGGCGAGCAAATCTGCCTCCGGCTATTATGATTTTTTTATTCGTAACAGTTTTATGAGGTGCTGTGATATCTAATAGTGTATTTTTTGAAAAGTGTCGATTATAAAATTATTGGTTTTCTATTTATTGATGTACGTACCCAACCCTGCTATAAGAAATCTGATACACTCCTATCCTTTATATGTAGTTTATTAAGTAAACAATATTTTGCAAGTAATGCCATCTGTCTGTCAACATCACACTGTTCCTGACACATCGAGGTCGCATATTTAAGTTTTATGAGCATTTTCTCAAGAATGTGCGTCCACCCGCATACTTATACGCGCGATAAAATAAACACGCTGATTAATAAGCTGCTCATGCGCAGCTACCGTCCATCCACTTAAAATGGCCGGCGTGTTCTATTTTTGAAATGTGCAGTAACGGTTGTGGAGCGTGATCGCGTTACAATTTGAATTTTGACGTTCTCGTTGGGTGAAATTCGAACAGCCGACCAATCAGAAACGAGGAAAAACTATTTGCATACGTTTCTCTTTTTAAATTTTAAAACAATTGTCGCAATTTTATTCGCTGAATCAGCTGTTCTAAATCTGTAGTTTCGCTATCTGATGATAGATGGCGTTGAGATCGAAATAGAACGCCCTATCGTTTGTTCGACGTAGCTTCATGGGGTGATTCGCGGTCGACTTATGCCTAAACTCTGATGGCGAGGTTTTTTTTAATCCGAGGAGCGATTATTGCTAGTTGAAGATTACCAATACCGTTCGCTAAGGCAATTTTTGGATTTTAATGTTACCAAAACTTTATGAAGCACTCAAGGCAAATTTTTCTTTTATCTATGTTTTGGTAGTTTTTTTAGGAACTTCTACAAAATATGTAAAACTTTCTTGTTTTGTTATAAAAAAAATGTATAAGCAACCTAAATAAAGCGCGTAAAATTCTAGACACGAGAAATATTACGCACTTTATTTTATTTTCAACGTTTATCGCAGAATAAAAAGGCATTGCCCAGTCGTGCTTGAATGGGAATGCAAATGATAATGAACGATTTGTCGCCCCATTGACGGCGACTGTGTCATAATCATAATAGTATGCTACTCGCTGCTTTAAAACGAGTATTATACGTGGATACTCACATGGATATACGACTATCATTTTGTTGGAGTAAGTAATAAAACTGCTGGCTACTTAGGTAGCACATACCTACGATAGCGAGCAGGAACAGGGTATGCAGAAGTTCAACTCTTTCAGATATTTGAGTAGAGATTAACTTGAGCATGAAGATATTGCCCATGTAAATAGTGACAAATATTTCGGTACGTATACTTATTTGTTGACTGAATGTTTACTTAATACAAATTCTGATTCGTGATTGTTCTTGATCATTATGATCATCAGCGGGACGTATCTTAAGATGAGAGAGTACTGGAGTTTCATTTTTGAACATATAATACATTATATCAGTAAAAGATGGAAAGAATGGTATTGTGTCACCAAAATCTCGAGTAAATTAGAAAATATTCAATCGACATCTAAATGATTCAAATTAAAAAAGCTCTGTGATATTTATAATCGAACGTCAAAACTGTAAATTCAGTCATTAACTTTCTGACCACATCGAATTTTTTTATAGCAAGTTGAAGCGACGTAGTCCATTTTCGGTAAACAAAATAACCCCCTGATGCGATGTGTGACCTTTAAACCTTAAACAACGGTAATAGTCCCGCGCCCTCGGCATCAACAGTGTCCAAGAAAACCATTTTTCACGGCGAGACTTAATTTCTGGGGCCTCGTTTTTCATCCCACCCAACGCCTGGAGGAAAGTGAGCAAAGTCAATAATATGCAATTTAGATTTTTTCTGTATTTGGGTTTCCAGTGGGCTAGTTATTTTGTAATTGGTGTTGTGGTTAAGTGTAGTAAATTTGTGATAAGAATGATCCATGATGTAAGGGGGTTAATCAACATTTCTTGTTGTTATTCTGTCCCGTCAGCGAGGAGACAACAGTAACCGAGTTTCTTAGAAATGTCTTTATAATATGGCTTCCAATCATGCTCAAGAGATGACCCATGTCCAAATGGATTTATGCTCATCGCTGAAACTCATGTTTGGAAGATTTAAACCCTATAAAATCACAGTTTTAAAGAATGACTCAGGAGACATAACCATGGTAACGGGCAACAAAGAATAGTTGATCCACCGAAGTATATATATTATTTTACGATTAAAAATGTCATATGCTACAACTCATGAAGTGTTTTTTTTTATTCATAAACAATGCATTGTGTTTGAACATTTCGGGTCCATATTGGCTCATATAAAATTTTATCATCGATTTTTTCTAATAATACCGCTTTGTGATCATAATCATCACTCTTCATAAATTTGTTTTTCCTAACCTTGTTTGTGAATAATTTATATTACTACCGTCGTTATTCATAATAATGAATATTCCGAAAATTTTTACTC
Organism: Epiblema foenella; assembly: GCA_963556455.1. Classification (NCBI taxonomy): domain Eukaryota; kingdom Metazoa; phylum Arthropoda; class Insecta; order Lepidoptera; family Tortricidae; genus Epiblema; species Epiblema foenella. Next base: position 26,211,224 of record OY747096.1, on the reverse strand, counting down.
ATAATATTATCGTTCAGATTATATTTATTCTCATAATTTTGTTTTCCATAACAGTTTTCTTCATAAATGACATACTTCATAAATTTGCTAGTAATAATGTCATTACTAGTAAAGTATATGAATTCCTAATATTGTTTTTCATAACAGTTTCCTTCATAAAGGATATATTTCAATTTTGCTAGTAATAATGTAATTACTAAGAAAGTATCTTAATTCCTAATTTGTAAATCGATTTTGTCCTGACAGGTCTTTCTGGGCTTTTATAAAAAAACCTATCCGCGTTAGAGTCGATTTTGCCCTAACAGGTCTTCCTGGGCTTTTTTTCCAATTAAGAATTTGATGAAAAATTATTTGGTAATACATTTTTAGATTTAAATTATGAAAAATAAGGTGTCATTAGTAACAAAAAAAGTTGAAGCTTGTTAACACTATGAACGTAAATGACAAGGAATAAAAACACTTATGAATAAAAAAAATATGAAACTAAATTGTAGTATTATTAGAAATTGTAATTGCAAATTCGAATATTAAATCTCCGAAAATGTATTTCATACAATTTTAATTCATAATGACCGCTATTCATAATTATGTTTGGTTCATAAATATCGGAATATTATTAATAAAAAAATAAGTCTAGTATGTATAAAAATTATATAAAAATAAACTATATTGCTAATAATCGTTATGATAAAAAAAGTATATGAATATAGATAATAGCAATAGAAATACTTATATTTAATGACATTATAAATATTGACAATTCTGAGATACGATAGTTATTAACCAAAAATAATTATGAATAGTGATCATTATGACATAAAATTGTATAAGATACATTTTCGGATGTACAAAATTGAAATTGAAAATTGAAATTTATTTATTTTTTATTTTATTTATTTATTTATTTATTTATTTATTTATACAATAATCGGAATTGCAATTTTATATGAACTTTGGCGCACCCGAACATTTCATTACATTTTAATACACTCGACCTAATACTAAAATAAAGTAATAATTAAATGAGTAATTTATGGAATACAATACAGTAGCAATTAAAAAAAAAGGAAATTAATTAAAGAATAATAATATCATTAATACGATTTAAAGCGAAAAAACATCCTTAGCATAAAAATTCCTCCATACTGTAATTTTTTTTTAAAGTATAATTTTAATTTAGTTTTCAATTTGTCATAACATATAACGTTTTGAACTCGTTAACAGTTTTACTACTTGAAACCTAGCTACTTTGAAACCTGCTACAACAGCTAGTCACGGATCTACAGGTGGCGGTAGTTTTTCATCCAATTCGAAATTACTGAGGTGTCTCACACGATCCGTCAAGAGAACTAAAAATATATAGACAGGGTACAGTGAGTATGTTAAGTTTATTGAAATGATCTCTGCAAAAAAACCCATTGTCGAATACGCGTCATAGTACGAATTGCTCGTATGAAGATTCAACTTAGCGTCTCAGCTCATTATTTAGTCCAGTGATTCTGTACACTTAAAATTAATATTTTTTCACCTGCTAATATTTATATTGTTATATTCCCAATATTATTGAAATCCTTTCCGATAATATTCGCAAAAGTATTAATCCATTACATTCCCTGTTGTTTGAAAATGAAAAAGTTTCATTTCACGGTTACACCCTTTCCCTAAGCGGCGGAGGTCGCCTAGTCCGTGCCCCGAATAACATAGCACACAATTTGTTTAGCGACAAATGTCCCCGCTGTATCCACGGGCCAGGATTCCGACTTAAGTGAAATTTTACTTTAAAGTTTAAACTGAATTTCATGGATGTTACTTTTCTTTTAAGGTTTCATGCTTGTTTAGTTGTTGTTTCAGCTACAATTCAACATTTACAATGAAGCTTCAAAGTTATAATGTAAGATTTAGCTCATTGACAAACTCTAATCCATAACGTAGCTTCGTCAGGTGGGTACAGAAACACATATAACGGTCACACAACAGAGTCACCACCAGACATTAAATGCGCAACAGGTTTTGTAAAAAAGAACTTAACATAAAGGATCCAGGATTTAGCTCATTTCCGAATAGAGTAGCAAGCGGGGTGCAATTAGGAATAAGCTAGGCCGAAGAAGAAGTAGTATAGTAACAAAACTGCATGGTAAAATTACCAAATTCTACTTTAATAGCTCCTGTGAAATATATCTTGACCTTTGTCATCTTACCTGATCGCCAAAATTGGAAAAAATCAAGTATTTTGAAATCCTACACTCGCGATGTTTATCAATGGCAATTTTCGTAAATTTATGACTTAATCCACTCTGTCTTGAGGGATGCGTGAATAGACGAGCCGATTTTTACGACTCAAAAAAAGTGTAGTTAAATCATTTTACCGTTTCTTTTATTGCCGATTTGTATTTTGTCTTGTGATAAATTTTGACACTGTTTTGACAAACCATAATGTCGACAATTTATGTTCGGGATTTTGATTGTTTTCGTTGTTTATTGATAAGCCAGCTTGACTTATGACTGGTTTTATTTAAAAAATGCAGTTTGAATAAAGTCTTCGTCATTATTACAAAATACAAAAAATACAAAATACAAACATTTATTCTGCAAATAGGCCACAAGGGCACTTTTACATGTCAAAATATTAATTTATAATTTAAGAAAGTCTGACTATAATAAGTAATACATTTTTCATGTCAAAATATTAATTTACAGTTCAAGAAGGAATAATAATTTCGAGTTTAACAATTATAACCAAATTAATGTCATACAGTGAAGATAAACTTGCAAAGTTATCTATTACAAATATTAAGTTAGAGATGTATAAGGTCTCAAGATTAAACAAGGAGTGAAATTAATATATTATCCCAGAGATGTACATGGTCTCTGAGCGTCAAAATTAAAATTAATTTAATATTGTTAGAGATGTATATGGTCTCTAAGTCACTGATAATAAAAACGAATCCACAACAGGATGATGTCTCTCGTCAATCCCTTATAAAAGACACTAGTATTAACGTAGTCACTATGTCCTAGCAAGCATGAACAGACCGGACTCCACAAACAGCACCCGATCACGAGTATTGTAAGTACCTCTCTGTATAACTTGTATGGGTGTACTCTACCTACAATTACTTACTACTCTTACTTTTAAGTGAAACAAAAACTTGATTCTTAATTGAGCCTGGATTATATGTACCACAGGATTGAATTTTAATTTACACACTGTACATTTGATTTTCTTAAATTATCATCAAGAAGACATTCGTAACGAAAATATGTATGTTAAAATTTAGTTTGAATAAAATAACAAAACTAAAATAAAATTGCCACAAACCACAATTGGTATTCGCTTCTAACTGTTAAGCACAACACAATGGCCTAATATTAAAAAGGTAAATTAACACATAAAAAACCTAATGGCACTTTACACTTACATTTAATGCTAACCTTTCTAGAAAGTCTACCGAACAAAAAACTTTTAATGGGGAGCAACACAAACAAGTGCTAATATTAATAAATTTTGTAAAACAAACACACGATTAAGCTATAAAAATGCTACTGTTTTTTGACACCCTTCTCCGAACATATAAAAGCCCACGACGATTTGTTTATATCGCATTAATAAGAAAAAACGTTAATAAAGTAATAAAAACTCGAAAAGGGACTGGCGAGAATAATTTTGCTATTAATATTCAATTTTACCCCAAAAGTTTGACTTCAAAGAAAAATCTAAGATGAAGATCTAAAAAGTATCTGCTTACGTAATTTCTCGGTAGACATTTGAAGGGTTAGTGAGAATGTGCACGCGTGTGCGTCCGTTTTTGATGTGCGAGTAGCGTAATTACGTGAAGGGTAACACTTCAAACGAGAGAGAGCAGACCGCGAATAAATCTAAGTTCCTGTTCTTTGCAAATTACAGAAACAAACGTGAGTTCAAAAGCCAAGCAAAAAATGTACAAAAAATGGGAAAAAGCATCAAAATAGAATATTGCCAAGGAAGTAAGGGACGAAGTGATTGGCAGTTCAAGGATGTAAAGAGCCAAGAGTGGCAACCCGGAAACCGGGGTTGCCACGGTAAATAATTATAGTGCTTTTTTCTAACTTTCTGACCACGATCAAAATTTAATAGACATGCGAACACACTGGAATAAGTGCAGTAGGCTGTTTGTTTGGCTGTATATCATTTTTTATTAGTTATTTCGATTGTAAGTAATTTGGCGATGTCAGAATCTTTAAAAGCTTAACGTTGTAGGAAATAATCTGTCGAAGAAGGATTATCATACTCCTAAGCAGAGAAGAACTTTTTTTATATTTGGGGGATGAAAATTACGCACTTGTCGTCTTCGTTTTCAAACAAAAAGGTAAAGACCATATCCGATTACTTCCATTACTTAAAATAAAACCAAAAGTCATCGACCATACACACAAAGGACTCTTCTCTAATTGACGTTCATTAAATGGCTCATTATATTGTGTGTAGGATGTTACCGTTTAGATGCTCGGATAACGTCAAACATTTGGTCAGTTTTATGAATGGTGTAGGTGTATATGATTGCTGTACTGCTGTGTACTGTGTAGGTTTGAACGAGTTCATGTGTGTAGGTTAGATTTTTTGTTATTGTTTTATAAAGTACTTATTAGACATATTGTTATTGTTTTATAAAGTACTTATAAAGACCACAGACAGAAGTGGAAACTATGAATGAACTCTACTTTGCAGCAGTATTTATTTATTTGTCTATGAATTACATATAGTGCTGTCCACACATTTTTTCATTGTGCTACAACTATCTACTTAATTAAGCAGCAGCTGTATGATCTTATAACAATTATAGCTATACTTAAGTGTTTTTTAATGTTATGTCCGAGATTTAATTAATCGGAGAACCAATTTTTGATGATGATGACGATTAAAATAAATTACACTCCGTCTAAAACACGCACACTCAAAGAAATTCTCCGCCAGGTTACGCCGCGCAGTTTGGATGTTACCTAATACCCATCATCATCATCCTAGCGTTATCCCGGTACAGTTAAGGATGCCCGGGGTCCGCTACGTAATCCCAAGAGTTGGGGTAGGCACTAATTTTTTACGAAAGCGACTGCCATCTGACCTTCCAACCCGAGCGAAAACCAGACCTTATTGGAATTAGGCTTGTCAAGTGAGTGGGCAACTTGACTGTTATAGAAGTTCTCGAGCCCCCGAAGGCCTCTAACTTGGCTTAAAGACTGCTATCATAGACAGCAGCCGGGATCAACGGCTTAACATGCCTTCCAAAGCACGGGAGCGCTCAGATAATAACCACTCAAAGCAGTCACCCATGTTACCTAAATACCTAATACTATTAAATAAAAATAATTATCACTCCTTCGTTACACGGCTTTTAGATCTGGATGGAGTATTGAATGAAAGCTTAGCCAATTAATCTGGACAATCGACATTACCGTTAGTATTAATGTTTAGCATGGAAATGATATCTGCAATATCTGGCGACAATACTTTCGATTAAATAAAATGTAATCACATCATTTTATCCGTTTCGGAGCTACCATGCCACAGGTACACGTGTTAAATGTAATCATAAATTCATAACACCCCTCGTTTGCGTCGGGGCCTAAAAAAGATAAGTCAGCCGAAATAATATTGTCTTATTGTTAACTAGATATTCACACTATGAACATTGTTTCATTTGTCAAAAACGCTTAAAACCACCACGCTACCTCGTAGAAACACGATGTGATCTTCCAATTCTCTAATTCAGAAAAGGGGAGTTCGTAATTCACAATGCACTAACAAACGTAGCCGACTAACCTATTGCCGCTCAATCCTCTAATCAAGCTCTTACAATCGCCCCCATAAAATCCTATAAACAATCCCAAACAATCTCTTAACCCAAAACAATTTCCAATCACACATTCTTGTGTCTAATGACGTCTAACCGCAAGCGCCGGCGGCGCGGGCGCAGGCAGGTAGCGCACCTGTGACGCAGGCGCAGATTTATCGCGGCGCGGCGACGGTACCGGGGTGAGATTTGCATGGATCTACCCCTCCCTTCTTGATCCTAATTTCGAGATTTATACTTGCATATATGTGTGTTATATTCTACCTACCTCAAAATGATGATGATAATGTCTTCCAAAACATATCCGTCGACGGCGACATCCTTTGAGATTTTTATTTATTACATGTTGCGCAAGAGAATCAGTGGGTAAGGAGTGATTGGGTACGAAGTTTTAGGTCAGGAGTAAAAATTCTGATACTTCTCAATTTATTAACTAAACTTTTCAATCACGGAGGCTGGCTCTATGAGTTCATGTTGAACAGACAGTATTATAATAAATAAATAAATAAAATAAATAATAAATAATTTTAAATAATTATCGTTGGGAAACGGAACATAATCGCGTACAATAGTAATTGATTTACCGCCAGTCAACTCGTGGCGACGGATGTTGTAATACGAAACGTCAAGCAAATTTTAAAAAGATTACGATTTTACGCGATAAAGTCCCGTTTCCCAATAATAGCGTATGTAACTATGTATTGTCCTACCATATCCACACTATGCCTGACTATGTATCCTAGCACCCATAAGCCCCATAACCTTATAAACGCATAAAATACAGTGTTTGTTTATGACGATCTGCGTAGTGGCAGCAAAAAAATCTTATTTATATACATTATTTGGGGACTTTATGACTGTTAAGCCATGAGGACGGTAGCTCTATTGCGCTATTATGTTTTCGGTTGGAATTTGTTATTTCTAAGAAAATATGAAAGATTTTTTTCGATATGATTGAGATACAATAAATAAAACATAAAATCGTGCGCCTGAAATATCTAACTGCTGGGAGAGACTTAGACAACATCAAGTTACTATAAATAAACAAGCTAAGAAAACCTGTTAAAGCACAAACCGTGCTTTATTGCTTCGTCATAAATTACGAAACGTTCTTCCAAGCCTTAAGTTAATATTTTCCGTATTTTTAAAAGTCAACCCTGCAAATGCTTCTTGCAAAATAAATGTCCCCCGCGACACCGCGATGATTAATGCGCGTTCAAATTAAAATGAGAGCGATAATGTTTTTATCTCGCTTATTTACGGGCACGGCTGAAATGGGCCCAAGATTTTGTGACACTGTGCTATATAACAAATCTGATTTGAGTGATTAAGTATCGTGGCTAGGTAAAACTACTAATAACCTAAAAGATAAAATTAGATACAATTAATTCAGTATGAAAAAAGTACGTATTTCCAGTTATCTCTGTAATATTCCGCTCAAAGCCAGGCAATGACATACCTATTATTATTAAATGGCATTTATAGTATTTCCCGCAAATATAATATTCATAAAAAGTCCAATCAGGTCTGTCCACTTAATCAAATGAAATATTAAGGAAACAGAAATTACTTCAGAAAATCTTAAGAACCCCTTATTCAAATTTCCCAACATTGTCACCTATTTCATTAAAAATGTCGAAAAACTGCAGTTAGCAGCCAAGTGCGCCCAGGGGGCTCTTTCAGACGCTGCGAAATTTCCCGGAGATTTATTTGAATAAATTATTTTCCACCTGCAGTGAAGGGTTACTTGGATTTATCGTTTATTGCTGATTATTCATTTTTTTTAGCTACTTTTAAACATTTGTTTTAAGGAAAATTCAATCCATGCGTTTATTTATATTATGGGTTATCCAGCTTCATCGCCAATTCATACAGCATTACGTATTAGCTTATCTTCAATCAAATAAGTTATTTTACTGACTTCCGTGATGACTCCTCGAAGACAAAAGGAAATTTTGATACTAACATTACATTCACGATTCTCTTGAACAAGTGATGTCATCACTACAAATAACTAAAGGACTTTAAAGGAAACAGTTGAATCACTATTGTAAATCAACTCGGGTAAAATGATATACGTATCTTAAAAACCAGTATGAGCTCTTGTTGTACATGAACAGCTTTAGCACCCTTAAAACAAAAGCTTTACGGTTTCATAATACTTAGAAAATCTACACACAAATGGCCAGTAAGAAACAAATCTAAATCGGTTCGACATTCGTTCTATTTTCAATATTCGGTCGGATGGCCGTAAGACCATTTGAAATCGAGTGCGTGATTGGTGATTTCGAATTTGGAATTCCGCGCGCGACCGTTGATAGATCGGTGATGGCCGACCGAGTCTGAACGTTCGTTCGGCGCTCGTTTGACCAGAAAAATCGGAGTACGTGGTATTCTTAGACGTATTGAAATGGAGGGGCATGCGACAAAGAGTTACTGCATGAAGTATTTGGGCCGACGGAAAAGGTATTTTCTGTAAAGCGTTTCCGTGTGGGGAAAGGATTGGGTCCATCGTCAAAGTGACGTTCGCCTGTGCTTTATTAACCTTTTTGTGCGGACGAACGGAACGGATATTTAAATGCGCATTTGGGAGTGTTAAATAAGTAGGTAGTAGTATACTACCGTAGTATTCCGTTCCTTTAAAAATGCGCATTTCGATGAGATTTTTTTTTGAGTCAGTCAAATCGAATCCATTTAAAAATCATTAGTGTCTATGGTCCATTTTGGCGAGAACTGTTGACTAACGTTACGTGACGTGTTCTTTGTATGGACCATTTTCTGGAGCTGTACTGAAGAGATTAATAGTGAACAAAAGAACGCTTATATTTTTTTATTTAAATACTTTCCTTTTCTTATATGAACAATTACCCACTTTCAGAGTTTGAGAAATAAAAATAGATTGGTACACTATATTACCCATTTTAGCATTTTTTCGTGGTTTAGATAAAAATGATTTGTGATACATGAATAACTTATAACTAGATTAACAATTGTAATATATTGAATTTGCTAATCACAATAAACGTATAAGGCGTGAATAAAAAAATATTCTTTAACGTTTGTGTCAATTCAAAACTATTTTTTGTAAGTAGTCAAAAGTAAATCGCAACCCTAGCGGCCAGTCGTGCGTGCCACCGAGAGGGAGACGTCAGCAGCAGCCTTAGCGATGTGACTACGATTAGAATTTAAAAATAACATTATATGTTGGTATGTACACTAAATTGTGTTCAATAGTTTGGCCAGTAACAAAAATAAAAAGAAGAACAACAAAATATTTCATGTAATTAAATAATACCTGGCCATAAAGTGGCAATTACCGCACGCTACGTTAAATCCCACTTCCTGGTTAGGAGGAGACATAAAATTTTGTACTTACCACGGGTGGTAATAAGGAAAGCCTCAGATTGCATATTTATCCTACACCTGTCAAATACCTGCGATCTGAAACATTTTTTATTTTCCCGCCATAGGTAAGTAATGTAAGTACTATTCATTAACCTGCCCTGAATTCTATTATTTTCACAAGATAAGTAAGATAGCCAATCCCGGATATAGCAAAACTGATTATACCTACTCATACTAAGTAATTACTTGACAAGAAATTTAAATTTAAATTTCTATCCGTTATTATATTTTGTGTGAAAGTGTTTGTTTGTAAACACTGAAAGTTTTCAATACTACGAACGCCATGGCAATTTATGTTATTACTATCCTAAGGTCCTATTATTTGTTTAGCATGTTCAATTATGACGTGCCTAGTAGGTAAGTAGGTATGTATTCCGCAACGAAAATATCTAACTTTATATCCAAGTAGGTAATAACTTTGTCTTCTATTAGAATCCTTGTGAATAGAATAACGTACGAAGATGTGAGTAGGATACCTAATCTTCTCAAACTCATCCTTAGCTACGTCGACCTTGCGTCAATAGACACAGACACACAGACCTTGAAGCCCTATTCAATATTCAATCCATATCTTAAGCCCTCGACTCAAAAGGATATCTACAAACAAGAATCCATCTTCCATCACCTTAAAGAAATGTCATAGTACCTAATTCCACAGCCTCTTACCATGAGATTTCCCGGTGGAGTGGTGGTGTTGGACAAGGATGGAGGATATTAACTGTCTGTTGTATGAGAGGAAGGGTAGACAGTCACGGGTGCGATTCCGATGATTGGTGTACGTGCTGTGTCGACCGCCTTGGGACGTGACTTTTGAGCCTGGGTTGTGTGTGGTTCGATTGATTTTGATACTTGTTTTGATAGTCTGTAGCGAACTTAGCGGACACAAATAGGAAGAAGTATGTCAATGAAGCTGGAGACGCATTTGTAAAATGATAATATTTTGTAAACAATTCGTATAACTTCTATAAAAATGTATCTACTTTATCTACGACTCAAACTTTAATACCTACTAAATCGAATAGGAGTATAAAAAGATACAACTATGTGAAAAAACAAAGTTGCATTTCTGTTGCAGGGAGTGTAGGGTGGGCTATTTCCGTCACTTATTTGATACTATGTACCAAATTATTTGCAGTCTTGTTTTTCATTTGTTATCCAACTGATGGCGCTGGTGAGAAGGGCCTCTCGATTACTCCAATTTTAGACATCCAAAAGTTTCAAAAATACTAGATCCTGCTTTAACTGAGGTGCTCGAGTGTCTAGCATACCGGCCGGCCACTCATTCATTGTTCTAGCGGTCGTGTTTAATGACGATTTAAACGGGTTTCGTTCGTTAATGCGGGCTTACGAAATTTTTGACACGAGTCATTTGGCAGCGTGTGAAATGGAAATTATGATGTCAGAAACTCAATTGGGTCAAACGACTCAAGTCGGACTTGTTATTTTAGAATTTCAGATGCCTAAAATATTTTAGGTACAACATAGATTAATATTATTCGTTTAATAAGCCGACATCACAGGCTTGTGACGTTTATTCTTTATTTGTTTTGGTCAAATTATAACTGCAATTCCTAAGGTGATGAAACTTAGAATTCGTTTCACACCGGTTTTTACCTATGAGCGGATAACTAATGGCGACTTTTTTGCAGCGAACAAATTAGTCATATTACACGCCTTTAAGTGTGTTCTGGATGTCGTAGGTTTTGGATCCCTGTTACCACTGGGTATTTCAAAAAAGCTCGTCCTTACGAAATATCATTTGATATTTAACAGTAACTTTTCGGTGAAGCAGATTATCGTGAGAAACCGGTCTCGCGTTCGTAATAGTAGTGGCTTCGCCATATCCTGGGAGTAGCTGCCAAATTGGACCTGAGATTCCATCCGGGAAATCGTTAGAAGAATGATGTGCGACAAACGCGCGTCTCACAAACGCGCGACTGCATCGCAACACTAGCCACCTGCATCGATGCTGTATCGTATTCGTAGCGCTGCAAAATGTCGTCCGAGTCGCCGTGTGAAGATAAATAGGGTTGTTGACTCAAAACTTGACTACTCCAAAAGAATAAAGACAAAAAATATGCCAAATGGTGCAAAACCCTATTCAAATATCTCAAAAAATAACTACGCTACAACCGTTTTAATGTTGCTGGTTAGAGAGAGAAAGCGCAACAGATCAGTGACGTTATTGATAACGAGCACAGTAAATGATGGTCGTTCCAATACAAAGGTGCGTTTTGCGAAAAAGCGAAAGAGTATACCCCCTCTTAATACTTTGAAGACTTATAATTATGTAATTATTTATTCATTTGAGTTATACTCTTTCCGCTATTTGATTAAGAATTTGATCCTTTCTCGAGAAAATTTGGACTTATTGATTTTCTTATTTGGTGTCAACATGCCTATTGAGCAGAAAGAAAAAGTACTTAAAAAACCAGCTTTAGCTTCCCTAACCTATGTTTCAAGCTTCGTCACAACTCGGTAATATCCCGAAGTCTTAGAGCAGCGTAAATTATTCGCCGAACGTCTTTCCAATTTGTAATCGAGCACGGGATTTCTTTAATCGCGTAATCGATTAATATTGCAATAGAGTGACGCGGCCGGCGGCACGTCGCATGCTAACGAACGATTACAGACGGACTAATTTGATTAATTACATGGGTGGTTACATTCATGAGTCATGTACTTGTTAATTTCTGAACGTATTATCTTGTATTCTACTGTACATAAAGATCACTACATTGTATATCGAGTAACGTAATAACTAACAACAAGCAGGGTAGAGACAGCCTTTCGAAAACTCGTTGGAACAGGACAATTCAACTGGCATTTTCACTTTAAAAAATATAAATATTGCGACAAGCACGCGGTCAAAAAATTTCACACGGTTTTCGTGCTGAATTGGTGCCTCCTTACACCGGCCAAATAAATGTTTGTCTATACTGTTAAAGACATTCCAACTTTGATTCTGGTACTGTATACATATTTAGATAAATGCATCTTAGGTATTTAAATATTTAAGGCAAGGCCATTCCATTGCAAATGATCCCCTCTAACACGCGTGAGCTTGCAATTAACCATCGCGCTCTCTACGGAAGCTCTGCGCTTAATTTCGTAAATATTTAGTACATTTTCATTGATTTTTGGACACCGGATCATTTATGAAACATCTACTTATCCTACTATTTTGTGTGAGTGTAAAACAATAAAAAAGCTATCCTTTTTTGTAAAAAAATACATATCACTGTCGTTGACAATCACTAAATCTGCAGCATTCAAGTTTATTTTTACAATGATATTTAGGATTTACGACAGAGTTACCAAGGCACTTTTCAATATTCTGTTCGATTATTTTGTTTCTTTTTCAGTCCACGGTAATTTTTGCGTGTGTAATTCTAGTGTGAATTGGTGAAGTGTGTTATGGGGGATGGGCTAGCAACCTATCACTGCAATATCAAAGTGGCACTTCCCCTCTTGGGAATACAGGCGTGAGTTTATGTATGTATGTATGTACGGTAATAGACCGCCAACGTTAAATATGGCGCTGGCAGCTGTCATCCCATAGAAACTTGCAAAACTTTTCATACAATTAATTTTTACGAACACCGCTTACAAACCAGTTTTTGGAGACAATCAAATGTTTGTATGGAACCAACTACAATTAGAGCAAAACAAAAAGCGAAAATGAGATGCGATGTACAGCATAGCTAACAAGCACTGAAAACGCTCCATACAGATTAACAATCAGACGTGACGTCACGCTTGCGTGGCCTAGTACTACAGTTGTATGGATAAAAGGGAAATTTGCCGTTTTTGTCGTGAAATATTGCGTTTATGTACGTAGTTGCCATTTTTTTTAATTGAAACATGACGAGAATTCTATTGGTAACTTTAAATTTACATTTGGCTATAATAAACAAAAAAACATCATTTTTGGCGGTCTTTATAGACTCATATTTTTTTATTGTTTTTAATTAATTTGTCTATTTTACATATAATAATATGGTTTTCTATCCATATAGCCACACCATATTATACATTGTAACATGAGTACTGTACTTATTGATCCTTATTGGAGACGGTTTGATGCAACTGTACAATCCAGCGTCCATCTTTAGGTACGGCCGAAGGTAGGCCTCGTTGTCTTTGAATTCGACAGCCACAGTCAATTTGATACCGACGAGAGCTCATTACGTACATATCAGGAACTTTTTAATTTGAAATAAATTATGTCTTACACTTTTTTTACAGTTTTTGGGTCCGAAACAGCTGTTACCCTAGTGATATTTAACGACTTCAATTGATATCCTTAGGTATAATTAGAACTAAGGAATTGTACTGACATGATTTTTGTCACGCATCAGTAGTGTCCCGAAACCAAAAATAATTTGTATGAACAGGTCGCATATTTTTTCCAACAGTATTACGTGATTCTGCCCCCTATTTCACCAAAGCTGACAGGCGCGACAATTGTCAAAAAACATTACAATTCTAGTTGGCGAAACAGTTTTCACATGAAAATTGTCGATTTGTCAGCCTACATATGTCAAATACATACCTACATATGTCAACTTGGTGAAATAGGGGCCTGATCGCAAGTCTATTAGTTTTAGCATCCATCCCCAAAAGGAAAAATCCTAATCCATAAAACTCATTTTAACAAAAACTGCGTAAAAAGGAAAGTATCGTATGTACCTACTGTCATTAGTAGTATATTGAGTCGTGGTCGCTAATCGGTTGGGCATTTAGTATAAAGTCGTAATAATATAGCTCGGATCCATGCATGTTTTGTGTCACGTACGAAGGCTTAATTTGAATTAAAAATCCTAATCAATTACCTAACCGCATTTGTTTGAATAAACTACTTCACAGCTGTTATGTGGGAATAAAATCTAAGAACTATATATGTACGTACGATTTATTATGAGTTGGCACTATGGTTATTGACTTTATGTACCTATTTATACTGTACATACCTATTTGTCACACGTCATCGAATGTATGTTTATACCTATAAGGTACATACTTAATGAAATTTAATAGGGTTAGCTATCTATAATCTTGTTTTAACCAGTTTCAAACGACAAAGAATATATATGGTCAAGAGCAAATAAAAAGTGTATACTTTGTATGGAATTTCCAAAAAACTGACCCATTTTAAATGCTCTTGTCTGTATTTCAGGATAATAAAGAGTCTCGTTATCCGGGAAAGCTTTTTAATTGGGAATAAGACTTAAAATAAGATTTAAGATTTTAATGAATAGTCAATCTAATTATTTATATGATAGGGTAATGAGTGACTTGACAGTTGCTCAGTAATTCAAGTGTAAAAATATGGGTAGCTAAAAAGGAAACGACAAAGTTTTCCTCGCGAATGGCGGAAGCATTTACTCGATTGTGTTTGTGCAAGTGTGTGTGCGTGTCGCTGACGGTGACGCGCCGAGGATCGCTTTGGACCCACGATTGCACGCGCCGGCGCACAGGGCGCAGACTTAGCAATGTTTAGACCCGAAGTAGATTTTTTATTTAGTTTATTTAGAAAACAAATAGCCATTTACAAAAGAGTTCATATAAAAATGGACGCAGATTAGGCCTAAAGTTTCTTATATTACTACGTAACAATTATTGACTAAATAAGTTACAGGTGCCGTTATAATTACGTATTTAGTTGTGTACTCATGCAAAGTTAGTTTAACTAAAGTAAAAGAGATTATTAAAAACAATGTTTTCCCTCACTTCATATTATCTAGAAAACAAACATTGCCGAATTTTATTCTTGAAAGAGGACAAACTATGAGCAAAGATGTCTATGTCATTAAGCATCTCGTTATACATATTTATTATTATAGATGTTTCATTATACATAGATGTTTCATAAAGAAATAAAACAATAAATGATATTCGCAGCACAGAGATATACCTTAACAAGCGGAGTAACATTTACAATGCTCATCTCACAGCTGACCTCACCGCTCACCCCTAGTGCATCTTGACGATGAGGCTCGTAATAACAACATGTAATCGGAGGTTTCTGTCATGACAAATTGCTGAATTCACGGCGTGTACCACAGCAAAAAGACAATGAAAGTTTCAGAAGACATTATTATTTATCACTCTCAATAGATTGGTCTCCCACTTTTTATCACTATGTTGACTACTTATTGCTTACCCTAACTTGATCATGTTTTAAAGAGTTTCAGCGTAAAATGTAAGCGAGTCTCTTTTTAAACTATGAATAACATATAATTAGTCATCTAGTCTCAACACAAATTTTTAGTTTAGGAATACCAAAATGTGAAGCGACAAAAATAAGCGAACATCATTTTAATGTTGACAGCTTATAAAGTCCTATTAAAAAAAAAATACCTTTATTACCATATTTTACTTTTTAAGATACACATGTGTTTAAAAACAAAAGATGTGTTCAACAGAACAATGTACCTAGAGACGGAGGGGCCTAGAAACGCATAGCTCTACGCGCCACCCTCTCATTCTACAGAACTTGTGGGTGACTTAGAAGTGAAATGAAATAAAAAAAAACTCAGCGACACGACTACTGCATTATGGCGGAGGTTTAAATGAACAACAATGGAATTTCATAACTTGGAGGGAGTTAAATGGCTTTAAATTATGTCCCTTATATTAAAAAGATTTTTCCATTTAATAAAGATGTAGAGAGAGTACCTCTATCGACGAGTATGTATAAATGTTAAACATATAGTACCTACTCCAGAAAGTATACAGCTACAGTAGATACATCGGATATTTGATACAGCTATCAGATACATCGGAGCGAAAGAGATGCTCACAAATATTGTCAAGAGGCGTTAGATTGCATGTTCAGATATATTTGAGCACCGCGTGAAGAGTGCAGATATATTTTATGCCGACTGTACCTGCCTCTAATGTACGTACCTACGGAATATATTCAAATACCCGAAAATTTCACCTTGACAGCAAATAACACCGACAGACTGTAGTTTTTGCAGCCAAAATAAAGAAAGGTGTTCTCCAGTAAATTCAATAAGAAGACTGTAGGTAGTCACTTTGTAAAAATCGTCAGACGGGGTCGAATGAAAGAAACAAAATTACACGGGAGAAAAATTGTATGCAAATCGTTTGCAGCGGGACGAAGGACCGGTTTATGCGATATGAGGATAATGAAGAAACTAGATGTTAAGCACCGACCACTACACGTATGTCTGGTGCTATACTGATGGAATAGATACAGTCGTACTCATCGATTTCTATGACGGGGACTCTTACATATTATGGATTTGCCCTATTATGAGATATGACATATTACTAAACTCAATAGAAAATTAATTACAAAAGTGGTATATATACTTATACAGCTACGATAAAATACATTTTAAATACATACCGGTTGCATTACGTAACACTAAATATATTGAATAGTACTAAAAAAATAATGTTATCAGCCTTAGTGGTACTTATGGCGATTGAATTCTTGACTAAGTATCGTTTTGCATAAAGCCGTCCAAGAACAAGGTGCGTCGGAGAATTCTAACACGGACAATTGAAAAATTACCCCGCGTTATTGGGCCCGCGCTTATCGTCGCAAAAAACTGCACTTACCTCGCCTTCTTTGGGGTTCTGCAAGCTTCATATTATAACCATTTTAAAATAGAGTACCTACTGACAGGGAAATTACTTTCCGGACACTGACAAGTGCTCTTTATTCTATTGGATACTCTAACCTTAACACTAAATTTAATAGTTTCTATTACATAGACACTGCAATGCCTAATAATTTCGGCAGTGGTCTATCTCATGAGAGACGCTGGTACTTTTTGACTTGTAAAAGGGCCATTGCGGCCTACTTGCAGAATAAAGTTCATTTATTTCATTTATTTATTTAATCGTATGTTTTATAATACGTATAGAAGTAGAATATCCAACTCAAAGTAATCGTGCTGTAGGTACAGGTGCCTATTTGTATCAATTGTTTTGACGCCCGAAACTGTTTAGCTGTTATGTTTAGCTTGTTTGATGAAGTGTCAATTAGCATATTAATGTCTATCCCTTACTTGCTAACGAAAGACTCTTATTCGGCAATGCCCAGACAACTGGGTATACTCTTTAATTTTTATTTTTTAGCCAGAATTAAAATCAAAATTAATCAACTGTTGGATTCAGCGATAAAGCTTGAATTTGGGACCTACGATATTTTTTTCTGAATAAAGGGTTTCTGTTTGTATTTTTTAATCAAAACAGTACGGACTCCTGCCATAAGTCTTATAGCACCCTTGACCGTTTTTTCCCTTTTAAAAGGTCTTAAAAATGTACTGGTATTTGACGGCGAGGGGAGGTTAATGTAATCGCGCTTTAAACTGCAAGCGCCAATTTGTACGAATTAAAGAATTTGTCCACTTTTTGCAAGGAATTAAGTTGGAAAAATGTGTTAAGTTTGGATGGGGTTAGCGGATGCCTCGTGGAAAGTGTCAGATGTTGGCCGTCTTCACATTTGTGTGGGGGAATTACATTGTCATTGAATTTGGGGTGAATTTAAAAGTATCGTTACTACTATATAACTCTTAAAGAAAAGAACTTTGACTAATACCTAAAACTTATTAAGAATATCTATGAAAGCGTGTACATTTCATTTGAAATGTATTTTATCCTGCTAATATTATAAATTAAGCGAATGTTTAGATGTTTGGATGTTTGTTACTCATTCACGTAAAAAAGCGGCTGAATGGATAATGATGAAACTTGGTATACAACGATATAATAGCCTGGATGAATATATAGAATACTTTTTATTCCAAAAACCAAGGGGTGAAATAGGATGTGGAAGTTTACGCGAAGGAAGTTACGAGCAAAAGCTAGTCGGAAATAAGTAATACTTATCCTACTTCTACTTATCTTATTTAAGTATGATAAGACCAAAATAATATAATTCCCACATAAATATGACCAAAAATATACAATTTTGCAAGGAGTACTCTAAATTACACTTCTATACGAGCTACACCCATTTTGATTATTTGTGCCAGTAATTTTGAAACTGAAAATAGCTAAAGAGTTAGTAGTGCAAAACGATCGATACCATGCATATGCATAAGACATCTTACTCACTCTCCTAGATAATTCTCACTGACTCTCCTAACGTATTCAAGCTGGTTCTTTTTTTTGTATTCAAGCTGATTTGTCCCGCCACACTTACTTGTATTGGGCCAAGGAGCTTTCCTGCATAAGCTTCAAAAACTGGCAGATCGCGTTTATCTTGAGTCAGTTTCGTTTTCGTGCTCGTCGCGCCACAACCAACATGGTTTTCACTCTTCGCCAGCTTCATGAAAAATTCCGAGAGCAAAACGATTCCCTGCTTGCTGCATTTGTGGATTTAAACAAAGTCTTTGGCACTGTGCGTAGAGGACTGTACACGAGCTGCAAAGAATTGAATGTCTTCCAAAACTTTAAAACTCACTGAACTCTTCCAACGAGACATATGATGAAAGGCTTCGTTGTTTATGACGGCAATACCTCAGCGACATATTTTGACTAAGTTGTAGAGTTTGTGAAGTTAGGGCTTATAGAGTTAGGGCGTGTAAAAGAGAGTTAGAAGCTTGGCTCTATATGAGATCTGATAACTTTTTGACAGTGTAAGTCATGTGGTCTCGTCTTGGCAACATTTTACATGTAAATTATTTTTGGTGAGTATCAGTTGTCAATGTTGGCATTCTACAAGGGTTAATATCTTGTAAGACAACTACCGTCTGATAGTACGGACGGTAAGGGACGTTGATGCCGAAGACGCGTGCCTTTGATCCATCACGTCACCCGGACTACGTACATACGTAGTCGTTCCTTTACGTGAGTGAGGGTGAACAGGGGAGCGGACGTGCCCAGCACGTCGATGAGCTGTTAAACTCATATCCGGTGTTTTCCAGGGATTTTAGAGCCTTAATAAGTGTTGCTGATAAACGTGTGTTGCTGAAGGATATTGGGTTTTGGAGGGCTACGCGTTACCTACAATCTTTGTAAAAACGAATATCCCTAATTCGTAAATGAGTACCAAAATCAAAAGCTTTTTGTTAAAGAAATGAATACAAATAAATAAAATGCATTTATTTTCATTTTGTCACGTTGTCAGTTTTGTGTGTGGACTTGTTAGATTTTAAGTGTGAAGTAGGTACCTACTTATATAGGTAAAATTGTAAAAAAACTAAAAATATATAAAAATAATAATTAAATCTTACACAGCCCTGATAACCCCAAAAATAACAAATTTGCTGAGTCAAATGCAAATTTTTATTTTGTTTAACAAGATAAGCTGCGAAAGGGTTAATATATCGCGTTCATCTTAACCCTGCTAAGGGTTGCTTTATTAATTTATTTAGTTTATCTGCAGGGTTATACAATGTCACCCTAATTGCACCCATATGCAAAGTTTAATGTTTTGTGTAGATTTTATCTGAGTTCGAACTTCTAAGGGCCTTATTCAGACTTGAAGTTGATCTAAATATTCTAGATTCATACTTAGTACCAGCTACTTTAGTATGAACATCATTAGTTTAGTATAAAAATAACATAACTGTAAATACAGCTAAGATGAAAATAGTGTACTCGTAACAATCTGAAAATCCAAGATGCTGGGCACAAAATTAAAACTAAGTTCACAGTAAAATATTTTTGGCGCATCAATGGAATGATTACTACTTAGTTCTTTCTAACAACTTATTTTCACGTGTACTTAGGATTTGCTACACTTACCATAAAACATGATATTCCATATATTTAAAGTTTTGTTTCAGAATAATACGTCAACAGTTCGTTGACACTGAAGTGTTGAAAGTATAAGGTGAACAAAGTTGTTGTTGTTATGGCAGTTCATCCGAGCACAGGGATTTACGGATCATACTTTAAAAGTTTAAGCTTGCTAAACTTGCTTACGCCCTCAGACTATGCCGTTTTTACATTTTTTATACAACGCCGGTGGCAAACAAGCGTACGGCCCACCTGATGGTAAGCGGACACCGCAGCCTATAGACGCCCGCAACTCCAAAGGAGTCACGTGCGCGTTGCCGAACCTTCATAAAATTTGAGCATTCACTGTTGACAGCAAAAAAAATTGTTACCCTAAGTAGGTAAGTACCTTCTTTTCTCGTGTACAATCAAAATACTAGATACAAGTTTGTTATTTGACGTAAAATGTAACTAATTTGCTTCGTATATCTGTTAATTAACGCTTCTAAAATGAAAGCATTTACCCCGAACACAGGCAACACTCGCATGGACAATTAAAATTAGAATATCTTAATTCATATCAAAGTATCGGGGTTGCCATCTTAATGCGCGATCTTCCCTAATTCTGGGGTAATATGGAGATTGCGAGTTGGACATGTTTATTTCGGCGTAAGTGAATGTTATGTGTATTGTTTATGTTGTTGTGTTGGTGTGTGTGTATAAATTAGGATTAACTGTTTACTTGGGTACACTTGTTGATATGTATGAGTAGATAGAACTAACAATTACTGACTAGATTTGTGTCGAATAGCGAGTAGTGGTATAATCGAGAATGTAAGAGGTACAGTACAATACAAAAAACTCTTTATTGCACACCTCAATTAAAAAACACAGTTCAGTACAAAATCACAACGAGTAGAGGCAAACAACAAGCGGTCTTATCGCTAATAAATATAAGTACATAAATATAATATACAAAGTTACCTACTTAAATCAATTAAAAAACCTTAATTATCAGTATTTACCTTACCATTCTGGAAGCAGCCATAGTAATACTCAGATCATTTCATAAATTAATACTTATGTTTTACGTAGTGTTAAATACAAATGCATTGCATTGCTACAATTTTACAGGAAGTCAGAAAACACTTTTGAACACAAGTCGAAGGGAAATTGATCACTGTTAACCTTCATTATCGATTATTAATTACCTGCTAATTACTGACAAATCAGCCCCGTGAATGCCTCGATGAGGTGTAAAAGTGTTAATTAACCTCGTGGGAAAACTTAAATAACAATTTAATGAGTGAGCAGGAACAACGGTCCATCACACTCTAACTCATATACGTTTTTTTAGAAACATGCCGGCTGATTAAACTCATAAAAGGTAGTAAATTATATACTTGTTTCAATCATTCTTTACACATGTCACTCAGAATGGTGAATTATTTTTCAAATATGGAGAAGTAAAATTGGAACGCGCTCAAATAATATACACTTATGTGTAGTAGGTACTCGGAATCTCTTGTTGCGTCATTCAGCCTAGCTAGGATAATTGCATTTAAATGCGATCATCCTAGCTAGGCGGGACGCGTAATAACTGACTTAGGCTCGGTACTTCTAGGTTAAGTCTTTTCAATACAAAACGCAAACGAACGCCTTTGCGTTTAGTCTCAATTTGGATGGCAACGCGAGCAGCGCCTCTGGTGGCCTTAGGTGGTAACTATTCTTTGCCATACAAATTGAAACTAAGATCAAACGCGTTCGTTGTGTTTTATTTCAAAAAACTTTTTAAATATTTGTTAGACGTATCTCACATTTGGTCTAATGGATTTTTATAAAACCCGGCCTAAATGACTTAACGTACCTTGGCATGACGTTTGTCGCCCTCGTTTGATGTGCAAAACCTACCTACGCGTCAGAACGTACTACATTCATATCAATAGGTATTACTTATCACTAGTAAAGAGTATAATACCATAACTAGAACTTAGTAATATCTTTGAAAACATTGACAAAGTAAATTGATATTTTTTTTAATGTCAACTGTCTAACTATCACGGTTCATAAGATACAGCCTGGTGACAGACGGACGAACGGACGGACAGCGAAGTCTCAGTAATAGGGTTCCGTTTTAACCCGTTTTTCAAGCTGAGCCATTTAGACCAGTCAGTATGGGCAAGTCTGAAACAATAAGACATAAACAGATCTGTTTTTAGCATTCATAGATTAGAAAAAAAAAACCTCAGTTTGGGTATCGAACCCGGTCGTATTGAATAAAAGAACAACAGTGCGCGTCGTCACGTGTTATCGTTTCCCAGTATGACGTCGTATTGGAAAACCTGTGGCACGTCTGTCCTATTAAAAAAAAATAGTTCATGAATACGTGCGAAGCTTAGAGCATAAGTGACCCGCACTGAAGGCCGGTGGTCGACCCCTCAAATGTGGGGCATCGATCGGGCTGATTAAAATTCACCAGCCACCATTGGGGCGGGTCGAAGAAGATTCAGCTTAGGTGATATGAGAGTTTACGAGCTGGTGTTATTAAACTACGTAAGGTATACGTACGTTACGTATGGGAATAGAAGTGAGCTAAGTAAGATTTTATAAATAACCGTCAGACCTTGTGCCGACACAAGTAAGTTGAAGATCAAAAACCGGCCAGTTGCGAGTAGGACTCACGCACGAAGGGTTCAGTACCATCCATACTAATATTATGAAAGCGAAAGTGTGTCTGTCTGTCTTTCTGTCTGTGTGTCTCCACGCTTAATCGCTGAAATGATTGAGATGAAATTTGGTACAGAAGTAGTTTGAGTCCTTGGGAAGGACATAGGATACTTTTTATACCGGAAATCATCCCTTAAGGGGGTGGAACTTTCTATGGAAGAGCGATGAATAGGTAAGCGCCTGCTAGAATTAAATAGCAATTAAATTCTATCGCGATGAACGAGTTTCACGCAGACGAAGTCACGGGCAAAAGCTAGTTATCTATAAAAACGGAAAAAAGTTACGTTTGTTGTGTGGAAGCCCCCTTAAATATTTATTTTATTCTGTTTTTTAGTATTTATTGTTATAGCGGCAACAGAAATACATCATCTGTGAAAATTTCAACAGTCTAACGTCACGATTCATGAGATACAGCCTGGTGACAGACAGACAGCGAAGTCTTAGCAATAGGGTCCCGTTTTACCCTTTGGGTACGAAATCCTAAAAATGGTCTTCGCTACCAAAATTAGAACTGTCATTTGGTCTAACTGATCTTTATAAGATTCCGTTTACATTTTTTTTTTTTTTTTATTTATCTAAGTATTTTCTTGATGTCTGTGACTCGTAGTGTTTGGATCAATAATCATGATTCCTTAACCAACTTCCTTACGTATGTGTGCAATAAGCACTTTATTGTAAACAATAACAGCTTAAAACAATTACACAGTTGGTATAGTTACATTATTCATAATAAGTTTATATCGAAAATTTCATTTGTATAGGATTAGCTTTTATTGGCGACTCTACCTTTCTTCCACAGTCAATAACTACCCGTTAAGATGGTTTCAAATACGAAGGGTTTATCTTGTGTAGTTTAGGAGTTGCTATTGCCACCTTCTCATTCCATCATCAGATCAGCTCGGTGGTACTAAAAATTTAATTGTCACTGAACTTACATAAATATGCCAAATTACAGCTGAGTTGGATGATAACTGCTTTAAAGTTCAGCATATTAAATTCAGCATAATTGAACATACGCTCATACAGATATTGATAGTTGCAAGTTAAATAAAAGTTGGTAATCACACAAAACTATCGTATGTAGGTGTTACTATGTCGGATAACATGCTCCTTTGCTTTCATACTATAAATTTATGTATTTACGATGGTCACTTGCGTCATTGAGCTTTCCTGGCTAAACATCGAGTTCTGAGGTTTACAGGTTGTCGCTATGTT
This sequence comes from Epiblema foenella, assembly GCA_963556455.1. Classification (NCBI taxonomy): domain Eukaryota; kingdom Metazoa; phylum Arthropoda; class Insecta; order Lepidoptera; family Tortricidae; genus Epiblema; species Epiblema foenella. Next base: position 26,187,342 of record OY747096.1, on the reverse strand, counting down.
TTTTTAGCCCAGGCCATTCCAGTGCAAATGACTCCCTCTAACACGCGTGAGTTTGCAATTAACCATCCCGCTCTCTACGGAAGCTCTGCGCGTAATTTCGTAAATATTTAGTAAATTTTTATTGATTGTTGGAACACTGAATCACTTATGAAAAATCTATCCGGTTATTTCCTTAGAACAATAAAAAAGCTATCGTTATTGAAAAAATAGGGATCACTATCGTTGATAATTACGAGATCTGCAGCATTAAAGATTATTTTTACTATGATATTTAGGATTTTATGACAGAGTTACCAAGGGATTCTTCAATATTTTGTTCGTTTATTTCTTTTCTTTGTTTCTTTTTCAGTCTACTGTAATTTTTGTGTAGTGTAATTCTACATTATTTCTTCACACTGGAAGCTCAAACTTCAGTATTTTCGTCAGATCTGTGAATGGACTTTGCCTTAACAACCAAACCATATGTGGGTATGGACGATTAGTTCGAGTTAAAATTTAGTTCCTGTAGAAATTACGTGTCAAAAAATCATGTTTGAAGGAACTATGCAATTCTATATTTACAAAAATGTTCGGTTCCTATTATTACAAAAATAATTGAAATTTGAAATGCTATCTTACAATCTTACACCTAAAACGAAATCGAATCGAATCAATTAACGACACTATTACTCGGAAAACGATTTAGTATTAAGATCACCCAAACTTCACTAGAGTAGGCAATTCTGCACGGTGCCAAATGGAGTCGAGATTCAATTATTCCTGAGAAGTATTGCTATGATCATCTGGGTATCACTTAAGCTACTTGTAATTTTATTTTTAGTCTTACAAGTGTTACGTTATATAATAATAGGTTACGTTATTCCATATAAGATTATAAAAAAAGGCGTTTTAAGTAAAAATACTTACTAATAGGATATGTTACAATGTTTTGTTTGAAGAGTAGGTAATGATTGAAATAAATAAAATTATTTAACACAATATTTTCTAGATAAACGAAGCATTATTTAGAAGCATTTTACCGTTAAAATTCTAATATTATATGGAGCTAGCTATTGTTTGCCGACAACATAAAGTTGTTAGGGTATTGTTTAAACATAAGTTAATAATTGGACAAAACCAAAGTTTAGGAAATGTGGCATTCAAAAACAATTTACAAGTTGTTATTGTAAGATATTGATGCAACTAAAGCAACTGATTGTGGCGTGGAAAAGAAAACGCCTATTTTCTCCAACTCTAGAAAGCCCTGTTTAGATTCCCAGAATAGCATTTTTTTCCAGTGTCGAAATAGTTATTTTGGTTCAATAAGTAGGTGTACCGTAAAGGCGGAATCTGGACATAATCAATGAACTGACCGTTTAGATGGACACGGTCACGAAATACGGACGCGGAGTAACGCGATGAGCGGCCACGGTGGCGGCGGGAGCGGGGGAGGTAGCGACAAACTTTGAAGCGGTTAGGCTATTATATTAGCAAGCGAATTGCTGCAATTAGGAGTTAGTATAGGAGCGCCATTCCAATTGGGAACCTTAAATTTTTTGGAGTGGTGCATGTTATATTTTTTATTGATAGTAGACTTACTACAGAGTTCAAAATTTAAGTCAATCTATATATGAATATAGACGTAACTGCTAAATTTGACATCTGTCTGCTGTCAAGTTGATGTTTATTTTTTTGTTAGGCAGCAGATCACGGCACGATCCTATTAATGCCTCCGAACGTGTGGTATGTCAAATATAAAATTCAAAACAATATTTTTTAAAAACGATACTTAATTCTAAAAAACCCGCAACAGTTTTGTACTCTATAATAAGTCTACTATCAATAAAAATATACCTTATATGGACCACTCCAAAAAACTTACTAAAAAAATAGCTTTAAATAATGTATTATTGCATTTTCTACCAGTCCGTATATTCGCAAAACTATTAATATAAGTAACGAAATATTGCCATAGAATCTTATCAGATATGATACTTATACGTTATTTAAAAATTGGTTATAAAACGACACGAATTGTATGGGTTCCATACAACATTTTTTATGTATGTAATTGGGTATTAAACTACGGCATTTATAATCTGGCTGCCAATGGGGTATTAAATGGCAAAATAACTGAAAACTCATTAGCTGGTCATACACACATACCGGAAAAAGTGTTAAAGTAAAAACAAATGAACTCAGTGTCTTTGCAATGTTGTGAAAGCCTGGCCTGATTTTAGGTTAGCAACTATGGAGAGAGGCCTTTGCCCAGCAGTGGGCCACCCATATAGGCTAGAAAAATAACCTTACAACCAAACATCTATCGCCCGCACTATGCGCACGCGTCGACGTCGACTCAAGACATTATTCAAACCGCCTTCTTATTGGTTAAATTCTTGATTTTATTTTTTTTACATTTAAACCAATGCGACAGGTGCTTGAACCTGTCCACGAACTTGACATTCGATTTTAGAAATCTACCAATCGTGTGAGGGTTCATTGAACTTTTTTTTACGTAGGTAAGTAGGTACTTTTTAGTGGAAAAATTAATCGAGTATTCACTTACAGCTTTTTTGGATACCTACCTTACCTAATTTGTTTGTTTAGGTATTGTTAAAGTGTTTTTATGACAAAACGTACTGTAGATGCACGATCATTGAAAACATTCGTATTTGATAATCACAACAAGAAAACTAGGTAGCTTTATTACCAAAGTGACAAGATACCAACTTGTCCCTTAGACAAGTATTCGTCCCTTAGACAAGTATGTATATCTTAGACAAGTCTTGACAGTATATTTATATTTTTTCGTATTTAAGGATCAAATGACGTCTAAATAATCAATGTTATCTAATTACAATTATACTCTTCACTGTGAGTTTAACCCAGCTGCAAGGCATCTACCACATCCCGATGATCCTGATGCAACATAATGACGGGCGTCTAACGTTGGTAATGAAGGGTCAATACTGCCCCCGACATTGCCGTAATGATGGGTCGACACTACACATATCCGCCGCTAGGCAGCGCCGGAAGCCGCAGCGTCCGGCGTGTGTTAGGATTAGATAATGGTAGCTATCATAGTGTTAGGCCTAGATTTACATATGGTTAACCGTATAGGTACCCGTGATCATGAAGAGGCTAAAGATGTAACTTTTCAACCGTTATCCTTCCAACCAAAGTCAGCTTTTGTTATTAATTTTGAATTTGTATATTTTACTAACAAATATCAATATATTGATGTCGGATTTTTTTCTTTGATACTCCCTCATTTTCCTACAACCTACTGAATTTTGCGATACACAGAAAAAAAAACATTTCTCAAATCAAGAAATTGAATATTGTTACGGAGTTTTACCAAATATATTCTTGAAACAAGAATGTATACTTCAATGAACAGTTTCAGGTTTATTCAACGTAAAAAAATAAACTGTCAAAGTTATTTCTTGAATCAAGTAAATTCATTTACATTAAGGGAATTATATGCTTGAGATAAATCTAAAAATGTTTTCAACTAAACAATCGTGTCATCGACTGAATGAACAGATATTGTTAGATTAAAAACACATATTCTTGAATCATTAAACAACAGTATTATATTGGTACTTCAAGTATTTTACATTATTAATAGAATTATTGTTAGACAAATATTATAACGTTGTTGTTTCAAGTGTTTCAAATTATCAGTAAAAATTTTGCCCTTTCATTGAATTGTACTTCAGTTCAATGAAAGGGCAAAATTACTATTTTTAAAAGGGGAATTCTTGTCTCTGGATTCAACAATATACATATATGATTGGTTGATCACCCAGTACAATCTTATGCTAATCAATTTGCTTTGTTGGATACATATCATAGTATTGTTGATTTAAGTGTTTTAAAATATTAAAGGAAGTTCAATAATTTAATAGAGCAGAGACAGTTTATGTTTAAAATTAAGCTTTCCGTGTGTCCATCCAACGATATACACGTTTGAATGGAACTTACGCCAAAATCTTAAACTAACCATTATGCTTTGTTAGATGAATATTAATACTATTGTTGGTTTAAGTATTATCAACGCGTAACTAGATGGCGCTAGTAGCCCCAATTTTATACGGCCCTCATCAGCCCACATCGTGTATCATGCTATCAATAATATACAAAATGTATCCCCGTAGTTGTAACCCTTAATAAGGCCCCAGTTATACAGAAATGCTACGTTAAAGTTTAATATATTCTCATATTTGTAGAGGGGAATACATTTAGAGCAAAATGAAACTAAATAATTAAAAAAACATGTGGTCATTATATGTACTCTGCCTGTTAGAGGCACGTGAATTTCAGGAATAATGACAGATAACAGTACTAAAAACTTGATTCGCTTGACAGGCATAGTGCATATATTGACCACATACTTTGATTCATTAATTACACTACAATGGAATAATAACCGGAAAAGTAAGAATGTGGAAAGAAAGCGTGATATGTCAGCTGTATAATACTGTTAACATTAAATAAAAAGGGTGACGGTCTTTACCGTAAATGTTTAATTACCATTTTACCAAGTGGTTTCTAAATCGCCTCTGCCTTATTAAGGGTTAAAGTAAAACCTCAGGCATGCTAATATATTTAAAGTGTTTACTCAATTTCCTAGTAGGTGTAGCTGTAAGGTCCGAAACTCGGCCATACTAAATTGTAGAACGCGCTGTTAAGATTTTTCCTGACTTAATGACCCGAGGCACCTACAAATGACGTTTAAGCGAATTGGAGTAGAGTGGTGTACGCTTGGTGTATCTTACGGGACCTTAGCAGACCTTCCTAGATAGATATTAAATATACTATCGTTGTAACTTAGGATCGGCCGACTAAAGTAAACTGCTAGCTGCCGTAAAACGTCGTGTTTAGTTCCACCTCACTCGAAGACCCTACTTCACAAGTTGTCATATTGATAATCCGCTTTTCATATAGCAGATTCATCAATATAGCAGATCCCAATTATTAATCTGAATATATGGAATGGTTACTTTGAGAATACACTCGTTAATACAACAGACCCAAATCATTAATTTGAAAATACCAAATTGTCAATTTGAGATCATTAGATAGTTGATACAACTGAGCCAGATTGTTACAACTGAGTAAGAGTGTCAGTTTCATATCTATTATGAAAACAGGCATTTGCATTAGGAGAAAACTTACAACTCTAAACAAAACTATATATAGTCATAACAAGAATGGCATATTGTTAATTTAAGAATTAAGTATGTCAGATGAATAAAATAATAATGCTTCAGTCAAAAATACCACACTGAGTCTTCTACTAACAATACCTATATTCTTTCAGGTGAATACAACAATCTTAACAATATCGTATTTTACATTTGAGACAATATTGTGTTCCTTATATGGAAGACAACATTGTCTTGGATCAACGATTATTTGCATTGATTTAAGAAATGATTTTTTTCTGCTGGTTCGAAACCCTAAACGTGCGAAATCCGTCACGCATTTGGCGGGTTCTTATTTATACAACGATGGTGACAATCAAACTTACGGTTTTCCTGATCGTAAGAGACCACAACCTATGGAAACTTGTAACTCCAGAAGAATCACATGCGATTTTTCCAACCCTTTATTGACTCGAGTACTTATTGTGTGATACGATACGTTCATGTGAATTGTAGCCGAGGAAGGAATTTGGAGACATGGATAGGCTGCGGAATGGGTACAATCGGGTACATATTATTTATGGATGTTAAAAAAAATCTCCACCTGTCGAGATGCGTGGGCTAATCACAATCCAGATATGGCCATTGACAGGCGCTCGGCGTACTTACTGCGAACTTGAACCCGAATATTGATTGGGTTCGTGGGTACAGGATAACACTTCTGGTGGTGCAAAAAACCGAGGGAATAAACATATGCCTATAGAAAACAGCTTATCAAGAAAGAGCACTCTTTGACTCCTTATCGAGTCATGTGGCCTGACTGAATACAACCCAGCTGTGACAATTGGCTCAATTTTGTTTTGGCTTGTAGTTGCAGGACGTGTGGTATGTAGGCCAGTTAAAAAGCCAAGTGTACATTTGTGCCTTGTCGCTTTAACTTCATGTTTAAACTATCGCACTAAATTTCCAAAGGGGGTAAACCACAAAATACCAAAGTGTCTAGCTACTTATAAGTTCGACTGACATTCAAAAGTTAAAAATATTTAAGGAATATTGACGCATGTATAGGATAAGAAGGTCTTGGAACGGGTACATTTAATACATGCTAATAGAAAAACATGTATTATAGACTATAGCCCTTTTACTCCCAGTCGAGTTACGTGGGCTGATCACAACCCGGCTGTGGCCATTGCCAGGCGCGCGGCGTACTAACTGCGAACTTGAACCTGAATATTGATCGGGCTCGTGGTCGAACCGTAGTGGTACAACAAAACATGAACAAACCTAGGGAATTCCAGTCGTTTCGAAGAAAGCGACCATATCATGTATATTGTATTTGTGTGTTTCGACTTTCAAAATCTGACATCCCCGGTTTGTAGGTACCTATTGATACATATATTGCCTTGTCTCAGTTCTTTATTTAAGACACAAATACATAATGACAGAGAAGAGATATTAAAGAGACCCCGGACCTCCTGTTGTTAAGACAACTGGAATCATGAACTCTCAAAATATCGCTATGGATTGTACCTTTTCGAGGGGCATTTAGTCATAGAATTTTGGTTTAACGTATATAGGCAACATCCAATTTCTTGATACTATGTGTCAAAAAATGACGAATATCAAAACAAGGTTAATCGTTTCGCAAGGCAGGATAAAGCTCAGATACGCTGTTACCGGCGTAGCACTCTCGTAGCACTGATAAGGACAATTATAACGTAGAACTAATGGCAGTGCTACGAACTTTTGTTACTCCTAATGAAATGCTAATAATACGTATCAGAGGATCAAGTAAGTAGTACTATACCTACACGTGTCAGACATATTTAAGTTCCTATAATAGCTTTGGTAGAGTGCCAACTAGAGAAAGATGAGAGGCGCAACTTTTTGTGACATATGACAATATGAAAGATGGCACATTCTTTTTGAATATAGGTAATGGATTTGGTAATAAGGGGAGGGTGATGATAAGGCGTGTTAAGGAACGAGTTAAATAGTGACTAGAGTGAGTTTGTGCCTAGTGAAGTGAAGGTAGAGCCAGTAATTTTTATAGAAGCAATTGGTCCAAAACCGCACAAAAACCGTAATTTCGCAACAAGGTGGCAAATAGCTATAAATAAACCAGTAATGTACTATTATAATGCTCCTACTAGTCTAGTAGGCTTTAGTTTTTGTACCGCTTTTGCAGACTGCCTGTCAATCAATAGATCAGGTGGCCACGCCCCCGTTCATTCACCTAACGCATCCGTACAACACGCAACGAACCCATTAACGGCCCTAAACTAATAATTAAAAACCATTACACAAACGGGAATGGAAACCACAACACGCCGATCCGACTGGCGCGCATCCAAACTACAACTCACTTATTATATTCTATGAGCTAGCTATAAACGTATTCCTGAACATATCACGTAGACGACTACTACCAATTCCAACCAATCACAACGCGACTATTCAACTTAATAGCTCAGGCCACGCCCAATCACGTAACCGCCTATTACGGCCCGTGTAACGACGCAGCCTTTTAACTCGGCGATGACGGCCGATCGATGCCGCCGTCTCTCGCGGCGGGCTAGCGGCATCTTGCTCGCCGAGCCGAGGGTACGTCGCGGCGTCTAGGTTGTGTGATAGAGTCGCGTTTGGCGCGTGCTTCGTTTCAGTTGCACGTCCGCGGCCGCAGGAGGGGGACGCATGCAACTGTTTTCGATAATCGGTCTCGGTACGTGAAGAGCGGGCAGTAGCGCGTCGGTCACGTCCGCGTAAAAACGGATATATGCCCAGAATATTTATTAAGTGGGTGGTTGTGCGTGACTTTTCCCCGGCGACTACCCGAAATAGACCTTGTTTGATAACTGAAGTGACATCGGACTGAAATCGGGAACAGCTGGCAGTGTTTACGTAGAGGAACAGTTTCGGTAGTCGCGATGTGTCGGGGAATTTGAGTGATGTTGCCGTATCAGGCAGTGGCAATGGACTACGCAGTGGCCTCGGGGTTCCACCACCACCAGAGGCCGGGGTTGCCCGGAGTGATGGGGTTGCCGGGGCCGGCGCCGGGTCTCAACCCCGCGCTGAACCCGGCCTTCACGCATTCCTGGTTCGTACAGACAAGCCCGGATATCTGTCGCCAGCAACCAGCAACCAATCTCGAACCTGGGCACGTTTCATTTTTTCTTATTTTTTTTTAGTTTTTAAGTTAACACTTGCGTAGCCAAGGGCTTGCGAACCGGCTTGGCCATGGAAGTGTTAAAAGTTTTATAAGACTCACATTTAGTGCCTTATTCTCTTTAAAAGAGTGATCTCTCGTAAACTAAACCGAGTTTATCCGTTTATTGTTGAAATTGATCTGTATTAAAATTGCATTTAGGTACCTAATGAAAAATCAATAAGTTACCAATTGTGAGAAATAATTTATTTTGCATTAACTTAGATTTGCATTATGTTTTATATGCTTTTTCTCATTGACGCTTCCAAGTAAATATCTAACTTATAAGAACCCATAGAAATTAAGCATACCTAAATGAACAAAAATTAAGCATACCTAAAAAACTTAACTCGCCAAAACACAAGGACTATTATAAAAACATATAAAAAACTTTAATATGTTTTTAACAGGTTCCGCAATGATAAGGAATAAACGTTTAACAAGACAATAACCATGAATGCGCAAGAGCACACAGCGTTTAAAATTCTGATTTATATCTTTAAAGCCGTCATACTTGTTCCTAAACATTTTGTACCGAACTTAATGACACTTGTTACCTCACTTAGAAAATAATGACAGCTGGAAATGATTTAGTCACTTCTTAAAAGTAATACCTACTTGAAACGGAGCCTGGATATTAAATGGAGTCTAAAAATGTAATGAGGATAAATAAGCACAAGAAACAATTCTAATTCGACGGTAGTTAGAATGGTTTTTATAATATTCTTCTTCAATACCAAGTTACTTCGGGTACAATTTAGAAATTTATGGCAGATTGGCTGCATTTGCCTTAAGGCTAACTGGTATAGAATGCTATATAGCATTAAGTCTGCCTGATGCACGATAAGATTTTATTTTATGCAATAAGAGTGTAAATGCAGTAAATTAACCAAACAAACTAAAAAATAACAGAATCCTTACTAAAAACATTCTAATAATATCAAACGGTAGGTAGAGTCGATATCGGTATAGAAGAGTCAAAACTTTTTTCACATAATTCCAAAAATGTCAAATTGATTCATCAAAGACAGCGCAACAATGCAATGCCAACAAAGGCTACATAAGCACAATAACAAGTTGTATACGAAGTGGAAATAAAGATCTTATCTCCCTCGTGACTCGACTTACCTTCGCCATGGCTTGTGCTCCAAATAGGTTTTAACAATTCACACAAACCGACACATCTTTAGTATTTACGAAAATTAAAAGATAGCTAAATACCGGTAAATTAGTGTTTGTGAGAAAGGCATAGAACACATTCTAGTAAATAGAAGTTTCTTGGGTTTTATGAATAAGAGAGTACCTAAATGATCGACTCCAAAGGGATACATCGATGGTGACTGTGACAACCGCCTCTGAATTACACTCAAGAGCAAAAATAATGGGTACAATTCCTATGGAAATTCAATACAAAGTGTACCCATTATTTTTGCTCTTGAGTGTACTTTGGCTTCAATTAATTGTTGATAATCAAATGATGACGGAAGGCAGCTGCGACCACCGTGGGGAATTTTTGTTTTCGATTTAGCGTTGTAGGATTCTTAATAATAATGATTGATAAAAGGAAGCTTCACTTACTTACCTAATTTGTTCATACATATGAGTAACTACATTAACAACATATCAAACACAGTATATAAATGGAACCGAAAGAAAGAAAACTTATTCGATTGAGGACTGAAGTTCCGTTATTAAGGGCGGGTTGCACCAACTTAAGATCCGGGAGCTGCTATAGAGACTTATCGAAAATTTTTATACAATTTTTTAATGATTACCTACCGCTTACGATTATAGACGGTTTAGTCATAACGATTCATAGTTAATATTCGTTTGTCTTTATCTGTCACTTTGACATATGTATTGGTGTGAAAGGAACAAAACACATTTTAGTTAACAGAAATTTGTTAATTTTTATGAATAAGGGCAATCTATCTCATTAGATCTATTCAGGCTCGGTTTTATAAAGATCGGTTAGACCTTATGTCGGTGTGTAATGTCAAAAAATGTACTGAGTTACTGAAATTTGATCTGACATTTGGTCTAACGGATCTTTATAAAACTCGGCCTCAGTAGATCCACTGCGTATCTAATGTGATTTTTTTTACCGTATCTAGATACGGGTAAGTCTTTACTTGAGACAGTTACTGATAACAGTATTTCGTTAAAACTGTACCTAAATGTAAAATAATGAGATAACATTACCTACGTAACTTCCAATTATTTTCCAACGTCTTAAGTATAAAAGCGAGATGCGATCTTGGTATTCGTTTTTTGCGCCTAATAAACGAGAGTTAGCCTTTATGATTCCTTGTTCTCTGTAGGTATAATAAGCAGTCGTAAATTATAATGAGCGAAGGAACGAAAAAACGTAGAAACTTAAAGTCAAAAGTTAATTGCGATGAGAATTTTACTTATTTAATATACCTAACTAAAACGCTGGTCCATCATGACTGAACACTTTTGTATGGTACAGTCAAGGAATTTGATTTCTGGGCTACTTCGTATCTTGTCACAGTGAAAATCAATGTAAACACTCCTAGAGATCTCATAATAATGTCACTGTGACAAGGTACAGCCAGCATTAAAAGCATATGAAGACTTCAAAAGTCTTTATTGCAAGGGAATAAAAGCGCTTTTGACCTCTTCATATGCATAGTTATTTTTGATGCTGACTGGACGAAGTGGCCTAGAAAACAAATTCCTTGATCGTATATTGTTTATTAGCTTCCAGACGTAGTGGCGTGAAGTCTCTTGGGCATCAAGTCGAATCTAATCTGGGTTTTTTGTCTTCAAGTTTTAAAGTGAGCGGAGTTTTGTGAACGCCTCACCAAAATTGCCAAACTGTTAAACTATAACTTACTTAGATGACACTCAGCTCCACGACACTTAAAGTTGGAATACCTCCATCTCTTTTGCACTGATTCTCGAGACAGAGATGGGAAACATAAACTTTGTGATATTCGATTTTCTTGGTAGCTCCGCTCGGGTTCTTTTACAAGAACCTAACCTAATCAAGTACCAAAACTGTCTAGTCAGTTACATAACTACGAGTAAGATTGTGCGCCCGCGCAGCCGGTCCGGTTTCATTGACGGACACGCGAGTACCCATAAACTTGAAACATGCGTCATTTCCTACTAAACTAACCGGGAGGCTTGAATGGACCAACCGACAAACACGTTTAGTAGTAACTATGATGTAACGAAAATTGTGGAGAAAACAAAAGAATTACTACACTAAGAAACCCGAAAGGTCCTTCTGTGAGTAGTTAAAATATTTTTGTTTTTTTTTTGTTTTATAAATGAGATTTGAGGTATTCGAAATCCGAATCTCCGTATCTTAAGGTCTATAACACAAAAAATGTTGAATGCTATTGGTAGCGTTCAACTAACTTAGTAGAGTTGAGTGAGACTCAATCAATTAATCCAAAGCTAAAGCAATATTGCTCTTCTAGTATTTTGATCGTTACGTGAAAATTATATTTTTTCCAGCTGATAGATTTAAACACCAGCATGAAATAGGTTAGATACTGGGGAACTAGTACGAGTATTTTAACGCAATATTCACACATTTAGATTCTAATATTGCACCCTACGGGCGCGTTCATGCATTGGCTGCATCCAGCTCTACACGCCGCGCTACCAATCAGACGACTATGACCGGCGGCGACGGAGACGGCCAAACGTCATAGACGTGTCATACACGTCATAACGTGTATGAACGCAGCCTTAAGCGTATGTGAACTTAGTCCCTTGGATAGCTACGCCATTCTTACTGGAAGTTATACAAGCGAACTAAAAAAAAACAAAGCCGAATTCGACCTAACATTCAAAGTCACCATTGTCATAAAAATGTTTAATGTAACAACACCTCATCTAAAATCTATTATGTCGAAAACAAAAACTTTTTGACTCAATCACTGAATAAGAACCCTTTCACACCTCATCAAAATTTCTAAACGCTCCAAACCGATAGAATTCCATACAAAAACACCATATCCGTTGTCTAAGATATTTTGATTGAAAAATAAAGAGCGTGTCTAAATCATAAAGAAATGGTTTTAAACCATATGTTTATGTAAAAAACTATGAAGTAACATATTCAACAGCATGTAGTAATAATATTCAAGCTACGGAGAAAAAGCTTGAAAGATAAACCCTAGTCATGTCGTGATATAGACCATAATCACGAGAAACAATACTTTTTGAACAGGATAGAGCTTAAGTAATGCCCCCATTCAAAATCAAATAATTGAATGCCTTTCTTCTATCTACTTTGTATCTAAACGCGTAACTGATAATGAAATAAGAGGGTATGTTTTTAATTCATAAAAAGCATTCCCAAATATTAAATCCGAAGCTAAAGGGCAAGGAAACTTTTTAAAAATAGTAAATAAAACACCAAATTTAACTTTATCCAATAAACAATAACATGATCCCGATGTTTCCGACAAGAACCGAATTCAATCGATCCGAGCAAAAAGTTTCGACCGCAATCGAGAAATCTCGGGAGCCGTAACCACAATTAAGGGACATTATAAAGAATAACGTAACCGTTAATGGTGCTTAAGTATTTACAGAAAGGGATCCAAATGTAGAAGTTGAAAAAACTAAATGTGTTGGTGAATTTATTGGAAGAAATTAGCAACTATTGAGATTACAATTTTGGCAAATCCTGAAGCGTTGGACGGGTTGATTATTATTACTAATATTGGTCTATGAGCTGTAGACCTCGCGAGTGATATTTTTACGTTTGCAATTCCCATGGATTCGTTATTTTGAAAAAAATCCAAAAACTGAAACGACAAAGAAGTCCATATAGTTAATTGTCGAAACTGCTAGCGAAATTTCACGAAAAACGGTTGAGAAATACGACCTGTAGAGGCCAGAGATCCAGACATAAGGAAAGCATTTTTGCCCAAGTTGAAACAGACGCGCTTATGTCCATTAATTGATATCTACGATTTAAAAAAAAAAATAGTAACGCATACATATTAAAGATCAATATGATAGATGTTCAAGTGGGGAAGTACACAAACTTAATACTTTAATTGCAAGAAATTCGAAAATATATAATCCTAAGAACACCATGCTGTGTGCAACAATAACTACAGACATAATTTCTTTGTCGAACGCCGAAATTTTGTTGCAAATCTCAAAAACAAATAGCAAAGCTTCATTTATGGGGTAATTATTTGACTCATCAGCTTCGTAAATATAATTAGTGACATATACATAATAAGGAACATTGTTCCACTGAAATAATGATTAGAACACCAATATCGGGCATTGAGAGTACATACGATTTCTAAGATATTATAGCTAGCCCTTTTTATAAATATATGGATCTATTACGTTTCGTCTAGTGTTACTTTTTTATCGGAAGTTACAGGCTGATATTTATTTAGATATAATAGTGATATCAGTGGTTAATAGCAAGCCATTAATATGTATCTCATTAAAATTATTGATAAAAATATTAGGTGTAATTTCTTAGGATTCTTCGACCAGTTATTAGAACAATATGTTGTGGTCACAGAATAGGTTCTTTCCCATTTAATGAAGTGTTGGTATATTAATGACAATAAGGTGTGTGTATTTTTGCACACCTACAGTTAATATGCCCCAATTGTAAATAACCGAAGTTAAAGTTGATTTCTAACTGGGTGGTTTAATGTTCAATACATTGCTTTTTTCTCAATAAGTATAAAGTAAATAACAGGTAACTTCTCCAGTTAGCATACATAGGTGCCAGGCTACATACTCCTATACGCAACATTTTAAAGATTAAAAAAATATTAAATGAATGTTCCGAAAACAATCGCATAGAGTAAAAAATAACAATAATTAGAAATTGACAAATTGCCTGACTGATCACGCCATTAGCGCAATTAAAATGTCAGATTTGAAACTAGTCAATGAGTTTGGTTCATCCTGTATCAGGACAGAAGCCGAGCTCAATCAGCAACCGGCAAGTCACGGCGATTCGTCGCGCCGCCGCCGCACCACCGCCTTTTACCGACCCACAGAAAAAACCATGCTCTATATCCAATGCCATGATAACTGGCACAATATCCATATGATGTGACGGAAATGAACGTAGTCCTAATAGTAGTTTTGAATAATTCAGTTTTATAAGTGTGTGTCAGTGTACCTAAGGAGAATTGAAACAGCTTGGATTGATTGAAAATGTACTTTTTACCATGTTTGAAACATATATTTTGCAATGATGTGGTAGTTCTACATGACAGTATAAAAGATTTATGAGGGAAACTGTACTTAAATCATCTGTCATCTTACTAGCGTCCGTTTATTTGAGGTTTTAATCTTGTAGTGGACATAACGCAACTTATTCTTACAGAAAAACACAAACTTATTTTATTTAAAAATATGTTATATTTTGTGTTGTCATAAAATGTTAAAAAAATACCTAAACGATATCAAAGCATTGATACCAAAAATGGAGAGAAGCTAAAGAAGTATTAAAACTATATTTTCCCAATAAGTTATCAAAACAACGGCTGATCTGAACCTAGACAGGTTTTCATAACATCTCTACTTATAAATTTACACTAACGTGAGACATATTTACACTTAATAAGTGAGTTTCAACCGTTGTATCTCTACTTATTTTGAAAGTGCTTCAACATCAGGCAAAAATGAGTAAGTAATTACATTTCGAATTTAAAAAACATACACCAATCGTAAGCAATTTCACTCGCGTTAACAGAACGACGGAATCAACCTCACTTTGAATAAAAGTTTTTCAAAACCAAATCGATTATTAACTGTTATTTGGAAATGAACAAAAGCATTAAAAAAGGTATCGGTTTCAAAAAACAGACCGGTCGTCTGCGGTTTTGGAGAATTTTATTGCGGGTTTTTTATGTAACGTAAAATTAATGTTTAGTTTCCAACGGTCGCGCCCGGCTGCCATTCAAAGAAAGTATGTTACACCTTTACTATGATGCTTAATAAGGAAAATAAAACAAGTCCAAATAATGATGAAACAATAATATCAAAATTTTCTCCTGTTTCATAACGATCGTTACTATCTAACTCAAGAATGATCTGGAAAATGAGGAATAACCTGACCTTAAGCGTGAGAGACGTTTGACGTAGTTAATTTTCGAATAAATTCTATTCTTGTATAATCAAATCGACTCTAAACCCTACAAAATGCACTTCTGAATCTCAATAAATACAGGCGATTCTTCACTTTAATAGACATTCCTGAGTCGGGTGCCAATCGATCACGACGGACAGTCCGGATTAACTGCGGGACAAGTGTCCCGAAAATGATCAATTATTTCCCCTTTACCTCATCAAGCTGACCCCAGCTTGTTTTAATTCTTTCTTATAGGGTTGAGGGTGACCAGGCTGATCAGTGATCGGGTTTATTTGAGACTTAGATGTGAGTGGTAATAAAGTCAGAATTAACTTGGTATGATTGATTTTCTACGTAATATAAGTAGAGCGATATAATGTAAGCTTGTTTAGTAACCAGAATATAAGAAATGACTAAATCTAGGAATTTCGTATGCTGGAGTTTCGTTGTCAAGCATCAAAGATATTATAGGCGTTTGTGAAAAACACACAAACACAACACACAAATAAAAATAACGTCTAATATCAACAATATCACCACAATTTGAAATAAGCTCCAAATGTAGCAAAATTTACCAAAACCCAATGGTTTCACTGAAGCAACAACTAGACAAAAATTGGCAAAAATGTCCGCTTAGCCCGGGGCGCAATCAAGCGTCCCTCCGATTATTGCAAATAACTATTATTTTCTTCGCCTTTCAATTGCCGCTCAATTCAGCCTTTGTATTGCTAATTCGGCTAGTTTTGTTTAGTTTCGAATGTGTCTGTCGCTGTCTGGGATCGATACTTGAGGAGAACTGAAATAACCAAGTTAGATGTGTGTTCGGGAAGATACTGTTTGATATTGACATTGAAATTTCATTCTAGCTATATTATATATTTTAATACTATGCAATTAATAAAATGTTCATTTATTTCACACGACAAAAGTTGTACAAACCTTTTTGCAATTGAACAATCAAATTATGTAATGAATTATACACAACAAAAAATAGGTATCTATTTCGAATATATCCAAAACAAAAACGAACATTATAAGGTAGGTAGTGTAGTGAGGTATGCTATAGACCTTAGAAAAATGCCCGTACAGATGTTACCAACGGCAATGTCAAATAATTCCAACGATGGCTTAGATCCCCAAAAAGGGATATGAAAGAAAAATGGAATCCAATCCGTGCACGATAATGTTAATACAAACATTTGTCCATATGACAGCGTAAGGGGCCTCTATTTTATTCATCAAAAAATCTCCATCCTTAAAGCCGGGCAATCTTTATGAATGAAACAATTTTCCAGTTGCGAGCCAGGCAATTTGCGAGCATCATTAGTCATAGCCGTATCGACGCGTCTAGCGGATTGGTCATTTTTTGTCCGTAAAGCTGGATCGCTGGCCACTGGGGTGTGTTAGCAATCGAGGGATGACTTAGTCAACTTCATACCATGACAGCGAACGTATTTTAATATGAACCTTATCTTATATACGATAAGGTTGGTATTATAGATAATCCACTTCATGAGATATAAGTTCAACAAAGTAATCCCTTGGAATGTTATATCAATTGTTTGAATAATTTGTTCTTAAAAGAGGGTGTTTTTTGTGTCGTTGTATTAAATGGATATTTCACCGAGGCGCTAAGTATGCAGTTAATGCAAATTAATACCTGCGACCTGCGTGTGCTAGCTGGTAACGTAGGTATGATTACTAATTAATTGGCGTATTTGTATGAATGGAATGTGAGACTACTTATATACTGACACTTCATACATTCAATTTAATTGCGTCAATTACCTATACTAGTCAAATTGGAAACATAACAAGATAATAGAATAATTAAAAAAATACTTTGAGGCTTACGATTATAATATTTAAATAAATCTTTGGCCACAGAATTGTGCCTTGGTAAAATGTAAGCAGTTTATCTCACTTGGTCCCTTGACAATGACGAATTATAGAATGATTATTAATTTAATCAATCACTTTCCCCGATAATTTTCCTCATCCAAACTAAGGTAGGTGTAGTCTAAGACAAACTCATTCAATCAACGCCCATTGGTATTCCTCTCCCGTTTGAAACGAAAATTGGATATGACGTGATTATTAGCGTCCGCCTAAAGAGCGCAATTTGCCCAATCGCCCGTCCCTCGGGCCCACTGCGTTATTTATTTTTGTCCAGAATTTTGTCCAGGGCGGCGCGCGCTCCAACACTGGGCAGTAAATCATGATTTTATATTGGAGAAAATATATGAGTTATATTCATCTCAACGTGATTAATTTAAAGCGTAAAAGAAATATTACTTCATACAATGTGTGTTGAAGAAAACTGCAAGTCATTTTCTGTCATCATGTGACCAGCAATGACAAAAACAACTTCCAAACTCTTACTTTTTTTGAACAAATTTAAACCAAATCTAAGTAGAGGTCACGACTTCAGCTAATGTCAAATGACGACAATGAACTGACCACTATGCCTACATGCTTGCCACTTTAAGATGGTCATTGTCGAGGACCTTATCTCGGGGGATTACGAGTTATAATCCCACCACAGTGACCTGGTGTTATGCCAGATGTCCACAGAGAAGGTGTAAGATGACTGGCTGGTTTTGGTACTTCACCTATAATCAATCTTGTTTTCGCAAGTCATAATAGGTGTTGATAGGTTTTTAGTCGCTGTAAGTAGATATGTGTGTGCGCGGGAGTATTTCCAAAGTCATGAATTTCTTAACTATTGGGTAGCACCCTTTTAATTTAATTTTCACCCCCTGAAATAAAATAAAATTGCTTGTACTTTCAACTCTAATTCTTACCTTGTAAATCTATTGTTAACTCAAAACATAAGTAAACCCAAAGGTTATAAGTATACTAAAAGTGTTTTTGTTATATGCCTCTGTCTTAAGGTTTCACCAATATTCGGCAGGTAATATTAGGTCGGCTAACCTATGTCTAGAAGGGAACATGAGATTAAGTTTTAAAGGTTGTGAGTTTGGCTATTGCCAGAGCGGAAGGTGTCATCAAGAATTTATAATTATTGAGCGCCAGATGAGACCACCGACAAATATGAGAGTGGGCTAAATAAAAGACGACAATAATACTTCGACAAAACTGTTTATTAATCAACCTGTTACTGATGACAAAGGCGTAAACAAACGGAATATATTTTAGTTACTAATACGCCTAGTTTAGCACCTTGTAGGGTTACAAATTGGAATTCAACCTGTTGTTGCTGTGTTCTAACCACAAATTATATAGACAACTTTTGATTATCTTTATTTTGGTGATAGAAAATATTTCGAAACTGAAGATTTCATGATCGCGCATTCATACACGGACAGTTTAAGGTTTGTCACTGTTACAACTACACAAGATACATGGATGAGAACCCAATTTTTGAACCATGAAGGCTCAAGAATCAGCAAAGTAAAGTCATTCAACTACAATTTAATTGATTCCGATGTGACACAAAAGTTGCCTTAAATTGCATGACAACTTTTCGTGTCACAACAGAAACTAATTAAATTGTAGACCGATTAAAAGCCTTAACTGTGATCCAAAAATTTGATACTTATACATAACATCCCTCTTAAAGTCGAGGACAAAGTACCAAGAGCATTAAGTCTGCTCCCAAATAATCAGCTGTCTCCCGGGACGGTTTACTCGAGATGAGCTTAATATGACTCGGCGAGTTCTGGAGGGCTGCCGGGGATTCCCGAAGTGCGTCGGAAATACACGAATGCTCCGTGGGGTAGTCTTGAAATGGTTACTGTGCGAGACGTTCCCAGAATCTTTGTGATTTCTACAATTAGGTTCAATCATAGTTTTTACGCTTGGCTACCTTTATGGTGAGGATAGAAAACATACATCCCCTAGGCAGAGACCGAAGGGCGCCTAAATTATTAATTATTACTGATAAATGTTAATTATTTTAGTAATTAACATTTATCAGTAATAATTAATAGGACCAAGGACCACTGAGTTACTCGATTTATGAATATTAGCTGTGGTTCGTTAATTACCAAAACTATCGGAAGTGATACTCCAATTAAACCTCTTTTTAAATAACAATACAAAAATTTGAAGTGCGGGCCAAGTATTCCAAAATCTACAAAAAAAGTGTCTGAAAATTATGTACATGAAAAAGTAGAATGGCCCTAACCATTGACTGCTCGGGTCTAATTCTTATAAAATATTTCTTAGGTATTTGAACTAAACTTTCAAAGTAAAGATGGAAGTATGGAATCCAATAGAAAAGCTTATTTTAAGAATCTGTTTTTTTCTTACAAATGTGGCTAGAGTTCACAAACAATCCAAACTTTGTACAAAAATAAAAAAAAACAAAAGCCCATCCCCCAAACCTCACCAGTCACATTTCTGTAATGAAATATCCATATTTCTGTACTAGTCCAAGCACATTATGAGTTAATAAGTTGGCCGTGTCACGGGCGACACGTCTAATCATGGCGGACAATACTTGTATCAATAATCAGTAATAAGGCGATGACGTTTCATTTCCGTCGCCGCCCTCTTTATGCCCCCTTTGTATAAATATCGCGATATTTACGATATTTAGGGCTAATCTGGGAATGCTATTGTGTAACGATGAAAACTGTTTAGAATCAAATCTCGTCTTCAAGTTATGGCAAGCATTTTTTGTTATTAATCGATTTGCATAGAACAAAAAAATATGTAGGCACAAAATTTGAATCATGCATTTTTTTTGTTTGATATACCAACCTTTAAAACCACCCTGACATTTTAATATAGTGTTTGTTAGGTATACCAATATGCAGTTTTAAAGAAATTTAAATTTGGAAATAAATATTGTTCAACTATTTGAACTACGTTTTATTTATTATTGCATTGTATGTGCATAATTTTTATTTTTGTCTAACTTATAAAAACACATTATAACTGTCACACTATTATTAAATAAGTAGTTGATTAACTACAATTAAACATTTTAAATAATTAATTATTCATAAACACGTAAGTTATTTTTCACTGCTATTGACGATAAACATATAAGAAAACGAAGAAGATGTACATATGGTGACAGTAAAAGTGCATGCAGATCATTTGATTCACCGGGGCTGACCGGCGTCCCCGGGGAAGGACGCCTGACTAAACACCGAGGGTTTTACAACTACCCTCCGAGGGTGTCGATTTCTCTTTGACAACTCCTTGTCCGTGACGCACTTTTAAACTTGTTTAACACTTTCTGTGTAGACTTCGGATGAAAAGATCGGTTGAAAGCGTATATGTACAGGGTTGGCAACTTGACAGTGGACAGGCCCATAGACAACACTGTTTTCATCTGAGCTTGGTTTAGCCGTAGCCTATGGACACTTGTGACTCGGGAAGAATCACAAGCATGTTGTCAACGATTTATTGACTTGAGGATTCGTTGTGTTGACAGCTAGAGGAATATGCAGGTCAGTATGAATGACAACAGTCATATCAGTACAGTCTTCATCATCTATATAGGCACTAATTTTATGACTGCCTTCTGACATTCCAACCCGCTTGTCGGGGTTAGTCCAGTTTTCTCTCGATGTTTTCCTTTTTTTTTAACCTGACTGTGGCATTATAGACCGAGCCCAGTAATGCGATAGGAGTGTGTGGTTGGAGAGAGGTCTGGGGGAAATTCCAGGGGCACCTCCGACACGACAATAAGAGTTTGCGCTCAAGTGATATTGGTTGAGCGGCTTCAACCAAATCTGAGGTGTAGTTACTTTTGCGCTCCAAGGAGAAGTAGATTGCCTGAGGTGTAGAATGCGCTCCAGAGCGGCTGATGTTTTCCTTCATAACTAATAAAGTTACTAATAGGTAACACTATAATACTGTTGCTTCCTAACTATCGATCAAGATGCTATTAATTAATACACACATATCTCCAACATGACTAGGTACTGGTGATAGCTGCGTACTAATATCATCTTCCAACAGTACAGACATAGTATGTCATGGCTATTTCTCAAGTAACAACAAAACACACTTCAGAAACTAGATCAATAAAATGTCTTCCTTTATATTCTCAACACCGAAAGACTTCACAAAATATAAAACCGTCTTATAACCCTATTATTAATATGAAAGAATTATTAAATACATTATTATCGACTACTTGTACGGATAAATGGGTACTTATTGGTGACATAACCACTTGAGGAGACAATGTGACGTGTCATAT
Source organism: Epiblema foenella (assembly GCA_963556455.1). Classification (NCBI taxonomy): domain Eukaryota; kingdom Metazoa; phylum Arthropoda; class Insecta; order Lepidoptera; family Tortricidae; genus Epiblema; species Epiblema foenella. Next base: position 26,165,719 of record OY747096.1, on the reverse strand, counting down.
TTGTCCCGTTATAAAAGGGTATGGGGTGACAACTTCATATCCCGTGTAACTAAATCGTTTCTCATCGTTTGAGTGATGTTATTTTTTAGAAATATGGGCTAGTTATGTAACGTGAAGATTTTGAAATAGTGAAACTCTGTGAATTCAAATAGTGATGGAAATATAGACCGCTAATTACATTGACTGTAGACGACTTACTAGAGCCTTACAATGTTCAAGTAGCTGCTGGACAAATAGTTAAATGCATTTATGAAAATGAGCTGTCATTAATCAATAAGGATGCTATTGTTTATTATTCTGCTATGACAGAAATCCGATTCATTAATGGATGACAATACGACAATATTGAGTGTCATTTAACGTTAACCGAATGATATTAAATGAAATATTTTCCAGTAATTTTAGTCATTATCATCAATAGACGTCCCACTATTGGGCACAAGCCTCTTATTCATGTATTGAGTTGACAATTTCCGTATTGACTCATAAAAATATCACGAGAAATTCCAGACACAAAAACTCTTACAGCAAAATTGACAAAAAACTTTGTCACTTTTTACAAGCTTAATACTATACAAAAATCTATAGCACTTCGGTAATAACCCCTTATAAACGGTATCTTTTTATCACCAGCCATTTATTCCAATAAAATGCAACCACAGCGGTACAATGTTTTGATTGCGACCCATTGAAGCGGTAAATACTCTAAAATTCCCAGGGACGAAAACACCCTTTTCCTCGCCTTATAATGCCACCGCAAAGGTGTGACCTTTCTAGCCCTTATAATAAGCGCATTGATTGTTAATCTTTGCTACCTGTGTAACGTTACAATGGACGTAAGCATTATTGACATTTTAGTGCACATGTGCCGTTTTTGTATGTTTACTGCTAATCTCTTGTAATGAGATGTTTGAAACTATTATGTATTTAGCAGATGCGGGTTGTTGAATTTCGCTTCAATGACAACCATGCATTTATTCAACCGTGCCTGGATATTGAATCAGCGACTGAGTTATTGATATGATATGAAATGATTTATTTATCGCACAATATACAAATATTCACTAGTAAATTTTTATGGAACTGAAATTGTGATCGCCAGTTATATAAACTATCTATATTTTACAAGTAAGTATACAATATGTCAACAAGTTACAAAATAAAGATTCAAGATTAAGATGTCAATACATTAAAATTAAGGTGGTCTTCTCTGGATCGTTATTAATCCTAAGACTACCCACATAATTCAAATAACTAAACAATTCAGATGTCATACAAATAAAATACAATACAATGTAATAAATTGAATCAGGAATGTCATAATAGTCATCCATTGAATATAATATAATATATTTTGACGTCTTTCTCTATTTTAGGACCAAACTAACAAACATCAAATTCCAGATATTTCTACTCAACTAGGACAATGTTTGTACTGACATTATTCCATCTCAAAAGTTGCAATATCAATACTTACGCGGCTTTTCAAAACTATCTATAAGTAGGTTTAATGTAACCGTCATCGCCAATCGTCATAAGTGCATACGTGGATCTCCCGGGAGCGCTAATTCCCGGGAACTCAATTTGCCCGGACACATTAACCGTAGCGACACTATGCCCGAAGTTCCCGGCTTTTTACGATGCCCGTGCGTTAGAATTTTTTCCGTTCCATTTTCAATTTGCAAAGGAAAATTCCTTGTGTGGCAACTGTTTAACGAATTTCAACTTTGTTGCGTAGACTGAAAGTTTTATTTCTATTGTAGCTGTTTCGGTTTTACGTTATTTTATTATCAACGTCTACCAATCATCACTGACCGGTTCCAAGCGTGAGAAACTCCTGTTAAATGAACCTTAAGCCGTAGGTATACGGTCGATTTTCGGTTGTGAATTTTGGGGGTATGTTTTAGTAGAGGGTCAACGCGTTAGTGTAGTATTGCGGGTTCGATTCCCAGGTGTACCGGGCGTCGGGACACGTACGTGCACTTAAAGACAGACACTTCTAAGATGAAGGGAGGTCCGTCATAAAAATTGGACGGAAGGAAAATACTCGTAAAGGAGACGCTATTTGGGCTTGATTTATTTTACCTAAGTAAGAAACAAAATCTTAGTTAAATAATCTCTAATTTTTATTCCCAAATTTCGGTTTACGTTAGATTTTTGTAACTCATGCAACTCATGCCTGTATTGCCAAAAGGGGTAGACATAGCACATTAAATAAAATTCTCAGGAATACTTCTAGCAATATATACATGCCCCCGTACGGCAGGGTTAAGAAAAAGAAGTACCAGTAGAAGATAACATTTAGTAGATATTTATATTTTTGTTAATAAGTATCATCGTATTTTTTTTTAATAACACATTCCCAACAAATAATTTAATAGTCCTTTGACATTGCTGGTTACAAAAATCAACTCAAATTAACAACATTTTTATTTTTCTGACTACTTCATTTTCTTAGGCATTCAATAGTACTCGAAAAGTTAGGTGTGTATTTTTTATTTTCTATTTTCAATGAATCCCCTTATTTTAGTAATCTTAAACTGCCGCGCTCTAAAATGGTGGGTGTATGAGAAATAAAATTTAGCAATGTTGTCAACATATTAATTTATAAGTAAAAAGTCTACTGTATCTGTGTCACCTGTGACAGTGACAGTGAGGGATTTAATCGGGTCTATCCTCACCATCCGAATATCGAAGTCCGTTAACTTTGCAACTTAACTTTGCAAGTTTATCTTCACTGTATGACATTAATTTTGTTATAATTGTAAACTCGAAATTATTATTCCTTCTTGAACTATAAATTAATATTTTGACATGAAAAATGTATTACTTATTATAGTCAGACTTTCTTAAATTGTAAATTAATATTTTGACATGTAAAAGTGCCCTTGTGGCCTATTTGTAGAATAAATGTTTGATTTTGATTTTTGATTTCGTATATTTCTTTCTCTGTCACTCGATTAAGCAAGTGAGACAGTGATTGCGATATTCGAAACTTTTTAAACCACTTACTTCACTTAAGAAGATAGACCCCTAAGACCCCACAACTGTCAAGAGTCGATGTCAAATTTAATATTGTCAGTGTCGTAACCATAACTATTTTTTAAAATATTATTATAGGATACATGCCTAAGTCATGTCACGGAATGTTCAACAATAACAAGTATTTTTCAGCATTTTCGAAAACTATCGAATATAACCCAAATCTCTAACTGGTTGTTTGCTTTAAAAGCCTCTATGATAAAATAAAATGTTGTCAAGTACCAAAACATGAAAACAATAATACCTCAAAAAATCTTGTCACAAAAACCCTTAAAAAAAGAAAATCAGTTTGAAAATAGAACATGAGTTCGAAAATGGAGGTGTCCCGTACGGCGGGGCTACTTATCCATTTAGCTGTAAACGGGCAGAATGCGTCATAAAAGCCGTTACGGGCGGAGTGGAAAACGGAATCACTGTTCTATTAGTTCCATTTTTGAACGTGCTTTTTGCTTTTAAATATGGTGTGTTATTTGAAGTTGTTTTTTATAAATAAATATTTAAAACAACATCTTCATAAAATAAAAATGATGACATTAATGCGTCTGGCTGGTATGTTTTAAATATAAAGGCCGGGTTTTATAAAGATCCGTTAGACCAAATGTCAGATCAAAGTTCAGTAACTCAGTATATTTTTTGACATTACAAACCGACATAAGGTCTAACGGATCTTTATAAAACCGAGCCTAAGATTTGTTCGATTATCATAACGAAAAATCCGATAGTGACTTGTGATTGCAATCTTAGACTTTAACCAACTGTACTTTTATCTCACGAACGCTAGTGAGCCAGGGTTGTGTATTGAGATATATATGCACATTGCTAATGCGTACATCAGCGTAGGAGCTATGAGTTCACATTGTTTATGTGTTCGTATGTGTCACAACTACAACTATGGCTAACTCGCGCTCGTGAGATAAAAGTACTGTACCTTTTATAGTCTTTGTGCACCAACAAAGTAATTAAACATTGATTTAAGGTTAAAACACAAAAATAGAAAAAAAGCATGCTTAAGAAAATATTAAACTAAAAAAGAAACACTTTTATTGCTATCGCATTTTTTTTATTATAAAGGGATTAAGCTCCATTTAAGGGAATTAAGGATAAGTCCCCCTCGGGCCAGGGGCGGTCAACCCTCGGTCAGTTTAAAGTTATTTTAAACAATCTAATGCTCTTACCCTTATGGCATTGGAATGGCTAGGGCGGGCGCACGCGACCGATTGTGTCCGAAGGCGTAATACATCGAAAGAATCATTCAGTACGGGGGTGGCGTAGTAATTGCTAAAGCCCCCAGGAATAATAAAGGAAAAAAATCATTCAGGGACTTCATTACATTTTTAACCTACCGTTGTATTTTCAGACCTAACTGGTGAGGTTCGTTTGACGTCTCTGTTTGTCAGACGTACCATTACTTTTCGGAAGCGCTGGTAGGACTAGCCATGTGAACATTTTCTTGGTGCCTACTATACTACTACACGTACTTGTTATAACAAGTATGGTGGTAGGTAAAATACATTTAAATACCATGACTGCCGATTCTAATTATATTATTAATCGTAATGCAACGGTTGTCTGGAAGAGATCGCTCTTTAGCGATAAGACCGCCTGATGTTTACCTCTACTTTAAGCTTTGTGTCCTGTACTGTTTTTTTTTTGAGGTGTGCACTTTGCATTTGTATTGTATTAGCTCATACCTACCCACCCTTTTTACCCGGGAAAACGTAACCAGAATTAACGTTACTCCATCCACCGTGCACTCGTAGATTAGTTTCGTGTTATTTTAGTATTGGCATGACTCTTACAAAACGTGTCTGAGAGAAACGTAGGTATTCGTACAAACCGTAGACTCCGTTACAAACACCCATAAATAAATCGTAGTTGTTCGTGTGCGTACGCCCTATTCGATCTCATCATTAAATCAAGCTACCGATGTTCGGCTATCGGCCGTCTTGCCAGAAAAGGCTCTTTACCTTTAAAGAGTTATTAGTCCCAGAGCACCACTTCCGGTGTGATAAGAGAATTTAGTACTTTGGAATTGCTGATAAAAAAAGGAGTTAGGAAACAACTGAACTGTTATTACAACATAATATGCTTTTACCATTTTAGTCGTGAAAACATAAACATGGTACAACAGTATAAAATATCAATTAACTTCTTTCAATTGGATTCTCCTTTTTCGCTCTTCCCTCAGGATTCAAGATCGAAATATATATGTACCTATATCTTGTCCTTCAATTAAGTAGGTGGAGGTATCTATTAAATTACGTAATTAGAGTCTGGCTAATGAAAGCTGAGACTGGTATTTATTTAAAACTTTTTAAATGGCAACTATAATATCGACGTCAAATGTGTCAAACGTCACTTAATTGTAGTGTCAATGTAGACAAACATTGCTAAATCCTTTACTGGTCAGAAACAGGATACAGCAAATCGTTTCGTAGTATACATTATACCGTTTGAATTTTTGAAATATGCCGCTATTTTCTAGTCTCAGATTTGATTAGCCAGACTCTATTAATGATGTACTCCATTGTTAGTGAGCTAAATGGGTGTCCTCACCTCCCTAACTATGAAGTCGACTAGACATACACTCCAGTTTGCATCATGCGGAATTCTCAACTATGCAGGAGAGGTCAAAACACTGCCTGCTATCTAGCATTTTTACCAAATTACTGCCTTTTACCGGTGAACAATCAACGCGAACTATTCAGCATTAGACCGCATCAGCTGAAAGTTTACAGGGGTGCTAACCGTTGGTCCCCCGTTTACGATCGAACGCCATTACGTAGCCAGCTTTATTGGCCTTACTCAGGTCGTTCCTGAATGGACACTTTTACGTCTTCTTGGAGTAACCAAATAGGGTTTCTGGAGTAAAATGCGAGACGAGATACTTTAATAACTTTCAGTAAGGTGCGGAAATGTGAGGACAGTTTTTAAATGGATCGATAATAAATACAAGACCTTAATGGTGACACTAGGGGATCAATGCATGTTTAATGGAAATGATCAGCTCGTAACAGCAAACATAGAAGCCAAATCTTGTAAAAAGTTGTGTAGGGACCGGCGATCTATCAATTTTGCAGTAATTCGTTGGATGTTAGTGTGTGGATGTTTATTTACCTATTTAAACTTTATTGCACAAAACAAGTAGGTCTTCATGGCAGACTTGATGCCTCAAGGCTGTGGTACCTAGTCAAATTATAGGGCCAAACAGAAACTTACGTATACTTGAAATTTCATGGAGTCATATTCGACTATCTATACACTTGCTAGCTATACAGCTGGAAAGGTCCAAAATAAATGATAATGCAGTTTAGTTTATATTTGCATAATTGCGAAACGAAATTATACAGCATTAATTTTGTATTAAGCAGTACCACTGCTAACGCAAACTACAAATTTAGAAATAAAGGAAACAATTAAAAATTTAACACCGAGCAGGATTAGGATTAAGGCGTTTGTATAAATGAAGGAACGGCTGAAGAATTTGGGGCCGAGTGGTAGTTGCACCTATAGCACTGTTGGCTAGAGCGACTGGCCGCGAGTGCCGGGAGGTCGCAGGATCAAATCCTGCTCGTTGCCTAAATTTTTCCTTTTATTTCTAAATTTGAAATTATACGTCATTTATTAAAATTTTAAATTATTAAATTTAATTAATATTAGTCCAACATGTTCAAATGGAATCGAGTCTTTAATATAACTTTATTTAGTCTTCTTTAAATAAAATAAAATTAAGACTCATATATTGGTATTATGTATACGACGTCAAACCACTACTAAAGTAAGTTTTACTATGCCAGCTCTTAATCTAAAGTCTTTGTTTTATTTAAGATGCGAACGTTAGCCTTAAACTTCATAAAACGCAAATTAAAGTCGACTGAGCGTTTAAAGAATTCCATGAAGTCGGTATAAAAATGCAAATGCTATTTATACGCAGCTATGGCGGTGATCATTAGTGGGAGGAGCGCACGGCGCCCCTCCCACCTGGAGGAGCCAGGATGTAACGGCTGATGAGAGGAGTGACACTTAAAAAATTAGGCTCATTAACTCGTCAAATAAAACTGTAATATCGAACGAACTTTAAGATTATCACAGGCCATCGGGCAAGATTTTGAAGAGAAGATGGTAAAACTTGTGAAAATTGTTCAGACAAGACCAAACCAGACCTTTATTAGAATATTGAATTGATAATATTGTTCAATACTGTCTGTTTTATTTGTACCTATCTGTTTTCGATGGATGTCATACCAAAGCAACAGTCGTTTCTGATTCTGTTTCAAGATCACGATTTACTGGCACCAGCCCAATGTAGGGATAAGTTATTTTCTAACGAAGAAATATTGATAACAATTATGTGAACCTTGCCGTAATCAATGCGTAGTTTTGTGTGCTGTAGAATCGACCACTTCATCTCCACACCCAATCTAACCTACCCCTTTCTTTCTAGCATTCTCGAGCTACGGAAAGAGAAAAGTCGAGACGCGGCGAGATCGCGTCGAGGCAAGGAGAACTACGAGTTCTACGAGCTAGCTAAGATGCTACCGCTACCAGCAGCCATCACCAGCCAGCTGGACAAAGCTTCCATCATCAGGCTCACCATCAGCTACCTGAAACTAAGGGACTTTTCCGGCCACGGGGATCCACCATGGAGTAGAGACCCTCCGCCTACTAGTAAGACCCTTAAAGGTGAGTGAACTGATTCGACCACGATTTTAAGCATTACCACGTTAATTCCAGTGAATTCTCATATTTCATAAAGGGTCGGCAACGCGTACTTGACCCCTTTGGAGTTGCGGGCGTCTATAGGCTGCGGTGGCCGCTTACCATCAGATGGGCCGTAAGCTTGTTTGCCACCGGCATTGTATAAAAAAACTACAATGCTAGCTAACTCATACGCATAAATTTTTTAATCCATTAATAAAATAAGTTTACCTAAAATTCTTAATAATTATGAAACTCAATTAGTTCGAATTTTCTCGAAAAAGGATCAAATTCTTAATCAGATGACAAAAAAAGTAAAACAAAAGAATAAATAATTACATTTTTTTAAGTCTTTAAAGTTTCAAGAAGGGGCATACTCTGTCCCTTTTCCGCAAAACGCACCTTTGTATTGTAACGATTGTTATTTATTATGGCGCTCGTGGTCAATGACGTGACTGATCAGTCGCGCTTTCTCTCTCTAACCAGCAACATTAAAACGGTTGTAGCTTTGTTATTTATTGAGATACCTACTTAAATAGAATTTTCACCATGTTCATATTTTTGCCTTGTTTCTTTTGGAGTAGTCTTATGGAGTAGTCAAATTTTGAGTCAACATCACTATTCTCTCTTTATCTAGGTTTTATGCTGTCGCCGTAACTGCGACTTGCTGTTAGTTCCATGCGAGCTAAAGTTCTAACTCGGGAGCCGTCTGTCCCATTATGTTATCAAAGCAATAATAATATTATTCAAAACAATCTTGGGTACTAAAAACCGCCGTCACCAACCGAGCTACATCATCACAAAACCATATGCCCCGCGCGCCGGCCCCAACGCCGTTCAAAATGGACTCTGTTTAAAATAGCGGGAGGGTCTGCAAATCAGATTTGCCTTCGTCAAGTCATTGTCGCGCTAACCACGTTACCCGCCCCTGTAGCGTCGGCAAAACAAGTTTATTGCTGCCTGTCTCTTTGTAGTTGAAGTGTCTGTTGTTTTATGGTTAAGTTACTACCGTCGTCATTCCTTGTCAATTACGATCTAGATGGATTCAAAGCAAGAGTGGATTGACTAAATACTGAACCAGTGAGTTCCATCTTTGGCCATGGAGTCACTTCACTTTAGCATCAGATGAGACTAGAGTTACTGATTAACTGTAGAGTAATAGGTATTACTCACCTAAGTGTAGAATTACAAAGACTGAAGCCGGACCGAACTTCTGCTACATAATATGTATTATTTACATTACCTGTTTTATTTTTTCATGAATTAGGTATAGTATAATTACATTGATTTGAAAAAATGTTTGTTGATATATTGAAAGCAGCGATCATTATCATTGAAAATACAGTCCAAAGAAGAAATCAGGTATATCCATTTTGTTTTGAACTTCCATACACAGTTTACCCAGTACCTACCCTTTTTTCGTGTGTAGGTATCTAAACCACTATTTACCAAATCACTCCCTTCATAATTATATTAAGATTCCAGGAGTTAAAAATCCTTCAAGAAACATTTTTAGGAATAATAAACGGCGCACAGTGTTGCTGCTGGATTTTCTGCCCACAAAACCGCTAAACAATGGGGTAAATCACATAAAATTGTCAGTCGAAGCGTGCCCACAAATAAATACGCCTTAGGGACGCTGATCCACCGCTATACGTCAAATAAATATTACCTATTCGTTTGTCGGGAAAAAACACCGGTGTTTGTTCAAGGACAACATTACACATGAGCCCTGATTATTAGAAGGGGAAGCATTAATATATGTATTTTTTTGGTAAATTCAGAGCCTTAAATGGATCTTGGAATATAATATTTAGATAAAATTAAATTTTAATATTACTAATTGAATGAAATAAAATAGGCACAACAATTATTATACTACGTACAAAGACGAATGTACCTGTAATTAATTAAGTACTATATTTTTTGACTTTTATTATTCAATTCTCTGCCGAATAGCAGGTAAAAAGTGGGTAAGTTTAGCACAGGACCGAGGAGAATGGCGTAGTAAAGAAGAGGCCTATACTCAGCAGTCGGCAGATACGCGCTGAATAAACAGATAGATTATTCATTTACAATACAGACTATTATAGATATCTACTATTTTTTTTTATAATTAACTTTACAGTAAAGATGTGTTTACTATTAGGTAGGCCTTAAGATTGTTTGCCACCACGGTTATATAAAACGTAAATCTCATGACGGTTTTAATAACGGAAATAAACTCATACGAGTAAACAATAGGGACACATTTTTGACAAATGTTTCACATTTTCCAATATTTTTTTACCGCACAGTGGTCTTAAATTCGTAACAAGTGTACCAATAAAACACCCTCAAATCCAATTCAGGCCCCTAATGCGCTTAATGCGACCGCCGCGCGAATCACTACATACGCCACTGTCATTTTAACTCAATTTTCAAACAGGATTTTCTTTGTATGTATTGAAATTTTGAATATGTTACTGTAGAGGCTTAATGCTTTTTAGGAATTCTATTTATACATTTGTATGACTAAAAAAAGTGTAATATTATTTTTTTAATTATAGGTATGGATTTATTTAAGTATAAGGAATACAAAGTCATTCAAGTATGGAAATGAATTAGTAAAATTTAAATCAATTATATACATAGTTTTCATTTTTATGTAAATTAACGTAACCAGAGGTAACCCTATATCAGCGTGTTGACAATTCAACACTAACAAATACAACAGTTGTATAGTAAGTAACAATTGTGAAAAATAAAATTGGGGTATTTTGTCATATTCAATGGTTCAAAGTAAATATGCGGAATCCTAAAACTCGCAATAAAACATGAGCGTTTAGGGGTGTCAAAATTGTCTCACAAAATATTCGAGGGCAAATTTTCTAGTTTCAAATATACTCACGTATGCAATAAAGGTATTGGGGGTACTTTGTTAAATGTACTCCGCTTGTAAAAACCCTTGAATTACATTTACTGTGGGGTTCGATTTAGAATTCGACATCTGAGGCAATCAGTTTAACTAAACGACATTCTCTTTCTGAGTTTTGCGCTTTTGTTAAGTATTAAAATTTGTCTTACCTATACTATTTATTGTAGAAAATAGTACCTATTAGGTTAATTTTTCATTAGTTTGTTAAAATCGTTTCGTTTTTATTTAGTCTATGTGAACTTCTTTGGAAATAGTGACGTGAACTTAAACATTTAGGTAAGTGTATGAAAATTTTCGGTAAGATCAATAGATTGTCTATTTATTTTCTTATGCTCGTTTTCTGCGTAATCATATAGGAAAAACAGAATGAACCTAGTGAGAAAACCCATTAAACAATTATGTAAAGTGTTTATTAACTTACAATGTAGAAAATCTTGTAGCGATTATACAAATTTATGTAAGATTTATTAAGACAAGTAGTCAAGTTAACTTAGCAAAGCTGTTTACATAATTTACAATTGCGCAGAAACGCGTAAAACTGGATTTTAATAATTTCATTAAGGTAGTTGCAGTACAAGTAGTACAACACTGTGAACTAAAACATTAATTTCTAACTGCAAACCCACAAAAGCCAATGGCATCGCTCAAAAACTCCCAAATAAAATTAACAAGATGATCCCGACATCTGCAAATACGTCGTAAGAGACACCACCATTAAAAACCTAATTAATCCCCCCGGTGTAACAATACGCCATGAATTGGGACAAATTTTTTAATCTAATCAATTAACAATCAGTGCAAACGATATACCGCTTGTTAGTACTGCTTATTTGGTGAACGTGACGTGGTTATTCAAATCGCCGTGGGGTTCGTTTGACGATTTTGTCTGGAGCGTTTAATTGAACGAACCACCGTGCGTCTTGCTTTAATTTTAGGAAAGTGAGTTGTTTTAGAAACACTGTAGGTACCTTTTACTTTATTTATTCCTTTGATTAAGAGTTTGACTTGTTTAAAAGTTTCGTTTATATCTTGGAGAGTTATATCTGAAAGTTGGTAAGTTCTTCTAACTTTAAAATATTACGTTTTAACACAAATTTAGATACCTTCCTAACCTAATAGTTGCTAACTTCAATATTTATTTTTAATTGACCTAGTTTACTATTAATTAGTTTGTTTAGTTTAGTATTTTTTTGCAAAGGTATAGCAAACCCCAGCGATTAGGCTTATCACCACTAAAAAATCCCTTTCCCTGTGTCAATTTGCAACTTAAATCTTCAATTAAATTTAAACTACATGTTAAATCCAGCACACTCTGTATTAAAATAACTGGACATTTTCCGACGTAAGTGAGTTAAGAACGTCACAAACGTCAAATTAACGGGCGCCGTAATGGGATAATTGAATGATAACCATCTAACTGGAACAGGCCGTAGTATAATCAGTTTACAATATGCATTGCTCGCATTAGTTGAATAAAGTCATAAGGAACCACATACTCCGTATGGGTAGTATGCTCACCCTTAAAATAAAATTAGTTGGATATATTATAGTCGTTAGTTTGACGCGTATCTTGGTTCTATATGATTGTATTTTGATCTGATTTCACACACTCAATTATTCAATTAGCCGCGTAATAGGTTTAATTTACCATGACGATCTAATTAAATGTCCATGACTTCCAGTGACTTCTTTTTCGTGACCTTTCTATTTGCGCCCCAAAGTTATAGGTACATCGCAATATTAGGCAGAAAAGTATATCCAAGGAGCGAAAAAAAAACATGGACCATTGGCTGGCCATAGCCCACATTATCAATTTCATCCCATTTTCCGCTTGTTTTTCCTATTTTTCAGTGAACGGCTCCAAAGCAAAAGCACCCAACCCAAGCTCCCAATATTCCCGCCGTATGTCGCCATCTTTATTTATTGTTATTTTTCTATTTCGCCGGCAGATGTGCCGCCGATGATTTACGGGAACAACGTATTAAGGAACGTTATCGGGCTCGGTCAAGGGATGTTTAAAATATGGCGTTAGTGTTTCGGCTAGTTGAGACTTTTAGGGATAATGGAATGGAGGCCAGCCTTTAAGGAAAAAGATTAAACAAACGGAATTATTTTCTTTTCCTTGTCATGAATACTTTGGTATAATGTATTAAAAAGTTGTGATAAATGTAACGTATCCACGCGATTACATTCCTACCTTAAATTCCATATTTGGCTTAAATGTATGGCAAAGGAAACTGAAATACGTGCATACATACCTTTTTACCCTTTACTGGCATGAGCGAAATGTTTATGTATTAGTACTGCACAATGTTAAATTTTCCTGTTCCAATTTGGTATGAAATCGAAGTTTGAATAATTCACACACATAAAACAACATCAAAATCTGCCCCAAACGTCCGTTTTCTGCCAGCGCCGACACCCTTCCACTATAAATCACTGGCTGCCACCTACCGGCAATATAGGGAACAAAACATGTGTTTACCCCGAAGTTAATTTGTCGAATTTATCTGCCTTGTCTTCCGTTATTGTATTGAGAATTATTGCCTTTTTGACTTATGCGGTTTTGGGTTGCGACGTGATTCAGGTGTTGTATCGAAACATTCTGTAGGAATTTCAGTGCAATAATCGCTGATTGATAAGAAACGTACCTCATTTAATATTGACAACGTTGCAATCGTTGCATAGATCAATTTATGAAATAGGTTCCTGTTAAAAAAACTCACACAGTACGCTACTTTGGTATGCTTTTCAGGTCACTTTGCCGGTTGTCAAGAACGCGTTACTTTAGTGCCTAATGCCTAGCCGGCATATGTAGTTAGTCTATATACTTACTCCTATCGTATGCACTTATAAATAGTTTTATGACGACCGTCGAAGCGGTAACTTTTAGCGAGAAACAATACACCTCATGCAGAAACTATTACTATGATAGGTAGTAGACCAAAGCTGGCCAATAACTTGATCACTATGAATAGACAAAAACTAGCCAATAATATTTCGGAGTTTAGTATTTTTGTACTAGTACATTGAATGAGCCTGATACACACATTTTACCAAGTTCAAAAGCTAATCCGAAGACCGAAGATAAGGGTAACCCTGCCCGGAACTCGGCCCCTGATCCCGGGTATAATGAGCCGTGACCCGGGCATATTAAAGAGGTATCAGTATTAAACATACCTAGTTGGAATAGTGGCACTTATTATTTTCAATGTCTATTTTAATCGTGGTTATCTCAATTTGTTGAAATTATTCATTAGGTTGTGACCTTTTCGCGAAATTTATTAAAACTTATGATCAAAGAAATTTGATACGATACAAATTGTCTTGTGTGTTAAGTTAGAGAGAGTATTTAATTGTTATGGTGGGATAGCATAAAACAATGTTTACGTTTAATTATAGAGGGGTTTGGACGCATGGAGAATGCACAAGACAGGGACGCGTGGAAAAAAAAGAAGCTTTTGCCCAGCAGTGGGACACTTGAGGCTCTTAATAAATAAATAAAACAATGTACTTATTTAGCTCACTGTATTATGAAAAGCTAGAAATCTTAGGATGCAATAGCAGTTGTTTCGTTTTACCGTGCATGTTGTATTTTTCTGTGCCGCCTAAACGTCACTTTACTTGTTTTTGAAATGTCTATATAGTACAAGCATGCTTGTTGTATGCTACCACCCTACTATAGTAGTAGGGTAGTATAGTAGGGTAGTAGCATACAATTCAATATGTAGATGAGTAAGAAATGCTCTTACTTCTTTACAATATAGCAATACATGTAAAAGTTCAGACAGAACGATCGACAATGACCCTGAATATTTGTATGCCAACCAGCAAAACATAGAGATTCATGTATTTATGTAAGACCAAACTCTGTACCACCTGTTTCACAAATAAGATTCTGATTCAGATGACACAATACAACTACTCTTTATTACACAACCTCAACAAACGAACACAGTACAGTACATAACCCCAATGAGTACCTAGAGGCAAACAAGCGGTCTTATCGTTAAAGAGCGATCTCTTCCAGACAACCTTAGCTACCCTAAGTAAATCATATCTAATCCATTCGATTCGACACAATGTGGATGTGACAAAAAAACCGCAATTGCAAGTGAAAAAAGCTTCATAAAGTAGAGGTTTCAATCAATAGTTCCTGCACAATTGGCGTATTGACTGGACGTGTGCGGAATGGATGAGGTCCAGTGGTTAGGGGCCCTTCGTTAGGGCACCGGGCTTTGCGAAACGTCGGGAAAAAGTTGGAAAGGAACACAACAGACAAGAATAGTATATTTAAAAAAAAAATCGTCAATCATCTTAATTTGAGACGCAGTATTTATGATTTTGTCGACAATCTTCTGAATCGCATATAAGGCTACATGTAGTAGGTATATTGGCTCACAAGCTAATGTTTTACTAGCTTTCTAATTACTATATTTCCTGAAATGAAGAAAACAACTGACTTGCAAAAAGGAATAAACCTTCATTCAACGTGCTTATTTTGTAATGTATGTCCTTAACATTTCTACAGTTGAGTACATTGGTGACATAAAGCTAAACAACCACACCCTTACAAAAATGGTGAGGTTTTCTGAAAAGCTTAAGAAAAATCATACGGAACCCTCATCGCCAAGCAGAAGCGGCCCCGAGCAGCAGTGGCCAGAAGGGTTATCCGGGTGTGTAATTGGCTAGTTACAATTCATTACCACCGGAATACTGCGATTTTTCGATATCTCTTTATTTTGCTCAAGGTTTTTGTATAATATAAGTATAGTTCCACTTCAGTAGTATTATTTGATAGGGTATGAGTGTTGAATGTGTGTATAATAGTTATTTGTGCAACAAAAGAGCAAAGTTGTTTTTTGCTGCGAGTGCTGATTTTGATTCCCGAACAAGCGAAAGATTCTAAAATTCGAAATCAAAGTTAGAATCTTGAGCGTAGGTAGGGAATCAATAGCACGAGATGTAAATAACTTTTTCACCTAAGCAGCTCGAACAAGTCTATTATTCTGCGAGTAATTAGTGAACAAAATGAGTTTTTGCTCACTCCGTGAGACAAAGTAACTTTTTAATTTTGTACGGCACGAACTGCCATTTGACAGTTCGGGGTCTATTACAAATTCGAAATATTTGGACTTGATTCGCTTCGAAAAAAGAGAGTGCCAGAAATTGGTCGATTCATAGTTCGACATCACTTCAATAATTAATCATAGGTAGAAAACTAATCAGTTAATAGTAATCAGGAAGTAATAATAGTAATCAGGAAGAAAACTTAATTCAGCATTCATCAAGGCACTGCTTGTTTTATTGATTCCTCAGCACAACGTCCAAGCGCACGACGCAAATACGACTTAAAATAGGAATCGAACTGTACCTTAAGGGGTGCTTATTCCATACTCACTCTCACTAAAAAGTAATATTAAATTTCATCAATCAACAAAATCAGCAGATAAAAAGGCTCACTTCTCGAAAACCCATAACTCCTCTTTCTTATTTTAAAAGGCGCCAATCAATAGCCCTTAGAGCCACAAAGGGCAGTAATTCTTCATTAGGGTTCCGGTCAAGGGCCCTGGGGGTTGGTAATCAACGCACTTATGTTGTTTTTGAGGGCGGGAAAAGTTTCAAGCTGTGGTTATGCCGTTTTCCTTCGAGGAGTGAGTAAACAAGGATCCTAGTATATGATGACAGCCACCCAAAGGATTTTCGGAATAATGAATCCTGAAGGGTGTAGGTAAATAAGGATCTCTACAACAACAGCTCTCCAAACTTTAGGTAACGGTAACACCTTTATCATGACAAGGAGAACATTCCATGTTGTCTAACAAGATTAACGTGAAGAAGTAGTATGTAGTACAGTACTTTTATCTCACGAACCCGGGTGAGCCATAGTTGTAATATGTTGAGATATAGGTACATGCACATTGTCTATGTGTGCATCAGCGTGTGTATACAACACAACTATATCGGCTAACCCGCGCTCGTGAGATAAGAGTACTGTACGGTATGTATTCAGTAGATGTTCAGTATATATTTACCAAGAGATTCCTTTGCTGTGTCAAATTTGCTTCGATATTTATTAACAATTTACGCACAAGCAAAAATGTACTGGTGACTATCTACAGTTGCTAAATCTTAAGACCGATATCGGTATTCCTTCAATGTGCTCATTTATATTAAAAAGTACCCTCGAATAGCAATTTCTCGTAAGTTTTCCTTCGCCGCTGACCCCTGCGTTTATTTAATTTCGCGCCCGCAAATGTTAGCACTGGGCGAGCAAATACGAGCGAATTATTGCTCGCCCACTAAATACTGGTCGTTCAAATGCGGGCTATTATCACACCGCACTCTCCTGTCGTTTTGAAGAAATATTAGGAGTGATGAATAAAAATTTAAAAATGGCATTTTTGTAATTTACATACCTTATAGCACCTTATAGCGATGGCCCGCAGAGTTTGAACTCTGAGACTTATTATCTTACGTAAGCTAACGCCTGTTAGATATCTACTGTAATTAGGTTCAGTCAGCCAAGAAAATGGTCCACTACATATTACCACTTTTTTGCATAACCCAAGTTTAAAATTGGTAGACTCCTTTCTTGGCTTTTATATCTACGTAAGAACTTAGACACAACAGTGTCTTAGCGTCAAATATATCTAGATAATCTGATGATTTTTTTACTCACGTCTAATCACTTCTACATAGCTTAAGCTTCGTCAACCTCCGGTTTGAAATAATTTTAAGTACTTCAACGAAACTCCATTCATATTTTTTTACTACTTTATACCCTCAGCTATATACCTTAACTTGAGGATTTTATGTAATGAACCTTTTAATATTTTCACGATGTATACAGGATTCATGATAGGTATCTACCTACATATATTGGAAAACAAAGAACGTAACTTATAAATAACCACTGAAGACAAAATACGCCTCAAACAAACTACGACTATCAAAATTATGTATTTATGTCCTGAAACATATATCTACAAACTTTTGTATTGTCCTCGACAATAGAGGGGGTGTCAATTATTGAAATGAAGTTGTCTAACATTAGAACTTTTACTTTATACTTAAATATACCAAAATGCTATTAATAAAGCGGTGATTAATACCCACATTTAGTAACTTCCTCAGACGACCGCCATAACAGCGCCAAGCCGCGCTGTCTGTAATGACGAAATTATGCGGTGACTTATCGGGCTTAGTAAAAATTTGTTCATCTGCCTTTATTAACGCCGGAATGGCCCTATTTGCACTTAATTTGGTGCGAATAATCCTGTGTTTATAAGACAATATATATCAATAAATATGTGTACAGATCTGCAGGACACGGGAATACCTTGACCCCTGATGTCAACGCGCAGTGAGTGTGAAAAATGATGTATTCGTTAACTTTGAATATTACATAGTGTCTATATAACTACGCTGGTGCCTCTTTATAAGTATATTCATACATGATATATATGATAAGGGGCGCCGCTTTTGCACCACTTTTTAGTATATATTGGGGACATAGATTACTCCATGTGAAGTATGATGTGATCTATCTCACCATGATATCATTAACTTTCAATTACCATTCAACAAAATAAATTTTCTCTTATCCCCTTGAACACTAAAAATAAAGTCACAGGAATTGTACTTGTTTTTTCATCTGCTTGAGTAACGATTACTAGGCTACATTTTTAACCCAAGAAACAAATGATAAAAATGAACATGTTATGTTTATTCTTGTGTTTCACGGGCGGGTTCACACGCGAATTGGGCCCGATGCCGCGATAGCCGTGCTTTATGACGATTTAATTCAACGACACTGCCTTTGATATGCCGACTGCAGTACGCTGAGGGTAACCACACGGCACAATTTTACAATATTTCATAAATATGCTCTTCTGAAAAGTTTCTTTATAAGCCATCTTGTAGTTTTTGATACTAATTTCTAAATGTAGTGCTACAGTACATGATAGAGTGTCAGATATCCGGAGACGATTAACTAGGAAAGCTGACTCTATCACCATGTGGGATTCAATCTAGGAAGAGAGACATTATAAAAATATGTTAAGTATCCACGCTTACTTACCAACTGGTTGGCCGGTGGAAAACCGGAGATTTCCTTCACCGGTGACGAGGGGGAAGAGGAGCGGGAAACTTCATACTATCGGTATCATAAGACAGGGTATTTTGTCCCGAAGGATCTCTGAATCTGCTGCATCATTTTATGCAATTTTTATCAAATTTCGTCAGTTAATTATTTTTGACCCGAAGGATCTCTGAATCTGCTGCATCGTTTTATGCAATTTTTATCAAATTTCGTCAGTTAATTATTCAAAATATACAACCTGTTTGTATTTTAATTTTCTTTTTCCTGAAGTTAATCGCGTCATACCTGTCAATGTCATTGAGGTTAGTAACGCAAAAAAATACAGCGCTGGGCTGCTACCGCGGACGAAAATACAGAGCTGGGCTGATACTGCGATATGAAAACAAACAAAGTTAGTGTATCTCGGTCTCTGTCGCGCTTGCGTTTCGACAGAGAGGGAGATACACGAACGTCGCGGTAGCAGCACAGTTGTCAAAATGGGGATCGATTAATGTACGGCCATGATAATGCAGGACCCGATTTTTGACAACAAAAGTTGATTCCATGGGATTTACCTGATAACTTATAAAATTTGTAATAAAAGATATTATACAATAGAAATTCAATAGATAATATAGCATATTAAAAACTAGAAAGAAATTTTAATATATAGAAAATACTGTAGGTACACATTACCTGTTGACTGTGATTTATTTTCAAATGTGTGAAGGCCAAGTGCGTGTCGGACTTCGCACATTAAAGAAATCTGATTTTCTCAAAAATGCTCGTAAAGGGTCGTATTTTGTTTGAAAACACACAGCCACAAATATCCACAGATTGTCCATAAAAACGAACACGGGAAGTGCCTAATTTTACCAAAAAAAAAGACCAAATAATCAAACACAATGTTTTTTGTCATTACTTAGCAACATTTTGTCCAATGGATTATTATAAAACCGGGCTTTAAGTTTCACAAAACTCTCCGTAAACTTCCGCAAACATGGCGTCTCCAGCAGTGTATAAAGTCATAGTGGACTATGTTTTGTTCTCTTTTGAAAGCTTTACGGCTTGGCATACGACAATAATATTTATATTATTTCGCTTAAACTGTTTATTTTACTTTGTTGCAAAGGTTAGTTAAGGATCTAGATGAACACTGAATTAAAGTTGCGTCGTGTTTTAAAACAAGTTTTTCTGTTACTTTAATATGTTTATTCACGTTGTCGCTAGGAGGACAGCAAAACGAAATATTATGTAAATGGCAATAATAGATTGACCATAATGTTAATTAAATGCGTGTAAAAGAAAACACACGTACACAAACCGTTTAAGAAATGTATTTACGAACGTACGTGAAAATAAAAACCGGCCAAGTGCGTGTCGGAACACGCACAATGACCAACTAGTCCACATTTAAAATCACTATCCAATACATTGAATCTAAAAAAGTCGTATCTTCATAGGGAACTCACGGCACTTACGACCTTTTGTTTGGGCAAGACAGTTTTTAAGCGAAAACTCAAAAACCGTAAAACCTATATTGTTCAAACCAAAAATCGTTGAAAGTGTATACTAATGCACACCACCTCAATATTTTTCAGAATTTTAAACTGTATAGTTTGGAAATTAGAGGGGGGGGGGCAACGGTTGACTTAAATGGACAAGTTTTTTAGAAACCTCCATATCATTTTTAAAGACCTATCCATCGATACCCCACACGACTATGTGAGTTGAAATTTTTTTTCATCCACCGGTTGGTTACATGCATGGAGGAGTGCCCACCCTATTTTTTTTTATATTCACATCACTTTTATGTAGCGGTTCATAGGATACACCTACCTACCAAATTTCATACTTTAGTGCTTATAGTCTCCGAGTAAATCGGCTGTGACATACGGACGGATGGACGGACGGACGGACAGACAAGACGAATCTATAAACGTTCCGTTTAATATTATTACTCCATACATATCCCCCCCATTTAATGGTAGATTGTGCCCCCCAAAATATTGCATTTGCTAAAAAAATGCGGTATTGTAATGTCATAACTATCTCTTTGAAATAAAGATACTTTATTGAAATGGGTCATATTCATTAGATAATTTTAAACGTATCAATTATTGGACATATACCTACAGGCATTAGTTGAGTTTACCCTAAGCATTGCCAGTGCCTTATTGTCATTGTGAACACCTCACCAGTAGGTAACAAAGTGATCCATATTTCAAATTTCACGACTACATACATACATTATCAAAGAACAACTACCGTCGCCGTGAACGTCAAATTTCGCTTCCAACGTTAATTATGTAACAAACGTGAACGCCGGTTTGTCGTGTCGCCCGACAGCACTACGTCACGAGTTCGCCGCACGATCCCGGTGTCCTTGCGGCGATGGACGGTCACCGATGACAGCGATGACAGAGTTTCGTCTCATGTTCACGCTTCCGACATGACAGCGGTTAATTTTGACCACAGTGCCCGGTGACCAGTGCTTTGTCATTGTAAGATCTATTGGAGTCTGATTATGAAATAGTTATTTTAATAGTTATCGTAAGGGAAAGTAAAGGTAAAGTTGAATCTTTATTTAACACAAGCTGTGCCCGCAGCACTCGCGTAGGTTTCAGTCTGTGTCAATTCCGCTTCTTCCCCCGGGGGCTGGGTTTCAAGAAATAAAATAAAGTACATACGTATCAATGAACTTACCCTACTACATGCTAAATTGCATCAGAATTGCATCAGTGGTTTAGCCGTTAAATTGTAACCCACGGACAGATGGATTTTTTAACCACCAACATTAAGCTGGGAACCTCAGTCATATCATATACGATAGGGATTGGTCAGCGCTTCTACTTTCGACCGAATTATTGCCATTGTTTTACACAATTATAAATATTGTTTTAAAAATATACTGCGTTAATGCATTACTCGAAAAACGGTCGATATTAGTTGCAAGCATTAAAACCTTCAGTCAAAACTCCAGCCTTAAGTCCGCGTATCATATCAGAAACAATAACTCCAGAACTGTGGAGCGTCGTAAATACGTCGCGCGCGCAACCAGACACCGCGCGATATGATCAGCATGGCCGACAGTAGCTGACGGATCGCTGGAAGTCTGGGGGTAGCCGGTGTAGTGTTGACATAGGTGTGAGTGTGACAGTTTTTACTTATTTCAACAAGCCCTTTTGGCGACTAAGTTCTATAAGGATAATAACTAGGTATAAAAATGTCTAGAAACGCTTTTAAAAATGACGACGTGGAAAATGAGATAGTATTATAAGGTCGAGGAATAAAAATTTGGGAATATTTCTGTACCTACAGTTTGCCCTTCGATCATCTGAGGATAACTAACGAACCTAATCTACCTAAACCGTTGTAAGACTTTTTTAGAATTACAATTCTGGACATTTTTATTTGCCGACCATTGCCAGTTGTCTTTTCTACACTTCGACATATAATATTTATTTATTGTTAATTATAATTTCCGACTTCTTTATTTCTAGCCAATAATCAGTATTTAGACATTTCTGTAACTCGTCATTTTTACTTATTGGCATTTGTCCTATAAACGCAACAAGCTAAGCGCTATGTGATTGTGAATGTAACTAGGAAGTCACTGTCCGCAAACCAAACTGCTACATAGTGTGTCTCACGTATTTTATGGCCGTGTTCGTTTTTTTTGTAACCTATTTTTATTTGTAATCTAGAAAAATCGGCAGGGCAAATACTGTGCACCTGTGCAGGAAATATGTACCTATTCCTAGTTAGGTAGGTCAACAAAAGTAAAATTATGTCTTGTTTATCCAGAGGTTGACAACCGAATTCGACAGTTGACAGTTTCAGGTTTTTCCTGCTCGTCTCACTTCGATTCAATGTAAACAAGCCAAGCTACAACATTGCGAGTAGTTTACATTAAATTCCATCGTTTCCGGGAAGTTTCATTGTCATAGTAGGATAAGTGCCGGAACTCTAGCGATGTAGATAAAGCGTTTGCCGCATTTATTAGAACAACGGAAAGGTCGGTGATAATTTCCCGGAGTCAAAAGCTCGTTGCCGACCCTATACTGAATTGCGGATTCGTTGTGTCAACAGCTAGAGAGAATGCAGTTCCCTCACTCGCATCAACACAGCGCATACTACTTACTCTCTGGAATAAAACACCACAACATATACCTACAGCGCAAATAGTGATGTTTTAACATATAAACAAAACAAAATAAATAAATAAATATTTGTGGACAGCCTTACACAAATACACAAATCGACCTAATCCCAAACTAAGCAAAGCCTGTGCTACGGGTAATAGACGATGATATACGTACTTATATAGATTTATAAATAAATACATATATACCCACATAGAAACCATTCAAGACTCAGGAACACATATTTGTGTTCATCACACAAATAAGTGCCCTGACCGAGATTCGAACCCGGGACCTCCAGCGTCGTAGGCAGGGTCATTACCAACTAGACTAAAGTAGTCGTCAATTATGACAGCGGTTTTCCATAAGGAAGCAGTGCTTCCCCATTTGGGCTGAATCATGAGTAATTATGAGGAAGATGTGCCTACTTCTCCAAAGTATGTAGGTTTTATTCAATGATTTTTGTTGTTGCAGGTGCCCAAAATCGGCGGACGGCGATCGGGCTCGCTTTAGAGCTGTTCGAGCAGCATCAGGGCACACACATACTCCAGGTTTGTAACTTTACCTTACCATATGACCTTGAAAGCTGAGAAAAGCCTTCTGGTAAACCATGATCGTCAGTACAGTGTAGCACCCGTGCGATGACTTTTAAGGCGGTTCTGATGTGCTGCTAAGTTCATGGAGAGTTGGTGCCAATAGCACCGGTCATTTCAGTACAATTACATGCCTTTATAATAATAATATCGATTTCAGGGGCAAAGTAGATATAGTTCTTCACTACTTCTACATAATGTTTTCTAATTTTTGTTGTTAACCAGGACTCCTTTGACCCAATTGCCATATTACAAAAAAAGACCAACAACTCTACTCAAACTGTAAAAAACATACCACAATATTACAATGGTTGCAACGAACAGTAACCTGACCCACGCACGTCTTTGTTTTTCTAAAGTTAAAAAACCGATCAAGGAATCACGTATTCAGCAGTTTCAGTAGTGTAGAAAACCGCAGCACCCACAAACATAATGACGGTAAAATTGCACAAATCTATAATTTACGTGACTACTTGACAAGTGCAAACCCTACACAATATATTCTATTAATTTTGTTGTGAAATTTAGTGAAATCGAGCAAATATCAAATTAGTTTTCGTAAATGTGTGGTATTGTGTTGGTGAGCGAGATTGAATTGCGGCCAGTGGCGCAAGATGTCAAGTTCGTATATGAAAGGTTGTCAATTTGGAGTGTTTTTTTTTTGTTATGTCGAAAGAATCTGACCTATTGTTGATTTTAATTACTTTGTTACTCAATACGAGTTGATTTCTTTGGCGATGGTTATCGATGTTGATATTGTTGATTGAGGAGATGAAATCGGGTGTTTGTTTATATTGACGTAGTGTGGCGTAGGTCATAATAGGTCATAGTAATCATCTTTTCCCACAATTACACAATATGCTAATTTAGATCATTATTGTTTAATGTCTAAAAACAATTAAGTTTCTTGAAGAGGTTTTACAATATTCTTTTTGATTAACCAGACCTTAAAAACTTTACATATTTAAATTTATTTCCAAAGACTCATCGTTTAAGTTCCTCATTGCCATGACTTCCAAAAAGTGCATTTAATAAGTTTTTTCACTACTAAGTGCTCCCAAGTACACCGTTACCGCACAGAAACTAACAACAAAGTATAATCCACACTTTTATTGTTATTTTTGACTATCATCTACTACCGTTTTAACGCAGATTTCGTATAAAAAACCATGATTCATCTTTTAAAACAGTTTTTCGTCAACCGTGCATCTCATTAAATGGGTACCTAAATTATAATAGATTCAAACTTTAACTAGAAGCGATACTGGCTGTTTAGAAATAAAAAGTTTAAATGAGAGGGATAAAAGTGATTTTTAGGTTATAACATGTAATTGAAATGACAGGTGTCAGGATTGACTTCTTATCTGCAGGGGACTGTAAGTCTATGTTGTTACGTATCACTCTATCGTTTCGAACGGTAGAGTGGTAGCGGTTGTGCCTACTACCTATACACCTCTATCTGCTGTCCCATGCAAAACCTAGCAAAATAAATAAATAATGAATTGGTAAGTAGGAACAAATTGCAACAGATCAATCTTCCACACATTTTCACATCGAGCTAGGCTTGGGTACCAGATAACGATCATACTTCCATTAACAAATACCTACATACAAATTAGCGGGCCGAAATAAGTTACCTGAGCATCCAAAAGTGGTCTCATCCAGCATTTCTTCCATCAGTGGGTCTGGGTCATTTGGCTCGTGGTGATCGTTTTTCGTCATCATCTGTTTGTTTAGCTTTTTTGCGCCGGCGCGGAATTGCTATTAGATGTAGCCGGTTTTACTTTCAGTGTAGCGTCAGCAAATGAAGAATAAGTCAATCATTCTCATGAGAGGAAATTCTATTTCAAATATTATTTTACTTATAAATAATTATGGCAAACGAGAAGCCATCATAAAATTTCCATTGTTAATATTTTCATAATGTTTATGGATCATGAGGCCGCTGCTTCCATGAAGCAGATGGAAGACTAAAAGCATCATCTTAGGCCAAATGACAGAGGATTATTAATTATGAACGAGATGATTCCTAATTTTTAGTGTCAATATAGTGAAGTAGTCACTTACAGTCCCCTAGCAGTCCCTTAGCAGATAAGTAGTCAGAAATATAGTTAGAATTTGTGCATTCTACTATATCGGTTGAGATTTTCATTAACATTGTCCTTTACTAGGCAACGCAGGCGCGTTACCTATAATCGCGCGTGTTTAAAATGTGACATTTGTCTCATGCATCATTTCATCATCATCATCATCCTAGCGTTATCCCGGTACAGTTGCATCCTAAAGGATACCCGGGGTCCGCTACCTGATCCCAAGAGTTGGCGTAGGTACTAGTTTTTACGGATGCGACTGCCATCTGACCTTTCAACCCGAGGGAAAACCAGACAGACCTTATTGGAATTAGGCTTGTCAAGTGAGTGGGCAACTTGACTGTTAGAAGTTCTCGAGCCGCCTGAAGGCCTCTAACTTGGCTTAACGACTGCTATCATAGACAGCAGCCGGGATCAACGGCTTAGCGTGCCTTCCAAAGCACGGGAGCGCTCAGTTGATAACCACTCAAAGCGGTCACCCATCCAATAACTGACCTGGGCCGACGTTGCTTAACCTCGCATACCGCACGCGGTACGCGTGCGCCGCTGAGCCACGAGCGCTCCTCATTTAACACAACACAATATAAATTATCACTGACTTAAACTAATTAACTTCAGGTAAATATACTTTTTTTTCTTTGGTTTACTGGATGCAATTCCCACGAAGGATATTCTCCAATACAGCTTATACCATACCTACAATTATTTCTAGTGTTCTGTGTGATTCTATGAATGAATGGAGGGTGAATGTTTGAAATTGATCGTTATAAATAAATAAATAAATAAATATTTGTGGTCAATTTTACACAAATCGACCAAGACCCAAACTAAGCAAAGCTTGTACTATGGGTTAGTTTAGTACCCATAGTACAAGCTTTGCTTAGTTTGGGTCTTGTGGTGACGCTATAGATATAGGTACTTACTTTATAGATAAATAGATACATAGAAAACATCCAAGGCAGAGGAACAAATATTCGTGCTCATCACACAAATAAATGTCCTGACCAGGATCCGAACCCGGACCTCCAGCTTCGTAGGCATGGTCACTACCAATTAGGCTAAAGCGGTCGGTTATATCCGGAATAAATGCATATTTATGCTGACCCTCCTCGAATATCAATAGATAGGTATTACACGCGAGAGCGCGCGCGCCGACCGTGGCATTTACTGTTTTATATCTTTTTGTATCGACTAAATAGGTAAACACAAAAACAGATCTATTGTTTTTTACAAAGTTATCATAATACACACCTACCTTTTTCATATTAGCTTCTCCTATTCTAAAATAGAAACAAACGTTACACGTATATACAAGTATTACAACCTTATTATAAATTAGAATGCCTGAGATTAAGAAAGTTAATTTCATAAAGACACTGGTCTTCCTATTCATTATTTTGAAGATATTTGAAGTTTAGTTCTAATTCATTTAGTATATACGGAAGTACCATATCTATTAGTTACTTTTATTTACATATTTGAGAGCAAGATGTACTAAAACTCTACTAAGAAGTTGTCGGAAGTATCGACTTCGGGGAAATGAATAAATAGGTACTCGGTGTACATAGGTACTTTCTTTGTATGTAAGTTCACGATTCTTGTGCATCAAATTGGGTTTATCGAAGTGGTTTCCTTAAATATTCACATCATAATTCCTAAGCTGTTGTCGTTCGTATTCGTTTAAATAAATAATTTGTAATAAACTAAGTATTTCAAAGGCTGTCATAAAAATTTTGTACTTACCTCGGGCGGTAATTAAGAAAGCCTCAGATCGCATAATTATCGCCCTTGCCTTCGGCTCGGGCGTCAAATACCTGCGATCTGAGACATTCTTTGTTTTACCGCCCCTGGTAAGTAATGTACCTACTATAACATTCTTGCTGGGCAGTCTTGATGGACATTTGAATTGGTTTTTTTATGGCAAATATTTGTCACTTATTTACACTTACTTAATTACAAAGTTTTTATGTGTTTTTTTTGTTTTGTTCGCAGTCACTGGACGGCTTCGCGTTGTCAGTTGCGGCTGACGGGAGGTTCCTGTACATATCTGAAACTGTTTCTATATATTTAGGATTATCACAAGTAAGTAAATCTATATCATAAATAATAATTACACTATCTGTAGATAAGCATACGTTCTAAGGAGACTTCCTGACTTGGCGGGGCGGCGTCGATATTTTGTATTTTGTTCTTTTTTCTTTGACATGAGCTTATACTGATGTCGCAGAGATTCCCCATATGACGGGGCATTATCAGTATTTATGCTCAGCAGTAACATCATGCGCAGAAGCTGAGCAGTACTGCCTCCGTATAATCGCCCCGCTTCCGCGCTTCTCGCGCCAGTCAGGAAGCACTAAAAGCGGTACTGACCCGACTGACAGTTGTCATTTGTCAGTGATATTTTTCTAATACGCAGCGACAAATTAAGAAGTCACATAACAATAACATGGCAACAGAAAGGAGCACGCTTACAGCTCAATGCCATTATTCGTTAATACTTCTCCTCGTATAGATAAGTCCGTGTAACAGTCATAGCAAAATAATAACAGAGTTAGTTAATTAGATGCTATAATTTTCCCAGTTACATTCACTTGGTTAATATCGACAAACAGTTTTATAAATGAAACTTTCATTTCACAATACTAAGACAAGATATTGATAAAGCGATCACCGACAGTATGTAGCACTGACCCTAAGACAGACTCACTATACATTCGTGTCAACTATGCGTGACCGAAGTCTAATTTTAAAGTCCATTTACGTGATGCAAGATCTTCTATGGGATTTTCATTACATTTCGGGGATGAGGGCTACCGAGGTACGAAGAGTTCGATCAAACCCCGCAATGTAATAGAAATCACATGCAACATGTAAATGGTTTTGTGCGCTGGGCCGCGTAGCACTGAATCGTTTAGTCTTCCGAACAAACATCAACATCTTCAGCACACCTACGCATAGAGTCAACAGATAAAATCATATTTCGGCGGCGCTACAGACATCCGGTGATATACAGATAGCAGATAAATACACGTGTCTTGTTATGGCCCGTACGTGTCTCGGGTTCTGAGGGAAAAAAGAGGAAAAATAGGAGACATATGAGAGATTTTTGTCAATGGCAGGCTTAAAAGTTTATGAGGAGAAGTATAAATAGTATGATGTGAAAAAAGTTCAGAAAGTGACGGGACACGTATACGACGCTCTTTATTTTTAGTCTAGTCCTGTTCTAGCTAATTAAAATTGAGTTTCCCTTTCGTTAGTCGGTGAGCTCTTCATAAGTAGAATTCGATTTCCACTTTTATCGTCTAGGTAACTTTTTACATATTTAAGTTTTAAAGGATATTGATCTCTATCGTACAGAGATCCTGAAAAGAAGAGGTTTGTTATAAACATAGACTTAAAACTATAGGAAGTATTTCACTGTGTTGCACTGGATTGTTGATATCATAAACTCATAACCCGTAAGTCACGGCAGCTTGCCAGGAAACTCGGGTTAGGTATAACACAAAAAGTACATATTATAAAGCTCGGAAAAACCCTGACGTAGATTAATGCGCAAAAAACGAAATTAAATAACATAACAAAATTAAAAGGCCGTCTGAAAAGATCCGAAAACTGGGAAATTCAACATGGCCGTTTCGTGGGGGATCAGTGTTCGGGGGTGGTGTGAAAGAGAGCGCGTGGGGGGAAAGGGACGATGCGCTATGCTGGTCACGTAGCTGGCAAGGCGCGCGCGTGCTCGCCATCCTAATGCTGGAGCCGCACACACGCATACATATAACTATACATGCATATACACTAATGTCAAACAGCTAAACACTTTCCTGACACACACTTCTAAACTTTATGCGTGTGCGTAAAAATACATAAAGTTCCCGGTAAATAAGGCTAACCCGTAGCTATATTAAATTCTGCCCAGTTTTTTGGTGATGATGCCGACAATGGGAAATTTTATTTTCCTTTTATAGACGAAGATGGAAATGGATTTTCTCGAGGAAGATTATTTACGTGTAGCTTTTTGTTTTGGAATAAATAAGCTGGCTTATGGCCCTCGGGATTCTCACTTCTTCAGAAGTTGTTGCTGAACAAGAAACGTGTACAGAGAAAATATTTCATTTCCTGTCAAGTATGAAGGATGTATAAGTTCGCCTTCCATCTAATATACTTATCAGTAACTAAATATATCTTAATCATATTAATAAAAGCCGTCTTTATGTCCAAACTTACATCACACCGCCACTTATCACGTCACTCTACAGCGACAAATTTATCGTCAAACATCATAAAATCCAAAAGACCTTTCCCAGAAGCGACCACCATTGTCTCCGACTATTCACATGCGCGGACGCACTGCGGATACGCACCGGCTGAATCGGTAATAGGGTCCCACAATTATATTTGATAAATTTATTTATATGCCGATTTGCATACCGCGTGAAAGGTGATGATTCATATGATCTAGCTTCCTTGGTTGTGCAACGGTTAATGTTATTCAAGTATTTCTGTTCACAAGTTACCCATGTAGGTCCTGTAACGAAGGAAATGGCTGACTCATCTCATAATAGAGTTCAGTGGGTATAGTCAAAGAATTCGAGACAAATAACTTGTAAACTCTTTTCAAAATGACAGTAAGGGATAAAAAAATATGAGTTTATGTTTCATTTACTGTACTTAAAATAGCCATACACACACGCATTTCGGACAAATTCTATCTAGAGCCTTAGATTTTGAATTTCTACTCTCTAGAAAGCACATATGAGAATGATTCAGACAAGCACTTTGATGAACGATATACACACATAATTATAATTACCTCTCTCAATGATTTTGGTATTACTATCTGCCACGTCGTTGCGTATATTTATAATAACAAATTTATCATCTGATTTGAGGGCATATTGTATATAGGCATAAAGAAAAAACCATAAGCCAGGTGAAATTCAATTTTATGACTTTTTTCAATCTTACAGTTTTTTTACTTTATCTGTATCACATTTTCGATATCGTCTTCAAGGAAAGTCACGTGTCAACAGCGGATGCGGTATTTACTTATACATATATACATAAACGCTCTAGGCTCGGAATTAATACCGAAGGCAAAGGTTAACTATGTTATGTGTCACGTAGCTATGAATGAACGGCGGTTATCAGGCATCGCCTGGCAGGTGGCTTCGGGGAACCGGCGCGGGAGTTGCGACTGCGATTATAGCCTGCCTTCATCAGGCGCGGTTTAATGAGATAGGTTAATGAGTAAAACTTGCAATGATATGCAGACTGTCATCAAAATAACGGTATCCTACCCTGTTCACGTGACCTCGATAATGTTACGAATATTTGATACTTCTTTAGTATTCGTAACCATTCACCTACAAGTATAGGTGCATACGCCTATAGGTACATTCAAAAATAATTTTATCAGCATGTTTGTTATGCGTAACTATTTAAACACTAATTTGAAAATTGTGTCAAACAATCATTGAAAATAAATGAATAAACTTTGAAATATGGAACCTTTTTCACTTAAATACGTCACACAACTAACTGACCATTGGTAGACCTTATATCGTGGCAATAAGATTTACGAATGGTCAGTCAACTGTGATGATGATAGTACAGAATGCGAACCAATTTCTGAGTGCATGGGTCCTATAAACTTTATCCCACTACCAGTGTTAAAATTGACACTGTTTATGTATCGATTTGCACTGTGCGTATACCATTGAAAACTAACGAATGTATATCTCGGCAGGTAGAAATGACGGGCAGCAGTATATTCGACTACGTGCACCAAGCTGATCACGCGGAAATCGCGGAGCAGCTAGGGCTGTCGCTTGCGGGCCGGTCGGGCGCAGGGCTGAACAGCCCCGCGTCCGGCAGCGAGGAGGGCAGCCAGCACGGGACTAACAACCCTGACGGTATGTATCTCGGCAGAAATTTCGGGCAGCAGTATATTCATATTCAACTAATGATGAGCAGGTAGGTTTGTCGCTCGCAAGCCGCAGAAACAACTGTCAAGCTTGAGTAAAGACGACGAATGTCGTCGTTTTGAAAGTAACTTAAAATATTTTCTTCTTTGTAGTTTTTATCAGAATTTCGAAACAATCTCTGACAAACAAACAAGTAAGTAAATCCAAACTTCGTACAAAAAGTATTAAAACAGTCCATTCAACAAATTAAAGTGAAATTGTAAGTAGGTAGATCACAAAGAAAGCATAGCATAAAACCGTTACCAGATCCAAATCCCAGTAAAACGATCGTTTTTTTCCAAACGTTTCAAAATTCAATTACCGTTTCTTTATTTTTGAGTTCAACGGCACTGGTATAGCTCCTCTTCAGTATGTCGAATCGTTGAATAGTATTAATAATAAGTATAGTACAATTTAAATTGAATTATGTTCACGGGTGTTGGAGGTTCATGAAATGGTCTATGGGGTGTCTGTATTGCGCTGATTAATTTTTCGGCGCAACTATGGGAGTCGGCGTTGCGTATCCGATGGCGCCGTTTCCTAAGGGAATTTGTACTTTCTATGTTCGTGATTTCTTTTTTATGAACGAAACAAAAAAATGGAAAAGTACACAATAATGTGTACAACTGGATCCAAGTTCTTACATGCAAAGGATAACTAGCGAATATGTTGATTTGTCTTTGGTCAATGTAAAAATGACTATGAGATAAGTTACCAAAACACTTTTTCATACATTCAGTTTACTATTAACATGTTACCTATATAGGTAGCTATATTTTTATAACCGGTCGACATAATTTGGTAATTTTAATACTATAAAGGCATATACTTTAATTAAAGGTTAACCCCTTATTCATAAACGTCCATCAAGCCTAATTTAGTTAACTAGCTGCTGAAGTTCGTTTGTCCTTATTTGTCACCTTGACACTTACGTTTGTGTGAAAAGGATAAAATAATTTTAGTTAGCAAAGGCTTGTTAAGTTTTATGAATAAGGGGGTAAAATTACATACCTGCTAACTTTAGGCAGCTAACTCCACAACGGTCATACCTACTATGTATTTCTAAACGGTCAAAACCCACGTATTAATGATCGGACGACATGTTGGGCGGGAGATTAAGGTTCGATTGCACCAACATACGATCACAGGCCGGTCATCGTCAAATATAGCGCCGGCAGCTGTCATCCCATAGAAACTTGTCAAACTTTCCATACAATCAGATTTTAACGAACACCGCTTACCATTACAGACGGTTTGGTGCAACCCACTCTAAAATGAGCAAAACGTGGGACGAAGTAAAGTTAGTCAAATTACTTAACAATAACTCGGTCCAGCGACTACGCATTTTTTGTCGCGGTCATATTCATTTCGATGATCTGACGGGACAGATAGTTGTTTGATGAGAAGGTCATGTTTAGTTGTTTGTTTCTTGGTTTCATATTTTTGATTTTAAACTCAGCACCATCACTGATTTTAGGTTTTACTCTCAGTACGTACACTAAAATGTTATTTTCTACTTAGTTACCTACTTCAAGCACAATATTGCCAAGAACTTTGGATGATACCAAAATATTTATAAATATGGTGAATTAGCTGTCTCAAGCATCGTAGATGTAGGGACGCAACAAAATCTTTATTGACCACATAAAGCTAACCAATATGCCAATTACAATACACAGCTAATAACCAAACAGCCGTGTCCAATCAGCTAAAAACCGTTCATTTTCTAACTGCTTCTAATTTCCTAACATGAAGGGCTTTCAATTTACTCGATGTGTTTGAAAAAAGCTGGTGAAATGGTGTAAAAAATCAATCAGGAACGAAAGATGTGACAGGCGGCATTGTGGGGTGACGGGCGTGGTGAACCGAAGTGCAGGGAGAGATGCAGCTCTTTGTGCGCTGATAGCCGTGATGGTGGACCAGACTGGAGTTGGAATTGAGGAGATAATTAAAACGGTCGATTGCGTCTTCTTAGTACAGTCAGCCGATTAATGTGCGGTTTGATTGGAAGCTCTGTCAAACGTTGTAAAACATTTTTAACAAGAGGAGAGATTTGTCTTCAGACAGAATATGCATAAGAAATAGTGATTGTAGGGCAGCGACCAAGAATATAATGATATTATGACAAAACCTTAATACCTCCATTTTAGACACTCGTCGAAAGTTTCTTAAAATAGCGGTTTATTACAAGTTACAACATGTTCTGATTAAATGGAACTGTGACTAATTCTTCACTTGACATCTGAATTCTAATTTTGTCACAACAATTGACACGACACCAATGATCTATTACACAACTTTTTACCATAAACCAATCACAAATCGATTGTGCAAAAAGCCACCTCTTAATCTATGTTTACAACCGATGAATTTCCATTTTGAAGCACAATGTGTGGCGTAATGTAAAAAGAGCATAAGTGCTGAATAGATTGTTGAAGGGCTGAATAGTACTAGAACAGATAAAACCGGTCTAGTGCGAGTCCGACTCGCGCACCGAGGGTTCCGTACACAGATATGTACCGGTTCCAACCCTATTCATTCAGAAAAATCTCAATAACAACGCAATAAAGAATTACGACGAAATACAACGTAGTAGGTAGTGTAGAAATTGAACGCCTTGGGTACAGCGCCATCTATCGGCGACTTTGTTACGAGCAACTATTTCAAGGATAATTCGTTATCACGTGAATAGATTTCAATTTTTTTGCTTTATTTGAAAGAAGATAGAGCATAATCGCGTAGGAATTTATGAAACAAAAATAAATGCAAAGGATATTAAATTACAAACTTAGTATAGAAATGTTTTTGATGATAAAAAAAGAAAAACTAGATAGAAGGTTGTCTGGAAAAGATCGCTCTTTAGCGATAAGACCGCTTGTTATCTACCTCTACCTGTATACTGTTGTTGTTTTGATTCTGTGTGTAGCTGATTAATTTGTGTGAGGTGTGCAATAAAGAGTATTTGTAGTGTATTGTATAGAGCTATAGTTATATTTCTCCTTTAAATTTTATACATTAATATCAATATTGTGTATTAATTTCATATGTTTGAACTTGGTAAATGGTGGTAGGTAGGGGGGGGTATTGTTTTTTACATTTTCCCTCATAAATCGAAAATGACTTGTCGTAAAGAAAATAAAAAACTGTTTCAGTATGTGCAACTCAAGCCCTTTCATATGACACCCCACTTGACATGTTCACTAGACTTTCAAATTTTGAACCACCTATTTTATCTGACATTTTTCACAGAAACTAAAAAAAATATTTAAAAGAAACATGTTCTTTTTAACTGTTTCTAATTTCAAATCGATAGCATAAGTAGTTCTTGAGATATTTATGTGATTATATGTGACAGACAGACAAAGTGAAACGTGAAAACATCGGATTTTTGAGCTGAATTTAACCTAATATTCATAATTAGATACAGCAGATTGGTATGTACTGGTAAAAGCACAATAGCACTCCTACGAGGAAGCTAAAGTCATAGGCTCAAACAGATGTATACATGTCACATATAGTAGGTGGACTATTAGATGGCCAACAACACTATAAATACAAATCACATTGGTATGGAGTTAGCTCATGTTTGCGATAGTTTGCGGGCTTCAAAGAATTCAATATCGACCTGACCACTTACCACTGACTGTGTTAACCCTTAACTCACCGTCGCTAGTTGAATCACCTGTACGAAATACGCAACGACATGATGACTCAATGCAGAACAATTACGACCTTGTGGTTGGACAGGTGTCACATTGCGCACTATCGAAAAAACTGTCTATTAGATGCATGGTTATCGGCCTTTGTTGTCTTGAGACTAAACTGGAATCAGCACAAGGAAAAAATGTTAAAGCAGAGGCTTCTTCAGGGCTAGCCAGTTAAGAATCATAGCATAAGATTGTCAATGACCCTTAAGACATTCGATATTCGCCTACAATAATAACAATCTTTGAAATGAAAATAATTTATTCCAGAACAATTCCATGCAGCTCATACAATTAGAATTAAATAGATAAATACAAAATTACCATACATTAGTTAGTTTTTTGGGCTTTGAGAAACAAATATTACTTAGTATCCAAAATTTAAAAACAACAACATCTCTTGCAACAATATCGTCAATCTTTATCGTTTTCTCAGCTTTGGGGAAATCGATTAAGGCATGAGATGGTTCCATCGTAGGTCAAATTGGTGGAACCGAACGTCAGTCAAATCGGGCACAAATTGAAATTACCTACCTCTGCCGCGCTCAATTCAAAAAAGGGTAGTTTTTGTTAAAAGTCACAGTCATTTATTTCGTAATTTCACCAGTGAACGCTTGCAACACAAGATATGTGCTCATCCGTCAAAAACTTCTCTTTTGTCTAAAAGTATTCTGGGTATGGCTCCTAGAATTTACAATAAGCTTCCGGAACATATAAGATTATTATGTGACATTGGTAAATTTAAGGCCCACGTGAAAGAATATTTGACCAAAAAGGCTTACTACTCCTGTAATGAATTTCTGTCGGAAAATTTGGAATAATAATAATTACATTTTTATTATAATTGACATACCTTTACCCCTTATTTTATTCAAACTATAATGTATTAAAAAATCTATGAACTAGTGACTTGACATTCTTACCTAACTATATTTATTTTAACTATATTTTAAGACCGACATAAACAAATTTTAATTAAGTGCATGTAGTGATTGACTGCATGTAAATCTTCGTATGCCTACGGGTACGACATAGTGAAACAATATCGATTTTACCACCTTATGCAATATCAAGTTGTGTACACCTATGATCGACGAATAAAGCATTTGTATTTGTATTTGTATTTAATGCTAGGTTTAGAAAACTAACAGGTTTAAGCTACGGCGTTGTTATACTTAAATTGAATATGAAATCAATCACGCCGTGTTATCATTGCAAAATTAAAAAAAAAATTGTTCGGTTTTGCGTAGGTCCAAATTCCAATCGACATACTACGACATATCTTGTTTTTAAATGTTTAAAGTAATTCCTTAGGCTCAATGAGTTGGAACTCAAACTATTTAAACACGAACATCTAATTTCATATTGTTTTTCAGCGCTGCATAATTCGATACTCTAATGAAATCTGTTTGTCAACAGTGTCGTCAATAATGAGTCTCGCAGCGAGCGGGAGCCTGTTTCGAGGGATGGACCGTGCCTTCTGCATCAGAATGAAGAGCACACTCACCAAACGGGGTTGCCACTTCAAGTCGTCGGGATACCGGGTAAGAAGCGATAGAATCAATTGTGCAAACTGAAGCATTAGTGGTATTAGTGAGTGTGAAAGAAGATCAGATTATAAAGTTGTTTTTCAAAGCTTCGAATATGTTTTCATTTGTGGGATTGGTAAACAGAAGAAACTCATTTATATTTTCTTCTGTCTTTGTTATTGTCTACTAATACTTCAGCTGGCATTGAATTAATCATTCCTTAGATTGCAGATAATACTGAATTTTATTTATAAAGTCATTGATAACAGGGAAGGAAAGGAAGCACCTTATCTAGAAGAGATTTATTCACTCGAGTCATTAGCGTGAATTTGTGGATATTTATCTTATCTAGACATTTTAAGGAAGCTGAATTTTCGTTTTCGATCTAGGTTGGGAGGAGAGAAGAGCCGGCCAAAGGAGAGGGTGGTAATTGGAGGGTGGGTATCGTATAAGTGACGGGAACACAGGAAATGGCGGCGGATTATGTTCAAGAAAGAAAAATGTTTATAAATTGATGATTAATTGACCGACTGAAACGAAGCTCTCTGCTTCAGTTTCGACAATAATGCTTTCGTATGTCCGGCGGATTTCCGGCTGTTCTCCTCTACAGGTCGCATTTCTCAACCGATACTAGCGAAATTTTGTAAGCAAGTTCGGTAATTATATAGAAATTTTATCGAGTCGGTTTTTGGATCTTTTCTAAAACTTTTTTATTTTCCAATGATTTCGTATGTTAATTACAGATATAGAATTTTTATCGAGTAATTTTTTGGAAATTTACAAATCAAAACACTCGTGAGGTCTACAGTTAACGCTACTATGCGCTGAGATAGAGGTACTTGCTTGCGTGAATTAATAGTACTTCGGGTATCGCACAGAATTACATTTTAAATTGCGTGTCGTTCGTACTAACACTAACAGAATGAACCACCTAATTAAATTTACAAAACATTGTCGTAATTCTTATACGTGGGTATAAGATATAGATAACGATATATTTACTAAGGATACGTAGTAAATAATACCAACATAAGTTTTATTTGCAGTATTCACATAATTTCCTCCTTTTTCTCATACGTAACCAGAGAGATAAGTTTATTTTCCCGTTTATTCCTATAAATGAAATAATACGACCACTTTATCCTAGCGAGATCACAAATATTATTGGTTGAAATTATTGTCTGTGCCGGGGGTGCCGCAAGGCGCGCTCCTGGGTCATAATTTTTGCTCTAACTCGGTGTTACTCCATAAAACGCGATTATATCTAGCGACCCGCGAATTTCTCAGCTACTACATAAAACTCGGCGTAATAGATTGTTTTCAGGGTGTAAATTGTAAGCATTTTGCAGGAACTTCCTTTTATTATTAACGGTTTCTCTCATTTTTTCATTGCAAGACAAATGCGCGTATGTAAATTTCTATTAGTACAAATATATTTAATATCGTATTATGCATTAGTAAATTTGAACAGTATTAGTCGAATGTCAATGCTGATACAAAAACTTAAGGGCATTTCACAATTCAATTACAATAATGACGACAACACCATGAAATTCATGTAATTAAGACTAATGTCATGCCTTTGTTTGTATTACGATTAGATTCAAGGTACCATGATAAATATGGGTATTTCCTAAAACTCAACCCGTAAAACAAAGTGCAGTTCTGAATCGAATCCACGTATCAGAATACAAAATCAGACACAAGTAAAGTAATTAGGAATCCCTATAAATGTTAGCCTTTGGCGCTTACCCATGAACGATGTAATTGCTGTCGAAGCGGCGTATGAGCCATTAAGATTCAGATAAAGTGGAGTTATGGACGTAACTTACAGATTATAACGTTTTATTGGCGATGTTGTTCACCCTTAAGTTGAATTCACCTAGAAGCAGATAATTACGAATTTGGTGCTTATTACAATTTGAAATTTATTGCATAAGGGGTTGATCGAAATATTTAATTGGGTTTACTTTACCGAAAACGTTTTTTGATATTATGTAACCTTTAGAATAAACAACAGGTTCTGAGTCTGTCCCCTCGCTATAAAAAAAACTTTAATAATAACTCGCGGCGTGCTTTAAAGTCATCTAGAAGTTTTAACAAGGTTTTTATTACTCAAATACCTGTAAAAGTTCATGTCTGTAGGAAATTTGCTTTAAATAAATTCTTTTTGTAACACAAATGTTATTATTGCGACTAGTTTTGCTAAATTTAAATAATTTTTACGCGGGAAATGTTTGTCAAATGTACTTTCCTCTTTGCTGAATGATTAAGTATCACATTTTATGTTCATAAAAATTTACAAAGCAGTACTTATTAGACAAAAATAAAGCATAGGTATGCATTTGAATAAACAGTTCTATTAATGGTTTTATTTTACCGTTGGTACATGTATAAAACATCGGTAATACATCAACATTGCCGGTGGTTTATACTTCGTATACAGTAGCTACTAGATTTATCAAGGTGATAACAAATATCTGGATATGACTATTGTCAACGCGTTATAGTGCAATTTCAGATATTTTTGAGCACTGCAGAGTACAAATACATGTCATAACGAATGTTTTATAATGTGGAGACTAAACCCTATGACACACGATAAAATTAATTTCATATTTAATTTTTACATAACAACAGTGAGTGATAGGTTAGTAGGTACCTACTAAGCGTTCTATCCAGCATCCTCAGCGTCCACGTAACATGTGATTTCAACCATGCCATAGGTCTTAAACGAATTTAAAATTGAGACCTTTTCCACTACACTGTAAATACTTTACCCACTAAATTACATCTCATCCGTATCACCTGAGCGCTCCACTGCGGGACATAGCAGGCTCTCCCAAGATGCGCCACACAACCCGGTTCTCTGCAATCCACAGATATTTCTCCCTTTTCACACACATTTTCTTCTTTGCTAAAATCCTCCGTTTCTTCTTTCCAGGTAGTACTGATGCTGTGCCGGCTGCGACCGCAGTACACGTTCTCTCACAGTCGGAAGTCGCCACCGGCACTACTAGGAATGGTGGCGCTTGCCATCGCGCTGCCGCCGCCCTCCGTGCACGAGATACGGCTCGAGTCGGACATG
This sequence comes from Epiblema foenella, assembly GCA_963556455.1. Taxonomy (NCBI): domain Eukaryota; kingdom Metazoa; phylum Arthropoda; class Insecta; order Lepidoptera; family Tortricidae; genus Epiblema; species Epiblema foenella. Next base: position 26,125,867 of record OY747096.1, on the reverse strand, counting down.
TTCGTTACTAGAATCAACTTCGACTTTAGGATCGCGCATTGCGAGCCGAGGTATTTAGAATTGTTTGTTTTAATTAACAGTGAGTCACAATGTTAATTGCGACTTTCAACTTAGTCATAAATTAAGAAGGTGTCATTTACACTGTCACTTTGTCTCATATATCAGATGAGGGCAGTTAAAAGATTAATCAGCATATATTAATAAAATTTAGTTGTTTAGGTTGAGAGTGAAATCGTTTTAGGTATTGACATCAACATATCTGAAAACGACAACAACACACTTTAAGATTAAGAAAACGACTATGATGATTTTAAATCCATTGACAGGTTTAAAATCAATAAAAGAAAAGAGGTGTCTGTACCTGTATCAGCTATTGCTACTGCTACATATAAGAGCATAGGAATAGAAACAAATAGATAGCAATAGAAATGCATTACATAATTTACCTGTTGAAAATACTGTATAATATAGATCACATTTGACTAATTGTAGGTGAAAATAAAGTAGAATTTGATACATCGTTGTATTACTCTCAGCAGGGTGTCGGAGCTACTAGGCTATACGGCGGAGGAGATGACGGGGAAGAACCTGTACGCACTCTGCCACGGAGAAGACGCCAATAAACTTAGAAAATGCCACGTAGATTGTAAGTATAACATACTAACACATACTATAGTACTTTCAGATTTGAAAACTTTACTCTAAATTCTAGTTATACCGTTGTTTTACTGAACAAGAAGGAAGAAGACCAAGTAAAACTTCCTACTGCTACAAAACTACGCCGGTAGAAACACGCTACACTACTCAGGGTACTTGTACAAAATGTGTTCATCTATTAGTATATACGTTGCCGATTTAAAAACAACAATAGCAACCGGAAAGCCATTATAATCCCAATCTATCTCTACATAATCTATGGCTTCATAGCTGATAGAAGACGGATGACCACACACCATCCTTGGCTCTATAAAAGTCCTGTTTTCATTAACCTCGCTGGACTCATCAATTGTAACGATCGCTGACCCAATAATGTGGTGAAATCCTTGTGTCGTAACGCACTTTGTATTCAGAGGGGATAGTAGAAATCCATGTCAAGACGGCAGTCAAGGCGCTGTTACAAGGAAAATTTATGACTTAGTGTAGCTCTGAATTTGTTCTAGGGTGATTGGATGTCACAATTGTGTTCTACGACTTAATATTGTTGACTAGTCTTCGTAAAAATTTCACTCGCGTACTTATAATCTTCATTATTATATGTATTTTCAAAGTTAATTTTTATTTCAATGCCATTTTTCCAGTTCTGAATCAAGGTATCGTAAACACTTCCGTTTGATATTAATTTATGTAGATTCAACACTTACGTTATTTCAGTCTCCTCCTCTTAATATTGCAGTCACACCGCTGTTTCTAACATCAAGAGGAAATATGCATTCAAATAATCTAATATAACCCTCATATGTGTGCGTTATTACATATTTACGCTTTCGTCAGAAAGCTCAGTGTTCCATGCAAGTTTCCCATTATCCATATAAAAAATTTGTAATTTATCCTCTGTCCCTATAAAAATAAGGCTTTACGCTTTGGGTGCCGTCTGTACAGCTAGCGCCGCATCTACGCCGGCTGTCTTTGTCGGTTGTGATTTGAATAATAATTTTTATGCCAGCATTTCGGTTTCCTCTCTCCAGTCTCCTGCTATCGTGGGAAAAGTCAGCCTTAATGTGCTTTGAGATAGCTATTGTTGGTTATATTTTGGTTACATTACCCTGTATTCAAAAACAGCTATTCCTCAATTTAGACAACGCCTTTAAAATAAATATTGAGCCATTTTCAAGAAGATCGAGGTTTACTATATGACATTCCTTTTTTATACTTTACTAATCATTTGATAAAGATTGCTATCATTTTTGGTGTATATTTCTCATGCGTTAGATACAATTCTCAATTCCATCAAAATAACCTTTATATCCTGTACAAGTGTACATTAGGTAATTAATTGAAATAATATCAATGAAACTTTCTGAAACTGTCAAATTTAATATATTTCAGTATAGGTATAAGGACTTTTTTTGTATTTTCCTTATTCGCTGGTATCTTCAATCTATCAATACCGTAGGTAACTAGTTTACGTTACATTAGATACCTACCACCATCGTAACAATAAAATTCCAAAATAGCCCATCACAACTCCAATCACGCATTCGCCCAGCATGGTTTTTCTCTAGCACCTAAACTGCTGATAGCTTTACGATAGCGTTTAAAACATACAATACGTATGTATGTATGCACGTATAGATGCCGGTCAAATGTGGACATATCGGGCCGTGAATACCAATTGTTTTATTAACATAAATGTCCGTCGGTTTGCTAGAAAGCGGGTAATTTGGTTAGCAATGTACGTTGGCAGGCTGTTGATGTACACGGCTTTATTCGGCTGTAAATTAATGTTGAGGACTTCCGACATTTTTATTGCCTGTGTCATTGGTTATTTTGTCAATTGAAAAACATATTTTTTTTAACAGTTTCACAATTTACCCAACATTTCATGCATTATTCTAGGTAATAACTGTTAAACGCGTAATACTTTATTTCTCTTTTAAAGTAAAAACAAAGACGATTAGGTATGGATTGAGCACAAACCACAATATAATGTCCCTAACAAGACAATACAAATCTTCATGCACTGTCATAACAAAACCTTTATAAAAAAAAATATTACCTATATTGAGACCGACAATGGTTTCACTCTTTGGCTCGTGCCCAAGCGCATCGATAATTACAAAACCGACAATACACAATGCAGGACTTAACCAAAAACCGTCAGAACCTTAATGACTCACGTACAACAATACACGTGTCATACCTTTAGCTCGGTATGAATTGTATGGGTTTGAATATAATGCGATTGCTGTTTTACGTCATGTATGTCAGCAAGGTCGAGCTGATATGGATTGAGCCTTTTGATAACAATGTCAACACCAGAACTTAATGTTGATAGTCGATACAGGTCTAAGTTTTTGCACAATGGTGATAGACGCCTTATGGGATACATATATACGTCTAAAAAAGTATGCACATTGTCAAGTGTGTTCGGGTAATTACGAATGTCGAGTGATTCCGAAAATAACAAATTCCAGCCTAACTAAGCGATTTTGTTGCACTAACAAACATCAACGAAAATTTTAAAATGTTTTGATGATGATCATGATGAGATGCAGTTAACGCTTAGTTAAACTGGAATTTGTTATTTTCGGAATTACACGACAGTCGGAATTGCCCGAAGACAATACACCTTAGGGAACATACACAAACTACGTGACCCGTTTAGGGGGGGGAGGGGGGTCGTCAAAGTACCACTCTTGGTCACCGGGGTCGGTTTCTTGTCACGTAGCCGGTAGAATACTTTTGAGAAACATTCTAATTGAAGCGGACTCACGCGCCACGGTTTAACCCCATCCCTAAAACTTGTCCAGTTTCGCCACATCACTAATTGTACTGTTTCTTCTTGATACATTTTTAACTAAATACAATTACAATTGAATAGCTACGCTATACCACGCTTGCACTCTCGAAGTATGCATTTTTAGGGGCCGTATGAGAAAATACAAAGAAAAGCCATTATTTTTTCACCTTTCCGCAAATTTTTTTTATAAAATATATTACGTGGAAACTAGGCGGGAGGGGGGGGGGGGGGGTCTTGGCATATACTACGCTTGGTAACCTAGGGGGGGAGGGGGGTAAAAACGCAAAAAAAATCAGTCACGTAGTTTGTGTATGTTCCCTTACAGCAGGTACTGCATTTTTTAACAATATAGCAACATATATAAAACTGTTTGTCTAAATTCAAAGAGGCATCGAGTACAGTAACGTTTCGTAAACATTTTTTTGTGTTTGTTCCAGTAATGAATAAGGGCCAGGTGCTGACCCACTACTACCGCGTCATGAACAAGCTCGGCGGCTACACGTGGATGCAGACCTGCGCTACCGTCGTCTGCTCCTCCAAGAACGCCGAGGAGCAGAACATCATATGCGTCAACTACGTTATTAGGTATTAATACAATAGTAACTTGGAAAATCTCTTTAGACCGTTCAATAGGCGAAGTAGAGCACCACTATGGACAATTTAGTACACTATGAAGATGAGTGGAGTGCTGGTTCCTCATGGATTGAACGATAACGCTGAATAAAAAATAGGTTCTTCGCTAGTTAATTTACCTAAACTTACCTAGATACCAAAATCATCGCATATCCGCGTATTAAACATTGTTCTGAGAATACTTAATTTTTTGTCTTGAAATGGGTACTTTTCCCGTAACTTTGAATTTGGGTATTTTCTGAGTAACAATGAAGTATGAATCAGACGTTGACTGTTGTAATACATAGTAGCAATATGCGCATTCAATTGCATTGAACCGGGGCGGGGAAGAGATGTAGAAGGTACAATACGTTTTTAAATAATGGTCTATTTTACTAATTGTATGTGTTATTTCCAGTGGGCGCGAATATCCTAATACAGTAATGGATTGCTGTCAATTAGAAGAAAGTGTGCAAGGTGTGAAGCGAGAAGAGGCCACGGGAGACCCTGAAAACGGCCCCCCGGACGCCGATAACTCTGGCAACCCCCCACCCCCTTCACGACACCCCGCAGAAAGAACGGAAGCCACTAACAACACTGAGTCAGCACAAACAGCGCCAGTACCGACTTCTGACGTCACACATCTCACCAGGCTCAGTGACTCCCAGCCACTGCCCCTCCACACGAATCCCGAAAGAACGTCCCCCATGCCAGCCAGAAGAATGAAAAAGAGGAAACATGCAGAATGCGATGATGAAGAAAGGGACGAAGATAGACGGAAAAGTTCTTCTAATCCCGGTGCAGCGATATCTCCCGCTGAACGTGATATGAATAAAACTAACTTATCCATCCCTGAAGGCTCGTCGGACGCTACTTCTGTTAGAGATCTAGAAAACGCCATGTCAAAGCACCTACCTGCTTTAGACGGTAAAGAAATATCACACAGACCTACGGATTTCTCAACAGATGCACTACTGAAACAACAACAACAAAAATCGACTATACAATGGATAGGGACCCAAAACCACCACTTAAACCATTTGAACAGACAAATACCTGGGAACCACACCTCCACGCCCGCCTCAGCGCTACTGCGGCAACTTTATGCCAACAGGGAGAGCGTTATTAGAAGTAATTTCCTGGGTGATGGCCGAACAGGCGGCTATTATTCGAGCGACGGGCAATCAGGCCCTCTACCCACTCCTCCCGGCAGCGAGGGTTCGGGCTACGGTGAACAATTGGGCCATAAAGGTACCGATATTGGTTCATTGGCCTACGGTGGCTACGCGGATTACCATTCCGCAATGACTCCTCCTGGATCCGTATCCCCTAGAGACAAGCAGCAATACGCTTTGCCATACGATAACAGTGCTTATTCAGAGGCGTTAAGGCATTCGTATTTGGGTGAAGCGCCGTTACCACTGAAGCCGCAGGCTTATTCCGCTGTCCCTAGCGCTTTGGACTACACGTCGTCATTAGACCAGAGTCAGTTCTTCCATCCACCTTCCTCCTTCCATCTTTACCATCCTCAGGCTCATTCCGCGCACACATCCCACTCCCATCAGTCAGTAGACAAATCTGCCCCTCCCAACACGAACTGGTACTCGTCAGGTTCATAGCCACATAGACAATAGACTGGGAATGTGAATTGCTACGAGAGAGCGACTGCGTTCTGTGTTCAATAATTTGTTCAAATGTTTGTCAAATGTGTTAAGTTGGTTGTTAAGTTTAGTTGTTTTTTGTTATAGTTAATTGTCCTCTAACAGACGTCACTAAACATTATCTGTTTTAACTGAAACATTTGACAGACTGTAAATAGATTTATTTGAAAGTTTGTACTTCAAAAAATTGTATACGGATACTCTAATGTCAATGATAAACTAATTAACACATCTTCAATACTCAAAGCTTCGAAGACAATTCGTTTTTATGTCCCAATTATTAATACTCTATATGTAAGGTAAACCTGTGCCAAAAATTAGGTGCTGAGCACTTGACGACGCATTTACACAAACATTCCAAACCATTACGATTTTATTCTACCCGTCGTCTACCGGAAAAAAGAACAATACATAACAATAACATGTGGACGGTAATTACCGGTCTCGGTAGACGACGGATTAAACTATTAGGGGTATAACTTAGTCACTATAAACACTAGTACGTGTTCTGTACTGTTTTCAACGTGACTGTGTACGACGAAGTTTAAAGATCAAAGCTCGGAATTTGGACATCTAAGAGCTACCCATACCTTATTGCATATCATTTTAAATTAAGTGTCTAGTTAATGCTTTTGTAAATTATTGTACCATAATTACACGACTGTACTTAGGCTACTGTACGACTCCATAACTGTAAATTGTAGGCAGTAAGCATTGTATATTATTTTAGTTGGAAATAAGATTTCATTGTACATACTACTATATATTATTGTAGGATAAGCGTTTAATAAATTTGTTCATTTATGCAGTGCTCAAATTTAGTTAAAAATGCTTTAGTTTTATTTGAATTGAATTGAGATGTTACAACATAAGTACATACAAAAAGCAATACTAAACTAAATATATACAAAAAGAACAGCTTTATTAAAATACACTGTAACTGGAAATGACTTGACATGTCACTTAAAACCGAGTTTTCAGGTCCTGAAACAATAAGATATATATTCGTGACCTTTAAGTACCTGAGTAAAATTGACAGATAAAATTGAGATTCACAATAAGTGCAGAAAATGCAGGTATTACGAAATATCAATAAAACGCGTGGTCACTGTCATGACATTCATGACAAATAATAGTATTTTATGCAATCGTTATATAATGAATGCGTTTTTGTATATAATGAATACCACGTATCAAAAAATTCAAAATTCAATTGCATACAATACTTTTTCTACGAGTCAACCGAAATTAAAATTAAATTAACAAAGTGCAAGCCCAACGAGTCTGCGTTTGGTGATGTCTTTTGTTCTTTGTCAGTGACGACGTCTGTCCTATTCAACATACAGTGGAATCCGGATAAAGCGACAGTCAAGGGACCGGTGATATTACGTCGCACTAACAGAACGTCGCACAAAACGGGCTGATATACTTTGAAAATGTTTGGTATGAAATCTAATGTGTGGTGTTTTTAAAGTCGTTAAAAGCGGTCAAACGTTATATGCGGAGTCGTGATAAGCGGATTCTACTGTAGTTCTCTAAAGTTTTGTCTTATAAGTTCTTAAAGTCACGAAAAATGAAGTAGACGAGAAAAAAAAATTAAGAATACTCAATACAACATATTCCAGTTAAGGGCCCTTCTTAACAGTTTAATGCGCTCATTTATTTAGACTATTTTCTGTGTGAATTGACAAGTAACTTGACATTTTTTCTTCGTTACTATTTAGTACAGGACTATTGCGGCCTAATAACATAGATTTTAACATGTATTTTTCGGACTGTTCATTAAAAAACGCGTTTCAAATTTAAGTATCACTCCAAATCGACAAGCTTCGAGAAAAAAAAAGTTTTTTCACTTCTCATGCTCGAAAAGTGTGTCACATTAGACTTGTGAAGCGGGGCTAAAGTAGAACATTTAGCCCCTAGGGAATATATGAATACATATTTATTATTTACAAAACATTTTAATTTGACCAATAAAAATACTTCACCTATTAATCACAGAACATTAAATTTAAGTCTTCAAAAAATATTTGGTATTGGGTATCAACCAATCAGAATACAGCTTTACTAAAAATCAACCAATCAGGAAACAGAATTCATTTCTGTAAAGGTTAAGTTTGTAGCAGTCCCTATTTCACAATAAAAAAGTGAATAAATCGTTTCAGCAACACTGAAGCGCTCAGTCAGTATTCGCGCGTGAATGATACGCGCGAATCGCAGTAGGTATCTGTTTTGTGTGTCAAAGCTGATCATAAAAAAAGAGCCGCCAAATTATACATATGTTCGCCGTGGTATTTATTATTAATTTGGGGGTGGATAACCTTTATTTATTTTCTCGCAATCGAAGTGAAAAGTACTATGGCCGAAGAGCCATATTACCCTCGGATTATTTATTTAAAATAACTGTCTCGTGGGATATGATGACTATTTTTTCTATTCAATAAAAACATTGTCCTTTAATCAATTTATTTAATAATCAATCATTTGAGTTCAACATATTTCAAAATTTGTAAGGCCGCTTAATGGGTACTTTTAAACCAAATTAAATTATACTTCCTTTTTTTTATTTAATTGAAAAAATAGATAATTATTTAAATGACTAGGTGTAAACAGTTATAAATAAAATTGGTAATATTTATGCTATTATTAACAGTGCAATACGAGTGAAAAAGTTATTCTTTCGATTTTTATACTGCTTCGTTATTGTATCGTAATGTAAGGTAATTATCATAATATTGTATCAAAGTTGTAATTTACATGGAATTTGGCTTCTAATTCGATTGTTTTCAGTTGTACCTCGACTTAAGCCTCTTCTCGTGTACATTTTTTACGTTTATTTTATTTGTAACATGAACAAAAAATGGAGGATTTTATTTCTCTGATTAAATGATTAAGATTTTTAATTAAGTTGTATCATTTTAAGTATACTTCCTATAAGTAAGCGGTCATGTGAAAATACAAATCCATGGTAAGCACATACGTTGCGCAGATGTTTTATTTTAAGTGCCGCGAGAATCGCCAGAGCAGTGGCGTCCTAGTAGCTAGATAGCTCTCATGTCACTCGCCAGCTTTGTGCTACTGCTAGTTCGGACGAGAAATTATAGATTCAGTCGCGAACAAGTACTAGGAACATATGTTTCGGATAGTATTAGAAAACGTCCTGCGAGTGCCATACCGCGAGAGCTGACTCACATCCAAATATCTCTTGTGTAAACGGGGCTAGCACAACTGCCGCTGCGACGCGACGCGAGTAGAGAAAAATCTACCCTCCTCTTTCTAATTCCCACAGTTCGAATGAGACAGGAATCGCTGAGTCGCGCGAGATACGACTTGCTTGTGCTTACACCTACGGTACTGTCGAGATATTGTCGATCAAGTCGCGGAAGAGTACTAGGGGCGCAGAAGTTTTCAACGTCTGTAGATTATTTAGGAGTACGCATGTCGTTCGCCAGTCTTGTATTCTACGGTACTGTCGAGAAACTGTCGATCAAGTCGCAGAAGAATGCTACTGTTACGATTCAGACTACAAATTGTCGATTTAGTCGTGAACAATGTACAAGGAACATTACGTTGCGCATAGTATTGGAAAACGTCCTCCGAGTGCCATACCATACTATACCGCTAGCGGCGAGAGCTCAGTCGCGCTTTGGGTACGTATTTAAATGTCGAAAATTAAAAGATCGACAATCATAGAAGTTCAAAATATCGAAAATTTAAATAGCGAATGATCAAAATGTCTACTATTATTATATCGACGTCTAATGTACCTACAATTGAAATGTCGAACTATTAAAATATCGAAAGTACTAAATATCGATAATTATGTAAGTAAGCAACGTGTTTAAATTTCGTATTACAATACATCGATCGTCAAAATAGCGAGGTCTAAAATATCGAATTCGAAATGCCAGAATCGACCATTTTCCCATAATCAGAGTCTATTGCCAAATATTGAAATTAAAAGAATGTTAATTGAATAATAATCTTAGGAGAAAATGGTCGATTCTGGCGCTTCGCCGGCCGCTACCGAAGCACGCTCGCGCGCTATAGTGTCGTAGTCGCCGTACCTACACCGAACATACATATTCTACTCTTAAGGCGGTTAAGAGTAGAATATGTATGAAGAGGTCGAGATTTTCTATCGTCGCTGCTCCTAAACCTAGGTACTCAACTACTTAAATGTAAAGCATACATTATGACAAATACGACGACGACCGAAGCGAGGAGGAGTGGTTGGGTAGAACAGAACCACGACCCTACAGCGCGCGAGCCGAGCGAGCGAAGCGAGCGTGACGCGGTAGCGGCCGGTAAAGCGTCAGAACCGACTATTTTCCCGTAAAATTTTTATTTAATGAACATTCTTGGCTTTCTATATTTATCATGTCGATATTCTTATGTTCGATAATTAGACAATCGATCTTTAGTCGGTTATAAATACTTTCGATATTATAAACATCGACCTTATGACATTTCGGTGTTTCGTTTTCGATGTTTTGCTTTTAGAAATTATAGTCTACGATATTTTAAGCCTTATTTGATAAGTTATAGTTTCGACATTTTGATTTTCGGTCTTGATGCCATTCATTATTTTGATTTTCGATATGTTGGACTTCGATCTTTCAATTTTCGATATTTTAATATGTAGGTACCCTGCGCTCTATGTCGGATATATCTTGTGCTACGTACGGCTACGGCCTGTCTAGATATTGTCGATCAAGTCGCGGAAGAGTACTAGGAGCGCAGGGGTTGTGCTCTCAGTAGATTACTTAGTAGTACGCCGCGCCGCGAGGCGCCAAAAACTAAATAGAGGAGGCAAAACTCATCACAGGATAATGTAATGAATAATATGAGCATCACAAAAGCCGTACCAAAACGTATCCGTGCCCTTATTTTCGAATTCAACTGTACCTAGTACCTAGATATGACACATATTTTATGTACACCCGTATAGCAAATCTTTAATATTTTCCAAAGGTAAGAACCAGGCGAATCACGCAATTTTATGTACTTAACGGTAGATAGATTTTACTGTCAATTTTGAAGTAGGTATAGATAAATGTATGAGCTGACAATTAAAGTTTGTGTGAGTTTCATAAAACCACAGCCGGGTTTATAAAGCCTGTCATTATTGACCTAGTGAAACGAAGGTCTCTGCTTCAGCTTCGACAAAAATGCTGTCGATTATGTCCGAACGGCCGATTTCCGTTTGTTATCCTCTACAGGTCGCATATCTGAGGGCTATCGCGTATGAAATCGCCGCTAGAGGCGCTAGTGTAGCGTGGGGTCTCCGAAACGTCAAATGTCACTCTTTGTGGTTGCGCTACGCGGGTTAATATCTAATTGGAACAATATGGTGAATATTTTACAATACCTGAGCTTGATTATGGCAAATATGAGTTAAGGGTCAATGACTTTCAGGGCTTTGAGTCAATTTTGTCTCTCGGAAACTTATTTCCACCTTTTTTCGGAACAAAACGGGACAGCGCTACAATGCGGTATGTTCGATATTTTTACGGTACGGTTTTAAGGTATTGAATATGATTTAAATGTAAACTTCGTTCTCATGTCCATAATAACCAATAACAATTTTTGACAGCTGGACCTTACTCGACAAGTCGACAGTGGCGCAAACTGGTGAGCACAAAAACGATAGCCCCCATTCTTCTGAAATTTTGTGAACATGTTCGGTAAATATAAAGAATAGATTTGTCGAGTCACTTTTTAGAAATTTTCAAAAACAATAGTTTGTCAATGATTTCATATGTTTTTGCGTCGAATCAGTTTTTGGAAAATTGCAAAAACATTTTAATAAACAAAATAAAAAAAACAAAGAGGTTACTAGGTGCGCAGAAATTGTAATAAGGAATTATTACTCCCAAAAGACGACACGTTCCCAACGAAACGAAACCAAACAGCAACAATGTTACATTGAATGTACGACCAGGGCATTAGAAATCAAAGGTGGTTTGGATTGTGTTCATATGCACCGTGACGTAACCATGAGATACCAAATGACTAGGATCGCATAGAATGAAACAGTGTAATTCGGGCTGAGTGAAATAACCGTACAGATTTAATATTTCAGATTATTTTTTCATTGATTATGATTAACACAAATGTTAATTATTAATCTAAATGTTCTTGAGAACTATTTGACTAAGTATATATATTTTTTTATTAGTAAAGGACGTAACTGCTAATGCCATCTTGTTCCTATATTATTAAACATTGCTTAAACTGCCATCTATGTCATGTAACAAGAACTACATAGTGCAACAGTAGGAAATTTTAGTTCGGATATAGACACTATTCAAACAGTGATTGCCATTGAATTTTGTGCCCAACGTCAGCAAGGCCATGAATAATCAATACAAATAAATAAAATAAAATATAAGGCTTTCGTTTTTGTCTCATCATATTATAATTATTGGTCGAGTTTCTAGTTCAAGATTCGGACTGGCAAAGCCATCTATTATGACCGCACGCTAATAACGGTACTTGCTCTAAACATAAAAGATGACGAAAGAGTCCATTAGGTGGCGCTGTATGGGCAGGATTACAATATTATATTGTTTATGCATTTTCAGGGTTACGTACCAAAATGGGAAAAAGGATTTCTGTACTAACTTTGTAATTTAATTATCTTTGCATGTATTTTTGTTTTAAAAATTTTATGCTGAATTAGACTAGACTAGATTATGCTGAAAGTACCTTCTTTATTAAAATAAAGAAATAAAATTTAATTCGGTTCACGTGATAAAGAATTATCGCTGAATTTCTACACCATGTTATGATTTTCCTGAAATAATTGGGTCGGGACGGGTACTCATCTGTGTACGGAACCCTCGGTGCGAGAATCGGACTCGCACTTGACCGGTTTTTTATTATTATACGTTTTCATTTCTCATACTCTGAAAGTAGGTCATATTTGACCTCAGATGCAGGGTGAAAGTGAGTGGTCATATTGTGAGGAGCGGGTTCGCGGTGAATGTTAAAATCACACAAAAGAGTATGAAATGTTTATTAACTAAACGACTACTATACAAACTGTTACTATTATCTACGTTAGTTAAGGAATGTTAATAAATGTTAAAATGTTATAAAATATGTTCGAATGCACCCGGTCGCGACGGAATCCGTGAATACATTAAACTAAAACTGATCGCAATTAATGCAACTTAATAATCGCATACGCACGCAGGCGCATGTCACGTGTAAGGTGCATTGCACCGAACATCTTGCCGGGGGCAAACGATGAGATGAAATGAGAAAGAAAAGTTAAGTGATACAAGATGACCAACAATATTTAATACAACTAAGTAATTAATCCTTAAACGATAACTTTCTAAATATCGGCGAACTGCCTCTGTCCACTTGTATCATCTCAATGTCATCATCACAACACTGTTGTGTTTTTCGCGCACTTGCACTGCACTTATCACTAACACTAACACTACACTGGCGCACCAGCCCGCGATGCCTGCGGGGGCTGCGGGGGGTGGGGACGACGTCCCTCGCTCGGCTCTGCTCTACATCTTGTGCTTGAGGGGCTTCTTGCACCTCGTTGTTCACTGGTGGAGTGGTTGCTTTCAGCTTCAACTGACAACGTGTTTTTCGGGTTGCGTAAATGATAATCCCAATTATCACTACACCCCATAGACAGTATATAGCGGTATAATGATGTATGTCGTTTGCCGAATAATTATCTAGAAGAGGTTCGGTTTGTTTCATGATCTTTATTTTATCTCCGATGTCCTTTAATTGGTTCTCACCATAGCTGTCCAGACTATCATTTCTGTATTCGGGTAAAGTTATATTTATAATGTGGTTGATGGGATCTATTTCCGGTGTTTTTATGTCGAAACTCAAGTCGACCTTGCTTTGCATGTTTTGATGTGTGTGAATGGTAAAGTTATCCGTTTTCACAACACAATTCTCGTCTACATTAATTATATTCGTCTGGACTACTGTCTGGGATGTAACCCGATTCTTGCATAGCGCGCGCAATTGACACGCGTCACAACAAAAGTAAAGGTACTGATTCACTTTCGATAGGCTTATCCATTTGTTTTGACAAGCGGCTGTGATTGTTTTGCATTGATAATTGTCATCTTTAATGCATAGATCCTTGTCTGAATTCATTTTAAAGACCGGTGTTTTTAGGTAGCACATGTATGTTGTTGCGTCTCGAATAATGCAGTGTTCTATTTCTTTATCCGTTATAGGCAAATAGGCATCCTTCCGTAAATTAATAGCCACATATTTTTCTATAGGAGTAATAGATATCATGTTTCTTCCAGCAATGTGTTGTAGTGGTATGATGTTGTATAAATCGTAACTGTCTCGGCTCACAAGTGGAATACGAATTTCTATTATTATGTATTGGTCAGTTATCTTGGCTTTAATCTTTAATAGGTGATAGATATTTTGCAAATGGGTAGGAATGTTATCTATTGGTAAGGATAGGTCGCTTACTAGTTGTCCAGATATAATGTTGAGTTCTCTTTGAAATTGTTGAGGGTTAATGATATGTATGTTCATATTCCCGTTATATATGTTTGTAAGGGTTTCTAATAAGGTATCCTGGATAATTCTTAAATGACTGAGTAGGTTGTTAGCGGCCATCGCAATTATGTTGAACTGCGCCATGCACTCAGCGTTGCTTACTTCCTTTTGCAATGCGGAAGTACCTTGGTCTAAGCTAATTAAATGAGCGTGTATCATTTTATGTTGTTTTTCGATGGTATCTTTGTTCCTTAGTAACATGTTATATTCGGCCTCTATTATCGATGTCTGGTTTTTCCAAAGGTTGGCGAGGTGTTTCTCATTGTTTCTTGTTAGTAAAATGTCCTTTTGATATTGCTCTGCGAACCTCTCATCCAGGACTCCAAACAGAGTGTTTGCAATATTCCCGATACCATTAATTAAGCCGCGCCGTCTTCTTGTTTCCGATTTCAACCGTTGACTCAATAGAATACGGTTGTAGTGTTGTAATTCGTCATAAGACTGACGTAGTTGTAATGTAATGATCTCGCAATGTGTTAAGGTTTTTATTTGTTTGCATATGTTTTCTAGTTGGGTATTATATTTTCTGTAGGCCGTTATTCCTTCCCAGTAGGGGTTTAGGTCCTGGTAAGCTACTAATTTCCATTCATCTTTTACAAGCAGCATGTTTCCAATGTTATCGAAGTATAGTCCTCTATTTTCATTTACGTGGGTTACTTGAACGCAGCATCCCATTGTTAACAGTGACATAAGGTATATGAATGCTATAAGAAATGTTGTTGCACATCCCACTTTTTTGTTAGGTTTCTGCTTGTTTGTTTGTTTTTCAGGCATGGAGGCTTCTTTTTCTTGTGGTTCTGTTTCCTTTGGTATTGGTAAGAGAGATAGTTTTACTACTGGTCGCTTTAGGAGCCCATTTTTTGTTTTTAAGGTGACGACTCGGACATGTCCGTCCGGCCCGGTATGAACGTCTACAACACGTCCTAGGGCCCATTTTCCTGCTGGTAGGTTATCGTCATGTATTACTACTATGTCATCCTTTTCGAGGTTTTTTTGAGTTGTGTTCCACTTCGGTCTGGCTGATAATTGACTCAAATATTCGAACTTCCATCTCTTCCAGATATCTCTAAATATTTTTTGAGTTAGGTGCCATCTCGTTCTAGCGTCCTTTTCTGTTTCGATCACTGTTCCACCTGCTCGGCCTGTTAGAAAGTGTGCTGGGGTAAGAAAGTCCAGGTCCTCGATATCTTCAGTCAACGGGCATAAGGGTCGTGAATTCAAGCAGGCTTCTATCTGTGCCAAAATGGTGGCGTATTCTTCGTAAGTAAGTTTTTGTTCTCCTATTACCCGCCTTAAGTGGTGTTTAAGGCTTCTCACTGCCCTCTCCCAGAGACCTCCTGCGCTGGGCCAAGAGGGGGCATTGAAATGCCATTCAATCTCCATCTCTGTAATTTCCGAGAGGAAGCTGTCGTTAAATATGTTACGTAAGTCTTGCCATTGTTCCTGTAGGATGTTGTTAGAACCTACAAAATTTGTTCCGTTGTCGGAGTATATGTGACGAGGAATTCCTTTTCTAGCTGCCATTCTTCGTAAAGCAGCTAAGAATGCGGAGCTAGTTAGTTCAGTCACCAATTCCAAGTGGACGGCCTTGGTGACCATGCATACGAAGATCGCAATGTAGCCCTTCAATGTTTTTATGCCACGACCTTTATTGGCTTTAATGTCCACGAACCCTGTATAGTCCACGCCTGTGTAATAAAATGGTTTGGCCTCATTCACTCTCGCGGCAGGTAACGCACCCATTATTTGGTGTTGTTTTCTTCCTTCGACTTTCTTGCATTTGACGCATTTTCCAACTTGTTTCTTTACTGTGTTCATTCCTCCCATCATCCAATACTGTTCTCTTAGTTTTGCCATAGTTAGTCGGGCTCCACCGTGTAGTGTCATGGCGTGCGCTTGCTCAATGAGTAATGTTGTAAGTCGTGTGTTTTTTGGGATGATTTTCGGATGTTTCATCTCGTACGGAATGTTCGCTGCTTCTAATCTGCCTCCTACTCTCAGAATGTTGTTTTTGTCAATGAAAGGTTTTAACTTTAAAATGTTACTGTTTGTTTGAACTTGTTTATGTTTACGCAAGTATTCTATATCCGTTCTCAATTCTTCGCTTTGTACAAATTTTATTATTGTTAATTTAGCTTTTCGCAACTCCGGTAACGTGAGATAGCTAGGTAATATGACATGTTTCGGTGTCAATGCCCGTAATATCCATGCAACGATTCTTGTTATTTTAGCAAGTGAGCTAAATTTGTCCAATAAACCTTTTATAATGTTATCTTGTTTTACCGACTGCGTCACACAAAGGAGGGTGTTGTTGTTAATGTTATTTTGCGTTATGTTATTTGAGCGGAGTTTTTTCTCTTCTTCGTTTGTGGTGTATTGTGGATGATTTGAGTCATCGGGAGCAGGTTGAAATGTTAAGAGCCAGGACGGAGCTTGCCACCACAGAGTATGGTTTTTCAGTTGGGATGCTGTGAGACCCCTGCTTGCTGCATCTGCCGGGTTATCTGATGATTTTACATACCTCCACTGTTCTGCGGGCATTATTTCTTTTATTTGTGATACTCTGTTGGCTACGAACGGTTTCCACCGGTTCGATTCGCCTTGCAACCACCCAAGTACGATCTTTGAATCCGTCCAGCCGTATGTTACTATATTACTTTCATGTAGGGAATGTTTAATCTTTTCCATCAATCTCGCCAGTAGATGGGCTCCGCTCAGTTCGAGCCTAGGTAAAGTTAATGTTTTCTTGTGTGGTACAAGTTTGGTTTTAGCCGCCACGAGAACCACATTAGGTTGATTTTTTATTCGTGCGTAGACTACACAGGCGTACGCTTCAAGGGACGAGTCACTGAACCCGAGAAGTTCTATGACGTCATCTTTGTTGCATAATAACCATCTCGGTATTTTACATTCATTAAGCTGTTCGATATCACTAATTGCTTTTGACCATTCGGCATAGATTTTATCCGACACATAATCGTCCCATTTTGTGTTTTCTTTCCAAACTAATTGAAATAAGATCTTCAGTGGGATTCCAGCATAATCCTAATGTTTTTGTTATGTTGGCCGCTTTAAAGTTGAATACCGTTTCGTCGCTACTCTGATCTTTGTTTATGTTTTCTAATATACCTGCATGGTTGGAAGTCCACTTTCTCAAATTGAAACCTCCGGCCTTTAAAAGGTTATTTAGATCGGAAACTAACTTCTTCCCTTCAACAAGTCATCCATATAGAATGCCTCTTCCACCACTTTCGCTGCTTCTGGGAATGTCTCTCTTTCGTCGGCTGCCAGTTTTCTTAATGTCATCAGGGCTATAAATGGAGCAGATCGTGTCCCGTACGTTAAGGTTGTTAGTTGAAATGTTTGTAGCGGTTTTTCGGGACTATCTCTCCAGATTATTTTCTGCAAATGTTGGTCGGTCTCATTCACGAGTATTTGACGGTACATTTTTTCGATGTCCGCAGTGAAGGCATACTGATACTGTCTCCACTTTAATAAAAGTAGTTGCAGGTCTTGTTGTAGATTGGGCCCCGTATACATCAAATCGTTCAGCGAACGGCCTGAAGATGTTTTAGAGGATGCGTTGTAGACCACCCTGTACTTAGAAGTTGCTGATTCAGCACGCTCGACAATGTGGTGGGGTAAAAAGGACTCGATTTCCTTAGTACCTGTAGCGGGTTTCATGTGACCGAGATCCTGATATTCATCCATAAACTGTTTGTAAGCTTGGGCCAATTTTTCTTGTTTTTGAAGCTTTCGTTCCATGTTCTTAAATTGTGCTATTGCTTTTGTTTTGGATTCTCCTAGTTCTTCTTGCCAGTGAGGTTTCATAGGTAGACGCACTTCATATCTCCCGTCCGTATTTCTCTTTGTATTCTCTTCATAATGTTTGATGCATTCCTGATCCTCCTGAGATAAATCTCCTACTTCGGTAATGTCCTCTATCTCCCAAAAGTGTTTAATGTCTTCTAGATTGTTTATTACTACGTTGCATTGATAGGTACGAGCATTTCCAAAAAGTAACCACCCGACCTGTGTTTGCTGCGCTATGGGCTCGGCTGCGCTGCCTCGGATAATCCCATCAAGTAGAATATGTTGATAAATGTCTGCCCCAAGTAGTAAGTCTATAGGTCTACTGACGTAAAACTCTGGGTCTGCAAGACATATGTTTTGTAGAATCGACCACGATGGTTTAGAAAATGTTTTATTTGGTAAGTTCTTAATGAGATTATTCATAATAATGACCTCGGCGTGAAATGTGAAATCGTTATAAACTGAAGAACATTCTATGTTTAGTTTTCCTTTGCAGTTATTTTGTTTCTGTCCCACTCCATAAATAATACCATTGCATCTCTCTCTCTTTAAATTTAATAAGTGTGCTGTTTGTTCTGTTACAAGAGAAATTTGTGAGCCAGGATCAACCAAAGCTCTCAAGGTATGCTGAGTACCGTCGGCTCCCTTTACTTTTATCTGTGCTGTTGCTAACAAAATCTCAGAGTCCCCATTTTGAGGTAATTGCGAAATGTTAATTACGTTTTTGTCATTCTCAGCAATCGTTGCATTTGCTGACGGCGATGAGGTCGATGGCTCCGGTGCTGACGATAATGTTTTTACACACGCCTCGTGTATCAACGTGTTATGTCGGCCAGTGCATTTGCGGCATGTTTTTGATGAGTTGCATTTATTACCGTAATGAGTAAAAAGGCAGTTAATGCATAGCGCCAGTTTCTTAACTGTTTGGTAACGTTTTTCAATGGGAAGTTGTAAAAATTTACGACAATTGTATATACCATGCTCATTGTTACACATTGGACATTGAATGCTTGATACGTGTAATGTTTTTCCTACAGTTGGAGCTCCGTGACTTCGATTGACCCCGTTGCTTGTTTGGGTATAGTTGGGATACTGGCGATAATTATGTTGTGATTGATAGGGTTTTCGTTGATTTGTACTCGATGTGCTTGCCTGGGGATATGTTTTAGGAATAGTAGATTCTTGTTTTCGGCGAGCCGTCTCTAGGCTTGTAAATTTGCCTTCCATGAACTCCATGAATTCCTTTAGCACTGGTAGCGCTCGGGAATTGGTTAGCGATTCCACGTAGTCCATATGAGTTTCGGCATCGAGTTTTTGTGACAAAATATGTACTATTATTGGATCCCACGTGCTTATATCGACACCTAGGTTTTTAATTGCGTGTAGACATTCGTTGGTTGTATCATGCATTTTTTTTATTTGAGTAACGGATTGTTGCTGCATAGTAGGTAAAGCTAATAATATATTCATATGGGAAGTGAATATTAGTTTAGTGTTGTTGTATCTGTTGTTTAGAATATCCCAACAGACTGTATAATTGTCTGAGCTTATTTGTAAGTGTTGTATGAGCCGCTCAGCTTCTCCTTTAACTTTTGATTTTAAAAATTGCATCTTTTGAGCGTTAGACAAAGCAGTATTTTTGTGAATAGCCTCGCTAAATAAGTCTTTGAATGCCACCCATGTGTTGTAGTTCCCATGGAAAATAGGTATTTCCAACATAGGTGTAGATTTCTCTCGATGTGCCACTGACCATATCTTTTTGTTGATTTCTTTTTTCAAATTGTTAAATGTTTCCTCGTGTGCATTAAATGAAGTTTCGTATTCCACATTTGTCTGAGTACTCTCACTTTCTAACTCCCAATGAAGCGAATCTATAACAGTCCACCGAGATTGTAAGGACTTAAGTGCATCTTCTAACTCCCACTTATCTGTTAGTGTGTAGTAGGTCTCTGGGAGAGGGCAGTGAGAAGCCTTAAACACCACTTAAGGCGGGTAATAGGAGAACAAAAACTTACTTACGAAGAATACGCCACCATTTTGGCACAGATAGAAGCCTGCTTGAATTCACGACCCTTATGCCCGTTGACTGAAGATATCGAGGACCTGGACTTTCTTACCCCAGCACACTTTCTAACAGGCCGAGCAGGTGGAACAGTGATCGAAACAGAAAAGGACGCTAGAACGAGATGGCACCTAACTCAAAAAATATTTAGAGATATCTGGAAGAGATGGAAGTTCGAATATTTGAGTCAATTATCAGCCAGACCGAAGTGGAACACAACTCAAAAAAACCTCGAAAAGGATGACATAGTAGTAATACATGACGATAACCTACCAGCAGGAAAATGGGCCCTAGGACGTGTTGTAGACGTTCATACCGGGCCGGACGGACATGTCCGAGTCGTCACCTTAAAAACAAAAAATGGGCTCCTAAAGCGACCAGTAGTAAAACTATCTCTCTTACCAATACCAAAGGAAACAGAACCACAAGAAAAAGAAGCCTCCATGCCTGAAAAACAAACAAACAAGCAGAAACCTAACAAAAAAGTGGGATGTGCAACAACATTTCTTATAGCATTCATATACCTTATGTCACTGTTAACAATGGGATGCTGCGTTCAAGTAACCCACGTAAATGAAAATAGAGGACTATACTTCGATAACATTGGAAACATGCTGCTTGTAAAAGATGAATGGAAATTAGTAGCTTACCAGGACCTAAACCCCTACTGGGAAGGAATAACGGCCTACAGAAAATATAATACCCAACTAGAAAACATATGCAAACAAATAAAAACCTTAACACATTGCGAGATCATTACATTACAACTACGTCAGTCTTATGACGAATTACAACACTACAACCGTATTCTATTGAGTCAACGGTTGAAATCGGAAACAAGAAGACGGCGCGGCTTAATTAATGGTATCGGGAATATTGCAAACACTCTGTTTGGAGTCCTGGATGAGAGGTTCGCAGAGCAATATCAAAAGGACATTTTACTAACAAGAAACAATGAGAAACACCTCGCCAACCTTTGGAAAAACCAGACATCGATAATAGAGGCCGAATATAACATGTTACTAAGGAACAAAGATACCATCGAAAAACAACATAAAATGATACACGCTCATTTAATTAGCTTAGACCAAGGTACTTCCGCATTGCAAAAGGAAGTAAGCAACGCTGAGTGCATGGCGCAGTTCAACATAATTGCGATGGCCGCTAACAACCTACTCAGTCATTTAAGAATTATCCAGGATACCTTATTAGAAACCCTTACAAACATATATAACGGGAATATGAACATACATATCATTAACCCTCAACAATTTCAAAGAGAACTCAACATTATATCTGGACAACTAGTAAGCGACCTATCCTTACCAATAGATAACATTCCTACCCATTTGCAAAATATCTATCACCTATTAAAGATTAAAGCCAAGATAACTGACCAATACATAATAATAGAAATTCGTATTCCACTTGTGAGCCGAGACAGTTACGATTTATACAACATCATACCACTACAACATGTCACGTGTAAGGTGCATTGCACCGAACACATATCGCTCCTAGGGTTGATAAGTAATAAAAAAGAGCAATGGCAGAAACCTATACAGCCATATACCCAACAAAATGTTTTAAGTTTGTTGAAAATTATAACGACTTAATTTGTCAAATTATTGTGAGAATTAAGTAAATTAAACAATCTAAATCATTATAAAATAATATTAATCGGCATTTTTTCAACATAACGGCACTTGAAATGGTCCATACACTAATACTATCAACGCTAGTTAAAATTTTCCCGCTGAAATGGTCCATACACAGACGCTTTTATAATGGGTTGAATAGTATATCACTTAATACAGAAAATGTTTAAATACAAACATGAACAAGATAATAATTTACACTATTATTTAGTTTATAGTAGATTGTTAACCTAGGGTTGAAAGCCACCCATGCAAATGCATGAAAGCCAGCCAACACCTCTGCATGCGCCGCTTATACCGAAAATTAGTGCCACCTGTAAAAATAATATAAAATTATCGAAGAATTGAGAATTTTACATGATTTACAAAAAATGCAATTTATTATTTACTTAAAACACCGATGAAACACCGCCGATATCTGCAACACTTTTAGCAGACGCTGGAGAAGATTTGTCTATGCTCAAACGGCATGGGGGATGGAAATCGAGGACTGTTGCCAAAGGGTATGTAGAAGATTCCGTGCAGAATAAGACAAAAATATCGAGCAAAATTACAAACGCTATATGTTTGCACTGTAATGACAATTCGCCTAAGCCAGGATCTTCGAAAGATTCAGCAATTCATAATCCAGATCTCGGTGGTGAAGAGATGAATATTTCTGTCGATGACCTGCCGGTGTCTTCTTCTACCAATGAGATGAGGACATCTCCAACGTTTACGGAGCCTTTTCATGATACTCGCCTTTCCCAAAAGATATCTAATGTAAATATTCCTGGAAAAAACTTTTCCCTAACATTCACAACCTGTTCCAACTTCACTATTAAAAACTAAAATGTAATACAGCACTAAGTAGGTACCTATAACCTTGACTAGTGCAACTTTTTTTAAATAAATGTTGTTTATGTTTTATTTGATGGTTTTTTGTTTACTTTCCTTGTATTCGAAATGAAAAGTAGTGTTTAACTCGGGTGGAAGTCACCCATTTCAGCCTCGAACTATTGGCGCTCTCACTTCGTTCGAGCGCCAAAATATCTCTATCTTATTTTCTCGCAATCGAGGTGAAAAGTAGTGTTTTTTTTTAACCTGACTGTGGCTTTATAGATCGGGCCCAATAAAGCGATAGGAGTGCGTGGGTGGAGAGTAGCCTGGGAAAAACCAGGGGAAAACCTCCGAGATGACCACGCGTGTTGTTTGAAACACTGAAATACTCTTAAGAGTTTGGGCTCCAGTGAGATTGGTTGAGCGGTTTCAACCGAATCTGAGGATAGATCTGAAGTAGAGTGTCTAAACTCTGGTAGAAAAGCCATTGCTTTTATAAATTTATAAGGTAATATTTAAAACAAATCAATAATCCTACACTTTTATTAACACATTCAGTGAGAGAAATTGGATTATTAATTATTACATGTATCAGTTATCAGCTACCAGCTATAAAGTAAAATAGAAGTAGATTACAAGACAGTAAAAAAGTAAAGGGTATAGAAAGAGTAGCTTATATATAGTGGCATGCTAATTGGCCCAATAATGAAAATGTTTTTCATATGAGATTCCACGCCAAACGTGAAAATCTAATCTGCAACGGTTCGCTATTTTCATCAAGATGTACCTAAGTATTTATGATACATATTGAAAACTGTTCGTTAGCCATAGACCAGTTATTATGACCAAATTAGGCCATAGGCGTAGAAACTTTTGAGATTCATTAAAATATAAAAAATATATAAAATTTTGTGATTATTCTTACTAGCTAAATATTGGTATATTTATTAGGGTTAAATACAATCACTTGTCACTATCAGGCACTTCACAACATTGTCAGTAAATTCACCGTCGTCTACCGGTCCCTGATATCCCAGGGCCCCTTACAAAATAATGCTCTTGTTTATTTTTTTCACCGGGAGACGACGGCTTAATAAAAAAAAACATATTTAGCATATTTACTATAAATTTGTCTAAAACACTAATAAATGCACAGTTTAGTTGCCTTGTATAACTTGTTATTAATGATAATCTAAATAAAAACTGGACAAGTGCGAGTCGCACTCGCCCACCAAGGGTAACGTACAAATTTGTAGGTACATGCGCAATATGCTTGATCTCGATGATTGATTACGCACTTTAAATAAAAAATATATTTTTATGATTTAATTACAAATGTATAGTGTTCAGATTTTTCCCTGTACTTATAGTAAAAGATGATATTACTTGGCAAATTTCTTAGTTCTAGATCAACGAAAATAGATTTCGATACCTCCACGCGCTCCCGAGATACAGGGTCTTGACTGACAGACATACAGACAAACGGATAACAAAGTGATCCTATAAGGGCTCCGTTTTTTCCCTTTTGAGATACGAGACCCTAATAATCTTATATTGCACTTACTTACAAATTCTGTATTTTTTGCACTTTTCCACTTTACCATGAGATACCTATCAGTAGGGCCGAATGATAGATATTCGGTTGCAATGTAATCTAAGAAGTATATTAATAATACGGTACTTAACGGTCTAACTAAAGGACGGACACATTAGTCTTATACAATACAACCCTATGTACCTACTTTACTTTTTTTAAAGATTATCAAACTATCTATGACGGCGAATTGCAAAATTATACCACTACTACCGCCATTATTAAATTACTCTTCAATCAACATTTCTATATTGGGCGACTGCATTTCTAATATTATTTGATACTGCGATAAGACACACAGCCAACAGTAGATCTGAAAAAGAATGAGAATATGTTACAGTAGAGGTTAAGACTCTTCAACATAAGTCAACCAAACACGACAGTGCAACAAAACAAAATAAATAAATTAAGAATACTCTAAAAAAAGTCGTCAGAGTAAAAATATCTCTAGTTGGTGCTTGGTCAGACAGACCACCATTGTAAAAAATCCCTTTTGTATAAAATATAAAACCTTTTTAATCCAACAATTAGGATTTTGAATAGCCACCACAAAGTCTATCATGAAAAAGTAACTGTCATGTCAGATGTGAAATTCATCATTTACGTAAAAACGTGTCGCGAATACTATTACTTAAGTAGATATTAAATTAATAACAATTATTTATAATTCACCCGCTCTTTTTTTGGCTCGCCACAAATAGGTATGAATTAAAGTGCAACTAGTTAGCAAACAGGGTTAGTATGAAGAGGGACGAGAGCTAAAACGGGCTTATAAGGGTGAGCATCCATCACCGATGCACGAATATGCGTTTCCATACATCAGACATAGCTATCAAGATTGCGAGTCGTCAAATATTATGAAAATCATTCACACAGCTTCGTACATCTCTTGTGGATATTCAGCCCAATAAGAGGATGCCCAGGGTGGTGCAAAGTGGAGAAAAGCTAACAGGCAAGTCGCCTCCAGGATAACAACTGGAAGAATGGTGAGTTGCATTGATGTACCTAGCTTTAATTATATTTTACGATTCATAAATTAATTACAAAAGCGTAGAAAACTAGAGCGTAGCCAGGATTTTGGCGGGATAGGGACAGGCGAAGAAGAAATAACATTCTTCATTCCTAAGAAAATAATATTTGGTTTGATTCAGGAGAGGTAGCTGCGCGTCTGTGCTCGTACCTAGCTGCGCCCTCGTATTATTCGTACTTACATTATAAGCCATAAACAAGAAGTCCAACAGAGCTGCAAATGTTGCATCCAGCTGAAACATAACAAATACAGGTAAGTAAATAGCTATATTTTTTGCCTGATGGGATGAAGGTAAGAAGCAACAAACTATCAACTTAGTTTTTTAGGGTTAACTACTACCTGAAGGGTCCAAACGGAACCCTATTGCTGTCACTCACGCGTCCGTCCGTCCGTCCGTCCGTCATCTGTCACAAAATTTTGTTCCGAAGATTTTTTAACTTCCCATTTACCTAGGAACTTGCAATTTGATGATAATGTTTATTTTCACTATCACTACATAGTATAAAACAAAGTCGCTTACAGTAGTCTGTCTGCCCCTATGTATGCTTACATCTTTAAAACTGCGCAACGGATTTTGATGCAGTTTTTTTAATAGATAGAGTGACTCAAGGGGAAGGTTGATATGTATAATACATGCATCAGCATTGCACCCGTGCGAAGCCGGGGCGGGTCGCTAGTTAAGTATATTTTATCGACAAATACTAATATTGCTAAATTTGATTTCTTATTTGTAATGTTCTTATTTTTCCTATTAAAATCAGCTTAATTTTGCGGTTGGTTCGGAATCCTAAATGTGCGAAGTCCGTTCTTTTAATATCATGACGATGGCAAACAAGTTTTGTAAGAGGATATGCTTTGGCTTTGGACAGGGAAGTCATTTGCAATGCAGCTAAAATGCTAAAGGCTAAAAGCTTCAGTGCTGACAGGTTGAGGGGTAAATACAGTTTCAACATGACGTGTTTTTAGGAGGTAGCAGGTATAGGTACCACAATCGTCAAATGACCAGATTCAAGTCATGCACATGTCAAATACCAGTTCTGACTTGTAAAATTGTATGTACAGTCAATAAAAAACATACGTATTTTTGCCTTATTATAATAGAATAAGGTGCACAAGTGTAAACATATCTTTGACTTCGACTGTACCTTTGTGAGAGGGGCCCAGGAACATTTATTCCCGCTTTATTTATACTTAATTAACAAATTTGCAATAGACTTACATAAATATAGTATCCTCCTATTAGCCACAATCCGAAGATGAGCTGGAAGCAAATGATGAAACCCATGATAATCATCCAGGGCAGGATCAGTGCGCGCATCCAAATGTTAATACCGATCACCTGGAAATATTGCAAATTCATTATTATCACTTACACTTTATTAAAACATCTAAGAAAAAACAATAAAATAACAATTTAAACTGTATTCCAATTTTTAACAACTTCACAGACTGTTGGTAAGGCAGTGCACATAGTAAACCAAACAAAACCAAAATTATCAACATAATGCAATGACTGCCAAAGCTAGTTAGCTAGTTTCTTGTCTGAGTGTAACAAGAATTTCATTGTCTGTTCAATCACATGGTAGTATCCATTTCAAACAGGACCCCAAGCAAGAACTCTAAGAAATGTAGCCTATTTCCATTTATACTACACCCAGTATAAAGTTGCGAGTGAACTTTATATCAATGGCGTAGAGTTAAATCTAGAGTATGGCATCGGAACAAACAGGAATGGTTTAAAAATGCTTGAGCTGGGCGCTTTTAAACGTATTGTGGGTATTGTGGGGACGACTGTTCTAGGTGATTTATAAAACCAGACTTCCTCCAGCTTGCCGGACACTAAGCTGTTTTGTTTTCACTCGCAAATGTTAAACAACTTGGATTGATACTTACCATACAGACTGATGCTATAATCAATAGCAAGAGTATAAGGATGAAAAAGGCTCCAACAACTTTCATTGCTGAAACAAAGGGACTGAATTTTAGAAAAAAAAGTTCAATCAAAACAGCATTGAATTTTGAATAAAGTAGGAATCTGTAGTCAGAAATGGCAGAAGGCCCACTACCATGAACTGAATACAAAGTTTGTTTATCTCCCTCTCTGTCACAGATACAAACAACCATGGACAACTTTGTATGTCAAGTGAACCAAAAATGAACAGAGCTGAGAGTTATTTCATTAAATAGGTCTTTACATGTACTTCATTTCATTCTATGGGCACCAAGTTTAATTCCATTGGAAAATTGATATTTTAGTCAGGAGTAAATGCAATCTATGAGAAACTGTGTCTTACTTGGAGGATATTTGTTTTTTTTCTTATGGTGCCATTCGAAGCAGTTTTTAGAGTCTATCAAATGTTGGTATGGGACCAACTACCACACAAAACGAAAATGAGGGGCAAAGTACTGCATAGCTGACAAGCACTGAAAACGCTGCAAAAAGCCCATACTGATTGACAGTAAAATTTGATGTTACAGCTCTAGCCTCATACTACTGTTGTATGGAAAAACGACTAATTTGCCGTTTTGGTTGTGAAATATTGCGTTTATGGACATAGTTGCCATACAATTTCTTTTTTTATTGAAACATGAATTTATCTGGAATGACGAATACATGATTACATCAATATGCCCACCATAAAGGAAGAAATCAACATACAAGATGTTATGTCGAGCACCTCGCCGGAAATACATCATTTTGCACCCTTAAGAGACAATCTACTATTGTAGCAATATATTTTTTGATGTTTGTATTAAAATTAAGGTCCAGGTACTAAATATGTACGAAAAGATGGATTCGGTATAACATCTACAATTAGAGGAACTGGACTTTGTCCTGTCAACTTGACGTCAGAATGGCTGACCACTTTATTTTCAATATTTCTCGATTTTTAGCGAGGTACAAATTATTTGATGTCAGGTACTAAATAGGTACTAAATATTGGAATTACTCTCGTTATAAATTTCGACCATGGACCTGTCATCGTGACACTCACAGTTACTGGGTATGACACAAACAGAACGAAAACACAATGCGTAGGCTGCATTGAGGTTGAGCAAGGCGATGGTCTCCTAAATCGAAACACAAATACGCTGAACAAAACTGATTAGTTTTTACTGTCTGACGGCAGTATAAAAAAGAGAGAAAAAATAAAACAAATATGCTATTGGTAACTTCCAATTTAAATTTGGACTGTAAACAGAAAAAAAATCATTTTTGCATATGTTTATAGTCCCATTTCTTTTTATAATTTTGATTAAAATGTCTAATTTAGTATTTATTGTGATAATTCTATGGTTTTCTATTCATATAGCATACTATGTTATAAATATTAACATTTGTCAAATACCCAATACCCGCAGAACACCTCATATGTATGAATGTATATGGGATGGAATTCAACTCTTTGCCCTTAGGACGAAATAAAGTAGATAAGCAGATCTTTTTAATGACCTAACTCTCAGCTCTGTTGGTTTTTGGTACATTTTAACACATGGTCCTTTGACTGAATGTAAGACAACAAAAATTAAAAAAAATTACTTACACCCTCGGACATCCGATTCAAACAAGGGATTCCATAACTGCGATGAGTCCCCGCCAGCGAGCTGATAGCTGATAAACGTGATGAGCACCACGCTCATAGCTGCTGTGTACACCGCCACCGCCCGGCTGCCCGCCTTCACGTTCGAATACCAGATACATGGCGACCAACATGAATCTAACACGACCATCTTTGATTTCTTCTCTTTTAATTTAAGTTTGTATTATTCAAACTTATACTACACGCCTTCGCTGTGAACCTAAAATAATAGAAACTATAGTAAACAATTGACTTGGCCACACCTAGCTACATTGCAGTTAATTTTCATTAAATTTGATAATTGAAATGCCAATTGTTTATATCAGGTTATAATAGTATTAGTAACTGGATACAGAATTAGTGACTTTTACCTAGTTTGTAACACATAAAATTACTTAAAAAAGTTAAAGCCACTATTAGCAGAAGCTCAGAATTTGACAGAACGAGTTCAAGTTGTTTGTACGTTCCGTTTTGATTATTTTTTTTTTTTTTTTTTTTTTTAAGGCATCGCGCTCCTGGCGCATTCAGCCAAAAAACGAGGAAACGGAATATTTTCAGGAATATAAGTCGGAACGGAAATTTAGAAAGGAAAAGGTCAGGAAAGGGCAAAATTATAAATATATGTATTAGAATTTGATGTCATTGAAAGATAAAAATGAATACAAGGCTTTAAATATATACAAGGATTTATCATGGATATACAGGAGTGATGGAATAGATACAGGAAAAGGAACTTCAAGGAGTGACAGCTGATTTAATAATGCTGAGCGATCGTATTGTTGACACTCAAAAAATATATGGTTTAGGTCACCGGGATCAGATCCACAACTACATGCAGAACTGGGTACAATGCCTAGCCTTGAAAGGTGCTCCGGTGTACACAAGTGACCCAATCTCATGCGGATAATCATACTGGTTGCTGGCTTTGAAATTGATATACGAGAAAACCATGGCTTGGCAGGAATTACCGGTTGGATGTCCCGGAAGCGTAAACCAGTCCTTGCATCAGGTGATGTCCAAAGGTTACTCCAATCATCCCGTAAGTATATTTTAGGCAAAGACAAAAGGTCATCAGATATATTTTCGTATGGGAACATATCACCCCAATCAACGGCATCCCGCGCAAGCTCGTCTACTCTTTCGTTTCCTTTTATCCCCCTATGCCCAGGAATCCAGGCAAAGGAAACAGAATAATCTTTGAGGGAACATTTTATTAGAAGGCTACGTATTTTATATATAATTGGATTATTAGATTTTGATCTGAAAGGAAATTTAGCTATTGATTGTAGTGAACTTAATGAATCTGAAAATATTATGGTTTTCTTAAGACGCATAATAATGATCATCTCTATTGCTTTCAGGATTCCAAGACACTCGCCACTATACACAGATGACTCCGGGGGCAACTTTATTTTTTGATAAATATTGGATTGTATATGTATGACTCCAACGCCAACACACCCATTGAGTGATATCTTAGAAGCATCTGTGTATATATGATGAGCATCCTGGCCCTCTGTTCCTATAAAACTCAAAAATTGTTTATTATGTTCCACATCATTTTTTGAAATGCCTATATTTAAGAGAACTGATGGAACTAATGTCAGAGATTCATATTCATACTGGAAGATGGGCAGTGTGGAAAAGCTGACAGTTGGGGCTTGAATTGATTTAAGTCGTTCAAAGCTTTTGATCAAGCAAGGGGGATTCTTGTGTTTCCAGTATTTAGAAGAATTTATTTGAATAAAAAGGTTAAATAAGATAGACCAAAGCTGGTGATTAGAAAACTGGGAGCAACGGAAAAGATACCTATCACTAAGAAATTGTCGTCGTAAATGAAGAGGAGGTTCTACACACTCAACCTGCATAGCATTAATCGGACTAGATTTCATAGCACCACAGATAATTCTGAGAGCTTTAGACTGTATAACACGTAGTTTCTTAAAACCTGCTGCACTGCCTGGTTCTAGCAAAAATGTCCCATAGTCAAGAACACTCCTTATAAGGGCATTATACATCAGTTTTAAGCAAAAAGGATGTGCACCCCACCAAACTCCAGATACACATCTAAGTATATTAATATTTTTTTCACATTTAGAAACTACATAATCACAATGTGGAAGACCGGTCAATTTTCTGTCTAGAATGACGCCTAGGAATTTAGTATGGCTTTTTACAGAAATAGGATTGTTACCAAAGTTTATAATAACTGGGGGAGGAAACAGTTTTCTAGTAAATAAAACAACTACACTTTTATGGACTGAAAGATCTAAGCCATTAGAATCTAACCATAGTTTCAATAGACTCAGTGAATGAGTGATGGTTCTACTGGCCTGGTCAATAGAGAGATTTGGTGAGTATAATAATAAATCATCTGCATACTGTAAAACTTTAGCAGTGCCATTTAGAGAAGAATCCAAGTCGAATGTATAGATATTGTACAACAATGGACTTAAAACCGACCCTTGTGGCAGGCCTCTCCACACCAAACGGGTAATCCTATTGTTGTCATCTATAAGAAGACTAATGGACCTTTGAGACAGAAGATTGACTATGAAGCTAGTCAACATTATTGGAACACCTAATCTGAAAAGTTTTTCTCTTAGTACCGAAACTAAGACATTATCATAAGCAGCACTGATATCTAGAAAAGCAGCTACCACCGACTCTTCTCTAGAAAAAGCCAGGCGAATATCCGATGTAAATATAGCTAAACTGTCATAAGTAGATCTACCTTTACGGAATCCAAACTGACTTCGAGCTAGTAATTTATTACTCTCTATGAAGAATTCTAATCTGTTTTTAATTAAATGTTCCGCTATTTTGGCAAATACTGATGATAAAGCAATAGGGCGGTATGAGGATACATCTGAAGCTGGTTTATTAGGTTTTAGAAATGGAAGGACTATTTGGGATCTCCATGAGTCTGGGACAATACCTGTTTGTATGACAGTATTTATAATATGTAAGTAATATGAAAGAATGCCATCGCTGGCATTGGCCAGAAAGGAGTATGGGACTCCATCTTCACCGGGTGCAGTATCTTTCAAGTTACTTAATACACCTTTTAACTCTTCAAATTTAAAGGGATTATTAAAATTAGGATTTAATGTAGGATTATATGTAAATGAAAAAGGCTGAAAGACATATTCTTCTGGTACAGATGCAGGTGCTAATCGGTCCATAAATTGCTGAGCTAAGCCAGGAGGAAGAATCTGTCTAGAGGGCTTATTAAAGGCATGTCTAAACCTTTTGATGTTATTCCAGACTATGGAAGGTTTAACGTTAGGATTAAGAGACGCACAGAATTGTCTCCATCCTTCAAATTTTTTCTTCCTTAATAACTTCTTGGTATCACGTGCTACCTGCATATACCGCTCAAAATTTTCATTAGTCATCAAGTGACAATATTGTCTTTCAGCCTCTTTTCGCCTTTTAATTGCCATAGTACATTCATTGTCCCACCAGGGAGGAGATGGTATTCTACCTGATGTACTATTTTTAATAGGGAAAGTTTCATCAGCTACTTCTAAAATCGCTTGGGCTAATGCAACCGAACAACTTACCAAATCATTGTTGGCTATACTAGGTAACTGCAATAATTTATTCTCTATACGAGTTTTAAAAATTTCCCAATCCACATTGCATAAATTGTATTTTAGCCTTGGGCTAGGCTTTGGTGACGAAGGAATAGAATGGGAATATGAAACTATGATTGGAAAATGATCACTGCCAAATGTAGATTCCAGAGTGTCCCACGTTAAAGAAGGTGCAATTTGAGCTGAACAAATAGTTAAGTCAACAACGCTAACTGATTCAGAAGGAGCTGTTCGCCGTGTGGGAGAGCCGGTATTTAACACACAAAGGTTATAGTTATCAAGGATCTCTATTATACGCTCCCCATGATAACTTGAAACCGAACTACCCCATAACTGATGTTGCGAGTTAAAGTCGCCTAATATTAACATGGGCGAGTGAATAGAAGATATAATTTGTTCAAACTCATGCAAAATAAATGAAGATGGATGAGGAATATATACAGATATGATGCATATGTTATTTACAATGGCAGCAACTATTGAAAAATCGTCGCTGTGGGATGGGAGATGAACTGGTGAAAATGAAATGGAATTCCTAATGAGTAAGGCTACTCCACCATACCCATCAGGGCGGTCCTCTCTGAGACATGAATAACCAGTAACTCTAAGAAGAGCTCTAGGTTTAAGCCATGTCTCAGAGAGAGCGAAAACAAAAGGTTCATATTTATTCAATAAATGAATTAAATCATGTTTTTTATTTATTACACTTCTGCAGTTCCATTGAATTATTTTGTCCATTATTTTTAATTTCTACAACAAGTGTCTCTACAAGAGGGGCAACGTGGGACGGTAACCGGATATTGGGATTGGATAGCAAACTAATTAGGGCCCTGATATCATCAGACCCAGAAGGAGTCTCTTCTTTATCAAAACTCCTTTGTAGTGCACAACCATTTTGAGGAGATGGTATGGAATAATCCCTAATCAAAGCGTTATGTGCGGTAACATCATAACCCTTACTGGTTTTTCTTACAAGTGGACGTGGTTTAAGGACAATTGTTTTTCTGTAACTGTGACTATTAGATTGGCTGGATGCATCTGAGACTAATGAGTGAACACTACGGTGTGGGGATGTTTGTGGCTGGGGTTGGGTCTGAACGACATCTGCGAACGATTTATATACTGAAGGATGGAGTTTGACTGCTTCTACATAGGAGATAGAATTATTAGCCATGGTGACTTTTATTTCCCTTTGTCTTTTATGCTCAGGACAGGATTTATTTGTTGCAAAATGGAAACCATTGCATAAACAACAAGTAGCACAGTCTTCTTCAACCGTGCAAGTGTGTCCGGCATGGAGAAGGCCACACTTGAAGCATTTGGGTTTTGATCTACAGTTATTTTTAGTGTGACCAAATTTGCAACAATTAAAACATTGTATTGTTGGGAATATATATAACTCAACCGGCAGGGAATTATAACAGGAAAATACTCTTTTTGGAAGATTTTGGCCATCGAAGGTAACAACTATAGTTTCAGATGGTTGCCATGTCACAGACCCATTAACCAGGACCCTATGGTTCAGGCGTCTCACCTTGAGCACCTTTCCACACCCAGCGGGTACAGAAATGTTTTCAATAATTTCCTCCTCTGACCACTGTGCTGGGATGCCACGGATTAGACCCATGCGAGTAACCGTAAATGTTGGAATGAATGCATTCAAATTCTCAGCTTCAAGCCGCGGATCATTAATAAAGCGATTAGCATCATCACATTTTGAAAAAGCCATAGATATGCGAGCCCTGCCTATGCGCTTGACACTACCATCAATAATATTCTGAAAGTTATTCTTCATTAAGAACTTTCCAAACGACACCGGATGCAAAGAGGGGTTTCTTTCCGATTGTTTAATTTGTACATGAATTGTAAATGGTGCAACGTCTGTGGATGTGAATAAATTTCTGCCAATTTTAATGTTTTTATCTTTATTGTTTAAATCTGCTACTTCACTTGGTTTAGTCTGTAAACTATTTGTAACAAGAGATGGGGTTTCCTGTGGCGGTGGTGTAAGTGTCTCAGGTGAATGACAAAGGCAGGCATTATTATTAGTTCCGCCATTGGTGTTAGAACTTTTTCTTATCTTTTTGTTACAATGTTTGCATACTTTTTTACTCAATTTAGGTCGTTTTAATTTTCCAGTACCAGAAGCAATTGAAGCATCTGTGTCCATGCTGGATTCGTAATTTTCAATTGTAACATTATATCCGACCTGAAGATGTGTCCCTCCAGGGTCAGGAGGTTCATTCTCCTTATCCATAGTAAAAGTAAGGAAAACTTACCTAATCCAATGTAAATATGTACACTAACTACACTAAAATAAATATTTACAAACAATATAACTAATCTAAATACAAAATACCACTTTTCTGACTAATATTTACAATAATTTATAATTCAAAGTAAGAGAAACGAAAAAACTTGACCGCCGCGTTTCACGTTTCCCGCGCTTTTTTTTTCCGTTTTGATTATGATTTAGCCTGTCTGTGATTTAGCCGTTACTATTACCACAGAATAAGTAATAGTACAACTATTACTGAGGGGCTACCGGGAAACGAAAACGAACGAAGTTCGAATATCTCCCTCTCTGTTGCACTTGCTTATTCGTGCGGCAGAGAGGGAGATATTTGAACTTCGTTCGTTTTCAGTTCGCGGTAGCCCCTCTGGTAAGGTAACATCGTAGAAAGAGGATCCTATAGAAGGTTGATTATCCAATGCCCAAAAGGGACGGACTGATGATAAGCTGACTAAATTGAGATGAATCAGAAGGCTGATACATCCATTAGCACAATTCTGACATCCCATAGTTAGTCGTGCTGTATATACAAGTATTATCTGCAGGTTTTTTTTTAATACCATGTCGGTGGCAAACAAGCGTACGGCCCGCCTGGTGGTAAGCGGTCACCGTAGCCTATGGACGCTTGCAACTCCTGGGGTGTCACATGCGCATTGCCGACCCTTTAATTTATATTTACACTCCTTTCTTGAAGAACCCCATACTGTAGTCCCTCGGGTAACCTCGGCAGGGAGCTCATTCCACAACCGAAGCGTCCGTGCGAGGAAATTCCTCTGAAACCGTAACGTACGCGACGATTTCGGTTCTAAGGTGTGAGGATGAATGCCCTGCTGACGGCGAGCAGTGCGATGGTAGAAAGTGGCCGTGGGCATCATGTCGAACAGTCCTTCGGAGCACAACCCATTATACAAGCGATAGAACACGCACAAGAAGGCAAAGTTTCTCCTTAAACTTAACGGTTCAATATCGCTTGTGAGTTTGGGATCGTCTACAATCCGCGCAGCACGTCTCTGAAGAGAGTCAAAAGGCCCAAGCTGGCATCCAGGTGCTCCCGCCCAAAGGTGACAGCAATACTCCATGTGGGACGGACATGTGACTTACTTACATAATAGAATAGAAGTCTCCGGGGTGAATTACCGCTTCGCTCTATTGAGCACACCTAGCTTTTTGGATGCCAGCTTGGCTTTGCCTTCTAAATGGCTCCGAAATTGGACGTCGCTGGAGATCTCGACACCAAGGATCCCAATACTATCGGAGAAGGGCTGTGTTTTGGAACTGTGGGGCCTTCTTAATGATGAATAAATAAATAAATATAAAATAAATACATTGGCGCCAAATTTAAATTAAGCCTATTCATCGATAACGTTTCGGTGACACAGGCCGGTGACAAATTAATAGAAGCCTTATACAGTGTACACTGCTTATACACGATGAGGGACATGTGATGACACATTGTATCTTGCTCCCACGTCTGTTATTGTATATGCTTACATCTCTTTCGCACATCTTTGTATGTGTGTATTTAGATACTTTTTTTAAATAACTTTCTTGACATTTATGAAACTTTCTATGCTTGTAATTATGAATACTTTTATTGAAATAATGGTGCAATAATAGTGAAACAACTTTTTAAAAGCCTTCTCTGAAAGTGCGTTATGTGGTGAACGGAACGTATAATCGTTCCGTTGCACGCGCAATACTAGGCAGAGGGTACAGCGGGTCTACCGCGACCCGAAAACGAAATCTCTCACTGGGGCGCTACCGCGACACAAACGAAGTTTTCCCTCTCTGTCGCACTTGCAAGTTTGCATATAAGTAAGACAGAGAGGGAAAACTTCGTTTGTGGTCGCGGTAGCGCCCCTGTTTCATCGATGACTGACAGACACAAAAACGAACGAAGTTCGAATATCTCCCTCTCTGTCGCACTTGCTAATTCGTACGACAGAGAGGGAGATATTCGAACTTCGTTCGTTTTTGTTTCGCGGTAGACCCTCAGGGGCGCTACCGCGAACAGCAAACGAAGTTTTTGCTCTCTGTCGCACTTGCACGTTCGGATGTAAGTGCGACAGAGAGGGAAAACTTCGTTTGCTGTCGAGGTAGCGCCCCAGCAAGGTAATTCGTTTTCGGTCGACTGTAGGCGGTAGCCATAGATTTATGGCGGTAGCCTTCTCGATGTCAGTATGCAGGTAAGGACGTAAAAAGGGCTGATTTTGTGATCGATAAGTGTTCCACACTGTTTGTACGAAAAGTATTTAACTAATTTTTCTTATTATAGTTTCCCTGCAAAATAAAAAACCTTTCAGAATCAGAATCAGAAAAATGTTTATTGTAGGCATAGGTGGCTTTTGTCCTAGATTCAATCCGCAAACAACTGTAAATCACTGTTTTTGTATCCAGTTAAATAATTATTTATAACTGTGCGATGTGAGTACCTACTCTTTCCATACAAAATTTGTCCCTAACTTTTTTTAAAAGGTTGCGGTTTTTATGAATTTTGTTTTATACCTACTGCTAATTTGGTATTTTTTTCATACTTAACTATCGTAGTTATACCTACTAAAGCAAGGCTTTACGAGTTTTTATCATTAAGTATGTTGAGTGGGGTAGGGGTATCGTTGTTTAGAGCTCATTGAGTAGATAAATACAGCTACCGTATTGTCTGTTTTAAAAAATATTGAAAAACAAAGGAATGAGAAGCCACCAAAGTCAGCTTTATTTACAAAATTATGATAGACAGTTGGACAGGGGATTAGATATAAGGAGGATTAGCGAATCACCAAGGGGGACGGACTTATGATAGGCTGACTAAATTGAGATATATCAGATAACCGATATGGATGTAACACAATTCTGACATCTCATTATGGGGGCTATCGCGTATGAGTTCGCCGCTAGAGGCGCCAGTGTAGCGTGAGGTCTTCGAAATGTAATATCTAATTGGAACAATATAGTGACTAATTTGCAATACCTGAGCTTAATTATGGCAAATATGAGTTACGGGTCAATGACTGTCAGTACTTTGAGACAGTTTTGCTTTCGAAAACTTATATCCCCCTTTTTTTTCCGAACAAAACGGGACTGCATTACAATGTGGGATGTTCGATATTTTTACGGTACGGTTTTAAGATATTAAATATGATTTACTTAAATGTAAACTTCGTTCTCATGCCCACAGGCCGGTGACAAATAATACGCGATGAGGGACAGGTGATGACACATTGTAGCTCGTTCCCATGCGTGTTGGTGTCTATGCTTGAATCACACATCTTTAGGAATATATGTGCATTGAGGGGAGGTAGGGTCAGTAGGCGGGTTTACGGCCTGTTAATTTGATGCGCCCGTTTGCGGCCACTTGGATGAGTTGAACTGAAAGGATATTTTCTTGCTTTTGTAATATATTCCCATTCGATACCTACTAATTAAAACGCATACGACTCACTATGTATTTAGGGCATGTAAAAATGTAAATATCTTTAATTGAAAAAACTTCGTTCTTCAGAAGGCCGCAAACTGACGCAGGCCGCGTAACGGGCCTAGCGACCCTATACTCAGTGTCGCTGATAGTAGAGTTTTTTTTATTAATATCGGACCTAACTATACATATACTTCAGGTTGCGCTGATACCAGCAATATGCGTTTATGTCGCAGTAAACATTATGTTACTGCTAAATTGCGCCTGGTACGAAACCCTAAATGTGCGAAGACTGGACACGTGTGTTCATTTTGTACGAAAATCAGTCGTTTTTGAAAAACCCTGCCAAGAGAATGTATTTTACCAGGTTTAACGCTAAAAAAAAAACAAAAATTAAAGCATGTTACTATCTAGACTAAGAAACGAGGTATCAAATACTTAAGAATTTCTTCAAAATTATGGATATTAACGCCAGAATCTTTCATCAAAAACTAAGCATTTTGTGAAATACGCTTATAAGGACTCTTAAAAGTTGAATGGGAAGCTCTTTCGGGCAGTCTGCTTAAAGAAACCATACTTGGTGCTAATCCGCATGTCGTGGTGCAGACAGAGGTTCGACTGGTACCATGGAGCACCAATCGCCCTACGGAGAAAACGATTCTGGATGACTTGAAGCCGCTTGAGCGATGTCATTGGCACGTGAGCAAAAGCTACACTTGCATAAGACATGATTGGACGAACCCGTTTTGTGGAGTGTCAGCTTATTTCTAAGTGACAAAAAAATCAAAATCAAAATCAAAATATTTATTTTGTAAATAAGCTTAACCTAGCTCTTTTACACACATTTTACTAAACTTGTTAATCATCGGTCCAAGCCTTCCTAGCACGAACAACGCACGGTTGCGTATCCTACTGATGTGGCTACGGAAAGTCAGTTTTCTGTCGAGGGTCACTCCAAGATTATTGACTTCGATGGCCCAGGGGATGGGCCGGTCAAACATCTGGATCGGAGCCACCCGCCTTTCCGTGCTAACGCGGTCAGACGGGTGGAAGACTATCGCAGTGCTTTTTTCAGTATTTACTTCGATACGCCAAACATTAACCATCGACCTGGTTCAGTGATTGCCTCCTGGAGGTATCGCCGGATAAACAAAGTGTACTTACAATGAGTCATAAAGAGCGCAGTATCGTCCGCGAACATCCCCATGTTGCACTTTAGCCTAGTGCTTGGGAATGTCGTTCGTGAATAATGAATAAATTGTGGGAGAGAGCACGGAACCTTGTGAGACTCCGGCCCGGATGGGGTGTGGGTCTGAGTACGTTCTCTCTAGTGTATATCGAAAGCTTCGATCCCGGAGAAAATCTCGTATGGTGAGTACGAGTCTGTCAGGAATACCGAGATTATATAACTTGTTTATCAGCCCGTTATACCAGACCTTGTCGGAAGCTTTCGCGACGTCCAGAAAGATGACACCGGTCCTGAGCCCCTGGAATCGAGAGAAACCGTCCAGCACGTGCTCCGTGAGGCGGTGCACCTGTTGGAGTGCGAGTGCGCGGATCTAAAGCCGAACCGCTC
The DNA here is from genome assembly GCA_963556455.1 of Epiblema foenella. Lineage (NCBI taxonomy): Eukaryota > Metazoa > Arthropoda > Insecta > Lepidoptera > Tortricidae > Epiblema > Epiblema foenella. The sequence continues at coordinate 26,086,132 of OY747096.1, read as the reverse complement.
GTCGATGATGACGTTATTCTCAGCCGTAAATTTGAGAATCCTAGTGAGACGGATCTGCTCATATAGCTTTCCTAGAGAGCTAAGTGAGCTGATCGGCCTATAAGAGGCAGGCGAGCTCCGGGGTTTACCGGGTGAACCCACATTTTTTAATTTCGGATGTCCGGCAGGACTTCTTTTCCTAAAAGAATTTCAAACAGAATTATTTCAAACGATTTTAGGGTTTCGTACCCAAAGGGACCCTATCACTGAGACTTCACTGACCGTCCGTCCGTCCGTCTATCATCAGACTGTATCTCATGAACCGAGATAGTTAGACACTTGAAATTTTCACAGATGATGTATTTCTCTTGCCTTTATAACAAGAAATGGTGATAATTTACCTAGCAGTTCTTCAAAGTGTGGCACTGATATTCTAAAATAATCATAAAATTTGTGGTCACTTGTTTTCAACGCATCGTATTTCCATTCTCTGATGGACTCGTTACACAAGTCCCTCAGGATTTGACGGTTTTTGGCAGAAGGGTGGTTAGAGTAAGTCCTATTGCACGATTTTTCCTAGTCACTAACTCTCTCAATTCCCTAGGTAGAAGTCGGTTTTGGATGTCCGCCGCCGTCACCTCCCGTGAGGCCTCACTTCGAACAGTCAACCTCATTTATTTACTCAGTATCTGTATAATCAAAATAATACGTTTTTGTACGATCATATTTTCAGTTAAGTAAACCTAAAAACACATGTAGCCATTATATGGGTAACTTTTATTAATAAAAAGTATTGTAAGTACTATAATATGGAATACCTAATCACGTCCGATGTACGTCCGTGAACGTCAGTTTACTTGGTATAATTAAAAGTTTGACTATATCTAGACCAAGTCCCTACCACATCCCTACTCTGCAAATGTAAATCAAACACTACTGCCTAAATTCTGTACCTAAGTAGGTGCTTATTGTCAAAAATAATTCTGAAAGATGGCTTATATTACTCTTGAGGTCTAATCGGCATCAGCTGATTTTAATAAATTTGCATAGAATGGAACTAATCGTGACTGCATAAATAAGAACCATTTAACTGTTAGAAAGTTAAGGATATCGAGCGAGGAAAGTTTCTAATCGTCAGGTTACTTTAGAGTAAGTACCTACCTAGTGTAATTTTTTTCCCAAAGTACGTGTCCAACTTGTGGACCGATATCTACAAACTAGCTTTTGCCCGCGACTTTGTCCGCGTAGAATATAGACAGACAGACACACTTTCGCATTTATAACATTAGTATGGATTATTTAGCAGCAATAAATTACTACAGTAAATTAGCAGGAAATAGGGAGACACGACAACAGAGAGATCTCTTTGGGACCTAAGTCCACTGAGAGTTGCTAAGAAATTATACTTAAGCATGTGTTTTCCTTCCAAAAATCTCTGTCACTCGTCAGCACAATAAAGAGCAAAAATAGGGACAAACCTATGTAGCTCGACGTTAGCGACCCTCGAAACGGCTCCTACAAATTGACACTATACACGTACCTTAGGGTAAGCTGACGAGCACCCTAGTAATGGACACTTCATCTCTAATTACCAGCTTTTATTTAACTTGTGCTATTCGTGTCGTATGTAAGTATGTCAGTTGTCCTCGAAAAATTGGCACACTTATGTAAGTTTGGTGACAATACATCAATAAGTATTATCGCCACACGACGAGGGCACTGAGAGTAGCCTGGGGGAAATCCAGGGGAAAACCTCCGACACGACCAAGCGTGTGGTTTGGAACACTGGAATACTGAGTTTGCGCTTCAGTGACATTGGTTGAGCCGTTGAGCGGTCTCAACCGAATCTGAGGTGTGAGTGGAATCGAGCTACTGGGAATTTTGTCGCTGGTTCACTAAACCTAGCCTAGCTGAGAAGAGTCCAGCAAGAAACTCAGCTAGGCCCGACCTGGGTCGGACTGACTCTACCTGGTGTGCGGCGGTAGCCGGCGCGGTGGACGTCCCCGCCGGCGGGAATGCCTAAGTGTACGCGTCGTGTCTGAGTTGGACACCGTAAGCGCAGCATTCCATCTTTCGATGGACGCTGTGATTACGTCGTCCGGGGCCATGAGTGTGTGCCTAGGACGCCGGACCGTGCGGCCCCTAATCAGTGATCGCCGAGTTACGTTACAGAGGGGAGAGGGATGGGAACGCAGTCGACAGCCTCTTCGTCACGTCTTAAAGTGGCCCAAAAACCCTCGCGTGATTTCTGACTTTCAACCCTTGGTTAACAATATACTAGGTAGTAGGTACTGTAAAACATTAAATATTACGTCAAACAAAAATTTTAAATATGGCTGTTTTCAACATTTAAATTACTACTACTTCTAAACTACATAAGATATTTACACGGTTTTTACGAAAAAAGATACGTAGTTATCATACGCCTAAAATCGAAATATTTGACATTCCGACATAATAATTCGTTTCCAGAATATAACTTTAATTTAAATTTCGCAAGATGCTCCGTGCGTGAGCGAAGAGCAGGGGATAGGTATCGAGCTACCACTAGCAAGCGAGCAACACAAAATTTGGTACATCCAATGGAGCGGTGGTTGGTTAGCTGAGGCCAGCTAACCTAATAATTATTCAGACGGGCGATTCTTCCTTCCAGAGTCCTCGTCCATAGATGAAAGTTAGTCATCCAATGTATAATGAAGCTGTTACGTACCTAAATGAAACAAATCTTCACAGGTACAATAATTTACATGACATAGGTATTTACAAGATTGGTAATAAAATCAATATTTGGTAACAACAACAAGAATGGTAATAAAATAAACATTTGGCAACGACAACAACAGTAACCCTTATAGATTTGTCATGTCTGTCCGTCCGTCCGTCCGTCCGCCCGTCCGTCCGTATGTCACAGCCGATTTACTCGGAGACTATAAGCACTACAATTATGAAATTTGGTAGGAAGGTGTATTGTATGAACCGCTACATAACAATGATGTGAAATTACAAAAAAATATTAAATTAGGGGGGGGGGGGGGGCACTCTATACATGTAACCGGTGGATGAAAAACAAAATTTCAACGCACATATACGTAGTCGTGTGGGGTATCGATGGATAGGCCTTTAAAAATGATATGGAGGTTTCTAAAACACTTGTCCATTTAAGTCAACCGTTGGTGAGATATTAGCTGTCAAAATCATAGAAAGTGCACCCCCCTCTCTAATTTCCGAACTATAGAGTTTATTATTCTGAAAAAAATTGAGGTGGTGTGCATTAGTAATTACATTCAACGATTTTTGGTTTGAACAATATAGGTTTTACGGTTTTAGAGTTTTCGCTTAAAAACTGTCTTGCAAAAGTGTCGTAAGTGCCGTGAGTTCCCTATGAAGATACGACTTTTTTAGATTCAATGTATTGGATAGTGATTTTAAATGTGGACTAGTAGGTGTTGGTACGGAACCCTTCTTTGTGCGTGGTCCGACACGCACTTGGCCGGTTTCTTTATTTGAGAAATGCGACCTGTAGAGGACGACAAACCGTCTTCCTCTACAGATCGCATTTATCAATAAAAATAAAAATCCAAAAACTGACTCGACAACAAAAATGTATAAAATTATCGAATCTGCTCACTAAATTTCACTAGAATCGGCTGAGAAATCCGACCTGCAGAGGAGGACAAACCGCAATCCACCGTCCGGATATATACGAACGCATTTTTGTTGAAGCTGAAGCAGAGACCTTCGTTTCACTCTGTCTAGTTGTATTAGATTGGTTGGACTCTAGAGTTGGAGTGGGTATTTTCCACGTATTCCTTCACACTTACAGTAACAGGTACCTACTTATGTCCATTTGTAGCTCAAAGCTTATTTCCGCGCTTCATCACCGCACCACGCCTCACCTCTAAGAACGCCGAGTCATTGTTATTGGAAATTTGTTTGTTTGCTTAACGCCTTGTTTGACTCGACTGATAAATTGAGGATTAGCTCCAGGTGCCACTCAAATTTATTGGTGTTGTATCAATAGATCGATGTTCATAGATCATTGAACTGCAAAAATCGTGTAAAAAATAAATAAAGTTTATTATTTTGACTAAAACAAACGAAAATGGGTGTCGAAAATGTACGATCTCGACGAATGTCTAATGGACAGAGGCGAATATCTATTGGATAAAGTCGAACTGTAGTAACGTATCTGATTGATTGTTTTTATATACACCTACCTATGGTCCCCACGAAATCGTGGATCACGGATAATGTCTAAGCAGACGAGGGGTCTCATCTGTAAATACAGATGAGACCCTTCGTCTGCTTAGACATTATCCGTGACCAACATTTGAACCTATTGTGATACATGATTGGTCAATTTTGACATCCTCATACGAGGGGTTAATAAATAAAAAAACATGTTTATACATTGAGCCTCTTGCTTGTTTTAGTCTGTACTGTCTGTACTCTTTAAACTAAGTACTGTTGTACTTTTTGCAACAATCCGCCATGACAAATCTGTTTACTCGGAATCAAAAAGAGTACTTAAACTATTCCGAATTCGTTCACCGATCCCAATCAAACTACCTTATTCACTATCGATATCAATTTCGAACCACAGGTCTGATATCTCTCTCGCTTCGTTGAAGCTGACAAAGACAGATGTAAGACGCTGGCAGACGATGGTGGTAGTTGATTCACGTGGCCTAATTTAAGCGAGTTTAATTTTTATGAACTTTTTCCTGTATCATCTGCGTAAGGTTTGCAGGAAAGGTTTGTTTTGACTTCGGCAATAGTGCAATGAACATAAATTAGCTGAACTTTATGTATGAAGACTTTCGTGTCCTATTCTATTTTATACTGTTACTAAATTCTTACTCGCATTCAAATAAATTCTATGGCTAGTTTCTGATGACTATTAGACTTAGGTACGTACACTTTTCTAATTTATTTGTTATGGACGGTTTGGAAAAAAATAGTTAACTTTTGACTAACTGAGGATTAATTAGTCTGAGGTGCGAGTTCATATTTTGCCGGCGCTAGCATTTTCAAACAAATAATCAAACAATGTGTTAACAGGCTCTACCTAATTAAAATAGTTTCTTAAATTTCCGTCGTGCCTTCTATTAGTTCTATTCTGTTAGCATGGAAATAACAGTATTTATTGCCTATCTTTAAATGAACAATATATGTACTAGTGGCTCTGTGAGCTGTAGACCTGGTAAATGATTTTTTTTATCATTTCCAAAATCTGACATTAAGTATAAAAAAATAAATTATGAATATCGAACCTGCTAACAAAATTTCAAGAGAAGCGGTTGAGAAATGCGACATGTAGAGGACAACAAACCGAAATTCGGACGCAGAAACTTACAAAATCTTTGAAATAAAAATTGTTTTTGAAAATCTCCAAAAACTGACTCGACAATAAAAATCTATATAATTACCGGATCTGCTCACATTTCACAATATTTCACGAGAATCGTTTGCAAAATGCGACCTGTAGAGGAGAACAAACAGTTGAACAAATATTTTTTTTTTAATTTCCAAAAACTTATTCGACAAAAAAAATCTGTATATTTTTCCAACCTGCTCACAAAATTTCACGAGAATCGGTTGAGAAATGCGACCTGTAGAGGATAACAAACCGAAATTCGCACGGAGAAACTTACAAAATCATTGATAAAAAAATTGTTTTTGGCCAAAAACCGTCACGACAAAAAAATTATATTTAACTATCGAACCTGCTCACGAAATTTCACGAGAATCGGTTGAGAATTGCGACCTGTAGACGAGAAACGGAAATCCGGACATACGACAGCATTTTTGTCGAAACTGAAGCAGAGACCTTCGTTTCACTCGGTCAATTATATATGTTTAAACAAGCAACTTGTATATTTATTTATTTCAGGGATCTCGGAAATGGTTCTAATGATTTTGAATACATTTTTCTGTAAATGCATGCATGTTTTCGAGTCAAACAATCGATCTAGTTAGGTTTCAATCGTGATACAATAATATACTGTGCCAGGTATGGCAATCCGATACATCGGTTAGTAGTGTGGGTGACACGACCGTACGTCATCACTGTCATCAGCCAGCATCGCCTATCAATCGTATGCGGAAGTAAGTGTGATTGTGTCGTCGACAGTGACGTATGGTCGTGTCACGATCCGGATTGTCAGATCTTGTTTTCTTAGACCATGGGTTTCATTAATGACACAATTAATAATGGGTTTCATTCCCGTACTTAGAACGTCATTGACGATTCATTTTCGTAAATCTAATAACCGAAGCATCCATATTGACAGCCTTTTATGCAACCTTCTGTATATGTACTTATCTTCACACCGTCCCAGCTTTCCTCAACTTCAATCTTCGTAGTGCAAAACATATTTTTATCAAAAGGTATCTTCAACAACCTCGTTATCTGGGCTACCGTCAGTACCATGTGTTTTATTTTAAGGTTCATATTTGTAGTAAATGAAAGGAGATACGAGTTTGTGAAAATTATTCGCCGTCGCGTAATCAGATATTGACATTGCCATTATGCAGTTATCATACGTTCACCGCAAATGCAGAGATAATCAAATGCTTATCGACGCGGTCATAAAGGTATCATTATCTTTCGAGTATGCGCCATTACTTTACTACTGTCTGAATGTGAAGGGGTCTGGGGTTCATATCTTACATGCTAGCCTTTGTCTGCGACTTCGTTCGCGTTGAATTAGCCTTCTAGATTAGACGTAACCAGTCTCTAGCACCAGTCCAGCGTCACAGTCAGCGTGAATGGTTTGTAGTACGGTACAGTGCCAGTTCGTCGCTGACAGTAATCTAGCCTTTAGGGAATTATAATTAGCATCCAAGTAAGTATACAAAGTATAGATATAAAGGCATAATAATAGTGGTGACGACTCATGTTACAACTTGTAACATAGTGTCAAATTACAAAACCATCAAATTATCACAATAAATAACACAAATTAACTCAATTCATAAAAAGTTAGGGGACTATAAAGGTTCTCAAAAACGTTGTTTTTTGTTTACTGGCCAAATGTAAATTGAAAGATACCAATATAATTCTCATGTTTTGCAGGTGGTCAATAGCGATCACAGAGTGGTGGCCAAGGTTAGGACACAGATCCGTGAATGGGACTGGCTCAAAAAAGGGCAGACTGGAGTAAACTCAACCGCTCAACCGATAACAAGTGTCTTTGCGGTTAGCAAGTTGCAGACTAAACAAAGGACATTGTGCACTAAATAACGAGGGGAGGGGTAACAAACTGGCGACAAGAAATGGAATGGGACTAGGGATTAGCTAGCTACCGAAGATTTAATAATACTATTAAACAGCAAAAAAGGAAAATGTAGTATAAAAATATGGATTACAGTTCCGATAACAGTATAGTATGTGTAGGCCAAACAATGTAACTATTAGTATAATGGTTTTTGGTAGCTATGTTACGTACGGGCTTACGGAGACCTAGAAATGTATTAATTGAATAAATTGTATAATTTTTATGGAATAATCCATGTTTCGATAAATTCCCGGTTTTGGTTTAAAATTACCAGTACCGGCGGTAATATTAGCATATTTACCGGTTAACCGGTTAGCATTCCCTAAATTAAACTTCATTGTCAAAGCGTTAATGTGTTTTTTGACGTAGGAGTAGACGTAGCAGTCACACTAGTCACAGAGTAACATTCGTTGTTACTGATGTATCAGAAATATCAGTAATAGCGCAGGGAACGGTGGACCGTAAACACAGATCTGTGACCGTAAATGTCGTGATACGAATTAATCGGTGTGACAAAATTACGGTGATTGGAACGGGAATAATAAAGTAACGCTTTTCCCCATGTCTGCATCCTAAAGCTGTCAACCGTCAAAGGGTGGGTAAATATTTAGTTTGATAATTGGCCTAATTAATTCATTAGAGTGAGATACAGTTAACGCGTACTAGAAACCGATAGGTACAGAGTTTCTATTTGTATTTATATTGAGATCATTATAAAATAGGTAGGTAAACACGTATTTAATTTTTGTAGCCACTAAAGTAACGTACTTATCTAACTCATGCACTTGCTCTTGGAAAGCATTAAATCTAATGACACATAAGTAGGTACCTATGTAATCAGGTACCTACCTATGCGGTGCAGTGGATATGGCCGTTTTAATTTTGGACGCATAGATTGACGAATTCAGCAACGTAATAACTAGTTTGATGTATTCAAAAAATACTTAAATAGAAACTACGGTACCTACTTAACGGCACCCTTTTTTAAATATTTATCGTTAAAAAATAGCCACAAATATTACTAGTGGCGCTGTTATATTTTAGTAAAGCGCTCTTAAACAATTCGGTTCTGGGGTACATTGCATAATATTAATATAAGTTATCAAAGTGATAATTAAGTAGGTTCTCGTAACAATTTCTTCCCGCTCTAATCTCTTGCTGGTCCTACCAACAATAAACATGCTTTGTTAAATATCTAATGCTATATTAAGGCAAGCTTTATTTAGTATCGCTGGCTTAATTAAATTGTGACGGTGATTAGTAGCCGCGGATGATGAATGTATCAATTTCACGACAGGCTCGTTTCGTAAACTGCTTTATGATTTATCGTATCCTTGCTTGGTACAGTCACCATAATAAAATACGTACACTTTAGAGACACGAAAAGATGTTTTTTCCTATCAAGCTCCTTATACCATTGACTTAAGATTGAATTTTATCTGGCCTGTGGAAAAGGTTTCACTAAACTTTATGTACCGTCGAACCCCGTACCTTCGCCTGGGATACCTGTCATCGCCTATTTTTATGAAAGTTGAAATTCACGCCTAGTTTTTAGGGCAGGCTCCACACAAAACCACTAAATAGAAAGTGTTTTTTATGCATGGCAATATTCTCGCATCAATTGTGGCTAACTTAACGCCGTTTGCGATCAGCGCGGTTTTTTCGTTCAAATGAAAGCACGTGTTCGGTTTTACCTCGGCGGAACTTAACGATAGTAAGTGCAAAAGAAGAGATAAAGGTGAGCTTTTTCTTGTATTATAATGTACAACAAATGCTCTTTCTTATGGTGTTATTATTGTTTACGTATGTTATGTGTATACGTCGCAATCGATTAAAATGTAATTGAGGTGATGTTCCGGCCATCTTGTAGCTACACTTCGCCTACCCCTAGGGTTGTCAATCCAAGTGTGTGATATATTTAAAATTTCTCATTTAGTAGTAAGGATAATTCATCCCTCGACGCTTAAATGGGGTCTTATACAAGTTTGACCGCTATGTATGTTGGTCTGTGGCACCATAGCTCTGAAACGGGTAAACTGATTTGAGTTGCTTTTATTATTATTATTATGTTATAAATCATATATTTTATATATGTTGGAGGTTGTGGCTCTCCAATGACTCATAATTTATTGACTACCTAGTTTTTATATTTGTGTATACATCTGTATATGGTGTATATTTATATACATTTATATTTGTTTGTGCTTATTTATTTTTGAGTAGTAAATTATTACAACTTGTTTGAAATAATTTCATAATTTTAAAACTAGTATTTTTTACTAGTCCTAAACCATTACCCTTTCTTTTTTGTTGTCGAGTAAGATGACGTGATTTTTGACAACCCTATCGAAAGTACAGTAAATGTATGAAACTAACTTCAGATCGTCACCTGACTTCGCCTACCATCGTTTTTTTTAAAATATGACTATTTGGGAATAGTTAAGGTTCAAATTCGAAATACACGTTAAAAATAAATAAGATAGCTGGAGGCAACTTCAATTTTTATCTATAATTTACGCTCCAGCAGTATGTAGGCGAAGACAGGGCATCTTGCCTATACTTCGCCTACCACCTTTGGAGTCCAATTGTAGTCATTATATAGCGAATTTTAGACCTTAAATTACGGTAAACTAAAGTTCCTTTTAGATTAATTTGTTTTTGATCTTAACCAGCAAAAATAGGGTGTTAATTTGTGAGAAATTTGCAAAAAAGTGCCATAACCCAGGCGAAGTTACGGGCCTGTACGGTACCTACCTATGGGTGTTCATTCTTCTCAACAAAATAAGGCCCGCAAAAATATCTGACACAACTTCGTTTTTAGAGCTGTTAGGTTTAATGGACGTGTTAGAAACTTGCGCTTTGTCATGCTAGTTATTTACATACTTATTACTTTAGTGCATTTAGTTACCATCTAAATCGATTTAATCCTAATTGATGTAGGTATTAGGTTAGGTTAAGTCACCTGCCTACTAAAATGACCAATCAAAGCACTAAAAATCCAGACTAATATTATAAATGCAAAAGTACGAAAATAACCTTTGCTGTCTGTAGTTCCTCTTCACGGAACCGCCGAACAGATCGAGATGAAATTTGGTATGGAGACCCTGGGAAGGACATAGGATAGTTTTTTTATGAAATGGAGGGTGGAAGTTTATATCGAAGTATGAGATAAAATAGTTCAAGAGTCTTAGTTCGAAGTAAAAGTCACAAATATAAACAACATATCTGATTCAACTCTACGTATATATATGTAGCTTTTATTTTAGCAGATCGCAGATTTATTTCGCAATCATAAATTCAACGTCGTAGGTAGGTACCTAGTTTCTTATTACGAATCCCTCAATTTCTGCATGATCTGCCCTTACAGATCCGTTTCGATTGCTCATACATTGTATTGGTTGGTTTATTCTCTACTATAGTGATGGGATAGGTATTACTGATAATGAGAAGTATAAAGTATGGAGACACACGTCATATCTACCTACTTACTTTCAAAGCCACAATCCCAGGAATGACTACTTATCTTAACTGTAGGGTCTGTAGGCTTTCTAGTCCATAATAGTCCTAGGTAGGCTATTTCTAGCGTGCTGTAGCACGCCCATACCAACTTTTGATACCAACATACCTGGTCTATACCTATTGTAAAGAAACTGCAAAGTAGAAATACCCGTAAACTTATTTAAAATAGGTACCTTTGTATTTTTACTTCACTACAGTACCTATAGGTAATACATCCATAAATTGCGCGAAATGACAGAAATAGCCCCATGTCTTTCTTATTGAGGTCTAATTAGATTCAAGTAAGATTTGACGCCCACGAACTTACGAGTATCATTCCTAGTAATATTAGGATCCGATTTCCAGCATCCGTAGGTATAATAATCCCTTCAACTCCAGAGCAAAAAGACAACCAACACGAAGTGAGTCGCGATATCTCGCTTGATCGCGGCCGGTCACGATCGCCTGCGCAACTTCACACCGGTTGGATCAGTTTTAGATGTGCCTGCGCCAGCGCTGCCGCAGCCGACGTCCCGTCGTTCGAAACTCAAACGCAGCTCTTTTCTTCTTTTAAACTATTAACATCTATGAAAATAGCTACCATTCAGCCAGACTCTAACCACAAAAGAACCCCCTGAGTGTTCGGTATTTCTGGAACAAAAGTCGTGTTTTTTTGTGCCATTTTTGCATCAACTTTTGCATCTTGTGTTGTGTTAGTGAAATTGGTATCGGTACCGGTATCGTGTGGTATCTGGTACCAATTAGTTCGTCAAGTGAAGTTCATTGTCATTTCGTTTGTCTTGTCATGAAAGTGGTAAGTGATATTAAGTGTTTATGCTTTCATTAATGTCTTATGAATGTTAGATGCACTCTTAGCGTGCTTACACTTAATTTATAATATGCGATATACATATTATAAAGTACACTTTGGTTGGAGAGAGCGGCATGTTCTGGATAGGTAGGTAATGCTTTATGCCATGTTTTTGCAATGGCAAATATTTTCTTTAGTTCGCGGCGGAGTGAAAGATTTTGCACACTTTCATTCTCTTATCGGTCTATCAGCGGTACGGTTACTGTTATGTTGTTAATTTTGATAAACAATTTGATATTAAATGATAATAAACTAGGTCTGCGGTTCCAGACAAATTTTTATACTTTAGGAGTAGTTTTATACCATAGTAGGTTCCAAAACCTGGGGTAACAACTAATAGGACTAATTTCGAGTTTATGTTTTTGTGATATCTGTTTAAATAGCTTCTAATGCCTGTTTTATAGGTAAAGTACACAGTGAACACAACGACTGCAAAGTCACAGAATGGTATAATAGTATACCTACTTATTCACAAAGTTTCGTAAGTATCATAGGTGATTCTATTTAGCAGTTCAGTCATATTTACCTTACATATGAATATTATGAATACATTGTTACCTACATGACAAACGAGCGGCCGCCCGCAACTTCGTCTGCGTAGATTTTAAATGGTAACAAAGATATAAATAAATAAAGTCAACTTTTTTCTGTCAGTTGTTTGATGCTGTTAATCTTTGTGAAAAATTATGATGACAAATGGCGATTATTTCTACAGGAGTTCAACACGGTGAATCCTTTACTTTTTGTTCAGGTTTTCTCGTACCTTTTATGATACATGTGCAAATGATAAACAAAATATACTTACCTGCGCAAATGGGGAAGTTACGTGCCTATCTGCCTACTATTATATGTTTGTAAGTTTACCTAGTTCTGGCTTTAGAAAACCTAAAAGTATTATTCCGGAGACAAAGTTTGAGTATAATTGTTCTGATATTTTGACCTTATACTTATCCCGTTTATTTTGACTTTCCTTCTGATGGTTTGAAGATTGACCTTAGTACCATCAGATTACATACCATCTACAAAGACTTACTCGAATATAAATCAAAAATAATTAGGTACCTATGTGATCTACCTATGTCGATGCACTAGGTATGCTTAGATCGAGATAGAGGGCTAAACATTTACATCTAGATGGCTGCACAACGATTCCTTAAAACAATTAAGGGTCGGTAATACGCCAATAGTTCTTTTGGGGTCGCGAGCGTAATAGAATAATATCAAATGTAGGTAAGCATCGTAATGCCACACAAATTTCATTTCACATTTCTTTATTACTTCATCGCCGAACTGCTTTCCGAGAATACTTGCGTTGGTTTTACCTATATAAGCTGTTAGTATTTGAGTGGTTCCGTGGATGTCGATACAAATGTCCCATACTTGACTTCGTTACGTAATCATTAGTTGCATGTCACTAAATTTGTGATTTCCGAAAGTAAATGCACGATTTGGTGTAAAAAGTGCCGAAATCGCCATATGCGAGCCTGCCATTTTTGAGAAGCGCCCTCAATTACTCATGGATACCATCATCAGACCTTCACCAAATGTATGGATCCCTGAGAGTACCTACTGTCGAACGAATAAATTTGTTAGCCCATCTAATCTTCTTTCCACGAACAGTCGAACACGAGTTTTCGATGCAGCTGTTTCCAAAGTCACATTATATCGGACCTTGCCTTTTATAGTTAAAAACAACATGATGACAAACTGAGAAACTTTCCTTCTTTTGAAGTTTATTAATATAATTTTCCGTAGATATACTTAGGCTAGAATAATGACGAATACCATACCTAATCCCACTCGCTCTTAACTTAACCCATAATTGAAAAAGTCAATCTATTTTAAATCCATCTTTCGACAACAGACATAAAAGTGAGCAATTTCTATCCCGTGTAATCAATACACTTAGTGAAAAGAATGTTACGAGTACCTTATGAGCTTGTTTATGATCAACATCAAAGCCAGTTTTATAAAGTTCCGTTAGACTTAATGTTGATAAGCAATTAAAAAAAATGTAAAGCCGAACTATAAATATATGACCATGCGCCATGTTGCGGAATTTCATTGAAACTAATTTCTTATACTGACAATAATTTTAATGATAGGTTATCAGACTTGTCAGTGTCACAGTTGCTGTTTATTTCAATAATAGTACCTAGCGTTGAAAATTAAATGATAAATGATAAAAAATGCCCAAAACGGTTCATAGTCAAGAGCGGAACATAATCAATATTGTATATAATAAAGTGCTAAAATAGATTCTCGGAAAATGAAGCTATTTCGCTGCAAAACATTTCAAAATGACAAGTGAAAAAGTCAAAATGTCATTTAGTCTGTTGCCATATACATCATAATAGCGCGCTCTTGACAATGGTTATATATTTCTGGTCGGACTTTATATATACAGATTTACTGAAAAGTGATCAGATATTACGTCTAACGAATCTTTTTAAAATTGTGCCCTAGATAATACAAATTTGTAAGTTGTAGTTGTAGGTACCTGGGGTCAATCAACTTTTTCTTGTTGTTATCCTGTCCCGTCAGCGAGGAGACAACAGTAACCGAGTTTCTTAGAAAAATGTTTATAATATGGACTTCAAGCATGCTCAAGAGATGACCCATGTCCGAATGGATTTATGCTAATCGCTAAAACTTATGTTTGGTAGATTTAAACCCTATAAAATCACGCTTTTAAAGAGTCACTCAGGAGACGTAACCATGGTAACGAGCAACAAAAAATAGTTGATCCACCCCTACCCTACTTGCTGTCGTAATTTAGAAATTTTGGAATACTATTAAACTTTGACGTCTTTATTTTAATAACGTTCATAAGACTTAATTTTAGCTAAAAATATTGTTTTATGAATACGGGGGAAATGTATGAATGAAAAGAAAGAGACAAAGACATGCTGAATGTAAATAAATACTAGAGTCGGCGAAATATCTACCTACTTAATTCATTTTATACAGCGTGCACGAGAATTGGCGGCAGGTAGCCACAAGTAGGCACCGTATTAGATTATTTGAGTGAGTCAATTTTGCTCAAATGTATATTTTTTATTAATAAATAAAACTCCATTTCGACCTTTATTACTTATTTTGATCGTTAGCTAGTACCCAACCTCTATCTTAAATGGAATTAAATTATTGTATTTAACAGTCGTCTTTTAGATACTATACCTACAGTGAAAAACGGCAATGTGGTCAAAAGTCCTTTTTCCTCAAAACCAAAGATTAATCGATTTACGATGCACATAATATCGAGCTCATAAATAAATTCATGAATTGATTTATATCCCCCGGACCTCTTACAGGCAGTTAAATATTTTTTAAGTCGGTTCTGTATTGTTGGTTTTAATGTAAGGATGATCGATATCACAACATAGTTATGATGTGAATGAGGAACTAGCATTAAGATTACATCCCTCGATATTACGTATTAGTAATTCAATAATGAAAGCCATTACATATGTATTACTGGAAGATGTATTCTGATATTTTCCGAAATATTTTAATTAAATGTTACGAAAAATTGAAACGTCATTAGCAACGCGCAGTGACGTCGCTCCATCAGTCATTTCTGTAATTTCCGTAGAAAACATTGAAAAATATGTATAAAATGGAAAATTATTTATTATGAACGATGTAAATAATATTCATGCGCCATGTAAAGTTTGATGTCTTATGCAGTGACGTCCCGTCAAGCCGGGATTTTGAACTGATTTTTTAAAGAATTGTGCTTAAATATTTTAACTTTTTCGTGTTTCGTGTCTTTACGTAATCCTTAATCTTTAATATGGACTTGATCAATGAAATGATACAAGTTCGCTGTGTGAAAACTCGGTGGCTGATTAAATTATTATCTAGTAATGATCTACTCCCTCTTTATGCCTGATCTCTATTAAGATTAGAATTTTAACGGTCTTTTTCGGTCACGTTTCTTCGTTTCCCTACGATATAATCAGAGTAATATTTTACTAATTTCACTATTTTAGTAGCTTATCACGTTTAAAAGATAATACGCCTGTCGCATATTTTTTCGGTTTCAAAATTGGTTTTGTTGAAATCACATGACGGATAACGCACGATTTTTCTAATCTGTAAAAAATTCGAAGTATAGCGTCGAATGTTATCAATTTAAACAGGCTTGAGCTCTTTCCTTCTAATCATTTTGAAGTCTTCTCGGCTCGCAAGGGTCTGATCGTTGTAAGTTGGATATTAATCTCGTCTACAGTTCTCAAGCTGTACAAGTATGAAACTCGGCAGATGTGAAACTTTAAACCCTCCAGATTGATATACATTTTAAGAGATGGCTTGGTATACTATCTACGGCTCTAGCGCGATATTTATATACCCTCATTTCCAAAATTTTGGCTCTAGTTGCACCGGTCGGTCATAGTCTCCGATAAAATCTCTCTTGGAACTCCATTTTATGTGTGATTTGATCACTTTAGTAAGCTACATACTGATTATGGCCCAAATATCAAATTCACTGAATCAATTTAAACCTTTGTGGCGTTTGTGGTAGCTACCATCATCATAATATTATGATTATAGCAGATATAACTTTTATAATGATAGAAAATCTGTATCGATTTATGACACCCAAAAAACTACAATCACATCCTCCCATTAATAACAACTTTATGTCTTTATTACTACAATAAATCAGTTAACTTTTTGCATGAAATGATGTCAGTGGTGTCGAGTTGCAGATAGGTATATCCGTCAGTATAATTTTCACAAACTCGCATCTGATGCCCCTACATCATATATTTTAAACTTTAGTCGCATACGGCAAGATTCAGTTTCCAATACACAATGGCAACCGAGATACGAGCTGTACCTATTACTTGAAATTGAACTTCCTTTCCCAAGCTCGTATTTGAAACCAAAATGTTTTAGCTAAATTAATCTTGCACTGTGCCGCATAAAGTCCACATTTCACTGAGCAATTTAAAAATAATATTGAATTATGAAGACAATATTCGCCACGCGCGTTTCGGTTCTGAATTAAACCTGATTTAACCAAGCAATTTAGTTAGGGTACAGTGTTTTAAGGTTCTTTTAAGGTGTATTTAAAACAGTGAAAAACCTAATAAGTACGGGTTTTTTCTGTTGTTGCTGTAGTTGTTCCAAGACGCCAAAAATTAACATAACCTTCGCAAGGTCGAACTGTAGCGTGAAATGGTGCGTAAACCATTACCCATAACAGCAATGTAAAGGTTTTGACCCACGCACTTTTAGACCCTGTATGAACGACGACGGCACTTAAACCCTAACATAGAATGTAGCTTGGTCAATAAGATATTTGTGATTTAAATTTGGAGAACATTACAAAGTAAAACCAAGGTTTAAAATGAAGATGCCTCTCGCTAGTAGACATTGTTTGCGTGTACTGCGCCTATATGCTTTAGTCAGGCCACGTATTATGCTCTCTTTTAGCGCGTGATAAACGACAAGATAAAGCATCAGACACTTTCTATCGAGTCGGGCAGAAAATGATAGATACTTATTATTTTGTTGTTTATCACACCATAAACGAGACCACCATAGACCCTGAGGGCTTACCGCGAACCACAAACGAAGTTTTGCCTCTCTGTCGTGCTTAACGTACAGATCTGCAAGTGCGATAGAGAGGGAAAACTTTGTTTACAGTTCGCGGTAGGCCCTCTGATCAGTGTGAGCGGAAACATATTGGAGGAACCTTTAGCTTTACATTGACTTTAGGTACTTACTCCTCTACAATGTCAGATGAATAATTTAGAACTATACAGGCGTTAAGTCTTAAAAAAAGTTAGTTTTTGCTAAATACGTCTCACACTTGACCCGTTATTCGGGTCGTCGTAACGCGGTATTCCAAAAAGTATCGTCTGTCTGTGCGGCCCAGCTTCGAAACCACAGGCGGCCGATATGCAACCATATCCTGCGTTTTAAACATTCACTAACATACATTTGAAATTGGGGATTTAGTTTCATTGAAAAATAATAGGTTATTACTAAATTATATAAGTTCCGCCTCTCGCCATCTTCGTTCGCGTAAGATTGATGTAAAGGCTACTATTTTTGACGTAGTTTCATTCGAATAAAAATACTCTAAAAGTTTACCAGAGTTCATCTCCTACTCCCTTTACATAGAGTAAAATTTACTTTTCTTTAAAGTCTTAAGTTTCTTTCCTTTAACAGCGTAGGTACATGTAGAACAGCTCGTGACAACTTTTAGCGTCGTTGGCATTATGTCATGTCCAGTTCCAGTGACAGTTGAAGGATTCAGCCTATGTCACGTTTCTGGCAAGAAGCGTCCGGAACTGTCAAAATAATTACTGTTAAACGCATATCGACAGCAGCGGCTGACAAAGTTGCCCGCAGAGTCAGAAAGACACAGACACGCCATAAAATAAACATTTTTAAGGCGTAATTCAATGTTGCTATTTCATTAAAGACTGTTTAATTTGAGTTTTATTGTATATGGATGCTATAGTTAAGTCTCAAATAAGAAATAACTAAAAAAAAAATATGCCCCGTACACAAGTACAATGGACATTTCATTCTCTATTGGGCCAAGCAACGAAAGGGATTTTTTTTTTATTAAAAATGGGATCGCTCTTGGCCAGCATCTAGCCAGGGGGCAAAGATGAGGCCGACGATGAAGCGAGCTCACCCAGAAGGTGCCTATTCACTCGTGTCTTAAAAAGGTTATATGAGCTCGGAAACACAAGCGCCGGCAGAGAATTCCAAACCTTAGAAGTGCGCATTATAAAAAATGATGCAAAGCGCTTGGTTCGAATAAGAGGAATTTCGACCAAGTAAGGATGGTATCCAGCCGTACGTCTGGATGTCCGATGGAAGAAGGGGGAAGGCGGTATGAGCTCATGGAGCTCCTGAGCACACTCCGAAGTACAATTTGTAGAAGACGCACAGACATGCTACTTTGCGTCTATGAGCTAGGCTCTGTAGCTTGTTTCCTACTACCTGACCGTCGCCGATAAGCCTCCTGGCTCGGCGGTCCACCGAGTAGAGTGCGGCAAGTTGGTACTTAGCCGAGCCATCCCAAAGGTGACTACAATACTCCATGCAAGATCGGACTTGTGCTTGTTGTTAGAGCTTGCTGAGTGCCTAAATACTGTATCCCCCACCCGGTCAAGGGTTATGGGCCGGGACTTTGATATAACTAACAACGATGCCTCACTCGATCGGGTAGGCCAATTGTTGTTTTTTCTCACCCCCCTGTATTTGTATGGGAGCCTCCTATTATAATATAATAAATCTGTATTAATATTTTTTATTTGTTACGGGCCACCGTTTACGAGTGTTTTTTTATGAATAACCGAAAAATGGGATATAACTGTGGTTTGATACGTTGTTACTTAGCAGCATTTTGATATGTGTCACTCAGACTTCTTTAAGAGCTCATTAGACTCAATGCGTTTACATACACTGGATCAATTGCTACTTTTAGCTTTTTCCAATTGTTACCGTTTAATAAAATCGATAATTAAATTATAATGCTCTGTTATTACACTATTTACTCATTCGAAGTGTAAAATGCACGGCATGCGTGTAGATAACCTTAAGTGCAGAGTGAAGTACGTAATTAAATACCTACGTGAGATAAGATAATATCGTGCTCTTCATCTAAACACCGTGACGTAGTGAGGGAATTGTTATCTGGTGCAATGTTCAGCTAAGTTGAAATTAATTGTGAGGATAAATTGAAAAAAGGAGTATGGTTATTATTGATATCATATCATGGTGGAAATAATACATTGACATTAAAATGATTTAACCGAAAGCGATAATACTTCTACATATTCCGAAACTTAGATTCCAAGGTTTGAGCAAGAACACTGTAAAGGCTACCACACACGCTACGACAAATCGTTACGATCCGACTGTACCGTTTAAACTGCACCGATAATAGGAACCCGGTTTAAAAATTACGATTTGTTAAGACTGTACCGTCGAACGGAACAATATGAAAATTTTGATAGATAAAACGGAATCGAAGGAAACTGTGCCGATAATCGTAAGTGTCACACACGAAAACGTTTCGATTTATCGATGCAGAGCCTGTACTCCGAATTCGAAATCCGAACTTCGTATCGTGTCGTCCCTTTCATTCTCGTGTTATTCACTATATGAGTGAGAGGGACGGCACGATACGAAGTTCGGATTTTGAAGGTCGGAGTAGCCCCTCAGTTTAAACGGTACAGACGGATCGCAACGATATCTAGTAGCGCGTGTGGCAGCCTTGATGAAAACTTGTAGTATACATTTACCTATCGTATACGTTGCATGCCAATGTCACTGCCATAATTCGTTCGTAGTTGCTTAACCTTTTCCACGCCCTGTGAAATACAAAAGCTGTCAATCACATGCCATGACATGGAAATGTGAAATGCGAAGTTGAACCCTTTAGAAATGCATGCAGGTTGATATCGCACCGCACTGGCCTGACGGATATATTCGTCGTTGGCGTCGAAAAAGTTAAAACGTTTTATTATTTTATTCCAGCGATTCAGATTGCATCAATTGTGACATTATTAAAAAACTATAATGTACATACGAACATAAATTATAAGGCTATTTAAGATTACGTATCAAATAACTGACTGATTATGATTACAAAACATTTGACATTAGACATCAAATAGTTTAAAGTTATCCAAATGCATCAAAGGCAGTTGTATTTAGTAAAACACGGGCGAAGTGCGAGTAGAACTCGCACACGAAGGTTCCGTACCATTATCTATAAAAACGGCAAAAAACTCATGTTTGTTGCATGGGAGCCCTCTTTAATATTAATTTATTCCGTTTTTAGTATTTGTTGTTATAGCGGCAACAGAAATACATCATCTGTGAAAATTTCAACTGTCTAACTATCACGGTTCATGAGATACAGTCTGGTGACAGACGGACGGACGGACAGCTAAGTCTTAGTAATATGGTCCCGTTTTATCCTTTGGGTACGGAACCCTAAAAATACGTTCTTACTCACTTCACTTGGGTCCTGATCCAATCAAAATGTACATATACAGAAACTTGTGACAGGTTAGTATGCCAGTTCTACAAGTTTAACTGTACGCGTAAATATTAAAATATGTAAGTATGCAGATTAGAAGTTACGTGAACAAGTACGGTGCGCAAAAACAGTCATTAGTTCCATGTACCCGGTTCGGAGCTTTTTGCCGGTCTTACAGAATAAATTATAAGCTATTACAATCATTTAAGATAAACATCTTGCGTTTTGATGGATCGGAATGGATGGGACACGTAGGAGCTACAGCATTTTTTCATTTGGGGGATGGGGATAGTGACTAGTCTGGCTAGTATTCGTAGGAATACATTTCTTAAAGTTTACAGTCGACTACGAAAATGTGTGCAATGACAAAATGATCCCAAATACGTAAATTCGACTTTACTGTATAAGGGATAAGGTTGTGCAGATTTATGATTTCGGCTGTACTTTGGGCTTCTTAAGCCGTATCTAAAAAAGGTCTATTTGATACATAAAAAATACCAGTTACATGTCGCCTTTTTTCGTCGAATTTACTTTGACTGAATGTGGAGGTTTATGTACTAACACAATATTTGTATTATAGGTATGCACTCATTTTGTTTATATCATAAGTACGAGGAGAGATTGCTTAAACTACATACTCCTACGATATCTAATAAACTATGCTAAATAATTGCAAAATATTTTGTATTTTCTCTGCAAAACGTTCTAAAACCGTATCTGATATTGTACGTGCCATTTTCAACGTTGATACAATACAAATACGACTCAAAATATCATAAGCGCTATATCCTTAAGGTCCCATTTCGCGTCACATTGTAAGTACCGTACGTGCTCATATACAGGGTGTCATTAATTACCGAGCCAGTAAAGCCGTGTTTATGGTTGTGCGAAATTCTGCACGCCCCGTCCGGGCTGAGGCAAATGTAATGTGCAAACATTGATTTTGCATGTATTTTTGTACAGTCTGTAGGCGGGTTTGACGAGTCAATAGAGCCTAATAGAGATTACTTAAGAAAATAATGACGAAGTTTCCTGTGAAGTCCTTACCGACGTGTAGCTAAGTATCTAAGTACTTCATAAATCATGCTAGTGATATATTTTTTATGACGACCTGTGAGCCTAATTAATGAAGGCCCTAATTTCGAAGAGATCCGGGGTTCTAAACTCAGTAAAGGCAAATATTTGTGTGATGGATCAGTACTGGAACGCCTTGTGTAAGAATATCAAATCGTCGTCTAAATAGTATTCAAAGTATACCCGCGGACTTTAATTGTAGAGCCACTTAGAGCTCAGTTTATACTGGACACTTCCTAGTTAAGCTATGAAGTGTCCAATAAATAAAGTCCGTGACCGTACTAGCTTAGCTTTTCTAGGTCAATAGGGTTGTTGACTCAAAATTTGAGTACTCCTAAAATCCTATTCAAATGTCTCAAAAAGTAACGAAGCTACAACAGTTTTAAAGTTGCTGGTTGGAGAGAGAAAGCGCGACAGATCAGTGACGTCACTAACCTTGAGCGGAATAGTAAATAACGATAGTTCCAACACAAAGGTGCGTTTTGCAGAAAAGGGACAGAATATGCCCGTTCTTAAAACTTTGAAGACTTATAAATCTTATAGTTATTTATTCTTTTGAGTTACTTTTTTGCCATTTGATTAAGAATTTGATCCTTTTGGAGAACATTCATTCGAACTTCTTGATTTTCTTATTCGGTGTCAACATACCTATTTGCATAATTTTTCCCCAATAACATTAAATATTTTAGTTTCAAATAATTATAAGATTTATAAGTCTTCAAAGTTTTAAGAGGGGGCATATTCTGTCTCTTTTCCGCAAATCGCACCTTTGTATTGGACCTAATTACGTAGCAGAGGTTTTTTACAAACTTTAGGACAGTAAATTTTTCTTTGGACAACACATATAAACCTACTAAATCACTGTGCTGATTAAACCGAATCCCTCGTGTAAATACGAAAACATTATTCAGTTTATATTTCTACTTATGCTTATATAAAACTTATAAACGTAGCATAGTTAATTTGACCTTTGAAGTTCATTCTAGTAGGTACTTACCTGTCTGATTCTTATCTAGATTACGTTCCCGTCTAAAAATTTGCAGTCTACTTCCTGCGCCAGGAATGCGCTTGTTGACACGGAGTTCGCGTCTACAATGTAACACTACCGGAATAAAATGTAATATGCGACATTCTGTCTTCTTCATATTGCGTCTTTTTATCATAGCCTAGCGTTAGTACAAGTATAGATATTTACTGATAACAGCTACGAGAATATCTTGATGCGAGCTAGATATGCCCTTGAACCAAATGATAAACAACGGACTGCCGCTATAAATGTATCGTTGTCATTACAATACAATAAAAGGGATGTCCATGTTGTATTTCGTAAAAATTGTATCCAAAAACATAAGGATACTAGCATAATTTGTTCACTATTTTATATCCTAGTACAAAACAGCGCTAGAATAGGAAAGATTTTGCAAGACGCATAAATCGTTTGTTTACAAACAGAACGACTCGGCGTACTGATTGCGTAGGCTACCTACACTCAGATACTAGGTAAGATACGGAATCCGAAAAACAACCTCGGCAAAAATTACGTTCCTTTCTGTACGTTACAAGAATCCTTTAAGAAGCACGGTCGTCCTTTAGAACGTACGTACACTGTCTTACGGATGCTAGAATTACAGTAATTATCGACAATTCTTCTGATAATGACAAGATAATTAACAAGTTTTGCTCCCTTGTTTGTTGACATGAATGTTAATAAAGCTATTTTGACATTGTAGATTGTAGATAAACGAATCGTGGTGGCTACTTAGGCATTGCGAAAATACTTTACTTACTGGCCAGGTCAATGTTCCTCAGACTTTGATAGAAAACAGCTTTCCTTTGTCTGCAGTAAGTAATTGGATGTTCTTTTGACATGATTATGAGTATATAGTATATTTCAGAATTTACATAATTAAGTATAGTATTAATATGTGGTATATATATATATTTAGACCTTATTGAAATCTATGTATGATGCCGTGAACTGATAAATGTTTAGGTGTGAAGTACATAATTTGACCTTCAAATGTTAAACGACAAAGAAAAGTTGAACCGACCAACACACGCAAACAGGCTGTGTTTCAGTAAACCCTAGACAGTCTGACCAAGCTACCAGGTATAAAGAATTTCTAGAGTTTACTGAAACACAGCCGTTGAAAATAAACTATGACTAGCGAATCAGGTAGGTTAATTACTCGTATCATTAGGTTAAGGGAAATGACATAGTGATTTGGTCTACGTACTAAACCTACTTACTCATACGAGTATTAGTCGTGTGTCAGTGTGTTTAACCCTTTTTCAGCCCAGCAGTTGAAAAATGAAAAACGAAAGTCAGTAAGTATTGCTTCTACAAATTTAAGACGTTTGATTGACGGTATGTGGTCGATATTGAGCCTCTTCCTGAAATAGTGTTAACGCCCAAAACAGGAAAGGAAAGTAGGTACAAAACTGCCTTGAATAATAGCTCAATGACTTGCATCTATTTATAATGCGTTATTGTTAGTACCGTATTGTCTTTTATTAATATGAACCTTTCATATAAAGACGTTGTAATTAACCTGCGTTTGTTTTGACTATCATTTATTGTGTGCTTGTGTAATTTTGTATCGGAACCTAGTCGTAGTATGCGCCATTCATTTACCTGGCATTCTCTACACGTTGTTTTTTAAATACGTTTATGAGTTCATGACTGTTTTTTATTGTTTAAGATGTTTAGCTGCATGTTAATGTTCGTACATTGGGAATATTTATGATTGTTTACAAATGAGGTTAAATGTTAAGTGTTCGGTAACTTTTCGTTTGTAACTATAATATGTTTGTATAGGATATGCCGTAATGGTGATGGCCAGATGTCATATTAATTTACAGCTATCCCTTTGACACTAATGTAGGTAACCTCTTTCTTACGTCAGTGTTACCCAAGCTTTGCTGTGACTGTGACTGACACGTTTGGTACCTTCTCGTAGGTTATAAATCTGGCATCTGATTGGGACAATCTCAATCCGTTTATTAACGCGGATTGACACGCAATTTTGCCGTGTCACCCGCGTACAGGGTCTTGGCACGACGCACACGCATTCTGGGCAAATCACTCCTTTAACACCTCACAGCATCAAGTTTGTCAATGCCTTAACTCAATTCTAGACTCTATAATGCTTGTATTAAAGTACAAGTTTACAGTGCTTGGAAATGTATTTAATACTGTTTATAGGTTATGAAGCGGAATGCCACTGGACAATATTCTACGTAACGTGTTTTCGGGGTTTTATTTTTGGGTGTGGAAGGTAAATGCAAGTGCAGTCGAGTCGAAGGCTTGTACGTTTGTTCTATCGGCACGTATGTTCTATGGAGACAGATCTACAATAGAATAAAAATACTGAGTCATTTTTTATCACTGTAACAAAAAAAAATGGGGAATGTTATTACGTCAGAGACATGTATTACGAATTTAATTCTATGTATGTATGTCGAGTGCAATTTGAAAAAAGCTTGATTAACTAATTAGGCCATAAGACGTTCTACGGGTTAAGCCCGCGACCGTCACAAGTTGTGCAAACTCAATACAGAACTTGAATATATATATTATCTTTATTGTGTTATTACCGTTGTGGTAATTAATTTCTGACATTTAAACAAAAGCACAGAGCTGATGTTCTGCAAACCATTTAGCCCTTGCAGCCAAAATCCATCAATTACGGCTGTTATACAACGCGCCAACCCTAAATACGAGTTTATAATTTATGAAGAAACCGATTTCAAATTCTTTTTCGTTATTTGAAAGAAGATACTTTCAGCATAATCTCGTAGGAATTTATAAAACAAAAATACATGCAAAGGTGATTAAATCACAAACTTAGTGTGTTGTGTTTTTTGACGATAAAAAAAAAGAAAAACTAGGTAGAGCTACAGTTATATTTTTCCTGTAAAACATACATTGATATCAATGTTATGAAATAATTTTATATTTTTTCCATTGGTAAACTTCGGAGATAAGGGGGGGGAACGGTATTTTTCTTACATTATCCCTCATAAAACAAAAATGACTCAACGTAAAAAAAATTGTTTCTGAATATGCAACCCAAGCCCTTTCATGACACCCCACTCGACATATTAACTAGACTCAAATTTTGAACCACCATTACCATCACCATCTGTCATTTTTCACAGAAAATAAAATAAATATTTTAAAAAGTTATGTCTATGTATATAGGTAAGCCTTCTTTATAACTAATCCAAATTTCAAATCGATAGCATAAGTAGTTCTATATTTAGCGATGTGACAGACAGACTGACAGACAAAGTGAAACCATAAGGGTTCCTTTTTTACCATTTTGGTACGGAACCCTAAAAACAATTCCATGATAGTAATAGGCGTAGATGTGTTCTCGCACGCGGGGTTATCAATCTTGTCGCAGTGCTAAGAGCCTCGTTAACTGGTGGTTTGTTTAATTTTTTGCTAAGGGTAATCAACACTGGCTTTTATATCGCCATTCGTCTCCGGTGCGTTGGAGTTAACGTGGATTTTTATTTTATAAGATACTAGCTTTTGCCCGCGCCTAGTCCAGCTTGTCTCGCTTATTAACTTCTAGCTCTGATTTCGTCCTCTTCAGAGACTTATTTCGGAATCAAAAATATATTGTTTTAATTCCACTAATAGACTACTCCTATTTGTATATCAACATTCATCTTAATCCGTTCAACTTGTGATATGAATGGTTCAATTAGTGTACTTCTTTTGTATGTAGATTTGTAGATACAGAAAGTAGAACTCTCCTATTTATACAATTTTGCATCATTATCATTACTATTTTATAAAAATGGGATTGTTGTTGGCCAGCTTTTTTTTTAACCTGACTGTGGCTTTATAGGCCGGCCTAATAAAGCGATAGGAGAGCGCGGTTGGAGGGTAGCTTGGGGAAAATCCAGAGGAAAACCTCTGACACGACCACGCGGGTGGTTTTGAACACTGGAATACTCTAAGAGTTTGCGATCCGTTGGCTAGCATCTAGCCAGGGGGCAAAGGTAAGGCCGACGGTAATAGCGAGCTCACGCAGAAGATGCCTATGCATATTATTATGTCACGAATATGTCATACGGTCGGGTTAGAAGGACGGAGAGTTCTGTTTCTGTAATTTTGGCTATGTTAAAAAGGCCTCTGTCCATAAGTTTACTTCGTTTTTCATGCGATTTCCTGTTAGAATAAACGAAAAGTAGCAGATAGCTCAAGAAAATTAGATTCAAATGTATGGAAAATTTGGCAAAATTAATGGAGAACTTTTATCTATCAGGATATGTAGGTTATAGGACAAAGTTCAATTTTATCCACTCTCCCCCCCCCTCCGGGGCGAGCGTCACCCCCCCCCACCCGTGAAAGTGTCCCGGAGCGCGGTATTTTCCATTTTAAAAGAAAACCGTACACGATACATAAAAAGTGTACAGGAACGAAATAATCCTTGATAAATTAGCTATAAACCTCTACTACATACAAAAGCGATATCACTCATAGTTTCAGCGCAAACTGCCACCAAATACGAACGTTTTCAAAAAATTATCGATATTTTTTGCTGTAAGTTTAGTTTTCTCAAAAACTTCACACATTACCGCCAAAATATGTATAACTAAAGTAAAGAATAGAATATGCTCTTTATAAAAAGGTATAATTCATTTCTAAGCACTTTCATTTACCGTTGCTGTGCTGTTTTTTAAATTTAATTCATTCGGCCATACAGCGAAATATAAATGTTCATACTAGTTCAACGGTGGTACTAAAATACCATATTCTTCTTATATGTTTTCCTGTAATCTGTAGGTATAGGACTATTTTCTGTATTTTTTATATATTTTTATGGCCAGTACTTTAGGAGATAAGAGGGGCCGGAGAAATGGTCAATTTTCGCCTATTTTCTTAAATAACTTCAAAAATGTTTATTTTAAAATTATGAAAAAAATATATTTGATATCCTTATAATGAACCCTTTCATTTGATATATCACACAATATAGTTCGCAATATATATATTTTTTGTATATTATGTACACCCCACAAGTACCTCCCATGTTTAAAAATGTATTTATTTACGTAACACATCCGTATTTGGGACACCGATTTACATATGTGTGCCAAATTTCAACTCAATCAGTCCAGTAGTTTTGGAGAAAATTGGCTGTGATAAACGGACGGATACACACAGTCGAATTAGTCGAGTCCGTTTATTACAGTCAATTTTCTCCAAAACTACTGGACTGATTGAGTTGAAATTTGGCACACATATGTAAATCGGTGTCCCAAATACGGATGTGTTACGTAAATAAATAAATTTTTAAACATGGGAGGTACTTGTGGGGTGTACATAATATACAAAAAAATATATATATTGCGAACTATATTGTGTGACATATCAAATGAAAGGGTTCATTATAAGGATATCAAATATATTTTTTTCATAATTTTAAAATAAACATTTTTGAAGTTATTTAAGAAAATAGGCGAAAATTGACCATTTCTCCGGCCCCTCTTATCTCCTAAAGTACTGGCCATAAAAATATATAAAAAATACAGAAAATAGTCCTATACCTACAGATTACAGGGAAACATATAAGAAGAATATGGTATTTTAGTACCACCGTTGAACTAGTATGAACATTTATATTTCGCTGTATGGCCGAATGAATTAAATTTAAAAAACAGCACAGCAACGGTAAATGAAAGTGCTTAGAAATGAATTATACCTTTTTATAAAGAGCATATTCTATTCTTTACTTTAGTCATACATATTTTGGCGGTAATGTGTGAAGTTTTTGAGAAAACTAAACTTACAGCAAAAAATATCGATAATTTTTTGAAAACGTTCGTATTTGGTGGCAGTTTGCGCTGAAACTATGAGTGATATCGCTTTTGTATGTAGTAGAGGTTTATAGCTAATTTATCAAGGATTATTTCGTTCCTGTACACTTTTTATGTATCGTGTACGGTTTTCTTTTAAAATGGAAAATACCGCGCTCCGGGACACTTTCACGGGTGGGGGGGGGGGGTGACGCTCGCCCCGGAGGGGGGGGGAGAGTAGATAAAATTGAACTTTGTCCTATAACCTACATATCCTGATAGATAAAAGTTCTCCATTAATTTTGCCAAATTTTCAGCTAATTTCACTGAACTAAGAGATTAGTTTCTTAAAATAACAATTAATAACAAACCTCCATACGTGTAAATTCAAATCTGGTTCTACTGAATATGTTAAATAACCTTGTTACACCCATAAATACCCAGCACCCATTAAAGATTTTTAATTGGTCGAAGACATCCATAACATTCTTACACGTTATAAATTATCACTAGGAAATTGATAATAAAAAATGTCACATCTATTATAAAAAAAACTACACAAAAACATACATAAATAAAACAGGCGGACATCAAAATATAAATTAACGCGTGTCGAACATAAATTATGTCACCGGTAAATATATAAATATATACATTGTATTGTAGGATATGGCCAATAGAATCGAACTGTTAGTGAAATTTCAAACAGGAAAAATTGCCAAGTTGTTAGGTATATAAATAAATGCAAAAGTTGGATTGCTCCCGTTAATTTAGACGTAAGTTGATGGCTCTTTATGTATACTGTACTATAGTGACAAATATATATACCGTACATATAATATGTGTACAATACTGAACATAGGGTCGACACTTACGTTACTGTTTTCATGCGGCAGCGTATCAGAAAGCCAAGTTTAAACGAAGAAAACTGGCGACGCAGCGGCCGTCTATATTACACGAACTATTTGGAGCCACTTTTAACCCCTACGTAACTCAGAATCTATTTAACATAAACATATGAAATTTGGTTAATTTATTAAAACCCTTAACGCTAACTAGAACCCCAAATTTCATGAATATAGCTCCATCGGTTATTAAGATACAAACATCTAAAAATCAGTGACTGACCTAACAACAAAAACCTAACCCACCTCCAGATGACCTAGCAAGTTGAAATTTGACCCAGCTGGGTAAAAGTTATGTAGTGTTTTTTTACGATTTGTAATATTTGCCAAAACAGTTTTTATTTACACACTAAGCGCCTATCGAATATGTAATAGTATAAAAGATTTTTAGTTTCAAAATCAACTAGAGATTTGAACCGCATAGTATAGAAGAGAAAGGTCAGACCTAAATTTCGGTACAAAAAGTAATGATATCCCATAAAAAACATAAATGTGAAATGAGAGCCAAGTTCAATATTAAGAATATGTGTCGATGTTGACTTCGCCGACAAAAGAATTGAGATTTTCAACACAGAACTTGGCACCCATATCTTTTGTTGGCGAAGTCAGCAACGACGCATATTCATAGAATTGAACTTGGCTCTCATTTCAGATTTATGTTTTTGATGGGTTGTTTTTTTCTCTGGCCTACTTGTATCACCAATATGGTTTAGTCTTGTGGGTTATAAAGTAAAACTTAAATAGTCACTTCCACTAACAATGGGAAAAGGCATATGATTATCATCACGCCTTATACATTTTAACTTTGTTTGGGAAGTTGATCGACCATTTTAAAATAGTTGGACTGTGGACTATTGCCAGTTCCCTCTGGGCTGTGCCCAGTAGTGGGACATTTATTAGGCTAATGATGAGGAAGAATTTGTACATAGAGTCAACATTGATTTTGCAAAGTCTGTTAAATTCTCGGGTCAACTTAAAATGGTCACTTAACGAGTGTCGTCTAAATGAAGTCCTAAATCATTATAACCAATAAACGATGGCATTTATCAAAACGTACCGGTCCATGCAGTAATCTCATCAAAACGTCCTATGTTGTAAGAACGTCTACTATACATACGTCCTTTTTTCACTTTAGGTTATAGTAATGGTTACACGAAAGCTTAATGGCACCATCTCAGGCCATAGATCAACTTGTTGGAAATTTATTTACTGTATTCGTATTTAAAATTATGTTTCTTAATGTTGTGCCGAGAAGCTTCCGCGTTTGCGTCTCTAAAAAAATAAACGGTGTGTTTCGATTAGGTGTTTTAAACACGCTACTGAGGTAAACGTTCCAAAAGTTCCAATGTTGTAACAATTGACATCCTGTATGAATTAAGACTAAAGGTGACCAGTACTGAGTACCTAAACCTCTATACAGGGCATGTGCTTGTACCTATATTTTGACAGATTTCCAGACCTGTGCCGAACTTTTTACATTACAATTTCAAATTTGGTCACGGATAAATATATATTTCCTTAAATGACTACCAACTGACTGCTCTTTTATATACCCAGCATCCGGCTTATCTATTCGTATTTCTACCAACGTGGGTCACTCTATTTTTTCATGACCAGTTTTCTACTACAAAAAAAAATCTATGATATTTATTGAATTAGTGTACAGAAACAGGATTTCGAAATAGTACCTGAACATAGTAAAAGGAATTTATAGGTAAAAATACATAAATATTAACATACTGCTGTAAAAGGTGGGTAACACAGTAGTAAAAACCATTTTTTCATACAAATGGTGAGACATCCAAGCCAAGGACCACTGAGTTACTCGATTTATTTAGCTGTGCTTCATTAATTACCAAAACTATCAGAAGTGATACTGCAATTAAACCTCTTTCTAAATAACAATATAAAAATATGAAGTGAGGGCCAAGTATTCCAAAAACTTCATTAAAAAAACCGGCCAAGGGCGAGTTGGACTCGCGCACGAAGGGTTCCGTACTAGTATCTATAAAACAGCAAAAATAACTTAACCAAAATTACAGTTAAATCAACCTATCTCAAAAACTATAAGAGATACTTTGATCAAACCAAAAATCGTTGAAAGAGTTAATTAGCATGCATCACCTCTATTTTTTTTAGAATTTTATACCCCGTAGTTATAAAAATAGAGGGGGGGGGGACATACTTTTTACGACTTTGAGAGCTGATATCTCAAAAACCGTTCACTTTAAGAAAAATGTTTTTTAGAAAACTTTATATCATTTTAAAAGACCTTTCCATTGATACCCCACACGGGTATGTACATCGAAAAAAAAATTTTCATCCCTCAGTTACATGTATGGGGGGCCCCACCCCCAATTCTTTTTTTTACTATTTAGTGTCATAATTTTGTAGCGGTTCATACAACACATATTCCCATCAAATTTCATCACTGTAGTACTTATAGTTTCCGAGTAAATCGGCTGTGACAGACGGACAGACGGACAGACGGACAGACGGACAGACGGACATGACGAAACTATAAGGGTTCCGTTTTTGCCATTTTGGCTACGGAACCCTAAAAAAAGGTCTGAAAATTATGTACATGAAAAAGTAGAATGGCCGCAGTAACTATCTAGGCTAGGTACATTGTTCATCAATAAAAAAAATACTGCAAGTTAAAACCTATGAATATTTAACAACTTTATAATAAAATTCAATCGATATGTTTACAATATAACCACGCAATGTTTTATTTATAGAACAACAATGATTAAAAACAATTCTCGACTTGGTACAAATCATCGACTAGATGTTATCGCGGGCTCGATTCATCATTCGGAACTAATGTATTCAATTGAATTGAAACTAGTTCGACTGTACGCTCCTTTGTGGTGCCGATCCTTTTTATTAGGGTTTCGTAGTAAACAAGAGAAATCCTTATAGTTGCGTGGGTACGGTGGATTAATTGGATAGCTCGTTCAAAAATACTGTGTGGTTTCTAAAACCATATTTTGATGCAGGAATCCGTTTGCGTGATATTAACTGGCACTGGAATTAGATTTGTGTTCTGCCTAAAGCTTTTAGAAACAGTCATGAGTTTATGTAATTCGTTATGGTCAAGTGTCAGCTAAATGGTGAGTACTTACTGGGCGTGTGAAAAAAATCATGGTGTTAGTATATATTATGAATTTAAAAGGAAAACTATCAAGCGTAAGTAGCCGAACTTAAGAAATGTATTTGGAAAGAAAAGTTATCGCACAATTTCCATTGGTTACAAAGATAATGTTAGCTATTTGTTCATAGTTTGCAAACATTTAAGTTCGTATAATGTAACGGGTGGACTACTAAGGAACCTTACATCGCGCGTGGCCCGACATGCACTTGGCTAATTTTTTAAGCTGCTGACGTAGACAAACTAAACGTATGATTATTATGAATTTTAGTCTCTCAATATTTCGAATCTTTTTTCGAAATATTGAAGTGACTATCTACGAACACAGAGGGTCTACCGCGAACTGTAAACGAAGTTTTCCCTCTCTGTCGCACTTGAAAATCTGTACGTAAGTGTGACGGAGAGGGAAAACTTCGTTTGTAGTTCGCAGTAGCCCCTCAGTATCGTTGCACCAAAACGTAATTCTTGGTGTAGCTCATTTTGAACTAGAAACTGACGGCGGATGAAACGGCCAGTGAATGAAAAAAAAAACAAGAACGATAAATGATACATGAAAACTGCTATAGGTTTTTGGAATATTCTGCAAACATTGTAAATACCACAGCATGCATGATTAATTAATACTAATTTCAATATCTTGTCGAAACCCACTTTTTGAATGCCACCCGCGCTGAGCATTAAATAAAATTATGGACCTACTTCGTAATTATAAAGCCAAGACTATTATAAATCAATGAAATGCCTTTAATTGTAAAGTCACTCGGTCAAATATTGAATTAAACGACTAGGTATTAAGAAGTCTTATGTTTTCAAAGTCCCAGGGATTGAGCGTATTGATCGTGTTGCTGCAAATCCGTATTTATTACTATTGGAATAAAGTTCAATAATGAGCAGTGAGTAAATATCAGTGTGTGGTAGGTAATGGCAATAGGGAGGTACCTTCTTGGATATTCTTACTTGTGAAATAAAGTTTTGAGAATTTACGTATAATTATTTCTAAATTTACATTATTTTATTAATTTTAATAACACTATGTCTGAATGTATGTAGTTTAGTAATTTACGACACGTCCTGTCCGCGGTAGCCTAAATTACCGCAGCTAAACTTTGATGGCCCTTAAGTGACATGTAGTTCCGCACACAAGACACCTAAGTCATGGACTGTTTTGTTGTCTGGCATTATTCAACTTCACGTACCTCGAGAGCTCAGAAAGGTCACTCCGGCGCAAGTTCATTTAACTCTAAAGGCCGTGTCGACAAAAAACGAACAGTGAGTTTAAATAGTCCTTCACGTGAGAGCAAGGGAGACGGTAATAATTTTATTGGTATTTTATGATGCGTCATTGTTGTTGGATATGTGATTTTAGGATCGACAAAAATAATCCTTATTTTTAGTACTATAAATATCAACTTTGGACAATTATGTGTTAATTTGTGAGGTGGTGGTAGAATTTCCGATGGTTCATAATAAAGGAACCTATTAAATGATACCTACATATTTCTAAATATAGGGATAATTATTGTATAAACTCTTTTTTGTAACAACACTCGAAATGCCTGTATACATGTGTAGCAGGAAAACTAGTG
Organism: Epiblema foenella; assembly: GCA_963556455.1. NCBI lineage: Eukaryota > Metazoa > Arthropoda > Insecta > Lepidoptera > Tortricidae > Epiblema > Epiblema foenella. The sequence goes on along the minus strand of OY747096.1, from coordinate 26,051,947 downwards.
GCTCAATCCCAATTTTTACTACGGAACCAGTCGGTTTCAAGACTTTGAAGTACTACATTATGTTTCAAACCTTTTACTCTGGTTGGTGTAGAAGTTGACTGATCAACCTCAATACTACCAACACAATGTTGATAAGAAATGAGTCCAAGCAGGATTCCTCAAGATTGCTGGCATCTTTCCTGGTATGCTCTGAGTGTCTGCGTGATATGAGATCATACGAAAACATTGTAGATCGTGTCGTGTGCCTTCAGAACCTGCATATTGCATAAACGTATGTTTATGTGGCCCTCACTGTGAAGTTTTAAAGAATAACCCCTTCTTCATAAACGTCCAGCCATCAAACCTATTTCAATTAGTCGCTAAAATTCGTTTACTTGTCCTTATCTATCACTTTGAAACGTGCACTTGTGAGACAGTGACAACAGACAATTTACGTGTAGCAGTTTTGTTAAGTTTTAATATATAAGGGGGTAATACTTAGTATCCGCTTTCGCCGTAATTGACCTTTTCCCAGATTTTACGCGACATATTTGGACGATTACCTCGAAAACTTGGTTCGTTCTAGATTCCAACAATTTTGGTTTAAAGTGCTCAATAAGCGCTATTATTTTCATTCTTGGGATATTTATTGATGTCACGGTTTCACTTTTACTAAAACATGCTCGCTTGAACTTTTCACATTTAATTATCTTTTTTCACCTTTAATTTAATTTAATTTACTGTTATCGACATTATGATCTATAATGTCTTAATATTACGTTACGAAAGTGTTGATGTCTTTACTACCACAAATAAATACTTATCGCATTAAAGTGGAGTACTCCAATCCATTGAAACAGTTCAAATAATAAAAAAAAGACATTGGTCTGGCAGGATACTGGCAGATCGCTAGGTTTTTTTTTAATTTATTTAGGTAAAAAACAGTTACATTTTAGGATGTTCAAGTAAATAAAGATTGAGTAATAGACATAGGGTGCAATAACTTAAGATAACATTACATATGAGAATTCAAGAGCGATAATAAAGCGATCAACAGGTAAAGGTCGTTATGGTTTAAATACACGTGGGCACATACATAGTGTCAAGTAAACCAAAATAAAAAAAAACAATCGTGTTCCGGATTATTTTTTACAAACATCTATATTATTTAAAGGCCTAATAGGTCCATAGATACTCTGGATGCCTATGTGCATTGAATTTATAGAGCATCGGACTCCCAACGGACTATTTTCTGTTTTATATTTTTATTTTGGCCCTTTGAAAAATGTTGTCAACATGACAGTCAACAAGGTCACGATTGTCACGAACTTGATGAACCCTTGCCAATTCATTCAAGTTTATACTAATATTAATAATACAAGCTAGGAGTTTTATTACATGTAAACGTGACAACATTTCCTGTTCAGGGTTTAAAAAACGAGTTGATTTTATCACAGTGTTTAGCTATCAGCTTGCAGCTATTTATCATGTACTGGCTTCGTTGTACTTTGTATGTTTAAAATGAGTAAAAAGTACTTAATAGAATTACATTATATGAAAACGCTCGTAGAAAATGTATGTTTTTTGCCATTGGTCTAGCGAGTAAACTTTGTGGTATAATAAAGTGTGCTTATATGTACTGATGAACATCTCCGTTAGTGGTCGAGTCATAAATCTCGGTCACATTACTATAGCTACCGCTTGAGATCCTATAGTTTTAGAAGATTTACGATTCTCCTTTTATGTTGCGTTAAATTTTGAAAGTGGGTTAGTATTTTTATCTGACTGTAGCAAAAGGAACAGTTATTGTGAATATAAATGGAATAATTTTCAATTTTCCCTAGAAGTTCCAGGTCAGAATTGTAGATATAATTTGCTTTGTATATTTTTAAACATGTAATCTCAACGTCTTAAACATTTAATTACCGCCGCTATCGGAACATCTTAGGATATCTACATATATTGGTATTAACTATGTAGGTATATAAACTACTTGAATTACGCAGTACAACACAGATATCAAACCGGTTAGTCAAAAAAATATACTTCGATTTTTCTTAAATGGAGACATCAAATTCTTCGACACCATAAAAACCACATCAACACCAATTCCAATCAACCCAACAAAGGAATCCCGTCCCACACCGAAACGAAACTGTAAAACAAATTCTGATCCTATCAGATTTAATATCTTAATTAATGTAATTATAAATCATAATTTGCATTTGAATAGGACAATAAAAAACACTATTTTAATTTATTTTTTCCTAAATCAATATGAGACCCCCCAAAATCATGGATTAAAACATTAGCATCACTAATAAGGATGTCAGTCGGGTAATGACTGGATTTCGATGATAAATCGGTAGCTGGAAGCTATCACATTGAATAAATTATCGATTAAATCTCTTAAAGATAGACTATGGGCTTCATTCGGCGGCGCCTCTAGCTACGTAGCTTGAGTAATGAAATATTGTTCATGTTTATTATTTGCTTTAGGGTGTTTTAATTTATTATATTTGTCAGTATGTAAAAAAACTTATTTCTTATGGTGCTGTAGTTACGTACGATTTTACGTCGTTTGCATTTTGTTTTAGATCAAAGTGGCAGGTTAATCGGATTTGTCAGAAATCATAATTATTAGAGCGACCAATTTGTAACTATAACTTATTAAATTATTATCTTTATTATTTCAACTGGAAAATGGGAATATTTATTGAAGATTGCTATAAAGCATAAAGCTTCTATAAAGAATAAACTCGACAATTTGTCTAACACTTTAAAACACCAATAAACAGAATGAAACCAATAAACTAACGGACAGTATCAATTTTATTACAACACTAGAAATTCAGTTAATGATTGGCGCCTCTGAGTTACAACCGGTTTTTGTAAAACCAAGTGTGAACACGATTTAGATAATCGATAAAATATAGATAACAGGACTTATTACCGTGGGAATTTTCAACGGCGAACTTGTGCGGCTTAAAATGCCTTCAGACTTTTTGTCTATTAGCTAAATCTCTATTTCTTTCTTAGTCTTGGATGTTTTATCTATTATGCATTTAAAGTTTAAATGTTTACATTTTAAATATATCTACCAAATTACCTACACATAGAACTACTTTCGTACATCGTCGTCTAGTACCCATATAGTACGGGTTTGGCTTAGTTAGGGACTAAGTCGATTTGTATTCAATTGTCTACAATTTTATTTATCTAATTAATTACGCTTTTGAAATATGTAGGCATCTGAAAACCCAAAATTTTTCGTCATAGGATTAGGGTTGATGTTGACTTGCATCATCACAGATTTTCACGTGAAATCCCAATCATCAAAACACCTTTCTATATTAATATAATTTATAGCAGCTATTTATCATGGTGAGCGATAGTTTGTCGCGGGACAACGGAATGATTAATAGTGTTTTTGACGACCCTACCCACACGCTGCCCACTGTGCCATACTTTGACTATGAATGGTAAGCGTGTTTGTATGTCTTTTACGGCTAAACTGCCAATACAATTATGAAACGATTTAGCACAATTTCCCGTTCAGTAACCGGTAGTATAATAGGGTAAGTCCGGGGTAGTTGGCCATAGTTTTTCTTAAACGCTGTAAAAAAAAAATCTTACACATTATTATAAAAATCTGTATTTGTAATTAAACGTTCAACATTAAATTTTGACATTTTAAACAAAAAAGTGACATTTTCCAATTAGATCAACCTTAAAATAATTGTTTTCAAAAATTCACAATTTTTAGAATCTCTCTCTGGGGATCTGGGTATGATGGCCAAGCCGTTAGAGGAAAGATGGCCATAGGTTAATTCTAGCTGTAGCATAGTTAATTGGTCTAAAGTGTTTCGTAGTAATTTTCGCCGTATCCGCGGCATATCCTTTTCGTTTGTCATTATTTTCAGATTTTTACACGATAATACTATTAATGGAACATCGGCGCTACTTTCAAGAAGCTTTTCTTATAAACGGACTTCAACTGGCTATCTCTCCTTATTTTGTGGGAGAGATGACTACACCTAAAATTAAAAAAAATTGAAAGCACGACCCGTTTGATTTTGAGGATAGAACATGCGTTACTAATATGCTTAGCAATAAATACAATAATAATCATTATAAATCAAATCTAACTTCACATCCACATGAAACACGAACTCCTTAGAAAATATTTACACTAGACAAAACAATACACAAGAATTTTCCTTACTTTTCGATTTTATTTCATTAAAGTTTTCGTCGTACCATAGCTACCACCTGCGACGCGAAGCGAACCGAACAGTAACTAGCAACGTCTAGTCAAATCTTTTATGAAATATTTCGATGGGCCATCTCTACCTTATGGCCAACTACCCCGGAATTACCCTAGTAACTTAATCAAACATATCGAACCCTCTGTAACTTCAATGTTTAGAATACAGTTGTGTCAAATATTTTTGAGTGGTCTATACTTATATGAATGGCGCTTCTACTACTTACTTTACTGCACATGCACATAACTAATAATGTAGCGTATGATGATGTATATTGTATAGTAGGTAACTTTACCTCACGGACGAGGGTGAGCCATAGTAATTGTGACACATACAAACACATAGACAATGTGAACGTATAGCTCCTACGCTGACACATACATAGATAAATGTGCATAAATAGCTCAATATTTCAACACAGAACCATGGCTCACCCGCATTCGTGCGATAGAGAGAGAGTCGTCGCCGTCAGCCGTTTGGCGTCTAATTTCTCGTAGAATTAGTGAAACGTTTTCCACCCCTTAAACCTTTATTAAATGAGACGATATTTGGCCTTGCCAGATTCCTTACATCCTTAACTAGGTTTATGTTTAGCTTTTTTTAAAATTGTTTTCTCGTCTATGAAATAATAGCATAAACCAGGAGGAAATTCTAATGTATTGGTCAATTAAACCATATATATTATAGAAAACTATATAACAGAGTTTATTCAGCACAAGATACAAAATAAGAGTACATCATTGACATTAGTGTCAATCATAACGTGACACGATGGAGTTGGCCAGGATTACAGTAAGGTTTATGGCACCTATTAAATGAAACCTCCAACACGCCCTCTTACGGCAAGGCCCATTCAGAGATCTGACGAAAATACTGAAGTTTGAGCTTCCAGTGTGAAGAAATGATGTAGGATTACACTACACAAAAATTACTGTGGACTGAAAAAGAAACAATGAAATGAAGTAACCGAATAAAATATTGATGAAAAATGCCTTGGTAATTTTGTCAAAAATCCTAAATATCATCGTAAAAATAAACATACATGCTGCAGATTTCGTAATTATCAACGACAGTGATGTTTTTTTTTTACTAAAAGGATATCTTTTTTATTGCTCTAAAGCAGTGACCGGACAAATTTTTTATGAGTGATCCAGTGTTCCAAAAATCAATTAAAATGTACTAAATATTTACGAAATTACGTGCAGAGCTTGCGTAGAGAGCGGGATGGTTAATTGCATATTCACGCATGTGAGAGGGGGTCATGCAAATATATAGGCAAATATGACAACTCAATGACTTCATTGTCAATAGCCTCACGAATATAGTGATACCTATACAGAGTTACAGTTTTACTCTGACCTGTCAATTCAGTAAGAATCGCACGGACGTATACTGCCTCTTTGGCCGCTTCAGTCAAAGCAATATACTCCGCCTCGGTGATGAAAGTGTGATGCAAGATTGCTTGTAACAAACCCAGAAAATCACATTCCTACCTAGCTTAAACAAATATCCCGTGTATGATTTACAATCCGCCCCGTTAGCCCAATCAGTCTCAGTAAAACATAAACACGAAATTTATCATGCTCAGCACTTTTCTTGTACACCAGACCCAAATTCATTGTTCCTTTTAAATAACGCAGTACTCGTTTGGCCGCAGCAAAATGTTCCGCTGTATAGCTTGTATTATACTGACTAAGAAAACTAGTAGCAAATGAAATGTCAGGTCTAGATGTCACAGACAAGTACATCAAACAACCCACCAGGAGTTGGTATGGCAAACTAGTATCGTGGGTAACGCTATCATAAAACTTACCTGCATCTAAGGCCGCCTTTACACCTGTAAGTTTTACTTACGGAAGTCACTTACGTAAGCGACTTACGATAATTTTTCAAGTGTAAATAGTTTTTGTAAGTGACTTATTGTAATTTCTCACAGCTTACGTAAGTTGGAAAATTACAGGTCTAAACACGTTCGAGTTTGTTTACGGAAGCGACTCACAGCTTATCGAATCGTATTGATAAGTTGAGAAATTACGCTACAATGTCCGGTTCAAAACAAAAAGAAAATAAGATCTGGTCACCTGACGAGGTGGAAACTTTCATTACTGCTCTTGAGGCACGTCCCATACTATGGGACTACAAAAATAAGGAGTACAAAAACCGCGTAAAAACTAACTTATTACATATTGAACTCAGTGAGATATTTAGCACCACTCCAGAGGAAATAGTTAGAAAATTTAATTCTTACAAAGTTAAAAAATTGGTCTCGGTCTTCCATTCTTAACTCCGTTAAAAGATTTTCAAATGCACCTTTTGCCATTCTTCTTTCTAGCCATGGTTTTATCCAGCAGTTTCTTTTCTTTTGCTTTCGACTATTTGATAAAATTATGTATGCAGCAGCTGCTTGAACGTGACGACTGTGAGAAGGCATTTTTGGGAAGCTAATGTAAATGGGCGTGTAATAATTTCTGCACACAACTTACGTAAGCATTATTTACGTAAGTATTTATTGCAAGTGTAAATGCAACTGGAAGTAAATTATGTAAATATTATGCAAGTAACTTACAGGTGTAAAGGCGGCCTAAGGGTATCTTTGCGACTTTACAGTCGCTCTTAGAATATTAGTCTATAAATAGCAAAAGGTGAGAGTATTGACCATACCGTTCATTATCGCTGGCAATTTGTCAATGGTCACCGTCTGTCGGTGACGGTGACAGGAACTTATATCACTATTGTCACGGTGACGCTGATTTAACAGTAATTTCAGTTTGAAAATCGTTGCCAATGCTATGGCATGTAGTTCTATGCCTCGTTTACACGAGTTAAGTGTTGAAAGTCCAGTATCGTATTTTTAACGGTATTGTGCGAATGACAAGTAGAGAAGAAATGACTGGTTTTTTTAAATTAATGCCTACTCGGGAATGGGTTACAGACAATTTAAAATTGATTCATAGTCAACATGATTTACGCACTCACTACTACAAGTGAAATCAAAATCAAAATGTGTGTATTTGTCAGATACTTAGGTTGACTGGTAGAGAATGCATTAAGTCCTTCTTTTATACGATAATTTTTACTTTTGTGCAGTAAAAATTAAATAAATACATACTTCTGCACACTTCAGGCTGAACTCAAAAATGTTTGAACGTGCACTCTAATGCCATGACAATAGAGTCGTGCTCACAGATGTTTGCGAGCACCTTGCTTGCTCCGATTTATCTGATAACGAACGAACCTAACCTAAATTGCAAGTTTCATGTCGGAAGATTGGAACCGTTTTTATAAATTAACGCATTATTTTTAGTTTTTTTTTTTGTGAAAGATAGTACGTTGTGTTAAACAATGTAAATTGGAAAAGTGTGCATGTAAAAACATAAATGAATATTCAGTTTTGTTTTTAATATGATCACCATCTGCTCGATCGGGAAAGCAGCGCACGGTAGTGGGCAAAGCAGGGCTTAGAAATGTCAAGTGTGAAAAAGAAGTTAGAAAAGTTATTGTGATAAAAACTTAATTCGTAATTATAAATCTTTAATAAGGACATGACAAAAGAATTCTCTTTAAATGTCGTTTCTTTGATTACACGTATGTTTTTAGTAGTTAGTGCTTGTGATTTCGTTTGATATTAGAATATATAAATAATAAAATAAAACTTTGCTTACAGAGCAACCATGTTGGTTTCTTTCTAAAGCCAATCCACACAAATAGGAGACTAATAATCTTGTATGCATGTAAGAAATATTTCCAAAATACAGGATATTTCATAAATCTAGTTTTTAGGTAAATAAGTCCTACATACCTATATGTCTACTATTACGTACTTTGTAGGTATGATAGTTTCACACAAATATTTATTTTTATAATCCGATTTAACGTTTGCGCCAGACTTGCTCTGTAATCATTAAAGTAATTGATTACGGAAACCGATCACGCATAAAGAAATTAAACCCTATTTTAAGCTCTTGCAGTAGAAAATTGCTGTATGCTGTTAAAACGATTTAAAATGCACTGTAAAAGATTATCTTGCATAATCAAAAGACGACATGTCTTACATATTGTTTTTGATCAAATTGTAAATTTATAAGGTCTATGTAAAGTCGACTTTCCTACGATACTATTAGGTGAGATGCGAGATTGTATAAGTTAAATTAAGAAGTACCTTTGTCGAGTTTGAAAGTGGAGTATTTCAACGCCCACGGGTTCCGAGCTTGGTGTAAGGGATCGTATGTGCGAGAAGCAGAGGAGTTATCGTTTCTTATTCTCAGTGTTTTTTAATTAATGTAATCTTGGAATAGACTATTTGTAAATGATTTAATTGTTAAATTAAATGGGATCATCAAATTAATGACAACGACTACAAACTCGATTTAGCGTCTAAATTAAACTACACTAGCGTTGCGACCGCTTATCGTACCGAAATACGACAGAACAAAAGCGTGAAAACAAAAATACATCGCCGACGCTCGCGCATGCTTTCGGACTATCCATACATACCCAGACAATGGACCCAAAATATGAAAATATCCGTATATACCGCAGTACAGCGAGATTTTTTTGCCAGAATTTTCAATAATTGGGTCAATCAATATCAATATTTAGCAAGTGACAAGAAAATACCAACGTAAATTTTAAAGATATTATTTCTCTGTTATTCATCACTAAGGCTTGGGGATGTAATGAATCTCCCATATTACATTTTGACAGTCACAAATGACTCATAATACTAGTCTTTCGGAGATGCATTTTCAATTTTTATGTAGGTAATTTATCGTCACCATATGGTAATTTATGGATGTCAGGATGATTTTTCAAACCATAATTACAATTGCGTCATCTCCCATTTGTAAAAAAAATCTCGAATATCAATTACAGGCTTCGTATTAATTAAACGGACTCGCAAGTCGTCCGTTTATAACTAATACTCATCCTGTAATTCCCTCCTTCCATGTCTCGACAATATTGTGCTATTGCGTTTAATTCCTGAGCTGATGACACCTGCTTGCGCTATGTTGTCGCATTCCATTTTTTTTAACTCAGTCACAAATAGATCTAGACGTAAATTTTATTGGATTGGTAGGACAAGTCTTGTTGCACACGGCTGTACAGTGACGTATATTAGTGTTATAAATTGTATGAAAACATTCTATGGTATGTACAGTCCGGTTTGTTGGTCGTTAGGTGAATGTAGATACAAATTAACTTGAGCTCTATTGTGGACGACGCGGGCCCACGGTAGTACCTCTTGGATCGTAATCATAGCGTAAGGATCGGTCGACACGGTGTCTCATGGCAACGCGGTCGCGTCTAACCAGGATCTGCGTCTCGCCGAAGAACTGCCGACAACGCTCTCACCACACACTACTACTCTCAGAGGGTCTACTCCGAACTTCGTATCGTGCCGTCCCTTTCACTCGCGTGTTATACACTGTATGAGAGAAAGGGACGGCACGATACGAAGTTTGGATTTAGAAGTTCGGAGTAGCCGCTCAGGACGGGGAATCCTCTAATAAAAACACTAATTAAATCCCTCGCCTTATTTACACTAATTAACCATACACATCAAGCACTATCTATCACTGAGCTATAAACACTAACTAGGTACGAAACTAAGCACTATTGAACACTTGACTACTTATATTTCCTTTTTTTTCTTCCTTTCACTTTTACTGTACCGCTTATGTCGAAAATACTACTTGGGCGCGCGATCTCGCTCGATTCACACGAAATTTCGAGAGGATTCAAAAAGGGACAGGATGTAGACAAAAACAGAACGATTTATCTTTTTCTCACTTTGCTTGAAATTTTCTGAACAATCCTTTACTCCTCATTGGTGGTTTTCCTGTCTCGCTCTAACACCTGCATAAATATGATTGGCGCGTTCAGTCAGTGCGCAGCGCTCGTCCCGAACGCTCGACTTAATTTTTCACCTTTTCTATACGCAGATGTCAATTAGTTATTTACGTCAATCGAACTTTTCGGAGGTCAATCAGTTCAGTTTCTAATGTACAATTAAGACTACTTAATGCTACGAGAAGCGTCTTTGCGTCAATATATCACTTAATTATCGACTATCGTCTTTTTACAATGATTCATGTGGCTGTCCTTAACATCTATTATTCGTTATGAAAAGAAATAAAGAAAATACATTCATTAACGTTTATACATGTTACACATTAATGAAAAAATAATAATAAACGATGCTAAAAAGCGCCCCCTCAGCTTCATTAAGCTACCTAGCATTAAGCGCCGTGGCATTCCATGGCGAGCCGCGACGCTGGTTTTCAGTGGGGCTGGTTTCAGTTATGGAATTCTCCAGGTGGCCTACTTACTGCTGGGTCTAAGTTTTAGTGATGATGACTGATTTTTTTGATTAAATTGATTACCGCAATCGTCAAAAATATCTAACAACAGTTTATACCGCTACAATTGAGACGATTATTATTGAGTGAATTTCATTAATAAAATATAAAAGTGAGGAGATAACGTCAAATGAACCAAAGTTACTATACAAAACTGTTTTTAGATACTTGTAGGTAAGTACAGTTTCTAATATATTTGCTCAATGTTATTTATAAAATTTGTTCATCTGACATATATATTATATAGATAGCACAGGCTTTCAGGTATTGTATTCAAACTAAATTCAATAAAATTACACATGCACTACAAAGGCAAAACTGTCTATGATTTCTCATTAATTTATTTATACTTACCCAGTTATGATTTAAGTATATGAAATAATTTTATTTCAGAGTTAGAAATTTCTGTATTACCGAGACAGATTATCATCAGGTTCACGTTATTTTAGTTTTAGTTTGCAACTAATTAAACTTTAAGCATTCGAGAAAAAAATCAGTAGTCACATATATTTTCGAAGTTGACTGTAGCTAGACTAGTGGCTTCGTGCCAACAAATTTTCCGGGTATTAAACTTTATGAGACAGTTGCAATTTTTGCATAATATAGCAGTTCTAATTTGAATCAGGTCCACACGTCTAATGATTGTACAAATGTACTCACTCAAATGATTGATACTTATTCTCAAAGAAGAATTTCCTTGAAATGAGAATTAAAAAATGCTAAATAAATAAATAAACTGATGGAACAACAAACTCTTAGTTGGATTTCTGGCTTGGACTAACAGATCTTTTTATTGGAAAAGTAAAAGGCACTAGTGTCGCAACTTGCACTTTTCGCACAATATGTAATGGCTACAAAAAGTACCACTTTTTGGGTATCTGTCTTAAAAATTGATTTCGAAGAGTGTATTGATTTCTCACTATTTCCCAAGAATCTACACAAATCACGCCGGACACGTATTTTATAACATCAATAAAGTCATAACTCTTAACTAAAGTGCTAAAAGCACAATATTATAATTATCACGTACTGCTTAATATGTACTAATAGCTTTCTTATGGACCATCATGCTAGATTTAGGTCAGTAATAGGATAAGTGATCTTATTTTTATGATCTGTTAATAGTAAGTCCACTGATGAGTTTTTTATATATGTTGGTATTGGATTTGGCTTATAGATAATAGGTACATATTTGACATATTGATAATAGATTTATGCTTCAGTTACTACAATTAAACAATTACCTCTCCCGCGTTTGTCACAAAGGAATACTTTTATTCCTATATTAGGCCAGAAGGCATAATGTTGTCACAAAGGAATATAAGAGTGAAGTTTTATTTTATCGTATGGCAATTTTGTTGCCAGTTCTTGTTGCACCGTTTAGCATCATCCAGGGGTCACGTGTAGGGTAACGGTGGGTACTCCCTACGGACGTGGTGCAACTTCGACCCCCCTTGTCAATTGAGTGGGCGACTTGACTGTTAGAAGTTCTCAAGCTGCTCCAAGGACTTAACGACTGTTGCTATCATAGACAGCAGCCGGGAACACCGGCTTAAAGTGCCTTCCAAAGCACGGGAGCGCTCAGTTAGTAACCACTTAAAGCGGTCACCCATCCAAGAACTGACCCCGGCCCATGTTGCTTAACCTCGCTTAACGCACGCGGCACGCGGGCGCCGCTGGGCCACGAGCGCTCCAAAGAGTGAAGTGATTCAAAAAATTGACAGTGGGGCCTACGATAGCTTAGTTGGCATGGTATGCGGAGGTTCCAGATTCAAATCCAGCTCATAGCGAATATATTGAAAATAATTATTACGTTAGTGAACGCTCACAGGGTAAAGTTGACAGGAATAAAATATGTGTTACTGTCTCCTTTATATAACCAAAATGATGAAACCCAATCGTAATGTTCAGTGCAGCGAAGACTGAATGTTTGTTTACATTCTCGTATCTACGGAGTTTCAGTGAGCCACGTATTTATACTGTATTTACACTTTCGCAACATTCCTCTCTTATAAATAAATGACGAAAGGAAATCCCAATGACTAGCTAAATATATGGACTTGAAAATTTGCATGGTTAAGTTTTGTATTGGGATATCACTACAGAGAGCTGCATAAAAAGCATGTTTCTTGTATTGTACGTCCTTTTAGTTATAATATTATTTGTTATATATGTGTCTGTGAAAATTATACACATATTATTATTCAATAGACCAGGGGTGGGCAAACTTTTTTCATGGCGGGCCAGTAAGCTTGAAAAATTTCGGAGGAGGGCCATAATTGCAGCAAAACTGCACTTTTGTATAAAACCGCTGCTCTGGTTTTTGGCTGAACCGTCAAAAAATAATCATCGCGGGCCATGTACTAATTAATTCGATGTATCGGCGGCGGGCCGGATAAAATGCTTTCGCGGGCCGCAGTTGGCCCGCGGGCCGTACTTTGCCCACCACTGCAATAGACAGTCCCATGACAGACGGATGAAGGGTACACATACACATATACCTACAATGAATATACGGTATTCAGATGCCCGAGCGTCATATTGGTCATAAATCAATTAATAGCAATTTGAAAAATAGCAGTGAAATACAAATAGATGCTCTATTAGATACAAAAGAAGTAGGTAACGAATGAAAAACATTCAAGAACTTACTAACCCGTAAACTCTAAATAATATAATATATTAACATGCACATGACTAAATAATAATATCACTATTGAGTAATCTCGTTAAGCACAGTCTCGTTAGTGATAAGTCTTTGTAACCTAGAACTTGCATGTTGGGTTTATCTGTAAATATAAGTTGGTTAATAAATAAACAAATAATAAATAAAGAAATCACAAGTGTGCATTTCTTCGAATGCGTGTAGTAGGTACTTTTTTAAACATCTCTTACAAAAAATGCGTTTGAAGATGACGATGGGACGTTTGTAAGAAATTTCTTTTACAATTTAGGAATCCGGAGTTCACATGTTATACGTCGTTGGATCTATTACTACTTTAGGTACTTAGGCATTAACGGTCTTACTGGATTGTTTGGTTTAGAGCTGGTAAATTGAATTTTCGTACAAAACAAAATTAAGTAGGTTATGAACATACTAGATTGGTACATATACATACAGTGTCAAGTCGTTTACCCCTAGACCAGAGAGGTGAGTACAATGATACAATTATATATTGCGCCAGGTATGGCAATCCGGTACATCGGTTAGTAGTGTGTGTGACACGACCTACGTCATCAGCCTTGCATCAGTAATCACTTAATCAGCCTATCGGCGGCATGCGGGCGTAATAAGTGTGTGTGTCGTCGACAGTGACGTGTGGTCGTGTCACGATCCGGATTGTCAAATCTTGTTTTCTTATTAGACCATGGTAAGTACGTAATGTGCTGGACCTTGCATATGGTAGAACTAAAAATCATTTCATGATGAAAATTACAGGTATGCCTAGCGTAAGTTTGACACGTTACATCAAGAAGCAGGTCGGGATCAAATATATAGCAGTAGAATAAAATACCTACTCATACCCATTTAATCGAAAGCCAATTTACTGTGTGTGTGTGTGTTTCATGTACGTCTAAATAGTTTATGTAGATTACTAGTAGGTATCCTCTCTGGATCTTAAGCGTAAGAGTATTATGTGATGCCAATAATATCTCTGGGGAATTACGATCCTACGTATAGTATCGATGGAACGACTAATAATGATTATTTGGACTAATATCGATTACTATGCAGTTTCTAAAATAACTAATATACAATAAACAGTAGGTATCATCGCGCCTCTCATAAGCTTCTAATTATCAGTCTAGCTGAAACACGACCCGAGTTGACGTCAGCGATCGTGTTACACGAACAACGCGTGCGCAGTTCTCGGTAAACTATCCCAATAATCGAGTAGAAATACATATACTTATACCTCTAACTTATAACTTTATTGGCACAGTAAACAGTCTAAGGGCCTATTACACTGACGATTTGCGAGCGGTTTGCAAGCGATGTGAACCGTTCACAAATCGCCAGTGTCATAAATATACATACAACCTATGTAGTTATGTAACAGTAACTTATCTATTAAAAATCTACATATAACCCAATCAATTACCTGTGCATCCTGAATACTTTAGAATGTACGTATCAGCGCCAGGGATGGAGTCAAATATCAACTGGGTTATAAGGAATTGTTTTTTTTTTACCTATAAATTATTTTGGAATTCTATGACTTTTTCCAAGATAACGGTCATTCCATACGGTCCTGAGACTCCTGAAACAGGGTCCTTTAGACTTTAAGACAGGACATTCAAATTTTTACAAAACTCCTTCCGTCAAAAACTCGTCCGTCCTGGATTTGCACTATAACCTAATTCTCTTTACCCACCTCAACAATCCTGATATCAATTTTGTTTTAGAGATTATTGTACAGGTGATAATTCGCTTAACTTTTTGCTGCAGCAAATATAGCTACGTACGATTTATGCAGAGAAGCATTCGCCTATTCTATTTTCATTAAGTCAGTGGTTCTTAATTTATATCTGTGAAGCCAAAAATACGCGCGCCTGTAAATCACTCGTCAAACCATCTTCAGACGGCGACATAAAAATGTTGTTGACCTCTTACCGTAATAGATTTTAAAGATAATACCTCATTGTAAGTAAAACAATACCAAAATATTGACGATGATAGTTTTCGTAATATTTATTATACCGTGTTTTTTTATTTTCTATCGTTTCGGCATGTTGTTTTGTCAGTTATATATAGGAAGGTTACAACCATATTCATAGAAACGTAAGGAATTCTCATTATAAACGCTGCGAGTTATTGACATTATTATCAGAAAACATGGCTCGACAGCGTATAATAATAGTAATAATAAAATAAGCCCTATATAATATATAGCCCATAATAGTGTCCACTACTGGTATAGTATAGAGTAATTGGAGACGTGGCCTTGCGTTGCGGCTGATCCGCCACAAGCCACACAATTTACATTTTACATTCGATTCGTATCCATATTGTGCAAGAACCTGTCAAATCATAGAGTTGTGATGCTGTGTGTTACATTATATTCTTTAATTTCAATGCTTTTCTTTGAAAAAAAATATTAAAGTGATCAAAACTCGTTTGCCACTTGTAGAGCAAAAGAGGTAGCAAAAAACGCAAAAAAAAAATTGTGTACATCCACAATATGTAAGGACACGGTTGCATACTTTTATTTTCTATATTAGAATACAAATAATTAGTTGCGACCCAAAAAATTGAAATTGTCATTGAACGCATTAAAAAATTATGTATCGTGATCCTAAATTTTGGGATCGTCTCCGCATCACATTCTCTTTATTTCTAGTTTCACCTTCACTTCTGTTTCACATTATGAAAATTCTGCCTTAAATACTTATATAGAAGAATTTTTATAGGCACACATATTTTCCTTGGACTATTTTCATCAAGTATCCTATTTTCTGGAAATATGTTGAAGTTGAATGGCTAATAAAAACTTCCTAACTCCCAATACGAGCGATTTCCCTAATCTTATCAAAATAATAAAACACCCAAAACCGTAGCAAAGAATTCACGTTTTAAACAAACACGTGTTTGATCCCGGACCTAACAATGGTTGGATTTAGTAGCTCAATAAAAACAATGTAAATAACCTGTCTTTGGAAGTACTTTCAGTGTGTCCTGTTGTATTATTATCGCCTCCTTAATAGTCTGAATATCGACTGAGATGTAGGCGAGGAATCACTTGTTTCGAATATATTCGATTCGTGTAGTTTGTGCAGTCGTTGCATAGGTAATATTATGAATTAATATTTAATTAATCTAAAAACAAATAGACAGCCATAGCACACCTCGACAAATGACTTAATTGATGACATAAATGGACTTTATTCTGCAAGTAGGCCGCAATGGCACTTGTACAAGTGAAAAACAACTAGCGTTTCTCATGAGACAGACCACTGCCGAGAAGAAACGCCGAGGGAATCTCGACGGTCAGTCATTTTCTCCAAAAATATGCTTATTACGATGATACTACTTAGCCTACTTAAGTAAATCTGAGTGGTAAACAACAAAAGAGATATAAAAAAAACAGAGGAAAAGTAAATAGGTATTTACAATGTGTAACTTCCACAAGCATGCATCCTCGGCCCAACACTGTTTGTCTTATATATAAACGATATCCTTGAAATATCTATACCGAATACAGAGATCATTCGTTACGCGGATGATACGGTCATGCTTATTAATGACAAATCCTGGGATGAAGCTTACTCTCGCGCGGAAACTGGACTTGCTAGAGTATCTTCATGGCTCAATAATAATTTGCTCACTCTGAACGTGGACAAAACAAATTACGTGGCCTTCTCTAAAACTACAGCTTCCTCGCCTGTAACAAACAGAAGTTTAAAATCTCACTCTTGCGCATCAGACCTTGCTGATGTAACAGCCCGTCCAAGACAGACCTGTTCATGTCCGGTGATTGCGAGGCGTGAGTGTATCAAATACCTAGGCATTATTTTTGATCAACATCTCACATTTAAGCGACACATCATTACTTTGTCCTCAAGAGTAAGATGGCTTAGATATGTTATGAAGAAGCTAAGAGACTGCGCCTCCCAAGACTTACTCCGCCTCGTGTATCATGCGTTGTGCCAGTCTCTGCTGCAGTACGGAGTAGCCGTCTGGGGCAGCGCTGGTAAAACCATTTTGATAACTGTTGAACGGGCACAAAGAGCAGTGATCAAAGTAATGTACAAAAAGCGTTTTCGCTTTCCTACTGGTGAGTTGTACATGGAAACCAAACTGCTCAGAGTGCGACAGCTATTTATTATCAAAGGTGTCACCCGCTCTCACGGCACCTACAATAATGTCTGCAAATTGGTGGATCTGAGGGAACTTATGGCTTCCAGGGCCAAAAACACTGAGGAAATGGCTTTACACATTGTCATACGATGAAACGGAAAGATTGATCCCTAGATCTTTACTGAATCACTCATAGCGGTTTTATTATTATTATTTTCTTTTCTTTTATAGATATTCAAAAAATTTGTGCAACCCCGGAGTTTAAAGGTAGAGTTGAAATGTTCCGACCACAGTTAAGGCTTTTAATTCGTTTACAATTCAATTGATGCCGTTGTGGCACGAAAGTTAGATACAGATATAAAATAGCTTGAGAAATTTTTCGTGTCTTTAAAAAATCCTTGACATATTCGCTGCCAAGCTGCCAAAATTGTATGGACGTGAACGCCAATGCGTTGCCGCCAGTGAATGCCTTAAGGGTAGGTACCGAGATAGTTAGGCAATGTTTAAGAAGTGTTGCTTTTGTTTCCTCTCTTAAGGTTTCTTCCATATTTGGACACAGCACAAAGGTTTAAATAATTTCCGTGTCGACGCGGTAATTACCTCGTTTCATTTATTTACATCGCAAACTTACATCAAGGAAGATCCTAAAGTGACGTTAAGATGGTTAAAATGAGTGTTTCCTTAATTTTATGAACATCCTTGTTTATTACGTACAAGTTGGCTCCCTGGATTTACATTTACTGTCAAGTTTTAATTGGGTGGAGATTTTTATGAGACTCACAAAATATTATGTTTAGTATTTGCGTATAATTCTACACTGCAAAAGCGATGAAATATAAGTCCGTGAACTTTAAAAAGGTCGTCTGGTTTTAGAAAGATACCTCATAAGATAAGTACCTTGGCAGCGTGTTGTTTATGTTTCAAAATCGGAATTATCTCCTTAAGGAACTTTTAATCTTTAGAAACTTAAAACATTATTATTTTTTATGTGTAAATAATAGGGATAAATTTCGAATACGATTATATTATAAATCTGGAATTCGTCCGACACGCGATGCGATCAACTTTGAAAATAGTGACATCTATTCATTGCGCATCACAACCGCCCGCCCTGCCCAGACATTGCTCACGTTTTCAACTGAAAGTAACAAGTGTTAGAAACTTTCGGTAGATGTCAGTAGTGATGTTAGTTTTTGGTTTCTCTTAAAAGCTATCTAAGATTAGCGCTCGCCACGTTATCCTTATCATCCTTCTCTCTTCCAAACAACTTGAATCCTATTGAAGATAGGGCATAGCAAAATGTCATTTTGGTCGAATTCGGAGCAACCCAACTGGGGAAGTAGCTAGTATCAGCCTTGCAGAAGACGACGGCTATAATAACATTATTTACTATACAGGTATGTATAGTGTTGTGTTCCTGGAGGTTGAGCAGGGTTGACAGAGCTCCCGAGGATGCCCTGTGTTGAGAGTGAGGCACGTCAATTTGTTCCGTCTGTTGTCAACACAGTGAATCCTCAAATTTTATAAAGGATCGGCAACGCGCACGTGGCTCCTTTGGAGTTGCGAGCGTCTATAGGCTGCGGTGTCTGCTCATCATCAGGTGGACCGTACGCTTGTTTGCCACCGTCGTTGTATAAAAAAATCCTTATAGTCTTCTCCGCATGACTAGAAGTCGCGCCGCTTCTTTAGTTCGAAATAGTGTTCCTATGATGCCTATCTAACAAAACGAATTGATGTCGCTGAGAACGTTTCGCAATTCGGTTGTTTAGCCTAGCTCGCAAAGAAATTACTTTTATATACTAAAATTACTATTCTCTTGTTTACAGACGCGGCGTTGACGCGCCATGGGCGGCGTGACGTGACGTCGATGGCGTGCTCCGCGCGCCCGCCGCAAAATGGCGCGCGAGCCGGGCGCCAGCTCGCCAGGCCCTTTGTAAGCACACATCGTTTCTACGCACACAGCCCCCTTCACCAACTTAACAATAGAGAATATGCAGAGAGGAACAAATGTGTAGCTATATGCAACAAGTACAATTAGAACAACGGAAAAGACAAAAATGGATTTCAAAGTACAGCATAAAATCCGAGCGCTCAAAACGCCCTCATAACTCCCATACTAATTGAGCATAGTATGTGACGTCATATACTATGTACCCGTACTACCATTTTATGGAAAAACGAGTAATTTACTGTTTTGGTCACACACATCTCTCAAATCTTATAAAGGGTCGGCAACGCGCATGTGACTCCTTTGGAGTTGCGGGCGTCTATAGGCTGCGATGGCCGCTTACCATCAGATGGACCGTATGCTTGTTTGCCACCGGCGTTGTATAAAAAAACACATGGTACATTGTAATCGTAAAATCTTTTGTTTATTAAAACATAAGAATCCTGACGGTGGGTTTTTATTTACATTTAGTAAATAAATAAAATTAGTAAATTACATAATTTTTCTAAACTTTCAAGTTCTTTTTTTCACTTCTTTTTAAGATTTTGAGCATATTTATCAATTTACTGTTGTGTCATAATTTGATGGTTTACTATTCATATAGTGGCATCTTATTATTATTCATTCCGCATGCATATTCTCTATTGACACTTGACAACGTCAATTCCACCCATACAGGTAAATTACTTCATTATGACCCATTCCAGGTCAACGATCGCTACGTGTGCTACGCCGTAGAGCGTAGCAGCGTTTTTCCGCCTTGTAGCGTAAATGTCACGTATAGAGACATGACGCATATGTGTCGTCATGGGCCTTGAAATGCTTAAATATGACACTGACATATATTTTTTTCATTGGATATTCTACTTGAACACTAATGTAATAGAGTTTAGATTACATATACACTGTCCGAAAGTCGTATGTTTGTAATAAAAACTTTAGTCTATACTGTATATTGCTGGCTCGAGGAGTAACGATGCTGTCTAGTAGATAACCTTTACTTGTCGACCCAGCAATGTACATCGTCGAATTGGCATTGTCAGGTGACAATTGTCAAGTTGGTGAAATAGGGGCTAGTTTCCTGGATCCCTGATACGGTTTTTCGACCTAAAACTTGGCAGAACTCGATTGCGCTCTACGCGCACCAACCCCCAAATAATTTCGGCCAAATCGCGTTAGGGAATATGATCGGATCGGAGGTCCGGTATGTGCGTCGCGCCAAAGAAGTTACCAATTACTCAGACCAATTCTTACAGGCTGGATAAAAATATGGGCCCTGAAGGGGAACTACTTACCTTAGACTTAGCTCATTTTACTTATTTACTTAAAGGAAATCATGTTTTATTATTAAAAGGAAAAATAACTGCATTCAAAGATTTTCAATATTTTATTTCTGATTTTACCGTTTTCAGTACGGAAATGAATTTAGAAAAAAACCGGCTAAGTGCGAGTCGGATTATCTATAAAAACGGCAAAATATCACGGTTATTGTACGGGAGCCTCCTTAAATAAATATTTATTTTTATCCTTTTTTTAGTATTTGTTGTTGTAGCGGCAACAGAAATATTCAGTTTTTTGTACATCATCTAGTGTGCCGGATTTAGGGTAGTTTAGGTACATAAGCCATCTGCAAGCATTGCCAAAGTTTTACTCCAATCACCTATGAGTTACCTAATGTGATATAGTTACTTCATCCTACCTAAGCACAATGAAGTCACAAAGGTTTTCATTCAAATGTTATAATATTTGTTACAGAACGCTTAGAAAATAGGAAAACAATAGAAAATTAGCATGACTTGGTCATCGAAAGCATTAAAATTTTACGCTATTTGCTGTTACGCGTACAGTTTTAATTTTGGCATGCACTAGCTCTGCAAAGTCGCAGTGAAATTGTAAACATTGTTACGAGGTCGCGCTGTCGCTAAATCGCCAGTGTTCACCTATTTTTAGCCAGCGTCTTCCGTGTGTCTGACTGCCACCTGCTGTCCTTAGGAACGCTCGCAAATGTTTTGTTCTTGAATGTAAAATATATGAAAGTCCATATTCGTCTAAATGTAGTTCGATCCGGAACATTTCACGCCGTCAAAAGATAACTTTGACTACATTTAATTTGGATTCGAATCATCTGTTCCGATATAACTCTTGAACCGTAGTGGAGTGGGTCGCGGGGAATCCTCCCGGAATTCATCGGCAAGTAGCGGGGGACGCTTGCCCACTCTAAATCCGTCGCACTCGCCGCCAACCTCTTCGGCGAGCCGCGCGCACTGCCACTGTTCTCTCTAAATATAGGATCGTGTGCGCAGGTCTCCGTACGTGACGCTGGGAGCGGTGCGGTACGCGGTCCGCCGAGCGCCGCCGCCGCGGGTCTGCCCTTGCCGCTGCTGCTCCGAGGAGGCGGTGGCGGCGTGCCTCGGCCGCGCCAAGCCGGACCGCCGCACACTGGAGCGCTTAGGGCGCCGCCTGGGCCGCGGCGCGCGCGACGAGCGGCCCTCGCGCCACCAGCGCCTCCAAGACCTCACTAAACGGTTGCTGCCGCGTGGCAATAGCGCTCCTCCAGTATCTCCACAACCACCGCCTCCACCACCGCCTCCGCCGCCACCACACTCTGCACCTGTCTTACCCCCGGTGCCACCTCCTCGATCGCGGCACCGTCACAGCCCCACACGCGGGGTCTCTGTGGACAGATACGAAAATGATATCTTTGATACAGAGAAAATTACTCTACCGCGTGCCGAGTCACGATTGATCGTTGGTTCTTACGCGCAAAAAACTATACCGTATCGCAGTGCTTCGTTTTCCCATGGTGATTGTACTCAGGAGAAGTACTACCGGGCCACTAACCGGTTGCCTTCGGCCTTTGATTTTGGGAATAAGAACGGGAAACCGGTGGAACGAGCTGGCTCGTCGTGTACACGTAACGATGAATCGGTTAGTCTCGCAACGGAAGAAACTGTGACCGAGGGGGGTTCAGTTGCGTCTGTTGATTCAGCTGTTGGATCTGATGAAGGTCTGTTGGCACACGCCTCACCAGCACCTCGGTCACCACCGCCCGACGCGCCTCATAAGCAGCTTGGAACGCGCTCACTAACACACCCGCTGCCACGTCGGGTGCCTCCTGTGCGGGAGGAAGGCTCGTCCGTCGCTGGCGGCAGCCTGCCCGTGCTGATGGCGCCGCGCGTTCTTCACGAGGTTCGTGAAGAAAGTGACGGCTCGCAAGCCGACAGTGCTCAGGCTCATAGTGAAGGAACATCACCCCTTGAACCAGTCCAACCTTTTGCTTTCCCACCACTCCCAGACCCTCCACCCAACGCATGTGTAAATGTGGATTGTGAATGTGAAAATTTCTCCATTGATCGATGGGAAGAACCCGTTAACAAAATCGCGAATACTGTACCAGTGCCGGTGTATGAGTGTATAGTGAAACAGTGGTCGAACGAGTTACCGCCGGATAATCCGCCTCGTTCGGATGCTGCTTTCGACGGTTCTTTGGATAAAGATAAAGAAGACGAGACCATCACAAGTGAAAAAGTTGCTAATTTATTAGAAGCTGTAAAGAACACAAGCACACCGGCCCCAATAGGTATTCGAGAGAGACGACGGCCGTACCACGATAAAAAAAGAAGAAAGGGAATATACATCACGACTGCTAGCGACGATGGAGGAGAAGAGTCACCACCAGTAAACGGTTGTAAGCGTGAAAACAGTGACGCCTCTCTTCAAGAGATGCGATTGTCAGCTGAGACACGAACTTCTTCCTTGCTGGGTGACAAATCAGACGACTCTTGCGCTAACGGTCCCCCAAGCCCTTGCGAAGCTCCTGTTCAGATGATGTGGCCTAGAACTGAAGACTTGAGAACTAGAAGGCCGAGATTATCCCAACAAAGTTCTGATGAACGAGACGAGGACTCGTTTAGAATGAGGCGTAAATACGGTGTCACCTCACGAGGCGACTCTCCTTCTGAGGCCGATAGTGACTCGTGCTCTCGGGATCGAACAGCTTCACCATCTCCTTTCAGCCCTTCGGACAATTCTGATGTAGAAGCTAAACGCCACCAATTTTCGAAAGGACCTTATGGCAGAAATTTGGAGCCACCGGCAACACGATCCGTTGAAGTTGGCCGTAGTTTCTCTGACGTAGCAACACATGTCACTGGTGGTCGGAAGATAAGTGTGGGAGCAACACCGACCGTTGGTACTCGGCCTAAGGGGCCAACGCACGTGAGAGCTACTTCATCGCCTTCCAAGCTGGCTGGAGTGAGGCCAGGGGCTGACCTCTTGGCTGAGCTTCTTCGAGGAAGTTCGGAAGCCCTTTCCAACACAGCTACGTTTGACAACGTTATACTGACGATGCACCAACACAACGTGAGTATACACCATTGTTTTTACTGCTTTACTTTGTACCAATTGACCCCGATATAAGCGCAAGAAATAACAACGCGGGAACTGAGGATATTGTTATTATGTTTATCCCAGCAGAGAATAGCTTAAAACGAATGAGCTTGTATTATTGCCAAAGTATATTTGAATTTATACACTACAATAGACATAATTTGAGTTTCGAGTTTTAAAAATTAAACTAAATATCTTTTTGATTTTTAGCGATTATGTTGAGGGTCGGTTACTTTATACATAATATACATACAATGATATTTTTGTTGAAACCTAAGAACGCTGTAAGCGGCAAGGAGTCTTTAATCCTCTTACGCTATTTTATACGTTGTTTTTCTTGGGTTTTCCGTTATCTCTGTCCAATGTCGAGTGATTCACGCGCAGCTGTTCCAGAAACATTAAAAATCTTAAGGGCAACCGTATTAATAACACTGACACTGAACTTAGGATTCATGTAGTTGTAAAAAGTGAGATTTGTTTCGTAAAATTTTTGATGTTGAGGAATTCAAAGTGCTTTTTAATTGGTGGCGAAAAATGCGTTATTTATAACTTTATTACTCACAGTAATTTGTATTGTGAATGTGGCGCATAATAGTCTATATTGAATATTTAATGTTAACGTTCCCAAGAAATTTGGAAGACATGTATGATTAAAAATAAACAGTTAAATGATAGAAATTAATCAGAACAAATCAAAGTATTTTTGACAACTCCCGACTGCCGATCTAGATCTAGTTTATTACATGTGTGTACATTTGCCTTACATAGTAGTTTTTAACCGACTTCAAAAAAGGAGGAGATTCTAAATTCGGTTGTATGTTCGTTTTGTTCACTTCGACTTTATTTAACAGGAGTACCTGTATGCCTTAGAATATCTAAACTTTTAAGGAGGCTATTGACTTCGTCATTTAACAAACAGTTGAATTATGTAGGTAAATTACTAGCTATGTTCGCTTTAAGATGGCCGTTACCATTACTTAAGTGCGGGGAATAATCTACCGACGATAATGAAGATAAAATATTCTTATATTAGTTATTTGCGAGTACTTACATAACGGACAGACTTTTAATATTAGATAACGCGGCAACAACGCTTCTCGGTTATTCGTGAAATATGCCAAATATATTGCAGTCGCCATGTTTACTTCGATCGGAATTCTTCAAAACTCATAAATAAGGGAGATTGATTATGTGCAATGTTTCAGTGCTTTGGCTGTAAAGTGGAATGTGTGTGTATTACACACGAAACAATCTGGGGGTCATTTTGAGGCAGACATTTTGCGTTACCATTTAAATTCAAGGTGTAGCGCGCTTGTTTTGACATGTTATTGTTATTGTGGGCCTTCTCTAGGCATCCTCTTCTGCTCGAGGATAGTACTTTGTTTATATTACCTGTTGCCTTTACTAATTTCCAGACTCTTTCAGTCGGAATTAATTGGTCTCCTCTGGTTGTATCATGTACCTCCTTAGGTAAAGACTTACTGCATATTAGTGGTCCTTAGGAACAGATAATGTGTTTTTTTGTGTTATACGGATTTATTTAGACACGTCATCAAATTGGATTGCGAATTCTTTGTCTCAGATTAACCCCTAGTTTGTATTACGTCAGTCGGTAATAAAAGTATCTATAGTTAGAAGAATGTTTAAGTATCTTTAGTACCTATTTATATGATATTCGTATTTACGAAATCAAATATTTAGTATCCAAAATTACAATTCTCAGGCGGCTTGCACCAACTTACGGTTACACACCGATTAACGTTAAATATGACGCACGCAGCTGTCATCCCATGGAAACAATATATCATATGTTCGTTCCATACAATCAGATTTTAACGTCAGTATAACCTTGGAATATAATTATGCAACAATCTCTATCTTTTGCTTATGAATAATCTCACAATATGTGAATAATCCCTTACATGTTACCGCTTAAGGATCTAAGTAAATAAAATAATATATGTAGATTATCGAGTGTCGGCTTTAGATGCGGGCGCAACCTAAGCTATTAATATAATACAACATGCCACAATAACAAACGATCAGAAACGTTTAGCGATGCAGAATCCAAAGTACCTACGTGTTTATAATTTAACGTGATCAATGTATGTCGCCAAATATGCAACGAATCAGTCTTTCTTGATATATCGCATTGATAAACGACACCTAAACCTATGAGTATTGAAGTATAACTTTTCTTAAAATGAAACCACTTTGAATGTGTTTCTGTAACTTTTAATAAAATTTGTGTCATTCAATAGGTACCGTGGCGGCGTTAATAAAGCACTATTACTGAAGCAATTAGAATTCGTCAAAACTGACATCGACAAAGATAGAACTTTTGCATGAAAATGACTGCGGGTGATTAAATTTTTCATATTAGGGACATACGAGTTCTACCAAACGGTATAGAAACCGCCGGGCGTCCACTGCTTAGCTGCTGAAGTGAACTAGTTTTGTTCCCTAGGGATTCGTCGAGGTAATTAAATGGATAATTAAGAATCGTATTTTACGAGTGTGACATGGCCACTACTAGATCAACCGTGACACTCAACTGGTTATGCTTTTCACGTTGATTACAAGTTGTATATCTTTTGTCAGTCTCAGTTTCTTCCAGGAAAATACTTTATTCAATCATATGTGGTACGCATCTTTACTAGGTTATAGGTACGCAGGAATTAAATTTCGGATGCGAATTGGGGTGCAAGAATATTTCGTCGCCCTCATCCAACGGCTTCCGACGGGCATGCCCAGATCGTCAGTCCACCTTCGTATCTAAAATAAAATCCATAACATCAAGTTGATTTCATTTTGATGGTTGACTTGACTGATGAATCACTAGGTCAAGATACCAGCTCTTAATATAGCTCCAGCAATAAACACTCCGGGACTGTCACTATGTAGAATTGATGCGTCTATTTCGGTGCGCGTACGCAATTTTTTACGGGAAATAAAAATAGCGATGTTTACCTAAAATCAAAACCGGTTTGTTGCCTACGGCTGATCAAAGGAGCAATTTTGCCCCCTTATGTACAAAACGTTACAAATGATGACGTTTTTAATCCAAATGACTCCGCTATTTTGAAAAAAATCCAAAAAACGGAGTAAAAATACCTAATAATTATTCCTGCTCACAAATTTCACGAGAATCGGTTGAGAAATGCGAACACTTCTACAGAAGAAAGGCCGGTTATTCGGATAGACATATCAAAGCATTTTTGCATGCTGAAATGGAGACGCATCGCGCTCGCTCGTTCAATAAGCCACAATAGCCCGTAGGCTATGTTATGTGTCTTTGTCAAAAAGAGTTAGTATAAGCTTATGGCTATTGTGGCTTATTGACCGAGCGAGCGCGATGCGTCTAATTACTATTCACTCTTTTTGACAAAGACACATACCTGCAATCTTTTCGTTCCTGTGTTAAAATCCCTGGAGTCTGTTCTTATGTCACGTGCGGGTGTCTACTGGCACAAACACCTACCTCCTAAATACTTTAACCTAATCTGTACAGTTAATAGCTTTATGAATATTAATATGATCTTTCACTCTATATATCATGAAATTATAAATGCCCACGACAGTTCATCAGTCATATAAATTCCATTTAAAATACTATATTATTTTATATCTCTCTTTGACAGCCTTTGATTATATAGTAGATTCGTTCTAGATTGTTTTTAGCGACAAAATGTTTTTTTTTTTGAAACAGCTGCTATATACGTTATGTTATGCCTATAAATGAGTACATTCAAATACACAATTGTTTCCACCCCCACTTTCCCCCCTCCCCTCCTTGAAAAGTGTCTCGTTTTACAGATTTTCGCAATTTTCCAAGAAAACTATAAAAGCTAAGAGAAAATGGTTAAAGAAAAAAATATTTATTATTAAATTACCTTCAAATATTCATTTTATACGAGTTATAGTTTCCGAAGTATGGTGCGCCAAGTTTACTAAAAATCTGCCTTTAACAAAAATGAAACATTTAATACACGGAAAACAATAGTTTTTGTTAATTTGTACAAGAAACTTCTATATTGTACTTATTATCTAGAGCAGCAGATCAGTATCGTCATCAATATCGGGACAGCTGTGTATTTTATGTATTTAGTACTTATAAATCTTGCCGTGGTTCCCATTACATTGAAATCTAAAATGAATCCACTATAATCGCCTAATAAGGCGTAGCTATGTATGATATCAAAAGATTAGAATAAAATGGATTGTGTCAATGGATTGAAGGTTGTGGGGTTAAATAAAGTCGTCAAGGATTTATGAATCAGTTATTTTAAATTATATTAGGTAATTAAACACAGTGTCTGGCATTCAAAACTAAAAATAACGATGTTTATTTCCGCTACGGCTTCCACGGGAATTTTCTCGGAAAAAGTAGTTCACGGTAGGAAGTGAGGTTTTAAAGTTTTCCCTAATCTAGTTTCATTTCGCTGTTAGTTTTGGCTGACGACGTCGTTTTTGTCTGTAGATTTAACCCTATGTTGTGAATTCATCAATTTCCAGTACCGAAATACGCGTCAGTAGGTACTTAAATATTCGTTATAGACTAAAACACTTACTCTCTTCAATGGAAGGAAATTTGTGCTATGTAGTGATTTTTAAGAGGCTAGATATATGATCAATATACAATCTTTTCGTTGGTAGGTAAGTCGTCATAAACATTGTCAAGTGTAAAGGTACAAAAACATCTATCATGCTCTAACGGCTTTTAAACTCGTGTCAATAATTTTGAATGCAGGCTTGTCATGTCAGCTAATACTTTTGCAACAGACCGCACAAGGTTTCATAGCAACTAATAAAATCGCATTATACTTTGTTTTTTTTTAGCATCAGAAAGAATGACAGACAGAACGACGTAAGGTACTAGGTTTTTCATAAGGCACGTTCTGCGGTAATTTCATGCTGGCTTACATTGTGTATTGTTATTTAATAATAAGAAAATATGTCATAATTTATATTTATTAATATATTTATTTTATTTTATTTTATTTTATTTATTTTAGGGATAACAAACAACCATACACTTAAGTTTACATCGAGAGTTACAATAGATTCCGTGTTACAATGTGAAAGGTCAACAGCATTATCCACAGATTACTTTAACATTTAGGGTTGCCATAGTGAGACTATTTTTAAGTTTAAATGCATAATATATGAAAGGAAAACAGGGAAAACACTAAACAATTAGTCTACAGAAAATAAATGTAGTTTAACTGTGAGTGGTGAACACACTACGAAGCGTTGTAACGTACGGCTAACAATTAATTTTAAGAAAATAACAAAAAAAAGGAAAAAATGATTAATTATGGGTTAATTTAAGGCTTTTAAGATGGCATGTTTATATTTAGTGGAAGATAAGTGAAATATGTCGATATGGGTGAAATATTCATTGTATGCAGCGAGAAGCCGACGGAGAGGCGCGCGCGCGCCAGCGTTGGTACGGCACGGGGCCGTCGCGAACTGCCGGTAGGCGCGCGACCCCCGCCGGTAAACATTTCTAGGCACCACATAGCATATTTTATTGACTAGTTGCGCACAATCAACTTTGTTATTACAAAGTCCATGGAGGAACATTGCTTGTAATAAGAGACGCCTATTCCTAAGAGAAGACAGCTTGTATTTGGATAATAGATAATTGTATGGTAATCGACCTTTACCAAATAATTTAAAATTTACTCTTTTTAGAAATTTACTTTGTATTTTCTCAATTGAATCTATATATTTATTGTAGTAGGGATCCCAAATTATGCTAGCGTATTCAACTTGAGGGCGGACTAAGCTATTGTAAAGATATATTACTTTTAAAATAATAAAGCATCATTATTTTTAAAAAATACGTTTCGTCTAGTTCATCTGGAAATTGTACATTAAAAACCTATAGAGGCAAATATAGTTTTAAAAAAGTAATTTGCCACAAACTGTCACTTCATTCTGATCTTTCGTGCGAATAATGCTAATTCAGTGTGTTTACGGCAGTGGTCCGTCTTTGTTTGCCTAATTTATAATCTTAAATAAAACAAGGTATAAATAAGACAACAAAATTACTGTTTAGTGCTAATTTCTGCATTATTTATTTGGTTACAATAGACGCATAAGCTAACAAAAGTCATCGCCGCCTCGTCGTCGTTCAAAACTGTATAATCTTCATTCCACTGTTGAGTATCAGTCACTCCTGTACTACGCCAATATCCTTTACCTTCCCACATTCCAATTTACCAGCAACCAATAAACTTAAACCAATTCTTAGATCTAGTAAGCTGTTCGCTTGAAACTTGTAGCGAGGTGTGTTGTAAACACGACTGGTACAATCGTTGTACCGTGAAACAACAAGGCAACGTCACCGCGACCTAGTTTGCAGTGAGTCATGTGAGCAAGGGCTTAAGGAAAATGCACCCCTACAATATATAACTATTATTAGGTAGGTGTAAATGTAAACTTTAGTGGTGAAGTTGAGATCGCTTGTGGGTTTTAGGTTTAGGTATGGTAGCGACGTCAAGTTGAAGGTGTACTGTACTGTATTACAGTGGCACGTGATTTTCAATACAGTAGTCGTTGGTTGAAACCTTGGCTTGTACCACTGGGATTCATTCAAAAACTTATGTATGAAATATAATTTGGTGGTAGTAGCTTTTCAATGAAGGAAAACATCGTAAAGAAGCCGGTCTATTCCCAACAGGATATAGGGGATTTTCCTCTGGGTTGAAATGTCAGATAGCAATCGCTTTTGTAAAACTGGAATCCTCTAGAACACAATCTGGAAAACGCTAAGAGGATGATGAGAGACGTTAAGTTCAAAACCCGTATCTCACTTGTGTGGCTAATTCTTGAAATGCATAGGAGGTAAGTAGGTGTAACCGGTTGCATAAGGATGCAATATGTTGTCAATTTGAGGACGAGTGCCGAGGAGTAAAAAACCACGGTATTGAAGAGGTGATTTATTCTCGCTAGTACTTCGTGGAAATGTGCTGCAATGGTATTTTCCAGCAGTTGGTTTACGCGTCAAAATATGTGGAGTAGAGACAAACTGGGTATGAATATGCAGATAAATTGTAACGCTAGCGTAGGATAGTTCTTCAAAGATAAATTGTTATATAGCTTATTTACACTTTGTAAGTACTACTCGTTAGATGAAAGCCACTTTAATAAGAAAATGAATTTAGTTCTAACACTATTTACGTTTTCAAAGATCAACCCACACTTCAAGCCGTCGTCTACCGGCGAAAAATATAAACAATATCATTCTTTTATTATGATCCCTGGGATCCCGGGGATCGGTAGACGACGGGAGCGGCTCCAAGAGCTGCAGACCTGTGCGATATGAAAATTTACAAGAATTGAATCTACAAAATTTCTATATAATTATCGAACCTGCTCACCAAATATGTGATCTGTAGAGGAGAACAAGCCGAAATCCGTCGGCAGAAACAAACATCATTGAAAAAAAAATGATTTTGAAAATTTCCAACAACTAATTCGACAAAAAAATCTATAAAATTACCAAACCTCCTCATAAAAATTCTCGAGAATCGGTTGAGAAATGCGAAATGTAGAGGATAACAGACCACTGAATTTTTTTAACTTCTAAAAACTGACGCCAAAAAAAAATTATGTAATTATCTAACCTGCTCACAAAAATTCACGCGATCCGTTGAGAAATGCGACCTGCAGAGGAGAACAAACAGATATTCGCCAGCAGAAACTTACAAAATCATTTAAATAAAGTTGATTTTGAATATCTCCAAAAACTGAGTCGACCAAAAAAAATTATGAAATTACCGAACTTGCTCACGCGAATCGGTTGAGAAATACGACATGTAAAGGAGAACAAACCGAAATTCGCGGGCAGAAACTTACAAAATCATTAATAAAAAAATATTTTTGAAAATTTCCAAAAACTGACTGGACAAAAAAAATCTATGTAATTATGGAACCTGCTCACGAAATTTCACGAGAATCGGTTCAGAAATGCGACCTGTTGAGGAGAACAACCGGAAATCCGGACATACGAAAGCATTTTTATCGAAGCTGAAGCAGGGACCTTCGTTTCACTCGGTCAAAAACGCAAGTATCTCAAGAGGTATTGATTCATGAATGAGAAAAGACGTAGGTTGTGATCCTGTCCTGATTTTTTTTGTTTCACATGAATAAAGAGAAAAATAATAATAATCTTACACTTTTCGTGAAAATTTAACGACTTATATATTTATAACAAAACTATGTATTTTTTATGAATAACGAATAACGTTATGTTTACCTAAAACATTGTCGAATTATTATTGAAGTAACCTATGATATTTTATTTGAGGATACTTCGGTTTGATAACAAGAATTCCTTCTAATTTGAATTCATATTAATACAAAAACTTTTTTTTGTCAAATCGGTTACCCGTATTAACGACCTCGGTCGGTCTATTTCAGTCTAGGCGCCACTTAAGTAATCACCGATGTCATCGGGTCGGTTCTCAAAAACACAGGGAAAATTAGGAGTTTCCGATTGAATTTATAGCGCCGTCTAACGACTGGTTTATTTAATCTCCTGTTAAATTAGTTGTGACAGGTTTTTTTCTTGCCAACAGTTTCGCTTTGGGTGTTAAATGATTTGTTATGGTAGAAAAATCTTCAGGTTTCTTTCATGTGTGCATATTTTTAATATTATTCGGCGTATCTAAGTATATCTGTTAGACGTATGTATACATAGGTACTATATTGTTCCATTCCCAAGGATTGTTTGCCAAACAAGGAAGTACGTACTAAATTTAAATTCTGGCCAGTTTGTTACTACTTTCCATTACTTGTGATGACAATTATGTAACGAAGTATAATAATATGGTTCTCTAGAAGTTTCTGTATCTGAATAGTTAGTGTCACCAAAAAATCGGAAAGCTTGTACGAGATCACTATCTATAATTAAAGAATTAGGTGCATTGGGCTAACTTCGACAATGGGGTAATTTTGAAAATGGCAAATATCTATTAAACTAGAATCACTTATTACTTCGGCAATGACTTCGGTGTCGTTAGATGCTGCTAGAGTTGTAAGTGCTTCTAGTTTTGTAGATATTTGCCATTTTCAAAATTAGCACATTTTTGAAGTTACCCCAATGCAGCAACTTAAAATATATTGCTTATTTATTTATTTATCATATAGCAAATATTTCGAATTGTGAGATTTTCGAGAAGACAGTAGGGTCGCCAGTTTTGTTGCACTTTTAGCACTATCATAGACAGCAGCCGGGAACAACGGCTTAGCGTGCCTTTCAAAGCACGGGTGCGCTCAGTTAATAGCCACTCAAAGCGGTCTCCCATCCAAGAACTGACCTGGGCCGACTGGCTGGGCCACGAGGGCTTCATAGCTAAAAATATTTTAAAGACATGAGAGATTCACACATTTTTGGTAATACATTTTCATATCACCGTACGGACCGATTTCCTATATATTGGAAACTGATATCGAATTCAACGCAGAATAAGTACTCTCAGAATAGTCATATTAATCAGTATAAAATGCTTCATGTAAGTTCTAAATCTAGAGTGTGATGAAATAAAAAATATCTATTCGTTTTATAAACTAAAACTTAAAAGTCACGAATGAGCAAGAACGTGTAGATAGATTGTGAGATTTGTGAGCATACCTAAATAAAGACAGGAAGGGGTATTCAGTGAACGGTTAATCGCTCGTTACAACAGTCGTTTTAACTGTAATTATACCCCGTTTAAAAACGAATTTCTGATTTGCCAGCCTGGTAGCTCTTTTGGGGTAATTTGACAGAAATAAATTACTGCGGTTTTTGAAAGCGCTATAAATCCTTACCTATGGAATCGGTAATAACATGTTTGAACCTTGTTATTAGCAAATGGTCCTTTTGCTAAATGCATCCTTTTTTAAATGTATTCTTAAGCGGTTATTTGATTATTGTGGCTATGAGTATCAGGTAACATAAGCTATATATCAGACCTGTTAAAGATCAGGAATTGTGGTATTCGTATTCATGGGTATCTTTCATTTGGATATTAAAAACTCCTGTAAAATAACCAGAAAACGATCTTGAATGAACGAACTTGCATTTTTTTCTTGTTCTATCAATTTAGTCTTGTGAAAGATCGAACGGGTGTTGTATAAAATTATCCCACCAAAAACATTTTCATGTAAAATGTTGCCATGACGAGGCCATATCGCTCGCACTGTCAAAAAGTTATCAGATCTCATGTAGAGCCAGGCTTCTAACTCTACACGCCCTAACTTCACAAACTCTACATCTTAGTCAAAATATCTGGCTTGGCCGTTTCGTCACTACAAGAACTATTTTACAGCAGAATGGTAATGAACAGTGAATACATTCTTCACTTTATGCCCATGTGACGGCAATGAAAGTCAATGTCGTACTTTTCTTCCCCCATTTGAGGGCAACAATGTCTCTTTTCCTCATAGAAGGTGTGAAAAGCGGTATGAGCAACATTATTTGTAAGAATTTCCATGTTTTTGCAGCGGGCCTCATAGGCGGTGTGAAAAGCAGGATGTGACACACGGTAGCCAAATTATTTCCGTCTTGGGCGTAAACACTTGAATTATACTTTAGAATCCCTCGATACGTTCAGAATTCTATTGTAGAATCTTTCGTATCACCCAGGATTCAATATACCGCCCTCTCCGTAAATATACCATTTTCCTCCCATGAGACATAATCTACTATTTTAAAACCCGAACCGACTTCTTACAATCTCTTCCTCTTTAAGTTTTTTGTTGTAACTACGTACAACTTTTAGAAGAATGAAGCGAACTGTAATTTAAAAAATAATTGATGACTTATCATTTAAAAATACTTTGAATAACGATATATAACGTAAGTATGGAATAACAGTTTTATTATCATTGAGACTATTTGACACTTTTGCAGCAGAACGTGCCTGATAATGAATCTCGTAGGTCGTACTCTGTCATTCTTTCTAATGCTTAACGGAAAAAACAAGGCATAGGTAGTGCCCTTGCGCTTTGCTCGGCTCGTCTTGGCGATTATGTTTGGGTAATGGGCATACCTAATATTAGTAGTTTTGCTCGTATATGTTTACTCAACATACTACCTATATATATTGTACTACTACTGTTTGTATTTTTATTATGTACCTAATATCAATATTTTGCACTTCTCGTTGCGAGAATTAATTTGTAAATGGTTAAAGGCAAAATGTCTTAATTTAAACAACTGACGAGTTTTTTAATGACCAGATTGCATGGTTCACAATCATACTAATTACGGGAGCATAAAATATAATAAGAATTTCAACGGCAAAAGGAATTTAACTATTAACCTAAAGTGTCTTTTCCTATTCTCTTGAAAAAGTAGAAAGCAGAAGGGTATACGGGTTACACATTACATCTATGCATACAATAAAAATAAAGTCTATACCTTCCAAATCGAGCCGCAAGCTCCAGAAACCGCTCGATATCGTTAATCCAAAGGCAAAACATATTTTTAAATGCAAGAATCACCTCCACCATAATTTCCCACACTTCTGTACTAAGGGCGAATTTACATAAAACCTCCACAGAACATATGCCCTTACAAACGGTACCAAGTTCGCCGTAGAAGGCAAACTGGTAACACCTTGGCGATGTTAGCCGAGATTTATGGCCTAATTTACCGGCTATATTGGCAACTTTCTTTCACAATTAAATGGAAATTTACAGATACTGAGAAACGTTAATTGATATAATTTTATTAAGATGCAGTTAAGTGGTTTAAGGGCTATCAAATTCAGATTTGCGATTTTAAACTTCAATTTAGTACACAATTTTATGTAGGTACAGTATAATTAAAATACTAAGTCGCATATTCATTTGCGATAATTGACAAAAGGGGATACATTCTCATTCACCTCAGAATGACAGAGACATGAAACTTGGGCTACTTCTTATTTCAACTATCGCGGATGGGACTACAGCCCTGTTTTACCGGCTGACATTCAAATCAAGTTATTTATAAAATATGAACATGAAGAAAATCTCTTTTGACATCATTTCATTAGTAGAACTTAGCCTTAATCACATAATAGTGTACACTCATCCTATTAGTTAAGTCGCATCATATCGGCCAGTCTTTATTGACTCTTATATTTCGCCGCGCTTATTGAATGAAGAACCTTAGCTATCTTCAAACTATCATCAATACTTTTTAAATTCGTCCATATTTTCGAACCTCAGCGGAAGCGTTGTTGGCGCATTGCCAGCTACTGTTTAATATGAAAAGGAATTAAGTATTCAAACACTTATTGTACTTACGCTTTTACGATAATACGAGAGAACAGATGGCGATCTTGCCAGTTTTTACGCCTATAATCAAATGCAAGTCATAGCAGCGACGAGAGATAAACGATCTTCTTACTTTCAGAAAAGGTCTGAATTCGATTGCACTCGATTTGTCAACGGATAGGTAACGACTATATTTTCTTTTAGTGCAATAAAATTGACGCCATGTTGTAAATTTACACGTGATCTAATAAAAACAATGCGGCTTTGCCGTCGGTTTCGATAGCAAAACAGGAACGGCCGCTAGAAACTCTGCTAGAACATTTTCACAAAAAAACTACTGAGGCGCGTAGTTTTCTTTCGTCTAAACAGGCCTAAATGGTATAATATATTACAATTGGTAAAACTATAAACTAATATTAGTAATCTCTGCAGAATTGGGCAAATAAACTAAAAAAAACAAAATTTTATTTCAGAAATAGAAATTGTTTTTTAGAAAATACTATTTTTGTAAATGAATCAGTTGAGCATGGACCATGAAACAAAATTTGCAATCAAAAGCTAGTTTGTAGTAAAAGATTGATTGATTGATAGAGGTAACAATAGTTCCTTATTTCGATTGTGAAATGGCTAGCATTTCCATGAATTTACTGCCTTTGTAAACTTTGTATTTGAACAACATTAAAGTTTGGCTCTTGATTAGGTTTATTTTTAATTTGAACTCGACGTCACGGCAATCTAATATTAGGTACGTATATGTAGAATGTAGATAGCGGGATTAGGTATACTCTCGTCATGTGTTGATAATGTTTGTTTGCTTAACATACAAAGTCCCTAATTGTCTCATCTTCATCGTCACCTACAGGTTGTGATTGAAAATATTGCATAGTTTGCAAGCTTTATATTAAACATATGTGTATGTAACATTGTAATCAAATTATAAAATAGTGAAAAGGGGCACTCGTTCATCATGTTTAGAATGCGCGGTGAATGACCAGTTTAATTTATATTGTATCTGAAACTCACTGGTAATTTCTAAATAAAATGTAATCAATTTATGCAAGTCCTTTTCACCGTTTTCACCCAGTCTTCATATCGACTTGAAATTTTCCAATTACCACACATAACTAGTAATGCTGTCATCTATGGACCTTGCGGTTGTGTATTTTTTTTATATTTCCATAAACTGTTGTTTCAATTTATAACACAGTGTGGCTAGAAATACATGGATACAAAACCATCAAATTATCACAATAAAGTAGTAAAATAGTAAATTAGGCAAATTAATTAAAATCATAAAAAAGATATAATCATTCGCAAAAAAGTTGTTTTTCGTTTATTGGCCAAATATAAATAGAAAATTGCCAATACAATTCTCATGGTTCAATAAAAAAGAAATTGTATAACAACTATGTGCATAGACGCAATATTTTACAACGAAAACAGCAAATTTCCCTTTTTTTCATGCAACGCTAGTACGAGGCCACGCAGGCGTGACGTCACGCCTGCGTGTCAATGAGTATGGAGCGTTTTCAGTGCTACTTCTAAAAGCTACTTCG
This sequence comes from Epiblema foenella, assembly GCA_963556455.1. Taxonomy (NCBI): domain Eukaryota; kingdom Metazoa; phylum Arthropoda; class Insecta; order Lepidoptera; family Tortricidae; genus Epiblema; species Epiblema foenella. The sequence goes on along the minus strand of OY747096.1, from coordinate 26,014,391 downwards.
AAAGGAAAGATTTTTTTCATGTTGAACTGCAATATCCACCTAACCTGCTTAGAAACACGGGAATCGGCTGTGCAATGCGACCTGTAGAGGAAAAAAAAACGGAAATCCGACCGAAAATATTTTTATCGGAGCTGAAGCAGAGAACGAGTTCTATTTTCAAATAAAAAATCCAATTCTCTTATACGTATGCCTGTTCTAAGGTTCCATTATTTTAATGTGTCCTTTGACTAGTTTATATGTAACAAATGGGAAACGTACATTTGAATGTCTCCATTTTTACATAGTGCCTATGCCTAATTGCATTGCTGCTAATAGAATTTTCCAAGATAAATATATCATAATTATTATCAAAAATATAATCCATGATTCTAATCTTGTTCTAACAGTTCTTAAAAAAGTTTTTCTTCAGATCGCTTTTCTTATCCTTAATGCCAAAACACAACAACACAAAGCAGGTGTTCAGAAAAAAAGTGTTAGCCAACATGAGAGCAGGAGTGTAAATATGTACTCGTCACTTTTGACGCAACAATTTGCGTACAAGTACTAATATACATTATGTTTTGTTTTTGGTGCTATTCGAGCGCCGACAACGTCCAGAAGATAGGCATAGGGTAGTTTTATGACATTATTTCAACGGCATTTTGTGCGACATTTGGCAACATGACTTTTCCGAAGTAAAAAAGCCTGCTGAATCCGATTCTGAATGTTGCCAACCCGAATTTCGGCTCTTTTTCGCAAAATTCAAGATGGCGGCCAAAGTAGCGAAAAAACCTAAAAAAAACTATGTTGTAACTCGAATCTGGTGCGTGAGGGAATGGGTTTGGGGGTCGCTGAACTCAATTTTGTTTAGCAACTTGAAATTTGGTGGTAATGTTAAAACAATTGAAAGAAATTGAAATTTGGTGGTAACATTGATTATTACGTATATTTTACCAACGAATACTAATATGTTGATAAATCAGATATTTTCCATTAAAATTTTCTTATTTTTCGCATTAAAACCAACTTAATTTTGCGGTTGGTTCGGAACCCTAAATGTGCGGAGTCCGACTCGCACTTGGTCGGTTTTTTCTTACCTATGCTTGTAACAAAAAGAGAAAATGTACTTAATGTCCCCTTACATTTCATTTATAGAATTTTGATCACAATTTGATCATGATGACGAATCACACAGATTTTGCAGCATGCTGCATGCATGGTTCGATCTTCACGGACTATCTGAAAATGAGGTCACCTAACCGCGCAATAAGTTTAGCCTTTTTTAAATGTTCCGTACCTAAAGAGTAAAGCTAAGACTACGCTGTCCGTTCGTCTAGTTAGGCAGTTGAAATTTTCACAGATGATGTATTTCTATTGCCGCTATAACAAAAATACTAAAAAACATAATGTGATATTTCTTGCCGTTTTCTTAGATAACGGTACGGAACCCTTCGTGTGTCCACTTGTTTTGTCCATTTGACGCAAAACCATTCGACCACCCAGACAGGTGTTCCCATCAGATATCTAATGAATAAAAAATTAATGATTTAGCATATTTCACGACAAAACACTTCATGCAACAAAGATGCTCATTACCAGTACATCAATCGATATTAATTGCCTCGACAATACAGTTAGGTAATGTTTGAATACGTTAATTTCTATTTAGCAATCATTTGCTTCGTTAACTCAATAGTTGTAGATCTGTAGTTCCGTTTCTTACGGCGTTGCGGGTTGCTAAAATGCTGCTTGTGGACAGTAAATTGTGGTAACAGATACTTTGCAGTCAGCTAGTTTGTCTGTGAAGGAAAGGATGATGTTTCATCAAAACCCAAAAATATGGCGGGTACTTACTTCTAAGCTACAAATTCTAAATATACGTGTGAAGTTTTCAATATGCAATTGTTATTATTATTTATTGTATATCTATAGGTTTATAACATCAATTGCAATGATTTGCACGCCTGCTCGCTGGCTAGATATATTATGCATACTGCATATGTAACTAAAACAACAACTTTGTAAGTGTATCTTAGCAAATGTAAGGTAATAAAAAAGATAATGCGTGGCTGCTTACCCCTTTTGGGAAATATGCAGACACATAATATGCTTATTTTGAGTGTCGTTATATTCCACAGTGAGGGAATGGATTTTTTATCGAGATTTGTCTAAAAAAGCCATTCCCGAAGAGTGTTGCATCCCATTTTGTCGTGCGTGAAAGACATAAGCGTGTCTCTTTCACGGGGGGGGCGTGACTGACTGAATCGAGGCATCCCCTGAAGTCCTCTCATTCCTCTTCTCCTGTCATGAATGGTGGCGTGACATGACCACGACTACACTGTCAAAAGTGAAACCGACGAAGATCTGTTTTATAAAACTGAGTTGAATTAAAAAGCTTTGTTTTAGCGCCCTCTCTCCACGTGCTCAAGTGCCGACCGTAGAGATAACGATGCGTCATTCTCGTACCATATTAGAATGATTTAATGATTTACAATAACTTTTGAATCAATCAACTCAATGTACCGTATTCACTTTGCTGTTTTACTATCTAAGCTACATAAGGTCAACTCAGTGCTCCAATTAAAATATGTGTTAAAGTAATAATTCCTGTCTCGGTGGCGTTTTTTCTACGAGTACAAGTATTGCACGTGTTTTTCCACGTAATAAACTTACGACAGCGACGCACATGCGCGCTTTTAAAACCTGTACTTGTACTCCATTCTTGAAAAACCTCATATTGTAGTCCCTCGGGAAAATCGTGCGTGGAGTTCATTTCACAACAGGACCGTTTGTGAAAAACTCCTCTAACCGAAATCCGTCTAACGGGGAACCGTAACCTGGGCGACCATTTTAGTTCCCAAGGTAATAGTTGTTACACCTTTACGAATTTGACACCATTAGAGCGGGACGCAGCAATATGTTAGATAGAGCGAGATGCTTCAACACCGCTCCGCTCCTATTTAGGAAGCTAAATTCAGGTAGGTATAATAAGCACTTAAGTCTCATTTGCTTTAATTAAACATTAAACAATTCAGAAATAAACATTTTCTGTTTTTAATTACATTAAGTCGCTGGAAATAAAGGTTAACCAAAAAGGTCGGTCAAATAAACTCGTTCGGAATTTAAAAATCAAGAATGCGACAACGTTTCATCGGCCATGTAAATTGAATTATTTACTTGGCTCGTTTTTTACGCGCCCGAAACCGTAATTGCAAATTGCGTGTCACCGTGAGTGATATTTTACAGCTCAGAAGGTTGTTGTTAACATTTTTGTTAATTTTAGTGCAAGGGAACCATCGGTTTTCGAATACGTATGAGGCCAAGTGAATAATTAAAGCGCAGTTATTGATTTCTTGTACAGTCAGCAGCGGTTGATAAGTTTTAAACAAAAACCAAAACATAATGCCCAAGCCATTAAAACACCCCGATACTTGTTACTGGGGTTTAATTTTTAATTCTGAGCGTCGCATGACGTCCGTCGGACAGATAAACCAACGCGCCGGCACGCCCCGTTGCTAGGGTCGTACAGCATCTGTTACCTAGTAACTCTTATAAATTTCATCTGTGTCGTCGCTTTCTGTCCTATTGCTCTCCTAGTTTTTGAACGTCTGCAAGTTTCCTTTTTAAATTTTGTTAACTGCAAAGGAAACTATCATAAAGTAGGTAAGGGGATGCATAATAAGGAAACATTTTGCAGTTACATTAGCATGGATAGAGCGACCTTCTATTATTTCTATAGCCGACGTGCTTCGAAAGATTACCCGCGCATCTGCGGTCTTCGATGACGTCACAGGAATAATGACATCGCGTACATCATTTTCGCGGACGTGAATTCAAATAAACACGAATTCCCTACATTCCTGAACTTACGACTGGTATAGACGTCAATGAAAACTGGGGAAAGGCAACGTTAGACATCAATGTAGCATGAAGTTCACAAATACATATTTTGGATCAGTTAAGGGTGAACCAAACACATGTCCTTGTGAACGTAATTGTCTATTTCGCAGCTTCGGGCCGGGTACTGTGGTTTCTTGTATCACTACGCATGCTATCTCGTTTTGTTTCACCAAGACGAAATATTGAAGAATATTGATAAATTTTTTGGTCCATCATTAACTTTTTATTAAGACGGGTTGTATCGAAGTTTTATATTTCTTTGGTTACATTTTCAATACATTTCAATTACATTGACATTTTCATTATGTGGCGAAATGCTTACTAAATTGGAATAACTGCTGTATAATAAAAAATTGTTACAAAAAAAAGTTCAAATCGGTACCTATAATTATTGTTCGTTGGCTGAAATTGTGTCAGAAAGCAGAAATAAACAAATAAATATTTTTGTGGACAATCTTACGCAAACACCCCTAGTCCCAAACTAAACAAAGGCGACTTTAAAATACGAGTATGCAAAAAAAAAAAAAACGCTCAAGTCCGAGGCCGACTCGCGCACCGAGGGTTCCGTACACAGATGTGTACCGGTTCCAACCCTATTAATTTAAGAAAATCTCAACAGCATAGTATAGAAATTGAACGACATGGGAAGAGCGCCAACTATGGGCGATTTTTGTTACAAATTTGATCTGCTGAATAACTTAGTACGTATGGTGGTTTTCCAAGGATAATTCTTAACACGTGAATCGATTTCATTTTTTTTCTTTATTTGAACGAAGGTACTTTCAGCATAATCGCGTAGGAATTTATAAAACAAAAATACATGCAAAGGTGATTAAATCACAAACTTATATTTTTCCTGTAAAATATACGTTGATATCAATGTTAGGTATGTAATAATTTCATATTTTTTCCTTTGTAAACTTCTGAGATAAGGGGGACAGTATATTTTTTTTGATTTTCCCTCATAAAACGAAAATGAGTCAACGTAAAAAAAAAAATTGTTTCATAATGTGCAACTAAGCCCTTAAGCCCTTTCATATGACCCCACTTGACATATTCACTAGACTTAAATTTTGAACCACCTTTTTATTAACATTATCTGTCGTTTTGCATAGAAAAAAAAAAACATGTTCTATGTATCTAGCCCCTTACCCTTCTTTATACTTGTTCCAAATTTCAAATCGATATCTTTACGGAAATACGTATATATTTTTGTTATAATAATGTGCTCAGACTAGCGCGAGCGCGACCTACCAAAGTTCTATCACATTTCACGGTTAGGTACTGGTCTAATATTATTATTTTATTATGCATACGATCTTAAAGCGGGCAAGAAACTCAATAATTACGACATTATTTTCAAATTACATTATTATTGCCAAAGTGGCGATTGGAATGAAGGAGTAAATGGTGAAGAACGAAGGAATGACAGAATTATTTCATTGTCATTATCACTGAGCGTCTGATCTAACACGAAACGATACGAAAAGTCGCGGGAATAACTAGTCCCGACAACTGACATTCCTGGCATTCTCTCAAGATGGCTGTCTGGACGTCATCACTCAGAATCAGCTGGCGTCCGTTTACTTCGCAAATAGACAGCCTGTTTGGATCCAGTTATTTTTATTGCGAGTCTTAATGTCTGCGAGTGTTATCTACCGCGATTTTAAGTGTGTATTTTTCAATCACCGCTATCATTCAATCTTAGCCTTTTCAGCGGTAATAACACTAGGAATTGAATGTGTCGGTTGGGTTCATTTTGACGGGTGGGTTCATCGGCTATCCAGACGGACCTCAGCTTGAAAAGTTAAGGAACTTACCATCTATGACGCAGCTCTGAATAGACCTAGAGGAAAGTTCAGACGAGCTCGAGTGCATTTTTTGAGGGTAATGAATACCTATGTGCTATTTTTAGATTTGTTTTCTTGTGGACACAACACAATTTAGGTAAACAACAAATGGAAGTTTATCGATATGAAATAATAAATATTTTCCCTGGGTTCCATAAAGCCGAGCTGAATAGATAGCGTCATCTTAGACCTAATGTCTGATTAGTAGGATAGAGCAGTCAGATCACGTGGCCAGAGGGAATCGGAAAGGGCGAGAACTTTATTGATCGAAACTGATGGGAGTTTGCCGGGGACAGGGTTACGTGAAACATATAAGAGAGAATTAGAAATTTAGAAAAAACGGAAAAATTGAAAAATTTTGGCACCGTGCAGGATTCGAACCTGTGACCTCCCCGCACTCGCGGCCAGTCGCTTTAGTTAATTGAGCTATAGGTGCAACTACCACCCGGTCCCAAATTCTTCAACCATTCCTTCATATACAAACGCCTTAAGGGAGGCGTACAGCGACATCTACCAGAAGACTCAGGCTTCATTAACGGCACTAACGTCACGTCGATCATGTTGAAAATCGTCAGTTACGATGCGACATCTCGTACTAAAGTAATTTTGTATTAACCAGCAGCATTTTCCCTTTATTTCTAAATGTAGTATAGTTTGCGTGAGCAGCGGTACTGCTTAATACAAAATTAATCAAGAGAGAACATTGCCCAGATACGATTCTTACATATAATAATAAATATTCAAAATTGGTGTACTTAAAATAAATATAGAGCCCACCTATATGTCGATAGCTTAGTAATCCACCTATAACTTTAAATATTTCTTCATCTTTGTACCGTCGATATGTAGATTTAAGCAACACATATTTATAAAAGCAATCAAAACACCGAACAACGCTGTTTCTCGACGTAAATATGCGTTTTTATTGTCTATTAACAAGTACAAAAGTTATCATGGCTACTGGTATTAATATACCGATTAATTTCCTAATGTTTATCATTCCCGGTGACCACTGGCAGGCCGCTTTTAGCCCCCAACCTATGCCAATGCCAAGGAATTCTTAGCGATAATTGCTCAACATACATATTGTATAGTATATACGTGAATGAGAATCCGAAATACGTTTGTCTATGCTGTTAGTGAGTCATTTGGACGTATTTGCATAAATTTATTGGTTGAAATGTACAATTAGTAGCTGTAATTAATATTGTGTGTCTGAGGGACTTGCCTATATTTATTTGTAGAAAAATGTAGTTTGAGTTGTTGTAAAATTATTAACTTCTAAGGCCAGATTTCTTATAGAAAATATATGTAGCCTGTCTGTTCATCGCACTTTTAAGTGGGTAACTACTTGAAAGTATTTTGAAAAGCGAGCCTTTAGTCTTATCGATAATTCATTATATTCAATAAAACTAGGTAATTATAATCCATTAAATTCACAATAGGTATCTACGAGTACACATTAAAAGAACTATGAGTTATACTTTCAAATAAACCGCGTACTATGCATGTCCATCGTTTTACAATCATGTTCATTCATACATTCATTTAATGCTTTAAGGTACTCTTATGCAGCGAAAATGTAAGTAAATTATAAGCCTACCGTGTAACTGTGTTCGCACTTGTTATGGGACAGGGATAAGAAAGATGGTGTCAAAGGCGAGTCCCGCGCCGTCTCAGTTACGCAGTAGACTTATACCAAGAGCGTAACAAGAACTACTAAAAACAGAAAAAATAGTTAGCCGAATTTCGACTTTATTTCAATGTCGTAAGCTTAAGAAGAGTGGCGAATCTTTTCATTTAGCTGTATCGAGTTTTCATTGCAATATTACCGCCTAACCTCTATGTACTTATTTATTTATAATGTATTTTCATGACGTTTTTCACTCTAGCGCTAAAACTTATATGAGTGTCATTCTCAACCAAAAGACCCTTTGTCGTTGTCAATTAGAACGATTTCTAATAATTCTAATTGTTTTTGGATCCAAAGAATCGTACCATACCATAAGTGATCGGTAGTCAAATGTTGAAAAAAAAATGGAGTCAAATGAACGGAAAATGTTATCAAGATTTGTCGAAAGGAGCCCAACTATTCTGGAATTCCAAACTTGCTTGACCTCATCCGTCAGCATCACCACTAGAATGCTTTGATGCCAGCTGTGATATTCTTAATGTTTCTGTAGTTTTGGACGAGATGATGTCTTAAGTCTTCACCTTATAGCTGTCGCCTCACCCATTGCGCACGCTTCACCTGTCATGTGACTGCCTATAAAATCTGACTTTCCTATAGTGATGCGCGACTTCTAATGATGTCTGTATTCGAATGATTAGCGATTACTAATGTAAACTAATTTAACTAAATTAGTATGCTAATGTTAATAATTGAATGATGAATACTAATTAGTAGTTACTAGTCGACATCGCCGGGCGCCGATTACTACTATGACCAATAATCAAATGATTTTCAAATTAGTCAACTTATTCGAATGATTATAATAATCGAATTAGTATCATTCAAAGTCGCGCATCATTACTTGCATATTAGCTAGATATCTAAATGTCATTGCAGCCCTCAAATTGTAGATTTTATAGTCAGTAGTATAATCTTGTTTTACTTTTCCTTAAAGATTGTCAAGCCGCATGCAATTAGTATTTCTCTTGTTTGACTTGGCTCCCACGTTACAGGCTGGGCCTAGTGTGGAAATCACTGTTTTTTTAAATCTGTTGAACTCTTTTTTAGTAAACATCAATTATTTATTTATTTATTTTCCCGCATAAGTACTAAAAATCATAGCTCAATCAGCAGGATTCATAATAACACGAAATTAATCGAAAGTCCACCCAGAATTCGTAATACTAACACGTAACAGGACTTCTAACTTACACTGATAACGCTTGAGGTCAGGTGAGCTAGGTGAAGCCTAAAGCTCCATATTATTCGTGACCTTATTACATTTCTCGCTTTCGAGGGCAACAATGACGCTCGCCTACTTAGTTCTGATTTATTAATAAAGTTGGAATGGAGTATAGTGTGACTTATATATTATTACATCTTCCTGGAATTAGCGTCCTACGAAAGGGACACAGTAATGATGCCGAGGTGAGATGCTCATACTCCCCTCTCTAATTTAGGATGTTAAGGTGCTCCTAGCTCACAATGCCCTTCTATCTGTAACTTTCCGTTTTCTCGTGGTTTTTATGGTATTAAAAACAACTAGGTTTCCCGAAATAGTATACCATATTTACTTCAAAACTCACTGTCTCCGAGATATATGACATCAAAATTTTAGGCCAAAAAAAACAGTTGTTTGTTTTTTTGAAGATGAGTCAAAAATAAAAATCACACTTGCGTTGTTAGAGACGTCAATAAGGAATAGTTACATATACATTTCATATATATAAGTGCATAAACAACATACTAGTATCAAAAATAGCGCTTTTTTGGACCATGTTTGAATAAATGATAAAGAATAAGTAGTCAGTTTTTTCAAAAATTGGCTCTGGAAAATAATAATAATAATAATAATGATAAATGTAGATAAAGGATTGAAGAATCGATAACCGTTTATGCCATAAATATATCTATAGGTTTGACGGAGACGTATCAACTCAGAACTCGTCAAAAATTGTTGAATAGCGCGTGGAGCCCCTTAAATCATGTAATGATGTGTGACATGATGTGTCTGTGTTGTGATGTTAAATTCAGCATAGTGATCTTTGAGATTTAGTTTGACACTGCTAAACCAGCTGTGGGACATGTAGACAGATGATGATGCAAAACATTAACCCATAATGCAAGGCATTGACTTGGACCCACACGTTTCTGCTCATGGATGAGCGAGAATTGGCTCTCATACTGGCCCACAGTGCGGGTTGGGTGAAATCACATACATAATTACTTTACATATATAGGTAGGTATGCTCTTTTCCTCACGATGTTTTATTTCAACCAAAAGGTGATACTTACAATACATCAATAACATATTCCATATTAAGTTCCTATAAATTAATCTATTGGTATTATAAAAAACCAGGATTCGAAGCTACACGGCGAACGGTCGGCAGCGCGCTAACCATTGTTCTGCAGTCGTAAGCGTCCATAGGCTACGCTATCAGGCCGGTCATATGCTTGTTTGCAACCGTAGTAGTTTAAAAATGAGAAAATTTTAATCAGAAAATACTGACTTTCACATCAAACTTGACCAATTACACATCAAGTAGGGTTGTTTAGCTGTGCAAATCAACAGTTCTAGGTTGTTAAGTTTTTTTTATTATGTGACTTCAAATTCTAGGTAGTTTCAAAAGCACTTTTCCTCCATGTTTGATTTGAACCACTACAATATTATAGCTTGTCCATCATTTCTTCTTCTAATTAAATTCCGGTATAAACATACATTAATATGCAACAATTTAATTTTTCTCCTCCTAGTAATGGCCTATTTACGTACATTAAGAAACACTTAACACCCATGCAGGCAGCATTAATTTTTTATTATAATATTTTCCTCAAGGCATGAAAGTGTAAATTGAGTCGTAAAGATCCATTTACTGCACTCAATTTAAAAATAATCCGATCAAAAAGACTTTAAAGTCCCATTATGTACATGTACACAAATTCCTGAACGCTACATTGCAATTTTGCAACGATCTGAGGAGTTTAAACAACGTCCGAAAGTATAATTTCAGTTCGTTGACTGATGAGGCAATGATTTGTGCGGTGATCTCACGCGCAGGCGAAGCGTTGGTCATTTTCGCGAATAATTATAAACTGAGAATCATTAGAAGACCAAGCGAAGAGGTGTACCTATGTACGGTCAGGCTCAAACGGCATAGGTTGTTAGTCATTTTCGGGTTAAAGAACTTTAGGTCGTGACTGTTGTAAGTGTCACTGAGGTGGTTAGCTTAAGTGTTTAATATTAAATAATAAATGACAAAAATGTCCAAAACGATTCATTGTCAAGAGCGGAACATTACTAAACTGTATATAATAAAATTCTGGAAAAAAATGTCCGGGAAATGGAAAAAATCGCTATAAACTATAACTGGCAGGTAAACAACTCAAAATGTCATTATTCCGACTATACTGACATTACTGATGTGTTGCCATATAAATGAGAATAAATATCCACCTCCAGACATACAAGAAGCCCAGCTAAAGCACAAAAAAAGCGCCCTCTTGACAATCGTCATATATTTCTGGTCGGGCTTTAAGTAGTAATGACAGGTGAGTTACTGTAATCCCTAAAGACCCTTCTTAGCATCGTGATGGAATGTTCCATCATAACATTGTCAATATAAAATGGTTGACAATGTTATGATGGAAACTAGAACAGAGAACAAATACAAAGAAAAAATGGACAGTGATCTAAAAACAATTAAATTTCAAATAAATTGATTCGTGGAAAATGTTAGCATTATATTGTCTTATGATTATGAAGTAAAGGTACTGTTGGAGATGATTGATATTTATTTTTAAGACTGTCAGCTTTCAACAACAGTACAGCGCGTAGTAAATGGAACGTAGTTGTGAAAATAATAATACACAGAATATGAATATTTCAAATTTGAATTCGCGGCTGCGCCGTTACGCGTCAATTACGAAAGCGTTTGACTTTCAAGCTGTTTTCTAAAGGATTTTACTGCGAAGATATTGTTTTACGTGGGATAATAAATGTGTATCAGTTATGTAATTTGATACTATGTTACTCTTTGTGCATACATTTTCAAAAGTCGATTATAGAATAACTCGAAAGAATCTGATGGAAATTCACATAAATTATGCAACGACTTCGCTCGTAAAGTATGGCAAATTATTTAATAAAAATATGTTTAATTTATTTTGTTACTAAGCTTAAATAAATGATTGTAGAACCGATAATCGTTTGTGCCATAAATATATCTATAGTTTTGACGGAGCAGTATCAACTCAAAACTCGTCAAAAATCGATGAATAGCGCGTAGAGCCCCTTAATGTGCCTAAAAAGTGTAGGTAAGGACCGGCCTTATAAGTTATAATATACCGTGGTCGGCGCCGCTCGACGGCGTGCGCTCTCGCGGGCGGCCCGGGGCGGATATGGCCGTAACCCCATCAGAAATGGAACCGTTATGGGCGCATTTACAGCACAGCCGCGTGTCGCCGCGGGGGGCTCCGGGCCGGGGTATCTCGTCAAACATTGCGCACGCCGGTTCAACGCGGCCACATGAAACACATGAAAGAGAATTTATATGGATGTAGATAAAGTACATAATTAGGTATTAAATCACTCGTGTGATCTTATTATGAAACGACCCGAAGGCGAACCACACTCCCCTCTCATTATGTTGCAGAAACTACTATTATTACAAGTATCACTTCTATCATCAAATCAAGTTGATTCACTATCGTTAATGAGGGCTACCATTTTTGTGGTCACCAATTGGTGCCACTGTCAAGTAAGGTCCAGCTGTCAAAAATTGTTATTGGTTATTATGGGCATGAGAACGAAGTTTACATTTAAATTATATTTAATACCTTAAAACCGTACCGTAAAAATATCGAACATACCAGTCATACCACATTGTAGCGCAGTCCCGTTTTGTTCGGAAAAAAGGAGAACTCTAGCTACGAATTCATACGTGGTAGCCCTCATTCCATTAGCTTCCAAATTCAAGACCACAAATATCAATCTAGGAGTTGCGTGAAGGTGTCGTTACAACTTATAATATAGTAGTAGTAGTAGTAAAACTCTTTATTGTACACAATAACAAAAATTACAAATACAAAAAGAAATGGTATGTACAAAGGCGAACTTATCCCTTTAAGGGATCTCTTCCAGTTAACCTTTGAGCAAATGAGAGAAGAAATGAACGGAGGTAGACAAATTCAGCATCCTGTACAACAAGGTATAAAAAAAAGACAAGAGATATAAAACATACATACACATATAATTTATAAAGGACAAATATAAATACACAAATAAACGATATTGAGAAGGAAATTATAACCTGAGCAAAATAAAAGGTAAATATTTTATGAAATTAGCCAGAATCACTAAGCCACAGTTTCTTCAACTTCCCCTTGAGCGACGCAACAGACTGCGACTGCCTAAAGGAGGGAGGAAATTCATTCCACAATTTCACAGAGCGCACCGCGAACGATTTATCATATGCACGCGACTTGTGAGGAGGAATAGACAGTGTCAGGTTGGCACTAGACCTCAAACGATGGCCACTACCGTCTGCCATAAAGTGAAATTTTTCAGAAAGGTACTGGGGAGAAGAAGGGTTAAAAAGAGAATTAAAAAGAAGGGCAAGCACGTGGAGATCCCGCCTACGGCGAATAGGAAGCCATTGAAGTTCTTTTCGGAAATGCGATACATGGTCGTACTTCCGAAGCCCGAAAATGTAACGAATACAGACATTCTGTAGGCGCTCCAACTTGTCAAGCAGTTCTTCCTTAAGATCAAGGAACGCAAGGTCACCATAGTCGAGATGTGGAAGTAAAAGAGAACGAGCAAGTAAAATCTTGGTATGAAGAGGGAGAAAGTTTTGCAGGCGCCTAAGAGAATGGAGAGAAGAGAATATTTTCCTACTGACTTCAGATATCTGAGGTGCCCAAGAGAGAGTCTGGTCTATAGTAATACCGAGGTTTTTAACGGTGGAAGAAAAAGGTATAGGAGTTCCGTCAAAGAAAACCCCAGGTATATCCAGATCTGACAGTTTAGCAATGTAGTGAGGACTTCCAATAACGACTGCCTGCGATTTCTTGGCGTTGACTTTTAAACCAAAGCACGATGCCCACTCCCGGATTTTATCCAAGTCAGAATTGATTTGGCTTACAAGGGACCTAAACTCGTCAAATTCAGCCGCTGCATAAATTTGTAGATCATCAGCGTAAAGGTGGTAGGATGAATTTAAAGAACTTGTTATATTATTAATAAAAATTAATATAGTGTGCTATATGGATAGAAAAATATGGAATATAAATATATATATCATATCTTTTATGATTTTAATTTAAATACTTATTGTGATAAATTGGTGGATTTCTATCCATATAGCACACTATGTTATAAGTCGTAACATGAGTCATCATCCTTATTGTGGAATAGTGTCCTTCTATATTGTTTGTCGTTGCTGTTGTTGGTTACTCGTTCCTTCCTTGAAAAGTAGGATGCTATCTTCAATTTATTACTTAATTTTACTAACTATTAAACAAAAGAATAATCAAGGACTCAATTCTTTAAATATTCGCAATAACGTTGTTTTTTGGTTTTTGGCAAAATGTAAATTTAAAGTTACCAATATAATTCTCATGTTTCAATAAAAAAAGAAATTGTACGGCAACTATGTCCATAAAAGCAATATTTCACGACATAAACGGCAAATTCCCTTTTTCCATATAACGGTATATACTACGAGGCCAAGCAGTCGTGACGTCACGCCTACGTGTCAATCAGTATGGAGCGTTTTCAGTGCTCGTTAGCAATGTCTTTTGTGTTGATGCTCTAATTGTAGTTGGGCCCATACAAACATTTCATATCTAAAAACTGGTTCGAATGGCATGATTTTATTGCCTGTTCGACTATATAGACGATAGCATCCTACTTTTCAGGGAATGAAAGAGGAACCAACAACAGCAATCAAAAATAAATAATAAAAATAAATGCTGATTTGGGGCCATTTCGTGGCTATTTTCTGTATTTTGGTGTTATGTTAATTTGTACTGTGTCTGTGTCACGAATAACTGTTTATTCTTTCTTTCTTTCTTTCTTTCAAATATATAAGGAGGACAATCTTCCACAACCCGAACTATCGCCATACATAGTTTAACCCAATAAGACTGTTATTAAACTACGATATATTTCGTATTTATAATTTGTAACGAGATGGGGTGAAAAGTAGCCAGAATTTCCTACAAAATCGATATTAATATTTCGTGAAAACAAAGCAGTTGGATAGCCCGGCCTCGTCTGTCATATTTCGTAATATTGACACAATAATGATGCCTGTTTACATCACATCCGTTCAAACACGACATTCAAACAAAAGGGCTTTTATAACCTTGTGATTCTGAAAGTGTGTGTTTACTGTATCGTTTGACCGCCTGCCAACGTTTTTGGGTCATGAACGAACAGTTAAGCTCGAGACGGTTTCATTTACCGGTATAATTGGTTGCGTTTGAGGTTCCTTCTCAGTTTCTACTCATATGTCCCCTAAAGGTTCGTGGCCAAGCGATGTTAGATAAAGTACTTGTTAAAACATCAGACTATTCTATAATAGATAATTATCTCAGACCTCAGACTTACCAGACTCGACATCAAATAATAATGCCAATACCGAGCGAGATGGTCGTATACAACTTTCTATAAGAGCGGCAAAGAGAGACGTATCATTTGTTATCCGTGACCTATGACAAGGACAATAAATTTCACTTTTTTATCTGTCACAAATTATTTGATATGACTTTGTGGTAGACAAACGATTATCCGCCCATGTTAAGGAGGTTATTTATGGAAAAAAGCGGTCAGCCATTTCAAACAAGTTCTCGAGTTATGCATAAGAGTTTTTCTGTCTTTCTTAGTGGGACCGCATAGGATCTCTATAGAATCTCTGCTCTATGTCTTCGACGTTAAAAGTGGAACATATGAAAAAGATTTTTTTGTGACGTCGGGGAAATACATTTACGATTTAGATTTGTTATGTTGACAGCTAGAGACAAGATCCTTATTTTCGACACAGGGCAACCTCGCGAGCTCTGGCGACCTTACTCACCACCAGGAATACGACACCACATCCCTTAGGACCAAACTTTATTTATTTCCGTTGTTTGTTGTTATAGCGCTTATTGCAGCATTACTCACTTAGTGCAGCGATTGTTAAGGTCGAGGCAAAAAAAAGTTTTTTGTATGGGTCCCTATTTAATTTTTATTATTTTTTGCTATAGCGGCGACGTTAAACATATTTTGTAAAAAAAATACGGTCTACTCGAACATATGGTTAATGAGATATAGTCCGCTGACAGACGGACAGACGGTCGGACAAACAGCGGCTCAGTATTGGGGATCGGTTGGGTTCCTTTGGGTACCGAAGTTTACAAAATTTTAGAACCTTTGGAGCGGTGGCTCAACTCAAATCTGGACGTTTTCATAATTAATAAAATATGACAGTCTGTGGACAGGTAGGCTAGCACAACTTGCTGCCAAGTCGTATCTCGCGCGACTCGGCGATTCCTGTCTCGCTCAAACTGTGCGGAATAGAAAGAGGAGCGTAGATTTTTCTCTACTCGCGTCGCGTCACAGCGGCAGTTGTGCTAGCCCCGCAGGAATAACGCTTGTGTCGTAAATAAAATCCTCTTGGTCCATAGTATTTAAAAATATAATTAAGAGTTATAACGGTGGCATACCATCCCATAATCATAACTTACACGAAATCATCTTGATTTTGAGAAAAAAAATGCTTCGTATTTTTTTTGTTTATTTGTGATGATTACAAAAGTAGAGTTGTTTAGTGCACGTGGCTCTAGGTTCTAGATATTTTTCGACTTACGGTATACTCGTAAGTCTAATTTTGTAGTTTTAGCTACCGCCTCGACCGTATCATTGGTTTTATGTTCGCAACTTTTTACAGCTCTGAACCTTTAGTAGTAGTTACCTACCTATTGCATAAATTGTAAGATGAATTATAATAAATTGGCTACTAAAGTGAGACAGCTTTGGTTATGTTTGTTAGTTAGTTTATATTATAATTACTTTATGTCATCAAGTGATAAGGCGAAACTAATATCAATGTTGTCAAAGAGACCAATTTCTGGTAAATTTTCTCCTCCGCTTTGGCTGTGGAATGAGCATACGGAGGTTGTCCCGAATGAATACAGTATAGAACTCTTCAAAAAACGAGCATATAAACTTTAAAAGGGTCGGCAAGGCGCATGTGATGCCCCCTAGTGAGGCAAGCGCCCATAGGCTACGTTGGCCTCTTAAGCATCAGGCGAGCCATACGTTTGTTTACCAGCGACGTGGTGTAAACGAAACTCGCCATATCATAGACTATAATAATATATCACAAAAGGTCAAGAAGCAATCCATATACCGATCGTTTTTATTTGATAAAGTTTTCAACTTAATAATCCGCCTTCGGATTAACTTCATTGGTTAGGATTTGCCTGCGCTAGACGAATGCAGCCAAGAAATTCGTAGGAAATAAAATGAAGCTTGGCAGTCGATATACCTATGACAATTTTCTGTCATTGTAATCATCAGATACAATGACAGAAAATTATATCACCATGGTGTTACATGATGAGGTTTTCTATATTCGAATAAGATAATTTCCATTTTAATCAGCTTATAAATACAAAGATTTTTTTCTATTACCACATACGAGCACGAAGAGAGATAGATAGATAGATCATTGTGATATTGTCAATACGAGCCTGCGCAAAATGGAACGTGAGCATAATTTCCGGCTCACGCCCATCCAATCATTGAGGAGTTCGAATCTGCAAAATGGAGGCGCTGGCGATATATTGGGCATTTTAAGCCTCATTTACACACGTGCAAGAATGTACACGCATTAAAGTTTAATGAACACAATGCGGGTTACTGGAGTTGTGCTGGAGTATAAGTTCAATCGGTCTATAAAAGAATCACTATCGTGAAGAACGCCGAAAGAAATTCAACCTGAGCATCGTGTTACATTACACCACCACATGTATGTTTAAGAGGCCTTATAACAGGCACGTATCCAGACTTTTGGTTCGGGGGGGACAAACATTGAAACAACCATGTGAACTGTGTAAAAATCGCTGTAATCACTGTACTATAATTTTTAATAACTTAAAGAAGTACCGTCCGTAGTTTAGTTACACGTTTATAAGTATTTTATATTAAGTATTTTAGTATTTTCGGGGGGGTGTGGGGGGGGATACATCCCAACTATCCCCCCCTCTGGATACGTGCCTGCCTTATAAGTTTTAAAATGTTTTGATTTCAAATTACGACAAAAGTATTAATAATACCAATAAAGTGATTAAAGGATACGATGACTTTATACAAGTTTCAGATGATATAGGTATTTTTTGATTTTATTGTGCTTCTACTACGCACAATAAAATTTAAGCGGAAAACAGCCGTTTTTTAGTTGAAAATGGTCGTTTTGGAGTGACGTTTGAAACGATATTTCTTAATAAAAAATCCAAAAAATCCATTAAAAATTTATGCCATTAGGTCGCAATACACTGATAAAACACACATAACACATAGTAACACTGATAAAATGTCAAGATACTTGAAAATTTAAACAGATAATGGCCTAAATAGATGAGCGTTTTTTTAACTCATAAAGGCTTTTAAATGAATAAAGTAAATAACAATAACCGACAAGCAAACTTCTTAACTTCCTGTGCAACTTGTTTACACCTGAGGATTGAATCCTGGAGACAATGCCGTATCGTAAAACCGCTCTCGCGTTCGATAAAAGTCTATTTATATCGGCCTACTTCGTCGCGTGGCGTATGGGTTGAATATTCATAATTACTTGAACTAGAACTAATGTTTACAAGCCGCTGCTATTATTTTATATTGTATCGATTAATTACTGACTCCAAAAAGAGAAAAGAGAAAGATAATAACGAATATGGAGAAAAATATCGCTTGATCACTTTCAAATGATTGTGTTGAGTTAGCGCCGCTCTCAACTTCTCAACGTCCTGTTTGGTTTTTTCTCAGAACGGTAAAAATTTGGGTTTTTCTTACTTTGTACCTTGAAATATCAAGATTTTTGTATAAAAAAGCGCGCTCTTGGTTTTGACGTTTTTCCATAGGTACATTTTGCATGCACGAGTAGAAACCTAAAAAATATGAAAAATTGGGGATTTTTTTTTCTTTTTTAGAAAAAAGAAGAGTAAAAAAGTTACAAAATCAGAAAAATAAATAAATGGCATTCTTTAGTAAGAAGACCCGTTTTCATTTTTATTCAGTTCTATACAAATTTCCAAAGTTTCTGCTCTTAGATTTAATGTATGAAACTTATTTACGTACAAGGTAGGTATTTACAGAATATGTACTTAAAGACTACTCGTCTGAGGTATTTATTATCGTATAGAAATTTTTCGGAACCGTGAGATCTTTGAGAAGACAGTACGGTTGCTAGTTTTGTTGCACTTTTAGCACCACCCAGGGGTCATATGTAGAGTAGCCGCGGGTACTCCCTACGCAACTTCCACCCCTCTTTGTATAGTGAGTGGGCAACTTGACTGTTAGAAGTTCTCAAGCTGCCCGAACTCCCCCAACTTGGCTTAACGACTGCCATAGACAGCTTAAAAGCACGGAAGCGCTCAGTTAGTAACCAATAAAGCGGTCACCCATCCAAAAACTGACTCCGGCCCACGTTGCTTAACCTCGAGCGCGAGCGAATGTAAGCTCGATCTCCGATCATGCGTAGTTGTTACGTACCTCGACTGTCACGATATGGTGGTCTACTCTACTGGTATACTTTAGTGATGACAGACGGCTTGAGAATAGCTAGCGTGTTTTAAGGGGATTCCTCGATTCAGTCAGCTACGCCCCTCGAAAGAATGAAAGAGACCCGCTTATGTCTTTCGCGAACGACAAAACGGGATGGAACACTCATCGGGAATGGCTTTTTTAGACAAGCCTCGATAAATATCGGACTGTGTGCAGTTTTATTAAATTTCTTCTTGACAGAGTTTAGATGAAGTAAAATACCATCATTTTAACTTTTTTAATAATACGTGTGGTGCCGGGTTAGAATAGCACTTCCCCCTTCCTTCCCGTGGTTATCCTAAGAGTCGACTATGGGAACCAGGTAGTGTGTTGTGGGCGATGGGCTAGCAACCTATCACTGCAATATCACATTTTCTCCGTCTTTAAACTTACAATTGCTAAATGTGGCACTGGATTAAATTTCATGTGCTCTGCCTACCCCTTTTAGGAATACAGGTGTGAGTTTATGTAGTATGTATATATTATGTAATAATGCGTTATTTTAGTAGACCGAGTAGAAACGGAAAATAAAAACTCAATTTTGTTTTTTTTTCTATCGAGAAAATTTTAAGTAATCACGTTTCGGCTATTGTCAGAAAGACAGACAGTTATATAGTCAAGAATCATATATCTGAAAATCAATCATCTTATAAAGGAAAATAAAGGCTCAAATTGGTTTTCTTTTTTCTATCGAGAAAATTTTAAGTAATCACGTTTCGGCTATTGTCAGAAAGACAGACAGTTATACAGTCAAGAATCATAGATCTAAAAATCAATCATCTTATTGCTTCCTCGTCTGGGCAGAACAGACTTTCAAAGAACGCGATATTTCTCGTTGCACGGCCTTAAGGGTATCAGACTTCGTGACGTAACGAAGCGCAGTTTAGGAAGCCCTACATTTAGGTATAGTACTTTAGCTACTGACATTAACTTGGTCACGGCACGTACTACTGTCGTAGGTATTATATAAATCTTTATAAAGTTGTAAATATAGGTACAATTAGCTAAGCAGGTTGCAAAAAGGTCGTTAGTATGTTTCAGGCTTCTTTGGAAACTCAATAGTATTGTATACTTTAAGTACCTATGACATCGGCATATGCTCTTAATCCATTGGATAATTGGATTCTACTTTAAGGGGCTCCACGCGCTATTCATCGATTTTTGACGTGTTTTGAGTTGATATAGCTGCGTCAAAACTATAGATATATTTATGGCACGAACGGTTATCGGTTCTTCAATCCTTTATCTACATTTGCAAGAGGGTGAATCAACTTTTTTGTGTTGTTATCTTGACCCGTTGTCCAAGGCACACTAGCGGCGCAGTTTGTTCAAAAAAATGTTGTCTTAAGTTCTACTAACATGCTTAGTAGATGGACCATTATGGAAATAGCTTATAAGTATCACAAATACGTATGTTGAATAAACATAAATAGCATAAAATCACGATTGTATTCGAATTTTGTCCCCTGGACAACTAGACGTACCCATGGCAGCGAGTGGCACTAAAAAGTTGATTCACCCAAGAGCCAAATTTTGAAAAAAAAAACTGACTAACATTATTCAAACATGGTACATAAAACCTCTATATCTTCGATATAAGTATGTTGTTTATAAACTTATGTATATGAAATGCACATGTACCTGTTCCTTATTGATGTTTCTAACAATGAACGAGAGATTTTTATTTTTAACTCATCTTCACAAAAGTTACGTCCAAAAAACTGGTTGTTTGTCCTAAAATTGCTAAAGTTTGATACCATATATCTGGAAGACCTTGTTTTTCTTAATACGATAAAACACGAGAATACGGAGAGTTACAGATCGAAGGTCATTGGGAGCTAGGAGCTCCTTAACACTAATGTATCTAACATAATAGAGTTTCTATTACATACACATTGTCTAATAATCATATGTTTGTAATAGATTATTACACTAGTATTCAAGTTGAATATTCAATGGGATAAAAGCATACGTCAGTTGCAAACTCGAAGTAATATATCTGTAATCGTACTTTACGACTGTGACTGCAAAGCCTGAAGGCCTACCGCGAACCGCAAACGAAGTTTTTTCTCTCTGTCGCACTTACGTACGAACGTGCAAGAAAAACTTATTTTGTGGTTCGCAGTAGCCCTGGGTTATGTTTTTGACGCGTATCTGTCATTCTCAAGGAACTGGGGGGCTATCGCTCGACTCTTTCACTCGAAATCTGTCACGAACGACGAAATGCTACTTATGAAATAGCGATAGAAAATTTAAAGTCGAATCGTATATATATATATATATATATAATCGTCGCTATCAGGAAGGACAGTCAACTGCGTCGTTACGGAAGGCACTATTGTTTGAGAAACACACATCTATCGATTACGTATGTTTTTTATTTAATATGAGAGTTGTCGAGATCCTTATCATCAATTAAAAATCGGCCAAGTGCGTGTCGGACTCCGCACATAAATGTGGGTGCTGAACCAACCGCAAAATTAAATTGTTTTTAACAGGAAAAATATTGAATTTTTAATAAAAAAAATATGATAAGTAAAATATACGTAATAATAAACATTATCACCAAATCACAACTTTATAGGTCAATGGAAGTTAAAAAATTCTTCGAAACTAAATTTGTAAAAAAAACCTGACTACTTATGGTGGCCTCTCATTCCTTTGTTTTCCAATATTTAATCTACTAAATGAGTATGAGGGATATTTATCTACTAAATGAGCTCTAAACAGCGATGTCCCATTCAATGGGGTAGGTCAAACATTTTGTTTCGCACCCCCCTTTAGCTGTATGGGAGCCCTTAAAAACATTTCAAAATATTTTTTTATAGGATTTTTTATGGCTTTGGGATGCTTTGGGTCAACAAAATTCTTATACTGTGAAAATTTGAAGACTGTAGCTCTAACTGTTTGGCTGTAATACCTTTGTCACAGACGACGGACGGACGCACGGATGCGTGAGTGACAACAATAGAGTTCCGTTTGTATCCTTCGGGTACGGAAGCCTAAAAATGCTCATCTATTTAAACTATTTTCTGTGTGAGTTGAGACGTACCTTGAAGTTTCTTTTAGTTTTCATTTAGTACCTACAGGACTATTGCGGCTTAATATCATTGCTATTATGTGTAAATTTTGGATTTTCATAAAGAAATCGTTTCTTAACATCACTCTATCTCTTAAATTGGTATACACAATTAAAGTATAAATGGATGCGTTATATGTAAACCTTTAATAATCAGTTTATTGGAATAATCAATACTTTTCCCAACATTAAAAATGTAAAGCCTCTTAACTTCAGGTTTTTTAAAAATTAAAACACAAATACACATACACAAATATCAAAGTGACAGACTAGCGTATTTTAACCACATATTTAGCTAATTAGAACGTTTGTAAATTATTTGTATAATGAACGTTCATATAACGAATTACTCCGCGCCATTCAAAAGGCGTCTCCAAAATGTATTCGTCATTTAGTCGCCTAAAGCGGCTGCTCCATTCGCTCTACCCTATGGCCGGCTAACAAGTTTTTTTTTCGCTCCCTGTCAGCAGGACAGAAATAAAATATTTAAACAAATTATAAAGCCTTTTTTCGAATAGGAGAAGTGAAAATCCTCTTGAGCTCCTCTACCTTTAGTTGACAAAGAACGTCTATGCATTAATGTCTGATGTCGCTGTATTTAAAGCAGGTAAGTAAACTTGTGAGAGAGATTGTTTCTAAAATCCAGAAATGGATAATGAAACTCAATTCGGTCTGAGCCCTATCTTAAAGTAATAGTGATTACCGGTATTAGACAGGATATTCATAGATTAAGGTTTTATAGCACTCTTATTGCAAGCGGTACATTGATCTTATAGAAAATATTACGTTAATTTTATTGTTAACTAGTTTTTTTCTTGCGAACAGGTAACAGACGGACAGATAAAAGTTAATTTCGCATTTATAATATCGATTTGACAGTTTCATGTTTACCAAATAGATGCATTACGGATCAGTGTCTGACAAATGGTTTACTCTGCAGTTGATTAACTAGTTTCTATGCAAAATTAGGTTTAAAAGCGGTCTCCGGGCTCCTGAAGCCTCAACCAGGAAAACGCTACGAAAATTATCAGGACGATGACATACATACATAAACTCATGCCTGTATTTCCAAAAGGGGTAGGCAGAGTACATGAAATTTAATTCCAGTGCCACATTTAGTAATTGTAGGTCAGGACGATGGAACACGCATTTATTACTGCCACCTTCTTCGCGTGGGTGTCGTCAGTCAACTATGGGAATATAGTTAATGCATGGTCGATGGTCTAGCAACCTATCACTGAAATATCACATTTTATCCATCTAAGCATCATTAGTCAAAAGTGGCAGAAAATAAAAATAAATAAAACACAAATAGTGTTTTATTTATATTTATTTTCTGCCATTTTTATTTATAATGGATACCCCTTTAGGATTACGGGTGTGAGTTTATGTATGATAAATTAGCGCACGATTCAACTGTTATACTGAGGGAAATACTTGTGTTGTGGTCGAAGCTCGCTTTGCATTGAGGGTTAATCCGCGGAAACCGGTTAACCCTGCGATAGTCACGTAATATTTACTTCGGACCTTTTAATTCAGTATCTATACGTAATCTTATTTAGCTCCCGAGTTTCAACAATTAAACATTGTTATAAGGCTTTAATCAAGCAAACTTTAAGCTTTTGTTTATTATTTCATGTAATTTTTTTTTTTCAGTTTTCTTTAAAAAAATACATGATGTAGAAAAAAGAGTTTATTACACAGAAACAATAATTCTAACTCCGGTGTGGCGCTTTGTATGCCTCACTACGTCCAGGACTCCATGTTAGAATACCTCTCTCTTCTTATTCTGGAATCCTTCGCTTCGGTTGGCTATTCAATTCGCTAACCCTCGTAAAATTGCATTTTGCTCCTGTGTCTATCTACTAATCTACAGCTTAACAAAAAAAATATAACATACACACTAACAAAAAAATATTATTTCGTGGTTCTTGGGCTGTTGGAAGAAAAAGGGGTATATATATATATATAGGAGCACTAATAATTTTATCAGGGCACAATATTAGCTCGCGACCATCCAGTGGGTCACGACCCATAAATGAATTAAATGAAATAAATGAACTTTATTCTGAAAGTAGGCAGCAATGTCACTTTATAAGTTAAAGACTACTGGCGTTTTCCAAGAGACCAACTGCCAAGAAGTGTCGCCGAAAGAAACTCGACAGGCAGTCATTTTCTCCCAAAAATGCTTATTACAATGATACTACTTAACCTACTTAAGTAAATCTGAGTGGTAAACAAAAAAAAAATAGAAAATGAGGAAAAAATAACAATAGGTATTTACAATGTGCAGGTAGTTCCACAAGAAAACAAGTCGAAACTGTATACGTATCGTATTACCAAATACAAAATTAGGGAAAATAATAATAAGGGAAAATACTTCGTTTGTGTCAACTAGATACAATGAATCTTTATGCTACCTATTTAGTCCATGCATTTCTGTCTGTTAGATAGTCCTCAACCGTATGATAAGCCTTTGAGATAAATGATTCTAAAAAGTAATTCTTAAGAGCTGGAAAGATTTCAAGTTTCCATCTGGTAACTTATTATAAAAATGGACACATTGGTCTACAATACAAAAGACTTGTATACTTTACGGACACGAAACTTTTTAGTGGCAAAGTGGTTTTTATTCTTAGTATTAAAATTTTGGATAGGTATCAGAATTCTTACAGAATGAGACTAGGTTTTTTATGACATAAACAATATTCACATAGATATATTGGGACGCTACGGTTAAAATATTAATTTCTTCAATTCACGTGAGGTTATATGTATATTATTATGGAGCGAAGGGTTTTTTTTGTAACACACAGCTGGTATGTCAGCTGCTTTTCCTCAAACCAGAATACTATAGGGCATAAAACTGTGAAAATAGCTATGATAAACTAATCGAGCTGTTTCTACATTGGTCAGTTGTCTAATTTTTGTAATAGCATAAGCGGCTTAACTTAATTTACGTGCCGTTATGGCTATATGGGGACCTTTTGCAGATTTTTGTCTAATGTTATACGAATATTGCTTTATCTAATATTTCTAAACACTCGTTATTTATAAGTACTGGTTTCCACCGGTAGACCGGTAGACATTAGGCAAAGAAAATCTGACACATTTAGTTTTCTTAGCATTGAGTAGCAGGTTGTAAACGGTTAACCAATCACGTACTTTGACCAGTGAGTAATGTTACTAGTCTATTGATTTTCGGTCAACCTTAAAGATTAATTATGTATCATCCGCGAATATACTATATCACAAATATTGCTTACTATAGACGGCAAGTCATTTATATAAACCAAAAATAATAATGGCCCTTGGATAGAGCCCTGGGGCACTCCTAATGTTACCACAGCTCCACTAGACTGGGTGCCATTTACAACAACTGTTTTAGTTCTAATAATAAAATATGAAGACTAAGCTTAACACATTATCAGACAGACCATAATATTTAAGTTTCAAAATGAGTGTTCCATGATTCACGCGATCGAATGCTTTAGAAAGGTCACAAAATATATCAATTTTATAAGCACAGATGCAGCGTCAGCTAGTCGTGGAGGGCCCTTTTGTGAAACCGAAATGATTACTTGTAAGCAGTTTATTTCTATTGAACTGTATTAGCATATAGTTTAACATTAATTTCTCAAAAACTTAACACAGGTAATATCAATATAGGTCGAAAGTTGGTTAGGTCGTTCAAATCACGACAATCTGACTGAAGATATATCGTACAGTACAACTTGCTATATTTGAAAAATAATTATCTAATGCCAAGGCAACATCGTTATTTGACATTACCTGATGGTCTTCCGTGAGAATGTTGAATTGACAATTGCGGGTTTTAGTTTTACCAGATTCTCCATTTATAATATTCTAATCAGTTTTTGATTTGTTGTCAGAAACTAAGTTTAGAACTAATAAAATTTGCTTTAGCAGTAAAACACACTCTCATGAAAATACTTGAGTAATTCTTGACAAAGTCTAGGAAATCACTGTTCTTGTTCACCTCCCTTTCACCATAAAGTCTATTTCTACTTCTATGTTGCCTGCAGTAGCCCAATCAATAAACTTTGTCTTATTGTTTTTTTTTTTACCGAGATATAGTTTTCACTGCAAAATGTGCATTGAAGCGATCAATAATCTAGCAATTTCTACAATCCTCTCCCTTGATAACTTTACTATGCCCTCCGCTCTTTGCATGCAGATTTTCTAGCAAAAAAGCTCACTAATTTAAATTTTACGAAGTCAAATATCATCTGTCCTTGTCTAAGCCAATGTTCAGTAATAGATAGTTTGCGAAATCCTGCAACGACTCCAAACTACTTCAATAGCAACAGTCATACTAGTAATTAATTACCTACCAGAGCTGATCAAAACCTAATAAAGGAATCCACTCGAAATGCCCGAACAAAAGGGACATCAATCTATAGGCAGCTATTTACGATGGCCCACATGTCTATCAATAAACAAAAACAAACCATAATCTGTGCACCATAGGGCTTGGGAAAGCGAAACTGTAACTCTGTAAATTCGAACGGAACGCTTCTATAACAAAACTGAACAACAAAGTAAAATCAACCCTTTTAACACGTAATAAGGGTGTAGCGACACGAAACTATAACTTTGTACATCCATGTGGAACGTTCCTGTAGCGAAAGCCGTCGGTTTTCAGTCAGTGCCACGCACGGCGCCACTGTGCACGGTGGGCGTCGTGAAGCTACCGAGAAAAAACCCGCGCTTTTTTACACAAATAACAAAAAAAAACAAATTGTTTTAGCCGCGTTCCATATTCGAATTTACTTCGATTCTTAAGTGTGTGATAGATTAAAATTAACGTCGTTAAATTTGTGATTAGTGGTGTTGCGTTTACAAATAATGATGCAAAAATAGTGTTAATATGTATTTTACGGTATGGCATGGCGGGTTCTTGCGCTGAAAATTGTGATTCCTACCGGAGCAGTTGTTTTTTATGTGTTTGCCATAATTGAGTGTAAGATTGTTTGGTTCTGCTGGTTGTTTCATTATGAATTTCGTTGAATTCCGAGTTCTGATGTAGCTTGGTTGAGTGTTTACTTGGAACATATTTGAAGTATAGAGAGTATTATTGCCATCTAAGAATAGTCCGTTTCTTGAAATGTCGTTTAACGGAATTCGATTAAATAATGCACGATTGATAATTTAAAAACGTAGTATATATGTTTCTACAATTGTATTTATATACATATCAAAATAAGGCGGTTCACACGAGGATATACAGTATAGTTCTCTCCAAGAAAAAGTGCACCTACTTACAGGGTAGGTATTAAAATGTCGGCATGCGAGTCTTCTGTAGTTTCATCAGGCGTCCATAGGCAGGCTGGTATATGTCATTTTATACACTTCATACATTACTAGCTTTTGCCCGCGATTTCGTCCGCGTAGAACTGCATGTATTGCGTTTCAGAGTGAGTAAGAAAATAAAGATATTAAGAAATAGAAAGAAAACTTTAAACCAACGCCAAGGAAAACATCGAACAAAAACTCTACATAATGGTAATCGTTACGTTTAATTATTTAGAAAAAATCGCGCATTTTTGTCGTTTGAATGAA
Organism: Epiblema foenella; assembly: GCA_963556455.1. Classification (NCBI taxonomy): domain Eukaryota; kingdom Metazoa; phylum Arthropoda; class Insecta; order Lepidoptera; family Tortricidae; genus Epiblema; species Epiblema foenella. The sequence goes on along the minus strand of OY747096.1, from coordinate 25,986,516 downwards.
ATAAATAATTCAGTTTATTTTTTGTTGTTTAGTGTTTCTTAGGCAGGGAGTTTTTGTTTGATATTTTTTAATTTTTTTTCACTTGTCATGCTGTAAAAGAGTGTCATATTAGACTTATCAAGCGGGGCTAGTACATCCCCTAGGGAAAATATGAATAAATAGTTATAATTTACAAAACATTTGAATTTGACCAATTAAAATACTTCACCTAATAAATCCGCCAATAACAGAACACAAATTTAACTCTTTTAAAAATATTTGATATTGGGTATTAACTAATCAAAATACAGCTTTACTTAAATTGACCAATCAGGAAACAGAATTAATTTCTCTAAAGAGTCTAAAGATTAATTTTTTAGTGAAAATAATTAAAAAAGTGACTTTGAAGTGCCCAATGGGAGGTCAGTTTGCTTTTTTGCGCGTGAATGTTGCACACGAACCGCGGTGTCTATGTTTTGTATGTCAAAGCAGTTTAGAGAAAAAAACATACCGCCAAATTATATAAAATTTTGCCGATTATTTTTTAGGGTGTCTATTTTCCGTTTTTAATGTATTTAATTGTAGGTACCTAATAAGTTAAACTACTTGAACCTTGGGAAAGGTCAATTAAGGAATCAAACCAACCTTTAAGGAGTTTCACCTTTCATCATCAGCGGACCTGAATAACTTGAAAGAATATGACTATACGTAATATGTCTATACGTACTTATGACATTTAAAAAATTATCTATCTTCATCTCATCAACATGAGACGTATGAGACAATTCAATAGTTGCCTATAAAACTTGAGGGTTACCTCGATTTCCCTGAGATGCCCTTATCAGATGTACTCTTTCAAATAAAAAAAGGATTTTGAAAATCGGTCAACAATTGACAGAGAAATCGGTGAACATACATGGAACATAGAACAGGAGATTCTTTTTTGAAGTCGGTTAAAAATGAAGATTTAATAACTCTTATACCACCGTTAAGTTATTATTGCTTTGTTTAAATTAATTTTTTAGCATTCCAACTCGCAAATAGACGAGGTTGCACGTAATGCTTGAACACAGGTAATTGAGCTATCACTAAATGAGTCGGTGATATGAAAAGATAGTTATTTCTTTAGTTACTAAATAAATTGCATACGGCTTACTGTTCATTTACGGTCTGTAGATATGATATATATATAATACCTGCTACATATCTTGAACTGAAGAAACCTTAAATTTATTTATTTTTCACGATTTCAACATTTTTTTTACAAAAGTGGTCTTATACGAGCTTAAGTATCGTTTAATAAAATCAATTAAAAAACATTAACTCTCCTGTCGCTAAATGAAGTTAATCGCGTAACAGGTTCAATGACCCTACCGTAAGACATAACGAGAATCAAAATAAGCCTTCAAAAACGTTTGTAGCTAATAATTAACCACATTCACACACACATCATTTGTAATTCCAACGTCGCGTGCGAATTTTCAACATTTTTCTGATCCATAAATCGCGTGCAAAGAAAACTGTTGAAATTTTTGTCATGGTATTAAAAACGCGACGCAGGTAATAATATGGTACACTAGATAACTTTTATTTGGTTCGAAATAAATTTATGAAGTTGTTGACAGCCAGTTTTAGTGCTTTCTCTATAATGGTTACTGAAGTCTTTCTATAAAAAATAGGTACTCAAAATGGTATGTTCCTTTTTTCGCTGTGCTTTTTTTGGGACTACACAATCTATTTGAATTGGATTGATAACGACAATCTGTAAGTCTTGTAACCAAGTGCTTAAAGTAAATTATCCATGCTTTTCATTGTCAAATGAAATTGAATTTTAGAGGTGTGGGAATATATAATCTATTCTTTTGTACTACAGTGTTTACACACAAACAAACGTTGCCAATACTGGCAGCAACTGACGATCGAATAGCCAATAATCCACGCTCAAAATTAAAGCGAACTAATTTTATGGGCTTACCAGTTCTAATTTCACCCATATTTCTTGCTGTATAAAGCCTACTATAACATTAAACTATCACGGTACTTGTTATTTTATCATTTTGAACTTATACGATATTACAATTTAAACAAAATTGTAGCAGATGCGACTCGGTAAATTTAGCCCAACCTTGCGACTTTACTGCTACGCTGCTACGATGCCTACGGTTTAATAGCTACGCTCTAATAGTGCTACGATCTCTCATCACGTTTATATTAGGTGATAACGAACACTCATTGCAATGTCAAATTTAATTCGTTTATATTAAGACACAAAATGCAGGTGTTACTGACTTGGTTAACATGGACATTTGAATCTTAAAGATCGCAGACCAAATCGAACGGCCGATCTAATTTTGAACCTTGATGTAGGTTAGTAAAGTTCGTAATGAAAGTGAACTTTAAATTGGTCGTGTTAATGACTGCTATTGGTTTAGTTTCTGTGCAGTGAAATGGTGCGTTCCTGTGTTTTTGTGAACAAGTAACTAACAATTTCATTTTTATTTAATTACAATCCTTGTTCAATATCAGTGAATCAGGTTTATACACACTGAGATATTACTTAACGCAAACAGAAACGCATGTATTAATACAATACACATGCCAAATAAATGTGTCAAAAACGTTTGTCGCACAATCTCGCAAAATACGAGTTAGGTATCAAAGTCATTTGATAGTATTTACGCCCTAGCTGCCTACGGCCAGCTAGCACCATTCTGATCATGTTTTATGTGACGCATTAGTACATTTCGGCCGTAAAACGTGATCATGAAACTTATCGTGCTACTTGGGATAATGCACTAAAAATGTGCAAGCGCGTAGCTTCGCATCTGTTGTGTATATAATAACCTGCTTTTAAATGCAAAGAAGACGAAGTGCATAAAATTTATTTTACCCAATGTTAAGCACATAAACAACTCAAGAATTAAATTAAAGGGCGAAATTCTAGAATTCGAAGACAAGACTGTGTTTTTGGGAATAACCTTAGATTCAAAACTTCAGTGGCATGCACATATAGCCACATTAGCAGGAAAACTAAGCTCCGCAGCCTATGCAGTGAGGCGAATCAGGCAGCTGACAAACGTCGAGACAGCAAAATTGGTGTACTACAGTTACTTCCACAGTGTTATGTCCTATGGAATCCTGCTGTGGGGGAAAGCGGCGGATATCCAGACTATCTTCGTACTGCAAAAACGAGCAGTGCGTTCTATTTATGAACTAGGAGCTCGTGCCTCCTTAAGAGAAAAATTCAAAGAGGCAAATATTCTCACTGTAGCTTCTCAATACATTTTTGAGAACATTATGTATGTACGGAAAAATCTCCATGAATTCAAACTTGACAGCGAAATCCACGACTACAACACAAGAAGTAAAAACAAGCTCGCAGTGGCAGCCTGTCGTCTCCGTAAAGTTAGCACGTCCTTCGTGGGGAACTGTATACGCTTTTATAATAAAATACCCATGGATGTAGTGAATTTGCCCGTCAACAGATTTAAGTGTCACGTTAAAAGTCACTTGGTAAGCAAGGCGTATTATTCCGTCAATGATTTTTTAAACGATCAAGAAGCTTTTAAGCCAGTTGTATAATTTACTAGAATTAGTAATGGTTTATAATGTAGACATGTATAACTACAATTTTAGTCTGGACTTTTACTGTTCTAAAATCATTTCATGTACATTTGAGCACATCATGAGGTATCTCATTGTATTCGATATTTTATTATTAAGTACTACTTTGATTATAAATGTCCTGCAGCTTGAATATGTCATGCTCGCCTAAAGGTCTTTGCTTACGGTGGCGTCGTTGATCGGGTCGCAACCTTCCCTAACATATGGTCGAGGGAGGCGATGGCTGAGATACGCGTCATACTCGTGAACGGGTGCTGTTTGTGGGGTCCGGTCTGTTCATGTTTGCAAGGACTAGTAACTTCGTACTAGTGTTCAGTGGAATTGACATGATGAGAGACTTCACTGTTCTCATTTGATTTTATTTTTTAGACTGACGCTCAGAGACCTTATACATCTCTGAGGATATTTATTTATTAGATTTTATTATTTTCATGTTGACGTGTTATAGATATAGCTCAAAATATTTTATTATGATTAGTGTACTTACTTTATTACCTTTTATCTTGACGCTTAGAGACCTTATACATCTCTAACAAATCTCGATTGTTATTAGTTATTTTTGACATTTAATTAATGATACTTTGATTATTGTATTATTTTTATTTGATGTACCTAGATAGATTTTGACTTGTAAAAGTGCCCTTGAGGCCTATTTGCAGAATAAATGTTTTGATTTTGATTTTGATTTTGATTTTTATAGTTGACCTTAAATATTGCTACTGAAACCGAATCAATGTCAATATAATTTTGAGAGTACTACTACCGTAGTATAGAACCGGGTTGTGTAGACTCTATAATAAATGTACCCATTTCCACTGTGCTTGATAATAGTACTAGGTTTCATATTATCTTCTGAACAGGAGGACAGACGGCGGTCTCCAATTTGAACCAAGGATATTTACGTGTGGTGACGTGACGTCCGATCTCACGGATCCCAAGACACAACATACCTTTGATAGACATTCGTAAAATAAAACAAGGTGTCTATTCCAAAAACTTATTACATTTGAATCATATTCGTATTTGCTGCGCGCCGGTCTTGCGCTTTAGAAAATGAAGTGCGTGAGTGGGCGCGATGATGAATTCAATTTACATGTAACGCGTTTTTGGAATAGCTCCCAGTTAAGCGGAAGTACACGCGTGACAAGAGTTTCGTTTGGTCTCTGAACGTTCGGAATCTGTGAACATTCAGGACATCTTAAAGGGTGACAGCGGTAATCTCTACTTTTACGTTTTGTTCGACATTATACTTACTTATCATGTCCTTTACATAAAGCTTCGATGACAATGCTGTACCTAGTTGAGTGATTTTCCTAACAGAATCTTGACATTTTCCTAACAAAATATTAGTAACACCGTTACACACCGATACATACACAGACACATACATGATGTATTTCAATGCATATAAAGTGCACTAATGGTCACAGTGTTGGCGATGGTACGTATAATTAATAATAAATAATGTTTATATTCTTAATACAAGCATCATTTTTAGCTCACTCTGTTGTTAAGGGCAGATTATCATGTTAATTAGTTATAGATAATGTATTTATAAGCTACTAGTTCTTCCCGCGACGTCGTCCGCGTAAATTGCCACTCCTTATTTCATCCCTTCGAGGGATAATTCTCCTTATGAAACTTATCCTATATGTTAATCCAGGCTATGTACCCAGTTTTATAATAATCCGTTCAGCCATTTTTGCGTGATTGAGTAAGAAACATCCAAATATCTAAACATCTAAAATTTTGCTTTTATAATATTAAATAGGATATACCTAATTAACATGACAGTATTATAGATACAAAGATACTTGACGAAAAACAGAACAAACAAACTTATCATATTTCGAATACTAATAAGTATTCTTGGACAAAAGATACGCGATACATTTATTGAGCCTTTTATGAAGTGCTCTTTCAGTAATATAGACATAATTAACGAGTATACAATACGTGCCCGACGAAAGGCTGGCCCTCCCCCCTCCTCTCCTCTAGGGGGGAGGGTGATGCCCTTCAGTTCGTTTACTGCTTACCGTAATGTACTAGGTGCTTGAAAACCGTTTGGCGCATCGAATTTTCTTTCGTGGCAGATAAATTGATAATAAAGGCTGATGGCTTTTACTTAAGGTACTCACTTTTTGTTGTCTTTTCGTTATTTTACATATTTAGCACTTTTGTTACTGGCTTTTAGATATTTCATATTGGATATTCAATAGTGTTTAAAATCACATCCTAGGAGGCGTAATTTTCTAAACCTAAAAACCTAACCTAACCTCACCTTTTGTAATCACATTTGGAACGTTACTGGGACTCGAGTCAAACAGTGCAAACTCATAATTAGTTGTTTTAATTTTTCTTTTACATGTTTAAGAGTAATTACTACAGAGACATTGCTATTAAAACATACCTGTACGATAATTTAGTTCTAAGTCGTTGAACGGAAATCGGCAACGAGATCTGGGCTGACGGGACTCACGCGAACGCCGGCGTTTTTCTTCAATATGTCGAATCTTTCTTAAATATTTTTCCAATTTCTCGCGATCAGGCGAATAATTCTTCCGTTTATGCATCCTGATTATACTTAATTGCCAATACATATTAGTTTCCTGTAGAGAAATGCAAGTTTTACCGCGTTAGTTGCCGCGCAAACGTAAAGAATGGCATAAAAGTAAGGTAGTCTATGGAGCTAGAACAAGCATAGATAAGAAATAACTTTTTTATTTTTTCAGCTTTAAAATCTAGCTCTAAAAATGCGTTATATTGCCTAGTAATATAAAGATAATACGTTGTTAGAGACCTTCGGGCGGCTTGAGAACTTCTAACAGTCAAGTTGACCACTCACTTGACAAGCCTAATTCCAATAAGGTCTGGTTTCCTCTCGGGTTGGAAGGTCAGATGGCAGTCGCTTCCGTAAAAACTAGTGCCTACGCCAAATCTTGGGATTAGGTAGCGGACTCCGGGCATCCTTCAGGATGCAACAGTACTTGGATAACGCTAGGAGGATGATGATATAATTATAAATGTAGGAACGTTGGATGATTACCTCATCTAGGCTCCCCAGTATCGTCATTGTGGATGAAAGTAAAAGCATTAATCGTTACATTTTTCCCCATTTTATTATATTTTCACGAGAGATCGTGTCTGAAAGTCGGAATGTGGCAACACTCTAAATGACTAATATAAAAATACCCGTAAATAATGAGCCTATAGATTGTAAGGATATTTATCACTCCCAGGTCGGGCCTAGCTGAGTTTCTTGCTGGACTCTTCTCAGCTAGGCTAGATTTAGTGAACCAGCGACATAACTCCCAGTAGCTCGATTCTACTCACACTTCAGACGCGGTTGAAACCGCTCAACCAATCTCACCCGAGCGCAAACTCTTGGAGTATTCCAGTGTTCCAAACCACACGCGTGGTCGTGTCGGAGGTTTTCCCCTGGATTTTCCCGAGGCTGCTCTCCAAACGCGCACTCCTATCGCTTTATCGTTAAAACAAAAAACTTTTATCACTTTTTTCCTTCATCATCGAAACGTAGCTAGTTTTAAAATCCTCATAATATTCTTATAGCCAAGAATTATGTCCTAGAAATCTAACCATAGGTTGTGTATTCTCTAATCTTCATATACACTTAAAAGGGTTGGCAGCGCGCTTGTGAAAATGCTACTGTGCCTTACCAGATAGAGATCAGATAGATCGTATGCTTGTTTGACTCCGTCGTAGTATTAAAAAAACATTCGTAGAAGAACATATACATATAAATTTCGAGGTAGCATAGCCTTTATAAGAATTCACACAAAGATTTGTTTTAATCCACTAATTCGATAAAGTCTAATGGATATCTATGAAGCCGTGGCTAAAACTATTAGGTTAGAAGCTAAGCTTAGGGTTTCACTAAGTAAATATTGTATTTGGGTGAAGGTAATTGTAAAGTGAAACATCACAAATACGCCAGTCCATAGAATATTTCTATGTTGTAAAAGGTGGTGCCCCCGTGTGGTTGCCGGGTAAGAATTGCGCCACCCCATCTCTTCCCGTGGGTTTCGTAGGAGGCGAATAAGGGAAAATCGGAGGGTGGGCAGCAGCATCCTTCGATCATTACCACCATCAAACTGCGGTCGCCAACCCGCTTGCCAAGCGTGGCGACTATGGCAAATCCCCCCCAAATTGGGGGAGGCCTATGTTCAGCAGTGGACGTCTTTCGGCTGAAATGATGATGATGATGATGAAAAGGTGGTGTAGAAGATTTTATTATTTTATATTGTGTATATGGATACAACTAAGTAAATATCAAAAACGGTAGCATGAGATATCGCATATATAAATAAAGTTACTTACTAGCAAATTAAATAAAATCAAAATTTTGCCTCTAATCAAGCGATATAGTAGAAAACGAAGTTTCCCCAATTTGGACAAAACTACAATATAGTGGTTTAATTTTTACCGACTTCCCTAAAAGGAGGAGGTACTATGTTCGTCCGGTGTATAGATGTTTGTTACTTCATAACTTCTTCTTTTGTGGAAATGGTGGTTTTGTGGAATCCTGGGAAATGTGAGAAATCGATGAAATTCCTCAAATATACATACACACATACACAAATTCACACTCACACACGCACGCAAATTACTATATCAGTATTGAGCTTAAGAACGAATAAATACAAGGCTAATGAATGACTGACCGAATGATGAAGTGAACGAGTGAGTGAGAACGGACGATTAGTATGTGATGTGCGTCTAGGAAAGAGAGGGATGGATAGAAAGAATGACTCCTAGATAAGAGTGTCTACAATACTTGAAAGTTTGGAAAGACGAAACGAGGTAGTCTGGTGAAATTTCTTTTAATTTTGCTTTTTAAAACAAATCACTTATGGTTAATAGTGGTTTCACAAGTTGGTGTTAAAAAACTGGGGACCCTGTCAATTTCGATTAAGATGACGAGAACAGGATATCATGACATATTTGAATTTATTACCCGAAAACGACGTTAAGGCTACCTATATAGAAGACGAAAAGAAACTGCTTCAAAACTGACAAAGTACAGGAATTAAATGAAAATCGAGACAACGAATTTTATAGAGCCATTTACGGATCTTTTGATCAGACCGCAATTCTCATTCTCAGATATATTACCTATATTATATTATGTTGAAACCCTATCTCGGACAGTCGCGTTATTGATGCTGGAATATTTAACTGAAGGATACAACAAATGGTATTATAAATTCATACACAAATGTGCAGTTTCATTTCAACCAATACTCAAGTAGTAGGACATTGCCTGGTGAATGTGCTATATTATGTTAAAACTACTATAAAAAATATCAGTTTAAATTCATACCTGTCTTGTGTTTTATTTCATGTTACTACTACAGTCATGTTATTATAATTAACCCTTTGCCTCCAGGCGAAAAAACAACAACAATAGATTTGTTAGTAATATGCCCGGAGACCTCCGGAATAAGGGTTGACGGATCAATTGGTCATGTTTAATCTAATACAATATGTAATATTTATTTAAAATACCTGTCATTTCATTTGCATACACTGGCCGGTCAGCAGATTTGCCTTACAATATATGAATACTTAAGTGAAAAGTCCCCGGAAAGTTAGAATAAAATTTGTGTAGTAGAAAAATGTGAGAAAAACTTAAATAAAGCCCTAACTAAACTTAAGTCAAATTTGTAGTTGTGGATTGTTCGAATAGTAATTTTGTTTTTGTTCTAAATTTTAAATATATAATGTATATTTCAATAAGCCACAATTACGCAGATTTAAGTGTGTTACCTATGGATGGGTAAGAAAGGGATATTCCTAAAACATGCTAAGGATATGTATGAATGCACTTCAGCTCAGGTCTATGTATATGTTACCAATTCTCTGTATAATTCAGTATTCTGTACAGTACTTATGCAATTTACTATATAGAAAACATGAAAACTTTTTAATAGATGTTTAAATCTCATGTGTGTAAAAGATGAGGTACTTTACACATTGCCAGACTAGCAGGTAGTTTATAATCCTTGGTAATAATACGAAATGAAAGCTATTTATTTATATGAACAGTATTCATTATTGCATTGGTAACAGGTCAAAGAATAATATACTCCTTGGCATGCTCTAAAGTATACAGTTTGTCAGTAACATAATGAATGTATTGCATGACTGCCTGTGCAAAACTAAGAAAAGAGGTAGGAAATAGCTGGCCTTAGTCATACCAGAGCTGCCAAGAATGCTTGATGATGGTGGGGAACCCGAATTTGTTTCTCGCTGACAACAGCTTAGTAGAAATACTAGCAGGACTAAACATTGAACAGCTGTTTTTTATATCATGCCTAATTTATGTTATGATATGAATTTGGTAACAAAAAAACAGATAATGTAGGCAGTCATTATTATCTGTAAAGACCAATGAAAACAAAAACTGAGCAATTGGAATAAATCATTTTTATTGTAATTGAAAAGAAGTGTGTCAATATTGCTGTTCTTCGATTAACTTTGAATGTAGGTATGGCTATTCTTGTCTTCCATTTTATCTTGAATCACACAGGTAACTTTCTTCTTTCATTTTAACAATTACATCCAACTGGTATAGAATTTCCATTATTCTTAAACCCTGAAATAAAATAACAAGTTTATTAACGCCTCGATTGTAAGAATTTACAGATTAAAAAGTTATTTCAGCGTTATATCTTCTACATAGCTTTTCCCGCTACTTGTTCCGCGTAAAGTTCCACTCCCTATTTCATCCCTTCGAGGGATGATTTTCGGGATAAAAATTGACTTGTGTGTTAATCCAAGGTATAAACTTATTGTATACCACGTTTCACCATACGACTAATCCTTTCGGCCGTTATTGCGTGTAAAAAAAATAACTCAAAAGAATAAATAATTACATAATTCTTATAACTATTATAAATCTTCAAAGTTTTAAGAGGGGGCATACTCTGTCCCTTTTCCGCAAAACGCACCTTTGTAATGGATCGATCGCCATAGTACATGGCGCTTGTGGTCAATGACGTCACTGATCCGTCGCGGTTTCTCTCTAACCAGCAACATTAAAACGGTTGTAGCTCCGTTATTTTTGAGATATTTGAATAGGATTTTCATCATTTGGAATATTTTTTGCTTTGTTTCTTTTGGAGTAGTCTTATGGAGTGGTAAAATTTTGAGTAAAAATCCCTATTTAGAACAAATTTGGCAGGTTGTAAGCATGTATACGACTAACAAGGTCTAAAATGTTTTAACACCCATTATATTTCATTAGCGAGTACTTTTGCAACTAACTGTATATAATTTAATAAGTACTACATTATAAGCACCACAATTACGTATCCATTTATATTTTTCGTATAGGATTGATGCATCGGCAGTTACTTGATTAGCCGCATTGCCGCTGCGGTTTCTTTGACAACGACAGAATGATTTATCTGGTATATTGGACACACTGGTCATTATCTCACATTATCACATTTGTGGCGGCTGGCATAACATCCAGTGTATGTCCATCTCGATAGCAAAGGAATCCATATGCATATTATACATTCGTGGACATAATCCTTTTTTAATGTGAATAAGATTGAACAGTAATAAATTAATAGAATCTAAAATTCGTTTTAATAGCTTTCATAAATTAAGGAGGACCGGAACCCGATGGTTGTTTAAGTTGGTACCTATATCAAAGCTTCGCCATTTTATTAGCCGGTTTAGCCTCCTCGCAGGGTTGCATTGGTTTATTCAAAACGGCAATATGAAAACTGGTTCGAGGAGTAATTGACGGGCACGCATATATGTTAACCAGCCCTTTTTCTTGGCAAGTTAACATTTCAGGCGGAAAGTACAATCTCCAGTTCAGATCGCATCGATAAAAAGTGGCCGCTGTGTATATTGTTAAAAACATATTGAAACACGAGTTTCATACTGCCAGTCGTAAACTGGACCACGCTCCCCAGGAATGGGTGCGAACCCTCTCAGTCACATTGACAGCTGATCGATGGGCGGCCATTTAGAACCGCTACTTGTCAGTCCGACTGTCAAAGGGTAAGGTTCTTTAGTTGGCTAAGATGACTCAAATAGCAGAAGTGAGAGGCCTTTTTACTACGGAAGAATCCTACCCTGAGGCGTGATAAGTAGGATTTGGTTGAAAAAATCGTTGTATAGACCATTGTGGCTCCGATAGCCCTGTTTGTTAAATACTATCAACCCGCCCTGCTAGCACTATAGGTTTTATGGCCCAAATCGCCCCAAACGTCACGTCAAACATGTCCACTTAATCTATCATGCTAGCTGGTCTTAGATTACAAGCAAGCAAAGAATTTCCAATTTTTCCCCTTTAATTTAAAATTTTGTCAGCAGGTTTCTAACTATACAAAAATCGCTCTACAATTGGTTCATTTACAGTCAGCCAAGAAAGTGGTCATAACAGAAATTCCATTTTGGAATCCTTCATGTCTATAACTTTAGCTTGATAATGACCAGCTTTATTTAGCTTTATTTTTTTAGCTTTTTTATGTTTGGAATTAAACAAACAGCTGTTTATTTTGTGGCTTGACCCTGTCTTCCTACATTGTGCACATGAACGCACGTTGTTTGCTATGTAGCGGGTAAAGAGTTAACATATTATTCCGTCCCACCCTTTTATTTTGGTATTTCACACAATCACTTACTTTTTTTGATCTTGCAGAATTAATGTGGTGCCATTATTCAATTTTTATAAATACAATCATTTTGTATTTAATAACGCTTAGCTTAAGTAACGTTAGGTAGGTATCTAAACAATATAATGCGACGATGACCTCAATTTGACGTCGCCAGAACGTGCTGTGCATACGTCCATGTAATGCATATACATAAGTGGCTGCACAGGAACTTCTCAATTTCCCATAACCCTGTTTACTGGTTGACTAGTTGTGTGACTAGTGTGTGTAGTGACTTATTGATCGTTTTGTGATAAAGTCTCGGAAACTATGTAGGAAGTATGTTGTGATGTAATTACATGGCTTCTATTAGCTGTGAAGTTTTTTAATGCCATTTCGGTGTTTAAATAAAACGGCCCGGTTGATGATAAGCCGGGATCATAAAACAGATTTAGTTTCACGTCTTTCCTATGGACATATGACGTTAATGAGTCCAGTCCAAAATTAAGCTAGGAAGCTTAAATATTCCCTATAAATGATGTACTCGTTTCTATAAATCCATGTACCTAAATAAAAACATAACACAGGCGGGACGACTTTTGTTTTTTCAAATGTGTATATGGGAGTCAACGTAGCCTTAAACGCTTAAATTTCCAGGGGTGTCACGTGTGTGTATTAATTTCCTCTCTTCTGCCCTTCTTTATTGCTATGGTTTTGGTAATCTTTGACTAATGTTGATAGATATCATATCACAGATGTGCCTATGAAAGACGAAAGAAGGAAAATACATTTATTTATTGTATTAAGTAGATACACATATCAAAACAGATAATATAAACAAGAAAAAGGACCGCTCTCATCATAAAGCTACGGCAAGCCGCGGCGCTTTTTTTCAGTGAGGACTTGACTTACAACTAACGAGTAATCACAAACGCAGACACATAACAAAAACAAACAACATACAGATCATAATAACAATGTTTTGAAAGTTATTCTCAAAATTAAGTATTTATTCTGCAATTAGGCCACAAAGGATCTTTTACATGGCAGAGTTTCCAAATGCGTCGAGTAAACTCTAAACTGTTATTGTCATTGCAATTATTTCGTTCCTTGCTGGAGACCAAGTTTGACAATAGATCCATCCTTAAAAATACCTAAGTACTTGATGGTGGTAATCTGGTTTGTACTTTATAGGTATAAGAAGAAACCTTATTTCTTGCTACAAAAAAATGTATTTCGTCTTGATTTCCTACGAAGGAATAAATTCATTATTAGATTAGCTACGCAGAATTATTGGAATGATTCTTCCTGGTAAATTACCGGTCGTCAAACTCTTTGTACACGAGTTAAGAGGGGTAGGCACATTTATTTATCAACCCTCAAGTCAATAAATAGAACGTTTTGAGAATTCATTAAAATTCATGATTCGAAATGAATCCAAAGCATATTTAGTTCTCAGAACTGTACGTTTTAAGAATACAAATTGTTTATAAAGCATTAACAAAAGCGAAGTTAAACCAATAACAATGTTTTCCCGGCTTAGGAAGTAGGTAAGTTGCTTCGGATAATGACAATGATTAGGATAAATAGTCAATATCTTCCTCGTCTTAGCATATTATCCTTGTACTTTGCAGTGTTTTGTTTTTCTATCCTCCATTCTATCTTCATTCTATATGTATAAAATAATCTATCAGTATAATATTTCGCGCACTTTAGTATAATTATTACAGTTTTAATTTATTTATTGTATGTTAGCTATCTTTATTATATATAAATTAATTTTACATTTATTGTTTACATGTCATTCTAAATTGTATCGTTAATAATATTGAAACGACATTATATTAATGATTTTGACGTAGAATAGAAAATAATGTTAGAGTATTTGTATTAAACCCGAATAATTCCAGAAAATTAGTCTTGGTCAAATCGATCTTTGTGTCCTTAAATCCCTGCTATGTAAATCTCAATGAAGTTGTTATAGACGTTTTGAAAGTTCATATATAAAACAATAAATGCAAATGTTGCTCTTATAGTAAATCAACTCATTTGTTTCAATTTATATCTGCAATCACTACAGATAGTTTATAAAAAGGTGACTCAATTGTTTGGACGCAATGACACATAGAAATAGAAACTAAACTGACGTCATATTGGCGAATCATTACGACACACTTCGCACTACAAGAAGTTCTTGACTGTAGCTACATGAAGGTTTATATGGGAACCCGCACAATACGTTCAAGGAGTCACAACCACTTGTCAGGGCTGGAATTGACAATTACTGAGAACTCGCCTGAAACGTACCTGTATAAGTCTGTCCTCCTATTACCCATAATTGTTACGGATCTCGGGGTCAAAATATACTAGGGTAACTAGGGAGAGGTGAGATGGGTCGGGGCTGTTTGTGAATAGCATAGTCGTGTACGTGACGACCGGTCCTGTGACAATGGCAGGGTGTAAGGTGACAGTACCTACCCGCGTCGGGTTACGTTCTATGGCTGCTTAGATTTGTGCGAGTAAATCGTTGGCGCTGTATTTTAGTTAACTTCATGATACACTACATTAGGGCGAGGTAAGCTCATGATTCCAATGGTTCCAATACTTACATAGAGTTCGCTCGATAGAAAATGGAACCGAAACTTCAAATCAGCATGGCACTTTTCTCTTTTAAGCAGCCCTAGAAATGTGAAATCGCAATCTCAATCATTTTACGTTTTGTATCCTATTCTACAAAAGTTTTCCCCAAAAATATTGGCATTGTACCTTATTGTATTTCGTACGCGATAGTTAGTGTTAGTACCTGCTGAGTCGGTACTTACCAATTCTTAATCGGTAAGTCCGGTCATTGAACTTAAGATACACCGAGCAATATTTCGTCTCTTATCTCTAAATGGATCGCATTGATCAGCTCCAAGCATGCAACAAACTTATCTCTGCGAGTGGTCAAAACCGGACCGAATATTTATTCATATAAACTTCCTTGAAGCTAAGTGTGGTGGCGCCTTCATTAACTGTAGCTATTAGTTGGTGGATTGTTCACTCTTCGAAATTAATTGTTTTGAACAATATAGGTAGTAGGAATACGAGTATCCGATTGAACGTGCTCTGCTTCAGCAATATTACGTCAAATATGCTCCTATGTCGTAGGGCCTGCGAGTCTTAGGTACTTGTTGTCATATTCAGGAAATGTTATATGTATACGTTTATAATAGTCTTACGTATACATAGTGTTCAAAACTGATTTAGGTTTACAAGGGAGCCAAGCAACTTAGACCATGTCATACCTACTTAACTAAAATAAAAATTCACACAGCTATGAGATAAAACTCAAATAAAAAAGTACAAAAACCTAGTCATAACATTCCTAACCAAATAAGTACCAAAGTGAAAAATGATTCAAGTATAAAAGTCACGTTGAAAATGCAAGTAGACAAAAGTGGCAGGAGCGTCAAAATGAGGCGCGACTGTCTGAAATTGCGACTGAGCGATCCGAGTCCCGGATCGATCAGCTCGTCGTTCCACGCGTCGGACTCGGACGATGAGAGCTCGGAGCGCTCACATAGGGAGCGTCACAGGGAGCTACCAGCAGCCGTTACCTCTAAAAAGGTCAGTGTCCTGCGCCTGGGCGTCCCGAGTCCGGGTCCATCAGTTCGTCGGACTCGGACGACGAGAGCTCGAAGCGCTCACATAGAGCGTCATAGCGAGCTACCAGCAGTCGTTACTTCTAAACAGGTAAAGTGTCCATCAACTAAGCGTCCCGAATACCGGGTCCATCAGCTCGAGGACTCGAAACGTCGGAAGCTCGAAGCGCTAACAGAGAGTCCTTCTAGAAGCCATTACCTTTGAACAGGTCAGTGTCTTTCTTATTGGTTGGGATCGCCCAATATTAGGTTAGTGTTAGTGATCTGTTTATATGGCACAGATCAGGGCTGTACCAGGCGGCGGTCATCTCTAAATATGTCAGTATGTCGCGTCGTGTGACACACGATTTAAAGAAATAGGTATAATGGAAGCATTTACAAATTAGGCAAGGGTTGTCTTTGTTTTAGAAAGTGTATGTATTGATCTTGGGTTTGCACTAAGTAGTAGGTACAGTTCAATGACGCACTATCGTCCTTGTACGCATCTAAGGTACGAGGGAGATATTAACGTCATAATTAGGTAACCTAAGTACAAGGATACGCAAGCATTTCCCCCCGTCGAAATAATAAATAGCTGATATCTAACATTACTCCATTCCCAGTGAGGTTGTATTCTTGTTTTTTCTCCCGTCCGGGTAAAACCCGCATTAAAAACATTTGCTTACTCGTAAATAATGTACATATGTATATTACGACTTTGACGTATGGCTTAATACATTATCAATAAAGCCCGACTCGGTATAGCCAGGGGGATCCGTTTTTCATCTTTGTAATAAGGTGAAACAATTTTTTTGTAGTAGACTGTAACATCATGTAAGTCTCGTCTCATTTCTAGGTATTCTACGGGCATTTTTATTAGGGTTCCGTACCCGAAGGGTCCAAATGGAACTCTATTGCTGTCACTCACGTGTTTGTCCGTCCGTCCGTCCGTCCGTCCATCCGTCCGTCCGACGTCTGTCATACAGGTTTTTTACACAAACGGTAGGAGTGGAGCAGCCTTCAAATTCACAGTACAAGCATCTTGTTGACCCAAAGCCATAAAAATTGTCAACACTTATTTTTAAATGTTTTTTGGGGGCCTCCATATACCTAAAGGGGGCGAGGACGAGGCGTGACGTCACAGCTTCGTAGCCTCGTACTACCCTATTGTATGGAAAAAAGGGAAATTTGCCGTTTTTGTACGCATAGTTGCCATACAATTTCATTTTTATTGAAACATGAAAATTCTATTACTGCAAAAACCGATAAATCGATGTATTGGAAACTTTCAGTTTATCTACATTTGGCCAATAAACAAAAAACAACGTTTTTGCGAATCTTTATTGTCCCAAATATTTTTATTATTTTTATTGATTTGTCTCTTACTATTTATTCTGATAAGTTGATGGTTTACTATCCATATAGCCACACTATATTATAAATTGTAACATGAGTGATCGTCGTTATCAAAAGTATCATAGCTCACAATTTTCATTACGTACAACCGAGAAAAGTAATTCCTAACAGTCAACTATCTATACCATGGATAATTATTGCGATAATTATCTTGATAATTTCGAATCCTGATTCCTAAATTTCCCGTAAAAGATAACCTGTATATTGACTTGTAAGTGCTGTAGGTATAAGTGCAACTGAGGAGGAAAAGCGGTTTTCGAATATAATATGAAAACAAAACAAACAGTCCAATTACGACGAAATAACTCTAATAACGGCAAGCCAGATTTACAGTAGCAATAACATAAATGATCGATTTCAGCGTCGTAAAAGGGAGTTCTGTTGTGTCGGTTATTGTTACAAGTTACGGATGACAGTACACCGTGACGAGTCCGGTCCGAGCGCCGCGATCGCTCACCGTGCTGCCCCATACATTCGCCCGCTTTAGTGCAAAATGTACAAAATATATTCTATGACACACGCGAAATGCACCTAAAGCCAAATGCACTACTATAATCCTATATAATAACTCTGTAGGGTAGTTCGCGAGTGACTCCTTATATACTCATAACTAACGTAATGACAGGACTTCTAAAATAATTTTAACGATTTTTTTTTCAATTATCTGCAGAATAAATCTTGTTCTTTGTACAAAAAAATAGTATGCAATATATTTTCCATTTCATTTCTTTAAATATTAGGATATAATCAAACATTTATTTATGTATGAAACCACTGGCAGAAATTAATGGATTTTAAAAAACTACTGTGCGCTAACCACGTGACTTTGGCCGCGTGACGTCACGCAACGTGGCTCCACGTGATATTTTGAAATGAAATACAGTAAAAAATAAACAAAAACAGAACACAATCCTGTAGTAAGTTCTTTAGCATGAGAAAACATACGTTTTGTGTCAGCGACATATATACACAACCCCAAGAAAATTAACAAAATACAAAATAAACGATCTTTTATAATGTTTACATGAATTCGACAGCCGTATTGTGACGTCACTTAATTCAACGTTAACTTTTATTTAATTTATTTTTCATTGACGCTTCAGGGGACCATAGGGCTGGCGCTTACCTCTCCCAACGTAGTTCTTTGGCAATACAACGGGTCTTTTTTGTGACTTGGGCTGGGCAAGGTAGTGTATATTATTATGAAAACAATATTTACTGTTACCTAAGTTTAGGTGTGTCACTAATCTGTAATACCCTAATTATAATATCTATCCCCAAGAAATTTATTAGTCATCATTTTAATCAAAACTGTTTCTAAGTATAAATCATCGGATCAATGTGAATATGTATCTTAAATTATAGTTTGATCACTTTTTTCTATAGCCTAATTAAATGTAAAAATAGCTATCAAAACCCGAATCAGCGCACCCCACTTCTTCGTGGTCTTTTCTGTCCTAACCCCTAGAGTACATAAAAGCCCGCGGAGCCAGAAGCTCTGGTGGTCTCTGGCGGGAGCCCGGGCGGAGGGATTGATTGATTTTATTTCCAAGTAATTCTTAATTGATATTCAGGTAAGCCTTTCAATATTATTTGGTGGTTCAATTTAGGTGACAGATCTACTATTATATGAACAAATGTAATCTATTAGGTCACAGAAAATGCATTTATTGGGTAATTGATAAAATCATACCCTATTATATACACGTTTTTTCTTACATTTTATTTGCTATTTGGATTTTACACTGTAAAAGCTACAAAAGTATTCCAAACCCCGACCTATATGTATTGTGTAATGGTATATATAGTACTAGGCTTTGCCCGCGAACTCGTCCGCGTAGAACTCGTTCATCGCGATAGAATTTTATTGCTATTCGTTATATCAGGGGCTTACCTAGTCATCTCTCTTCCATACAAACTTCCACCCCCTTAAGGGATGATTTTCGGTTCAAAAAGTATCCTATATGTCCTTCCCTGGACTTCCTAGCGGATTAAGCGTGAAGAGATAACAGACAGACACACTTTTGCATTTATAGTATTAGTATGGATAGGTATAGTAGCAGGTTCAACCGGCCGGAGCTCGGCACGGTGTACTGTGGACCATGCTTTACGATACGACGGGAGCTTCTATTAACGCTTCGCTCATTTCGCTTTAATCTCCAGCGTTTCCATTATTTATTTAAACTTTGTACAAACAACGAATTAACTCCCATGAATAGCTGTCGTCAACAGTTTGCTACAGTACCGTTGATAAGATTGACAACAACGACGTAAATGCGAATACTATTATATTGGGTACTAGCTTCTGTCTGCGACTTCCTCCGCGTAAACTTCCATTCCCTATTTCATCCAGGCTCTATAAACTCGTATACTAAGTTTAATCCTAATCCGTTCAGCCGTTTTTGCGTGATTGATAACAAACATCCAAACATCTAAACTTTCGCATTTTTTAATATTAGCAGGATATTAATTAATACACACAAAAAAAATACATATTAAAAAAACACACACACACGAAAATGAAGTCTGCTATCATAGGTAGCATAGCTACTTCGGATACGGAAAGGGAACGTTTAAAAATCAGTAAAGTTATATTTAGGATGTTAAAATTATTTCATTAACAGTTCACAACAAAGTAATAATGGTATCAACTGCATAAAATATTCATTCGTCTGCAATCGTTTAATATTAATTAGGTTTTTCTTCATTTAAATATACTTAGTTATATGACGAAATTTAGGAAAGTAAATAAATAATTAGTCAAGTATATCATATACACATGGCAGATAACTGGGCGTTTTCTGTCATCAATTTATCGATGTGTATGCACTAATATGAAACTGTCAGAGATAGAAGTCAGAACGTGGAAACGGTGGTTTTAGAATTGCACGCCATTCTGCGGATGCTGATTATCCGGATTTCTATTCCGATCTATGTAGCATCGTATGAGGCGTATGGGCCATACAGTTCGGTAGTCCCGCTCCGACCGCAATGATAGGTATTAGGAAAGGAAAGTGCGACCCGTAATATAAAATTGATAGTGAGCTATCTGTATGACTTTAATTTAAGCCGAATCGCAAATAACTACAGTCGCCTTCAGTTCTATCGGAGCCAACAATGGGCACAAAAATATCTGAACACTGCTATTTTATCAAGGCGTTAGAGTGCATGTTAAGATATTTTTGAGCACACCGAAGAGAACAGATATAATTGATGGCGACTGTACAATAAAACGGCCCGGACACATTGGGGACAATAATACGATATTTCCGATGTATACTACCACTTTTGAATCTTAATGTAAAGTAATAGAGTACACAAGTGGTATACCACTTTCTTGGCCGACTGTACATATGACCATAACAGTGTTTGATTTAATCTTAGAGGCAACATTTCAAAAAATCATTCCTATTCATAAGTTGCCAGTCAAGTATTCAGTCCGAAAGGAAATAACGTTTAAAACATGCGCGTGGGCATAAATTCCACGCAATCGGGTCAAGGGTGGCGATATACAACACTACAAGCCGGTTACGGATATATTTCTGAAAAATACTTACTTCCCTCGTTTATATTTCGTTTGAATTTATGGTCTCTTTAGAGTGAAGTAGGTATGCCCAGGCCAATTTGTACTTGCTATCCGATTTTCTGTCGAGCGAAATTTACTAACTTAACCCATTATAAATATATGAATTGTCATTTTTTGAAGCAGAATAAGACAGTTAATACGTCCTAACTCGCGTTCCGATATCTACGCAAAACCGTACTGGTGTACTATATTGCAAATCTCAATAAAAACACGGTAAAAAACATTAGTCACAATAAATAGAGGCAAGCTAAAGGTGGTCTTATCGCTAAAGATGAGGTTTGTGGATTATTCTGAATTATTTATTTACTCTAGTTTTGTGCGTTAAAATCCGTGAACACATCATCGGACGATTGGTCAAATGGATAAGATTAACGATTTAAAAATACTACAGCTACATTCATAAAATAAGTTTATAGTCAAAAAATAACACTATCCAGAAAACGAGAATCCGGTTAAGGTTGAAAACATTGCTCAATGCCCTTGAATCAAAAATATCTACAGCTTTCGCCATACGAGCTAAACAATATACATTATGGATACTCTTATGATACATACCTGGGAATAAAACTTTATGAAACCGGTATAAAGTGCCTTTTGAATTATAACATCTGTGCTAAATACGAGTTTGGGATAGTTATAGAATAATATTGAGCCATCTCCTACTTTTCTTGCAACAATACTTGGAAACTCAAGCTTGCGTTATTAGAGTAAAATTGATATTAGTACAGATGGTTGGCATCAGATACGATCTCGGGGAAGTTATTAGTCTATATTGGGTTCATTGCTCGTTCTTAGTACATCTTTCATCGACTAGCCGATGCGCATTATTTTGTAATGTGGAAAATACGTCGTACACTGTTACGGCGAATTTGATATTCTCTGATTTTCAATTGAATATATATATATACATATACATGTTCTGAACATAATATGTATCTGTAGATTGCATTAGTTCAAAGTCCTTCACTGGGACCTTGAACTTGAACTGCGAGGCGAGAGTATTTAACCCACAAAAGGGTTAAATTCATTTGGCTATCTCACCGGTGTCCCTTATGTAGAACCAGGGACCGATACCGGTATTTTTAAAAAACCCAGAATTAGCCCAATATTTTGGATTATTTTTTGCTCTTTACGTAGGACTGAATCATGTATTTAGGTAACAACGTCTGATTATTAGATTGTCCCATTAAAAACGAAATAATGAACCGGTAACCGTAATAATACCGGTATTTTTATATGGAGAAAATACCGGTATCCGATCCCTGTGTAGAACACGGCCTAGACGGTGGCTACTTAAGAGATCTACGTCGAGAGTTAGGGAAGTTGAGTATCTCAGTCCATCGCATTGCTGCGTCTTATTTTGCAGACGGTTAGGGATTTAAAAAATACGTTCAAGGAATATTTCACATCAACTGTAATTTTCCTAATGCACTTTCGAAAAAGTTTTGTAATTTTAATTAGGTACCTTGCAGAACTAATTCAATGATAATTGAATAAGTATTATAATACTTAATGACCGAGCTCTGAGGTAGCAACATAAATAAAATCAATCCCACTGAAAACATTCGTTTTTATCACGTTTAGTAAAAAAGTAAACTTCAAGTTCTGATTCTCAGATAGAACTCTTTCAAACCACAAAGTGAAAATATTTACAGAGAAAACGGACTGAATCAGTGTCCGCTTTAAGCTGACAAGGTTGCGGCACAGATGTCTATACTGCGGGTTGCGGCCGTCGTTTCAGTATCCCTTACATTGTAATACATGCGATCCTTAGTGTACCCGCGGGAATGTAGACAATGCGGTTCGGTTGTTTTGTAAGATAAAGGGCTCTGTTTGACTTGATGCATTGAATTGGTTATTTGACTATTTTTTATAGGTGGTCCCATTAAAATAATTACGTAGCTACAAAAAGAGCACAGCAACGGAGTCAAAATGCGTTCGACAAGTGCAAGCGGCATGGCGTGCGTAAAAGTGACCTCGCCCAAAAAGCTCAACTAGCACGGTAATGACGAGTAAATATGTGCTCCGACATATACACCGACATAATTTTGCGTGCGGCCGAGATTCTATCTCAATTAGCTTACATGCTAATATTGCAACGTAAAATCGCCATGTACAAAATATACCTAAGTATGCGTATCATGGCTTTGTAGCATCGACGCTGCGCTACGGTATAATATTTTGGGGCAACTCGTTGAATAGAGAAGCGAAGCGGTCTTTAAGGTTCAGAAAAGGTGTATCAGAGCAATGCGTGGTCTCCAACAAACCGACAGCTGTGTATCACATTATAGAGCCATGAAACTCTTGACTATGCCCTCTCTTTACACCTTCGAAGCAGTAATGTTTATGAAAAATAATCCTGCACTATTCAAAAATATTAATTCCAATGGCAGGCGTTTACGACAAAACTGCAGAGAGGGCCTAAGCACAGTCGCTGCAAAAACGGCTTTAATGCGCAAAAGTCTGTATTCTCTAGCAATTAAGCCATTCAACAAATTACCGTCCCGTACTGTCTCCAATACTGGTTTTGAAATGTTATTACTCTATTTCTAATTATTTAAATGATGACCTCAACTGAATTATTATGTTCAACTATTATTTTGAATTTTATAATAAACAAATGACATGTGAAATTTTATAATATAATTGTATGAAATAATGTATTAGTAATGCTAATGTTTTTAGACGCCAACTGGCAAAACATAGTGATTCGTTATATAAGTAACAACATCTCTGTATTTTTCAGTTATACTTATGTTTGACAAATAAAGCACTTTGAACTTTATAAAAATGCCAAATTATAAAAGTCGACTGTTACTAATTATTTACACTCGTTGATTTTATACTTTAAGCGAAGGAAATTGTCAAATCAGGGCTCAAATGCAAAAATATGATAACCTAATATTCGTTTCACGATATAGGGCTTTGGAACGAAGTAAGTATCTTATCGCATGAGCCAGACACTTTGGAGAATGAAGGCCGAAAAGAGGGTCGAGGCTGACCGACAATTTAACTCCGTTTCAAGTGAGTGTCCCAAGTTTCTACATTTCTTACTTATGGATTGGTAAGGACGTATATATAGGGAATAGGTACTAAAAAATCCGATATATAAAAAAATAAGTATTACAACGCACCATCATTTTACAAGGGCAGTTCTACCAAAGCATCTAGGCTAAAAGAATACCCATTTCTCCGTATTAGGGTAAGAGTAAATGATTGACCCAGTTTCGTTGTCACTACGCTTGCTCAGCCACGTTAAAGGGGTGGGAGAGCATCATGCTGCCAAAAGAGCGTAGATACTTGGGGCGTCCAATTGGTCGACCTCCGATCGGCCGACCAAGGTATCGCTGGATCGACGAAGTGCAAAAAGATCTGTGACAGTTTCAAACGGCCGACTTTGATTTGGCGACAAGCTGCCTATTAGGATAGAGCACAGTAGCGTCTTAGTTTCGGAGGCCAAGATTCGCTGCGGCCCGCTGAGCCAGCGTAGTTATTCCTCAACTGAATAGAAAAATTCCTCAGATAACATTTTAATGCATTCTGAGGCAACTGTTTGAACCTATTTAGTAGGTGATTGTATAAAACTAAAAAATACAGAAATAATACAGCCTAGCCAAAGAGGTCAGTAAGAAGGAGAGATACGGTATTTTAAAATATTACCATTGATCATAAATGTAAGAATTTACAATTTGTGTCCTATGTCGAACGGCGTTAGTGAGTTAATTGATAGGTACAATACTGCCTATAAGTATTTATATTGCACATATCGATATGCCGATATCCTTAAGCCGCAGAGCATAACAATCCATCAATCCGCAAAATAACTGGAATGTGTTTGACATCCCCACACAGACGCGAGACGACTGAATTGATCGCCTTATATTCGCTTGCACTAAGTATTTATATAAAGGTAATAAATAAATAATAATGTAATCCCCTGTAAGCTACCGTAGTCCAGTAGCGGTAATGAGTGCCGTTATCGATCGGGGACGAGGTCGCTGATAACCGACAGCCGATCTGAACACGATTTTCCCACGTGCCCGAAGGACGGGGTTGCGACTTTAGTAGGCCCGAGATCTATCCTTCTCTTTATTACTTAAGGCCGATTTACGTGAAGAATTTGCATACGATTTGGATTACATTGCGGGGCTGCGGGTTACCGAGGTAAGACGTGTACGATGAAACCCTGCAATGTAATGAAACCCGAAAGCAATTTCTTGCATCGTGTAAATAGAAATACTGAAGTAGCTGAATACTGAGTTACGCCGTTTTTTCAGTAATTTATGCTGACGGCGCTATAAAATGCGCTATATATAATCAAAAATATGTGCTTATATATGTATTTATAGGAATTCTCTAAGTGACACTAGAAAACATTTCTTACGGGTTATAAATGAAAAATAACCCTCAATGGCGTCTGCATTTCGCTATCATGAAATAATAAAACATTTAAGTGCTAGCGAAACCGCACCAATGAATACGATTTGCAACTTATCTCACTCCGTCAGTAGCACATCTCGTAATTTCTACACAAACAATTTCTTGAACACCCAGTGTGGGTGTTGGGGATAATGCTGCTCTTTTCCTTAGATGATCTGTTCGTATTTTCTACATTTAGGCAGAGGCGTATTTAAAGATTTGGCGCCCCGGGCCAGTCAGCTTTGCCGCCCCATAAAGTGACGTAAAAGTATTTAATTTAAGAAAAAAACTTGTAATGCTTACCTCTATGGTGTGAAATAATAAATGAAAAAATAAATTTATTCAGTAGTTAATATTTAGATACATTTTTTATGCACAAAATCGTCAATGACGCTGTCATAACTTACGGCGTTTGTTAATTGAGCTTCTATATTCAGAATAACTAAGTTGTTTAAGCGTTCTTCGCTTATAGTGGAACGTAGATAAATTTTTATTCTCTTCAGTACAGAAAACGAACGATCTGCACTACAATTCGTTACTGCGGTACACAGAAAAATGCGTAAAGCAATGTCTATGTATGGGAAAGCTTCTTGCAAATCTTAATTTTTTATAAACAAGCTAAGTTGCCTCAGACTCATTTTATTTTCATACGCCGCCAAGAAGTGTTTCAATAAAATACATTCGTCTGGTAGGTCTGGCGCCAGATCTAACGGATACATTTTGAAGATTTACGGCATGCCTTCTAACTTCTGCCTCAGACATTATATTTAATTTACCTAAGAAGGTAAACTTGCCGGTTACCGTATCATATGACGTTTTGCGCCTCCTTAACTGGTTACAAATTGGGAAAAAGGTATTTACGCGAAAGTGGTCACGTCCCTGTAGCAATACTTCTCCTTCTCGACTCTCATCATCCCGTTTACTATTACTTACCGCCTCTGTCGTGGCTTCTGCTAGGTCCGTACCGAAACTAGTTAAATTCGAAGTTCGAAGTTGATGGTTCGTCATTATTTTTATTAAAAAAGCTATCGATTTTAAGCGTTTATTTGACAAGTTTTTCTTCTTTGTGCTTTTTTTCCAAAGCTTTTCTTCGATATGCGTGGCCGCTCAGTTTTCGTCTATTCGCATCCATTTCAATAACAGTAAATCATGTCTCAAACTAAAACTAAGCACCGCTAGATAAGTTTTTACCGAGACAAATGAAAACATAGGCAATTTCGTTAAATATGATGTGCTAGTTTGAAACAAAATAAGTGTCACAGACCTCCAATTTAACTAGACGTCGCCTGTGTACGTACTTCGCGTGCCAAAAAGTAGTCAAAACTTCAACCTTCTACGCAGTCTCGCTCAGTCCGCCTTGAACGGTCATTGCCGCGAGACGTCAACCGAAATACGTAAAAATGACTCGATGTTCAGTATTGAGTTGTAGAAACTGTTCAGAAAATGCTCACCCAAACAATGGACATGTACCCAAATAATCTTTAGTTCTAATCAACAATTAGATCGTCTAATCTTTACTGTGAAATAATAAACATTAACCCCCGTATTCATAAAACTTAACAAACCTCTGCTAACTAAAATATCTGTTGTCACTATCTCACAAGCACATATGACAAAGTGACAGATAAGGACAAACGAACTTTAGCGGCTAGTTAACTAATATAGGTTTGATAGGCGTTTATGAATAAGTTAACTTACCCAGTTTCTAAGAACAATGCCAATCAATACTATCGATTACAATGTCAATCTACTAACTGCTTCACTTGTTGATTTTTTCAGTACATCAATGGTTGGTATTGCTTCACGACGTCGTCGATTTTTTGTTTGTTTAAAGCTGCTATCATCGAAATGTATGGAGCAAATTGTGCTATGTTTTTCGTTGGAAACCAGTTTTTTTGCCCGGTCGCTTCCATCCATTTCTCTTTTGAATTAGGAAACCTGTAATTTATAATTATAATGGGTCACAAAATACCTAAGTGAACATTACCATACCTCGATTTCAACAATCGCTAAGAACTGTGACGAATCGAAAGGTGAACATCACTATTCGCTTCATTGGACAGATGAATGAGAATTTCCCCTTACCAAGAAGCCGAGCGACACAAGCTAAAGATCGGTCGTTTTATTTCCATTGCATGTTTAATGTAGGCAGGCCCTACAACTTTGTTACTAAAGTAGGTAATGTAGTATGAACATGAAGTAATCGTACAGCTGTCGCAAATAGACTATTTTTCATATTACAACTACGACAAATCTAAAATAAATGATTTTAAAATGGAATTAAACATAATTTTAGAAGGAATTTACTTATTTGTGGTAGGAAACATGCCCATTATTTGGGTCAGCATTTTCTGAACAGTTTCTACAACTCAATACTGCACAACGAGTCATTTTTACGTATTTCGGTTGACGTCTCGCGGCAATGACCGTTCAAGGCGGACTGAGCGAGACTGCGTAGAGGGTTGACGTTTTGACTACTTTTTGGCATGCAAAGTACGTGCACAGGCGACGTCTAGTTAAATTGATGGTCTGTGGATGCTATATACATTTTAGTTATTACGCCGTAGGCCGCCCCTAAATTGATTACTGTATAAAATTCTTAAACGCAAAAGGTATTTACGAAGTTGTTGTGTTAGTGTCGTAAATAATTGGTTTTGTTCGAAACTTTAGTTTGTTTTTAATTTATATCAATTCAAAAAAAATATCATAAAAATATTGTAGGTAAACTAGAAAACGCTTCGCCGCCCCTCGGTGCCTGCCGCCCCGGGCCATGGCCCCCTTGGCCCTAGGGTAAATACGCCCATGCATTTAGGTTACAGACGTTCAAAGGTCAGTCTAGGTCGCCCACACTGACAAATGTTAGTATTTTTCAACACGGCATATCGATCGTGTCTTCTTGAAATTAGATTTTATTTGATTACACGACCACGATAGTCACTAAGACTAGGATTGAAAAAGCTATGCTTCGTTAGCTTGGGGCATGTTGAGCGGATTTGTTAAAGTATACTGACTAAGAGGATTTACGTCCAAGAGATGGATGGAAGGGTCGGAGGGGGACGACAAAGACATATTTACCTTTGAGGAATCTATTGAAGATCTGTCAAAGATCTGTCAATAGATCTGTCAAACACAGATCTAATTGAATGTAAATTATTGAATCTTTTATATATGATGTATAAGTAAACTATTTGTTTTTTATTTGAAAACTTGAAGCACCTCAAGGTTTTACTTAAAACAAAAATCTGATCTGATATGGGATTAGAAGAATCAGCGGACAGTAATTCTAACTATGTTTATGTATGTTCGATTGTGGAATTCCTTGCCTACTGAAATTAGACTTGTTTTATGTTTTTATTGTGTGTTTTAGAATTTAAATTTCTACTACCCAAAAGTTGTCTGGAAGAGATCATTTATTGTTAGCGGTAAGACCGCCTGTTGTCTACCACTGTTACGTGTAATTTAATTTAAGCAACAGATTGTTCTTAATTTGTCCTCCGTTTCGTGAGCAATAAAGAATATTTGTATTGTATGTTTTATTTGTTGCAGGACACACGGACTCACGTTGTGGTAGAGTTGTACGACACCGAGAAGTCCTACGTGGAAGCGCTAGAGATTCTAGTTAAGGTGAGATATTTTAGTACTGTTAAATTTGAAACCAAGATTCGTGTTTTTACCGGAGGTGCTTATATAGACTATAAGCATTTATATTCTCCCTGCCGTGACTAATTGAAAAAAAATCCCTTGTTCAGTGCAAATTTGTATAACTTACTGAAAATATGTCCCATGGCTCTTATGTCGCCGAATTAAGGTTTTGATTCATATTTATTCATTTTATACACATTTTTACGCATACAATTGTATCATCCCTGTATCAACGACGTTTCCTGATTCTAAAAGGGTACAAAACGAACATGTATATACGAACATAGTTAACATATTATCACGACGTAGGCCTGAAACTAATTGGGATGTGTCCCAAGGGCAATTAAGGAGGGTTTGATAATGGTTCTGAATCAAGAACAACGTAAACATTATTCAATCGTATATTTACATAGGCCCTTATCAAAAGTGGCGGTTATATGCACGGTATCAGAAGGTGCATACTTATATGTCGTCAAGACTGATTAAGTTGGTGTGTTTTAGTCGCATTTAAGAAAATATTTTCTGCGAAGTGTTGTACTTCTAACGAACGGCATACTTTCAAAATAACTATCACACATCACTTTGTTAGAATTTAAATTCAAGGACTTTTATGTGTTTTTTTGCTTTGCATCTATGACGTATAAGTATGCCTGGAATTGGAACAAAAGTTAACTACAAAACGCCAAGTAGGTGGGCGTTTACAATTTTTGTTGTACTTTTACTTTTCTTCTGATAATTTCAACCGTCTGCTACAAATTGTATAAAAAAAATGTCCAAGTTCTTAGATTAAAAGCGAAAGTACACCAAAAAGTGAAAACCACCTATTTGGCATTACATTGGCATACAGTGATACGTACTTATTTGCTTAGCTCCTTTAACTACGTTAACCGCACTTTTGGATGACCATGTACCCTGTATGGATTGTTTTTTCCAGAAGATCCGTTTATTATAATCTATAAATATGTTAACAAATGTTAGGTTTACTATATACGCTTACAATTCTTTAATAAATATAGTTTATTTTGAAAATAAAATCTAATTAACGGAAAAAAACATTTTCCCTTGAACCAGCGAAATTTTGGCAATCGCGGCCAGTATAATTATCGTGACATATAATTTTCATTCACTCAATACAAAATCACATAATCATAGTTAAATTATGTTTAAGAGGCCTTATAAGTTTTAAAATGTTTTGATTTCAAATTATGACATAAGTATTGATAACATCAATAAAGTGATTAAAGGATACGATGATTTTATTAAAGTTTTAGATAGTAACATAGCCGTTTTATGTTTTTATTGTATGTAGTAGAATTTCAGCGGAAAAATCTAGTTTTTAGCTTGAAAACAGCCGATTTGGAGTGATGTTTGAAACGATATTTCTTAATGAAAAATCAAAAAATACATTAAAATTTTATGTCATAAGGTCTCAATAGTCCTGTTCTAGATAATAACACTGCGAAAATGTCAATATACAAGGCAATTGAAACAGAAAATGGCCTAAATAGATAAGCGTTTTTTAACTGATAAGGACTCTTAAGTAGATTTATTTTTATGGTCATATGAATAAATAAATATACATCTATATAAATTAATAAAGATTGATGTAAGAAGTAGCATAAAAGCAATCTCCTTCAGAGAAAAAAACTCTAAACTAGCGATTTAACTTAGTTGCACAATAATAACTGAGAAGAAACTCTTGTTATGCAACAGGGGTGAGATAATTCTGAATAACAAAAGGACAATCACCTACCTAATCTTTATTTGTTAAGCCTTCAACTCTTTCATTCATACTACGGTATACAATTTTTTAATTTTTTAATCATAACTCTTTTCTTCCTAAATGTCAGGAAAAACTAACCTTTTCTTTCAATATTGACTTATTTATTTTCATACTAATACTTTTCAATCTTTGTTCATTCCTCCTTTGACTCAAACTTTTGTTACTAAAGCACGTTTATAAGGTTACTTTCCCCCTGATTTTCCTCGTTGGCGTCCAGTTCCAAAAACTTGTTTCACGTCCTTAATTTATTGTAATTATGTTAATAACTCAGGTCGCCCGTTCATCTGATTTAAATTAACCGCCGAGTGACAAATTCATTATATTTGTGGATGGATTATGTGAGATATAGGGTGGACGATTCCTGGAATTTTGGATCGGCCTCTCTTTTGTTTGGCTTGTATCCAGTAGTCCTTTATTACCTTTATTACTTATAGTGCTTCAATATAATTACTGGCGTATTAACTAGACAAAGCTGCTGTAACTATGGCACAAAAGTATTGTCACATACAGAGATGGACACAGCGAAGCTATTATTAGTTTTATCAATTTGTATACGGAAGAAACCATATGATGTATCGATTATTGTAAAATGTAACCATAATAATAAATTATGATTCAAGTGGTATAAATTTCAATTTTGACGTTTACCTTAGGTTAACTGCTTATTCGCGTTTGGTCAAATCTAACCAATTCAATTGTGCAAGTAAAAAAATGTTACAGGAAGAAGCAAAAGATAGCTTAAGTATGTGCGACAAATATTAGCTGGGTAATTAAAATTGGACTTTTCACAAAATCAACAGGTACAATGTTTTTCAAAATGAGCTCGATTTCAAAACACATTCAAATGATTACCACACTTGAAGTATAAAGCTTGAGAAGACGAGTATAAATTGTTTACCGCTTCTGTGCAATCTTTTTGAATCTACGAGTACAAGGTGGAAAATAGGATAAACATATTTAATTCGAGCTGACTACGTTTCCAAAAACAGATACTCGACAATTTGATATCTTTATTTTCCTGTATTGTTAGTACCTACCTTAGTGTTTAAAGTGCGTTATGTTTTATTTTAATTTATTTTTTGCTTTCCCATGTTACATTAACTATGTATCTCTTAGCGAGAACGTTTAAGGAAGCTGTACCCGCTTCCTTAAACGTTCTCGCTATAAGAGACTGTCATCAAGTCCCACATACTTACTTACATTATAATATAATGTACTTATTTTTATTTTTTTATTTATTTACATTAAAAAGAAAAATCTTATATTAGGTTTGACAGATAAGTGTCGTTAAACCCTGTCGGGTTTGTATCGACACAACATTCGCGGACAATAAGGTAGTGAGTTTATATTATGAAAATGAGCTAAAAGCTATGTATGACACATTGAACAAAGACACCAACATGGTAATTACATTGTGAGGTAATATTAAATAGATTTATAATGCCAATTCGGGTACCGAAACAATACAATAAACGGCGTGCAATTAGTGACACATTAAGGCTCAATTTTCTACTACTCCAGTGTAAGTTAACGCGAAGAACATTACAACCATACTTAATCGGAGGTCTCTTTACACCGGTCAACTCACGTGAGTTGTCGTTACGTCTGTTGTTTCTCCAATAAATAAATAAATAAACCAAAAAAATAGAGACATCAAAATGTTACTAAAGAAGATCTTTGTTTTGCTGACATGGTTTTAATTATGTGTACCAGAATACCCATTTTGTTATTATTGAAATAAATTTAAAATATAATGAAAATTAAATCGACCTAGCAGAAAGATTTAAACCTGTCCTATCCTATATTCACCCTGTAGCACTTCCGAGCTAGATGCTAGTTTTTTTATTGTGTCTGATTTTTAATTCAATTCCTAATGCTTAAAATGATATTTTAAAAGCGAAATAACTAACTTCTCTGTTAATACCTTGCTCCAGAGACCAACTTTAATTACTCTACTCATTTGCATCTAACATCTAGGGTTACCATAAGTTCAGTTTCTAAAAGCCAATATGTTATCAACATGGCTGGTTGATAAAAATAATGCCTTCTATTTGCGTCCTGTGAAACAGATTGCGTGTTAAAAACCCCTGTTTAGGTACTATTCATTGATAAGTATAGTTTGCCAAAAGAATGGTCTGTCACTGTTAGATCTTTGACCACACTTTGTCAGCCGTTACTCAGCAAGAAATACGTCGCCGAACTATATAACTTAATGTAAGCTTCGGCTTGTAGCTTGTGTCAATGACCTATATTACCTACTACCTAGAGCTCCTTTACACGTGGCAGAATTAACACATGGAATTTAAGGGAGAAATAACGTCAGATTTTCTAATCTTTATTGAGTTACTGAGGCAACGACCTACTCGTAGTCTTAGCGGCCGTCCTTTGCAATAAATGTGAAATTGTTTTTGTGTGACCTTTAATAGCTTTCGGCCTTAATAACTGTCTATGTATGTAACACAAATCACAATTTCAATAGGAAGGTGATCTTTGTATTATTGGGTATCAATATTTGATTTAAATAATTAATAGGCATTTCAATATACATAGTTACTGAAAGAATAGTCTCATCCTCCCCCATTATAATCGCCGTCTAATAAAAAAAATGTATATAAGTTTTTGTTTTCTATAATATCCAACTTACTAAATATATCGTTTAAAATAATATTTGTTCAGACCCTGATAATTGCAGTCGCATGAATATTTCCCTATTATCGATCCAGCTGAAATATTTGACTAGATCCTATAAACTTCTCTACTAACGAGATCATCTGAAACGATATTCCGCGTTATAGTCTCGTTTTCATGTCGTCGAGTTACACAATTTCCTCAATTTTCCGCCGAGCGTCGACCGCCAGCCCTAGTTTCCTTGCAAATTTTCCACTCCCCACAGGGCGACAATAAATCTCCCACCCCTCACTCCTTCTGGCGCGTTCGCTTTTAAATTCATGGCAAAAATTCCTGCGTTGGTTACTTAGATAGTGTAAATACTTTTTTGTAGTTAGTACCTACATCATTTTTTTTTTCCGTCTGTGCCATATTTTTATATATTTTTGTTAATTTTTATACGCAATTTTCTTTACAGTTATATGGGTCACGCGGAAAACAAAGAGAGCTCGCCTGTTCATTATAGTTAAGGGACTTAGTATCAAAATGAGCATAATATAAAATATTTAAAAGCCATACTGAGTACTTTTTTCCGAATTATTCTTGGCTACGCATTTTAAACCTAATCTAACCGTCAGCGTCAATTTTGCCAAATATGGCTATTTTGCAAAAGTTCGTTAGCTTGAAGCAGTACTAAATATTAATGTTTCTCGTTTCTATTTCATATTTTATATTATGAATGTTAGGCAGGTGTACTCTTATTAACTTTTTCATAGCAGCCGAAACGGACTGAAGCAATTTTTTTTTCATAAATAATTGAGTGATCCACCCCAACGAACACGCACCACTCACAATCCACCCGTAATCTATCAAACTCCTCAATGTTGTTAAACTTGAATAACATTCTTGCAGGTGTGTAAATGGGGCTTAAGTGTACGACCTGAGTGCACGCTCAAGGCGCAGCGGGCAGCCGGGAAATGCAACAAATGTTTTTTTCATACCGAATCCCAACCATCGCTGCCGATGAATTGACCTCCTGGTTGTAAAATATATCGGCATAAGCCTCTCCCAGCGTAGTTTTGAACAGTATTGTAATTTTTTTTATTGTTATATGAACGAATTATATAAAATAACTCTGAATGTATTGTGTTACGTCGTAGAATAAAATTAAGTAATTATGATAATGTAAGCAACTGTAGAATAATAGTTTAGGCACTATTGCATTGGGTTGTCCTGTAATAATAGTTGCTTATATGAAATAAATTAATAAATAAAATTGTTAGTGGAAAGAGAAATTACTTAGCACCTAAATAAAAAAATATAGGGTTAATGACCGCTTTATCCGGTTTAACCTCATATACATACCTAATTCTAAGCGCCCAGAATGCCGAAAAACAAGTCCGCTAACATTTCTTCACGAACTTAATTTTCTTTATGGGTAGGGTTGCCAACTGTCTATCTTCCGAGACAAGTCCATCGTGTCCCCAGTTTCGGGCTCAACTTGGTCACTTTACATCTTGTTATGGTAACTTTAAGTTGATATTCGAGACGAAGTTATGATTTATTACGAGTAAGATAACTGGATTTTGATAATATATTATGATTACTAGAATACTCAGAACACCCAGGGAGGGTTCGTTTTTACCTACCTCCGACTTGGCTCATATGTTGCCGGTAAAGTTTGTAACGAAACCGAACAGGTGATCCTTTCACGTTGTACTGAAAAAGATTTGAAATAGAAGTACCTAATATGTAGATACTATAAGCTTTCGCTTCTGCTACACGTATGAAAGACAGTGTGAACTTAAACATAAAATCAAATCAAAATCAAAACATTTATTCTGCAATTAGTCCTAAGGGCACTTTTACTAGTCAAAATCTATGTACTTATATCAATTAAAAAGAATACAATAATCAAAATATAATGTAATGTTACATTTCAAAAATAAGACTAAAAGACTAATAACAATCGAAATTTGTTAGAGATGTATAAGGCCTCTAAGCGTATAAGTTAAAAAGTAATAACACTATCGATAAGCGTCAACATGAAAATAAGAAAATCCAATAAATAAATATCCTCAGACATATATAAGGTCTCTGAGCGTCAGTCTAAAAATAAAATCAAACGAGAACAGAGCGAAGTTTCTCATCATGTTATTTCCACTGAACACTAGTACAAAGTTACTAAGTCCTTGCAAACATCAACATATCGGACCCCACAAACAGCACCCGTAGATTAGAGCACATAGATTCATTAGGTATTAATTAAAAATAATTATATTTTGTCACAGAATGGATGCCCTGTGGATAGTTTGCAACGCTTTTTTTTGCGTACGAGTATCAGCCTTCTCTTCTGCAATATATTATTATACTACTTCGCGTAGGTAAAGGATTAGGACTGTTGATATGCCAAATGGTGAAAATCTAATTCGAATATCTCAAAAAATATCGAAGCTACAACCGTTTGAATGTTGATGGTTAGAGAAAGAAAGCGCGACAAATTAGTGACGTCACTGACCTCGAGCGCTATAATAGTGAATGACGATCGTTCCAATACAAAGGTGCATTTTGCGGAAAAGGGACAGAATAAGCCCCCTTTTAAAACTTTGAAGACTTATAATTATGTAGCTATTTATAATTTTTTTATTAATAAATTTATGCTTTTTCGAGAAAATTGGAACTTATTAATTTCAATTTCTTATTAGGTGTCAACATCCCTATTGTAACTACATCTCACTATCACCTTTCCAGAAATATCTCCAACCGCTCAAGAGCCCTGAAAATACTGCGCTACTGGACGCGTTTCTCGTGGACGAGATCTTCTACCAAGTGCCCAGCATCCTCAACGTGCACCAGGTCTTTCTCGAGCAGCTCCGGCGCAGGCTCGAGACCTGGGACCTGCAGCAGAAGATCGGCGATGTGTTTCTCGAAGTGGTGAGTGAAGAACATGAAATAAGATAAAGAGATGTAAGCATATACAAAAAAAACACATGGGAGCGAGATATACTAACATATCCCCTGTCCCTCAACGCGTATACATAAGGCCGTAATATTTATCACTGTCACCGAAACGTCACCGATGAATGCTATTGCTGCCACCACGTATAACACAACTAAGGATGAGTTGTCATAATCGTACTAAAGGATGTATCAGTCTGCTGATACTTCTCAATTTAGTCAAGTAACCATAATTCCATCCCTTTTGGTCATACGCTAATACGTCTTCTATGGGGTCCTCTTTCTACGGTGAAGAACGAATGAACGGTCGAGGCGTGGCTTCCTTCGGCGATGTGAAGAGCTTGATTTCGCGTACCTGTATGCGATGACATGTGTCATGGTGCACAATTTCTACATTCATTTTGTACCGCAAATGACGGTTTGAATTGAGCGCAGTCGATCACTTCGAAATCTAGCTATTAATACCCTTAATGTTTTACTTACCTTGTCTAAAGAGAATAGTGATGCTTCCGTGCCGAAAATATGTTATGAAGACATCAGGCTGCCATTATACACTTATTCAGAAAAAAAATTGATTACACAATTGCAGACATCGGGGAAAAGTTCAACGACCGCTTTATCGAACTAATTCACAAAACTAAAACACAACCCTTTTCTTTCCTCCCTCCCTAAAGACATCTTTGCGGTAAATCTAATAATAACTGTACAACTTCTACCATAATTTGCTTTTGCCATACTGAATGAGTGTTCTTGAGGGTTATTCTAACTGAACGATGAACTTTTTTTGTACCTCGAAATATTCAAGGCATTTTTCAATCGTACACAAATACGGGTTGAAGTGTGGTTTCACACATTTAGAGTTAAAAAACATAACTATCCCTCTACCGTAAAGTCCGTAAACCCGGGTGACTTTACCAAAACTTGGGCCACTTTAATTTAATAAGTGGCATTATTCTTCCTTTATTCTCAATTCTGTCGGATAAACGTAAAGAACTGCGAAATTACATGAACTACTTAAGGCACTGCGAGTGCGAAAAAAAACTATTACCAATTGCGTGTAAAAACTGGATTATCAATGTCACCTCAGCAGATCAAATTCACCCCGATTTAAGTGTATTTACTTACATTCTCAAACGATCTTTTCAGTTCACGAAACCCACCGTTATGGACACCTACATGTCCTTTATCAACAACCTGAAGAAGGCGAAAGATACTATAAAGACCGCTGCGAGTTCTCGGCCTGCCTTCGCCAAGTTCTTGGACGTGATGGCGAGGGACCATAAAGGGAAGTGGTCATTGGACAATCTTCTGATAAAGCCGGTGCAGAAGTTCCCCAGCTACAAACTGCTGATACAGAGGTTGATTAAACATACAGGTAATTACATAAACACTTCAAGTGTCAAAATAAGTATCAAATTGATCCTCCATAAATATGTACCGAAACCTTAATTCTCCGATAAAAGAAGAACGTCAACGGCATTACAAATGTTTTCTCACTCTCTTGCTTTTGAGGATCGAGGATGACATTGAACCTGAAAAGTTTGTTGTCTGATTTTCAACAATTATCATAAACGGGCCGTTGTGAAACGGCATATGTCGCAAAGATATACTAATAAGTACGGTTTAAGCTAACCTCTTAGGGTGGGAAAATAAGTTGCGTTGATATGATCAAGTCAGTTCATATCTGTATTATTTATCCCTTAGCATCAGATATGAAATACGTATTTTTGATATTACAGACCAATCACACCCCGACCACAAACTGCTATTAGAAGCCCAAAAGGAAATCCATGAACTTTTAGAACTGATAAATTGTACAGAACGGGAAAGTTTAGAACTAGAACAGCAACAGCAGACTTTAAGAGACTTGGAACAAATGATCGAAGGTCTAAATAACCTGGCTGCAGCAGAACGAACGTTCCTGAGACACGAGACGGTGTCGATGCTTTCTGCCCAAGGGACCATTAAAGATAGAGCCTTGTTCCTCTTCAATGATATTCTGTTGATCACGAGTGTGAAGAGACGGACAGGGACTATGAAAAAACCCATTCCGTAAGTAGAACTCATTGCTGCATTCGGTTAAGTTTGACAATTATACCTAAAGTACTTAAATTATTTAGGTGGTTTTGATGGTTGTTGGTGAAAGATTTAGCTGTATAAGTAATAGGAAGTGGAAAGAGAAATTTATGATTGAATTGTTATGCCTTTATCCATAAACGTTCAATCACATCGTTTTTAGTCAAAATAAAAAAAAACAGTAAGTTCGAATTTTTTCCAAAAACATTCTTAATCAAAGGGTGAAAAAAGTAAGTCAAAAGAATAAGTAATAACATAATTATAAGTCTTCAAAGTTTTAATAAGGGCATACTCTGCCCCTTTCCCGTAAAACGCACCTTTGTGTTGGAACAATCGCCATTTAAGTACTATGGTGCTCGTGCTCAGTGACGTCACTGATCTGTCGCGCTTTCTCTCTCTAACCAGTAACATTAAAACGGTTGTAGTTTTGTAATTTTTTTAGATAACTGAATAGGATTTTCACCATTTGGCATATTTATTTGCCTTGTTTCTTTTAGAGTAATCTTCTGGAGAAGTTCAAATTCGCTGGTCTTTATCAGTATTACTGGCATTTATGTTTATAGCAAAGGGGCAAAACATAATTTAGTTAAGAGAGGTTCGTTAAGTTTTATCAATTGTTAGTGTGTATTATTTCCCTGTTTGTAAGGTTGAGACTTTTTTTTTATTGCAGAACATACCAAAGTAATATAGCAAGTCAGATGGAAGGCAATAAGTACAAACTTTTAATGCGAATATCGTTAGCTGATCTCGAAATCGTTAAAGGTAAGTAATTAGGTACGGGAAGCACAAATAAAGAACTACCAACAGTATCCGATAAGTTTAGTATAATGGTAATCTCAAAATGGTTAATTTAAATTTACAGCAAAAGACGAAAATCTACGACGGATAATAAGTGAAGTAGAAACGTTAACTGAAGACGTTAAGACGCTTACTCAGATTTCTGAGCAAGTGGCGGCGTTGCACATGCCTCACTCGCACCTGGAGGAAATCGTGAAAGACATGCTTCATACCATGTACAGGCAGTTGGCGGAGAGGCAGAATAGTGATACGCAACTGTGTTATATGGAAATTAGTGTAAATACTTCGTAAGTAACTTAGTCTTAATTCGAATTAAAGGGAAACATTTAAAAATCCATTGCTCCAAGCAAGAGTAGAACCTGCGTCCTTCTGGTGTACACGGTCAGTCGCTCTCCAGTCGTAAGAAAGCAAATCATCGTTAGTAGTACTGCTTGGTATTGCTTAATACAAAACTATTACTTTTATTTTTATTTTATTTTATTTTTCTTTGGTATTGAGCTGATTTAAATTATGTATTTTCAGAAATGGACCCGAGAATCTTACTTTAATATTTCCAAAGACGGAGAAGAGAAGCAGTTGGGAAGAGCTAATCAACGAAACCAAACAAAAATTATGTAAGTATAATAATTTATACGATTCTTTTATATTCATGTAGGATTATAAATTATAACAGTGGCGTTTGGTAAAAACCTAGAAACTTGTGAGATAAACATATAGTTTAAAACATCCTGTATCTTTTAACCCCGACAAACGGATGTTTTTTCTGAAACGTTTTACATTTTTCCAGGACTGACGCTTAGCTTTCCTATTAAATTTGTTGAAAGTAAGTAAAGTAGTACACTTGATGAAGTCCGCACACTATTTAAACACTTAACTTTAAACACTTCTATGCAACGTCACGACTTCCAACGCTGGCGTAAATAGTTGGTTTTTGCGAATGTGAAAGCCATGTCATGAAAATGTTATATTGCCGTTGAATCCCAAAACTACGGGGAGTTTGAAACCGACCCATAATAAATTGAATAAGAAATTAATTACGATTACAGAATACTAATCGGAACAGGTGAATGAACACAATAAAGCGGATGTTGAAATGAAAGCAAATGAGTTCACTCACTATTCACGGAAGGGAACCGGTAATGTGTAACTGACCTAGGGCGCGATTTGCAATACAATTACCCCCTTATTCATGAACGTCTACAGACCTATATTAACAAGCAATAACTGTACAGGCAAAAAAATCTTACAATTATAAACCTTCTCACAACCTTTCAAGAGAATCGTTTGAGAAATGCGACTTGTAGAGGACAGCAGCCGGAAATCCGCTGAATATAGAGGAAGCATTATTGCCCAAACTGAAACGGAGACATTCAATCGCTTCACTCGCTCGTTTAATGTCTTTAACTATTTATGTCTTAGGATCTTATGAAATGTCTCTTTGAACTTTTAAAATTATAAGAACCGTGATCTATCATCTATACACATGCAAAAATGCATCAATAACACAAAAGCTCCTAAGTATGAATTTCGTAGTGTGAGCACAAATAGAACCCAACTATCACATTACTAGCACATCTGATTGATCTGCACATATGTCTTGTTGTATACTGTCTATTTTCTTCATTTTCCCGTCCATCCAGGTATTAAGTATTTATCCTGCATATCATTTATTTTGTATTCTAATCTACTTTAATTAGGTTGACATATTTTTTTAAATGAGTTCCTATTTAAAGGTATATACGGGCACGAGAGGACAGCACCCGAGTTCCTGTCCCCAGTGCCTATAAGGAAAACTCGAGCTGGACTGCAGTTTACTTGTGCGGTACCGACGTTGCCGCCTAAGGGACAGTCGCCTGATGTTTGGGTAAACTTATTATTCGTTGGTCTTTCGTGACTTCTCTATTTGCCATTTATATATTTATTTCTCTATTCTAAATATTATATCCATGTTAGTATTATTGTAAAGGAAAGTCAGTTAGTAACTTCGCAAAACATCTACATTGCCAAGGTCCGGGTCTCTATTCCCAGTTCTCTGTTCCTGTTACTGATTTGGTATAATTCAGATAGCGGTATGTCACTACAAGCCTCCCCAAGTTGTAATCATAAAATTAAGAATACGACTGCACTGGATAAAAGTTAACTAAGGCCGGGTTTTATAAAGATCCGTTAGACCAAATGTCAGATCAAATTTCAGTAACTCAGTACGATTTTTGATATAACAAACCGACATAAGGTCTAACGGATCTTTATAAAACCGAGCCTAAAGGGATAAAAAGTAGCTTCAGAGCTTAAGGAAATATATTTTGTTCGCAGTCCCCCGACTGCCGACGATGAATTTTTGTTTCATTTTAAAATATGTTTTTTTACATTATATTTGTTTTTGAAATCGCTATTCAAATGCTTCATTTTGATACCCCACTTGATAATTATTATCGAAAAAACATTTTTCTTCAGAACACACAAAATGCACATTTGTGTGAACAAAAAATGGAGTACATAGTCCGCCATATTATTTTATTGCAACGTTGCAACGTTTTAGGCACTGGTCCCACCGCCAGCGAGTAACGAATAATCTCATAGAAATTCTACCCGCTTGAGCGAGGAAACGAGTAGAATTACTATGAGAGTACTCGCGCCAGTGCTTTACTCGAGATGACGCAAGGATTTCAACGATACCTCACGCATCTAAATCGGTAAAGGCATTGAGAAGTTCTGGGGGAACAAAGAATCCTACATACATACATAGATGCGATGATCGTCCAATGTTCAGTTTCTGAGATCGGCCCCGCAATTGCAACAGATTGAGAAACCTTTCAAATAATTATTGATTTATTCACATGTATTTTAAGTGTTTAGGATTAGGGAAGCGTTGTTATCTTTCTCTGTCTATTCCAGGTATGCAACAGCGACGGTTACGTCGGACAAGTCTGCGTGTTGACGCTATCGCCGAAACCGCAAGTGACATCATGCAATGGCGTCTGCAACGCGCGCATTTTATGCGTCGCGTGCATACCGCCTGCGCCGGCGCTCACCAGACAACACACTGTTGATATACCGTAAGTTTTTACAATTGATTTGACATTCAATAAGTCTTTCATTAAGTAAACACAGTCAGAGTCTGGTCTTAACGAACGTTTTAACATGGAAGGGAATGTCGGAACGATACTTAGGCTCGGTTTTATAAAGATCCGTTAGACCTTATGTCGGTTTGTTATGTCAAAAAATGTACTGAGTTACTGAAATTTGATCTGACATTTGGTCTAACGGATCTTTATAAAACTCGGCCTTTGTTGGTCTGTTCAAAGGTTACGCATTTGTCTTATTGGTCTCCCGCTATTATGAAATTACTCAGTACGCTTACTTATTAATCAATATTTCCACCTGGGGTGATCAAATAATTAATTGTCTTTTTGCCCTAATTGATCTTGAATATTTTTGTATTCATTATGTGACTTGGCACTGGCAGACAGAACCTTAATTGTACGTCCTAATATTTTCAGAAATACGAGTTCCCTGAACAGCTCGAGTTCAGTAAAACCAGGCATCAGCATATCCGACCCTGATGACAGCTGCAAAAATATACGATTAGACAGGTTTCGTAACATTTTTACGCTTTAATCTAACATGTCATCTTTTACTCTAACAATCTAACAATCTGAAATATTTTTTGATTCGTTAACAATTTAGGTATTCAAATCTGATGAGAAATTGTTTTCTTTACTAAGAAACCTACTTATTGAGATTTTGTTCTGTACTGTGTCGTTTATTGAGTGTCTGCAATAAAAAGTATTTGTAAGTATTTGTATGCGGAAGATATTACGTTCACTGAGGTCTAGGCCCAATAGGCTCGTGTCAATCAGTGTGCCAGACTAATACTGATGCTTCCACAGCGACTGGACTAATGCCGTGAACACGATTGTTCGAAAGATTTATCAACTAAAACGTAAAAAACTACATTGATTAATGTGCCTCCAATAAAAGCTGTTATGTAGTCTTATGTTTTTTTATTGCCTGTTTTTGAAACAGTTCGTCATCAAGCGAAGACGACGACGACGGTTCATCAACAAGCGAGAACCAGGACGCCCTATCGGAAAGAAGTCAGGAATCCGCCAGCCTCCGTCTCCACGGCAGTCTGACGGCATCCCTAAACCACAGATCCACGCTCACACCCAACCATAGCAAGAGCCTGAGCACCCCTTACACGGGACAGAACATGCCAGTTCACCCTGTTATGAAGTCCAATTCGAATCCAGCGGTGGACAAGCAAGCTATGGGAATCACAACAGGTGAGTCGGCGAGTAATAATCCACCGGAGGTTGGAAAATTATATCCTGCCATTGACCAGGAAAGATTTTCCTATTATTTTATACTATTAGAAATTTTAATTTAAGTATTCAATAACCCTTTGAACTTCTACTTCAAATTTTAAATTTTACACTCCGCACCTGCAAACCTCTTAGAAACTTACAGATTTG
This sequence comes from Epiblema foenella, assembly GCA_963556455.1. Classification (NCBI taxonomy): domain Eukaryota; kingdom Metazoa; phylum Arthropoda; class Insecta; order Lepidoptera; family Tortricidae; genus Epiblema; species Epiblema foenella. The sequence continues at coordinate 25,942,894 of OY747096.1, read as the reverse complement.
ATATCCGCCCTTTGAAGCTTTCCACAGAGTAAGAGTATGCTTATAGATTGCTCAATCTTTTTATCCGATTATCCTTGTATTTTGGTCCAGAATGTTTAATCACACTGGTACCAGTTAATATTCAATTTAACTACCTAACCTTTGACCTTCCTGCATCGGCTTTCAGTTTCAGGACGTTCCATACTGGGTATGATATTTCAAAAACTTTTGCATGCATATCTGATCTTAGTACTTTTACTTTAGTATACAATTATTTAAATATTTTACAATATGGGTTAACCTTATCATATAATAGTAAATTACTAATAAGGCCGGGAAAGACGGGATTGTCTGCCGAATGTGTGTAATATAGTCAGCCAAGCGTAGAACGCGTAATGAGGTATTAATGGCAAGTTATCCATTTCAAAATGGTTGTTCCAACCAGGTACCTTGTCATCGCCGGCCAGCCGCCAGTCTTCCGAAGACAGTGGCACTACAGCCAACCAGCCCACAATGTGGCTCGGCACTGAAGATGGTTGCATACATGTCTACAACTGCCTGGATAACATACGAACCAAGAAGAACAAAGTCAAGCTACAGCACAACTATGGGGTGCATTCGATAGTGTAAGTGTTATAATTGTATGCACAATGTGTTTGATATTTTATGCACATTTGACCATAAGTTGAGTCCCGATGAGACGCAATTAGATTAACTAATGTTAAACATGGCCTTTTATTTAAGTTTCAATGTTAAAACTGCATATAAAATATAATCATCTTAATCATGATTTTTTTTCTGAGTGGGATAAAAAATAATAGTTAAATAATTATAACTAATCTAGATATATAAGTGAACAAATGTTACTTGCTATGGATGGATGTCTTGTCTGAAAATAAAACGATTATTATTATTATTAGTTCGGATGTTCGATTTAAGTACTTTCTAATCAAATAAATGTCTACGTTTTCAGGTACATGGAGGGAAAAGTATTTGTTGCCCTCGGCAACGGTGATCTCGTGGTGTATTGTAGAGATATAGGTAAAATCACTTTTAAGGTTTCTTTGTTTTATCTAATTGTTACTCTAGCCCGCTGTTTATTGTGTCAAACAAGCAAGATACTATACTGTATTAAAATATTAACCTTATATATCCTTCTATACGCCTTTCAGACGGTTCATGGACCGAGCGGTCCACGATCCCAGTAGGCCTGGGCAATACCTCCGTGACGAGTATGCTTCTGTCCGGGGGCAAACTGTGGTGCGCCACGCATTCTTCTATCAAGATAATAAACCCGCAATCGTTGCAGGTCAGTTGTAGACAATATGATTACCTACATAAAAATATGAAAAAAAATACTTTTTCCAACTCGCGCTGAGCCTTCGCAAGGTCTTTTCCCGCTCTCTCATTTATGAAAAGGGGCCTGAGCCCAGCAGTAAATGTGATGGGTTTTTATAAGTTGGTACATTTTTCGCACAACTGCGACAAAGTCTATGAAGTTTATATTTGCATGTTTCTTTGTTTGAACCATGGGTAGACGCTATTTGAGCTCTCCATCTGTTCGAGCGGACGGTTTGATAGTGCGGCTCTAAACGCGCTAACACAATCATTTACTTTTAATTCCAGATCGACGAAACATTCCAAATAAGTTCCGAAACGAAACCCATCAGCCACATGGCGGTGGCGGGCGCTTCCATCTGGCTGTCGCTGGACAACGCGGCCCAGCTGCGCTGCTACAACGCCGCCACGAGGGAACAGCTCGCCGAGATCAACATCACGCCACAAGTTACCAAAATGCTACAAGGTAGGTCTAACGACTGAATAAGTCATTTTTCGTTCGACCATAATGCATAATTTATGCATACTATATTAAGGCCCCACCAGAAATATATGACCAGGGCCATGTTGCGGAATTTCGTTGGAACTAATTTCTTACATTGGAAATAATTTTAATGATAAGCTGTCACTGTTGTCAGTGTCACTGTGGTGGTTTATGTGAACAATATAAAGTGTTGGATATTCAATAATAAAGGACAAAAAATGCCCAAAACGATTCATAGTCAAGAGCGGAACATTATTAATAATGTATGTAATAAATTTCTAGAAAAAAACGTTCGGGAAATAAATCTATTTTATCTATTTCGCTACAAAGCATTATAAAATTTACATGTGCACTGACAGGTAAATAAGTCAAAATGTCATTTTTCAGACTGTACTGATATTACTAACCTGTTGCCATATCAATGAGAATAATAGCGCCCTCTTGAGAAATGGTCACATATTTCTAGTCAGGCTTTAAATAAAACTACCAAATCGCAATTAATTATCCCTATTAACTTTTTCACAAGTTTTGCGATAGTTACCAGCTCCAGGAAAAGTTCTCTTTTTCGAACGAGTGAAAATTTTAAAAAGTACCTTTAGACTTTTGCGAAGCAAATTGAATTTCCAATATATGACACTCTACGTAAGAATGGTTAATAGTTTTATGATTTGACTTTGACATGACTTGTTGATTCCAGGCTGTGACGACATCATCAGACAGCACAAGGCAGCGTGTCTGCGGGTGACGGCGCTCCTGGCGCACCGGGACACGCTGTGGGTGGGCACGAGCGCTGGCGTGCTGCTCACCGCGCCGCTGCACAACTCGCCGAATGCTCGCACCGGCCAGTTCACTGTGCCCACACTCACAGGTGCGAGGGACTATACCTCAGTCGGATTTATTCCTTAAAAAGACCTAAGCTAAAATCCACAATTAGGCGAAGTAAACTGACAGATAAGATGTTGCCAGGGCAGTTGCAGTCCAATGCTGTACACTTATTCCAATGTTGTAATCTATGAGATATGCATAAAGGCTCGTTAAGCGAGACAAAATATGAAGTTTAGTCCTTTAAATAGGAATAAATCAAAAGATTTAAAAATAATTTTAATTTGACAAATTCCGAGCATTTTGGATTGAGAGAAACACTGCTAATTTCGATTTTCAATATCGAGACGGGCCATACTGTGGCAACATTTGTGCATTTTGAATTGTCAAACAATTTCGGCTAATGTAGCAAGTCCCAAACTAAGCAAAGCTGGTACTTATACTATCATTATTATAGCTACATATACACGTGTTTATGAAATCCTTTTCCGATGGAATGTAATGAAATAGAATATTTACAGAACTGAAAGTCACTATTATATAAGATAGTCAGAGCCTCATTAACCCTGACTATATTTTTATAAATTGCAGGTGTAACCTATGGGCATACTGGTCACGTAAGATTTCTGACCATCGTAGAGAACCCGGCGCCACAGAGACAACCAGCGAAGCCCACGCAGACGACTCTCAAGTCAAAAGCCTTGACGCGGCGGTCTGCAAACGCGGAAAAGCTTCACAAACAGGCGGAGACTACGCAAAGTAGCAAGGAAACTTTGATCATTTCGGGAGGAGACGGCTATGAGGACTTCAGAAGTTCGAGCATGACCGAAGATGCTGGCAGGGAAGACTCGACCAATCATCTCCTACTCTGGAGGGTTTGAACGAATTTTAAGGCCTACAGGGTTTAAAATATTTTCCAAGGCCTGTTAAAATAAGGCGTTGTACTTGAATTCAGACGTCCAGACGATGGCCTCACGGAGATTTGGTATTACGTTTTCAAGTGCTTTTTCGAATGTGATTTTAATGTAAAGTTTCGAAGACATGCAATGGAGCCTAAAGATGTTAAAATGTTTTCGAATGAATGTTATTATTCCAGCTTATAATTTAGATTGATGTACGATAATCTAATGAAATAAACGTTAAAAAATGTGTTACGCTTGTGAGCGTGGGTAAATGTAGAATTTTGAGATTATTAACGATTAGTTAAGGCATTAAATGTCATTCACCCCGCGGCCATAAAATGTAGGTACACAAAATTGGATTACCAAATAATCTAAATTTGATGGTGATTTAACATTTTTAACAGTATTATTAAAATCGGAATTGTTATATTCGAGTATCATTTTGAAATGATTACCTAGGTACCTTATTATAGACATTTTATAATAATTATTAAAAGGTGTTTTAGACTTATTTACACGGTAAAATAGCCATATCAGAGAAGTGTTATAAGCTTATAACTGTCCCTTTAAAATGCGGCCATATGACCAACAAATAAATCGTTGTTAGTAAAAGTAGATACAAAAGTGTATTCTGTGAACCCATTAAAATAATTTCAGCCAGCTATTTAAAAAGTTTCTACTTAGTTGTTGATAAGTAGGAAAAAGGAATTGTTTAATATTCTCATACATTTACAGTACGTTACAGTACAATTTGATATTTTTGTGATGATTGCTCAAAATCATTGACGTTACCGGATCGACATTCAGAAGAATTTAATATAATAGAATGTTTGGATATATCACATATAATAATATTGCAGTAATAAAAAAATCACTAAATAATGACTTTGATTTTGTAAATCCAGCCTATTGTAGAGCATACCTAGTGTATGCTAGATCCCTCCAATTTACCTACTTGTAGGTATAAAATATCTAATAACTGAAAAAGAGGAATGACTCGATCATGTTTTGGAATACAAACTGATTTTAAATGATATTAAGATACTTTTGTTTTCATTGCAATAAAGTAAGAATTTTGGAGCAGCGGGGTAATCACGTAACTTTTGTGCTACCGTTAGGTAGATTTTAATGTCAAATTTTAATTGTCAGCTCATACATTTATACTTCAAAATTGACAGTAAAATCTATCTACCGTTAGTACATAAAGTTACGTGATTCGCCTGCTGTATGTTTGTGATCTTTTCTACGTTAATATTAGCAATATGGACATTTTTTGAGGGTCATAGTAGGAAATAACGAATCAATTGACATTTTTATTCAAAACATCGTTTTACAATCAATTTCTATAGTTACTCTTCGTTACGTATATAGATTTCTGTGAAAATGAATAAATTACATTATTTATTTTGACATCACATTTATTACTAGTTTTTCCTTTTTATGTGGTGCACTTATGTCTATAGGATCCTTGATATGAGGACATATTAATTACACATTACAGCAACTTGACTTACAAATTCTTCGATTTCATTTTCTTTTGGGTCGTTTTTCTTACCTCTGCTGACAAAATACGGATCATTTTGTAGCTGAGCTGCTAGCTTCTTCAAAATATTTCTTCGATCTCTATCCTCGTTAATTTCCCTCTTGACCTTTTTCCCTTCATTCATCAACGTTAATTCAATAGTTGCACATATAAGTTCCTTAGCCTTCAGAAATTCATGGTACGTTTTATCATTTTCGGCTTGATTATCGTGGAAGTCTTTCTTGCCTCTAGCTATGTAAAAAGGGTCGTTACGTACGGACTTGACTATCTCTTCAATAGCATTTCGTCTGCCCCTCGATGTTTTGTAAAAGTTCTTTTTCTTACCTCTCGATATAAAATATGGGTCTAAGGATTCAGCGGACGACCGACTACTTCTTTGAACTAAAATGTAATGTGGTTGATCAGCATATATTCTATCGTCTAACATAGTACTAGAGACTGATGGCTGCGCAGTTAACTCATAGCGAAATTTGTTTCTAGAAGGTTCAATTTCGTGCTGATTCTTGATTCGTGTACCGTCAAATAAAGACTTTAACTGGCTGTTCCTTCCTCTATTCTTCCAAAAATTTCCATTTAGCTCCACCGCACTTGCCCTTTTGAGCCTCGACAAATAGTCTATGTCATTTTCTACTTTGCTGATGACTTCCTTTATAGATTCTTTAAAATCTTCTTTACCCCTACCTCTGTTTCCCCAAAATGGTTCAGGTTCATCTATCTCTTTTTTGCCTCTATTTCCCCAAAATGGTTCCTCTTCTTCTTTTTTGCCCCTGGTACCCCAAAATGGTTCATCATCTTCTCTTCTACCGCGGCTTCCCCAGAACGGCTCACTGTCACGTCTTCCCCTGTTACCCCAAAATGGTAAATTGTTTTCTCTTCGTCCTCTTGTACCCCAAAATGGTTCTTCTTCTTGTCGTCTACCCCTGCTACTCCAAAACGGATCGACGTCATTATCGACTGATATTTCATCAGAATTCCGCCTCCCTCGATTGCCCCAAAATGGAAGCGAATCTTCCATTATATGTTTTAAACTTTGATATCCATTGAACCTTTGTTCTGTGTTAAAACTGTCGTAGTCATTGTTGCCAGGATCGGAAGACGTTAAATCATTGTAGCTTTCTTCAGAAGCACGCCTTCCTCTGTTACCCCAAAAAGGCGGTTCTTTGTACAATTTATTGTGTAAATTTTGATTTTTTTTATTGAATTCTTCGCCAACATTATCATTGGTTAAAACTTTATGCAAAGCTTGTTTCTTCCCTCGGTTAGCCCAAAATTGTCCATCGTTTTCATCGTAGGTAGAGGATCTCTTTATGCGGTCGGTTTCCTTGACTTTGGAATTGGTTTGGTGAGCAGTTTTTGCTGTTTTTGTTTTACTTCCTTCACCAAATGCATTACTTGACAGAAGCAGGAAAAGCAAGGTCAATATATACAGCCGTTTACGCATTTTCTGTAAAAATGGAAAACCTTTAATTTAAAATTACAGTACTTTTATCTCACAAACGCGGGTTAGCCATAGTATAGTTGTAGTTGTGTGATACATGCGAACACATAGTCAATGTGAACTTGTATATATATATATATATATATATATCGCAACAGACAACAATGGCTAGAGAGATAAAATTATGTACCTATTTACGGACTGAAAATAAATAGTTACAAAAACAGTAGCTTTATTTACTAAAGTACCTATGGTATATTATAATGAAGATATGTAGGTAGAGCTGTTACTTTCCCCAGCTTGCAAAACGAGTCTGTACTAAGTTAATTGTTTATATTTTAGAGACAACTTTACAACTTGTAGAATAAGTAAATTCAGTTCTATCTGACCAAAATGGAAGTGTGGATTCAAGCTTTCACATAAAAAATAATTAGAAATTCAGAATGAACTAAAAAATCACGACCTAAAATTCATAGACCGGTAGTCTAAAAATCGCTCTCCTTTTCGATGTCAACGGCAATTTATGAGCCATTTTGGCAATATGACTTTTCCGAAGTAAAAAAACCTGCTGAAACCGATTGCGATCCGATGTTGACAAGCTGAATTTTGGCCCTTTGCTTAAAATTTTATATGGCGGCCAGCAATGCGCCGAAAAAATCTAAAACATCTATATTGTAACACGAATCTGGTCGTGTCAGGTGTCCTAGAGTTGCTGAATTCGATTTTGATAACCAGAAGTCGGTCCGGGTGCCGGAAGTGGATGCAAACAAAGTGGCGGCCAAAATCGGGTCTAAGCTTAAAAACCTGTATTATAACCAACTCGATTATGGTCCAGTAGGGTGTCCTAGAATGGGTTTTGGGGATTGCTGAACTCAATTTTGTTAACCAGAAGTCGTTCCGGGTACCGGAAGTGGATGCAAACAAGATCGCGGATAAAATCGGACCTTGACTTAAAAACACTAACACACTACATAACTACACTATTATAACTCGAATCTGGTCGAGTGGGGTGTCCTAGAAGGGGTTTAAGGGGTCGCTGAACTCAATTTTGATAACCAAACGTCTGTCTAAATGTTTTTAAGGGGGCGCTCCAAAGCAACTAAAGGGAGGCGTGAAATTTGACCTATCTCGGGTTATCATTATTTAGAGTAGTAAAATATTATAATTTTGGTTTTAAGAAATATTGGAAAGCAAAGGAATGAGATGACACCAAAGTCAACTTTTTTATAAACTTTTGTTCTGAAAAATTTTATTACCTACTTCCCATTGACCTACGAACTTTCAATTTGGTGATAATGTTTATTATTACGTATAATTTACTAACAAAACACTAATATATTGATAAATATGACTTATTTTTGAATAATCCCTATTTTTCCTATTAAAACCAAACGTAATATTGCAGTCAGTTCGGAACCCTGAAGGTTTGCGTCCACTTCCAGTACCCGGACCGACCTCTGGTTATCAAAATTCAGTTTAGCGACCCCCGAAACCCATTCCAGGACACCGCACTCGACCACATAACATATTCGAGTTATATTTACGGACTTAAGTTGAATTCTGCCATCTTGAATTCTGAGCAAAGGAGCTAAAATTCGGCTTGGCTACATTCGGAATCGGAGTCAGTAGGCTTTTACTTCGGAAAAGTCATGTTGCCAAAATTGCTTTCAAAATGCCGTTCAACTTGAAATAATGTCTACCAGAAGTTGAAAATTAGCAAATGACTGATGGATATAGTCCCGAATAATGTTTCAATGTAATTCAAAAATGTACTCACAGTTTCCTGAAATTCTGAACTTCGTCAAATTCGGACCATAGTAACCAGTAGCTGCCAGTTTTGCTTCTGCCGGTCGGCCGTGCCTGTACTGCTTTTATATGAGGAGGCTAGTAGGCGGCCCCTAGGGCTGTCACAACGGATCTCATTTGTTCTGTTTTCTACTGGATTTCTCAAGAGAGTGTGTGACCGTTATTAAATTAAAACAACGTTTCTTACATTGGACTGGACGTATTACGTGTGTGGGACGTGAGATTGGGTTTTGCACAGAAGGCGCGGATTCGATAAAATTGTATTTTATACATTTTCACTTAGTTAAACACTCTTTTTCCAAATTTTGATGATTTTGGTTTCTAGTTATTCTTATGATTCTGATAGAATAATTAAATTATTTTCAATCTGTTTGAATATTAAATAAACATAACTAAATATAAAAATAATGTAATAAATTCTAAGGTGCGTTGTATGTACCAATTCTAGGTTTAGGTAGAAGATGCCGCTTCAATGAACGCGTTTCCAATAGGAAAGTGGTTGTCAGCATAGAAAGTGACAAAATACTATGGTTATGTCTGACAACTTAATTCTAATAATTGAAATCCTACTCATCCTTATTGCTCCGCATCAAGATTGTAAGTGCTAACAATTGGCCGGTCTGAATTTTGTTTTAATTTTTTTTACGAGTAAATATAATACGTTAGACTGTTCAATTCGATATTGCCAACAATAGCCATCCTTAAGTTTGATTTATCACTTAGATGATCTACGACTACGTGACAATTTATTGCAATTGCCAATTGTCATTCAAGACATTCTGGCAAATGTATAATATGTGATATAATCTTAATTTTGTGGAATCATATCACATCAGTGGCATAATGGGCACTGGAGTGCTAGTAAAGCAATTAGGTACAGTCACCGTCATATAGTTAGTGACCACCACCACCACTCGCTTATTACCACTTGCTTATTACTGTAGGAACTTTAAGTATCTTTGCTATCTTTACTGGCTCTGTGAGCTTTAGACCTCGTGAGTGATTTTTAAATTTAAAAATACAAAATTTATTGAAATTTTAACTATCTTTTGACTATTGAACCTGCCTGGCCAAGCCGCACTCACGATTGGGGAAGGACGCGAGCACTACTTTCTTTCGGGCACGGCACGCGCGCCACACCGTGCGCAAGATGCACGAGGCGCAGCACGAACGAGTGCTCACAACATTTCACGAGAACTGGCTGAGAAATGACACCTGCAGAGGAGAACAACGGGATATACGAATGCATTTTTGCCCAAGCTGAGACAGAGAGTAGTTATGTATATTGTGTTATGAGTGAATGTCTATTTCTTCTATCAAATCAACGTATCGTAATTGACAATCACCATTACTTTCACTGCCAACGGTTTCGTAGCCCTACGCTCGTAGCCAATAACATGCGAAAAACCGTAAAGCAGTATGTAGAGCGCCGACCTAGCAGGCTCCTGGCACTGAAAATGTTAAATTCAAATCAAATAGAATAATAATACCTTTGATAGCGATTATTACTAAGAATATTAAGAATCTTTTAAAAATGCCGGAGTGAAGCTACTCGAGTTTGCCGTATGCCTCAGGCGATCACTTGACGTCTGTCCGTCGGTTGTGATTACAGCCACTGAAAGGGGACGCTGGGGTTTAAAAGACCTGTTGAAAAATAAATATGAAATCACTAATATAAAAAGTTCGCTTATTAAAAATAAATATCATGGGTATATATCAGAAATGAATTTTCACTGTAAGTTACATTATGTATGTAGTAAACTTGAGGACAGCGTATAAAACCCACGACAAAATGTTCCTCGATGAAGCGTGCACGCAGTGCTATGAATAGAAAGAGGGGTAGTGGGAATAAGTAGGTTTAATGTACTTACTTAAATAACACTCGATGCTTAGGAAAGCTTTATATTATTTTCATTCAGAACCCGGAAAAGTCGTAGAATTGCCTTTTACCAGAATTTGAACCAAGGGTTATTACTAACTGTCTCTAGGCCAATCGAGTTGTCAAATTACAAATACAACAATTCTTAGTTATTATAATTTGGTTTCGTTGAAAAATCCGTACTTACTTTTAAACATTGAATTTCAGACCACGATCTCACTGTTGGTTAAGAGCAATGGATGAATTACAGAGATCGTGGGTTCAAATAATATCTTTATATATAACATTATATGTATGTATGTAAAATAAACTTGTTTGAAAATGTAATAATAGATAACTACCAACCTCTTATATATGAGATACAATTAATATACATTAACCTTGGTTGGTTTAAATTGATACATCTCTGCGGCTTAGCAACAATTTACTGTTAAATCGATGCATAATTAATATTCGAACCGATCCAACACACGCCCAGAGCTTACATATGTGTAAGCTCAGGGCGTGTGTGTTCTATTTCTGGATAGGATTTGTTATGTAATTGACTTTTTCACACCTGCTATTTAGAAAAAAAGTAATTTTAGGGGAAATCGATTAAAGTTGTACTTTTCTTCCCTTATATACAGTATGTAAACTTAGGAGAGGTAGACCTTGTAACCCGTATAACTTTAGGTGAGAAAAAGGGTTGGGGTAGCTAACTTATTGAAATACAAACACTTAATAATTTAGCTATAATTCATGATAATAAAATTTACAATCTTATCTGTCAAGTCAAATTCAAGATTAACACAACATAAAACGTCAGATCGTGTCATTTGATTGTCAGCCAACCTTAGTTAATTATTATTAAGTTTAGTAATTATTAATGAGAAAAAATAAATTGATACTAAAAGTGTAGGTATCAATAAAATCAATATCATATGGATTTGATGTAATTTGCAGTTGCATTGGTAATTTCAACAGAACTCGGCTGCAACTTTTGATTATTTAGTTTCAATGGATACGTGAACATATTGAAATGCATTAATAGTGAAAATACAAGAATTTGTTTCGGGTTGTATTCAAATATGTCGAATGACACAGACATGAAATATTAAAAGATAAATTCAAAATTATTCAATAATCAGTAACAAAAAGTGCGGTAGGTACTAGCTAAGCTCGACTTGATCAACGGGTTTAAAGGTTTGCTTCTCGTAAGTTTACGTACTGAATAAAAGGGCAAGAATTACTCCTAAAGGTGTGATAAGCAGTATGTGCCACACGGTAGCAAAATTATTTCTGTCTTGTGTATATACACTTGAATCCCTAGTTACGATCAAGATTTTAGCCCTCGCCCTAAATATATATTTACTCTCCCTTGAGGCTCAATCTACTATTCACGTTTAGAAATGTGGATATATTTTTTAAAGAGTATCCTTAGTTTGCGCAATTCTAGGATTCCCAAGTGCATCAACACAATTTCATTCACACGAAATATTTTTGTAAGGACTTTGGTTAGAATAAAAAAAAAAGTATTAAAATCCCTACTTGTAACCGCCTATCTAATTCTAATGTATCATCTCTATACATAAGCAGCTGCATTGTTAGTTCGCCATTATCGTGCGGTCATCTGAAAACGCAATTATATTCACTAATATTTATTATACGTATATGAGCGTTATAAGTATCTCACACCATTTAATACTTCGACATTACGAATGTCTCATTGTAAAATATAACGTTAAACCAGAATTAGTTTTTGTAAGATACATGATAATATAATTTTCACCACTTCACCCCAGCCTCCCCACGCCGGTATTCCTATGTGTTTTCCAGTAATGGCATTTCGCAGTACTCGTTGGTTTGGTATAAATAAGTACGTGGTACCATCCCGGCTCCCCTTATTGTACCTCCAGGCGCCAGAAGGAAAGGTCGCGTGGAAACTGTAGGTATTTGTGTATTCGGGAGTGGACAATTACATTTTCCAAAACACTTTTGAGTTAATGATGTAGTTTTCAGGTTAAGATTAGTACTTTAAACGTCGTGAGTCTAAGACACGGTTACTAACATTTAACGGGGAATTACATTCAATCCTTTCATTGTGTGAGACAAAAAAGGTATCGTTAATAAGAGTAAGAGCTTGAACTTGCGCGATTTTCACACATTATAATGGCGTTAACATCGTGTCGTCTACCGGTCCCGGGGATCCCCGGGATCATTACAAAAGAATGCTATTGTTTATTTTTTTCGCCGGGAGACCACGGGTATGTCAAAGATAAGATTCAAAAAATATTACTTAAAAACGATACTCAATTAAAAAAAAACCCGCAATAGTTTTGAACTCTATAATAAGTCTACTATAAATAAAAAAAAAAACTTAATATGGACCACTGCAAAAAACTTAAGGGTACCAATTGAAAATTCATCTTTTTTAAGGTTTGCCAACTACCAATAATAATTAGACAGCTTCGTAAAGATAAAAAATATATTGATTCTGTAAACGTTCCAATATATGTTTTTACCTGACAGTGGTCTTATAGGCTGGGCTCAATAAAGCGATAGGAGTGCGCGGTTGGAGAGTAGCCTGGGGAAAATCCATGGGAAAACCTTCGACACGACCATGCATGTGATTTGGAATATTGGAATACTCTAAGAGTTTGCGCTCCAGTGAGATTGGTTGAGTGGTTTCAACCGAATCTGAGGCGTGACGCGTGAGTGGAATCGACCTACTGGGAGTTTTTTCTCTGGTTTATTAAATCTAGCGTAGCTGAGAAGAGTCCAGCAAGAAACTCAGCTAGACCCGACCTGGGTCGGAGTGACTACCCGGTGAGCGGTGGTACCGGGACGAATAGGAACTATATGTGTCAGTGTTGTCGCGATCGCGCGGTGGACGTCCCCGCCGGCGGGAATACCTAAGTGTACGCGTCGTGCCTGAGTTGGACTCCGTAAGCGCAGCGTTCCATCTTTCGATGGACGCTGTAATTACGTCGTCCGGGTCCGTAAGTAGGACGCCGGACCGTGCGGCCCCAGTGATCGCCGAGTTAGGACAGAGGGAGGAGGGATGTGAACGTAGTCGAGAGCCTTCCTAACTAACGAACTCCTACGAGTATGATGGGGAGCGTTGTCAAAATAACGTCTGGCATTCTGCTTAAAGAAACCATACATGGTGCTAATCCCCATGTCATGGTGCAGAAGTGGTACGACTGGTACCACGGGACACCATGTAATTCACTGATACACTGCCAGCATCTCTCATCTATGTTAGGTACATACCTTCTACTGTCTATGTAGATTTCTACGAGCGAGTGAAAAAGATTGAACAAGCAAAATATGTACAGGATATTATTTCTTAGTTGAGCTAAGATGTAAGCAAATATCACACGGTCACAAAACACGACTTTCCGAATCACTCAATTTAAGTTACTAGAATAAGTAATATTCATTATTTTAAACGCAGACGCATTCATTTTCACAAAAATTATTCTCACAAATAACAGTTTTAGCCAAAATCGTAATTTCCGCGAATCTCTCGGTCTCAGATTATCAAAACGAAACGTAAAGGGAACCCAGCCTTTCTACTTACTTCACTTATTTCAGTTATTTCATTCATTTACTAAATAAATTCACACATTCACTCGATGTTAACCTTATGAAATGTCAAACTTTATGGATACGCCATATTTCTGAACATCTTAGCTCAAGTAGGTAAATCAACCCTAAAATAGCTGACTTCCGATATCATTTGCATTAAAATAGCTCGGTTTCGAATAGCGCGACCGTATATCAAACCATGCTATTTTGGTGCACGATAAATGATATAAATAGTTAATCGCCGATCTGTATGTTTCATGTTCGGTTTTTTAGACTGAGCGGGACTTTGAGGTTATATGTAGTTTATTATTAATATCTAGTTTTTCTATTTATTTATCGTATAGCAATTATTTCAAACCGTGAAATCTTCGTGAAGGCAGTACGATTGCTAGTTTTGTTGCACTTGAAGCAGACATGGTGCAAGTTCGATTCCCCCTTTGTTAAGTGAGTGGGCAACTTGACTGTTACAAGTTCTCAAGCCGCCCGAAGACCTTCAACTTGGCTTAACGACTGCTTCCATAAACAGCAGCCGGGATCAACGGTTTAACGTAACTTCCAAAGCACGGGTGCACTCAGTTAGTAACCAATGCGGTCACCTATCCAAGAACTGTCCGCGGCCCACGTTGCTTAACCTCGCATACCGCACGCGTCACGAACCGCTCCTTATTTATATCTCGTAGTAGGTGGGTGTATATATATATATAATAAAGTATGTCTTGTATAATTAGACAAGAAAGAGGTAAATTTTGTTTGTTTGTTCGTACCTACTCCCTTAAAATATAACCTTCATCAAAACAGCTCTGACTTAGCGACTGAGACGTAAATAAGGTATAAAAATAATATTTTAAGTAATAATATTGTGTACCTAATTACGAAAAAAATAAATATTTTCAAAATACCTTCAAACATGAATTATAGCGAACTCTATGTATTTAAATTGTAGATATATACTAATAAGAGGTTCTAACGTATTTATTTACGTAGTATTCCCAATTAGATTACATTCTCACATAAACATTAGGTGTTCCGGAATGACTTCAAATAAGCTTCAAAATAATCGAATCACGCAGATAAAAATATACTGGGCCTAGTCATAATCACTTGATTTCAATTGGTTATCGTTTGATATAAATATCTCAAGGGCTGAGTCATGGAATGAGCTACATTATCCTATTCGTTTCTCTTTCCCAAGATTCATGTTTGACGCTACTGGAGAATAAGGATCAATACATACTTACTTGTTATAAGCAAAATTGTCCGCCCTCAACACAACCTAATGTCACCCGAGGCATCGTTCCCAGTACGCTCGCCGCATTTTTTTTGTCGAAAAGCCAGGCAGACACCCCGATCAGTTTTTTTAGACACTTTTTCACTAACTCTTTAGTGTCTGAAGACCAGCTGATTCCAGGATTTCCACTGCAAATGCCATAAATATGTAATTATCCTTTAAGAATGCGCATTTGTGGCACTTTACATGGGACGCGCTTCACCGCTGGACATGGGATGGGGCCCACGTACCCACGCAGGTCACGTTCCATGCTAAGGCTCGACCTAGATGCCAAGGTGTCAATGTGCATCCGTCAGGTCTTTTTCCATCTGCAGCAGACAGACCTACTGGCTCCAGAGTCAAACGGATGGCTACAGAACCGAGAGCTGGTGGACGAGGACATTGAGTGCTGCGTGTCTAAACTACCGACCGGCACTGGACTGGCAGTATAGACCGTGGCGACCAAGGGCATCAGCCGAGCCACCGCAGCGGCTGCAAGGGTGTGGCTCGCAAACTTTGAGGCCTAGTCTAAGGCACACAGCTGCACGCAATGCACCCGGGTCTAAAGGTGAACCAATATTACGCGAAGGGAGAGCCTGTAGCCAGTGCCCCTAATCCGGCTCGGACACAGCTAGTAGTCGAGCGCGCTCGCTTGGGATAGGGCTTTGTTCTAAAAATTGATTGTAGATTGATTTGACTTTTAAAATATCCCAGGCAGCTTAGCTCGCCTTTTCAACAGGTGGGCTCTCGCCAGGATTCTCGGTCCCCCCAACTTGCATCCGCATCAGCCAAGCACGTCACTACTCATAGTGACGTGCTTGGCTGATGCGGATGCATGGTGACTCTCAAGTGAGGCTGCTGTCGACAGATGAGAGGAAAGCAGAAAGAGCCAGGTCACCTGTGCCGCGAATGCTCAGCCCGCCATACTTTATGGGCAGTAATTATGTTCAAATCGCTTAATACGAAAGATGCCTTCCCTCCAATAGTGCCGTTGTCTAGGTACCATATGTTAAGGTTTGATGAAAGCTGGGTGACAATAGGTTTGAAGGCGAGGCTAAAAGTTGCGGGCCCGAGCGGGTCTCCCTGCTGGCAACCAACGCAAGAGAATATCTTTTTTTGGCCAATCATTAATTTAGATGGTGTACCGTAACACTGAACCAAGTGATCAAAGATCTCGGGAAGTTCATTTTAAACTTCGGTTAAAAGCGTTGTCCGGTCTATTGAATTAAAAGCATTTTTAAAATCGAGGTTTAGCAGCACTTCGTAATTAGAGTTTTTAAGCAAAGTACGAGTAGCGTGTACAGCAGCCTCACAACTGCCTCTGACACTAAAAACGAGCTGTTTAGGTTTGGACTTATAGGAGAGACGGGTGTGAAACTCGCGGCAACATAATTTCGAGGCTAAGCGACGCAGCAAGCTTCCCACTGCTATGGGCCGTATACCACCATTTTTCATCTTTTTTCTTTAGGACAATTAAATTGGCTTCATATAAAATAGGGACTATTTCTCTACAAACTTGTCCGGACAACATTAAATTAACCAAGGTGGTCAGCTCCTTCAGTAGGATCACTCATTAGCGGGCTCGTTAAATCTTTTAAATGTTGTGGGATAATGCTGTCTAGCCCTCCGGTTGAGCCATTGGGAAAGGAGCTGATTGCCTGTAGGGTAGCGGTCTTTGCAACCTGTTAAGCCTGCTGTGCGATAGTAGGTGGCGTGGGAAGCTGCACTGGAGTCGACGGAACCGGGTGCTTGTCTTAAAGCGCGTAAAAAACTTCTGACGAATCCGAAGCCAAGGAATCGCTTGAAAATAAAAGTTTTGACGAACTTCTTAACTTGCCATTGGATATTTTCTATTCTATGGCCCTAATAAATCTTACAATTTAAATGTGTATTGCAATGACCCAAAACTGGTGGTTCCGTTTCGATGGCGGGATAAGCCGGGTGGAGAATATTCTCTTTGATTACTGCTGAAAGAGAGCGGTTTGATTTATTACGTGGGATACAGCAATGTTTATACACAAAGGTGAGAAATGCCAGGCGGAAACTTTATTATTCGCTACGACTCGACTTTAGAAATGCATTCAGAAAGACTCCGTGCTGCAGCAACCCGAGCGCCCTTTGAAATCCGTTTAGCTATTTTAGTTATAGTTTTCAAAGACGCCACATGCGCAGATAGGTCTGCCAAAGAGCCAGGAGTGCTGGGAACAGATACCCCAGGCATGTAAATGGAAAAATTGCATACTGTTGGTGTTTAAGGCGGATCTATCCTAGGAACATATATTACTCAGATCGGTGTTTAATCCCTGGTTATCTCTGTATAATTTATGATCGGCGCAGATGAGGCATTGCAAGCTCAGAATTGATACACTAGATATTCTACGATAAAATACAAATTATAAACAAACAAAGGGATGTTTCAAAATGACGTCTGCTGTCCGGGCTTCTGTCGGAGGCCGCACATTCCTTTTTTTTTGCTGTTTCCGCCGATATCTTAAGGCATACGTAAATTTACCGTATACGAAGCTATGGGATAGATTTATTGTTAGTACTGGAAGTGTTCCCTATATATTTTCAAATATGAAGGCGATGTCTTTAAGGGAACTATTTGAATATATATACAGTATATAAGTAATAGTAGTAGTAGTAGTGTATAGTTGTGTATTTAATCGCTTTTTGGGATAGTTTGGTAAGATTTTTTTTTCCTCTCTGATCTTGTTAAGGAATAAAATAATAAAAATGTATTCCGGAAAAAATAAAGATCCTAGACGTTCGGCTGTCACTTTGATTTATATTAACATATATCGTAAGTTTACATAGGTCAATATCCCCCTGAATATCAATTATTTTATATTAGTAATATTCTAGGCGATATATCGAATATAAATTGGAACTTTTATAATTAGTTTATGTTATATTGAATATAAATAAATATACTTGCTTTTTTTTAAAACTTAACTGTGACTTTATAGGCCCGGCACAATAGAGCGATAGGAGTGCGCGGTTGGACATGGAAAACCTCTGACACGACCACGCGGGCGGTTTAGACACTGGAATACTAGTTTGCGCTCCAGGTTGAGCTTCAACCAAATCTGAGGTGTGAGTGGAATCGAGCTACTGGGAGTTTTGTCGCTGGTTCACTAAACCTCACCTATATGAGTAGAGTCCAGCTAGAAACTCAGCTAGGCCCGACGTGGGTCGGACTGACTCTTCCCGATATGCGGCGGTACCCCTCTCTTCTTCCGTAATTCACGATGTAGCTAACTGAATGAGCGAAGCGTGTCCATTTCAGCTTGAGCAAAAACTTTTTCCTACGTCCGGATGTTCCTACCTACGTGTGTATTCTACAAGGCGCATTTCTCAAATGATAATCGTGAAATTTTGAGAGCCGGTTCCTTAATTATATAGATTTTTTTGTCAGTAGTTCTACAGATCACAGAGCGACTAGTATATCAAAGTTTAAAAAAAATTCGTTCGTGGTTTTTTATTTAAGGCAAAATTTCCGGTGGCTCCATATTTGAAAGTTCAGTACTCATTCATAGCAAAAAAGTGAAAATACTGTCAATTATTGGATTTAGGGTCTCAAATATTTGGACGTTTACCTGACAATAAAGGTAAGGTAAGATAAAACTACTAACCATGTCCCGTTGAAGACATCACAATGGAGTGAACTTTACGAGCACTAACAGAATAGCTTAACATCGTTGCAGACAAGTCATACCCATAGTCTACATTAACTCGTGACATACAAACAATATTTATTGATTTACAAGCGATAATAGTTAAATAACAATAACTTAAATAATATTAAAACTAACTTAAATCTAAAACAGGCCCTCGGGGCATCGTACCTACCGAGGATGCTGGCGGCAATCCGCGCTGTATCGTAATGCTGATAAGTTGTGCGAAGAAGTCACCAGCTCTTCGGTCACCACTTACGTCAACCAAACGCTTCGCGATTTCAGTAAATAATTTGAGCGCGCTGGGACTTCATGGACCAAGAGTTTCAACACACTCCTAATATTAAAAAGATTTATTCTCGAAATATACAATAGGAAATCACTGCTATGTAATGTGCATTTTATACCGTAAATACGATTATAAAGTATAACGTGTTGAACAATGTACCCTCTAGTGTGTTTCTTCTCGCTGAAGTATATAGGCGCAATCTACAGAAACCCGGACATTGAACCAATGCCTACTAGGAGAGAGGCGTTCAATTTAGAACTGGTTTTACTCTAAGTTGCTTCACCGATGACTGTCTACGCTGCATATTTTAGTTATTGTCAACACTTAAAGCTTACAATAGACAAGCGCGTAGACTCTCTACAATACTGAGATCGGATGCAAAATCTCCTTTTTGTGCTTTCCCACGCTATCGTAATAGGGTATTAAACAAAGGTAGAGTTAAAATGTTTTTTACATTATAAATAAAAACTCTTACGAAAATACTCGGAAAATATCAATCTTTAATTTATTTTAGCTATTTTAAAGAAAAGGACACTGTTTGATAGTAGTATGTTATGACGTCATTAAGACATTATATTTCCCTAAAAACTTCATAGCTACTAACAAAACGTTTTTGACGTTTAATAAATTGCTGCTGATTGGACTATCAGTAAAATACCGTATTGTTTTGTCCCATCTAAAACGATTAAACACTAGTTTTATGAGAACCAAACACAAATTTCTGAAGTCTTTAAAGTGTTTGAGAAAGACTTAAATTTCCCATAGTACTATATCCATAGTTCCAAGTATTAATAAATGCACAAGATTAATGAAAAATGTGTTAATAAATAAAAGACTGTAAATGGTTATTAAAAAAACTGTGTCGGTAATAAGAGTGCCTGCCTAGTTGAGAACTTTACTTTAACGACTTTAAGTCCCGTAAACTCTTTTTATTATGTAAGTTAAAGCCACTTTGTAACAAGACAGTTTATTTACGCTAAAAAAATAAACGAAAAGAATTGGAGTCTGATTAAACCAAAAGTGCTCTTTTGTAATTATTACAAGCTTTTATTTAACTTGTAATGGGTGCGTGCCCCGAACACATGGGGGAAATCTTGTAACTGAACTTTAAAGCATTTATCCTCAGCCGATGGAGCTGAAATTTGACATTTAACTGTGTAAGTTCGGTGTTAATGTAATATTTGTACCACCGAGGTGATCTGATGATGGTGACATAAGGTGGGCATAGCAACTCCTAAACTACTCAATTTAAACCCGTTGTGTTTGAGCTTATTTGAATGCTCTTAAGGAGTAATTGATGACTTTGGAAAAGAGGTACAATCAGCAATAAAAGCTTATACCAAAAAAATATTTCTGACTGAAACTTATGTTTCTGTATAAAGTTAGCTTGTTATATAACATAAGTCAGTATTATAGGCTTCTCATTTATATAACGATGGTGGCACACAAGGTTACTACCTGCCTGATGGTAAGCAGACACCGTATCCTATGGACGCTTGTGACTCCAGAAGAATCACAAACACGTGGCCGATCCTTTTTGACTTGAGGACTGGGGCTGTCAACAGACAACTAGACATAGGTATGCAGATCGGGAAGTAACCGTCCGACTTAAAGCTGTAGGTCCATCTACTCATATAGTCAAATATGAAAAACATTATATGAATAAATGATTAAAATTGAAATACACGAAAACATATCAACGACAATAGCGAATTTCGTACAACTTGCTGCTAAGTAGCGTCACGCGCGACTCATCGATTCATGTCTCACTCGTGGGTTATTAGAAAGGATGGTATATTTTTCTCGCCTCGTGTCGCACATCGGCAGTGGTGCTAGCCAGAAAAAATCTATCCCCCTCCATCTAACTTCGAAAGTGCGACGGATCGCTGTGTGAAACGAGGACTAGGAGGAGCGAGTACCACATATGCCAGACTGGCATTGCCAGCCACGCCACGTACTACAGGAAATGTTCGAGTAGCCAATCACCACCATCTGCGCATTGTTATGCTATCACACCCACTCAGAGCCTATAAAATATTAAGAATTCCTCTCAATTTAGAATGCTTATTTTATTTTTATCGTATTACGTCAGGACTATAAAGTAACCAAATAAAACAAACAGTGTGGGAATATGTTACTTATTACCAATGAAATACAATCGTAAACGTTTATAGGATGTTCGACTGGACGGTTGATTGAACCAGTGAGCTCCATCTCAGGACCTGTCACTCAGGACTCACAAACTTAATCCTAAAAAATACTTATATGATATTAAACATTAAGCAAGCAAGCAGATACAAAGTAGCATACAAATAAATTGCGTAAATGTCAAGGGTATTATATTATTTGTGAAAAGATTTAATTAATATTAATGTCACTAAGGTAATCTTGAATATGATAATAACATTTTTCTACAAGAAGTTTAAACAACAATGATTTGAATTCACTCGGGCTCTTGTTTTTCATACCGCGTGGTAATTTATTAAATAGCTTTGGACCCATCGTTAAAATACTCTTTTTCATGAGGCTAGTTTGACTTAAAACAAGTCAGCGTTAGCATTAACAAATATACAGCACTCATATATGTAGAAAGATGGTAGAGTTATATAGTTTTAATAATTTAAAGTGAGGCTGGCAACTTTCCGCTGATTTCAATCCGCAGATGACTCTTACGCATCTCTTTTGAGCTCTGAATAGTATATTTTTATATGTTGCATTCCCCCAGAATAGTATGCCGTACCGCAAGGTGGATGCAACGAAGCCTAATATATATAAGGCACAGGAAAACTTGTACATTTTTTTTTCAAATTTCAATGCATTGTGTCTCCCTTGAAATATTGTGGTTTATATAAATACCCAAAAATTTCTGTGTAAATGTTTTACCTATAGCTTGTCTTTGATATCCTACGTTTATTTCAGGAACTGTTTTTCTTTGAGTAAATTGCATTAAATTCGTTTTTCCTAAATTAATTTGTAAATTGTTATCATTAAGCCATTGGAATACATTGTAAATAGTGCTATTAATGTCGGTTTCATAGTCACAGTTATTGTCATGCTCAATAAATACTGTGCTATCGTCTGCAAAGAGTATCATTGGATGTCGTGTACAAGTAGTAATATCGTTGATGTATATTAGAAATAATAAGGGTCCCAAAACACTTCCCTGTGGTACACCATATTCTATTTTCGTAAAATCTGATCTATACTTTTTCTCTTCTTTAGTGTTAATGCATATATGAGTTAATTCCGCACACTAGGCCCTGTTACTAAGATACGATTTTAAAAGATTTAAAGCGTTACCACGGATGCCATAACGATTTAATTTCTCGATCAAAAGTTCGTGATCTACGTGGTCAAAGGCTTTAGACATGTCCATATATATGGCACATGATATCTTCTTCTTATCAAGATTTCGGGTGATTAGTTTAACTAAGTCATATATAGCAACATTAATGTTCGAATTTTTACGGAAACCATGGTCGGACCATGGTTTCCGTCCATGGACCATGGTCGTTACATTATTATTTTTGTTATTACCTATATTTCATTTTTTGATTGCAATTGTCATTTGGTCCGTCACTATTTTGCAATTTAGTTACATTTTTACGGTCATAATAGGGAAAAAATAAAACGGCACTTGATGGGTACGTCCCTCTGGGTTCCGAACATTGTCAGCGCTGTTCCCGATTGGGCGGTAATTTATACTCATTGACTTAGGCTTAGTAGTTTTCTTACGTGAAGCTTTAAGCCAAGATCGACCAGAATTAGAGGTATTGCAGTTCACAGTGAACTGTTGATTGTAAGCTGGAATATCAATATTACAGTTTATGGCTTTGCAAATTAATTTCAGGCGGTCATATTTCGAGCCACTGGTACAATTGATGTCAAAATACGTACAAGACGGAAAATTATTGCATAATATCTTCATTCGATTGTTAAGTTTAGAGGTATTCAGATGTAGGCTATCTGTCACAGGTAAAATAAAAACAGTAGTATTCCGAAGTTTATGTATAGCTATTAATTATTCTGAACAAACCTGTTCCGGGTTAGTATTATGTGCTCCAACACACAATACGACAATGTCGTTTTCGGTAGCTGACCTCTGAATGACATCGCAATATTCTACTATCCGAGTAAAGCATGCATTTGGTTTTATGAATCCAAACATTTCGTATTTATTGTTCCATCGTCCATGTCTTGTCCGCTTGAGAGCTGATGACAGTCCTTGTAGCTGATCATCACCTAAAACAGTGATTTGTGGTTTCCGGTTTGTTAGTGAGCACTTATCAGGCTCTACAGATGATGTCTTACTGTTTTGCCGGTCTACGTGGGTGTTTTCTTCTGATGGTATTATGAGCGACTTAACTGTATCCTCACAGTTGATCGGCGACTTAACTGACTTACTTGGCGACCGGTTTAGCCTAGTGGGTAGTGCACCTGCCTGTGAAGCTGACGGTCCTGGGTTCGAATCCCGGTCAGGGCAAATATTTGTGTGATGAGCATGATTATTTGTTTCTGAGTCTTGGATATTTTCTATGTATTTAAGTATTTATATCTATTAAATATATCGTCGTCTAGTACCCATAACACAAGCCTTCTTGAGCTTACTGTGGGGCTAGTTCGATTTGTGTAAGATTGTCCTATAATATTTATTTATATTTATTTATTATTTAACTGTATCCCGACGGTGGATCGGCGGCATAGCTGTATCCTCACGGAGGATCGGGGACTCAACTGTATCCTCAAGGCTGATCGGCGACTTAATTGTATCCTCATGGCTGATCAGCTCGTTGTATAAGGAAGTTCTGTTTTTTTCTTTACTTGGTGTAGACTTGACTGACGTGAACGTACAAGAACGTAAACGTACTTATAAATGTGACTTATTTATTGTGTTTGATTTTATTTGTCCTTTATGTAAGAATTGTAGGAAATAGAAGAGGCACGGAGAAGTAGAAATAGGTACAGTGAATATGGAACGGCACTTTAAATGCGTTTAAAATATTAACAATCAAAAAACGTAACACTCACTCGTGTGTAATAAATTAACCTATTCATATTCCGTTGAGTTGAGCTTTTACTCGCATTGAGCGTGTTTGACTTATCCCTTAGTAACCGACGTGTACCCAATATTTTGCGTGAAAACCTTTTTCCGGCCCATAGGCTTACCTACTGTGTGCAAATAAAGCTGGCCAAAAATACGTTAAGTATGCTCATGCTATGCATGCCCGATTAACCAGACAAACCTTAATGTATCGAAACGTATTTGGAAACTAAAATGTCATAAAAAAATTGCATAAAGAAAATACTGTTAACGTACATGCAAGTCGGAATCTATCTCATTAGATCCATTCAGTAGATCCACTGTGTATCTAATGAGATTTTTTTTTACCGCTAGATACATTGCAATTCATAATGGATCTATTGGGATGTTTTCTTTCATTAGATACATTTTAGCCGGGGGCTGTGAGGAATGGATCTAGTGAGAGTTTGTTTCTCATTAGATTATATAAAATAGATCAGATGAGAAATTTATCCTCTCTAGATACATTTACTGACCAAGCGTGGATCTTATGAGAATTTATTATCATTAGATCAAAGACAATGGATCTTACGAGATTTTTATTTCCAATAGATCTATTTTCCCAGATCCATTAAATATTTAGTGACAATTTTACTGCTAAATATCAGATGATATTTCGTACATAAGTTTATTTTAAAACCGAGAGGGTCGTACATAAGTTTTTTTTTGGGAATAATCCCAGCCGAGGTTTGAACCCAAGGGTGTGTAAAAAATGTGGGGTATAAAAATAAATTATATATTTGCATTCAGTATAATAACACTTTATATTATTGCAAACCATTTATTCACTTATTTTATATAATAAACGTTTTGTATATGTAATTTTCAAATATTTATTATAACCATAATATGGTATAATTTTCATGTAATATACAAGTTATATAACATAAAAATGATCGGTTCTTAGTATACGGCTCGGTTGACACCCGTTGAATAAATAAGTTAATATTGATTAAGGAGCGCATACAGAAGTTAACATTTTTTAAGAAGCGAAAAGAGGAAAATAACTTAATAATATGTATAGCCCTTGATTGGATTATTATTTTAGTAGAAAATATCCCACGGTTATTTGAATGGTACTTTTAGTGGACATAATGTTACTTGCAATTAAGAAAAAAATACATATCCTATTTACAGTAGGTCTAGTCTAATCGACTTTTATATTCAATATTTGAAATCCTTCTTACCTGATTAATTAGGTAGTCTAAATCCGGCCATTACACTAGCTAGGATTAAAAAGAAGTGTATTATTCTTTATTGTATATTATTTAAACAGAAGTAAGCAAAAGGCAAGGACATCTATTTGTGTCCGTCGCTCGGGCTCGTTTCCTTGTGAGCCGATCAAACAAATACCGAAAAAACGTTTATAATTAATTGAAATTATGAAGCATTCGACCAAATTCATATAAAGCTTGTAATTCCTATGCTGTCCCTATGTGTTAGAGATTTTCTATAAATCTTATTATAGAATTGTAGATCTAGGATCTAGTTTCTCATTACAGGATCTAGTAAGAGTTTATTCTCACTAGATCTTTTTTGTGACATACATGATGGATCTAGTGACAGTGTTTTTCTCATTGGATCTATTGGATTACAATTTATCAGGGATCTAGTGAGAGTTATTTCTCATTAGATCTATTATTTCTTAAGACTGTGGATCTAGTAAGCATTTATTCCCACTAGATCTATTTCCCGAGATCCATTATAGATCTAGTGAGAGTTATTTCTCATTAGATCTATTACTTCTGAAGACTGTGGATCTAGTAAGCATTTATTCCCACTAGATCTATTTCCCGAGATACATTATAGATCTAGTGAGAGTTATTTCTCATTAGATATATTATTTCTGAAGACTGTGGATCTGGTAAGCATTTATTCCCACTAGATCTGTTTCCCGAGATACATTATAGATCTAGTGACAATTTATTTCTCATTAGCTCCATTCCTATTATTAATAAAGGATCAGTCCAAAAGTATTTCTCATAAGATCTATTCTACCCGATTGTTCAATTTATTCTTCCTAAATTCCAAATAAATGGAAACGCCTTAATTTCAGTAGGTGAAATCTGTGATTTTATCATTTTCTCGATCGAGTACCTACGGGAGGTCCTTTTTTACAGTGTACATTTATACTGTAGGTAAGAATCATAAATGAAAAAGCAAAGTAGAGAGTACGAAGTGATCAAATTTCATTACATTTTATCTTTTATGCAATATAAAATTGAGTTTAAATTAATAAATAAAATTAAGAAAAAATATTAAAAAAAAGTGTAAGTATTTGGGTAGGTTTGCATATATTTTAATCTAAACTGTAGGTACATCGACTGTTTAGTGTGATTGAGGAATTAATGTCTACACATACAATCTTTCTCATTAATTTATTATTTTATTTATTAATTTAGTAGAATTAAATTAGGGATAAAATAAAAAATAAAAACAAAAGAAATATTAATGCAATGATAAATAATAACAATTTTTTGTTAACTTCTCACTAGATCCATTCTAGATTTCAGTCTAATGAGAAATAAACTCTCACTAGATCCATTCCTTACAGACCCCGGCTAAAATGTATCTAATGAAAGAAAACATCCCAATAGATCCATTATGAATTGCAATGTATCTAGCGGTAAAAAAAAATCTCATTAGATACACAGTGGATCTACTGAATGGATCTAATGAGATAGATTCGCAAGTCGCCTGGAATTGTATGCGCCCCATAGGGTTCCGGTAACCACTTCACCATCAGGCGAGGCGTACCCTTGTTAGCCGACAATGTACTAAAAATATTCAAAAAAGAAATTAAACTAAACAACTAAAGGACGGTAGTTTGTATGTAAGATCTATATTTAATGTAGGTATTCGTTTTAATTGCTATTATCGATCGACTTTGGTACAAAACAAAATCTTCTATAAATATTAAATGTAAAAACTCTTTTTTTTGTTACCTATTATTATATTCATCCTAAGTTACTATACTTGGATTTAAAAAGTATTTTATGTATATTGTTTTAACCTGTTATTGTGTACAATAAAGTGCTTACATACATACATACATACATCATCATCATCATCATCATTTCAGCCGAAAGACGTCCACTGCTGAACATAGGCCTCCCCCAATTTGGGGGGGATTTGCCATAGTCGCCACGCTTGGCAAGCGGGTTGGCGACCGCAGTTTGATGGTGGTAATGATCGAAGGATGCTGCTGCCCACCCTCCGATTTTCCCTTATTCGCCTTCTACGAAACCCACGGGAAGAGATGGGGTGGCGCAATTCTTACCCGGCAACCACACATATATATATATAAAAAATAATTAGGGTTTAAAAAAGGATTTTATCCTTAGTCAATCCTTTTCGAAGTACTCCACTTCCGTTCTCACTACATTGCTGTTTTCTTGTAAAGTACGAAGAGATAGCGTTTTATTTTTTTTATTTTTAAAAAAATTTTCAATGTTATTCATTTCAGGAAAACAGTCTGAAATTAGGGTATAGGTTTTTTTTACCATGTAACTTACACTCTGTATTTTCACAAAGTCACAAACATTGCCTAATTACCTTACCTACTTCTTTTGAATATTAACCTTTTGTCTGCGCTGAGTTTGTTTAAGTTAGGATCCTTTTCACATTATTAGTTAGCATTCGCATTTTTTTTAAACATCTGGACAGCATGACTGAGGCCTGAACCCACAATTTTAATAATCCACGCCCATACGAAAGATTTATAGATGAACCAATGTTTGTAGAAAATTACAGTTGGCTAATAATAATAACTGCATTTATTGTTGACTTTGTTCCATGTGGCTATAAACTGTAAAGTATTAAAAACTGCTGTCGCCATAGCTGTATAATTCAATGAAATAATACAATTTTTCAGAACTTCCATAATCTATAGCGCTTTTTCGACCCCATAAGCGCATTGTTAAAGATGTAACTATCCCGTTCTTGCATGGAACCTTGTTATTTTCCCGTTTCACTCACACATTGACGCGGGAAACTCTGAGGCACTGCAGACAGACCTGTAGATTCGCGCAGGCCGCTGGGACGTTTCCCACGCCACTGAAAATTTCCCGTCGTAACTTTTTGTCGAAGCGGATTTCGTTCTGTTTTTGAATTATACTTAATTGAGTTCTTAATTTGAAATTGTTGTACTGTGTAGTGATTGGTGTAGTGTTTGTACTATGGTTAAGTAAGTAGTTTATAAGTGTGTGTACATACTGAAAGACGTCATAGTGAGGTAAGATAAATACAACTTGTTAAAAATAGTATGTCTCCATGATTTTCATGGGTCTGTTTACTCTAGTGTCTACTTTAAGGAAATTTCAAAAAATAATTTAATACTCTATACTAAACGATATATGTAATATATATTAAACACAATATTTTAATTCGAACTAATAAGTTTCTTGTTTTCTTTTTATCTTAATCACATTCCTATTTATTATTTTTCTTTATAATGTAATAATAAGGTGAACACAATAAATGTAAAATGTGATGAGTTGAATAAAAACTACCGAGCGGTGCGCCGTCCGCCGGTGCGGTGCACCGTACACGGCACCGTACAGGGCACCGTGCCGTCTACCGCGCCGTTACACGGTGGCCGGCGCCGCACTGTGGACGTGTCCACGCCCTTAGAAATAATTTTGCTGCCGTGTAGGCAATTACACTCTTGTTATGAGAAAAAATATTTATCTAAAAAAGAACAATACTTGATCAATCGTATACAAATAAAAAGAAATAAATACACAATCTAAACAAAAAGTAAAAACTGGCCAAGTACACCTACTATAGTCCACATTTAAAACCACTATCCAATACATTGAACTTAAAAAGGTCGTATCTTCATAGGAAACTTACTGCACTTACGACCTTTTGTTTGGGCAAGACAGTTTTTCAGCGAAAATTCAAGAACCGTAAAACCTATCTTGTTCACACCAAAAATCATTAAAAGTATTTATTAATGCACACCATCTCTATTTTTTTAGGATTTTAAATTTCATAATTTGGAAATTTGTGGGGAGGTCACACTCTTTATGACGTTGACAGCTAATATCTCACCAACGGTTGACCTAAATAGAATTTTTTTTAGGCCTATCTATGGATATCACACACGACTATGCGTTGAATTTTTTTTATCCACCGGTTACGTGAATGGAATACCCCCCTAATTAATATTTTTTTGTAATTTTACATCATTTTTATGTAGCGGCTTATAGAATACACCTTTTTACCAAATTTCATAATTGTAGTGCTTATAGTCTCCGAGTAAATCGGCTGTGAGATACGGACGAACGGGCAGATATGACGAAACTATAAGGGTTCCGATTTCGTCTGTCTGATGACCCTGATGGGCAGAAATGAAAGATTTAACAAAAATATGAAGAGGGAGCAAAAACGAGTTTTGTTTTCCCTCTAATCGTTCTAGAAAAGCCTTCTTTTCGAATAGGAGACCAGAAAACGAATTTTCCCTGCCATTTAAATCTCTTCGAAATTCTGTGGTTGTCTGATTGTCAAAAACATATTCAAGATAAGATATGGAAAAAACCCTTCGCTTTTATTAATTTGGGTATCTATATACTTGCGGTTTCCCTTTATCAAGCTCATTAAATGGAATCATATAATGCGGGGAGAATCCATATCATTTCAATGCTTCATATCTAAATTATTTAATGAAGTCAATATTTATTTAGCTGAAGTACGTTCATTGTGTTTGTTCGTTTGTTTGTGAAACCTGGCCTTAACCTTTCGACACCAACGACGCATATATCCGTCACGGCGTCCAATACAATATCAACCTACATGCATTTCTACAGGGTTCAACTTCGCCGTTGACATTGCCATGTCATGTACAAACGCTGTCACTCACACTGTTTGTATTTGAAAAGGTTAATAGTAGATTGTATAACTAGGGTCTAAAATTAGACATACTACCACGAGAAGGTAATTTTTCCGAATGAAGTGAGAAGAAAAATAATTCGAGCGGTGATATAGTTTTAGACCAGAGTTATAAACTCCACTTTTCACTGCGATTGCAAGAAAATAAATAGACTAAGATTGTTCACCCAAAATGAAGAATAAATTTTAAGGCTAATAGTAGATGTGTAATTTGGCGGCAAGTTTTTTTTCCAAATTGCTTTGACACATACAAAACGTAGACACCGCGGTCCTAAATTGTGTAACTTAACAATCACACGATACTAAATAGTTTTAGGTAAGGTATGCAAAAATAAATAAATGATGTAAAATTGTGTGGTTGCCCAGTAAAAAAAAATATTTAGCTAGCAAATAAAGATAACAAATAAAGAATGCCTAACTTGGCTCTACGTAATACTCACAACTTTTTACGGTGAAAGAGTTTCGAGACTTGGCATATTTTTAAATGGAAAGATTTTTACAGGATTATTCATTAGACTACTCTGAGAAATAATGAGGCCATTACAAAAAAAAACATGTGGGTTATTTGTAATAAACGTTACAATCAATTATTTTTTGTTTTACGTTCAAACCTACATAACATTTTTTAAAGATACACCGTTATTTCAGATCAGCAGCGATATCATATTGGTAATTGTAAAATGTCGAGTCAGATTGATCCCTTTGCCGTTTTGTTTGTACGATCACTCACAGTATGGCCGATGCGCAGTTTTAATTGATGCAGGTATCCATCAAGAGGACAACTTTGTGAGCATAAAATCCGGAAAACATATTTTCATGTCAAATAGGTCTGTAATATTTCAGTGTTAATCCATGCCTTGGTGAAAAATGCATACCTCCATGATTTTTAGAAGTTATTGTTTGTTCACAACCTTGAAATGATGTGTGATTGTTTTGGGTAATCGTAAACTTTCCGGCTATCCTCTTTGAGGATACCCTCTGGGCAGCTGTTAACGACTTTGAGTTACCTGGCTGTATAATGACATATATAACCCCTTAGATTTTCAGCTATCTAAAGTTTGTATTACTCGTGACTATAGCGCTTTTCAAATGGCTTAACAAGGTGACACTTTTCATTATAGTACAATTTTTAACCTCGTTTACATTTTACGGTTATAATTTGTAGACGACGGTTTTTATGACAGATGTATTAGTGCAATGTTAATCAGTCCTATGTTTTGCTAGCGCGAAACAATAAAGTTATTGACTAAAATTTTATTACTACTTAAAAAAGTACAATATTTAAAGATGGAAATGCTATCCTAACATCTCCAAAAATTACGAAGTTATAACTGTTCTAATGTTGGTAGTTAGAGAAAGAAAAAGCGCTGCAAATGTGACGTCAGAAATCTCTAGCGTAAATAACGATCGTTCCATACGAAGGTACATTTTGCGCAAAAGGGACTGGAGATGGCCCTCCTAAGACTTTGCACACTTATAACTTGAAATTATTTATTCTATTAGCCTGCTGTTTTCACCATTTGATTCTAATTTTCATGCTCCTTTGAGAAATTTAAAAATATTGATTTTTCTTCTGGTGTTAAAAATAAATTTCGAATCCCAAAGCTAAGATACCGTTTAAAAGGTGATAATAACGGGAATGACAGCGCAAAAAACTCTCCGAAGTATAATTAAATTACAGTTTCATGTTGATACCATTTTAATTGCAGTATTTGCGTCGGTTTCGATTAATATACACATTTTTTATTACGAGATCTAGCAAGAGAAAGCATAACAAAAAGCGATCCTCATCCACCTATAAGACAAAACTGCTAAAACTCGATAATAATGTAGCTAAGTTGCTTGAATAACCTACATATAGTCAATACGTGCAATTTATCTTTCTAAACATGGTTTCCATCATATTGTTCTGGATGAAAAAAAAAACAACTATTTTATAATTTTTTGTAATTTAAAACGCCTTCGATTTACAGTGTAAGTGTGTGATTTACAGTGTGTTTAATATATAAGAGTTACATGTATATTTTGAAATATATTCCGTCGTATGTCGAAACCAATTCCGCGACTCCTTTGAACTCGGTCTATTTGTATCAAAACCGTTTGTTTATCCGCCCGTCCGTCATCGCTTACCGTTAATAAATTATACTGCGTATTAAATTTAAATAAATTGTAGGATTTATAGAAAAATCAAGTTTTTCCACTTCGTCATAGTTCATTAATCAATAAAGATTACATAAAAACTCGTATTTTATGAAACAATTAAAACTCTCGTATTAATTGTCACGTTACGTACAGTAGTGTACCTAGATTACAACCTCGCGGCGAAAGCACTTATCTTGAGGAAGAACACCCGAAGAGTTCGAAACCCAGAGTGACAATTAATAAGTCAGTTTTTTAACCGTTATGCAGAATTTGTTTTAAACATGACATACGAAAGTTTAGATTCGATTAGATGACAGGCGAGGTTTGAATACTAAAGATTGCGCCTCCTGGTACTCCTGGTACTCAATTCGGGCATTCAACAGATTTCAAGGACACCTAAAAAAGACTAGTCTTAATCTATCGTTTGTGTCATTCTCAAGTTTAAAGTTGCTTGGATCAAGACCCTGACAATCCAGTTCCAATACTTCAAACCAAATAAATTAATTACGTGAAAAAATTGTGTAAACTGACCCGCAATTTCATAGAGACAGAAACGGGTATCTACTTAATAACCCGTTATTTCTTGCGTACCTGGATATAAAACGCACGGTACTACTTAATTCGTACGGCCTATCACGGTGCTATCTAACATAACGAATATAAATCGCACGGTGTACCTACCTACCTAAAACGAAAGAACTGTTATTTTTCTGGGAACTAATATATTTTTTTTTCCATTTCAGGTTAATTATCAACACTTACATTACTGCTGTGGAATAAATAATAGTAAGATATTACTAAGTTAAATAAAAAGTTTCAATCGAAATTAATAACCATTGTTATTACTGTGTGTAAAAAAATGATAAGAAAATGTATCAAGTAAAGAAACAAAGAAACTTGTGTCTTAAATGGAAATTCAAACGTGAAATTCGGGACCAAAGTTAAAATAACACTTTAGCGTTGTTCTGTGTTTGTCATTAAGAAGGAATTTTAGAGAAACGTAATGGCGTCACCTTCGAATACGCCAAAGGCACCGTCTCCGCCGCCACCGGGACATACACCCAGCAAAATGGAACGAAGAATGTCTCATTTCAAGGAATATAAATTCTTTAGAAGCTTCAGTGCAAAAGTAGAGAACTGGCCAATGAGAAAAGCAGAACAACTCTGGCGGAAGATGAGGGAAAGAAAAATTGCAGGTATGTGAATTTTTGTACTGTACAAAAATATGAATTACGATTTTATTTATATATAAAATAAATGTACTAAAAAAATGCAATAAGTAATAACGCCCAACGTGGGGCTCGAACCCACGACCCTGAGATTAAGAGTCTCATGCTCTACCGACTGAGCTAGCCGGGCTATGGCCAGCTTGTTGAAATTATATGTTTTAAGCTACAATTCTAGATCGCAACCTAGAGATCTGGAATTGTAGCTTACTACTGCTCTAATGAACTTTTCTTTGTTTACATTTTTGTTATAAGTAGGTATGTACTTATGTTATGTCGATTTGGGTAGTAGGTAACATTTATGTAATTTGTGCGTCAAATATTAATATTTTTGGGTTAAAGATGGCATAGGTAGCTTGCATACCATTTTCGAATATACCTAGGCCGGTACATACGTGTTCTGTCAAGTATTGTATTGTTTATTCAATTAAAATCGTATTTACCTAATGTTATTTCAAACAGAAAACGTGCGCTAAATTAATAAGTACCTAACTAAATTATATTACAAAACCCGTGCCGGTTTTTCCGAGTAAACGACCTGATTAAGAAAATGGCAATCTGTCTGAAAGGAAATGCAAAAATATTTTAAAAATAACATGTGCAGCCAATACTGTGGCTTGATTCATTCTGAAGCTATGCTGTTTGAATTAAGTAGTTAAAGAATTAATGAAACTAAATCAGATTCTTTTTTTAAAAGTCGGTAAGTATAAAAGTATTTTTTGAGTGAGAAGTTTCCTCACTCAAAAAATACACTTTTTTCTTCGTTTTTAACTCTGTGATGTGATTACGTAACGTTTTCATGTGTAGGTAAGGTTAATCTATGATCATTTTTCAACCTCATTGAAACTTATCACGAATATTATCAATCATCATCTTCCTAGCATATATCTCGGTTGTATCAGTTCACATTTACGAGTAATAATACAAGAAATTAAAAAATGACTCGATAGTTTTAAACCTGGCTCCAAGTTAGAGGTACTAGAGGTAGGTAGGTACCTAAATTAAAAAAGGATCTGAGAATCTGTATTAAAGGTTAATATCAATTTAAAAGCGCATTTCTATTTGAGCTATTTTCTTTGTGGTATCTTGACATTTCTTATTAAAAAAAATCTATACCTTGTTTACTTTAGCATTAGAAAGAATGACAGAGAATGACTTACGAGATTTATTATCAGGCACGTTCTGTGGTAAAGTGTCAAAATAATCTCAACTGAGAGCATTGAAGGCTGGTACGTAAGTACAAGCTTTCAACCCACTGTTCACCCTTTTAAAGGGCAAATTTTGTTAAAAGCTGAAAACAGTTTTCTTCCATTTTAATGATTCCAATTTAAATTAACGAATTTTCAAGTTTTTATCTAAAAAAAAATTGTTCCCCATATAAACTTTCCACCCGTATTAAATTTAAGATGGCCGATGAGGAGTTGGTTCCTAACAGAAACATAAAACTATGTCTCTAACTAGACCCTAGAAAAATTTGGTGCTTTTGTCCAGTGTTTACGACAATTTGTTCCAGCCAAATGTTCAATTTGTGCCACATGGATGGCTGAGATACGCGTCATACTCGTGATCGGGTGCTGTTTGTGGAGTCCGGTCTGTTCATGCTTGCTAAGACATAGTGACTACGTTAATACTAGTGTCTTTTTATAGGGGATTGACGAGAGACATCATCCTGTTGTGGATTCGTTTTTATTATCAGTGACTTAGAGGCCATATACATCTCTAACAATATTAAATTAATTTTAATTTTGACGCTCAGAGACCATGTACATCTCTGGGATATTATATTAATTTCATTATACTCCGTGTTTAATCTTGAGACCTTATACATCTCTAACTTTACTGATGTTGTAATATTTGTAATAGATAACTTTGCAAGTTTATCTTCACTGTATGACATTAATTTTGAACTGTAAATTAATATTTTGACATGAAAAATGTATTACTTATTATAGTCAGACTTTCTTAAATTGTAAATTAATATTTTGACATGTAAAAGTGCCCTTGTGGCCTATTTGCAGAATAAATGTTTGTATTTGTATTTGTATAGCAATCTGCCCCACTAATCATTTCAAACAGTTTCACACATCACTTGAAATCGAAACATTTTAGTGAAAGGCATAAATTGGTTCCGTTGCTATTTAGTATTTTAATACAAAATAGGCTTTTTTTTGTAAGCCCCTTAAAAGTACGTAAGTTTTAATAATTAAGGTAAAGCATACCATTTAGGGTTATCGAGGTAATACGCGCAATCGCGCATAATATATATTATGTATTTTAGGTACAATATTAGCACGAGATTTTGTCTAGGTTACTGACTACTAGGTTGATTCTCATTCCAAAATTTTACATTAACTTAATTTGTCCTAAGAGATTATTTTTGACTGACTATTTTAACAGTTAGGGACCCAGGTATAGAGTAGACTGGAGTCAACAGTAAGGTTAAATTGCACTCTAAAAGGGTTGTTTAGGCTGTGGAGAGATTTTAAGATGGGTTGTATGTATGCTGATACCCTATCAGGTATAAATGTACTTAATTAATGCCATTGGCTTTAAAGTCACTGTTTTTAAGTACTTAATCTTATTCTTTGCTAGGTACTTTTTAAATTCAAATTCAATCATTTATTACAAAGTACACAAAAAATACAGAGGAAACAAGAAGACGGGGTAGGCAGTTCGTTACTCCAATTGGTACAGCCAGTTGCAAACTGGAAAGATTTCCAAAAATATGTTTCTAAATTCTTAATTGTAGTTTTTCGGCAATCCTACAAACTCAATAAACTTTTCCATTATTCGAAAGTACCTCTTTGTCCCACTTAAATAGCTAAAATTAAATGTAAAATAAACAAAAGCACCAGTTTAATAACTTAAACTCCTATTCCCGAAGATTAGATCACGAGCCGTAAACCGAAATGTACTAGAACAGATAAAGAACGCTATAAACGTTATACTTTACCGAATGGCCCGTAAAAGCGACAATCTAGTGATGAATGGGTGGTTTTATTCCAAAACACGAGTGGCACGCGGCTATTAAATATTGATGGTATTTTTAACTTTGTCTATTTTGTTGCCTGGTTTAAGGATAAGGACTTGCCAGACAGCAGTAAATTTAAACTCTTTCCACGTAATAGTTCGGTCCCACTCTTTATTAGTCATAAACAAAACGATTTATTAGATAAATCCACTGTATTCAATTATCACTCACAACCACATCCTACCACCACCAATATCTACCCTGGTTGCTGCACCACACGGTGGCTTCATCACAATATCCTATTTTAGGTGCCCAAATCCACTCCTCAAACCATAACGAATACAGTCGTCTGATACTAGGTATTATTAGGATATTAAAATTCTGTTTATCCCTATGGTTGACTGAAAGAGAATGCCTTGAGTCATTAATTTCGCCGTTTCGAATTTTATGGTGCTAATATTATGTTTAATTTAACAAATATTAAGGTTACATTTCAAATTAAAAGGAAACATTGAAAAAAAAGGAAGTATGAATACTTTGGGACCGAGCAAGGTTGCTCCGGTAGCTCCTCAGTCGGGTAGAGCGATTGGCCGTGTATGCCAGGATATCGCAGGTTCGAATCCTGCTCGAAGCATAATTTTTCCCTTTAATTGACGTAGTGAAACGATGGTCTCTGCTTCAGCTGCAACAGAAAGTTTCTGTGGGCGAATTCCGATTTTTTCTCCTCTACAGGTCGCATTTCTCTAGACAGATTCTTATGAAATTTTGAGGGCAGGTTCGGTAATTATTAAAAAAAATTGTCGCATTAGTTTTTGGAAATTTCCAAAAACAATTTTCTTTTCAATGATTTGGTATGTTTCTGCGGGCGGATTTCGGTTTGTTCTGCTCTACAGGTCACATTTCTCAATCGATTCTCGTGAAGTTTTGTGAGCAGGTTCGATAATTATATAGAACTTTTATCGAGTCTGTTTTTTGAAATTTACTTCGTCAAAAAAATAATCACTTGCGAGGTCTACAGCTCACAGAGCCACTAGTTTAAAATGTATTACAATTTGCGTTAGCAGAAGATTGAGATATGATAATGATTGCAATACTCTACCCAGGACAAAAATATCCACTCGCATTAGACGACTCAGTGTCTTGTCGACACTGAGTCGTGAGAGGAATCCTAAAGATTGAAAGCAATTGAACCATGAAATCAAGGAGCTTTACGTAAAAGCTACATTTTGAAGTGAAATGTCCCTTGGGTCGCATTTTGTAAACTAAGTATTTCGCAATTTTGGTCCTATAGATACCTACCTACTCAACGTTAATTGTTATAGCACATCAATTTCGTCGCCAAGAACGATACGGAAGTATACGTAAATTTATATTATACCTACTAGGTGTAAGTAAACGGTCTATTCATTAACTGTAGACGAAATTATATTCATGACTACGTACATTAAATATCAAAACATTCATTTGATGAAGAAAATAACAAGAAATAAAAAGAAGGCAGGTAGGTCATTTTTATGCGCTGTAATCATAAACGCGGAATGTTCCATAATATTATGTACTTGCACTGAGCCGCGAAAATTACTAATAATAAAATAGCACTCCACGCGACAAAATGTAGCTTAATGAAATTAATTTATTCGAAAATAACGCCTGCGTCACAAAATCCGCAATCACTCTCGTTTGGCAAATTGCCTTGTTGTCGAGTCTGAGAGCTTTTTGTTTTAAAACGAATAATGTTAAATGTATTATTGAGTGGAATATTATTATACTGTTTTACATACTTCCTGAGACTGTTTTTTTTTAATTTAAATATTGCTTAACTGTGTTCGAGTGATTGGCAGGAAATGTAACAGCATTAGAGACGATGTTGTATGGACTCATAATAAGTATTATCCGCGGGGACTACGGCTAGTGGCAACGTTGTGTAGATTTAAACAAATTTATAATGTATCCCCTGAATATATACTTACTTTTAAACCAATTGATCAATCATCCCTAATAAATGTCACAATAGTACGTAGAGCGGGTGAAACGCAGGAACGGTTTTCTTGAAAAGGCCTTTATAATGATTACCATTGAAGATAGTAGGTAGATACTTGCAACATTTTGTCCGATACATGCACGAAAGCGTGCACGATAACTACAAGCGTTAAAACCATTTTCAGGTTTTCACTCAAAATCCTTTAGTTGCAGTAGTTCGGTTGTATAGTCCGGGGTCGAACTAATGCAACACTTTTAGTCTCATTAGTTCGGTTGTGACGTCAAACCGAGCTGTTGGGAATCTTTGGTTGCAGTAGTTCGGTTGAGTTGTCCGGGACCGAGCTACTGCAACACTTTTAGTCTCTTAAGTTCGGCTATGACGTCTAACCGAACTGTTGGGAAATGTAACGACTCAAAAGTACGGTTATTACCGTTCGGGTAGTGATGTGATGTTACGGAGCCTAATATGTATTAAGTAAGTATACATATTATATTAATTTTATAATAAGTTATATTTTTATGTATAAATTTCTTGACGCGTATGAGATTTTATCTGTTCGTAACTATACATGGATATATACGTCTGGTTAAATTGTAGAATAGTGCAATGAAATAAATACTCAACTATATATTGACAGTCGTATTTTACATAATATTACTTTATTCCGTTGACATGACAAAAAACTCAATGCAATCATATTAGTATTTAATCAACTTTTAATAAATCACGTAGTCTTTTATTGTCAACCTCTTTTCAACTAGGCTACGTACTGGCCAATTGTAGATAAGTGTCATATATAACTTCCTTTTTGACACATTTCCATAATTCTTTGATTTATTAAAGTACAAACATGTCGCGAAGTGCTATTCCAGCAAATGAAATTAATTTAAAATTTATTCGACAAGGACGCGGTAGAGTTCTCTTTTACGCGGGTCGTCGATATTACCGTAACACAATAAATGCAAATAAAACAAGTTATTGGCGTTGCAAAGAATACAAGAAATTAAAATGTAAGGGATATATAATGGTATCGGATGTAAGTTCAATTCAAATAATGGTGATGTTTTTTCCTAAAGCACAAGTGCTCAAATATTGGTGGCGTCTTGTGGTGATTTTTGAGGTAGGTATCAATTGATCGTTATTTTTTTTGTAGAATGAAAAGGCAATCCTATGTTTCGGGGATCATTTGAGCAGCTGTACAGCAAACGAAACTCAAAATGACGTTGATATCATAATCAATAAATACGTGGAACAAGCTGCCCAAGGGAGAGAACCAGCTCCAAAAGTTTATCGGCGATGTTTACTAGAAATCAACGATAAAGGCTTGCACATGGCAAGCTCTAAGCCGATCCCAAGCTTTAAACAAAAAAAGAATACCATATACCGCAAAATTCATGCTCAAGCTCAGGTTGACAAAATACGTACTAACGTATTGTCAGAGATACAAATACCGGCTAAATTTCGAGATAACATTCTGGCTGAGTTTTATGAAGATGAAGTAAAAGTAATAATTTATTGCAGCAAAAAATCACAAGTTACAATGAAAACTGTCAAGCAATATTTTATGGATGGGACTTTTAAGGCATGCCCAACCCCTTTCTGCCAGCTATACACCATTCATGGCGACATGGGAAGCGACTCCGAAACAATAAATATAAAACCGCTTGCGTACATTTTCATGTCGCATAAAAAAGAAAAATCGTATACAACGATGTTTCAATTGATAAAAAGCCAAATCCCTGAATGGGAACCGGAAGTTGTTCACTTAGATTACGAAATGGCGGTAATTAAAGCCCTTTCGCAAATGTTCCCCAATATACAGCTTAAGGGTTGTTACTTTCATTTCCGCGATTGCTTGAGTCGTAAGGCAAAAAAACTGCACCTGAAAGCAAAACATCAGAAGTACTTCGTTAACTTGTGCAGTGTCTTGCCATTACTACCCATAGAATATATATTTAATGGCTGGCAATGCGTATGTACTGAGATGTCAACAGTAGCTCCAGATGCAAAATTGATTGAATTTAAAAAATATTTCCAAAAATTCTGGATGAGACCAAATTTTATTCCAATATGGAATGTATTCTCGGAGCAACACCGTACGAATAATGTAGTTGAAGGTTGGAATCATAAAATAAACACCCTTATTAATAAGCACCCAACCCTACTACAAATATTACACGTATTAAATGACGATGACGCTTTAGCACATTTTAGTGTGGACCAGCTCAAACAATTTGGAAAAAAGACTTTGTCGAAAAGGAATAACACAGATATAGAACGTGATATATTTATAGGAAATTGTAAGCTGCAACTTGTAAGCGGGCATATTTCGACAGAAATCTATCTGTACAAAATAGCTTTGTATACTGCCTCTTAAAAATTACTTCAGAAAAAAGGAGAATTTATTTAATTTTAACCCAGGTCAGTGCTCTTGCTCGTAGTAATATGGTTCTTTACAGTATTCCGGTTTAGCCTAGTGGGTAGTGCACCTGCCTGTGAAGCTGACGGTCCTGGGTTCGAATCCCGGTCAGGGCAAATATTTGTGTGATGAGCATGAATATTTGTTTCTGAGTCTTGGATGTTTTCTATGTATTTAAGTATTTATATCTATTAAATATATCGTCGTCTAGTACCCATAACACAAGCCTTCTTGAGCTTACTGTGGGGCTAGTTCGATTTGTGTAAGATTGTCCTCTAATATTTATTTATTTTATTTATTTATTTATTTATTCCCATATATCTCTTCATACAGGGTGGAATTGCTTCGACCGTTCATAGTTTAACATCCATTCAGTAGCTTTATCCATACTTATAAACTTTATATATATAAATAAATAAATATATCAAGGAATATCTTACACAAATCGACCTAGTCCCACAGTAAGCTCAATTTAGGCTCGTGTTATGGGTAATAGACGGCGATATACATACTTAGATAGATAGATAGATACAATACTTAAATACATAGAAAACATCCAAGACCCAGAAATGTGCTCATCACACAAATAGAAATAATGCTCTGGCTGGGGATCGAACCCAGGACGCTTGCTTCGTAGGCAGGGTCACTAACATTAGTTGGATATTGACGTCTAGTACCCGTAACACAACCCTTATTCAGTTTACTGTGGGGCTTACTTATTACTTTTCTTTTAAGAGTCTTTTTGTCATTACTGGCGAAAAGTCTCGTACATAAAACCTCTATAGCCTCCTAGTACACGGTATATTAAGAAAGTACTGGCCACTTGTAAATCATCATGCCACCTCTCGAGTCCAAAGACTAATTAGGGTCTTATTCATTACTTGTCAATTACATTGACACTTCGATTAGGAGTTTACGTGCATTTCTTTCAATATTTACATTTTAAATAACTATTGCATAAGAAATATTAATCCTTTAAAGCGGATAAATACCTGTCAATAATGTTATTATCTAGAACTGAAAATCGCTTCTATTCGGTAATATATAAGGCTAAGAATGAACTTAAAGGTACAGTGTAGTCATGATTTTTAGTTCTTGAATATTTAGTTCATATTAACCAGATGTGTAACAACAATTACTGTATCTTATTTCATGCGTGTCTTTACAAGTATTTAGTATTATATTTCATCTCATGATTATCATCCCACTTATTTAATTATTATTATAATGAAAGACATACCTTTGATTATAACTATACAACTATTTGTTGTATATTTAAAATGATATAACTCCGACTAAATATGCATGCCCAGACTAGATTGTCTAAACTAATATTAATATATATTTTCAGAAAACAAAAGGTTTAAGTTATGTTTATGTGAAATGAATGCACACGAACTCATGTTGCGTTTTTTATTTAAAAAAATCGAACCTTCGAAAATCGATAATTGTTGGGACCAAATAATTAATATATGGTCAAAATACACATCGACGGTGATGATTCAGGGTTAGTGAGTATTTTATAAGTATATTTATTATTCTTATGTATTAAGTAACCTTGTGGACTTAAATAAATCAGATGGACAAAATGGTAAAAACAAACGATAACCTGTGATCTCATTCTCTCCAGATAATATTGGAAAATGCACTGTTTGCAACAGTATAGAGGAAACAAACCTCCGCAAACTGCTGCTAAATACTCCTCAACCTAGGTTTGCGGAATTCTGGCAAAAATGCATGGAAACGGTGTGCAAGTATGCCTACTAGACAAGCTAGTATTATTGTTGTTTTTTATGAGATGAAGAAAATCTACAATTATTTTATTAAACTTTGTCATGAAAATAATGTATTTTTATTTATCCTCATCCTTAACCGTACTTTTGAGTCGTTACATTTCCCAACAGTTCGGTTAGACGTCATAGCCGAACTTAAGAGACTAAAAGTGTTGCAGTAGCTCGGTCCCGGACAACTCAACCGAACTACTGCAACCAAAGATTCCCAACAGCTCGGTTTGACGTCACAACCGAACTAATGAGACTAAAAGTGTTGCATTAGTTCGACCCCGGACTATACAACCGAACTACTGCAACTAAAGGCTCAAAATTAACTACCTACCGTCTAGTAAATATAAGCACCTAGCTATAAAACGTCATCTGGCGGCCAGATCTGCGTTTGGAGTAAACTGTGGGGTGAAAGACCGGGCGGTGGGTGGCCACGCGTTGTGTCAGAGATTAGATGTGGAGATATTGTTTTAATTAAATAGTTGTGATTAGGTTGTAGTTGCTTTTATAATTTTCTCCATTAAATAAATTAATGGAATATTAAACTAACCTTTATAACATACTTCGGTGCTCCGGGCCTCCATCGTCAAATGGTAGGTGGGTGGGTGAAAGATTACACTCGATACGCTGTTTTTCTGCTGTTAAATTGTGAGATGTATAATGTAAAACCAAGTCAATTAACAAAATTTATTCAAAACATGTATCAAACAAATAAACTGCTCGATTAACGCTAACGCCTTTAATAAATTGTAACATGAAATGTCGCGTCGACAAGCTTTTTTCTTTTCTTTTGTTTGATGATCATCGGGGAGGTTTATCTTATCCGCAGGAACACACAGGCAAAAAGGAGCGTGGTATTGTTTGTTAATTTTAAGTAGTTTTTTAGGGTTCAACCCAAGCCCTCGGATAAGTCACGGGTCATCAAAAAAATAAAATAAAAAAATAACGAAAACATGGGGCCTCTCCAACATTGACGTGCAGACGCATGCATGCATTGTATGGTAATTATACCAAACACACGGCCAATGTCAAAAAGTGGTAATTCCTTTAAAATCTAGACGTGTTACATCATTGTGATACCAGTGGACGACGTATAAGGTTTAAAATCCTAATCAATGTAAAATTAAAAGTTTGAACTACGTTTTGGAATTAATCACGCGTGACTTGTCGTTGGAAAGGAATCGATAGAGTGGCTTGAGGAAGTTACGTGAGTAACATATTGATTGGATGATGATAATTACTACAGTCATGAAGATTTTTCAAAATAGGAAATATTATTGAAGGTTTACCAACAGTTAGTACAACCATACGTACAATTCGCTTTTAACAATATATCTTATGCTTAAATGAATAATTCTTATGCTTAAATGAATAATTAAGTACTTACAGGTTTTGAAACATAGCTTGGCAATATAAACAACGTCTTAAGTTTATTTACTGAGGGAAGGCATATTATGGTGCATCAGCTTTTCTTGGTATACTATCCCGTTACAACTATGACAAGAGTTTTATAGAAAAATCACTGACATGCTCAAGAAACAATCCATAAGTCACCAAAACTTTCGTTACTTATTCGATAATTCTCTAAAAATACGGGTGTAAAAGTTATCCAGGAGACTAACCCTGCAAACGAG
Organism: Epiblema foenella; assembly: GCA_963556455.1. Taxonomy (NCBI): domain Eukaryota; kingdom Metazoa; phylum Arthropoda; class Insecta; order Lepidoptera; family Tortricidae; genus Epiblema; species Epiblema foenella. The sequence goes on along the minus strand of OY747096.1, from coordinate 25,898,774 downwards.
TGACAAGAAAAAGTTGATGGGATATTTTTGAACCTCACTAACAAATTTAAACTTGAGGCCGAATTATTCGCGCGATCCACAGGCCAGCGCCATGCCAGCGCGATTAGGGAGCCGAGACTGTAACGAAAGATTAAACCTCACGCATATCATGCGACGTTTTCAACACGTTTTCTCTTAATATGGCTATTACTACATCGCTCTTGCAGGACTATTGAACACTACCAATTTCAGTAAATATTACTAATATTATTATTAGGTAAGAGAAAATAGAAGTGGTAATATTTAGTCCAATTGGTTAACAGAAGGTCGTTTTCCTCAAGCGAAAAATTCTTTATTTTTATACGCCCGTCCGTGGCTTAGCTCAGTCACCGTTAATTAGTAATAGAAAGCTGTAAGTAGTGTGTGTGCTGTGGCATGGTTATACATATCAATCACGCCGACAATAAAATTAAATACACGAACCAATTTTGCAAACCGTATCGTGTGGGGTATAATTATAACCCACACAATAGTACTTACTTATTGCGGGTATTCTAACACCATTTTTTTATTCAGGCATTCATTTGCGTAATTTTGATTTTAAAAGTTATATTCAACTTCGTCAAGTGCAAACATACAGTAAATATACGTATAAGTTAGGGAACTTTTAAGATCGGATAATGTAACGGGTGGACAACTGCGGTCCCTATATGCCCAGCATTCACTTCGACAGTTTTTTTTTATTATTTAGATTGGGGATTTAAACATTATCTTATTACAAAATTCGAAATAAGTATTAAGCATACTTAAATAATTTACTAGAATTGCTGATGTTGCAGTAGAGAATTAAGAGCGCTTTAATAAAATGTAACAGCTCCACTAGCGCCACTCGTAAATAATTGTGATTGTTTAAATTTAACGATAGATATCTAAAAAAGGGGGCCGCTACGTACTGTATTTTGTATTTAGGTACGTTTTGAATCCATCAAATTAGTTATTACGTTGCTGGATTCGTCAACCTATGCGTCCAAAGTTAAAACGGCCGTTTTATTTTTGAGCTCATAGAGAGACTAATCTAGCAACGTAAAAATTAGTTTGATAGATTCAAAAAGTACTTACATATAAACTACAGTACGTAGCGGCCCCTTTTTTTAGTTATATATCATTAAATTGAAATAATTACAATTATTTACGAGTGGCGCTAGTGGACCTGTTACATTTTATTAAAGCGCTCTTAAGGACACTTAATTGATTCAATACCTAATAATCATTAGTATAAATGCAGGTTTTGTGATGCAAGTTTTGTTTGGGGTTGAGGGATTGTTTTGTTAGTTAAAGTTGGATTGGTCAATAATATTTTTGTGATCATCTTTCATTGGCTATTGTTCTAGTTCTGCAATTATGGTATTTCTTTTTACCTACTGTATTGCTATTGATGCCAAAACAAAATAAATAAATAAGTAAAAGACATCATAAATTATATTTAACAAGACAGTAAATTAGTTTCTACAGACATGTACATTTAATGAAAAAGAGATCTTTGTTGTTAACTTTGTAACATGAGCTTGTTAACTTTAAGGGTTATCGTCGAGGTCATTGTCATGGTCTAGTGATAATTACTTTTTTACAGCATCTGGGGGACATCAAGAGATCGTCGTTGATACTTTAAGACGAATTTATCCGTCACTATGCTATCTCGCTGACTCGTTAATGTTAGCTTGACTTGATGTGCTGTGAACCTGCGAAAATTAATTACAAGAATCATTATTTAAAAAAACAGATTTAAGTTAGATAATGTATATATTTTTATTAAATTCCATTAGCGATTTTTAAGTAGGAAATGACCCCTACTGAATATTTATTTTGACGTAAGTAGTATTTATTATTCTAAAAAGAATTCAAACGAAATTGTAAGTGAGGTACATAAGTTTTAGATATATTATTATCAGAATTTTTGGTCGCTTAGGTACAGAGCCTTGGGTCGTCATAAATCATCTTTTCAACAGACCGCAGAGGACTCGCTAAATATACTCAAGAGCAAGAAATGAATACCTTTTATATGGAAATTCAATATGAAGTGTATGTACCGTAAACGGGGTCAATAGAAATCTCGGGGTGGAAAGAGAAATTTTCGTGATTTTTTCACGTGGCTACTTTGAGCTATCTACACTGCTATTACAATTATGTTTGGTATACATTTATAGTAGAATATTAATTATTTCTACTGATAACGTTTGGAGCACATGTCACAGATAATAAATACATATTTTAGTCTGAAATGAGCTGTCACCAAGGTAAGAAATAACGCTTTCGAAAACTTTGTTATAGCAGTGAATTTAATGATAATTACTGTGATGTTGCATGTTTATTTAGTATCTAGTATCTAAATAATAATAAGACAATACCACCTTTCTTGGTTAATAAGCGCAAAGAGCCAATAGATATATGATATGTCCAAGGGGATTTTGTCCTAGAAAAGGGGACAATAGACACCGTATGGGGTTTATAGACTTGCTTGCGGGGCTTAAAGATACGACTGAGGGATCGATAATAACGAAAGGGGTGTCCTAGAAAAGTCATCATAGAAAAAATGTTTTGGGGTTGTCAAAAAATGCGTGTAACGAGTGAATGAGACAAAACCTTGACTTAGTAGTTCGCCTGAAAACTACTTCTTCCAAAATAACACACGAGAGTTACTCATTAAATATTTATAACATTTCTGTTATTATGGTATAGATCCAACGAAACGAAATTAAAGTTCCGTCAAAAGTTGCTTTTAATGATCCTAGGCATCTAATATCTTCATTATAATTATGTGAACACGTGGGACTGTGGACTAAATTGCCTACATGTTGCATAAAATATATTTTATAAAGAGATTCTTATCAAAAGATTTAGTGTCAATAAATCTTAAATCAAGCTCGTATTAAGAGACAAACTAAGATAATCACTAAACGAGTTATGTATCGATATATCTTCCAATTTCTAGTATATTAATTTTGCTAACTTTCTATAGAATTTAACTGTCGTGTGGTATCAACGACATCGATATATTTTGAGCCGGTTAAGTTGACGATGGTATTCTTATACATTTTAGCGATAATAAACGATACTATAAAAATAAATTAACACTTATTCAACTTATATACTGTAGATGTACAAGGTTTTTCTGGGTAGTTACATTGTAACATATTTGAGAATTACGAAATATGTTTAACAACGTCACTGATTTCTTGGTTACTATTTTCAAATTGAGACGTACAATTGCTTAATTAAATATTTGTTTACTATTAAATTCGTTCTAGTATCCGAGTTCAAATAATTTCAATAAATTGTTATATTATATACCTACTAAGCATTACATACCCAAGAAAATACTTACTTTTTACTATTATGATAAGTTACTAAATGGGTACTAACTGAAAGTCCATACGTTTAATCCATCAACCGCGGATGAAACTCAATCAATTTCGGATCTCATTTGTTTATGCCAATTTGTTATCGCTCATGTCGACAATAACTCGTCACTAATGAAACGGGCCCGCAAACTGGATTATAGGATAATTAACTTACACCTAAATATATATGCAGACACGTCCAACATCTATGATAATAGCTAGGAGTTATGGGCCCACTCTCACTTTTTATGTTAACGGACGTTTACATTTGTGTATATCCGCGTCCGAACTTTTTAAAGAAGACCTGCATGTTCTTTTTCATGTAAGTTTCAAGTAATTTTCATGATTTATGAAAATAAAATACTGCACATTCCTGATCGCTTCACCTGATCTAACTTAGGTGGTCGCATTGATTATGAAGTCCCAATAAATTGGATGCCGTTTTCGGGTATTTTGTAGTAAAGTAAATCCAATTTTGTGTCGAGCATGGGGACGTTTATCTTATCAGAGACTCAGTTCTCATTGTTTGCTATTCTGATCAGTACAGAACGCATACAAAGGACTAAAATATTGTATGATTATTGCACTCATGCACATTCACATATTTTTGCAAACCCGTCAGGAAGCGGTTTGATTCGTCTTTATTTGCCTGGAATTCGCTCCCATCGTCTGTATTCCCTGATAAATGCATTTTAAGTACATTCAAAGCAAGAGTGAGAAAAAGAGCTCCATCTTAGGCCTTGTCGTGAGGATACGATAGCGAGAAACGATTAATGATAAGTGACTTTCAAATGATGCACAATCATAACCCGCCGTGAGACTAAGTAGGGTCAGTCACTGGTCAGTTTTGTGTATAAAAATATAGATTACTGCGACATTTTCACAACACACACACTAAATATCAATATTATCAATTGATATTTTGTAATTAGGTACGTAAGTTACATACAAGTAATAATTGGTGTAACTAAACCAGGATTCACCCTCTGTTGAAAGTCGCGTTTCGGAATCACTCGGCACACGCGCAATGGATATCAACCAAGTACACGAAGATCAATTTCTACACCGCTCGTAAAGTAGTGATACGTTTATTTATAAAAGTTCGGGTTGTTTAAAAAAAGGGCAACCGAAATTAAAGTGTCTGTTTTACTTTTAGTATATTTATACCCATTATAATACCCCTCAAGAGATGGATATGAATTAAATTAATTTTGGGTTTTATGCGCCACCTCATTCAGTACTGACAAACAACCGATCCATTTTTCTCCATTAATTAGCATTACCGTCTAGAGTACCTGTCTGAAACTGAAGGATCCATTGCAAACATAAAAAAATGGATTCAACCCAATAGCTTGGTAATACTTGGTGACTTTTTAGCGTAGAGTAAATTACTTCCAAGTTGACAGCTGAAGTCATACCTCGGAAACTCAGGCGACCTTACTCACCACCAGGAACACCGAAAAAGCAAGTAGTGTTATTAAAAAACAGCACGACTTACAAGAGTTACAAGAAACAAGGTAAGAACGTCTATCAAAGCATCACAATGGATTGTAATGGATTGTACTAGATAAAAAGTTGCAAAATCCTAGCGCCGCAACACCGTTTTGTTTGTCGCGGGTCGTTGTATTCGTCCTGCAAGTCCGATGGCAACATACAGAGCTGTCAAAAAGACAAAAATAATAGGTACGATAAGACCTTCGAAAACACTTTTGTTTTATTTGAACGATAATAATAAAGATATATTATATTATGTACCACACACACACACACACACACACTTTTACACTAAGTTTAACTATAAGACTTTCGCAAGAGTCCAAGATTTTTAATCTATCATTGTTCATGTTGTGTCAGGACAGATTTGACATTGAACAGATGACCGTTCGAGATTAGTGTCTACCAAGGTACCTACTGTGAATTTGTGTAATGGACTCATCTTGTGTATTATTTTGCTCCGCCATTATTTTTAATATGGCGTTATGATTAATGATGAGGATAATCTGTTGCAACGAAGAAAACATAAATATTACAAGTGCGTTAGTGATCTGCTTGCTGTTTTGTGAATAATTTAAAACTCGCATCATTTTGAAGTTAGTCCGACCCAGCTCGGGTCTAATGAGCTGAGTTTCCTGCTGGACTCTTCTCAGCTAAGCTAGGTTTACTGAACCAGCGAAAAAACTCCCAGTAGCTCGATCCCACTCACACCTCAGATTTGGTTGAAGCCTCTCAGCCAAAAAAACCAACCTCATTGGAGCGCAAACTTAAGAGTATTGTCGCGTCGGAGGTTTCCCCAGGATTTTCCCCAGGCCATTCACCAACCGCGTACTCCTATCGCTTTATTGGGCCCGGCTATAAAGCCACAGTTAGGTTCCAAAAAAAGTTACCGTTGTTTGTGCAGAGCAGTTTCTTTTTACCCACGACGGAACGGAGAAGGTATATGAGTTTAGGGTGAGAGGTTGTTTGTTTGTTTGTTTCTTAAATTTCTTTGTCAGCCGGTAAAGTCGAGAAGATTTTATCTCAAATGAATAATACATGTTAAGCCAGTACCGAAGAGATTGGCGGATGGGGATAATGCCACGTAGCATTGGCGGTATTAGTTTGTCCGCGGCTCAACTAATTTCATTGCTCAACAGATACCTGATGTGTGCAATAGCTTAATGACTTTTAATGCATTTTCATATCTTCTAATATTCTTTCTAATACCTGTATTGGATTGCCACGCATGCTTTTCTTGCGGTGTTAATATTTATGTCTGTTTGAGAAGCAATTCTTAGGGTGAAAATCTTTATAACCTAACCTAACACAGAAAGTAGTTGTATTTTTAATAATGTTTTGTCTGGGGTATATGAACCTCTAAAATGAATCAAGCGGAGGGAGTGAGGTATGCTGTGAAAAGAGAAAAAGTTTTTCAATAAAGTTCACCCAGTTAGGGAGTAAAAAGGGCACTTTCTTTTAACATGAGTATTATGAAGTAATGTGTTATTACATCACTAAAGATCCTTAAATAATATAAAATAATTCAAACTCCACATTAATTTTGTATTAAAATGAATATGAACTATCATGTTTTGTAAGCTTCAATGAGTCACGGGATCGCTTGAAGGCCGTGTTTTAATTACGTCTGAATAATCCGTAATTACAATACAAAGGGGCCTTGTTAGGGCTTGACGCGAATTGTTGTATATAACAGGAGAGGTATGGAGTAGACACCCTAAAGTAAAACTTATATGTTAGGTACCTAACCAAATGCTCCGTCTAATTTCTATCAGTATTTACATTAAAGAACCAAACTATTAAATAATACACTCAAGTGTAAAAATAATAACTTTGTATTGAATTTCCATAGAAAGTGTAGGTACCCATTATTTATGCTTTTGAGTGTAGATGTGTGTAAATAGTTGATCTTCATCGATGTTAGTTTTCAGATACCTAAGAAATTCTAAAAGTTGGCAGGTAATTTTGAATTTCGTAATATGCAGTTGTGAAAGAAAATCTCAGTACTCAGCCATTTTGACTTATCTTTAATAGGCAGCAAAGACAGAGAAAAGGTAGATAGTGTAAGCGCGGAGAGAGAAGGACGAAGGACCAGCGGTAGAAGACCGAAGGCCGGATAACGGTATCTATGAGTCTGTGACGAATGTATATGGTGGCCTGCCGTACCTTTTATTCTGCTGAAGATATTCCAGAGCGGCCGCCACTCTTGCCGATGTTGTAGTTTGTAAGACTGTTATGACTGCTGGTTATGGCTTCTTCTTTTATGTATATGTAATTATGTGTTTATCACGTATTTGCGTTTAAATTAATTACTTTTGCACATTGACATTGAGTTAGTACAATGACATTATATTTCTCCTTTTGGGCACCCAGGCCATAAAACGAATGACGTAAAAGAGGTTTGATTGCGAAAAAGTATGAATCAGGTGCGCGATAACTAATGATGGCGGGTGAAAGAGAGGGCGATAACAGATAGAGAATAGTAGTGTAATAGCCAACTGCCCATTGGAAATGGGCCATGGCAATGGCGCCCGATGTTCCGGGAACGTTTCCAACTTTTCTCGTAAAAAAACTTACATGGTAACAATAAATAATGCCACTGCCAATCTTCCAATTGATAATCAACACTGACTCCACAGTTTCCCTAACGTCCCGCCCCGTTGCCTATCGGGTATCTGCACATTAGGGAGTTGTTTTAAAACACCGATCCTGTTCGGAAACAGATTTTTTTATTTTTATTTTAGAAACACTAGCCACCGCGTTACGTGTAACATAAGTTCAATTTTAATTTTTGAATAGGAGCGCTAAGCGGTCACTTTTTTAGCTCGCCCATTGCGTAATAAATTCTAATCATTAATTTTATATACTTACATCAATTGGCAGAATAATCAGTAAAGTTAACTGTTTATTAATTTAAGAGTTAAAATAATTTCAGAACATCAAGAACTTCTAAGCAGTCTTCGCCATTGGTATATATATGTATGTTCCCGACTCCTGATGGCCAAATATTTCGTGCTCATTTAACGTACGTACTTGAATCACTTTAGAAAATAGTACAGGACGCGAAATAGCAATTCGTGTATAAGTAAATATTAGAAACAATAATATACGAATCTACGAATTACCATTCCCGCCGAGGCATATATTGGAGAAAAAAAATATCTACATTCATGCTGTTGATTCCTCATTTGTCATCGGATCAACCGAATTTCATAAATCAGTTCTGATGAAAATGAGACCATCCTGGATTGATACGGCTATTTTGACTGTGGAACCTTAGAAATAATTCTATAATCCGTCCATCCATCCACGGAGATGGAACAGGCCTCCTCGCCTGCTCTCGTGATTTGCGCTGAATTGTGAGTCAACTGCGCAGTGGCAGGTTTTGGTTTACGCGCACGCGCTGCACCTTCCGGCCGAAACTTGATCGGTTTGTAATTACCGATTGTTAAAAAATAAAGACAAGAGCGAATCGAGTGACATAAGTTAAGGTGGGTTACATTATGGACGTGGAAGTGCTAAAAACTTTTTGAAAAAAAGAATAAAGTTATGATTGTATCCATTTTTTCAGCTACTTACATTATGAGTTTATTTAGATAATTGTCTGATTTGCAAATGCCAAATTATCTTTTTTGCGATCCATGATATGTGAATTTTCCGTTATCAGTGTCTTTTTTAAACAACTTGTTTAGCGAAGCTACCAGTATATTTCCATTAAACCAACTATACCTTTTCAAGTTAAATAATTTTAACGTTATTTGTATTTTACGTTATTTCTGAAGGTAGGTATGTTAGAGTGCTAGTACTTACATTGCGAATCTGTTGTATAGTTGAAAATACATCAAACGAGTGATGTAATGTAACTAAGGAATGCAATACCGGGATACCGGTATCCCGAAATATGCGGGATCAATCCCGCAAGGGACTGTGGGATCAATCCCGCAAGGGACTGTGGGATTGAAGAGAAACGAAGTTTTACTATTAGGGACACTTGTAATGGTCATAATTTGTAGTCGCAAGATTTTTTTCATCCATGTTAATATTAATATGTTTAAAAAAATATGCGTCCGAACATTTAGTTGGACACGGACTTAATGTTGTTTTGTTGTATTTCATATAATATATTAAATAAGACGAATACTTTTGTGTCTTATTATTATTAAATAAGATAAACATAATTATATTATTAAATAAGACGAGAATTTTGTTAACAAATAAATTAAAGTAGGTAGGTATTTTTTTTATAGACATATTTGTTAAATTTCTGCCGAGAGACGGCTTAAGAGATGTATTGTAAAATATTCCGATTTTTCAAAGAACTGAAATAAATGAACTTTATTCTGCAAGTAGGCCGCAATGGCACTTTTACAAATCAAAAAGTACTATATTACAGCTGCTACTCTGCTTGGTTAGGAAAAAAACTCATATTCATTATACTAGTTGTTAGTTAGAAAGCTCTTTAAAGTTTTTGTTTGATAAAAACCATATTTTTCATTGCACCAAATCAAATAATACATTACTTGCTACTTCTTAAGATTTTTATCGAGACTTTCCTAAAAACGCCATTCCCGAAGAGTGTTGTCTCTTTCTCTCGTGAGATTAAAACATTAACGTGGCTCTTATTACTTGAAAGCTTGTGGTTTATGAGAATAAATAAGCGGATATAAAATGGTAACTATTTGTGATATTACTTCTGAACCCTGCGGGATCCCGTAAATACCGGGGTCCCGCGGGATTGAGTTTCTATGATCCCGCAAATACCGGGATCGAAATTATCTTGTGGGATTGCATTCCTAAATGTAACTCATTATCGTTAGATACATATTGCAAGCTAATTAGATGCTAATTTGTGAGGTCATTTTACGCAAGCAGAGCGAATATTAATTTGAGCTGTGTTCCCTATACCTTTGAACCAAACCTAACCTATTTTGAGAGCCAGGGCTTGAATTTAACACTGTAATGTTGAAGTTGCAATAAAGATTATTATTATTATTATTATACCACTTACTTAGCTACAGCAGCAGTGCACGAGATTTCTGCAAGTAGTTTTGATATCATTTCTTATTGTAGGTAGCTATGCGCCTTAACCAGCAGCTTAGATTAGGTTCCTTTTTAACGATTAATTAAGATTTTGAGGAGAGGTTATAAATTTACTTTCGTCATTAAAATTACCTATTTATGTTTCCGTTTACTTTTTTCATGTACTTATCCGAGCTAGTGTTGTGAGTTAATGTGGCGACACTGGCGACTGGCTTGTATAATAATAATAAAAATGCTTTATTGTCCACTACATGGACAATTATTATAATGATAAAACATGAACAGGACTTTAGTAAGTAGGTAACAGCGGTAGGTAAGTAGGTATATGTAGTGAGTTGTGGCAGGTAAGTAACTTGAATAATTTTGGTTTTGCGAGCCGAGTTCAGAACTAACATTGTGAGTCATTGGACTATGGTAGTAGTCTTGCCCCGGTGATAGTCTTATCCCACCTAAAAATCCATCACTAAAAATATCATAGAATATTTAAGTATCTCTAAGCGTATCAGACAAAGTTTATTATAATGATACAAGTTAGTAGTTACCGCGTATTCGGCCGACTACTCCGAATAATGCTTAGACGCTGACGGTTCCGGGATGCACCCGTCATCGGCTATTCATGACAGAGGACCTACTCCGAACTTCGAAATCCGAAGTTTTCGTATTCGTGCCGTCCCTTTCACTCATATACTGTATAACACGAGAGTGAAAGGGACGGCACGATACGAAGTTCGGATTTCGAAGTTCGGAGTAAGCTTTCAGGGCAGCGCTAGTAAACGACGACGCAGAGTACAATACGAGCAGCTACTTCTCTAGGAAGAGACGAGTTCTGTTCATTGTACAGCCACTCAAAATCAAATTTCATATATATTTTTTTCTACGGGTGATAATCACAAATCATTAAAATATATATATATAAATATTTGTGGACAATCGACCTAGTCCGAAACTAAGCAAAGCTTGTACTATAGGTACTAGGTGACGATACACATACTTATATACCTAAATAGATAGAAAACATCCAAGACTCAGGAATAAATATTCGTGCGTATCACACAAATAAATACCCTGACCGGGGTTCGAACCCGGGACCTTCAGCTTCGTAGGCAGGGTCACTATTACCACCTAGCTAAAGCGATCGCCAACCGCTTTTAACTCGTCATTGTAGAAACGACACAAGCATAGCCACCTTGCACATTACATAGCATAATAGGATTTCAAACACTGTGGGAAATTTAACAGAGTCATAACATTGTTTTAATACACATAGGGTTATTACTCTGTTATATCTCGCAAAGTAACGCAAACCCAAAAAAGTCATGTCTTATGCAATATGCATCTGGGTTTCCCGTGTTTATATCTACATATTACAAATTTCAAATCGATAGCATACGTAGTTCTTGGGATATTTAGAGATGTGATAGACAGACAGACAGGTTTCCACCAAAAGGGTTCCTTTTTACCTTTTACGGTACGAAACCCTAAAAAATATCATAAATTGAAAAGTTATATTTTTGTGAATAAGTTATTTTTAAACCTTTACGTGAATAGGTAGATACAAGTACATTGAGACGCTGTTATAAATACTGGGTAATCTATAAGTAGGTACAGTCATATTTAGATAAATTGTAAAAGCCAAGTGACCATCCTAATACCGTAATCCTAATATTTAATATTATAAACGGGAAAGTTTGTGCGGATGGATGGATGTACGTTCCTCTTAATCTTAAAAACAACTGAACTGATTTCTATGAAACTTCCAGTATTGTAGCTTAAGACATTTGAATAACATATGGACTATAATCTATTTAAAATTTGATTCCCTTAGGGGGTAAAAAGGGGGTGCTCGTTTTGTATGGTAAACAAAATTATCTTTAAGAAAGAAACATGAAACTTCCCTAATGGACTAAGCATTAAAATGGAAGGAAACGATTATAAGCGCTTTTCAAAATTCGCCCTCTGAAGGGGTGAAAAGAAGGTTGAAAGTTTGTTTGGAAAACAAAAATTTTTTTAAACGAGAAACTTGAAACTTCGTTCATAGACCTAGCATTTAAAGTACAAGAAAACGAATTTCAGCGTTTACGAAAATTCTCCCTCTGTAGGGGCGAAAAGGTGGTTGAAAAATTCTACGGGCAGCCTGATTTTTTTAAAGTGAACGATCATACTTGGCGATTAGACTCCGTTCCGTTCCGTTCCGTTCCAGTGACTCATCCAGCCAGCAGTTCTGCTGCAAGGACGCGGAGGCGTTGGCGACACCCGGGAGGGAGGGTCGAAGAGGCTAGACGAACTTACTCAAATGAACGCACTGGCATCGCACAGACAGTCGGCCGGAGGTGCATAGGAACTTTAGCAGCCTCTATCCGGAACTGCAAGTGCTGCGACAGAGCGGGCGTTTGGGCCTTCTCGATAGGACCTCCACGTCTTCTGCCGCCCTGACGTCTCCAACTGACCCTCCTGTCCGAGACACCGGAGAGCCAATAAGTACAGGAGGGGAGTGTAGGGCTTTTGCAGTCAGGAAGTGGATTGAAGGGTTAGATACAACCAGACCGAATACTAGCATCGTGCCCAGTACAAGGAAGGATAAATAAATACGTGTGTCAATATGTATGAAGGGAGAATATGACTGCTGTTACTCAGATTCGTGAGTTATAGGGCCATCATGGCTTTCCTCTTGTTGATGTTCGACTTCGTCTGGTTCGGATTCAGTATCCGTTTCCGGTGCTTTGTATATTCTTTCAGCTTTTTTCTTTATAAGACCCCGGTTCGAAGCGATGGATTTCCAGTAGGCTAGGTTTCTGTTTGTATAGTGGGTTATGTCGTGATGGAGGGAATCGTTCCAGGTGAAAATTGGTCGGCCAACCTTTCGCTTGCTCTCTCTATATCTCATGGCGGCATGGAGGAGGTGTGGTTGTGGTCGTCTGAGTATATGGCCGTAGTAGTTACGCCTGCGTATTTTAATGAACTTTGTAATGGTCTTACCGTCTAGAATTTCGTGTATTTTCTTTTTCGGAGGGTCCTTGGCGACGCCTAACATCTCCCTAAGTATGTGCCGTTCATATTTTCTAAGTCTGGATCTATTACCCTTGGTAAGTGCCATGACCTTTAGACCGTAGGTCATTGAGGGCGCGATGACCATCCTATACATTAGCCTGGCTATTTGCCACTCGATTTATATTTTTGTATATATTTGATTATGATTTTGGTATTGCGGAGTGCCTTGTCCCATCTGGTTTTTATCGCAGCTCGCCTGTCGTGGGTTGCCGTTATATACGTACCTAGGTATCAAATAATACTTGTGGGTTGTATTAGCACACCGCCTATTCTTTTCAGCTGTTGTTCGGCCACGGGGGGGCCGAAGGGATCCCTAATGATAAGTTTAGTTTTGGTTTCGTTGATAATTAGGCCTACCGTACTCAATAGTGATTTTAGTTTATTTATTAGCCTGTCTAGTGTAACAAGGCAGTCTCCTACCATAATGAGATCGTCAGCGAATGACAGTATTAGGGGCAGGGTAAGTTGTGTGTCCTGATTTAGATTGACCGCGTCGTCTTCTTCTTCTAGAGTTTTGAAAACATCGTCGATGAGTATTGTGAAGAGCCTAGGCGACAGAGGGCACCCTTGTTTGACTCCCTTGCCCTTGTTGATTGTTTCTGAGCTTTGGCCACACCAAGAAATGAATGTTTGTTCTCTCATACAGGCGGCAACAATTCTGTTTGTGAGTGGCCTGTTTATTCTGCATTGTCGAAAGCTTTTTCGATATCCAGAGCTACCACGTACAACGTCCTTCCCTCTCTCCAGTTAGTGTCCAGAACCCGACGCAGGGTGAATAAATGGTCGTCCGTAGATCTGTCGTTGAGGAAAGCGGCCTGATAGCTTCCTAACGTACCTAATTCCTTGTCAAGTTTTTCGAGGAGAAAATTCGCATATATACGATAACCCACGTTGCATATGGATATTCTCCTGTACTCGCTAACATTTTTTTGGTGAGGTTTTCTTTGGAATGGGGACTTGTTTAGACTCTAGCCATTGTTCTGGCACTTTGTTGTCTATCCAAGCTTCCTGCATAATATTTGCCATGTGTTCAATAAATTCCGTTGGCGCGGCCTTGTACAGTTCTGGGGCGAGTTGGTCTATACCAGGCACAGTGCCGTTTTTCATTTTTTGAATGATTTTTGATATCTTGGTCGTGTCGGGTCCGTTTTCTTTTGCAAGTTGGTCGTTATCGCAGGGGACTGTGTCAATTGATTTTCCTTCGCTCTTCTTTAACTCTGATACCCAGTGTGACATCGGGATAAAGTGTTTTGTAGGAGTTCTGTTTTCTGGAGCTCTTCTATAGCTTTTTTTAAAAACTTGTAAGTAATTTTCATCCTCATCGCCCGATGTGCCTAGGATAAGTGACTGGCAAGCAACTCTCTAACTGTTTGATGGTCAAAATTTCGGTCTAGTACAGTATTGAGTTGGTCCGCTATAGCTCGGTAGAGGCAGTTTCCATCTTTAGGTATTGGACAAATTACCATAGCGGCAATTTTTTTTTTGATTCAATAGCCTTGGGCTCAGTCCTCCTACAATGGGAAAGTCGGTTCAATGGCTAGGTGCGGCAACTGTCGATATGGGGGTATTGTTCTTACTTGGGCAAATTGGGTAATTACTTGGGATTGTTAAATGACGCCCTTTTTGCGTTGCAGATGTTGAATGAGTCGATTGAACTCTCTTCGGGTATTATGAAATAGTTTTGTTTCGTCCGTTAGTCAGGTTTTGTGACAGAAAGTTTTATGATGGGTTAGAATATAGTGTTCATGTTGTTTGTAAGAAAGTTACCCGGGCGGTGCTTTTGATTACCTACCAGATGTCGGGCCACGATAGAACTTGGGCTTTAGGGATATTGCTTTGTTAAATGTTTAAGTTTTGTTAAATGTGGGAATCGTGGGATGTGAAACCTTGCCGGGCTTCTTGATGTACCTACCTATGTGCTTTACGGGACCTTTCCTGGTAACCTGTGGTAGTTTTATAAAGGCTAGTATTTGTGTGTCATTTACACATGTATGTGCAGGGTGAGAGATTTATAATACTTATAGAATCCTTAGGGAGATTGGATGCGGTGACCAGAGGCACAATCCCCAGATCCCAACGAACCAGACGTTACCTATTAGTTTGCTGGAACCTGAACTATAGTATGTGCAAATATGAATAGTATTATTAATATATTCGGTTCAACTCGCATAATTTAACTAAGACCAGTTTGATAAAATTTGCTACTCCATGATATGTATAACTTTTTGGTATACCTATCGATGAGATAATTATAACAAAGAGTAATGGTGCAATTAATACGACTGTGTTTTACGTTACCTTTTCATAAATTTTCCTTATGCTAATGAGCAGACTTGGCGAAACTGTGATAAAGTACACTAAGATTGTTGTATTAGACCTTCTCTTTATAGCTAAGTAGTTATAGTAGTTTATGCCGACCCGTCTTCGTGCTGGGGGATAGATTGTTCTCAACCTGCGCAAACCTAGACCTAGTATATCTAAGTAATGTGTTAAAAAGAAATAAAAATAACGTGCATAGTATTTTATGGACTACTTAATCGTACCTACGGTGGGTAATGTTGGACAGTAACCACAAGTTTGACTGTTAGCGAACCTACTTATTGTAGGTACTTATTTATTTCCGCTATAGATTTAATTTTGTATCTCTATACTGGATACCGCCAAGGATACGTTTGTATTTGTTAGTCTGTCTTAATTTGAATTAAATTTTAACATAGGTTTAGAAGGAGTTAAATAGAGGGGGCACTCGCTACCCGCTGATTGTAAGTAGTTATTTAGCTCAGCGTAATCAAGTGGATGGCGCGTAATTCTACCTAACCTTACACACACGCACACGCACCCCCCCCCCCCAACACACACACGCACCCACACACACACACGCACACTCAAACCCACGCCTGCACTCACAAAAAGTAAATAAATAAATGAAATAGTAAATTAATAACAGCCGCGCAAAACAGATGAAGACGATCGACGGACGTTATAGTTTCTAATCTGTAAACTCCTAAGAGACATAACAAACTTCGTGCATCTGTTTGTGCGTTTGTAGTGCGTCCAATAACATATGTAAAGTAACTTACTGTCTGTGTCTTTGGGAATTACAAGTTTCGGGACCTTTCGGTACCTTGTTGGTCAGTTCGCGGTACCAAGGTCTGTTATTGTATTGACCCTGTCTGGGGGTCTCCAGGTGTGCTGACTTATGCGTAACTAGGGCCCGGTCAGGTCCGGGCCAGGAAGTATATAACACAGAGGTCAGTAAATGGCAGGCAGCAATGGAAGGATCTCACCGGGTTTGTAGTGGGGTTTTGCCTTGCGCGGCCGCGCTCGTTGCTCGTAAGTACGGGTCTGCGATGGCAGGGTTCGCTCCAACTCGGATCACACAGACTTTGATTGCACTCACAATAGGTAAATTATTTGGACGCACTGCAAGTTGGCACGAATGGACGTTTTTTTTCGAAACTAAGTAAGTAAACAAATCGCGGATCGGCCCGTGGGCTGTGTTGTCCCTTTTAGCTTAGGACTTCGATCATACTTGGCGATTAGACTCTCATTTAAATTATAAGTAAAGCAATTTCAGCGTTTATGAAAATTCAACGGGGGGGTGTAATAAAGGGGGTTGAATGTTTGTATGGAAAACGAGTAATACGGGGTGAAATAATATTGACTGTTCAATTTTTCAAAGCAGATTCCTGGGCGCATCATAAAAATACGTGTTTTTTCTTTCAGCATCTTTCAGTACCATATAATACTGAGACACAGCAGTGTATTCGAAATGAGGGACTAGAAAAATTTCGTTTATAGTAATATATAAGTAGGAGCGCTCGGCCCAGCGGCGCCAGCGTCCCGCGTGCGGTATGCGAGGTTATGCAACGTCGGCCGAGATTAGTTCTTGTATGGGTGACCGCTTTGAGTAGTTATTAACTGAGCGCTTCCGTGCCTTGCAAGGCACGTTGCCGGTTGCTGTCTATGATATCGTAACTCAGCTTTACTTCAATGGTAATAAAGAAGTGTTCCCTTATTTAATTTCGCCTATTTGTTTAATTTCGCCGCTTCTATTTGATGCAGACTGTACCTATTTTGACTGTTAGACTGTACAAGACATAATAATCAATTGAGTTTATGTAACGTACCCATTTTACCCGTTTCTTTAATATTCTGGCGTCCTAAGTCAATATTGTCCTTTCTGTTCTGATCTGCGATTTTGTTCAGAGGAAATGAGCAGTGTGTTCGTTTTGCTTTAATTAACATTTGTTGTTGGCAGATGTTTTCAATGCTCATGGCTCCGTATGGCGCCAAGTTTACCTTACTGGTGGGAATACTGGTACAGTATGGTGGAGATGGGAAATGATAACGATTTCAATGTTAGTTTTCCGGCCAAGTGGGGAGTGATTTGTTTAGCAATTTCTTTTCTTTGTTTACGTAATGGGTAATTACTTTTAATCATTGTCATCAATACACCGTTGAAAAACCTGTGGTCAATGACAATGTTTGTATTAGATAGGATTATATAAAAGGAAACGTCGCTTTTGCGGATTACGAGTCCAACCAAAAAATTGCCCTTAACTTTTGATAAATCCACAGGACAGATATGAACCTCAATCTGTATATGACCCAAATATCAAAATGTGAATATTCTTGCATCTATGTGTAGTAAGAAGAGTATATTTCATGCCATAGTTACATTATACCGACAGCGTTATCATCCTGCTTCAGATTGTTCCGTTTTACAAAGCGGGCCTGCTTTCCTGGTTTTCTGTTTCCACTTTCTGTCTATACTGCTAGTCGGCGATTACGTTACGTCACATTCCAAAAGTGCGTTTAGTATTTACTGATCCTTTTGTAGCCGTGAACAGAAATTGACAAAGACTATTCACCTTATCACAATAGTAAAAGGTGTTACTTACGTGTGACGTTGACTGTAGTACCCTCATAACTATACTGTTGCATAGAAATGCCAATCCAACCTAGTTTTAGCTTGCACTTAATACGTAATAACTATGACACCGATATATCAAGTAACATCCTTAAGGTTTAGAATAATGTGAACGCTAGCTCTGTCCGCAATATACGAAACTAGCTTTGTCTACACGAACATTAGACGCACAATATTGGTAGCTTACTAGCACTAGCTTGCTATCCTGACTAGAAAAACTAGCTGCGTGTATTCCGGGCATTACGTATTCTTCAGTATTTGTAGCTCTGTCTGTTGGAACTACTATGTTGATATACTGTAAATCATGGCAATAGATACACTCTAGATTACTGAAATTAGTAGTTGTTCAGTTTATTTTATTTCTCCGACTGATCGTGACCCATTTGTCAATTGAATTGCTTTGAACTAAAGCAAAAAGTTATATAACAGCTGAAGTCAATAGTTTCGAATGGTATTGTTAAAGTTAAAACGTTATTTAATGCAAATGCGTCAAAGACAATGGCAATCAACGGAGTGTTCACCCCACCATGCAACATCCGGTCTGAATGTGTTTCGTTACGTTTTTTGATTCCATTAGAAAAAGTAATTGTGCAACAAACAACTTATTTCCTTTTACGGCGGATTGTAAAAAAACATGACAATGAAGTTACGATGCGAATCTATTACGTGTTTATTTTGTTTTTGGTGTTTTTCGACAACTATTCATGTAACTCTTCTGGGAATGTATGTACCTTTTAAATAAAAAAAATTAATTAAAAAAAAGTTAATTACATGTTTTTGTAGTTAGTTGAAGCACATCTATAGTTTCGTACACTAAGGAAGGCGCGCTATGTATTAAGATTGAATGTGTAAGCTAACTATTTGGCCAATGTCGAGGGCTGGGTCGTTTACTCACACCTTCCTAGCTAGCATGATCGCTTTTAGTTTATGTCGGACATAAAGCATTCGTGCCGTTTCAACATTACATACTTGCTTGTAATCAGCGTCAAGTCAGTCGGCAGCATAGTCAAAATATTAAAATTGAATCTTCTGAACAAATATTTTTTACGTAAACCATTTAACAATATTCACTACTATGTAATGGTTTATATCAACCACTTACCTACGGGTATTAATTTTGTACAGCGCCGTTCTAACTTCTTAATCCCCTTACAGGAATAACATCCACAGTCTTATCTAAACTGAGTTTTGTAATTTAATTATCTTTTTTTTATTTGACTGTACGATAAACTTTGCTGTTGAGATGAACACCGTTCTTTAAATAGATGCTGACTAACATCTTGTCTAAATAAGATATTGCTTACAATGTAAGTTATGCAGTTTTTTATAAAATGGTGGTTCTCAATATTAGACTTATTAAATAGTTTTCTATGTCAGAATGACTATTAGAGATAGAGTTCGATTCTTATTTTATGACTATAGCTAAAGCGATTATTAATAAAATTGTTATACCACCGGACGACAGTTTCACTACGTTTTAATTAGGCAATTATTTAATAATACTTATTAAAAATTTTGTTCTACGAAATCTACATTTATAAAGAACCAAAGACAGACACTTGCAGTAAGTAGGTAAGTACCTACTATGCATACACATGTAGATTTTATTACTTATATAGAGAACACATGTTTAAAATTTAAAGTAAATAAAGTTAGGTACCGACTATTGAATTTAGGATACTCGACACAAAGTGGTAGAAAAAAATGTATGTAGAGAAAGTCATGTAATTTTCATCCTTTTAAGAAATATTTATCACATATCAAAAATACTACAATCAAAGCAGGTATTATTTAATGTGAAATATGTAATTGATTAAAAGTACTCTATAATATGCGGTTTAGCTCTGTAAAAATAGCATAAAACTGTAACACGAAAAAGTCATACAAGCAGGGTGTACCCTGATACAAGTGTTAGAACCGCAAACGCGTGAATACAGAAGTTGATTTTTTTTATTCAAGTAAAGTTATCGATAAGGCATCGTTTTTAGGACGTGTCGTGCCCCCCGCTTAGTAGAGTCCGCAGCGCGATCAGTTGGCCCCAAGCGCTCGCAGCGTGTGGTATGCGTGTTGGCGCCTGCGCGCACGTTCGTTCACCCCTAGCTCGATCGTCAGCTGTCAAATTTGACGTTTCATAACCCCCCGTCCACGATTACAAAGCAATCAAAGTGCACCTAAAACTAAGCAACTGTACTTACGATGTGCTACCAAGAATTCCAACTCGCGTAATGTTTTGACGTGCCCGCTTGTGTTGTGTTAGTGATGATTTCTGATTGTATCGAGTGCTGTGTTTTGTGTAAACTAGTTTCGAAGATTCGTGGTTGTTATGCTGTTATCATGTAATGTCGTTCGACGCTGATATGTCTATAATTAGCGAACTGCGATGGCTGCAGGACGAGGAGTTGTTTGCTCTTTCGTTGCAAAACGGTAGGTTTCATTCACGTTAACGATCCGGTTTTGTTTTTCTGCCAATGACGTTGAATTGTATTTTAAAGTGTCTACCGAAGCAAATCGTAAAGTTACCTCTGAGGGAGCAGAGTTAATAATTACTTTACTGTTAGACCTTGGTTAGTACCTGGGCAACAAATTCTTGGCTTCTTAACTTCGCGGCAAAATGTCAAGCGCTTGCGCACTTAAACAACATTTTGATCGCGCTTAGTTCATACGAGTCAGTGACCAACAAATGAAAACATTGCCTCTCAACATAATTTAATTTGGTTACCTACATAAATTCGATATAAGTATACCAGCAATATGTAACAAATTCGATTAAGTAGTGAAATAATGACTATTACTTATACTTATTGGCACATGTTAAATACAAGTCGATGTAAAATTATAAGTGACCTCAAATAAATAGGTTTTCATTCGTAATCGTGACTTTTGGTCAATATTGTCGCACAATGTCGAGGATGCGTGCGCCCGGTAGGTAGGCAAGTAGGAAATACTGCCCAAGGTGAGCTAGATTCTTGCCGGCCTGTTTGCTCGCCCTGAGGACTTCATTATGAGACGCAATATTGTCAAGTAGGTAGTTGATTAAAAATGTGCAATACGCTATGAAACTTGAAAAATGTGAGCAGTTCGAAATTGTCAATTCCAAAGTATTATACAATACAATACAAATTTTCTTTATTGCACAACCTCGACAAAAAAACAACAGTATCGTACCAACATACTCGTAGGTAATTAATTAGACGCTGAGTAGAGGCAAACAACAAGCGGTCTTATCGCTAAAGAACGATCTCTTCTAGACAACCTTAGGATAGCGGAAATCTAAGCAAGCTTTATGATTTATGATAGGTGATGCAAAGATAGTATATGGAATCTACTAAAAATCAGTTAATGTGTGTTCGAACATTTCAATTAAGTACCGCCATACAAAATACGTCATAGAAGTCGCTATCCGTCCTCTCTCCCCCGACCCGTCTTTTGTTATCTGCCCGGAGATCTCCGGTACTGAGAGATGACGGCTTAATGCGAATGGTAAACGTCCATAATCATAAATTAAACCGCTGATCATCTCATTAGTAATCCTATTAGAAACTGAATTAGTATTACAAATTCTGGTAGACCTAGAGACGATTATGTAGAGAAACATCTTAATAGACGTCCCATTTCATAAACGTCTCGTCGGTGAAATTCTTTTAATAATGTAACACCCACGGAACTTGGTTAGGACCGTTCACTATTAACAATACTTTTAGATTTTTTTTAAGGCGGTCTTGATTTAGAGGAAACAAAGCTGTAACAAATAGTTAAAAGAGAACTAACAACGGAAATTACGCTCCATCATGCTTATGTTGTAAGTTTAGTGTTGAATGTAGGTAGATGATCATGGTTCTTAGTTGGTGCAAGGAATGATATAGAGTTATCGTAATGTCACTCATAAGTACCTACAATTCTTGATAAAAACCAATATTCGGCTTAGTTCAAGAACTGCTTCACAACGCAGGTTTCGTCCAAAATTATGTACATTACGCATCCGCTACCCACTTCGTTCAAAAATCCATACAAGTTAACAGGAATCGTCAACAAAGATATCAAAAAATAATCCGCAACATGCTTCATCAAAATACACGTATTCAATTCAACGCATGTTCCCCGGAACGGCTAGGACCTGGCGCAAATGTGCCCAATATACTGGCAGCATTACCCGGTAGTACCGCCAACGACATTTGCTGAACCAGGTACGAGCCGGGCCTAGGATCACACTTCTCCCGCAAATGCTGCCCCAACTTCTCAATAAAATATTTTGCCTTAGAGCAACAGGAGCCAGGGGGGGCACAGAACTGCTTGTGACGTTGCTAACTTTACGGAACGCTCTTCACAGTCTGACCAGCCAGTCGTGTCACAACCAAAATGCGGCGGCATACCTATTTGCAAAATGCTGCTAACAATAACTACGTAGCAACGTAAAAGGTATTTATAACTCTCAGGTATTAGGTAAAATTGTTGCCATACAATACCTATGTATAAAGATTTTGAAAACATTACTTGTGACTTATCATACGACTCGCTGGTCAAAATCTACAAACTGATATTTGCCACAGATTCACTTCAACTTGAGGACTTAATGCATATTAATATCAAAATGCGACAGTGTGTCTACACATACATTACATAAATCTAAGTTATGTTAACTTCTATAAACTATAGGCAAATTATCAGTATCTTGTAGCATTCGGTTCGCCAGACCTATTCCCGTTAAGAGTTAACAGCGTCAACATATTGCTTTTTATCGACTTTAAAAAAGGAGGAGGTACCTACGTTATTTGTCTGGTATCTGGTGTAAGTATATATAGGTGTATTTTAATTCATAACCTCGGCAATTTGTGGATGACTTGATAATTCTTTTGTTTTATTCTTATGATATGTATAATTAATATAATTATACTTAATTTCAAGTCTGACTTGAAGTCGAAATAATTGCTATGATATGGTTATTCCAACATTTATCAAACTCCGTTAGCATTTATGTCATCGGCTTGGCATTTGGTTTCCATATGTTTATGTAATGTTTATTTTTGTTCTTGACATTGACTATTTCTTCTCGATAAATATTGCACGATTATTGAGATATCGTGTGTTGGTGTTTGTTAAGAAGCGAATTGAGAAACCGGTTCTATTTTAGGTTATTACAATGTTATTTTTTATCTTTAGTAATATTTAACGTGTCGTGTAGCTACCTAAGTGTCGTTATCTTGAAGAAAGGTTATTTGTGCGTGTATAACGGATTCTCTATAAAAAACCACCGGAGCAAGTGACAAGTTTATTTCATATTTTTGTGCAATTGTATCATTCAAATTCTTCTAGACAGGCGAATACAAGTTAACCACGACTTTGAAACTACATAATAACTATTAGTAATGATGATGACTAGACCACTACACTTATTTTACAATATGAAACATTCTGCAAATGCGAAGATAGATAGTCCCTAATACAAGTACCATAAAGGCGAAAATCAATTGTTGATCTGCGGGAGAACTGCAAAGGTAAATTAGGAATGAGATAAATGTAGTGCGATGTTGTTAGAATTGGCAGCATAGTATTAGGCAGAGCAACTTGTAGGATGCAGCATAGTTGAGACCACACGGATGTGGTCACGGACATAGTTAAAACCCCGTAATAAACATTAATAAGCAAGCAAGCCACTCGTCTACTTCTAAATAGACAATAATGGACCCTTCAAAAAAGACGTTCTTATGGGTCGACAACAACAACTTGCCATCAGGTCAGGTGGGCTGTTAGCTTTGCCACGCTTTGCCACCAACGTGGTATAAAAAATACTAATCTGTGCATGTGACAGTAAAGTACCAGCTTCTTATTTAAAGTGCAGTAAAAATAAACCCAGTAGGTAGCTACTGCTAGGTACCCGGAGTGGGACCTAACATTATATTTATCTCTCGTTTCGTCCTACACATTCTAACTCGTAAGTCAAAATAAACGTTTAAACTGTACTGCTTAAGTTTTGTTGTAAATGAGCTGACGTACTGTAAGTATAAGTTTCTATTAGTACAATATAATTGCAATGAGCACAGTGGTCAAATATGGAATTCAGACGTTGTACTTTGCCACAGCATGTAACAATGCCACGGCAGTTAAAATATGTCAAGTCAAATCAGTAAAAGCAACAAGGTACTAAAATGTCCAGTGACTTGTGAGGCTGCACGTACAATGGCCAGTCTAACAGTAACCTATATTCATTGGGCTTTAGATACTTTCCGGAATGTAAATTGTAGACTTTGTTTTAGAATCTTTGCGCTTTGTTTTCATTACACAGTTAGGTAGAGTTTGGTAAATAAAAGATGAGAATTAGTTTTTTACGGAACTTTTTATATGACAACACAACCTAAATTGTCAAACGTCATTGTTCTATGAAATACCATTTTTGATACTTACGTTTATTCTATAAATTAACTTGTCGCTACTCATTATCTAATACGAGTATAATAAAATTACGCGCGGACTTATGTCAGGTTAACTTAAATATTTTTATTTGGCATGAATTGCAATGCATTTGATATGGTGATCGATTATAACACAGGTCCTTTATAGTACTTTTTAACTCATGAATCGGTCAAGTTCACATGTGTCATGCGGAAGAAATCGCAGGGCACAGATAGTTTATAATATTAGTTTTTATTATACTATATACGGGTAAATTAATAAAATAGATTTACATTTTATATATGTTACAAGTGTCAAGACTGCTTTTCGCGTTATACGTTAGGGATACTACACTCTGAATTTTTGAATTAGGCGCTATTTCTCATTCTCATCTTTCATTTACCAGCCAGCTACCAGTTCGATATTAATAATTATGTACTCACATACCTAAAGATTTAAGACGCTCGAGGTAAAAAAAACCTTGGCATAATTTAAGGAGATCGTTGACGTCAAGAATCAATGATCTCAGCCTGCAAAAACCGAACACCGGCTTGCTAATCAACTATTCACTTCGATTACATTACAAAAGATCACGAAATGGAAATTCTGATGAGATAAATTCTGTCTTGAGGGATAAATTGTTTATCTATTTTGTCACAAAATTAACTATCCTTGAATTATATTGAGTAGTTTGTTTTTGAGATATGGATGTTTGTTTTGTTTGTCAAAAATTGCGAATTGTGATATTTATTGCATCATTTCCTTACAATATACTTACTTGCACATTATGAATATTAACATTTTTCAAACGAAGTGAACAATTGAATGATTTATCGCCACGGGTGGGATTTGAACCCACGACCTCTGGAATCCGTCCATTGCATTGCTCTTAACCAACTGAGCTACCGTGGGCATCCCTTGTTCTGACAAACGCACTACTCGTGTTTATTTTTCTATTTTTCACTTTGATTGAAAATTGTAATTTCGTTAGCAGACGCATTCGCTTGACAAAATTTAAAGTAATTATTAATATTTACAAGTTAAGTTCAGTAAAAATACTATCAACAAGACTGGTACCTGCAATCATAATAATACAAAGTATATACCAGTCTGTTTAATTACAGATACGTTAGCGTGTCGTTCAACTTACCTGTCTGTAAACAAATATCAGCAATTTTGGCTTAGGTACTTATTCATTGAGGACTAGTACAGAATAAGTTGCTCAATGGACAAGACAGTGCAAACCGAATTCTATGCACTCCACGATACATTCTTATTTATTGTCAGGTACCTAAGTGTCATCAAATAGTAGACGATAATACAAAGAAATTCCTCAGATGCAATTTTGTCCATTGCAACTCATGTTGCCACCGTATCATATCATATGTCACGATGATGTCACGCGTGATGCGCATACGCAGGACTAATGCCAAAAAGCTTTATAAATACCTATCATTTGTGAGGGTTGGAATCTCATTCATGATAGGGATATACGAAAATAATACGTTCTAAAAATAGGTAGCATTTTCTAGTGGACTTGTACATTCTGCTAAGTCGTGTCTCGTGTTGCGTGGCGTCGCGCGACTTGTTTTGCTGTATTAAAACGCGCACGTTTGTTACGAACCCTGCTATGCAGGTATTATACATATTAATATATATTGTTTTGTAACATATCTACTCCTTACCTCACATGTATAAAAATACATGTTTAAATAAATGCGGTCCGAGCTAGTTAACGAGTAGCGCAACGCCACCCGTGTCCATAGATGAGCACGTAGCTTTACTATGAACATAGCAACATATAGTTACTACATGATTCGTATATGTACCCTTGGTATTAGAAACATACATGATGGTAGGCGAATATTTAGGCAAAATTACGTGCACGGAATAGTTCAACATTTAGTTAATTGAACGCATTTGTCTGAATGGTTTTTACATGTATTTGCCATTGACATGCTTCCGCACTGACGTATCAGTTCCTCGTAATATACAAACAAAACCGTCATAACCATTAACCATATTGAACTCAAAACCACGTAACCAACAATGTAGCAAAATAGTAGAATATTGCTTTACATGCACCTGTACGAGTCGACATACTTTCCGTTGAATCTTATGTACATGATGATAGAGTTGAAAATGTATTGATAGATGCCATGTATATAATGTCCCATCGGGGGCAAGGTTATACCTATTGGAGACACATTCCCAACAGTCAACGTGCAATTTGTTGAATTTAATTATCATATATGTACATATATTATCTTATTAGTTTGTAAATTAACATTAACTACACGTCGAGTATTAAGTTAAAGTCCTGAGTTAACTGGTTTACTGATAATTTAGCGAAATTTATCGACGTTAGAAAGCGAAGTTATTTTATTGTATTTAATGTAGATTAACCATTAAAACAGGTTGATGAAATTATATTGAATATAAAATATGTAGGTGTAGAAATCATACCTAGCATTTTTTATAGTCTACGTGATGACATTTAAGAAAAGAACGAATCAAGTACCTCATCCTTTTTTTGAAGTCCTTTTAGAGTGTCATTTATTTTTTGATAACGTGTCATCTTGTAATCTCACAGAGCTTACAGCTTACTATTTACCCGAGGTATCATGGTTAAATTAAAACCGTATTCTTTTCTAGCATATTGTTAAATATACACATAAATCACATACATAAACTCATTCCTGAATTCCCAAAAGGGGCAGGCAGAGCACATGAAATTCAATTCCAGCCACATTTAGCAATTGTAGGTTTAAAGATGGAGAAAATGTGATATTGCTAAAATAGGTTGCAACCCATCGCCAACAATACACTACAAACCCGGCAAACTTTAGATATTGTTAAAGTATTATTTTATAAAGTAGTAAATCCTCAGGGCACTTTTTCGCTTGTACTACACGTTTCAAGTTGTTATGCATCTGATCTGTGTAGGCTTAGTTATTTAGAATTTTATGATAATCGCTTTTCAACGTCGTAGACAAAGCTTTTCTCTCTTGTTGATTCTTGGTACTGACCGATGTTTTACTATAATATACATCAGCATTATTACAGACCAACCATCGTTAAGCTAAGCATCGTGCCGGCGACTACCTTCCCATAGGAACTTTCCATACAACTTATACAACCAGAATCTGGTTAACAGATTACACTGCTTACAATTACACCCTATGGCAGTAAAAACGCTATCATCACATTTATGCTGTTTGTCGTGAATGCATTGACGATTCCGTACTTTTCTACTAACCTTGTTAAGCGAGGTAATTAAGGATAGCCACAGGGTATTCGCCAGTACTACTTTAGATTAATTAATATAAATAACAAGTCGTTAGTTTCTCGCACTGTAATGAGAGTTTAAGCGACCACCATTACGACACCTCAGCGTTTTACATCTTGTGTATTTGTTGTAAAGCAGTGACATTAAAGAATGTCTGTGAACGCTAATTTGGAAACACATTTTCATACGCTTTCAGTACTTAAGCCAGTAACCATGGTGATCATTGGATTTTTTTTTTACAGAAACTGACCCGTTTGTACCGGCTTTAGTCATCAGATTATAATGATGATGCAAACTTAAGACACGATAAAATGTTCAACAAGGCTTCTGAAGAATAGGAAATAATCTAGTAGGAATATGTAACACTTAAGTAACATATAAAAACTGCTAATACCCATACTAGTCTTCTCGAAAATCAGTAGAATTCGTAATGCAGTTGCAGCTGCAGCGTGGCGCATAAGGTATAGACATCCCAATACTCATAATTGTTAACACCTGTTGTATGGCTCTACAGTTATGAATAGTGTTATTGTCAATTTTTTAAAAACATTTCGTAATTAAAATATGTCTACACGTATATGTATGTACATATGAAAAATATTTTTTACTCAAATTATAGAAATTCAGACTAAAACATTGTTTTTTTTTATTTTTGCTCTGAATTTGGCGCCAAAACGAACATTCACCACGGTCGCCATATCATGACGACGGTAAGCTGTATTAAAAAATATAACCGTCATAATACTCTGCGGTAGCGATAGCGACAATCAGTGTTTGACATTTGGCAATACAACTAGATGACGTCATATCAGAGATAACATCATCACACCCCACATACTTTTGCTTGAAGTCACGTGACACACAGATTAAAAAAGTGTTTTAATATTGCGAAAATAAAATGTTTATAGGCATATTCGCAAAAAAAAATTAAAAAGAATTAATTAATAATCAACTTAATTTAGTCCTTGTTTTATATTTGTGATAATCCATATTGAAAGGGACCTTATGGCGGCCGGCACTTACGCCTTTATTGCCGCTGTTCCAATACAATAGTGAATAGGTGTAACGTAAGCGCCTGCCGCCATAAGGTCCCTTTCGATGTGGATTATCACATTTTATCTCGATCACTGGCGACGGGATTAATATGTCGAGATTTGTTCTTTGATGTGAGCTTACTGATGTCGCAGAGAATTCCTTACTTATTATAAGTACTGTCAGTACTACGTTTGCGCAGTAATAGCGTGATAGTACTGCTGTATTCGTATCACCCACTTCCGTAAAAGGACCAATTTTATGTACTTGTTGTTTTTTTATATTTTTAGATTACATCAAATATTGTGTACTACAATTTTTTTTTAAATTGAATGACATAACTTAATCAGTTTTCGTAACTCAGTGGATACAACCACATTGTTGTGTCCACTGAGAGAGAGTGGATAGAATCCGGAGCTCTTCCAACCTACCTATTTTCATCCAATTCAGACGAAAAAGAAAAATCGACAACAATATAAAAATTGCCCGAAAACGCAGTACCGACTCAACTGACAGTTGACTCTGACAGCTGACAGCTTTCGACACCGACAAATCAGGAAGTCACCTCATAAGTGCAAGTTTTAAGTATTTACGCTAATGTATGTAGTGTGCTACACGCAAGTTTGCCTAAAGCTCCGCGTATGTCGACATAGGTACGAATACTGTACAGCAGATGCGCCTTATCTGCGCCCGCATTCCAGCCTCGGCTTGATTGATAACTACGCTTATGTAACACTTCTACCATATATAGTTGGGAACAACAGGAATTCTGCCTGTTCTAGTAATAAATTAAATACATAACGAGAAATATTTATTTATGATAAACAGAATCCGTACATTATTACTTTTAGGACCAGTAAATATAATACTAAAACTAACCTATTACTAAATATTAACCTAATAAAGATCTCCAGGCTGGCTACATTCCCCCGCTGGATGGCATTGTCTATCCTTTGGCAGAGGAGCCAGCCCTGCGATCTGAGTTGGACTCCCGTAGGGTTTTCTTTATATTTTTTATTGATTGTAGGCGTGCGGACTCCATGGCCCTAGGGTTTTGACAGCAAATGCCGCAAATATTTTATTGTTCGACAAATCAACATATCTGCGGCGCTTTAAGGCTTCAGCTGCCGCCGCCGCCCCGCCGACTCTCAACGAAGTGGCTGGCAAATGGGACGGTGCCAGTGTATCCACACAGGTGGCATCCCAAATAAGCGGTCGCCCTATTTGCCTATTAATTAATGTAAGTGGTTTGTGCAACAATGGGCGATTACAGGCTGAAATTTTAGGGAGATATCGCGGTATCATCTCGCTCATATTTAGTTCAGCCCAACTTAGACAAGCTCTACCTTAGAGAAGACCGCAGCCATTCGGTACTTGCTTTGTAAGTAGTCATGTAGTATTATGGTGAGTTAGATTGCAGGAGCTGCCTTGGTATTATGACTTACGATTGAAAGTGGGAAGTATTGGATCAGTACTGAGACATCTACCTTAACGATTTACCCATCATGATTTCCCTTAAATCATTATTTAGATTGACATCCACTCAAATAATGTACTAAGGCGTACGTGAGCAGGAAAGATAAAATTATTACCCATTTCGTTGCATTGTTATTCATATATCTACTTATCTCTCCCAACGCTGAGGTCGTTCACCTCTAATTAGATAATATTTCCTCCAATTAAATTTAATAATACTTTTTCACTAATTAACCTCATGTGCGCTACCCAGTAAGATCCACATAATTTTACGAGGAATTGTATAATTAATTAATCATAATTTTTAATAAGTGTATAAATGTCCGTTTTTACGGTTGTGTGTGTGTTAATTCTTTGTAGCAGGTTAATTAATATAGTTAACGACATACATGTGTGTCGTATCGTGTGTCTTTATGTGCGTGTTCGTATGTAATTACACTGAACCATTACTACATTGGCAAATGTATACCTACATCAAGCTAACGTAATGAAATATATTTTACTCAAAATATTCATTTCCATCACCCACAATTTAATTAATTTTTGCAAAGGACCAGCCCTAACACAAAAAAAAGTTTTTCAAAGCCAAAACAGCCAGAGTTTCTCCACAAACGATAAGTTATCGATTGGTTCGCAGTGAATTTATTCAGGGTTATTAACTAGAATTTTACCTTTAAACAAAATCTTTTGGTAATGCCGATTAAGGCAACCGTTATTACCATAAGGTATAATATAAAAATACAGTGTAAGTATGCATATATATTATACATGTATAAGGCAACGCATAGAGGTTTTTATTACAACTATGTTAAAAAAAAAGATCCTGAACATTTAAATAGTTCGGTACAAACGAAACAAAATGCTTTTAAGTTTCATATTAGTAAGTGTCAATTATTATTTATGTAAAGTCGGACCCGCGTAAAATACGCATTTGTCTACGTTCAACTTAGTTGCATTTTACCACAATACTAGATACAGTGCATACAATCCATTGGATACTGAACTCTCGGGACATGACTTACGACCATTAATTGAAAAAAAAACGTGTATTATGAAATATAAATAAACAATATGCAATACAATCACGTTCCATTATAAACCTAACATACGCGTAGCAAGGTTCAATGTAGACTGTATCTACGTGTTGATTTACTACATTCTTCCTTTCGATCATCCATGATTCACCTCTATCTGAATTCGGGCGCATAGCGAGAAGTAAACAATCCTATACCGTGAACGCGGAGACAGTTATGGTGCCCTTCCGAGCCCTACATGGATGCAAAGTTCCCGGCGATGTGGGGCACCTCATTGTGCTGCAGCGTGGCTAGAGCCTACTTGCATATTGACTGCACGAATCCTGCTCCGTATTTAGGTGGAAATGTACATTTTTCTGGCTAGTGGCATGCTTTTAAATTCACAGTCTAAGATTTAGGTTGGCACTAGGATCTATTGTACATTTTCTTTATTGTTAACGCCAACTATGCCGGGTTGAGAATATTTAAGACTTTATTCAATCGTGAATCGTAAAAAGCTATAAACACATAGGTAAATAAATGGAACACTACCGCTATATGCCATTGGCAAGTACTGGTACATTAGTTATTATATTGAGATCTTACTGAATACATATATCTACATAATATTATAAATGCGATCGTATAATTTGATGTTTGGATGTAGTATCAAGCAAAACCGAATGAACGGATTATGATGAAACTTGATACACAACAAGTTTATAGCCGGGATTAACATATCGTCAGGTGAGAATACATTTGTACCATATCCTTTGTTAATCCATTTGATATGACAGAAACGTATTCCCACCCGACGATATAGGGTACTTTTCATCCCGAAAATGATGATTTTCGGGATGAAATATGGAGTGGAAGTTTACGCGGAAGAAGTCGCTGGCAAAAAGTTAGTGATTAATACACTCGGCGTCAAAAAAATCGCACCTCTTCAAAAGTTCGTTTCAAGGGAATATAGTTGTAACCCATCCCTGGGATCCCAGTGATCATAACAAAAGAATGCTATTGTTTGTTTTTTTCGCCGGGAAACGACGGCTGTTGTACTTTATCAAGATTAGTATCGTTTAAAAGTACATTTAATGACCTTTAAAATTATATATTGTTCGTTTCCGTTAAAATAACCATCGCCAAAATGTGTTTTTAATCAAAAGTGCTGAAATACGCCTTTGACAGGTCGCTATTTGTGCCATCCTGGAGAGGTATAAAACGGGGGTCAAAGTTAATTAAAGGTCATTCGCTATCCAAACGTCACTGAGGTCGCTCCTGAATAGCTACAGCAAGAAAAAAACTCCGAAAAATGGATACCACGGCGACAGCAGAAGCAGCTCAAGCGGTGGCACTACTCCAATCTGGATTACAAGTCTGATGTTGCCCGGCGTCTGAATATCAGCCGTTTCCGAGTGCGACTGGTATTCCAGCGGTTCGAGGAGACTGCCGGCTACATCAGGAGGCATGGATCCGGGAGGCGACGCTATACTTTCGCTAGAGACTATCGGTATATTGTGTCAACCTCTTTACAATACCGTTTTTCCAACGCGTAATCCTGCTCCTGCCACTCTGGATGAGCTTCAGGATGCCGTCATCGATGAGTGGAACAGCATCCCTCAAGAACACATTGTGACACTCGTCAGGTCTATGAATGTTCGTTTAGCAAATGTTAGGAGGGCTAGAGGAGGCAACACTAGGTTTTAAGTTTAGTTTTAAGCTTAGTTTTTGTTGTATTTTTGTCTTTGATGTTTTACATTCATTTAATTTTTACTTAAATAAACATCTTTATTTATAATATAAACACATAATAAAACAAATAATCTAATTAAAATTAAAATTATAAATAAAAAATTTGACCCAGATCGCTGTCAAATGGTAGGGTGCCCAGAAGGCTGGCTGTATTTCCTCGCTGCACGGCAATACTTATTCGCTGAGCGAAATAGAAGCCAGCCCTCTGGTCACCAGAAGCCTCTATTAGGCGCTTCGACAGATCTTTATATAGTCGACGCGCGCTTGGCCCCCACGGCCCCAAAGTTTCGACGCCAAACGCCGCAAATATGTAGCTACTTCCTAGGTTTTCGGCCGCGGATGCCGCAGCACCAGCAGCAATTTTGGTGCTTGGAATATGGGACGGTGCGAGGGTATCAACGCAAGTAGCGTCCCACACTAGCGGCCGACCCATACTCCAAGGCACCAGTGTCATTCCGTCGGGCCTTTTGCCGTCGTCTCTGGCCAAACCGCTAGGCTCTAGGACTGCCGGCAGTTTGGCACTGACAAAGGCCCTTCGGATGACATCATTGATGCTGGCATGGCGGGGAATCCTCCCAGCGCTTCGGACGCATGAAAGACCGTGGTGGCCTAGGCTGTCGACCATGCCACCGCAATGACAGCGATGTGGCTGGTTTGTTGGGGCCCCTAAACGTAGACTAGCTGCCAGGCGGAAGGTAGTGTTAAACATTGTTTCCTTTTTTCTGACAATTTACTTTTTTCTTACGGGGTTAGTTTTCTATTTTATATTTTCCGATAGAGGGTTTCATTACCTTTCAAATGAGGCCTTACAGTCATGTCTTGCCTTATATATATATACGGTTTCAGATCGCCTGAAGGAAGGTTTTGAAGATGTGCGATTTTTTTGATACCGAGTGTATATGTGTAACGGAGTAGCTACCCCTATTGGAATTAATTCACTTAGCAACTAACATTCACTTAACAAACGAAATTACTTAACGGTTTCTCAAGCTAATTAATGCATCTCAAATGTGATAGGTGCCCACTCGCAGAGCATTCTTCTACGGCAATATTTTTTTATGAGTCGTTTCTACATTACAGTTACATAACATAATTAAAGGTAGCATTTGTCAGTAAAAACGTATATTTACTTTTTGAACTTATCTGTTTGTGATAAGATTGTAATTTGTGTGCACATTTTTGAGTTGACCGAACGGGTACTCGAACATTCTGTTCTCACATCACGGACTGTACCTTGGCATATATTTGCCAACGTTTTACTAAGTACTCATTTGAATTTGAAATCGACAAACAAATCGATTCGTCGCATTGACATCTATGCAAAAACCATTTGTGAAAACGTTGTCAAGCGTGACTTGTGCGAATTCAAACTTTATAGAGTGTTGTGTTAAGATAGACATTAGAATGGAGTACTTTGGGGACTCAATGCACTGTGAACATTACAAGTGAAGTTGATTGTCCATATTCAATGGCCATGTTATGTCATTGCTTTACCCTTTGGCTGAGTCAAAGGACTGATTGTGCCACTGTGGGTGGAATCAAATTAGGTTTTTTACTTTCGAGATACTATAAACCTACTAACTACAAAATATAACCTAGTAGAATTCAACACTAAAAAAGGCTAAAGACGCAAAGCATGATGTAGTTCTGATTTTTTAATATGTTGTATTGATCAGTTAGGGTAGTGTGAATCCAAATTTGCAATACCGTAAAAATGGAGCTTGCCGAATAACACGCTAAACACTGCGAAATTTTTACTTAATGTTCTAAAACTCATAGACTGTGTATTTTTCGAAGACAACATGTACTACGTTAAGTTAATTAAATTTGCAACAGATTCAGCCCAGCCGAAACTACAAGCCCACTAGGGGCCAAGCTTAGCTTCGCCCAGGGAAAGGCCATTAGCTGATAGTACATTTTAAGTAGTTATTACATAATTATGTAGTCAAATTATTAAAACGTAGTTACAAGAAAAGAAAATTACATATGTCAACATGTGGTACACCAGTCGATAGGTCTTTAAAAATATGTGTAAGGTTTCTAGAATAAAATGACATACTGAATATATTCTGAGACAATTGTTCCGAAAGGAAAATTGGCTGAAGCTTGGTCCCTAGAAGGCTCTAGATTTTCGGTTGGGCTTAATTTGTTGCAAATTTAATTAACTTTAAAACATACCCATACGTTGTCGTCGAAAAAGAGTTTTAGAACATTAAGGGTAATAGTCCCAAAATTTCACAGAACTACATCATGATTTGCAATTTTGATGTCAATATCCACAAACCTAAAAATAAGGAGTGGTATACAAATATTTTTACTAAATTAATTTTAATTTTAAGTCTATCCAGTTGGTCGAATCAACATTACTTAGTTACCTACTAAGTGTCTTGTATGGTTTATTTTATTTTTGTTAGTGTAGAAACAAATTAAATTAGGTAGGTACTAGGTAATATCATTAATATTATCTAAGTTACGTTTAAAATGTTGTTTTATTTTAATTCTGAATTACAAACCCCTAGGTTTTGCCTTTTTCAACAGTGAACTCATTTCCCAAGTTAATTAAGCGAAGGTTGTTTTTTTTATGGACGACGAAGTATTCGTTTAATGAGGCGTATAAATATTAAAATTGCAAAGTAAATTTGCGGTTTTGGACAAACTGCGCGTTAATTAGTGCCGGTAACCCATTTTGGAAAGCATGTTTGTTTTTACGATTCAATTAGGTGATTATTGATTTTACCGGTCCCTAATAATGTAATTATTTTAGATCAGCATATCAGTGTAACAAAATCTTCTTCTAAAAAAGCTCAGGAGGTTATTGGTATTATTTGTTACCTTACTTACATAGCATTTGGAGAGATGGCCTCAACTGATGAATTAAAAATGAAATTTATACGAAAAATCCTAATCCTAATAAAAATATTATAAACGTGAAAGTTTGTGCGTATAGATGTGTGTTCCTCTTAATCTCAGAAACTACTGAATTACTATAGATTTTTCATTATAGATCAGATTCCTTTTACTATCAAGTGTCTTAATACTATTTATAAATAGTTTTCGCTTTTTAATACTCGGTTGCTTTGAGATTCAAACATCCGAACTAGGTGAACCTATATCTCCATAGTATATGTAGTACCTATGCTGAACACACGTTATGATGTTTCTGGGAGTCGAACAGAATCATCTCACTTAGGCCCACCGTAGAATAAAACATGGTAGTGAAATTTCAATCAACCGGTTTAGGAAATAGATTTGATTATCGAAAGCAAACACATTGAAAGCAAATTCGAATAAAGAAACGTTTGCAATCGTTCCCTGATCAATAATACGGCAGTGCTTTATTAAACTACTTTGTGTACGATCCACGGATTCCGAGCGGGATATTTTCGGAAATAAATTATGAGTGCCGTCACACCTTTACGGGAGACTAAAAACCCTCATTAGTTTAATCATGTGGCATTCAATTAAAACGGCACGTGGAAAGCGCGTTTTCACACGTTCGACAAAGCCAACGAATTTCACTATTTTTCGTTCACTTTCCCACAAATTAGGGTTGGCGATGTATAAACAAAGCGTTCTTTTTCACTATGACAATTTTATTCAGTGGAGACATATTCTTGGATTTTTTGGCAAATCCTTTTAACGGAATTAAAATTCGTCATTCTCAAATATAAAACTCCCGTGAGTTTCAGACATAATTATTGTAATATAATCAACGGATAACTCACGTGTTTAAGGTCGAGTATCGTTCGACATGTTTCGAACCAATACTTGGCCCTTAATCATGATAACCAGCCGCGACGCGATACCTTAAAGACGTGCGTGACCCGTTGATTATATTTCATTATGCGTCATTTATAACAATAAATCATCATCATCATATTATCAGCGTCTGCTGTGTCTCTACGTACCGATGGCGTGCACAGGATGCACAGACAGACACATCCTCCCTTGGAAAATGTAAATAGTCACGGTGGCCTAGGTTGGGAACTTTACAAACACTTTTGAATTTTTTTTCACAATTTTTAATTTACTCGCATTGTTTTCTTTAATTGAAAAACTAACGATAAACAACTAAGTTTTCTCGTACATAACTTAGTCAGATCGGAACCAGGATTAGAACCGGCTTAATATACTATATCATTGATCATTTTTAGGGTTCCGTACCCAAAGGGTAAAACGGGACCCTATTACTAAAACTCCGCTCTCCGTCCGTCTCTCTGTCACCAGGCTGTATCTCATGAACCGTGATAGGTAGACAGTTGAAATTTTCACAGATGATGTATTTCTGTTGCCGTTATAAGAACAAATACAAAAAAAATATAAGGGGGCTCCCACACAACAAACGTGTTTATTTGCCGTTTTTATAGATAATGGTACGGAACCCTTCGTGCGCAAATCCGACTCGCACTTGGCCGGTTTTTACTTTTCTTCTTGCTGTATATAGCCTAGTCGTAGGTAGGTACTCGATCGATTCTCGTAATAAAACAGAGAATCGAGGGCTTCACTATTACGAGACCCATATTTCATACTTAATACAACGCTAGATCATATTTCTGGTTTTACGACTCACATCAGTAGCTTGCACCACTGGTACTTGACCTTATTTAAATGTTTCATTACTATATATATAACTGGTGCGCAATGTAGCAGTTGCAATAGTTTGAAAGACAACTGATGATCATAGTTACTCTTGGTGGGTAAAAATATGAGTGTATTATAATGCCTACATTGTTTTCATGGAATATATTTTGAATAAATGTTTGTTTAATATGGTAGGAGGTAGGTAGTACATAATATACACTCTATGATAGACCGAGACATATTTGTCTTTTGACATACTGCAACTATTTTAGAATAGACACAACTGTAATTAGTTTGAAGAAAATTTATTATATAACGGTTACATTTAATCGCAACTAAAAATGTTTGTATCGACTCACAACCCTACTAACTCAAACAGCCA
The DNA here is from genome assembly GCA_963556455.1 of Epiblema foenella. Taxonomy (NCBI): domain Eukaryota; kingdom Metazoa; phylum Arthropoda; class Insecta; order Lepidoptera; family Tortricidae; genus Epiblema; species Epiblema foenella. The sequence goes on along the minus strand of OY747096.1, from coordinate 25,860,970 downwards.
GTCCATTACGAATGTTTGGTGTGGTCACTCCGCGAAACGTCACGGACGACCCGTAATTCGATTAGTTTGAACACGCTAGAAAGTGAATGAGTTTAAATTTGGAAAAACGCCTACGTTATATTCATGTATGGCGTTACTCAGGTAACAACTCCTTGACTTTATGTCTTGAATACTTTGTCTATATCAAATGTTAACCCGAACAAGAACTGACTGTGAGTACTAGGCAAATTACTGAAACATATCATACAATACATTTTCTAAACTGTGAAATATTTCAGTTTCTACAATTTTGTAATGTTTATATGAGAAACGTTATTTTAAATTTCATTTATGTTTCCTATACGCTTCCGTCATAATTACTTTGATTTGAATAGTCAAGAAATGACAAGAAATTAAGGAGTTGTCTTAATTCAAAAGTTTGATACCGGTAATCAAATTAGAAAATGTATTACATAATGGCTATTGTAAGTTACAGCTTAGAAACAATCAGATTTTTATAGCAACGTAAGTTAAATATAAGAGAAACTTTCACTTTGGAAAATTACAACCAGCCCTTCGCTATATAACTGTGACTGTATGGTAAAATATTAATTCATAAATGCTATTGAAGTGCACAGTTTGCTTAACATTTTAGACAAGAAATATTCAATCCCATTATGGAAGTGATAAATTGCAGCATTGAGAGAAACATTGATATTCTTATTAATGAATCACAGTTTACCTTCGAGAAATGTTCGTCCAAAAAAGATCAGATTAATTCAAACAAAAACTTCTCAATCCAAACTACTCCGTGACATTTAATCTATCCAACAGTGATAAACTGTCCACTGAGGATTTAATACTCTAAGTTCATTCCTTATAAAAAAAGATTAATGCGGACCACCCAAGTATCGGATTTATTATTATATACTTAGTCTCATCAAAACAAACTACCTAAAAAATGAGCGAAAATTTGCAAAATTACGTTTTAAATTACAATGATTGAGGTGGAATTTCATACAGATTCTTAAATACATTTTAATGATGACATGATTTACAAAGTCATTCTATGTAAATTGGATAATATGCATAAACTTTCGCTCAGTTAGAATAAAATAAACAAGAACGCGTGTGGTATTTATAAATAAATCAGATGATTTAGGACGGTTCGTAATGCTATATCATATAAGAGCATTATATACGTACTTGTTTGTTTAGCTACAATGTATGATTTCAATGGAAATACAATTTTAGGGATTTAAGCGAATGAAAAATCGTAGGTACTTAATTAGGTCAAACTTTTGTCGAAAACGGCTACTTACCTACTGCATGCTATGAAACTCATGATTGCCCAGGTAGGTAGGTACATTAAAATATTTTATTCACACGAAATAAAATAAAACCAATTATCGCATAAGGTCACACTAGCGAACGTAAGGTATATTTTTATTTCTCAGAAGCTCTACTGGAATCTGATAAGTTTCCTACCTATTGGCTGACGTTTCCTTCAAAGTAGCTCCACATGTCAATGATTAACTACTGTTGCAATGAGTCAGTGCTGATTCTCGTCAGATATCGTGATGATGTCAGTTCGTTACCACGCCGCGTGACTTAAAGTGCATGCTTTACTTTATTTATTATTAGGTAAAGGAAGCAAAACCACATACATAGATGCCTTTTATCCCTTATTGTGATTGTGATAATAGGGTAAAAGGTACACCAGGGTCCCATTTCTCGAAGCTAAAAGTTACAATTGGCAAGTGGAAGTCTCATTCTATTAAAAGAGACGTCCACTCGTAACTTTTAGCTTAGAGAAATAGGCCCCAGGTATGTGTTTCAAATTCCTTTCTTGGTCGTCGTTATAAAATACGGTTACTCTTGATCTTCTTACCTAAATAACCCTAAATAGCCTCCTAAATTTTTGCGAATGGTACAGTACATGGTAATGGTACCTAAGCTAACAGTTTCGTCGCATGAATATGCCGGCTAGCGGCTGCAGAATTAATTTCCCGTTGCGGTTTTCCCGAGGGACTACTGTATTGGGCAGATACTTCGAGAAAAGGATGTACAGGCTTTTGCAGGGTTAGCAACGCGCACGAGTCCTCTGGAATTGCAGGCGTGTATAGTCTACGGTAACGTCATACTATCTTACCCGTACATTTGTATGCCACCATTGAAATACCAAAAATACCGTGCAGGAACAATTCAATGGAAATAATTAAACAAAAAATATTTGAGCGGGGAAAACATTAGTAAAACCTTAATCATGGAAGTAATCTATTGCACTTGGGTAAACATTGAGTCACGTGAATGAATGTAAACAAAAAATAACCCTGCTTGATATATTATTTCGTGCTTGCTATTCATATCCGTGAGAGCCAAATAAAGAGAGATTGCCATTAATCATTGAATAAAAAAAAATCGTCACGATCATTGTCATTGTATTTACATTAGTGTGAGATTATGTAAATCAGAAGCGAAGTAGGAGGGCTTAGTGTCAATCAGGAACTTATTACCAATCCGTGTAGGGATTTGTCTTACCGAGACAAAGTTTGCTGTCGACCAAGATTTCAAGCGATTTTTATCTTAAAAGCTATCGGAATAAGATTATGATTAGTATTTCTTTTGTAAATATTTCACTATATTGATAATGCGAACTTTATAACTTTAACTAGGTTCATTTGCTACGGTTGGTTAATGTGCATGATGTTTGTTTGTGTTTGCTACGATTTCTACTTTAATATCCTAATCTTACAATACTTTTTCTATTAATATAGCTCTATATAATTTGTTTCAAGTATGTATTTGTATCATAATTGGCCAAAATATTTCTTCTTTTTAGCACTTCGTCAAGTGTAACAGAGATATACATCTTTAGGATCATCTTATATTACGAAAACATCAACTTAGTAGGTAGGTACTTGTTTTTGTGTGTGTAACCAGTTTTCAATAAATAATTTCAATAGCTAATCAAAATGAGTTCTTATGATATTAGAATTAAAAGCTTTTATAATAGTAGGTTGTATCAAAATAATGAATAAATAATAGAGCGGCATTCTTAACATAGAATTAATCGATTATTGGATCTGTAGGTAGGGGATTTTCCTATATTAATTTCCTATAGATACGTAAGCGTTTAATGTTTTGTACAAAGCCTGTGTATTTGTTATAAATAGATGCATGGATAATTGAATATACATACATATGTATACACAAATATTTGTGTCAACGATACAATACTTAATAACATTAAAATATGCCCCTGCGTTCGTCACTGTGCCAGTAATTGGCTCCATAAATCTAGCAATATAATAAAGGTGACAAGCAGGTAATTGAAATTGCAGTGTCAGACAATTCCAATTTTTAAAACGTTTGCATTATCTCTTTATTAATAAAAATGTGTTTCCTGCCTGTCTGTTTTGCCTTCAGTTATTAGAGTAATAACAACTGTCTTATTTAGTCTTACCTTACTTGACCTTAAGATGCTTATGTTATTGTGCCTTCCTGATTGTTATCTCAGATCGTAAGACGGAATGTATATAGGTATATGGAAATCTTCGGGGAACAAAAAACCTTTGTTCCTCCTTTTGGCTAACGAACTTGCGCAAAAAGAACGAGATAAAAAATAATCCGATGCGATTATGGCTGAGTAAATTTAAATTCGTATTGTTCTGATTTTCAACGTAACTAACCTCTGCTCCCTAATTGGTACGCGTGGAATTTCGTTTCTAAGGGAATTTAACGAGTTAAACGGTGAAATCGCGTCGACATTTGTCATTATATTTGTCAATCTGCACAAAACCTTAATGAAATAATATTATACATAAACCTTCATGGAACACTCTGTCCATTGGTGAAGACTGTATAAAGATCCGTTGGGTAGTCCTTGAGTTTATTACGTACGGACACACAGACTGAGGAATTTCTTCAAAATATGTATTGATTTATATATTGTTTATTATTATATACACATTAATAATAATATGCTTTCAAAATGGTGTTGTGTTACGACACCTGAAATTAAAAGATGTTTTATAAAACCCTTTCTGTATTTTTACAAAAATAACATCCTCACTCTTACAACTAATCTAAATATTATAATGACACATCACATATTAAAACCTATCAAGTCCATAAATACACTCTATAAACATAGGTAACCCTCCTTCTGTCGTAGTTGGGTAAAAACTTGTGAAAAATCAGTGAACAAACAGCCTCTCATCTCCTTTTGTATGGGCCTCAAGTGTGGGCACTAAGTACATTAACACCATTTACACGGTTCTCCCATTAAAACTCCGTGAATAATGCATTCATTAATGAAGTAAGTCGTTAATTCCGTACCTACTTGATAACTAAGTATATTAAATATTTCCTGCTTGGTTTCTTAGAAAAAACTTGTGGTTTTTGCATTGACTCACATACGATTGATTTATTATTAGGTTTGGCTGGCCATTTGTTATACAACTTGTTCTTTTTTTGGATTGTTTAAGGAAAGTTCATAACATGCAAATTTTGTTCGATTTTGGGTTTTAATACAACTGTACTATATATAATATTCAGGACGATTCACAGTACACCGTACCCTGCCCGTGTCGATCCTTTTATGAATAAATTATTGAATTGTTCCTACGCCCGAGTGTCAAGTTTCCCGGATGGCTATGGCGAATGGGCGAATGTACTCGTATGAAAAACTGGGTGACCGAATGCCGGCCGGGCTCGGAATGGACCATAAGGCATAAATATTTAGGACACAGAACGGAGTACTGTAAATCATGTTTTTTTTTATTCAAATGTTTGCTGGTGTTCAATTTTAATTTTTATAAAATCACGGGTCTACGAGTACAATATGCGAATATGAAATTTACAACGTTAACGATTAAGTTTTGGTCTAATTTATCACTGTACCTATGTACTTTGTGTAACAATAATTAAATTCAACAAGATACTGCATTTTTAGGGTTCCATACCTTAAAAAGGAAAAAAAACGGATTATAGGATCACTTTGTTGTTCATCTGTCTGTCAAAACTCTTTATCTCGGGAACGCACGGAGGTATCGAAGTGAAATTAAAACCATATACCCAGGTCTACAGTCCCTTGAAACTGTGAAAAATCAAACCTTTAAGAACGTAAAAAAGATACGGACTTTTCTCCGCAAAAAACGTATATTACGACACTCAAGGGAATCCATAGAGTACGTTCCGTTGACGTAGAACCATGAAATTTGTAAAGAACTATGTTTTGTTGTGTACAAGTAATATCGTCTTACACTACAAGTACAGTGAAAAATCTGCAAACTGTGAAGGCTATATATTATTTTTTATGATTGTATTACAAATGTACATTTGTACTTAATTAAATCATAAAAGATAGTCTTTATTTAAGCACGTATATAAATTTGTACGGAACCCTCGATGGGCGAGGATTCGCATTTGTCCGTTTTTTATGTATGTAGGTATATAGGTACTTAATTAAGCGGGCCATTCATTTATACCATAAACATTCATACAGTTGGTAATCACAAAATGAGTCACGTTCAGGGCTTAGTTTCAAGTGAAATGTCTCAGGTTTTCCCATGGCTAGTCTCAACATGTCCCCTGGGATCGATAGCTTGGAAAAACCATTAAAACAAATGAATTTATCGGCAGTGTACTACTGTAGTGCGGCCTTGGGCGAGAATTGCTCCCAATGGGACGTTTAGCGTATTTTTAGTTATTTTGAGCTTGCTGGTGTTTTCTAATGATGTGAATATTGTGAATATCAAGAAATAATATTTAAACGTAATACATACTTACACAAGTAGGTATATGTATAACCTAAGTAACCATGTACTAAAATATGTAGGAAGGATAGCGTATCCAAATAGCAAAATTACCCATTTTGTTCCCACAGGACATGATTGATAAGTACCATTCAGAAATAAAATATGTAGTCATAACTCGTAAAAGTCATTTCTCATTATGTACCTATTTCATCATTATTCCAAGAATGCAGAAAAAAATGCCTCCCTCATCTTGGAAATAACAAAACAATTTTCTTCAATTCTTACGATACGAAATTCAAGACCACAATACAAAAGAGCTCATTCACAATACGTTGACGGCCAAGAGATTATCGTCCATCTTCAGTAGGTACTATAAATATACCTTATTTAATTTCGTTTGAACAAACTATTTTATTATCTGAAAACAAACCAACCAGGTACCTACTGTTCTCAATTTTGTCTCACAATTGTTTTTTTTTGCTGTCACTATTGGTTTCAAATTCTCAACCTTAGCAATGATCAATTTCTGTTTTGTATTTGATTGGACTAATATAAAAGAACTCTTATTAGTTGTTTTTCAAAATATGTATATTTCATTTATTAAATTAGTTACAATTTTGTTCAAAGTCATTTCATTACTTTGGTATACTTTCTTGACGGAGCAACTTAAAAGACTCAAGTTAAATTACTGTATCAGTTATATCGTGGCTACAATAAGTAACGATTATTTCCTTTGTGGAAATATTTCGTGGAAGCAGATATTGACTACTTAGTTTGTAATCTAACCATATACCATTAAAAATGGTATTTCAATGAACCAATATCGATATAAAAAGTTAGTAGGTACTCTACTTTTAGTTTACTTAGAAAAGAATAAGACTTTTTTTAAAGAATAAGACTTTCCTTGTATTTTTAGAATTCTCAACATCTGTTTTCTCCATATTTCTTAGATGCAATGTTCTTTCTTAAAACCACTAAGCCATGAACTACCCCTAGAATATTCCAATAATTCTTTATTTTCCCAGGACAAGATATTTTTTTGTTTTCCAGTGGTATTCTTTTTACACTTTTGCAGTGACTGTTTATTTATTAGAAAGCAAAAACTCTTGATATATATTATTATAGTAATACGTAATTAATATTAATGTAGTATGAACAAAAAAAAACAAATTAAGGTTGACTCAACTTACTAAAATAAATCGTTTACGTTCTCGTGTCTTCACTAGCGTAATTTAAAGCGTCACATGTAGATATTTTCTTAAATAGCTTCTTAGTCCTTACCGATTCGATAGAAGAATCTCACCCCGAAGTTGCACAAATGCAGTGACACAAGTAAACATTAACAGTTAACAAACAAACAAGTGTTTAGCCGTATTAGTCGCGTACCGACATACCGACGCCAGCTGGCAGCTACATACCATGGTACCTGTTTGTTGGTAAACCTTTACTTGTTCTATTTAATAGCACATAATATGAATACCTAATTATAGTTTTGCTCTTATATGTTACTTATTTTGTTAAATGGTTATTGGGAACTAGGATCAATGTGTAATAATCGTATTTTTTTTTACTTTTACGATACTTTATATAAACGATATAACATGAAAAATATTTGGTGTTTATCGGTAAGTTTAACTTTTTTGTAATCTTTCTATAGCTGCGTACTTAGTATAAACAATTTGAATATTTAATTTATGATTAAGGTATTTTTTCTTCTTGTCTACATAATATCCTCAGCAAAATAGTCATCGGTGGAATTATTGAAACTTTTGGCAAACTGTAGGTAGGTATGCATATTTGCCTCTGCTCAATTTAGTCTGCTTTACATTTGGTTTGCACAATGCGTATTTTTACATAAATAGAAGTATCCAAGAAAGCGCAATTCGAATAATTCCACTATGAAACATTTAACTTGATTTTATGTAAGAATGTCGGCGTATTCCATCAATCATTTTGTATCATTACTATTGTCTGGTAAACATCGATTCTGTTAGTCAAACCTACGCAGCACATCTCAATAATCCTTACCAAACTTGTCGATTTCATGAACACGATACTACCGTATTTTGAAAAACGACGTATAGCACTATGTTTCTTACGTACTAAAGGTCCCTTTTGGTTAATATGGCGAAATCGCGCACAGCATCAATTGCCCAAGCGCATAATTACGATGTTAGTTTGCGCGCGCACAACTGAATGACTCATCGAGCCACGACGTATACTTGTAACCATTATTTGGTCATGCTAGTGATATATTTCTAGTTTCTAAATGGTCTTAAATAAAGTAACATTTGTCTATCGAATATACCTCATTTCGAGGTAAATCGTAAGCCATATTTCCTATGGTTCCCCAGAGGCCGGGTATGCTATTATTTATCCACTTTAAGTGAGTACGTCAGGTACGAGAGTACCTGGGTATATATATCTCAAAATGATCTAAATAAATGTTTCTGTCAGTAGACTGTAAAAAAGTAAGAGGTACGTAGTTGAATCTCCTTGGGTATTTTAAATCCTGACGTCTCATGGAAACGTCTATTTTACTACTAGTGTGTCCGCCACGCTTCTTTACGTAGTACCAGTAGGCTTTGATTTAAGTACGTAACACCTTAGCACAACCTCTGCTAGTCAAACGACCATGGCACACTTGTCCCAGTGTCCGCTGCGCCTGATACAGGATGTGCCCACGCGCTTCGAGTACTCAAATCAATGGCTGCCATTGTGCTAACGCTATCTACAGATTGATGTGGGAATATCGTATCAAGTAAAATAAAGTGAGACAGTTCGCTGTACGGGTGGGCGCGGTTCATTATGCATTACTTGCTTGGATTGAATTCATTTCCAACACGTATTAGTATTATTTTGGCGTTAGGTTCTATAACGCATGATAATAATCGGCTACAACGAGAAGTCGAAAATATGAGGGCTGAATTGACCTCCTACCGACGGAAATTCGCTGAGATGCGGACTTGCGGATTGCGGACGGCTCTCATACCAGAGTTACCTATTGACAGTAAACTACTGGAGGAGTTTAAGCGCTTGATTATCGAATCTGTTGGATCGATTATTAACTCCCGAATGGAGGGTATTATGGATCGTCTCTTACCAACAAAGCCGTGCCGTCCGCCAGAAACAGGAGCGCTGAACCCAGCGAGCCCAGCTTCAAGACCAAAGAGAACCGCTCAAAAAGTCACCGTTGCCTCTCTGGTAGCTAAGGCCAGAGCGAGCACTCCGCGGGATGTGACTGGTACGCAGCCAACTTTGCCCGAAAAGAGTCGATCTTCAGATAAGGCGCCTGATGCTCTTACAGTGAAATGGATGAAGAAGGATTCATTGCGGTCAGAAGTAAAAAATCCAAGAAGAAGAATAATAATGCTTCGACTAATGCTGCCGCTGGGGAAAAAATGCTGAGCAAACTAAGGCAAAGAAGTAGAATAAGCCTCGTCTCACTGCAGGGGCTAGGGATTCATTCTCTCAAGTTCCGACAAACGGCTTCTGGAGCAAGGACGGCTGAACTCCCGAAAGTGGATGATAAAGCCGACGAACTAGACGATAGGCAAGCCTACCAAATGCGCCACTTTGCGCATTTTGAACCTAGATGATTCAGTTACAAGAGATAATTTTACCGCTGCAGTAGTGCAAGCCAGTGGCTGCTAGTGGTGATTGCACTAAAACAGCTCCCTACAGCAAAAAGGTGTTACCGCTGTACGCTGTATGAAGCTTGGTCATACCAAACCAATGCGCTTATCACCTAACCATACTGGGCCGGTGACTTGGACGGTCTGGTGGCAATAACCGTTAGATCAGACGAGAAATCCCCCCTCACACCAGTTGAAAGAGGTCCAAGGTTTGTTGCTATTAGTTGGAGAGAATATATAGTCTTGAGGATCCACTTTTCTCCCAATCGCAGTCTAGCAGAGTTTGAAATATTTCTGGACTCCGTTGTATCAGTAGTATGTAGATGGAGACCCTGCAAACAAGATCCCATGGAACTCAATGCGCCCGCTCTTCTGGTGCGTAAGATCTGCTGCCCATTACCATGTATGCTGTCCGCCGGGACGTACGCGGTCAGCACTCTCCAAGGCGGGGCCAGCACTTGTTGGGGTTTTAGACGGTAGTCCAAGGCATTTGCCGCGATTTAGGTCGTCATACCCGCCCTGGTCCCCCTAACCAGGCGGGTTGCGTAACTGAATTTCCTCAACTTAAAAAAAAGTTCTATAACGCATAGTAAAGCATGTGGGTATGGTAAATTGATAAATTAAATTAGATATATTCTAAACTAACAACTCTCGGTAGGAATGAAAAGGTGAACCGCTTTTCGACTTTATTTCAAAACTCATAAGGTTCATAGAGGATAAAAACAACAAATTCAACGCCTACAATTGATAAACTACTTTTATCTAATATTGGTATAACAATGTCATAAGGTTTCGTTGCCATAATACATTTATTTATGTTAACAAAACAATTGAATGACATTAACTTCCTGCTTCTTCCTCCTACGTGTAAAATTTTATAGTAGCCGCAAAAACGAAACTACGCAACATAATAAATAGAAACTAATTTGAATAGTTATTGCAAACGTTAAAGATACAGGTAAATAGATTATTACAAAGTAAGAGAATATTATTGCAGAAACTACTTACGTTAACAAATTTACATGCAAGTTACAGATAAAGTGTAGTATGATCATTCGTTTGTGTAATCTAGTCAGGTTGAAATAAAAGGTAAATAGCTAAAACACGACTCAAAGTATCATGAGAGTAAACTATAATTTAAGATAAGAGGTATTTTTATGTCACGGCTAGGTACGCGTTCGTACTGAATTTTATTTATCCTTTAAAATGAACTTGAATCACTGGATAAAAGCGTTTAAGCTGCTAAAGATAGGCTCTTAAAAGCCTCCTGACTTATATTTAATACAGCTAATTAAGCGTACAATGTATTTTTAAATGCTGCGTTGGTATATAATATCTGTACATAAGTAAAGTAATACAGTTTAAGTGTGAATAATAGGTACTCAGTCCATGTAAGTATTGTTATGTATACCTACGTAATTGTAGTTCTAGTATTTGACTTGACTAACTTTGAAATTACTATTAGACTAGACTTGCGTTTATAAATTCCCATAAATGTAAAAAATACTCAAATTAATTACTTTTACTTGTATTTATGCGTGAATGAGGGCTTTAGCAACCACGTGCCTTTGCGGGATACTCGCTGGTCTCTTATTCAAGTATCTATAAATAAATTATTATGGATCCCATGTATGGCATAGGTCATGTAAGTACCCACCATCATAATATGCCGCGTATGTGTCTACAACAAAGGTCTGTGGTTGATAAGCTACATTCGCTTCATTAAAGGTGTATACAGTGTCACATGCAATTTTTTTTTTATTCTGCTCTTTTTGAACCCAGTAACTTACGAAATACCCGTTTAATAGAGATTAAAATTGAGCGTAACCCAGACTTTAATCAACGCGGCCTTAACAACCCCGGGTTTATCTAATATACGTTTTAGCACTAGCGTTTACGACCGTAATTACTAAGAGTAACTTTAATTCGCCGCGGTAAGCTAATTTTAGTCCAACTTAATATAAAAACGCTATTACTGCTTAAGCACTTGTATATTTTATTACGCAGAACAGATAGTTGTGTAAAATATTTCAAGTGCCTAGAAAAGTGTTCGTTCATAAACAGGCTGAGAGATAAATACTTAAGTTAAAGTGCGCAGAATATTAAAAAAAAACGGATCCTTTTTAGTAGGATTCTCAGATTTACGGCTGAGAATAACGTCATCACCGACGAGCAGTTCGGCTTTAGATCCGCGCACACGTGCGTCCAACAGGTGCACCGCATCACGGAGAACGTGCTGGACGGTTTATCTCGATTCCAGGGACTCAGGACCGGTGCGATCTTTCTCGACGTGGCGAAAGCCTTCGACAAGGTCTGGAATAACGGGCTGATATACGAGTTATCTCGATATACCTGACAGACTCGTACTCACCATACGAGGTTTTCTCAGGGATCGAAGCGTTCGATACAGGCTAGAGGAAACGTACTCGGACCCACACCCCGTCCCGCAAGGCTCCGTACTCTCTCCCACTCTTTATTCGTTATTCACGAACGACATTCCCAGGCACCCTAAAGTACAACTGGGGTTGTTAGCGGACGATACCGCGTTACGACTCACTGTAAATACACTTTTATCCGGCGAACACTCCAGGGGAAAATCACCATACTTAGGTCGTTGATTTAATCTTTGGCGTATCGAAGTCAATCTGGAAAAAGAACTGCGATAGTCTTTCACCGGTCTGACCGTGTCAGCATGGAGAGGCTCCGATCCAGATGTTTGACCGGCCCATCCCCCTCGACCGAAAACTGACTTTCCGTAGCCACATCAGTAGGGTACGCAACCGTGCGTTGTTCGTGCTAGGAAGGCTTGGGCCGATGATTAACAAGTTTAGTAAAATGTCACTTAGAAATAAGCTGACCTCTACAAAACTTGTGTTTGTCCAATCATGCCTTATGTAAGTGTAGCTATTGCTCACGTGCCTATGACATCGCTCAAGCCGCTTCAGGACATTTAGAATCGTTTTCTCCCTAGGACGACTGGTGCCCCGTGGTACCAGTCGAACCTCAGTTTGCACCACGACATGGGGATTAGCACCATGTATGGTTTCTTTAAGCAGACTGCCAGACTGCGTCCATCGAAAGATGGAACGCTACGATTACGGCATCCAACTCCGACACTTAGGTATTCCCGCCGGCGGGGACGTCCACCGCGCGATCGCAACGACTCTGACACATATAGTCCCTATTCGTCACGGTACCCGCCGCACACTGGGTAGTCAGTCCGACCCAGGTCGGGCCTAGCTGAGTTTCCTGCTGGACTCCTCTCAGCTAGGCTAGGTTTAGTGAACCAGCGACAAAACTCCCAGTAGTTCGATTCCACCCACACCTCAGATTCGGTTGAAACCGCTCAACCAATCTCACTGGAGCGCAAAGTCCAGTGTTCCAAACCACACGCGTGGTCGTGTCGGAGGTTTTCCCCTAGATTTTCCCCCAGGCTATTCTCCGACCGCGCACTCCTATCGTTTTATTTTGCCCGGCCTATAAAGCCACAGTCAGGTTCAAACAAAAAAAGTTAAAAATAGAAATAGGTAGATTAGTTATATAGTTTAATTATAAAAACCGGCCAAGTGCGTGTCGGATCACGCACAATGAAAGGTTCCGTACCAAAACCTTTAAAACCACTATCCAATATATTGAACTTATAAAAGTCATATCTTCATTGGAAATTCAGGGCACTTACGACCTTTTATTTGGGCAAGACGGTTTTTTAACGAAAACATAAAAACCGTAAAACCCATCTTGTCCAAACCAAAAATCGTTGAAAGTATTTATGAATGCACACCACCTAAATTTTTTCAGAAATTTAAACTTTATAGTTTAAAAATTAGAGGATGGGACACGCTTTTTATGACTTTGATAGCTAATATCTGACCAACAGTTGACGTAAATGGAATTTTTTTTAGAAACCTCCGTATCATTTTTAAAGGCCTACCCATGTAAGCCTCTAATGACTATGTGTTTAATTTTGCCCCCCCCCCCAATTAAATGTTTTTTTTTGTAATTTCCCATCACTTTTATCTGGCGGTTCATAAAATACACTTTTCATTTCATAATTGCAGTGCTTATAGTCTCCGAGTAAATTGGCTGTAACATACGGACGGACGGACAGACGGACAGACATGACGAAACTATAAGGCTTCCGCATTTGCCATTTTAGCTACGGAACCCTAAAAAGACGATCGACGTATACAGACTACGTAAAATGTAATTGAAAAAGATATAAAAGTGCAAAAATATAAAGTAGTTGACGTCGTCCAATATTTTCTTCATTGCTGTCACCACTGTTTTATCCTTATCACCAATAAACATCAAAGTATTTTCCCAGAGCATTGAGTAATTTGTTATGTAATTTTTAAAGATATGTATATTTAATGTAGCGGGAAAGTGTCGACGACAGCGGTATAAATTACCTACATCAATGGTTAATTTGGGCGCTGACAGCGAAATAATGTGAGACCCGCACGAGAGCAGCAAGCTTCTTCGGTTACAGTGACAATGCAATCAGTAGTTGCATAGCACGTGGAAAGTGTCGGAAACTCTAGATAATCAATTTAAGATGCTACTATTAGTAGTCTATTGTTTCTCGTTCGTGGGAGCAGAGGAGAGTGGTGTAAAGAGGCTGATGGGGGGAATCTCTAATTCCAATAAGGTCGAGTTTTCCCTCTGAGTTGGAAGGTCAGAATAGTAGTCGCTTTCGTAAAACTCGTGCCCTAGGCCCAAATTTTGGGATTACAACCGGGAAAATGATAGTAGGATGATGATGAGCCTATATTAACCGTCGCACTTTTGTCAGAGATGACCTTTAGCCACCTGATTATACCCTTATGCTATTAAATCTTTTTCTATGACGGTGTTCGAACTAGACACTGCTAGCGAACAGTGTTACTGTAAATCTCTAGGCCTTCACTAAGTTTAGAGCTAATGTTTTTGATGAAGTTGTACATTCGAATGTAAATACCTGGTTAGGCATGTGATTTTGGGGTATCAGGCATACTTTCTGTTAAAGGAAAATATAAGTCGGTATGTTTCATTTCGAGCAGCGGTCAAGAGGGCATCGTATCGACAATAAATTTTGCCGCCTTTATTTTATTCTTTTTATCTCTGTTTAAATCCAGATTTCCAGCCAGTTCTCATGAGTATACGTTTTTAAAGTTTTTTTATTGTTTTTAGTACCGTACAGAGTAAATGGCAAGAATTTTGGAGTGGGCCATTTTATATTTTTTATTGATAGTACTTCTTATAGACTTATTATAGAGTTCAAAAGTGTTGCCGGTTTTTTATTAAGTATCGTTTTTAAGAAATACTGTTTTGAATCTTATCTTTAATATACCACACGTTTGGAGGGGTTAATAGGATCATGCCTTGGTCTGCCGCGAAACAAAAAAAAACAATCACTTTACAGCTGACTGATGTGGTTTGTCAAACATAAGATTCAAAAAAAAATCTTGAGAAAAGACCAACACTTTTGAACTTTATAATACCGTCGACCACTCCAAAAAACTTAAGATTCCCAATTAGGATTACTTCAACATGTGCGAGTATATATAGAAACGATTGTTAATATTCTAAAAAAATACTACTAGCTACCGACCGAGTATAGATATTTTACATATTATCATACAACACAGTTATATTCTAGGATCCTCCCGGGAGATATTACCCTATTCTACTAAAATGTAATGAATATTATACATAACACCTGTTAGATGTGGAGATTCGCATCAATAGCGTGGCAATTGGAAGCCTGAGCCAAGTCACGTGTTTTCAAATCATTAAATAACAAACAATTCAATCAACAAACGTGTCACTAACACTGCTAACACCTAGAATGCTTCTAAGCGAAAAAGCCATAACTAACAATTAAATTTGTACTGTAATAAGACATTTTGGCTTCGTTGGCGGCACATACAACGTCAGGCGACCCAAATACGTAACCCAATTGACATTTGAGCTCATAAACTATATTCTAATCTAACTCAATGCCAGCGTCATTCATAACACGTAGCGTAAAGAGACATTTCCCCTGGGAAATAAGTACGCTTGACGATTGGCTTCGACATATACGAAGTGCAACGTTGTTTATTGATATCTTTCTGGAATTAACTTTAAATAGTATGTAATTAATTCAAGTTTGTCCTCTTGTGCAAACCGAATGGAGTTGGAGTATGAATTGTTTGAGATTAATAGGCACCTACTTACCCTGGTTCAAGCACGCGACAGTCGTGAATTCGAATACCGGCTCGTATTAATTAGTTTTTCAAAATTTATATATATATGTATATTATCTACGAAATATAATTTGATATTTACCGTTAGTTTCCGGTGACGGAAAATATAACGAGGAAACCTGCATACCTCTACGAAGAAATTCAAAGGTAAGTACATATTTATGTGAAGTCCGCAACCCGCATTGGGGCAGCGCTAGGACTACTACCCGATCCCTCTATCAATGAGAGGAGGCCTGTGCCCAGCAGTGGGACGTATATATGGGTTGACGATGATGATGAATATTAGGCGTATATAAATTTTGTTATATGCACGGTAATAATTAACATTTCATATGCAAAGAAGATACGTATAATAAACAAATGTCACAGGGCCTAATTTATTTCAGTTTCAATGGCGAGTTAACTTGCGATATTATTAATAATCGTAAAACGCTAATTAATTAGGCTTGATTATAAGATAACCTCCGTATTATGAATATATTGGTGTGCGTTTCTAATCTTCGGTTATAGCTTAAAAACAAACGAAAATATTTGATATTCGCTTTTCTAGCACGTAGCACGAATATAAGTAGTAGGCAGGTATTTTATTTCTGTTTATTTTTTGTACGTGTCACGAATTTATTAAACACTTTATACATCGGAAATTAGGAAATTCTGTAAAATTAATTTGTACTAGCTGCGAAATTAATAGTTTTGTTTATACTCACTTAGTGAAATTGATTACTCACCAGTCCAAGGTACTCCAAAAGTGGTTCCATATCTCAACTTCGTTACTTCTACATATAATACGTCAATACAATACCCACCTTCTGCACTTCGTGGTAGCGTCAAGCCAATAAATTGCTTTCATATATTTTTAAGTCCCTCTGTTATGACGAGAATCGTCAAGGTTCTTATTGTATAATTAAGGCATGTTTTAAAGGACTTATCCTCAATGGATTAAGATTTGAATATGCAAACATATATCACTATGTTTGCATAATCAAATCTTAATTCAGAAAACTTTAATTTCAGGTATTGAATTAACCCCTTATAATCATTTTAGTGGGTCAGTCGTCATTGTTTGAATGTAGTAGAAAAATACATCAATAATTGTATAAGAAAATTTAAATCCAAATATTAGTTTCATTAATATCGTTACAATGAAATGGCTTTATGTTGGTATATTATATATTCCCATTGGTGTTTTTGCTCTATTATCGATAATTTGTATCTAATTAATAGGTTATCGGACCACACACAGTGTAGTTACCGCATTATATCCGATAGCTCGTTTTATGATTCAATTACCTATCAACTCGATTAAACTTGCCGCCTTAATGTGATTTATCTATAAAACAGTATTACGTGATCTTGAAGGAAAGTGAAGACTTGCAGCGATACTTTAAACATTTCATTTCTTTGACTGAATTGTATAATGACTGAAACTCAAACATTTACTTGTCTTAATAAAAAATAACTACTTAAGCATGTTACTGCAGACAATCTGTTTTTATGTAACAATTATAATAATTAACACATTTTTTAAAAACTTATATTATCTATCGTAGGCAAAATCTTGTGAATTGCTTTTTTCGGTTTTTATCACATTGTTATTATACTTACGTCCTGTACTTTTGTACTTTACGAGAAACTTAAGGGAAGCAGGTTAGCACTTACCTAAACGTTATTTTGGGAACGCATTTCTTAAACACCTTTCTTCGTGTTTAATATACATACATAATAACAATATTCACATCATAAAACCATACTTCACTTAAGTCACCTAAAGTCCTAAAGAATATTTGTATTCATTATAAACTCGAATATTTGAAAACAAAAACTTCCGTCAAAACAAGATAAAGGTCCTTGCAATATTCTTAGAATCATATTCTAAATTTGGATTTACGGATGTTTTATTCGCTTAACTTGCCAGTTGAGTCCAGTTTATAACCGTGGTTACTTTTAATTTTATACCTACTTGTTTAGAATAACATCTATAAGCTGTAAAATGGGTCAGCAAACAGTAAAATAATTACCGAATTAAGTT
This sequence comes from Epiblema foenella, assembly GCA_963556455.1. Lineage (NCBI taxonomy): Eukaryota > Metazoa > Arthropoda > Insecta > Lepidoptera > Tortricidae > Epiblema > Epiblema foenella. The sequence continues at coordinate 25,843,338 of OY747096.1, read as the reverse complement.
TTCCTTTCTTTATTATGGAGTGGACTGGATTATTTCAGTATGTTCCAATTCCAAGTATTTTGTTTCACAACAAAATTCTGGGTTACGGGTGTCTTAATATCCCTTTTGGATAAAAAATCGCATAAAACTGGATTCGCACTTAAGTGTATTAAGCATTAAGCTGACGTTGATTCCTCTAATGTAAACATGGCTTTACAAACAGGTATAAGAATTCCTTAAAGTTATAAGCACAGTAAACATGCTGAAGCTTTTGCCTTTTTTGTCAAGGTCGCCATCAAACTATGCAAATAAACGATGTTGTATGAATAGTTACGCTCACAGTTACAGCATCGGTATTCTATTATCACGTTTTTTGTGGGCGGTTAGTTATTAGGGTTTCGGGATCAATGTATACTAGAGTGAGGTCACTTAAAGTCGTTGTCAATCGTATAGCACTGAGCATGCAAGCAAACCTAGTTTATGCAGGTATAGGTAGGACGTGTCCCTAGATTACTGTTTCATGTCTTTGTCGTTCTATTTTTTAAAAATGAGAGGAAAAAATGGGGGATATTCCTATAGCATGCCGGGGACGTATTATATTTTGAATCTCTACTTGGGTTCCTGTATTCTAAATCCAATGATACATTTATCATTAATATTTCGCCTCTTTTCTCTCTGGTTCCATTTGTCTCGTAGGCTTCTTAAACTCAGTTCCATAGAGACAGGTATACCTTTTACGTAGGCCATGAGGGCAAAGCCACAAACGAAATCTAGTATTATAATTAAATAGAAGATGAATCATCGACAATATCAAACGAGACATAAACATTCAGTGCTCAATAACGGGCCATACACTGCGACGTCAAACTGCATGTTGTTACAGTTGGTATTCTTATGGTGTACTGGAGCCCTGGGCCGTGGCATTACGTCATTGTGCTGTCAGCTCAAAAATATGTAAGCAATTTTGAGTTTTATCTGCCAGACATAAGGCTCACATGTTTGCGTTTATGAACGTAACTGTTCCAGTAGCTAGTTATACTAACGCATTTTAAAAAGACTTGTGTTCTGAACACATATGTTTATACAACATTCTAACTATGACGGGAATATACAAAATAACCAACAACCTACACATCTGCATTACCTATGGCTGTTAATGGTACCATCATACATATTTCTTGTAGCAGAATATTTACACAGGTAGTACCTAACAATTTATCTTCTATCCTTTTGTAAACGTGATAGTTATAGTAAATCTGAGTGTTTCCGTGACCTATATGATAGGGATTAATATTTTATTGTACAATTATAAATTGGCTATCGATGTGTGGATTTAGGTTAAACAAAAAATATGTATCGAATTGTAACTTGCTTCGCATCTCACATCGAACGGATAATTCCAACCGCGGAAATCAAAATATACCCACTATTCCGTTAACAATGCTAAATAGGTCATTTCGTATGATTTAGAACACATGTTCCACAGGAAATTTAAAACAGAAAGTCACTTAAAAAAAAACAAATTTACTTTTGCGGTCGGAAATCGCTGGACCACTTTTATCGGAGATGGTTAGGTTGAGATCAAACGAATTACTAAAGTTTGTAGCATTAAGTTGAAACGGCACACTCATCCGTCAAACGAATTAACCTTATCCAAATCGGTCAAGCGTAGTGTTTGATTTATACAATTGGTTCCGTATAGATGATGTCATTAAGCTTTTGACGAATCGGTAAGGTTTAGATAGTTGCTCGAGAGTTACTTTGGGCATGGTGTGAACAGACTATGTCGCTTGAACATACAAGTGCGATAGAGAGGCAGTTATTTTGTGCCCGCTACCACATGATGGAACTGTCGTTGATAAGTGCCGGAGTAGCAGCGTCTCAAAGTTAATGAAGCCTCTAAACATAAATAGCCTGAAACGATCCTCGATTATTATTAGTACGTTCGATATCGTATAAAAATAATGAAAAAAATTGTACGCTTTCTCCAAAACAGGCGGTCATCAAAAGGTATTTAATCCAGGTAGACAAATATAGGATTGTGAGGAACGTACATTCAATGATTGAACTATAACAAGTCAGGCTAAAAATAATAACCAGACGTAGACAGTGGCGAACGTACAGCTAAGAACCAGCTGTGGTAGAAAAGGAAATGGCCTGGTGTCCTCAATAAATATTTTTAAAAAACAAAGTAAAATTAGCTAAAGCGTAACCGAACGAATCTTAGGTTAAGCGATGCTTACCGTGATGCAACGGCCTAAGAATGGGGGGTACTAATATCGATGGAAAAAAATTAGAGAAACTTGTTGGGGACAAAAATGGGATCGTCCTATGATTGACGATATCTATAGCACTTGGATATTACCTTAGTTTTTTTTTTAATTATTTCGGTATTTGTTTGATTCGGAAGCAGTTTTCAGATAATCTTGGATAAAAATTTTGATAGACCATGAGTAGGTAGAAATGCATGGTCTATCAAAACTTATCCATTCATTTTTGTGTACGAGTATGTCTTTAAATAAATAACTCAAATAATTTTTCTTTTTGTTTACAGGTAAGGATTTGGCGACGGAACTTATAAAACAGCAATCAATACATCTGGTAATGGCAGATTTGTCTTCTCAAATTTCGACCGTGTCTTCTCAACTTTCGATTATATCTTCTCACTTTCAAACGATATTTTTTCGAACATCAACTCACGAATGCAATTACGATGTATTTCTATTGTATCGACTGCTTCCATCACTATACCCCATAATGACCTATATCTTCAAAAAACACGCTTCCTCAAAGCACAACGAAGCACTGTTGTGTTGTAGCATCGAGCCGAGTTCGGTATTTAGGGCAATGACACCGTAACTTCGAGCAACAATACATTTTGGTTTTATGTTAATTTTTGGTTCTGCAATTAGTGTACAGTGAGTTTGGTTGGGTCACCTGTCATGTCGACTGAAACTTGTCGATGCCAAAATTAGGACACCTTGATCACCAATGAAAAATATACCCATATAGCCTCGCCCGGCTGATTAATTATTTATACAATGTCAGTCAATGTTATTGATAGGTTTGATAACATAACATACAATTGTTCTATCACTTTTATATCTCTAGAGATATAATAGTGATAGAACAATTGTAGTGATAGAACAATTGGAGTTTTTGTGCCTATACCTCCTGCCAAATAAATTTAGTCAAATAGTGTAATAGAATCTTGATTTCAGTTGAGGTGCTCGCCCGACATTTCTTAACTCCCGAATACCTATTGTGTATTGATGTGACGACAAATCGATAGGAACGAATTACGTCCTTAAGTGCCGGGTGCTGGTATTCCGTATAATATGGTGTACAAGCATGATAAAATAATATACTGCGCTAGGTATGGCAATCTGGTACATCGCTTAGTAGTGTGTGTGACACGACCTACGTCATCAGCCTTGCATCAGCCTGTCGACGGTAGGTCAATCAACTTTTTCTTCTTGATATTATGTCTCGTGAGCGAGCAGACAACAGTAACCGAGATTCTTGGAAAAATGTTTATAATCTGGACTACAATCATATTCAAGAGATGACTCATGTCCAAATTGATTGATGTTCACCGCTAAAACTCATATTTGGTAAATTTAAACCCTATAAAATTACAGTTTTAAATAGTGACTCAGGAGACGTAACCATGGTAACGAGCAGCAAAGAATAGTTGATCCACCCGTATACGGACTAAGTGTTAGTGTGTTGTCGACAGTGCCGTATGGTCGTGTCACGATCCGGATTGTCAGACCTTACTTTCTTAGATCATGGTGTACAAGTACATACTGGCATTTTTCTTTTCATAAAAATGTAGTTTCTCACACAACTCACACTCACATTCACTTACGTCACACTTAACACATACTCTCAAATAGATACTGACAGTAGATAATTGATACATGGCCGTAGTGATTACGAAATACGATGGGATCAAGTGTCAAAATTGACAACACAAAGCTTATGCTGATTGTCAATTTGACAACAGTCATTATAGAGGTGGAATGTAAATTTATCTTGGTTTTCGGACGAATGACAGCGGTAATAAGTTTTGGGAGTCAAGTTTTGTTCAATTCTGAAATTATTCGAACCAGGAGCGAGTCTATCAGTTTGTCAATCATAAATTCTGTTGCTGGATTTAAGAACGTTACATTCTTTAACTTAGATCGAGAGGTTACACCACGAATCTTCGTGTGAAGTTTGGCGATATTATGAGCCCAGAGTAAGTTACTAAGTACAACTTGCAATCACGTGTGCTCATTGAAATTCAGAAAGTCGAAGAACACTTAACAACTCCATCTTTCATTACATGCTGGGCAATGGGCATACTTTCCGTTTAATGTGTAAGAACTAAGAACTGATTTTGCTCGCGCTGCTAATTGTAACGTTGTTGCCTACATAATTTCAAGTTACAACACATACCTTGAACACTTAAGAGTGTAATAAAATCGACAAAATCACAGGTTTCGGTAAATTTTCACTTGCAAAGCAAACAAATTATTTTGACCAAAGATGGCCAGGGTTACGTCACCTGCCCATCAATTTGACACGGCGATTATCAGCACTTGAGGTCGAGACGCGGACACATAGTCTTGTCTCAAGGACGACGCATGATGATGTATGATCATTGACTTTTTAAATATCCACTTCACATCTACTTTTACTTTACAGTTTAAGCAAATATGCAAGTAGGTACGCGAGAAATTGATACAATCTAGAAATGGCGATGATTTCCTACGGAATGAAATATAGTAATGTTCCTCAAAAATTGGACCAGTAGCCATGAGGACTAAATCTGTTAGGTTGTTAGGTCACGTTATCTTATTGGCTATTTACAAAAGTTGCACGCAACCATAAAAAATTAAGTTAGGTACTGCTTTATTGATATTTTATTGTGTAGCTGATTTCTTTCGCGGCTAAGGCGTTTCAAAATTGAAATCGTAAACATAACAATGCGCAACATTGCCACAATAAAACACCTTTGTCGGTATGCATAATATTTTTTCTTAATTTTTATTGCAGCCTCCATTCGCGGTCGGTCGTGTGGCCAGTATTATTCAATTACGTTTTATGGTTGCCAAGTGGCAACACTACTTGTGGAATTGTGCTTTGATTTATCGCTTCGTTCATTCTCAGCTTTTATTGTAGCGAGTAACCCCAACCGTTAGAAATACGTTGAATGTAGAAGGTATTACGCGATATCGGTTGATGCGATTATAGATTTTTGAGGGGACCTCGAAGAGCCGCAACTGGCCCTACAGAGAGCCGCGATTTGCCAGTCCCTGAACTAGCTGATCATATACCTTATCATGATTCTTGCCGACACATACCGCTATCTTAAAAGGTCAAGCGCTTCCCGCCAAAAATCTGACAGCTGTCACAATATCAATAAACATGGAATGCGTAGCAAAACGCAACAAAACAGTGATTTCGTCACCACGCCATCTGCCACCAAATCACCCACGACGACCACACCAGCAAATGACCCCAATCAAACAATAGCAGCCCTTAATACTTAGACAATAAGGCTTTCGAATAATGTCATCTAACAATGATCCTTCTATAGTCTAGACAAAGTTATTTTGTGCAGTTTGCGACGTCGCTGTCACTATCCAATGACGCAAAGTTGGTACGTAGATTCTTTAGTTTAGATTTTAGTCACGCGTATTTACAAGCTTGTTTTGTAATTTATAGTGCTGTCGTAATGTGGACAGTGGCTTATTTTTACCGATTGAAGTTTGGATTGCGCCTAATTTGAATATTGTCTATATTATTAATGGATGCCATTACTAGTTAATATGCCGTTTGCATTTAAGAGATTTGACAAATGGCTATAGCTATTGAGTAACTATGTATGTATGTCAAATTAGGTCACAGCTAATTTGAGACTAATGTGTATCTTCATAATATAGTCAGTATGGTTAAATATTTTGACTTGACAAGCTAATACGTGTTTGAAACAGTATTTTTATTAAATTCTAACGGAAACAGTTGCATCCTGAAAGAATCCGAGAATCGGTCCGCTTGCTACTTAATCTTAATTTAGCGCAAGATCAAGTTTTTTGTTGAAGCGATTACCAATTATAGTCTCATTTTCCAACCCAGATGAGAATTTAGACCCTATTCGTATTAGCTTCCGTGTAGCATTGCACTACTAAAACAAATGCTGTGCACAAACTAAAACGGACTTAAGAGTCCGTAATACAAAATGACGTACTTTTTATAGGGAATAGTTACATATAAAAGAAGAAGTCCTAACTGACTGACTCATCAACGCACAGCCGAAACTGCTAACGCTAGAGAGTTGATTTTTAACACAGTCTGTTAGGTTTATAACGTAGGCTAGGGATAAGAAAGGATTTTTCGAAATTCATCCCCCAAGGGATGAAAGTTGGTATGAAAACCCGTATTTATTGAAGTAAGAGATTTGAAATTTTATATATATAGACTCTCTGTTTAAATATATTAATGGCGTAGTTCAGCCTTATTCTAAATTGCTCCCCTAAAGGGGGAGAAGTGGGTACCAAGTTTTTACGGGGAGGAAATCTTTTACGAAGTGAGAGATTTAAAACTTCGTATATAGATTCTCTGTTCAAATAATGAGTCCAGTCTGTTCTGTACAACAAAACATATTTCAGCATTTTTCGAAATTTCTCCCCTAAAGGGGTGAAAAAGAAGTTCCAAGTTTGTGCGGAGAGCACATCTTTTTTAAAGTGAGAGATTTAAATCTTCGTATATAGACTCTCTGTTTAAATACAAGAAAACATATTTCAGCGTTTTTCGAAATTGCTCCCCTAAAGGGGTAAAAGAGAGGTTCCAAGTTTGTGCGAGGAGCAGATCTTTACTTTTCTTAAAAAGCGATATGGGTGTCGTCTTCGAGGTTCCTCGGGGTGCCGATTACGAAAATTACATGCATTTTCAAATCAAAGATGGAGGACATTTATTTTTCTTAATTATCGATATGGGTGGGTATCAACGTCGAGGTTCCTCGAAGTGCCGATTACGAAAATGACACGCATTTTAAAATCAAAGATGGTGGACATTTATTTTTCTTAAAAATCAATATGGGTGTCATCTTTGTGATTCCTCGGGGTGCCGATTACGAAACGACATGCATTTTCAAATCCAAGATGGCGAACATTATTTTTTTAAGTCGATACGGGTATCATCGTCTAGGTTCCTCGGGGTGCCGAGTACGAAAATGACATGGATTTTCAAATGCAAGTTGGTGGACATTTATTTTTCTTAAAAATCGATATGGATGTCTTCTTTGTGGTTCCTCGGGTGCCGATTACGAAAATGTCATGCGTTTTCAAATCCAAGATGGCGGACATTTATTTTTTCTTTTGAGTACCTAGTTTTTCACAAAAGATTAACAGCATCAGACAACTGACAGAGAAGAATAGACCCCATTTACACTTTTGTAATCATCTAAAATCTACGCGGACGAAGACGCGGGCGGCCGCTAGTATAATATATAATGTTGGTGACTTTATTCTGTTATGAATACATTTGCTTTTGAACTTCTAACTAAAATAGACTTGCACACTTTTGAAAATTCAGTCTGGGTGTATAATATCTAAAAGGATAATATACTTATATTTTGGTCCTTTTTTTATAGGACAATTATAGAGAAAATAGACTTCCTTATAAGCTGCGGAGGTTCAATAAACCGAATACGTGTGAAAGTTCTTTTAAGTGTACTGTCTAACATACCTAAGCATCGGTCGTCGATATATAACTAAAACTAAAAAATAGTTTATCGAAATATAGGTATGTCTGAAGAAATGCATGAGAAAGATTGAACTGAAGACGCAGTTGATTTAGATTTCAGGTCTCGCAAACATAGATGGCCAGTTCGGGCTCTAGGTTACGAGTGCATCTATCGCTGGACTCATTATTTGAACACACCAAGGTTACATCACTTACATCGTCCATTCTTCTTCCGAAATCAAAACGATAATTAACACCTGGCCTTGACAGTTTTGAGTGATGACCGCTCGAGAATGAAGATCGCGAACCTGAGGTCAGCGAGGTTGAGCAATGTGACGGGGCTGAGTCGTGGATCATGTTAGACTTGCCGTGAATATTCAATTTACTACGTCTCATTCAGCCTATTCACAAAGCATTACGTAAAATAAATGTGGATTCAACATTGTGATTCCTCTCATACCTACGTGCTACATACGAGCATATTATTATAATAATAACTCTTTTTTTTACCCTGATTGTATAAAGCCACAAGGCTGGGCCCAATAAAGCGATAGGAGTGCGTGGCTGTGGAGAGTGGCCTGGGGAAAATCCAGGGGAAACCTCCGACACGACAACGCGGGCGGTTTAAACACTAGAATACTCTGAGTTTATGCTGAGATTGGTTGAGCGGCTTCAACCAAATCTAAGGTGTGTGGTAATAATAACCTTGCTCTGTAGGTAGATATATAATGTTGAATTGGTGCTGAGAAAGGTTGCCAGAACTCCCGAACATGTGCTGTATTGAGTAGGGGACCTACATTTGTCTCACTCAATGACGGATCACGCACTATGAAGGATTCCGTACCAACACCTACTTGTCTACATTTATAACCACTATACAAAACATTGAATCTAAAAAGGCAGTATCTTCATAGTGAAGTCAGTTTTTCAGCGAAAACTCAAGAACCGTAAAACCTATCTTCTTCAAACCGAAAGTCGTTGAACGTATTTATTAATGTACACCACCTCGATTTTTTTTAGGATTTTAAACATCGTAGTTTGGAAATTAGAGGGGGGGGGGCACTTTTTATTACTTTGACAGGTTATATCTCACCAACGCAAATTTTTTTTTTCTTTCTGTCTTTCTTTTCTCAACGGTTGATTTAAATGGAAAAGTGTTTTGTAAACCTGCATATTCTTTTGTAAAGGCATAATAGACGGATACCGCACAAGACTATGTGCGTTGAATTTTTTTTTCATCCACCGTTTACGTTTATGCGTTTATTGCGTTTATGCGTTTGTATGGAGTGCCTCCACTATAAGGGTTCTGTTATTGCCATTTTGGCCATGGAACCCTAAAAGGCCTTGAATTGTTACGCTAATCGAATACGTTAAACGGTACTAAATATTCTATAACACCAAACACAGCGTTTTGTCTTCCTTAATGTGTCAAATACTCAGAAAAAACATTACAATACTGTTGAAGTGCCGCTTATCTCACATTATTCAAAAATGCCGTATGTGCACTAAACCTTCAACCGTAAATATATCTGTTTAAGTTAGGACTGTTCTTAATAGCCGAATAAATAGGGAAGGGCTTAATACTCAAGTTTTAAATTGACACTTAAGTCTTTTTACTGCTGAGAGTGTAGATTGTGACGAACTGCTTAACATTCGGGACTCGTGCGCATTCCTTTACGATCTAGCTGCCGACGATCTATGTATGTACTTACTGCATCGGGAGTTGACAATGCGGCGGTATGTTTTATGTGGCATTATTTTGAGATTGAATACATAATAAAGCCATAATTTTTTTCTGAGTTATAGCGGGATATTTTAATTCAATTTGGGTAAATTGTTTATCGTTGTTTACTTTTAATCTATGGGTAGAAAAAATTACTTTCATTCTAATGTATGTACATATAACCTATTTTGTCGTTCCGTACTTTTTGCTGTGTCATTTTCTTTCAATATTTTTTGTTACGATTTTTAGGGTCCACTTGATATCGGCATCAGCATTATGAAAGGTGTAAAGTCGCAATCAGCACAACCAGATTTTCACAAATATCTCAACACGACTATTGTCAAGAATGCGTGTTCGCACGCTGAAGAGTAGGTTCAGATCAGGGATGTAACAGATGTGGTTTTATCGGAACCGGAAGCGGAACCAGATTTTTTAAATTTGATATATCGGAACCAGAACCGGAATCGGAGCCGGAACTGAAAACGGATGCGGAACCGGATGCGGAGCCCGAGTGATAGATGGATAAGATGTTAAGGGCAGGGCAGGTCTAAGTCTATTCTAAATAAAAATTGTAAACCTATTTGTTTTTGATGTAGGTACGCCGCTCATTTCTCCCCGCTGCGCTGCTTTGTAATCGAATATAACATCCGTTTTAAAAATAACAGAACCGGAACCGAAGCGGATGTTTAAAACCAATCGGAAGTTCCGACTTAACGGAACCGGAACCGGAGCTCTGTTACATCCCCGGATGCATTCATTACTACCTAATGATATTTTGGATATAAGTACTACAAACAAGTTCACAATGGAGAAAGTCCTAATGATATTTGAAAGAAACCGGACATTAAAGGAATGGGTTTGAAATTTTTTGATGACTAGATCTCTAGGGCGACGTACGCCTTGGTAAACTTTGAATAGTTCAATTGTTGTGTGTTATTTAGACTTACCGGTGCATGCATATGCTAAACGAATTACAAGAAGAATAGTTGCTGGATATATCACAGTATAAAGTAAAGCTCAGTTTCAATCAATATGCCTGCAACATTCCTCGATTGAGTCAGTAGCGCATCTCCCAAACTTGTAAAATCTGATTAATTCTCAACACGCTTCTACCCGTCGTCTTACAATGCCTTAATTCCCATATGTAAACTACTTCACAAAAGGTCAACAAATCGACGATCGTTGACATTCCACGGAGCTATTCACGCATTTGTACCTATTTTAGTGTCCCAAGAACACATGTTGTGGTGACTCATTTTCCGTGGCCCCAAGTGTGTGTTCTGTTCTAGTTGTTTTAAATTCGATACTGGTTGGAATTTGGGTAAAACTTTATTTGGATTACACATTGTTTTTTCGGGACTTGTTGTGGTAGTTGCAAATTGGAATCAGGTTTTAATTTATTTTTTGGTTGGCAGTTTGAAATAGATTACAACTCATTATTAGAGATGATCAGACGATATTGTTATCTTGTCTCTTTTTTATTTTTATATAAGGTGATATTTGTCAGTACATATACTAATGTGCCTAACTGTCACTGTTCACAAACACGTGTGTTTAAACCGTTTAGTAAAATATAGTTTTAAACATGACTTATAAAAGTTTAAATTGATACTTAAGGGACGTTCTGACTTTATAAAAAGCTCTAAGAAAGGAAGTATGAGGACACTACCCCCTTTTCACGCAAAATAGTAGTTTGTCGAATTGCGAAAATTGTCAAGTATCACTAACCAAATAACTACAAGTACACTAGGTGTGTAGGAACATTCCACTATTAGTCGGAACTTCATGACCCGTCGTTTTTGTTTGCCAGCAGATCGGTTTCAATAGCAAAAAGCAAAGTCGTCACGCAACGTATTCCGTTATTCGGTCGTAGTCGTAGTGAGGAACCAACCTGCCATGTGCCTTTTCTTGAAGCAAACAACAATAATTTATCTAACTTATTATAATCCTTTCTTTGTTTTTCTGAGTAACGTGGTACTTAATGTGCAATATATTTCATACTTAGTTCCGATGCGGAACAACGGATGATTAATTTTTATTGCTGTTTAACATGGAATGTAAGGAACTAGCACTTATATTCTGCTGAGTAACATATAATGAATGAATCCTCAACGCTTCCCCAGAATTACGTCATCATGATGACGCATGTAGGTAAATAAAAGGCCAAAGTTAATGGAAGACTCCAGAATGCTTTGAAGTAATATCTACAGAAATAAGAGTTACTTTCGTTTAACTAACAACAAATAATAGATGCAGATTACCTGACGTGTCCTAAAAGTTCTCATAATACTGATTGTGTATGAACCATTTTCATTCAATAAAAACCGCTAAGTCAATTCGTCTAAAGCACCAGAAACCTATCGGTTCCGCCATTGGGCAAGACACAATGTACTGACGGGCTGACGTTCACAGTTACTCGAGAAAAATGGATGTCAACTTTGCCGTGTGACCTTACCCTGTTGTTAGGAACCTTGCGAGTCCACGAACACTTTTACACCCAATTCTTACAGTCGATTTTTGATCAGCAATAGCATTACAAAAATGCACCGACTTGACACCTAGATATTAGTTAATTTTGAATTTCAACCATATCTGATCGACCTAAAATTGGTTTTAGATTGATAGGAAAATGATGCGTTGAAGAGTACGTTATACGATTTGTGCTATATTATTTTTGGGAACTTTTGTCAACTGAACAGAGTTCAAACTTGTCTAGCTAAACCACCTAAACGCGGTCTCAAGTTAACATGTCGCGGAGTGATGTTGTAAATTTGAAGTATTTGAATTGAATAACACTGCGTTATGATTTTTAGGTTGCGTGTGATATTACAATATATTTGTAGCGTTTTATTGGTCATAGACTTTTATATGTAGGATAAATGCATGGCAAAATATTAAAGTAGGTATGGTCTTAGTCTACGGGAAACGTGTTACCTTTATTTTACAATTTAGTTCCCATATAATTGTTGAACAAAATTAATAACTATCTGTTAATTCTAATTACACCTAATTGAAAAAGTTATCAAGTACATATAAACCGCTGCAATTACATTTTTAGAGTCTTGTATACTTTCATTTAAAGCAAAGCGATATTCTTTTATTTAAAATACAGGAAATTTTATAACTTTGAAGCCAAAGATTTATTTTTGAAATAAAGTAGTGTAAATCATATTTCAGAACAAAAAGTGGCACAGTATCCATCATGGCGCGGACGGTAAACATTTCAATCAGAACTTACAAAATTCTCTTACAGCGCACCGTCGAAGTTGCGGTAAACAACATGCAAACTTTATCACATACTCGTATTGTGAAGTTTGAAATGTTGTGGTGTTGATTCAGTTTTGCTCGTTTCATGTTGATATTATCAAGCCGCCGTCTCCCGGCGAAAAAAAAAAACAATAACATTCTTTTGTAATGACCCCGGGGATCCCAGGGACCGGCAGACGACGGGTTTCTTCACCGATTACGCAAGTTATTGGTACTTGTCAGCTTCTAGGTTCTGATATCTGAATATTAAGTAATAATAACTAACTACCTACCTATGTAGGAATCACTTATAAATTTCGGATTCTATTACTTTTATCGATATTTCACCACGAGCAATCGGTAAAATAAAGATTACATTTCTTTCATTTCACAGAGACAGTTGTAATTTGAAATTCACAATGTTGTGATTTAGTATTTTTTTCAAGAACATCCGAAAAGGTACTTTGGATTATACATAGTTTCAGTATATTTATCTGAATAATTAGACGATTTGGTAGTTCAAACAAAATAAAAAATATATATTTTTACATTACTTACTAATAAATAAATTCAATAAACAAAATACTCGGAAAATATCACGCTTGAACTCAACTTTCCTATTTTAAAGATTTTGAAACACATAAAGACACAGATATGGACGCTGTTTGACCATAGAAAAGTCGTGACGTCACTAAGTTGCAATTTCCCGAATACCAACAGAGCGTCTTTGACGTTTCATAAAAAGTGAACACTCCAATTATAACGGGAATGTGTAAACTGAGTACCTAAATGTATAAATGATTACCAAAATGTACCTACGAACTCATTGTGGCCTGTGGCTTCTCACTGTGAGTGCACGGGTCCCCGGGGTCGTCTGAAAGCTTCTACGCGGGATACAATTCGAAAGAGTGAACAAAACAACGTGATATTCTTCCAGTATTGCCGTTGTCAAATGGGTTAATGAAGCATTTCCCAAAGTATGCATCGTAATACTAGATGGGCCCTGAAACATTCCTATGTTTCAGGGCCCAGGGGAAGATACGGAAACGCCCCGACTGACGGACGAAACTTTTTGTTTATTTTTTTTTGTACAAAAATCCCTCCCTAATATGTATATGGCCCTTTCTTTCTTAATAAAAACCGAGACGTGAGAATTTGGAAGTTTTTGTTAGGTGGGTCGCGGACCTGTCAACTTTGGGAACCACTGGGTTAATGCATATTCAGTTTTTAAAACGAAACGTTAAATTATTCTAACGTAATCGTTGTATCGAACATTACAGCAGAGGTATCCCTGTAATAAGTTGCTTGAAAGAGATCGCTTTCAATGCTAATAGGAATATTTTACCGAATTAATTTCTCGTTATATTTTATATTATTTGTATAAGTATAAAACTTCTTACTTTTATTGCCCGAGTGAAATTTCTCTGCTTCAGTTTCGACAAAAATGCTGTATGTCTGGATTTATGGAGTTTCGGTTGATACAAGTCGTATTTTTTAACAGATTCTCGTGAAATTTTGTGAGCAGTTTCAATAATTATATAATTTTTTTTGCCGAGTTAGTTTCTAGATATTTTCAAAAACTTTATTTGCAATGATTTTGTAAATTTCTGCGGGCGAATTTCGGTTTGTTCTATAGATCGCATTTCTCAACCGATTCTCGTGAAATTTTGTGAACAAGTTCGATAAGTATATAGAATTTTTGTCAAATCAGTTTGTATCTATTTTCAAACAAAAGAACACTCGCGAGCTCTACAGCTCACAGAGCCACTAGTATCAGATTGTATTTTTGTTTTGTGTAGCCATCTAGATGTTGCATTTCTTAAGATGGACTATATTGTATAAAAACCACACTCTATAGAGTTAAAAACAATTGGCCCATCTTTGCTAATGTGTAAGTTTGTAAAACGGCTCTAATTATTTCCATAAGATTTAGATACAACCCCCCACAGTTTCCAACCTGCATTGGGCTAGCATGGGAATTGGTTAAGTACTGCCCGTTTCCTCTTTCCAGTCAAAAAAATATTTAGTCATAGCTAGGTCTCATTTCCGAGAAAATCCGTATCCACACACAACGCCGAGCTCGGGTTTTGAAGCACTTGTTATATAAATGTTTATATCACGACAGAAAATACCTCGCAGTCAAATATGAAAAACAAGCTTCCGTGATAGAATGCTCGTCATTTATGAAACCAGTGTGTAACTACCGATTATTTTGCGTAAGCACTTTAAGACATTGGGTTCATGCGGTACACGTGAAGCTGCTGCATATAGGTAGTCATAGTCACCCAAGAAAGTGATCTACCATGTACACCTGGACCATAACACACAAATAATAGTAGACCATTGATTGACTGATTATTTCAAAGAAACGCTTTCTACATGTCTTAGGGCACAACCGAAAAAACATCGGTAGAAGGATAATGATTTTTGTTGGTCTGTAGCCTGTAGGTGCAATAACAACAACAAACAACAAATACTCTTTATCTACACCCATTACTAAATCCTCTTTAATGTGCTCAAAAAGTGTACGTAAGGACCAGCTTTACAATATCGCGCCGGCCCGGGGCGGAGATGGCCATAATAGCATTGAATACGGTATCGTTATGGCCATCTCCGCCCATAACGATACAGGCTCATGAACACAAAAGCCTTCAACGGGCTCACGCTCGAACTCACTATACTTGCAACACATGAAAGAGGATTTAATATATGGATGTAGATAAAGTAGTGTATGCAATTGTACGTAATTAGGCATTAAAACACTCGTGTAAATGAATATTTACACACAGAATCAAAACAGCAACAATACAATACAATTTTTTTTTATAAAAAAATATTTCTTTGTATTTACGTTCATATTCTTGAACTTAATTGATGTCACAACTGCAGCTTCAAGCATTATTGTTCCATAGCTAGTTGACCCCAACTGCTGCCTGACAACGTCATTGGTCAAAGCGAGGATGCTTCAATGTTCTTGAGATCGAAAGGCCACCGGAGTGTTTGCAAAATCAACAGCAGACTAAAAGTAGGACCTGCGTAGTCTAGACTTATCTGTATCAAACGGTACATTGCTGAGTAACTCACCTATATACACATTTAGGAATCGGTTAGGAATAATTTAACTACTATTCCAACTGTTCCTTTTTTGCATGGTCATCAACCACTTATAGAGACGATTCTATCGAGTTATAAGACAATTAATT
The DNA here is from genome assembly GCA_963556455.1 of Epiblema foenella. Lineage (NCBI taxonomy): Eukaryota > Metazoa > Arthropoda > Insecta > Lepidoptera > Tortricidae > Epiblema > Epiblema foenella. Next base: position 25,827,453 of record OY747096.1, on the reverse strand, counting down.
TAATAATGTGAAATTTATTTAATATGTGTAATTTAGGAGTCTCTTTGGCCTTCTTCGCGTCTCGTTCATCGGGCTAGCTTAATTGGATCAATAACTTTTTTTCGTATGCGTTTGTGGCCTGTAATCTGATGGTCATAATCAGTTTAGTTATGTATGACCTTGGGCTCCTAAATCTTTCCTATTCCACTTCAACTTACGAGTATGCCTTGTATGATTGTAACATAATTTATATGTATTCCACAATGATAAAAAGTTTCGTCACTCCTGGACCTTAACGGTTCTGAAATAGAGTCAAAAATTGGCATACCTCATCACGCTGCTATGTCCGCCAAATCCGCCATCATGTCTAAGTAAACTGTTAAGTTCTGTGAATTGTCATGACATGGCATTCGATTTTAATTATTTATAGAAGATTTAATCAAATTGGATCATTTTAGATACTTATATTAAGTAGTGCGATGGCGCCTTTGTTCATGACATTTCTCATTGGAACGATAGACAGAGAAAATACGATGGTGCTTTCGCGGTAGCGCCCCAGGCTAAGTAGCTGAATTATATATTTTTTATTTTTTTTTCTAGTGGCTGGAATGGTTATCCGACCAAAAATATCCGTGTTAGTGCCTATTACACACGAACTGATATTAAGAATACAAATCTGTATGATTCAATGTGTTGATGAATAAATTTAAAATATTGTCTATACGTAAGTCACCGGAGACCATAGACAATATTTGAAATCCTCTGCATTTATTTTATAGTAATTAAGATTGTTATTATCACATTGTGTATAATGGCCCTAATAGGGTCTATTCAAACACTACACACAAGAAATACGGACGACTTCCGTAATAAAAACATTATGGAGGGATTGGAGTGAAAATTAAAATTTGTTTTTGTGAGGTGCCTTTTTTATTTCATTGCATATGTTTGAGAAAAGGACTATACATGCCTTGCCGTGAAAAGGGCTTGCCGGCTTCGTATCACTATCCGGCCTCCTATACCTACTCACCCGGCAAGCCCTTCTTTCCCGGCAATTTATAGTTTTCTCAATACTCTCCACTTTCTCGTGTTTAATGAGTAGACATAGTCGTCTATGAAATCCTCCATTATGAAATGTGCCCTTAAATTCGTATTCCATCATGAAATTCAAGTTCCTCGGTATTAGGTTCGTTTAATTCCCTCAAATTATGGAGTAAGAGATCATCGTATCAGTTTCGTCCCTGGGATATTCAGTCGGTGCTAACGGCCTGTGGCATTAAGCCAATATTAATATATATTACATTTAGGGCAACCCTCTCAACGTAAGGTTTGCGTTGAAAGGGTCTGCCCGTCTGTCTGATCTAAGTTAACGTCTCAATACCGTTATGAGATAAACTTGTAACTTCATTTGTGTTAGCTAATAATTTAATGGTTCTTAAACAAGAAGCTTTTATCAGATATTGTTTTAATAATAGTCCGGTCATAAAAGGGTAAATATTGCTACAACTGAACATCCTCGTTCAACAGCCACTCGCCACCTCAATAACAAGTCTAATTCAGTCCGACCACACACGGGGACAAAAACTCTTCCAGCCCATTAAGCATGGGTTACATCGAATCTATTTTCTTCTAAATTAATCAAACAAACAGAGCCAAGTTTGTTTATTTGGGATGGCACGGAGATTGAAGGAAGACACACGTTGGTTTTGAAGGAGGTTGAATTAGTTGGAAACAGCATCTCTAATAGTTGGCTCTTACAATAAGTTTTCAAAGCGCAAAAAACCACCTAGGCAACTCACAATATTTTTGTAATAATTAAATAAATTCAAAATACCGTGTAAAGACTATGCACAAATATGTACATGCTATGACACAACGAATCACTCTGCTAAGATTTTATTGGTAGAGTTGATCATTGGAAAAAATGTTGTCACGATAAGTCCTGATCAAATATAACATACAAACGTTCCCCAATCGCTCATGTAAAATATTTATATATCATACTGGAAGCATTTATTAGTGTGTGTATATTAAGGCGTTATGTCTTGTTACCCAATTAGCGGATTTTTAAATAACTTATGGAATTAAGAACATAATACTTCTGATTGTGGCCGCAAACCGGCTTTAATGGCGACTAACTGCCAACAACAAATTATGTTGATGTATAATTTTCGCACATTCTACATGCGTTTCGTCATGTTCGATACTTGTATGTTTACGATACTTGTGAGTTGATCGTAAATTTGTTTCAAAACTCGTTTTTATTGGGAAATAATATACGATCACACTCGTTGAACGTCAAAAGTAACCTAATTTGTTTATTTATTGGTTAATATTGTTGCGTATGATGTGTGATTAAGTTGTTTAAGTAGCTTTTCTCAAAAATGGCTCGCAAAGTGGACCTTACTCGCTACATACTGGAAGTTAAAGTATTTATGTTTATAAAAAACCAGCTGAGGCTGAGACTGGTACCCATTGAGCAAATATGTAAGTTAAATATTTTTGTATTTCCTGTTTTTTCTTTTTATTATTTAGATGTAAATTATAAATTGTCTATCAGGGATATGTAATTAAAGTTGTGGCCATAATTTTCATTCATTTATTTAAATCTTAATTCAAATGCCATCTATTTCCCCCTTTTTAAAAAAAAAAACACTATTAGCCTCGGTCGAAATGGCAATTGCAGGCTTCGTATTATACTTAATTAAACAGACTCGCAAGCTCCTCCGTTTAAACAAATACTCAGCCTGCCTTGCTTCCTTACCGGCTACGGCAATAATGTACTACTATTGTTATAAATGAATGTTGAATATAAATCTCGTATTGCTGTAGTATGCTAATAATATAACGTTTTGTAATTATCATATGCTAAATATATTACTAGTTATAGGGTTTAAGGGGTCGCCAAATCGTGGTATAAGGTGCCAAGGCGTACCCCGGGTAGGGCATGCAATATCGTACGGTTTTTCAATTCCGGAATTGTTTTCGATATATATTGGCCTCCAATTCCGGAATTCCGGAACAGGCTCCGAAATTGTGATTTACTTTTTTCAATTAAATGGATGTCAGAAAATGTACTAAAAATATGAATGATTATCGTTTTATAGGCAATATCCAGATAGGGTAGCCTGTTTAAAAAAAAAACGAAATTTGGTACTTTGCCATACCACATGATCATTTTCAATTTACTTTTTCACTTTACCACATTACATCAAAAGCATACAAACACATGCGAAGTGGTGCTGTTCTTCAAGAATGGTGAGAACACCCTACTGAACAACTACCGAACCATCCTCATAATAAGGCTTAAAAAGTGACTTTGAGAGTGGGGAAAGCTCGCGGGAGTCCGATAGACGAGGGTAACGTAGGACTGATCAATGTGTTGTGGCGCTCTTTAGCGAGGCCTATGTCAGTGGACGACTATCAGCTATTATGATGCTCTTCACCAAAGTGAAATTCTGAAAACTATAATCAATGTATTGCTTGGTTGAATGGATAATGCTGCTAGTTGGAGATGAACCTCCTCAAAAGCAAGTTTCGTTCATTATACAGGGCGTCCCACGGCTATACCAATTTTTCTCGTGTAACTGGTTCGATTCCCGGTTCAACCATAAAATTATTTAAATATCTGTAAATGCAGTTTAAATTGTTTTTTAAATTCAAATAATGTCTTCCTTCAGTAAAATGTTCCATCTACAATATTCAAGGTACTTTCCCTCCATGTGGCATAGCCGTGGGACTGACGCCAACCTCACCAACCTGGCCAGGTTCAAAGCGTGCATACAAATGTCGTATGCGCTCATAACTGCGATGCTGTACGCAAATCACTTGTGCTTTCTTGCGGAATATCTAGACCACTTTCAGCAGCTTGTGACTGAATTTCACGAGTCTTGCTCTAAGTTAGGTTTTCACTTGGATAACATGAAGGATGGCAGAGGGTCGAATGGCTGTTGAGCGCATCTTTTACTCGGATTTAGAGGATAGTAAGCGGAAGCACCCTGCGGCGTGTGCACCTGAGTATAAAAATATGTGCTTTATTAAGTGCCGCATAAAAATCGTAATATTCACCCTTTTCTGTGGGAGAAGCCAACTACCCACCGCCCTTGTGAAAAAAACTACTGACAACTATGACCCATGTCGACGTACATAGCAGGACGGTGAAAAAGATGGGCTTAAAGCGCGACCACCAGCGGCAAGCGGATCAGCTACAATTATGTCAATGGTGTGCTCACGTACTCACTGCGTGCACGTGCATGGGTCTTCGTAGATAAGAATGGCTACGTAAACCATATGAGAACACATGAACGCCGCTATCGACGGAGTTGAAATAATCGTCATATCCAAAATCCGGATAGGAGGGGTCTACATGATGGCAAACAAATTTTGAAATCTATTCACAAATTATTTACGAGTCTGGTGACAGGCAAAAAAAATCTCAGTTTTACATTGTGAACTTTAAGAATATTCTGGAAATTCATCAAATCTAATTCCGGAACCAACTCCGGAAATGTAATATAAGAAAATTTAGCCGAAATTACGGAATTTCGAACTCCGGAATTCCGAAATGCAAGCCCTAACCCCGAGTCCATTTACGATACAACCAGGAACACGCCAAGAGGGTTGATGAGTGTACGGAGTCCCAAACTAATTACTTATGTACAGTATACACGGCATCCAAAATATACGCCTTGAACGTTTCCATACAGTCACATCTGACATTGTAAGGATTCTTTTGTACATTGTAAAACCATTTAAATATGACAGTGGATAACGACGATTTCAAATACTACTCAATCATTCGCAAAGTTGTATAAATCTGATCACATCTGACATTGTAAGGATTCTTTTGTACATTGTAAAACTATTGGAATATAACCACATGACAGTGGATAACGACGATTTCAAATACTACTCAATCATTCGCAAAGTAGTATAAATCTGATCACATCTGACATTGTAAGGATTCTTTTGTACATTGTAAAACTATTGGAATATAACCACATGACAGTGGATAACGACGATTTCAAATACTACTCAATCATTCGCAAAGTAGTATAAATCTGATCACATCTGACATTGTAAGGATTCTTTTGTACATTGTAAAACCATTTTAATATCACCGCATGATAGTGCATAACGAATTTGAAATACTACCCATTCATTTGCAAAGTAGTATAAATCTGTTCACATTTGTCATTGTAAGAGTTCTTTTGTACATTGTAAAATCATTTGAACATCATTGCATGACTGTGGATAACGAATTTCAAGTACTATATACCCAATCATTCGCAAAGTAGTGTAAATTTGACGTTAATTGTATGCTATTATATTACTAAGGATTTCTCGCCACATGATTTCAAGAGACTATAATATATAATTGGTCAATAATACCACTACATAGAGCCGGTTTTTACGTGTACAGTTTTCTTGAAATATTGTTTGTAGTGTGCTTTATTGTGTATTTACATTGCATATTATTAAGTTGCCTCAGTTATTAAATATTTATAGCTACTTTTTATAATAACATAAAACTTAATTTGCCTTCAGTTTAAACTTGCACGTTTTTCCTCAATTGTTTAACCTTCAGGTGTAATAGTAGTTTCTAATTACTGTCCTAATACCTAAGTACAAGTGGATAATAATGTTACCAAAGCCTTGTATTCATACTGCTAGTGTGGAAGAGACCGTGTTTTATCGTCATCATCCTCATCATCATCATATCAGCTGAAAGACGTCCACTGCTGGACGAAGGCCTCCCTCAACCGTGTTTATATACTACAAAAATATCACGTATGTTTGTGCAGAAACTGAAAGTAACTTATGCCGTTGTAGAAAAAGCAGAACGTGAAGACAGAGTGGGTACTACACGTACAGAGACCGTATAAGTTGGTCGTAGTGCAGCTGTTGGTGAAACGCAAGTAGGGGGTATGTGACATGCGGGATTTTTATTTACAAGACATGAAATTTTGATGTACAGTCGACGCCAAAGTCGTGTGATTATACATTTTTCACTCCTTATAGCAATAAAATAAGGCTTATAAATACGCCTTGATACGCAAAAAAAATATTTTTTATATAATTCAACTGCAGAGTTGCAGACTGAGTTTATAATATACAAAAAGTTCGTTTAATGAGCGAGGCAGTTATTTGCTCAAGAATATCTAAGTATGTCTAAAATGTTACACTTTGATCATTTCGTTTCCTTAGGGCTTTAATTACCAATTTGGGGTAGATAATTACAATTCAAGAATGAAGTTAATAAATGTTCAATCGACTATTTTGGAAAAGTAACTAGTACCCATAATAAGGTAACTGATATTTTATTTGACGTCCTTAGCCACGGTGTGTCAGAACAGTTAGGGCTGCTTGAAATATGATAGCACATATTTTACTGCAATTAATAGTCCTTTCAACGTTTGTTATTTATATTCATAAATGCTATATTTCTACATTCTACGCTGCATGTGCGCGGTGGCGCGCTCTGACTTCAAATTATTTTAATGATGATAATTTATTCTAATTAAATATATTTATTTGGTATAATTGATGAATTAAACGAACCCATATTCACTCTCTCTTTGGGTAAGGTCATGTGTATGTGACCTCTTAATTGTTTTGAACTTTGATCGTAACCACAGTAAATGAGTAGGTAATAAGTTAAGAAGTGTGAACGCGTACCGCCACTCGGCAAGCTGACTTGTCCACTTCTAGAAACATTCCATGGCCTAATCTAGGTACTTGACTCTAATTTAATTCATTTGATACATGGTCAATAAGTAATAGTCGGAGAAATCAAAAATGTAAGTAGGTACAATAGTTTTACTTGTGTTATGTTAGATAAAAGAAAAACAATCGATACCTATAATCGCGGTCTGCTTATTATACCACCAATAAAACAATAACAAACATAATTGTGTCCTTTGAAAATGAAGTCAATTTATTTTCATAATGAAATAATTACAGCAGAGGGCAAACGATTTAAAACTCCCATCGAATAATTCAATTAAATATTGCATTGCAGCCGGCCATTTTTAAATTACAGTCAGCTTAGTACAATGACAAAGCTATTATAATTAATAATCGTTACCACACTGCGGGAGCCTGGCAACTATATAGTCGTTAATAAGAAAGTAAATTCCTTTAATTTATATTAACGTAAATATGCCGTTAAATACTATTATCGTTATGGCCGTCATTTTTAATTGTGCATTTCGAATCGTCCGAATTTTTATGGTCGAAGTTTTTTAGTTTATGTAAAGTTTAGTAGGTAGGCATATATTTTCTGTTTGGTCGACAAATTTTATAGCCAACATGATTATAATTATGCAGATAGTAAAGATGCATTTATAGAAGGCATGGAGACCAGGATATTTAAATCACTAGACGTGTTGGCATGCTGATATTAGTGTGACATGCGAAATGCTGATATTAGCTGTCAAACGAGCAAGGCGTCTAAGTCACAAAATTCATATACATCTTTAGCTTTAACAACCTCCAGCTTATTAATTTTTATACCATCCTGAGGTAGGTACCCTTAAAATTGTACCTCTACTTTGTATGTCAGATATTTCCATCTGTGTATTGTGATATAATATAGTTTTAGACGTTTTCAAAACATTTCGACTCTTAATCGTAAGCGCGACTTATGTGAAATGTACCCGTATTGCTTTTAAATTCGCCGTTACTAGTCAATTATGTTACATAACATAACTTTCTCGTGATTGATCGTTTAACGACTAATGTGGCCAAGGTCAGTTGGATTTAATTTAGTTAATAATAAATTCGATCGTTCTAGACATGCAATCAATTTAATTTAATGAGCCTTGCCGGCACGAATTGCCAATACGGGGTTCACTTTCCACGTTCTCGATCAATTTTTGTTTCAAAATTTAAAGTTCACTTAAGTTTCGGTTTAAAGAACTTTATGCTCAAAATAATTACATGAAATTCACTTACTTGAGAAATTTACAGTATTATATCTATAATGTATTTTACACAAACAAGATGAGAAGCGTGCAATAAAATTTTGCTAAAAACAATACAGCCGGTTACTACTTATGCCCTAACAAAAATACAGTGAAGATTTAACAGAAGATGGTAATTTGATATTTAAGTAAAGATTTATTTATATAAGTATGTATATCGTCGCCTAGTACCCGTAGTACAAGCCTTGCTTAGTTTGGGACTAGGTCGATTTGTGTAAGATTGTCCACAAATATTTATTTATTTATTTTATTTTCAATTTCTCTAGTATGCTTATGACTTTGTTGATATTGGTTAGGCTAGCTAGGTGCAACATTGTAAGCTCATTGTATTAGCCGTAGATAAGGTAGGGCCGGGATTATGTACATTGCTTGTGATGTGATGGATACGGCATAATATTTTGGGTCACTCTTACTATAATTAAGTATTTTTTTAGAGCTATATTATGGCTATATTTAGTGTGTGTGAACTTAGCAGAACAAATGTTAGCATCTCAAAAAGTAGTAACAGTTCTAGTAGCATCCCCATTAGTTCTACAGTTCTAGATAGTTATTTTAAATAGTTCTGCTAATTTAAGACAAAAAAATGAAAATTTAAAAATGTGATGCCAAGTTCACAATTTGACTTTCAGCATCCCAAAAGTCTTGGCTCCTAGACCAAAAATATGAATTGAAATGCAAAGTTCTGTCTATTCTAGACGAGTAGCCAAAAGTTCTAGCCAAAAAGTAAAAAAAAAATTTTTTTTTACCTATAACCTAACTTTAAACTAAATTATCACCTAGTAGTATAGCACGTACGCTATGTTTTGAGGGTTTTAGACACAGTGTATCCTCCGTTATGGGAAATCGGCTACCTCATGCATCAGCAAACGTCCAGTTCTATCTTCTAGAACGAAATTTGGAAAAGTTCTAGAAGATTAACTTTGACTATCGACTGAGACGCGATGAAACGGAATGTATGGACGAGTATCCCGTCCAATATACATCCGATACTCAGCATCTCAGCAGTTCTAGATAGATAAAAGCCTTGAGAAGCAAAAAAAGATTAGTTCCATCTTCTAAAACGAAATTCGAATGAGTATTGAGACATAGGAGTTCGAATATTGTATAAAATTTTACAAAATGCACATTTGAGACCTAACATCCCAGAATATACAGCTCTGAGATCCAGCATCTCAGGCGTTTTAGTTGACCAGGTACCTTATATACTGTAAAACGTACAGTTCTATCTTCTAGGACGAAATTTGGAAAAGTTCTAGAGGATTTACTTTGACTATGGATCGAAACGCGGTGGAGCGCTATGTATGAACCAGCATCCCAGCCATCATAGATCCAATACTTATCATCTCCGCAGTTCTAGGGAGGTGAAAGCCTCGGGCTTCATAATAAAGACAGTTTCATCTTCTAGAACGAAACTAAAAACAGTTTTGAGACATAGGGGTTCGAATATTGCAGAAAACTTGACCTAATGTAATATTTGAGATCTAACATCCCAGAATATACAGCTCTGAGATCCAGCATCTCAGGTGTTTTAGTTAGCAAGGTATCTAATACGCTAAAATCGGACAGTTCTACCTTCTAGAACGACTTTTGGATAAGTTCTAGAAGGTTAACTTTGACTAACGACTGTGACACGAATAAACGGAATGTATAGACGAGTATCCCATTCAATATAGATCCGATACTCAGTATCTCAGGAGTTCTAGGTAGATAAAAGCCTAGAGAAGCAAAAAAGGATTAGTTCCATCTTCTAAAATGAAATTCGAATGAGTATTGAGACATAGGAGTTCGAATATTGTATAAAGTTTGACAAAATGCAATTTTGAGACCTAACATCCCAGAAGATACGGCTCTGAGATCCAGCATCTCAGGCGTTTTAGTTGACCAGGTGCTTACTATGCTATAAAACGTACAGTTCTATATTCTAGAACGAAATTTGGAAAAGTTCTAGACGATTAACTGACTATCGACTCAGACGCGATGAAACGGAATGTATGGACGAGTATCCCATCCGATATAGATCCGATACTCATCATCTCAGCAGTTCTAGGTAGTTAACAGCCTCGAGAAGCAAAAAAGAATTAGTTCCATCTTCTAAAACGAAATTCGAATGAGTATTGAGACATAGGAGTTTGGATATTGTAGAAAATTTGACAAAATGCAATTTTGAGACCTAACTTCCAAGAAGATACGGCTCTGAGATCCAGCATCTCAGGCGTTTTAGTTGACCAGGTACCTAGTATGCTGTAAAACGTACAGTTCTATCTTCTAGAACGAAATTTGATAAGTTCTAGAATATTTACTTTGACTATCGATCGAAACGCGGTGGAGCGCTATGTATGAACCAGCATCCCAGCCATCATAGATCCAATACTTATCATCTCCGCAGTTCTAGGTAGGTGAAAGCCTCGGGCTTCACAATGAAGACAGTTTCATCTTCTAGAACGAAACTGAAAATAGTTTTGAGACATAGGGGTTCGCATAATGTAGAAAACTTGACCAAATGTAATTTTTGAGATCTAACATCCCAGAATATACAGCTCTGAGATCCAGCATCTCAGGTATTTTAGTTAGCAAGGTATCTAATACGCTAAAAACGTACAGTTCTATATTCTAGAACGACTTTTGGAAAAGTTCTAGAAGGTTAAATTTGACTATCGACTGAGTCGCGATGAAACGGAATGAATGGACGAGTATCCCATCCAATATAGATCCGATACTCAGCATCTCAGCAGTTCTAGGTACTTAAAAGCCTGGAGAAGCAAAAAAGAATTAGTTCCATCTTCTAAAGCGAAATTCGAATGAGTATTGAGACATAGAAGTTTGGATATTGTAGAAAATTTTACAAAATACTCTTTTGATACCTAACATCCCAGAAGATACGGCTCTGAGATCCAGCATCTCAGGCGTTTTAGTTGACCAGGTACCTAGTATGCTGTAAAACGTACAGTTCTATCTTCTAGAACGAAATTTGGAAGAGTTCTAGAAGATTAACTTTGAATATCGACTGAGACGCCATGAGACGGAACGAATGGACGAGTATCCCATCCAATATAGATCCGATACTCAGCATCTCAGCAGTTCTAGGTACTTAAAAGCCTGGAGATGCAAAAAAGAATTAGTTCCATCTTCTCAAACGAAATTCGAATGAGTACTGAGACATAGGAGTTTGGATATTGTAGAAAATTTTACAATATACACTTTTGAGACCTAGCATCCCAGAAGATACGGCTCTGAGATCCAGCATCTCAGGCGTTTTAGTTGACCAGGTGCTTACTGTGCTGTAAAACGTAGGTCTATATTCTAGAACGAAATTTGGAAAAGTTCTAGATGATTAACTGACTATCGACTCAGACGCGATGAGACAGAATGTATGGACGAGTATCCCATCCAATATAGATCCGATACTCAGCATCTCAGCAGTTCTAGGTACTTGAAAGCCTCGAGAAGCAAAAAAGAATTAGTTCCTTCTTCTTAAACGAAATTCGAATGAGTACTGAGACATTGGAGTTTGGATATTGTAGAAAATTTTACAAAATACACTTTTGAGACCTAACATCCCAGAAGATACGGCTCTGAGATGCAGCATCTCAGGCGTTTTAGTTGACCAGGTGCTTACTATGCTATAAAACGTACAGTTCTATATTCTAGAACGAAATTTGGAAAAGTTCTAGACGATTAACTGACTATCGACTCAGACGCGATGAAACGGAATGTATGGACGAGTATCCCATCCGATATAGATCCGATACTCATCATCTCAGCAGTTCTAGGTATTTAAAAGCCTCGAGAAGCAAAAAAGAATTAGTTCCATCTTCTAAAACGAAATTCGAATGAGTATTGAGACATAGGAGTTTGGATAATGTAGAAAATTTTACAAAATACACTTTTGAGACCTAACATCCCAGAAGATACGGCTCTGCGATCTAGCATCTCAGGCGTTTTAGTTGACCAGGTGCTTACTATGCTGTAAAACGTAGTTCCATATTCTAGAAAGAAATTTGGAAAAGTTCTAGACGATTAACTGACTATCGACTCAGACGCGATGAGACGGAATATATGGACGAGTATCCCATCCAATATAGATCCGATACTCAGTGTCTCAGCAGTTCTAGGTACTTGAAAGCCTCGAGAAGCAAAAAAGAATTAGTTCCATCTTCTTAAACGAAATTAGAATGAGTACTGAGACATAGGAGTTTGGATATTGTAGAAAATTTTACAAAATAACTTTTGAGACCTAACATCCCAGAAGATACGGCTCTGAGATCCAGCATCTCAGGCGTTTTAGTTGACCAGGTACCTAGTATGCTGTAAAACGTACAGTTCTATCTTCTAGAACGAAATTTGGAAGAGTTCTAGAAGATTAACTTTGAATATCGACTGAGACGCCATGAGACGGAATGAATGGACGAGTATCCCATCCAATATAGATCCGATATTCAGCATATCAGCAGTTCTAGATAGATAAAAGCCTCTAGAAGCAAAAAAGGATTAGTTCCATCTTCTAAAACGAAATTCGAATGAGTATTGAGACATAGGAGTTTGGATATTGTAGAAAATTTTACAAAATACACTTTTGAGACCTAACATCCCAGAAGATACGGCTCTGAGATCCAGCATCTCAGGCGTTTTAGTTGACCAGGTGCTTACTATGCTGTAAAACGTAGTTCTATATTCTAGAACGAAATTTGGAAAAGTTCTAGACGATTAGCTGACTATCGACTCAGACGCGATGAGACGGAATGTATGGACGAGTATCCCATCCAATATAGATCCGATACTCAGCATCTCAGCAGTTCTAGGTACTTAAAAGCCTGGAGAAGCAAAAAAGAATTAGTTCTATATTCTAAAACGAAATTCGAATGAGTACTGAGACATTGGAGTTTGGATATTGTAGAAAATTTTACAAAATACTCTTTTGAGACCTAACATCCCAGAAGATACGGCTCTGAGATCCAGCATCTCAGGCGTTTTAGTTGACCAGATGCTTACTATGTTGTAAAACGTACAGTTCTATATTCTAGAACGAAATTTGGAAAAGTTCTAGACGATTAACTGACTATCGACTCAGACGCGATGAGACGGAATGTATGGACGAGTATCCCATCCAATATAGATCCGATACTCAGCATCTCAGCAGTTCTAGGTACTTAAAAGCCCGGAGAAGCAAAAAAGAATTAGTTCCATCTTCTCAAACGAATTTAGGTACCTGGTGAACTAAAACGCCAGAGATGCTGGATCTCAGAGCCGTATCTTCTGGGATGATAGGTCTCAAAAATGCATTTTGTCAAATTTTATACAATATTCGAACTCCTATGTCTCAATACTGAATCGAATTTTGTTTTAGAAGATGGAACTAATTAATTTTTATTTCTCGACGCTTTTAACTACCTAGAACTGCTGAGATGCTGGGTGTCGGGTCTATATTGGATGGGATCGTCGTCCATACATTCTGTTTATTCCTTCACAGTCGTTATTCAAGTTAACCTTCTAGAATATTTCCAAAAGTCGTTCTAGAAGATAGAACATATTGTTTTTAGCGCACTAGATATCTTTCTAACTAAAACACCTGAGATGCTGGATCTCAGAGCTGTATATTCTGGGATGTTAGATCTCAAACATTGCATTTGGTCAAGTTTTCTACAATATTCGAACCCCTACGTCTCAAAACCGTTTTCAGTTTCGTTACGTTTACAGCATACTAGGTACCTGGTCGACTAAAACGCCTGCGATGCTGGATCCACAGAGCCGTATCTTCTGGGATGTTAAGTCTCAAAGGTGCATTTTGACAAATTTTATACAATATTCGAACTCGTATGTCTCAATACTCATTCAAATTTCGTTTTAAAAGATGGAACTAATTCTTTTTTGCTGCTCGAGGCTTTCACCTACCTAGAACTGCGGAGATAATAAGTATTGGATCTATGATGGCTGGGATGCTGGTTCATACATAGCGCTCCACCGCGTCTCAGTCGATAGTCAAAGTTAATCTTCTAGAACTTTTCCAAATTTCGTTCTAGAAGATAGATCTGTACGTTTTACAGTATATTAAGGACCTGGTAAACCTAAACGCCTGAGATGCTGGATCTCAGAGCCGTATCTTCTGGGATGTTAGGTCTCAAAAGTGCATACTGTCAAATTTTCTACAATATCCAAACTCCTATGTCTCAATACTCATTCGAATTTCGTTTTAGAACATGGAACTAATTTTTTTTTGCTTCTCGAGGCTTTTAAGTACCTAGAACTGCTGAGATGCTGAAAATCGGATCTATATTGGATGGGATACTCGTCCATACATTCCGTTTCATCGCGTCTGAGACGATATTCAGTTAATCGTCTAGAACTTTTCCAAATTTCGTTTTAGAATATAGAACTGTACGTTTTATAGCATACTAGGTACCTGGTGAACTAAAACGCCTGAGATGCTGGATCTCAGAGCCGTATCTTCTGGGATGTTAGGTCTCAAAAATGCATTTTGTCAAATTTTATACAATATTCGAACTCCTATGTCTCAATACTGAATCGAATTTTGTTTTAGAAGATGGAACTAATTAATTTTTATTTCTCGGCGCTTTTAACTACCTAGAACTGCTGAGATGCTGGATATCGGGTCTATATTGGATGAGATCGTCGTCCATACATTCTGTTTGTTCCTTCACAGTCGTTATTCAAGTTAACCTTCTAGAACTTTTCCTAAAGTCGTTCTAGAAGATAGAACTTATTGTTTTTAGCGTATTAGATACCTTGCTAACTAAAACACCTGAGATGCTGGATCTCAGAGCTGTATATTCTGGGATGTTAGATCTCAAACATTGCATTTGGTCAAGTTTTCTACAATATTCGAACCCCTACTGTTTTCAGTTTCGTTCTAGAAGATGAAACTGTCTTTATTATGAAGCCCAAGGCTTTCACCTACGTAGAACTGCGGAGATGATAAGTATTGGATCTATGATGGCTGGGATGCTGGTTCATACATAGCGCTCCACCGCGTTTTAATCGATAGTCAAAGTAAATCTTCCAGAACATTTCCAAATTTCGTTCTAGATGATAGAACTGTACTATTTACAGTATATTAAGGACCTGGTAAACTTAAACGCCTGAGATGCTGGATCTCAGAGCCGTATCTTCTGGGATGTTAGGTCTCAAAAGTGCATTTTGTCAAATTTTAAACAATATTCGAACTCCTATGTCTCAATACTCATTCGAATTTCGTTTTAGGAGATGGAACTAATTAATTTTTACTTCTCAACGCTTTTAACTACCTAGAACTGCTGAGATGCTGATTATCGGGTCTATATTGGATGGGATACTCGTCCATACATTCCGTTTATTCGTGTCACAGTCGTTAGTCAAAGTTAACATTCTAGAACTTTTCCAAAAGTCGTTCTAGAATATAGAACTGTACGCTTTTAGCGTCTTAAATACCTTGCTAACTAAAACACCTGAGATGCTGAATCTCAGAGCTGTATATTCTGGGATGTTAGATCTCAAACATTGCATTTGGTCAAGTTTTCTACAATATTCGAACACCTATGTCTGAAAACTGTTTTCAGTTTCGTTCTAGAAGATAAAACTGTCTTTATTATGAAGCCCGAGGCTTTCACCTCCCTAGAACTGCGGAGATGATAAGTATTAGATCTATGATGGCTGGAATGCTGGTTCATACGTAGCGCTCCACCGCGTTTCGAACGATAGTCAAAGTAAATCCTCTAGAACTTTTCCAAATTTCGTCCTAGAAAACAGAACTGTACGTTTTACAGTATATGAGGTACCTGGTCAACTAAAACGCCTGAGATGCTTGATCTCAGAGCCGTATCTTCTGGGATATAAGGTCTCTAAAGTGCATTTTGTCAAATTTTATACAATATCCAAACTCCTTCGTCACAATCACAATACTCATTCGAATTTTGTTTTGGATGATGGAACTAACTGTTTTTTGCTTCACGAAGCTCTTATCTACCTAGAACTGCTGAGATGCCGAGTATCGGATCTATATTGGATGGGATACTCGTCCATACATTCCGTTTCATCGCGTCTCAGTCGGATAGTCAAAGTTAATCTTCTAGAACTTACCCAAATTTAGTTCTAGAATACAGAACTGTACGTTGTTAGCATACTAAATACATTTCTAACTAAAACACCTGAGATGCTGGATCTCAGAGCTGTATATTCTGGGATGTTAGATCTCAAACATTGCATTTAGTCAAGTTCTCTACAATATTCGAACTCCTATGTCTCAATACTCTTTCATGTTTCGTTCTAGAAGATGAAACTGTCAGTATTATGAAGCTCGAGGCTTTCACCTACCTAGAACTGCGGAGATGATAAGTATTGGATCTATGATGGCTAGGATGCTGGTTCATACATAGCGCTCCACCGCGTTTCAATCGATAGTCAAAGTAAATCTTCTAGAACTTTTCCAAATTTCGTCCTAGACGATAGAACTGTACGTTTTACAGTATAAAAGGTACCTGGTCAACTAAAACGCCTGAGATGCTGGATCTCAGAGCCGTATCTTCTGGGATGTTAGGTCTCAAAAGTGCATTTTGTCAAATTTTATACAATATTCGAACTTCTATGTCTCAATACTCATTCAAATTTCGTTTTAGAAGATGGAACTATTCCATTTTGATTCTCGAGGCTTTTATCTACCTAGAACTGCTGGGATGCTTAGTATTGGATCTATGATGGCTGGGATGCTGGTTCATAAATTGCCCTTCACCGCGTTTCAATCGATAGTCAAAGTAAAACTTCTAGAACTTTTCCAAATGTCGTTCTTGAAGATAGAACTGTACGTTTTACAGCATACTATGTACCTGGTCAACTAAAACGCCTGAGATGCTGGATCTCAGAGCCGTATCTTCTTGGATGTTAGGTCTCAAAAGTTCATTTTGTAAAATTTTCTACAATATCCAAATTCCTGTCTCAATATTCATTCTAATTTCGTTTTAGAAGATGGAACTAATTCTTTCTTACTTCTCGAGGCTTTTATCTACTTAGAACTTCTGAGATGCTGAGTATCGGGTCTATATTGGATAGGATACTCGTCCATACATTCCGTTTATTCGTGTCACAGTCGTTAGTTAACCTTCTAGAACTTTTCCAAAAGTCGTTCTAGAAGACAGAACTGTACTTTTTTAGCATACTAAGTACCTTGCTAACTAAAGCACCTGAGATGCTGGATCTCAGAGCCGTATATTCTGGGATGTTTCATCTCAAAGATTGCATTTGGTCAAGTTTTCTACAATATTCGAACTCCTATGTCTCAATACTCTTTCATAGTACTCACACTTTAGTCTTGTAACCAAGTTTAGATCAGAGTAGATTAGTAACTTAGTATTTAGTTTATATAGTAGGTATAACAGAAAATGTTGCTAAAGTGAGCGCACTATTCGCCAACAAACTGACCTCAGTTTGGCGAAACTATTTGTATACCTACCACATAAGTTTATTTTGAATAAAAAAAAATAAAAAAAATAATAATGTTTCGTTCTAGAAGATGAAACTGTCAGTATTATGAAGCTCGAGGCTTTCACCTACCTATAACTGCGGAGATGATAAGTATTGGATCTATGATAGCTGCGATGATGGATCGCATAGCGCTTCACCGCGTTTCGATCTACAGTCAAATTAAATTTTCTAGACTTACTCAAATTTCGTTCTAGAAGGTAGAACTGTACGTTTTACAGTATATTAGGTACCTGGTCAACTAACAGGCTTGAGATGCTGGATCTAATTGCCATATTTTCGGGGATGTTTGGTCTCAAAAGTGCATTTTGTCAAATTTTATACAATATTCGAACTCCTATGTCTCAATACTCATTCAAATTTCGTTTTAGAAGATGGAACTATTCCATTTTGATTCTCGAGGCTTTTATCTACCTAGAACTGCTGAGATGCTTAGTATTGGATCTATGATGGCTGGGATGCTGGTTCCTAAATTGCCCTTTACCGCGTTTCGATCGATAGTCAAAGTAAAACTTCCAGAACTTTTCCAAATTTCGTTCTTGAATATAGAACTGTAAGTTTTACAGTATAATAGGTACCTGGTCAACTAAAACGCCTGAGATGCTGGATCTCAGAGCCGTATCGTCTTGGATGTTAGGTCTCAAAAGTGCATTATGTCAAATTTTCTACAATATCCAAACTCCTCTCTCAATACTCATTCTAATTTCGTTTTAGAAGATGGAACTAATTCTTTCTTGCTTCTCGAGGCTTTTAACTACCTGGACCTGCTGAGATGCTGAGTATCGGATCTATATTGGATGGGATATTCGTCCATACATTCCGTTTCATCGCGTCTCAGTCGGGTAGTCAAAGTTAATCTTCTAGAACTTACCCAAATTTAGTTCTAGAATACAGAACTGTACGTTTTTAGCATACTAAGTACCTTGCTAACTAAAGCACCTGAGATGCTGGATCTCGGAGCTGTATATTCTGGGATGTTAGATCTCAAACATTGCATTTTGTCAAGTTTTCTACAATATTCGAACTCCTATGTCTCAAAACTTTTTTTTGTTGCGTTTTAGAACATGAAACTGTCTTTATTATGAAGCCCGAGGCTTTCACTTATCTAGAACTACGGGGATGATAAGTATTGGATCTATGATGCCTGGGATGCTGGTGCATACATACCGCTACACCGCGTCTCAGTCGATAGTCAAAGTGAATCTTCTAGAACTTACCCAAATTTAGTTCTAGAAGACAGAACTGTACGTTTGTAGCATACTAAGTACCTTGCTAACTAAAGCACCTGAGATGCTGGATCTCAGAGCTGTATATTCTGGGATGTTTCATCTCAAAGATTGCATTTGGTCAAGTTTTCTACAATATTCGAACTCCTATGTCTCAATACTCTTTCATGTTTCGTTCTAGAAGATGAAACTGTCAGTATTATGAAGCTCGAGGCTTTCACCTACCTAGAACTGCAGAGATGATAAGTATTCGATCTATGATAGCTGCGATGATGGATCATGCATAGCGCTTCACCGCGTTTCGATCTATAGTCAAAGTTAATCTTTTAAAACTTACTCGAATTTCGTTCTAGAAGATAGAACTGTACGTTTTACAGTATGTTAGGTACCTGGTCAACTAAAATGCTTGAGATGCTGGATCTAATAGCCATATTTTCTGGGATGTTAGGTCTCAAAAGTGCATTTTGACAAATTTTATACAATATTCGAACTTCTATGTCTCAATACTCATTCAAATTTCGTTTTAGAAGATGGAACTAATCCTTTTCGATTCTCGAGGCTTTTATCTACCTAGAACTGTTGAGATGCTTAGTATTGGATCTATGATGGCTGGGATGCTGGTTCATAAATTGCCCTTTACCGCGTTTCGATCTACAGTCAAAGTAAATCTTCTAGAACTTACTCAAATTTCGTTCTAGAAGGTAGAACTGTACGTTTTATAGTATATTAGGTACCTGGTCAACTAACAGGCTTGAGATGCTGGATCTAATTGCCATATTTTCGGGTATGTTTGGTCTCAAAAGTGCATTTTGTCAAATTTTATACAATATTCGAACTCCTATGTCTCAATACTCATTCAAATTTCGTTTTAGAAGATGGAACTATTCCATTTTGATTCTCGAGGCTTTTATCTACCTAGAACTGCTGAGATGCTGAGTATCGGATCTATATTGGATGGGATACTCGTCCATACATTCCGTTTCATCGCGTCTCAGTCGGATAGTCAAAGTTAATCTTCTAGAACTTACCCAAATTTAGTTCTAGAAGACAGAACTGTACGTTTTTAGCATACTAAATACCTTGCTAACTAAAACACCTGAGATGCTGGATCTCAGAGCTGTATATTCTGGGATGTTTCATCTCAAAGATTGCATTTGGTCAAGTTTTCTACAATATTCGAACTCCTTTGTCTCAATACTCTTTCATGTTTCGTTCTAGAAGATGAAACTGTCAGTATTATGAAGCTCGAGGCTTTCACCTACCTAGAACTGCGGAGATGATAAGTATTGAATCTATGATGGCTGGGATGATGGATCATGCATAGCGCTTCACCGCGTTTCGATCTATAGTCAAAGTTAATCTTCTAGAACTTACTCGAATTTCGTTCTAGAAGATAGAACTGTACGTTTTACAGTATATTAGGTACCTGGTCAACTAAAATGCTTGAGATGCTGGATCTAATAGCCATATTTTCTGGGATGTTAGGTCTCAAAATTGCATTTTGTCAAATTTTATACAATATTCGAACTCCTATGTCTCAATACTCATTCAATTTCGTTTCAGAAGATGGAACTAATCCTTTTTGATTCTCGAGGCTTTTATCTACCTAGAACTGCTGAGATGCTTAGTATTGGATCTATGATGGCTGGGATGCTGGTTCATAAATTGCCCTTCACCGCGTTTCGATCGATAGTCAAAGTAAAACTTCTAGAATTTTTCCAAATTTCGTTCTTGAAGATAGAACTATACGTTTTACAGCATACTATGTACCTGGTCAACTAAAACGCCTGAGATGCTGGATCTCAGAGCCGTATCTTCTTGGATGTTAGGTCTCAAAAGTTAATTTTGTCAATTTTCTACAATATCCAAACTCGTCTCAATACTCATTCTAATTTCGTTTTAGAAGATGGAACTAATTCTTTCTTGCTTCTCGAAGCTTTTAACTACCTAGAACTGCTGAGATGCTGAGTATCGGGTCTATATTGGATAGCATACTCGTCCATACATTCCGTTTATTCGTGTCACAGTCGTTAGTCAAAGTTAACCTTCTAGAACTTTTCCAAAAGTCGTTCTAGAAGACAGAACTGTACGTTTTTAGCATACTAAATACCTTGCTAACTAAAACACCTGAGATGCTGGATCTCAGTGCTCTATATTCTGGGATGTTTGATCTCAAACATTGCATTTGGTCAAGTTTTCTACAATATTCGAACTCCTAAGTCTCAATACTCTTTCATGTTTCGTTCTAGAAGATGAAACTGTCAGTATTATGAAGCTCGAGGCTTTCACCTACCTAGAACTGCGGAGATGATAAGTATTGGATCTATGATGGCTGGGATGATGGATCATGCATAGCGCTTCACCGCGTTTCGATCTATAGTCAAAGTTAATCTTCTAGAACTTACTCGAATTTCGTTCTAGAAGATAGAACTGTACGTTTTACAGTATAATAGGTACCTGGTCAACTAAAATACTTGAGATGGTGGATCTAATAGCCATATTTTCTGGGATGTTAGGTCTCAAAAGTGCATTTTGTCAAATTTTGTACAATATTCGAATTTCTATGTCTCAATACTCATTCAAATTTCGTTTCAGAAGATGGAACTAATCCTTTTTGATTCTCGAGGCTTTTATCTACCTAGAACTGCTGAGATGCTTAGTATTGGATCTATGATGGCTGGGATGCTGGTTCATAAATTGCCCTTCACCGCGTTTCGATCGATAGTCAAAGTAAAACTTCTAGAACTTTTCCAAATTTCGTTCTTGAAGATAGAACTATACGTTTTACAGCATACTATGTACCTGGTCAACTAAAACGCCTGAGATGCTGGATCTCAGAGCCGTATCTTCTTGGATGTTAGGTCTCAAAAGTTCATTTTGTCAAATTTTCTACAATATCCAGACTCCTATGTCTCAATACTCATTCTAATTTCGTTTTAGAAGATGGAACTAATTCTTTCTTGCTTCTCGAGGCTTTTAACTGCCTAGAACTGCTGAGATGCTGAGTATCGGGTCTATATTGGATAGGATACTCGTCCATACATTCCGTTTATTCGTGTCACAGTCGTTAGTCAAAGGTAACCTTCTAGAACTTTTCCAAAAGTCGTTCTAGAAGACAGAACTGTACGTTTTTAGCATACTAAATACCTTGCTAACTAAAACACCTGAGATGCTGGATCTCAGAGCTGTATATTCTGGGATGTTTCATCTCAAACATTGCATTTGGTCAAGTTTTCTACAATATTCGAACTCCTTTGTCTCAATACTCTTTCATGTTTCGTTCTAGAAGAAGAAACTGTCAGTATTATGAAGCTCGAGGCTTTCACCTACCTAGAACTGCGGAGATGATAAGTATTGGATCTATGATCGCTGGGATGCTGGTTCATACATAGCGCTCCACCGCGTTTCGATCGATAGTCAAAGTAAATCTTCTAGAACTTTTCCAAATTTCGTCCTAGACGATAGAACTGTACGTTTTACAGTATATAAGGTACCTGGTCAACTAAAACGCCTGAGATGCTGGATCTCAGAGCCGTATCTTCTGGGATGTTAGGTCTCAAAAGTGCATTTTGTAAAATTTTATACAATATTCTAACTCCTATGTCTCAATACTCATTCGAATTTCGTTTTAGAAGATGGAACTAATCCGTTTTTGCTTCTCGAGGCTTTTATCTACCTAGAACTGCGGAGATGATAAGTATTGGATCTATGATGGCTGGGATGCTGGTTCATACATAGCGCTCCACCGCGTTTCGATCGATAGTCAAAGTAAATCCTCTAGAACTTTTCCAAATTTCGTCCTAGAAGATAGAACTGTACGTTTTACAGTATACAAGGTACCTGGTCAACTAAAACGCCTGAGATGCTTGATCTCAGAGCCGTATCTTCTGGGATATAAGGTCTCTAAAGTGCATTTTGTCAAATTTTATACAATATCCAAACTCCTTCGTCACAATCACAATACTCATTCGAATTTTGTTTTGGATGATGGAACTAACTGTTTTTTGCTTCACGAAGCTCTTATCTACCTAGAACTGCTGAGATGCCGAGTATCGGATCTATATTGGATGGGATACTCGTCCATACATTCCGTTTCATCGCGTCTCAGTCGGATAGTCAAAGTTAATCTTCTAGAACTTACCCAAATTTAGTTCTAGAATACAGAACTGTACGTTGTTAGCATACTAAATACATTTCTAACTAAAACACCTGAGATGCTGGATCTCAGAGCTGTATATTCTGGGATGTTAGATCTCAAACATTGCATTTAGTCAAGTTCTCTACAATATTCGAACTCCTATGTCTCAATACTCTTTCATGTTTCGTTCTAGAAGATGAAACTGTCAGTATTATGAAGCTCGAGGCTTTCACCTACCTAGAACTGCGGAGATGATAAGTATTGGATCTATGATGGCTAGGATGCTGGTTCATACATAGCGCTCCACCGCGTTTCAATCGATAGTCAAAGTAAATCTTCTAGAACTTTTCCAAATTTCGTCCTAGACGATAGAACTGTACGTTTTACAGTATAAAAGGTACCTGGTCAACTAAAACGCCTGAGATGCTGGATCTCAGAGCCGTATCTTCTGGGATGTTAGGTCTCAAAAGTGCATTTTGTCAAATTTTATACAATATTCGAACTTCTATGTCTCAATACTCATTCAAATTTCGTTTTAGAAGATGGAACTATTCCATTTTGATTCTCGAGGCTTTTATCTACCTAGAACTGCTGGGATGCTTAGTATTGGATCTATGATGGCTGGGATGCTGGTTCATAAATTGCCCTTCACCGCGTTTCAATCGATAGTCAAAGTAAAACTTCTAGAACTTTTCCAAATGTCGTTCTTGAAGATAGAACTGTACGTTTTACAGCATACTATGTACCTGGTCAACTAAAACGCCTGAGATGCTGGATCTCAGAGCCGTATCTTCTTGGATGTTAGGTCTCAAAAGTTCATTTTGTAAAATTTTCTACAATATCCAAATTCCTGTCTCAATATTCATTCTAATTTCGTTTTAGAAGATGGAACTAATTCTTTCTTACTTCTCGAGGCTTTTATCTACTTAGAACTTCTGAGATGCTGAGTATCGGGTCTATATTGGATAGGATACTCGTCCATACATTCCGTTTATTCGTGTCACAGTCGTTAGTTAACCTTCTAGAACTTTTCCAAAAGTCGTTCTAGAAGACAGAACTGTACTTTTTTAGCATACTAAGTACCTTGCTAACTAAAGCACCTGAGATGCTGGATCTCAGAGCCGTATATTCTGGGATGTTTCATCTCAAAGATTGCATTTGGTCAAGTTTTCTACAATATTCGAACTCCTATGTCTCAATACTCTTTCATAGTACTCACACTTTAGTCTTGTAACCAAGTTTAGATCAGAGTAGATTAGTAACTTAGTATTTAGTTTATATAGTAGGTATAACAGAAAATGTTGCTAAAGTGAGCGCACTATTCGCCAACAAACTGACCTCAGTTTG
The DNA here is from genome assembly GCA_963556455.1 of Epiblema foenella. Classification (NCBI taxonomy): domain Eukaryota; kingdom Metazoa; phylum Arthropoda; class Insecta; order Lepidoptera; family Tortricidae; genus Epiblema; species Epiblema foenella. The sequence continues at coordinate 25,803,313 of OY747096.1, read as the reverse complement.
GCGAAACTATTTGTATACCTACCACATAAGTTTATTTTGAATAAAAAAAAATAAAAAAAATAATAATGTTTCGTTCTAGAAGATGAAACTGTCAGTATTATGAAGCTCGAGGCTTTCACCTACCTATAACTGCGGAGATGATAAGTATTGGATCTATGATAGCTGCGATGATGGATCGCATAGCGCTTCACCGCGTTTCGATCTACAGTCAAATTAAATTTTCTAGACTTACTCAAATTTCGTTCTAGAAGGTAGAACTGTACGTTTTACAGTATATTAGGTACCTGGTCAACTAACAGGCTTGAGATGCTGGATCTAATTGCCATATTTTCGGGGATGTTTGGTCTCAAAAGTGCATTTTGTCAAATTTTATACAATATTCGAACTCCTATGTCTCAATACTCATTCAAATTTCGTTTTAGAAGATGGAACTATTCCATTTTGATTCTCGAGGCTTTTATCTACCTAGAACTGCTGAGATGCTTAGTATTGGATCTATGATGGCTGGGATGCTGGTTCCTAAATTGCCCTTTACCGCGTTTCGATCGATAGTCAAAGTAAAACTTCCAGAACTTTTCCAAATTTCGTTCTTGAATATAGAACTGTAAGTTTTACAGTATAATAGGTACCTGGTCAACTAAAACGCCTGAGATGCTGGATCTCAGAGCCGTATCGTCTTGGATGTTAGGTCTCAAAAGTGCATTATGTCAAATTTTCTACAATATCCAAACTCCTCTCTCAATACTCATTCTAATTTCGTTTTAGAAGATGGAACTAATTCTTTCTTGCTTCTCGAGGCTTTTAACTACCTGGACCTGCTGAGATGCTGAGTATCGGATCTATATTGGATGGGATATTCGTCCATACATTCCGTTTCATCGCGTCTCAGTCGGGTAGTCAAAGTTAATCTTCTAGAACTTACCCAAATTTAGTTCTAGAATACAGAACTGTACGTTTTTAGCATACTAAGTACCTTGCTAACTAAAGCACCTGAGATGCTGGATCTCGGAGCTGTATATTCTGGGATGTTAGATCTCAAACATTGCATTTTGTCAAGTTTTCTACAATATTCGAACTCCTATGTCTCAAAACTTTTTTTTGTTGCGTTTTAGAACATGAAACTGTCTTTATTATGAAGCCCGAGGCTTTCACTTATCTAGAACTACGGGGATGATAAGTATTGGATCTATGATGCCTGGGATGCTGGTGCATACATACCGCTACACCGCGTCTCAGTCGATAGTCAAAGTGAATCTTCTAGAACTTACCCAAATTTAGTTCTAGAAGACAGAACTGTACGTTTGTAGCATACTAAGTACCTTGCTAACTAAAGCACCTGAGATGCTGGATCTCAGAGCTGTATATTCTGGGATGTTTCATCTCAAAGATTGCATTTGGTCAAGTTTTCTACAATATTCGAACTCCTATGTCTCAATACTCTTTCATGTTTCGTTCTAGAAGATGAAACTGTCAGTATTATGAAGCTCGAGGCTTTCACCTACCTAGAACTGCAGAGATGATAAGTATTCGATCTATGATAGCTGCGATGATGGATCATGCATAGCGCTTCACCGCGTTTCGATCTATAGTCAAAGTTAATCTTTTAAAACTTACTCGAATTTCGTTCTAGAAGATAGAACTGTACGTTTTACAGTATGTTAGGTACCTGGTCAACTAAAATGCTTGAGATGCTGGATCTAATAGCCATATTTTCTGGGATGTTAGGTCTCAAAAGTGCATTTTGACAAATTTTATACAATATTCGAACTTCTATGTCTCAATACTCATTCAAATTTCGTTTTAGAAGATGGAACTAATCCTTTTCGATTCTCGAGGCTTTTATCTACCTAGAACTGTTGAGATGCTTAGTATTGGATCTATGATGGCTGGGATGCTGGTTCATAAATTGCCCTTTACCGCGTTTCGATCTACAGTCAAAGTAAATCTTCTAGAACTTACTCAAATTTCGTTCTAGAAGGTAGAACTGTACGTTTTATAGTATATTAGGTACCTGGTCAACTAACAGGCTTGAGATGCTGGATCTAATTGCCATATTTTCGGGTATGTTTGGTCTCAAAAGTGCATTTTGTCAAATTTTATACAATATTCGAACTCCTATGTCTCAATACTCATTCAAATTTCGTTTTAGAAGATGGAACTATTCCATTTTGATTCTCGAGGCTTTTATCTACCTAGAACTGCTGAGATGCTGAGTATCGGATCTATATTGGATGGGATACTCGTCCATACATTCCGTTTCATCGCGTCTCAGTCGGATAGTCAAAGTTAATCTTCTAGAACTTACCCAAATTTAGTTCTAGAAGACAGAACTGTACGTTTTTAGCATACTAAATACCTTGCTAACTAAAACACCTGAGATGCTGGATCTCAGAGCTGTATATTCTGGGATGTTTCATCTCAAAGATTGCATTTGGTCAAGTTTTCTACAATATTCGAACTCCTTTGTCTCAATACTCTTTCATGTTTCGTTCTAGAAGATGAAACTGTCAGTATTATGAAGCTCGAGGCTTTCACCTACCTAGAACTGCGGAGATGATAAGTATTGAATCTATGATGGCTGGGATGATGGATCATGCATAGCGCTTCACCGCGTTTCGATCTATAGTCAAAGTTAATCTTCTAGAACTTACTCGAATTTCGTTCTAGAAGATAGAACTGTACGTTTTACAGTATATTAGGTACCTGGTCAACTAAAATGCTTGAGATGCTGGATCTAATAGCCATATTTTCTGGGATGTTAGGTCTCAAAATTGCATTTTGTCAAATTTTATACAATATTCGAACTCCTATGTCTCAATACTCATTCAATTTCGTTTCAGAAGATGGAACTAATCCTTTTTGATTCTCGAGGCTTTTATCTACCTAGAACTGCTGAGATGCTTAGTATTGGATCTATGATGGCTGGGATGCTGGTTCATAAATTGCCCTTCACCGCGTTTCGATCGATAGTCAAAGTAAAACTTCTAGAATTTTTCCAAATTTCGTTCTTGAAGATAGAACTATACGTTTTACAGCATACTATGTACCTGGTCAACTAAAACGCCTGAGATGCTGGATCTCAGAGCCGTATCTTCTTGGATGTTAGGTCTCAAAAGTTAATTTTGTCAATTTTCTACAATATCCAAACTCGTCTCAATACTCATTCTAATTTCGTTTTAGAAGATGGAACTAATTCTTTCTTGCTTCTCGAAGCTTTTAACTACCTAGAACTGCTGAGATGCTGAGTATCGGGTCTATATTGGATAGCATACTCGTCCATACATTCCGTTTATTCGTGTCACAGTCGTTAGTCAAAGTTAACCTTCTAGAACTTTTCCAAAAGTCGTTCTAGAAGACAGAACTGTACGTTTTTAGCATACTAAATACCTTGCTAACTAAAACACCTGAGATGCTGGATCTCAGTGCTCTATATTCTGGGATGTTTGATCTCAAACATTGCATTTGGTCAAGTTTTCTACAATATTCGAACTCCTAAGTCTCAATACTCTTTCATGTTTCGTTCTAGAAGATGAAACTGTCAGTATTATGAAGCTCGAGGCTTTCACCTACCTAGAACTGCGGAGATGATAAGTATTGGATCTATGATGGCTGGGATGATGGATCATGCATAGCGCTTCACCGCGTTTCGATCTATAGTCAAAGTTAATCTTCTAGAACTTACTCGAATTTCGTTCTAGAAGATAGAACTGTACGTTTTACAGTATAATAGGTACCTGGTCAACTAAAATACTTGAGATGGTGGATCTAATAGCCATATTTTCTGGGATGTTAGGTCTCAAAAGTGCATTTTGTCAAATTTTGTACAATATTCGAATTTCTATGTCTCAATACTCATTCAAATTTCGTTTCAGAAGATGGAACTAATCCTTTTTGATTCTCGAGGCTTTTATCTACCTAGAACTGCTGAGATGCTTAGTATTGGATCTATGATGGCTGGGATGCTGGTTCATAAATTGCCCTTCACCGCGTTTCGATCGATAGTCAAAGTAAAACTTCTAGAACTTTTCCAAATTTCGTTCTTGAAGATAGAACTATACGTTTTACAGCATACTATGTACCTGGTCAACTAAAACGCCTGAGATGCTGGATCTCAGAGCCGTATCTTCTTGGATGTTAGGTCTCAAAAGTTCATTTTGTCAAATTTTCTACAATATCCAGACTCCTATGTCTCAATACTCATTCTAATTTCGTTTTAGAAGATGGAACTAATTCTTTCTTGCTTCTCGAGGCTTTTAACTGCCTAGAACTGCTGAGATGCTGAGTATCGGGTCTATATTGGATAGGATACTCGTCCATACATTCCGTTTATTCGTGTCACAGTCGTTAGTCAAAGGTAACCTTCTAGAACTTTTCCAAAAGTCGTTCTAGAAGACAGAACTGTACGTTTTTAGCATACTAAATACCTTGCTAACTAAAACACCTGAGATGCTGGATCTCAGAGCTGTATATTCTGGGATGTTTCATCTCAAACATTGCATTTGGTCAAGTTTTCTACAATATTCGAACTCCTTTGTCTCAATACTCTTTCATGTTTCGTTCTAGAAGAAGAAACTGTCAGTATTATGAAGCTCGAGGCTTTCACCTACCTAGAACTGCGGAGATGATAAGTATTGGATCTATGATCGCTGGGATGCTGGTTCATACATAGCGCTCCACCGCGTTTCGATCGATAGTCAAAGTAAATCTTCTAGAACTTTTCCAAATTTCGTCCTAGACGATAGAACTGTACGTTTTACAGTATATAAGGTACCTGGTCAACTAAAACGCCTGAGATGCTGGATCTCAGAGCCGTATCTTCTGGGATGTTAGGTCTCAAAAGTGCATTTTGTAAAATTTTATACAATATTCTAACTCCTATGTCTCAATACTCATTCGAATTTCGTTTTAGAAGATGGAACTAATCCGTTTTTGCTTCTCGAGGCTTTTATCTACCTAGAACTGCGGAGATGATAAGTATTGGATCTATGATGGCTGGGATGCTGGTTCATACATAGCGCTCCACCGCGTTTCGATCGATAGTCAAAGTAAATCCTCTAGAACTTTTCCAAATTTCGTCCTAGAAGATAGAACTGTACGTTTTACAGTATACAAGGTACCTGGTCAACTAAAACGCCTGAGATGCTGGATCTCAGAGCCGTATCTTCTGGGATGTTAGGTCTCAAATTTGCATTTTGTCAAATTTTATACAATATTCGAACTCCTATGTCTCAATACTCATTCGAATTTCGTTTTAGAAGATGGAACTAATCTTTTTTTGCTTCTCAAGGCTTTTATCTATCTAGAACTGCTGAGATGCTGAGTATCGGATGTATATTGGACGGGATACTCGTCCATACATTCCGTTTCATCGCGTCTCAGTCGATAGTCAAAGTTAATCTTCTAGAACTTTTCCAAATTTCGTTCTAGAAGATAGAACTGGACGTTTGCTGATGCATGAGGTAGCCGATTTCCCATAACGGAGGATACACTGTGTCTAAAACCCTCAAAACATAGCGTACGTGCTATACTACTAGGTGATAATTTTTCAAAGTTAGGGTAGGGTATAGGTAAAAAAAATTTTTTTTTTTACTTTTTGGCTAGAACTTTTGGCTACTCGTCTAGAATAGACAGAACTTTGCATTTCAATTCATATTTTTGGTCTAGGAACCAAGACTTTTGGGATGCTGAAAGTCAAATTGTGAACTTGGCATCACATTTTTAAATTTTCATTTTTTTGTCTTAAATTAGCAGAACTATTTAAAATAACTATCTAGAACTGTAGAACTATTGGGGATGCTACTAGAACTGTTACTAATTTTTGAGATGCTAACATTTGTTCTGCTAAGTTCACACACACCTATATTTAGTAAGGCGACATTCATCATCATCATCGTATCAGCAGAAAGACGTCCACTGCTAGACATAGGCCTCCCCCAAAGAGTGCCATAATGACCGGTCCTGCGCCACCCGCATCCAGCGGACTCCCGTGACCTTTACCAGGTCATCAATCCACCTTGTGAAGGCGACATTATTTTGGATATATAGTTTAGTTTACATTACTTTGTGTTTACACCTTACAATTAACTACTAAATGAAGAACGTAAGTAGTTTGTTGTACAGCTGTTATTGGTAATGTTAGTTTATTATTTAGGATTAGGATTTTAATAAAAGATTAGGATTTTCACACGGCCTGGTGGTAAGAAAACATCTGCCATGCCGCATGCTTGTTTGCTACTGTCGTGGTATTTTAAGGCCCATTGTGATCTCAAATTTTTGTCTTGCTCGCTAGCTTGTGAAAGATTAAATGTTATTTTTTCAGATGCTCTGGCTTATTATAGTGCCTTAGCGTTTCAAAATCTATCTTTTGGGGTTACTCCGCGCCTTAAAAGCCTTTTTTGTCTATGTAGAGTAAGGGTTTTTAAGTATATGGATAGGACGGTAGTTAAAAAGTGTCTAAAACTAACTAGCCTGACTTTTGCACGTGTCAAAATTGAAAATAAAACATTTCGCGAGTCACTTCACTTTTGCTGCCTTCTATCGGCAGTAATGAGGCATTTGTGGTGAGAATAGACGCCATCGTTAATTACTTTTCCTCATTTAATCTATTTGGTCAGGAAGGGACGCCGAGGAAAAAATAATTATGGCTATCCGCTTCCTGTCGAATCAATCAATCTCATACGTAAGATAAGAAAGTAAGTTCCTTAAGCTAAGCTGAAGTCGTATAACTATTACGGCCATGAGCATCGCAGGCTTCGTAGGCCCGCTGTACCTGTTGTCTACTGGCAAAAAAAAACAATAACATAACAATACCATGCGGACGGAGATCTCCGGGATTGGTAGACGTTAAACTTAAATGCGTTTTTGGTTGCCAACAGTATCAATCTTCAAATCAAAAAGTGTTGGCAACATACTTGTTACTTTTTCAGTTGAAAACTTGCCCAAAAAAAGAAAAGATCTTTATTACTGACAGTGTCGTTACAGTATCGCTTCTGGGTCATTCATTAACATAAGTAAATGCATCATTCATTTAATTACGTGGCGCGCATTTCGCATGCAAAACGCTAAATTAGGCAACTAACAACATCAAAATAATTATGAATGATTTCTGCATTGTAATAGGTGTCATACAATAGTTTATTATCAGGCAATAGGGCAGATAATATTTATTTATAGCAGTGCGGGCGGTCCGAGGGTATCGCATAGTATAATGGACGGCGGCCATACTTCTGGCAGCTGACCCTCCCTGGGAACTCTAAGCGTAGGTGCTCGCTCAAGTCTAGTGGTCAAGTACTAATATTTAATGATTATGACATAATAGATACTAAGTAAAAAAAAGAAGATAGATATTTATTCATTCAATTGGGACATACCTGTTTGAGTACTCACAATCAGAACTAGCTAAGCAGGTGAAGAGGTCAAAATTATATACAAATATCTTTATTACTGCAGTAAGAGCTTGTGTAGCTCATTTTAAGCCCATAGCCTTCGCTACTTTTCATGCCGACTGTACGTCATTATCAAATACAATGATATTGTGAACTTTTGGAAAGTCATATCAGAAAATGAAACGTATAAAATTAGTCTGAGTTTTTTTAATCGTATTTAGATATAGTGTTTTTTTGCGCGGCGTGAATAAGGTGGCATTTTCTGAATGACGCCATTAGAAATCGCCGTTATTGACATCGTCACAAAGGGACCCTTGCCTGAGAATCACACATTTTCATTCACGAATACCTGTGTAAGATGTCAAGCTACTTATTAGTCAATCGATAATGTCAAATAACTAATAGCTCTTTACGTATATGGTGTTGTGTTCGAGGGGTCTATCGCGTGATAAACGACAAGATAAATTATCTATCCCTTTCGGTCACGACTTGATAGAAAGTGACGGATGCTTTATCTTGTCGTTTATCAGGTGATAACTGCGAGCATAATCCATGGCAAGTAAGGTCGCCAGAGCTCCCTTGTGTTGAGTGAGGGACTTGGATAATAATATGGTCTCTAGTTTTCACACAACGATTCCTCAAGTCAATAAAGCGTCGGCAACGCGCTTGGGATTCTTGCTTCGCTAGTGTACGTATGCTACGGCATCTGTTTACCATCAGGCAAGCCGTAAACTTGTTTGCCACCGACGTTGTATAAAAAAACTTATGAACCTGTTTGTACTGTCAAGCAATTTGATTTCTGGGCCACTTCCTGCCTTGTCACAGTGACGTTAATATGAGATCTTTACCGGCTTTCATATTGATTTTCAATATGACAAGGTACGCAGTGCCCACAAATCAAATTGGTTGACCACCTGATAGTTGCCAAAGTGTATCGTTGTCGATACAAATTTAAATCGTAACCTTGTTTAGTTGTCGAGGGCAAGTATCAAGCTATAATTAGGATACGTAATTTTATGTCATTTTATTTTAATTATTTAGGAAATGAAGTGCAATTGCATGTTTGTAATTTATTGCAAATTGTTAATACTTTGCTTTTTCTTTTCAGGTAAGCCGACTGACAACAAAACACGAAATATGAAGTACCTCGCCCAGAACATCTGTCCAGAAGCGATTTACACCATTTGACCCACAAACTACGTTTTGCACCTTTCTCGGAAACCAACACACGACCTTGTAAAAAAAATAGTACACATTGCGAAAGGACCTAACTGCTTTGGGCTTATAACAAAAATACGCCTGTTTGTATAACACGCATAAAATAAAACCCATCCAACCACACTTTTTTGACTCATTCTGCAGTTTCGGTTACCTTAAGTTTACTAATATTTGAATATCTAATCTGCGTTATTGTATTTTGAAATGTGCTGCCTTACTTTAAGGACTTATTTCTGCTGCACGTTAATTTAAAACCGATCTTCGCCTAAACTTTTTATTTTTTTATCTTATCTTGTTGGTTATAGGGCCGAATGTTGTTTGGCAAATCAGTTGGCCACTCAGAAGCATGAAAGCGCCATCGGCACGTGTGTCGAAGGCATCTGCTTCCCAATTAGGGTATCATTGTCAAAGAAGGCTGGGGAATGCTCCTGTTGGCTTTGTTTTGTTTAGACATGGGGAAAAGCGGTACTTTTTGATAACCATTAATTATTTCCGTTCTAAAAAAACACTGTGAAAAATCACCGTGACTTTGTTACACCGGTTATTTCGTATCACGAAATTTACGTGTCATCATTCCCGGTGCTGTTACTGATATTTCTGTATCATTAGTAACAACTGATCTACTCTGTGAGTAGTGTTGCTGCTACGTATACTCTTACGTCACGATATACATTAACGCTTTGACAATGAAGGCATAATCCGTCGTTCCTGTGATCTCAGGGCTTATTCCAAAAAATGCTATTATTTATTTGTTTCGCCGGGAGACGAGAATATATCGATATAGCTCAAATATAAGTAACTCAAATATAGCTCCAGCTGCAGTTGGGGTCTAAACTCACGAATAAATGAAACTAGTACAATACTGTCAATATAGTTAATAAGCTAATAAATAAATAAAATAAATATTATATCAGTCACACCCACACCATAGATTGTTGTTAATACCTCTGCAATTACTTTATGGCATGGCACACTTGTCACTCACGCAGAATAAATAAACGGAAATTTAAAAGTTTGTTGTTTACTTTTGTTTAGCGCACTATCAGTGACAATGCACAGTTAAACTGACCCTCTCGTAAATATATTTCATCACATTAATTAATTACTCCAGCGAAATAATGTGATAATTAATTACTCGAACTTAGTATCTTTGTCCTAAAACGCCGACTGAACCCGACCGGCCCCAAATTATGCCGAGCCGAGTCACAGTCACAGCGGTCACGGGCGGTGCGCGACGCGATACTATTCCTTAGGCACCGACCGGTTCCACTGTTCCAGTGGTATTGTAACGCTAAGTAACAACGTTATTTTGTAACGTTGTTATTTCGTGACAAGCCACACTTACTTTTTAACGGCGGATCACCGTGTTTTTTCGTTGTGAAGTCATTCACTACTAATTTTATTGTTACACTTAGGTTTATACTACGGAGAGATAGGGGCCAAAACAAATCCAACTAATATTATAAATGTGAAAGTTCAGATGTTTGGATGTTTTGTTACTCAATCACGCAAAAACAGCTCACCGGATTGAGATGAAACTTGGTATACGACGGTTTTATAGGCTGGATTAATACATAGGATACTATTTATCCCGAAACTCATCCCTCGAAGGGATGAAATAGGGACTCGAAGTTTACGCAGACGAAGTCGCGGGCAAAAGCTAGTTCATCATATATTGATATCGTTATCGTTCCGTCATGTCGCTCGTCGCCGTGCTGGTTCTTCGTAATATCTGTAATAGGTACATATTTTATAAGTAGGTAAATTTACGCGTGTACAATAATTAAAAGGACGAAGATCAAAAAGCTAGCAATTAGTTAATTTAAATTAAAGAGTTGTTAGATATAAACTCAAACTTATGTATTATGTGACTTCACTGGACTATTTAAATCTCGTCCCTTGAATTACAGTGCCTTATAATTAAGTTTATGTTTGTTAAAACGTGTTTAAATACCTATTTTTTACAATTAAAAAATATCGACAGTACTTACATATAATTATTACATGGTACCTGGGTCATTTTACTTTTTCATGACCAGTTTTCTATTAAAAAATAACCATGATATGTATTGAATTAGTGTACAAAATTAAGATTTAGAAAAAGTACCTGAACCTAATAAAAGGAATTTATAGGTATATAATATTTAAAAACCGTTTTTTCATACAAATGGTGAGACATACAAGAACCACTGAGTTACTCGATTTAAGAATATTAGCTGTGGTTCGGTAATTACCAAAACTATAGGAAGTTATACTTTAATTAAACCTATTTCTAAATAACAATACAAAAATCTGGAGTGAGGGCCAAGTATTCCAAAATCAACATTAAAAAAAGTGTCCGAAAATTATATATTATATTAACTATTATATTATATATATCCACCTGCATGCAATAGATACTATCATTGTCAAACAATTGCAATCCACAGGAGAAAGCACAAACACAAATATTACTTCTGCTGAATTGTGCCGACCCTACGTGATCCTATCTTATTTTTTTCAATAAAACGTTTTTGTAAACGATTTGCGGAACCAACATGAAAGTGCAGTTGTGGGGTATAATCCCAGCTGCCTCGTGTACAGCTGTTCTAAGTATTGTAGCAAATTGTTGAAAAAAAATTGAGAAGCTGAGCTGTCACGTCTAAGTAATAAAAGTATGTCGGCGAACAACTTATCCAGCAAAGGATATCGGGTAGATATTACTTGCAAAGAACGACCCGCAGCCTAATCACGTAACGGTAGGTATATTTTTGAAGTATAATCTAGAGCTAAATGTCATTGAAATGACGTTAAAATATGCAGAACGTTAGTACATCACGTTACTTGCTACATAACGCTAAAGATTCTAGTACAGAATTACAAATTGAAATACTTAAATGATTTTATAAAATTGTATGTAATTGATATATGGTGCCTAGTTATAAACGCGTTAGATTTTACTTTCTATCCTAAATTACTACGCGTTTCGAGAATTTTAACCGTAAACTTGAAAAAAAACCGTGATTTGCGGTGTATAGACAAAACAAAATTAAAAACCGGCCAAGGGCGAGTTGGACTCGCGCACGAAGGGTTCCGTACTAGTATCTATAAAACAGCAAAAATAACTTAACCAAAATTACAGTTAAATCAACCTATCTCAAAAACTATAAGAGATACTTTGATCAAACCAAAAATCGTTGAAAGAGTTAATTAGCATGCATCACCTCTATTTTTTTTAGAATTTTATACCCCGTAGTTATAAAAATAGAGGGGGGGGGACATACTTTTTACGACTTTGAGAGCTGATATCTCAAAAACCGTTCACTTTAAGAAAAATGTTTTTTAGAAAACTTTATATCATTTTAAAAGACCTTTCCATTGATACCCCACACGGGTATGTACATCGAAAAAAAAATTTTCATCCCTCAGTTACATGTATGGGGGGCCCCACCCCCAATTCTTTTTTTTACTATTTAGTGTCATAATTTTGTAGCGGTTCATACAACACATATTCCCATCAAATTTCATCACTGTAGTACTTATAGTTTCCGAGTAAATCGGCTGTGACAGACGGACAGACGGACAGACGGACAGACGGACAGACGGACATGACGAAACTATAAGGGTTCCGTTTTTGCCATTTTGGCTACGGAACCCTAATAAAAATGTGATATGTCGAGCTAAACTCGACCTTAAAGACGTCAGTGGCCCGTTTATTATATTTTAGTATGTCTGAAACTCACGGGAGTTTTAAATTTAGAAAATGTAACCATTTAAAATGCGTGTTTAAAGATACGCTGTTAAATATAGGGACTTTCCGCCACCTGTTGCTTTATTCCTTCTAAGTAGGTGGTTCTTACAATTACTAATTTACAAACTCAGGTTCCAAGTCTGAAAGCTATTACCAACAAACTTTAGAAATAAACCTTAATTAATAATTTAATGACAATTTCTCAAAACAAGCAAACTCCAACAACAACATAAGGCCACTGAAATATATCTCAAATAATTTGGTTTTTGAGTGTTTAAATAGCCTAACTAATATTATGAATGTAAAAGTTAGCTTTGTTCATCAAATACCTGTTGAATCATCCATGCAAAATAGGTGAGGCTATTATTATTTGACTATACCACACAGAAATAAATTGTAATAAGTTTTTTTTTTTTATTAGGCCATCTAATAGTGTAAATTTTATTTGGAAGTTTTTCCTGGATATAAATTGGTCAAAAATTGTAGTGATGTAGAACTACGCAAAAAATTATTGTGATGTGATAACGTTAACAGCGATGACCGTGATGTCTATAATTAGTAACATATAATGTGAGGCTGCTAATGCTGATTTTTTTTTCGTACCACGGCGACGGTCGTTTATTTATACGGTCGTAACCTGTGGGTTTTAGTGATCCTGCTTCATCTACCAGCGGATTGACGGCAGGGCCAGAAGCGCATTTGAGGATTCATTACAGCTAGAAACAAATGGTCCCTTACTTTCAACACAATGCAACCTAGAAAACTCAGGAGGGGGAATTCAATTAATGAATATGCGGAATAAACCTTGCTAATATCTCCAAATGAATAAAAACAATACCAAAGCAATTAGGTCCACATCCAACAATAAACAAAACAATCATTACCTGCGTAAAATGTGATCCCTTTTTAAGAGTAACAGAGTCGTATAAAAGGTATTTTAATCCTCTTGTTTCGGCATTCCTTTTAACTTTATTGGAATGCGTCATTGTCAAAGCCGTCACAAGTTTATTCCAATTCCAATCAACAAATTGAATTAGAATCGGCTGTGCATTTATTTATAGCACGCGCTTTTTCTGACACGTTACGTTAGACTTAAAATACAGGACAAATAATAACCGATCGCAATTTCAAACGGGTTTCAGAATAGACCGCCAGAACCATGTTAGGCTTTTTTTGTGCAAGCTCGAATTACATTTATTGAACCCATCACATGAAACGTGGGCTAGTGATGGGGTAGTATCTAAAAAAAACTTTTATTCGTAGCACATATATAAAAACAAACGGAGTAGGTAATAAAGAAATAAATGAATAAATACTAGGAAGACAACTTACATAAACCGAACTAGTTCAATAAAGCTCGTGTTATGGGTATTAGACGACGGTATATTTAAGAGATATAAATACTTAAAAAGATAGAAAACATCCAATACTCAGAAACAAATATTCAAGTTCATCGCACAAATATTTGCCCTGACCGGGATTCGAACCAGAACTGTCAGCTTTGTAGGCAGGGTCACTAAACCTGTCGTTATATTGACAATACACACAAAGCAATGATGAAATTTTAACACTGAATAAAGCTGTACCTATACAATATGATGTGAAAATAGAGTACAGATAACTAAGAAAGACTTTTTTTACGTAAAAAAGGGTTTCCTTTGAATTTGAACTTTCATGAAATATGCTTCGCTATTAAAAATGCAAATAAACAAGATCCGTTTCATTTCCAGTTCTCCAAATTTTGTTTGTGTCGTGGAAATTGGTTTACATTTCCATTTGTATTTAAATCGTAATTAAGTAAAATCGCAATCACTTTACTGATTGAAGGGGATGATTGGTGTGGTATTGGTAAACAAGTAAACATATACACAAGTAACCAGCAGATAACTAAAAACCCACACTGGTGTTGAAGAGCGTAAAGCTGGCAAGACTTATCATTTAAATAAATAAATAAATATTAAAGGACAATCTTACACAAATCGAACTAGCCCCACAGTAAGCTCAAGAAGGCTTGTGTTATGGGTACTAGACGACGATATATTTAATAGATATAAATACTTAAATACATAGAAAACATCCAAGACTCAGAAACAAATATTCATGCTCATCACACAAATATTTGCCCTGACCGGGATTCGAACCCAGGACCGTCAGCTTCACAGGCAGGTGCACTACCCACTAGGCTAAACCGGTCGTCAGATTTAATTGCCTTTGGGGTTACGTTAAAAATCATCAGACTTATTTATAAACCCAAACCTCTATAGCAAAATTATGGATAAAACTAATGAATTCCAACGGCACTTTATCTAAAATAGGTTTGATAATATATAACGGTTTGAAATAAAAGCAAATATTGTTATGCACATGCAAATAATCATAAATCGCGATGTTACTATAGATATACATTATACTTATACTTGTGTTTAGAGCTGCTCGTTTTTTTTTTTCGTAAGCATTTCGAAAAACAATTTCACGTACAATAACTGAAAAACAATTTCTTACTAGGATCGAAAACGATGACATGCAGACACTAAATAATTCTACAGTCGCGCGCAACGTTTGCAATGCAAAACGTGAAATAGCAACTCGAAAACTGTTTGCAGGAAATGAAACGCAACACATAATGAAACTTACTTATGTAGTCGTTTGTTTGTGGCGGATAGATACGTTTCGTTTTGTTCGGCGACCAGCGACGCACGGAGAAACCAGTTATTTTTGAAACTGTTTTCGAAAATAATTTTGTAATATAATAAAACGGTTACGTTTCGTTTCACGGAAAACTCGAAACGACCCAGCTCTACTTGTGTTGTGATATTATGCATAAAGGAATGTACGCATCTACAACAGAAAGTTAACTTGTACTATATACGTTTATCGATATCGAGCAAGCAGGCACCGGTACATCACTAGGCGTTCAGTTTTGCCTCGGCCCACGCGCAGTTTTGTACAATGCCTCGTCCTTACATTGATTTAATTTGCTACATCAACACGCCGCTGATTTGTATGTTCATTGTTGTGTCGAGGCAAAAAGCATGTTTTTATTGCAGCCATAAAATAATTTAATAGACTCTCTATTGCTTTGAATTTCTGTGCTATGTGATTGATAATCTTGCTTTGCTTAGTACGACATTATATTGTCAGTTGAAACTCATAAAACTCATCACTATCACTACATAGTATATAACAAAGTCGCTTTCTCTGTCCCTATATCCCTATGTATGCTTAAATCTTTAAAACTAAGCAACGGATTTTGATGCGGTTTTTTTTAAATAGATAGAGTGATTGAAGGGAAGGATATATAAATGTATAATATTTCTGTAGTATATTTAATATCAGCATTGCACCCGTGCGAAGCCGGGGCGGGTCGCTAGTTACAGTTATAAGTTACACAATTATTATAACAGAAAATGTTTTGCAGCATCTTACACCACGAAAGGGTTAAAAACAACACTTTCAGTACCGAGAACTTCAGTAAATAAGGAAGGCGTTCTTCAAAATTATCATTCACTTCACGCGCGTCACGTTTACGTAGGTATTGAGGCTAAACAATATCTAAAGCTAAATCTTGTTACTGAAACAAGCTGTTGTTTTTCCCATAAAAAACATCCCGAGTCCCGAGCTCTGATTTTCTGCGATTCCTTAAAAATCAATTTATATTTTAAAAAATGTGGACTGTAATGAAAAAAAAAATTAACATACCTGTTCATTGACTTGAAGCCCCTATATGTATTGTAATTGTAACGCAGACGCAGGCAAGGAGAGGAACTCCTCCGCGGTTTGAATTATATCAAAGCGTATAAATAAACAGATCGCTGTCTGAAATCATGACATGACAATGGTCTTTAGCTAAAGTTGAGATATCTTAGAAACTGCCTACCTCTGTCAATATTAATACAAAATACGAATACCATGACTTGAAGCCGAATCAATTTAACTCGTATATTATCTGGGCCCGAGGGAAATAACGTTTAGACTTCTGATGGAATATTTGTTAATTAATTATAAACTTTGCTTTAAATATCAGTACCCAGGTAATTACTTCGTTTGAAAATTACCGTATTAAATACTTAGTATAGCTAACACTAGTAAATTAGCGTGTCGCACAATTCCGCGTTATTTTCGGAGGGCTTCGCTACCTACACGAAAATGTAAAACAATCGTAGATAAGTTTTCGTAAAAGTCGTTTATGGGTGCTTAAACCCAGGATTTCAATATATTTAATTTGAATTATTTCTATGTACATGTTCTGCAAAGTATGCACAAGAACAAAGCATAATATTTATTAATTTAATCAAATACACACTGTGAAGTGACTACAACGAATGAATGACAAATACAAGATATTTTACATTTTCTCGTCTTTTTGAATCTAGAACTATACTGTTACTCCTACATGTCAATCTCATGTAATGATACAGTAAAAAATAAATTAAGGTGTCAAACATTATCTTAAATAAGAAATTTCCTCTATCTCGAACCCTTTAACTTAAACATTACCGGTTAACACCTCGGCAACAAGTGGGCTGGTAGTAAAATGGCAAAAATTACAGAAATTACATTAAAACCCCCAGATTATATCCCTTGGACTGCAATCAGCCGTTTTGGGATTCCGACATACTTTGCAAACTCATTACTTTCCCTTGTCCGGTTGGATTCCAATCTTTTCTCGTTTTTAAAGGTGGGTTTGAATCGAAAATTTATGATACAATGAACTTTTACAACGGAGTTCATTAGTATATCTGGATTGGGTGAAGTTCGTCAAAATCCGCTACAAAATTAACTTATACTTAATAGGTAATAGTGCAATCATTATTCTGCGAAATTTACTCTGCAGCTTAAATTCCTTTTACTTCGAAAAGTAATTGATATAAAATTGTAATTCAAGAACATTCAAGGGTTGATGTAAGTTCTTGTATTAGAAACTTGTACAAAGTTTCAGGCTGATTCTGGACGGTGTCTGAAAAGTGTCCAGTCAACTGACTACAGTCAATCTAAGGCAAGAGAACAAGCAATTCAAAACAATATCCACAGCTCGAGCTACACTGTACATAGCTTGGAAACAAATACGAGTTTATACATTTTGGCTGCATTTGTTAGTACAAGTATTTAGTGCCCAAAACCTTTTTCATAAAACAGGTGAAATTTCAATAAAGACACTTATGTGTTCGTAATTGCATGAACGAACACTAAGGAAAACCATTCATAGCTAGGGAGTCCAGAACAGTATCTTGTCGTCCTCATAAGAAAGCAGTATGGCGCTGCGAGTGGCATATGGTGATACGACTTTTTGGCTCAACACGGCAGTATTTCAGCTCATTCAAGGCGTCGTTAGACGGGGGCTTTCCACGGGGCTTCATTTCCGCCATCTGCGGCAGTTCACATGTTGCAGCAACCGAATTAAAAGGGATTAAGTCCTAAATGGATACACGCCGAATTAGAATCTAACTCGATAGTAAAGAATCTAAATTAGGAAAATTTAATTAGGTTCAACGTTCTTTTGTTTCATTACTTGGATGTCTGCTGAACAATAAGAAGTTATTTGAGATGTTCGGAGTGTCACAGTCGTCGCTTGGTAGACAGGAAATTGGTATGCAGTAAATATAGAGACGTATGAATATATGTTATCAACGTGTACAAGTAACTACATGTTATTGTTTTTATACGTACACACACGATCAAAATTTTCTCGGACATCAAATTGACAACATAGACGTTTGCTATTGTAGTTACCTACATTCCTTAGATCTAAAATAATCTCATGAAAATAATGCGATACGAATAAAAATCAGCCCGTTGGTCGGTACTCGGTAGATAATGATGCTTTTGGTGTTTTAAATTCGTTAGCAATGTCAAAATCATAACACAATGTAGTATTCTACGAATATCTGTTCCATAATAAACAAAGGACAGCATATATTAGATAGAAAATCGGTTGGGATATCATAAGGACATCCGCACACGGGCTCTTTATAAACGAGTCAAGAGCAGTCAGTCCGACCCAGGTCGGGCCTAGCTGAGTTTCCTGCTGGACTCTTCTCAGCTAGGCTAGATTTAGTGAACCAGCGATAAAACTCCCAATAGCTCGATTCCACTCACACCTCAGATTCGGTTGAAACCGCTCAACCAATTTCACTGGAGCGCAAACTCTTAGAGTATTCCAGTGTTCCAAACCACACGCGTGATCGTATCGGAGGTTTCCCCCTGGCATTTCCCCAGGCTACTCTCCAACCGCGCACTACTATCGCTTTCATTGGGCCAAGCGGTTGGAGTACGTCGGGCCACCTTAAAACGGTGAATGGATAACCCGATTGCCACACAAATTGTTTCAGTCATGAGCCTCCATCAAATTGTTAGTTGCAAAAGCACTAAAAATTGTATGCCAATTCCTAATTAACAGTATTTTAAACTCACTCACACTTGAATATGCGCTAACATAAGAAATATCACATAATTTCGATACGTTATGAAGTATTTTTTCAGTGTTAATAATAAAAACTGAAAATGAACATTCTTATAGGTACTCGTATCTAAACAGAATTTCATTTCAATTATTTTCGTTGACCATTATAGGGAGTAATGGTGATCAAAATTTGATATTTAATATCCTTTGATCACTTTTAATAGACTTAATTAGAAAATGTGTCAGCAACAGCCAATGAAACGAACTCTAACGGCATTAATTAACAAAATATGGTTTGATGGACGTTTTTTAAGAATTTGGTTGATTGTAGGATATCCTTTGTTATAAATTGATTTAGTGATAATAATAGGAGTACTGAAATCTAAAAAAAAAGGGAATAAGATTGATTCGTGTGCCATAGCTCGAAGCGGTCAAGTTTACGATATCCTGTCGTTACACGCCAGCGGGTTTTATAATCAACGCGCATCATTTGACAGCGGTAGGTCAGTTATTTACGAAATGACAAAAAGTTATTACGTTTTTATGTTATAGTATAAGTATACAAACATGTCACTACCGTAGTGGGCGCGGTAATGTTCTTAGTTTATGGAATTAATGAAATACAATTTTGGACTTAAATAATGTGTTATTAAATTTTTCACAGCTCAAGTACTGCATATTGTTATACATTTTAATTTGATGCGTTTCACGATTCTCTATACCTATTGTTTCGGTGTTTGTATCTTACCTTTTTAGGGTTCCGTAGCCAAAATGGCACAAACGGAACCCTTATAGATTCGTCATGTCTGTCCGTCCATCCGTTCGTCCGTCCGTCCGTGTGTCACAGCCGATTTACTCGGAGACTATAAGCACTACAATTATGAAATTTGATAGGAAGGTGTATTCTATGAACCGCTACATAAAAGTGATGTGAAATTACAAAAAAAAAAAATTAGGGGGGGCACTCCATACATGTAACTGGTGGATTAAAGAAAAACTTTCAACGCCCATAGTGGGGTATCGATGGCCTTTAAAAATGATATGGAGGTTTCTAAAAAACTTGTCCATTTAAGTCAACCGTTGGTGAGATATTAGCTGTCAAAGTCATAGAAAGTGTCCCCCCCCCGTCTAATTTCCAAACTAAAAAGTTTAAAATTCTGAAAAAAATTGAGGTGGTGTGCATTAGTAAATACTTTCAACAATTTTTGGTTTGAGCAATATAGGTTTTACGGTTTATGATTTTTCACTTAAAAACTGTCTTGGCCAAACAAAAGGTCGTAAGTGCCGTCAGTTCCCTATGAAGATACGACTTTTTTAGATTCAATGTATTGGATAGTGATTTTAAATGTGGACTAGTAGGTGTTGGTACGGAACCCTTCATTGTGCGTGGTCGGACACGCACTTGGCCGGTTTTTATACTAGGACCATTTTCTGTCTTACTGAAGACTGGATAAATGAATACAACTCATCACCCATTTTCGCCTTCTACCGAAATAAAAGAAACAATATACAATACATAGGTATATTTACTTATTTTACATTTATCGCGATAGAAATTTAAAATCTTGCTTAATTTTAGTTTTCCATTATTAATCCTGGTACCAAATGGATAATGGCAATGGCCTTTTTAATAGGTTATGATTGTATAAGTACTTATTAACGAGAGTTCATTATTAAGATATACGTAATGTTTGTTAGTTTTTACTAACAAATATTACTTTATGTTTCACCTTAAAGATTGTACTTCCAAGACTTCGATATGAATTTGGATATTTATTAACGCGTACTCTTTATCTACAACAAGATGTAAACTGTGTATATAAATGCGGTTCGGCAAGTTATTACTGCCCATTAGGATGACCGCAGGACAGCGTGCGGTGCGTCTACACAAGTTACGAGCGGGCTGCCGAGCGGTCACTGGTTACTTCAAGAAAAATAAAACTTGTATATTTTACGCATACGGTTAGCCTTATGGTAAAGGAAGGACACCGTTGAGAGACTCTTATGCCGGTTACCGACCCATTAAAAACCTAGAAGGATCGTGATCTATATACACTTCTTGAGGAACTCCATACTGTACAATATAGGGAAAAACTAATAACAGAGCTCATTCCATATTTTCTTACATCACAAATAATCACAAAAACGAAACTGCTATAAATTAATTTTATCTCGGCATACTCAAATATGTATGTCGACAGTTATCGTGTCAAAAACACCTATGATAGTTCCAAAATTAAAAATTGCGAAGTTGACTTTCAACTGAAAAAAATTGATGGCACAAGGCATGCTCTGACATTCAACCGGTCTGCCAAACAGAAACTTCCTAAGGTGTCCCTAAAGTGAGAAAAAACATGCACAGCATAATCGTCAACTAATAGTTCCAGCATATAAACTCCTCCACCCTACAGCTACTTTCAAAACAACCCCTTCTTTTTTGGAAGATTTTACAAACGTTTATTTATTAAATGTGTCTTTTAGCAGTTTCTCAAACAATAATCGCTCACAGATTGACGCGTGCGCCGCTCCGCGGAAGCTGAAACTGCTTATTGTTGCGACGGCGCACTTACATTCTGTAAGAGATGACCATCGTGATTGAATCCCGCTTTATAACTGTCCTGTCCCGGGTCTTTTTTTTACAGTTTAAAAAAACCTACTTATACTTGTATAAAGCAAACTATGAAAACGTGTATTTTCTACAGAGACCGTAATTTTCACGGCCTAACAAAATACTGTAGCAATGTAGCTAGTGTTAGAAACATTTCTTTATCGATAGGTTACACACGGCAGCACAATATATCATTTTATTTTGATTGTGATAGTGATAGGATTATATAATCATTAATTTCTCAACATTCTCTGGGGGTAGAAAATTTCGTTTATCACTATAAAGCCATTTATGTATACTAAAGGAAAGTTCGTCTCCACTCAAGCAAGAAGCAAGGGAGCAAATTTATAAAACTGGAATAACTCATATAAATCAATCACGTAACTTACCACCTTTTTGCATATATTAAATAAAGTGTCGAGAATGATTATAAAATAATGTAAGTATATCGCATGATTTTTTAAATATGATTTTACTTGATATCGATAAAAATGATTCTAACACTATTAGCTATACATTGTTTCAGTCTTTTGTTTTGCCGCGAAAATTCTGGGCTTTGTAACCTATAGATACTATGCCTATACACTACACGTAAAATGTTTTCAACGCTGCTTATAAAACGGAGATTATATATTTTAATGAAACTAAGTACTAACACCTAAATTAAAACTAAAGGAATACCTAAACTTATTACTAGTGCGAGGTAGCTGCCACAGCCACCGACGGCATCTTTAAGCCTCTCCAAAAACTTATGTAGGTTTTGGTAGCTGCTAATATTCACTTACAAGCATAATTTTCATATCTACTGTACTGTAGTAGCAATCAAATTGCTAACGTAATTGTGTTTTAATCAAGTTATTTGGTGTAAATAACTACGAGATTGGTATGCGAACTATTACCGCCAAGCTGAGCGGAACACTCAATCACCCACCGTTACTCTCATTACTAACATCTGGGTATTCACGCGAAAGCAACCCTTAACACATTGAAATAAAGATGTGATTAGTACCTGACATTCTACTAAAACAAAAAACCAAGCCATCCTGCCTCCATCCAGTCATTGGAAGTGTCCACAATACGATGAAGGAGGACCTTTAATCAATGCTATTGGAAAAAGAGAACCTTTTGATTTTTCCCGTATTTTCTTCGTTGAAAATCTTTGATCAATTAAGAAAATTCACCGGAAGACGGTGCGTTCAAAGAATAAAATTGGTCGCAAGAAACCATTAACTACCTATATGTATCCTGAGTAACAAAAAGTGCCACAGAAGTTTTGAATGGGTGAGTCCACAGTAACGGCGGATTTTTTTTACTAGACACTTCGTAAGTTATGTATGCATTTGACGTGAAAGTTAAACAATAAAGACACTATTAAGAGGACAATTTAGTTGGACACTTTACACGCAAGTGACTTCAATTCAAGGTGTTGCGCATCACCGAGCTAACTCATCAGAAGGAGTGCACGCAACACTTGATATTATATTGATTTGTAAAGCGTCGTGCCAAGAATCTTATTACTTAGTGCACCTGGGGGGTTTTTCAATACCCATAATCAGATCAAATCTTAAGGAAAAATTCATCACCATCCAAGGTCACCTTTTTGTATTTTTTCTAAATCAATTTTGTTTCAACTATACAGGGGCAAGAGAGTTGAATCAGTGAAAAATTTTGATGTTGACTGTTAAAGAGAAACCCATAAGGTGACCATGATTACCATAAAAGATATAACACTTAGTCAAAGAGCTGTTTAAATTTTAAGAAAGAAGTAAAAAAATAAATACGCCAATGAATGTTACATCAGGCCCGCTCCTCTTGACACGGCTCTGGCACACCTCCCGTGGTGTCTAGATACCCTATCGCGCCATGGCATGCGGGATGCTATGATTAGCTGTCAAAATCGGTTTTGTTCGACAGAAAATCTTATTTATCATGTACTATGAATTTTTCTGTGATTGTCCCTAAATGAACAAATCTGAGAGAACTCGCATTTTAAACTACTTAGCTATAGTTCCAGTATCTATTTTCTCAATCCGCTCCGCTCCACTGCCCGCTTTAGTCACCGCTTACACCGAGCCAAGCACCTCGCCGCGTGACTTGAATGAGGATTTCTTTCTAGCCGCGAGTCATTTATTAACACAACGTACTGTCACGTCACTTTATAACAGCTGAAGATGCCCGGGGAATTTAATCAGTCCTTAAATAGTTTATATGTGCTAGGTATGGGTATAGATATACGGATGTGAGTTCACAACTATGATGTACAATATAAATACTGTTTATTGCACACCTTAATTAAAGAACACAGTACAAAACTTACTTAATTATGTACTTGTTAGAGCCTAGCGTTAATTGAAAAATACTGGTGATCTTTACAACGGATGGTTGTATTAGTCAAAATGCTCGTGTTTTATGTCGAAAGCATATTTAAAACACAGAAATATGCTTTCGTAAATTATGAGCTAGTTTATTGTACAATACATATACCATACTTAAACTACGATCTAAAAAGCCTACGTGCCCGAATATGTGGAATAGATTATTCCTTCTATCTTCAGACCCTTCGGTCCTTTTTGGCACATAAATAAGCCAAAAATCCGAAGGCAACAACCGTACTGCAAAAGGCTAAACTTTTATTAAAATTCCGAATAAGAGTAATATTGACTGTTATAAAACGAAATTAAATAATTGGTTGGCTTTTAACGAAACCGGACGGAACGGAAGGATACGCCTCATTTCCGGTTGATTGACGGACCCGCGTGCCTGGTCAAAAGGGAAAGTTAAAAATATCCGGAAGCAAATATTTTCCGATAACCATTGCGGCTATACTCGTAGTTATTTTTGCTAAAACCTGTTCATCTTCTATCTGCACATTATGTAATATGATGTTTGTGGCATTAAATCAAGATACAACGGCCTTTCGGGGTTTAAATAAGATCAAATTATTTGTATGATGAGCATGAATATTTGTTTGAGAGTCTGTCTTCTATGAACCATAACACAAATTTTACTGATTTACTGTACTTAGTTAGATTTGTGTAAGAATGTCCTCTATATTATATTGGTGAAGACACGTCAATAATATTAAATAAATATATACCTTATTGTTGTATACTAACAACAAATCCATCGATACAGTGAAGTACATAAGTGATCAAACTCACTACTGGCCTAATATATGTAGTGTAAGCAAACATTGGCTCCGATCGCCAATATTGGTGATGGCATGGGTACCTATTGCCAAACAAAGGGGTTTACTCCTTAACTGACTAAAACAAATTTATCTCGAAGTTTTGTTAGATTGTTTTTGTGCACAAAAGAGAGCATAAGAAATGCTTTTGGTTCACAATTATCTTGTTCCAAACTATACGTCCCAAAAATTCATTTCGGCGAAGGATCATTTTGGCAAAACAATATTAGCTTGGTGTATGACATGCTGTCCATTCGACTCGTAATACTTATCTGTGTATTTTTTGTTTCAGGTATGTTTGGCTGTAGTTGGTAACAATTAATAATGTTAACAATTAAATTTTTATAATAAAAAAATCGGCCAAGTGCGTGTCGGGCCACGCGCAATGTAGGGTTCCGTAGAACAGTTGTCTACCCGTTACATTACGAGGACTTAAAAGTTTGCAAACTTATATTTACTATATTTTTGATACAACTAATAAAATGTTATTATTTGTATCAAAACTATAGATAATGATCTAAGTTATCAATGGAAATTCTACGAAAGTTTGCTTTTCTAAGTACATTTCTTAAGTTCGGCTTTAAACCTTAAGATCAACGGATATCTGAATCAAAAAATGAAATCGCACTCCTACTTTACATGTAGGAGGGAGACGTACTCTAAAAATATGTTCTTTTTTTATTTTGTTCTACCGTTTTGTCGGCGTAATTGATATGTATACTCATGCAAAATTACAGCTTTCTAGTAATAACGGTTACTGAGATAAGCTGCGGACGGATGGACGGACATGGCGAAACTATAAGGATTCCTTGTTTACTACGGAACCCTAAAAAACTCCTCTGCATATATGTATTTATATCTTGGTGTGCTGTGTTCTGAACGTTATGTATTTTTATCGAGGTGTGCAATAAAGAGTATCTGTATTGTATTGTAACAAATATTTATATGAAATGGTTTTAAGTTACCACACAGACCACAAAAAGTAATATGAAATATATTTTTAAAGAAAACTAAGTACGTTTTTAGTTCCGTTGTTGGCTAAATGGCTACCAAACGATTTTTTTTTTGTTTTTATTAACATATTCCGCTTTCAAAGCGTGCCTATCTCCAACAAAGAGAGAATACATTGACTTTTAAATCGGTTCTAAACAGTATCGTCAAAAGTTCATCGCCCCCGGTCGTATAAGGAACAAATCAGCATTAGTGGCGTGCCTACTCGCCTTGACATACTGCGGGCCGTTAATGAGCAACGAATTGGACTGATCACTGACAGCTGATTCTTATCTGTGCCTTATTTAATTGTAATAAGGTCAGTTTTAGATTGAAATTAGCGTTTATTCTACTAAACATAATATATAAATGCAATGTATGCTTGCACTCATTGATAGACGAAAATTTTACGGATTAAATGTGACGTTGCCAAATTTGTACAGGCAGTGTGAACGAATAAATATATAAAGGAACGAAAAATTCACAAACTTATGTTTACTATGTTTTTGAAATAACTAATAACATTATCTAAGTAATCAATGGAAAATGAACGAGAGTTAGCTTTCCCCGAAAATATATCCCTATTTCTTAAGGTCGACTATTACTCATTAACTAGCAATGTCTATTTACTCCTGATAGTTTTCCTTTTCATTTCATTATATCGTATATATACTATTACCATGATTTTTTTCGCGTGCCTAGTACCTACCCACCGTTTCTGGCAGGGGGAGAGGGGACACTTGACCATAACAAAAATCATCACTTTAAACCTTAATTTCACGCAAACGGTTTTATAAATCAAAAAATGTGAAACCCCAAAAAAACAGGTCTAGTACTTACAGTTACTAAACTAAGCCACGCCGGACGGACGGATGGACATGGCGAAACTATGAGAGTTCCTTGTTTACTACCATACCCTAAAAAATCCCAAGAAATACTTTTCTGTGATTAAAATATCAAAAAAATTTAAAAATGTAACTTAACTTCCTTATATAGTATAGTAAAATGCTTTCGTCAATCTCGTAAGCACATACTATAGTGTATAGTATATATGTATATGTATATATAGTGTAGTATGTGCTTACGATATTGACGAAAACATATTTACTGTAGTTTAGGACAACTCAAATAGGTCCCTACGTGGGTAATTTTTCTTAAAAAGGGTTATTTTTGTGCTTGTACATATAGCATTGTGAGACGTGGATTCGCTCTATGACTCGCATATTGCCATGTATGCCAAGTCACACTTGGCATGTAATTTTCTCCTTTACATAATTATCTATAGGAATACATTTTAAATTGCCGCTAGTCATTTGTTTATTACACAATGGTAAGATTTAAGATAAATACAAATGTCACATACTGACACTCTTCGAAGTCTCTATTACGACTGTTATGTAATCAAAGGTATTGTTTCAGTTTATCATGATTACGTTTGTATTTATTACTCGTTAACTCTAAAATTATCATGTCTATCAGCATATCAGCTTTTCGTATCTCATTTAAGATTATCTGAGCTGGATAAGTATTTATGACACCGAATGTAATATCGAAACGTTATTAAAAATTATGGCACCTAAAATACCAGAGACATGGGGAAAGAGATTGTCAAAATGTAATTTTCAATGTACAGAACCTACTGCGATCATTATACGATAGTAGGATATACAATAATATATGTATTTGTTATATGAGAATTGTATTTTGTGATGAATAAAATTTAATTAATTTATGTTTCCGCCAGCTCAATTGTAACAAAATTTAGTAATTTTACGTATAAGTATTGAAGTTACAGTAGACGAAACGAAAACACAAGCTTTTTAATCCCTATTAGTGTCATAGTAACAAAAGAGCGGAAAAGGTACGTGTTTCTATTTCCTTGACTATACCCGATGTACCTTAATTCTATCAATTTCAATAGGTGTATCGATTTCTCGTTTTGATACGTCGCGAAATACATTGAAATGCAAATAACCGACCGGACTATGATCACACCCATCGACCCATTAACTTTGACCGGCCTTCACCACTGAAGGAATTCGTGGAAACAGACCAATCTACAAAAAACTGACCGGCTTTCGGGTCACGTGCGAAATATTTGCCGAGCCACGTTGATGATCTTGGTCAGTCTGCCATCTCGCGGTTTCCAATCGGAATAGGGTTTAAAAACTAAACTAATCCTTTAATGTGGATTATTTCGAAATAGTTTCCCTCGTATTAACTACATAAATCCCAACGGACTCGCAGGTAATACACTATCCAATATCCATTTTGAACGCCCATTCTACACATCAGTGTTCCGGCAATAACCCCCGACACAGAAACTCACACAACAAACCTTACTTCTATAGGTATTAAACATTACGATATGTTGCGGAGATATAGTTCTGTTATTGTCTATGCTACAGAATTTTCCAGAAACCCTGTTTCGCTATAACCCGTCAGTCTCGCAATTTGAGATCTTTGTTTATCGTCCTTAATAAAACATACAACATTCATCTCGGAGTCGCCTGAATCCTTCATCAGACTCATTTAATATTTATGAAATCTCTGCCCAATGTCAACTGAGAGGTGTATAAGGCTTATTTAGATAGGAAATATCCCGGTAATGAAGACACGAGAGAAATTTACTAACATTAAAGTCTGTTCGAGTTGTTCTCGGACAGAAGACTTCACAATTCTGCTAGACTGCCTCATCAGGGTAATCGCTTAATCTAGTAACTTTTCCAGCGCGCGTTATTAGGATATGTCAAATATATCTTAAAAGTTGTAAATAGGCTCCGGGTGCTGCGTACAGCCGTCGCTGATGGTGTAGATCACCAGGTAACACTATGACGTACATATTCTGTCTAGACAGACATGTAACTTTGACTACATGTATATTAAAAAAAGAGTAATTACTTACTTAGCTATTTCAATAATTCTATATTGTCACTATGTCACTATACCTTAACACTATATCACTGTATTAGACCTGTGGCAATCAACAATCGATACCGTAAGCTTTTTTTGATACTGCAACCTGTTTGCTTATACTGTTTGTTTGAACATGAAAAAAAAGTTCTCCAAAAAAAGCTCACTTATTGGATAACCCTAAATCATTTTACAAGTGCGCGGCGAAAGCAGCCTGCGGATATTAACTCTGAATCGACAATGGTTCATCATTTGCCGGAAACTGACAATTATATCGAACTTAAACAATATATTACGTCGTATATTTCTGGCAGGTACTTTACCGTTCAAAAGACTCAACAGCCACTGCTATTTCTGTAGATATTTTAATATATATTTCTCTTGGACTGACCCACTGCTCGTGAAAGCAGTGTTGGGTTTTTTATTTCTGGAGATATGTAGAATGAGAGGTTATTGGCTTAGATTTGCTTGGCGACAAGGAACATGTCAGTACCTACCCTTTACCACAAGACGTATACAATTATTTGTTTTAATTTTTAATAAGGTCAGGTAGATAGAAATTTTAATAGCTACAAATCAGTGTTTCGAAATGAAATGAAAATAAATTCAGAGAACGCCGTCAATTCAGATTAATGAATCGACCATTCCCGATTGATCGAAGCGGGCGAAAATCAGCTTTAAAGAATTCTGGCTCTGAGGTACCTACAAAAATGCTGAAGAAGAACTTGCGAAGTGATAAAAACGTGTTGCCAGAAGTGATAATTAATATGACTATATAATTATTAACATGTCATGTAGTATTATTTTAAATATGTCTCACAAATTGTATCAGAGTTCTTCATTACTTGTTTAAAAACTAGTACATTCTGTCCTACCTATATTGTTCCCGAGATTAGATAGCAAGCAAACCCCGGGCTGCCGGACATGAGGATGCAACTAACGGTTATGACGAATCTAGAAACACCTCACATGTAATGATCAAGCGCTACTGAACCTGCCCATGAAAAGTGTACTACATACAAGAACCTGAAAAAACCCTCCCTTCGCCGCCGGCAATCTTGTCAATACTTAACCAATAAATAAATGTACCGAACTTATAGTTATTTAAAGTGCAATTTGTAAAAACTTATATTAGGGATCTCCAAAACGAGGATGAGAAATCGCACTCGATATTTCTCACGTCGTCGGCGATGCTGATGATACAATATTTTGGCTGCGGCCATTTGTAAAACGTATCAAGTATCGGGTTTTACACTACAGGCGCTAAATGGGTTTCTCAAGCCTTGATAAACGACCAAATGTAACTGATGTTAAACTGACTGATGGTATTATTATTAGCTGGGCGAAGACCTCCCTCCTTTTCATCTACGTATCCCTGTCCTAGGCAGCCTCCCACCAGTGTCGGTCAATGATGACAAGTTTGTTACGCCATCTCCGACAGGGTTTACCGCGACGCCGTGTTTGGTTTTGTGGGACCCAGCATTTGGTGGTGATTTTGGAACCGTTGTGGTGGTAGAGTGTGTTTGAGATTTTATTGTATTTGATATTATTACATATTCGTAGCACGGTAATATATTATTTAGGTCATATTTTACGACTTCCTGGCTCATAACGTCAGTATGTTTGGTATGGTGGAACTAAATAATTACCATTTTACGACACTCTATTTCTAATTTAACATTTGAATTGATTGTTATACTTTAAATGGCCTAAAAGTATTTCTTAACTTGCTTTGAATTATAGCATCGTAAATGATATACGTAACAATTCGGTCTAACCTCTCAAATTAAACTTTGTTTGGTATAAATATGGTTAAAAACTGAATCTTATGAGCGTTACCTTTGCGTTAAAAAATTACATTGGCAACAACCAATTGGTAGATTAAATAGTGATAATAATAAAATGGCAGAGCAGCAAGTAATTACATAAAATTACGATATTGATATTGTATTATTTTAACATCCATAATTAGATGCATTTAAGGTAAACGTGCCTGCTCTGGACACGGGCCCAATATTTCTATTAAATTAATACTTAGAGAACAAATTATTAATATAAAGTACAAGTTCTTTCATAAAGCAATGATATAATAATTAGACTAATACATACATATATAATACACTAACTTATTGATATATACAAAAATATATCTATTTAAATACTTACTCTGACACACGTTCACTACAATATAGTGTAATAATTGCTAATCTATTAGTTATAAGTTGGTTTTTAAGGCAGGTGCGATGCCCTTGCAGTTCTCATGTTTCATACTTTTACTAACAATTGTCATCTATACAACAATACTAACATGAAATCAATAAATTACTTGACATCTTAACACTTAATTCATAGCAAAAACACCGGGCACCAACTTGTCAATAATTAGAATTAGGGCGTCAAACATGAGCACGTTTACCTTACTTAGTGTTTTTAGCGAACGAAAAAAAACGTCATCACTAAAAACAACAACAATTTAAAAATATAACTACTACGCCACTGCACACACACACAAAATTACATAGTCGTGTACAAACCTATGCATGCAGTATATTATATTTCAAAAATATATTCTGCAATTGCTGTTACGCCAACCGTGACCTTTTTGTCTATTTTTAGAGCCAACTTAAAAGCTTTTTTGTGCTGAAATTGGTTTTTCGACGCTCTACAAATTCTCTTAGTTTTTCCCCGTATTTATTAAAGATAGGGATTATTATGTTGGCAACCTTAGGCTAAAGTAACAAGTTGTTAAATTAAGAATTAATTACCTTACTATGGCAGCCACAAATTGCGTGAAAATCAAACGAGTTTTAGGAAATCCAGTAACGTATCCGTGTTCCCGCTATGTACCCATACAATGCAGAGATTGAAATACTTAACCTACAATCCAAGCAGTAAAGTGCCCATTTTGACCCTTTGCACGTTGGAAGGTGTACTATCATCATTATCAGCCCTCGTTTTACTCTACTAGGCCCAGTGGCGAGCAATTAAAGAGGCCTATCCTCTTCAATCGCAGGCCACTGAGCACGACTCGCTGTTAAACTCATCCAGCTCTTACCAGGCACCCTACGTACGAGTATATCGTCACTTTTCTCTACTTAGTCTGTAAGTTGGAAACGTTTTCGACTTTACCCGATGATATGTAAATCGCTAATCTCTTAACTTTACTTATGGAGTTAAGGTTTTATCAGTTAAAAACTATCATAAAATTTAAGCGAAATAAACCTAAATAGGTAGCTGTTAGATTAATTGCGCTAAATTCTACTGAACACAATAAAAGCATAAAACGTCGGTTAGGTATTTTTAAAACTTCAATAGTAGCATCGTATTTCTTTATGAATTTATCGGAATTATCAATACTTTTGTCATAATATGAGATTAAAATATTTGTAAGACTCTAAAGAGCTTTGCGACTTTAACCGATTAATTGCCGATTTGCGGTCTCCAACTCTCGACTTAAGAACACGTTTACCCCAACGGCAAGTTACTAACCGTGCTCTAAATAACGTTAGCCCTAACACGGGCCCTTTGCGATCGCGGGATTTCCGAGCGGTATAAGCTAGCTGGCCAACGGACATTGCGGCCTAATGACTCTGATTACAAGCTACATTCGCCCTTTCATGTTACCGCGCCTGTTCAAGTAATTGTAATTACTTATTGACTGCAGTCGACTGCAGTGTCACAGAATATAAGTGTTACCGTAATATAAGACATTTTAGTAATATTTCGCAAATATAATACTGACAGTTCCCGATGTAAGGAGACATCTAGACGACCTGTACATTTTGTATAACCTGGACAACCTGTATGCTGTATTTTCTACTTTATCGACAGCATACTGATATCCAGTCGAGAAAGTAAAAAATACAGCATACATGTTGCCCCCTCCGAGTCGGGTAGCCTAAAGATATACTTTTTACAGTGCGCGTACTTGCTGAACGATGATGATAATAGTGACTTTTATATCAATCTGGGCAGCCCCCTTGCTTCACGCACATTATGTAAGGATTTTCAGAGGTATGTTCAGTCATTCATACAGTTGCAATCTAGTTCCCTGTCGAAACAATAGTTCCATTGAAAGTTCATAATAAAGCGATACTTACATAATTTTGGTCACGATAATTTGTGTTTTCTACTCTAGAAATAAATCTTACTGTACTCTCTGTCGCCTAATTAATCTACGTATTAAGTTTACGGGCACTGGAGCTTATTAGAAACAAGAATGTGGTATCGAATGATAGTGTTTATTGTATTAAATACGACAGCTGAAGGAATGTTAATAACAAACGTTATCTGATGCGAGATATAATCTACTGCAATATTACATTACGAAACTAATGTTTCGAACTAGGAAAATGATAAAGGTAATGGTGGCTTCAGTATTTCCAAAGAAAAGTGACCAAGCATTTTTATGGCTAGCGTTGAAATAAAAATCTCACGTTATCATCTATTCTTAATAACATTTGAGCACTAAATATATGTAAAGAGAATGATAATGACTGGTCCTAAAATACCTATGAGTTTATGCACACAAAAATGATTATGCAATTTTATGGCTAGCGCTAAAGTAACGATCTCCTTTTTCCAAAATTCGAGTACTGATTTATGCATCACCATATGCGGGTCAACAGACGCCAGACCTACCGCCTTCATTTACATAGCTTAATAACTTAATTTTTGTCGTATATTACCAGATAAGACCACACACGATCGCCGGACATATACGGAGGTTAATAAACATTTTGTATCTGTAGAATACGTCACATAAGTTTGACTAACTTCCTTATACTTTAAAACAAAAAGCTTCTTAATATACAACGATCTAAAGGGTAGTTTAGCGTGAACCTTTTATCCTCATATTGAAAATGGAACCATTATCTTTTGTTCTGCGGCTCCGGTTGTTCCGTTTTTGGTTCCAAGGGTATTTTATGGTGGCATTTTCGAATTTATTAAAAGAAAGCGCGCACAAGTGAGAGCTGGCGGGAATTTGGCAAATTATTGCGTAGTTAAGCTTTAAGGATTTCAGATAAGTAAACAATGTTGGCAGTAACCGTAAATATTGTGGATTTGGCGGCCAGTGCATTTCAAGTTCAATAAAGGAAGGTACTTACTTGTTTACACATGAATGGATTATACTTTTTTCTACTCCTGTACTTTTTTCGCGACTAACGCAATCGTGAACTCTAATATAAATACATACTTTATTTATTCTGTAAAAAGTCTATCTAGTCTATTGCCCAAAAACACACTCCTTACCCTACTTTAATGAAAAATAAAAGCAGAGTTGGGTGCCACAGACTACTACAAATACTATGTTTTGTAGTCATTCTGTGGTGGGTTCAAGTGAAACTTTTATGATTAAAAACAGTGTTGCCAACTTAACGCAACATTGCTATAATTTTTATGTATTAATTAATGCATAATATATTATTTACAAATATAAATACATACATTTATCATCTTTTTTGTGTTATTTAACAAGTTTTATCTATTTTCGGATATATTTATGAAAAAGAAACAGTTGAGTTCCGATCCGGATTTGAATTCAGTTCAGGTCAGATGCCAAGTCTAGCAAATTAAAAAAAAAAAAACCATAAACAAAGTGTCAAATTTTTGATTTCCCACCAAATTCCTAATTGAAAACATAAACATTGAAACTGATAAATGATTATATTACTTAAATAAAACGTTTTTTTTGTGTTCATGAAGAAAATGTGTAGGTACATTGATTCTTTTAAAAATCCACGAAGAAGTTATATATAGCATTACTGAAGAAATTGCGTAGATAAGTTGTACAATTACTAAGGGAAATATGGCGCATGAAAAGTCTGAAAATACCTACTTACTTTTTATTTGAAATAAGTCGTAGAAAAAGTATTGTATGCAACGGTGTATAACTGGTATAAAAAGGCGAGTGGTGTGGGTTGCGATGTGAGCCTTGGCGAACATCGCAAGTAAAGACACCACGAGCCTTTATATACTATTAATTTTATCATTAATTTCACAAAACATAAATAATAGCCACTGTTGTACCTACTTGTAACAGTTGTAACGAACTAATTCGTTTTCAGTTTAATGTCAGTATTTTATACAGAAACTCGTCCCGTGAGTTTCAGATATATGTACTTATTAAAATATAATAAAATGAGACACGTCTTTAAGGTAGAATGTTGCGCGATATGTTTCCGACCAACCAACCAATATGCGATCTTTTATTATGAGCACTCGTTCTGACCTAACCTGACATTGAACAAAGCAAAGAAAACGAGGATATAATCTCGCCTGCACCGCCACCGCTGCCTCCGTCAGTGCCAAGCAACCGAGAGGAAAAGGCATGCACACGCAATGCTAAACGTGCCGGTAAGATGACCGCACATGATCAACGACCGCGTACTGTTTTGAAACAGTATTCAACCTCGAAGATCATCAGAAACCCGTTAAATTATAATTATACTAGTGGCTCCGTAAGCTGTTGGTAGAACCTGGTGAGTATTTTTTTTATTAATAATTTCCTAAAATTGTCTCGACAAAAAAATATACATAATTATATAACCTCCTCACAAATTTTCACTAGAATCGGTTGAGGGGAATAAATATATAGACATACGAAAGCATTTTTTGAAGCTGCAGAGCTTCGTTTCACTCGGTTAATAATGACAAGTATGGTAGTTAGGCAGATAGAAGGTAATAATACTATCACTAGGATTGACACTATTTATTTTTTGCTGTAATTAAATACAAAAAGATACCAAATGTTTTTTAATAAAGCAAAAACATTTTTTTATTATAGTTGCCGTCACCAGATCGTCCCGAGCCTCGCGAATAAAGGAGAGAGATATCAATACGATATGAGGTGTAAGAACCCAAATATCCCAAATTCTTCCGTGGCATTGCGACGCAGTAAGGTCTGCTAATATTTGAATGGAGTCTTATTTGTTTTCCTTTCCATGGATGCTATGCATGAATGAAAATAAACAGGAAATAAAGCCTTTCACCTTCGCGTGCTTTCATGAATTTTCGCTGATACCGACAGTGACCGAGGGGAGCCCTAAACTATTTTCGAAGTTATCTAGTGGAGTAGGGTTGACATATTGCTTTTAATAATTTATTCATTATATACTAATATTTTTTAGTTTGTTCTCGTAATTATTAGGTAAAAACATGCTTTTTCTGAAATAAGGAATGACTGCTCATTGTGCATTTAAAACAAAACCACCAACAAAAAAACTAATGCTTAACTTAAAACACAACAAACAGTTCTTAAAAACAAACAATTTAGTCACATAACCCGTCCTTTGTCGTTCCCGGTGCATATTTATAAACAGATTACATAGACATGACTCCCAAAATTTCCGTGTATTTCAGATCCACATACCGCCCAAAATATAGCCTACATTAGTATATTACCTACCCTGAGTGCGCAGTGGCAACCCTACGAGGGTTGTAATGGAAAACTGAATGTTTAACGCGAGCTGCGTAGACTAACAGGTATCTAGGGGTGTGCAAATAATCGTGTAGGCGCTTCACATACCTAAATGTATTATAATTACAATGCTTGTTCAGTGTCCCAGCCTAGTCCTTGGCTTACCTTGACCGACACTACAGTAACTCAAATACACTGTATAATGTACGAGTATAGTGTTTACGCGTAGGCCAAAACCTTTGCTTTGTGCAGTAAAGTGCATATGTGTATCAAATTATTCCTTTCGTAAATATGTACCGAAACCTCAATTCGTCGACATATTTATGAGCCCTGGCACATAGTTTTGAGTAAGTTGTTGCACTTGACTTTATTATTTATTTACCGTATGGAAATTATTTCGAACCGTGAGATCTTAGAGAATGCAATACGGTTGCCAGTTAGTTGCACTTTTAGCACCACCCAGGGGTCACGTGTATGGTAGCGGTGGGTACTCCCTACGGACGTGGTGCAACTTCGTCCCCCCGTCCCCCCTTATCAAGTGACTGGGCTACTTGACTGTTAGAAGTTCTCAAGCCGCCCGAAGGCCTTCAACTCGGCTTAACGACTGCTGCTATAGACAGCAGCTGGGATTAACGTGCCTCAAAGCACGGTAGCGCTCAGTTAGTAACCACTAAAAACGATCCGAGAATCACAAATCCGAGAACTGACCCCGGCCCACGTTACTTAACCTCATAATACTCCTACTTTATATGCTTCTACAATTCACTATAAGGATATGTCACTATTAATTAGTCAAGGCGTCATTAGTATAGCTCACCTTTAGAAGGATTGCGTGACGATTCGTTCGTACTGTAGGTAGTCTAAATGGCATTTTTGTAAGGGGAACTAACAGTTAATTTGTCTTATTGCACATTCGAAAAGTTACGCAAGTACTGGATTTTTTTGGCTGTGAAGTTAGGTTTTAGATAAGGAGGTATATTTACATCCTAGAACAGATTCTTTACTTATAAAAAAAGTACCTATATCAACTAAAATGTAATATTGTAAAGCTGTTTAGACAAATATAAGTTATGAAGTAAGTTGTCAATAAACAAAAAACCGGCCAAATGCGAGTCGGACTCGCGCACGAAGGATTCCGTACCAGTATCTATAGAAGGTTTGTTTGATGGGAGCCCCTTTAAATATTTATTTTATTCTGCTTTTTAGTATTTGTTGTTATAGCGGCAGCAGACATACATCATCATTACGATAATGGCAGTCACTTTTGTAAAACTAGTATCTTCGATAGTGGCAGTCGAATTTGTAAAGCTAGTTTGTACGACAAATCTTGGGATGGGGTCTCAAAGCGGACCCAAAGGAGCTTGTCCTTTGGGTCCGCTTTGAGAACGCTAGGAGGATGATGGTTTCTGAGAGTCTCCGTCTCTGACAAAACATTAAAGCAAGGCCATTTCAATGACCCATTCTAACACGCGTGAATTTGCAGCTAATTTGCTCTACGGAAGATCGGCGCGTAATTTCGTAAATATTTTATTTTTGGAATACTGCATCACTTATGAAAAATCTATCCGGTTATTTTGTCAGGACAAAAAAAATCTTTTTTGAAAAAGAAATTTAGGATTTTTTTGAGGGACCTATCAAGGCATTTTTAAATATTTTGGGCTTTGCCTTAAGAAAAATATTATTTGGTCATCTGCTTACTGGACCTTGTGACCTTACATGATCAGTTCTGACACGAAAGTCAAAAGCATCGTGCTCAAACTTGACCTTTGTAGCACGACATTGACACTCAAAACTTGAACCCGCCGTGGGATACGTCAGTCGATCGAGTCGATAACTGGGCGAAATATTTGGGTTGTGTTACGTATAGGTGTAGCGTGACTTTGATAGCAATTGGGATGGCCATAAGGGCTTTGGCTACGGCTTTATTGACAATTATGGGCAAGCATATAGATGTGTTTGTTATATTCCATACGTATAGTTTGGTACATACGTAGTAAACGACATATACCCACATAAATAATATTTCTCTTGTCTTATCTTATTCAGACCTATAATTGTAGAAGTAATATGATCCCGTAACGACTTTTCCTTTATTTTCATGCTGCTTTTAACGTCCCAGTAAAATGGAATAAAAGAATAATTATTCATAATGGCCGTTTGAAACTGTCTTTTGAAACAACTCCCTTTCCACATTAATTTGCTCAGCATGGCAACTTGTAATAAGTCTAACTTCTGTCTCAATTAGACTACTAGCCTTCTTAATTAAGTGGGATTCGAGTACTACGGGTATTACCTACCGATCCTACAGTTTGCAAAGAAACTTAGAAGTTTTATTACTTCTGGATTTATAAAGTTTCCGTTGCTGCAGTAAAGGCTGTCTTTATTGCCAGTTACTATTATGTAAAGATTTTTGTTGTTTCTGAAATAGTTCCACCCAATATATTTATATTCTTAATTAAATATATAATACTTGTTTCTGAACATGATTTACATTACTTTATAGTGCCATTATACGTATGTACTTATGTACAAGTGTTTTTTTTAACCTGACTGTGGCTTTATAGGCATAGCCCAATAATGCAACAATCCAGGGGAAACGACCGACATGACCCCGCGGGTGGTTTTGAACACTGGAATACTCTAAGATTTTGCGCTCCAGTGAGATTGGTTGAGCGGTTTCAACCGAATCTGAGGTGTGAGTGGAACTACTAGGAGTTTTGTCGCTGGTTCACTAAACCTAGCCTAGCTGAGAAGAGTCCAGTAATGTGCCAGCGCATGATCCGCTACAATACACGTCTACATCGGAACACGTAATAGAACCTTTCTGGCCAAAAGGTGCTATGTGCTATCTCGATCTACCAATTCCTTTCATAATAGGAAGATTATCCGAATGTCTTCATTGTATTATTGCATAAGTGGTATTATACAAATCTGATCTGAAGCGATAACTCAATAGACCGGATAAGTAGGCGGGTGAGAAAAGTATCACGATAAATATTTATTTTATTTTAATTATATTCCAAGGCCCGTATCACTTTAAAAACGCTCATACATTTAGACTACTTTCTGTTTTGACATTTTCTCTTCGTATTTAGTACAGTCAGCAACAAAAGTCCAACTCATCCAAATTTTCAAAACACCTGCACACTATAAAGTTCCATATGTAACTGAACAGGATGTCATACAAATCTCTATGGATGTTTGCAAATAACAAATGCCGAGGTACAATATTTTTCCAAAAGTTGCTGAACATATTTAATAATATAATTAGCCTGATGTGTAAAATATCAAAATTAGCTGAACACGTCTGACTACGTAAATCCAGTGATATATATAGTAATCAAAATTTGCTGAACATTTTTAATTACCTACATAATTAACCTGATTTGTAAAATGTCAACATTTGTTGAACATGTTTATTACATAAATCCGCTGATGCGAGTAAATATGTCTCCTGACACTAACTAAAACAGATCCATTAAATTAGACTCATCCAAAAATGAATAAACATGCATACATCGCTGCAATCATAAATATATATATATATATGTTGCCAGTGCATTAACTCGTATATACTTAATTAAAATTATATAGGTAATTAGTATTCTTCAAAATCTGAAAAATATGTATACAAAATATTAATCTGCAAAAAACCAATTTGTGCTCTTATTACACACAATAAAAGCAAAAATTGGTTCCTCCTAGCCCATCTGCTTAATGGATTCTAACCTAACCCGTTAACCCGTCGTCTACCAGTCCCTGGGATCCCAGGGCTTATCACAAAATAATGCAAGTTATTTTTTTTTCGCCGAGAGGCGACGGCTTCAGTATATTGGAATAATTAATACTTTTGCTATATTTTTGTCGAGTTCAAAACATTTTCAAATGTATAAGTACCTAATGAGGGAGGCTTTTGTCCAGCAGTGGGACACTTAAATGTAGGTATAAGCCTAGGGGCTATCTATGAAGAAGGTTCCTAATGTTCAATTTTACTCTTAAGTTTGTATTGTTCAATTTCTGCGCAGTTGCGGATGCGCTTTACAAGCTGGTGTACTTAAGAGCAAAAAATGCTAGAATTTATTATGTTTATGAACACGTATATTCATAACATGCTAATTTATGTAATATATGCAATATTCAAGTAAATCTGCCAATCATGGCTTCAAATTTGTACAAAACCTAGATAAAGAGCTCCAGGGAGTAGCAACCTCTAGTACTTACTCGTGGTCGATGCCCATGTTTAAATGGCTAAAGCTTTAGGTAACGTTGAACAGCAGTTTATTGCAACACTAAGTGTGCTTTACGGGATCTTCAATCTGAAGCCCAGGATTGATAGTGCCCTTTCAGAGAGCTGTTCCTGTTGAAAGTAAATCCAGGTACTCGTATACATTTGTTATTACGCTAGATAGCATTAAAATTTTATGAGGCCTGTAATGTTATAGAAGTGTTGTTGGTAGAAATTTCTCAATACAAGGTTATAATATAATAAGTATTCAATAATTATCTACTATACATGTATATATATATATATATATAGAATAATAATAAGAAGGTCATCAAAGATCATAAAGATTAGTATGATCTTTGATGACCTTATTATCACTACATAGTATAAAACAAAGTCGCTTTCTCTGTCCCTATGTCCCTATATCCCTATGTATGCTTAAATCTTTAAAACTACGCAACGGATTTTGATGCAGTTTTTTTTAATAGATAGAGTGGCTCAAGGGGAAGGTTTATATGTATAATACATGTATACATCAGCATTGCACCCGTGCGAAGCCGGGGCGGGTCGCTAGTTATTCTATATTTCATAGAAAGCCAAATAATCACATTAAATGACACTCTTCTAAGGGCATTAACACCATGCGTTTAGGATACACCATTATATTCGAACATGCGGACGGGCTACTCCGAAATTCGAAATCAGAACTTCGTATCGTGCCACCCCTAGCACTCTTGATGAGATTACAGGGCCTGGAGCTAAGAAAATCGGTTATTTTAGAAAGAGGAACGCTAAAATGATTTCAACAAAGTTTCTTTTTCTTGAAGTGTCATCTCCTATCGGAGTTCGGCTATCATAAAAGCTAAATAGACTTTTGATACGGCCGCGCAGAATAATGATCATGTGCTCAGATTGAAACACACGCAAAGATTCTTTAACCACGAGTAGCGCCTTCTTCCGAGGTCTCATTTGAGCATGAGCTGCAAGAATTCATATTAATACTGCAGTTTGCGTTTGTGCAAAGATAATCAATTTCCCCGTCTCCTATCCCTCGGACCACACGCCTTCTCACTGACGAGTAATGATATCGCTCCTAGTGTTACCGTCATCACTTCCTATTTCACAATCTTTATGACTCGATAGCGTCAATTCGCGGCCAGTGACTATATGACCAGCGTCGACTATATAATCAATATTGATTTTGTATCAGCGCCTACGCTTCAATATTAGGTTTTATTTTGAATTTCTCTTATTTTTGTAAGTAAAATATGTATGTATACTATATGTTATAAGTGTATACATAAATTATCTTCCTAAAATTTGTTTTGTTCTTTCGACAATTTGTACTTTCCCTGCTTCCAAGGTCATTGTAAATAAATATTATCACTATTCAGCATGTGTTCTCATTAAGTATTTAAATTAAGTTATTTCAGATAATATTACTGTTAGGTGTGACGCCCACCGCGTTTCTTTATATTCAAATACAATAATAAAATAGATAGTATGCCCTAAAACCACAGTTCACATTCACATTCAATAAGTATTAAGTATACTGATAAAAGTAACTGATTAGTAACTTCTCACCATAATGAATTCACTTCTTGAATTAGTGAAAAAAAGAAACCGGCCAAGTGCGTGTCGGGCCACGCACAGTGTAGGGTTCCGTAGTTGCCTGTCCATCACGTCACCGGTCATATGCGGAATTACGGACCTGTGGAAGGGTTTTTACTGATCTTAGTACTGATGATGTACTTTTTGAGATGTTGTGTTGTATACATATTTTTGCCCTTTACGGTAATGTCTACTTAGCTGTATTAGTTTTCCTTAAATTCATCGTATATACTACTACCATGATTTTTTTCACATGCCTAGTAGCCACCGTTTAGCTGGCAGGGGGGGGGGACACTTGACCATAGCAAAAATTATCACTTCAAATCTTAATATCGCGCCAACCGATTCTTGAATCAAAAAATGCTTTTAGAAACCTTATACTATTTGAAAGAGCTATCCAACGATACCCCACACGATGGGGCTTGGAAGAAAAAAAAAGCACCACCACTTTACATGTAGGGGAGGTATTCTAAAAAAAAAGTTTTATGATTTTATTCTACCGTTTTGTCGGCGTCATTGATATGTATACTCATGCCAAATTACAGCTTTCTAGTACTAACGGTTACTGAGAAAAGCGGGAGACGGACGGACGGACATGGCGAAACTATAAGGATTCCTTGTTTACTACGGAACCCTAAAAATAATTATCTGAGTTTCCTGGCAGTGAATACTTACATTACTTACTCTTACAATACAA
Source organism: Epiblema foenella (assembly GCA_963556455.1). Lineage (NCBI taxonomy): Eukaryota > Metazoa > Arthropoda > Insecta > Lepidoptera > Tortricidae > Epiblema > Epiblema foenella. The sequence continues at coordinate 25,760,929 of OY747096.1, read as the reverse complement.
AAAAAGAAATATTATGCACCTCTCTTAAGTTTCAGGAAGGCAGAATAGTATAATGGACGGTCTTATATCACGATTATTATATTATACGACGAATAAATTTCTAATATGAATATGATTCCGTAAAACAAATGCATATGGTAATAAAATTTAATTAAATTATTCCTAAACGGCCACACACGATCATTACGAAAATGAAATACATGAACCTATTACAACATTCTCACCTTTTAATTTCATTTATCCAATTACAGTATTCCCATTTAGTTAAGACCAATAGAATCAAAGGAATGCGTACATAAATGGTTTTATGATTCTCTTATTAAGTTTTCCTGTGAATAAAAATGCTAACTATAGACAAACTTGATACAATTCACTGTAAATTATTAGTTTATTCTATCGTTAACTTAACTAAATTCGATACTTATCGAAAGATTCTGTCACCTATCGCACTATAGACATGATGTGTTCGTTTTATTGAGCGTTTTGATTATAAATTGCTTATTAAGTTCGGTTTTAATATTTTTTGTAATATTCGGGTTCCGGTATTTTTTGTAACGTGCGTTTATTTTTTGGAAAATATTCCCCTTTAATTCAATTATTACATAGCTAACAATAGACATCCACATACAATCTACATACATTTCCTATTTTTTTAATAATTTATTTTAGTTGTTATTATTAGTAAGAAATTTATTCCTTTGTGTAAAAAGTGACGTACTTTTGAGTAAAAATTTATTAAACTTGGTGACGGTGGCTATAAAACGTTTCTGACAATCTTCTCGAGACGTATAACGCTGATGAAAGTCATAGGTATATCAATGCTATATTGATTTTCCTTTGTGACTCACGGAAATGACTCAAATCGTGAAAGTTATAGTTCCATTGAAATTTCACCTATTCCTTGGTTTCGATATTGTCATATATTTATTCAAATGTTTCTCAGTAAATTCTAAGTAATGTTTTATTTATTGTCAAACCATTAGCCATGACGCTATCAGCCGAATAAATCTTTCTGTTATTACCATTTAGATCAATGGAATATTAAGATATTTATTAGAATTGTTTTAGTCGCTACTAAACTATCAGAATCAACATGGACTTTCAAAACCTAGTTAAGATATTAAAATAGAATTTAGGTTAGGTAAGAGGTTGAGTACACGTTCTAATAATTTTAATAAATGTCTAATGTAAGTAGTCTGACCCTGTACATACATGGAATACATGAATGTTTTATCGTACATGAAATGTATAAAATAACTGATATCATACAAAACAAGTGAATAATTAAAGCTCTAAAAATGTTTGGCTAAGCTGAAAATATGTTAGGTATGTTCTGGTGTCCATATATTTTTAATTTTTAACAGAATTTTACGGGGGTGGATATATAAAAGGTAGGAGTGCCAATGCTATGTTTGACAACTTAATACCTACCCAATGGTTGAGCCCTATTATTCACCTCTATTAACAAGACATAACTTGAAAAGTGCCAGGCATTGGGTAAGTATCGACCAATGGGACGTCTTTTGATGATCGATTTCAGCAGCTGCCTGCACTTTTATGTAATATTCTCTGCTCTAAGGTTTAATATCTACTCGTGCAAACCTCGCCTTTCAAATGGTTTTGCCATGTCAGACTTTATTACAACTCGAAGACATAATGAAATCTGCATCGATGTAAAAAAATATATCATTATTTTAACTAATCAATAGTTTAGTTTAACGATAGGCTTAGCAGCTTTATCAAAAAATGTACCAATTAACTTTTGTAATAATACGTAATTAATTTTTAAAAGGTTTTTCGATAACCAATATAATGCGACATACATATTTAACATTTAAAGATATGAAATTATGTTCATATTGGCTTATACTTTCAGCTATTAAAATAAAAGTTTGTATGAAAGATACACTTCCCCTCTCCCCCCCACCATAGGGATACGTTCGCCTTTGTACTCTAATCTTATGTGACATGTATATTGTTTTAACCTGTTATTGTGTACAATAAAGTGCTTACATACATACATACACTTATGTATACATGACCGTATAAGTGCCTAAAAGCTTTCTTATATAATGTGGCCTCCGAATTGGCTAAACCTTGGCAGTTGGCATTTGTTTGACTTGACTATGTAATTACGTTTTCACGCTGCCAATTGTCAATAATTTAACGGATATACTTAAACAAGCCGACAAGGTCGGTAATCTTATTATATATCGACATACGGTTATTAACTTTGATTAGTACTTTACAAAAAGATTATTAAACATTGATGTCCGCACTTATACCTACCTGCACGAGTAACGATAAATTGGTTTGTTTGTACTTCAAGGTACTTATATTGAACGCTGTTGTAGATATCAGACAATATTTCCCGTTAAACTGCATGTTTAATAAACATGCACCGCGTTAGTCGTAAATATATAATTACAGGTAGTCATTTCGAAATACATGGCTGGCGAATAAAACTCATATTTTATACACATTTTATCTGCAAAGACTATATTATTTTTATTCAGATAGGTGCAACTAATAACCCAAATATGCGCAGACGAGTACTATACCAGTAAACATGGCATGTTTACAATTGTTACAAGTACGAACAAATGTATGATCTCGCCCTAATCACTAAGAGAGCGAACTATGTTGATGCGGTGCGAATATCCGACTACTTGAAACATGAAACCCATCATCTATAGTTACTCCAATGGTATCGAAAATATATTTGCATTCCTTTTTGCAAATGCTGTACGGAAAGCTCTTCGGATAGAGATTAAAAGCACATAAAATAAGTATATATTGTTGCGTTAATAGAAGCAGTGTACATATAGGTAGTCATACCGTGTAAATACACTTTTAAAAAATCAGGTTGTGGTAATATTTACCTACATACTTACATTTACTTACGTTACGGTATATCCACTTAACAATCCTGGAATAAAATGAGGGACGTATTAAAATCATGTTATTGTATGTAGCCACTTCGAAATGTTGCAAGAAGTAAAAACAAAATGAATAAAAACGTTCAAATTTCACGGTCCAAATGGTGCCGATGCCCATTCAAGTTGCGATGTCAATTCCAAATCGCACACTTTATCGCTGTTTTATTATCTTTAAAGTGGTGATCACATATGCAGCGAGAACGAAGTAAAGGTAAAAATTTAAGCCAAATTATGTCATATTCATATTACAAGAGAGATGACAAAAAGTGACAACCCCGGCATGTCAAAGCATGTCAAAGGGATAACCCCAACTTTCTTGACTTCGCCTTTAAAATCAGGACTAAAGGTAATGATTATATTCTCTCTGATCAGGACCGGCATACAATCCGCGATATTTGGCAAAAGCTGACTTATGCCTATTTTTCCTGTCATTCAAAATCAAACCGTCAGAGACCTGTATTTGTCATCTTCTGTCATGTTACGCCGATAGAATATCGGCTCATTATGACAGAGTCATTAAATCTCCACTTCCGCCAGTTATTGAGACTTACCGAATTGCGTTAAAATGAAACGAACATTTAAACATGCTGACTGATTTGTGGTTGCCGTATTTAAACCGCTCTAGTCCTTCAAACGTGACAAGGAGAGATTTAAACAGCTGACTGCCAATCTTCAATAATGGAGAGGCACATGAAGAGAGAGAGTCCTTCAAATGTCGTACCCTTATAATGTGATTATAACCAGAACTCGTTCTAATTTTCCTCAAGTTTATTTCAATTTCATTTATATTTTATGACTAATTCCGTAGAGGATATTAACTAAGTAGAACTAAATTTGGCTGTTTAGTTTTATCTTATTGAGTATTTGTATCTTACAATAAAAGAGACAGTTATCGTAGTCTTTTTGTTTGCTATAAAATTAAGACTAATTGGGTTTGTTTGTGTTTTGAAAGAGTAAAATTGAATGTAATTAATTTATGCCTACAATTTTTCATTTATTCGGGGCATCAAGAACATTACAGAAAAATAATACAACACTTAATAGCTAATAACAAAGCCAATTATAGATGTCCACAGTTAGTTGAAAAACTAAAAATAACATGAGAATATATGACTAAAAATTAAAACTAAACTAAACTAAAATATATTTAAAAAAAATTAAAAATATAAAATAACATATGCACAATTGGGTTTGTTTTTATTTTACGAACATATCACGTTTATATATAGTACCTATGTTTTTTGCATATGACAACAGATTGAAAATGGCTGACTGAAAACCCTTTTTACAATATTAATGAATTCTAGTAAAAAATGTAACTAATATTCTTAATTCCATATGTACCACATTGATTTTTTGACAAATTATGTATAATCAAATTGAAAAATTAACTGAACTGACATACCTATTATATAAATATGTACCTTATTTTCGTGACTTGTAAAATTTTATATTTTACTAGCTTTTGCCCGCGGCTTCGCCCGCGTACTAAAAGTAATTTTTAACCGTCTACAAAAAAGAAGGTTCTCAGTTTGACCTTCATGCAGATATGTATTGGATGTCATTTTCGTAATCGGCACCCAGAGGAACCTCGAAAATGACACCCATATTGATTTTTAAGAAAATAAATGTCGGCCTTCTTGGATTTGAAAATGGATGTCATTTTTGTAATTTGCACCCCGAGGAACCTCGAAGATGACACCCATATTGATTTTTAAGAAAAATAAATCTCAGCCATCTTTGATTTGAAAATGCATGCCATTTTCGTAATCGGCACCACGAGGAACCTCGAAAACGACACCCATATCGATTTTTAAGAAAAATAAATGTCCGCCATCTTGGATTTGAAAATGAATGTCATTTTTGTAATCTGCACCCCGAGAAACTTCGAAGATGACACCCATATTGATTTTTAAGAAAAATAAATCTCCGCCATCTTTGATTTGAAAATGCATGCCATTTTCGTAATCGGCACCACGAGGAACCTCGAAGACGACACCCATATTGATTTTTAAGAAAAATAAATGTTCGCCATCTTTGATTTGAAAATGAGTGTCATTTTCGTAATCGGCACCCAGAGGAACCTCGAAAATGACACCCATATTGATTTTTAAGAAAAATAAATGCCCGCCATCGTGGATTTGAAAATGGATGTCATTTTTGTAATTTGCACCCCGAGGAACCTCGAATATGACACCCATATTGATATTTAAGAAAAATAAATGTCTGCCATCTTTGATTTGAAACTGGATGTCATTTTCGTAATCGGCACCCAGAGCAACCTCGAAGATGACACTCAAATTGATAATTAAGAAAAATAAATCTCCGCCTTCTTTGATTTGAAAATGCATGCCATTTTCGTAATCGGCACCACGAGGAACCTCGAAGACGACACCCATATCGATTATTAAGAAATATAAATGTCCGCCATCTTGGATTTGAAAATGGATGTCATTTTTGTAATCTGCACCCCGAGGAACCTCGAAGATGACACCCATATTGATTTTTAAGAAAAATAAATCTCCGCCATCTTTGATTTGAAAATGCATGCCATTTTCGTAATCGGCACCACGAGGAACCTCGAAGACGACACCCATATCGATTATTAAGAAAAATAAATGTCCGCCATCTTGGATTTGAAAATGGATGTCATTTTTGTAATCTGCACCCCGAGGAACCTCGAAGATGACACCCATATTGATTTTTAAGAAAAATAAATCTCCGCCATTTTTGATTTGAAAATGCATGCCATTTTCGTAATCGGCACCACGAGGAACCTCGAAGACGACACCCATATCGATTATTAAGAAATATAAATGTCCGCCATCTTGGATTTGAAAATGGATGTCATTTTTGTAATCTGCACCCCGAGGAACCTCGAAGATGACACCCATATTGATTTTTAAGAAAAATAAATCTCCGCCATCTTTGATTTGAAAATGCATGCCATTTTCGTAATCGGCACCACGAGGAACCTCGAAGACGACACCCATATTGATTTTTATAAAAATAAATATCCGCCATCCTTGATCTGAAAATGAGTATCATTTTCGTAATCGGCACCCAGAGGAACCTCGAAAATGACACCCATATCGATTTTTAAGAAAATAAATGTCGGCCATCTTGGATTTGAAAATGGATGTCATTTTTGTAATTTGCACCCCGAGGAACCTCGAAGATGACACCCATATTGATTTTTAGAAAAATAAATCTCAGTCATCTTTGATTTGAAAATGCATGCCATTTTCGTAATTGGCACCACGAGGAACCTCGAAGACGACACCCATATCGATTTTTAAGAAAAATAGATGTCCGCCATCTTGGATTTGAAAATGAATGTCATTTTTGTAATCTGCACCCCGAGAAACTTCGAAGATGACACCCATATTGATTTTTAAGAAAAATAAATCTCCGCCATCTTTGATTTGAAAATGCATGCCATTTTCGTAATCGGCACCACGAGGAACCTCGAAGACGACACCCATATCGATTATTAAGAAATATAAATGTCCGCCATCTTGGATTTGAAAATGGATGTCATTTTTGTAATCTGCACCCCGAGGAACCTCGAAGACGACACCCATATTGATTTTTAAGAAAAATAAATGTCCGCCATCTTGGATTTGAAAATGAATGTCATTTTTGTAATCTGCACCCCGAGAAACTTCGAAGATGACACCCATATTGATTTTTAAGAAAAATAAATCTCCGCCATCTTTGATTTGAAAATGCATGCCATTTTCGTAATCGGCACCACGAGGAACCTCGAAGACGACACCCATATTGATTTTTAAGAAAAATAAATGTTCGCCATCTTTGATTTGAAAATGAGTGTCATTTTCGTAATCGGCACCCAGAGGAACCTCGAAAATGACACCCATATTGATTTTTAAGAAAAATAAATGCCCGCCATCGTGGATTTGAAAATGGATGTCATTTTTGTAATTTGCACCCCGAGGAACCTCGAATATGACACCCATATTGATATTTAAGAAAAATAAATGTCTGCCATCTTTGATTTGAAACTGGATGTCATTTTCGTAATCGGCACCCAGAGCAACCTCGAAGATGACACTCAAATTGATAATTAAGAAAAATAAATCTCCGCCTTCTTTGATTTGAAAATGCATGCCATTTTCGTAATCGGCACCACGAGGAACCTCGAAGACGACACCCATATCGATTATTAAGAAATATAAATGTCCGCCATCTTGGATTTGAAAATGGATGTCATTTTTGTAATCTGCACCCCGAGGAACCTCGAAGATGACACCCATATTGATTTTTAAGAAAAATAAATCTCCGCCATCTTTGATTTGAAAATGCATGCCATTTTCGTAATCGGCACCACGAGGAACCTCGAAGACGACACCCATATCGATTATTAAGAAAAATAAATGTCCGCCATCTTGGATTTGAAAATGGATGTCATTTTTGTAATCTGCACCCCGAGGAACCTCGAAGATGACACCCATATTGATTTTTAAGAAAAATAAATCTCCGCCATTTTTGATTTGAAAATGCATGCCATTTTCGTAATCGGCACCACGAGGAACCTCGAAGACGACACCCATATCGATTATTAAGAAATATAAATGTCCGCCATCTTGGATTTGAAAATGGATGTCATTTTTGTAATCTGCACCCCGAGGAACCTCGAAGATGACACCCATATTGATTTTTAAGAAAAATAAATCTCCGCCATCTTTGATTTGAAAATGCATGCCATTTTCGTAATCGGCACCACGAGGAACCTCGAAGACGACACCCATATTGATTTTTATAAAAATAAATATCCGCCATCCTTGATCTGAAAATGAGTATCATTTTCGTAATCGGCACCCAGAGGAACCTCGAAAATGACAGCCATATCGATTTTTAAGAAAATAAATGTCGGCCATCTTGGATTTGAAAATGGATGTCATTTTTGTAATTTGCACCCCGAGGAACCTCGAAGATGACACCCATATTGATTTTTAGAAAAATAAATCTCAGTCATCTTTGATTTGAAAATGCATGCCATTTTCGTAATTGGCACCACGAGGAACCTCGAAGACGACACCCATATCGATTTTTAAGAAAAATAGATGTCCGCCATCTTGGATTTGAAAATGAATGTCATTTTTGTAATCTGCACCCCGAGAAACTTCGAAGATGACACCCATATTGATTTTTAAGAAAAATAAATCTCCGCCAGAAAATGCATGCCATTTTCGTAATCGGCACCACGAGGAACCTCGAAGACGACACCCATATCGATTATTAAGAAATATAAATGTCCGCCATCTTGGATTTGAAAATGGATGTCATTTTTGTAATCTGCACCCCGAGGAACCTCGAAGACGACACCCATATCGATTTTATAAAAATAAATATCCGCCATCTTTGATTTGAAAATGAGTGTCATTTTCGTAATCGGCACCCAGAGGAACCTCGAAAATGACACCCATATTGATTTTTAAGAAAAATAAATGCCCGCCATCTTGGATTTGAAAATGGATGTCATTTTTGTAATTTGCACCCCGAGGAACCTCGAATATGACACCCATATTGATTTTTAAGAAAAATAAATGTCCGCCATCTTTAATTTGAAAATGAATGTCATTTTCGTAATCGGCACCCAGAAGAACCCCGAAAATGACACCCATATTGATTTTTAAGAAAAATAAATGTCCGCCATCTTGGATTTGAAAATGGATGTCATTTTTGTAATTTGCACCCCGAAGAACCTCGACGATGGCACCCATATTGATTTTTAAGAAAAATAAATGTCCGCCAATTTTAATTTGAAAATGAATGTCATTTTCGTAATCGGCACCCCGAGGAATCTCGAAAATGACACCCATATCGATTTTTAAGAAAAGGAAAAATTTGCTCCCCGCTCAAACTTGGAACCCTCTTTTCACCCCTTAAAGGGAGCAATTTCGAAAAACGCTGAAACATGTTTTGTTGTATTTAAACAAAGAGTCTATATACGAAGTTTTAAACCTCTCACTTCAAAAAAGATTTGCTCTCCGTACAAACTTGGAACCCCGTTTTGAACCCTTTAGGGGAGCAATTTCAAAAAACGCGTAAACATGTTTTGTTTTATTTGAACATAGAGTCTATGTACGAAGTTTTAAATGTCTCACTTCAAAAAAGATTTGCCCCCCGTACAAACTTGGAACCCCCTTTTGAACCCTTTAGGGGAGCAATTTCGAAAAACGCTTAAATATGTTTTGTTGTATTTAAACATTGAGTCTATGTACGAAGTTTTAAATGTCTCACTTCAAAAAAGATTTGCTCCCCGTACAAACTTGGAACCCCCTTTTGAACCCTTTAGGGGAGCAATTTCGAAAAACGCTTAAATATGTTTTGTTGTATTTAAACCTAGAGTCTATGTACGAAGTTTTAAATCTCTCACTTCAAAAAAGATTTGCTCCCCGTACATACTTGAAACCCCCTTTTCACCCTTTTAGGGGAGCAATTTCGAAAGACGCTTATATATGTTTTGTTGTATTTAAACAGAGTCTACATACGAAGTTTCAAATATCTCACTTTAAAAAAGATTTTCTCCCCGTTCAAACTTTGAACCCCCTTTTCACCCCCTTAGTGGAGCAATTTAGAAAAACGCTGAAATACGCCATTAATATATTTTAACACAGACTCTATATATAAAATTTCATGTCTCTCACTTTAATAACTACGGTTTTTCATACAAACTTTGGACCCCCATTTCACCCCTTTAGGGGATGAATTTTGAAAAATCCTTTCTTAGTGCACCCCTAGACCTTATAAGGAACCTACGTGCCAAATTTGGAATCTCTAGAACCAGCGGTTTGGGCTGTGCGTTGATAGATCAGTCAGTCAGTCAGTCAGTCAGTCAATCAGTCAGTCAGTCAGTTTCTTCTTTTATATATTTAGATTTATAAATGCGTATGAGTATGAGTATAACAAATTTGAAAAATGTCTCACCGTCCAGGCGTTTTATAATATTTCAGAATTTTATACGTATAATTTAAAATATTTGACATGTAAAATTTTATATTTTATCAATATAATGAGTATGAGTATGAGTATGAGATAGAACCATAAACTCTTTTAATAGGGATATTGACACCAATATATGATTTCCACCATTTTGCATATTTTTTGTCTTGTTTTTTTTGAGTAGTCTTTCGGAGTAGTCAAATTTTGAGTCAACAACCGTATTATCTTATCAATTTTCATTTATACATCAATATGGATAATTTAAACGGGGCTCATATCCATAAAGGGTCGGGATTTCGGGAACTTCAGGTTCTTCTGGGGTTGCAAGTACGGTGTCTTGCTTTTCTCCGCCATAGTATTAAAAATAAATAAACAAAATGATGGGGGTTAAATCGTACTTGACGCTCCTCTGACTTATGTATTAGATACATGATTTTAATTGCTATTAACACTGGACGATTGTGTTGTGTACATATTTGCAGCACAGCTCAGGTACTTCTGCTTCTGTACATGTACAATAGCTGTTTTACTTTCTAAAGCAAATACGAATCTGAATCATTCAACGGCATCAAACATTATAGGTACGTACTCATAAAAAGGCTGATATTGTGAAAGGAAAAAGTATGAAAGAGTTAATAGAATCTTTTAGCATGTTTTATTTGCCCTATTTTGTGGCCAATCAATCATTTTGACATTTAGGGTGCGGTGTGTTGAAACTTCGAGTAACCAGCCCATTTTTAAACAAGCTAGGATGGTATTCGGGGTCTTTTTCGACATTGATTGCCTAATTGACCGCCATGTCATGAGCTAACATGAAACTTGTTGAATTGAGCCCTTTGTGTGTAATATGAGCTTAATATTCTAGTTAATATAAGTGTGCTACGATTCATTGTACCTTTTACTATGTAAGGTAAACTTCCCAGTGCTCGAAACCTTTGTACCCAATAGATGACACCTATTAATCACCTCTCTCATCATGATATCAGATTGAAAGTGCCATGTATTGGGTCAGTGGCGGGCACAGGGACGTTTACCTTATCTTGATTTTTCCTATGTCTTAAAATTATTATATTATTAGGTACCAAACATTTTTTTTAGAACTGAAATCTCCATACTAAAAGTGACGCTAAAAATCGTAGGTACTACTATAAACGCAACCAACCAATACATATCAAACTTACGAAACTGCTAAAACATTTAAAAGTATCTGTATAACCATAAAGCCATAAGCAGTAAACCATAATATGTATAATTTATATCTTCGTCAATATTATTTCAACACAATCAGTAGGTAAATCATATATTTCAGTCCATTCAATCGTAAGAATTTTAATGAAATACTGTGATGAATTCCCCCCCGGCCCGTGTGGTTGCCGGGTAAGAATTGCGCCACCCCATCTCTTCCCGTGGGTTTCGTAGGAGGCGAATAAGGGAAAATCGGAGGGTGGGCAGCAGCATCCTTCGATCATTACCACCATCAAACTGCGGTCGCCAACCCGCTTGCCAAGCGTGGCGACTATGGCAAATCCCCCCCAAGGGAAAAATAAATTGGGGGAGGCCTATGTTCAGCAGTGGACGTCTTTCGGCTGAAATGATGATGATGATGATGACTGTGATGAATTTAAATTTTCGCTCCATTAAATCATAAACGGACTAATAAAAGATACTATTCTAGCAATTTAAACACTCCGTTTAAAATACTTGAGATTTCTATTTAAAGGGGATACAAAAATAAATATGCCGAGTGGGTATGTTTTAGTGATGGAAAAGTATATTTTATCATCATGTGCGTTTAAAAGATAACAGCTGAATAACTAATTAAAATTTTGTTTCCAGGTACGTATGCAGTTCTTATGCATCGTTTTGTAAGTAACAATGCATTTTTGATTTCAGATCATTTTCATATTGAAAATTTTTTCAGGGTAGGTAGTGAATTTTCATAAGTTTTTTCTCATAAATATAGGGTTGTCAGGTCATTAGCGATTCATTAATATAGGGTTTTTAATTCTCGTTTTTTGACCGAGTGAAACGAAGGTCTCTGCTTCAGCTTCGACAAAAATGCTTTCGTATATCCGGGTTTCCAGATTTCTAGTGTCGCATTTCTCAGTCGATACTCGTTAAATTTTGTAAGCAGGTTCGATACGTAATTATAATACATATAATTTGTTTATCGAGTCAGTTTTTGGAAATTAAAAAATATATATGAGCTAGGTCTACTGCTCACAGAGCCACTAGTTTATATTTATAATAAAACAATGTAACAAAACATTAAGTCAACGTAGCCCTTCTATGCGGAACGCCTATTTTCTACCTACCTTCTAATTGACAAAAAACGTTCCACGAGATATCGCTACACCATAAAAGATTTTATGAAAATAGTCTATCAAAAACTTCCTTGCTTATTATTTAACTGTTGAATTGAATGTACGAGCTTTTAGTTACTCACTTTCGGTAATAACATGTTACCATACATACATCACTACATAGTATAAAACAAAGTCGCTTTCTCTGTCCCTATGTTCCTATATCCCTATGTATGCTTAAATCTTTAAAACTACGCAACGGATTTTGATGCGATTTTTTTAAATAGATAGAGTGACTCAAGGGGAAGGTTTAATGAATAATACATGCATCAGCATTGCACCCGTGCGAAGTCGCTAGTATTATATATATCCAAAAAGCTCAATGCATTTATTAATTCTACGGTTGTTTCAGCACTCAGATAAAATTATCTCGCAGATCAAACATTACTGTTACTATTTACCATTCATTTCGACGGCAAATAATTAGCAATGCTGGCAATTTGTGCGCGTAAATACCTACTGTCAGTAAGTATCAGAAAATTCAAAGGTCGATTTTCGGAGTTAAAACTGGCTTTATTATTCATTCTGCAACTCAATCGTGCGTTAATAATGAAGACTGAAAGTAAGAAAATCTAGTAAATATTAAATATATTTTACGCAAATTTTGCAAATTAAACCAGATATTTCTTATTTTTGTCTAGCAGTTAGTACCTATATCATTCTCGCATATTATCTTATATTGGGACAGAAAATCTTAATAATGTGTACTTGTGTAGGTACAACTTTAAAGACACCTGGGTCATTCTACTTTTTCATGACCAGTTTTCTATTAGAAAAAAAATCTATGATATGTATTGAATTAGTGTATAAAAATAGTATTTAGAAGTAGTACCTGAACTTAATAAAATGAATATATAGGTAAAAATACTTAAATATTAACATATTGCTGTAAAAGGTGGGTAACGCAGTAGTAAAAACCATATTTTCATACAAATGGTGAGACATCCAAGGACCACTGAGTTACTCGATTTATGGATATTACCTGTGGTTCGTTAATTACCAAAACTATCGGAAGTGATACTGTAATTAAACCTCTTTTTCAATAACAATAAAAAAATATGAAGTGACGTCTAAGAATTCCAATATCTGCATTTAAAAAAAAGTGTCTGAAAATTATGTACATGAAAAAGTAGAATGGCCCACCTAACTACAGAGAATTCATTTTAAAAACAATCACTTTATGCAAGTAGGTACCTAAAAATTGAACTTCATGGATAACGTGTCTTATAATAAAGGGTTAAGATATTTTTATTTATTTATTTAATCTTTAATGCACAGAAGTAAAACTTGTCGTACAAAAGGAGAACTTAATGCCATAAGGATTCTCTGACAGTCAACCTTCGGTTTAATAACACTTATATAATTTTGGGAGCTGTTCCTACGATTTTTATCTTAATTTATTTGAAGACGAATTGGTAGGAAAATCTTTATGATTTTATTTGAATATGCTGTGACAGTGTACAGTCAAGTTTCCACACACTGCCGACCGATACAACTAGTGTAACCCACAATGTACCAAAACGAAGCTTAAAATGAATTCATTAATAAGTTTACGACAACCTAGAGACCATTAATGCAATGAATTAAACATTAACATGGCGGCTTGTTTGGAAGTGATTGAGAAACGGCAGTACACACCCTAGCACCCAAACCAGCCTAAGTTCCCGAGGAAATTCGTCCGAATCACAATCTTAACACTGTTCAATTTGGACTAGAACTAGTGTGTAACTAATTGACTCAATGCTGTTTAACATTTAATTACCTTTATTCGGTCAGTTTTAAGTTGAAGAATGTGGTGTGATTTTAAGGGAACTTTTTACCTTAAATAGGAGATTTAATTAAATGAATTATAATAGTGGAAAAACATGTTGCTTACAAATAAAATGGCAATTTTAAACGTTTACATGCTAGTGTAAGGTTCCCTTTCACGTTTATAGATATACAATATACATTCATGGGAATTCATGTAGGTACCTGCAAGTATTTATTTAAACATCAGTATTTATAACATTATCTACTATACAAGTATGTAGTGTTGTGTTCCTGGAGGTGAGCAAGGTTGCCAGAGCTCCCGAGGATGCACTGTGTTGAGAGCGAGGGACCTAAATTTGTCCCTTCTGTTGTCAACACAGTGCATCCACAAATTTTATAAAGGGTCGGCAATGCGTACGTGACTCCTTTGGAGTTGCGGGCGTATATAGGCTGCGGTGGCCGCTTACCATCAAGTGGACCGTAAGCTTGTTTGCCAGCGGCGTTGTATAAAAATATATAAATATATTTTTTATTTATGTGGTAATTTATTGAATCCAAATTAATTACATTAATTCGTTTGTAATTACTGGAGTCGCGCATAGAAAATTGTGGCGTAACGTATCCATAAACATTTTCATCAACAGCCTATAATGTACAAACGCCAACTTTCATGACTTTTATTACAATGTCCGTAAAGTACACGGACGGTCAGTTAACTGTGTTGGCGATGGTACGTCCCAGCCTAGAAGCACAGACCTTTTTACATAAATGAGACGGAATGGGCATTATTCCCTACGGTGGCCCAGGGCCGATTGGGGACTTAACATTTACCTTTGAATTTCTTCGCTTATGTACGCAAGTTTCCTCGCCATGTTTTCCTTCCCCGGATTACTAACGGGATATTTACCGTTAGATTTTCGGTGAAGGAAAACGATGTTTCGTACATAAATTCCGAAAACTCACTTGTATGGACCAGGTATCAAATCCACGACCACCACTTGACAGCCGCATGCTCGAAACACTAGGGTACAGTAGCTGTTTAAAAATATATATACTTATTTTACGTAAATGTTAAAACTGTTTCAATAAATAGCAATTATTGATTCTGGGTGATAGTGATAGTTACTATATATTATTACTATAGGAGTATTTGTCACAGAAGCTCATCTACACCAATTAGAAAGCGTTTGATGACTAGCAAATTGTCTAAACATACTCCATTAAACAATACCATACACAGTCATAGGATAACAGCTCTTAATGTGTTCACATTAGGAACTTGGCAACAGTCTATCCTTAATCCGAGTCAACCGGAGAGCTAAACGAATGCTAATTAAGCAAATACTCAAATAGGGACAAATTCATTAACTAATTATATACTCGTAAGGGAATACTGGGAATATGCAATAAATACAATAATCTCGCATTACGCCGATCCCTTTGTTAAATTTAAATCTAAGAGCGATTGTTATATCAAGCATTAAAACATTGCATGGATGCAACACAATGAAGGATTCTATTTGTAGCATGATTTAAAGTGTTACTAATTCTATATGATTAAAATTAAACATCACGAATATTTTTAAGGTAAGCTATAAAGAGTTATAAACAGGTCACCCGTAGTTACAATTTAATAGGTAAGTTGAACCGTTTTTTGTAATATTTAGTGCATCCTCAAATTTTATAAAGGGTCGGCAACGCGTACGTGACTCCTTTGGAGTTGCGGACGTCTACAGGCTGCGGTGTCTGCTTACCATCAGGTGGACCGTACGCTTGTTTGGCACCGGAGTTGTATACAAAAATATATTTTAATTCTATATGCCTGAAGTTACGAGAAATTTGATACCTTGAATGTATATGAGTACACAGTATATACGTTTAAAACCATTGTATCACGTTATTTCATCGTCTCATTTCTAATAAACAATGCGTACCTTGGCCGATCAGACAATTTAAATAGTGTCATTGGGACCCCACACGCCGTCGCAACATCAAAAGGTACAACAGAGCGCTTGTGTGAAGATATGCCACTCTTTGATGCTGTCAGTCATAACTGTTAAAAAACTTACACTTCAGCTTTTTATGCACTGGCTAAATGCTGAAAATCCAAATAGGCCTTTAGCTGCGGTTATGAGGAATATTTAACTACTGTACATTACTATGCAAATAATAGGAATAATATTCATTACTGTACTTAAAAGTATAAGTATATTAACTCACGAGCGCGGGTTAATCACGGTTATAGTTGTGACACATACGAACACACAGACAATGAGAACACAGTATCGCATCTATGCTGACGCACACATAGACAATTTGCACGTATAGCTTAAAACACAACCATAGCTCAACCGTACTCATGAGATAAAAGTAGTATAGTAGGTACAGTTTCTCAACTCTTACTCGCAAAAAAATAATAATATGTAAAATTCTGTCAACGAGCTTTACTAAAACTGAAAAACTATTTGCAATACCCATTGAAATTTATAGTTTATATAACTATTTTTATTTAGCCACAACTCCATGTCCAATGCTTCCGTTTTCTTCAGCTTCTCATCCATCACAACCCGTGTCAAAAACAGTACGGCAGTTTATTACGCAGTGTTCTCGCTTCGCCCCATGCCTCTGTGCTGATGGCAGTTATTTTTATTTGATTGATTGACATATTGATAGACTTTTATTGTACTATTGACTCGGCTCGCATATTTTGGTAGCGAAACCACTAGTTGATGACATATTGACTTTACTATGGTAAGGCGTTACATGTGTATTCAATGCTGTTTGAGACAAATTGGACCTGTCACTCATGACATGAATGACAGAAAACTTGAGTTAGTTACTATTCAAAACTTGTATCTAGACTACGACGTATGTAAGGCGATGAAAGAATTACACATCCTAATCCTAATCCTAAGTATCCTAATCCTAATCCTAATCCTAATATCCTAATCCTAATCACTACATAGTATAAAACAAAGTCGCTTTCTCTATCCCTATATCCCTATGTATGCTTAAATCTTTAAAACTACGCAACGGATTTTGATGCGGTTTTTTTTAATAGATAGAGTGATTGAAGAGGAAGGTTTATATGTGTAATAACATCCATTAAATAGTGCACTCGTGCGAAGCCGGGGCGGGTCGCTAGTAATATTATAAACGTTGTGTGTGCGGATGGATGTACGTTCCGCTTAATCTCAAAAACTACTGAACGGATCTCTATGAAACTTTCCAGTATTGTAGCTTAGACATCATAATAGGACATAGGCTATAATTTATTTCAAAATTCATCCCCTGAGGGTGTAAAAAGGGGGTGGCCTTTTTGTATGGAAAATAAATTTTTCTTTAAGATAGAGACTTCAAACCCCCTTAATAGACTAACCATTCACTAAAGAAAATAGTTTTCAGCGTTTTTCGAAATTCGCCCTCTAAAGGGGTGAAACGGGGGTTGAAAGTTTGTATGGGGAGCAATTTTTTTTTAATGAGGAGCTTGAAACTTCGTTTGTGGACTAGCATTAAATACTAAGAAAACTAATTTCAGCGTTTTTGAAATTTACCCTCTGAAGGGGTGAAAAGGGGGTTAAACATTGTACGGACAACCAGAGTTTTTTAAAGTGAGTGACTTCATACTTGTCGAGTAGATTTTCAGTTAAAATAGATTAAAAAACTGCCCTACCCGTGTAAAGTCGTGGCGGGTTACAATGTTAAAGTATGTCTGTCTGTCTGTTACCACTTACTTTTGAACCACTGAACCGATTTAGATGAAATTTGGCATGGATATAGTTTGAGTCCCAGGGATGGACATAGGATATTTTTTATCCCGGAAATCATCCCTTAAGGGGGTGGAACTTTGTATGGAAGAAAGGTAACTAGGTATAATAACATTCTAACGCAATGACCGAGTTCTACGCAGACGAAGTCGCGGGCAAAAGCTTATTATATAATATATTTATTTATTTATATAATGAGGTAAGAATTTATTCGTCACTAGATGTCGTAACCTGTACCTACTAATTGGTCGTTAGAGCGTTTTATTTATTATTTACGAAAAGCTTTCATTTTTTCTGATATGGCGACTGTTTGTTTGAATCACAGACCAGATAACCTAAAGACGTCGCGTAGTCGGGCGACCCCCTCTGCCACTCATATAGTGAATTCACTCTATGTTTGAGACACGTCCCCTTTGATAACTTCAGTCTACAGACGGCGTCCGTGCAAGTAAGACTATCACTAAAATAAAGTTTTGACGTGGTTTTAGTGATGCAAAATGCATTATTTTTGTGTTAAATTGTGTGGAAATAACACTAAAACATCTGGTGTGCAAAAAAATGGTATTTCATTTCACAGGTAAGTAGATTTTAATAAAATTACAAATCAATTTAAGCGAAAGCATTGTAGGTACTCGTTGATGTCTTTTAAGAAAGTCTCTTTCTGCCATGCTGCGCGGAATAATCGCTCCTTCCTTGTCTATCACTACCTTGCATTACTTAGTGCCAACTAGTGATGTCCATAATATGTGTTCATTTACTATCGATAAGATAATTCACGGAAGATGCAATACATCGCAAGTAATTTACAAATAATACCTATTATGTTGGCAAAGTATTTGTGTACCGTACCTAATTATCTATGATCGAATTTTCCGTTGCAACACGGGATTAATAACCTTTATGATCTTTTCAAACTGGTGTTACATTATAAAGCCTTCTAAGCATGTTTACTAAAATGTGCATCCTTTTTTTTAGGTTTCCTAAATGTCCAAACATAAAAGAAATGTGGATCAATGCTACAAGTCGATCACATGATTGGTTTCCTTCCTCAAGCAGTGTCATATGTTCTCGGCACTTTAAATCTGAATATTTTAGATTAACAAAGTCTAATAATAGGCTATAAAATTCATCCAAATGCCGTTCCTACGCTTCATCTGCCAACTGTCGTGAGTATATTTAGGTGTATTTTTTTGTTGTTTGTTCATTGCCAGCGTGGTAAGTACGCACTTACTTACATTATCACTTAAAGTATGTATTTTAATGTAAACATCTCGTTTTTGTTGTTGTATTATTTGTATTGTGTGTTTTTAATATGGGTACTGCCTGAAATTAACAGAGAATGATGATAATGATAATTGTTATTATTATTAAATAAAACTTTGCAATTCAGTTGTTTTATTTATTTGACAAGGAAAGATATGTATGATATTTGCATTTTTATCGATGGATAAAGCATCTGTTACTCATTGACACGTAAGTGGTAAGTGCAAGAGTGACGGACGCTTTATCCATCTATAAAATGTGGCCATCACAAGCTACTTCGTATCAATTATAAAGCAAAAAGCTTCTGTAATAAATTTAATTTTTGTGATAAGCTTTTATTTCTGACTGTAATTTTCTTTGAACATCCATCAACTACTCATCGAAACAATACTAAAGAGCCCAAACTCGGTTGGATTGAGTTCCGGCTCCATAATCAGATCAGCTCGATGGTATTGTAATCTTGCATTGTCACCAAACTTACATTACTATGCCAAATTTCATCTCAATGGGATACAAGGAAGTAGTTGAAAAATGGTTTAATAATTTGGAAACTTACATACATGTTGCTAGTTAAATAAAAGCTTGTAAAAATGCACATCGCGAATAAGGAATTGTCATAGCGCTATACCGTCACATACTTGCAGAGAATTTTAATATTTCTAATCATCGATACTATTGATAATATATTTATTTAACGCGTTACATCTCTAGCGGCCGGCAGCCATTATTGTCTGACGCTCAAGTGACCTTCATTCGACAAATCACGGCACGGTAAGCGCTCGCTGCGTCCCCCGCACCCCTGTATTTTTGGCAGTATCGGTTTTAATGAAATAGTTGCGCAAAGCGACGTCTTTAGGTTATCTGGTCTGTGGTTTGAATAGTTAATAGTTAAAATGTAATACAGTGTTTTTTTTTAAATTCAACACAGTCATATCAGCCGAAGACACCACCACTTACCCTGTAGAATTTTTAAACTCTTTGGAACTATCTATATATATATGTGCCGTCCCACTCGCTTGAACTGAACGTGGGTGTACCTGTTTTACTAATGCGTAACTTAGACGCACCGAAATTATGCAACGGTACAAAATTGCGAGTAACCGAATTAGGGAAATACATTGTGAAGGGCACGATTTTAACTGTAGATATAACTGCCATTGAAACGTTACGTAATTGACTAGCTGGTACAAATCTCCCAAATTCAGTATTAGATACATTTTAATCGGTTACCTGTAGCAAATACTCTATCTATATTTCCTTAATTCATTTCTTTAGGTACCTTTGTGTTGCTAAGTTCCGCTGCTATAAAAAACATGATACAGGCACTAGACAGGCTGAGCTACTTATTTTCTACCTAGAGGTGATGCCGTTATTTCCTAGATATTCGTTAATCTATTCCTATCCTGACCATGAAAATTCATCAAACTTCAAAACACCGCCCGATGAATGAATCGAGTTTTATGAGCAATCGACTGCGGATCAAACGTACCGATTACTGCTAGCTATTAATAGATCAAAGCCTGCATCTTCACATGAGAGCAGGTGGTAACAGCGAGTGTATTTCACTAGACTTGAGTTGAAAAGGGTGCGGTATTAGTTGTGCGCGGCGCTTCCTTTTACGTTCAAAACGTTTTTTTTTTAATTTGACTGTGGCTTTATAGGCCGGGGCCAATAAAGCGATTAGGTGTGCGCGGTTGGAGTGTAGCCTGGCGAAAATCCAGGGGAAAACCTCCGACATGACCACGCGGGTGGTTTTGAACACTGAAATACTCTAAGAGTTTGCGCTCCAGTGCGATTTGTTGAGCGGTTTCAACCGAATCTGAGACATTATAACATTATAACTAACGATCATGATAAGAACTCTTATAATTTAGATATGTACCTACGGATATTGTATTTTTTATTGTGAAACAAATAAATCTACATCATTCAAAGGCTGGCGTCATAATCTGGAAACGTCTAATCTCACTTAAGGCCGCGTTTACGCACAGACGTAATGTTCCGCGTCCTTAATACAATTTATTGATTTCAATTCAATAATTAATTTAGTCACATGCTATATATGCGCATCTTCGAGCCTACAGGTGAGATTTCGGTTACTATGGTAAACGCGCGCGCCAGATATACGAATGTGTATGGTGCAATATAATTTGTGAACATATATATACATATATCATGTTATCAGTCAGGTTACAAGACCTCAGCACCTTATTCTACAGCGCTTGAAGAAAAGTGTACGTCAAAGTTGCTGCGGTTTACTACGCTATGGTATCTACTACATTTTCAAGAAGATGAAAAGGTAGTAGACACATTAGCTATAGAATCTACTAACGTATGCCTACCCTACCAACCTACTATAGATTTATCAACACTTCTAAAAATGTTGAGCACAATGAAAATCAACGTAAACCAGTTAGAAATCAATTTTATTAACTAGATTTACGGTCAATAAATCAATTAAGCGTCAACATACACTTATTTAGACTTACCTTTCACTTTCAATCTAGCATTGTATAGTCCAATGGTAATTATCTTATCTTCATTATTAATCTTAACGAAGACCGGATTTGAAACAGATTCTATCGAGTTTACGATTCAGTATAGAATTAACTTTTTTATGTTGTTATTGATGACTTTGGATTCTTCGTATGCGACAGTTTTTAGCTATTTAGTATATTTTTCAAAAGGATCAGCAGATTTTTAAGTAAATTTTCGGAGCAGCTTTATTCCTGATTCATTATTTCTTGGTTAATTTTCGCCTTAAAATATTACAGTTGATTCGGTTGGAGTGACGGTCAGAATTAATTAATAAAAACCGGTCAGGTGCGAGTCCGACTAGCGCACCGAGGGTTCGTACACAGACGTGTACCGGTTCCAATCCCATCAATTCAGGAAAATCTCAACTACATGGTGTAGAAATTGAACGCCGTGGATACAGTGCCATCTATCGGCGAATTTGTTACAAATTTGTGCGACTCAATAAGGTGGTTTTTCATGGATAATTCTTCATCACGTGAACCGATTTCAATTTTTTTTATTTATTTAAAAGAAAGTACTTTCAGCATAATCGCGTTGGAATTTATAAAATAATAATACATGCAAAGGTGATTAAATTATAAACTTAGTATAGAAATGACTCAACGTATAAAAAAAATTGTTTCAGAATGTAAGACGAAAGCGAGCCCTGTCATATGACACCCCACTTGATATATACACTAGACTTTCAAATGTTGAACCTGTTATCTGTCATTTTTCACTGAAAATAAAAAAATATATAAAAAAACATGATCTATGTTTCTAGTTTACCCTTCTTTATAACTGTTCCAAATTTCAAATCGATAACATAATAAGTAGTTCTTGAGATATTTAGCGATGTGACAGACAGACAGACAAAGTGAAACCATAAGGGTTCCTTTTTTACCATTTTGGTACGGAACCCTAAAGACCGATTGTGCTAATTAATATAGGAGACTAATACTTCAAAATTTACAAGTATAAATATAGCACATCTTGAACGATTACATTAAATATTCTCTGCACAATACCCATGTGAGTTAGATTATGGCAGACAATGGCAACAAGATGCAGAATAAGACAGAGCCGAGGGGGGCGGCTGCTTTTCTGACACTGACACGCCACGACGGGCCCCGTTGGACACACGTACGGACGATTGTTATACAGATTCATTTCAAATTTAAATGCCTATGGCTAGACCATAGAGTAATAAATAAAACTGCAGAAATTAATTGAGCAACCCACTACATTTTTTTTGAAATTATGTCTAATGATTTTCTAAAATTTGGACATATGATGATTAAGATGTTATATTTCAATTCAATAGTTTTGTTTTTACAACTGAAAAGGTAGAGTCTTGGTGAAATGTGTAAAATTGTTTATTATACCTGCAATGTAACCCAATTCTCCCAAACAATAAATACTTTTTTGACTTTTGACTTTTACTGTATCGGGTAAACTCAATAGAACAGTGGCTCATGGCTTATTTGAATATTCTATAACCACTCACTGCCTGAATGAGTGTCCGACTGAAAAGAACTGCACAGTCTCCGCAATAATTTATTTTCATGATTAGACTTAGATTTCGTATTTCTCGTGCAGTCTGTTTTATACTCTCAAGAGTATTGTTTGTGCACTTGCTTCGGGCTCTGTCCGAAGTATAATCATGTTCTGTGAACTTTGTTTGCATGTATGACAGTGTGGGATGAAATGGATTGAACTTTCCCAGCAGAAACTTGTGAGACAGTTGTGAAAAGCATGGGTTACTTTAAACAGATAGGTGTATATAATGCAGTGTTTTGATTACAGGGCGAGTGTTCAACAGCAGAAAATTTCGTCGGTTAACAACCTATACTCTCCAAGTAACAGATGCCTAAAATAAAGCTTTTTAAAGGTAATGACAGATTTGCTAGCTAGTGAGTTTTGGTTGTCAACCGACGATCTGATACTTGTACCAAACTTGTTGTTGTGAATCGCATAGCTGTGGAGCTATGCGATTCACTAAGCACCATTCTCAACAGTCACTTCACAGCTTACATTTTTTATATGGAAATTGTCAAATGTCATTTGTAATTTTTTGACAGTTAAACGTATGCGGGGGTGACGGGGAGGTGACAGGTGCGAATGAGTCGGTTTGCGAATATCAGCCCATATCATAATTGTCACTTAGAGTCGATACCTACTCTATTACACGAGTAGCAGATGTCACTCGCGACTAACGAATGATTATACGTAGGTAAATTATATTTGTACTGTATTGTCAAATAATTTAATTGGACAAGCAATTGAAATATTCATATATAAAATTCTTACAATGTGGTAGAGGGGAGCAAGCTACTCAAGTTAAGTGTTTAGATAGATATAAATTTACGAATTGAAGATTCTCAATAATATCACAAATAACATCACAGTTTCAGAAATAATATCACAATTAGTTATAAATTTATATCCGCTTATCTTTTTCTAACGCTCCTTTGTAACAAGAGCCACGTTTGTGTCTTAATCTCACGAGAGAAAGAGAGACAACATTTATCGGATAAAAATCTCGATGAAACGAATTAAGAAGTAGTAAGAGGAACCGAAAATATGGTTTTTATCTATCGAACATTTTGCTTTCTGACTGACAACAAAGTTCACAACATTCACTTCACCTTCACTTAACTGAACAGTCCAACGAAATGTTCGGCAGAATACTTTTTTAATATTAACCTGAATGAAAACCGTTCTTGTGACTAGAAATTATGAGCGTGACAAGTGTCCCTAATAGTAAAACTACCTTTCTCTTCAATCCTGCAATCCCGCGCGGGATCCACCAAAATTTTGGGCTGGGATCCCGGCATCCCGTTATTGCATTCCCTAATTCGTACAGTATAGGTAAAAATGTGTTAGGTAGGATAATTGACTATCTGGCTGCGATGAATGTACCTACCCAATTACCCATAGCGAGGCAACAATCATATTGCTATGACGTTTCTCGAATCAGGGATATATAAAATGAAATTGTTTTGAATCCCTTAGAACTATTCAAGTTCTGGCTATAGATTTGTTTTAATAGCTAACAAGATAATGAGTATCTTGATCAACGTGAACTATAAATGCATGATGAAATTCGCTATTTGACTAATACTTTGTTATGGTGCCATTTGAACCAGTTTTAGAGGCGAACCAAATGTTTGTATGGAACCAACTACAAACCAATTAGAGCAACGAAAAGCAAACAAAAAGACGAAAACGAGGGGCAAAATACAGCATAGCTGACGAGCCCTGAAAACGCTCCATATAATTGACAGTGTAATGTGACGTCATAGCTCTATATTAGCCTCATACTACCGTTTTGTGGAAAAATTAGTAATTCGCAGTTTTGGTCGTGAATTATTGCGTTTATGGAAACAGTTGCCCTACAATTTTTTTTTTATTGAAACATGATAATTCCTTTGGCAACTTTCAATTTACATTTGAATTATGAAAAAAAAACATCTTTGCGAATCTTTAAAGTCTCATAACCATTTTGTGATTTTGATTAATATGTCTAATTTATTATTTATTGTGACAATTTGATAGTTTCCTATCCATATAGTCACACTATGTTATAAATTTTAAGATTTGTCAAATGCCCAATTAATAATATGTCATAATTAAAAGGTAATATGTATAAATTTTTCCACGTTTCTAATACTTTGGTAATAGAGTACCTACTTTATCTATTTCGAAATATTTTCTTGTCAACTACCTGCACAAAAATATATTTTTATTAATCAACCCCAGTCGTTTTTCTTCGCTCCATAAGGTACGATGTCTCATTTAGGTTGCGGTCTCGAGATTAGATATTTGCTCATTCGAGAAAAACTGCCTGACCACGCTGTCATCGCAGTAATTGTGTTGTGGGGCATCATAGCTATTAAACGTCATCCAGTGTCTTATATTTGTAAGGATACATTTGTCAATGTCTAAATATTTATCCCTCTCTCTTTTAAGGCATTAAGTGGTTTCATAGTGAAGAAATATATTTGTATGTTTTATACTGAACCGCAATCTACATTGGGTCCAAACAGTACGGATTTATATTGCGCAACAGGATATACTCGTACCTCTACAAAGTAAGTTTGTTCGAAGTGTGTCGTCAGCGCAATACTTACCAATTTCGATGCATAGTAGTTTTCGTAATAACCACCACATAGTTTTTGTTTTCATAAACAGCTTTTCAGTATTAATAACAGCGAAGCTCTAAATCAAAATGAGCACTCCTATCGCTTTATTGGGCCCACCTAAGCTAGGTTAGGTTAGGTTAAAAAGCCACAGTAAGGTTAAAAAAATAAACTTTAATCCCTAAAACTTTGAACGAATATAACTTTATATGCAACTTTGTTATCAGACAGATAGTGAGGTTATAAAGTCCCCCAATAGTTCATATCATTATGTAGTAATTAGCTTCAACGATATTTACACTTGGTCACGGTTTTTGATAACTGGGCTATTAAGATAAGCGTTAACGAAAACATTACGCAGATAGTAATGTTATTTGTGCACATGTATAAAAGTAATGAATACTTAATTTAATTTTGAGTAAGAAATGAATAAACGAATACACTAACTGTGTTTATTGAGCTTTGTTATTGCAATGTCCTGAAATTCGAGTTTAATTGTCAGCTGGTTCGTTGTCTAATTTTAAGTTATTTCTCTATTATGTAAGTTGTTGCCTCACGAACTGTAAGATATCGAGGATTTATTTTGCATTTGTATTCGCTGAAAATAACACGTTGTATTAATATTACCCTTTCCTTGTTACAGGTAAGTCAAAAGTTCAATGTTCAACAAAATAAACATTATTTACTCAGTTGTTTATACAAAAGTAAATATTTTTGAAACTATCTATAGTAATTAAATATATAAAAAGCAATAGAACAGTTAAAGAAATACTTGTACATTTTGACAAGTTATATTTTCGCAATTATTCACGAGAGCTTTCTCCAAAAAAAAAACATATTTTTTACTTTTTAAAACGCATACGTGTATGCCTCAAGCAAGACTGCGGCTATTACGGAATCATTTATTATTTCCACGCCTGTAAAGTATCATAAAGTATCAATTTGTGCTTTTCTGTAATATAAAGTGCCAATTTAGCATCATTAAATGCCTATTAAGACGACGGTAGCTAACCGACTATATTTTACCCAACAAGGTAAGTAATGGTTTGGATTTTTCATCGAAACGTAAGCGCATCGATTATATTCATATGCATATTATGTCACAAGCTGTAAATACGATGAATCCTGAAGTCAATAAAGGGTCGGTAACGCACTTGTGATTATTCTGATGTTGCAACGTACATAGGCTACGGTGTCTGGGTACCATCAGATAGGCCGTAAGCTTTATACAGCAAACAATCTTTTAATGTAAACATGAAATTTTAATTGATAATCTTAATGTCACTATATCTTAGGTTAATGTCACTATAATTAGGTATGTAATATTTTATATATAAAAACCACACTTAACTTGCATCTGAAGAGCTATTCAACAGCGTACCTACTACTACCTACTACCTACTTAATGAAGGCATGGGAGTTACCTTTAGGGTCTTAAATACTTATGTAACCAAAACAGCTATACATTAATTTTGGTCTTATATACCCATGCGATAGTATGTACACGAATTGTATTTACTATAACATATTCATACGATAATAGTAAATACATTTTCAGACTCAAGATTCTTTCTTCCTTCTATATTTGTGTCTTAGTCTTCTTAGAGCTATAAAAACCGCGGAGCTAATGTGGCTTGAATTAGCAGCGGGGTAAGCCGAGCTCGTTTTTTCCCTCGGCCGGCAGGATCCGTAGACTGCATGACGCGCTGCGATCGAGAACTAGTTTTAGGGCGATATCGATACAATATATCGATGATTTTGATGCTATTTGTATAGTTTTTCTGCATTCATTTAAGTCAAATGTATTATATTAATTATAATACAACAATAGTGGTATATACTAGCTAACGAAGAAATGTAAATGTAAAGTGTGCGTTACCTATTACTTATACATGCGTAAATTTTACTTACGTAACTATTACTTATATGACACCGAATATCGGGTAAAAAGTAAATGTTGGTAACAGTAAACAAATATTTATTGCATAGACCAGATAACATACGGAAATAGTAACAAATAGTTTTAAATACTTTTGTCAGACCGGTCGCCGGTTGCTGCAGACGCTACTACTCGTACTTAAGAAGCTGTCAATCTTGCCAAATCATCATCATCATCATATATTTAGAGCCTAGCCTAGCTCTTGTCGGTGGAGTAATCGCCATTATGTTCGGTTCTCCGCCAAGGCTTTGAGCTCCTGGTACGACATTACATTGACCTTCTCTTTTGCTTGATCTTTAATCTTGCCAAATAAACATAATTATTTTAAAGGACGTAACTCACGATCACTAACTGTTTAACCAACCAGCCATTAGGTAAACTTACTTCCTAACATGTAGGGAGGGATGAGCGCGTGACAATTATTACAAAATTGATGTGTTTAATTTATGTAATTACAGAAATATTGTTAGTCTGTGGTTTGGAACGAATTCAATTTATGCATTACATAGTTATTCAAGAGTTACTAAGAAATAATACTTACATTTAACTACATCTTAATTCATACTTGTCATCAATACCAAAGTAACTAAATATGTGTGATAAATACTGAGAAGAACTAAAATAATACAGGGGTCACTGATAGCTGGAGAGGTTATCGACCCTGTCAATGGATATAGTAAACACGACTCATTGATGCTCCGGTTTACCACCAATCAACGTTCATTTATAGTTAGGGATCCCTAATCCTCTAGTCTGGCAATCACTATCCTAGAATCTTACGTATAAATCTGACTACGTAATTAGCTTAAATAGTTATGTATTTAAGTTATCTGCTAATTATTGTGGTGCCCATAACGCTGGTAAAAGATTGTGCATCTAGTTTTTACACTGCAATAAGTTGATTACTATAAATGTATGTATAGATAATTTCACTCGTTATAATAATTACATTTATATTGTATTATGTTTAAAAACCTTTTTCAACCAAAACCAAAATTAAATGTTTTATCAATAAATACCTCTATTGAACATTTCTGCTATACAAGCGTTAATTTAAATATATAGATAATTCAATTACCGAATGGCAAAGTTATTTTGAGGCGCTACCCTACCTTTGCAAGCAGCATCAGTTACTTAGCAGACTTCTATTTTTTGCATTTTACTTGAGGTAAAGTCAGAATATAATTTTGGGTAAATATAAATGGAACCCTTTGTCTATGACCGATATTATTAACACACTTTCAAACTCAAGAGCACTTCAACTAAATGATGAGGTCATGGCGTGATTCTCATGAGCTTAGAACCATAATTTCTTTGCGGACGCGAAACTAAAACGTTCATAATACGTTTATGTACAGTTCATTTTGTAGTCTGTATTCTGAAGGTGGGAGGAAGGCAGTCTAATTTTTTACATGTCACTTACAATAGAATGAGCTATTATAACGATAACATTAAGATTGATTTAGTGTTTATGGTAGCACTTTTTTCATCACGATGATTTTGCAATACTTCATTGTGCGAAGTCATTGGCTTTTAATTATTTTAAGTGTCCATTAATTCGAAAGTTTTCTAATGAACGTGATTTATATATGCTGGTGTAATAAAGTTAATTGAATGTTACGTCAACTGTGTAGATAGTAAAGTTTGTTTATAAAATCTGCTATCGCATTGGTACAATAAATTAATCAAATCACTGAGTAAATGAAGAATAAAAACGAATAAGAAGTCTTGCTATGGATTTTTTGGTGTACTCGTAAGTCAGATTTATTTGGCCACATGTTTTTAGCAGTACCTAAGTAAGTAAATTTGGCCTAAATTACCTAATTTTCAAAACTACTAGTAGTGTTCTAACTATTGAGTTTCAAAAATACATCAATTCACAATTTCACTGTAGACTGTCGATATCGATGTATAAACAGTTTGGTAATATCTCTGGTCCCCGCAATGTCGACTAGCCTACGGTCGCCCAGTGCAAATAACGTTTTAGTTTTACCTTATGTGGATAGAAAAGTTCAACCACAAATTAAATATCTCAACGAGCGTTAATTAACAGTATATAATGTTGTGTAGGTAAGTATAACGCTGTGTAAAGGTGTAGGTATATGAAATAAAGTAGATTACTTTTTTAAACCAACTTCGTGCACAACTGGTGTAAATTAATTCTTTCAAAAATGCTTTCGCCGACACTAAGCCCAGTAACTTAGAATTTTATTGATATTCTTTTATATTAGGCGTTTCCCTCGTTATCGATCTTCTATACAAACTTCCACCCCCTTAATGGACGATTTCCGTGATAAAAAGTATCCTATGCCCTTCACCGGGACTCAAACCACCTGCATACTAAATTTCTCATCGGTTCTGCAGTTTAAAACGTGAAGAGGTAACAGTAACAGACACTTATTTTCGCATTTATAATATTATAGTATGAATAAAATAGTATAACGGTAAAGTTATGTTTGGGATACCGGTAAAACTATGCGAAGTCCGTATTCATATCAAAGGTTCAATTAAAATACAAAAATGTGAATCATATCGATTAAGGGTCGGTTGCGCCAACATACGATCACAGGCCGGTTATCGTCAAATATGGCGCCGGCAGCTGTCGCCCCATAGAAACTTGTCAAACTTTCCATACAATCAGATTTTGACGAACACCGCTTACGATTACAGACGGTTTGGTGCAACCCACCCTAAGTAAGTAAAGTTACAACTTACATGAGCTTTTTGCTAATTGTAAAGATCGATCTTGAATTCTTATCTCGCCCTGTCATATCATCATAAAGTACAATTTTATATTTTTCGAAATTGAAAATGTATTGACAAATATGGGAGAACTTGTGAGCTAAAACAACCACCAATTGGGTTCCACAGAACGGACTCCGGAATCGCGGTAAGTAGGAAAAAATTGAAGATGTTCCAAGTTCAACACTAACGTCCAAATATAATTTATCCATGGATGATACAATGTTGAGTATGACATTCACAGATATTTACCCATGTTTTTTCTCACTCCTAATGCACTCACATGTTGCTGAATTAATGAGCTTGAATTATTGATCAAATGTCAGACGTTTTATGTACCGTTTTGTTTCAATGCCGGGGAAGTCGGAGTGTATTATTCAGCATGTAGTAAATTTTAGGAGGCATAAAATGTTCTGAACCTATACGATGCTATGAATGCGTAGATGTTCCTTACATGTAAAATTGATTTCGATACCTACCTCCATCTTCAGTAGGTACAGGAAATTGTTAAGGCATAAATATATTCGCATACTTTATCATCGTCACATAATATACAGTTTAGTAACAAATGTTCTATTATGGCAGTTCAGCAAACGTTAACGTAGGTATTAACTGCTTAGATTGTCTGCAGATATTTTAATTTTTATTGCTCATGTTTATTTATAAAAAAAAATATTAGAAAGAGGGTATCGTAAAACACTTTTGAAGTTACGTTATTAAATTTTTCATTAAAGTACAGCTTAATCCATGAGGTAAGGATAAGACTGGAGCCGGAAATACACATATACAAAGATGTGCGAAAGAGATGTAAGCATAGACAATAACATACTTGGGAACGAGATATAATGTGTCATCTTCTGTCTCTCATCGCGTATACGACTTCTATTATTTGTCCCCGTCCTGTGTCATGAATAAGCTTAATTTAATGTTGCGCCAATATATATACAACACGACTAACTATACGAGATGTCAGAATCGTTTTTATGGATGTATCAGTCTTCTGATACATCTCAATTTAGTCAGCTTATCATAACTCATTTCCCTTTGGGCATTCGCTAATCCCCCTTCTATAGGATCCTCTTTGCATAGATATTGCGGGGAAGAAAAAAAGAAAACGTTGCATAAATTAATTAGTTTTCTTTTTCAATTCAGTAAAAAATAACAGTGCTTATATATTGATCAACGTCTATAAAAATATTCAGATAAAAAATGAGTAATCTTTAAATAGTGTAACTTATTTGCCTTTTCCGATTCTATTTTTGTATAAGTTTAGTAGGTAGTCCAGGTGGTAGAACTATGTTAAATCTTGTAAGCTAATTAATTCCCTTTTTAATCAATTATACTAAGGCAAATAATGCAACCTACCTCCTCTAAACTCTACTTTTTCCGTGAGTATAGCCTAGGTAAATGTATTTTGTCCCATAGCGCAGCATAAGGTGTTCTGTGACCGTTTATTATTTTATTATGAATGGATTACGATGCAAAAAGAATTGTAATTTTGTTTGTTTACCAAAAATAGCAAATCTTGGGGTATTTTAAATCTACAGTAATAATAATACAAAGCTACAGGCTTGATGGTAAAATTGATTAATAACTGCAATGTCTATATAACCACTTACCTAAGCGTTTCTTTTAGAGTGATCTATTATAGCCTGCGCTAAAACATAGACTAATGGGAAAGATGATCCGTAATTGTAACTGGTATTAGGATACGTATTTTGGACAACAGATTTCGTTGGTCATTCAACGCGGCAACGCTGCGAGTATTATGGGAACTTTTGAACCATCTACGATCCGGAGCGGTCATTTATGTTAAGTTCATTTGACGAAGCCTGATGCGGATTTCATCTATGGTGTCTCTGATGTATGATGGTTATATTGTTTTCGTACGAACCATGTGTATATAGGTACTTAGTTTGTTTTGTTGCAATAAATGAGTATATTTTGGATCTATTTGATTCCAATCTCCTCCTACACACACTTTGCTATATACATTATAAAACGTATAGCCGATTCACGTAATATGTGAATTGGGCTCATCGTCTATTAATTTTCCGCAAAAAATTTGGCAAACTTAGGTATCAATAAGATCAATTCTACATTTTTAAAATGAAATATAGATTATAGAAAACTATATTCACGAGTAAAAATTACGGGTGCACTTTCTATGGAAATTCGATACTTCGATTTATTATGTATGTATAAAAAGTTACGTTATGTAGATCTAACTGTCATTATTAGTATAGAAAATAACATTATGTCAACTTTACGCAGACCTACTGCAAAACTTGTGGAAACTCTCCGAAGCGTATATATTTCTGATGATAATTTCTAAATAACTAAAGTAAAAAAATGTTTGAGCTAACCTGGCAGTCTACTCTTGACAGTTATATGGCGGTAAGAGTAATAAGTTCGAGGAGTTTATGAGCAAAGTTGCTTGAGAGGCTAATGCTTTGTATTTATGGAGATTTATTGGATATCTGGTGTATTTATTGACCAAGTGAAACGGATGTCTCTGCTTCAGCTTTGACAAAACTGCTTACGTATGTCCGGACGGCGGATTTCCGTTTGTTATCCCCTACCGATCGCATTTCTCAACCGATTCTCGTTAAATTTTCTAAGTAGGTTCGGTAAACAAAATTTAAAAGACAACACTCGTGAAGTCTACAGCTCATAGAGCCACTAGTAGGTATGTTGCTATTGTGATCCATAAACTGCAATACAGCTAAACATATATATTATTTATACAATACAAATACTTTTTACACACACACACACACACACCTTCCATTACAGCATGTACCAAATAGTATACAAAGATACACGGAGTCAAACCTAAAACAACACCACGTCTTATCGCTAAAGATCGATCTATTCCAGGCAACTCTTGGGTAGTGAGGTACCTAAAGAAGTATTTAACTAAGTAATTATAGGTGGTGCAGAAGGTGTTGTGACCGATATTGACCTACTGGGAAAAGGTGCCTATCCCTCTGAATGTCATCTGCTTTAGTTTCGAATATTTTAACGATTTTATAGACTTCTAAAAGAACTCTCAATGAATAGTAGTTATCTAACATAGCTCAAAACTGTAATTAATCGCAAGAAATTTCCCTTCTAAATCAGAGAATAGTCACATCATTTATTATCGGGGCCCTGTTTCCGTTAAGTTAATATAGCTGAAAGCTAAATTATCTCATCGGCAAATGAGATAATATAATGTGAAATCTCATTACAAATAAGTTAGCCAGCCAGAAAAGTAAAGTTTTGGTCACGTTGCCCGTAATATGCTGAAAGTATCACGTACTTACATGATATCCCATTGTTGCAAACTTTCACGGCCAATACGAATCGTGACGCTTTTATTTTTTGAGAAAAACATGGTTTTGCGGTATATTTATAGCGTCGTTGCAATGTGATTTTCTTTTTTATTTTGTTTTGTTCAAATTACGCTAAAAGGAACCTGTAGCGGAACGTAAAATGCTAGAGAGAGTTGAGTCCTAAGAGAAGACTCATTTACAATGCAACAGCATCTTTATTTCATTAGATGCACATTTCCTAATCATTTAAATGAAATGTTAAGCTAATCCCTATTTTTATTGCATGATGCTGTTTAAGTATTGTAATTGCCTGATTACACATTGTCGTGATGTGTTAAAAAGAAGCCAGAAAAATTACATTAGTACGAGGTGTGAGCAAAGCCTAGCGATCCTAACGATAAATCAAAGTTTCAGATTTTAAGAGTTCTGTGAATTGTGGTTTGCTACATCTCCTTATCTTAAGTACATGAGTAAACAAATGTCTTTTTCCATCTTTTGAGTTGCCTGTCTTATTATTTTTATATACATGAAGTTAGATAGTCTTGAATATTTATCAGCCGAGAGTACTGACTGGAGTGCAGCGTACACAGGACTAATTAATTCATGTCATTCCAGGACACGTTCCCAAAATCCATGTTGACACTAATTCAGCTAAAACTTACGATTGTTTGTCAACATATGAGGTGTTGCGCCGTTATCGACAGAAAATGACGATAAACAACTTGGAGACACTATCGTTTCGATCTTGCTGGGACAGCGTTAGTTTACGCTGTTATGTTATATCGGGGAATGATACATTGCTATCTTGTTTATTGTTGCATTCTATTGACTGGTGTAGTTTTTGAAAACTCAGGATATATCCTTATTTCACTACATAATTTAATTTGTATATTTGTGTCTTATCAGATCGTCTTTTTCTATCTGAAATGATACCTACACAGCATAGCAGCTTTAGCTGGAAGTGACATTGTAATCTATGAATACCTAGCTGTAAAACCAATGTTTTAATAAAAAAAATTGATTGATTTAATGACTTTGGACCTATTGGTAACTGTTAGGAACATAAAAACTATTTATATGGATAAATTTGTCTATGATAATATTATGAATAACGTTGTTTGTATCTAGGCAACCTCTTCTCGTTCCACCGACCCAAGCTGTTAAATGTGTTTCTTTTTATAATATATTTTATATACAAAATTGGGAGTTTTTCTTCATCATCGTGCCTCCTACAGTCCGTGGCTTCGCCATGGTCCTTCGAGCTTCTTGAGGAAGAGAATTGAAATCGGCGCCGCGAGACAGAAAATTGGAGCACAGAAGGTCAGACACCAGCAGATTATTAAAAAACACGTGAGAACGAGCAATAATTATCATCAATGTTTGCGCAATATTATTATCGTTGTGTGTGCAACATCATCATCACACCAATGAACATCGCATGCAGAGATGCAACGGGCGTACGACGCTAAATAACGCTACGAAACGCCAGCACCAGTGCTGCGAAGCGAAATCGACCGAGCGGCGCAATCGTTTTCGTCGCGGCAACATTACGCATCGCATCACTACGAGCGGCGACGGGCGTCGCGTACAACCAGACGGCCATCTTGTTTCAACGACGCTTTATTTGGAACAACGAAGTGTTTTCTTAACTAAAGACATTTAAATTAGTACATTAGCAGTAGTGGTATTGCATAAGTGAATAATTGTTGGAATTTGTGTGTAATTACCTAGTGTTTTAAAATGAGTGAGGCAGAAGAGCATAAAGAGGCGATTTCAGCCAGAGGCCGTGCGAAGGCTTCAATTACAAGGCTCAAAAATGCTTTTGACAAGGATACCTTGCTTAAAGCCCCCATCGAGCTAGCCTTAGTAAAAAGACAGGGGCTAATTGACGCCTTCGCAGACTATGAGCGTTTGTCGGCAAAAATTGTTGCTATTTTTCCGTCCCCGCCTGCAAGTTTAATAAAGGACGACGAGGAGACAGAGGAGAACTACTTATTTTTGTTGGCGCAGTTGGATGGCATTATAAACACGTTGCGGCAACAAGAGCCTATAAATACATCTCCATCCAACGGCCGCAGCAATGCTAGTCAAAGTCAGTTACAGCTGCCAAACGTAGTCATTAGGACATTTACTGGTAAGTACACCGAATACTACGAATTCATTAGCATGTTCACAACGATGATACATAGCTCAATATCATTTACTTCTGTGCAGAAACTGTATTACCTTAAAGGTTTTCTAAGTGGTGAGCCACTAGCTTTAATAAACAACTTGCCACTGCAGGATGAAAGCTATCCTGAGGCACTTAAGCTTTTAAAAGACCGGTATGACAACAAGGTTCGAGTTGTTCACGAGCATATTAATGCATTAATTGATATGCCAACTGTTGCGAGATCGAATGTAGCTAACTTGCGTGAAATTATTTTCGCTGACGCTTCATCAGTCGCATACGGCTGCTGCCTGTACTTGCGTACTATAGACGAGCACGACAATGTATGTACTGAGCTATTGTGTTCAAAGTCTCGAATCAATCCAAGTAAGAATAAGCTCACGACACCGAAGCTTGAATTGAACGCTGCAGTGCTGCTATCTAGATTGGTTAAAAAAGTACATGACACTCTCACTACCAAGATAGAGATTCACGTTTTACATCTCTACTCTGACTCGCAAATAGTCTTAGCATGGCTTAAGATCGACGTCACAAGGCTACTGACTTACGTCGCGAACAGAGTCAGAGTCATAGGAGAGTTGACAGATGGGTATCATTGGCACTATGTGCACACTAGCGACAATCCCTCAGATTGCCTCAGTAGGGGTCTTCAACCTCAAGATATCGCAGACCATGACTTATGGTGGCATGGCCCAACATTTTTGCAAGATAAAGATTATAATTTTTCAGAAGTGTCACCAGTGCCCACCGAGCTTCCTGAACTAAAGCCTGTTCACACTAGTGCCCTGTGCCTTACAACCACAGTGCATAACGATGTGTTTGACATTATAAACAAGTTCTCCACCATAGGCAAAATGACGCGTGTGCTTGCATATATTCTTAGATTTTGCAACAATGTAAAGCCTACATCTCAAAATCTAAAAGGTTTCATTACCGCCATTGAACTAGACAAGGCACTTATGCTGCTAGTCAAACATGAGCAAAGTCAATTTTATTCAGATGACATAAGGTTGCTACAATCTCACAATCAAGTTAAGAGCAATTTAAAACCACTGGCACCCTTCCTTGATAGCGAAGGCATCATTCGTGTTGGTGGTCGCTTGCAGAATGCACCACTTCCATTCGCAGCGCAGCATCCAGTGATACTGCCTAGGCAGTCGATAATTACTGAATTGATTGTGAGAAATGAGCACCTATGTTTACTGCACGCAGGGCAAAAGTTAGTCTTATGCTCCCTTAGACAGAAATTCTGGATAATCGATGGTTTGCGCACTGTGAAAAAGGTAATACATAAATGTATAATATGTTTCAGACTGAAGGCGGCAGCGACAGCTCAGCTGATGGGTTCCTTGCCGACGGCGCGAGTCACTGCTTGTCGTTTGTTTGAGAGGGTAGGATTGGACTTCGCTGGCCCGGTATCAGTCAAGAATAGTCGTATTAGAAAATCAGTAATCGGAAAGGGATACATAGCCCTATTTGTATGTTTCGTCACTAAGGCGATTCATCTCGAACTCTGCAGCGATCTAACCACAGAATGTTTCCTTGCCTGCTTCAAGCGCTTCATAGCGCGGCGAAACCTGCCCAGCGATGTCTACTGTGACAATGGCTCCACGTTTAAAGGTGCAAGGAATCAGTTAGACGAGTTTTATCGCTTGCATGCCTCTCAAGCCCATCAACAGACTGTAAACTCGTTCGCATCCCAAAAGGGAATAAATTTTCATTTTATTCCGAGTTACAGTCCAGTATTTGGTGGACTATGGGAGAGCGGCGTAAAGAGTACAAAACATCACTTGAAACGCGTTGTTGGCAAGACATTGCTCACCTACGAGCAACTCAACTCTGTGCTAGTAGAAATAGAAGGTGTTTTGAACTCTCGCCCGCTCACAGCGGTAACAAATGACCCGAATGATTTTTCTTATATCTCTGCTGGTCATTTTCTTACTGGTGCACCGCTCAATACTTATCCAGAACAAGATGTAAGCAACAAACCTACAAATTTACTTAAGTTTTGGTCCATAATAACTAACATGAAACAGATGTTCTGGAAGTATTGGAGCAAGCATTATTTAAACCAGTTGCAAAATCGACCAAAATGGCAGTCTGTAACGCCAAATATAGCCGTAGGTAGTTTGGTCATATTGCGTAGCGATAACTCACCTCCTCTCGAGTGGCCGATGGCCAGGGTTACCAACTTGTTCCCGGGGAAGGATGGTATAGTGCGCGCAGTCGAAGTACGGACGGCAAACGGTCATACTCACAACAGGTCTATTACAAAGATTTGTGTACTGCCTATTGAAAGTTGATAGTCACTGATTCGCTCAAATGCCTTATAGGTGAATAATTTGCATATTTACCTTACTATTTGTGTACAATGTACAACAATGTTCTTATACTTGACATGAAATGTATGTACTTGATTTTTTACTAAGAATTAGCTTTTGTTTTAGTTAATGTTATATTTCTGTGACATTCGTGCATAGCGAATGCTTATAAATGTTATGTAATACGAACATATATACTTACCTGTTTTACTAGAATGTTACTTACCTTTGTATGTATTTGCACTCATAAATACTTTACCAGTGTTGCATACATACCAATATGTGTACCCAATCGTTTCTAGTGTTTGGAACACTTAAGCTTTAGTTATTCAGACATGTATGTTAACTTTTATGTTGTGTTATTTCTTACTGCTACAAGTTTAGTAGTAATGTTGAATTGTATGTGTTAACATCGCCTCTCATTTGTTTATATGATATAATACAATACTAAGCTACAATGATAAGCAGTATAAGGTTGAAATGATTTAATTGTTTTGCTATTATTTTCATTCTTGAGGCGCAGCTATGTTAGGAACATAAAAACTATTTATATGGATAAATTTGTCTATGATAATATTATGAATAACGTTGTTTGTATCTAGGCAACCTCTTCTCGTTCCACCGACCCAAGCTGTTAAATGTGTTTCTTTTTATAATATATTTTATATACAAAATTGGGAGTTTTTCTTCATCATCGTGCCTCCTACAGTCCGTGGCTTCGCCAGTAACATATAATTTAATACAATACAGGTCAAACACATAAGTACATACAGATAATATATACATACACCAATATCAAATCTAATACCTGAATGAAGATCGAGTCCTTAATTTTGAAGAACAGGACATGTACATTTTTTGTTATTCAGTCCGTTTTATTATACCACGTTGATGGAAAATAAGCTGACAGCCCACCTGATGGTAAGTAGTTACCGTCGCCTATAGACGCTTGCAACACCAGAGGCGTTACTCGCGCGGTGCCGTAAGAAACCTTTTCACGGCTTTTTTGAAGAGTCCCATTCTGTAGCCCATTGGGAATACCTCGGCAGGAAGCTCATTTCACAACCTAAGTGTTCTTGGTATAAAGTGGGTGTGGGTGACTGGGGGCATCATATCAAATAGTTCTTCAGAGCACATCCCGTTGTACAGTCCTTGTGCGTGTTCTACCGCACAAGGAGGCAAAGTCCCTCTTGAAACCAAGCGGTTCTTGACCTTTTCCCAAAACTTTAAATGTTTCCAGGAAAACTAGTTATTGCCAATTAATTTTAAACCCGTCTACCATTTCAAATTTAAAAGTATCTAATTGCCTGAGGTTTACCTGCCACACAAGGATCCAAAAATGTTACATTGTTTAAATACTAATTGGCTTTCTTTATGCAATAATTATCTATCCATTGTTCGGTCTCCATAACTTGTTAAGAGATCTGACATGGGTCGAGAGAACTATAACATGCCTGACGTTGGCATGGCCCCGCCTAAACATTCTGATAAGCAAAAAATATTAATTCAATTTCGAAATTTTTAACGTTAAGATTTCATGGAGCTTTGTGGGATAGGTACGTCAGCCCAATGTATCCACCGGTGGGACAATTTAGATACATAGTGGTTCCCGGAGTATCGCTACCGAGCCACAAACAGATCGAAAAGAGATAGCGGAATGGCCTTACTTAACATATTTTATAGCTATTGACGGGAACATGTACAGGGCCAAGACGAGTGGCCATCCAGTGCGCGACATAGTTAATAAAAATACATATGCTGAAAGTATAAATAGATATCTACATTAACAAACATCTGATCCACCTCACCTTACTAAATTCGTGATCATATTTACATTCCATAGAGACTTACCTAATAGCGCATTAAGCTCTGTAGCAAGCATTTCGCAACGCAATCAGTCGCAAGGTCGCTTATAGAAATCGTTCAACAATGTCGTTCATTCAATGACACTCTGATACTATCGATATCGATCTGTTAGTGAAGTGTTACAACACTACGTCACGCGTGTTTTTAAATGCATTATAACATGGTATTGAATATTCACGATTTCGTTCATAAGAAGGTTTACAGGAAGGTTTAGAGGGGCATGGTAATATTAGAGCTCTATGTTGTTATAATAAATTATAGATATTAATAACTTGCCACTCGGCAAGAGCTTCGCTAGAATTATAGTACGCCACGAGGGCCTACATACTTTAAATAAATAGTTTTCTTATTTATTTAAGGTAAGTAATTTTGAAGTTTTAGAAATTATTAGTGTACAAAAATAGACTGCAATGGCCGGAGATATAAAATGATATTGTACTTAGATAAATGCAAGCAAGTTATAAGAGGTACATTTTTCATTTTTTTTTAATTTATTATTTCTTAAAATCCAGTTAATCCCATTGCAGCACGTTCATATATTTTAATTACATTCTGTTTAACGTACGAACTCTTAATGTCAAAACCACTGCACATGGTTAAGTACTTCGCAACTTTTACTGCGGAGGAAAACAAATTAGCACTTTTAATTGTAATTAGCATGGAAGTAAGAAACAATGGTGCTAATGCACTTTCATTTATGACTAACTACTGTTGGGTAACAAATACGTTCCCTTTGCAACGAATCCCCGAGGCCTTATAGCATTCTAAGCAATTGGCTGAAAATAACAGTTTTGGGAACGATGAAGATATAGAATTTACCTATTAATTCGGTACTTTCATAGTTAAAAAA
This sequence comes from Epiblema foenella, assembly GCA_963556455.1. Lineage (NCBI taxonomy): Eukaryota > Metazoa > Arthropoda > Insecta > Lepidoptera > Tortricidae > Epiblema > Epiblema foenella. The sequence continues at coordinate 25,720,012 of OY747096.1, read as the reverse complement.
ATTAACAGCCGGTATTTTAAAAAAACAACTTAGGTAAAATATGTTATTTAGTTATGCTATGCATACGTCCAATAAGACTGGACTCCGGTTGCGCGTACCGTACCTAATTACAAAAAGTCTCAAATGTGAGGATTGTGTTTAAAAATATCAGCACTTATACCCTTATTCCTGTGTTTGTACGTTCCTATAACAAAACATATAATCAAACGGCAATTCTGGCGAGATTCGCCATGAGAATGAGAACTAAAGACTTATCTCAATAGTGCGTTCCAGGAGGGACACTTTCTAATGTACTCGAATAAAGACGTCGCTAATTGGTGTTTCTACAGCCTCATAATTCTGCACCTTGACAGTATCTCTGCATATGCTACGTGCAAGCAATAAGAAAATTCACCGGACGTAAATTAGTATAGGAAGGGAATCATTCTTATGCAACCGTTCCGGTATTTCAGCCGCTGTTTGTGCTTGCCTCTGTAGTATTATGATATTCAGTTAGAATTAGCTTTTTCCCGCGACTTCGACCGAGTGAACTCCTACATTGAATTTCATCCCTTTGAGGGGTGACTTTCGGCATAAAAAGGATCGTAAGCCTATGGTTTTATTTAGGTTATAAACTTTGTTCAAAAATTTATTTAACTAAATCTGTTCAGCCGTTTTGTGTGCTTGTTTAACAAGCACTAGTGCGATTACCATTACTTAAATACATGTATAACCCGGTACCTATAGACGATACTCTCCTAATACTCGGCCAGTGTTTACAATGCCGTAAATATTTTTCACGCGGACAAGGAGCGTATTTATCTTACGTTCTGTCATTTTCTTTAGTACTAGATATAAGTAAATGAGATGGATATCATCGGTTGGGTATAAATAATTCATGTTTATTAATTACCAAACGCACGCGGGTTAGATACCTCATAGCGCGAACAGGTACTCATCACGATCTCACCTAACCACAAACACACAGAATCTTTATTTCCATTGCCTTTCCAAAGACAAACGCTGTTCGTATAAATTTAAACCACAGACAATAAAGCTCTGTTCCGGCAGATCTCGTGACCAATCGCAGCTTTGATCTCAAAGTTCTTATCTGTGGTATCCGCACATCGTTAGGAGGTAAAAGTTGATCGTTATCCGCGCCGATGATTTGTGGCAACACCACGTGACATGGCGACACTTTCGTTAGTTAAATTGTGTCATTGATTTGAAAAACTACTTATTGTATTGTCGTTTTTACTTCGTTACAGGATATACATTACGTCGTGCATGGCTCTACATTATTCGTATTCGTATATTTTTATACAACGCCGGTGGCGAACAAGCGTACGATCCACTTGATGGTAAGCGGCCACCGCAGCTTAAAGACGCCCGCAACTCCAAACGAGTCACGTGCGCGTTGCCGACCCTTTATAAGATTTGAGGATGCACTGTGTTGACAGCAGAAGGAACACATTTAGGTCCTTCGATCTCAACACAGTGCATCCTCGGGAGCTCTGGCAACCTTGCTCACCTCTAGGAACACAACACTATACATACTTGTACAGTAAATAATGTTATTATGGCTGTGGTCTTCTGCAAGGCGGAGGTACTTCCCCAGTTGGGCTGCTAAAAATTCGAGCAAGATGACGTTTTGCTGTGCCCTACCTCTCTTACTGGTAATTAGGCGTAATATGAAATCATAATTAATTAGCTACACTGTATCGCCTTCGATGGTGCACTTATTTGTGCATCATTGAAGGCATCATCGAAGGTGATCACTAAATAAATATTACTTACCTAATATTTTGACCCAGCTTGAACACAACATGTAGGGAACATTTTGAAGGCAACAATGAGTCATAACTCTCATCTCTTGATGTTAATTTTTTCACAATAGGTAATTTTATATATGTGGCCAAAACATAAACCGTACCTCGGACAAATGGGAAAGTTGTCTTCTACTCGTTACATGTACTTATCAGCTGTCATCGCACTGGCAACACCAACTTACTTTTAAACAAATCAAGTGCGCCACAGATCGTAAATAGTATTGATATAGATGGTATCGCGGCAAAAGAATGAGGTATCGATGCAATCAGTCGACACCCGTGAGTCGATAGTATCGGATGCGATCGGTATTGCTATCGAGCACGATTGTGTAAGGCAATGAATTGTTTGTACTGATCTGGTTTGATGACCTCGCTGTACTTTATGTAGTAAGTACATTTCATAATTGGTTGATTAATTCAGAGGTATTTCTATATTACGTGCAAAACCTGTAAGTGGTTTTCGGTTTTGAGTTATTTCCCTATATCAATTAAAAAATACGGCCGTTTGGAGAAAGAGGACAAAAGACATGACACAACACACGGGATGGCACGTGAAATATGAAAAAAAAATGACAAATATTATTTAGAAATTATAAACAGAATTAATTTAATCGGAGGGTGGGCAGCAGCATCCTTCGATCATTACCACCATCAAACTGCGGTCGCCAACCCGCTTGCCAAGCGTGGCGACTATGGCAAATCCCCCCCAAATTGGGGGAGGCCTATGTTCAGCAGTGGACGTCTTTCGGCTGAAATGATGATGATGATGATGAAACAGAATTAATTATAGATACATGATTAGAATCGCAGATTTCAATTAGCTCATGCGTGGGTACAATTTTCCATTTATTTCTAACCTAACCGGATTTCGGTTATTGCATCTGTCATAGCTGCCTGTCGTCATCGCATTACCGTTACTAAACGTTCCGTCACTACGTGTCAAATTCGAATGACATAAGCGTTATGCGCATTAATTTTTGTTCTTGGGCGCTTTTATACTTTTCCGTGGACGTCCACGATAATATCGTAGACATCGATGCATGATGTTTTTATGGTTTGCCGATTTTACCGTGATGGGTATTTTTTTATCCCACATCCTACATAAATTCCGTTTTAAAGTATTAAAAAATATTGACGTTATCCAAGCAAAGGTAAATATCCGAGCCAAGAAAACGAGTTTTAGCTCAAAAAGCGGCAAACGCTGACATTGACAGTGACAGCACACACACAGCTACAATTATATCTTTACGCACACACGCGCATTTATCGTCGCGATGTCGTGGGGAAGACACCGAGCCTGCGGCATATCGTGGACGTCCACGGTAGAATAAAAGCGCCTGCATACATTTTCATACATTTTAGGTCCCCTGTTTTATCGTGACTGTAAACCGTGCACGTCCACGGTAAATGTCATTTGGGACGGTGACACTGTCATTTCATTTCATCGACAGTTATAGAAGACACAGATGCAGACTGGAAATAATTATCTCTAATGTTTACTTCCTTATTAATCGCCGGGAGACCACGGCTCGGCGAAAACAATAAACAATAGCATTCTTTTGTATTGAGCCCGGGGATCCCCGGCAGCGGTAGTCGATGGATTAACCCTGGTTAGTGTTAATACTGGTGTTTAGTTTTTTTTAAGTCGGTTACAAGTTCTGTGAAAAAACAACTAGTCAAATAAAACAAGCACTTAAGTACACTCAGTAACTTATTTCATGAAAGTCGTGTTGAAATTTTAATATAGAAACGAATATGAATGTGCAAGTGATTAGGTACTCATACAAATTATCCTACAGTCACAGAATAATTAGTGGTGGTTAGTGACCCTGCCTACAAGTGACGAGTTTAGCAAAAGTGCCAAAAGGGTGCCTCTAGTGTAAGTTTTTCGAAACAAAACACAAACGAACGCGTTTGCGTTCAGTCTCAATATGTATGGCGCGCGTTGGTGGTAACACTTTTTTGTCATTCAAATTGTGATTAAACGCAAACGCATTTGTTTGTGTTTTGTCTCGAAAAAACTTATACTAGATCTTGATGGCTTGACGTTGTGAGACCCGGCACAACAATGAGCGTAACCCATATGGATATCGGCCTCATACGCCTATAGTCCCCGACAGATAAGAAGACTTTTAGTTTATAAAATGTATGGAAATGACATGTGTGAGGAATGACTTCTTATCTTCCGGGGACTGTAGTGGCCAAAATGAAACCAACGTGACTGTCGACTTTGTTACCAACCGGCCGGTTCATTAGTCTTGGTTAGACCGCTTTATAGTGCTTACATTGCGACACAATGCATTTTATAAATAAACTACAAGTAGTCTGATAATAGACGCAGTAATAGCCTCATCTCAACCGATGATAGAAATTACGCAAGCGAATATCGAAATAAAGTAGCAATTTTGTTGTCAATAGCGCCGTGCGAGAACGATAGACATCGCGCCGCCGATCTTTATCGCTATCAATCATACTACCGTTACGTTATGTAACATGAGCCTTTTCATAACTTATCAGTTTTACTTAAGGTTTAGAATAACTTCAGAATACTTTCGTACAAGTTGTGGTCTATCCTGTATCATATTACTAAGCCGATTATTTGCTACAAATGCATTCGGGATTTGTAAAGGTTTGAAGAATGTTCCTTGTAGTGCTGCAGTGTTTCGTGAAATTTAAAAATGAAGTATTTTTTTTTGGGGCTTTGTAGCGGTCGTTGTTCGCTAATAGGTTGGATGCGCAATTCGTATGTAAAATGTTTAGTGCATTGGCTAGGACATAGTTTATATATAATTATGATGTAAATAAGAATTGAGGGAAAGTTGTTATCGATAAGGCTTGCATCTTATGAGAACTAGACGACACAATCACAGATTCAATTCACCGATCAACTTTCAACGTACAACAATTTATCACATTACACGTTCTGTTTCCTGCTAGTGATGCGATCAATCGATCGATTATCGAGTGTTTGCGGTGAAATTGGACGGGAAAGGCTTTGTCGATTATACCATTGATGGCAGGAAAGTGATCCGGACGACATTCTCGGGGTTTCACAAGTAATAGCTATAGGTCTCCGATGGATGGGTCTAAGAAAAGTTATAGGCCGTGAGAACGGTCAACAAGGCATTTTTGAGGGTTTTTGTAGAGATATTATAAATTTAATTTTAAGCATGAGGATAGTAAGTGACATTCGATTTGTTGTCTTATTACAATAACAAGATATGTTCTTATTTTAGGTTTATGTTATACACGCAACTACTTCCTCAACAGCTCTCACCAAGACGTAAAATTTATATTATTTATGCACTACCCTATACAGCGTGTCTCTGATTATGGGGCTTTAAATGTTAAGTTCGATTCTACTCACTTATCTTATTTTGTTTTGTAACATTAAAATTAATTAATTTATTAGATCTCAAAGTTTAATCGTTAAGTCAGTGTATCAGAAATTGCGATATTTTCGTTATCTCCTACGTAATAGTACGAGGATGACATAATTGTGGAAAGGGGGGCTTTCAAAAATAATGTTCAATTTCGCTTACAAACTTTCAATTCTAATTTGCCATAAAGAGGTTCGTTGTCATCAAACATTTTTCATTGACGTATTTTGTCAAAAAAAAATCAGTTAATACAAAATGCCGAATCAGACGTTTACTGTTGGTTTACTGCAGCAGATTTAACTGATGTGGTGTTGTTTCACGGGAAAACACAAGGAAATTGAGCCCTGGCTCTAAGACTTTACAGAGAACGGTTTCCCAATCGTAGGCAACCACATAACTCTCGTGTAATAGTAAATGCAGTTCAACGAATAGGAGATGATCGACCGATAACCGGTAATACGCGGGTGGAAACAGTGGGCAATAATGAATAACCCTTTGCCATCACGTGTCCAAGACAGAGTATTAGATTATTTTTTCTACTCCTGTACTTTTTTTCGCGACTTACGCAATCGTGAACTCTAATATAAATACATACTTTATTTATTCTGTAAAAAGTCTATCTAGTCTATTGCCCAAAAACACACTCCTTACCCTACTTTAATGAAAAATAAACGCAGAGTTGGGTGCCACAGACTACTACAAATACTATGTTTAGTAATCATTCTGTGGTGCGTTCAAGTGAAACTTTTATGATTAAAATCAGTGCTGCCAACTTAACGCAACATTGCTATAATTTTTATGTATTAATTAATGCAAAATGTATTAGTTACAAATATAAATACATACATTTATCATCTTTTTTGTGTTATTTAACAAGTTTTATCTATTTTCGGATATATCTATGAAAAAGAAACAGTTGAGTGCCGATCCGGATTTGAATTCAGTTTAGGTCGGATGCCAAGTCTAGCAAATTAAAAAAAAAAACAAACCATAAAAAAGTGTCATATTTTTGATTTCTGACCAAATTCCTAATTGAAAACAAACATTCAAACTGATAAATGATTGTATTACTTAAATAAAACGTTTTTTTTGTGTTCATGAAGAAAATGTGTAGGTACGTTGATTCTTTTAAAAATCCACGAAGAAGTTATATAGCAGTACTGAAGAAATTGCGTAGGTAAGTTGTACAATTACTAAGGGAAATATGGCGCATGAAAAGTCTGGAAATACTTACTTTTTATTTGAAATAAGTCGTAGAAAAAGTTTTGTATGCAACGGTGTATAACTGGTATAAAAAGGCTCGTGGTGTCTTTACTTGCGATGTTCGCCAAGGCTCACATCGCAACCCAACACCACTCGTCTTTTTATACCCTTCTTCCAGTTGCATAATATACTATTGCTATCCTCACTCAAGTAGAAGGGTCGCAGTTAGAATTTTTGGAGTGGACCACTCGGCAATTCTTAAAATTTTAAAAAGAACAAACGGCACCCTTTCAAACCAGAGAAAGTACGTACACGCGTTACTGCCAAGAGATTTAACAATACGTAGAGCTTACTGTGAATGATTTTTAAGACAACATCTTCAAAATGCAGATTTCCTAAAAAATGTTCTCTGGAAAGACGAAAGCACATTTTGTCCTAATGATATGTGGAATCGCAGAAATGTTCGAATTGAATGTTAGATTTTTGTTGTGATTACTGCAAACAATAAATTAAGTTTCTTACTAAAACATTGCTTTTACTGTTGTTTTCATAACAATCATAACTTTAGTGATACTTGCGAGTAAATCAATTTACAATCTAATAAACTTTACGTGACGTTATTTGACAACTGTGCCTTTACCATGAGTTTGCATGACCGTACTCGCTAGCGACTGCGTAAACGATTTAGTACGCCGATTCCTAGTTCTATTGCGTAACCGCCAGAGGCGCTGTACTTTTTCCCATACATTTTTTTACGCAGTCGCTAGCGAGTACGGTCATGTAAACTCATGGTAAAGGCTCTGACGTCTTTTAAAGATGAACATTTACCAGTATGCTGTCAATTTAGCATTGGATTGCGTACATTGAAAATAACATTTAACTTGTATGAAAAATATCAAATTAAGATTGAAGTTTTTTTTTTAACTTGTACAATAAAAGATGCTCAGTTCGGAGAGCACAATTAAACCTTGCATTTAAAGCCCCATGGTCAGAGACACCCTGTAGAATAATATTACATCCGAAAAAAATTAAGATAAATGTTACCAAACATAGAAACGAACACGTAGTGAGCAGGCAATAACATTTAATACTGGTTTTTTAATTACCTGACTAACTATTCGTAGGCGCTATATTGCTCCAGCAAGGTATACCTACATAAATACCTAGTCAATGGTTCTTCATGATAGTCATGATACGTATTGTATCAGGAATTTTCACGACAACTTCCAATAGCGTTTCTAAGTAGATAACCCTGGCCCCAATGGCACCGACAGGTGTTAAATTGTCACTGAATCGAACCCAGTGATATGTTAATTTAATAGTCGCGCTTTCTAATATGGTAATAGTCACCTGCTGATTCCCGCCTGATTGACGCATAATCACCTGGACCCAATGCCTTGTCTCCGGAATAACTTACTGTGTAACCAGTAGTCTCGTAGGCACAAGGGCCGAGGAAATTTATCAATTCAATTTATTTAAATCAGATAATGTCTTTTAGTGTAACTTTTAGCTTCATTTTGGTATTCGTTTTTTTTTTTAACTTTAAACCCAGCAGTCCCAGACTCCTACTCGACAGCAGCCACGGTTGAACTCATCTCGCTCGGTCTTTGTACCAATAACTATTATTATATCACTAATAATTGGCTTAGTATTATTATTTTATTCTCTATCATAATCTAGTAACTGTTGGTACTCCTTAAACTAAATAAATAAATAATAATTACTATCAATTACAGCTATCTTCTCTTGGGCCCTCTAGATGCTGTTTTCAAAGAGCAACATTGATGTTTTTTTTTTATTTGGATATGGTTTGCAGAATAAGAAACTGTGTCTGATTTTATAAGTTTGATGTAGCACCTCAAAATAAATTTATCAGATACAATACAAATGTCGTGAAACCGGAAGTTTCATCTAAATGCAAATTACAGTATTTAATTAATCGCACAAAAGCAAACGGACTGTTCAAATGCACTTCACTTAAACAATAAAGCCCCATTTACACATTGTTTGAAGCGGAAGCCCAGGACACAACACCAACTGGAGTAGGTTAAATTCGTTTCGTAGAATCAAGTTTTATGCGAGAAATTATTTTTTGAAATGCGGTCATTTCCTTTTTGGTTCGTCACCCCATTTTAATCGCGTACCGCTTTCGTTGTACCACCCAGAATGGAGACGTTTTAATTAGCCTGTAATTTGTACCGAATCTTTATTTTTTATTTTTAGAGGCACCAATAAAGCATGATAAGGTCGGTATGATTTATTGGGTAAGTTACAATGCTACGTAACAATGAGATACTTTTACTTTTATGCAATTTCAATTCGTGTGAATATTAATCTTGAATGTGAATATATTAACCAGCTTGTTGATTATAATATGTCTTAGAGCATTTATGACTGGAGACACCATTGATAACTTACCCCTCTACCAAAGGTTTAGGAGAAAAATCTCCCACGTTATCAAAAACTACTTCATTAATCGACTATACGTCAGTCTCGAAATCGTTCCCGGTGTGTGATGAGCTCCGTCAAAATGCTTTTATGTGCTGTTTTCGGGTGCAAAATAGTAGTTTATGTGACTGTACTTAATGAAGGGCATTAAACACGAGTGTTTTAATGCCTAATTATGTACAGTTACGTACATTACTTTATCTACCCACATAGCATAAGCCTCCACGATGCATCCAGGAGCCGCATATTATGACCGGTATCGGGGCGTCAGGGCCACTAACAGTAAATATTAGTAAAATAACAGACAACATATGCGAAAATGAAGAAATTTATTTAGAAGCATAATAATTATTTACAGTTTGGATGCTGCAATTAAAGTGAATGGTGAAAAGATGAATTATCATTTCACTTGCACGTATGTTTTCGCTTTAATTATAATTTTCTGCACAATTAAGGGTTTAATTAAACTCGTAAATCGAGCATCGATTACAACGTCGATTTAAAATCATTCGTACTCGACGCTTCACGCTTGGCCACTATTTTGACATTTCACGACACCGTATTTCCGAGCATAAGGACTACTTATCTATGAGAATAATATGAAAATTAAGTTCGAATTTTCTAATTTATTAGTGCTCTCATTTGCTCAAATTCAGTGTCTTGAGTATGCGTGCGTGATTGTTTTAGTGTAGGTGCGTAGTAATTGGAGAATGTTTTACAAGTGTGCGTAGTTTCTTTATATGTGTGTTACCTCGTCGTCGTCCCCCAAATTTGACGAAATATTTTGTTCGGTAAATAGGTCTTAAATGCTCTAAATAACATATCAAACTCACACCAGGTATAAACTGTCAATGTTTGTATGGAAAATTACATTAGGATCTACTTTACCCACTCTCTAAAAAAATACGTAGTCACCCCTCTGGTGCATTAATTTATAATCCGTGTTGCACTGATGTATTGTACCTATAGGCTCTTATGGACACCTCCGCAGGCTAATCGCGTAACTGTTCAAACGGTCGTTAGGACAGTGGATGTCAATGATATGGTTACACTTTTGCACCTTATTTCATTATGACACATATCTTTGTTTGAAATTGAAAATTCGGGTAATTACAGTTGATAGTTACCGAGTGTCCCGACTCTCGTTCGAAAATCCACACCGTAGCATTATGATTGATTGCCTCTAAAACAGGGAATGCTACGGTTACCAATTCAACAAATATAATTTTAGAAGAAAGAAAGAAAGAAAGAAGAACTGTTATTGTTCAATGTAATATGAATATATGACGACCCTGCGTTCTGAGCTAGGAAACTCTGTGTTACAGGACCCATTTTCGTATTTGTTATAGTTGCACTTAACAATATACAAGATATACCAAAAAAGTGTCTTAAATCACACATTTGTTTGTCTTACGTTTATATTTTACATTTACGAAGGATTTTACTAATGAGAACATCACTACATAGTATAAAACAAAGTCGCTTTCTCTGTCCCTATATCCCTATGTATGCTTAAATCTTTAAAACTACGCAACGGATTTTGATGCGGTTTTTTTAATAGATAGAGTGATTGAAGAGGAAGGTTTATATGTATAATAACATCCATTAAATAGTGCACCCGTGCGAAGCCGGGGCGGGTCGCTAGTAAGGTATATGTCCCAGTGCTCGTTACTGACCTAATGGTTGGCATTTACGATCTTATGCCATAATAATAGAGCTGAACAATACTTGTCAACAGTACCATTATAGTCTCAAACATTAGATAACCTTGAACAAATTTAAATCTATGAATGTTTAGGTGGCTCCTTGCGAACGTGTTTTATAGAAACTGGTAACTGCGAGTTAATAAAAAGGGATGCGCAGTGGCCGCTGTTATAAATAGATATCAGAACACGCAGCCCGCATACTGCCCCGATAGCCCTAGTGACGTAGCGATGTCGATATAACTTACCAAAACTCATCGATAATAATTAAGCTATATAATTATTGTATTAAGTATCATTGTACAGTATGAGTAATAAAATCATTTAGCAAAGGTATGCCCTAGTCCTCATCTTTTTTTCAATAGGCTATTATATATCTTCAAAAAAAGCGTGAAAAGGTTGATTTTGCTATCGATAATTTTTAAATTGCTTGCCAATATTTCAAGATATCTGGAATAAGTAATAATAAATGGCACTATTTGACCAGTGTCGTTGGTGGTTGCTATTCTGACGGATACCGCGAACCACAAACGAAGTTTTCCCTCTGTGTCGCACTTACGTACAGAGGGGCTACCGCGAACCAACAACGAACGAAGTTCGAATATCTTCCTCTCTGTCGCACGAATAAGCAAGTGCGACAGAGAGGGAGGTATTCGAACTTCGTTCGTTTTCGGTTCCCGGTAGCCCCTCAGACTTGCGACAGCGAGGGAAAACTTCGTTTATACGGTTCGCGATAGGCCCTCTGTACTTATTTATGTAATAAAATGACACGTTAAATTTATCGATATCGAAAATTATTAACATTTCCTTCACTCTTCGCATGAGGAACAAACTACTGGCTATAAGTAAAATAATCGGGCAGATAAAATTGTGAAATAATTATTGCGCTTTGCCCTATGGTTGGACGTGGAAGTACGAAAGAGCTCGCTTAGATATCGTACGCAATTTTACGTGGGTAATCACTTATACCTACGGTGAAACATTAAAAGCATATGTTTAATAAACCTGTATTAAAGACGTCATAGGTAGGAGTAGTAACATAATTAATCCCGTTATTTAATACTTATGAACTTTTCTAACAGTCAATTTGCTCAGTTACTTGACAAGCCTAATTCCAATAAGGCTGGTTTCCCCTCGGGTTGGAAGGTCAGATGGCAGTCGCTTTCGTAAAAACTAAGGCCCACGCCAAATTTTGGGATTAGGTAGCGGACCTCGAGCATTCTTCAGGATGCAACTGTACTGAGATAACGCTAGAAGGATGATAATGATTTAATACTTTACTTCAATTTTTGACAATAAACATGGACACATGTTATAAGAAGCAGAATATTTACTGACGTGCCTACCTAAAGTGCCCGTTAAGTTGAAGATATTTTTTAATCAGAGAGCTCAGAGCTGCAATTGATTGTGACTTCTACCTACCTTCAATGAAATTTAGATCGTCAAAATCCTAATTGCTTAATCGCTTTCCGAAGGAATGAGGGCACACAGGCAGAAATCATGCATGTATTGATTGAATTTAACCACTATTGACTCCCCAGGCATCGCTTTCAAGCTTGAGTAGTGAGAAATTGGACTTGTATAGGTTGGAAGATGTAATTTACTGGAACTAAAGATATTAGGTAAACCGACTGTAACGAAACTTGGTAAACTGTTGAGATGGAGACTAAAAGGAATAGAAATTGAGGCTTCTTGATCTAGAGCTATGTACAGTCAGCTGCAGAAAAACCGACTGCATACATCTCATGGGGGCGTCACAATTCTATGCAGCTGACTGTAAACTCCTTATTTGTGGACTGTCGAGGTCCTTACTTATTATTGCCAGCGCAAAGTAAATGTATTTTATACAAAGTAAATGTCTCGGTTGACACTGCCTTTGGTTGCCTAAATTATAGTGGAGGTAATGGCGGTATAATAAATAATATGACAAAAGTGTATACAAGGTAATAATATATATGTTGCTGTCTGCTTACTGACATAGAATTATCATAATCGGCAGATATATTTTGAAAATAAGTTGTCTCAAATGTTGTCAGCAAAACATTTTTATTTACTTCTAAAATTTCTGTTAAAAATAGTGCTTTACAATTTACAATAGGTAAGTATTTTATGGTGTCTTCATAGCTCCTCGCTATGTACGGGCAGACGGGCGAATTACGGGCGATAACTAATAATAAAATTTATAACCTCTCCATTCCAATCAAGAACTGGTATAGTCGGTAGTTTTAAAACAGTATGTACGTTTTAGTATAGTTAATAGGATTATTTCGTTTAGACGATCAGCACGTATATGGGCGACTATGGTTATCTCGCTCTCACTTAGAGCAGGTCGCCTGTAGTTGCCAGCTACACATTGAACATCGTCTCTTTATAATGTTGTAACCACTAGTCGTTGGTATTATCTGTCATTTTATGTTCCTGGTACGTATGTACTTAGGTATGGACACCAACTACCTTACGACCGAATGTGATGAATCTTTTAAGATTCAAGGTTTTGCAGTTTGAGTTAGGATTCGATCGTAATTTAAAATTTCAAGGGGAATAGGTAAATATTGTACAAAATCGTTTAACCCATACAGACAAGTTGTACTTCTGCCAGGACCGTGGACAAATTACAACTTAGAACTCAATGAAAAGAATTGGAACGCTTCTTCTACAATAGTGACGGCCACAAAGAGTGTGTCAAATACTGTTCATGATCTGTGTGGTGCGATGTATGTATTGTTTAATTGAATGCACCGGCGCCCTTGTGCTTATAGGAAAGTAAAAGTGATTCATAGCCTTTTTGTAAATGATTTATTACCTTAATACGACATGTTTGTTTAAGCCTTTCTTTAACTCTGATTTTGGTGCGTAATCCTTACCAATTTAGTAAGAGCGAAAGTGAGTTTTTTGTTCCCACATGAGCTCGGGAGTGCAATACAGAGTGTCAGTAAGTAGAAAGTGCCTGTAGGACTTCCGAAGTTACTTGTGGGACCCGTGTGAAGCGGGAAATGTCATTAGATGATCCAATTAAAAATTGTAGTACGTATATATAAATGTAAAGTAGATAGTTCAACCCATGACTGGGTCAGCACTAAGCACCTAAGAGCAGCACCTATAGGTTATTGCTAGGGAGCAATATTGATTAGTATTGGAGTATTAATAATGTCACATCCGGCCACATGGATTGAACGATCTGTTAAGCATACATTATCTAATCCATAGGAAACGTGGGCGACTTGGTAATTTTTTGCCAAACCCATCGTGGTCACTTAACCGCTGTTAAGAAATCTATTCTAACTGTATTGTCAATAGAAATTAATAGAAAGTGGCGTAAAAAACTGACGGTTTTTTTTAATATTGGCCACACGACCTTTCACCTTCGTATATACACTAAAATTGTTACTGATTGTTCAATAGGATGCAGGTATAGCATATTTTCAGTTTTTCTTCAACAGGGTAGAGACACAGGGAACCTTAGAAAGTACATAAACATAAACTCACACCTGTATTCCCAGAAGGGGTAGGCAGAGCAGCAGATAGCACAAAAGTTTTATAGCAAATGATAAGTTTTAACATTTAAATGATACTAATAACCCGCCGGTACGTACCGGTAGCTAGCTTACTGTAATAAAATTAACATGAGTACAATTTGCTCACACAAGGACGTGAGCTTCTAATAGAATCGATCAAAATATCATTACCTACGATATGTGTGGGACAAGTTCAGGAAAATATATGTATATTATTCATTTCGCTTTTCATTAGATCTGCCATCCTAACTTCCATATTATTAACAAATTCGTGCGTTACAAAATACATGTTATTATTAATCTGTGAAATTCTGTGGCGCAAGAAGTTTATTTACACTGCAATCTTGCGAGGATTTGTGGTTACAGTGGCATAACTTCTATCATATTAAGATTAATATTTAAGTTTATAACTGGAGGGGATTATTTGTATTAAATAGACAGTTTATAATAGATATTTTATTATTTTAATAGATTTTGCACGAGTGTGATATTAAATATGTAGTTGTAGGAATATCGTTTATCATCCGTCACCTTGTAACATGTTTTTATGGTATGTTATACCTGCAAAGATATAGATTAGGTTAGGTTAGCATTAGGTTATTTCTAGAGTTACTTTTCGGGGACTCATCGTATTTTATAATTTTACCATTAAGCATTTCTTGAAAATTTATAGGTACGTTTCTAATGATGACTGCATATATTATTTACTTTGACCGCAATGCGCTATTCCATTAAACGTGTTATCCAGCGAGTACGCTGGTCACATCCTTTTATCGTCAGCTACAATAGTTATATTTTAAATGGTAATATTTTAACCAAATTAAATTGCAATAAGGCGAAAATATAGCTGATTGCAGAACGACTTCCTGACTGACCTTCAGAAGTGCGCATACAAATCGCTATTTGCTTATAAATTAAGTACAGTCGTACTCTTGCGGATGGTCCCTGTATTACAATGAGTCATTTCCTGCAGCTCAACATACGTTGTCGCAAATTAAATCAATCTGTGCTTAATTGATATTACATACTCGTATCTATATTTCGTCACCCTAGATGATGAATATTATGCACACATGTTCTTCGTATCCAATTACATATGTAATTATAGATTTTTTTTTCTAACATTGAACGTTGCCGGGAATCGGGAATACAGGCATGAGTGTATGGTATGTATGTTGTTGGTCAAAATCCCTGTGAAAATCAGTGAGTTTAAATCAATGACAAAGCTTCCTCAGCCAAACTAACCTTAACTGCATACTATTCTCATGCGAGTCGTGCCGGTTCACAATGGGCATTATTCGTATACCACCAAATTAAGTCTACAAATTAGTGCAACTCAAAGCCCGTACGACCCATTAACTGCGAGACGGTAATGTACGAGTGGAGCAGCTGTTCACGTCTGTGTTCGTTGCTTAGGGTTAGCAGAATATGAATGTTGTTGTTTAATAATAAACTTTGATACATTTTATATCTTAACGCAAGAAATTTATGTTTTCCTGATATAGGAAACACAAAATAATATCTTGAATCAAGAGTATTTATTTGGTTGGAGAACTATTTTCTATCTGTGTACTAAATAAGTGTATCGTGGTAATAAATACGAAAAATACACCACACAAACTTCATTACCTATAAAAACTGTACGTTTTATGACTTTGAAGAAGAAAATTCAACCGCGGGAAAAAATCAGCGAATCTTGACAATACAACAAACAAAATGTTTAAAAAGTCATTCTTGCTCTTGATCCCAGGCAATGTGAAGTATACAGTGCGTTACCGGCACGAGGGAAATTATTGAAACTGGTAATAATATGTTCTATTAGCAATTATTTCCATGTACTAATATCAGCAAATCATAATTATGTATAGTAAAATTAAATTTCCTAACACAGTACCTTCAATGTACTAGGTGTACTGCTTGTAGTAAACAAAACATTGCGGCATGTCATTTGTACTACGCTGCGTTGTTAATTTACTTTGCTATACATATACATTGCTGGCAATTTAAATTTTGTTACAAATTAAATTTAGCAAATAGTCAAGGTACGTTTAACCAGTCGTCTACCGGTCCCTGGGGACAATAACAAAAGAATGCTATTGTTTATTTTTTCGCCGGTAGACGACGGCTTCAAAAAAGAAAAGCCTGAATGCCGGTAACATACTACATACAAGTAAAACTATTATCATCATCAATTTTACACCAAGAAACTTCAGTAGGTGAAGATGTTATTACTAGAACGATTTAATCAAAACCTTGGGTATGTTTTAAGTTCAAAGTGTCTCCCTGAATTTATCTAGAGTAAAATAGGTTTACGGGATCCGAACAAAGCGTTGTTAGCTGTGTATTTAGTTTCCTCGGTACTCTGGAAGCAGTAAAGCGTATAATCACGTACGCTCGGCCACGCCGAATGATGATCACGAACAATGGCCTAACAACTTACACAAAAACAGCTAACGCTATTTGTTACTAAATAGTAGCACAAGGTCGGTAGGAGCATACTTGTCATTATATAATTATAAATAAACGGGTCACAAACCGGTAATATGTCCGCAATTTGTGCGTTAAAATGTATTTTTGTGCAATACATATAAAATAAATATGTCTGAGACTTACAGGAGTTATCTTTATAAAAGACTTAATATAAAACTGAAAACAAATTAGTTCGTTACAACCGTTACAAATACAACAGTGGCTATTACTTATTCATCTTTTGTAAAATTAATGACAATATTAAATAGTAGTAGTAGTTGGTATTAGTTTAGTTCCTATTCTTCACTCAATTGCTCAAAGGTTAACTGGAAGAGATCCCTTACAGGGATAAGTTCGCCTTTGTACATGATTGATCTGTTTTTTTCTGTATAATTTATTTTACTTGTCTTGTGTACAATAAAGTATTTACATACATACATACATAATACACAAGCACCCGAAGAAGGCGGGCGTCTGTGGGCTGCGGTGGCCGCTTGCCATCAGGTGGACCGTAAGCTTGTTTGCCACCGGCGTTGTATAAAAAAAAACCTTCCTTTTTGAACTTGTAAAACTGATAAAAAATGTTGCAGATTTATTCCTACCTACTCACTGATACGACTGATAGCCACGGAACCCTAAAAAGGTTTTCTGCTGTATAAACGAGTCAACTGTATTTTTTAATTTCGTGGCGAGTACATCAAGGCACTCACAGCCTATTACACAACCGGAACGGCAACAGTGTTTTTCTAATAAACAAATATTGAATTACAAGGTACAAGCTTTTGTGAAATGCGCCCTAGCTGTTCTACTCTGCGGTGGGGTCCGAATGTCGTGCGCTTACGCCGCATAGTCCGTCGTAATTACTTCAAGCAGTAGCGAACGATTATTATGCTCAATTTGACAAATTGTACGAGTGCTATTGTATTATGCCAGTGTACCGAAGCCCCATTTGGTGTGAGGAAATTGTAAAAGGGTAACTCTTGTATACTCGTATCAGATCTTGAATGTCATGTACTTTTGGAATCCATTATTATTGAAATAGAGTCCAAGTCCAATTCCGTACCAAAAACGTAAAAAGGTCTGCCTGTCTGTATGCCACATCGCTTAAATATCTCGAGAACTGCCCTCGAAAACAAGTCTAACCCTAAGATATTATGAACATGTTTATTTTAAGAGTTGCCCATTTTAATTTTTTTTAAGGTGGATAAATCTCGATTTATGAAGGAAAATGTAAATTACCACACCCCTTATCTCCGAAGTTAACAGTCCGTCCGTGACTCTCCAACACAGCGGATTATCTGGAGCTCCAAAATTGGGCAGACTGTTAATAAATTGTTGAAGATATTTAAATCATTACATACCACCGATAAGGTATAACCGACAATGAGTACTAGCAAAGAACCGTTGAGGTCATTGCTATTCAAAGAACCAGTTCAAAAAAACAGGTGTCAAAGCATCAATAATGCATCAGCTGTGATTCAAATTATACTTATCAATTTTCTGTCCCTGTCTTACTATAGCTAAAGAAAAAGGCGGTGAAGAATTTGTGTTTTGAGCAAAGGTCCAGAACTACGGGTTCCCGTTAGCGATATTGGGTGATTCTACAAACACTGTATTCAGATCATAATTATATGCACATTGTTATTTTTAAAGTATACGTTCAATACTCATTCTAATAACGTAATTTTTTCCATTTTCTCAGCAACTTGATAACGAAGCGCCAGCCGAGTACACGAAACGGTGTACTGTGAATAATCTTTTGGTTTATTTTATAGGCACTGAATTACAAAATACCTTTTCCGCTGTTCGCACGAGTCAAGGATAGGTTCCTTGACTCGTGCCTTCGAATTTTAAATTTCAAATATAAGTTTATATTAAAAATGTAATATCGTGTCTATGGAAGCCATTGCGTCCGCACGATACGTGGTCATTGCAATTCTAAACGCATTGTCGTCGTGTCCCCGGTGGCAGGACATTCATAATGCATTAGTTTGGAGCAAGCGTGAACACGCTAAAAAAGTCATCTTTAAAATATACTACCAAATTATATTATTTCCGAACTCGGCAACTGAAATATTAACAGATTCAAACTAAACAGTCAAAAAGCGACTGATTGTCCCAAAGTTGCCGGCAATATTCTTGGTACACAAACGTTTAATTTCTGATTACTATTAATACTACTATAAAATATTAACAGACTCAAACTAAACAGTCAAAAAGCGGCTGATTGTCCCAAAGTTGCCGGCAATATTCTTAGTACACAAACGTTTAATTTCTGATTACTAGTACCTATGTTACATTTAAACCGAAGATACCCTACTTATCATAACATGGCGAGTATAAGTTTAAATTGTATCATATAGTAATTGTAATGTTTTTGATTTCAGGTAAGTCTGCACCGACCATTGATTGGCCAAGCACATGCTGGCTTGGTTCCAATCGATAAGTTCGAGATCCGTAGTTGTACAGACAAACCAATCTGACCAGCCGGTCAGATTGGTTTGTCTGTACAACTTTCAGCCGACTGTACAACTTTCAGCCGAAAGACAGGTAAAACTGTAGTTAACAAAGATCATTGCACGCGTCCCGATTTGAAAATGACACTTCTGCACGTACATCAAACGACGTTTTTTAATACAGTTTTTGCAAAAAAATATCAAAGAAAGAATGTCGGTAGGTAGGTTTACGGCCTGTTAATTTGATGCGCCAGTTTGCGGCCACTTGGACGAGTTGATGATCTGAAAGGATATTTTCTTGCTTTTTTAATATATTCCCATTCAATAATTACTAGTTAAAACGCACACGACTCACTATTTATTTAGGGCGTGTAAAAATTAAAATATCTTTAATTGAAAACACTTCGTTCTTCAGAAGGCCGCAAACACACGCAGGCCGCGTAACTGGCCTAGCGACCCTATTTAAGTTTCTTTGTAACAGTGATAGTAAACAAAATGTGTTTACTGCACTTACCATGGTCTACATCTGGCGTGGTTTACATACATTTTATTTAACAATCGTATAAATGGCACATATCACAAAAGTTATTATTAAAACAATACGTCATTACAAAACTAATTCTTGAAATTATAAATGAAACAGGCGGGAATTAAAAAGCATAACTTTTAATTGATAGACTTTTTCAACATGCCATGGTTGCCAGCATTCAGCCATATCAAAAACAATAGTTTCCCAAATAGAGAATAGAGAGGTTTCAGGTTACATGGTAGTTTAATTACATTTAAATAAATAAATAATAACATCGTTTATTTTTAGACCAATTGATCCATAGTATTATAAATATGAGAAAATGTTTATTTTCAATTTTATAATTAATTAATTAATTTATAAATAAATATATGTTTTGGCGAAAATAAACAAGCGTTCATTCATCCGGCGCGGTGGTTTTGCATACACTCCATTAATAAGGAGGTTCGCATAATACTTACTCGTTTCCGGTCATTGGTCTACTCAATCAGGCAACTTTTTGAAAATAGTTATAGTTTTTTTTATGTTTGAAACGCTTTAACTTCTCTAATACTCGTACGCAGTTTCAATGTTTTAATATAATATAAGTATAGTTTTAATGCCAAATGCCTTTATAAATAAATAAGTAACTTAAATGAACCTAAAACTCTTCGGTGGGATGTGTGGCTTGGACCAACAGTAAATTTAAAAAAAATGGAATAGTAAAAAGCGGTAGTGCGCGAAATACAATTTTGCGAACGATATACAGCTACATAAAGTACCACTTTTTGAGCAACTGTATTAAAAATACACTTTCTAAGTATGACGTCATTGTTTAAATCATCTACATAATTTCAGCGCTACGCTTTTCCTGCGCTTTAAGGCACGGCCGTTTATCTTCATAGAACGAAATTTGACCGTAAGTCTATGGTACCGCTGGTCTCAGTTGATAGTTGGCTCAGCTGTGATTGGCTATTGCTTTGACGGCCAAATTGAAAACCATCTGACGACCTGTTTAGCCTAGTGGGTAGTGCACCTGCCTGTGAAGCTGACGGTCCTGAGTTCGAATCCCGGTCAGGGCAAATATTTGTGTGATGAGCATGAATGTTTGTTTCTGAGTCTTGGATGTTTTCTATGTATTTAAGTGTTTATATCCATTAAATATATCGTCGTCTAGTACCCATAACACAAGCCTTCTTGAGCTTAATGTGGGGCTAGTTCGATTTGTGTAAGATTGTCCTCTAATATATATATTTTATATCTTTGTTTTGTTTTATTAAGTCATGACTGTCACAATATAGTGTTTATCAAATGGAGTCGCAGTGCTTTTTTCCGCTTTATCTAAATATATAAAAGAAGAAGTCCTGATCTACCATCAACGCACAGCCGAAACTACTGGAACTAGAAACTTCAAATTTCGTCCAGAGCTTAATTTTATGACGTATGCAAGGGATAAGACGGGATTTTTGGATATTCCACCCCTAAGGGGATCAAATAGGGGTGCAAAGTTTGTATGGGAGAAAATTTTTTTTTTGAGCTGAAGACTTAAAAATTCGTGAAAAGGTTACAAACTTAAATCCAAAGAAAGTGTTTTCAGCGTTTTGCAAAATTCTAACCCTAAGAGGGTAAAATAGGGGTGCAAAGTTTATATGGGGAGCAACTCTTTTTTGAAGTGAGAGATTTAAAACTTCGTATATAGACTCTCTGTTTCAATAAAACAAAACATATTTCAGCGTTTTTTGAAATTGCTCCTCTAAAGGGGTGAAAAGGGGATTCCAAGTTAGTACGGGGAGCAAATCTTTTTTGAAGTGATAGATTTCAAACTTCGTAAATAGACTCTGTTTAAATACAAAAAAATGTACATCAGCGTTTTCTGAAATTGCTTCGCTAAAGGGGCGAAAAGGGGTTTAAAAGTTCGTACGGGGAGCAAATATTTTTTGAAGTGCGGGATTTAAAACTTCGTATACGGACTCTTTGTTTAAATACAACAAAGCGTATTTCAGCGTTTTTTGAAATTGCTCCTCTAAAGGGGTGAAAAGGTGGTTCCAATTTTGTACGGGGAGCAATTATTTTTTGAAGGTAGAGACTTGAAACTTCTTAAATAGACTCTATGTCTAAATACAACAAAACGTATTTCAGCGTTTTTCAAAAATTGCTCCCCTAAAGGGGTGAAAAGAGGGTTCCCAATTTGTAAAGGAGCAAATCGTTTTTGAAGTGAGAGATTTAAAACTTCGTACATAGACTCTCTGTTTAAATACAATAAAATGTATTTAAGCGTTTTTCAAAATTGATCCTCTAAAGGGGTGTAGAGGGGTTTAAAAGTTCGTACGGGGAGCAAATATATTTGAAGTGCGGGATTTAAAACTTCGTATACGGACTCTTTGTTTAAATACAACAAAACGTATTTTAGCGTTTTTCTAAATTGATCCCCTAATGGGGTAAAAAGGGATTCCAAGTTGACAGATGGGGACATTTATTTTTCTTAAAAATCGATATGGGTATCATCGTTGAGGTTCCTCGGGGTGCCGATTACGAAAATGATATGCATTTTCAAATCCAAGATGGCGGACATTTAGTTTTCTTTAAAATCGATATGAGGTCATCTTTGTAGTTCCTCGGGGTACCGATTCCGAAAGTTACATCCATTTTCAAATCCAAGATGGTGGACATAATTTTTTTCTTTCGAGTACTATTCACAAAAGATTTATAGCATCAGACAACTGATAGAAACAAATAAACCTCAATTATATCTTTGTTACCATCTAAAATCTACGCGGACGACGTCGCGGGCGGCCGCTAGTTTTGTAATAATTATGCCAGTGCCAATGCAAAATGTACGACGAGTGTTGTGCATGTAAAACTTTGCGAAAGGACGCTTTAAAATTATATCGTTTTCCATCCTCCGAGAAGACTCAAGAAGTGGTCAAAGTTCCTGTATCACCAGCTATTGCCGGAACACATTTCGAAAAAGTTTAGTTTGCGAGAAACATTTCGAAACAAGTATATTTCGCCCACGACAGGACGTATCAAAATAAAGGCATGTCCTTCGCTAATTTCTCAAGGTAAAATATGTAGTGGAAAACATTGTTATTTTATTTATGTCATTATAAAATTCGCAATAAGGAATTGGTGAAACAATATAAATAAGATATTAACCCTTTACCAGGCCGCGAAAAACAACAAGCTGCCAAAACGCAAACAAAAGCGTGTCTTAATAAATTATTTATATAGATTTGCAACCATATTGAATGTCTTGTACAAAATGTATTTACAAAAGTTGGATATGTTCCTGTAAACCAGAAAAAATGTGGGATACCTGAGTAATGAACTGGCATATTCAATTTGGTGTAATTATATTTCTTTATAAAGAAAGAGTGATACGTCTCCCAGATAGTACATTGCGTGCAGTAGTCTGGTTTCAACTCCAAATCTCCAATAACAGATCAAATATATCAATCACTAGTTATAGGTTGAACACAATAACAACTTTATTACTTACCTGAAACGACAAGACAATTAACCGGGCTATGGGCAGAATAGTTTCCATATAGTCAAACTGTAATAAGGCAATGGGATAGTGTCATCCCACATCCTAATTCTGGTCATATTACAACAATGCATTAATATTTACCAAAGTATAAGATTACCTTACCTTACAACATTCAAAATATCAAAAAATTATCAGACAGTTATTTCGCTGAAATTAAGTAAAGTGTTCATATTTTGTCACAAATCACTGAAATTTCTGTTTAAGTGAATTCAAACGGCTGCCAAAGATACATTATTAGCTGTGTGGTGTGAATGAAGACCATGATATCATATTTTCAGGGATTGATATTATGTTTTGTAGGAGATGGAGTTGAAGCCGGGCCATGGCAGGCGATATACTATGTGGGAGACGGGAGACATATATCCCTTAACCTGGTAAAGGGTTAAAGGGCACAGATATAGCGCGCATACAAAACCGGACTCTGTAATGTAGCAGAAAATATATGATGAATATAAAAAAATGCAAAATATTTTTTTTAATAACAAAAATGTTGTTTCATTTCATTAATCAACTAAGATACGGAACTACGAAGTTCGCGGTGTTTCAATTGAACACCAATTTCATCTCAATGGAAACTGGTGTTCAATTGAAATGCCGCGAACTTGTACACTAAACTAAATTCAATGAGCTAGCGTTGGACGCAAACCCTACGCTCTTTTGCCACGGTTAAATGAAAAATTAAAAAAAAAATGTCAGTCAAGGCTAGCGGTTCAGATTAAATACACTTTGCTACGGTCAAATTTTTTGTTCCCCGGTCGTCGGCGGTCTGAACACTTACTAGTCTGTACTTTAAGGGCAATATTTACATTACGATGTCAGGCAAACTCGTTGATTAACAACGCCATGTTGTTTTCTTATTGCGCTATGGAACTTCAAATTTAGATTAGCCGACCGAATGTAAATAATCCATAACTTGAATTATCTATACAGAATCGCGATATTTTGAACATTTTCAAATGCTACCTTTGTAATTTTTTACTGGTAACTAGTCACGGAAATATTTCATAAGTGTACGATACAGACCTTCCTACTACTATTAGAATGAATAAAATGGAGTCATATTATATAATTGACCGTATTATAATTAATGTATTAACGCCGTTATTGATTAGTTATCTTTAGTGGAATTTATTGGTTGTGCCGTAAAAAGCGAAAGGCAATCAGTCTTATGGCATTTTCTAGCTTCCCGTGTCGGGAGAAAGAAATAAGCTATAAACAGCGAGAGCATTTTGACCATCCAACGCTATTGTTATGCGTTCGTCAATAGTTTGTGCAGTTACCTTTAGCATTTTGTATAGCCACAAAGATGAGAGGTACTATTTCGGAAATTAAATCCGGTTCTACCTGGATTCAGGGCTACAAAATTATACAAGTAAATATTAATATTTGCTAGATTTTTTATATACGATTTCCTTGAACTACGAGTACAACGTAATCGTACACTCTTTCACATAAAGATTCCAAGCAGTCTCGTAGTTCAGTTCATAGGGTATTTGGATATAGGTACCTACTTTATCAACCGACTTACAAAAGGAGGAGCAGGTTCTCAATTCGCCTGTAAAAAAAATTATATACGCGTGTTTGTTTGTTACGCTATTACTCCGCCATTTATGAACAGATTTGCAAAATTATTTCTTTGTTTGAAAGCATTATGCTTCCAGGTTAATCCCGTTGTTATCAAAGTTTACTTCTGATGATGTTAACTATGAGGCATTGAGGGAATTCCTCAAAACTTCAAGCGAAACATATAGGGATTTCAGTATTTTCGGTAACACATAGAGTATTTGCATTCAGAAAGTAGCATTTGGTGAACGAGTACTTTTAAAAAAACAACGGATGATCATCCAAATCTTTCGATCATGATAATGAAGCGACTATGACGAAGCCAAATTAAATGGTCTTCATGTAATATTTACCGTCCCAGGAACCCAGTAATAAAAACAGTGTAGCTTAGCTGTGTTTGAGCTTATTGCAATTGCCATGAGATGCACTCTGGTAATGTAGTGAGAGTCAGGATGGCGGGTGTACTTTCACTTTGTAATAATTTTAAATGCGGAAGGGTACAATTTTTTTCTAAAGTGGTACAAAATAGTACAAATTCAGTACAAATTTTTCGTACACTTTATTTAAATATTTGTTTAGGTACACCCGCCATCCTGACTCTCACGTAATGTATCACTAAAAAGTGCGAAATAAATAAAATATATAAAAAAAATTTAAAACCGACTCCAAAAAACACGTAAAAGTGTAGTCGGTGCCATTTCGTTAACTTTAAGCAATTTCTTAGGATGGCACCAACTTCAAAAATAACAATATCAAATTCCATAAGAATCGCAGTTTCATATTGATCTATTAGAAGTTAGGCAATTAGGTATATTTTACTTTTTAGTGTTTTTTTTGAAGTAGTTTTAATTTTTATACATTTTGCAGTATTATTAAATAAACTGACACTGCGGGTACAAATATTCTTAAACATAAAATACCCTTTCGCCAATTATCTACTCTGCGTTTGCGTTTATTTGTCTATAGACTTAGCTGTTCTAATTTACAATAAATAAGTTACGATTTCCATTTCCTTGCAACCACGTCAAATTGATTTTATGATGACCAACGCTACTGATTGCTGGTGGTCTTGCTGTCAATAGTAAAGAGAAAATGTACTAGGTGCGAGTACTATTTAAATTGATACTAGTACTGGAAAGGAAAGTGGTATTTAAATAAACTTTCCGTTTACTTATGAATGAGGAATCGGGTTAGCTGTAACTGTAACTGCAATTGTTAAAGTTAGATTGCTCTAAATTAAACCTGGGTTTTCGAGTTTACAGCATTACTTGATTACCAACTACTACTGTACTTGTACTGTCTTCTCAAATACGATTGCAATGAAACTTGTTAGGAACTCCATAATAGATATTAGCAAACACAAGTCACTGTTAAGAGCATTCAGCTATAACAAGAAATAATAGACCGTTTTTATGTGAATTTTCTACTGAATTTTCTATCGGTGCATTATTCTATCCAAGTTTTATTCCTGGTGCAAACATCTAGATACGCATTGCGTAGTTATAGCGCAAGTTTATGTTTCCTATTATTTAAAATTTCTCTAAAAGTGAAAATTTTACGAGTTGCAGCTTTACGCTAATTGAAGAGACAGTCTCCGCGCCATTGTTGGCGGTAAGAAACAATTCATGTTTTCTTGTCACCTGTTGATGTATTTATATTGAAGAAAGTGATAAACTATAAGGTATCATTGAGTTAAAAACGTTGCATGAAGTAAAATTTTGTTAACATAAATGATATGATAAATCAAAAAATACCTCTATTATTTCATTTATTTTTTGATTTGGTAACACACGAAATTATTTATAAGAAATATTATGGTTACTTATGGTTTTCGGCCCGCGTATTACTGAAATATCCCTCCCAAGAACAGCTTCAGTGGATAGAGGGAAAGGTTAGTACATAGACTACTTTAGATGCCTGCTTTTAAGTAAAACAGAATCCACTTAATCAAATTGAATTGAATATCAAACTCACGCAAAGCCCTTCTTGAATTAGGTTACCCTTTTCATTTATATGTATATTGACTTGTTGCGATCTCGATAAAATGTGGGTGGTAACCTCACACCACGTATATTAGGGTTCCGTGTTCAGGGTTTAATGTTGTCGTGTGAAGGATAGTGTTCTCCGCACATGTTTCTCAAAAAGTTCTCCCCGTCAGGATATTGTCAACAAACATTTTGTCACGAAACGTTGACAACGAAAAGTTCAAACCAAAAGTTGACAAACTTTAATCAATTGTTATCGTAGAATAGATTTCTTCAATAATGCTTACCCGAGGACCAGTGGCCGTGAAGTTCCTATATAGGAAGTTTGGCATTTATCGGATAATATATGTTATATGACGATTCGCTTATAATAAACCGCGGCTCGTAGCATTAGGTAGACAGACAACTGGATAGCTAAGTGAATGCGTATTAAAATGGCATAATCGTAAATCTAGAAAAGTGGAATTACACAAAATCCATTTACACGGCTATCATTATACGCTACCTACGTCATTTCGAGCGGTCTTGCATTACCTTATTTCCTATAAAATTCAAAGTTATAAAATCTTAATCTATAACTACGAACGAATCCATAAATGTCATTTTGTATAACCTTCAAAAGGTAAAATTCCAAAATATCTATAATTCATTGTATATAACATTCGAAATCTAAAACTGAGTGTTGATTATTATTCATTATTGTAACATTTTAAATATAGAACTCAGTTGACATATTATGTCTATAATCATCATTTGTTACAATATTCAAAATATAGAACAGTCACACGTTATAATGATTATATAGAAATCAATTGACATATTATTCAATGTCTATAATAATTATTTCTTACAATATTCAAAACATAGAACAGTCACACGTTATAAAGATTATAACGGTAGGAGCTTAGGTCGACGTTTGCGAATCTGATGTTTAGCGTCAAGATTGTCGAGACGGGTGTGTTCCAAATTACTAAGACCCGTATTGATAGCAGCATGCTGCAGTATACTCGTAGCTCTCAAGTGGAGAGCTAGATGGACTGTTTCTCATGCTGCCGACGCTTCAATCCCAAGTTTGAGATTGCAAGTCACACTCGAGCACGTAAATAACACCACATAGAATCGAATTTATCAGAATGTCGCCGTCGATGGATACGTCTGGGAGGACATCATAATCATCATCATCATTACTATAATGATTAAACACGGTTATATTACTTAGTTGCAGGAGTTATGTTAGTTCGTAAGGAGTTCATCGGCATTAAGCACGCAAGCAAGGAAATACGCTCGCATGCATGCATGCAAGCAAACAAGCATGCTTGCATGCTATTTCAAGGCGCATAAAAAAACCTAACACCAGCTAATTATAGAATCAGAAATTTATACAAAATGAGTTCAGATTATTTAACATTTATAGAAAATTAACGTTAAAACATGCAACTATTATAAAATTTGAATTTATAGCTGGTGAATATAGGTATATATGTCAACTGTTCTTGTAATTTGTGTTTTATTTTTCCTCATGTACAAGAAATAATTTACTCATGTACAAATAATACGTAATATATAATATAGAGCAACAGATGTTTACAGATTCTGATATTTATACATAACTAGCAGCGCCCTGCGGTGTTACATGCGGATAAAAGGTAGCCTATGTCCTATTCTGATGTCTAAGCTACAATACTGGAAAGTTTCATAGAGATCCGTTCAGTAGTTTTTGAGATTAAGCGGAACGTACATCCATCCGCACAAACTTTCACGTTTATAATATTATATTAGGAATTAAGATGAGTTTAAACTATTTAACATTTAACGGAAATTAACATTATAACAAGCAACTATTATAGAATTTGAACTTATAGCTGGTGAATGATTATAGCAAATTAATTTAGAGAATGTGTAGTTATAGCCATTGATTTCATAGGAAAGAGGGGGTTATCCATTTTGAGGCTAGAGGGATGAGTTCGGGAATTGTTTAGAATTAGACTTATAGAACTTATTAGACATATAGGTCTAACTGACGCAATAAAATGTTATCACTTAACACTGCTCTTAAGTGTGATATAATCTGATCAAATTATGCCACAAGCTAAATTTGAATCGGTAAATAGTAAACTGATGACAACTGTTTATTCAATACAGAACTCATAAAATTGTGTTACTCGAAAGAAATGTTTTTTTGTTAAATGTAACGAAATAGATCTAATATTATTATCTTTCCTTTTCCTTACGTCAACCCCCTAGAGATTACAGTCACATTATATTATATCCCACGGTATATTTATGAGATTACTGGCGAGACCTTGGGACGCACAGAGGTAGATTAAAATCTTAAGAAAAACCAAGTTATCCATACAGTTGAATCTGTCACTCTGGCACCACTGATCATTGTCGAAGAGAAAAAAAATTAAGGCTTAAAAATAATTTTTCATTTATCCACCCGCATAAATAAGTTGGTAGTCCTTCTTTATTAGTACGATGTTGATTCGTGTCTTTTCATACTACGAATTACGATATTAATAATTAATAACTTTTTGTGACATGATAATTCCCCTATAATGTGTCTTTCTAAGTCCGTGGGGAATATTTTTGGAACATATAGGTATTCTATTAAATCGTTGTAGTCTTGTTCATGCATGTTAGTAGAAGGGTACTTAGTAAATTGCATAATAGTCAATAGAGTTTTGGCTCTGATAAGTGGACGCCCATTATTTATGTGAAGTGATTCAGGTGTTGTGTCATTCACCAATACAAACCACGAAAATTCATAAAAAAATACAAGTCAGTTCTCTTGCAATTTTATTTCTTTCAATTAAATTTATGATATTTGATGAGACGTGAAATTAAGTTAGATTCGGTATCATCCATTCCCCTATAGACACCAGACGCCACCTTTTGGCAGCAAGGTTTATTAATATTTATGATTTAGACAGCAATTATGAATCTTTGTGCGCCATAATAGGAAGAGAATACTCGATCTTCATCATGACGTCTCTTAAGTCCGTCAGCAAAGTGCATTCACCCGATGCATAACACATGAGTGCACAAGGAAACAGACGGACGGATATGTGCTATATCAGGTGTCAATCTGAGGAAGGATTGACTGACAATGTTGGAATAATAAACCGATTGAGACGAACAGTCGCCGTTTAAGATAAACGGACGGGAAACGTTTACCTATATCGATATGTATATATAATTGTGCCTATATAATATTAGAATTGAAAACCAGAATGGTTAAGAGGAATGGAAGCTACTCGCCTCACTACATCCGACCGTTAGCTAAAGCCTAGCAACGCCAGATGGTCGTTTTTGATACCCTAATGTCATTTTATCTCGTATTTATTAAAAGTATTTGAATTACACTTACTTAAATGATTAAATATTTTTTCATTTAAAAAATTGAAATAGGACTGTTTTCGGTCAAAAGTTTGCTAATATAGACTTGTAAACCACAAGTGATGAATTCACGGTTTTTTCATAAAATATTTGGAATTTCATTCAATTTGAACGTTTCATATTCTGAAAGAAACATTCGTTTTGCCGTATGATATCTTATTCAAATTATGTAAGTTGGTCAAAAATGAGATTTTCATCCTTTGGTGCATATTGTCAAGAGTAATAAAAATATAGTCAATCTGTATGAAAAGTGTACCCATTTTTCTGTCCGGTTATTAAAAGGTTTCTAAGTAATACTTTCCGTCCGCTAAATAGGGATATTTAGCCGACCAAGATGTCCCTCTACATATACCACAATCTGTCAGCACCTTCACATTAAAATGCCTTACAGAATACTTTTACAACAACGGAAAGTATAACTACAATAAAGGCATTTCTCACTCACTTGATTGTTTGAAATACATATTTCTACAAGTGTGGAAGTATTAAGCTAACGAGAACATATGTAATCGTACCTATTTGGAATATTTTGTGTCTAACTGGAAAAACGATTGCTGAGATAAAGTTTTATATGCGTCACTATAATAGATTCCACTGAAATATAAAAAATAGAAACAACACACTAAATCTATTACTACTAGGGCATTATACGATATTTTGATTGTCATTACCATATTGTTATCAACAAAAGACGTACCCCATTACTTTCACAAAGCTATTTATGTACAATAAATACGTATACATTTTTAGGGTTCCGTAGCCAAAATGGCGAAAACGGAACCCATAGAGTGTAGTTAACCCTTATACTTAGTAGGCGTGTGAATGTTGCGCGCGAACCGCGATATCTATGTTTTGTGTGTCAAAACAGTTTAGAAAAAAAAACATGCTGCCAAAATATATCCGTGGAATATATTGTTAATTTTGGATGGTTAACCTTTGTTTATTTATTTTCTCGCAATCGAAGTGAAAAGTAGAGTGTATAACTCTGGTCTAAAACCCTGGAACTATTTTCCCTCACTTCGTTTGGGAAAATAACTATCTCGTTGTAATGTGGCTCATTTTAGACCCTTGTCATACAATCTACTATTCCATTATTTATAAGTCAACCGTTCATGAGATATTAGTTGTCAAAGTCGGAAAAAGTATGCCCCTCCCCCCTCTAATGAAGTTTAAAATTCTGAACAAAATTAAAGTTGTGTACATTAATAAATACTTTCAACGAAAACTTTAAATACAAGGTAGGTCTAACTGTTTTTGAATTATCACTGAAAAACTGGCTTGCCCAAACAAACTGACGTAAGTGCAGTGAGTTTCCTACGAAGATACGACATTTTTTAATTAACAGCATAGAAGTCTTAAAATATTGAAATGTGGACTAGTAGTAGTAGGCACGGAAACCCTTCATAGTGCGTAGTCCGACACGCACTTGGCCGGTTTTTGTGTATATTTTCAACTGCCAAATTTACCAAAGGTGGCATGAATTTAGATAACTCCCACGTAGGCTTTCAGAAATCAGTACAATTGTACGCCTAAATCTGTGCATGTCCCGGTCAATATGCGGTTTCCACAAGTGAGCCCCGGAATTGCCTCCCACATCACGCCGCTGTTGAAATGCCTTTGATATTGGACTTTATTTAATCCAATTTGAACACATCTGCAGAACCGTTACTGAAGTTTCTAGAACACAAATCGCTTTTAGAACTCGCTCAAGTATAAGTGATTATTAAACTAATTTAGAGTTGGTAACTATAATATATCATATGGAATTGAAATTAACAAGTAACCTAGTTGTTAACTGTAATATTGTATATACTGACAGACTTATTTAGAGAAGACTCCTAAACATGGTTTGATGTTTTCATAAAATAAATAATGATACATTCAAATATTTAAAATAAAAATGTAAATATTTGTTAACCCTTTAACTTGTCTAATATGCAATTTTAATGTTTTAAATATAAAAGAAGTATAGTTTTAATGCCAAATGCTTTATTAATTAAATAAGTAAACTGATTGAACCTAAAAGTCTTCGGTTGTATTTACGGTTTGGAACAACCGTAAATTTAAAAAAATGGAAAATTAAAAAGCACTAGTACGAGAAATCCAACTTTGCGCACGATATACAGCTACATAAAGTACCACTTTTTGAGCAACTGTATTAAAAAGTGTATATTCATCTTCAAGGAAAAATCTTTTCAGTTTTTCGTAATATTATGTGACCTTATGAAACTTGGCATTCAGTTGATTTACTATTGTACTGTTCTTTGCTACTAGAGACTAGATCTGTCAAGAATAGGTTAATTATATGGATAGGTACCTAAACAATCAGTCCGCTGACTAACTTTTTTAAATTGTAGATATTTCAGGGTCAATGTACACCTTGTTTTATAAAAAATACCTTTCTGAATGGAATACCAGCAGATATTATTTAAGCCACTCAACGACGTCACGTCCAAATCCGGCACGTAATGAAATTTCACGCGTTTTAAGGACGCTACAGTAAAATAACATTCTTCGAATTCATTTTTATCCCGTTTTATATCTAATAAAATCTTGAGATTCTAGAAGTTGATCGATTTTATAAAATCACTGCCTTTTCTCTGAAATTTAATAATATAATTGCGAAATACAACCTATTAAAGGCTTGGTTTTTATTGAACAAAACAACAAAAGTAGGTCATATTACGATTTACTTTTTAGGTCATTACCATGTCCCTACTCGTAAATAAAAATAAATACATACATACATAAAACAAGATCTATGTATTCACATTATGTTTAGTAGAACTCACAAGGGGCTTAACACCTTTGTACCTTGTCGCTTTAACGTCGTGTTTAAACTGTCATACTAATATTTCCAACCGGTGAAAACGACAAAGTACAAAAGTATCCAGCTACTTATGAGTTAGACTGTACATGTGAGTTTGCGCTTGAAATGAACGCCGAATTAACGAACGGTTTTTACCATAAGAACATAAACTCTGGATTATTCATGTTGTTATGTAATATCTAATTAGATATGATTGCACGTAATTTAGAACCATTACCATACGAAGCCAATCCCGATATAAATTAAACAATAAATTACTTACTAAGCCCTCTAAAAGGTTTCGCAACAGATCGTGAGCCGAGAGCACCCACGGTTCATTGTCTAAATACGTATTGCGAAACTTATTACCCAGATAATTTCCTTAACTTTTATCTCACCTTTCATCTTGAAATTTGGAACTTTATTTGATGCTGTTAAAGTTCAAAGTCGAATAAACGAAAAATCGTCTTAAGATTTTGTGTAAGTTGTGTTTCAGTTGGCGTATTGAGACAGCTTTTATGGTTTTCATTAGATTCTGTTTTGCCTAATAAGTAAATGACTTTTGACCCTAAAAATAACTGTCGATTATGGAGTGGGGGCTTTCAGTGGATAGTGGAAAGTCAGTATAGTTGAAGATATTTTGTGCTGGCCGATATTTAATAAAACTGTTTTTTGATTTTGAGTCTTCTGGTATGCAAAATTAAGTCACCTTTTATGTAGATTACTTTTACACAACTCAGTCAACTCAAATAATCTCAAGTACATATAGTGTCGGCTCTGAAATCAGCGGGCTGTGTGGTAAATATTAACTAGTCAGCGTTATTACCCTATACCTACTCTCATCAATTGTGCCATTACTTATCCATTATTTGCTAGAAATATAGGTTACTACATTACGAAAACAACCTTTTTATTTGCATAAAAAATTCATAAACTGTTCATCCACATTTTAATAATTTCGAGTATCAGCCTGTCTGTCAATCTTTATCCCAATCCTAACGTTTCATCGGTATCAATTTACCAATTCCGTGCTAGTGAAGAGGGGTACAAATCATATTCAAATAAATGGGACTTGTACAGTTGCCATCAGATATATTTCAATTTTTTGTTTATCCTGAGCATAAATGTAAAGTAATTATTCACTAGAACGACAATTTCAAATACTGATTATATCATAAGACCTAATACGCAAACCATCCTTAAATGTTTCCTATTTCTCTTCAAATCATCACATCAACAACATACATATAACACAATAAGTACGCCTCCCGTTACTCAAAAGAACTCGTGAGAAAAACTACAATAACCAAAACACCGCCGGCGCGAAACAAAAGGAATGCAAACAAAAAAGGCAACAGAACTTAACGGTTGCCCCCGTGCAAGATCATGCGGCCGCTTGCGCAATTTGGTGCACCGTCTGTTTTTTCTTGTCTTTTTGTGTGCTTAAAGCTATTAGAAAATATTATTAGTTACGTTATTTAATACAACAGAGCCGTATTCAGCGCCTTAACCACAACTAGGGCTTGTAATACGAATATTCGGCTTATTTTAATATTCTGAGTGAACGGAAATATACTATGACCTAATAATTGTACCAACAATTTGACGTGTAATGTATTATTATTCATTATCAATAAATGGCTGAGACCATGGAGGACCTCAGTACAATGCTCGTTGATCTCAGCAGAGTTTCCGATCGAGTTGGTCTGAAAATGAACATGGACAAGACGAAGGTCATGTCTAATGCCCATGTCGTACCAACTCCCGTAATAATCGGCGGCTCGGCGCTCGAAGTTGTTGACGAGTACGTATACCCGGGACAAACAGTCCAGTTAGGTAGGTCCAACTTCGAGAAAGAGATCACTCGTCGAATCCGACTCGGCTGGACAGCGTTCGGGAAGCTTCGCAGTGTATTCTCGTCCAGTTTACCGCAGTGCCTCAAGTCAAAAGTCTTTGACCAGTGTGTGTTGCCAGTGATGACATATGGATCCGAGACATGGGCGCTAACGATGGGCCTCATAAGAAAGCTCAAGGTCACCCAAAGAGCAATGGAAAGAGCTATGCTCGGGGTTTCTCTGCGTGATAGAATTAGGAATGAAGCTATCCGTAGCAGAACTGGGGTCACCGACATAGCCTTCAAAATTGCGAGACTAAAGTGGCAGTGGGCAGGGCACATTGCTCGCAGGACTGACGGTCGATGGGGCCAGAAACTGCTTGAGTGGCGTCCACGCACCGGAAGACGAGCTGTCGGTAGGCCTCCGACAAGGTGGAGTGATGACCTGGTGAAGGCCGCGGGAATCCGGTGGAAACAAACGGCACAGGACCGGTCTAAATGGCGAGCCTTGGGGGAGGCCTATGTTCAGCAGTGGACGTCTTTCGGCTGAAATGATGATGATGATGATGATCAATAAATGATGTGTAAGTATGTATCTACAGTATTCGAATATTATTTAATATTAAAATTTTACAACAAAACGAAATGTCTCAGCGTTATTTCTGCGCTAGCGAGCTAATAGGTATTTACGCGTTATGAGATTTATATAGTTCTTCAAATCGTTACATCTGCACTAGTAGTATAGATA
The DNA here is from genome assembly GCA_963556455.1 of Epiblema foenella. Taxonomy (NCBI): domain Eukaryota; kingdom Metazoa; phylum Arthropoda; class Insecta; order Lepidoptera; family Tortricidae; genus Epiblema; species Epiblema foenella. Next base: position 25,684,634 of record OY747096.1, on the reverse strand, counting down.
AAATTTATCTATTCAACCACTGGGTTGAATGAATCATTATACATAATATTACAAATAAATTGGGTATTTTTCACATTTTAAAATGTATAGCGTAATTAACATGGATGGTCTCAATATATGGATAATAGACCATCAAAATATTACAATAAATTGTAAATTACAATTTTTTACCAAAATCTTAAAAAAGATATGTAACTCAATAATTCGGAAATTCATGTTTTTATTTACAATTTTTATCATCATATTATGAATTTTGTAATAGGTAATAAACACACGGAGAGAAAATACGGACTATTATTTTAAGATTTTTTGCAAGACAAGTAATTAAAATAGCATTTAAGACAGTTCATAAAATTATTCGAATAATGTTCGAATAAGTAAAAAAAAACGAATATTGCTGTAGCTAAAAAGTCGAATATTTGTAAGCTCTAATCACAGACATCATCTTTTTCTTTCCGAGGATGTGTTGTGTTGACAGTGAGGGACCTGCATTTGTATCTAACTGTCGAGACAACGGATCTTCAGATCAATAAAAGGTGCTTTATTATTGGAAAACGAGACTTAATCGCGTACAATACTTACTCAACCCTAGTGTAAAAGTGTTTAATAAAGACCAAGTGCGGGTAGTTGGAAAAACCCGTACGGCTAAAAGATGTTTCGAAACGTCGGGCAAACCTTGAAAAATGTAATTAAATTAGTATTGTACGCGATTAAGTCCAGTTTGCCAATAATAATGTGTGAAAATCGTGTAAGTTTAAATCAATAAAAGGTTGTCTACGCTCATGATTTCTCTGGACACGTAAGCCATAGGTTACGATATCTACTTACCAGTATGCTGGCCATATGTTTGTTTGCCACCTTTTCTGTGTCCTTCTACCAGGTTAGATGATGAAGTTCAAACGCACTCTTTTACTAAAAACATGCAGCATCATTTTGAAAACAGAATGGGGGTCCATTCTATTTATTACGTCAACTCAAATCATTGCATGACAAAGAATCAAGCTTTTAGCATGATTCAACCCTTTCGCTGCTCCTTAATACGACAACCCTCCAAACATCACCTGTCTTATTGTAACCGGAAGTGGATTACGATGAGTAATTACACCGCAGTGGAAGCGGCTATCCATCATGGCGGCTTAGTTACAAAATGGCGGAAGTGCAGACTCATGTCCCGTATGAATTAACTGTGGATATTGGAATTAGTGATGGTATAGAGAAGCGTAACTGTTGGACTCGCATTTACCCAACAAATTGTAAAGTGCAAGAATTCACCGATAAATAATCATAATAAACGCAAAATTATTTAATCAGCCTTAACTAATAATTAGTAATAGGTAGGTATTGATTTATTACTTTGGTTGCAAATTATAATCATATTTTTAAGAAGAACGGCTCAGTTCTGGGCACTGACCATTATTGGTAACATTTATCTAAATTCATAACAATAGGACAAACGTAGGGTTTCAAACACTTGGAATACTTAGGTACGTTAATGTTATTTTCATACCTTACCAATCTTACCATCCCACACGAGCAAAGACGCATTTTTTTGAGTGAAGTAAATCGTCAGTGCAGTAATGCTGGTCGAACCTGTTCAATCATTCGCTGTTAAGTTTTCTATATGAATGAAAATATGCACGGAATTATTTTACTCAAAACCCAGTACATATATTTAATGTGGTTGAGAGGAACAAATGTTTTGGAAGAAATTAAAAATGAATTTGTGGCGGATAATGCAAATTTATTACTTCCGTACAATAAGGGTCTCTTTATTGAAAGCGGGATTAAGGGTTGTATTATTACCTTTTGAAGTGAAGTACTTTTGATGTATTCCTTTCAGGACGACGGTTTCTTTTGTCGTTCAAATGAAAACTTATTACATTCTTATTACATTATTAAATCAAGACTATAAGAAATGATATCATTATTTATTACACATTTTTTGTATGTTTTGGGATTTACATGGATCCTTGACCTGTTTTTTGACGTATGTTCCTATTTTTTGTTGTGGCTCGTACATTATGTAGTCCCTGGTCCTGGGCTAGCAGGTGAGGAAAATTTATAGTTTGGCTACCACAACGTGCTGCCACTCAGCATCTCATATCTCACTCGTACTCGCAAATTTGACTCGCAATTTGGATAGCGTCGTGACATCACTTGTTCTGATCTCGCAAAAGAATGTAGTCAGAACATAGACAATTTTACACAAATCGACCTAGCTCCAAACTAAGTAAAGCTTGTATGTTATGGGCAGGTACTAGGCGACGATTTATACATATTTGACGTAAATAGGCAGGATGATGAATGGTCGAGCGGTTGATGCAGAAAATCGATGGCGGATGGGGATGACTTCGAGCACATTCTCATCCTCACCGTTTCGTACCTAACTAGAAATTCACACTGACGCATGGAAATAAGATATGAAACGTCACTATTTTCAATTACACTATGTTAGTTATTCCACATTAGGCACATCAGGATAAATCTTCAGGCAATTTCACTAAACGCGGGGCATTCTCCGTTTATGTCTGTGTACTTTGCGACTCAAGTTCAGAATGATTAAATCGTCGCCGACACGGGGCCTAACGCCTTTTATACTGTCAACGTGACGTCTTAGAAGAGGAAAGTTTTAGAAGAGGGTAGTTCTTAATGCAACTTTTAGAAAATACCCGCAGCGGCCTAAACGCAGACAACTCTCGAGCTCTCGTCGCTTTCTCTTGTTGCTACTCTTGGCGTTTCCAACATTAAACGTTTTCTTAAATCTAAATCTTGTAGCGTTGATCTGCTATGTAGTGAATCCCCGACATACTTATATAGACAAACAGATACTTAAATACACCCAGAAAACAGGAGGATTCGTGCTCATCACACAAATAAATGCCCTGACCCCGATTCGAATCTGGGACCTCTAGCTTCGTAGGCGGGTCACTACCAACTAGGCTAAAGTGGTCACCTTGAATAAAATATATTATCTAAAGCAGTATCTCAACATGCTCAAGTGCCTTTTAAGACCGTCTTAGACTTGCGTTCCATTGAAAAGTAGTTCTACGCACACAGATTTATCGCTGAATCCTACGAAGTCTAGGTACTTAGCATTATTTTAGGGACGCGTGCCTGTGTGACTGCTCGAATCGGATGTTTTTCACATTTATTTTACCGCTTTAAGCTTATTCTATTGATAACTTTGTTGTCTTTTAACATTCGAGCATTAGCGATGTTTAACAGTTGTCGTCGAAATGACAGCTGCGTCATCAACGTAAACAGGTTCTTCACAGTCTCCTTGACGACGGTTCTATCCCATGACGTTGACAGCATATTTCCCTACGGTTTCGTAACAAATCGGTATCAAAGTACGCCGGCAGGTGTAGGCTGCGCACATATCCTCTGTTTTGATCGATCACTTCTCACATGTACCCTACACGCGTACAGTATACAAAGAAATTGGTCTTCTACTTTTTGACCAAGGTTCAAAACTGGTCGACCGCGTTCCAAGTTCTACCGTGTGACGTTTCTATTTCTTTATTCGTGTTTAGCTGCCAATCCGAGTATAACAAAGAATGCAGGTTCCGAGCCACGGGATTAATTAGCTTAAGTCCATCCCAAAGGTCCTTATTTGTATTTATGAAAAAATATTTGAAATCGGTAATACTCAGGTTTAAATAAAAGTAGTCAAGCCTGGCTCGGTTGTTTCACATCATCGGCTAAAATCTATTTCCATGGGAATTTTCACAGTTTTTTAGGGTTCTGTAGCCAAAATGGTGAAAAGGAACCCTTATAATTCATAATCAAGTATAATTCATACCTGTCTGTCCGTCCGTCCCTCCGTCCGTATGATACAGCAGATTTACTCTCAGACTATAAGCCCTACAATTATCAAATTTGGTAGGAAGGTGCATTCTATCAACCGTTACGTAGCGTAGTGATGTGAAATTACAAAAAAAATATTAAATTAGAGATGAGGGGAGGTTTCTAAACAACTTTTCCGTTTAAGTCAACCGTTGGTGAGATATTAGCTGTCAAAGTCATAAAAAGTGTGCCCCTCCCCCTCTAATTTTCAAACTATGAAGTTTCAAATTTAATTTAAAAATATATATATATGAAAAATTGTTTTAGTATGTGTAATTTAAGCCCTTTCATACGATATTTGACATTTGATATTTGATACCCATTTGACATATAGACTTTTTGAACCACCTTATATCTGTCATTTTTCACAGAAAATAAAAAATAATTATTAAAAACGTATTCCATACATTTGCGTTACCCTTCTATATTCCCTAGAAGTAGTTCTTGAGATATTAAGAGACCTTATAAGCTTTAAAATGTTTTGATTTCAAATTATGACAAAAGTATTGATAATACCAATAAAGTTGTTGAAGGCTATGATAATTTTATCAAAGTTTTAGATAGTAACATAGTCATTTATTGTTTTTATTCTGTGTAGTAGAATTTAAGCGGAAAAAACAAGTTTTTAGTTTTTAATCGATTTGGAGTGATGTTTAATACGATATTTTTTAATGAAACTTCCGAAAAATACATTTAAAATTTATGACATAAGGTCGCAATAGTCCTGTTCTAGATAGTAACATTAAGAAAATATCAAGATACGTGACAGAAAATGGCGTAAATAGATGATAAGACCCCTTGATAAGGACCCTTAAGCGCTGTGGCAGACAGACAGACACACAAATAGAAACCATAAGGGTTCCTTTTTTAACATTATGGTTCGGAACCCTAAATATGAAGAAGCCTACGTATTGCTTTTATTTAAAGTGTTTCAATACTGCAGTCATCGTCCTCCTAACGTTATCAGAGTAGAGTTGCATCCTGAAGCTTACCCGGAGTCCGCTATCTGATCCCGGGATTTGGCGTAGGCCCTAGTTTTTACGGAAGCGACTACCATCTGACCGTCCAACCCGAAGGGAAACCAGACCTTACTGGAATTGGTGTGTAGTGAGTGGGCAACTCGACAGTTAGAAATTCTCAAGTTACTTGGCTTAACGACTGCTATCATAAACAGCAACCGGGATCAACGGCTTGACGTGCGTTCCAAAATACGGAAGCGTTCAGTTAACAACCCCTCAAAGTGGTCACCCATCCAAGAACTGACCTGGGCCGACGTTGCTTAACCTAGCATACCGCACGCGGTACGCGGGCGCCGTTGGGCCACGAGCACTCCTCCTAAATTATAATGCAGTATACGGCATAAAATCAATCACTAATGGCTCTTCATACACCAATTACTACGGCCTTCCTTCACACTGCATTATGATGAAACGAAACCGGCCGGTACCGAAAGCAATAAAACAATATTGAACTTTGGCAAACTAGTATTTAACTCAATCATATTATGGCAAAATAAACCATGCCCCAGTGGCCTAAGTGTTATAATCCAATTATATGAAAAATCTTTGTATGAAATTTAGAAAGGTTCGTTTGATAATATAACGGAAGCAAGTCATAAAGTATCTCACTATCGGAAGAGGTAGTGCCCTTATACAAACATCAAAGAGCCCGAATTGGAGCGCTGGCAGCCTATAAAGATGTTCCATCAACGCACGTAACTTTTTAAAAATAAAGCCGAAATTCCATTACCACGTTATATTTTCGGATTAAGAATATAAATATGGAACTTAATCCGTTAAAATTAGATATTATACTGAATAAGTTTTTGTACATTAATGTCAGATTTAATTTTGTTGTTTTAGTATTTTTTTAGTGTCAGTGATGGTTAGGTCAAGGTCAAAGTGTCACGCTTCAATAAGAATGATGATAATTGATAAGAATGTGTTAACGCCTAGTTAACTCGAAAATGTTAAACTAGTTATCAATATTGTTATATTTTAGTACTTTTTAATACAACTCATTAATTTGGAGACTAACCCCCATATTCATAAAACTTAACAAACCTCTGCTAACTAAAATGTCTGTTGTCACTGTCTCACAAGCACATGTGTCAAAGTGACAGATAAGGACAAACGAACTTTAGCGTCTAGTTAACTAATATAGGTTTGATAGACGTTTATGAATAAGGGGGTTAGTATTTCAGGGATGAAATCGTTTTTCCATATTTCTTATCCGATTATTCGTGTCACCTTCATGTTAACAATGATCATGTTTCATGATTGTGAATCCATAAATCAGCGTAGGTGCTAGTTTTTGAAGACGCCATTACTATCTGACTTTCGAACTCATCAAAAAAACCATCATCTCAATCATCTCAGGAAACCTAATCATATTGGAATTAAGTCAAGTTCTCTATAACAATATTCTTCGGCTATTCCGCTGAAAGAACGTGTAGGTCTATTAGTGATAATGAGAAGCACCCATAGACAAATGCTTATTTTTGCATGCGGAATTATCATGGAATTCCGTAAAGTGACGCCTGCTTCCATCAATTATTAAATCAAGTTAGTTTCAGGTTTAACTTATGTCGGTGATGTTTGAAGCCACCGGCAATAAGAAGGATCACGGTTTAACATGGCAAGTAAAGCACGGATGCTTCCTGTAACCACTTAATTCACCCATCCGAGGACAGGCCTCGGCCGTCGTTGCTTTACCGTGTAGGCGATGCGAATATGACAGCGTACCGCTTATTCATATCACATCAATTTAAATTACAACATACATGCGTAATTCTACTCTGTGATGTAATAACTCAATTTAAACTTGTGACGTCACAAGCCTAAAATGTCACCACGTATAAATCAACCCGTATTCACCAATCCGGCTCAAATTTACTGGTAAATTAACATATATGCTCTAAAGGTTACACGTTTATTAGAATTTGTGCAGGCTTACGTCCTTATCGTGCGACAACACACTTAAACGTTGTTATATATATTATAAATGAACATACATCATGAATATAATATACACAAGCGCTTTTACCTTTGCTGTGGAAAGGGTGCTAAAATTGGTTGTGAAAATGAATTGTGTTTTATGATTCTGTTGCAAATTGTAGGCACCTGTATGGGGGTCTCAAATGGCAAACCTGTAGCCTGAGACCCCGTGTCATATAGGTACTACATAAAACACAATTGGTTTTGAACTATATCTAAATTTATTAAGGTCAGGCCTCAGGAGGATAGTGAAGTAACTTCCGACTTTAACTAAAAATATTTCCATGAGCTCCACTTTACTTAAATTACCACCATTTTTCAAGAGCAAGTCATTTAGTTATTGAATAAAGAACATAAATTGTTACATTCCTAGAAGACCATTATTTATTACACCATGGAAACTCGATGAGCCTACAGGAAACAGAGTAATATTTATACAACAAATAACATGCTAAATTGCTACCGATAAGATATAAAAAAGTTACGGTTTATTGAATAAATCAGTTAAACCGATTAAATTAATACTAAATTAGTTTTAACGAAGTCTGTGTAGTGTACGTATTAGACATTAATAAATTTCCCTTTTAATTACGTAAATAAGTAAAACAGTTATCCGTATTACATTTCATTGCAATCCATTCCTGGAAACAGCTAACATTCACTACCATTTAATCAACGTTTTCAACACAATTTTCAATGAATTCTCATTTGGCTCTCATTCAAAGAACCAATTAAGTTGCTTTAAAATATCGACTGGAATTTAATTAGGATTCAATGAAGCGCAATAATCCAGTATAACAATATACAAAATGTAATAAAAACCTGTATCATGAGAACTGGGTCCCAATCAGGTCCCAATGAGCACTGGACAATAATTATTGAGTGTCGAATACGTTTTATAATTGACACCTTCCGATTTGACGCGAGTGATGAGAGACAGGCGGTATGCATATCGTACAGGTTTGTCCAAATAGAATGTTCCGACCCAAAAAGACCCGAAAAGTTTTATTAGATTCCTCGCATCTAAGTGTATCCGAAAATACTATTAAGCGATTTTTCATACCATTTTTTACGAACGATTTATTTTCTTAACAATTTTTCACCTCACTAACTTGGAACGCTGATTTCAGCAAAAAATGGCTAAATACTTTTTTGTATTATTTGGCAAGCTGCTGAACTATAAAAGTGTGGTATAGTTAGCGATACGACTTAGGCAGTCCCGACCGAGGTGTGAAAAAGTACCAATTGGGTCAATCAACTTTTCTTTGTTGTTATTTTGTCCCGTCAGCGAGAAGACAATTATAGTAACCGATATTCTTAGAAAAATGTTTCTAAAATGGACTTCAAGCATGCTCAAGACATGATTCATGTCCAAATGACTTTATACTCATCTCTAAAACTCATGTTTGTTAGATTTAAACCCTATAAAATTACAGGTTTAAAGAGTAACTCAGGAGACGTAACCATGGTAACGAGCAACAAAGAATAGTTGATCCCTCCAATTGTTTAATCTGTATCTTATCATCTGTAGACGATGAAAGCATTTTTAGATATTGCAAAGTAATTTCAGTCTTTGATAAAATAAAAATGTCTATAATACTTGAATATTATGATAAAATACAACTACTAATAAATAAAAGTAGATGTAAACAGTTACGCAACTTAAATTATCAACCTAGGTATGTAATACCAAAATATATAAATGTATATGGTAGAAGAACGTGGGAATATATGTTGCCTAATACACTAAATAATTTACCACAAGATTTATACGTAAGTATCCTCAAAGATAAAAAAAAACGTGCAAAAACCCTCTAAAAAAATTAATTTACGGGAGCGGACGGCAGCGAGCCGTTGCTGTGATTACCGGCGTTATCGATACCAATCCAGCTATTTGACTAGTAAGTTAATTAAAATTAGTTAACTACCTTTAAATAATAAGAAATGCTGTGAGTTAGGCAATGCATTCGCGGCACGTATAAACCTCTAGACAGATTTTTTGTAACGCGTCTTACCTTTAGAACCACTATACTATTTTTTTAATATGAATAAATAAATAAATAAATAAAATATCAAAAAAATGGGGGGACATATGAAAATAATAAGAAAAATCCAAGTTAAATTCTATAAATTCACGTCGCGTATGGCAATGTCTTGACTCTCCCGTAATATATAAATACTATTAATAACCCGTGTATTCGCAATGCATGGCAACGATGGGTTTCGCGGTCTATTATCGCGAACGTAAATTCTGCTTTTCCGAACGGTTTGGGAAAAGGTGATTGACATATCTCAGTCTGGTATTAAAATTTCACTGACTAGTCTGCATTTATTATAAATTTGACCGAACAAGAATTATTTCACTTCCTTTTATTTATTTTGATTCATTTACGCCGACGGTCGCAAGGGACACCATAGTCCATGGGCGCGTAGCTTATGGAAAAATAAGTGCGTGCCATACAGAAAGTTATAGCTTTTTCTTATGACTTGGCACCGGTAAAAACGTGAGAACGTAACTGATTCTCGTACAGAAAAGATATAAATAGTTTAATGAAACTCTGTAAAGATAAGCTCGTAAGCGGGTTTCCGTTACTTATTAAACTAATTAGAATTACATCAAAACTCGTTATTATAGTGCTACTTGACAGTTGATAATCTTTATATTTCTAATGGAGTTTATCAAGGAGCTACTTTCAAAAACCTTAATCTAAAAGTTTAGGATTATTTTTAAAGAACACCATCTTGATATAGCTTTAATGCAGAAATTTATTTTATATAAAATGTTACATTAGTCAATTGAGGACTTTATTCTTCAGCTCTGGAAATTTAAACCAATATTAACTCCGAGTTTTTGACAAACACGTTTGCAACGGCACTAGTGTGATTTTTGACTATAAAGTTTTAATTATCTGTCTTTTATCTATATGGCAACTCATTCTTTCGACACATTTTTAAACACGCACCAAATACACAACGCCATTGTTACAGCCTTTATTTTATAGATAAGTGGAAAGGCTCACTTTAGATTACAAACACTAGACACACAGTAAAGTCATGTGTATTATTTTCAACACATCGAATGCTGCTACCTGCTGCTGCAGTGCAGACTGCAAAAGCAATCTACCTTCCGCACGCTTGAAACGGTGGAAGGAATAACGTACACGGGTAGGCTATATGTATCCATCAACCAGCCAATGGATGAAAAAAATGCTTTCACGAAATGTATATTGCAGGCTCATATTTACTTTCACCTGTCCTGTGTCTGTCAAAAATAAGACTTGTGGCATAGTAAACACTCATATAGACAAACCGGTATTCCTGAAGAAGGAAATCTTCTTTTTCTGTATCTTCGTCTATTGAGCTGCCGATAGCTAATCGACATACGGGTACTTTCTGTTTTTACAAAAACACCTTTTGGCCTTTTATCTCATATACAAGCCCAAATAAAAATGTGTTACTTATATCGCATCCTTCTCCATAACACAATCTCTCGTTTAAACATTTCGTTACGCCAATGAAGATTAATCTTTAATTTATTTACTTTGATAAGAGCTTGACCCGAATAGCCGTAATGTCCATCAATAACGAGTATCTCTGAAGAAAACATTAAATGAAAGATGCTAGATAATGCAATTAAACGGTGTACGTACACTGCAGGCCACTGGGTTAATGCTATATAAGGGGGCGTCTTAAATTATTGTTCATAAAGTTTGTTGGTGTGACAGTGACGGATAATAAACACTAAATTAAACAAAGTGCAGTGTCCATAAACTCGCTTCTGCAATTATACTTGTTTCGTTGGTTTGGACGTTTTTTTTTTATTGTGTTTGTTTATATTTACCCAAAAATTGTACATTACCAGAATACAACAAAAAATCATAAATACTTGAAAATGCAAGCAGCAGGGTGTGAACACTAGTTCGAACAACGTCTTGATAATGTCACCGCATTAGTTTTATTGTCGAGTTTTATTTGGCTTTTCTTCTCGGCAGTGGTCTTTTGAAAAACGCTAGATTTTGACTTGTAAACGCCCCTTTATTGCGGCCTACCTTCAGAATAAAGTTAATTTTAATTCTTTAAACATTTTAAAACTATTGGCTCTGTGAGCTCAACACGGGCCTGTTTTTTTCATATAATTAATTATTTTTATTTAAATATGTATATATAATTATCGAACCTGCTCATAAAATTTGAGAGAATTGATTGAGAAATGCGACCTGCAGAGAACCGGCGGACAGACGAAAGCATTTTTACCCAAGCTGAAATGGAGACGCTTCGCTCGCTCGGTAAGTTATAAATTTGAACGCTGCCATACGCGCCAAGCTTCTTTGAAAACTGTACTAATGCAATGTACGCTCATCAGAGCAATTACACTACATCCCAGAATTAAAATAATTTGTCGGCATGCATGCTCCACTCACATCGCGATTAGCCCAAATAACGCATTCTCGGGCGTCGGCACTCGGCTGATGACATCCGATCGTCAGATGTCAAGTACCTCGATCTGCTTACAGTAAGCTCCTTTAGGAGAATTTTCACTTTACTGTTAGCGCAAATTTTCAGTTTTGACACTTTGTGAAGATTAATATAAATTATTAATAAAGAGAAGGTTCCACTAAGAGCGTGTAGCATGCACCACATTGTCATCTCATAGAAGAAGAAATTTTTATTTCGGAAACCATTACACTGGTAAACTTAGGCTTAGTAAAACGGCATGGACTTAGCATGTGTCGCGTGTAGAGAAATTTTCTCATACCAATAGATTTTTAAGAGACGATTAGCGACGGATTGAAACAACCGTCCTTAATAAGCAATACCTTTTTTCTTCATATAAATTATAGACGAAATTAAGCGTTGTGTATTATATAAAAGCCGTTCCAAAATAGGGGGGTCTGTTTCCTTTTTTCCCTTAGACACCTGCAAAGGAATGGCGAATCTCTACTTGATAATATTCACGCAAATTACAAACAAGTTAATGTACAGTAAGCTAAGAAAGTTGACCACCTTTGAACTCGAATAGGTATATGCAAATATTACAGTCGAAAAGTGATAGACTGCTTTCATGGCTGTATTTATTTAAATCCCAGTACGGGTATCACGTACCTAACAATGTTAATTTTCTCTTAGTAAGTTTGTTTAACTTTAATAACCACAAAGCTGAGATAACACTCATTAAGTCAAATAAAAAACAGAAACATGAAACTACTAACAAAAAGTTAATATAAAAGGCAGGAAATTAAATAAGGGTTGGAAACGAAATAAACCCTGCCACAGAACTCAACAATGGACTGTTCTATAATGGTTCCATTACAATAAGCTGTTAGGCTAAAGACACTTTTTTACCTTTGGGCCGTGAAGGTATGAAACTAAACACCGTATAATAATGTTATATTCATAAGTCATAACTGTTATTCAAGGATTTGATAAAGGGGTCAAAAGTAGCTGGCTGTTATCTATTACTTATCGCTACTATAACTAATTATTGACACTCAAATCGTCTCAGTATTTTTATTTATTTTGATGTAGGCATACTTCTAACTACCAAATTAGAAACAAGTGCGCTACAGAACCAAGAATTCGAAATAAATGTTTGTGTTCGAGGTAGGTTTGTATCCCGGAATCACTAAAGGGTCCTAAAATCGGGAAAGTGTCGGTTACGCGATTATAATTTTTCAAAAGTCAGCATTATAGCCAGCATACGACGCATCGGGCATATATATATATTATTTAAACCGAATATTAAACTTAGAACCTCCATCATTCTTATCTCCGCGTTGGGGTGGTTAAATTATTCTTAAACAAACAATGCGTTTATTTACTCAAAAAAAGATAGTATCTTCGTAATAGGATAGCAATTGTGAGGGTTGATAAAAATGAACGAGACTGCGATAAAAAAGACGAAACAATGGTGATTTGTGTTTGATGAATGGGTTAATTTTAAAATAATTTTATAATAACTTAAAACTTCTCATCTTCTCAAATGAATTTTTAAGGGAATGGTGATTGAAAATCCTTTCCCAAATTGTAAGCATGTCACAGTCAGGTACCTACCTAAATAAATAATGTACGTAGACTTCACGAACTCATATAGGTCGGGTTGTAACAACTTTCGATTACAGACCGATAAACTTTAAATATGGCGCCGCCAGCTGTCATCCCATAGAAGCTTGTCAGACTTTCCATAGGTACAATCAAATTTTAACGAACACAGCTTACGATTACAAAGGGTTTGTTTTTAGTTAGTTTACCCTTAATTTCACTCACCATTCGTTTTCACCAAGAATTAAAAATCGAAGCTACCTAATTTGTTGCCATCGGGCAACCTGGCCAACATACAAGTGTACCTAGCAACTAGCAAATAATGTATTTGTAATTTTGTTTTGTTACAGGTAAACATCTGCATATCATCTTTCATACCGGATTTAAGTTGCTTAGAAAAGAAAATAGATTAGTATACTACTTATCTGCAAAAACAACGTAAAACGAGCTATACTCGTACCGATCAGATTCGTCATTAGTCCAACCTGAGGGTTGTGTCAACTCACCATTGTACCAACACGCCCCGTTATCCCCTCTTAAATCCTCAGAAAGTGGTATATAACAAACCTAAACTCATAAAATATTCATCTGTTAGCATTGAACTAAATCATAAAACGTTCTGTAAAATCTCAATAAAACTTGCTAGGCAACCTTGACTCAAATAAATAATGTTAATCGCACCCTTACAATCATTTCGTATAAGATTAAAAACATAAGACCCTCATAAAAAAGTTACTGGTTTAAAAGACAATCTGAATCCCACGTTAGAATTTCTACTTTGTTCCCGTCTAACAAAGTTTTAAATCGTTTCACTTGGTTTGAAGGCTGCATAAAAGCGGCTTACTCGACGACAAATACTTTTCATAGAGCTACCGACATATTTTTATTTCGTCAAAATTTCTTTAAGTCCTAGAGAGAATAATTCACAGTGGTTGGTTTAAATATAGGGTGTTTTAAGAGATATCTATTGAGGTATTACCTATAATTGCATCATTAATATCATTATATGTAGAGCAACGGAACTAACTGTAGTTCCGAATTACCCCCTCTACACCCCCGAATTCTGTTGCAATAAGTGTTCAAACGGGCAGTCCGTTTTTTAACCAAGCGGAGATGCGTCGTAATTTCCAAAGAGTACCTCTGTATTCCGTGCATCGCACTGAACCAACAATGCTATCGTGGGGATCGTGGTGACGAAAATTTGAATGCTCTTCCAATACTATTTGATGAGTCCTTTTTGTAATTACTTACGATACCCGCTCATCAACACTAATTGGATCGAGTAGTATTTAGTGCACGTCGGATTCATTCTCCCCCATGGATTCTAAATGGCCACATTTGGAATCCATCACCAAATTAACATTAAGCCTTCATTTGTATGTAAACTGCTTAACATTTACAACATGTTGCAAGGTTTCCCAGTATGTATCAAGAATTACCTTTGCCTTCCTTGAAAGAACATGTATTTCCTTTAACTTGTAGTTGTAATTAAACTTACTTAATAAAACCGTGCTTTGGAAGCCACTTTAAGCCGTTGATCCCGGCTACTGCATATAGCCGTCGTTAAGCCAAGTTAGAAGCCATCGGGCGGCTTGAGAACTTCTAACAGTCAAGTTGCACGCTCACTTGACAAGCCTAATTCCAATAAGGTCTAGTTTCCCCTCGGGTTGGAAGGTCAGATGGCAGACGCTTCCGTAAAAACTAGTGCCTACGTCAAATCTTGGGATTAGGTAGCGGACCCCGAGCATCCTTCAGGATGCAACTGTATCGGGATAACGCTAGGATGATGATGATGATGATGTAGTTTTAATTAAACTTATAGTGCCTGAACTCAAACTCAGTAAAAAAATTATAAATATTTGTAAAATAGAATTCGGGTTTAAAATCTTTTTACTAAGATTTTACAAATATTACAGTCCATGTTACTTCTGCGCTCAAGAGGAATCTAACGACACCCAGATATACGAGTACATACTACAAACATATACATACACTAGGTAAAACATAACTCTCTTTCGGCTACAATCGAGTAAGAAGTGTATTGTCATTCTCCTTGTTGGTAATACAGCTTACAAGTATACATATAGCAGCTTCACATCTTAATAAAATATAAAGATTATTTTATTTGTAAGTCACACAAAAGCGATATCGTAAATAATCAAAATTAGATAAGGTTACGTAATCAAAACAAACTTGTCGTTTTTAAAAAGGTCCCCCAAGCTGCTAGACAAAACAAATTTAGTCCTGAAAGCATTCTAATGATGTTTTTAATTAAAGCTAATTATTGTGATGTTTCGCGTTTATTTTAATAATGTAGTTGTTCATTTTGAAAAAAATAAGTATATAATATACAGGTTGAGATAAAAATATGGGTTCTAGTGGTGAACTATCTTAAATTATTTTGTTCTTCTAAACCATTATCCATACTAAGATTGGGATAAGTATAACATACCTAAAGAAACACTCTGTATAAGACACAAATCATAAAGATCGACGAAGACGATGTCCTGCACCTAAGAGGATTAAATCAATAAATACTGGAGCTGCCTATCCCGGCGAACCCTCTCAATAGTGGTTGAGTATTCACTTGTTTATAGTCGACATCGATAAAGCCCGTCACAGACAGAGCTATTATATATTAAAATAATTATATTATAGCTGCGTGTGTAGACTGTCAAGTAGTACGCAAAATATATCGTACGATGCCTTGCTGTAATATATATTAATATACCAAAATATGTAATATAGCTCCGTCTGTGACGAGCTTAAAACGTTTCACTGGCCGTATCTAAAATATAAAAGCGGACGTCGGTGCGCACTCCCTCGTCATTGCACTTTTTTTTCATGCAAATATTGACAAACCCCGCAGCGGCACACATGTTACGCGAGTTACGAATAATTGTTGTGGGTAGTTAGGTACTTCAGAGTGGATCTGGCATCTGGCAGTACAAACAGAGTCAATGCCATATTCTAGTATAAAGTAATACAATCTCATTTCATGTAAATTTAATCGCTATACTTACATTCACCTTGATAGGAAGCAAGTGCATGGATAAGTACTTATATCGAGAAATAAAAAAAAGTGGTTTGATGTTGTCTGTCTTAACTCGAAACTGAGTAACTTCTACGATATTCATCACAAGCTTTAACATTTATGCAGCCACCAGGCCAATTATCGATACTGGTCGAATGGAATCTTCCATATCCCTATTTCTTATTGCACCTCGACCGCTGATCTATAATAGTATATTATGCAACTGGTGTATAAGAAGGGTATAAAAAGGTGAGTGGTGTGGGTTGCGATGTGAGCCTTGGCGAACATCGCAAGTAAAGACACCACGAGCCTTTTTTATACCGGTTATACACCGTTGCATACAATACTTTTTCTACGACTCATTTCAAATAAAAGTACTTAAGTATTTTTCAGACTTTTCATACGCCATATTTTCCCTTAGTAATTGTGCACCTTACCTACGCAATTTTTTCTGTAATTCTATATAATAACTTCGTGGATTTTTTAGAAGAATCAACGTACCTACACATTTTCTTCATGAAAACAAAAAACATTTTATTTAAGTAATATAATAATTTAACAACTTGAATGTTCATCGTTTCAATTAGGAATTTGGTGGGAAATCAAAAATATGACACTTTGTGTATGGTTTTTTTTTTTAATTTGCAAGACTTGGCATTCGACCTAAACTGAATTCAAACCCGGATCGAATGTTAACCGTTTCGTTTTTAGAAATATATCCATAACTAGATAAAACTTGTTGAACAATACAAAAAGATGATAAATGTATGTATTTGTATTAGTAAATAATATATTATGCATAATACATAAAAACTATAGCAAAGTTGCGATAAGTTGGCAGCACTGATTTTAATCATAAAAGTTTCACTTAAACACACCAAAGAATGACTACTAAACATAGTATTTGTAGTAGTCTGAGGCACCCAACTCTGCTTTAATTTTTCATTAAAGTAGGGTAAGGAGTGTGTTTTTGGGCAATAGACTAGATAGACTTTTTACAGAATAAATAAAGTATGTATTTATATTAGAGTTCATGATTGCGTAAGTCGCGAAAAAAAGTACAGGAGTAGAAAAATACTTAAATGACTATTCATATGAAAGAAATCTTTTTAACATAAAATAAGTATGTTATGTATAACGTAAATGTATGTTAGGTTAGAATGACAAAAAGTTGTCCGTTTTTAAGAAGCGCGGTTCGGAGCCTTATAGTCTGGGAATATTTCAGTTATTTTTTCATCCCACTTTTCAGCTTGTATCGATTTAGAGTGATGTTTGAAACTATAGTTCTCAATGAAAAATGCAAAAACATACATGTATCTAAAAACTATAGTAGTCCGCCGCAATATTTCTTTACTAGATAGTGACAAAGATAAAATATTAAAGTAGGTGTCATGTCACACAGAAAATAGCCTCAATCGTTTTTAACTGATACGAGTAAGGACCGTTAATAATTTATGACACGAGATGAAAGTCGCCACAGTGATCGCTATCGCACATAGCATAGCTCCAATCAATGAAAATGTTAGCTTTCGTCGATGATTCACAAAATCATTTACATCCGTTGCGACCAGTGTTGCCAGATAGCCCGCTTTTCCGCTTTTTTCCTTGCGTTTTTGCCACTGTCCCCGCTATACGCGTTAAGCCAACGCGGATCCGCTTATTAGAAATTGTAGCATTTGCTCAGTGAAAAAGGCGGTAAATTCAAAATACCCAACGATTATAACTAGCTAGAATGACTACAAGTAGCATTTATAACTTCCGTGATAGCGCATGTGACGGCAGCACTTTTTTTTCATTTGAAATATAACAATTTCATTTGAAATATAATTATTAACAATGAATGTATTCCCTATTTTCATTCAGAAATCTGCGTTTTTAAAGCGCACCTCCAGCTTCTTTTATTTCGGCATCTGGCAACACTGGTTGCGACTTTGATTTAAGAGGAGTAGCAACGCCTGATGCCCGGTTTTGATCTAAGGGGTTTAAATGAGTCAGTGTATAATTCTGGAAGAAATGTATGTTTTCCTTATGTCTAATAATTTAATTCACGAGGGCGGTGGAAGGGCACAGCATATCAAGCTAACAGCGAGCCAGCAAGATATCATTTTGTTTGTTGCCTTAAAGAAAAAAAAAGCAAGTGTTTTTTTATTTCTTATGAAAAAACGTTCGTAAAACTCGGTTTACACAACAAAATACCTACTGACATTCGGTATCCTCAATAGTTAAAAAAGCAATATAAGTAAATTAAATCGTTATCATTATCATGTATGAGCTCCATTGAAGCGGCTGCTCAGATCGAAGCGCAAGATGCACTCGTAATCGATTTTCCTTAAAGTAACAATCAATATTAATCGATTGCGCAAAAAAAGATCCATACCGGTGATATTTGAGACGAACGTTCAATATTAAATGACGGCATTCATATTGTTCATTGATATGTGACAGGTTTTTCTGTGCCCTTCATCAGGCTTGCTGCAGGTAATTGGAATTTAATTATACGTGTAATTTATTTACATTTTAAATACTGCACCATAAGCCCCTTCCCCTCCCTTGAGGTATCTTCGAGAATAGGTAATTAAAATGTTTCATTTATTTAGTTTTCATACGATTATAACACTCAGATACAATCTTTTCTTTATTATCCATTTCCTACAAGATCCTTAATTTTACAACAAATACGCATTAAGGTAGACTTCCGACTAGAGCGGCTCCGGCGTCACTAACGCAGCGACAGTAACGCGGCGATCGAGCGATAGTATTATGCAGTACGGAAACGTATGAATGAACGTTCGAACGCGGCGACACAGTCGCCGCCACAGTCGCCGCCACTGTCGCGGCGACACAGTCGCCGCGTTCGAACGTTCATTCATACGTTTCCGTACTGCATAATACTATCGCTCGATCGCCGCGTTACTGTCGCTGCGTTAGTGACGCCGGAGCCGCTCTAGTCGGAAGTCTACCTTTAAAGGAAATGTATCCGTCTGTGTACAAAGCTACCCGAAATCGAAACGGTATTGTGTATTTGGTCAGCAAAATGACATTTCTCCGTATGAACAATTTTATGGTAAGTTCAGTCTAAGCAAATATTCACGTTTTCTGGCGTGACTTGTCTTTTCTTCGGGAAAAACTGTACGTAATTCGTGCTCCTGACCTAATTAAACTTACCAAGAGGTGAACTAGGTCTAAGTATCAGAACAGTTAGATAATACTTATGTATAACGTTTGCCATAAAGTAAATTAAACCATCTCCATGATACGTATCTTAATGCCGCAATAATGCACCATTGTCTCGGGGCAATGACCAAACGAACATATTTATATATTTTCATTCAGTTAACGTCTGAAACGGCTTGGTTTTTTGTCCGCCGTTCAGAAGCCTTCATGTCATTTTCTTTTTTCGTGGCTGTCTTTAGTACATTCTACACAGGGTTACCACTATTGTTAAATGACAGATGTAATGATGTATTTATTTCACAAATAACCACATTGAGAAATTTAAATACGCGACGCAGGCGTCGTTCGTCAGGTGGGTACAACTATGAATCAGCAACAGGCGTCGTCACTGTTAAATTGTTTTTCGAGATATGATATAGATTTAATTTTGATGATACTTGTAGGATCGCTTACAGAAATAGATTGTTTACTAACCCTAGTATGTTTTGATAATAATAAACACATCATTGCTGCTGATTTTTACGTTTCAATTGTTACTTCATACGTGGCGGTGTTCAATGTGAGGTGAATGTGACTTAAACGAGCTATAGTGTAAGTTAGCTACCTACGCAACTACTTTGTGAAATTGCAATAAAGTATTGAGTATTGAGCTTTAGTTAGTTTAAGTTCTCTTTTGTGTTTATTTGCCCTTTTACATACTTTATTTGTCTTCAATATCATACAATTAGTCAGCTTAAAAATATACAGGTTTATAGAATTTTAACTATAATATGACTCAGGAGGAGGAGGAGGGTGGAGAAAGCTCACAAAAGCTGCAACGAATACGGAAGAAGGCAACCCATAACCACGACCACTCTGACAAGAGTGCACGACTGAGAAAAAGAAGATAATATGACTCTTCGCGCATTGAAACCACGGTGTTGCAGCCCTAAAAACACGCATAAAACACGTGTAAATTAAATTATTTAGTGCGATGGCCAAGTCTCAATATATTTATATAAAACAATAAAGATTTTTAATATTGATATGCATCACTATAAGATGCTGTTAATTATTACGTAACAACTTAATGCTTCGAGTACGGAGATTCCAGACACAATTGATTTTCAATTGTTATGGTCGTATGGTGGTGGGGCGGTCGTGGTTGTATGGTGGTTCAATTGGTCTTAGGGACTGGACGTATTAGGACAGAAAGTCGCTAAAGTAGGGACTGAATAAATTAATAACCGACTTGGTATTACATGGATCTCACAACTTTTTACCGTAGAACAACTGAGTTGCGAGACTTGGTTTTTTTGACAAGTATTGTTTTTGATGGGATCTCATTCCTTTTTCTATTTTGTAGACAGTCTACTTTTTTCCTTTTCGGTACCTTCTACTTATTGTATATCTACCAGCAACGAATTCGTCAAACTAATATAGCAATCGAAATTATCAATGAAAATCGCAAACTTATAGGTAAAAATTCTGGGCACATACGAACAGCATTGGGGCGCTCGCGCGAATAAGCGCGGCTGCTGCTCGCTCGGCGACATTCACCTTTCCGCGCGCCCCGCCACTGACCCCGCCCCGCGCCCTCGCGCTAGCACCGCAGCGCGTAGTAACGGCCCGCGCTCACTCGCTAGCATCATTAATTTACAACCTTACGCACTCGTAATAAGTACGAATACGCACGTAGGTACGTTTTTTGCATTAATAATTTAATTTACACGTGTTTTCATGACGGGAATACCCATTTTTTGCTCGATTTGGCAGGGGCACTACCGTGCGCCTATATTTATATGGGATTACAAGGTTAGCAGTTATGTATCTAGAAAACTGGACCAAAATTTTGAAAAATTTTTAAAACTGGACGGAAATTGAAAAAAATTGCTAGACTTAGCGGTTGCACTACCGTGCCCCCAAATTTGAAACTTCTAGGTCTGCTTCTAAGTCAGTGAGTCAGTGAGTGACAAAATTAAGAAATTTGACCCGTTATAATTCTTAAAATACTGGTTCAAATTGAATGAAATTTGAAATATACCGTGTCTTTACAATGCCTGCATGGTTACTGAAAATTCAGTCTTCTAGTTTTATCCACAACGAAGTTACAGGGGGTCGAAAATGGCCTGAATTGCTTCGAGAAAAGGATGGTACGGTCGTGCCGCTTTTTTGCTCGACTTGGTGGGGGCACTGCCGTGCCCCCAGATATGACTCAGGAGGAGGAGGAGGGTGGAGAAAGCTCACAAAAGCTGCAACGAATACGGAAGAAGGCAACCCATAACCACGACCACTCTGACAAGAGTGCACGACTGAGAAAAAGAAGATAATATGACTCTTCGCGCATTGAAACCACGGTGTTGCAGCCCTAAAACGAACGCGGCCCATTTAAGAAATCGCGTCCGCATTCAATTCAATGCGTTTGCGCCGAAATCCGGTACACCGGATTGATGAGTGAAGTATCCCGCCGCTTGTGTGGAAATCAGCCCTTTGCTTGTACCGTTACACGAATGAAATTACTTGGATATTCGATAGGTATGTCGCGCACAAAGTAAGCTTCCCAGACCGAAAGTAATGTGAGGCGTAGTGTGTAATTTAGACAAAAATAATGTTCCTCAAGTCCGCGCATCTAATATAAAAAAACCGGTCAAGTGCGAGTTTGACTCGCGCACCGAGGGTTCCGTACAAACTTTCAAATTATCGCATGCCACCCAATACATGATGTCTGTTCGGTGTTCTAAGGCTAAACCGTCTTAAAGATAAGCTGTTATCACGAAATAACAATTGTAAATGTTCTTGATCTGGCTGAATCGGTTTGACTTGCCTTCGCAAGTCAGGTACAAGTAACTCGTATATAGTATTCGGCAGACAGTAGTTAGTGTTACTAGCAAGAATTGCATGAAATTTATCCACGCAATCATCTTCAATGTAATTATTTCCAATTACGTACGAAAAACTAGCGGCATCCATTTTAAATTTCCTCCTCGAGTATGAACTGTTAAAAGAGAATTTTCCTAAAACCCCAATGAAAACAGGAGAGAAAAGATCGGAATTTAATATCACAGTAGGGTAGGTGTCACTGAGTAAAACTATTATTAGACTTGAGAAACCTTTTTATTTAGTATTTCCCTCTAAATTACAATCCATCCACAATCTTCTTTAACAGCTATGTGAAAACAAAGCTCAAAACTAATATACACCGACAATTCGATCATTTTTTTTCCCTTTTTCTTTCAAGTAATACCACGACAATTAGATTAAACCAAAGAGTATTTTTCCCTTTTTCCCACACAACAGACCAAACTCGACTTTAGAACAACAAGACAAAGACCAAATTTAACCAAGACCACGAAACCACGACGGATAAAGTACGCGTCTCGACCCTATTAATTCAGGAAAAATCTTAACAGCGCGAAGTAGCGATGGGTACAGCGCCATCTATCGGCGCCTTGTGTTACTATTTGAGCGACTGAATTACGTAGTATGCATGTCGGTTTTTCAAGGATAATTTTTTATCACATGAACCGATTTCAATATTTTTTTTTATTTGAAAGAAGGTACTTTCATCATAATTTCATTGCAGTTTACAAAACAAAAATGCATGCAATGGTGATTAAATTACAAACTTAGTATAGAAATGATTTAAACGATTAAAAAATAAGCTAGAGATTTAGTTATAATTTTCCTGTAATATTATGTTGATATCAACCATATATAATAATTAACTTTGCGAGTTTATCTTCACTGTATGACATTAATTTTGTTATAATTGTAAACTTGAAATTATTATTCCTTCTTGAACTGTAAATTAATATTTTGACATGAAAAATGTATTACTTATTATAGTCAGACTTTCTGAAATTATAAATTAATATTTTGACATGTAAAAGTGCCCTTGTGGCCTATTTGCAGAATAAATGTTTGTATTTGTACTTTCAAATTTTGAACCCCTTATCATACTACCTATCTGTTATTTTTCACGAAAAATATTAAAAAATATTTAAAAAAAACATGTTCTATGCATGTAAGTTACACTTCTTTATAACTGTTCCAAATTTCAAATCGATAGCATAAGTGGTTCTTGAGATAGTTAGCGATGTGACAGACAGACAGACAGACAGAGTGAAACCATAAGGGTTCCTTTTTTACCATTTTGGTACGGAACCCTAAAAATGACAATATCTCAATATACAATCCTCTTTAAAAAAAACTTACCCTAACAAAAACAAAGGTTAAAAACAACACAAGTCCATTTAGTTTTAGGTTTGTTCATCATTAGGCACATTTTATGTCGTCTTTAAATAATGTTTTAAAACGTCGCTAATGATCTTTAAGACGTAAAATAATTCGTCTTCCGAAACAGTACCATAAAATGCATCCAAAAAACGGCTCATTGATACATTGCGAAGGAACCTGAGGAGGCTTTATTGTTTTTTATTGGCCTTTAGGAGACGTTTTCGCCGACGATAATAATGGATGATACTGCTGCAACGGGACCCTACCTGAATGAAACATTTGCGATGTTCATTCAATTTTTACGACCACTGTTTGTTGTTTTAAGAAATCTTATTACAATGAGATTTATCATAATAAGCTTACAGTTATTGCTTATATCCGAAATAATGGGTTTTAGAGCAAAAAATACAATGAACATAGTCTTTTCTCCTTCAGTATTTTTCAGACTTTTCATGCGCCATATGTTCTTTGAGTAAATGTGCAACTTATTTACGCAATTCCTTCAGGAATGCTGTAACTTTCCTGATGGATTTTTAAAGAATCAACGTACCTACACGTTTTGTTCACGAACACGAATAACATTAATTAATTTAACTAATATAAACGTTTATCAGCTTGAATGTTTTCGTTTTCAATTGGTGGTGCGAAATCAAATTTCAAAAATATCACACTTTATTTATGTTTCTTTTTTCATTTGCTGGACTTGCCATCAGGCTTAATAGAACTTGAACTGTTTTTTTTTCATAATACATCCAAAAATAGATTAATTTACTTGTATTGTAAGTAATATATTATGCATTAATAGGGTCTTACACGTATTTGTGCCTAAATTAATCCGTACGTTTAAATTATCACGTGGAATTTTTATATCTGTTTTATGGAATCGATGAATGCTAAAACAATAAGATTAAAATTTGAAGTTTCAATATCCGCTCGAAAACGCGCGGATATTGCCATTTCTGTGACGTCATAGTGATTGACAAAATCACAATTCCACCGATTCGTTATTAATTATATCCGTCACTCGTGTCAATTATCGAGTTATATTGCATCTACCTATTTGAGTAAAATATTGTATTTTTAGTGAACTGGAATATTTTACAATTATTTTATGTTAGATTGTAGCTACGTTATTATTATTTTTTCTTATGTCTATCGATTCTAATCGATTATCTCTATTTCGTAAAACATATCAACTATCGAAAAAACTGTAGGTATGCGATTTTGATTGGCCGCACCACTAATTAAATGTTGTCTTTCACAAGTGTCAAACACAGAGCTTAAGTCGGATGCACACAATGGGGTACGTAGAAAGAGAATTATACCCAACGTACAGGACGCAGTTATGCGTTAAAGGGAGAAAGACATATTTTCATGTACAGTCGAACCAACTGATTCATGACCCACTTGGCCTACAAATGGCTTGGAACCGTCAAAACAATAGGGCTTTTTTTCATTTATTGTCTCGCACTATGTAGCACTTAGGTCGTTTTAAATATTAACAAAATGCGTCAATACGGAAAGAGATATATGCAATTTTAACCTTTGTTATGACTGCAATAGATATATTGTAAGTAAAACATGTTTTGAATCTCGACTAAGCTGTCATTTATAATAAAAAACCATATTTCTATGTCAAAAATCAATTGCTTATCACATGTTAAGTGGTCAGTCAATGAGATTTCCATCATCCACATTATAGGCATTTGGCAGAACAAACACCTCGGATTATAGTACTCAGTGAAGAGGGCTATGGCATTACTGTGAATAACAGAGATAGTAATAGCATTTTTTTTTGTGATCAACGAATATGGCCGATGCCACGACTCTGTCACAGTTATCCAAACTGTTTATGACAGTAGTTAGTAAATGTCACTGCCTAATAAAATGATAACGAATTCGAAGCCTAATAAAATGAAAATGAAAGCGTGTTGAGTGTGTGACACACAGCTTCGTGTTCAACACGCTTCATTCAAATCTGTTGGATATTCACCCTTATGGTTCTGTGTACGAAATAGATTATTATCGTTGTGTTATTTTTGGTGACATTACTTAATTGATAGTGTATTATTTAGATTCACTGCTTCCACAAGCCTATAACGTCACGGAATCGCGGGAATGTGGAGGACTCGTCGCAGTTGCGACAACGCACGCTAAAGTAGCGCACACGCAGCAATCAAATAAATTAACGGATCAATTATAAATATCTTTTATCTGGCCGACGCAACATTATATCTTTACGTAGGCATTCGGAATATGCTGGTCGGAAATAGTGTGGTTGATGTCAGTAATTTCGATAAGTGCTCCTACTGAGGCTGTCTGATTTGTGATGAAATAGCTTTTATGGTATATGTTTTCCTAGCCTTCCTCTTAGGCACTACGCGGTTATACGACACATTCTGTCAATTAAGAGAAATAGAATTGCGGCCAAGTTTTCGCTTCACATACCTATCACAGAAACCACTAATTTATCTGCCTATCTGAATTGCCTAATGATCCCTAACACGGTCAACGCAACGCACGGTAAGCTGGACTTATGTCAATTAATTACACTTTGAAATCCCTGAGTTCCGTATAAGGCTGGCAATCCATAGAGGATTTAGCACGATTTATAATTGATTCTAATGAAAAGATTATTATTAGTGTGGTTTTAACGTCTGGTTAATTTTTATTTCGTCATTAATAAGAATTTGTGGGTGTAGGTAGCAATCGACTCATAAAGTCCTGCTCATCGTATATAATACTTATTTCCATTATATTTTACTATAGTGTCCATTAAGTTTAATCTTGCAATAAACTTTACCTGATCTACTTCTACTTTCACGTTTATATTAAGTAGAATAGAGCACCATTAGTAACTTCAGTCAGCTGTAAATCTCGATAAAACACACTATTTCATATATGCCACTAGACACGTCTTATTACCTACACTAACACAATATGACCAAGCCTGCGAATATGCATGCAATTCTAGATCTTATTTCGGCAACCGTACACTAGCATAATATGTGTGCTAATGCGAGATACGACAAAGGCTATTTTCTTTTAGTACCGTCCATACAAGGAATTGAGGTCGCTGTCATATAACCTGTGCTCTGACTTGTTCCCAGTGTTTCTAATCTGACATTACCGGTGATGCATGTTGAT
This sequence comes from Epiblema foenella, assembly GCA_963556455.1. Classification (NCBI taxonomy): domain Eukaryota; kingdom Metazoa; phylum Arthropoda; class Insecta; order Lepidoptera; family Tortricidae; genus Epiblema; species Epiblema foenella. The sequence continues at coordinate 25,658,183 of OY747096.1, read as the reverse complement.
ATTCAACGTATCATGAAAAACTCGTAAATCACTCTTTTTTTATTGTAAAAGCAACCATGTCTGCCAAGATGTAATACGTTTTATGAAGTCCTTAATGGACAGCCAATTTTTGGTCAGTGTATTTCAACTCTTAAAAAATGCTGTGATATACGCAGGTATTGAATTCCTTCCTTACCTAATCCTCTTTTAGAGCTCATACTTTAAAGGTGTGTATGTTCTTCATACAAATAACTTTAAGTACACCTAAGACAAATAAAGAACACATAAAGGAAAGAAAACACTTTAATAGTTAAATACCCTATAAAAATTTGACTCAAAATACTCCAAGCGCCATATATAACTACAACGGTTACAATCTTTGATCATTTTAAGTCCCCGAGAACGAAATATCTTTAAAACATTTTCCTGTCGAACTCAACAGCAAACTCCGTAAAAAAGGGTAATTAATTCTTTTCATTCAACGTTTTAAATTCTCCCATTGTTTGAAGAAATTTAAAAACAGCACAGTGGGTTTCGCGTTGCAATTCGTGACAAAAAGTTAATACTGCAGTATTCTGATCAAACCCCGTTTGCGCCATTGAGCTTTTTTCTATACAATTAACAATAATAAGGGAATTATACTTTGAATCAGGTCCTGTTTCAAGTCCCATTCAACAGCCGTCGGTGTTTTTGTATGTGTACTGTTAAGGGGGAAGATTTATTGTTTGTACGGAGATTCGATGTATGTTACTCGTATCTGTACACTAAATAGATTGCTGCGTCTAGGATATAAATGTTATGCAAAACTATACATATTTGTTAGTATTATTATTTTTACCGTCAAAATTCTTTACATATTGTAATAGTCTAATGTTTGCTAACCAAATTACAAAATGTACAAGTGCACATTACGAGTACGCCAACTTTTTCTATTAAATGGATTTTTAATACATTTGAGCCTATTTAAAAAAAAACGTAATAGATGTCATGACATAAATTAATTGTGAATAATGGTGTTTTTTTCTGATCACAGAGATTATTTCAAGATAGGTCCTGTAGATTTCTGCCAACGACGGCGACGGAAAACAGAACGGTAAACTAGGAAACAGTAAAGTAATGTTACTCTTGCCTCTAAGACTGCCACCACTCATGACATTTAAAAATAATTTATTCAATTTATTAATTGACAAATGTTTTTTATACCTTGACAGACTTTTTCGCTGACCAATTTAATTGAATTCTTTTATATTATTGTAACGTTTAAATTGGCTTTTATTTGTATTTATTTTTAGTATTCATTACGATTTGAATATATACCCGGACATATTGGTTGTAATTTAAGCTTATTCTATTTGTATTTAAGCATTATAATTTTTAATATCACATTAAAATTTAAATTTGCATACCTACCGGCGAAACACATTGCCACACTGTACATCTTACACCACCATTCTGTAATAGGTCTATGTTTACAAATAAAACTTAAGGTACTTACTTACTTACTTGTCTGAAAGCTAGTCAGCATACATAATACATTGTTAATAATCAGTGAATAACCAAAGTGAGCTGCCAAAAGTTTTCAATAAATTTCTATGGACGTTTCGAAAGCTCACCCACAAGTATTCTACCCAGGCTTTGCTCGCGAAAGCACTAACTGAATCATTGTAATTGGGGAAAGTTTGCTACATTTGAATACAATGAGACACGCATATATGCGCATTACTATATCCATAATGTCCTACGTTCATATAAAAAGTTAATAAAATAGGTTCTTCTCGCCCGATCGGGAATGTATTCGCCATGAATTAAACATAGCCTAGCCTATTGGTTTCGCTGTTTTTATGCAACATTGTTATACAAGGCTTATAATGATATAGTTTAGTATACACGCGTGGGTGATGGATTGCACTCTGCCTACAAGTAATCTTGCGTGATATTGAAATAATGTACCTATTGCTATTAAAAAGTTGGTGTTATTACACAAGGTATAATTGTAATATTACTCACGATATCCAGTTACGTACGAGGAGTAGTTTACTATAACTTTTTCCGCAACGAACCTAGGTGTATCCGAACCATATTTTTGACTAATTTAAGTATAGAAATTATAATGTACGTTACAATAAAGAAGCGTATTTTTTTCCATACACGACGATACGAGTATTTACTGCTACCTGGCTACGTACGTACTGTATTATGTTATCTTTTTGTTATTTTTCATTGATAAGCAAAAACTTTAGAACAAAAAGTCCAACAAAATAGGTACACTACTGCACATGTTTTGGAATATTGAATACTGTCATGTTAACATGACTTGTAAAATGCTTATTTTTCCTGTAAATCCTATATTTTGTTCATCGGGGCGGCTTGTCAAACAAGACTCTGCCTCCTTATAGATTTATTTGCGGTCACCTTAAGAACACAAGTTCGCAAACAAATAGAACAAGTGCTCACGAGCCTTCTTTTGTTAGTTTTTCTCATTACTGGAAACTATATATTTAAAAGAAGATGGATTTCTCATTAGGGGATGTTATGTTAGCATAGTATTTGTAAGTCAATTTTATCCACCTGTGAAATGTTTTATTAAAATGTATACAGTTAGTACAGCACAAAGAATTGCCGCGTTCAAGGCAAAAAAAAAAAACACCTTACTATACATACCTACTTAATCGAACAAAAAAGCAGAAGCTACATCGTATTCATCGACTTGGTTTATGAATACAATTTTATTAATTTGGCTATAGGCTATGTTTAGCCATTTCAAAACATAAACTAGTGGTTCTGTGAGCTGTATACCTCGTTTTTTTTTTATTTTCCAAAACTGACGACAAAAAATCTAGATAATTATCGAGCCTGTTCACAAAATTTTACGAGAATCGGTTGAAAAATGCGACCTATCGAGGAGAACAACCGAAAATCGGCCAGACATCCCGACATACGAAAACATTTTTGTCAAAGATGAAATGAAGCCGGTGATCTTCATTTCACTAGGTCAAAAAGAATAATGAAAGTGAGACGAAATTTTAAAATACGAGGTTTTCTTTTATATCATAAGATTCTTTAAACCTAATATATAATACATAAATGCACCTCTATGCAAATCAAAATATAAATAATAAATAGTTTGAAATCGATCAATAAAAGGCACAATAAGTATTCATATATATGATAAGTCTGTCTCGCCCGGTGGGCTTGTCAACGGACTGATGGGATTACGGACAAAATTTGACAAATCTCTCACCAAGATGAATTGAGCCCACTGTGCATTTGTCATTGCCCCATTGTTTCGGAGACGATGCATGAACCACTGTTTGGTTACGACATATTCTCGAAAATAAGTCGTTTTCATTTATTCATCACTTTTTATATACGTAATAGACAAAAATAGTTAAAAAAAAATCAGTTTTCAATTTCATTGCCTTTAGGTAATATCTTTGACACAATCCAAACTGAAACCCCTGTTTTATTTATTCATTTATGTATTTTATTGTAGGTACGTTGTGTGGGAGCTGCTGGCGAATATGTAAGATATTAAAACACCGTTCGAATTATATTTCTACCAATTACATTTAAAGCAACTGGAAAATATCTGGTTCGTAAAATTAATAACAACTACTCGTACATAATCATGATATGTGTAGGTAGTTACTACTAATAGGGTAGAAAATATGTACTAAAATGTTCACGTATTAAGGCTTGCGACGTTTGGTAGCATACCATGGTTCTAAAATCCATGGAGTGGTTGTTTATTAAAATATTGTTTTCAAAGTCAATGTCAAAGTTAGAAATTCGATGTTACATTCGATATCATTTATGCGGTTTACACCCATTCTAATAGTGTTACTTCAAACCAAGCTTTCTGTATACAAGGCTATAGTGCTCCCAATACTCACATATGCTGCAGAGTCCTGGTGCCTGTGCAAGGGAGACATCAGGAAGCTTGACACCTTCCACATGCGTTGCTTGCGATGCATTCTTCGCATTAGGTGGCAGGGTCGTGTGAGCAACACGGACGTCTTACGTCGTTCTAACATGTTCGGCATGGAGGCTATTCTAATGAAAAGCCAGTTGGGATGGAGTGGCCACGTTAGTCGCATGACAGACTGCAGACTCCCAAAATCCGTGTCCTATTCTGAGCTTGCGGATGGGAAACGTAATCGTGGGGGGCAGTTTCTGCGATACAAAGACGTATTAAAACGCCATCTCAAAGCCTGTGATATTCCTGTTGAGCGCTGGGAGGACCTTGCATCGTTGAGACCGGAATGGCGTAATAGAATCCGAAATGGTGTAGCTTGTTTTGAAGAAGCTCGACTCGAACACCTGGACCATAAGCGCCATCTACGGAAGACTCGGCCCAAGCCCTCATATTAGTACACAAAAAATGATCAGGGGCAGTTATACTGCACACAGTGCAACCGAACATTTATATCCAAATTCGGTTTTGCGAGCCATATCCGTGCTTATCAGAGAAAGTACTATATATATGTGTTATTAATTGTATCCATACAGTAATAAAACAACTGAAAATATAGTTCTGGTTCCAGTGGTACGGTTTATCTCATACGTATCAAACTAAGGCGCCCCGTCCACTAATGCACTTCCGTGAGAAGAGACACAATGGTGAGAATCATAATTGCGCCTCATATCATTATTGTACTTTCAACGAAGATTAAGGTGATTATCTTTGGGAATATATTACCGTGCTGCATGCGATACGAAACCAAACTCATTTAGAATTAAATATGAAACAATTACTAGGCTTCAGATTGGCTAATTTTTATGTATTTTTTAATAGAGCAGGACAGTTTTATACATATACAGTGCAGTTTCAGTTAATGACCCCCACGCGGGCATTAATTGAAATGATAATAATAATTATGTTCGATTAGCAATTATTTCCATGTACCATTAGCAAATCATAATTATGTGAATTAACTGCAAAATTAAATTTTCTAACTCCGCGCCTACAATGCTACTAGGTGCGCTGCTTAAGATAACGTTGTAGTATAATAAACAGAACATTCAGATCTGTCATATTGTACTGCTTTGTCAATTTACATTGCTGTACATTGCGGGTAAATTAAATTTTGTTACAAATTAAGTGAAGTCGAAATTTTAGTTTTATAATAAAATTAAGCGCATGGTTAGGTTAAGAAAGTACGTTTAATTATCCTACTTAAAAAAAAGCCCGGATGCCGGTACCACACTGTATAATTACTAACATTCTTAATTTCCTCAATCAAATATTGGTGCTTACGCACGTCACTAACACTTAAAAAAATACTAGAGTACAAAAATAAACAAAGTATATTTTTTGCGAATGAATGGTTCAAACGCTATTACATCATTTTGCCATATAATAACTTCTTTCAATCTGACAAGGAGCTCAATAATAGAAACTTAAAATATCGTTTGATAAGACAGAGTGTGCTTGACTGCTTGCCAAATGCTTTTATTAGGAATATACCTAAATAAAAAAACATCAGCATCTTCAGATTGTTAACATTGCCGCGAATGATATCCGGATACCTATATTTTATGATTTACACGAATTCTCAAAAACTGCTGAATGGAAGTAGCCCTTTTTGGGGTTACATAGAAAATGTCAAACCTAATTCACATGCAACCACAAAACGGACTTGCTCAACGAAGCGCAATAACATTTGGGGTAAACTTGACATAAAAAGGATTCGATAAAAACCCAGCCATTCTAAAACTCACTTTTTGATATACATAGTTTCCAAATTATCATTACAATACACATGCATAAAATTTTATTGTTATGGGCATGAGGTTGCTCAGATACTGAACCTTTAGAAACTCATGTTTTTGTAAATATACATATTTCCAAAAATATTAGCGTGAACTTAGATTAGAGTAGAGAAAAAATATTTCATAGATTTTGAAAGCAATAACATTAAAGTGGTGTGCAACTCCTATCCTGTTATTGAGTCATACCAAATACTAAGCTCGGCAGTAATAGGATTTCATTTGAAAACAAGTTGTTATGCCTTCGGAAACATCCCCATAGTAAATGAATATTTATGCACCACAGGACAAAGTTTGAACCAGCGCACCGCTTGTCCTCTTTTGAACAAATAAGTTGAGAACAAGACAAAACCGTCCGCTTCGGTAAACATTTTGTGTGCAGAGGCTGCTACCCTCGGGGCATGAGGCTTTTAGATTATGCTATGGCATCTTGCTCATGTATTTTTCAGTACCATTGGTCATAATAATGTGTACTGAACACAGTAGCCGAGCGTATAAGGCACGCAAATTCCAATCTGAAGGTAAGTATAAGTTCTATCCTCGGCTCACAGCAATAGCAATGGGTTTTAAAAAAGAAATTTATGTAGATACCACATGTCATTTAATATTCAGGAGTAGTCTAGTAAAGTAGCAGTAGTAAACCTATCTACTCCGATCTCAACAAGGTTTTTAATTTTATCGGAGTTATAAATCCAACTGGGGTGGGCTGCTTTCAATAAACTGGACAACTTACTTAAATCCACCGATGCGACAATGCCTGAAGACTCGCCTCTATAACCCATGTGTCCTGCCCACCATGACGTACGGTGCCGAGACATGGACGCTTACAAATGAGGCTGTACATGAAATCCGAGTAGAACAGAGAGCCCCGGAGCGCCATGCTCAGCATTAGACTGCACCGGGCGAGGAATGCCGAAATCCGACGCCGTACAAAAGTGTGTGACGTCAGAGATGTCATTACGAAACAAATCGAATTGGGCAGGACACCTTGCCAGGCAGAGTGATGGCAGGTGGACCAAAATAGTGTCAAATTGGTGGTCACTTAGTGATAAAAAGAGCGTCGGGCGTCCACCGGCTCGATGGGTGGACGATATTAGGGATCTATCTCATTAGATCCATTCAGTAGATCCACTGTGGATCTAATGAGATTTTTTTTTACCGCTAGATACATTGCAATTCATAATGGATCTATTGGGATGTTTTCTTTCATTAGATACATTTTAGCCGGGGTCTGTAAGGAATGGATCTAGTGAGAGTTTATTTCTCATTAGATTGAAATCTAGAATGGATCTAGTAAGAAGTTAACAAAAGCTTTTTATTATTTATCATTGCATTAATATTTTTTTTGTTTTTATTTTTTATTTTATTCCTATTTTAATCTACTATATTACTGAATAAAATAATAAATTAATGAGAAAGATTGGATGTGTAGACATTAATTCTTCAATCACACTAGACAGTCGATGTACCTACAGTTTAGATTAAAATATATGCAAACCTACCCAAATAATAATAATAATAATAGTGCATGGCAGAGATAGTATCCGCTAGGTGTACACATCCCAATACATTATCGTATCTCAAAGGGGCCTCTTCGTGTTGGATCTGTATCCCCATGAACGCCTTCCAAAAGGACCGGACATTGTGCCGTGATATCCCAAAGGAGAGAAACAAATAATAATAATAGTAGGCGTAGGGATGTGACGACCCCATCGCCCACTGGTTTTCCAGTGCAATCAGTCAACGTAAGGCGGCTTGTGGCGAGCTGTTAGGGAGTAGCGGCCCTACGTACCTGAGTGCTCCTGGGGGTGGCCTGTGTGGTTGGTGGGACAGGCCCCCCCGCCTCTGGCTTGCCTTAACCGGCCGTCCAGAGTGGAGTCGCAAGAGCTGATGCTCGAGGGTGGATGTGGTCACCTAAGTGGCGAGTTGGCTATATGTTTAAAGTCCAGTGCCACCTCTCCACCCCTAGCTCTCTGACCGGTGTTGCCCATCTAGCAGAGAGCGAGTCACCGTCTGCCGGAAATAAATATCTGAGACAGTTTTATTAGGCAGGCGTCCGTTGTCTCACGCAATAGCCCAGCCATTAATTCATCATTTTCACTCAATAACCCAGTTCATTTAGGCTCCATCAACCAGAAATAGTCCCTGTACACCCTGGCGGGTGCTGTCTCTGTGTGCGTCCCATGACACGGGCAGGGACAGTATCCGCTCGGTGTATCCCTTGCATTTCATTAAAGTGTCAAAAGGGCCTCTACGTGTTGGCTATGTGGTACTCGTTTGGTACTTCGGTGCCTCGGTACTTCGGCTCCGCGCACGCCTCCCAAAGGTCCGGGATACCATTGTCCCGTGAACGGGAAAGACATACAAATAATAATAATAAAATCTTTATTTCGGACTTTGTTTCCATATCGTGTTAGTACAGCTTACACCTACGTATTAGTATTAAATTAAATTAAATTAAATACCAACACTTTAATCAAATACCTACACTTTTTTTATTAATATTTTTTTCTCTAAAATTATTTGAACTCAATTTTATATTGCATAAAAGATAAAATGTAATGAAGTTTGATCACTTCGTACTCTCTACTTTGCTTTTTCATTTATGATTCTTACCCACAGTATAAATGTACACTGTAAAAAAGGACCTCCCGTAGGATCGTGAAAATGATAAAATCACAGATTTCACCCACTGAAATTAAGGCGTTTCCATTTATTTGGAATTTAGGAAGAATAAATTGAACAATCGGGTAGAATAGATCTTATGAGAAATACTTCTTAACAGATCCTTTATTAATAATAGGAATGGATCGAATGAGAAATAAATTGTCACTAGATCTATAATGTATCTCGGGAAACAGATCTAGTGGGAATAAATGCTTACTAGATCCACAGTCTTCAGAAATAATAGATCTAATGAGAAATAACTCTCACTAGATCTATAATGTATCTCGGGCAATAGATCTAGTGGGAATACATGCTTACTAGATCCACAGTCTTCAGAAATAATAGATCTAATGAGAAATAACTCTCACTAGATCTCTGACAAATTGCAATTCAGTAGATACAATGAGAAAAACACTGTCACTAGATCCATCATGTATGTCACAAAAACGATCTAGTGAGAATAAACTCTTACTAGATCCTGTAATGAGAAACTAGATCCTAGATCTGCAATTCTATAATAAGATTTATAGAAAATCTCTAACACATAGGGACAGCATAGGAATTACAAGCTTTGTATGAATTTGGTTGAATGCTTCATAATTTTAATTAATTATAATAAGTTTTTTCGGTAGTTGTTTGATCGGCTCACAAGGAAACGAGCCCGAGCGACGGACACAAATAGATGTCCTTGCCTTTTGCTTACTTCTGTTTAAATAATATACAATAAAGAATAATACACTTCTTTTTAATCCTAGCTAGTATAATGGCCGGATTTAGACTACCTAATTAATCAGGTAAGAAGGATTTCAAATATTGAATATAAAAGTCGATTAGAGTAGACCTACTGTAAATAGGATATGTATTTTATTCTTAACTGCAAGTAACATTATGTCTACTAAAAGTACCATTCAAATAACCGTGGGATATTTTCTACTAAAATAATAATCTAGTCAAGGGCTCAGATTATTAAGTTATTTTCCACTTTTCGCTTCTTAAAAAATGTTAACTTCTGTATGCGCTCCTTAATCAATATTAACTTATTTATTCAACGGGTATCAACCGAGCCGTATACTAAGAGCCGACCATTTTTTATGTTATATAACTTGTGTATTACATGAAAATTATACTATATTATGGTTATAATAAATATTTGAAAATTACATATACAAAACGTTTATTATATAAAATAAGTGACTAAATAGTTTGCAATAATATAAAGTGTTATTATACTGAATGCAAATATATAATTTATTTTTATACCCCACACTTTTTACACACCCTTGGGTTCAAACCTCGGCTGGGATTATTCCCAAAAAAACTTATGTACGACCCTCTCGGTTTTAAAATAAACTTATGTACGAAATATCATCTGATATTTAGCAGTAAAATTGTGACTAAATATTTAATGGATCTGGGACAATAGATCTATTGGAAATAAAAATCTCGTAAGATCCATTGTCGTTGATCTAATGATAATAAATTCTCATAAGATCCACGCTTGGTTAGTAAATGTATCTAGAGAGGATAAATTTCTCATCTGATCTATTTTATATAATCTAATGAGAAATAAACTCTCACTAGATCCATTCCTCACAGCCCCCGGCTAAAATGTATCTAATGAAAGAAAACATCCCAATAGATCCATTATGAATTGCAATGTATCTAGCGGTAAAAAAAATCTCATTAGATCCACAGTGCATCTACTGAATGGATCTAATGAGATAGATTCGATATTAGGAAGATCACGGGTCACTCTTGGATAAGACTGGCTTAGGACCGGGACGATTAGCGTACTCGAAGAGAAGCCTATGCTCAGCGGTGGGCGATTACAGGCTAAAAATGATAAATATAAAGGTCAGCGAACTCAGCGAATCGCGCAATATTATATTAACATGAATTACCCTCAAATACAACGCATGTTCTAGTAAAACATATTTCATTGAATAGAATGTAAATTACTAAATTGTGAATATATCATGTAAGTCCATAATATTAGACTAAAACAACAAAAAGAACACAGCACTTTTAAAAAATAACAATACCTCTTCAAAAATGCGCTGAACACACAACCTTACATTGCGGTCTAAGTGAGTTTCGTAAGTGTGATTGCGTTAATAAACAAACAAAACTAAACGTAACATATTTACCTTGTAGCTTGATAAGGCTAAGCCACAAAGAGTAGCGGACACAGACTTAATTTAATGGCTTTCCATACAATTGACGCAATCTCAATGTGGTCGGGGAAAAGATAAAGTATGTCCATAGTTTTGAATGATGTAAAACGTAGAATTACATATTTTGATTAAAAAAACTGTATATATGTATTCTTCAAAAACGGACTGGCTTCTTTGACTGGTTATAATTTAATACGCTATCATCTTATGACAGATACCATAAAATTTTAAGATTACGTTACATACGAAGTGATGTCACTCATCTTGAGATTATAGCACAGAATAAGTAATAGTATTATAGTACTGTCCCTTAATTGTTTGCTACACAGATTACTCAATAATTTGTTTTCTTCTTTTTCGCTACACTACTACACGCTCAATTAAATTACAAAGAAAAAATATATATATTCTTTACATTTTCAATAAAAGCTTTGACTTCATTCTCTCGTCCGAAACTTATAAAAACTCGTGCCCAAAGTAATTAAATTAATCATAATGGCTCAATTCCCATTTTGTACAAGTTAGATAAAGAAAACTTTCGAGACTGAAAAAATAAAACAAAAAGTAATTGGTTTTTATAACTTAGGTAAATTGCCGGAATTTATCTTTAAGCTTCTTTGTTACAAAGATCTTTATTATCAAATACTAAATCAAAAAGCAAATTCGTGTCGTTTTTTACTATAAACACATGATTACAAAAACGGCTGCCTTTGAGCGGTTCATATGTTCTGCATATATGTTTAATATAATTCTCTATCTGAATCAATCTATGAAAAATAAGAGTAACTTGTAGTCGTGATACCCTGCACAGATATCTCCGAAGATAATCAGCCTTCACTTCCAGATTTATGGAAAATCTTTACAACGGCACTGACAAAAGCATCATCAATGTACGATTTCTAATGTACGGAATGTACCCCCTTTCAATCATTGAAGTCACTAGGGTACGGTAACAGTAGAATGGAGGGCAATACAGCCCGACACAGGTCAGAAGTTCTGCTGTGGGCAGTTCATTGCATGAAAACAGCAAAAAGCTCCCTAACGTATTGGACGGAATGGCGAGAAACTATTAGACGAGCAATTAGCGGGTCAAACCTCATACCGACCACTAATATTTTTTTAAAAGATAAACAAAGAAGAAAACTCTTTAACAAAAGAGGAAGGGTTGAATTATAGACATCACTTTCATAACATTATATATAGGCTAGGGGGATGATTGCCCCAGGATCCGTTCCGAACGAACCTACTAGTTTTACGTAAGCGATTGTCGTCTGATTATCTAACGAAGAGGGAAAACTATAGCTTGTTGGGATTAGACCGATATTCTCATGATGGTTTCCTTCTCTGAAAAGCTCCTGTTAAATATCAAATGAACAAAATGACACATGTAGTACAAATTTTGCAATAGTAAACTTGCTGTGTTCAGGTGGGATGAGCACGTGGGCAGATGCTAATTCACCGTTACGACATCGTAATATCACAATGAATTATTGCCGCGTCATCGTCCATTAGCAATAGTTAGCTTTATTTACCGATGACAGCAAAGGTGTGACTGGTGTGAGGTCTAATATATATTAGAGGCAAGATTGACTCACTTAACATAATACAAAACCATCCGGTGATTTTAACAATAAGGCCGCGGTATGGATGCGAGCGATGAGCGGGCGTTCATAGATTGAACTCGATCAAATGTATAGCGGCCGCTCGTCTCCCCGCTGCCCGCTGGCCGTCAGCCAGAGGCTTAAGAAGCGATAAGCGATTCACCGCAGTGAGCCTCCGCTTTATACATGTGCGTATATTACATTGCTATTTGCTAAGAATTAAAAAACACAAAAGCAGTATAATAAATATGTTAGTATTCATGAAGCGCCAATATTAAATCAGTAACACCTGAATGACAAAAAAAAACATTGTTTTTATGTGTTAAAGGTAAATGGGAACAATTTTACACCTAGGTACCTTTTAAGAACTAACGAGACGGCAAAATAACAAAAGGTGACTTCTTTGGGAATTCATAGGGATACTTATGTGACTTTCATCAAAATCAGTCAATTAGGTAACGGAATCGCGGCCCTATAATATAAACGCGATATGATATGAGAAAGCGCGACGCAACCATGATCAACCATCCCACTCGCGAAGGGCCATGAAACAAAATTACGTCATACCATCAAGAGAAAACTTATTAAATTGTATCTACTTAGCTTTAGCGAATAAGATTACCGGGTAAAAGAACAACAGTGTCGAAGGAAGTACGTACGTATTTTTTCAGGCGTATAGGTGTGTAAGGTTTTATTTCTGTCATGTCAACAAAAGTTTATCTGTTCTAGGCCCTAGAACATAAAATTTGTCATTAATATCAGCTGCTGGAACACCATGCTGCGCTCCAAAACACGCATAACTGATGTAGGCGAAAAAACTGCTAGGCTCAAGTGGGACTGGGCCGGTCACGTCTGTCGCATGCACCCGGACAGGTGGGCTAATATAGCTACAAAGTGGATGTCACAAGAGCGACGCAAACGAGGCCGGCCTAAACGGAGATGGCGGGATGACTTAGACGCCTTTCTTGCCAACTGGCAGGAGGAGGCGCTGATGCGGCAGTCATGGGATTCATGGGGAGAGGCCTTTGCCCAGCAGTGGGACACCCATATAGGCTAAGAAAAAAAAAATCAGCTGAATCATATCCTCATCTGTTCTGTCACTTCTCTACAAATGTTTGCATAAAGCGCGGGTGTTAGATGCCTTATGGTTTCACAGAGATAACGCAATCATCATACGGCGATGGTCAATTTAGATTATATCAGCGTAGACAAAATTCTCAACGGCTGTCAGTCTTTAAGCACCTCTCCTTTTGTCTATTTACGGCAAAAATATGCGAAAGTGCCATGTGTAAAGGTTCTAGTGCCAATAAAATGCCTCTTTAAGTTAGCATAAGTTAGCCATAAACTCACGCGCCGCTGTCACTTTCCTCTGTTTTAAGGCATCTTTATGGCGTTTAAATTATGGCTTAGTGCAGAAAGCAGAACTTTATAAACTTTGGTGACAGTAGGAAGTTTTTACCTTTACGAGTTAAATAAGATTTTAGTAGGCTGAAGCCGGGTCGAAAGGAATCTATATATGTATATATATATATAAATTGGGTATTTGAAACTTGTTAAAATTTATACCTCAGAGTGAATATATGAATAGAAAACCATCAAATTATGACAATAAATAGTAAATTTCACAAATTAATCAAAATCATAAAAATTATGACTTTTTTTATATATAACGCCGGTGGCAAACAAGCGTACGATACACCTGATGGTAAGCGGCCACCACAGCCTATAGACGCCCGCAACTCCAAAGGAGTCTCGTACGCGTTGCCGACCCTTTATGAAATTTGAGTATTCACTGCTGCTGCTGCCGCTGCTGTTCTACTTATGTATTCGCAAATTGTTGTATTTTTTTGGTTATAATAGTCCAAATGCAAATTAAAAGTTACCAACAGAATTCTCATGTTTCAACAAAAAATAAATTGTATGGCAACAATGTCCTTAAACGCAAAATTTCACGTTTTAAATGACAAATTACTCGTTTTGCCAAATAACGGGATTACAAGGCCATTACACTGTGACGTCACATTTCACTGCCAGTATGGAGCTTATCAGTATGGAGCGTTTTCAGTGCTCGTCAACTATGGCTGTAATTTACCTCTCGTTGTCGTCTTTTGCGTTGCTCTAATTGTAGATGGTCCCGTACAAACATTTGATCGTCTCTAAAAACTGGTTCGAATGGCACCATACAATTTTTTTAGTCAAATAGCCAATTATACTATGTAGACATATTTCATTTATACATATACATGTTGGTATATTTCACTGTGTTGCTTATAGACATTTTCGATGTTGACTGTACGTATAGCGTATTTCACAGTCAACCTAACTTTTGTGCACCAATGGCATAATGTCCCACTGAGGCTATGTAGTTCCATAGTCGTTCGATAAAGTAAGGTGTGCCAAACTCATCAATCTTATCTTTTGGTCGAAATACTACAAAGATTTTAGACAGAACGCATGTAGAACTCTTAAAATAACAATTAGTGACTAAAATAGGTAATAGAGTCTCTAAATCTAATGTCACCACTAAACATTTCATCTCCTAAGTAGTAGAATTTTAAACAGAACATAAAATCAAGATCTCGGATAGAACTAGTCACGGGGACTCGTAAAAATGTCCCAACGCCATGGTTTATGTGCTGCACCTCCTATGCGGAGACCATGAATTTGTATGAGTAGCGAATAAGGCTGTGGTGTAAGCTATTTACCAGGCCAGGATTTGGTCCTCTTCGTTTTGTGTATGGGAGTTTAAACTAAGAGTTTATACTACGAAGTTATTGCAGTTGACATTTGACAATAACAGACTTCCTTTGTACCTTGGAGATTTGAAAGATCAGTTCTCCCCTAACACGTCACTTCAATGTCTAAATCCATTCAGCCCAGTTGCAGTGTATATATTTATTACCTTTTATGGTTATCCTTCATATAAATATTTAGATGATATTTTAAATGAGAAATGTTTGAGTTTGCAAAGGTACCTATTACATACAAGATACATTTACGCCCGCCTTCATGGCTTGCATGGGAGTACGAGTGACAGTGCTGCAGCAATATAGCTGTTACAGCTCATTGTATGAATGAGATTCTATACAGAAACTGCAACCACATCGCTACCCGCTCCGTTTATCTTAAGGCGTCACCCAGTCCACTTCCCGTCCATTGCAACAAATGCCTTGTTTTCTCGTGAATATGTTTTTATGACGTACTTTACGCACTCTCTATGCAAAATTGAATTCTGAGTGCCACTTTGCACCTTTTTACTGTTCGTCACGGCAATAGTTTACTGTTAAATCTATCTTAATGCGACGGTGCTGTTTAAAATACGATGACAAATTGCTGCACTTTACTTGTTTAAATAATATTTACATACCTGTATAGGTACTGACTGTGAAGTCCTTTTAATACAAATAGGGATTTTATAAAGTAGAAAATAAGGTCCGTACTCACTTTTCCTCCTGTATTGCTAATTAATATTACAATTGCGAAATGCTTAAAGATATTTGTCGAATGAAACTTTTCGGTCGGTAATAAAGCTTATAATACCAGAATAAGATATATTTAGACTATAGGAATTATTTGTATGAAGTCCGGAATAGAAGTATAGGTAGTAATTCTTATATCCTAACTTTTATTTAGAGATTTATAGATAAATAATTGCTATTAAATTATCCTAGGCGCATATAAATACTTCGATCCCTCTTGCATTGCACCATATGCTATGTCCTCCGGGGGCCTCAAACTATATATACCTATACCATATTTCATCTTATTCCGTTCGACGGTTTAAAGGCTTGGCAAACAGGCAGAGAAGACATGGATTTTACGGAAAAGTTAAATGTAAAGCTTTGCTGTCAATGACAGGGATCTGTGGATATGATGTTCATGTTCTTGTCTTTTGAAGTCAGCTTAAGTTTAAATCCAACATTTAACAAGGGTATTAAAAGTCCCCTCCTCAGTTAGCATTAAAAATATTAGAACTTAAATTCATAAGAAAGAAAATAATTTATTTTTTAAAAAGCATTACACAAATTAGAACATACATGTTCGATTCGATGTTTAAAGCATCATTCATCCTAATTTAAGTGCTTTAAGTCTTTCCATTGACATCCATACCAAGGTATGAAGTAAGGTAAAATACCTGCTGATCGACACCTGGAAATAACACTCACTGTGACCGCCAAACATAAGTTCTTATTTTGGTAGATAAATTATGTTTAAGACATTATCTTAATCCAACGATTTTCTCTGATGTAAATTGTTTATGGTCCCGATATGCCACCTAATTACCGAATTATACAGTTGAGCTGAGTATATAATCTGCCATAACGTAGAATTCATCAACTCAAGCTTTACCCTCGAAGTAACATATGTGTCAGTAAAACATACGCATCCTACAAACATGCATTACGAACCGTACGAGTAAATTACCTGAATAAGCTAATATCACCAGGCGAACTCACTCTAAATCACCCTACGGACCATACATATTCACCCAGTACGGAATATACATATTCACCTCCTAATTCAACATACACGCAAGAACATCTGGCAATTCGTAAAAGTCCAAATAAACTTCTGTGTCCAGTTTATGCCACTTGGGTCTCGTACTCGTATTTACAAACATACTGAATTATTATAATCGAGTGTATCTAAGTAGATGTGAATGATGTGATGATGTGTACGACTTGCTATTGTCTTTTTGGATACGTATTTAACTTAATATAAACAAACCAAAACCTACGTCACTCAGCCAATTATATAGGTTTTTATTACATTTCGTTATATACCTGTCCAAATAGAGTATACCCAGTCACAATATTAGTACGCCTCCTCGGAATGCTACCTACGTCCGTATGCTGAGTTTCATTATGACGTCACGCGGCGAGGTGCTAGGTTGTTGTGACCCGCAGGCGAAACACGTAATAATATTATAAACGTGAAAGTTTGTGCGGATGGATGTACGTTCCGCTTAATCACAAAAACTACTGAACGGATCTCTATGAAACTTTCCAGTATTGTAGCTTAGACATCAGAATAGGACATAGGCTACCTTTTAACCGCGGGTAACACCGCAGGGCGCTGCTAGTAATATTATAAACGTGAAAGTTTGTGCGGATGGATGTACGTTCCGCTTAATCTCAAAAACTACTGAACGGATCTCTATGAAACTTTCCAGTATTGTATCTTAGACATCAGAATAGGACATAGGCTATAATTTATTTCAAAATTCATCCCCTGAGGGAGTAAAAAGGGGGTGGCATTTTAGTATGGAAAATAAAATTTTCTTTAAGATAGAGACTTCAAACCCCCTTAATAGACTAACCATTAACACTAAAGAAAATAGTTACAAGCGTTTTTCGAAATTCGCCCTCTAAAGGGGTGAAACGGGGGTTGAAAGTTTGTATGGGGAGCAATTTTTTTTAACGAGGAGCTTGAAACTTCGTTTGTAGACCTAGCATTAAATATTAAGAAAACTAATTTCAGCGTTTTTTGAAATTCACCCTCTGAAGGGGTGAAAGGGGGTTGAAACATTGTATGGACAACCTGAGTTTTTTAAAGTAAGTGACTTCATACTTGGCGAGTAGACTTTCAGTTAAAATAGATTAAAAAACTGCACTACCCGTGCAAAATCGTGGCGGGTTACAAATATTAAAGTATGTCTGTCTGTCTGTTACCACTTACTTTTGAACCACTGAACCGATTTAGATGAAATTTGGTATGGATATAGTTTGAGTCCCAGGGATGGACGTAGTATCTTTATATATATATAAAAGAAGAAGTCCTGACTGACTGACTGACACATCAACGCACAGCCTAAACTACTAATGCTAAAAAGTTAATGTTTACACAGTCGGTTACATTTATAACGTAGGCTAGGGATAAGAAAGGATTACTCGAAATTCATCCCCTAAGGGGGTAAAACAAGGGATTAAAGTTGTTATGGGGAAAGTATTTTTTTGGACTTAGAAACTTGAAATTTCGTATATAGATTCTCTGATTAAATATAACAAAATAAAATTCTGTGTTTTTCTAAATTGCTCCCCTAAAGGGGTGAAACGGGGTGTACGGAAAGCAAATCTTTTTTGAAGTTAGAGATTTGAAACTTCGTAAATAGACTCCATATTTAAATATAACAAAACATATTTCAGCGTTTTTCGAAATTGCTCCTCTAAAGGGGTGAAAAGGGGGTTCCAAGTTTGTACGGGGAGCAAAATTTTTTTTAAGTGAGAGATTTGAAACTTCGTAAATAGACTCCATGTTTAAATGCAACAAAACATATTTCAGCGTTTTTCGAAATTGCTCCCCTAAAGGGGTGAAAAGGGGGGGTTCCAAATTTGTACGGGGAGCATATCTTTACTTTTCTTAAAAATCGATATGGGTGTCATCTTTGAGGTTCCTCGGGGTGCCGATTACGAAAATGACATCCGTTTACAAATCCAAGATGGCAGACATTTATTTTTCTTAAAAATCGATATGGGTGTTATCTTTGTGGTTTCTCGGGGTGCCGATTACGAAAATGACTTCCATTTTCAAATCCAAGGTGGCGGACATACATTTTTCTTTTGAGTAATTTTTCACAAATGATTACTAGCATCAGACAACTAACAGAAACAAATAAAACTCATATATATCTTTGTTACCATCTAAAATCTACGCGGACGAAAACGCGGGCGGCCGCCAGTACATTTATACTTCAAAATTGACAGTAAAATCTATCGACCGTTAGTACATAAAGTTACGTGATTCGCCTGTTGACAGTTAAAATTTGACATTCAAATCTAACTAACGGTGACAGAGAACTACTTAACCTCTTGTCTGTGTCTGATAAGGATCAGTACAATCGAAAATTAACTCTGTTCCTTTTTGTCATAGAGTTAATTTTTGATTGTACTGATCCTTATCAGACACAGGCAAGAGGTTAACAAGGCTTTTTATTAGGCGCGTTCTGCGTTTAGTTTGTAGGCCTTTTATTATTTGTAATTTAGAATTGATGTCTTATCATTTAAAAATATATAGGTATGAGTAAATATACAATACGACATATTTTCTTATTTTTGGATAACAGTGCAATTTTAGCATGAAATAACAGTTGTAATATTAATTTAAATTATTTGCCACTAGCAAACAGTAGTACTAAAGTTACGTGATTTCCCCGCGGATCCATTTGTTTCCACCGATGATAATCATACGAGTAAGTTACTTAAATGAGAATCTTGGCCCCAATTTAAGATGCCCTAAGATGCTCGCAAAATAGAGGCACTTACTGATGCTAATAAATAAACGCATTGTGGAGAAGGTTTTCTAAGCTATTAACAGCTCGCATGGTCTCAATCTGAAAGAGGTATTTAATGCCATAAGCCGTAAAATATTTACTAGAGCCAAGAGGAACACAGTCTCGTATAACCATACTTCACCCAGAAATATGAACTCTTGGCTGTTTAATGCTTCGACCGCGAGTATCGGCGTAAAGATTTACGCGTAGGGTGCCGATTCAGTGCTTTATGACAAGGACGTTTCCTATTAAAGTAATCGTGTGAAAATTATTATATATAGTATCTACCTATTTTCGGAACTTTACAAATACTGATAAATTGCACTAATCTTATCAATTACGTGATTATCAGGCAAATGTAATAAATTGTAGTATTTCCCTTAATTTAGTATTTAGATATAGGTTTTTAATTTAGAATATTTTCTTCTACTCGTATTAACTAGTTCATTTTATTTTATAACCGACATTTTTTTACTACCCTCAATTTCTATCCCTGCAGCCTCTTCCATTACGATGTTCTCAAATTTTATATAGATTATTATCATGAAGAGCATCTTATCCACCAATCTGTGTTGACTAAAAAAATACCCTTCTAATATACAAAAAGTTTTGTCAAGCTGCGTAAATCCAAATGTTTCAATATTTGACAGTGTGCCAGCGAAATAATCTTTCATATTTTGGTCATTTTATTATGCCCCGAACTGATTATAATAAATAAAACATTGCTTTTGTTTAATTTTCCTCAAGTAGCACGATAAATAAATTCTAAATACGTAGTTTGTGGCATTGTTTACAAAAATAAACACGCTACGTAATGCAGTCGCCCCCTTTCATACCTGTGATGACACATTCATTCACCGATCTCAGAAATCTTGAAACTGATAACCAATGTATGAGTCACATATAACTACTGTTTTACAGAATTGAAAAGACGCAAGTGCCATACAATATGTATCAATTTAAGACTTTTTGTTAAGCTACTTGACTAGCGATAATGATTGATGGCTATCGTGCCGAGTTATTTAGCACTGGTTTATTTCGCACGGTATATGAGTAACCGGTACTCAAAATTGTAGTTTCCGTGGCCTTACAATATGTTTGTAATAAGGTAAGACACATAATTAACTCAGTCCGACCCAGGTCGGGCATAGCTGAGTTTCTTGCTAGACTCTTCTCAGCTAGGCTAGGTTTAGTGAACCAGCGACAAAACTCCCAGTAGCTCGATTCCTCTCACACCTCAGATTCGGTAGAAACTGCTCAACCAATCTCACTGGAGCGCAAAATCTTAGAGCATTCCAATATTTCAAACCACACACGTGGTCGTGTCACTCGTGTCGGAGGTTTTTCCCAGGCTACTCTCCAACCGTGCTCTCCTATCGCTTTATTGGGCCCCGCCTATAAAGCCATAGTCAAGTTTCTCAAAAAAAACATAATTATTATTTGCTGTATTACATTTGCTGTACGGCGACGCCCACTAGAAATAAAATTGTGTATGAGATCTTCGCACCTAGTTGTATTCAATAATAATTTTAATAATTTTTGTAATTTTTGTAATTGGAGGGTTGTCGACATTATGTAAGTTGGATAAACTTACCTAATGATATAACTACAAAACCCTGTGGCATCTAGACAAGATATAAAAAAATTGTGTAAGTTGTCCTTGAAATGAAACCCTCAATATATCTACGTACAATACAACACAAAATACTTACTATTTAAATGATACATTCTTTTCTTGTAGGAGGTAGTTACCTAACTTAATTCTATTATTTTGATGCAACTACAAAATGAACTCTCTGTAAAAGTGATAGGGTTGAACATAGGTTAATTATCGACATATGCCGCCCTGCTCAAATATGTGTACAAATAATAACATATTGAATGACAGTCGCTGATAAGGAGAGCTCTAAATATTTCACTTAATTTTTAAAGTCATTCGGACGTTAAGAAACGTGAATGTAGCAAACTTGGAGAAGGTATGAATAAATGTACTTATTTTATTCCCGGTTGAGGCGCAGTTTAATATTATAATTAGTTATATGATCGATGTTTTAAATGTCATAAATAGCGACTGAGACACATTTTACACCACCGGAGCATTCTAACCTACACTTTTACTGGCTTTTGACCTACAACAAAAGCTAATATTGTCAATATTTAATATTTGGAATTTAGGGCAATGTTATTAAGTGTTTATTTAATGACCGAAATTACCAATATTGAATACATTCTACAAACATATAAATAAAACAATATGAAGTGAGTATAGTGAGTGAAAAGGGGGGATTCCTCGTTCCTGTTACTACCCGGCTCAAGGGTCCCTAGTATACTGGCGGAGGTCCCTCGTTATATGGCCGGGGATAACCTTTGCACCAGGTACTCACCAGAACGAGGATCGCCTCCCTGATCTCTTAAGCGACGAGCCGGAGTTACGCTTTGACCTCGGCACACCACCAGTCTCCACGGCTATCGAGACGAATTCATATGTATACTGGCTCCAAGTTGCTGTACTTGGCGTGCTTGAGATTGGTTGCGTTCCAGAGTACGCTGCGACCTCTCACGCATAGAACCAGTGTGAGTCCATCCGGTCTCTTGCCGTCAGTACGGCCCTGTTGCCCCAAGACACATGGTAGTATATTTGCCGAAACCAAGGCGCGCCGTACGTTATCGTTGATAGCGCGATGTCGTGGGAATCTTCCGGCGAAGCGTCGGCAGCTTAAGCCATGATGACCGTTGGCCCCTATATTGCAGCTCCGCAAAAACAGGCGTGAAGCTCGCAGACTTGATACCTGAGTCTCAGGGCCGCCCCTAACCTGAGGTTGACATTATCGAGGAGTGTGCCGAGATGTGGAGACGATAGAGCATGCAGCCATCAGGCCCCTGACTCAGGAGTCATAGCGGCTTTGAGGCGGCTATACCTCATAGCCGCTATGACGCATTGTTGCCTGTGTGTTTTTACAAATAATGGAATACCGAAATACCATTGGCGTTGGATTTTCGGGTTATTCGGTAATTCACCGCTTGGACATCGGGCTGACCACCCTGTAAAGGCATCGTCTAAGATTGGAATAATAACATTGTCACCATCAAATGAGAAGATCTGAATGACAAGGTCGTTTGTAGGGTGAGCTGAAGCGATTAGTACCTATTTATTTTTTTAATAAGGTAAAACAGTCATATTTATTTGCTTAGAGCCCTGGTCGTTATCTACCTTTCTCGCACTACACAAAACTGAAAGAGATGAAACATAGTAATTCGAACTAGTTCTATGCTTTTGTTCTTTCATACTTATAATTAGGTAACAAAGAACATTAGTGCCACAGTAACATGCTTCAAACTAGGTATATAAATGACAAATTAAGAAACCGTGAACTAAAACAAAATTGCCGTATCAAAACAGTTTCCAATACTGAATCATAGTCCCGCTATCGCAGACGCTAATACACAATACGTAAGTGACTAGTTTCTGATAAAAAACTGATAATCATTCCAGCCCAGCTCTGGTGCGCGAACGCATGTTTTTAGACGAAAAACAAACGTTTAAAAGTGTATTAAGTGCAGTGTTTACGTGGGAAAAAATATATTAAAGTCTCGAGGAATATAGTGTTAAGGTTATAAAAATGTGTTTACGCTTACCACATATGAAATGGAAAAAGTTTAGTTTGGTATGTGATACGAATTGCACGTCCAATTAAAAGAAAACTTTTTTTAGAAAACATTATTTTGTTCCGCTTTCAATTTAGTTGGTAGAATATTATGAATATAATTCAGACGTTGAAATTAAATTACTTGTTTATATGTATTTTTACAAGTTTATTGCAGTGTTAACGACTCGTAAAATGAGTTGCTCCGAAAAGTATCACGAAGTTTTTGTAGGGTTTTGCTCTTATTGTGGTTTATATTTTATTCAAATACGTTTTCCATGGTAAATTTTCTATTAGCCTTACGCAACAACTGCGGCAAGCCCATTGAAAACCATCAATAACCATAAAAACGAGTGAAAGTAAATCTATAACGTGACCATAAAAACCATAACTCTTTTATATCGGAACCGGTCCATTGTGTAACTTGATGGAAAACGGCTCGTTAGAAATGTGTTAATTTGTGTAGAAAAGGGTGTTAATAAGCGCATGATCGAATACGATTTCTGAAGTGCCAGTGAGTTGGTGGGCAGTACAATATGAGTGTTCCTAATTTGAACATCTTGCAAATCACAGGTACAGTATTTGTTTTTAACGATTATTTAAAAGGGAAGACCAAGGCGCAGTTATATATGGAATGAATAAAAGATAAAGTAAGCGTCGTGTCGTATCAGGAACTCAAAGAGCTGGCGTACGAGAGTGAGAAGTGGAAAATACTCCTCCGACAGAGGATAACTCTTATATTTGATGATGATGATGATACACTTTGGTGTTTTTATTGACCTGTTGTTTCTTGTCATTTATTGTACAAAGTACCTAATAGATAAGGTATTATACTAGTTACATGTATAAAGCACAAAAATTAAAACGTGACTAGTATTGTGTAAAATATTTAGTTTCCAGACTCGTCAATTTCAGACTACAAATAGGGTTAATTTTAATAGAGAAACATTTTCAAACTGAGAAACAATGTGTATGTGGTCATATCCCTTTAGCATTTATTTTCTTTTTATTAATTCGTGTTGTCTTTCTAGGGTTTCTTAGTAGGTAGCAGCTAGATTTTATTATAGCTGAAGTCCGTAGATTCAAATAAATGACGTGCTATATTAATAATAAAGTGTAAATGCGTATAATATAAACTTTCATGTGAATTTTAAGTTGATATAACTATCCATTGCGTAATTTTTATTAAGTTATTTTAAATTTAACACACTTCGCAGGTTTTGTGAGTAGAATAATGTTTTTTATTTATTTCTGGAAACTTGTATTGGCATTCATTTTAGTAAATTCAACTTTCGTCAACCGAACTAGATGCAATTCGTTATCGGCTCTGAGATCAGTAGGTGGCTTCTTTTTATGTAAGTGCAGTTAGCGCCTTCCAGCCCACTATCATAACGACGTCCACTTCACTTCATTATCTACTTAAAACTGGAACACTTACAATAAATACATACTCAGGTACCTATTGTTGTCATAAAATTCCATTGATTTCTTAACAATAGTACTTCGTAAGGCCTTGTTTGTGTATAAACGGGGCGATCGGCGACCCAGCACCCGCATCAGAAGTCCCCTAAACACAAACACGTAAATCCTCCGCGAAGTTTGGAAAAAAGGTAAAAAAGGCGATTTTTACGGCCTATGGCTCTTAAACTAAGCGACCAAAAATAGTGAACCAATATATTGTAAATTCTGGTATCTCACTAACACAAAGAATGAAATCATTGTTTGAACGTTTTTGGGACAGTATAAATACTATACTGTTAAAATTCAAATGAGGGAGGAATTCAATGTTCTATTAGGTACTTAAAAATCCCTACTCCTTCTAAACAATTCAGGAAAAATCAAAACATTGATCTAAAATGACATTATTAGATTTTTTGAAATAATGATCCCTTTTAACAGAATCTTTGATTTATTTCTTTAGTCATCTGACTCGTCGCTCGTCCAGGTGTTGTCAAGGCCTGCTTCTGGGGGATCCCAACCTCTGTATCCGCGCCTGCAATTACTGCTAAGAGAGGGCTGCCCTTCTATTTTTATACATAATTGGTTTTACTCTATGTGTAACACGTTAGGGACAAAACTTAAATTAGTGCACAATGAGGAGTAGCCAGGTCCTCGTAGACTGAATGAAAATATCTAGCATTTAACAGTTACTACTAACCTGACGAGTAACGATATGAAATTTGTTACGAATTTCTCCTTGTGTAAAAAAAGAAGTTATATAAACACACGTAATATTAACACAAAGGTGTGAAAAGTCATATACCTATTTTGGCACCTTTTTATTTGCTCTAAGCGTAAACAAATGACAATATATTCTATATTATACAGTCAGAGGTAATTAATTAACTTCCAGCTCGTTATACCTAAACCGGGAAGAAACAGGCGTTAGCAAATATTTTAAAATATATACCTATACAAAACAAATACTCTTTATTTCACGTCTAATAAAAATATAAAACAGCTCAAAACATAACATAGCACGATAGACAATTACCAGAATTAACGCTAAAGAGTGATTTCTTTCAAACATAACCAGAAAATACGTAAACAAACATAACCAGCGGGAGGTACAAAAAACTACTGGAATAAAATTTAAAAAACACTACCATACTATTTTCAGCAACACATTACTACATTTTGGTAGGTAGCTAGTAGCTAAGTAGATTAGTAGCTAAGTAAATGTTTAAAATCGCCTATCACGGTAACTACTAGCTACCGTGATAGGCGATTTTAAACATCTCAGTGTAATTTGTGACATTAAACATAAAACAGTGATATTTCTTGACCGCTGTCATACGCACCAAGTTTCGCTAAAAATATCTAAGGCATATTAAGTTTGTTTTCTACTACGTACTTCATTTGTGCAATAAAGAGTTTACTACTACTCTACTATATATAGTAAAATAAACAACTTTACCATATGTAATGTAGTCATCATTCTTATAATTATCACATTATCATGAGATGAATCTAATCCTCCTAAACCTATCTTTGTTCAGTAAAGAACAAATGGCTTAGCGCCTCAGACCTTTATTCGGACGATCGCATATAACTCGGCTGTCAACTACAGGGCCTGATTAAGTCCAGAACAAATAGCATGTGTTGGTATACCGCTTCATTAACGCAAAACTAGGTCATACCCTGATCACTCTGATCAGAGACAAGTGAATATTAATAAAAAATCTACTGACTTGAAATAGTGACGGTGTAAATGACGCCTTCCTGATTTGTGCCAGAGTTGAAAATTGCGAGTATATTTTTTGACGTTCGGCGATTAAAGGGTTAAAATACATCAATTGCGAAGACAACTGATTATTACGTAAATTGTGGATTGGATGACTGACGAATTGATTGCAAGTCGCACCACTCATTGATTCTAAAAGTAGGTACCTACGAAGCCAAATGTCTAAAAGCGCGGCATTTTGCGAAACGTCAACAAGGTGGATGTATTTTCAGGGTAAATGGGTAAATCTTCATTGGGTATTTGAAAACCATCAGATTATCACAATAAATAGTAAATTAGCCAATATCATAAAAGAGATATGGGACTATAAAGATTCGCAAAAATTTTGGTTTTTTTTATAGTCCAAGTGTAAATTGAAAGTTACCAATAGCATTCTCATGTTTCAATAAAAATAAATTGTATGGCAACTATGTCCATAAACGTAGTATTGCACGACTAAAATGGCAAATTACTCGTTCTTCCATAATATTCCCAGGCCATAGAACTGTGACATCACATTTCACTGCCTATAAATATGGAGCGCTGAACGTCAGCTATGCTGTAATTTGCCCCTCGTTTTCTTCTTTTGTGTTGCTGTAATTGTAGTTGATCAAATACAATCATTTGATCGTCTCTACAAACTGGTTCGAGTGGCACCATAAAACCTTATTAGTCAAATAGTCAATTGGTTCGTCTAGATAAGCTTGCTTGCGGTGTTTATTACCTGTCTGCCGAAGCCACATCAGTGAAGCAACCTCATGTCGACTTGTCGGGTCCAGAAATACATGACTTTATCCTAAATACCAATTAAATATCTTAGGTTCTTCGTATTTTGTGTACTTGCTCGATAATACTTCATATGCAAGTTATGAAAAAACGTTATATAGTCTGTAGACGTATAAATATTGTTTAGGACTCCCAGATATATCCAA
Organism: Epiblema foenella; assembly: GCA_963556455.1. Classification (NCBI taxonomy): domain Eukaryota; kingdom Metazoa; phylum Arthropoda; class Insecta; order Lepidoptera; family Tortricidae; genus Epiblema; species Epiblema foenella. The sequence continues at coordinate 25,630,924 of OY747096.1, read as the reverse complement.
TAGCAGGTCATAAGTTCTACAAAAGTTATAGCGTTAGTAAGCAATAATTAATCAAACTCTAAATTCTCATTAAAGACAGAGCAATAAACATTTAACGCTTACAAAACTAGTTATCTATTAAATAATGGCCGAAATCAATTCCGCGGTTAACAGCGATGATACCAATTAAGGGCTTTTTACAGGTCGTAAATAACGAAAATAACATAAAAGCCGAGACGTACTATCTAAATCACTTGCTGTATCAAAACACGGGGCCCTTTAAACGGGCAATAAGTCTTCCGAATGTGGTGGCTGCTAACAGGTTGATAAAATAATGGCAGGGTTCCGTAGACCATAGCCGAATTATAGCTGAATGTAATGTTATTTTTTCATTCAGCGTTATATCGCAAACTATGGCTGGAACCATTATGTAACATCTATAACTATGAAACATCTTTACAACTTTTCTAGTGAATTTACTACAGTCAACAAGTCTAGTCAAGAGATCAAGTTTAGTTCGATCGAACAAAGAGCAAAGATAAGTTCAGTTCTGACAGGAAGGAATTTTTGAATCTTCACGGTACAAGCCAGTATTCGATCAATGTTATCTAGAAATTTCAATATATATATATATAGGGACTGAATCGGAAATCTAGTCTAATACTTAGTATTAAAAGGAGTTTGAATTTAAACTTTCGTGAGTCATGTTTAAAGCTATATTTCACTAACGGTTAAAATTCACGTATTAAAATAATCCGGGAGCTCCTCGGGAGTTCTTCCACAGGATGAGTGATTTCGCGACGAGCCCGCGACGTACACTCAAATCACTCATCCTGAAGAAGAACATTCGAAAAATTCGAAACATGTCGCCCGGAGTGACAATTAATACGTGAGTTACAAAAGTTTTGAACATGACTCACGAAAGTTTAAGGCGTTCTCGAAAATCATCAATAAATATATATAAGGCTACCTTGAATGCTTCATTTACAATGTTACAATGGTTTTGTTGAATCTGCGCTCAGCAAAACACTGAACGCTCAGAACATTAAAAATTTTTCGAGTAAGAAATACTTTACGTCCCGAAAATCATCCCTTTAAGGGATGAATGGAAGTTTACCGCTTAAAGTACTGACGTCTAAACCTAGTATCTTAACATTTTTTGAAGAAGTAGCAGAGAACCCTATTGAATCATTTAAAGTAACTCAATACGCGGCGGTGAAAAATTGCCTCACACTTCGCCACTTAGACCTCCCTCGACCCCGATATCTTCTGAAGAGGAGCTACTCACAAGTAAGCTTACTGAACGTGGTATCTTCATATTATAATTACTTGTTCGAATAATGATGATTTTACATCGTGTACAAAAACAATGTCTAAATAGCATGGCAAACTTTATTAGGAGAGTCAGCCCGAGATAATGAACAAAAACTTACAACAAGAATAAGATGCCTCTAGAAACATACGCTGTAAAGTAGGTATATATGTCTATGATGTAAAGCACTTTCATGGGTTCTTTATTTAGTTTATCTAACCAATATTTTTATAATCCTAGTTAATGATTTACATAACAGTGGCATCTCGAATTTTCAGTAACCTCTGATGTGAACTAGTACTTGCAATTGTTATTTTTACTTAAGACTAGAATCTAATAATATAATTTTCCTGAGTGTTGTTATGATTACAAAAGTATAATGGAAGACTCAACAAGATTAAAATTAACGCGAAATCCTTAATTCTGTGAAATATCTTTAGATACAACAATCTGGTTTTTGTCCTATTACACGAAACATGAGTCACAGCTGGGCTGCCCAAGAAAACAACATAAATATTCATGTTTTAGTCGTAGCCGGTGATTTAATGATATAATAATCCTTGCAACTAATTTTCCAGTTAGAGGTCACTATGTTCAATCATTCGTAGTTATAGGTATTTAATTAATCGCGTGTATAATTAAGACTACATTTAAGCTATTAATTTGAAATTCAAATCAGATATCACTTTCATTTTTTTCATTGCAACTTGATATTATGCAGACAGATTCGGAAATATTAAAAGTTCGGCTTTCAATAAAGCCTCTCTTGTATCTGAATTGATGTACATCAAGTACGGCGATTATTTATAATATGGAAGCGGATATCTGTTTGCGCAAGACTGCCAATAACTAAGAATCACTAATAAATTATAGTTTTGTTGGAGAATCAATAGGTGTGCAAACTACTATTCTTCAAAAATGACTCCACTTCATTCGAAGACTGTCGCCTTATTGCTGAAAGTAATTTGCATAGCAACATTTTAAAAAACCTAATTCAGTCAGCAATTATTAAGAACGTTTAAAATGATATCTCTGGGACTAGCTCACTTAATTAAAACATACCTTCGTCTCTCAAGTTGATGATGTCGTCGTGCCCTTCGTTAGGCAGCAGCCGTATCCATTCCACTTTCACGCATGCTCACAGATTTGTGGTTTATTTCAATAGTGGTTTCTCTCCATTATTTAGACATTTGTAGCCGTCAGCCCTACAATGGTACTGATTGGCCCTATGGCCAACACCGTGGATAAAGCAGTTAACGTAACCAGACTTACTTGAGCCGGCGAAGCATCAACCGCCTTTGAAATTTCATTAACAACATTAGAATCGCATAGATCTATAACATTGGCCGTTGGACGATTAATATTTATAGGAGAAAGGCATTTTGTTTCTATCTATTGTTTGTGTCCGGCCCTTGAAGGTTTTTTTTTGCTTGCGTAAGCTGTTTACCCCTTTTTTGGAGTAATGGATGTCGTTTGGTTTTATTTGTTTTGAATTTCTAATCCCGTAATTTATTGGCATAAGTTTGCGCAGCTATAGTTTCTCTCGATATTTAATGGGGATATTTTCTCGTGCCATTCTTAACCTAGATGCAGTTATTGTCGTTACTTTTATGCGTTTCAATAAAACAGTCATAAGTGTATGGTTTCCAATGAACCTAAATTCAGTTAGAGTCGCGTAAATTTCTGTCTAAAGTGCACAGTTAAATTTTTAGTTTAACCATAAATATTATATAATGTTTTCTCTATGGTTTAACTTCTCTTGGCATTAAATTTGAAGTAGATTTAATCTTTAAAAATAGAATAGAGTTTAGGCACAGACTAGTATAATAGTATTACATAGTTTAGGGCCATTTCGGTTCTGTTGTTGTTCCAAAGCAAATGTTTGACGTGTTTGTATTATTGTTTCAGAGATCGAAGCGGCGGAGGCGTGCAAATGGCTGCGAGCCGCCGGTTTCCCCCAGTACGCGCAAATGTACGAAGGTAAGCCATCACTGTTAGGTACTACATACAAGTACAATGAGCTGCAAAATTGCATGGACAGATGTCGACCGTATTGCCGTAGTATTACGGTTGAAACATGTCAATGCAATTCTGCAACCCACGCTAATACATATTTGTAAGAGGGGAGATCTATGGTCATCATTGACTTATGCTACTGGAGCTGACAGAATCTTACGACACAAAATGTGTTTAAATATCCTATAAGGTTGCAAGAATTCTATTATTATATGTTAAATATAATATCTTGTCTTATTATATACCCTCGTAGTCAATAATTTTCTCAATAATATACCTAATGGCAAATCTAATAACACCTGAGTAAATTAATTGATCTAGAGCGAAAGCAAACACAATATTTGTTACCTATTATACTTTTTTGAAACGTTGCTCCAAAAAATGTGGTTATAAAAGGACGGGACCGAACCTCCTGAGGACCGTTCTCAAGAAATCTATTAATCATACTTACCCACCCCTTTAAATGCTAGTTTGTACTGTTACGTTATACAGCATGTTACGAATTATCTTAACTTATTTAAATATGTGTAACGGTAATGAAAAAGAACATTATTTGTTTGTATGAACATAGGCTATCATCATCATCGTCAGTCTATATAAATCCAACTGCCTAGCAAAGGCCTCTTCACTTAGATGAGATAGTATAGGTTGAGAAAATCTACTTACGTAAGTACCTGTAGTTTCTGTAAGCCTGTCAAACGGTAGAATTTGAGGAGAAATATTATAGACTTCGATTTGGTTTATATATGACATATTCAGGATAGGATAGCATCGCACCATTTCTCTCAGTGGATGTTGACTATGAAAATAGGGTTAAAATAAGCCATAAGCTCTATAATGAGTTAGCAACATTTTACAGTGCTAAAACTAACCCTTTTTGGGAATACACGATGAGGCAAATTTTAATCGCATACTTCTAACAGTCTTCTAACAGTCAAGTTGTCACTTGACATAGTGGAGTCGAAGTTGCATCACGTCCGTAGGAGGAGTATCCACCGCAATCCTATACGTGACCCCTGAGTGTGCTAAAAATGCAACAAACCTGGCAACCGTACTGTTTTCTAGAAGATCTCACGGTTCGAAATAATTGCCATACGATAAATAAATAATGCGCATACTGAAGTCCAAGCATGCAATTTAAACCATACCAGATCAAACCGTGTATAGACAAATTATTTAACGTAACGTAACCAATGAAAATGTGAAACTTGTTCAAGTGTCATACAAGCAAAAGATGTCCTGAGAAATGTGTGGTTGTGTAAACATCCTGCCGTAGTAACGAGACTCGACTGCGGCGATGAAGCCAAACCCCATTCAATTGACCGCTATTCTTACACTTATTGACGAAAGCATATTGTAGATATGCCTATATTTATTATTAACTGAGTGATGCATGGTACATACAGATCCACTTGGCAGACCTTGGATACCTAAGAAACTAGCGCAACAAAACAATTAGGCTTAAAAAAACACTCCAAAAGATTCCCAAGCTCGTCCGTTTTTTTCAGCCCGCAATCCCTTCCATGCCTCGACAAAAAAGTAAATAGTACTTTTTTGTCGAGAATTTAGCCTGTTTGTGAAATATTTCTGCATTGAAGATTACTTTCTATGGAAATTATTTGAAAAATTTGAAAGTCAGTTAGCAAGCTACTACTCTTAACAAATACAAAAGTCATAACTACTGTGTATTACTCACTTTCCAGTCCATACTAGTCCTGTCTTCCACGATGACAATATAAAGTAAATTATCCTTTAATACCACCAGAAGAGGTTCTATCACTCTTTCTTTTTTCCGGCGTAAATATTCTATTATTCGTTGAGTGCTATTCAGTAAAGGGTGGTAAAGGATATGTCATATGCATATGTATAAGCATAACGACATGTGTAAATAAGTAAAAATGCTTTTTGTATACTTTGTATAACTTTATTATTTCAACATTATTGGTAAATAATGAAAAGTTTTTGTTAACCCGGCGTCTACCGGTCCCTGGGATCCCCGGGCTCATTACAAAAGAATGCTTTTGTTTATTTTTTTCGCCGGGAGATGACGATAAGTATGGTAACTGCGCCACTTTTTATAGTATTTTTAATAGCATACTTTATGTCGCTGGGCAAAGGCCTTCCCTCTTACCTACCGCTCGTTTCCAATTCATATCAAACATAGTATTTTATATTGTATAGGTTATATTGAATATTCGTACTCGGCGATTCCCGGCGGAATAATCAGGCTCCCAAATAAGTGAGGTTAATTTAGGTAACGCCATTGTCAAGGAAGAATTTTAATCATAAACATCTCATACCTAATCATAATCATTATTACATCATAGTGTTTTGACGCCTTACTATAGCGTAAGATCTTGCAAACTATCAGAATCCTGGTGACGACCGGTTTTACAGATAAGATAAAGCTAAAATGTAAACTACTTGAGTGTTGTTTACTTCCTGATTTCTGATAAGTTTTCGGGTGCATGCATAGCATTATATTGTTTGAACTCGCGTTTATAATTTTATTTATAAGTTAACTTTATTTATAGTAAACCATAAACTAAGGTAACTTTTTTAATCAGTTCGAGATAATGGTTTACATACCAGATACCTATCACATGACTCATCAGCTTATTGGATTTATTTCGCTATCTTCGATTTTGTGTCTAAGTACAGTGAATGAATACCTATGTATCGAAACTTTATTTCGCCGAGATAGGAGCCATGGGGCATATCTTGTATCCATATTTGTACACTTGACTGTACATTGACCATGATGTCCCTTCTTAAGGACAAATTATATCTGTAACAACCTTTGACTTTAAATATTTAATACAAATAAATCACATTTTTTCTCCACAAAACCTACAAACTTGGAGGTTTAACGTCATAAATCTACTATAGTCTAAAACAAAATCAAAATAAAATGGTTATGTAACTGCACTAAAAGTGGATCTAACTGTATATTATAATGTCAATAAAAGCTCATGCCTACCGTCACGTATCTTAGCCAAAAATGACGTCAAAAGTTAAGTGAAAGTGTCTGCCATTAACCACAAAAGACTACAAAACGATCGTTAACGTCATTCTGTGACCAAACAAAACATAACCGATTAGCCTTATCTCGGATCCAGGTATACATTTCTTGTAAATGTCTAAATTCCTTTTTTAAACACTAGCCAAAACAAACAAATAAAAAACGTGTCAGTTCAAGCATAAGGTTTGAAATCCCATGCAGCTTTTTGCATAGTTTTAAGTTTATAACTTAACGTTTACGAACTCCGTTTTTGAACTTAGAAAAGTGAACTACGAATTACAACTCTATTGTAAAGTGACAAAGCTGACATTAAATCTGATTTAAAAGGTCGTAGGTAGTGTTCTGTTAAATTTGGAAGGCAGTAGGGGGTCGGTCTTTTTGACAGCCCAATAGAGCGTATCTGTCAAAATATTTTTTCGACTATTCTGATTAGTTCAGGTATCAGTCCATTTTTGTATGCGGTAGAGATCGGTCTAAATTCGGTGATGTGGGTCAATAACTAAAAATAATATTTTTCATTTATTATAGTGGACATTAAAAATGATAGTTTTAAGTCATTACCTCAGTGCATCTTAATGAACTACATATTGGATAATTCAGGTTTGTTTCTCTAATCACGTGACTTTTGCTTCTTCCTTGTACAGTTATTTTTCATTTTGTTTTCTATTTACTTATTTGAATAATATTAATAAGGTATATATGATAACAGATAGGTGAATTAAGCTCAATTGTAGCATTTGTAGCTTAATATTTGCTATTAAATCATTTCATTTTCTACTCTAATCCTATAGTTTTTATTAAAAGGATATACAGGGTGGCCACTTTCTGGAAAACCGGGAAAACCGGGAAAAGTCAGGGAATTTCGCTAGTCATGGAAAAGTCAGGGAATTGTCAGGGAAATTTAATGGAGGTCAGGAAAAAAAATTGTCTCTCTATGTAAATGAAATAAATGAACTTTATTCTGCGAGTAGGCCCCAATGGCACTTTTGCAAATCAAAAATTACTAGCGTTTCTCATGAAACCACTGCTGAGAAGAAATGCCGAAAAAAACTCGACAGTCAGTCATTTTCTCCAAAAATATGCTTAATTATAATGATACTACTTAACCTACTTAAGTAAATCCGAGTGGTAAACAACGAAAGAGAATTTAAAAAAAATGAGGTAAAAAGAACAATAGGTATTTACAATGCGTAGTTCCACAAGAAAACATGTCGAAACTGCATACGTATTACATGGTATTACCAAATACGAGATAAAGATAATAATTCTAAAAATGCCCAACTTTTATTTTGCAAATAGGTCTCAATATTTGCAAAATAAATGTTTTGATTTTGAATAATAATTGAAAATTCTTCTCCTAGCCATCAAATTAAATCATTTGATATGCTTTCCTGCAATAACTGTGTCAACTAGATACAATGAAAATATTATACATGAGTCTTTACGCTATTTAGGTATTTGGTTTGGGCCATGCATTTCTGTCTGTTAGATAGTCCTCAACCCTATAATAAGCCTTTGACATCAATGTTGTTTTAAAGTAGTTTTTAAGAGCTGGAAAGGGTAAATTCAAAATTGCATCTCGTAACTTATTATAAAACGGACACATTGACCTACTTGTATATTTTACGTACACGAAACTTTTAAGCGGCAATTTTATTTTTATTCCTGGTATTAATATTATGGATATCAGAATTTTTACAGAATGCGTCTCGGTTCTTTATGGCATAAACAATATTCTCATATATGTATTGGGACGCTACAGTTAAAATGTTAATTTCTTTGAAGAGTTCTCTCAGAGATTCCCACTTTCGTATGCTTTGACTATGGGAATATCTTGTTTCGATCCCGCAATCACAGTCAATGCAGAATTCCGACGACGAGAGAGGCTCGATAAATTGTTGGACATAATTGTCCAAAATAACCGGCTTTCAGGATATGACGCAGATAACGCCATAAGTGCCTTCAATGATATTTGTAAATCACCTGAATTTGAAAAATCAATGAAACACTTTTCCATAAGGATAGTCACCGGCTGGATGATCTTTGGCTCGGTTTGATATAAAAACAAAAAAAGACTTGCAATCTTTAATAAAAATGGTCATGGTGTTATCCCACGGAAACGCATATAATGAGCGTGGCTTTTCCATCAATAAGGAGATATTAGTGGAAAATCTTTAGCAAGTCTATAATTGCGCAAAGACGCGTTTATCTTACCACGGCGGTTTAGACAACATAAATATTGAAAAAAAAAATATCCACGCGGTTCGTAATGCTCACTCCTTGTACACGGAAGATCTACACAAAAAGAAGGAAAATTTGAGTTCAGAGGCAAAAATCAGAGCAGAAAAAACAAAAACTGCGGAAATGGTTAAAGAACTAGAAGCAAAAATACAAAATTTCTCGAAGGAGCTGCCAAAGAAGCTGCGTTATTGGAAAAACAGCCAACATTACCAAGTTGCAATATATTTTTAACCGACTTCAAAAAAAGGAAGAGGTTCTCAATTCGGTAGTATGTTCTTTTTTTTTAACTTGTGTTACCTCAGATCTCCGTTGTTTATGAACCGATTTGGATTTTTTTCTTTGTTTGAAAGCATATGCTCCTGTTGTCCAGAATCTAGTTTTGATGATGAGATCCATGAGGAATTGAGAGAACTCCTCGAAAATTCATGCGAAGCATATAGCATTTTTAGTATTTTCGGTAATAAATCGAGCATTTGGATTCAGAAAGTAGCATTTGGTGTACGGGAACTGATAAAAAAGACCACGGATGGCCATCCAAAACTCACAAACTCCTATTGTTTCATGGGTGGCATTAAGATATTTCGACCAAGATACTGAAGCGACTATGACGAAGTCAATTTAAATGGTCCTGATGTAATGTCACCATCAACCTGATCTGGTAATTGAAGCCGGAAGGTAGGCAACGGGACTCCGTAATAAAACAGTGTAGCTTAGCCGTGTTTGAGCTTATTGGAATCGTTATGAGATGCACTCTGGTAATGATTCACTAAAAACGTGAAATAATTAAAAACATAAATCCGACACCAAAAATTAAAAAAATAATTGCCTTACTTCTAATACGAGACTTTACGCTTCTTATTGCACAATGTAGAAGTATCTACAAGTCGGTTTTTGTTATTATTATTTCAAATTATAATTAACATGATAACTGATGACTAGGTAGTTTTGTTTCAGTTAAACCCAAGATTTTTAACAGAATTCAAAAAATGAGGTTTCTCAATTCTTCACTTTAATTTGTACCATAATACGCAAAATGTTAAAGTCTAGTACTTACTAATACGATTAAGGCCCGTATAGTGTTCTCTTTAGTATTTCACGCTGGATTAATATATGATACATTATTCTCATTATCTAATAAATTCAGTAGTCAGATGTGTTGATTCAATTGGTTTTTCCTGTACAGCTTTTAACAAAAATGGTCAAAAATGTAATGAATTATTGGGTAATTGAAATTGTAGAACTGTCTGATAGGAAATTAAAATATATAAATACAAGAAAACAGTACAAAAACGTCACCTGACGTAGGATGTGAACCCACGACTTCCGTCTAACAATGCTTTCGCTCTTACCAACTGAGCTATTCAGATACTACTTCTTATTATTTCCGTTTATGTATTAATTTCATTGTATTTATAAATTGTAATTTGCTAGCAGATAATTCTGAAAAAACGTGTTCAAATTACATATTTTTTATTTATTACATTTAAGATTATGGTCAGGGAAAAACTTGAAAAAACGCCTGGAAAACCGGGAAAAGTCAGGGAATTTTGGTTGTAGTAAATAGTGGTCACCCTGATATAAGTCTATATGAGATGTAATCTCTTCGTTCAATTATTTAGACCTAAATAAATTATTTAGAACTAAATCATATTGATGTTTTACACTAATTAAACCTTTTTTTTATAATAAAACCGGCCAAGTGCGTGTCGGATCACGTACAATGAAGGGTTCCGTACCAACACCTACTAGTCCACATTTAAAATCACTATCCAATACATTGAATCTAAAAAAGTCGTATCTATATAGGGAACTTACGGCACTTACGACCTTTTGTTTGGGCAAGACAGTTTTTACGCGAAAACTCAAAAAGCGTAAAACCTATATTGTTCAAACCAAAAATCGTTGAAAGTATTTACTAATCAATTCACCTCAATTTCACCTCAATTCCGCCTCAAATTTTTCAGAATTTTAAACTTTATAGTTTGGAAATTAGAGGGGGGGGGGACACTTTCTATGACTTTGATAGTTAATATCTCACCAACGGTTGACTTAAATGGACAAGTTTTTTAGAAACCTCCATATCATTTTTAAAGGCCTATCCATTGATACCCCACACGACTATGTGCCTTGAAATTTTTTTTTTCATCCACCGGTTACATGTATGGAGTGCCCCCGTACCCCCGTGTAATTTAATATTTTTTTGTAATTTCACATCACTTTTATGTAGCGGTTCATAGAATACACCTTCCTACCAAATTTCGTAATTGTAGTGCTTATAGTCTCCGAGTAAATCGGCTGTGACATACGGACGGACGGACGGACGGACGTCATGTCATATTCGTCATCTATAAGGGTGCCGTTTTTGCCATTTTGGCTACGGAACCCTAAAAAGGAAATTATTCATAGCTTAGTAATTCGTAACGCGACACCCCATATTTCGGTACACTTCTAATTTATCCGGCCCATTTCCCCAAGCGAGTTGTAGAGGTATTCAAAAATATTCAAAGCAAAACCGTTATATATATATATATATTAATGATATTACAGTAAAAAGTACGGAGAATACTTTTCCAAATGGTTGATCACTCGTGAACACAATGTTTGTTTTATGAGTGTTTATAATCGTTAAAGGAGCCATAATTTAGAAATACATTTAGGAAAATAAGATATAGAAACGTACGTTTACTTACAACGAGGTCTTTATCATAAAGTGTGAGTAAGGTTCTCAAGTTACTTTTTGAACGCGCTTTAGAATATATACTGTGTATACATGTCCTACTCGTTCGATAAATTACGCACTACTAATTACGTAAAGCAAAAGTTCCACAGACTACTTATTTTTTCTTGTGTAGCTCTTTCTCTAGTACACCTATCGTGCTTTGCTATCTATATCAATTTTCATTACAACATTTACCAACGAAAAATAAGAATAAGCTATTGTGAATAATAATAGTACATATGTAATAGCAGCTTATTATGGCACCGTATACTACGTACAATGTAAGTCGGTGATATGAATTAGTGACCTCATGAACTCATTACTTCATCAATGGGTCTTTATTCCCGACCGTCAATGTGATAATAATCGCAGCCAGATGCCGAGGTCATTAGGTGAATCTCAAACTATGAACTAATGGCGGGATTTCGTGAATTAGGGCCTCCGTAAAAAGCAGCTACATATCATATCCTCACATAAAATTCAGGTCAGTTACTCGGCGGCGGGGGTCAATTGCGCTCTAAAGCTTTTCGTTCTGCCAGGGCTGAAGCTGAACATAGGTTATATTTATTGAAATATAATAAACGGGTCACTCGCGTCTTAATGCTGCCTATTGACGGAAGTCCTTTGCAAATTTATTTATTTATTCAGCCACATATTTACTTTGCGACTGCACTGTATAAACATAAGTGCAGTCGCAAAGTAATTTACAAGTTAAGTATTTAAATGTTGATGTCAATTCATATTACTTACAATGTCTATATTAAATGAAACAATATAAATCAAATATACCTACAAAAAAGAAATCAATAGTAGGTTGTTGATATAACATTCACAAGATGACAAAAATTCAAATAAAATAGGTGCAGCATGTCTATGTCAGGAATAATAATAAAATAAAACCGACTCCAAAAAATATTAAAAACTAATAAATAATTGCCTTACTTCTAACATGAGACTTTACGCTTCTTATTGAACAATGTAGACGTACCTACTATAATTTTTGAAGCCGGTACCATCCAAAGAAATTGTCTAAAGTTGACGAAATGGCACCGACTACAAAAATTACAATAGGTACGTCTACATTGTTCAATAAGAAGCGTAAAGTCTTTATGTTAAAAGTAAGGTAATTATTTTTTACTTTTTCGTGTTTTTTGGAGTCTGTTTTATTTTATTTTTATATTAATCATATGTTTATGCTTTGACGAAACCCTGCGTTGCGGAAATTCCTATAATGGATTTAATGTTTTATGGTTTTGTCAATAAAGGTTTTAAAGGGGTTTGTAAAATGTATGAAAAAATATGTATATATATATATATATATATATTTGTCTTAAATACCGAAAAGTTAGGGAACCGCCCTGGGAGTAATAGAGACTAATTAATATGTCCTTGTTTTGCGTTTTTAATGATAACTCAATTATCCTTTTTGCTTCATCAACCAAAAAAAAAAACAATATTAACAATACCTTCAAATTCTGTCTTCAGACATGATAGGACATCATGTCTGAAGACAGAATTTTCTGTATAAAATTTTAAATGAAATCGTAGGTTAAGTTTCATTGAGAATAGTGTGTATTTGTGAACATTTTTAGATTGTTTGTTGCTTGTTTAATCTTTGTCAAACAGTTAAATAAATACTTTTACTGATATTGCGTATTTTACTTCGCAGATTTGTCACTGATTTGATGTTTACTAAGAAACCTGTAATGTGAATGTGACTAGCAAAGTATGGAAGAAAGTGCAACGAAAATGTTATTACATTTATATTAAAGAAAGATTTTCCTCCTGGTTTGCTACTCAGTCTCATTGTAGGTTTCAAAGTAAACCCAGAAATCAAAACGCATGTGCATGTGTGGGTGCATCCGATTATTCATACGTGTGAGTGTGTCAGTGGAATAGTCCGCTCGTTTGCTGGCCATTTCTTAAGAATCCCCGTATAGATGGCGGGGCAATCATAAAGCTTGCCTGATAACTCGATCGCAGTATATTTTATTGTCCTCTATGATCTATACGTCAAACAAGAAATAATATTATATTCCTAAATTAACATTCAGGTACTTAATATTTAAAAAAAACACGTTTTAAAGTTATTAAGACCTTGAGTTTTAAACGTTATTCTGTTTAACAAAATAACGTTTCTCGCTATACCTATACCCGCTATCACTTCACACTTGCAGCCCTCCCTGACTGATATGGAGCGGAACCGCCAAGGTCGAGCCACCAGATGCTGCCAGTACCTCATTGTGATTCAATTATCAGATTCATGGATAAAGAAACCCATTGCAAATGCCTTGGTAAACATAATGCAGGTGAGATAAACGTCCCCTAGTGCTCGACGGTGACCCATCACATGACATTTTCAAACTTACGGCATAGAAATAGAGGCGAACTATAGGTTCAACTATACTTACCCAATGGCTGTCAATATTGGGGACGTTTACCTTACTTACGCAATCAATGCTGAATCTTTGTCTTAAATCAGTTGGGTAGAAAAGTGACCGTAAGGTGTAGAAATAACGAAAACTATTTGATAATCGTCACCTGAAAAGTAACAATGGCTATCAAAACAAATTAATACAGCAAAAAAGACTACCGTTGAACAAAAAATACCGCTAGCAAAAAAGCTATGGCCCATAAAACGAACCCTTGGTAACTTCGTCTTAACTTAGTGGTACTATATCGTAAAACTGAGTAGGCTACCAAGTACTCAAGTAGCTGTCATATCATTTCATTATATACATGTCTTGTGGTTATACAATATACATACATTATTTTCTTAGGCAGAATACTTTTCGCTTAGAATGGCCTTATTTAAGAGTAGATACAGCTGCAGATAATTTTATTGTTAAAAGTATTCATAAATTTCACATGTAACGTGGCATAATAATATTGTTTATATTCGTAAATTAACATACGTTTAAATTAATCGTTACTGTTATTCCAGTACGGTTGCATTCTGAAGGATGCCCGGGGTCCACTACCTAATCCCAAGATTTAGCGTAGGCAATAGTTTTTACGGCAGCGGGTTTTGTTTAGTTCTCAGTAAATATAATTATCGCTGAATATAAATTTCATAGTTTTGTGTTCAAACTAGGTCCTATAATGTAAATACGTAGCACATAGCGCAAATAAAACCATGTTTAATTAAGTCAATTACAAACCCCCAAAAACACATTTATTATTAACAGAATGCATCGAATTTCGATACAATCGCGTCAAAAGTCTTGTCTAACAACACTGGCTGTAAACATTACCTTTTTAAAAAAGCTAATACCGCTAAAAAGCTAATAGCTAGTTTAAAAGTATGTTTTTCCAATAACAATAATTCATATTTTATAAATTTTCCTTCCATAGTGGCAGATAAAGTTGGCGTGGCTTACTTATAAATCTTTATTCCGCAAATTTTGCGGTTTGCGAGCCGCACTCAACAGCCGGAGGAGTAAACTTGTCAACTGAAATTCAATCAACTTTCAGAGGCTGTTACTAAACAACATAATATACTACCGCTCATTCCTTATACCAGTTCAGGTATGTTAGTACCTTCAAAGTTCGATATTTAAAAAAGCGCGTATTTTTTTTTTCAAAAAATAGTGAAAAAAAAACACCCGCCGAAAATTATTGTTTCAATGGATTGGAAGTGACTAAAATAACCATTTAAAATAACCTTTTTTTATAACTATTTTCACCCACGAAAGAATTACTAAAGTTAAAGGGGACTTAGTGTTTACTATGTTTATTATAGCTATGTTATATACAGTACATAGCTATGTACTATAGCGCATATTAGGTATCGAGACAATAATTCTACTTAATTACATATTTTTTCAGTGAATCTTTGTTCCGCCTACCCTTACTTTGGGGGCATATATGTCCTCATCTACATTTATGAAGAGGTACCTAATACGTCCCGAAAAATAATAAGGAAAACGAAAAAGTGTTATTCGGTTATTTATATTTATTTATTTTCATTTATTTATCGTATGGCAATTATTTCGAACCGTGCTGAGATCTTTGAGATGACAGTACGGCTGCCAGTTTTTGTTGTACTTTTAGCACCACCCAGGGGTCACGTGTAGGGTAGCGGTAGGTACCCCCTTCGGGCGTGGTGCAACTATACAACCCCCCTTGGCAAATGAGTGGGCAACTTGACTGTCAGAAGTCCTCAAGCCGCCCGAAGGCCTCTAACTCGGCTTAACGACTGCTATCATAGACAGCAGCCGGGATCAACGGCTTAACGTGTCTTCCAAAGCATGGAAGCGCTCAGATAACAACCACTCAAAGCGGTCACATATCCAAGAACTGACCGGGCCCGACGTTGCTTAACCTCGCATACTGCACGCGTTACGCGGGCGCCGCTGGGCCACGAGCGCCCCATGTAAGTTTTTCTGTGAAAATGCAAAATGTTAGTACATAAAACAAAAATAACTCATTTATTCAATGAGAAAAAAACGTATTGTATCTTAATCTTTAGACTACCACCTAGGCACCAGCGTGTAAATTCTGTAAAAATTGTTTAGCGTTCTTAAGTCTAGCGAAGATATATATTCTACAGTAAGAGCACACGCGTTTTTCGGCCGTACAAACCCATGGTTAACTTGCCATAGACACGATCATTAGTGTATGGGGAACCGTAGCTGTTAACACAAATAGATATACAGGCTTGCATATTTCTGTCCCTAACGCGTTCGATGAATTCAACGATGCACCACTAAACGCCCACTCATTCAGCGATCACTAAACTGAATGTGTGAATTTTCATTCATGTTATATTTATCACAATTTCCTTACACACGCTGTAGGTATAAAGTAAGCATTGTGGGCTAAATGGATGCCGTCAAAGGCTGTGTCCACTGGGCCGTGCATTCGATTAACTTTGCAAATGGCGGCCGTTCTTGTATCAACAGCATGAATTGATTCGTTGATGGGTCTCCTTTTGATTGAAAAGGTTTTGTGCTTTCTTTAGAGCTGTAAGTTATTTAAGTTGGTTGTTAGATGTAGGTGAACAGGACTCAGAGCTTTCTGAAAAGTGATGATATAAGTAAGCTGCTTGAAATGATTTAACAACTTCCCGAGTACCTAACGACCGAAGACAACTTCTGCGATGTTCTACTTTTGATTAATGCATAACTGAAGATGTAAGTAGTTATGACTGAGATAAAACCAACTACATTTGTAATGTTGACTAAGGATTTGAGCACTTTTGACTTAATGAAAAAAGAAATACTTTTCACAACACATCTAGATGTGTCTATGATATGTGATCTAATGTACATTATGATTACGTGATACCAGAAATATTTTAGTTTGCGTAAACCCCGTGTTTTTGTGAATATGCAGCAGGCAGCCTATGTCTAAAACAGGATTGTTTAAACGAACCAGAAATAACACGAAAAATAATATACATGTTTTTTGGGTTTAGCAGATTAGAATAATACCTCCCTTGGCGCAAACCGCAAAAGCCATCCTTAAAAACTTTTCAAAAGGGATTAACTTTATTATGTTAATCTTATTTCCAGCGTTCCCTCACTACAAATAAGCCTAAATTCAAACCGTCATACAATTGGTAAAAACACCCGAAAAGAAGCCCTTTTACACAATCTCCCAGATTAGTAGCAAATGATAAGTCTGTGGAACTGGAAACGTGAATCATGTTGCATACACTTAAAACCATTATTTGTTATCCTGTCCTTATCGCTAAGACACGGCATCGTTGGGTCGTAAGTAGGTATAAGATTACAGTTGCATTTTTGAGCGGTGAAATGATAAGACTATACTTGCTGCACTATGCTCTTAATCCCCTACTTTCGTTACCGCTTAGAGTTTTTTTAATATCGGTACTGATGACGTATTTTTTAAAGTAACAAAATGGAGGATAATGCGTTTTTTTTTGCAGTAGGTACGCCGAAAGGCCCACCATTTTCTACTAAAAAATATCTATATATCAGGGTCCATGATACACAACAGGGTGACAAGATAAAGCATGTTCGGTCTGAAAATCAGGTATTTGTTGTGGCGTGGGGACTCCTACCTCCAGGTGGATGGGGTTGCCATGGGTTCAGCTATAACTCCCCTTACGATCAATATCTTTATGGAGTGGTTTGAAAACCAAGCTTTGAATAGCGCACCAACGACTCCCAGATATTGGCGGCAGTATGTAGATGATGACGTGTTTACTATTGTCCCGAGAGATGATCTGCTGGAGTTTGCGGAGCACCTGAATAGCATACATCCTAAGGTCAAATTCACGGTAAAGAAGGGAAGTGAGGGAAAACTGCCGTTTTTGGATGTGTTAGTTATGCGTAAACCTTCAGGGCGGTTGCTTACCACAGTGTATCGTAAGCTAACACATACCTTAGGGCGATACCTTAGGGCGGATTCACACCATCACCCAAATCATTTATCTTCTGTACCGTGGACATTGATCAGTCGTGCTCGTTTAAGCTTGTGTGACCTGCAGTTCATAGATCCAGAACTGGGTCACGAGAAACGAAGATGGGTATAGCTGGAGACAATGCAATAAGGTGGCGAACGTTTCTCCGCGCGTCCGGCCAGCCACGTTGGAAAGGTTGCCCTTGTACTTGCCTTACATGAAGAATGTGACGGATAAAATAAGGACACTTGTTACGCCGGACATTTAGTATCAACACGATTTTCCGGCCGAAGGATAAGGAGCCCTTAGACATCCCTGGAGTTTACATGATTGCCTGCTCATGTGGCAAAAACTATATAGGGGAAACGGGCCGGAATATTTCCACTAGGGTCTCAGAGCACATACGTAGTATGAATAAACGGGATATCCGAGGTTCTGCAGTTACGGATCATTTACTGGATTTGGGTTCACCGCACTATATTCGATTTGACAGAGTAACTGTGCTAGCGAGGGAAAAGTTCTCTGTGCCACGCAAAGTACGGGAAGCCATCGAAATTAGTCGTCAGCCGAATTTTAATGGGGATTGTGGATGGTCGATACCGCCCAGCTGGAGAACTGTCTTGAATACTACGTCTGTGACGAGTGTGGACGATACTTTAGCATGTGACGTTGTGAGTGTTGTGTATAACCCGACATTGAATAATAGTGACGAAAATGAGGGTGGATTCTCGCCCCCCGCACCGGCGCCGCCAGCATCAAGCAGCCGATCGAACCGAGAGCGTGCGCGCAGTGCAAGACCCGAGGGTATCGCGACTAGTTCTCATGATTAAGGACCACGTATTGGTACGAAATATGTCGAGCTATACTCGACCTTAACGACGTGAGTGACTCGTTTATTATATTTCAATAAAATAAAGCACTACTTGATAGAAAGCGACAGATGCTTTATCTTGTCCTTTATCACGCGACAACTACGAGCATAATATATTGGCTTGGTTGTTTGTTTGGTCTTTAGTGTCCGTCTTGTGTGTTTAAAGGCAGCCAGATTACACTTATGTTGTTTGATGACCTCACATTGTTTTTATCATATTAAATATTCTAAAGTAATGGAATTGGGACCCAGCGACTGATGTTATAGTTAAGTACTAGATTACTAGATTTATTAATAAGTGCGTGAATTTACGCAATACGTATACGCAAATTTATTGTTGATAATTTCGTATAGGTACCTATCGAATTAATAATTTCAATAATATTTTTATTTCAATGTTAACATCTAACGATATAACTTTGTCTAATATGGTACATACATATAACACAAAACTATATTCGATTCATCATTCGCTTGCTCTTGTCCCATTTACTTGGGTTGGCGCAGCTTGTTTTTTCTTCCATACATACATCTCTATCGCCCGTGATCTCGTCACACATCCTTCTTCTCCATATCGTCTCTCCCCCAGTCCATCCTTTTCCTTTGCCTAACCCTTCTCTTACGTCCTTCTACACTCTTCTTGTCACTTTCTTCCCTTCGCATAACTGTGTTCAATAACATTCATAATGAAAAATATACGTTCATGAGAAACTAACACGTCACTACAACGCATCGAGTTCTTGAATTTCCTTACTCCAGCGATTTTAAACAGTTTAAAAAGTATTCCAGTCAATAAAAATCTCATCAAACTCTTCAATCAATGGCACTCGGGACACACATCGACAGCCAGCCATTCATGAATATACCCAATAGGTTTAGGGTTCGGGATGAAAGGCGGGCGGGCGCATTGGGCCGAGCGACCGCGCTTCGCTAAGCACGAGCTAATTTTAACCCCAATTTGTGTTGTATTGGGTATTTAAGAGAAGGGTTACACCCACTGAAAACGACCTCATCGTTTGTGAAATGGATAATTTCGGCTTGTAAAAGTTTATTACGGAGACCAGGAGTCTAGACGTAGGCCGTGAAATATCTGTTTTTTATCATAAACGAATCGATGTTGAAATTACGATTGTTGAAGTTTCTATTAAAAACCATAGTAGTATTTTTCTCGTTTTAAAGTATATAGTAAGGCCGTGCAACGAGAAATATCACGTTTATCGCTGTTCTGCCCGGACGAGGAAACTATAATTGATGGTTAAATAAACTTACCTGAAGTGAAATTTGACCGTAATTATACTAAATGTGGCATACGGCATTTAAATATAGATTATCAAATAATTTCCAGAGAGTGTCAGGACTAACACCCTTATGTGGCACAACTATATATCATCAACTTTCTGCGAAGTTTATGTGTTTGTTACTAAAACATTTACAGATATCATGGGCTGCTAATACCCATCTATAAGAATGATATTTTGAGGCCGGTGAGCATTAGTTCATAAGCTTATGTCCAGCAGTGGACATCTTTCGGCCGATATGATGAGCGTAATTTAAGTTCGTGACGCCGTTACTTAAAAGGCGTTGGGCATAGGCCGGTTATGACTATGGGCTATTATTTTTGAAACGGTGTTTCTCAATTCATATTTCTAGGCGTAGATTCACTCTAGCCTAAACTGCTGGACTGATCCTTATTAGTCTCTGATAGTTTTAAGTCTCTGGGCATAGTCTCGCTATGGCTCTGGACTAGGACAGTTCAAGTGTTTACGTATTTACCAGTTCCGTTGATAGATCAGCCATAAACATGGGCATGGTTACGAAGCTGTATGAGGTGCAATAAGAGTTATGCTTATTTATTTTGAAGACCACATACTTACCTGTGTTGAATTTTACTACACTCTGCCTGTTTCCTTATTGGTCCTGGGCCGGATCGCTGAACGGGCACGCCAGATAAGTCCGCAGTTTTGGGTGGCTAAGAAACGATTTGTTTACATAGTGCACAGTTCTCCGAACTTATCAAATGCTGCACTCGGCCGACATTTTAATACTGCTGTTGCAGTGGTATTGTTTAAACGTTACAATATGAGACTAGGTGTTATCTAACATTATCACAGTACGCAGAATAATCCATGTTGTCTATTTGGTAGTTGCAAAGATCGCCGGCGCGACCGGCATGGCCTACCTGTGGTGTTATCAAACGTGACCGCATCACGCAGTATAAACCTTGTTATGCATTTGTTAGTTGCAAAGATCCGCCGGCCGTGCTACCCTGGAATTTGAACAATAAGTAGTGTCTACTTGAGATTGTAGACGCGCATGTTACTGATTTCCATTATACTTTCACTGGTATTTAATGTTAACTATTGAAAAAATATTCAATCTCATTGGAAAGTTTATATTCTGAAAATTATGATTATTGACTGTGACTGTGTTTCTGACAATAGCCGAAACATAATTGCTTAAAATTATCTCGATAAAAAAACCAAAGTTGAGTGTTTTTTTCTTTTTTTTTTACTCACTCTACTAAAACAGCGCATTATTAAACTACACAATTAAGTTAAAATGATAGTATTTTACCTCATGCTAAGTCTCTCAAAACGAAATTCAATAAAACTGAACTGTGCTCATGTGCTACGCCGCGCCGCGCCGTATCGTAGCACGTAGCAATGTTTTTCATTATATATACATAACGCAAATCTCCCGCTGTCTAAAAGCGCATGCACATTGCACAACATGCGGCCAACAAGAGGCCAATTAAGAACGAAAATATTTCAATAAAAACACGGGGCCTTTTGTTAAGCAGAGGCGAATATTCTGCTGAAACCTTACCGTATCGCGATATAGGAGATAATACTTAGGTACTCGTATACAGCAAAGCTTTTGTGAGGCTGCAACATTCCCATGCATGAATTACATCCATATTTTCAGCCGTTTCAACTAAATCGGTAGCAAAAAGTTGCCAGGTAATGGAGGGAATGGCAAATTTTCACCGTCTGTCTAATGGAGATTTGGTGTTTTTGGGAGATTCTTAGCGTAAAAATGTAAATTGGTTTATGTAGATTTCATATTCAGGTTCATGTTCATATTCTTAAACGTTTATAATATATTGTATAAATAGGGTATAACTCTAAAGTAAGCAACATCACCACGATACAGTTGGAGAGGTAATATGGCTTTTAGACTAAAGTTATACACTTTACTTTTTACTTGGATTGCGAGAAAATAAACAAAAAAAATTCTATGCTGCTGAAATTTGGGGGCAGTGTCCCCGCCAAGACGAGTCAAGCGAAACGCATAAATATTGCCAAAATAGTTTCGTGTAACAGATAGTTACAACGATAGTGGTATCTAATCGTAAATTGAGGCAATCTGAGAATCAGCTTGCATCCATCACACCAACATCCTGAGGAAATCAGTATTTCAGAGTTATTTCCTTTTCCTTGACGACCTACAGGCCCGACGGGCGGCCGCGGAAGCTTCCCCACTATTTCCGCACGGACCGGAAACGCCGTCATGCGATACTGAAGGCTTTGTGAACGACCCAGTTATGAATACCTGGTGACTAGAAGATTGCGAGAGCGATTGTACAATGTGCGCGTCTGAAAGGTCGAGACGTTTCATGATAAAAACTCGTTGGATGGACTGCTTCGAATGATAGGCAACTATGTAGTTTATTGTATCATGTTTGTTACGGAATATCATCGCGTCTCTCATCGTTAAAGGCGATTTTGATATTGGTTGAATCATATTTATCAGACAAACTAATTAATAAAGTTTTGAAACTTGTAAGGGCACGATAGCGTTGAGCATGATATTAAAAACTCACAACTCTCCGCTCCAAAACCTGACGCTTCACATCCCCCAGGATTATTAATGCCCTTAACACTTTTTTCGTATCTGTAATACTATTACCTACTTTTATTTACTTACTCATCCATTGATTACATAGAATGACTCAATATGTCAATCTCGTCCCGTCTTACTATTATGAAATACCTGGTTATTTGAAAATACTCATACTTCATTTTTCGGACTGAAACATGAAGTAGCAAATATTTTTGTATAAATGGTAGCCTCGATATAATTTGGTTTCATTAATTAACAAAAAACAGCACTCACTTCACGGTGCAGTGCGTTTTTCCAATTACGGCTTATTTGGGACTTGTTAATACTTCACTTTAATTTGACATTCAAACAAACAGTTCCCGTACTGATTGTACCGATTGTACCGTATTAAGCAAGAACTCCTCCCCACCCTTATACTCAGTGACTTGAACTAACTAACATTCACATACAGGATGTAATAAAACTAGTGAGGATCCGTTTAAGGGCATATTCGGTATCATGTTCTGATTAGGAAAAAGGAGAAGATTATTTTTTTGACGCAATACATTTTTGGCCTTTGTATGGACAGTTGGCTGACTTGGGCGACCTGCCCCATAGAAAAAAAAATACTTTCACGTCAAAAAAACTAATATACTTTTTTTAAAACCTTTTTCCTAATCAAAACGCTATACCGAATATGCCCTTAAACGGATCCTCACTAGTTTTGTTACATCCTGTATAAGGCGTACTCGACTTCCCGTAGCAGAAATTTCCGGAATAATCCAATGTCAGTGGCAAATGTACGCTTTGCTGGCGTGCGAGAATCCAGACGAGATTTAACTCTGTTTACTAAAGGGAGGAACACAAAGAGCTCACGTTGCTGCGTATATTGGAATTCAAGCACTTAGCACGCAACCTCTGTGACAAAACTCACTCCTTGTCATTATGGTACCTCCTATATTGTTTGGTTACGCAGCCATTTGATTCAACAAAACCCTATCCCTATATATATTGGTTATTTCGTGATAAACTAGTACAAATTTGTACCTAACGTTGTTCTCGAAATAATAAAATCCAAGCGCCCTATGTTAATCACAAACATTGCCGAAAGAATATACTTTTCCGCAGCAAAACTAGCTTCAAATTTAGGTATGTTTATGTAATAAGCTTTCTTTGATAATGACATTAAATGCCTAATATTATTGAATGAACCCTTTCAACTACCTACACAAAATAGGTCTTTGTACAAAATCACAGTGTCGTGAAAATTAGCTAGGCCGACGTTAATCAAATATTAGTGGCGAGTAACGAAATACTAAACTAATATTACAATAAAACAAGATTTTTGAATTACATACAAATGACGTCTTTGTTGTACAGTCGTACTGTAATGATTATGATTACAAGAATATCTATAACCTGGTTTATGTCACTTATTTTGCATAGGATAATCAGTACTTTGCACAACACCAAATGCAGGGGAAAAATATTTTTATAATGTGCAAAGTTCCAAAGAAATAAACAAGTAATTTGTACACGTATGAAGCTAGTTACTTAATTATACAAAACAAAAACTCCAACCCTTTGTGCTTGCTTCATTGCGATGCCTTCGTATTTGACATCAGGGTTATTCTGCGATAGCTTTTGTTTTTGTTCCATTATGGATTCCATTTGGAAATGCTAAAAACACAAAGACGGTGGTAGTGGTATGTTATTGAGACAATTATACGTTCTTCGTCATCCTTCGTGCTCAGAATATCGCGATGAAATAAAGACGCGTTGTTTTAGTCGACATCGCTTCAAATAATTGGTTAAGAGCCCTTATAAGTTAAAAACGCTCATCTATTTAGGCCATTTTCTGTTTGAATTGACACGTATCTTGACTTTTTCTCAGTGTTACTATCTAGAACAGGGCTATTGCGACCTAGTGTCATAAATCTTAAATGTATTTTTTGGATTTTTCATCAAGAAATATCGTTTCAAACATCACTCCAAAACGACCGTTTTCAATCTAAAAACTGCTTTTTCCGCTTAAATTCTACTAGGCACAATAGAATCAAGAAAAGGCTATATCACTATCTAAATCTTTTATAAAGTCATCGTATCCTTTAATCACTTCATTGGTATTAGGCACTTGTCCCACCGCCGGCGAGCAGCGAGTACTCTCATAGTAATTCTACTCGTTTTCTCGCTCAAGCGAGTGGAATTACTATGAGATTACTCACTACTCGCCGGCGGTGGGACAAGTGCCTTATCAATACTTTTGACATAATTTGAAATCAAAACATTTTAAAACTTATAAGGCCTCTTAATGTCAAGTGCCAAACGGATTCGATTAGGGTTTTGTTACAATTATTCTAATCACTGATCAGATTCGATTTACAAAGATCTTTTGCGGCTTTTACCCCACTGTTGGTAGAAATAAGTTTATATAAATAGTGTACACTCAGGTACTTTCCTAAATAGTTATATATAAGATACTATATACGTATCTTTATGGACATCTCTAAAGACATGCAGTACATACAATCTAATCAAAGACACATTCTTTTTTTGGTTCTGCTTTGTTTATTCTGCGTAGGCATTGTAACACTCAATGGCGCATATCCTATAAAAAATGTCACCCGTCCACCTTATTATTGTTTATAAAATATACTACAAGCATTTCAAGGCAGACTGATAGGAGGTTGAGACTTTTTTAAAGGGGTCCGTTTAGCATTATTCGAATATCAGTGAACCCTAAATATACATTCCGTGTTCATCGAGTGCTTTTTTTGACATCAAATTATTTTCCTGCACCATGCGGTGGAAATGTACAAAATTAACAGCGCATTTGGGAGCAATGGGTCGAATGATAATTGGGTCATTCTACTTTTTCATGACCAGTTTTCTGTTACACAAATCTATGATATGTATTGAATTAGTATACAAAAATAAGATTTCGAAATAGTACCTTAACCCAATAAAAGGAATTTATAGTTAGAAATACTTAAATATTAACATATTTCTGCAGGAGGTGCGTAACACAGTGGTGGTGGTGGATATATTTTTCATACAAATGGTAAGACATCCAAGGACCACTGAGTTACTCGATTTATGGATATTAGCTGTGGTTTGTTAATTACCAAAAGTATCGGAAGTGATACTGCAATTAAACCTCTTTCTAAATAACAATACAAAAATATGACGTGAGGGCCTAGTATTCCAAAATCTGCATTAAAAAAAAGAATTCATATATATTCAACCGTTTTGTATGCATAATTGATATTTTTATTCATGCCAGATTATAGCTTTCTAGCATAAACGCGATTGCTGAGCTAAGCCGCGGACGGACAGACAGAGAGACGGACATAAATATTAAGTATTTGTGAACAACGTTACACAAATCGACCTAGTCTCAAACCAAGCAAAGCTTCTACTATGGGTATGGTGTGGGTGGTTAAGGGTATGGGACTGGGAAACTATAGAGGTTCCTGGTTAACTACGGAACCCTAAAAATTAAATAAACTCTCTAGGACCGAGCTTAGCCAATAGCCATAAACTACCCAAGTTCCTCACCAATGTTTTCTTTCCGTATGCATAATTTAGTTGAACTAAAAAACCCTTGTTTATGAAGAGACCACTTCAAAGGCATGACGGCTTATTCAGCCACTGTTGATATTCGCAGCTTTTATCATTCTTATTATAAGTACATCTAGTCACGACTTTCAACCCGAAATAAGCACTGCAACGGGCTGTTGAAATATTACTTAAAAGTTATGTTTAATATATGAACTGGCTAAATAAGAATTATTCATGTAAAATTCCAATATATTGAACCAAACCACCATTTAAGTTTGTCCCAACGACTGATACGATGGTACAGGTGTAGCCGTAGACATTATGTTTAAATACAAGGGCAATTATTGTTCTGCCGCACCCGAATGATAAGAATGGACCTAGATAAGAAGCACCTACACGTATTGTGTGACGTAGATGCCCATTCAATTCACACGGTGACGTGACGGGACAGTGTTTCATTCATACTTTGAATGACGTTTCCTGCGATTTCAAGCTTTACTCGCCCATAAAATAGTTTTGATGAAATGTAACAACCTAAGCCGCGTTCAAGTACCTACAGTTTTCCCGCAGCGCTAAACGCCGATTTAGTCGGTTTTGTTGTTTAATTATGAAATTGATTTGATCTAAACTGGATTTATCTAGTGACAGTGCTTGTATGGACGCCGCGTCGGAACCAGAAGAGGCTGCAAAGGTTGTAAGAAAAATTATTACAAGAATTATTTTTTCTTCGCCGTAGTCGAAAATGTCTCGGCCGTGCAATCGATGGACTCGAATCTTCGTCTATTTCTCACTTTCCAGCCTCCACAACAGTTCCGAGAAATGTTAATGGAATAAAATTCACTTATTTCATTAGCTTTAACACTGCAGTTCTTCGATATCGGACTGCACCGAGAATTGTAGAAGGTGGCGAACCACTGGCGAACACAATACTTAGATCAGAAATGGTCGCAGTGATACGAGGGCTTGGAAGCCCAATATAGGCACTACCTGAATAAATGAACTAAGTGGCTCTGTGAGTGTAGACCTCGCGAGTATTTCTTTTTAAATTTCCAAAAACTAGCTCGCAAAAAATCTATATAATTATTGAACCTGCTCACAATATTTCACAAGAATCGGTAGAGAAATGTGACCTGTAGAGAAGAATAAACCGAAATTCGCCCAAAGAAACATACAAATAAATTGAAAAAAAATATTTTTTTTTTTAAATTTCCAAGAACGGACTCTACATAAGATATCTAAATAAGTACCGAACCTGCAGGCGAATCACGTAACTTTATGTACTAACGGTAGATAGATTTTACTCTCAATTTTGAAGTATAAATGTATGAGCAATAATAATCACGGGTTAATCACGTAACTTTTTTACTACCGTTAGGTAGATTTTAATGTCAAATTTTAATTGTCAACTCATACATTTATACTTCAAAATTGACAGTAAAATCTATCTACCGTTAGTACATAAAGTTACGTGATTCGCCTGCAGCCGGCGAATGTATTAGTGTAATAAATGTATGAGTTGACAATTAAAATTTGACATTAAAATCTGCCTAACGGTAGTAAATAAGTTACGTGATTACCCCGCTAACAATTAAAATTTGACATTTAAATCTACCTAACGGTAGTACAAAAGTTACGTGATTGCCCCGCTGCTCATTAAATTTCACCAGAATCGGCTGAGAAAATGCGACCTATATGAAAACAACCAGAAATCAGGAAATCCGGACATCTCGACATACGAAAGCATTTTTGTCGAACCTGAAACAGAGACCTTAGTTTCACTCGATATATAAATAGCTTTAACAATATAGGATGTTCTTTTTTGCAGACCTCCAGTTTCCCATCGACGTGTCGGGCGTCCAGAACGACCACCCGTTCCTGGACGCGGACTCACTGCAGTCCCTCTTCAGGCGGCTGACCGCGCTCAATCGGTGTGCCA
Organism: Epiblema foenella; assembly: GCA_963556455.1. Classification (NCBI taxonomy): domain Eukaryota; kingdom Metazoa; phylum Arthropoda; class Insecta; order Lepidoptera; family Tortricidae; genus Epiblema; species Epiblema foenella. Next base: position 25,603,075 of record OY747096.1, on the reverse strand, counting down.
ACATGAAACTGGAACACCATCACCACCAGAAGAGATCGGTGAGTTGCTCTTATTAGGCCTGCTATTTTGAAACACACTCGATGTAAAGGTAGCTTAGGCGTATTTCGAAATTACCACACAATGTGGCTTAAAAAAGTCTTCGCTATTTTATAAGTAGTTTTTGGACTCGAAACGATCTATTAGATATGGTACTAAAGCAACTAAAAGTTAATTGATAAGGAAATTCTTAAAAAATATTCAAATCTAACATACATACTCGTACCTATATATAACATCAATAAATGAAATAAAAGAAACAATAAATTCTACATCGTCATATCAAATCTAGTATTTTCTTTCTTCAACTGAGTTCTTTTAGTGAGATTCGATCACAGCCCTGATTGAAAAAGTTCGATTGTTATTTGTTACGCTTCGTCTTTCTAAACTATTATTTAGTTGGACAACTTGTCTCGTTATATTTAAGCTAAAAATAGAATTTGTATCTTCAGGGAAATAAGTTTTTATCCGTACAGAAAATACTACACAACACTGGGAACACTTCAATAAATGAACCACTTATATTTTAAGGCTGCGAAGTGTCACGTTTCGAGTGCGGCTAGACGACAGGCCTTCAAAGGAATTTCATACAAAGTTGGAGGCCTGATTGCCTGATGATTGCAAGATGCTCTTTTTTAATTTGCATTCCACATTTATTTGTGACACAGCATCACGGCGTTCAGCCATGAGCAATTATTTGCTTTTTGATGACGATGTTTGCTATATTTTGCTGTTTTATTTATATAAAATCGTCATGAACATAATAAATAACACATTATTAACACAGTTTCATAATTTTAATTTCAAATTTAACTACAAAAATACACATTTAAAATATTTCGTCTAAATATTAGCGGTGAAAATGTCTACTCAAACCGTGAAGGTATTTTTTAAATAATTTTGGAGGCAAAATTGAATTTTTTTCATTCTGTAATTGGTTTTTTTGTCTTATTTACTTTTAATTTCTTTAGAAAGTAAAGTATGATTTCTTAGAGTTTTGTAAATTTATTTCATTGCATGTTTGAGAAAAGCACTATACATCCCTGAAAACCCGGCGTGAAAAGGGATTGCCAACCTCGTAACTATCCGTCTATATAAACTCGACAGGCAACCCCTTACTTCCCGGCCTTTGTAGTAATATAGTATTAATTTTAATTGGACTGACTTGTGCAATTAAAATAAATACCATTAAGGCCGCTTTTACGCTCATGCGAAACGATTCGCGGCAGGCCGCGTGTGCTTGTCAATATACTGAGTCAGAATTTCTGACCACGTCGCGGGCGGCGCCGCGCCGCGCTCGTTTGTTGGTGAGCGTCGCCTGTGCCTACCGACATTAGTAACGGACCTTTATAAAACCGAGCCTAAGACTATCAACGTGACTTAAACTTTCTAAATCGCAATTAATAACTTTTTTATTTAAAATAACAGAAAAGGTAATTAATTGCGATTTAGAAACTTTGATCAACTGTTTATTTCAAACGATTTTCTTATAACCCTGATAGCAATATTAAAATGTTCTATACATTGAATTACATCTCAAGTCCGTTCGGAATTAACGTAATATTAAGTAATAGAGTTTTTAATGGAAGTCAATGAATGATTTAATTCCGATACTGAATATTGATGAAGTAATATTGCTCGATTCATATTCAATAATCTATCGTTTGATTGATTCTTGACCTTTCAAGAATTTGATAATTGTAAAGAGAAAACGTATTATCTGGCTAACATCATTTAAATTTTAAATATTTTCCGATAGATCTTTCGATTTTAGTCTATAATTCTAAACTACCTATTCTAGATCTTCTAAAATAATTAAGGACGGGTAGTCTATTTTTGCACCAGTAGACAATTTCAAGAACAACACCTTATTTTTGATTTTATGGACATTAGCAGAGACATTAACAAGCACAGAAGTAATTCTACACAAGAGAGTTAATATAACCAGTATATGTATAAAATTCAATATGCATTGGATCCACTAGGAAACACGTATCTTTCACTAGATACGCTACGCATACGGTTGACATTTTCACATATAAAACTTGAAACAAGATGTCTCCTACTTTTCGAATAGCTAAGCGTACTTATTTAAGCCACAACATAAAAAATAGCTCCGATATTATCAAAACAACATGGAAAGTGATTAATGTGGAAACTGGCAGATCAAAGCACACGTGAATGATCCTAAATTAAAAATAAATGACAAAATTATAATTCAAGTTTAGAAGTAGCAACAGAATTCGAAAATTTTTTTAGTGAGATATCAGTATCCACAACACAGTATTTAAATTCATCACCTTCGTCTGCCATTATGTTATTAAAAGATAACGCCCCAGAATGTAGTAGAGATTTTCATTTTGTACATGTTAGTGCCTCAGACGTAGTAAAGGCATTTAAAACAATTAATGTCAAAAAAACTAGTGACCTCTGGGGAGTATCTGTCCATTCTGTCAAATTTCTAATAGAAGTCATAGCGCCTGATTTAGTGGTTGTATTTAATAACAGTGTTAATTGTAGTGAGTTTCCTGATCTAATGAAACACAGTAAAATAACTCCTTTATTCAAGTCTTACAGCACTTTTGACCTCACTAATTTTAGACCAATATCTGTGCTACCTACATTTAGCAAAATTTTTGAAAAACTAGTTTTGTCCCAATTAATAAAACATTTGAATACTTACTAACAATTTAATGCATCATAAGCAATTTGGTTTTACGCGGGGTCGCTCGACAACCGATGCTGCTGTCGAGCTAACAAAACATATATTCGATGCCTGGGAGGAGTCACATGATGACTTGGCTATCTTCTGTGATTTTTCCAAGGCCTTCGACTGCGTATGTCATGAAACTTTGATCAAAAAACTACACTACTATGGAGTTCGAGGATCGGCACTGAATTTGCTAAAGTCTTACTCACATGATAGAATACAAATGATCGACGTGAATGGACAGCGATCACCGGGTTCATTGGTCTCTATGGGTGTACCGCAGGGATCAATATTGGGACCTTTCCTATTCCTTATCTACATAAATGACTTGCCATACCTCTTAAAGACCCACCATGATATAGTATTGTTTGCTGACGATACCTCACTCATATTCAAAGACACACGGCAATAACAAGCTTCCAATTATGTAAACAATGCCATATCTAAGATAGTTAATTGGTTTAATGTCAACAATTTACTGTTAAATGAGAAACAGACTAAATGTACCTATTAAGTTCGTCACGAGTAACGTAAATCACATGCAAACTAGTGTCATTGTGAAAGATGAGGAATTGGAACTAGTTGATAGTGCTGTTTTTATTGCTTATCTCTCGAATAGACTGAGTTCTGCAGCATTTGCAGTAAGCAAGATCCGTCAATTAACAGACGTGAAGACAGCTCGATTAGTATATTTTAGTTACTTTCATAGTATTATGTCGTATGGTATTTTACTCTGGGGCAGTGCTGCAGAGATAAATACTGTCTTTATTCTGCAGAAGAGGGCTATTCGAGCAATATATAAGATGAAACATAGAGACTCACTTAGAGATAAGTTCAAGGACATTAATATAATGACAATGCATTGTCAATACATCTTGACAATATTGTGTATGTACTCAAAAATATTGTAAATTTTAGGCAGAACTGTGACATACATAATATTAATACTAGAAACAAATATAAGCTTGCGGTACCCTCCACTCGGCTCCAAAAAATAAGAAAATCATTCATGTGTAATTGTGTAAAGTTTTATAATAAACTACCAACAAACGTGACTAACTTATCTCTTAATAAATTCAAGACTTATGTAAAGCGTAAACTCATATCGAAAGCATATTATAGCACAAAAGACTACATGAATGATAAAACACCGTGGGTATAATTGTGGTTGAAATACTAATTATATTTTAATAATTATGACATTACATCTTAATGACTATTTTCATGACCATGACATTAGATGTTGACGTTAAATTTTCCTCTTGATATTTAGATTTTATTCTAGAAACTGTCTAGATTATACTATTTTATTATGTTTTTATTTTACATATTAACGATCTTTTTGTGAATTTATTATACTCTCTTTTGAGATACATTACAGTAATTCATGTCTTTTTTTAAAATCACACATGCATCAATAAATTGCTCTGAATAATTAGATTCAATTTATGTAATAGATAACTGACGATTCAAAAGTGCTTGTTGCTAGGCCTATTTGAATAAAGAATATTTTGAGTTTGAGTTTGTGTTTTATGTTTATTAAAGTAGGTACTTTTAGGTCACACATAGTTGAAAAAAACAAGTCGTTTTTCCTATGGTTAGTTATCTTATGTGTAGATAAGTTATGTTTTTATTACGTACCGATTATATTAAGTACATAGATTTATATAAACGGAGGCGCCGTTTTTGCGGATAAGACCAAGGAAAAATAGGCTTTTCACTTCACCTTTTCGAAAAAAAGGCTTTTCTGATTCGTTTAGAGAGCGCAAAACTCATTTTTGCTCCCTCTTAATATAATTTTTAAATTCTTTCATTTCTGCCCTGCTGACCTGCTGCAATAGTAGATTGTTCACCAAGGGTCGAAAGCCACCCATTTCAGATGAGATATTTCGAGGCCGAAATGTGTGATTTCACCCGAGTTAGGAACTCTGCTTTTCATTTCGAATACGAGGAAATAAAAAATGCCAAAATATGTACAAACATTTTCTGTATCACCGAAAGAACCATTTTGGCGGAAACTGTAGAGTGACGTCAACAGTGTTTGTGTATGGGCCATTTTACTTTGTTTTTTTTAATTAAAAATTAATCGTACCTACTCATGTTTGTATGGATCAATCTAACTACGAATAATTTATTTTAGATTTTTAAATATTTGATAACCCTTTAATTTGTCTAAGATGCAATTTTAATGTTTTAAATATAATAAACAAGTATAGTTTGAATGCCAAATTCCTTATTAAATGAATAAGTAAACTGATTGAACCAAAATCTCTTCCAATGGATGTATGGCTTGGAACATCAGTAAATTAAAAAAAATTGGAAAAGTAAAAAGCACTGGTGCGAGAAATCCAACTTTACGCACGATATACAGCTACATAAAGTACCATTTCTTGGGCAACTGAATTTAAAAAAAATTTTTGCTCCCTGTGCCTGGTCGCATGCCGGCAGTACGCACGGGCAGGCTAAATATTAACTTTTTATTTATATTTAATCGAGCTGAATTTTATTTTTTTATTTCTTTAAGTACTTTTTTCTTTTTCTAAAATAAATGATTAATCAGGTATTGTTGTATTACTTACTTATTTGGATGAAAGTTTTTCTCATAAGAGAAGTGAAAAAAAGAGCAAAACACTGCAGCAAAATTATTTCTAACTCGGGCGTTTCGGTTTGAATCCCTCACTACGCTCAGCATTCCATGTTAGAATTCTTAGCTTCGTTCGGGATTCAACACGCTAACCCTCGATGAAAGATTGCATTTTGCTCCCGTGTAATACAATCTACTTACTACGCCCTTAACTTTAGATAGGTCCACAGGAAAGACGCGAGCCTAAATCTGTGTAGTGTGTGTTTAACCCCCGATAATTAACAAGAATATTCGTTATTGCGATTTTTTTTAACTATGTTAAAAGTTTCATCATTTCTATCGCTTTATAATTAGTAGCTGGGGTTGTAAAACCAAGTCATACATATATATGTTTATTTCAAACTAAGTTTACATATAAAATTACTGTTTGCTCCTCGTTATTCTGTCATTTCCGGGTGTTTGCTTTCCTGGTGTTCATTTAATCTGCGACATTACGAGACCGACCTAACTTCACGTGTTTCTGATTTTATGAATGAATAAAATAAATATTCCATTTAAAATTAAGCATAATTACATGTCTAACGTTTTGTAAATACGAGTATTACATACGAGTACCTATTCCAATCTAGTCTGGTAATACTTTGATACTATGAAAGGTTTATAGTAAAAATCTTCTTATGTTACGATGGACATGATCAATATCAAAGTCTCTGACTGCTTCCTACAGTAATGGTTTTACCTCGAATGTACCTTGCTTTTTCTGCTATACCTATATTAAGAGATAAGCCTTAACAATTTATGTTCCATAACATTCGTTAACTCTTTCTATGCTAACTCAATTTATTTTTTATTGTCTTATATTAAACCTCATACTTATCCAATCACTTTCTTCCGTGATGGACACCGTCTGTAACCAAATAGTAGATGCATAGATAAAGCCCAATGAAACGTATCAACTGTTGTTATACAATACTATCTAATAATCGGCTAAATGTATTCGATATCGACACGCTGTATCGATTACCACTCCCACTATTTGCATATCGATATATCATACAAATTATACTTGTTTATTCTACAGATCGGCGATAGTGCGTTTTTTGAGTAGGTAACGGTGCTATGCCATGCGTGAAATGTATCAGATATACATAATTATTATATGTAGTTTATTAATTGTTTATATTTGAAATAATATTTTATCAGATAATATTTTAAGGTCTAAAAGTATTATAATTGTCAGTTTCTTATGTATGCCGATCGTTATCATCTTTAGAAGAGTGGTATTTTTATATCCATCTAAGAATAGTAACTTTAGAAATTTGTAAAAAAAATATATTTTTAAAAGTATAATCATATTCTTACTACCATTTTTATTGTAGAATAATTCGTAGTAGGTATAATGTACATTTCATCGTCATAAACACTTTCATTGTTATCTTACTGATTTATAAATTGTACCTAATGTTTTTAAAGTTATGTAAAGTTTCTAACAATATGTTTCTCAAAGGGATAAGTTCGCCTTTGTACTCTAATCTTATGTGACATGTATATTGTTTTAACCTGTTATTGTGTACAATAAAGTGCTTACATACATACATACATACGTTATTCCGTAAAATTCGTATGATAATAGCTTTCCTTAAGTAATGTTACACAAGTGTTTTTATAATGCCGACTGAGGTGGATTTTCTCAGTGTTCAACTCATTATGTGGTTTATTATATTAGGTTTGAATTGAAACTAAACTCTACAATTTAGAATTTGGGTACAATAAGAATATAATTAAATATCTCAGATTTCTTATGAAATGTGAAGACGTTGCTAAATTATTTGAGACAAACTTATCTTGGACTCTTTAAAACATGAGCCGCTCCAACAAAATCGGCATTTCCTTAACAATTTTAAAAAACAATTGTTTTAAATATCATGTAATTCTCTTAGAAACTACATTCGTGAGCGTAATAAACGGTTGCCCCAAAGTTATAACCGCAGGGTGAGGTCACGTCAAATTGCAACCATCTTGAGTCATACAAAGTTCATAACAATTTCACCTCGCGCGAACGCTATCGACCTTTGTTGATCAAGTTAATGATCGGAGTGTTTCGACACGTTGCGGCTACCGACGGATCAACTTGAATAGTTGAGGAAAGTAAATGTTAGGTATATAAGATTTTTTTTGAAGTTTACCGAAACGGGAAATAATGTTTTATTACGACGCGTCAAAGACAAAGTCTAAAATGCTAGACGGAGTAATCATTTCATATTTCTTCTACGGTTTAAAGATAATTTCACATAAAATAGGCAAACTCGTCGAAATATAATGTAACGTTTAGGTATGAACTTTTGATATGCTACCTATTCACATTCGATTACAAAATAGTCGCTTTTTACAAGCTTTTATTTTGTATGCACAGTCGCAAACCGGGATTGTTGAGTCACTTGCCATTCCGTAATTTAGCCGTGTAATGAGTGACAGATGTTACCCGATGTCGTGTCAGTCCCGATTTGAATTACATGACCAAATTGCGAACGTTGTCAAGTGGCTCAACCCTGTTTGCGATGGTATGTACCTATGTTCAGGTTTCGGTCAAATCTTATAACTGTTTTTTTAAGCAGTTATCCTCAACTTATCGCAATCAGCGCTGAAAATTTTGTAATACTTGTGTTATACAATACAAAATACTCTTTATTGAATAACCTTAACAAAAAAAACACAGTACAGTACATAATTCCAATGAATAGAGGCATACAACAGGCGGTCTTATCGCTAAAGAGCGATCTCTTCCAGACAACCTTAGGGTAGCGGAAATCAAATCAAGTATTATGACTCACGATAGGTGATGCAGAGATAGTACATGGAACCTACAAAAAAAATGTGTTATGTAAGTTCGGTAACAATGTAATATTAATAAAAGCTTGAAGGTACCAAAAATGTTTTTTTTTACTGAAACTTATGCTCAGTACGACCCTTGGCATGCAAGGCGGAATCATTAAACCTCAGTTATGCGTGTCGGGTAACTCAAGAGATGCTTCCAATGCTTACTTTCGTTTATTCATGGAAAACCATCTGTATGTAAATATTAAGTACGAATTATTCTGTGGTGATGATAAAGATCATATTAATAAATATTTCACATATTTTTCAGCTAACAAGCCGTACTAATTAATGATCGGAGTTTAAGTAAATGACCTATTTGAGTGGAACCGATGATGGCATGGCACTGACACTAGAATAGTTGAGAAGTTTTCAATGAAATGTCCTAAATGTACTAATTTGACTGTAGACAGTAATATGGCTTAAAGATAAAAATAACATGTAACATGTAACTATCATTTTATGCGCGTACGGAAAAAGCTAGTCATTAATTAAAGCATGATTTACATAATCACAATATATCCATAAACACGTGACAAATTACTTGATATACCATTTGGATAGCAAGTAAAATACTGTGTTAGGACATTTAAAATGGCCTCTATCGATTACATTTTCAAATTTTTGCATTAGACAGGTCACGTGATCCGCTAGCGATTAACGAACGTAATAACTTTTAATTAATTCGGGTAGTTTTAAATTAAAATATTGAGTGTCAAGTTTGAATGGCATGAGAAAAACCTAAATATTTAGACGTGCCCATTTCCATAAAATGTTAAATTTTAATCACTTGTCATTTCTGGTATTTAAGGTAGGCATGGTAGAACGCGTGTTGCTGAGTTAAAAAGTGTAGGTGTTTTTCTTTGAAGTGAATACTCAACAAGTCTCAAATCAATATAACTAAGTCCGGACCAAGCATACCTCATCAACTTAATCTACAACACAGTGCTACTCATTACAGTGCGATCGCTCATATGAGGAGGAACTTGAACATCTTCACAATTAAACCGATATACGCTCGTTAGGTAGGACGAAGTTGAATCCAATTAAAATGGTTGTCAGTAATATAAAGGCTTGGGACCAAAGAGATTTAATCCTGTTAATCAGAAGCTTAGGGATTAGAAAATAGCTTACAGTTGAAATTGGAACTTATAACAAAACACTATCTCCACTCTGCGGGTATAATTAGGATATTTGACGCTTGTTGAATTTTGTAACACAGCATAGTGCAATTATATTTAAATGGGTATGCTTTTATTCTTATACTCCGTTTTTTTAAGATTAGAAAAATCGTGCGTTATCCGCCGTGCGATTTTAAAGAAAACCATTTTGAAACGGGAAAATAGGCGGCGTTTTTGCCAATATTATCCGCAGATATCCCAAGGAATCGTATAAATCTGTCCGAAAATTACCGTTAAAATTCTAATCTTAAAAAAGAGGTGGGTATAGTAATCTATTTATCATCTTGTCTTATCCTTGTCTTTATCCCCAAACACAACAGTTTTGGATCGCGATTGTTAGGTCAAACTATTCAGTGGTAGAAGGACCTAAGTTAGGTCCTTCTACCACTGAATAGTTTATTAAGCATTATTTTAATCTACATTAAAACGTTCTTCTATTACAAAATGCACCACAGGATGTCGGGTGAGTAAAACAGTACGTATTATAGGAAACGCAATCTGTGTGCGTAAGTTTGTAAATATTTAATACATTTTAATTATTTTTGAAACACTGGATCACTTATGAAAAAACTTACCGATTGTTTGGTTAGAAAAATAAAAAAGCTATCCTATTTGAAAAAATAAAATCTTATCACTGTCGTTGATAATTACGAAATCTGCAGCATGAAAGTTTATTTTTACTATGATATTTAGGACAGAGTTACCAAGGCATTTTTCAAAATTTAGTTTCTTTGTTTCTTTTTCAGTCCACAGTAATTTAATCTACATTTCTTCTTCACACTGGAAGCTCGAATTTCAGTATTTTCGTCAGATCTCTGAATGGGCACAACGACTCTCAATTAGCCGAACCCAAATTTTTCCTCATCATTACTGGAATTTCATTCCACTGATGTTAATGAATGGACTGTTAGGTACCTGTTAGAAAATTCCCTTGAGATGATTAACGAAGAAACTTGTATGTATATTTATAATATAAGACACGTTTACACTGCACTCAATATCGCTGTAATGATACTTTCCGTGAAGTTGGTGGGGTCGGTAGTCTGCCGACTTGCGACCGACCACTTGGACGAGTTGCTGATGTGCTCAAAGGATATTATCTCGTTTTTTTAATGGATTTCTATTCTATAACTAAAGATGTAAAATGCATACGACTCATTGTTTCTTTTGGGTCTATATAAATGTTATAATGTGTGTATTGAATGCTTGAGATTTTGTGAAGCGATGGATGTTCCAGTATAATTTGTTTGTTACGTATTACTATGAAACATAATGATAATAAAAAATCAAAATATATTTATTGAACAAGTGTGTACATCTTACTGCTTACTGCTACTATTATTAGATGCTGTTTACAAGTTAACAACTGGATACCCAAACCGACCAGTAGCAGACCCTATGTCGTGGCCATAAGATGTAGATAGTTAGATACCATCGGTCAGCTCAATTATGTGCCGTCATAAGTAGACCCCGTTATCTTGTCGCACAGAAATTGTTTTTCAGTAGAGCGTGAATGTTTTTTTTTATCGACCTTCTTGATATCGAAGTTTGTATAATGCAACAGAATTTTCGCCTTTTAAGTCTATGCCCAATTTTAATGAAAACTTTTTGTATTACCATTACCAGCAGCTTTTAAAAAGCTATTGTTTATTGAAATTGTGCGGGGCTGATCAGTGCGTGCTTCGCATGTATATGCAGCAGGATGTACAGTTGCGCCCAATGTGGACCTTGTCATCACGAAAATCCCTACATAACCCGTAGTTACACTGACGATGTAGGTACAGTTGTGTAAAGTTTATTGTAATTATTGTGGAAAAACTATGATATTTCTTCGTTTATTATTATACTAGCGGCCGCCCGCGACTTCGTCCGCGTAGATTTTAGATGGTAACAAAGATATAAATAAGGTTTATTTGTTTCTGTCAGCTGCCTGATGCTAGTAATCTTTTGTGAAAAATTACTCAAAAGAAAAAAAATATGTCCGCCATCTTGGATTTGAAAATGGATATCATTTTCGTAATCGGCACCCCGAGAAACCACAAAGATGACACCCATATCAATTTTTAAGAAAAATAAATGTCCGCCATCTTGGATTTGTAAACGGATGTCATTTTCATAATCGGCACCCCGAAGATGACACCCATATCGATTTTTAAGAAAAGGAAGGATATGCTCCCCGTACAAACTTGGAACCCCTAGAAACGCTGGAATACGTTTTGTTGTATTTAAACAGAGAGTCTATTTACGAAGTTTCAAATATCTCACTTAAAAAAAATTTGCTCCCCGTACAAACTTGGAACCCCCTTTTCACCCCTTTAGGGGAGCAATTTCGAGAAACGCTGAAATATGTTTTGTTGTATTTAAACATGGAGTCTATTTACGAAGTTTCAAATCTCTAACTTCAAAAAAGATTTGCTCCCCGTACAAACTTTGAACCCCCTTTTCACCCCTTTACGGGAGCAATTTAGAAAAATCCTTTCTTATCCCTAGCCTACGTTATAAATGTAACCGACTGTGTAAACATCAACTTTCTAGCATTAGAAGTTTAGGCTGTGATGTGATGTGTGGCTTGTTGATGTGTCAATCAGTCAGGACTTCTTCTTTTATATATATATATATATATAAATACTATGTCCATCCCTGGGACTCAAACTATACCCATACCAAATTTCATCTAAATCGGTTCAGTAGTTCAAAAGTAAGTGGTAACAGACAGACAGACATACTTTAACATTTGTAACCCGCCACGACTTTGCACGGGTAGGACAGTTTTTTAATCTATTTTAACTGAAAGTCAACTCGCCAAGTATGAAGTCACTCACTTTAAAAAACTCAGGTTGTCCATACAATGTTTCAACCCCCTTTTCACGCTTTCAGAGGGTGAATTTCAAAAAACGCTGAAATTAGTTTTCTTAGTATTTAATGCTAGGTCTACAAAGGAAGTTTCAAGCTCCTCGTTAAAAAAATTGAAAATATTCTGAAACAACTTATTATATTTACTTATACACTTAAATATAAGAAATGAAAATTTATCCTACATTGGAACCATGTTTGGCACTGAATGGAAAGCCATATTCGCCTCCGGCAAATTTCATAAATTAAATCATGCTGAATAAAAACGATTTCAATTATATACCAGCATGATTTATCAAGCCTTGTTAGTGTACTATGGCGTGAATATATTTATCTTATTGAAATATGCGTGTGACGTGTTACAAAAACGATCTTACAACAGTTGCAATAGGTGTTTGCGAACAGTTTAAAATAAGATTATCATGATTGGCACTTATTGAATGGGATATGTAATCAATTTGGGTTGATTGAGAACCTGATATTGTTTTAGTAGTATTCCTGGTTTTGCTTGTATATTTGGTTTGCTTTAATATACCTAAAATTAGTATAATATTACTAAGTTTTCTATCACCAAAGGCTATAATTAAAATTAATGGAACAGTGTCATTATACTAATAACTAAAACATATTTTTGTATGTCGCGGGATTGCGATAGGTTTATATGTATACCTGTCCTTTAGAACTACTAATTTTTAGCTAAATTAATAGTAGATTTGTACACCAAGGGGATAAAGCACTGTTTTATGCCACGGGCGCGATATTTAATCCTAAAAGTAACGAAGGACGCCAGACTACTCCCGAGCGTAGGAAGGGTGTTATGAGTTAATCAGTCCTGAGTGCAGCGAGGGTTTTAAGCGCTCCCAAGAAAAAAGCAACTTTATACCCGAGGAGTATATACTGTACTTTTCGCACCTCTTGCGAGACAATAAAGAATAACCAAGGCTACAAACAGAATCTAATCAGTCAGTCAAAGCCAAATCACATTAGTGATTGGACATTTAATCTACTTATCCGCGTTTTTTTGTTCTAAATAATATTTGTTGGTGTTCAGGTAATGTGTATTCAAAATTAATTTAATTTTTTTCGTTTTACATTTTCGTGTCGGTACATATTTCACAGCCTGTTTATCTTCATCTTCGATTTATTCTTGTTCAAATAATTTGCTCAAAGGTTAGCTGGAACTGCTGGAAGAGATCCCTTAAAGCGATAAGAAGTCTTTGTACTTCTATCATCTATGTTTTTTTTTCACTTTGTTGTGTTTTATGTACAATAAAGTAATACATATATACATTAATAGTACATTACGGCAAAGGCCGAGAAGGAAGATTATCCGTGTTCCGGCCGAGGCACGTATAGTGCTTTTCTCAAAAAAATAATTAGAATTGAAAATAAGAAAACTCTAAATGAAATTGTAAGGATTAAGTAACAAAAAATCACGCGCTGCACTGCAGAGCCGGCGGCCGGTGCAGTCTTTTGTTTTCGGGGCGCGACAGCGGCGAGCGAGCGACTGGAGCGCGCGGGTACCCGCCGCCGTGCGGACTTCACGAAATAGACATGCAATAAGATCTATAAAAAGTAAAATTACACTATTACCCGGCAGGTATAATTTGGCATTGTCGAGCAGGTGGTGTGAAAACATTATTTCATAAAAACTAAAATATACTACCAATACACTTCAGATCATTATCTATTCAGTTCACTAGTAATTAATATTTGGACCGAAATGGAATCGCGAGTAAATACCAAACTATATATATATATATATATATATATATATATATATCTTTCCATCGTAGTTCATTATAGAGTAACCAAAACACTTAGATGCTCGTACGCGCATGCGATTGTACACAACAGCATTGTTGTGTACAATCAATATTTCGAAATTTTTGTAGGTACCTAACCGTCGACTCTTAATGCGGCCGTCTCCCAGTCTATAAGATTAACTGGCCGTTTTACACACAATGCCAATAACTCGATATTTGAAGCGCATCATCGCTTCACCAATTTGTTCGGATGACGAACAGAAAAAAACTTCTCGTCATGGTATACTAGTTGTTATCATTAATTATTGATTGATTGATTGATGTATAGATCAGCGGATTTTTAGGGGAGATTTACTATAGCAGTTTTTCGTGTGTTAATGAACAATGCGCCATTTTTTAAAGAAATCACCTGTTGAAATATACATATAACCGCGATATGATTTCCATCCATGACTAACGTAACTGATAAGACACTTGCGAATCTTGCTATGACATTCAAAGGCAATACGTAGATACCCTACCTACTGAACAACTAATCTTACCCTGATTTTTGTTGACAACAGTACTTTATTACGTAACCCAAAACATACATTTTATATTCAAGCTACAGCTCAAATTATACATTCAGTCACCTTCACATTTTACACACAATTTGGCTTATACAGTAAATTGCGTATTTCTCTTTGACGACGACTTGTATTTTGCTCTGAAAAAATATGAAGATATTTTCAACACCTCAAATCTCGAGTAGGTAATTCCGGTTTTAGGAACAATAATGTTGGTTTCTTGTTTCTAAACTGACACCTGTGAAATAGACTTTAACTTTTATAGAAAAACATCATTGTTATTACATGTTTAACTAAGTATATTTTTTTCTCAAGCCGATTACAAATGTACTATGCCTGGGAGACTATTACAACGTTTGCTTATTTTTTTCTACGCAACTGCCATCGGTAGGGAATGTTGTTTGGTTGATTTTTTTTGATACTATCTATAAGTATAGACTATATATTTTTAAAGCAGAATTTTAATTGGTTTATATAAACCTCACTTGTTTTTTGATAGAACGACTCGGACGACGACCAGTGCGCGCTCAGCGACAAATGGCAGTACGAGAGGAAGTCGCGACGGTGGTCACGCGTCGTCGAGATCACGCCGCAGGCGCAGCGGAGACTTCAGGTTTGTATCCACGACCATGATCCTTACTAGCTCACTAGTGTCTTTGGGAGTTGTAGATTTCGCGGCATTTTTTACGTTTTCTACCCCATTGCTCCGCCATTTTGAAAATAATCGAAAAACTGATACGACAAAAAAAAACCGTATAATTATCGATCCTGCTCACAAGATTTCACGAGAATCGGGTGAAAAATTCGACCTGTAGAGAAGAATAGTCGGATAGACATTCGGAAATCTGGACATAAGTACGAAAGCATATTTGCCCATGCTGAAACGGAGCCCTTCGATCGCTTCGCTCACTCTGAAAATTATGTATATAGGTCATCTAACCAAAAATACTAAGTTTCTATCGTCCGACTAAGACTGATCGTCCATCACAACGACTTAAATAACAAAATTTTTGAAATTAGTTGATGAGAAGAAGTCTTCGTCTCATTATAACTAACTGAGGTGCAAATCTGTAGCTAAATGTAGTGTTGATATCAACCGTAAATCCCATAGTATATCCCAAAAAGGCACAATTTAATAATCCTCCTGCCGGCAAGGCCTTGCCTGTAAACATATAGAGACCGAGATATATTCTGAATATGTGGCCTGTGAACTGCCGATTACGTTTATATTTTACTATAACAGTTAGGGCATAATCAACAATAACAACGCTGCTCACCGAAAGGTTTGAGTATAATTATTCAGATACATGATATGTTGAAGGGTTTATTACTCATATAAAAGCATATTAAAACGGGTTTTCCAAAATAACATTTTGGAATTGAGGGCGAATACTATTTTAAAGGGTAGGTATTGTTTCTTATGATGAGAGAAAATCTTAAACGTTACTGTGTACAGTAAACCAAAAAAGTGGTCAACCAATTTTGAACCCTAATATTCATGTCCACACTCCCGTCACATACCCACTTTCTTGGCTGTCTGTACCCACATATGCTACTATATTTTTTCACGCCCTTTGCCAAATAAATACATGCCTAGTGTAAAAAGGTGAATCAACTTTTTAGTGCCTCTCGATCGTCACGTCTAGTTGTCCAGGGGACAAAATTCAAATACAATCGTCATTTGATGTTTTTAAGTTTATCATACATACGTATTTGTGGTAATTATAAGCTATTTCCATAATGGTCCATCTACTAAGCATGTTGGTAGAACTTAATACAACATTTTTTTGAACAAACTGCGCCACTAGTGTCCCTCGGACAACGGGTCAAGATAACAACACAAAAAAAGTTGATCCACCCAAAATTCTATGCTTTTTGCATAACATTAGGTTATTATTCAAAACGAAAAATAAAACATACTATGAATTCAGATTAGGTTGCCTATCATTAGGCCAGTCGCAATCAACGTATTATTTAACCTAGTACATGGAATAGAAGTTGACAGCTAATAAATAAATTGTTGCTTAGGGTGGGTTACACCAAACCGTCTGTAATCGTAAGCGGTGTTCGTTAAAATCTGATGGTATGGAAAGTTTGACAAGGTTCTATGGGATGACAGCTGCCGGCGCCATATTTAACGATGACTGGCCTGTGATCGTACGTTGGTGCAACCGACCCTTAGACATCAGCATAACAAATAGGCTATAATTTATTTCAAAATTCATGTCCTTAAGGGGTAAAAAGGGGGTGATCATTTTGTATAGAGAACAAATTTATTTTTAAAAAATTCGCCCTCTGTAAGGGTAAAAAGGGGTTGAAACTTTGTGTGAGAAGCAAATATTTTTTTACGAAGACGAGAAACTTGAAACTTCGTTTATAGGATCTAGCATCAAAGTATAAGAAAATCAATTTCAACAGTCAGCGTTTTTATAAATTCGCCCTCTAAAGGGGTGAAAATGGGGTTGATAGTTTCTACCGGCAACCTGATATTTTTAATTTAGTAATGATACTTGGCGGTTAGTGTCTCAGTTAAAATACAAGCAAAGCAGCTTAGGATGTAAAAAGGGGGTTGAATGTTTGTATGGAAAACGATTAATATTCGAAGTAAGGAACTAAAGAAATTTCGTTTATAGTAATGTATAAGTAGTACTAGTAGGAGTAGGTAAGTAGATCGAAACATTAAAAACTGGTCTACCCGTGCGAAGCCGGGGCGGGTCGCTAGTATTAAATAAACTATGTCGCGACACGCCGCTGGCGACCGCAGCGGGCAGTTTAGTATTGTAAGCGTGCGCCCGCACAATATTTTAGCGTTATGTTTTACAGGTGATAGCCGCAAGAGCGATAGCAGAAAGAGAAGCTCGAGAAGCAAGAGGAGAAGAGGAAGACGACGAAGACGACACCCTGCCCACCATCAGGGTGGGATTGGTGGACGCCGACGGACATTACACTGATGTTGAACCTGACTTGTAAGTACATCATTGTTACTAAAATATGACCATTCCTACTGGCTCTGTGAGCTGTAGACCTCGCGAACATCGTTTTCGTTATCAACGCCCGCAATTTTGCAAAAAAAATTTAAAAACTGACTCGACAAAAAATCCATATATAGGTATAATTAAGTATTAAACTTGCTCATAAAATTTCACGGGATGAGAAGTGCTATTTGTGCGAGCAGCTGGTAATCCGCCCGTCGAACATACTTATACGAAAGGATTTGCTCGGTCAATAAAGTTAAGCCTGTATTTCCAAAAGGGCAAATAATCAAGGCACTGTAATTTAATTTCTAATAGAGTCCTTCCATCAAGCTGAGGTATTCGGGCGACTTTACTTCTTCTCCCATCTATTTTAGTTTTTATTTCCATTTTGACATTTAGATACTTCACCCTCGGAATGGAAGCTTATGCAGCAGAGGCTCTCCTAAGCCAGTTGTTAATTTCAAAGTGTATTTTGACTCATTTTATTTGAATAAAACGTTCTTAGTTGGTATAGTTCCTTAGCTCAGCATTGCACATCTTGCAAGGTTATCTCACAATTTTCCCTAGTGATATCATAAATTATTTTCATTAAGAGCTTTTGAATTATCAATAAAAATCCAAACGTCTATAGCTCTTTTTACTCTAATAAAACATACTTTAATTTAAGATCTATTCTATTCAGGAGTCTTTTAAAAAAAATCAATAGCCCTTAGGCCACTTTCTGTTAACCAAAATCAATCTATGATCATATAACAATCAGTACTCGAACAAAGAAATTAACGAGGTCGTATCTCAACATCAGAATACCTGGTTACTTCCCGAAGCTCATCAAAGAGACGAAAGCAGAGTTCTAATATAAATTCTAAGTTATGTGGACTTAGGTCGATTTTAAATTGTAACAGTTGATTAAGTAGTGAGTTTTAGACTCTGGTCTGTTATGTTAATGAGCGAATAACAGTACACGAAGGCTCACACCAATAATTGGCCCTTGATTGCGCAACGATTGAAATGTTAGATACAAAGGGGACGCAATACTTACGTAGCAGACGATGATGCACTTAATTCTTTGGATGTCACACGTTTTCAGAGACTTTCGGAGATAGAGGTATTGTAAAGGACAATAAAAATCTGGATTACTATTTTTTTTATTTTGACACATATCGCAATCAATTGTATAAATAAACTAATAAATAGTATCTTAATTAAACATATTTTAAACTAACGTATCTTCGTAACGTAAACTAATGATAGCTTTACATATATCAACTTGCACATCAAGGTCAATCCATAGTCAAAGTGTGTGTCTGTATGTCTGTTTCTTCTGTTACCTATGTACCTCTTCACGCTTAAACCGCTGAACCGATTTACATTAAATTATAGTAGGGAGACAGTTTGAGTCCTGGGGAAGGACATAAGTTACTTTTTATGCCGGAAATCATCCCTTCAGGGATGAAAGTTTGTACTGGAAGAGAGATGACTAGATAAACGCATGATATAAAAAATTGTAATAAAAGTCTATTGCGATGAACGAGTTCTCTGGTTAATAATAAAATCCAGTATTTGTGTATGATATTAAGCATCTCCAATTTTCAATGGCTTATCTGTCTCGTTTCATTCTGTGACTCCATCGTTCTTATTCAAAACTTATTTAACAACGCCCCGACATTTTAAAGCTACCACGTTTTGTAAGTTCTTGAGTTTCTTGACGTGGCTAAATGGCTTGCTCTGTCAATTCTAATGGAGTAGTCTGTTAAGTGTCCGACTCTATATGTTTGTTTGCATCGTTCATCACGACATTATTTTCTTTGATTCATTTTAGATAAGAGTAATCAGTGGGCTTGGGCTCTATTATATAATTTAAATGATTGCTTGGGGCACTTTGGTATTTGAGAACCTGAACGCAGCTTCTGTGTTCACAAAAGCAATGATCCATTACGTTTTTTTTGTTGTAAGTATTAAACCCGAAATCACATCATTTCGTGTTTCAGTATAGTTTAGTAACCTCATTTTCGCAATAAATAAAAACAAAGACAAAAAATGACATATACTTTTTTTTAATTTATTTATTCATTTCCCAAAAAAGTATGGTACAGTTTACATTTGTTTCCGTTTCGCCAAACGTTAAGTTTATCGGCGAAATATTACACTTACTTTAATTTTTTTGTACCAAGTTGTACTATCTAATGTCCTAAGTAATACGGTAATTAATCCCTACCAATCCTTTGAATATAAAACAAGATGGGTTTTGAGTTTGTTTTTAAATATATTTTTACTGCTACACTCAACGACTTCATCCGTTCACGTCATCAATTAGCTTTTGAATCATAGCAAATGTCTATATTTAATATCACACCTAACCAAATGCAATTAAATACGTAATCGAAATACGATTGTCAGCTTCTTCATAAAAACTTGCTCATTTCACAAGATGATAAAAGTACCTACATCATAAATGTGCAAATATTGTTAAAATCGGGCATTTGGAGGCAAAGACTAAACCAGATGATTTATCATCATCCTCCTAGCATTGTTCAGGTTTTACGACGGGCCCCCTTTCCTGGTCTTCTGTTTTCCCTTAGCTTCATTCTGGATATCATATTTTACCAACCCAAACGTGTTCAAATGTTCACTGACTATATTCATTCGCCATAAGGTTTTCCTGGTCTCAAGGCAAGCAATGGGCTTTCAATAAGTTTAAAAATATTATTGACCATAGGTTGACCCTTACGAAATCACCTCGATAATTTTCTTCGCTATTAACCTGTAAAAAAATTGGCACTCTTTTTAAATGACACTTGTTATACATACATACACTAGTATACATATATTAATACAGTCTTACACGAAATCAGATCCCAATTCCCGCGCCCCAGATATATTGTTAACTAGCGACCCGCCCCGGCTTCGCACGGGTGCACTATTTAATGGATGTTATTGTACAGATAAACCTTCCTCTTCAATCACTCTATCTATTAAAAAAAACCGCATTAAAATTCGTTGCGTAATTTTAAAGATTTAAGCATACAAAGGGATATAGGGACATAGGGATATAGGGACAGAGAAAGCGACTCTGTTTTATACTATGTAGTGATTTCAAATCTGGAAACGTGTGAAACGAACCGTTGTTTTGTTTTTGTAATGAAATGCCAGTTTCACGAGCCTATTAAGATGTTATTAATCTCGTGATAAGAGGTTTCCGCTCTAGATGTAGGTTTATGTAGGTTATTGGGATTGACGCAATTAAAAAGGTTCGCGTAGGTTATCGGTGCGAGCGATTTGAAACTTGTTCGACAAAGGTAAACTTGTAGAAAAACTATTTCTCCTATGATCGTATTTATGGATAGTTGTGCATACGTATATGTCACACCTGATTGAAACCTATGAAAGTATCTTTGGAGTTTAATGGAGTTTACTCCTTTAGAATCGATTTTCATATATAAGCCCGGGATATGAAAAAATATGGGAAATAAAATCAAACGTAATCTGCTGCGCTAATTTAAAAAGTCGTATCTCAGTATACGATCAGGGTAAAGATACGACTTTATTGAATTTAGCAAGTCATGCGTTATGCGTTATGTTCGTGCGCAACTGTTGTATTGTCAAGATCAAAAATAATAAAACAACGTGTAAATATTTTATAATGTGCTATATAATTGGTATAAAGTTAGTGAAATATTCACTCAGACTCCAAAAGGGTGCAAACCTTTGGACACATTGGTTAGGTATGGAGAATTAAACAAAACTGCGGATTGGTTTGCTAGTGAAAATCTAATTGGGATACATGGAAATACTATCTATCCATAATAATGCCTAAATTTTTTACTTGTGAAGAAAAAGAGATTAAGACGAAGTAAATCGCTCCCGATTATGATAGCCTGAGTTTTAGAGGGGTTAACCTTAAGACCAAAACTATGACTCCAATTTAGGATACGCACCAGGTCATTATTTACAGTGCTGATAATAGATGGCAGATCATTAAGTACACCCTGCGAATTAATCTGAAGATCATCGGCATAGAGGTGATAGTGAGAAGAGAGATTATATGTGATTGTATTTATAAAAATAGAAAATAACAAGGGAGACAGCACGCCGCCTATTACGCTATTTTTTTAAATTATTTCTTTCTCCGTGTAGATGCACGATAACCCTGGTCATTTTTTTTGTTTTTTTGAACCTGACTGTGGCTTTATAGACCGGGCACAATAAAGCAATAGGAGTGCGCGGTTAGAGATTGGGATTAGGAAAATTCAGGGGAAACCTCCGACACGACCACGCGGCCGGTTTAAACACTGGAATAATACACTAAGAGTTTACGCTCCAGTGAGATTGGTTCAGCGGCTTCAACCAAATTTGAGGGGCTACTCCGAAACTCGAAATCCGAATTTCGTATCGTGCCGTCCCTTTCACTCATATAGTGTATAACACGAGCATGAAAGAGACGGTACGATACGATTTCGAACTTCGGAATACAGGCCCTGAGATTTGAGTGGAATCGAGTTACTGGGAGTTTTGTCGCTGGTTCACTAAACCTAGCCTAGCTGAGAAGAGTCCAGCAAGAAACTCAGCTAGGCCCGACCTGGGTCGGACTAACTCTACCCGATATGCGGCGGTACCGGGACGAATAGAGGCTACAAGTGTCTGTGTTGTCGCGATCTTGCGGCGGACGTCCCTGTACCTTTACCATGAGTTTACATGACCGTACTCGATAGCGACTGCGTAAAAAATTGTATGGGCAAAAGTACAGCGCCTCTGGTGGTTACGGATACTAATAATCGGCATACTAGATCGTTAACGCAGTCGCTAGCGAGTACGGTCATGTAAAGGCACTGGTCAACATTTATCGATATCGATAACGTCTACGCGCTAAGTCTTTATTCATATAAATAAATGTAACATGTGTATGAGCCAGTTAGCCCATACACTTGAAAGTTGAATTGAATTGCGTTGAGAGAACGGAGATGTTAAGTTATAGATATAAACTGTTTTATCATGACAAAGTAGGTACATAATAGTAAAGCTTATTGGCCGTTCCTTCAGTTGATGTTAATCGTATGCGAGTTTAGTATGCACCAGTGGCGGAGCGTCCATACAACTCGATTCCCACCGGCTTGCCTAATTTTCAGCCAGCCCATTTATTTTACTACGGCTCCTGAAGAATAAGAAAGGCAAATTATTTCCGGCTTCCCTAAAAATATTTTTGATGCGCCGCCACTGGTATGCACTAACTTATTTTACTTTATTTCGTCATATTATAGCGCGGCCCAAAGTAGGTCGCAACGTAAACGGAAAAATGTACAACGTTGAGACTGTACAACATGCATGATTTCAGTACTGTAACGTTGGATCTCAAATAGCCCCACTTTGCGGTAATATAAAAAACGAGTTTATTTATCCTCATTCACTAATCTATATAATTGTTTACTAAGCTTTACTAATATATTTTATAATCGTTCGTAAAGAGTAAACTCCAATCGTGCGTTGGAGCTGACACACACTTTTTTTTAATTAGATAAAGCGAGGATATTTATGTCACAACGAAGACCAGCGCTGGCCCTACCAGCATTATGCTGAGTCGTCACCATTTCGTGGCAAATGCGGTAATGTCATGTTTTTGTTTGTAATTGTCTTGTGCTTGCCACAAATAAATGTATCTATCTTTCTTTCTTCTTTAAAACCAATTTCTTATGAATCTCATTGTTAGGCCCATCATTATTATCATCAGCATAATAGTATACGCCCCACTGCTGGGCTCAGGTCTCCAATCATAAATGATAGAAAACGGGCAGTAGTCTCCACGATGGCCCAGTGGGGGCTGGATACTTCACCATTCTTCTTTCTACCTTGGCAGATGTATGCAGGTTTCCTCACTGTTTTACTCCACCGAAAAACTAGATAATGGTAAATATCTAATGATGTTCCGTACATAAGTTCGAAAAACTTATTGGTACGAGCTGGGACTCAAACCCACGACCGGCAGCCGCATAATATAACTACTAGACTACCTTAGCTCGTGTTAACAACCGTTTTCTTATTTGGTATTTCCGCTCCTAGTACTCGCTTACACTAGCACCACACACTGACTAACAGCCTATCATTATTACTTATGCTTTGGCAATCCAAAATGGAATCGTGATAGGTGAAGGGCCTAAGTACCCAAATTGTAAGTAGAACAATCGTTGGACTTAATTATAGTCATTGTGTTGGCCCTTTCAATGGGTACTGTGTTCATAAAATGTTCAAAGGTATACAATGTTTCTTCTTAGTGCATAGAGATTAGGTTGAAAAATGCGTGAATAACCCTGAGTACTTTAGAAATGCATGACGGATTCGGTAATACTCCGTGAAAAGTGTTTAGTATATTTAAAAATTATTAAGTTACAACTTATTTTATATTTATGTAATGGAAAAATAATGTTTAGAAATATAAATTTCCTTCGTGTATGTTTAACTGAAATAGGTATTACACTCATATTTAAATTGGAGTGAGCAAGCCATGTAGGTAAGTGAAACAAAACTCCCTAGAGATATTAGGGCAGATTTTTAAACAATGGAGTTTAACCAAAGAGGCTTATATGTATAGAACTGTACTGAACTGTAAGAGCAAAGTATAGAAGAGTAATAACCACGAGCGTCATGTTTAGTATGGTAAAAGAGATAAAGCCAGGATAACTAACCTAACAGAACAATGCAATTAGCCAATTTCGCATCATATAAAATTAAGAGTAATGCTTACAGGCCTAATAATGTACCTAGTAATTTGTGGTGGTTTTGATTTGCTTGCGTTTGAACAGGCTTCTTGCTATTAACCGCAGTTATAAAGACCGTGGCAATTCTCTGTGGCGTAAACCCGATTGATTTGTGATTCCAATTAGCTTTCATTATTATCGAAATCATTTGGTATCCTTGCTAATGGTAATAGCACAAAAATCAAGATTGTTTCATCAAAGAGTCGCTAACATTATTTTTATTATTATTTGTTATTCCAATACGGTACGGTATTTTACACCCAAATCAATATCATACAATATGGGTAGATATCAGGTTCTATGCACACATATTCACGAATATGATAACTGTGATTTATAAATTTTATAATCGCAGGTAAAATACCTACGTGCAAGAAAAGTTACTTTCCGTAGGAACGCGTTCCTTTGCTCGTGAGGCTACCTCTTACTCTCTTTCATAAGTGCATGTAACATGCCTAAATTGAAGAATAAATGATTTCATTTCAATTCATTTCCGAAAAAAAACTTGCGGTGTTATGTCAAAAATCAAAGACACATTCTTTCATTATAAGTCAAAAGTATGCTTCGACGAAAACAAATCGCATTTTCATTACTCATACTCTGAAAGGGGGTCATTGTTCATCCAGGCACCGTGCTGAAAGTGGTACATGCCTGCTCTAAAGCAGAAAAGTATTAAAAAAAAAATATGAATCGTAGTTTATATTGAACAACGCAATGGTAGTAACCTATACAGCCATAAAACGATTAATTCTTCATTTATTACAGTTTTGTTGACATTTAAATTCTTTCTGATGTTTATAATTAATATAATGTACTTTATGTATTTATTAGTCATTTTCAAGGCGAGATGTGATTTGCGAAATAAATTAAAATATTGTTTAAGACACAGATAAAACCACCAAATACGCAAATTCAAAATGGCCGTCTTCGCGGTCGCGCGCCATCTTGCGAATTGTGATGTACGGCTAGCACAAGTTGGCGCGCGAGCTATCTCGCCGCGAGCTAGACCATCCGTCTGTTTCGGCGTGATTTCCTTAAGTTTTATATTTTAAACTTGTTTTTATCTTTTAGTGATTGACATTAATAATTAATTTATATTATTTAATTTTTTAAATACTAATTAAAAAAAAAAAATTTGAGCAGTCGTTTAAAAGGGCGGATAGTTTATCTCTCGGCGAGTTAGCTCACGCGCCGACTTGTGCTATCCGTGCAGGGTGTACGTTGGTATTAAAAAAGTAAACTGGCGGGAAACCTTAAATAAAAAAGTGCAATTTTTTCTATGGAAGTTAGACTATGTTTGTGATATTCGAAATTGAGTTTAATATAACAAAATGAGTTCTAGCGGTTCTGAAATTGAATTAACACCTGATTTTATAAGAGAAGAGGCTCAAGCTGTCGTAGAAAACCTTTTGCCAACGATATCTAAGGAACGATATATGAAATCGTATAATGATTTCATAAAGTGGCGGGCCGAGAAAAGGGTGAAATCTCTATCGGAAAGTGTTTTCCTTACGTATTTCAGTGAACTATCAAAGAAACTTCAGCCTTCAACTTTATGGAGCATATTTTCTATGCTGAGATCGGTAATAAATACAAAACACGACGTCAATATAAAAAACTACACCAAGCTCATATCATTTTTGAAGAGGCAATCGGATGGATTTAAATGCAAAAAGTCGAAGGTTTTTACTGCAAAAGAAGTAGAAACCTTCTTAAATCAAGCCCCCGATGAAATATATTTGGCAACAAAGGTAAGAGAAAGATTACAACTATAGTTAACTTGACGTATGTACCCCACATAACGTAATCTAATTGAATTTGGGCTCGTCGTAATATTCTTGTTGTAAGGTATATTTAATGTTATCGTATTTTTTGCAGGTTGCACTCATTTTGGGCATCAGCGGCGCCTGTAGGTGCATCGAGCTTACAAATCTCACCATAGAAAACATGGAAAAACACGGCCAATTACACTTAATAAAACTTCCAAATACCAAAACAAAGATTGACAGAACATTTGTGGTGCATGAAGAATTCGCTCTGGTGGTGGAAAAAAATATTTCTCTAACGCTCAATAACTGTACAAACGTTAATGTTAAATTCAAGTGACTTTGTTTTTTAATAAAATAATTTTGATTTCAAGTGACTGTTTTTTAATAAAATAATTTTGATTTTAACTGGCTTGTGTTTACTTTCCTCGTATTCGTAATGAAAAGTAGAGTGTTTTACTCGGGTGATAGCACCCATTTTTGCCTCGAACTATTGGCGCTCTCACTTCGTTCGAGCGCCAAAACATCTCGTCAGAAATGGGTGCCTTTCAGCCCTCGGTTAACAATCTACTATTCCACCACGCTGACATCGCAACTTCGGTCTCCTAATCACAACGACATCCGACCGACAGGATAATATGTAACTTTATGTAGGTACTAACGCTAGGCATTAGCTAGACTCATAGAAGTATACTTCAAAAATTACATTATAATATACCTACCGTTAGTCAGTACATAAAGTTCGTGATTAAGCTGCGGGAGTCAACAATTGGGTCCTTTTCGGGGAACTTTTAACAAGCGCGCACTAAACTAGATTGAATTGTGAGGGACTTTGGATTCTGGGCGTTTGTAGTGGTTTGATTTACAGGATGAAAGCGAAATATACCTATAAAATGTATGTATAAGGAAGTAGCATAAGTTTCGATCTGTAACATTTTTATGTCGTTCAGTAACATTTTATTCAAGAGGCTAATGGGCTTACAAATATCCTAACGCAATACGTGCATGTCAAAATAAAAATAGTTTATTTTTTATGGTTTACTTATTTCAATTAATTTTATATTCCAACGGGAACATTAAACCGTTATGAGAAAACTTAGCAAAACTTACAGAGATAAGCTAGAGTCTGGCTAATGAAAGCTGAAACTGAGATTTTTTAAATATTTTTAAATGGCAACTATAATGGCTACATCAAATGTGTCAAACGTCAATTAATTCCGCTCCCGAGGATGCACTGTGTTGAGAGCGAGGAACCTAAATTTGTCCCTTCTGTTGTCAACACAAATTTTATAAAGCATCGGCAACGCATACGTGACTCCTTTGGAGTTGAAGGACTTCCATAACAGACTCGGAATATTTAAATATTATAAATTTCCTTTTTTGTAATGTTATCGCATAGTATGTAATGAACTATATAGTACGAACATTTTATTTTGTTGCCCAAGTATCATTAATGTATTGTCACGTTATATACAGTGTTGCATCACGTGGATTTTTTTAAATTCGCCGCTCTTTTCTAGTGTCAGCTTTCATTAGCCAGACTCTAGTAACTTCACACTGGGACATGAGAAAAGTTGAAGACTACCGTAACGAGGCAATATTTATAGCGATGTCAGTAGAAAACTGATATTGGAGGATTTTAAGACTAATTAAATAAGTTTTTGTTTTTTACATAGATAGGTAAATCCTATAATACCTTACCTTAGAATAGAAAGTAGAATCGATTCCACAATTAATTAATTTGAGTGTTTTTTTTCTTTGAATTTATTGAATATTTGGTTGCATTTTTGTAAAATACTGTGAAAATCTGATTATGGTACAACTATAAGTTATAAGTATTATGTACCTACCTATAACAAAATCAGTTTTACTACAGTATGTAAAACACACAACTTCCTAAAGTTTAACTAACTTTTTACATATTACACTTGTGAGTTTGGGAATATTCAGCCGTACAAATCGGGTATTGTTTTCACATACTGAACATCGTCGCCACACAAAGCGGGGAACTCATTATACTTTATAATTCGTAGGATTAAACGACTTCTCATTCTGTAAACCAAACTCATTACATAGTTTTGTTGTTTTGCCCTTGTTGTTAATTAATCATTAAAAACGGCTGAGTTGAACAAATTTAATTTAACGTATTATATATACCCTATTTTAAGTTGATAGACACCGGAAATTACCCTTAGACCGGCTTTGATAACTTAAAGGTCCTTTAGACCAAATATCATATCTATTTTTGGTAGCACAGGACATTTTTGACATAACTTAAGGTCTAACGGGTCTTTATAAAACCGAGTCTATATAAATATTTTAATCACCTTGTCTTTAGCATTACCAAATTATTCAAACCAAGAAAACAGGTTACGTAGATGATATCGACAACTTTTTAATTTTTATCCGGTGGTAATGCAACTTTCCAGATGGATATAGCATAAAGTTTCTGTCGCAGGTATTACAGCCCTGGATACAAATATATTCTTGCCGCCTTGTTGAATATTACAACAAGTTAAATTACTTGGGCTGAAAATTGGTTGCCCCACATGTGAGAGAACAAAGTTGGGTAAAATGTTAAAGATCGTTTGCTCTCGGCTTAATGCTAGAGTTAGACATCTTCAAGTTAATGTAAGTTGAGTTAACTTGTAACTTACTTGGGAAATGCTACTTTAGCAATTTGTTATTATAACTCGAATATAGTTTTCTCGTTATGAAATGAAGACGCGAATAAATAACTTACATTTGCTGGAGGTAATGAAGGAAATAAGATATGTGATAACTAGGGGTTGGTTCGTAAGTTTTGTTACTAAATAATGTCATGTTTTGCTTTAATGCTGAGTAAGGAAAAAATAAGTTCATATTCGCTGGTACCTGGTACCAAATATAATCATCACAAGGAATCTCTGTTGAACGATAAAGTTTTTCAATTAACCTTTCCTCGTTTGTTTTGGCTATTCGGGTTTTCTATCAAACGATATTGTGAAGTTACGTTACTTAAAGCAAATTCTGGAGTTTCCAAGAATTTGCATGGCCACGAAGCCAGGTACAGTTTGCTAACTCCTTAATTTTGTTGAAGATCCTTACACAATAAGTACTGTACAAGTTTAAATTGATGTTTTCAGTTTAACAGCTTAATTCAGTTCTGCACTTGTGATTACTACGCCGGTCCATTAATAATTTGTTAAAGAATAAACGCTGAGTTGCCAAACTTGAAGACCGAATGAAAATCATATTTTCCCATTACTGAGTCAAAAAGTACCGGTACACTCTACGCAAGTTTGGTGACAAATCGAGCAGATTTGATGATGATGGTTGAAACATATACCCATCGCCTTTGACCTTTTTGTAACCTTCTCAAGAAGCAGTGAATGTTTTTGCTAAAAGTACATTAGGAAACAAAAGCTTGTACCAAAAAATATTTTTTTAAGTAACTAAACTTATTATTAGCTTAAGTAAAACTATCCGACTCCCGCCAAGCACAATCATCATGCTAAAAATTACAATGCTGGGAGTTGGAACAAACACACTAGTTTAAACTCCTAAATGTTGTTATATGCATTTATCAACATAACCAACTCCAATTTCTAAATTGGGATAGGTATACATAATGTTAAGGCAAAAGTTTCTTCTTAATTTTACGTAGGAATCGAGAAACTTGAGATTAAAATGGTGAAGTTCAGAACAGAACACCTGAACAAAAGGAAAAGATTTTTTCTCTTGAAGCACGCTATTATTATGTAAAATCAACTCAAAACTTGTAAACGAGGCCTTCAATAAATATATTCCGTATTGAGGGCTCGTTATGGACTTAGTTAGAAGATTATATGTAGAGTAGTACGTACTGTGTTTTTGTCTTTAGGAAAATGATTATTTAAGACTTCCAAGTGTCAGCGGAAAATTAAAATTGAGTGGTGTATTCTTTTGTTTCAGACTACCAGTTCCAGGCCAACCAATGATACAGTTACCAAGCGACAAGGAAGACGAAGAGGACAATGGCACTAGATATAGAAGAACCGGGTCTGAAAGACTCCGGGATGGCGCGAAGGCTTTGCTCAGACGAGTAGAATCTCTTAAAACTAGGAGAAGAAAACGGCAAAATAGAACCGAAGTTATAGTCTCTTCTCCCCACTTTTTAGACACACAGACAGATCGATATCCAGATTTAAATTACATTGACATGACACCCACAACCCCGACAGCATTTCCTTTTCCTGACTTTACTAGTTCTCCTTTACATGCTCCTGCCATTCGAACCCAACCTCCTTCACCTATGACTATCATGCCGCCTTCGCCGATCGCTCCACTCGAGCAGTCCTATGTTTTAAACCCTCCGTTTGGTGACGATAGCTCCAGTTATGCCTCAGACGGAAGCATGGGGTCTAGTAATAAGAGTTCCAAGTCAAAATTAGGGAAGGCTAAGCGCATTTTCCACAGAGGGATCAAGAATGACGACTCCAGTGCACTCAGTGACTCAGAATGCCAGCCAGCCAGCTGGAGGCATAATTATTATAGAGATCATAATACTCATCACAATTCTGAGGTGAGCAGTTACACAAGTATATACCCTAATACGTTCCATTAGGTACTTAAAATATGTGCGCCTGATGTTTGGTGAATAACCTATTATTACCTCAAGATTATTTTAACCCGCCATGACTTTTGCAGGTTTACGCAGAACCTCCGTCACCAATAGAACTGAAGCCTGACCCGCTGGTGCTAAAAGAGGTGCAGAAGTCCCCAGGACACACGACGCACAGACGACAGGCTATACGTACCAGCTCGCTCAACCTGGGGAAGGATGTACAGAAGTGAGTTTCCATCACATGCAATATAGCTACATATTCCCAGGGCCTTCGCTACAAGGGTGTGTTTTAATAGTGATCGGTGGTACTGGTACCACCGATCACTGGGTGGGTTAACCTCTGGAGGTTAACAATTCTAAACGTGGTCTCAGACTATACATTGCAAAGAATTAAACGGCAAGAATAAAACTATAATATATTAGCATCTTAAGATCATCATAAACAAAACCAGTACCTAGACACTAATGCCTTATAAAGGCTAACTGAACAGGAAAAATATATTTTATATGAAAACGGTTATTTTACTGCCTCCTGCGTTAAAGAAAATAGCTGTGACCCATCAGGCCGGAAATGGCTTCCATAAAATAGTCATAAAAAGTAAACGAGTATTTATTTATTAATATGCCTTATAACATTTCTCTAGGTACCTACTTGTGCTATTTTCTCCAAACGTGTTTAATATACAAAAGTCTAAAGTAAATTTGTGCCATACGTGGTTCAATATATCCATGTAGTTATGCGATATCCATTTGTTATTTTCAGCTCTAAATCCCGGCGGTATCTAAAATCTATTTTACTTGGGATCCGTTAAACATTTAATTTATTTCCTATTCGATCTACGGTATCCTAGTCCATTAGTTATTTCTGCTCGCATTTTGTTAGCTAGCCTAACTTAACCACCATTTTTAACTATGTAATAAAGTCAAAACTAATTGCTCCTTTAGTTATCCCATTATCTTGCAAATGCTCTTGTTAACGCGTTTAAGATATTCGCATGGTAATTATGTCGTGACTCACTATCTACGCCGGCAAAAAGCGTTATGTTCCTAGTATTCTTATAGTACTTACTCCGTTCCGGAACCACTATTTGAACGGGTTTAAATAAGAATTAGAGAACAAGAGCTTTACTTTTCTATAGGGCCTACGATCTTTTAGAAATATTAATTTGATCACAACCGCTTAAATTATCAGTATGGGTATTGACCTTCTGGTTAACCTTTGTCTTGAGTTTCGGTGTTCCTGTTTTTCCTATGATACCCAAAGGTCGTCAAATGTACACAAAACGTACAAGATACTCTTCAATTCTTCTGAAAGACGAGTTTAGGCGAAACTTTTATTTCACTTTGAATAAAGTTTTTGTCTATTATTATTAGATAAGAATTAATTTCCAGTAGGTAGCTCAATCAATTCAATAGATTTATACGGGTAAGGTAGAGTTTACTTTAGTTCAAAGAAATACATTTCCTGTTTTGCATTTAAGTAGTAGGTAGTCGCGTTATTTATTCGTTCCCTCTCATTCGTGAGAGCAGACCTGTGCCAATCAATGGGCTATATAGCTGATGATGACATTTATTCCAGATTTAGAGATAGAAGCTTGAAGAGAGACAAGTCAGCGTCGAGGAGTTCTGAGCTGGAGGGCAGTCCCAACTCCGCGGCATCGCGGTCTCACGACGGTGACCAGGATGACGATGACGACAGTGTCGACATCAAGTCTAAAAAGTAAGTCTTCTTACTATTCTAGATTTAGTTACATGGCAAAATGTACATTTTCTTGTAGGTAATTATAAAAAGTATGAAGACGTCAACTATTGGTATTTTCTAGACGAAAGGAATAATCCCATTTTTATATTGACTTCATTAAAAAATTTATTAGGCAAAGCTTAGGTATAGCTACATGAACATAGGCACTCTTAGCTTACCTAAAGCACGAAGATTACTTTGACAACGTATACCATAATACCTATAGTGGTTATTGGTGACGTAGGCAAGACAACACGCAACACCTTTGTATGTTTGGTGTTCTTAGCGTCCAAAAGTTCAAAGGGTTTAATAAATAGAATTGTGTTCTCAGGAATCTCACGATAAACCGTTTACAGGAACAATATTCAAAGATGGTACTCATTCCGGACAACCACGCTAAACGGAGGCCCCAAAGCCAACAACACGCTCCAACCAGTCACCAATCAGAAGGATCCCGAATCCTATTGTGAGTACCGAAACTTCTGATTCCAAGAACAGTTAAATATAAGACAATCCTCAAAAGATTTTCTTAAGGATGAAGTTTTAAAAAGATTTATATATGAACAGAAATATTTTAGGTTCAGGTGAAGTAAAAGGAACATATGGAAAAGATAAACCCATGGAACCTCTACCTTACCTTATTCGACATTAATTGGCCACTGACTGTTAAGTGGCGTCATATCTATATTTGCATCTTTTTCGTTCTCAGTGTCTCGACCAATGTCGTCCCTATCATGTGGCCAACTCCACATTCTGCGAAAACTGGCGTTGCTTCGACTCACAGCCTGCATGGAGCGGTACTGTCCTTCACACAAGTCTGGCTGGAACTGGGAACTGCCAAAGCTTATAAGAAAAATCAAAACGCCTGACTACAAAGGTAGGTTAGTTTGGCACGTTAGTAATTTTTCAGTAATTAAAGCTCAACAAGGCTGTCACCACCAACTTTCCGTGATGTAATATTTTAGTTGTCCCTCTGAAATGGTGCCGCGTCGTTATCAATATGATCTACACCATTATGTCATGAGCTACAATATTAAGGCCATGCAAGAATTGGCGATCGGCCCCTCCTGCACCATTATTTTTATTTTCATCCACAGAGTTTATAATAGCTACTTTGCCTTGTATAGCTTAAATTTTTTACATACGAGTAAACATGTCCACCAAATTGGTTTTTCTAGATAAAACGGTTTTCGGCGTGCCCCTCACCGTGTCTCTGCAGAGGACAGGGCATTCTTTGCCGAAGCCCATCCAATGCGCGCTCAAT
This sequence comes from Epiblema foenella, assembly GCA_963556455.1. Lineage (NCBI taxonomy): Eukaryota > Metazoa > Arthropoda > Insecta > Lepidoptera > Tortricidae > Epiblema > Epiblema foenella. The sequence continues at coordinate 25,569,428 of OY747096.1, read as the reverse complement.
TGGCTGAAAAACAACGCCCTTGACCAGGTACGTCGAGCTATTATTTTTGCTTTTAATATTCGACCTTTCATGTCCGGTATATTTATGACTACACTTTTTTTAGTTTAAGCGGTTCCATTTATCGGTTATTTCGTTCCAAATTCAAGTAATAGGGATATTGACACCAATTTTTATTCAATATCCTCTCTTATGTTAAAATTTTACATGACAATAAAATCTAAATACTAACAAACCCTGACACATAATGTCTAATCAAATAACTCGCCCGGGTCATTCCGGGTGAAAACAAATAAGAAAATCGATCGAAAAGGGATCAAATTAATCAAATGGCGAAAAAAGTAACTCAAAAGAATATATAATTACATAATTATAAGTCTTTAAACTTTTAAGAGGGCTAATAGTTTGTACCTTTTCCGCAAAACGCACCTTTGTATTGGAACGATCGTCATTTACTATGTCGCTCGTGGTCCACTGATCTGTCGCACTTTCTCTCTCTAACCAGCAACATTAAAACGGTTGTAGCTTCGTTATTTTTTGAAATATTTGAATAGGATTTTTACCATTTGGCATATATTCTTGCCGTCTTTCTTTTGGAGTAGTCAAATTTTGAGTCAACATACCTATTCATAACATGCGTATTTGTTGTAAACAAGTTAGAAGTTAAATAGGTACTCATATCATACAACAATATTCGTAAATTGAAACCAATTTTAAAATGACAACTGCTCTTTCTGTGTATTTCGCCTATTTACTTACATCAGATACTGCTCAACACTGGAGGGGCATCCAATTTAGGATATATCTAAAAGTGTATTGGGTTTGTATCCCGGGACTGGCTTTGTATGAAAAGTTAGAAAGGTCCCGGACCGACAATTTTTTATTTTAACAAAATGAATAATGCCAATTTTTGTTACATTTTGTCTTATAGGTATCACAAAAAATTGTGTACGAACATCATTTACCTTCTTTATTTCCTGGAAACAATTTCGGACATGGGGATCAAAGGGGTACATTTGAAGTCCTTTGTTTCACAATTAATTCCGCCAGACTTCCAGCAAAGTTCCGTATTGCGTAGAATCCTTTATGGATGGTAATTATAAGGGAACCCATACGTTTCAGTGATTTAATTATAACTTTAAACACAGTTTCATTGAAGTATGTACCTACTAACGAGCCATTTATCGACCTCCTTATTGTATGCTGTTTGTGAGTACCTGTGTAAGTAGAATGATTGCGTTTATAGAAAAACCCAGTTTATACATTAAAACTCGTCGATTTAGAGCGATTGTAGCGATATACAAAGAAAATAACCTAAAGAGTTGAGCGTTTTATAACTGATAAGAACCGTGACTGATAATGCAACTCAAATTTCCAGATGGGTATCTTCCGAAAAGCCGGTGTCAAATCAAGGATAGCAAAGTTACGGGCGGTGGTAGAATCTGCAGGGGCAGTCAACGCTGCATTTGCCATTGAGAACATGAACATCGTGGATCCTCACCAGTCCAGCCTGAATTTCGACGGCGCGCAAGCTCACGATGTCGCCGATATGGTGAAGCAGTACTTCAGAGAGTTGCCTGATGCGTTGCTGACAAATAAGCTTAGTGAGACGTTCATTGCGATATTCCAACGTAAGTGACAGTAAAACATTTGAGTAGGGCAACGTAGGTACTTTTTAAAAACTCAGTAGAACAAGCTGGCGTTCGAAACTATAAGCTCTAGAATGAAAGTAGCGTGCCTTTCCGCTCGGCTACAGTGGCGGTACAGTCAAATGCAAACACATTTATCGATTTAATCCTCTCATAACAATGTATCGAATCTGATAGATATGGAACGGGCAGTGTGCACGAGTAACACGCAACGTAGCTGTTAACGAACTACCTTTTATTTCTAATAAGCGGTGGGCGCAGCCACCGTACTTGAGAACTATAACGTGCACATACAACAATCCCTCCCCCATAGTTCCTTAATCTAATTAACCTAAAAATATTGTTTATAATTACGGGCGGACGAGCCCGTTTAAGCCTAGACGGCCCGGCTAGTGAATCTGAGGCACCGGGAAGTGGCGCGCTGTCGGCGGCCGGCGTCGGCGCAGGCGCCGGGCTCGGCGCGGCGGTTGCCGCTGTCTCCACCGCTGTACCGGCAGGCTGTATGTCTGTCTCCTCCCCCCCTACCGGCTCCTTGCCATCATCCATGCCCATTTGGTCATTCGTCTGGGCTCGGGATACTTCCGGTCTGATGATCACGTCTGGCGCCACCGTAGAACTGCTTCCTGCGGTGGGCTGCGTCTCAAGTCCAAAAACGGGAGGAATGTCCGAGGGGGACGACACACTGGAGGTCGCAGGCTGGTCGCTATAGTCCGGTGGGGATGCAGGGGTAGGATTATTTCCCTTATACTTCACTAACTGGTTAATATGTCTTTTCACTGTTTTGCCCGTTTTATGATCTTTGATTAGATAAAGCACATTTCCGAGTTTCCTAAGTATCTTGCCCAAGGTCCACTTAAATTGAGATTTATTTGTAAATAGTTTGTATAAAACTAACTCGTCCGCACTAAATCCGCATCTTTCTACGTCGCCGTAGTGTTTAATCTGCGAGGACAGTTTGTTTCATAGATCTATGGTTTGTTTTTAACAAATGAGTCGAGCGCGGGGAGTGAGGGCGGGGAGTGATCTTGGTGACTGAACCCGTAATAAATCTAATCGCGATCTCAATTGTCTACCAAACACCAATTGTGCCGGCGATTCTCCGGTAGTAGTGTGCTTTGAATTTCGATTATGAAATAGGTATTTAAGCAAGTGATTATTAATGCTTCTTCCAATTTTGTTTGATAAAAGCGCCATTTTGAGACCTTTTTTTATAATTTTCACATACGACTCCGCCATGCCATTGCTCGAAGGGTGATATACCGGAGTCGTTAAATGTTGTATGTCATTTAAAATACAAAATTGTTCGAAATAATCACTACAAAGGGAAGTACCATTATCGCTGACAATAGTACAAGGAATGCCGTATACATGAACTCGCACAATTTATCAACCACTTTAATTGACGACGTATTTTTTTTCATGTCGTAGCATTCCACCCATTTACTGTAAGCATCGACTATGACTAAATACCAGTGTTCGTTTATGGGTCCGAGAAAATCTAGATGTACCCTTTGAAACACGTGTTCCGGTCGATTCCATGGCGACAGTGGGACGCGTGGAGGGGTCGGGCGCAAACGTGTACAAACCTCACAAACCTACCAGGTTCTCAATAGCGGCTTCAATGCCCGGGAACCAAACCCTAGAACAGGCTTCTGCCTTACTCTTCACAATGCCTAAATGTGACCCGTGTATCTCTGCTAACACCTGAGATTGAAGCGCCAATTGAATAACAACCTTATGGCCCCGCATTAAACCACCATTTTCCAATGACAGCTATAATCTGCATTGCTGATATGGTTTAATATCCTTGTCATTAGTTTTGACATTACCATTAATGACGTAATGTACAACTTTGTTTAGAATCGCATCCTTATGCGTCTTCAATACAAACAACAAATATTTTGATTCAAACTTTTAAATATAGCAAATAACACGCTGTTTTCTCGGACACTTGATTAATTTAATTATCATACGATTACCAGTTGTACGTAATAACCTCGGATGTTACCTACAGATTAATTTCATAATTCCCAGATGTACCGGAACCTCTAAGACCCGACGCAGTTCAGTGTGCATTACTCCTACTACCTGAAGAGCACTTGGAAGCGTTACAGTCACTACTCGTATTCCTCGCAGAGGTAGGTGCTCTGGAATATTTCCCTAGACTCCTAGAGGCAAACTGATCGTTGTCCTTACGACGTAGTAAACATACCGAGATTGCCTATCGGTCCCAAGATTCCAATATAAATTAGCCCGCTCTTCTGGCGGATCTCATCAGCTCATAGCATACCTCGCGTGTGTTCAATATATAATAGTATATTATGCAACTGGTGTATGAGAAGGGTATAAAAAGGAGAGTGGTGTGGGTTGCGATGTGAGCCTTGGCGAACATCGCAAGTAATGACACCACGAGCCTTTTTATACCAAGTATACACCGTTGCATACGATACTTTTTCTACGACTAATTTCAAATAAAAAGTAAGCAGCTATTTTTCAGACTTTTCATGTGCCATATTTTCCCTTAGTAATTGTGCAACTTACCTACGCAATTTCTTCAGTAATGCTATATAACTTCTTCGTGGATTTTTAAACGAATCCGTACCTACACATTTTCTATCTGAGCACAAAAAAATCGTAAGTAATATAATCATTTATCAGCTGAATGTTTTCGTTTTCAATTAGGAATTTGGTGGGAAATCAAATATATGACACTTTGTTTATGGTTTATTTATTTTTTAATTTGCTAGACTTGGCATACGACCTAAACTAAATTCAAATCCGGATCGAATCTTAACTGTTTCGTTTTCATAAATGTATCCGAAAATAGATAAAACATCACAGAAAAGATGATAAATGTATGTATTTTTTGGGTAAATAAGCATTAATTAATACATAAAAATTATAGTAAAGTTGCGTTAAGTTGGCAGCACTGATTTAAATCTTAAAAGTCTCACTTGAACGTGTGGGAAATGTCCACTATGACGAGAATGAGAGACGGATGTTAGTATTTACATTATATTTACACTTTGCACATATTATTATTTACAATACACAAATCAAAAGAGGAGCCATGTACGTTGCTTGGCATCACACCAGAAGAAGAACAAAAACAGTACGCATGCGCGATACCATAACATCATAGAGTATTAACATATTTACAAAAAAGGTTGTCGCCACATCAGCCCCCCCGGAGACCTTTAGGGTCGATAAAAGTCCGGAAAGTGTACGCGGCGACCAGAACGCGTTGTCCTATTTGGAGGCGCAAAAATATCGTTAGGAACAACACCAGTCGATGTTTCACGAGAAGGAGCATAAGATGTAACAGAGGTAAAGTCCTCCATTAAAACATAGGCGGGTTTCAGCCTATCTACCGATACAGTAACTAGCTTACCAGCTATTTCTAGTTTAAAATATTTAACATGTCTTTCAACTACTTTATAAGGGCCAGCGTATGGTGGCTGTAAAGATGTTCTAACCAAATCTTGCCTTACAAATACATGAGAGGTGGTTTGTAAGTCTTTGAAGATAAAAACTTTTTCTGAACCATGCCGCGGCACAATTGAAGGCTGTAACTTCCTAATGTGCGAACGCAACCTACATAAATAATCCGCGTAATCAACCACACAGTTGGTTGGTTGTTCAAAAAAGTCACCAGGGAGTCGTATGGGCTCCCCATACACAAGTTCTGCAGTAGACGCGGACAAATCAACTTTCCACGCACTACGTATACCCAACAGCACAATCGGCAGCGACTCAGTCCAGCTTTCATTAGCGTGGCACATAATTGCAGCTTTAAGCTGTCTATGAAATCGCTCTACTAACCCATTTGCCGCCGGGTGATAGGCCGTAGTTTGTAAATGCTGAAAACCGGTTAATATTGACAGTTGTTTAAATAAATGTGATTCAAATTGCTTCCCTCTATCAGTCGTTATCTTGAGAGGGCAACCAAACCTCGAAATCCATGATGATAATAACGCTTTTGCTACGCTTTCTGCCGTAATATCAACTAAGGGAACAACCTCAGGCCAACGCGTGAACCTATCAACCACAGTGAGGCAGTACCTGTAGCCATCAGAAATAGGCAGAGGGCCAATTAAATCAACATGAATATGTGCAAATCGAGCAGAAGGAACTGTAAATTGCTGTACGGGTGTATGGACGTGGCGGGAAACTTTGCTTTTCTGACAAGATAAACACGCGCGCGCCCAAATACGGCAATCTTTTCGGACACCGGGCCAAACATAACGCTCAGTTACCAACTTAATAGTATTCCTAGCGCTAGGGTGACTTAGTCCATGCAAAATGTTAAAAACTTGCCTACGAAACTCAGTTGTAATGAAAGGTCTAGCGACGGAACCGGAAACATCACAAAATAATTTTGATTCTGCTATCTGAACGATTTCTAGCTTTAATGATGAACCTTTACGTAATAATGTTTGCAATTCCTCATCATTCGACTGAGAAACTGCTAAAGCATTAAAGTTTAATCCACCTGAAACAGCATCTACTCTTGACATCGCGTCCGCTACAATATTATCATCACCGGAAATGAATCTTATATCGGTAGTAAATTGAGATATAAAATCAAGATACCTAAACTGTCGCGGTGAACATGAGTCATGAGATTTCCTAAAAGTAGATACTATTGGTTTGTGATCAGTGAGAACAAAGAAAGGTTTTCCTTCAATCATATACCGAAAATATTTTATCGATTCGTATATCGCCAATAATTCTCGATCATACGCACTGTACTTCACCTGAGCCGCCGTTAACTTTTTGGAGAAAAACCCTAGCGGCTGCCAGTGACCTGCAACTTGTTGCTGCAGCACCGAACCGATGGCAGTCTCAGAAGCGTCTGTCACGATGGCCAGAGGCGCTGTTGAATCCGGATGCGCTAATAGAGCTGCTCTAGACAGGCTCTTCTTACACTCGTCAAAAGAACTACATAGCGCTGGCGTCCAAGATATGCTATCATTACTCTTGACCGACGATCCGCTCAGTAACGCGTGCAGTGGAGCCTGTAACTTAGCTGCACCCGGTATAAATCGTCTATAAAAATTTAAAGCGCCTAAAAACCTGCGAAGTTCTTTTATAGTATTGGGCTTCGAAAATTCTTCAATAGCTTTAACTTTGCTGCCCGTAGGTTTGGTACCCTCGGAAGATACGAAATATCCTAAAAACTCTACTTCCGGAGCAGCAAACACACATTTGTTCACGTTTAGCAAAATTCCGTGTTCGCTAAATCGCTCAAAAACTATACGTAAGTGTTTAAGATGTTCTTCATCGCTAGTCGAGGCTACCAGTACGTCATCTATGAACGGAAAACAGAAGTCAAGGCCCCTTAGGACTTCATCCATAAATCGCTGAAAAGTTTGAGCAGCGTTACGGAAACCAAAACCCATATAAGGAAATTCAAAAAGACCAAAGGGTGTCGTGATAGCTGTTTTCTGAACGTCTTCGGGGGCAACAGGTATTTGATTGTAAGCACGGACTAAATCCAACTTACTGAAAACCGTGCTTCCTTTCAAATTATGTGAAAAATCGGCTATATGTCGCACCGGGTACCTATCGGGTATAGTACGGGCATTGAGCGCACGATAGTCACCGCACGGTCGCCACCCGTTATCTTTCTTAGGCACCAAATGTAATGGAGACGACCATGGACTCTCAGACCTGCGCGCAATGCCCATCCGCACCATGTCCTCGAACTCTTGTCGTGCAATTTTAAGACGATCAGGTGCAAGACGTCTTGGTCGTGCAAACACCGGTGGGCCAGGAGTGGTCTTAATGTAATGTTGCGTTTGATGCTTACATTTACGCTCTAAAGGGTCTCCGTTGGGCCGCATTACATCAGGATACTCCTGCAATAACTTGTGATACAGTGAGTCTCCTGTGATAACCTTAATTTGGGGGCAAACAGAAGCGGAGGCGACCTGGGCGGCTGACGTAAGCGACGTAGTCACATCAATCAAACGAGAATTTCGAATATCTACAAGCAAGTCATAGAAGGATAAAAAATCTACTCCTATAATAGGCTTGCTCACGTCCGCGATTACAAATCGCCACGAAAAGTTACGACGCAAACCTAAATCTAATGTTAAACTTAACCAGCCATACGTGGCAATAGTAGTATTATTTGCGGCATAAAGTTCATAATTAGTCTTATGACGTCGTTGTGCCCGCAAGTAGCTAATAGGATAAACACATAAATCGGAACCTGTATCTACCAAATATTGTACCTTAGAACTAATGTCCGTAATAAATAAACGTTTTGCCACTGTATCACTATCGACGGCCGCATCAAGCGACCGTTCTACAAGTTTTTTGAATATTCACACGGCGGGACACACTTAACCGCCCTTTCACCGTACTTCCAATGGTACCAGCACTCGCGACCAACGTGGCTCTGTGAACGAGAACGTCGGCGACGCTCACGCGACTCACCTCGAAGCTGACTACGACGACCGCGGCCTTGTTTTAAAGATAAAGCTTCAACGGCATTCGCTAGTTTGTCAATCTTACGCCGTAGCTCATCCATATCTGCAGATGCTGGAGCATTTGATGTTGACGTAGCCGAAACATTAGACGAGCCGAAACGCGGTGTTACCTCGAAAACTTTGTCCGCCATTTTCGCCAAACTATCTAAATCTGCCTCTTCTGGCTGCATAGCTATCACCGTTTGAAGATACGACGGGAGCCGATTAGACCAAAGTGTGCGCATCAACTCATCCTTAACGTCACTGCCGGCTAGACCACGAAGATGTCTTAAAAATTCACTTGGCTTCCTATCACCAAGCTCCTCCTTACACAGCAACTGTTGCAAACGCTGGCCTCGCGAAGCTGATAAACGAGATATTAACTCACGCCTGAGAGTCTCATATTTATCCTTTTCCGGGGGCTTGGTAATGACGTCTTCCACCGCAGCGGCATTTTTAAAATCTAACACGGAGATTGCATAATGGAACTTCGTCGTGTCGCACGTAATACTGGCCAGTAAGAACTGGCTGTCAAGTTGCGCGAACCACAGCGCCGGTCTGTCAGGCCAAAAAGGAGGCGGTTTAACGGCCACACGGCTGATGCTCGAACCGCTGTCATTCTCTTCTGTCATCTTTTATATGAAATTGAATTCGTAACAAAATGTTCAAACACTCACGATTCTGTAGGTCACCACTTGTGGGAAATGTCCACTATGACGAGAATGAGAGACGGATGTTAGTATTTACATTATATTTACACTTTGCACATATTATTATTTACAATACACAAATCAAAAGAGGAGCCATGTACGTTGCTTGGCATCACACCAGAAGAAGAACAAAAACAGTACGCATGCGCGATACCATAACATCATAGAGTATTAACATATTTACAAAAAAGGTTGTCGCCACAAACGCACCAAAGAATGACTACTAAACATATTATTTGTAGTAGTCTGTGGCACCTAACTCTGCATTAATTTTTCATTAAAGTAGGGTAAGGAGTGTGTTTTTGGGCAATAGACTAGATAGACTTTTTACAGAATAAATAAAGTATGTATTTATATTAGATTACATTATTGCGTTAGTCGCGAAAAGAAGTACAGGAGTAGAAAAATATACATACTGGCCACAACGCCACGATTAGGTTTGGTTATGGTTCTCTCAGACTCCTAGATAAGAGTGTGTATGGTCAGACTGGACATGATGTCAAATGTGTGAAAGAAATATATTACTTATTTAATTTTTTGTTGAATAGAAAATCCATTTAGTTTCGAGTTGAGAGAGTGTTTTTATGATTATCCGTTTCTACACTCTCAAGAGATTGTGTATTTGAATGGGTTAATTAGGTACACATGTTTTAGGAATTTCATAGTGGCTTATGGATTTTGAATCTTCTTTAGTAGTTGTCTTCAGCAAGTAATTTAGCAAAAATATATGTACGAGCATACCTATGCTAAAAATTTACTGTTCTGATTAGTACCTATTTTATGTAAGTTAAAAACTTACTGTTCTGATTAGTACCTAATTTATTATTCGTCCTGAGAAACGTCGGTGGCACGTAAGCGTGACGGTAAGCGATCACCGCAGCCTATGGACGCCTGCAACTCCAGGGATGTCACATAATGTACATTTTACGTATGTATAAACTTACAGGTGGCAGAGCATTCAGCGGTGAACCAGATGACGGCGTCTAACTTAGCCGTATGTTTGGCTCCCACGCTGTTGAGGCTCCACCATGCTCCTCCGCAGACAGGCAGTACTAAGGAAGGGAATTCAAACCGGTGAGACATTCCCAAATGATATCCAGATCTATCCATCCATAGAAAGGTACCTATGGTTTCATGTCTAAATGAATGAATCATCGTGGTTCCAGCACCTCTATGTTAATTATAATCAATCCATACTAAATTTATATATGCGAGAGTGTGTCTGTCTGCCTGTCACCTCTTCACGCTTAAAACGCTGAACCGATTTAGATAATATTCGGTATGGAGATAGTTTCAGTCCCGGAAAATGACATAGGATACTTAATTGTTATCCCGGAAATCATCTCTTAAGGGGGTGGAAGTTGGTATGGAAGAAGCGATGTTTAGGTAAGCGCCTGTTAAAAAAAATAGAACAGTTAAAATCTAACACGATGAACGAGTAAAAGCGATCCATAACGTACGTCACAAGTTATAAGGGAGGGAGGGGGTCAACGATTTGTGACATTGTGTGACAAGGGGCGGAAGGAGTCCTAAGTTTCGTGATGTCACATTTCAAAATCGAATACATCTAAGTATTAGAATTATTAAGCCGTGGTCTCCCGGCGAAAAAATAAAACAATAGCATTCTTTTGTAATGAGTCAGGGGATCCCCGAGACCGGTAGACGACGGGTAAGAAGGAAAGAAAAACCAAATATTCAATAAAATACACACAACCGATAACAAGAAACCTCTTAGGTGAAGACACACACAGATGTGCACAAGGAGCCCAGCAATGTGTGCGATAAAGAAAAGGCTGAGACTCAGCATGTGTTACTTTTTGCCGTGCAAACTGAAATGTTGTTATTCAGCCACAGAATATAAGTCTAATTCGCAATATTAAGGAAAACCTTAAAACTATTTCCAACTCTATCTCCATGCGTATAAAGTTTAAATTGTTTTGTTCGGCAAGTTCATATTCTCTCTACTAGTGTCACGCGCCAAGATGATTAATTTGTAACTTCCATTAATATAATTAATAATTTATTGGTTTGTTAATTGGTGTTAATTATATTTAAATTAATAGTAAATGGAAATAAAACAATTTTCGGAAGTTTTGTTTAATAATTTCTTGATATAAAATTGCTAAATTATATGTGAAGCCACACTAGGGAGGGGGTCTCACAAATATGACCAACTGTGACAAGGACGGGGGAGAGGTCAATAAGTCACGACGTTAGTGTGACGTAGGTAAAATTTACGCAAATCTATAAAGATGGATGACCCCATATGAATGTTTTATTCTAGAATGGTGATCGAAAGCGTGGCTGACCAGCGGCAGATTAGTGAGAGCCGGGCGGCACACGCATGCTTGCTCCTGTTAATCCAGAAGCATCAGGAGCTGTTCTTGGCACCAGCTGACATGCTGGCACGGTGCAAGTTCAACTATTTCGAGGAAAGTGTGCCGGTAAGTATCACTAAATTGCAAAATGTATATATATGTAACAGCGGCCACTGACTTGCACGTATGCGCGAATATGGTTCAGTATTTTTGTTTTTCTTTAGGTTGGTAGATACTAAGAAAACAGATGCGACCCGAATATTTTGACACATACGATAAAATGAACTACCAGTCGAAACTCGATAACTTAAAAACAAGAAGAATCTTAATACAGACTCATGAATGCCATTGTCGGCTTCGGTCAAGATTGACAAGAATTGGGTGAACTAATCATACCTACTACCAAGTACCTAATCAAAATAGTATAAATAATAATGTTGTTCTTGCAGGTTGCGTTAGAAGAATTAGGAGCAGATTTCAACCAAGACTGGAAAGGTTTTCAACAAGCCTGCATCAAAGCTTTAGTAAAAGAAGCCAAAGAAAAGTAAGTCAACACTCAGCACTAAAGTTCTTTTCACTTGACGTCAATTTACGTGTTTAATTACTTAAAGTAGATCTATTATTTTAGAAATCTTTTGTCAGATACTGGTGTTTCTCATAGTTATAACTTTTCTCGTGCTTTTTTAGAATCTGTGGCCGTTCAGGAAAGAGGTGAGGTTCGGTGTTATAGAACGTCTGCCATCTTCATTTCCATTGATGTAGCCTTTTCGGTCTTTCTGCTCTGTACTGAAGTCTAGTAAGTTATACTACAACTTTCCCATTCTAAGCTTTATACCTACTGTTATTTGAGTAAAAATATTGCATCATTGTGACGTGTGCGACTCCGTATGATATCATTATTTCATGTTAGGTCAAGGATTTGTATTAAAATGAAGATGCCCATGTTCATAAATGCAATTTTACTGAAAGTAGACGATAAACCCAAACTATACCTTAAAAACAGAATTTACTGTATTTTCAGTACAGAGTAGATGTAGAAAAAATACTTATTACTAACTTCGGCACATCATTTTCATTTGTAGTGGCCACTTAGGTGTTTCTGTGTAGTGTTTCTTGTGATTTAGTGTCGTTAGCAATGCTAATTTAATACATAACTTGGCTATTAAGGTATTCCGTAGAGTATTGATGACGGACTTCATAATATCAAAATTCACGTTGCTATAATTTTTATGCAAAATAAGAACGCTTATAGAGCCTAAATGTTAACAATTATATCAAGACTTCATGCTAGGCACATCTTATGCTGGGCTATGTCTGGACTTCGGAAGATTATTAATGTACAAAAGTAAGGCAGTTATAATTTTCATAAACATAAACTTGCCAGAATAGTAAACAAAAGGAGATAAACCATTAATAGAGGGGCTAGTTAAAATAACTGAGTAACAAATTAAATATGTAGGTACCAATAAATATATAAATCACTGTACCAACTTAATAGGTACATAATTGAAACGTGTATATTCCAGAACGCGAGGATGGATGTCAGTGTCAGGGGCTGCACCGCACGTGGAACTGTGCTGTAAGAAAGTCGGAGATGGGCATCCTTTGCGACTCTGGAGAGCTACCACAGATGTAGAGGCTCCGCCGCAGGAGGTTATGCAGAGGTTCGTATTAGACAAAGTCGATATTACACTGTCACGATACCGTAAGCCCGCATCATGTACAATCAAAGGCATAAATATATGTGGTACGTTCCCAGTGACAAGAAATTCTGTACGTTCATGCGCCCTTGTCATTAAAGTCATGTTCCCATATTTTGTCACTGTATTGTGTATAGATTCTCGATGTTGACTATATAGTATTTAGGTTTTGGTTTTGTCCAATGCACTTAAAGGAATAAAAGCATTGTTTGCTAAAACAGCAAAATACCAAAATGACCATATTGTAAAAAGTCGTTACAGCCACCTAGAAAGTTCAATCTATTATCAACTCTAACCCCATACTTAAGCAATAGATTACAAGTGCACTAATAGAATAATGGAGGTCCAGGTGCCTTTGTATAAAAAAATAATTGTTACCATTATCAGGGGTTCAGGTAAACACCATGGATGTATTGGACCATAAAATGCACAATGCGTATAACGTCACATTTATATTAAAGCAATTTAAATCTTTGACAAAGGCCCTAGAGTTGATAATCCAGTAAAATGTTAACGAACGTGCAGTCTTTATCTACGAAGTATGCTTACTTATCTTTTATGACTGACGATAATGAGGGAGTAAAACCGCACAATAGGACAATGGATTAGACACAGTCAAAATTCAAGTACTGTACCTACAGGCTACATGGCCCGCTAGCAACTAGAAGCCTTTTGGCCGGCGGTGGTGGAGGCGGGAAACGTCATAGTCACCTGACATAAGCATACCTAATAGCACGGCGTGTAAACATAAATTCAAGAGCCAAGGCTCACACCAATAAATTACTCCGCTTGCCCTTTAGCTTGCCTTTATCTCCATTGTTTTTTTATAAGTCTACCTGAGATATCCAACATAATACTAATTAATAATAATATTGTACCTATTTGATTTCAGAATTCTTCGTGAGCGGCACATATGGGATGATTCGTTAGTAAAATGGCGGGTTGCAGAGAAGCTAGGCACAAACGCAGAAGTGTTCCAGTTCATTACGGCCTCTAGTATCAACCTCCCACCGAGAGATTACTGCGTTTTGAGGTATATTTCTTCATACTCGAGTCGTTAATTGTAGTTCGTTGTTTGACGGTATATGTGCACTCCTACTAAGGCTGCCAACGTTTACCTAACTTATACCACATTAGCCGCCTGTGGCCACTCAGCAAGTCCTACAGATGACAGGCAAAAACAGGAACTTGCTTCACTAGGCAAAAGCCCACTAAAGTGGACCTTACCTCGTTGCAATAAATGTAATGTTCAGTAAGCTACTTTATCGTTATGGTACCAACCTCCCAACTGGTTCTTCTGTGTGAAATTAAATATAATAAATATATTATGTAACCTAACGTCACAAGTCAGTCCATTATATTTTGTACCTAATTGTTGCATCGCGTTATTCACGTTACAAAAACACGTCAATAGGAAATACGAATTTTCCTAGAAGTATAATTTATAAAAATATAGGTGGGTACTTACCTGATGACGTTCTTGGAAAAATAACAAGCGAAACTAACAGGAACTTACATTCAACAGGCCATATAATGCTTCATTAGTACCTATGTTGCAACTTCGTGTTTAGATGGAAAATTCAACACAACTGTATCTAATAGTGCTAGTCGGCTAACATAAGAATTGAAGAAAACTGGATAGCTCTTAGGGTCGGTTGCACCGGCTATGCATGTTATATTAAATGTTATGTATGTAAAGTTTGACAAGTTTCTGTGAGATGACAGATAGGTACCTGAGCCATATTTAACACGTTCCCTGTCTGGGTGGCCCCCATGTGGGATCATGCACCTTCACGAGTCCATGCTCCCACTATGGAGTCACGTTCCCATACTGGATGTGCAGTTGGACTTGTGACATTGTCAGATCGTTTTGTATGGGGACAAATGAACTGGTTAATGTCGATGGGTCGGTAATCGTAATTTGGTGCAACCCGCCCTTGAAAAGCTTTGTTTTGTATGGCTAGCGAGACTAAAGGTACTGTTACACAATTACACATGTTCAAAATTAGCACATATAAAGCATGCTTAAGATGAACATGCGTTTGAGCTGTATACAGTATACATTTGCTTAGGATAACCATGCTACTATCATACTAACTACTAGCGTGCTCATCAAGCAAGCGCGTCCGCACTTGCTAATAACCTGCCACCCCTTTGCACCCGCACCTCAGGTAGCACGGGCTGCTATTTATCAGCATGGTATTAAAAAGCACGCTTAATACGAGCACGTAGTAAATGCTGTAGGTAGGTAGCATTTGCTCAGTAGTAGCATGCTATCAGTACCTTTATGCTACAGTTACACATGCTGATTACTAGCACGAAAGCATTCCACTAATGAGCAATTGCTACTTAGTAGTACGTGTGTCGAAACATTGCTAATAATGAGTATGCTTACTTCGAGTTTGCTCAAAAATCGACGCTCATGCGATTTTTGGGCATGCTACCTGCAGCGCGGGTGGAAAGGGGCGTGGTATTAGCAAGATTAGCAAGTGTGGACGCTCTTGCTTAATGAGCATGCTAGTAGTTAGTATGGTAGTATAGTATGCTTATCCCAAGCAAATGTGTACAACTCAAAAGCATGCTCATCTTAAGCATGCTAATGAGCATGCTTTTTATGTGCTAATTTTGAGCATGTGTAAACAGTACCTTAACTCGGCTCTGGCACACCTCCGTGGCGTCCTGATACCCTATCGCCCTAGGAACGAAAGAGCACGTGCTATGCAGCAAGCGCGTGCGCGCGCGATTCCATGATTACATTGATTAGCTATCGAACGTGGGTTTTATTACAAGAAAACCTGTACATAAGTACTGTTTTTTATACCTATTTGTAATGTAGGTCGTGGCAACAAGGCGGCGGCGGAGGCGGCTGGTGCGCGGTCGCAGAAACTTCGGTCGCACACGGCAACCAGCCCGCGGACGGCTCGCGCGGCGTGGTGCTGGCGTCGCGGTACCTCGCGCAGCCGGCTGGCAAGGGCCGCAGCCGGTTGGTGCACTTGGCGAGGGTTGACACCATGTAAGTATAGTCAACCAGTTTGATTTCTGGGCCACTTTGTACCTTGCCACAGTGAAAATCAATATGAAAGCAGCTAGAGATCTCATATTAATGTGACAACGTACGAAGTGGCCTAGAAATCAAATTGGTTGACCGCATATACTCGTAAAATACGTCTGTAACTTGATGACACTCCCGCAGAATAAAAGATACGCATACGAAAATTCAAGTTTTTATGTCAAACGGTCTTAAGAGAAAACTTCTTTTTTTAACCTGACTGTAGCTTTATAGGCCGGACCCAAACAAGCGATAGGAGTGCGCGGTTGGAGAGTAGCCTGGGAAAAATCCAAGGGAAAACCTCCGACACGACCACGCATGTGGTTTGGAACATTGGAATACTCTAAGAGTTTGCGCTCCAGTGAGATTGGTTGAACGGCTTCAACCGAATCTGAGGTGTAAGTGGAATCGAGCTACTGGGAGTTTTATTGCTGGTTCACTAAACCTAGCCTAGCTGAGAAGAGTCCAGCAAGAAACTCAGCTAGGTCCGACCTGGGTCGGACTGACTCTACCCGGTGAGCGGCGGTACCGGGACGAATAGGGACTATATGTGTCAGTGTTGTCGCGATCGCGCGGTGGACGTCCCCGCCGGCGGAGAAAACTGCGTGCGATAGTGAACAGATACCGAATGATCGCCTAAGTATTATCTTGGTCCAATTCTGGTAAGGCACACTAAAAAGCGACAGAATGGCCACACAACTCATAGTTTTTTCTTTGCAGGGGCCGAACACCAGAGTGGTACAACAAATGCTACGGGCACATATGTGCGCTATATTTGGCACGAATCCGGGCCTCGTTCAAGCACAACACCGAAGGGCCGGAGTCGAATGTATGATCCAAGCATTCCACTTAAGCCTACAGCGTAGCGCCGGCTTAAGTTTGACGTGAAGGACGTCAGTGTGTACATAGCCTTATTTTAAAGGCATAAGATTTTAGTCCCTAACGGGATTCCCTAGGGCATAATTGTGAAATTATGGGATGCATCAATGTACCTAGCTAGCTATGAGCACAGACATTATAGTTATTTAAAACAAGGGATTTACCTACATAGAAGAGATAAAAAATTGTTATTACTCATTATTGTTCTACAGTGATTTCACTTTTCATTGTGTTTAGAAACGCTTTGCGAGTATAGTGATGTTACTCTGGGAAGCCCGGGTGTAATAATGTAACTTCTTTAGTAACCAATTAATAATATTACATACCTATTGACTCTTTTCCAACACGTGAAATCTAACAAGCTATTTTGATTCTAATAGCATAATTCATGAAGAACAATAAACACTTTCTAGAAAAAAATTACTGCATTGGTTCACCCAGCATTCGATTTGTATTGTCTTCTTAATTTGCAGCGTTTGAATAATCGTAGATTTATGTAAAAGTGTAGCTATTTGCTTACCTAATACATACATGACTATAGCAACAAGCACAATTTCCCAATTAGCAGTCCATTATTATGTGAATAATTAAATCTTCAATTCTGCAGCTTCATTATTTCCTTCATACTTCCTGCTGACGTAAACTAGCGTCATTTCATGTTTCCTGTTCCATGACGACTACAAAAATGTGTATTGTCCCTTTTGAACAATATGACTATAATATATACATACAAATGTACATGTACATTTACAGCTCACTTTATACTGGGCCTGTCATATGTTTACTAAGTGTCTAGTATAAAGTGAGCTCTGCTCAATTTAAAGTCCGTGACCGTACAAAGTCATAGTTTACTGCCCAAACCTCCCAAGCGTCATATTAAATATGATTATAAAATCTATCATACGGATTAAAGATGAGTTTGATACCGTTCGAGAGGTTTTATTCAATATATTTGATATTGTTATTGAAAATAATCTAAGCTGTAATGTATGTTACTCGATATGGTGTTACAGATTCGTTCAAAAGTATACACAAATTTAAAAAAATAGTCTATGGAGATATTCTTTGTATAAATTGGTAGTAGGTATGAAATAGGAGTAAGTTGATGGGCGCCTTCACATTCGCAAACTGTTCAAACATTTTATGGATATGTCGTGAGTCTTCTGAAGTTATTCGAAGAAAGTTCAAGCGTGTAAGTGCTAAGATATTCATGTGTTTCATTGTAAATGTGCGAGTGACCAAAATTATAGTCTTTATATGGTTAATGTGTCTGGGTGTAATGCATAATAAAATTAGATATAAGATGAATGTTCAATACCTACCTCCATATTCAAGATTGTTTTTCCCTAGTTAAATTCCCGAGTAAAAGGGACCTACCAAAAAGCCTGAAATATATTAAAAATTAAATTAGTTTACCTGTAAAATTAGTTAGTTATATTTTAAATTACCATCGTGATGTTAGTTTCCCTATGGTGCATACTATATTGTTACGCTAATAAAATATATGCAAATATATAAGTAGTAACATTATGATTGAATATTTAAGAGAAAGAGAAATCAAGTAATCTCAAGTAATCGCGAATCACTTTTACCATACCTTCGTGTTAATGTTGTTGTTACATATCACTAGTCATATATATAAATAAATAAAATATTAAATAAATATATGAATTTTAAACACATAATAACCGTACCTGTCCTGTGTTCAGGAATAGTATTAAATTGTATTTATGGCATATTCATTACTAATAATAGTATGTAACTACTATTATGAATACTTTATTATATTTATGGGTAGGTTTACATAAAAATTATTGCCAATATGAAAATTTTGAAGTAAATAATGTCTTTGACATTCTATATATAAAAAGTCTGATTGTAATTGTACATAATTTGTTGTATTTAAGTAGTAGGTATACTTCATCACAATTATATCTAGGAGAGTAATCTAGAAAACATTTTTAATTTCAGCATGTTTTATTATTATTATTAAAAAACCGAACCTTAGGCGAATACATAAACGCGGTGTGTAACGCGTTTCATATAAAACTACATATACATTTCTAGTTAGTATAATAGAAAAAACGTATGTGTTTCATAAAATAATATACCTAATTTCAAGCTCCATTACTTTCCAACATACCCAAGTTTACCGTAGTGGCCAGTAATGTATTTTTTTTCTAGTTGTTTGCTATTTTTAATTACAAATGCTTTCATATTTTAATAATAATGTATTTAAATTTTAAACATTTTTTTCAACAATTATTATGGAACACAGATAATATAAATTTTTTTAATTTTCCTTTGGGAAACAAATTCAAACCAAAAATCACATTATTCTTTACTTATGTAGAATAAATATTTGTAAATATACATATAGGTACTAAGTATATTAAATTAATCTTTATGTAGATAATATTTTAATCTCAATTATAAAGGATATCACCCACATTCCTACTACAGGTTCTTCAATATACGAGAACTTAGAAGTCGGGATAGTAGGATTGTGCAAATCAAACTTATTACTTTTAAATTAGTTACCTGTCAAAATCACAAATTTTTGTGCCGAGTGTTTGGGGTGTTGCCACAAATTACAAGTACATACAAGATATTAGAAAAAAAAGCTGAACTTCATAGACAGTACAAAGCAATTCAGCTTTTTTTTCTATATTTAAAATATACTATATATTTGTGTGGGACAATATTTCAATAATGACCAGTAGATATCAGATATTAGTTAAACTAAACTATTGAAAATATTCTTATACAATGTAAATTATAACTTATGATCAGAATAACCTAATAACCTATTAAAATGTAGCTATCAAGTTATATAGTTATGTATTTTATGAGCAAGCAAAATAATTATTTAAGTAGGTACCTATCAAAAACTCCGTTACAAGAGTGGCATTTCAAAATCATTCCAACTCCTCAACACGAGCGTTTTACTATTTATGTACCTAATATTTTACAACTTCAATAAAAACACATTATTGTTTTTGTCTGTAACTAGGTAGGTACCTACTGTATCACAAGTAATAAATACATACGTACATATTTCAATATTATGTCGTAGGCATGTTGCATTATAGGCAATAAATTACAAACAGTGGTATTATAGCACATAATTGATTGAAAATATTCACCGTTAATACTCCAAAATGTCTGTTATATTAATGTGTAAAATAATTATACTTTATTGCATTGTGATTTTATTCTATATGGAATATATGGACCATTACTGTGAATGTATGAAGTTTTATTATTTCATGTTTTTTTAATGCTTCAAAAATATTATATCATTAGGCAGCATACATTTATTACGTAAGATTATTGAGGGTGGAAGGGGGTCGACCATGTTTTACTTACATCACAGGGAAGGACGTCTTGTTAGTTCTTACGTAAGGTTAAAAAAAAAGTTAAAATATACTTAAGCCAAGTTAGTTCATTCGGGCAGCTTCTTTCACTTCTAACAGTCAAGTTGCCATATGATAAATAAATTATTAAAGTCCTCAGTTAAATTATAGGTGCACTTGGTTTTACACTTCGAATGTGAGAAAGAGTAACAGAAAACAAGTATTAAATATTTGACTTAGGTACCTATGTACATATATAAGTTGGAGCCATTAGGTCGGACCTGCTGACAATCTTGGAAAGAAGATTTTCACTAATAATTTACTTACTTACCTTGCCGATCATGCTTTTAATTAGGATTCCGTATCTCAAAAAAAAACGGAAGCCTTATAGGATCACTTTATTGTCCGTCGGTCTGTCTGTCAAGACCCTTTATGTTGGGAACGCGTGGAGTTGAAAATAAAATCATATACTCAGGTCTGAAGTCCCTTGAAGCTTAAAAAAAGATATAGCTATTTATGCCGCAAAAATCGTATATTAACACTCAAGGGAATCAAAATTTATAAGGTACCTTCCATTGACTTAGATTCTATTAACTATGAAATTTGTCAAGTAATATAGTCTTATACTACAAGTACTTGAAAAAATCTGTATGTAACCTATACATTTCTAAATAAATGATAAATAAAATAAAAAGAAGTCTTTACGTAATCAATGCCCACTTTGTACGAAACCCTCGGTGGGCGAGTCCGACTTGTCCTTTTTTTTTTTAAATTGAATAGTATATTCATCAAATTAGTTCTGCAAATATTATTTGTATCAATTACAACGACAAAGTTGCAAAACAGAATTTTACGATATACATTGTCACACATGGGTTAAACATTACAACATAAAAGCAATATAACAATATACTAATATCATTTTATTGATTGGGTTCGACATTCCAACCTTCCAATCGACCTCCTGACTGAAAATATTTCGAAAATTGCATCAGACAGAACATAGACCAATCAAAAGCTTTCTTTTTGGCAGCGAGCGTTCATTGGTTGTTGACATCAATATCCTGTATTGCCAGCTTTTGACAGCAATATGGAAATAACGGAACGTGACATGCCTAACGGGCTCTCGTATAAAAAATATTTAAATTTACTCAAATAGGGTTGACTAAAAATATCTAGTTATAGAATATTTTTATTTGACTAAAATTTAACGAAACTGTTGATAAAATTGTTGTTGATAGTTTTCAAATGATTACTTTAACGTAAAATGAAACATAACTTAGTGTTGCTATAACAAAAAAAAATGCTCAACCTCTATCCCTGAACACTATAAAAATCCAATGTCAATTGTCAGTTCACAATCAAACGTCGCTATGGAAAGGCTTAAATCAATTTTATATCCCTAGTACTAGTTTATTATTATTGTAACAACGTACCCAAATGACCAATGATGAGACACAATTAGAATAACAACGTGAAGTTTATATCTGTGATAAATCCCTTCAAAAACAACTAACGTACTACACTTTCTCCACTTCATTTGAAGTCACACGTAGTTTCGAATTTCGCAAGTTGTTTTTATATCAGTATACTTTGCGCAAAAGGGAATAGTTAGCGATGGAGGACTACAAAGGACCCAGCACGAGCAAATGCGAGAATATGTCCAGACATATAATGGATCAGCCAGAGTGTTCCGAAGTTCCGAAGCCGCGAAAAGAACCCTTTTGGGTTTTCGGCTATGGATCACTGTGCTGGAATCCAGGATTTGAATATAAGCAGAGCGTTACAGGCTACGTGAAAGGGTTTTCCAGAAGATTTTGGCAAGGGAATACCACGCATCGCGGGACAGACCATAAGGTATGTTATTTGTAAATTTTAATTGTAAACCGGAACAACGACGAACCGGGCCTTCCGTGTATTTTATAAACATTCCTGTTTTCGTGACTAGTTGAACTCATTTTGTGATAATGTTGATTGTTTATGTGATGAGGAATTCCTTCACAGGGAAATTTAAATTTCTGTAGGTATTCTAATTAGCATACACATTTATGTGATTGTTTTTCGTTGCATAAGTTGTACATGATAATTAGCTAATGTGATGTATTCATATTAAATAAAATAATAGGAACAACATCAAATTATATAGAAAGCTCATAACTAACAATAACAAAAATGTATTGTATATTGTGTTGTAATGTGTATTGTAGGTAGATTACTGAACGAAACTGATTACTGAGAACTGTTATGGTAATTAAATTTGGTCAGTAGGTAAGTTAATGATATCAACATCTTGTTGGGAGCAAAAAGTCAAAGTCCTCATTAAAACATTATTCCTACATTTTACAAGAAGTTACAATTAATTTCCATTTCTAAATCTCATGGGCTACCTTAGTGGAAAATAATAATTGGTCACTGGTGAAATAACAAGTGGTAACCAGACTTCACTGAATTTACTGTACATGTCGCCAACAAAAATATATATACCTATGCTATTCAGTGCTCAAGAATATCTGAATGCACTTGGCAACAGAAACATGTTCAGATATTTGTGAGCACTTTTTTGGCTCTGATATATCTGATGGTGACTGTACTTTCATTTTTACAAACCAGCTCCACCTACCTCATAGGTAATATTTGATTTAATTAAAACATAAAACAATTATTTATTGATGTGTATTACAATTGGGTCAATCAACTTTTTCTTGTTGTTATTCTGTCCCATCAGCGAGGAGACAACAGTACCATGTTTCTTAGAAAAATGTTTATAATATCGACATGCTCAGGAGATAACCCATGTCCAAATGGATTTCTACTTATCGCTAAAACTCATGTTTGGTAAATTTAAACCCTATAAAATCTCAGTTTTAAAGAGTAACTCAGGAGACGTAACCATGGTACCGAGCAACAAAGAATAGTTGATCCACACACTCACAAAAACACTAATTGGCTGCATGCACATAGCAATCTGAGTTTGCTGGTGAAAATGTTTTAAAAAACCCATGAACCAATAATTTTAGTCAATAAATAACAATTGGAACTTTGTTCAGTTTACTTTTTTTTTTCATTAAGCGCTTTTAATGGAATTTCATTTTCGTTTTGTAGTATTCAATAACCACATATGGAAAAAAAATCACAATAAAACTAAAAATAATTTTATTAAATACTCATTTTATTTATCAATAGAGAATATATACCACATGCCTGAACTAGGAGGATTACTATTCATCTACAAAAGGTTGCATTTTAATTCTTATTATCTAGTACAACTAATTAATCTGTGTAATTCATCATCCTGTATCAGGCGCAGCTTCAGATACAGGTGCTTCTAAAGGTACACACAACATTTCATTCATGTAACAAAATTTGCATAACATAATTTAAAAGGGCTAGTATTTAAGGATAGATCAACAGGAACTTAACACTGCTAATAATAGCTACGCAAAAGGGTTTTTTTATAAGTGATTAAATATATTTCATTAAAAAGGTGTGGGTGTTTCTACCTACGTGCCACAAATTCCCATGATCAAGGAGAAGTATTGAAGGAAAATAACACGAATTTCTCCATCATAATACACTTCACAAAGTGCTGCAGGACGATTTGATTGATTGATGGAAAGACAAACAAAACATAATATATACCTAAGTAAATGTCTGTCGGCTTCCATAATACGTAAGCCATTATTTCTATTAACTATTGGATCAACAGGTTGGGTAATGGAAAATTTGTATTTTGGGGAAGAATGCCTAAAGAAGTGGCTAAATAAATCATATGGTACGGTGAACCTAAGGGGGTACTTATCTTTGGATATTGAAGAAAAATTCTTACAATTCTATACGACGTAAATATCGGTCAATCCGTAATATAAAAGATGGCAAATAGACATGATACCTTAAATGATTCTTCTTAATGTTAACTAAATATCACTCCAGCAGTATGACGATATAACGATCCTGCCGGATGGCTAATGGTTTGAAATTATGGATGCCTTTGAGTAAATCAACCGACGTCGCTATAACCTACCCTGCTTATTATGCCACCAGTGGTCAATCATTTAAAAATGTTCATTTGAATGAATTTGTGTGTAAGTCATCATCCTCCTAGCGTTATCCCAGTATAATTTGACCCTGAAGGATACCCGGGGTCCGCTAGCTAATCCCAAGATTTGACGTAGGCACTAGTTTTAACGGAAGCGACCGCCATCTGACCTTTCAACCCAAGCTTCCAACCCAAATTGATGCATTTAGGAAATTTTAATGACTATATTTTATTTCTCTGTCGTCTTTTAAGCATGACGAATTATTTGCCACTCCCTAATTGTTTATTGAAATTAGTTTTATTATGGTTTGCAATGTTGCGAAGTTGAGTAACTTAAATGGTGGAAATTCAACTGGTGACAAAACAACATTTCTTAAGCAAGCAGCTGAACTGCATCTAATCCGTTAAAAATTACACGTAAACCCAATTTGAACTGCCTACCTATATTATTTTAAACGTGAAATACCTATAAATGTTTGTAAAGACGTCGGCACTTTATTCTATGTACTTCGATATGACCATTTTACATTTTTTTCATTACGACCGTTTTGAAGTCCGAGACAAGAAGTTAAATAGCCGTTTTGTCAATGTTTCCTAATCGAACAGAATCAGAAATGGAAACCAATGTCAAATAGGGTACAGACTGTGCTGATTTTTTGAAATAGGTGCCCATGAACAAGTATTTGGATATGATGTGTAGGTAACTGGCAGAGACGCCCATATATAATAAGTAGGTACCAACAGCTATGGCCCAGTGCTCATTCCACGGTAAATTCCCCGGCGCAACAACAAAATAATCATATGCACGAAAAAGATTAAGCGTTTCCAACCTAAAATACAAATCGAGAATTACCAGTACCACAGATGGCGGAGACGTGGAAAAGAGTTGGCACGCAAGGATTTTGGGCGGTGTATACCTACGTATACACATGCCACGTAAAAACCAAGTGGGCCAATGTTTTTGTGAACTATCACTTGGATATTTTAGTTACAGCAACGATTATACCTGTCATTGCTGAAATATTACATTATGATGTAGTTAGTTAACTCTAATGATCATAATCAAGAAAAAAAATAGCTACACTAAATTCTTTTATGTAATATCTACGTTAGGAATGAGGTTTCTTGGGAATGAGCGAAAAAGATTATGACGAGATAATCGAGATATAAAATAATTAAAGAGCGTCAAGCCCAAGTAATGAGGCAAATTAGTGACCAAAGCGAGAATCCGCCTGCGGGCCTTTATAAGCCCTTACGTGCCCTTACCTAGGTATTATTATGAACTACGGCGAGTATGCTTATTTATTACTCAGCCATTGATTCATTCATAAAGTGACTTGATGCTGTTGGCATCAGTTCAAGACTTGCACTTTCTCTCGTGTGATGCATTAAATTTTTACACGCTTGAGTACAAAGGTGTTCCGGTTTTAAAAACCGCGACCTTAACTTTAATTATCATTGTAATTAGGTCAGGCCTTTGCTTTTAATAATTCATCGTAAGCACACCTGCGTCGTCTTTGTCATAATAATGCTTATAGATTGCATCTTTTGCTACTAACTTGCTGGTCGCGTCTGCTTCATTAAATGAGTATAATATTGCAATAAGGGATGATGTCTTTGAAAAATACTCAGACTCCACGTATGTCGCTGGGTCGATTTATTTAAGTACCTTTCCTTTACGGTATTTTATGCAATATTTTTTCCGGTACCCTTTTTAGGGTTCCGTAGTAAACAAGGAACCCTTATAGTTTCGCTATGTCCGTCCGCCTGTCCCCCGCTTTTCTCAGTAACCGTGTACTAGAAAGCTGTAATTTGGCATGAGTATACATATCAATGACGCCGACAAAACGGTAGAATAAAATCATAAAAAATTTTTTGCCCTACATGTAAAGTGGTGGTGCAATTTTTTTCTTGCGAACTCTCTCTGTAATAGCTCTTTCAAAAATATTATAAGGTTTCTAAAAGCATTTTTTGATTCAAGAATCGGTTGGCGTGATAGCTTTGAAGTGATAATTTTTGCTATGGTCAAGTGTCCCCCCCCCCCCCCCCCCTGCCAGCTAAACGGTGGCTACTAGGCATGTGAAAAAAATCATGGTAGTAGTATATACGATGAATTTAAAAGGAAAACTATCACTGCTAAGTAGACATTACCGTAAAGGGCAAAAATATCTATACAACACAACATCTCAAAAAAGTACATCATCAGTACTAAGATCAGTAAAAACCCTTCAACGGGTCCGTAATTCCGCATATGACCGGTGACGTAATGGACGGGCAACTACGGAACCCTACACTATGCGTGCCCCGACACGCACTTTGCCGGTTTTTTTAATTTTCAGACAATTTTCAATAAATTCACGCCCTGCAACACACAACACATGTCAAATATTGTCGAAGCTAAAGGTGGCAAAAGTACCAAAACCGGAATGTAACTCCTTATGAGTATCGTGGCCTCGCATTGCTATCGCATGATGACGTGTTGTCCAAAACCTCGATTCCCAACGATTTACCAAACACATAGGCATGCTAAGGAATATCAACAGCTAAACATGATTTGCCCTTATAGTAAGTTTGTGTCTATACTGCCTATTAAATGTGAGATGCGATTTGGCCAGTATGTAATAAAAGCAGCCAAAATGTACAATAGAGATAAAACAGCAAACGCAAACGTTGACCCAATCTGAACAATGAACTCATTTAAATGATTTCGCTTAAGCTATTTGACGTTGATAACCAAGTTTCATTATGCACATGGAGTCATATCATTTCCCATTCATATATGTATCACGCCACACCTGCATAGGTGCACATCATATTTGTTAACGTAACCTAATTTTGCATTGTTTGCTGCAAAATTGAAAAGCATAGTTAGTGAGAAGTGGATTTACCAAACATATCACACACTAAAATACTTTCTTTCTATAAAGTGTTCAACGGGAAAGTATAAATGGCAAGGCTCACCACCAGCAATAGCAGGATAATATCTGGTTAAACCTAGTTTAATAATTCACTTCACGAATTATTTTTCTGCAATAACATGACGTATGTTAATAAAAAAACATTTCCACTGACTTTGTTTTTAAGGTTTTATACTCATTTCAAGTTCATTCAACCTAAATCACGTAGTAAACAAATGCTCCAATTATTTGTGAAACACCTATTAGAATGTTTTGAAAAACCAAACATCAGCGAGCTACGAAGGACGTGCACACGCACATCGCGATTTATTTATGGATCCGCGAATATTTGGGCGGAGTACACGCGTATGCCTCGTGGACGCTAGATAGCGTCAAACTAGCAAATACTAAATACGGGAAACCCGTATACTAACCAAAAATCGCTGGTTAGTTAGGTAACGGCAGAGACGGTGGCGCCCTCATCGAGACGCACAATTATTTTGGTTATTTGTACAAATGTGACTGTATTTTTTAAACAGAAAGTAGGTGTATTTAAAATTTGGGTATGTGTAAAAATGTGTGTTAGGTGCGGTTTATAAATGGATCAAGTTGCTAATTTTATTCAACTCGTCTTGTGATAACCGCGTGATAGTCAAGTGTCACATATACCTACCCATTTAAGAGTAATTTGAATATAAATAGATCGGTTTATTTTAACATTTTCATAACTAGTTATTAATGGATAGGTTTAGTCGAATATTTCTTTATAACATACACGTATTTGCGTATGATAGAATGTTACATAAAATATGGGAATTAGTTGTATATGACAAAGAAAAATATTAATAACTGTAAGTAAGTATTTACTATGCACTTGCTATATACAAACAGCCCCATCCATGCACACACCGCACTCTTTCACACACACACACTCTCTCATGCACCTGTTTACACATAACTTGCACTTGTTGCGTAGTGTTGCACTTTTTCAATTGCAATATATACTTATTTATTTTAGTAAAGTTCTGGCAGAATATCAACGATGTGACTTATTGCCGCAGCATTGTGCTGAGCCAGCGCCTATTCTCTGCCACGTCACATGGTTCTTTTCATTTTGTGTAGGTAGTATAACTTTAGTCTCAAGTTGCATGCTTCATTTTAGTTTTGACGATGTGGAAATGAATAAAGCATTTACCTATCTATCTATTGACATATAAATATTAAGTAAATATATTTGTTCAACATTGTTACTATACTGAACATAATGTCTGTTAAAACATGTATGAGGTGTTAATAACCTTAGTTTTCTTTATTCACTTAGTCTTTACAGTCACAGTAAATATAAAATGAAATATTATTGTATGTTTGTCTAATATTAAATAAAAATAAATGTTTGTTTGTTGCAGCCCGGCCGTGTTGCTACCCTCATTGAGGACCAGGAAGTGAGTCTATTATTAAAATTGATCTTTGAATCTGACCTATTTTTCCACCGAGCTTATAGATATTTTTAGCATTCCTGTGTGTTGGTATTTTCTACAAATAACTGTAAATAAGATTTCATGTAGGTCAACTAAACCTATTGTATGAATTTTGGATTCAGTGTCCTAATATAGAAACGCTGTATACTATATACTAGTCAAGGCATCGCATGTATAAGCAAATAACAACATACTGTGTGGACAAGTTTCAGATTCTGTCATAATTAATGTTCAGAGTTGACTCTCTGTTTTACAGTTTCATTCGTTTCTATCTAGTAAGTAACGTTTGTAGAATTTCATATGTACAGAAATAACGCTACTTTACTAATCATCTTTCCATTCAGCGCCATATTTATGCAATAAGCATACGTCCTAAAACATCAATTAAATTGAATATCTTGGTAGTAAGTAGCAAAGGCCTGTCTAATACCAGAAGCAGAAACCGCAACCATTGGACGCCAGCGACATCAGTCACAAACGCGTTGCCGACCCATTATGTTTTGATTTTGTTTATTATTATGTTTGATGATTCATTGTCTACTGCCTATTTCACATCTGATTGGAAAATCTTATCGTTGCTAAGCGCACTTAAAAATTCGGCTAATGTTGATTCTTTAAAATCCGTAATAACCCCAATAAGTTCGTATAAGTCCCTTTTAAAATTGTATCAAATAAGTACCGTAAACTTTAAAAATATGGACACAATTTTGATCCTTAATCCCTAGATATAATTTCCGCAATGTGTTATGTATATACATTTTGATAATTTATCTGAAAAAGGATACAGCAAAATGCATTTAACATTTGTCTTACTGTTATTAATATTATTGGCACGTGTTGTGTTAATATGATATATCTACACATAAATTGCTTCTGATTAGTCTGTAGCCTTGTAGCTTTTTATCTACCAGATTACCTATTAGTTATGTCATATCCACTTATATTCACTTAATAATTAAAAATAAGTGAATTCACAAATATTTTTCGTATAAAATTAAATTTTTTCCTATCTTGGTTGTAAATCCTTCTGATATTGCGACTGTAATCGAACATAATATTTAGACATTTCTGTATTAAGCGCGTCACACACTAAGCAGATACGATAAGATATCTGTATCTGAACGCATATCTGTCAATATCGCTCCCTATACAATTCAATGAGCTAACACACACAGCGCAGATAACTTATATTTTATCGAGAAGTATCTGTGGGCACCGACATATATCGAAAGATGGCAAAGATATTATCTGCGTATATAAATCGATCTGCGTATAATATCTGCCGATATAAGTATGGTATAGTATTTTATCTGCAGATAGATACAGGTGATGTGAGACGGAGCCGTCCGCCCGCGCCCCGACCTGCCCCGCTGCACGCGCCCCGTCCCGCCCGCACCCCTTTCCGCCCCGATGCCCGCTGTGTTTACCCTGGCTCATTTGTTGTTTACCTTTGGATGACGTGCGTACCTACTGCATATGGTGCAGAGATAAACACGAAAACATCCTGTATAAACAATCCGCATCAAAAAACAAGTCTACTAAGTTTTAAGGATTTAGACTGAATGTATAGTCTCGTATATTATCGTATCTGCGTAGTGTGTGATAGTTTCAGATCATTATTATACGCAGATAAAATATTATCGTATCTGCGTAGTGTGTGACACGCTTTAGTCAGGGCAACAAAATCAAAGCTATATGTATATAAGGCCCGATCAGAAATATATGACCATTATCAAGAGGGCGCTATTATTCTAATTTATACGGCAACAGACTAAATGACATTTTGACCTGTCAGCTCTGATGCTTCTCTAATGTTAATTTTGAAATGTTTTGCAGCGGAATAGTTTCATTTCCCAAGCGATACTTTTTTCAGCACTTTATTATATAATTATTAATAATGTTCCGCTCTTAACTATGAATTGGGATTTTTTGTCATTTATTATTTAATTTTCAACACGAATATTATTGAATAAACATCAACTGTTACACTGACAAGTCTGACAACCTATCATTAAAATTATTGCCAGTGTAAGACATCAGTTCCAATTCCGCAACATGGCGCCCATTCATATATTACTAGTCGGGCTTTACTCGTATCTGTTGTTACCTAAGTATGATATTTGTGCAAAATATTTTTCTTTTACGGATAACATCATGTAGATATTTATTGCGTTGCGTATCATTATTGTTTTCGCTAACAGTGAAGTTTGTCGTGACGGTGCATCTATTATGTTTTTCTTACCAATTAATGTCAATTCATTTAATTTTAACAAGTACCTTGGTAACATCAATGAAATATGGAAGGCATGGCCCACTACGTAATTCTATAAAACGTACTGTTATAAAAACACTGTTATTTTTGTGAGTATATTATGTATTCTGGGTTATAGTTAAGTACTTTCGTTCCGTAAAATGCTGAACATTGGGCCTAACCTTGCCTACCCTAAAAACTGAGATTATAACTAAGGTTGCATATTTTTCTCGTAGGCTAAATTGCTCGTATTCCACTGTCGTAAATCGAATTTTAAAAACAACTATTCCACAAAAAATCTTGAGTTTTTATCGGTAGCCAAAGTAGTTACTTATATTAAATTTTTAACTTTGTCTTCTATAGTCTTCTCTAGGTCGTTTATGATTTCCCAATCTTCATTTCGGCGCTTTATTATCCGCCAACTCGCCTTTTGTACTCACCGACTCGATTAAGATCAAATTCTGTAGTCTAATTGACAATCTAATCGGTCACGTTCATTCAAATTAGGACGATTGAACTAATGAATGATCTCGAGGTGACAACTTTATTTACTGGAATGTTTTAGAGTAGTAATAAGTACAGTATTGCTACTATTCATTGCGAATAATATTTATTTTAACTTGACGTTACAACAAATAGATAATAATAATAATAGACATACGCGATTAAGTTTGCTTGTAGAATATATAGTATAAATATAGTATTTCACTTTTTTTTAAATCGATAACTTAATTTGAGCTGTCTTATATTAGTAATAAGTTCTGATACAGAAAATGAGGAAGTATTTTCTCTATTTTCATTTATCGAAATGTAACTGCGGCATTCATAAATGATAAGAGTCTAGTCGACAATGAGTTAGCTAATTTCACGGCCTAATATTTATCTCCAATAACCTTGTTTTTGCAATATCGCTGGTGTACTGGAAAGAAATCGCTCCTGCTTAAAATAAAAGTATATTATTAACATGAAAACAATTAGCCCTCTTGGGGTTTTATTGTGCCATATAGCTAGTAGACATTAGCATTTAGGCATATTTGTTTCTTTCAAGGATATTCTTATAAGAATATTATATACATATCAATACTATCTAAAGTGCTGGAAACAAGATAGTTGAGTAACCTTAATTAATTATGTTATCAATTATTTACCCCGCTACAGAATACTTAATGCAATGTTATCTTAAAAGGAAACACTTGTGTTTGACGTCGTTTCTTTTTCGACACTTATAGACAGAAGGAGATCATATAAGAAATCCTACTTTCTACTACTGTGATTCCATACCGATACAAAGGGCGTGTATTGAAAGCGTGTCGCATTTGTAATCAGATTGTCCAGCGCTTTATGACGCATCAGCTACACGTGTTTGTATAATGTGTTTAGAAATAAATACTTCACTCTATGAGATTGCGCGAATACTTAACTTAGGATACGTTATTTATTACAAGTAAAGCTTAGTCTATCGATTCGACTAAGAATTCTTGCCAATTATAATTAAACTCTTTACAATGTTTACCTATTTATGTAGGTATTGTAGGTAGATTTATATGTTAAAATATTCTTTAATACAATGAATGAGCACTTAGGATTATCTTATCATTTAAAAGCATTCATACTAAGCTTCTAACAGTGTATTTAATAAAAGTTTTATACTGATAGGTCTGTTACTATAAACTATATACATCTAATTCTTGTCATATGGACTCAAACACTCCATAGTCAGTATCTTGAAATGAATTGAAGCGTTTGATTGGAAATAATAGTTTAATAACATATTAATAAAGCAATCTAACTGTGATAGGTCACACGAGCGTACCATATAAATTATTGGCGTAAACATAAAAGTTGCGTCATTACATCTTTAGGTACTAGGTACCTATACTAACTTAGACAGTTTGCCGTTCAATTCTCAAGCTCTCCTTCGGATTAAAAAAATAAGTTTCGTATACTGCCAGTTACAATTTAATGACATGATTTTACTACGCAAGATTAGTAAATTAACTGTAGCCGTGATAGTTTACTTAATAATTCACGATTTGTCGTATCAAATACCTTTAAAAGCTCCCACGGGAAATTTAGTCATATTTGTAGTCGATTACTACTAGTCTGACCTGACCACGAATTAGATTCAAAGAAGGGATTTAGTTATTGGCGCAGAAATTGCATCCGCCAATTTCCAATTGGTGAAACACGTCCTCACGATGTCTCGCTGCCCGACACGTGATTTGATTTACTGACTTGAATGACTAGGCAGAGCATTCGGCGCTTAAACAAAGTACAATAATAGTTTGTTAACTAAACGCAACATTTATAGCTGGGCCAATCGACTTTGACTGTGAAAGATTTCCACCGACACAATTATTTGTGACCAACAAAAATTTTCCGGTTTTGCACCGATCCGGTAACAAAATGTACGAATCTATAATTGGTGTTAGAGTAACTGTTCTAAACTAGGTATTCAATGGTGTATAACGATAGTTTCCATCAGCAGTTCCGGGATGAAATAAAAAAGAACGTTAAAAAGTAACACAGGAGAAGAAAAACTGACTTTATAATATACTTAAGTTAATTGGCCCGCTAATTTTATTACATAAAATGTTATAGCAGAAATATGAAGAGTACGAGGTTAACAACTCAGTAATAAATAGCAAACAGGTATCATCTAGTTCTTGTTGCTATATACCAACTACTGATACCCTCGCTGACATCTTAACAATTATTCACAACATTTCTTGCGTCAAAGGGTTCTTTATTATGATTTCCTTGATTTGATTCGTCTTACTTGTAAAGTTACCGTCTATTGTTTTATAAACTTATTTCTGCAAGTAATAACATTTACGTTTGTCAATGCGAATCTGTTCTGTGTTTTGAATAAATGCGCCTACCTCTTGAAACTCCGAGCTTATTAGCGACTTCGTTAACTTTCGAGCTTATAGCTGTTATGAATGACTAATTTTATGTAGTAGATAGGTATATTCTCTTCAGTTTAAAAATTCTGATTAGTTCATGTTTTATATTAGATACATTTAAATTACTGCTAATTTAATTCTGCTCTGTCATTCTATAATGCCTCCCATCATGTCTTAATAATATCAGAGTTATGGTATGAATACTCAATAAGATATGGAACGTAGCAGATTATTATAACATAACGTAATATTTAGCGATCCCCGGGTCACTTTTGTTATTGTTATAAAACAATGGGGGTACATGTGGTACAGTAGATATTGTTAACACCATTACTTATAATTGTTACGTTTGTTATCTCTATCCAGATAATAACTTCCTTCGCATATTTGAAATATATAATTATATCATTCGATATTCTTTAGTTTTACTGTACTTAATGTTATATGTGTGTGATGTTATCGGTGTTCGGTGTTATTGGGAACAACCTAAGAAGAATGCAGACTGCCAAAATAAATCCCATCATGAGATTGGCCAGGCCAGGGCCATGTTATTTACTGACGAATTAGAGAAATATTCTATAATAGGCATGATGACAAAAAACAATTCTTGCCAATCGAACTAGTTTTGAGACGATCAAAGGTTTGTATGTAGGGATTGCAATCCGGATATCCGGATATTCGTTTTATTCGAATATCCGCTTGATTTTGGTATCCGGATTTGTAGACACTGTTTATCCGGATAAAACGAATATTTCGAATACTTATACAGATAGTAATAATTTAACTTTACACACATTTTTTAAAGAATATTGACTGATTTTGGAGTTTTATGATCCGCATCATTCCATCTTTTGTAATTTAGAAATTAAAATTGTACGGAGATTTTACATATATTGATGTATAACAACACAATTCAAGGTTTTTGGACGATAGAATAGATAATATTTGTTGCATAAAAGTATGTAGATACAAAGGTGAGATGAGAAAGATGTTATACTTATATTATCTTCTGTTTTGTTACACTACATTATAATTTCGTTTAATGTTTATTTTTGTTTGAATTACTCTAACCTTCATACAAATTGTGTACAAGGATACACACTAAAATTGTAAAATTGAATGAATCTTCAGCGTTTTTAAATCGGTTTTTTTCATCATTTAAGTTTCATTAAATAATGTTAAAGGAGACGATGATCAGCGTCAACTTTTATAAAAATCGTAAACCTATATCGGGTCTGAGTTTCATTTAATCCATGTGCTCGCCGGCTGTTCTAATTTTATGTAGATAATCGTAAGTCGGGAGTTGACAATGAGTTTAGAAACAAGCGTTTCAAACGCTCGGAGAGCAACCCTAATCTGACACATTTGCAAATTATGTGGAAGAGATAGTAGTAAGTACCACCTATATCGAGATTACGAAAATCACGATTATGGAACATGTGCTTTAAAAAATATCAAATCTTTTTTTAAGGATTCCGTATATTTGATCCATGCCCATAAATGAAACTTCACAGGACGAAGAAAATTTTATCCAAAAATGAGACCATTTAAGTATATTCATTGTGTTCTAGCCATTGAGGTGTTTAAGTTTGTACAGTTAAAAAATAAAAAAACGAACGTTTAGAACACATTCCATAAGGCTATAGGTAGTATAGGTATAAACAATATTAAATATTTTACATACAATCTAAGTCTCGGCACTCACATACTTGACAGTAAGGGACGAATGCTATACGCCCGACATAAAAGCGAATATTCTAGCTAGGCTGGAATCAATACCACAGCATTAATTATTGGATGTGACACTAAGTTACAATACAAAGAGTTGAAGAAACAGGAACTACGAAACTACTCTTATCTCATGCTCTATCTCTGTTTACTTTTAAATACACATTTTTAGCATCTAATGAATTGAATTTATATGAATCGTAAGAATTTTGGCACATGCATATATGCCCCAACATATCGGTATCGTGATATATTCTGCAATTTTATATACAATTGTTTGTAATAATTCATAGATTTGAATCGTGTGTCGTATTCGTCATGATTTTTTGCAATATTTACTTAAATGTATTTGATTTTCATGGTAAAAAAATGATATTCGAAAATTATTCGTTATAACCGGATATCCGTATTTAAGAATTTTTAGTATTCGAAATATCCTGATACCAAAACGGCCGAATATTGCAAGCCCTGTTTGTATGGGACCAACTACAATTAGAGCAACACAAAAGCCTAAAATGGAAGGCAACTTAGAGCATAGTTAACGAGCACTGAAAACGCTCCATACTGATTCACTATTGTTTGTGTTACCGTTGTACGGAAAAGAAGGAAATTTACCGTTTTTGTCGTAAGATATTGCGATTATGTACATAGTTGCCATACAATTTCATTTTTATTGAAACACTAGCGACCCGCCCCGGCTTCGCACGGGTGCACTATTTAATGGATGTTAATATACATATAAACCTTCCTCTTCAATCACTTTATCTATTAAAAAAAACCGCATCAAAATCCGTTGCGTAGTTTTAAAGATTTAGGGACAGAGAAAGCGACTTTGTTTTATACTATGGAGTGATGAAAATTCTATTGGTAACTTTCAATTTACATTTAGCCAATAAACGAAAAACAACATTTTTGCGAATCTTTAGTCACATAACTTATGATTTTGTCTAATTTACTATTTATTGTGATAATTTGATGGTTTTCTATCCGTATAGCCACACTATGTCAAAATTTGTTACATGAATCATCATCCCTATTCTAGGTACTACGTACCTGTGTACTAAATCTTATATCCAATATATGCCGAGCACTTATCTTTAGTTCGGTTATTGTCGGTTTTGCTATCAGACATTCTGTCGCGACGCCTCTTCGGTCTGTCTATCAACGAATGCTTTGTGTAAATTTCTATATTAGACATTATCAGTCATATCGGACATTCTGCCTGTCTATATACGTAACCTCGAGTCCTAATCCTAATCACATGAAAGTTTCTAGATGCTTTTACAGAATATTTGTTTATGTATCTGACTAAATATCGGATAAACACAATTTATGTATTTTCCCAGCACTGTTCTGAAAATGTCGCTAATTCACCACGTGTGACACTGACATCCACGTGACTTAATGTAAATATTATTTTCCCATAATCTTATCTTAATGGATCATACAACTAGCATGTGATCATAACCCTTTGAGATTATTCTGCGATAAGTTATTCCTAAAATACCAAAAATAACAACCATTTTTTCGATAATTCCTGTGGCAGTTCCCTTAGTCAAGTTGCAACAACATTATCTCATCTACCTTGCGTACTTGCGGCTGGAAAATCTCTTAAATCAATTCAATACGACATACGCCTTATCACTTATCAGAATAGAAGGTTCTAGGTCTTGCCCCTAGTGTACGGCGGATACAACCGACCTATACAGACGCGTGTATCTATATTTGTTACTTACTGTTAGCAGCTTATTATGGGAATTTCCATAGACATAAGATTTTTAGAAAGGATCTTGTGATTTGTGAACGCCTCATCTTCGTGTCTGAAAAATGACAAAAATATACATGTATAAATAAGTTTTGTTTAAGATTACTTTAATGATTACATAATTATCTTGTTTTCCTGTAACCCCACTTATATTCAAGTATGTAAACAATTACGCCATTATTCCCGATTCGTTATTTACAAATTCGCTAATTTACAATGTATTAGTAAAGGAAATGCGTTAAGGTCCCTCTTCGCTGATATTTTTTTAATTGACTATCAATATTTTAATGTGACCGCTTACTTATTATTATTGTCAACCTTTTGATATTTTTTACTCTTTAGAACTCTGAAAACATTGGCACAGAGACATTTTGGCTCTATTATTCCTAATTTTACGTGAACAAAACATAGTACTGAACTTTAATCCACATTCAATTTCCATCGAATTTACAGTTAGTAATATTCGCGAATTATTATCACGCACATAATGCTTGGCCTATATTAAGGTCACTGACATTTGACATGAAATCGATAGTTATATATTTCCGTATTAATACATAATTATTAATACGTACTTCAAATAAATTAGGTTACAGTTTACAAGAATAAACATGAATTTTCATTTGACATGCATTTGTAGTGTTTAGACGTAGGTATATTCAAGTATAGTGATGTACCTATAAATAACAGCCACCTGTTTAAACAAAGCGATACCTGCAAAATATGCTGAGTTAAGTATAAGTAACTGGTATTTTTATTCCGGTATATTTCATAAAATAAACCTATGTACCAAATCATCTTTACTTTCGTTTCGAAAACCGCATCCACAGTTTCTACAATAGGTATTTGCCTCGCATCTGATATGATAATGTTATGGATAACTTATTGATAATAGACCTGTACCGATGGAAATAGTAGTAATATAGTCGCGAGCTAGATATATCTTAAAATTTAAATTACGTAGGGGTTAATTTCGCACGAAAAAATATAGTTGGGTCTAGATCGAAATTGAGGAAGTTGGACATTGTAAAGCAAAAAACAAAACTATTGTTGACAAACAATTCGATTTGAACCGTTACAATTACAAACTGTAAATAACTGAGGCTTGATTAAATTACCCAGTAAGCACATTTCACGGTCTAACAAGTTCTATTACACCGACCTGAATGCCGATTCTGGAAAATGTTTTACGTCTATGTATTGACGAAGAATTTGAATGTTGGGCACTTTTAGACTCTATTACAATAGAAATAAGAGTTCAAAAGTAACAAACATTCAATTTCCCCGACTGTACCTGCTACTGATTTCGTACAAACTGGATCTGTTACCATATTATGTTATTATTATGTTATTTTTCTGTTTACTTTTTATCGTGTTTTGTATTACTCTAGTTGACATTATGTTATTTTTATTTTTCCTGTTATGACGATCATGATAACAATTCTTGTAATTTTGACATGTGTGCAAATTTATAATGTAATTCCTTATCATGAAATAAATTATCTACATCTAAATCTATTAGATTCTATTTTAGTTGTCCGCAAAAAAACAAGAGGCATCAATCAATCAATCAGCTGAACTACATCAATGAAATTTAAAAGTATTCAAGAATTAATGTATGTTTTTCTTTGTTTTCAGGGTATCACTTGGGGCAAAGCGTTCTTGGTCGCCGCTGATAACAAGGATGCCCTACCCTACCTCAGCACCAGGGAGTGCCAACTCGGAGGCTACCGGACTTACACTGTCAACTTCCACGCTCGCCCGACGTTCCTTACCTCAAGCTCCACCAACGACAAAAAAGACGCAGTCCTCTACATCGCAGTTCCGGAAAACCGCCATTGGCTTGGCGCTGCTCCCTTACCGGACATCGCGAAGCAGATTCTCGAATGTACCGGATCTTCAGGTTCCAATGTCGAATATCTCTTGAGACTAGCTGACTTTATGAGGGAAGAGATACCTGAAGCGTTGGACGACCATCTGTTTTCGTTAGAGAGACTCGTGCGAAAGTTTGCTGCAGATATGAAGATTTGCTTAAGAACCTTAATGGGAGAAGAAGAGGTTGTGGAAGTGTCGGAAGAGAAGGAAGTTAAGGCAGTTGTGCCTAGCTACCAGTTCGCTTCGAGAATTCCCGAGAAGAAATTACGTTGCGTGAACATGTGATGACTGCTCGATCGTATGGTAATTAATTAGGTATGTTGCTTTAAGCTCAAGCTAGTATGAAAAAGAATGAATGAGGTGCTGCCAAATAAATGCGTGACTGCTTTGGGAGGCATGTGACATGTTTGACCGATGGCGAATGAAATATTTTCTTCTTTAATGAATCTTCCGTAATTGTATGTGATATTCATGTATTTTGTGAGTTACATTTTGTTACACGGTACAGTTCCGTGACATGGCCGATCAGCTATCAAAACATGCCATTGTTCTACAATTTCAATAGCCAGTTTCATAAATATTTAAAATATTGACAAGCAAAACGATAATATTGAAAAACGAATATTCCCAAAACACTAAATGAATACATAGTTGTAGTAGTGTAGGTGTATTTTTAAGTTACGCTACAAATGAACTAATATGACCAAAAACATTAAATTGACAAGTATTATATTATGAATCTAGGTTAAGACTAATTTTATATTTTGTGATTATTTTTTGAAAGTGATGCTAATTTGTTTTCTATGAAGTTATGTTTGTTTTATATTAATTGTTAAATCTACCATTTAAAAACAAATTATTTATGAATGTATGAAACATACGATTAACTCGTTTTATTAAGTATTTGTGATTTAAGAACAAAAGGCTCTGAAAGGGCGGACTTAGCATGTCGTGTAATTTTTGATCTAGTATTTTGTATGTTCGCAACGTTCACTAGCATAATTTTGATATGATCAATTTGTATGACAATGTAAGGCAACGCCATAATTACAACTACAAAAATAAACTTATGTACCAAAACATCTTAAGTTTAATTTCGTAAACCACATTTCGCATCCACAGTTTCTACAATGACGAAATATAACCACACATCAGAACATAATAGCGAGCATCACGGGCGTGACTAGCACGGGTTTAATTTACTAGGTAGATTGCAAATCGATTTTAGTTAGATTCTTATCTTTATCTCCCGATTTACTCTACCCCCATTTTGGTGAAAGTAATAATTATCTATAACTATTTGCGCCTGAAACTTGCAATGTGAGGCCTTGTAATAGGAATATAAATGTCAAGACAGTCTATATCTATCAACCTTATGAATCTTACGATGCGACTCTTATCTGTCCATCTGTCAGCCACATCGCTTTTAATACCTCGCGAACTGCAATGTGAGCCCGAATAGGAATATCCGGATCCGGAGAAGCGTCTGTCAATGACATCACATCGCGAAATATCTTGCGGACTAGATACCGATTTGGGTCCGATATTGAAAAACGTCTATATACAGGGTGGACCAACCCTAGATGTTCAAGAAAATAAATTAGATGCTTCGCATCAAGGGCTACAAATAAATCCCATTCCCATGTTGTATATTAGCCGATTTTTAGTCTGAGAAAATTAATAATATAATAATAAATTCATTCATTTCGAATAACTATGGTCCTTATTTTTACATACCTTTATAATAATGACATTAATAATAAATTACCTTACATCTAGGGTTTGTCAGCTGTCAGTGCCTTTTCTGGAGTGCACTACAGTGATTTAAGTAGGCACCATCCAACCTGCCCGCAAACATTGCTAGAATGCTGTTGGTGCTGGCCCTCACTCTACCCAGCAGCGAGGTTGCCCTCTTGCGCATGATAGCAGAGAAGCTGTCCACGCGTGCCTCCGCGAACATTGCTGAAGCCAGTGCTTCAGCAATGTTCGCGAATTATGGATTACTGCAGTCAGTAGCGAGGCAGCCTCATCAGCACCCTGAACGCATTGTTATATTGTACTCGCAGGGCGCTGTATTGTTTTTCCTTATAGTTCGCCCACAGGCTACCCGTGTAGAAAGACGTGCAAAATGCTTTGAAAAATGCCAGCTTTACAGCAGTTGAACTACGAGCAAACCTGCGGACGACCATGTTCGCTCTAACAGCCAGCGCCCTGCGCTCCCTTTCAACGTTGGCCCCGTCCTTGAGGTCAGAGGAAATCACAGATCTCTATGAGTTTAATGAGACCACAGGGTGAAGCATTCAGCAACACCATTTCGTCCGCTTAGCTAATGTTGTTGACGCACACGCCCTGCACGTGACAACTGACATGAGTGTTGCTGAGCTTTATAATTAGAGAATTGACGTATAGATTGAAGAGCTTCGGTAAGGTTAGACCCCCCTGTCTCACCCCGCACTCCAACCTATACGGATCCGACAGAACCCCCGCCCATCGAACGCTGTTGACCTGTCCACAGTACCAAAACTTGAAAATGGATATGAGCTCCGGAGGTACTTTCATATCCACTAGCTTTCTCCACAGTAGATCATAGCAGACCAGGTCGAGAAAGCACGAGTACACCGGTGTATCTCTGTTTGTGTAATAATACCTAACAGTCTGCTTTAAACACAGTATTGCACTTTCAGTCGACAGCCCGGGTCTAAACCCAAACTGATTATCGTGCAACTGTTGATTATTCTGAACTATCATTTCCAGATTCGAAAAGCGTTTCATCCATATGTTGCAGGCCCATAGGACCACTGTTAAGGCAAGCGCCACTTTTCATGTTTATATTTCGAAAACATGGTGACGGCAACGTCGGCGACTTCAAAGAGGTTCTCGTCATTTTGCCACTTTGAAACTGACTCATAAGGTCTTCCACGTCTTTTTTTGTTACTCCTCACTGACGAGTCCGATTTTAACGCCGCTTTTTTCAACCGTCTTCGGTGGCGACGGTGAAATCGGTCCTCATGGGCTGTGCCTACTATCTTCGCAATATAACAGTGAATCGTGTATTGGTCTTGCTTTAACCTATTGAAACGTATAGCCAATGAAGCAAGACAGTTAATAAGCGGTAATTTGAATGTCCAAAGGTGAAAAAAAATCGTTTTGGTGTTAGTCAAAAACTGCAGTTGTTAAAGTAAGGAATGTTTATGTTTTTGTGCCAGTATTTGAAAAATTACGGTGTATTAGTTCAGTGAGGTGATATATTGTGAATATGTAAGTAATCATTTCTTTTTTATGAAGTTAAGGTGCATTTTAAACCATTAACTGCAATAAACCTCTTGACTAATTAGTCAAGAGGTTTATTGCAGTTAATGGTTGTATTAATATTGTATTAATACAATATACCTAACCATGGTCAGAATTGCCTGTACGATTTCTTGAGCTTTTCTAATATCTTAATATTACTAAACGCAATTCAGATTTTCGTTATGTGTCGTATTTCAAATAATTGTAATGGATTACTTAATAATACCCCGAAAGTAATAAATAGATCGAAATAGGTAACGATCACCACAAGGTCCGATTTTAGCTTCGCAACAGTCAAGGAGATGACCAGAACGGACCGCACCACAGCGATGCGCTTACGTCACTAACGCATAACACGTGCATAATATGGATCCGCCACGAATACTGTCTTGAACTATTTACTTTTGATTACAATCTTTTATTTAATTTGCCATGTTCGTATGTAAGTACGTAAATATGTATATACGTTGTCCTTCAAAATTTGCGAACCATT
The DNA here is from genome assembly GCA_963556455.1 of Epiblema foenella. Taxonomy (NCBI): domain Eukaryota; kingdom Metazoa; phylum Arthropoda; class Insecta; order Lepidoptera; family Tortricidae; genus Epiblema; species Epiblema foenella. The sequence goes on along the minus strand of OY747096.1, from coordinate 25,526,574 downwards.
TTTTAGCTACTTGCATCCGATTAAGCTGAGATTTGTCCCTTATTATAGTACCATTGAGCTGATCTGATGAAGGATTCGCAAAAACTAGTGCCTACGCCAATTTTGTAACTGTACCTGGGATAATGTTAGGATGACGATGAATTTTAGGAATCTCCCTATATGCAGTACCTAAGGTGAGTAAAGATCCATGGTGTCGGTATGTCCATACTAATCATACCACTTTTTTGTAAATGGCCTTGGTTTTTATTGTGTATGGACTATGTTTTTGCGTGTTTTTTGTTGACCTGATATTAATGGTATTATTTTAATTAGTAATAGTGTTTGTAATAAAGATAGTGAGAAATCAAATTTCTCTGGTTCAAAGCGTATATAGTTGCTGTGATGTCATTTCGTATGAAAAAGGTTTGACCTCTTTAAGTCAGCTCGCACATGATATCTACTGCACCTACAATAAAAAAGACTTTCGTTACATCAAGACGATGACCTTAATTTATTATTTATGTACGAAGTGAACACATACAGTATTAAATCACTTCAAAATGAATGTGTGATTTGGAGCTCATCTAAGCACGTTATGAGTGTAGGCGCCATTTTGGTAGAATACTTCAAATGGTTTCCTTATTAAAATTTACTCATTAGCCCGATATTTTAAGTTTTCCTAATGTGTATAAGTATTAGTACTAATTTGAAATTAAACTCATTAATCATAAGCCAGAAAACTGTTTTTATTTATTAAAAATACCTAAAATATGTCGTCATATTCGATACCCTGGCAATGAGGTCAGTTATACCGTCATAATACAACTAAATTGTTATGATGATACATAGTTAAAGTTAGATAATTTAATAATGATTAGGTTTATTTCAAAATCTAGGCTATAATACTGTTAAAAACTGAAGAAAATGCGATTTTAGCAAATCACTACACCTTAGAATGCTAGTCGGTGGAGCAGTTAAAATTAAGTAGCCATTTTTATTTTCCACAGCTGAGGGGTTATATAATTCGCCTCAACAGTGTCTAAGTTCGCTTTCAAGATTCAACAGCCTAATATCATTCAACAATTTGGTGACATCTAGCGAGTCAAAGGTCACTGGCGGTAGTTTATCGAGAATATCGAGGTCTCTGGCCACAAATATCGGTAAACTATCCACTTCGTTCGGCACTTTTAAAAACGGCTAATATATCACTGATGTCATGATTTTCTTTACCTACCTTCCCTCATCCGTAAAATCTTGCGTTTAGCCGTTGGCAATGATTCGAAAAGTAATGACTTTATCTCGTCATTTTTAAAAGCTGAAGCACATATTTTAATCAGATCCGGTTCCAAAATAATGGATATTTTGTTTTGAATGAGCTGGAAACTCGTCGATTACGATGTTAAGTACAACTCGAACACTTTACCGTAGACGGCATTTTGTCAATCAAAAAATTCATGCATCCGATCTGAACGGCTGCGCGCGCGCAACTGTTAAAATCGCGTCATCGCGTTGACAAAAATTGACCAAAAATATTTTTACATGTTTAGAAGGGAGGCTCCCATACAGCTAAAGGGGGCACAAAAAAAATTACCAACCCCATCGAGTGGGGTACCGTTGTTTAGACCTCTTTGAGTGCATAAATACTGTATTTGTACTGTATCCCTCTTTAAAATCTCATTAAATATTGTTCCAAGCGAAAAAGTGTGTATTATCTTTTTCATTTCTCATACTCTGAAAGTGAGTCATTTTTCATCTAAGTGGCGTGCTGCTGAAAGTGGTACATTTCTGCTCTAGAGCAGAAAAGTATTAAAAAAAATTGTATGTTAAAAAATCGAAGTTGTATTGGGCGACAGCAGTAACCTTTGGATGTCATGCTGGTCTATAAACTACTAATTTTGTGTAAACTTAACTGTATCATTTATTGTGTGATATCTGTAGTGTTCCTTTTTTTAAATAAATAAAAAATTAATTAATTAATTAATAAGATATTACATGAGTATTTAGCTGTAAAAAAAATTTATTCGCGTTGGATCCCACAAAATTTAACTATGAATCAAAAAGAGGCTCGCGTCGAATGGTGCAAGAAATTGTTGAAAAAATATAACCGAGCTGACTCAAAAGCTGTTTATAATATCTACACAGGTGACGAATCCTGGATCTATACTTATGATCCCGAAACTAAACAACAATCAACCGTGTGGGTGTTTCAAAATGAGCCGAGCCCTACGATAGTACCTTGAAGCAAATGGTGGCCTGCTTTTTTGGTATTAATGGCCATGTGGCTACAGTGCCACTAGAGAATCGTAAAACGGTTAATTCGAAGTGACACACGACAATTTGTTTGCCGCAAGTCTTTGAAGAAATACGTAAAAACAACCAGCGACGCATAATCATTCTTCACCATGACAATTGACAATGCCAGCTGTCATACGTCACACGAAACAACTCGATTTTTGTAAGGTCAAAATATAGAATTGACGGGTCATCCATCCACCGTACAGCCCTGACTTGGCGCCCAATGATTTTTATAATTTTTATTTATTTCCAAATGTAAAGAATAAATTACGTGGTCAACGATTTTCGACCCGTGAAGATGCCGTCGACGCGTTCAAACAACATGTTTTGGAGATACCTCAGTCAAAATGGAAAAAATGTTTTAAAAATTGGTTTCAACTGTGCTCAAACGACACGGAGGATGGAAGTCAAGCACAGTGGCTGAAAGCTATATTGAAGACTCCGTAGCAAATGTTAGGGTTCGTCTGTAGTAGTTTTAAATTAAATTGTTTTTTTTTTTTAATTTCGTTGATAAAATAACACCAAATTGTCTATGACATATGGTGCGAAAATACTGTGCTAGGATTGGTCAACGTTATTGATTGGTTGGGCAGAATTTTAAAGTGGGGCGGGGGTTAACGGTTGGGAGTTTTTGGGACGAGGCCAGTTGCGACATTCTCGGTTGGACGGTCAAAGAAGTATTATCTCGGCATAAGCATGTAAATTAAAATAAAAAGTAAATTAGTGTGGAGCCTGAGTTTTTACTATCTTCTCCCGAGTCCAGAACCACTGCAGCTCGAAGTAAGAGTGTGTGAGTCTCATACAAACATTATCTCGGCATAAGCATGTAAATTAAAATAAAAAGTAAATTAGTGTGGAGCCTGAGTTTTTACTATCTTCTCCCGAGTCCAGAACCACTGCAGCTCGAAGTAAGAGTGTGTGAGTCTCATACAAACAAGTCCAAGATATCGAATAAAATAACAGAGGCTATAAATTTGCGTTCAACTTCACCTCAGCCAGGGTCTTCTAAAGAGAAGAGCTAAATAATTCAGTGCATAGGTCTACAAATGAAAGAATGTCTTCTCCAACATTTACAGAACTGCCTATAAATGATATTCAAATACCACAAAAAGTAACTGTACGAACATTACTATTAATTTTAAGTAAGTAACTTCATTGTATACATTTTAAAAAATAAATATTTTTATTCTATATTCGACGTTTTTACATGAGTGATCGGTTATGGTACTGAAATCATGCATGTTACATTTATTTATGTGAATAAAGACTTAGCGCGTAGACGTTATCGATATCGATAAATATTGACCAGTGCCTTTACCATAGTTTGCATGACCGTACTCTCTAGCGACTGCGCAAACGATTTAGTATGCCGATTCTTAGTTCTAGTGCGTAACCGCCAGAGGCGCTGTACTTTTGCCCATACAAATTTTTATGCAGTCGCTAGCGAGTACGGTCATGTCAACTCATGGTAAAGGCACAGGGACATCCGCCGCGCGATCGCGACAACACAGACACTTGTAGCCTCTATTCGTCCCGGTACCGCCGCATATCGGGTAGATTTAGTCTGACCCAGATCGGGCCTAGCCGAGTCTCTTGCTGGACTCTTCTCAGCTAGGCTAGATTTCGTGAACCAGCGACAAAACTCCCAGTAGCTCGATTCCACTCACACCTCAGGGCCTGTACTCCGAAGTTCGAAATCGTATCGTACCGTCTCTTTCATGCTCGTGTTATACACTATAAATGAGTGAAAGGGACGGCACAATACGAAGTTCGGATTTCGAATTTCGGAGTAGCCCCTCAAATTTGGTTGAAGCCGCTGAACCAATCTCACTGGAGCGCAAACTCTTAGAGTATTCCAGTGTAGTTTCTGACAGTAGCGAGATAACCTGTACGAAAAAATTAAAAACTGCCGAAACCATTGTGCCATCCCAAATGGTGTACCTACTCGCCTGTCGCCTCATACTATCAATACTATCATATAACTTGTAAGTGATCTCATCAATAGCAATTATGTTTAAGTAACTTTATTTCTCTGCCTAAAGAAACCCGATGCAACCATGGCCGCAGCAACAGCAGCAGCGACGGCGTCGCCAGCTCCACCGCAATAAAAGAAGTCCCAGGGTAGCCGACAGATACATAACACATACGACAACAGCAGAGCCAGTGAAAATGGCCAGTGAAAATATTACGGGTAAAAACAACGCGAAGCCCATACCACCAAAACAAATGTGTTAAATAAAGAAATTTTAGAAGGAATATGCTGTTTCTGTCCAATGTTGCTAAAATATCAAATTCGAAACGCCGCTAGAGCGTCACAAAACGTATTTATAGATACTAGTAACTATGTACGTGGCTCGAGATATCCGAAAGAGATGTGAAGAATATCGTATTCTTGTCGGAGGTTTCCCCTGAATTTTCCTCAGCCCACTCTCCAACCGCTCACTCCTATAAAGCCTATAAAGCCAGAGTCAGATTTAAAAAAAACGCAAACAATGACCAGGGAAATCGTTATTCTACACGGAGAAAGAAAAAATCTAAAAAATAACGTAATAGGATAAATATTTATTTACAATAGTCCGTCATATTGGTTGATGTAAATTATCAGAAGAACAATTGCGTCGGCTTTTACAAACTACTCCAAATAGGAATTTATAAGTCGCAACAGCTAAACTGCGGCATCTCTTAATGAGCCAGGGGCGGCGGGTGCTGTGGATTTCAGGGACGAGCTTTCCACTATTCCTAGCGCGTGCGGGACCGTTAGTATTCGTAGCAGACTTACGGCTTAGTATTTCCATGTATCCCAATTAGATTTTCACTCTAACAAACCAATACGCAGTTTTGTCAAATTCTCCATACCTAACCAATGTGTCCAAGGTTTGCACCCTTTTGGACTCTTGAGTTAATATTTCACTAACTTTATACCAATTAAATAGCACATTATAAAATATTTACACGTTGTTTGAGACCATATACATCTCTAACAATATATTTTATTTATTGTTTTATCGATCTTGACAGACACACTTGACAATTCAACAACTGAGAGCTGCGCAAGATAAGTTGCGCACGAACATAATGGTAGGCGAGCCCACGATGCTAAATGTGGATTTACTCGAGCGTCGTTGGGTCCTATTGGATTTTGAAGATGGATGATAAGAAGTGCATTGAATTTTTTCATCTCCTGGTTACATGTATGATATGCCCCGCTAATTCAATGTTTTCGTAAATACACATCATTTTTATATAGCGGTTCATAAAATACACATTGCTACCAAATTACATAATTTCTCCGAGTACCTACATTGGCTGTGACTAACTTGTTACTTCGGCTTGTGTAAATGTTCAGATTAAGATTTCCCGTTATTCGTGAATGATTTACTTACTTCATAATATAAATAAAATCAATCGCAATGTCAAGGTTACGTTTTTTTAGCAACTTTGTGTCCCTTCCACTATCTTGCGTCACGCTCAAATCGTCAGATTAAGTAAATGTACCCTTTTTGTGGTGTAATAAACCCACCTCGCCTTAATCCGACGCGCTGGAGTAAATCCGAAGATCGAGTTTTTTAATGGAGGGGGAACTCCAACAGAGTGCAAGCTATGCTCCATATTTTAATCTCACGCGGTTGAGTAAAACCCGAAATCCCCTCTTGGGCTCTCCCACCATAACGCATAACGTGATAAATTAGGAAGACGTATCTTTATCCAGATCGTTTACTGAGATACGACTTTTTAAATTAGCACGGCATAAATTTTCAGACCCCGGGCTTATATATGAAAATAGATGCTTAATAGTTAGGGAGGCGAGGTAGCTAAATGGCGTAATTCAACGGCGCCGTCGAGACCTATCAAAATCGAAAGATAAAATAATTTCGAAAAGAAAAGCTCGTATGGTAAAAACCATTTTAGCGATGGGTTTGGCGTGTACGGTTTTTCAAAAACGTTAAAAAAAACAGTTACTTGGGCATTCTCGAGCGCGTCAGATATTCATACTACGTATGCCCCAAGTGCCTCTGATAGCAACGGTATACTAATCTGCCGGTTTGCGTGGTGGGGGTAGGAATATAAAGTAGTCAAAAATGCAAAAAAAAAAAATTTACTCGAGCGCGTCAGATTTTCGGAAGGGGTGTTAAGTAGGCCCCAAGGAAGCTCCCTTTAAAAACACTGACGATTTCGGCGTGACGATAAGTTACGATGAATTTTTGAAAATGCAAAAAAATAAAGTTTTTTTGAAATACTCGAGCGCGTCAGATTTTCATAGGGGAGGTTTATCTCGGTATCCTGAAAGCATATTTTCTTAATCTGACAAAAATGTTGGTGGGTTCTCTTAATCTGACCGAAAAAGGTTTTTGGTTTCTTTTTTTTCCTTTCTTTCTCCTTGATAAAACGGCATAAATAATCTTAATCCTGCGATGGAAAGTTTCCATCAGTTTGTTTTCCAAGTGACGATCGGAGAGTGCTGTGGTCTTGATAGAATGTGATAGCGATTTCGTTTCTTCTATTAGTAACTCTTCATACTCTTTCTTCACAGTGTTAAAAAATAAGCATTCTTTTTCTTTTATTATGCATTGCTCCAACGTTTGGCACAAAATCGTGTAGGCAGCGTTTGATGCCTTCCTTTTAATGAAAAATGCTCGGTCCTCGTTCCTTGAAATGTCGCGCAAGTACTGATCTTTACAGCACTTATGATAACGAATATCGGACAATTTGAGGATCAACAGGCTATTGAATAATATACATACATGAAACTGTACATGTTAATAATACTTTTGTATACAGATACGCGTAGCTTTTTCCGAGTCCACAAGAATTGTCGAGAAGCTTTAGAAAAAAAAAATTTTTGAGATATAATAAAAGTCACATAATTTAATCATCGTTATTTCATATAAATTTTTTTAACACCCTCAGTTTTCGAGATATACTCAAAAAACCGGGAGTTTGAGTTTTTATGATGCTTCAAGTCAAAAAGTTTTAACTTTGGACAAAAATGTAAAGAGACCTTTTTTGTGTAAAATAAAATTACTTACCTTTTTTGTTTATTTAAACTTTTTTTTGTAAAATGTACCGTTCGCGACTTATATGCCGCGACGCGTTTTTCGGAAGACGAAATGGCTCCTCCACACTTCCGGTCATGCGGAAACCGGCAGATTTTGTATTTTTAGTAAGTTTTACATTATATTTTATAAAAAATAAAAAAATCGCGCTCGAGAATGCCGGATTAAGGTTTTTTTTTTACAAGTTCGCGACCCTATAACTCGGCGGCGTCAAGGACTTATCGTCAGATTAGTTAAATTTAGTCTTAAAACACTAAAATCAACTCCCAATATCTTAATCTGACGCGCTCGAGTATTTCAGACTATCGATTTTTTTTTACTAATCTGATCGTCTATCCTAGGCGCGCGTCACTACATATAGAGCTAAATACTTTACAAGGTTGTTCAATTAGGTCTAAGGTATCTCTCATATCTTAAACTGCCACGCTCGAGTATTACCGAAAATTCCCCTATTCGCCTCCCTAACTATAAGGAGTAAACTCCAATAAACTCCAACAAAAAAAGTATATGGGATTCAAATCCGACGAGCGCGGAGGCCACTGAGTTGGTCCTCCACGCCCACTCCATATGCTGCGATATGTGTACTTAGGTTTGCAATCAGGTGCTTACTAGTCTTGAATCTCTCTTCTCCTCTCGTATAAGTCGACATCCTCCAACAATCCGTCTAATTAGTTATGTAAGAATATTAGATATTATGCAGATATTTGATATAGGGTTAATCATTCGTCTTAACAATATTTATTTTCTCAAATGTGCAATGAAATATTGACGTTATGTTCGTTATAACCAGGGTACACCCTATTATAACAAGCAGCGAAGTATCACATTTCGGGTGCTGCACAACGAGCGGCCTAGGACGGTCGGCTGCTGCAGCGCGTGTTTTTATATTTTTTATTACTGAATCCTTAAAATTTCATTTTGAGTTTTCTTATAATTTTCAAATTTCATTGAATTTTTTGAGAAAAGCACTTAACAAGCGTCGGAGTAAACAGGTATTGTCGGCCTCGTATTCTCTAGATCTATAACTACTCGGCCGGCAATCTCCTATTTGGCACTCTTATGTACTATTATTTATTTGTATATGAATCCTAATTCCATATTCGTAAGATTTTCCGTGCGCGATCTATCACTAGCGAGCGAGCAAAAGAGCAAAACAAAAACTAGAGAGCACCACGCGCCTTAAATAAAACAATTTGAACGGATTGGATCACGTATAATTATGTGTGAAATACCTACATTCGAGTACTTTACAGCACTCGTCAAACGGGTAGACCATTAGGGCTGTAAGGGACCATCCATAAAGTCGCGGTAAGAGGGACGTTACGTTATGGGGGGGAGTCGACGAAGTGTGACAAAGGGTGGGAGGGTCCTAAGTTTCGTTCCGTATACAATATATCTTTGGTGTAAGTGGTGGTAGCGTGTACTAAGCAGCAGGAGTTATAAATAATAATGTCCCAACTTACAGTTCAATGGTATATTGTCCAGTACACACAAAATCCATACACAAGCAACAGAAGGCACAGAAGGGTAGAAAGCACAGGCACTATTACTAGTAGAAAGTCTTAAAGCGAGGATACAGTTCGGAAGATAGAAAAATAGGAAAAACAAACAAGCGAGAAAGCAAAGCACAGAGATCGCGGATAGCGGATTAGCGGTCAAGAGTAACATGCGCTCGGCGTCGTATCTAGGCTCTGACTGACAAATGACCTCTGGTCTGATGCGCACGCGGCGCGCTTAGCGATAACCAGTTGCCCACTAGTGCGATGGCGCGGTCGATTCAGTTTATCGATAAACTGTCTATCGATATCGACAAACTGGTTAGCGTATATATGTGTTACTCTAAGTGTATTATTAAGTATTATATAATTAAAATATTTGTATAAGTATTGGTATATGTTTAAATAGGTGTGTATATATGTATATAATGTGTAAAAGTTAAAGAGTGTAAATATATATGTTTTACATGCAAATAAATAGGTCTAAAAAAATAAAATGTGTAGAAGTAGCCTACACCACCCCCCACCAGAGTCCCTCAGGGACGATAATAATCCGGAAATTTAACTATGCGACCTGAACGACTTGTTCTGTTCTGAGGTTCTTCTGGCGCGGGAGTATCGTTGGCTGTGTCCAGTGCAAAAGCTGGTTTGAGACGGTCAATGGAGACCGTCACCTCTTTGCCATTGAGACTAATTTTGAAAATTTTGTCGCCTCTGGCTATTACTTTATGCGGGCCGGAGTAAGCTGGGGTAAGGGAACCTCTGATAGTGTCATCGCGCAGGAAGACATGACTACAGGTTTCCAGTTCCTTGTGCACGAACACTCTGGGCTTACCATGGCGCGAAGCAGGAACGGGCCGTAACTTATCTACGATGCTCCGGAGTCTGGAGGAGAAATCGGACATATCTGAGGTAAAGCCAGTACTCGGCTCCCAGAACTCACCGGGGAGTCTCAACGGCTCTCCGTAGACGAGCTCGGCCGAAGACGCTTGTAAGTCTTCTTTAAATGAGGTGCGTATTCCCAACAGGACCCACGGCAACGACTCAGTCCATCTGTCATTTGCATGACAGACGATAGCCGCTTTTAGTTGGCGGTGGAATCGCTCAACTAAACCGTTGCAAGCCGGATGATATGCTGTCGTCCTTTTATGCTCGAATCCGGCTATCTTAGACAAGCATTGAAATAAGGCCGACTCAAACTGACGGCCACGGTCAGTTGTAATGCTTGTAGGACAGCCGAATCGAGCAATCCAGGTGGACAGCAGCGCTTTTGCAACGGTTTCTGCCGTGATGTCTTCTATCGGTACTGCCTCAGGCCAGCGAGTAAATCGATCTACTGCTGTGAGACAATACCGATAGCCTTGAGAAGGTGGCAATGGCCCGACCAGGTCAATGTGAATCTGCCTGAACCGGGCGCGCGGTAAGTTAAAAATGCCCAGAAAGGAAGTCACGTGACGGTTGACTTTAGCTCGCTGGCACGGCAAGCACGAACGGGCCCAATCCCTGCAATCTTTTTTTATACCTGGCCAGACGAAACGCTCGGAGACCAGTTTCGCGGAAGCGTTACAACCTGGATGGCTGAGTGAATGCAGGCTGTCGAAGACCTGCTTTCGCAAATACCTGGGTATATAAGGCCTGGTAGCCAGTGTGCTGACGTCGCAGTACAAAGGGATTTGGCTTCCAGGAACATGAAGTTTCCGCAGCTGCAGTGATGAACCGTTGTCCAAAAGCTGCTGGAGTTCAGGGTCGGCGGCTTGGTGTTGGGCTATCGTCTCGAGGCTGGCAGGTGCTTCTAGTTCCTCAATCCTCGACAGGGCATCCGCGACCACGTTATCCTTACCACTTATGTGGCGGATGTCTGTCGTGAATTGAGATATAAAGTCAAGGTGTCTATACTGCCTGGGCGAACAGTTGGTCTTCCTTTCATGGAATGCGAAACTGATCGGCTTGTGGTCAGTATAGACGATAAAATGACGAGCTTCGAGCATGTGCTTAAAATATTTTATTGCCTCGTAAATGGCCAGCAATTCCCTATCATAAGGTGAGTGTTTGGCCTGCGAAGGGCTTAGCTTCCTGGAAAAGAAGGCTAATGGTTCCCAAGCACCGTCTTTAAATTGCTGGAGCACTGCGCCAATAGCCCTATCGGACGCATCCGTGACCACTGCTAGTTTTGCAGTGCAGTCGGGATGGGCCAGCATGGCTGCGTTTGACAAGCTCTCCTTACATGCCTGAAAAGCTTCTAAGGCGTCCCCTGTGAGGTTGACTGGGTGTGATCCTTTGACCGAACCTGTCAACAGGGCGTGTAGTGGGGCTTGCATCTGAGCTGCTCGTGGGAGAAACCTTCTGTAAAAATTAAGCATCCCTAAGAAGCCTCGAAGCTGCTTGACATTGGTTGGTGGTGGAAACTCCATAACAGCTTGCACCTTCGACTCCAGGGGTCTGCATCCGCTGGCTGAGATCATATGCCCTAAAAATGTTACCTCTTGTGCCCCCAAGACACACTTTGAAGTATTCACCAGCATGCCGTACTGTCTTAGCCTACCAAAAACGACTCGTAGGTGTTGCTCGTGCTCTGCTTCGCTCCTAGAATAGATTAAGAAATCGTCCAGATAAGCATACACAAAATCGAGGCCCCTGGTAAGTTCGTCGACGAACCGTTGAAACGTTTGACCCGCGTTCCGGAGGCCAAACGTCATAAACGGGAACTCGAATAACCCGAACGGGGTGGTTATGGCGGTCTTGGGAATATCGTCGGGGCTGACAGGTATCTGATTATAGGCTTTTTCAAGGTCGAGTGTACTAAATACCTTACTGCCAGCAATGTCGTAAGCGAAATCCTGAATATGTTTAATCGGGTACCTGTCAGGCACCGTGCGAGCGTTCAGGGCGCGATAATCTCCACAGGGCCGCCATCCGTTGCCCTTCTTTGGAGCCAGGTGGAGAGGTGAAGACCAGGAACTTTCGGACGGCCTGGCTGTACCATTAGCCAGCATGGTCCGGAACTCTTCTTGGGCGATCTTCAGCTTGTCAGGAGCTAAACGACGGGGTGGCAAAGAAACTGGAGGGCCTGGTGTCGTGCGAATGTGGTGCACAGTGTTGTGTGGTGTAGTGGTGTTGTGCCTACCAGCTGGTCGAGTTATTTCAGGGAACTCCTCGAGAATTTTATGATACCGGGATTCGCCAGTTACGACTTTAACCGAGGACACGTTCCTGCAATTAGCTACTGTGGCAATGGAAGCAATAGAAGTTAAATTATCTATTAAACGTCTATTACGACAATCTACGATTAAGCTGTAGTAATTTAAAAAATCTACGCCAATAATTGGCTTGGTTACATCCGCTACTACAAATCGCCATACAAAGATCCTGCGTAAACCAAAATCTAAGTTTAAATTAATATATCCATAGGTAGTAATATCAGAACCATTTGCTGCACACAATGTATACCCAGTTCGAGAACGACGATCACACAACGCCGACCGTGGATAGACGCAGAGGTCGCTTCCAGTATCGACTAAAAACTGCGTCTTTGAAGTGCGGTCGGTGACGAACAGGCGACCAGTAGATGTCGATGGGCAATCGTCAGTCGCCATTATCGACTGCCCCTCGAGTTTTCCGCCGGCTTGAAGTCGCATGGTCGAACGCACTTGCTTGCTTTGTCTCCGAACTTCCCGTGGTACCAGCAGAGAGGGTATTTACGGTAGTTTGACTGGGACCGTTGCCTCGAAGCATTTCGTTTGCCAGTAGATGCACGCGACCGACATCTGCTGCTCCTGCCCGATGTGGAAGCCTGGAACTGCTGGAACTGTTTTCTGAGCTCTGCGATTTCTCTGGCGAGGTCGCTGGGAATCGAACCCGGAGCTCCACTACTCACGGCGGCAATTTTTGGCGAAGAGCAGGCCAAGTCGTTGACACGGTCAGCTAGGTCGCAGAGATCTTCAATCGTAGTCGAAGTTGGTTGACCTGCAAGCACCATCTGCACCCCATGAGGAAGACGGTTTGTCCAGATGGATTTTATAAAGTCATCTGGTACTGCAGGCCCCGCTAGATCCTTGAGATGCCGGAAGAAGTGCGAGGGCTTGCGGTCTCCAAGCTCCTCATGCATCAGCAGCTGCTTGGTCTTCCTCTCGTTGGAGATCCCCAGCCTCTTGATGAGCTCAGATTTAAGCTTGTCGTATTTCTGTGTAGCAGGCGGGCTAACTATTATGTCTTTCACCTCGCGGGCAAACTGGTTGTCGAGGTGGGCGATAACATAATTAAATTTCGTGGCATCGCTGGTGATTCCAGAAATAGTGAATTGGCCCTCGACCTGCGCGAACCAGATTTCCGGTTCCTCTGCCCAGAACGGTGGCACTCTTACGCCGACCTTAAATACGTTGCTCGCTTCTATCGACTCTGTCCCCTCACTATTGTCTCTTAACGGGCCTGGCCCAAGTGCGTCTACAATTTCCCTTTCTCGGCTCATAATTGGGGTCACCAGTTTGGTGTAAGTGGTGGTAGCGTGTACTAAGCAGCAGGAGTTATAAATAATAATGTCCCAACTTACAGTTCAATGGTATATTGTCCAGTACACACAAAATCCATACACAAGCAACAGAAGGCACAGAAGGGTAGAAAGCACAGGCACTATTACTAGTAGAAAGTCTTAAAGCGAGGATACAGTTCGGAAGATAGAAAAATAGGAAAAACAAACAAGCGAGAAAGCAAAGCACAGAGATCGCGGATAGCGGATTAGCGGTCAAGAGTAACATGCGCTCGGCGTCGTATCTAGGCTCTGACTGACAAATGACCTCTGGTCTGATGCGCACGCGGCGCGCTTAGCGATAACCAGTTGCCCACTAGTGCGATGGCGCGGTCGATTCAGTTTATCGATAAACTGTCTATCGATATCGACAAACTGGTTAGCGTATATATGTGTTACTCTAAGTGTATTATTAAGTATTATATAATTAAAATATTTGTATAAGTATTGGTATATGTTTAAATAGGTGTGTATATATGTATATAATGTGTAAAAGTTAAAGAGTGTAAATATATATGTTTTACATGCAAATAAATAGGTCTAAAAAAATAAAATGTGTAGAAGTAGCCTACATATCTATGTTATAATACCCAATTTGAACTATTTAAAAAAAATCCGATATGGAATCTGTATGGGCATAAGCTTTAAATTGTTTCGTTAATTTATTCAAATGTTTGATCTGATTGTGATTATATAAAAAAATAATTTAAATGGAAATAAAACTAATTTCGGAATTGCATTTTTAATTTAACAATTTCTAGACGTAAAATTGAATGATATGTGGCGTCACACTACTCACACTAGGGGGGAGTCTCACAAATGTGACCAACTGTAACCGGGAGGGCTCAAAAAATCACGAAATTAGTGTGTCACGTACAGTCAGCGTCATATAGTATGTAGCAGCCAAAGTGGCCATATAGTTCGGTAGGTACACCATATAATTTGTATGGTGTACCGAACTATTTGGCTACTACATACCTACTATAAGACGCTGACTGTACCTAACTTATGGATGAAACCTAAAGTACCTACTCGAAACGTCGGGATGTATATGTAATACATACTCTACAAGATTAAATCCGTTTAGATCGTTTTATTTTATATATAGCAAAAACAAGTTGACGCTTTAGTTTCAGCTTATTAGTTTGGTTTGGAATTTTCTCACTATTTTCGTAAGTTTTGCTCCTTGATACTGAAAAATAATACTCGTAAAAAGAGTTGTAGATTCATTGAAAATTTATCATCGAATTTAATTACAGATCAAACCGACACGACACGTGTAAGTTAAGACGTGAAATTTAGTAATTATGACGATTAATCGATTTCTGAGCATAGTTACACAGTCAGAAATTAACGATTTTCGGAATAATTATCTATGATTGTCGGGACACCATGTTTTTGGGAAAAATAGGAGATTCTCGATTAGAGGAGGTAGGTACCAATTTTGGGTTGCACCTTATGGTTATAAAATTATACCAGGTGCATTCTGGCAGGATGTCAAATATGTACATATGTAGGTGTGTCATACCTAGACTGTGATCGTAAGTACGTAGATACGAGAAGCAGAAATTCGATATAATAATAATTTATAAATTTACAAGAATTATTTATACTAAGATTTTATCTTTAAACTATAGTTAAATAAGAATTTAATTAAAATAGCGTTCATACATTGTAATTGACTAATATAGTGTCAAGTCACACGTATTTTGGTGAAATGCCCCATCACTCCCAGTGCTCCAATCAGAACCTTTATGTTTTATTTATTTATTTTGCACTTAGAAAGTAGCTCTGCAGCTAACCTGATTATACAAACTTATGGTGAGCAAATTAGTAAGACGTAAGCAGGTAGTTAGTTGCTCTGCTCCCATAATTCCAATCCCGTATTTACCTCCCTATCATAAAACGGCGATATAGGGCACCTAGGAACGTAATAATACAGAAAGCGTAATAATGAGACATGAAACCTTAAGACCTTATCCGTAAGCAACTAGGGAACACCATCAGAAAGCGGTCAATTAAAGACGACCCTAGCCCTCATCCCCGGTCATCTCTTGATAAACTCTCAAATTCTGCCTTAGCAGAACACTGTCCAAGCAAATATCACCGAGAAAAGTGCCAAATACATACTATATCTTGAAAAAATAAATACTGAATTAATTTCTTAGTCATACTCACCCCACAAAACCTTCGTGACGTCGCCACATTCGTACACCGTGCGATAAACGCATTATTAAAACGATAAGAAACTAATTGTTTCCCCATGTTTATAAACACTGCTCGTTAGGTTCGTAATCGTTGTATTGCCTCGACCGTGGCCGCCCGCTTATAAATTTGCCCTAAGCAACGATAAACGCTATTGTTTCATAACTATTTAACCAACACAGGCGAAATGAAGTTCCTCATAGTCCTCGCCGTCGCTGTATTCGCTATTGTTGCTGTTCAGGTATTTCATTGTGACTACGTTTTCGAAATACGATTTAAAAAGAAACTCGGTTCGCACATTTTAAATGATTCAGAAACTAAGTACTGAAAACTATACGCTAGGTAACTTTTTTAGTTGAGCGAAAGTTAAATTGACAGTGTCCACTATACATGTACCTATGTACTTATATATATATATATATATATATATATATATATATATAACATCGTTAAATATAGCCGTTCATGACAACTCACGATGACCGCGCGAACCGCGCCGACAATTGAAGGTCTATTCGTTTACCGTATTCTACTCTACTTATCATCAGACATTCGTCATCCCAGCAGTCATCATCATCATCCTAGCGTTATCCCGGTACAGTTGCATCCTAAAGGATGCCCGGGGTCCGCTACCTTATCCCGAGAGTTGGCGTAGGCACTAGTTTTTACGGAAGCGACTGCCATCTGACCTTCCAACCCGAGGTATAACCAGACCTTATTGGAATTAGGCTTGTCAAGTGAGTGGGAAACTTGACTGTTAGAAGTTCTCAAGCCGCCCGAAGGCCTCTAACTTGACTTAACGACTGCTATCATAGACAGCAGCCGGGATCAACGGCTTAACGTGCCTTCCAAAGGACGGGAGCGCTCAGTTAATAACCACTCAAAGCGGTCACCCATCCAATAACTGACCTGGGCTGACGTTGCTTAGCCTCGCGTACCGCACGCGGTACGCGGGCGCCGCTGGGCCACGAGCGCTCCCCAGCATTCGTCATCCCAGCAATAAAGATCACTTAATTCAAAAAAATAAACTTGTACAAATACCTCATTATACCCGCAGTCGGCGCCAGTACCCGATGATGCCAAGCCCGCAGATGCCGCCCCGCCAGCAGTAGCCTCCGCGGCAGCAGACTCAGCCGCCCCGGGGCCGCGCGACGCCCCAGGCTCGTCGGCAGCCCCCGCGGTAAGATCAGCGGACCCCAATGGGTAACGGATCCTTAGGTTTTTTTAGCTGGTTCTAGACAGTTGCGCATTGTGCAGTCTGTGAAAGTATCTGAAGACCCCAAGCCCGCAAACGCAGCCCCTCTGGCACTAGCCTCGGAGGCGGCCGAGTACGACCCGGTGGCGTGCTCTGCAAACAACTCTTCGGCAGCCTAAATTCGCGGAATACCAGCGGGTAACAGATTTTTAGGTTTATTGGCGGGTCCTAGAAAGCTGCGCATAGTACAGTCCACAAACAACCGCTCTGCGGCCGAGTATTGAGTCTCGGTGGCAGTTGAACCCAGCCCAGTGGCGTACTTAGCAACCGGCTTGTCTGCACCCCTTACGGTAAGATCAGCAGACCTCATTGGTACTTATAGTGTGGTAATAGACTTCTATGGACAGTGGACGGCTATTATATGGCTCTTAGAAAGTTCAAAATATTTACGTAGTGTAATAACGCTAATAAATAACAGAGAAAGGTACGGCCCGGTGTCTTTCGGGACTGGTACTAAGTACTTCCTCACATGCCCTAATGCGGTTTTCCGAAAAAAAAAATAGGTAATTATACTTATTTAAACAGTAAGTACCTAACCAGTTTTCGACAGTTTCGATGGGTCCCAGTTTTTAACCGGCTTCATGTATGTTTTTTCTTTTTTTTGTATGATTGTTACGCGATTACTCCGCCATTTATGAACAGATTTGGAAAATTATTTCTTTGTTTAAAGCATAAGCCGGAAGGTAGACAACGGAACGGTGTAGCTTAACCGTGTTTTAGCTTATTGGAATTGTCATGAGATGCACTCTGGTAATGACTCACTGAAAAGTGTGACTGAAATAAAAAAAAGATAAAAACTAAAAACCGACTCCAAAAAAATGGCTTTTCGGTGATTTACGCTCTTGGAGTGACTTGGCGAGGTATTAATTCAAGTCGGTTTTTTTTTTAAGTGAAAGAGATTATTAGCTACAAAACTTACAAACCTAACCGATGTTTCGCAATCGCAAAACATTTCCATCCGAGCTAGAATCTAACGAAATTATTAGCATTCAGGTGTTCAAATACAAAGAATAGTTTCTGACAGTAGCGGGATAACCTGAACCTGAACGAAAAAATTTATAACTGCCGAAACCATTGTACCATCCCAAATGGTGTACCTACTCGCCTGTCCCTCAAACTATCAATACTATCATATAACTTGTAAGTGATCTCATCAATAGCAATTATGTTTAATTAACTTTATTTCTCTGCCTAAAGAAACCCGATGCAACCATGGCCGCAGCAACAGCACCAGCGACGGCGTCGCCAGCTCCACCGCAATAAAAGAAGTCCCAGGGTAGCCGACAGATACATAACACATACGACAACAGCAGAGCCAGTGAAAATGGTATATTACGGGTAAAAACAACGCGAAGCCCATACCACCAAAACAAATGTGTTAAATAAAGAAATTTTAGAATATGCTGTTTCTGTCCAATGTTGCTAAAATATCAAATTCGAAACGCCGCTAGAGCATCACAAATCGTATTTATAGATACTAGTAACTATGTACGTGGCTCGAGATATCCGAAAGAGATGCGAAGAATATCGTATTCTTGTCGGAGGTTTCCCTTGGCTTTTCCCCAGGCCACTCTCCAATCGCGCACTCCTATCGCTTTATTGGGCCCGGCCTATAAAGCGACAGTGAAGTTAAAAAAAAACACGGTTATTGTTCTGCTCTTACCTAGTTATTTCCTACCTCCGATTTCGTTTCGCTCTCTCAGATCATGTACCTAAGCTAAGAAGAAACATGAAAATAATCAGAATTCAGGCAGAGATCTGCCAAAGATAAAGTAAGATTACTTTATGAACAAAACTATATGGCTGTGTCGTACATTTTATACACCGTAACGACTACGTAGGTACGGAGCGGAGGTATTATTTGATGGGTAAACCCTGCACGTCAGCGTTCCGTTCTACCACAGAAACGCAGCATAAACCATCTGTCCGCTGACTAGTGAGAATTTCCGTGTGTTCGTCGATTCGCTGTGTGCGCTAGATGAGAATAACCCGAAACCTTAGCAGCGCTGAGCTGCAATTCCGTTACGTCGTTCTTTATCTTTTAAATTAATATAGCATTACCAAAATGAATAGGCATCGATATTCGGTATTTATCTTTAAAGTTTTATTATTGATTGCAAAGGTTAGTTGACAGTGAAGAAGATAATGTCTCTGTAACTGCCACGGGACGGCAGCTCCAGAGGCGGGAGCGCGACGGCGCCGGCGCTGCCCACGCTGTAGCGGGTGGTACTCTCCGAATCCTGGAAATCCTGAAAATAAGTTTCTTTCGAAAAACAAAACGCTTAAAATTTGTTTTTCTTTATCTGATGTTTGACATTTGTGTTTGTGAGAAAGGACAAAACATTGCACATTTTAGTTAGCAAACGTTTGTTAGTTTTTAGCAATAAGGGGACAAGCTTCCATTGTCGGCTGTACCGCATACCGCACAGTGGTCACTCCATGGAGTTGCGTCATTTTAATTAGAGTGCCTGAACGCCGTAAAGCAATCAGGAGGGCCAGGCTAGTAGGTAGCCATCGGCAACTGATATTATATATATATTAAAAAAAATTACAGTAGTACCCATCATAAAGTACCCCATCAACATTCGGCAGTAGATACCTATATATTGCGCACTGATTGTTGCTTTTTTCTGACCAAAAACAGGAAAGACGAATTATATTTTACTTGTTGCTGCGGCCCGTGTCTGCTAGGCTCGCCCGAGAGCGGCACCGAGCGGGGCTCCCTAGCTCGCTTCCTTTTGAAACTCCGCTTGGAGGCGTCGAACCGCTTCTTGCCTGCGCCAGTTGACTGGTCTATTAAAAAAATAAAAATAAACGATCACGTTTCCAAAAATATTACGATATTGATGCGCAGTTTGGTTGTGATAATCAAACAATTGGTTTGAGATTTATTTCCTCTGAAAAATAAACGAGGTTATGTTAATTTTATGGGATATCCATAAGAACCAAGCTTAAATATACCTACGATGACACTTACAGATTTTTTCTTGTTGGTTATGACATATACACTATTAGCTGCAGGCCCTATAGGGCTATTTTCTCCTCTTGAAGGTTGGAACTTTCACTAATTTCTATCAGTGGCTGTTCGCAGCAATTGCCTCATACACCGGACGAGGTTTGATAAGCTCCTAGTAAGGCTTCTGTGCGAATCCTCCGAGTGGTCTACGGATGGAGGCTCAGTTGGACGACTTGGACGAGCTTGTCCCGGTCGAGCCTGCCTCAGGCTGCTCTCGTTCAGGGTTAGGCCAGTAGGCTGTCTGTACGAACCATCAGATTTGTCGTTCATGATCAGCGTCGCCGGCGTAGGGTTCCGTGCTAGACTCGACCGTCGAGACTCAATCAGACGCACCAGGTTTTCCAACGCTATTTGTTTGTTCTGAATAAAGAGGAAACATAAATAGGTAGATGGTAGATATTCCTTTACATTTATACGAGTTTGGGTTTTCTAGAGCTTTAAGGAGCCTTTGCACCTTGCGTCCATCCACCTGCAGTCCTCGTCACTTTAGACATCGACACTTTAGCTTCGGCTTAAATTTAGCCTTCTTTGGTCAGTATATAATTCTCTCTTAACCCAGCTTATGTCTACTGATATTTTAAATTCATTTTTAAAACTGTCTAGGTAATCAAATGTTGAAAAATATGAAAAAGGTTGCAAATTCATCTCGTATACATGTTACATCAACCCCGCTTGACAGACTAGTCGTCATAATTATCGGAACCTAACTTACCTTGACTTCATCCAAGAAAGAGTCTAAAGCCGCTGGGTCGGTGGATTCTTTGAGCGCTTCCCAACTCAAGTACAGTTTCCGGTCCGACAGCCGAATGGAATTCTCCAGTTCCCGTGTTTCTATAGAATATTTATAATTATTATATCAAATATTCGCCGGTATATGTTTCGTATCATATTCCCATATTACTTACGCTACCCACACAAAACAATTGTGATAATCCACATCGAAAGGGACCTTATGGCGGCCGGCTGTTCCAATACAATAGTGAATAGGTGCAACGTAAGCGCCTGCCGCCATAAGGTCCCTTTCGATGTGGATTATCACAATTGATGGGATTCGGTTAGACCTAGGTACCTAAAACGAAATGGGAAGGGGGCCAATTTCGTGAATGTTTGATGTAGGCGGGCATTATATGAAAAGCTGGCAATAAAATCACCAGTCTCCTTGAGGCTAGCAAGATGCGCGACGAGTTGCTTTTTTTGCGCGCGCACGGCGCGGCGTTGAGCGCGCGCGCGTGCCACCACGTCGCACGCGTTTCGGGCCTCTGCAGCTAGCGCGGCGAGTTCGCGCGCCTCTTCTTCCAAACGCCGCTCTAGCTCACTGAAGGTAAACATATATACAGAACTGTAGTAATATGATGGGGATATTGAGAACGAACGGGGCAGAAGCGATGGAATGGACTGGGCCACAGGTACCGATATTGGACTGGGGTGGAGTAATGGCATTGCACGCGCCGTACTGCATTCGAATAAGTAGGTACAGTTACAACGGTATTATGCTTAAATTGCCCGGTGCTGGTTGGGGCTTTCACATATTACACTTTCTTCACAGATTTGTTGCATGTTTCCTCAGTTTGCCCTCGCCGGAATACCTACCTAAGTGACTAAGTTCCGAAAAACTCACTGGTACGAGCCAGGCTACAAAGTTTTATCTACTAAACTAGTCCATATACCTATATGCCTGACCTCGGATATTCGCCAGTGATTTTCGCATAAGACTGGATGTTTCTTATCACTTCGACTAGATGGTGCAGTTGGCTGCAGAATTCGGGTAGCTGTTCCGGCGTTAGGTATTGCCCGCTGTACCTGTTGAAATCATACATTAAAATCTTATTTTGGCTTTCAGTGGCGTAAAGTACTGCATAAACAAATAATACAGAATGGTCGGCTTCGGTCCCAGTTCCTTACACGAGTTGGATATTTTGTTTTCGTAAATTACGATTGTGGAAAGAGGTTTCATTGTCTAACCTCAAATCGATGTTGGCCGCAAACTGGGCGTCGTCGAGGGTCCGCGAGGAGGATACAGACGGTGCGACATCCTCGTCGTCAGTCATTGTGCTCTCGCTGTTGCTGGCAGTATCGGTCGGAAATAAAGCCCTGTTTCCACGGACGGTACTTTAATATAATAATCTGTATAGTTCAGTCAGCGACGCGAGAGAGGTAGGTACGTGGTGTGTAGCGCCTTTTACGCTTCTTGCGCTGCATAACTGCGTCTTGTAGTAAGTTGGGCCATTATGGACCATTGTGTGCATGTCATCTGTCTTTAATCGTAAGTGTCCGGTGGTAAACGTGCACGCCACAAATAATCCGCGATAATCAGAGCCAAACAGTTAGCGCGGCTTCATTATGAAATTCCGTGGATCTGATGGATGACAATAGCTCTAAAACCATGGGAAAATACATTTCAGTGTTCGGATTTCGGAGGAAGTAAAATATGACAACGTATCGTGTATCTTGCCAGATAGGATTTGGAAAGGAACCATATAATACAACAATTTCATACATTTCACCGGTGTAGACTTCGATAGTCGTATTGAGCCCTAGTAGCCTGGTTTTAGTAATCTACTGCATACCTACCCAATTTTACAGGTACTTGTGTGATAATGAACACAGCCGCTTTGCGCATTCTACAAAACGCTTAGTAAAATTATAGCCGTTTTTTAAAGGCAAATAAAACGACAGAATAGGATTACCCGTTAGAAGTGCGAAATTGTTTCTCTAACAAGTTGTTGCTGCCGCGCAGTTTGCTCAGTAGTCGTCCCAGCAAACGCATTTGCCTCCTCCCACCCTCCATTCGACTGTGTGCGGCCGTTTGCGGTTTGTCCTCTTGTGGTGATGCTAGTAAATAAAAGTCATAACCAATGACAACTCAATCTAAAACACTAACTACTTTTTATGCCACTACGGCGACGGTGCAATAAAAGGCAACAGTAAGTAGCCCGCAGGCGCTTGCAACTCCAGACGTGTCACATGCGCATTACAAAACCTTCAATACCACGTTTGAAACAATGAATAAATTAACTGAATTTAGCTATTCTCGCCCTCACGATATTATAGATAATTATTAGGTAGGACCTGGTTTCCGGGAAAACTGGCGATTTTACCACGGAACACATCTTACGAGCCTACCTACCCCTAGAATAAGTAGTACTGTTTGATTATGAATGTACATTATTGAATTAAGTAAACCAATCACTTATTCTCTTTTTATACTTACTTTTTAGAACGATTATTGCGGAGGTGAAAACGGCATTGTTTTTTTTATTTTTGTCAAATCCATTTTTTGTTTATTTTTTAAGAAATTGGTCACGTTACGTTATTAAGTTAAACATAACTCAGGCCATTCTAAGGCAGACAGACATACTTCACACCTCAAAATATGGCCAGTTTTGACTAACCAATTACTAAAAAGGTTTACTACATTTAAAGTACTTAAAAAATGGAAGGTAGTTGCCAACGAGAGTTGAGGGGAATGATACACACACTCAAACCAAATAAAAAATATAGACGGAGGGTCTCGAGCATCTCGAGCTACAAAATGAAGCCACTTTTGTAAAGGTGCGTACTGGAAGGAAAAAGTTCTCATAATTGGGGCAATTTGTAATATTAGATTAGAGATTATTAAGGGGTGAAAATGGGGTTTAAAGTTTATACGGGGAGCAAATGTTTTTTGTAGTGAGAGATTTGAAATCTCGTTTAAATACAACAAAATATGTTCCAGCGTTTTTCGAAATTGTTCCCCTAAAGGGGTGAAAAGGGGGTTCAGTTTGTAATTAGGTATCTATTATGAAGTGAGAGATTTAAAACTTCGTATATAGACTGTTTAAATACAACCAAACATCATATTTCAGCGTTTTTCGAAATTGCTCCCCTAAAGGGCTGAAAAGGGAGCTCCAAGTTTGTCCGGGGAGCAAATCTTTTTTGAAGTGAGATTTAAAACTTCGTATGTAAACTCTCTGGTTTAAATAAAACAAAACGACTTTCAGCGTTTTTCGAAATTGCTCCCCTAATAGGGTGAAAAGGAGGGTGTTTATGGGCAACGGTAATTGCTTACCATCAGGCGATCCGTCTGCTCGTTTGCCCCCTATAATATAAAAAAAGGTTCCAAGTTTGTGCGGGACGAAAATCTTTACTTTTCTCAAAAATCGATTGGGTGTGATCTTTGTGGTTCCTTGGGGTGCCGATTACGAAAATGACATGCATTTTCAAATCCAAGGTCGCGGACATTTATTTTTCTTAAAAATCGAAGATGACCCATATCTTCGAGGTTCTACGGGGAATAGATTACGAAAATGACATCCATCCATACATTGGTACATACGGGTCAATCTGAGAACCTCCTTTTTTGTAGACGGTTAAAAATTACGCTTAGTACTCGGACGAAGCCGCGGGAAAAAAAAAATATATATATATATATAAGAAGTCTTGACTACTTATCAACGCAAAGCCGAAACTGCTAATGCTAGAGTTGATTTTTGCACAGTTGGTTACATTTATAACTTAGGCTGGGATAAGAAAGGATTTTACAAAATTCATCCTCTTAGGGGGTAAAACAGGGGATGAAAGTTTGCATGAAAACACGTATTTATTGAAGTGTGAGATTTGATTCTCTGTTTAAATACATTAATGACATGTTTCATGGTTTTTACGATCTGGCGATATGACGAAAGTCTTTGTACGGCGGGAAAATCTTTTATCAAGTGGGAGATTTAGGCTTTATTTTATACTCTCTCTCTCTCTCTCTCTCTCTCTTTAAATACAACAAAACGTATTTCAGGGTTTTTCGAAATTGGGAAAGATTTTGATTAAGAAATATTTGTTTGAATCTTATCTTTGACATGCGACACGTTTGCGAGGTATTAAACCAGTAGACGACGGATCTTACCTTGATCTGCTGCGAAACAAAAAAATTAACATCAACTTGACAACTGACAGATGTCAAATGTGGCAGTTATATAAACATTGTTTGACGCTACAACCCCGTCAGTGTTGCCAGTGCGGATTTTTTGGTCCGATTTCGGATAATGGGGGCTATCGTTTTTGTGCTCACCAGTTGGCGCCACTGCGCCACAAAATTGTTATTGGTTATTATGGACATGAGAACGAAGTTTACATTTAAATCATATTCAATACCTTAAAACCGTACCGTAAAAATATCGAACATACCGCATTGTAGCTCCATCTTGTTCGGAAAAAAGGAGGAAATAAGTTTCCGAAAGACAAATCTGTCTCAAAGCCCTGACAGTCATTGACCCTTAACTCATATTTGCCATAATCAAGCTCAGGTATTGCAAAATAGTCACCATATTGTTCCAATTAGATATTAATCCGTGTAGCGCAACCACAAAGAGTGACATTTGACGTTTCGGAGACCCCACGCTACACTAGCGCCTGTAGTGGCGAATTCATACGCGATAGCCCTCATTCAGGCCTCTGCCGGATCTTGTGGGAGTCAAATCGGACCGCTTCCCAATGTATGAGAAAATAATGAAATTGTACGTTGCGGATCCTCGGGACTGTTTTCGGATCTTTTCAAGGCTGAAATCGGATGGAATCAAATTCCAGTCCTGGCATCACTGAACCCCGTACTTACAGGCGGCAAGTTTACTCGATTACGAGGCTATACGCTTTTTGGCCCATAAAGAATCCAGCAATATAAATATTTGTCTCCAGTGACTCGACAGTGACATTTCACGTCTATATCATAGTGAAACAAACCTGTTGCAGAAAACCGTTTCTAAATCGGTCAAGCCGTTTCGAAGATATTGATGTGCACACACAAATAAACAAACAACCTCTCACCCCAAACGCATATACCTTCTCGTCGTATAGAATCGCATATACCTTCTCGTCGTGGGTAAAAAAGGTTTAAATAAATCTCAGTCTCAGCCCTAGATAAGAGTGTGTATGACTGGTAAGTCTCAGCTTTCATTAGCCAGACAAGTAATAACCGGCTGTTTGAAATATTCGTTTTATTGTAATCAAAATGTTTGGGGTTGAAACGCTGTGACCATGGGGACCAAGTTCACGTCGACTATACAAAGATTTGTCGGCGCGACCACTGGTGACCAGACGGCAGGCCAATATTTCGGACAAACAAGTATTACCATTCAGCGGGACAATGCAGTCAGCCTTCTTTCTCTACCCGCTGACAGCGACTTGGGACATTTTTTAGGGTTCCGTAGTAAACAAGGAACCCTTATAGTTTCGCCATGTCCGTCCGTCCATCCCCCGCTTTTCTCAGTAACCGTTAGTACTAGAAAGCTGTAATTTGGCATGAGTATACATATCAATGACGCCGACAAAACGGTAGAATACTATTTTGAAAACCAATTGAAAACAAGCATAATTTTTAAAAATGTAGATATAGTGGCCTAAGTTCCTACAAAATGTGCCTGGTGAGGTATTGGATTTAACTGAAACTAAATAATTATTTTAATGGTGTTTTAATTCATATAAAAATACAATTATAGGTAATTATCAATATACATAATCGCATTCTTTGCCGTAGGCCATCATTAATAAAACTAATTGCAAACGATCGTAACCTTTAAGTACAACATTACGTTAACGTGGAGGCACAAGTCAGTCAGAGCTAACACAACTAGCTCTAAACCTTAAAGATTCCATACAACACTAAAATATAGAGAAACAAGTAACTAAGGGTTCCATACCAAGGCGTACAATTCAGACTTGTCATCTCTGTAATAAATTGAGGAATGTTTGATAATAAATGCTCCCAATGAGCTTTTATCAAAGATTAAAACTTGTGGTAGAGAACCCAGTGTAAACATTTACAAATACGTTTTTGGCCAATAAATTCTAAAATTACCAAAATTTTGTGGCGAGTAATTATCTAATAGAGAGAGTTGGTTAGCAAAATTCTGCTTTCACAAAAGCTCAAAATGCAGTGGGATAAATATAAAATAATCTCCTAAAATAATACTAGTACCGAAAGTTACATGTTCAGTAAATAGAAATTGCATTCTGCGAGGATTAAACAAGAACCAATGCAACATTGGCTTACTTTAAGCAAATACGCTAAGAAAACTAGCATGGGACCAGAACGACTCCAATGGCCAAAACAAAACAACCGAAAATCTTAGCTTTTCGTAACAAAGGCACGTTTTAAAAGACAAATACACTAGTTAGATAAATTAGTTGCAAGACTGGTCCCAGCGAGAATACATTAACACCACGAAACCAAGCTTGGGGTGTCTAGTTTTACCAGAGCCCTGAGGAAAAGCCGCCTGGGGGAACGCGAACGCGCTTCGGGGCCTCGGGAGCAGCCTGAGCTGGCTTCACGGGCTCTGGTTTAGCTGGCTCGGCGGCCGGGGCTTCAGTCTGTGGCGCAGCTTCAGGAGTGGGAGCTGGTGCAGCTGCTTCTTGGCCATTCTGGGCCGGAGCGTTGCCATTCGGTGGCTGACGGTGCTCGCCGAGAGCTGGAAAAGTCAGTTCCAAAATTTAAGGTGTGTTTGAGGCTACTAGTATATTCTGCGCTGCCCGTTTTTTATTTCGGGATAAACAAAACCTTTTGGTCCACAAGTTCAAATTTCAGATTACGATAAAAATATTCCTCTATGTCACCTCTATCATCAAATAACAATTCACTTACATGTGGCAGAGGCGGCGGCAGGATTGAGCCGGCGGCCACGCGGAGGCTCCGGGTCTCCGCCGAAGATGTCGGTATGCCCACCGCCAGGGGGGCGGAGCACCCTGCTGGATAGACGCGTCTCTTCGCCGAGGCCAACGTTGAACGAGGTGGAAGTCATTGTGTTAATAGTTTATTTATCTGGAAGAATAAATGGAGTCCCATTAATAAGAGATCCAAGTATTTCTAAATATAAGTTGTTAAGAAAAATAGAGTGACAACGACCAAAACATCTTTTAGAGTACATGATTTGTTTGTTCTCTTATTAAGTGTAAATATGTCTCACGTTAGTGTAAATTTATGTGTTTATGATTTGAGTATTTGAAAATTTCACTTCAGAACTTGGCTAAATAAATAGCTGAATATTTGCTCTGACCCCAACGTTGAAGAAGCATTGATGACTTCTAGCCTCCCGAACAAGCCGGTTTCCGAAGAGGCTTTTAGTACCATAGACCACATACATACGCTTCGTCAGGTTATACAGAAGACTGAAGAGTATAACCTGACCCTCTGTTTAGCGTTTGTGGACTATGAGAAAGCCTTCGATTCGATCGAAACCTGGGCGGTATCGAAGTGCTGAAGTGTTTGTACGAGAACGCCACTATGTCAGTCCAGGACCGGAATCGAAGCCTACTTCCGCTGCAGCGGGGAGTTAGGCAGGGAGATGTTATTTCTCCTGAACTGCTCGCCGCTGCACTAGAGGATGTTTTCAAGAATCTGGACTGGAGAAAGCTAGGCATCAACATAAATGGCGAGTACATCACTCACCTTCGGTTTGCTGACGATATAGTAGTAGATCGTGGCTGAAACCATGGAGGATTTAAGTACAATGCTCGATGACCTCAGTAAAGCCTCCGAGCGAGTTGGTCTAAGGATGAACATGGATAAGACGAAGATCATGTCAAATACCCATGTAGCACCAACTCCCGTTACGATCGGACGCTTTACGCTCGAAGTTGTAGACGATTATGCATACCTAGGACAGACTGTCCAGTTAGGTAGGTCCAATTTTGAGAAAGAGGTCAATCGTCGAATCCGACTCGGTTGGGCAGCGTTCGGGAAGCTACGGGATATATTTTCGTCCAATATTCCGCCGTGTCTCAAGTCTTTGATCAGTGTGTGTTGCCAGTACATATGGTACGGAAACGTGGTTGCTCACCATGGGCTTCATAAGAAGGCTCGAAGTCACTCAGAGGGCAACGGAGAGGGCTATGTTGGGAGTTTCTGTGCGTGATCGCATAAAAAATGAGGCCATCCGTAGCAGAACCAAAGTAACCAATATAGCCTTTCGAATCGCTAAACTTAAGTGGCAGTTGGCGAGGCACATTGCACGTAGAATCGATGGCTGTTGGGGCCGGAAGGTACTCGAGTGGCGACCATGGACCGGAAGACGCAGCATGGGTAGGCCCCCACAAGGTGGACTGATGACCGGTCATTAAGGCACTCTTCGAGGGAGGCCTATGTCCAGCAGTGCACGTCTTTCGGCTGATATGATGATGATATATATCCTAGTCCACAACACAAGCAAATCTACAAACTCGCTAAAGAACAGCCGATCTAAAGCTTAAGACACACACAAGGGGGGCGCGTGTCCCCGCGGGCCCACGGCGCGTTTACTCCCTTACTTTTTTCCCGCTCCGAGTGTTTTAAGCTTAATAGTGGGTTATTTATGGAGCACCTTGTAGATTTTCAACGAAGGACGCCACTTGGCACAGTTGTACCTAATGGTCATCTGAGCAGATTTAGCCCTGTAAGTACCCACGAAATTCGTCTATGGTGGTGGGGGCTGGAGGGGGGTGAAAACCCCATCTACCGCGCCGCACTCTGAGCTCGATTTCTTCATAAGTTTAGTGAGTAGGTCATGTTTAGTATCGTTTTCGTATAATTCAAGGATGAGGAATTCATTTCTGAAACAAAATTTTCCCTCCTCCGTAGAAAAAAACAGAGTTCTGCACAAAACTTGAAAATTTTTTATAAGAAATTATACAAAATCATGCACTACAATTAAACCGCGAGGTTAATGCACTATAAAAAAATATGAGTTAAAAGCCCATTTTATGTGAAATGTATAAGCATAAACTGTATTGAAAGATTTAACCTGCAAATGTGTAAAAAAAATTCATGTAGCGGCGGAGCTGCGTCAGTACGCAGCTCCGCCGCTTCTTGCCAGTGCAAGAAGCTATTTTATTTCTACTTGAGTTTAGAAAATAGGTCATGTTTGGTATCGTTTTTGTATAATTCAAGGACGAGGAATTAATTTTAGGAACATAATTTTCACTCGTTCGCAGAAAAAAACAGTTCTGCACAAAACTTAAAAGAATTACATGAAATACTACAAAATCTTGCCTTACAATTAAACCGCGATATACACTATAAAAAAATGAATTAATATAGAATGTACAGACATAAACTATATTGACAGATTTAACTTTTAAATGTGTTAAAAATACAATACAATACAAATACTCTTTATTGCATACCTCACACAAATGAATCAGTAGTTTAGAGGTAGACAACAATATAGAAATGAATAATTATTTCTATTTAGCGGCGGAGCTGCGTACTGGTGAGAAGCTATAGGGTTCTTCGTTTTACTGTTTACTAATGACTTTGATTAGGTGTTCCTAAGTCTAGAAGTAATATTTTATGATATTCTCAACTTTAAAACAGATTGAGACTTGGTCCAATTGGTTTGCACAATTTTACTTGGAAACCATACTTGAAGTTACACTTTTTAAGGCATCTACTGGGGATAATTACTGAAAATAAGGGATATATTACTGAAAATTAAAGCCAAACTACTTAAAGTAAAATATGTTTAAACAATTGGGTCATTAACAAGCTGGCCGCGTTTCCTCGCTGAATCGCTATGCTGATGCGTTGAGCGAGCTTGTAATCCACCAGCATTTTGAATAGGTCCTTGAATAGTTGACGGGCACTGGGATGGGCCAAGGGTCTCGACACCGAACGGTATAAAAGTGTAACCAGTGCCGAGGTCCCTATATTTGTGTTTTTTAAGCTTTTCCGCCGTTTCGGCCTCCACGGCAGGGTGATTGCTAGTTCCGTGGAGGTGAGAAGGAGCCAGTGACTGTACAGCTTGCGTTTCACAGGTACTAGCGCCATTCCCACCTTCTAGGGGATGAGGGACATGCCGTCCGGCCACATGCCATCGATTCTAGCGATGCCAATTGTTTCAAGAAGAGATGGCACGTTGACTAGAGAGCGGCGGATGATGTCATTCAGAGCGGCCTATTTGGAAAAGCGGCCAACGATTTCTGTCAATATCTTGCCATGGCTATCACCCGTGAGACCCGTGAGACCCGTCAACTAAACTGCCGCTAGGATACACCGGTGTGGAATACAGATAGGGAGCCCGAGTCGTAAACAATTCGCGATTCGGAGGGATTCAGATTCCAATAAGGTGTCAGTGTTTGGCGATGGGTAGGCGTTAGGCCATTCACCAGACTCCTTGGTACCTGAGGCCAATAGCCTGGCTCGTTTTGCTCCTATGTTGTGGCTCAGAAGAAAATTAAAAGATCTTTGACACATCGTCGTCGTAGCTCCTCTGGCAGAATGGATGGTACCTAAATCATTACCCGTGCAAGCAGACTATCAAGCGTTTTTGGTTTCCAAGCCAGTAATCTCATAGTTTGAGGGGAGACTCCGTAGGATTTTGCCTATTAGATTAATTGAGCTGTGGACAGGCACGCCTTTTCTGGGTGTATTTAATACAGTTTCTTTTTTTGTCGGTAAAGGGAAGAAAAGCGCGTTTCATGATTCCGATAAAGGCCGAAGCAGGAAATTTAAAGGAGGATTTACCGATTTTTGACAGATTTGTTATTATTGCTTTCTATTACATGTGAAGTTGAGATGATCTTCGGCATTTAAAGTTATTTAATTATTTATTAAATGTCTAACTATTGTCTTTATTTTAGATCAACTTTTTGCACTGATATCAACATACGGTTTCCAAGTAAAATTGTGGGGATACCAATATAACCAAATATACTAAAATTCGGAATTATGGGAATTATGGTTATTTCAATCTGTTTTAATATTAAGAATATCATAAAATATTACTTCTTCATTTAGAAGCACCTAATCAGTTTCATTATCTAACAATAAAATTAAGAATTCTATAGAATCTTACCAGTACGAAGCTCCACCGCTAAATATAAATTATTTTTTAACACATTTCAAGGTTCAAATCTGTCAATAAATATAGTTTTTGTTTATACATGCTACATAAAATGGGCTATTAACTCATATTTGTATAGTGCATTACCTCATGGTTTAGTTGTAGAGCAAGATTTTGTAGATTTTTTTTGATTTTTTTTTCAGGTTTTGTGCAGAACTGTTAAATAATTCTTCATTAAATATTCATTTCTATATTGTTGTCTACCTCTACCTACTGATTCATTTGTGTGAGGTATGCAATAAAGAGTATTTGTATTGTATTGTATTTTTAACATATTTAAAAGTTAAATCTGTCAATATAGTTTATGTCTGTACATTCCATATTAATTCATTTTTTTATAGTGTAATTACCTCGCGATTTAATTGTAAGGCAAGATTTTGTAGTATTTGATATATTTTTTTTCAAGTTTTGTTTTTTTTTCTGCGAACGAGTGAAAATTATGTTTCAAAAATGTATTCCTCGTCCTTGAGTTATACAAAAACGATACCAAAAATGACCTATTCACTAAACTTATGAAGAAATCCAGCTCAGAGTGCAACGCGGTAGATGGGGTTTTCACCCCCCTCCAGCCCCCACCACCATGGACGAATTTCGTGGGTACAGGGCTAAATCTGCTCAGATGACCATTAGGTACAACTGTGCCAAGTGGCATCCTTTGTTGAAAATCTGCAAGGTTGATGACACTAAATAACCAGCTATAAAGGCCCAGACGAAAGATTAATAGATAATTATTAACAAGCAACTTTGAGAGACCTGAGATTGAACTAAAACAGCGGACAAGAAATACCATAGATTAATGATTGGCATGTTTTACTGCCAGGCTTTCATTAGCCCCGAAAGTAGACAGATCTCGTAACTTACCTAACCTAACTCTTAGGCTGGGTTTTATAAAGATCCGTTGGACCAAATGTCAGATCAAATTTCAGTAACTCAGTACATTTTTTGACATAACAAACCGATATAAGGTCAAACGGATCTTTATAAAACCGAGCCTCAGCGTATTATGTTTACGTCAGTCAGTATACAACGAACGTATTATTAAAACTCCAATAGAAACTAGTTAGGTACCCAAAAACTGTTTCCCTATTTCGCAAGGATGGTCAACACAACTGTATCCCTGCAGTCACTTATTAACATTGTATTTATTTTGGAAGGACTAAATAGGAGGAATTAGTTGGAAATGAGGCTTATTCTTGACTTCGTTTCTGTCGTTTACCGCTCTAAAATAAACCGACACATAAAGCCACTTCCCACAAATCCTACAATAGAAAGATCTAAGAAGAATTCCTTGTAGTCATCAAATTGGTGGTAACTAGTATTGTTTAAACACAACGTACAGGAAATTCAACTTGTATTTAATTGAGTAATAAAAGGTTTAATGACGCACCGTCACGGTTGAGATCTAGTTTATGACAATACGAAGCGAAGCCGTAAAACTGTCTTATCTTATATCTTATAATCCACTTCCATTTGGATAATGTTGACACGTACTATCTAGTCTGCGAGTGAACGTAGATTAGCTCAAAAAGCATTTTCCCGTGGCAAGCTTGAGTAGCCTTTGCGTACTTTACGAGTACGTTACGTAGTTATAAGGTAGGTAAGCACTTCTTTTGGAACTCCGCGCCACACCAATGTTTAGATTTTGTCACCGAAACTACGCATATTATTACGGGGCACAATGATCAAACGTAAATGACTTACATATCGATCCGTCATATTTTTGTCTTACAATTGGTTTACGATCCACTAATGATGGTGTGCTTAACCGCCTATTTTAGGGCTATAAAAATCGTTTCAACGGTGGTCTATCGATTTGTTAAACCAATAATGTTCCATGTATCATAGGTACTTAAATACTTATACTAACTGGACCAACCAACTATCGAACATGTTATGTATGCTTTATACTTGAAGATATTTCTCATAACATTAAGTATAAACCAACTCTGAAAGCATTTCTCGGATTCCTAGGTTCCATTTATAGTCGTTTATCGCCTATAAAATATAAGAAAAGCTAGTCAATTGTCTGTTAATAAGTAGAGCAATAAGTTGCGCGTACAAGCACATTGCGATTTGCGATATTAAATATTCATAACAGGTACATCGATCAGAATCTATTGATCTTTGGAATATGTTTTTTTTATTTAGTATATACTTCACCTCTGTGATAAAATCATCTGATTCATCTATTAGCAAAATACTGGACAAACACAAAGTAGGTATTATGTTATGACCAATCTATCAATATGCACGCTATTATAATGAATGGAATGACACTGATCTATAGGTAAAACCCTTAAGTAAAGCCCCTCTTGGACGTAGTAGTAGAGGACTTACGCGAGTGTGCTAAATTATTAGCATATAATATTGTAGACCCCGTCGTAACTAGTACGACGTCGGATAATGTTAAGGCGGTCCCTGTGTTACGCTTTAGTAGTGTGGGATCGGAAATGGAGTCCGAGCCGGCCAGTAATTTAAACTGACCGATAAGACAACGCGTGTTATCACCGGCCTCGAACCCGTTGATAGATGTAGCACTAGTATTAATATAGTTCATCAAAATATACAGGGATTTTCGAATAAGGTACTTGAAATTGACTTGTTTATACAATGTTCAAATATTCATATTCTCTGTATAACGGAACACTGGCTTAGAAATCATGAATTTATGTTTAATTTTAGCAATCATAGCATAGTAAGCTCATATTCTACGAAGTCATGTAGGCGAGGAGGCTCCTTAATTATGGTAAGACATAACTTGAAATGTAAAGAGCGTAAAGACATTGTTGACATGTCCATCTAGCGTCACATAGAAGTATCTTGCGTAGAGTTAGATCAATTTATAATTATATGCGTCTACAGGCCCCCATCCGCGGATTACAGTCTATTTGAGTCTGTTATGGAAGAAGTTCTGAGTAGTATTTTCAAGAGTGCAAAATGTGTTACAAAACTTGCTTGAGAAATCGCCCATGTGCGTGAGCCTATAGTGAATACTTATAAATCATTTAACTTAGTGAACTTATTTTATGAACCTACTATTATTACAGCAACCAGCGCAGCATGTATAGATAACGTTTTCAGTAACAAGGGAGCTATTAATAAGTCTATCATAAACACCTTTAGTTCTGACCACTGCGGACAACAAGTCTCTTTCAGCGGAAAAACTGACGAAGCTCCACGAGACACAATGTGCACTGTGCAGACCTATTTCTGAAAAGAGGTTAGATTTATTATATCGCAATATCACGAAACGATTACGTTAGCTTCCAATTGTTCAGGAAAGCCCTGACCGTTTATGTGCTCAATTGTTTAACTGCATCAAAACCGAATTTGATGCCAGTTTTATTTTCAAGAAAATTCAAAGCAAGGTCAAGCCTAAGTTCAGCGACTGGGCTACCCCAGATATTTACGGGAGAAGACGCCGACTATATGAGTTGTACGATTCGCGATTCGAGAACTACTGATAAAAGGCCGGAATTTCTAGAGTATGTTAGGAACTATTCGAAATCTTTTAAATTAATGTGTGTCGCCGCTAAAGCCGATTACTTGTCAAAAAAGATCCAAAACTCCAAAGATAAAGTCAAAACTGTATGGCAAGTTATCAACACTGAAACTGGGAAAAGTAAAATAAAAGATCCGCACTACAGCCTACGAATCGATGATACTCTAGTAAGTTCTGACTACGAAGTAGCGGATCATTTTGAGCGGTTCATTTCTAACGTGCCTGTTGAGACTACGAAGTCCTTAAACTCATCACCAGATGTCGCTGAATGAAAGCAAATGTAACGGAATGTACAGAAATCTTTAGCTTCACTTATGTGTCTCCCATAACTTTAATAAAAGCTTTTAAGTCATTAAATTTAAAGAAGACTGAAGATCTCTGGGGCCTTTCAGTAAAAGTATTACATTCCATTGTAGAATCAATCGCACCTTTCTTAGCTGATATTTTCAATAAATGTATTGATACTGGAGTTTTTCCCGACCTGATGAAACACAATAAAATTATCCCCTTGTTTAAATCGGGAGCAAAAACTGACCCTACCAACTCCAGGCCAATATCAATACTACCGGCATTAAGCAGTTTTTGACAAATTTATTCTTAATCAGCTTATGTCCCACTTTAATCGCAATAAACTACTCAATAGCAATCAATTCGGATTCACTAGTGGTCGTTCTACCACCGATGCCGGGGTGGTACTAATTAAACATATACATGATGCCTGGGAAGGGGCTCAAAATGCTATTGGAGTGTTCTGTGATCTATCAAATGCATTTAATTGCGTTGATCATGAGAACTTAATTAGAAAGTTAAGACATTATGGGATAAAAAACGGTGCTCCTGACCTTGTTTCATCGTATCTGCCGAAAAGAACTCAACGAGTAGTCATTAATGGAACTCAATCTGCAGGGACAACTATTGCGCTTGGAGTCCCTCAAGGCTCGATTCTGGGTCCATTTCTATTCCTAGTTTACATCAATGACTTACTATTGCTATTTGCAGATAATAATTAGTGCTATTTGCAGATGATACGTCACTTATCTTCAAGATAGGACGGAAAGAGAATAAAACTATGATGTTATTAATGAGGCACTAATTACTGTTGTGAACTGGTTTACAGCAAATAATTTAATTCAAAATCCCAAGAAAACAAAGTGCATTAAATTCACTTTGCCAAATGTCAAGCAAATAAACTATTCTAAGATCAAACTAAAGTATGATGAACCGGAATTTGAAGACAACACAGTGTTCTTAGGCATTACCTTAGATTCAAAACTGCAATGGCATGCGCATATTGCCACTCTGGCTGGCAAACGTAGTTCTGCAGCCTATGCAGTTAGACGTATTAACGTTGAAACGGCCAGGCTGGTGTATTATAGTTACTTCCATAGTGTTATGTCTTACGGAATCCTGTTGTGGGATAAAGCGGCTGACATCCAGACCATCTTCGTGCTACAGAAACGAGCTGTACGCTCCATCTACGAACTAAAAGCCAGAGAATATCTCAGAGATAAATTTAAAGAGGCAAACATTCTTACTGTAGCATGCCAATACATTCTTGAAAATATTATGCATGTGCGGAAAAATTTACAGGAATTCAAGCTTAACAGTGATATCCATGACTACAACACTAGAAGTAAACACAAGATTGCAGTGAAGGCCAGTCGTCTCCGAAAGGTTAGCACGTCATTTGTGGGGAACTGTATACGATTTTATAATAAAATACCTATCGAAATAGTTAATTTGCCATTCAGTAAATTTAAGTCCCATATTAAAAGGTATTTGCTAAGCCAGGCGTATTATACTATCAACGATTTCTTAAATGACAAAAATGCTTTCAAGCCATTTTAATCTTGTTAGTTTTAATATATCTATGTTTATTTTAGGATATATCCTTGTATAGTAGTTCCGTTAAGGGGTGCGCCAAAGTTCATATAAAATTGCAATTCAGATTATTGTACATCCGAAAATGTATCTTATACAATTTTATGTCATAATGATCACTATTCATAATTATTTTTGGTTAATAACTATCGTATCTCAGAATTGTCAATATTTATAATGTTATTAAATATAAGTATCTCTGTCGCTATTATCTATATTTATATACTTTTTTATCATAACTATTATTAGCAATATAGTTTATTTTTATATAATTATTATACATACTAGTTTTATTGCTAATTTTTTTAATAATAATATTCCGATATTTATGAACCGAAAATAATTAAAACTGTATAAAATACATTTTCGGAGATTTAATAATCAAATTTGCAATTTCATATGAACTTTGGCGCACCTTTTTTATACATACTAGTTTTATTGCTATTTTTTTTATTAATAAAGTATATCAATATAATAATGAAGCTCGCAATTAATCAAAATATTATTGCCATGATTGCTAGCAAGTTCTAGTATTATTAAATAAAAATGCAATAAGTTTTGATTGAGTTTTTTTTGTTGCTAATAATGATTTACATAATTTTTCATTAAACCTAAAAATGTATTACCAAATAATGTTTCATCAAATTCTTATTTGGCAAAACATAAAGAAAACAAAAGCCCAGAAAGATTAGAAGAATAAGACGGGAGCTGAAGCGAAGCGAAGCTCCCGTCTTAATCTTCGAGGTTATTTTTTTTATAAAAGCCCAGAAAGACCTGTTGGGGCCAAAAACGACTCTAACCCGGATAGGTTAGAAGATTAAGACAGGAGCTGAAGCGACAATATACAGCAACAATACGACAATATAACATTGTACGGTCATAGGTGATTAGGTTAGGGTTCCCTTACAAATTAGGAATTAAGATACTTTCTTAATAATGACATTATTACTAGCAAAATTATGAAATATGTCCTTTATGAAGAAAACTATTATGTAAAAATCAAAATCAAAATCAAAATCAAAACATTTATTCTGCAAATAGGCCTCAAGGGCACTTTTACAAGTCAAAATCTATCTAGGTACATCAAATAAAACAAAATTATGACTTCAGATGTGTTCTTGGTAGTGAAATGATGAACAAGAAATGTATGACTACTGATCGTTATGACATCGGTTGTTAGTAATAGAAATTTATGAACAAAAAAGTATGATTACGAATTTTATGAAGAGTGATGATTATGATCACAAAGCGGTATTATTAGAAAAAATCGATGGAAAAAATTTATATGAGCCAATATGGACCCTCCGTTAAGTTTTATGTAACACGATGCTATTTCTCGCCTCACAGTCGCCTTAATTTTGTTATTATCAATGTCCGCCAGCTTGAATATATCATGCTCGCTTTAAGGGCTTTGCCTACGGTGGCGTCGTTGATGGGGTCGCCACCTTCCCTAACAGATGGTCGAGGGAGGCGATGGCTGAGATACGCGTCATACTCGTGATCGGGTGCTGTTTGTGGAGTCCGGTCTGTTCATGCTTGCTAGGACATAGTGACTACGTTAATACTAGTGTCTTTTTATAGGGGATTGACGAAAGACATCATCCTGTTGTGGATTCGTTTTTATTATCAGTGACTTAGAGACCATATACATCTCTAATAATATTAAATTAATTTTAATTTTGACGCTCAGAGACCATGTACATCTCTGGGATATTATATTAATTTCATTATACTCCTTGTTTAATCTTGAGACCTTATACATCTCTAACTTTACTGATGTTGTACTATTTGTAATAGATAACTTTGCAAGTTTATCTTCACTGTATGACATTAATTTTGTTATAATTGTAAACTCGAAATTATTATTCCTTCTTCAACAGTAAATTAATATTTTGACATGTAAAAGAGCCATTGTGGCCTATTTGCAGAATAAATGTTTTTTGATTTTGATTTTTTTTTGACTGATGGAATAGGTATTTGTTTTGTTTATGTTACAAAATTTTAATATGGAGTATTCTCTATTCGAACACGCCGCAACTACATACACGACGGGTTTTACTTAAGTTTTTTACCTATATAAGCCTACAAACGAATGATTTAATTTTATTTTATTTATTTATTGTATTAATATAATTAAAGAGAATTAGGTACCTATGTAGATATACCATAGTACATTTGCTGCAACTCGTTGAACGAAAAAAAAATAACACTATAATGTTAAACTACGACATATTTCAAGCTTGTCTACAATCTAGGTACATGCCTAAAATGCAAGTGAAAATATACCAAGTTATACCGTAGTTACTAGTCTAACGAGTGGTTAAACAACTGTAAAAACGCAATTAAGCAATGTCTTAGCCATCCCGCATTATTCAGCAACGATGCATCCAGTATGAAGCCAAGTTAATCAAACCATTACCTAAATCGACATGCTATTTTAATTCAATGGATTAGGCTCTCAGTGAACACGAATTCAAGCCATCTGGCCTCTTTATGTTGCCTTTTACGATTAAAAAGTCGTATGTACCTACATGTAATTTGTACTTGAATCCTAGTCTTATATTATAATATACATCTCCATTTCTTAATTAGTACCTACTGCATGTGCCTAGGGGCATTTGGTAGCGACATGTGCAGAATGAGAATTGCGACGGCATCGTTTGAATTAGCATTAATTAAAACTTCAGAACAGAAAGCTCATTATCATAATAATTGTGTCGCCATATCCCAAGGAATAATGGTACATTGTATTACTTGACAATGTAGTATACAGTTTTTGCGTCGCAAGACCGGAAAGAATAGTAGTAAGTATCGAAATCTTGAGATGTAACCTACAATTGGAAACCTTTACATCTGTGCAAAACCCGGATAGAATAATACAGCTTTTACCCTTTGACAATGGTCGTAAATCATAGGTACGTTATTGGCTTGTTTTGATATAAAATTTGAAAGTTTTCCCTTGTGTAATCTTCGAAGAAATGTGATACCATACCGGGTTACCAGGAGTAGACGGGGAAGGAGCAGGGATTCTAGATGCATGTAGTCAGAGCCTTATAAACTAGCAAGTGTCTCTGAACAGCGGACTAGGTACTAAGGACTAAGGAATAATGGACAACAGCTGGGCAGCCTACCTGGGGCAAAGCTCATTAAGTAGGTGCTAGGTAGTAGGTACCACCGAACGCGCGATTGGAAGATAAAATAAAAATATTGAGAAAAATGCTAAAATTCTCACGGTTGGTTATCGTCCATGACAATGAAGAAACCTGTCTGTTTTAAGCATGTAATATACCTCTCTTGCCCAAGCTATTCAACGTACCCACCCAAGATCAATTTTCGAAAACAAATAAAAATTACTTAGGTAGATACCTACACAGAAAACTGATTGATTCACTGATTCGGGCAGTCACTTTTCTCATTACAGTGTGACTAAATCAGAGTGACGTAAAACTAGCAATCAATGTGTTTTATTAGGCTTTGTGACTAAGACGATAAGGTTAGTTGTTCAATAGGCGTGACGATTTGCAAATAAAAATATTCGATCCTAGCCAGTCCAGTCAAGCGGAGAGAGTCCTGTTCGTTAGTGCATGTCTCATTGAGTAACCTAACATTTTAGGCATTTTCGAGGAAATAGCTAGCCTGAAAAACAATTTCTGGTAGCTAGGTAATTTATAAGGCCATTCGTAAAAGCCTAGACATTACTTAAGGTAGTACGATGCCAGATAGGTAACTATATACCAAAAAGCACTAAAACAGAAATACTATCAGAACATCAATTTGTTTGTCGGAATGAAACAAACATGTTTGCAAATAAGTAACCTGTTACAATTAATAATTTAAATTTGAAGTTTTATTTTCATTACCACAGAACTTGGTAGCTATATGTTTACTACATAATATGCAGGTATATACAGTTTAGCTACTATGGAATGGAATGTATGTGCCTGGTCAGTCCACATAAGTCCAACCACAAGGTAATGCATACCGTAAGGAAATACATTGGAATAATAATGCTCAATCTGTTTGCCAATATGGTCAGCGTAACGACATAGGTATAGGTACTATAGCTATTGTTTGTTCGAAATATGGGCAATTGGATTGCCAGTGCAGATATTTTCATAAATGGAAACATTTGTTTGTGCCTTAATAATATAACTCAATTAGGCAGAGGTACAGAGTATTGACTTTCAACACAATCACCTAAACCAAAATGGAACTAAATTCCCCGGTATGATGATAAATTATGACAAATTTTAATACTATAATAGGGATAACGCTAGGATGATGATGTTCAATTTTGAATAGTGAATGAATTAGGTAGGTAGTTTGTTTAAGGTGCATGCTTAACTGATATTTTATGTTTACACAATATACCTACCTATTAATTGGAAATCCCTACAACAATGTAACTAAAAATTTCAAGAGAATTTCTTGGAAGACTAGGTTATGCAAATGAAAATGGAAAGTTAAGAACCATTGTAAAATAAATCAACAAAAGCTTAACATTATTCCCTAAAAATTAACAAATGATTGAAATTAATGTTGTAATGTAATGAATGTCTGTGGTTTGGGCAAAACCCCTATTGGAATTAAGGGAAAAACCCATGCACCCCTTGCTGTTGCACTTTAAATAATTAATTGGAATGCTACTGCATGAAACTGATATCATACTTAAAAATATAGCTGGCATTGCCATGTTTAATCATGGCAATGCCAGCTATGTTTAGTATTCATTAAAATTAACCCCTCATATGTAAAGGTATAAAATATTCTAACTGAATCAGTCTAAAACAATAGGTTGAAATATTTGACTGCCTATACCAAATAGTTCAGTTCCAATTTATAATCGTTATTTCAATAACTTTTATCTTTTTTATCCACCACTTCAGTCGCTAGGTACATCAAATCCATTGTTAACCTCTAATTTATATCTCTTATATTAAAAGATAACAAGTTTACTGTTTGGGCCTTCATGAAACATCAAAACAATTACTCCTGCAGCCAAGTAGACATCAAAATATTTAATCGTTCAGGTTATGAACTCTAGCCCAAGGGCAAGGCAACCGAGTGGAACATTATACTGGCCACATTTTAATACTTATATTAGGCGTAGTATGTTTAATTATGAACCACGGCTAAAATTCAATAACTTATTTCATTATACTAGTAAAACAAGGAAATCGTTATCAAAGAAAATGGGTCATGACCGCACCGCGCCACAAAATACTTAGGTACCTACGTCCAACAGAATATAAAATAATGGTGAAAGTTCGCAATTATAATGTAATTTTATACACATAACTGTAGTTCATCAATCTATCCCAGAGACGGCCGGTCATGCGGGACTATTAACGGTGCCTTCTTTGTTCGACCGCGCCATGCTTCGCTATCCGTTACAACCCCAAAACACCAGAAAACGCTAATATTAACAGGATATAATTAGCGAATAACCTATTACACCACACCGGACAGCTTAAAAGCATCCTCCTACGACACCAAAGCACAATGACCTCAACGAAATCTTGAAAAATAACGGACTGATATCGAACGTTTTCTGCAGATGGCTTGGAAATAAGAAAACATCAAACAACTCACCTCGCGCTGCTTATAGTATACAACAATTATCTTCAGAAGTGGTCAACTCGAGCACAGAATCAGTTATTCTAATAATTTTATGGAGGAATAGATTGTAACGATTTTTATCAAAGCGAGTATTACTCACCACCACCACTCCGTTTCGTTCTTTTTGAAGGAATGTGCAATGAATGCGTTGGAAAGAAAGAGAGGGTTGAACGGTTAGGGAAAATGTTGCAAGCCTCATATACAATTTATTACCACTACATTACAATGAGCTATTTCTTCAAATTGTTAAAAGTAGAAATCTTGGATATTTTACCTATGCAAAATCACCCCGCTGCTCCGCTTCTACGCAATAAAAAACTACCCCGTAAATGTGATACTAATAGTATAAGTAAATCTAAGCAACCTCAGTATGCTGTCGGTTAGTCAAACATATAGATTGCTCTCCGCCAAGCCAGGAAGTAGCCGGTCTCTTTTCATCAAGTGGGAAAGAAAAAAGAAATTTGTATTTAACCGACTTCAGAAAAGGAGGAGGTTCTCAATTCGGTTGTGTTCTTTTTTTTTAAATGTGCGGTACCTTTGCCTCAGAACCAGAACTCTTTTGCAAAATTCTTTTTCTGTTTGAAAGTATATGTTTCAAAGTTGGTCCCGTTGTTACCAGAGTCCGGTTCTGATGATGGAATCCATGAGTAATTGAGGAAACTGTTCAAATATTCAAAGGAAATATATAGTGATTTTAGTATTCCCCTTAATAAATTGAACATATGCATTCAGAAAAGAGAA
The DNA here is from genome assembly GCA_963556455.1 of Epiblema foenella. NCBI lineage: Eukaryota > Metazoa > Arthropoda > Insecta > Lepidoptera > Tortricidae > Epiblema > Epiblema foenella. The sequence goes on along the minus strand of OY747096.1, from coordinate 25,483,166 downwards.
TTTGATGAACAGGAACTGTTAAAGAAGACCACGGACGTTCATACAAAACTCCTAGTGTTTCATGGCCAGCGCTACAATATACTAAAGCATGCATGTAATGCATCAATCTGATCTGGTAATTGAAGCCGGAAGGTAGGCAACGGAACTCTGTTTTAAAACGTTGTAGCTTAGCCGTGTTTGAGCTTATTGGAACTGTCACTATAAAGTGTAACAGAAATATATTTTTAATAAAAATAAGACCCGACTCCAAGAAATGGCGCTTTCGGTGTTCCCTGCTTTCGGGGTGGCTTGGCGAAGTACTAAATTGAAGTAGTTTTTTTTTTCAAGAAAAAGAGATTATTTGCTAGCTTCAACAAAAATAAGAATCACCAATCAGGTGTAATCTTTCGGAAGCCTTGCGCGTACATAAGTACATTTTGTCAAATAATTTGTATTTTTATAGATTTCTGTAAGTAAAGAAGCAATTTATAACGAGTGGTTCTTATTTAAACCACTAGAAGCTAGTATTTACCTACCACGACATGAGTTGGAAATTAGCTATCCGCGCATGTGTATTCGATATAACAACATTTCGAATAATCTATGACCACAAGAAAACAATGAGTACATAATCATTATTCATTTGTTTCAAACACATAACAAATGCATGCAAATACATTTCAATAATATACAAAAAATAAAACTAGTTACTATTTTTTTTTGCTCTTTAAATTACATTAGAAGTTACTACGAGCTCCTTGGATACATGTCCACGAGAAAACAACAAATCTCATAAAAGTGAGTATTTTCTATCGCTGCTCATTCTCTTTTTTACCTGACTTTGGCTTTATAGGCCGGGCCCAATAAAGCGATAGGAGTGCGCGGATGGAGAGTAGCCTGTGGAAAATACAGGGGAAAACCTCCGACACGATCACGTCTGTGGTTTGGAACACTGGAATACTCTAAGAGTCTGAGCTCCAGTGAGATGGTTGAGCGGTTTCAACAGAATCTGAGGTGTGAGTGGATTCGAGCTACTGGGAGTTTCGTCGCTGGTTCACTAAACCTAGCCTAGCTGAGAAGAGTCCAGCAACAAAATCAACTAGAACCGACCTGGGTCGGACTGATTCTACCCGGTATGTGACGGTACCGGGACGAATAGGGACTATATGCCTAAGTGTACGCGTCGTGTCTGAGTTAGACGTCGTAAGCGCAGCGTTCAATCTTTCGATGAACGCTGTGATTACGTCGTCCGGGCCCGTGACTGTGTGCCTAGGACGCCGGACCGTGTGACCCCTAATTAGTGATCTCCGAGTTACGACAGAGGGAGGAGGGATGGGAACGTACTCGACAGCCTTCCTAACTAACGAATTCCTATGAAGAGGAGCGTTGTCAAAATAACGTCTGACAGTCGTGGTGCACACTGAGGTTCGACTAGTACCACGGGGCATCAGTCGCCCTACGGAGAAAACAATTCTGAATGACCTGAAGCGGCTTGAGCGATGTCATAGGCACGTGAGCAAAAGCTACACTTGCATAAGACATGAATGGACGAACACAAGTCTTGTAGAGTGTCAGCTTATTTCTAAGTGACATTCTAACCTATTTGAATAATATTATAACCCCCTTCACGGAATAGGTCTAATTACTGAATATATAAGTTTGTAATAAGTCAAAACTGTCTACTAACTAATACTATTAAGTTGGCTGCAATAAACGATTATTATTATTACTCTCTTTATTTATTTTCCTTCTTAGGCTAGGTTTTTACAATATCTTTATAAAAAGTAAAATATTACAATACACTTACAAAACATAAAAATATTTTAAAATCCTAACCTAGGGTGCCGCCGGCAGCGAGGCGGGACCTAAGCTACCAGTGGTTAGGGCGACAGAGAGAGGAACCTCTTGACTATCCGCGCCGTGTCCAGGAGTACCGCCTTCTGCATCTGACCCTTGACTCAGCCATCTAGCGAGTCTTCTTGAGGTGTTGGTCGAGACGCGTCGATATAATATCGTTCGCAGAAACGACTATCATCATCAACATCCCACATGGCGGTCACCTCGTGTGCCACTGCCAAGTCTAGGTACTTGCTGACTTTGTCCTTCTCGGCCTTCACGAGGTTCCCGTCATGCGGGATAGTGATGTCAACGAGCACTGCTTGGCGTTTCGATCGATCTGTCAGCACGATGTCAGGTTTATTGGCTACAGTGCGTCTACTGCTACTACGTCCCTATGCATCCCACACTCGCTATTAAGGAAATAATCCCTGAGACTGCACACACACCTCACGGTTGTGGAAGTCTTTGGCATTTAGAAAGCGGTGACCTCGACACTTCCGTGGAATGTACAGTCTCATAAAAGACGAGTGTGGGTGTAACATGCGGTGCGCAGTGAGCAATACATGCACCCTTCGGTTCAGGACATCCAGCTCAGTCCGAGTCCATCTTAATATGCCGAAAGAGTATGTGAGCAAGAGTATCATCCAGGCGATGAAGTCGTGCACCTTGTTGCCGCCCGACAAAAGACTATTAAGCACTTTTGTCAGGCAACAGAACTGGAGAAACGAATATTGCAGAAGACTTCAATGCAGAAAAATTCATGGGCGAAATCTACTGTGGGATTGAGACATCAGACAGCGTGAAATTGATATACGAGCTTAAATATATAAAGTGTCTAAGCGAAATAACTCGATTTGTGTTCCGTTGGTTTGGAGTCCTTGTAACTAATCACTGTACACTGAAAAAGGCATATTTTTCATGAAGAAATATCGATTGGAATAGACTTGACCGAGAAATTCAAGGGGGGCTGATAAGAAGGCCAGAAATATATCAACATAAATTTGTTGTACGAACTCAAACTCATACATTGCTTTGTTGGGGTCTCAGGTTGAAAGTTAGTTCTGGGGCTAAAAACAAATAATTATTTATGATATTTCTCTGTAAAATACTCTAAATAGGGGTTGGCAAATGTTTTTACCAAGGAGCCTAATTTAGTAAAAATATACTTTTAATATACATTTTTGGGTACCTTAAGAAGCCGCAAGTATCTGTTGCAAGTTTTTCACTATATTTTTGAGGAGACATTAAAGAGCCGCAACTGGCCTTTTAAAGAGCCACATGCGGTTCGCGTGCCACGGTTTGCCGACCCCTGGACGAACCAATACGAAGTAAAACTTATCCAATTCTTGTTATTATTTTATTGCCACTCAAAAGAAAGGAAACAGGAACAAAAAAAACAAAATTGCAAAATGAACATGTTATCTTGTTCATCACCCATACATCGTAATAGTAAGTCAACGTTTATCACCATACTGTCACCCAACCAACTAAAATTACCAAACGTCAAAAACGCTCAGTTAGTATGAACCTTATAGGGAAAAATGACGAATGGTGTCATAATTTTCAATGGTCGAACTGCGTCCTATTTTTCATTTTTATACATTTGTAAATTTTAAAAATAGCATAAATATATTGAAATCTGGTGTTTGAAATACTTGGAGTATTTTGTAATTTTGTTTATTGGTAACGTAGGGTCGGTAGGTGGGTTTACGGCCTGTTAATTTGTTGCGCCAGTTTGCGGCCACTTGAATGAGTTGATGAACTGAAAGGATATTTTCTTGCTTTTTTAATATATTCTCATTCAATAGCTACTAATTAAAACGCATACGACTTGCTATTTCTTTAGGGTATGTAAAAATGTAAATATTTTTACTGAAAAAAAATCGTTCTTCAGAAGGCCGCAAACTGACGCAGGCCGCGTTAGCGGCCCTACAAACATTTAGTTTAATGTAGTTTAGAACCGTATTGTCCCATAATTTATTTTTTATTGTAACTTACAAGCAAATATGAACTGTGGAAGGTAGTAAAATGTAATTTCACAAATAATTGTTAAGCATATTATTATATTTTTGACAACTTTATTTATTTCTACTACGGTAGAAGGATAAAGAAATTATGGCAACCCAAGTGTAATAACCGAAAAAAACTAGTTTACGCTGGATAATAGTAAAATTCACAATGTTAACTTTTTCTTTTAAATTTTACTACAAATTAATTTAGTTTAAATAGAAAATATATTAATAACGTGTTAGTTAGTTATTACAGAATCAATAGAATCCTCAATAAATGTATGTTTTTGGTACCTTTTTCTTTTCATTACCTTGTCTATGCGCAGATTACTTGAGATTACTCCACACCACAGATAACATAACAGTTCCTTGTCAAAACCACACTGTGGAATCTGTGGAACCACATCAACCACAAACTCATCCTCATCATTCGTACTTTTTTGGTACTTTTGTACGGGTCCGTATAATGTACAGACATGATAATACTCAGACATGATAATGTACAGGCCGATAATAGGAATCAAAATGTAAGCGAATTACTGGGCTGTGTATTATTTGACCGAGTATTATCGGCCTGATCCAACTTGGTTCGGGGCGATAATGTACAGCCCAGGAATACGCCTACATACTGAGCAAACTTCGTCCGTCCGTCCGACGGCTCGGATTGATAACGCTCGACCCAGTAATACACAGGCCGATAATAGGAAGCCACTCGGAAGAGACATAACTTTTTTTTTTTAGAGAACTGTCAAAATGATTAGTGATGTTCTGACAGCATTTTGACGTTTGTCCATGAATATCGTTTTTCTTGTTATTGCAAGTTCTTGCCGCCAGGTTTTGAATTACTTGACATATGATTTGAAGTTGGCAAATAGGCATTTGTGGACTTTGTGGTTGAGGCCGCCAGCAGACTCCATCCTATTATATTATGGTCAAAAACTACCACTGAACATAATCATTTACCTTCAATTTTATACTAAAGTAGTGATTACGGTATTATCATCGTGATTGAGTAGTGTCGTTGATATTCAATCTGAGCTTATATAGCAAAAATGTACTACAATGAATGTTATGTCGATAACTGTGCAAGTAAACGACACGACGTTTAAATGCACCAGTTAGATACCGGCTCCGGAGACGGACTCCTCAAGCGGTTGCAGTGCATAAATAGTGATCGGCTTCGTAATATAAGTATCCGCAAACGAGGTACGCAAAATGTTTGTATCAGCGTCTCGACAGTTACCGCACTTTGCTCTTTGAAGAGATTAAAAGCGGCGTGCCAAGAGTCACATTGTAAACCAATTTAATTAAGAAGTTCGTAACTCATAACTAGACTAACTAAACACTTATGTAACCATTTTTGTGCTGAATGAACTGACGGGATTCATTTGATATGTATTTGTATAGTTTTCTATTTCTTTGTGTGGTGCCAGGTCAGAATAGCACTTCTCCCTTTCTTCCTGTGGGTGTCGTAAGAGTTGACTATAGGAACCGGGTTGTAGTGTGTTGTGGCCGATGGACTAGCAACCTATCACTGCAACATCACAATGTTCTCCATCATTAAACCTACAATTACTAGATATATTACCCCTTTTGGGCATATACAGGCATGAGTTTATATATATTTACATAAACCACAATTTGTCAGTTGTTTATCCTATCATAATGTAGGGTCGCTGGGCCAGTTAGGCGGCCTGTGTCAGTTTGCGGCCTTCTGAAGAACGAAGTTTTTTCAGTTAAAGATATTTACATTTTTACATGCTGTAAGGACATAGTGAATCGTATGCGTTTTAATTAGTAGCTATTGAATGGGAATATATTAAAAAAGCAAGAAAATATCCATTCAGTTCATCAACTCTTCCAAGTGGCCGCAAACGGGCGGATCAAATTAACAGGCTGTAAACCCACCTACCGACCCTATACACACACTAAGCTATAGGGCTTGTAGTTTTGTAATGTTTTTCTATTACTTTACTTGAACATTAGAGTTGGGTTCATTTCATTAAACATATATGTTCTGTTTATTCAAGTATGAAATAAATAATTGAAATTGAGTCCCAGTAACCTTCTGTGTCATATAGAATAAGTCCATCTGTATCATATAGAATAAAAAGCTGTAGGCAAGTACTGTTTTATTAATGAACATTATTTCTTTCAGCTAATGTGAAGTTTTGATCATTGCTTTAGTTGGTGTCACAAGCATGAAGACCACAGCTATTCAAAATCCAGGCCATCAGATCTAACTGGTAATTTTCTATTATTTTTTATTGTTGTCACTAGTTAAGAGACCAAAGTAGTTAGAATGCAACATTAATATTTAACTTGTAATTGTTAGGTATATTAATTTTATTGGTGGAATTTAAATTATCAGATAAGAATAATTCTGGCAGATTATTCAATGAATTAACATACATTAACTTTTATTCAGGTTTATCTGGATCAACCACAATTTGTGTTTTTTTTTCTATCTTTCTTCTTTTTTCAGTTGTACAAGATATCCAACTTCCAGAGCAGCCTACCATGTCAGGTAATTTAAAAAAGTACTATTAGATATTTATTGGTCCATTTCTTTTATTAATTTCGTTTTGTAATGAATTATTTAAAAACCTATCCTTAAATTGAATTAATCAGCTCAGAAATGATATGAAATGTCTTTTAAGTAAACCCTATTTTTGTAACTATTTATTATATGTAATACCAGGCTCAGCATCAGAACAACCACAAGTTTGTCAGAAAAACAAATCCTACAAGAGCAGCCTGCTGGGTCAGGTGAGTATTTATGGGGTTCCGCACCCAAGGGGTAAAACGAGACTCTATTACTAGGACTACACTGTCCGTCCGTACGTCCGCCCGTCCGTCTGTCTGTCTGCTTATCTGTCTGTCCGTCCGTCACCAGGCTGTATCTCGTGAACCGTGATAGGTAGACAGTTGAAATTTTCACAGATGATGTATTTTCGTTGCCACTATAACAACAAATACTAAAATCAGAATAAAATAAATATTTAAGGGGGGTCACATACAACAAACGGAACCCTTCGTGCGCGAGTCCGACTCGCACTTGTCCGGGTTTTTATATTAAATAATAGCTTATGTTTATTCAGTTTTTAATTCACCCTTTGCTAACTTTGATATTCTGAGTTGAGTAGAATAAAATGAATGTAGAATATTTTATATAAGTAGTAGTATAAATATATATCTTTATTTATTAAAGTATATTTTTTAATAAAAATAAACTAATGGGAACAAAAGGCTATAATAATAATAAACCCGCGGGCCAGTTTGTGGCAAGCTGACGGTGAGTGGAGACACCGCCGACCTCTATTCCAGAGGGGCCGTTTATCCGGTCTTCGCCTCTGTGCCTTAACCGGCCGGCCAGAGTGGAGTCACAAGAGCGGAACCTATGCTCCAGGTTGGAAGCGTAAAATGTTATAACGCCGGCGCGCGGCGGCCTGCTGAACGGATTACCGGGACCTGGGTCCCGCAGACTCACCTCTCGACTACCTTATAGCCGCTCACAGGGATGTTGCCCCCTTGTCGCACTGTGCGTGCGACTGTTTTGTGGGTCCCACTCAGCGAGCAGGCAAGTCCCCGCGTGCCTTTTTTACAATAGGGATTAGAACGTAGTGGTTATATTTTCTTTGATAGGGATGATGACTCATATTGCAATTTATAAACATAGTATGGCTATATGGATACAAAAGCATCAAATTATCACAATAGTAAATTAGACAAATTGATTAAAATATTTTTTTATTTATTGGCCAAATGTAAATTGTTTAAATGAAAACGAAATTGTGTGGCAATGATGTATATAAATGCAATATATCACGACAAAAACGGGAAATTTCCCTTCTTTTCATACAACGGCAGTACGAGGCCACGCAGTCATGACGTCACGGATGCGTGTACTTTGCCTCTCATTTTCGTCTTTTGTGTTTCACTAATTGGGTATATGACACATGCAAAAATGTATACCATAGTGTGGTTACCGGTTCCAACCCTATTAAATCAGGAAATCTCAACAACATGGTGTGGAAATTGAACGCCTTGGATACAGCGCCATCTATCAGCGACTTTTGTTATAACTTTGTATGAATGGTAGTTTTTCAAGGATATAATTCTTTATCACGTAAACCGATTTCATTTTTTTCTTTATTTGAAAGAAGGTACTTTCAGCATAAACTCTTAGGAATTTATAAAACAAAAGTACATGCAAAGGTGATCAAATTACCAGCTTAGTACATACATGTTTTTTGACGATAAAAAAAAGAAAAACTAGATAGAGCTACAGTTATATTTTTTCTATAAAATATACATTGATATCATGTTATATGATAATTTTATATTTTTTTCTTGGTAAACTTCGGAGATAAGGGGGGAACGGTATTTTTTTTTACATTTTCCCTCATAAAACAAAAATGACTCAAAGTAAAAAAAATAAATTGTTTCAGAATGTGCAACCCAAGCCCTTTCACATGACACCCCACTCGACATAATAACTAGACTTTCAAATTTTGAACCACCGTCAATCTGTCATTTTCCACACAAAATAAAAAAAAATATTTAAAAAAGTCATGTTCTATGTATTTTATAACTATTCCAAATTTCAAATCTATAGCATAAGTAGTTCTTCAGATTTGACATTAGCGATGTGACAGACAGACAGACAGACAGACAGACGGAGTGAAACCATAAGGATTCCTTTTTTACCATTTCGGTACGGAACCCTAAAATGATATCGGTTCACGTGATAAAAAATTAAATTATCCTTGAAAAACCGCCATACATACTAAGTTATTTAGTCGCTCAAATTTGTAACAAAATTCGCCGATAGTTGCGCTGTACCCATAGCATTCAATTTGTACATCATGTTGTTGTGATTTTCCTGAATTAATTGGGTCGGGACTACTACATATTTGTGTATGGAACCCTGCGCACCGAGAGTCGGACTCGCACTTACCGGTTTTTTTTATAGTGTTAATTTAAATTGAAAGTTACCAATAGAATTGTCATGTTTCAATAAAAAAAAAATTGTATGGCAACTATGTGCTTAAACGCAATATTTCACAACTAAAAAATGTCAAATTACTATTTTTTTCCATTCAACGGGTTTTTTTTATACAACGCCGGTGGCAAATAAGCGTACGGTCCATCTGATGGTAAGCAGCCACCGACTTGTGAGTTTTGAAGACCATACCCAAAGGTATCATGCCATATAGTTTTAAGAGCCGACGACACTGAACCTAGTTCGATAAGACTCCCAGATAACATATATATAGTAAGACACGTCATTCACGGGGGAACACTAAATAGCCAGGGGAAAACCTCCGGCAAGACCACGCGTGTGGTTCGAAACACTGGAATAATCTAAGAGTTTGCGCTCCAGTGAGATTGGTTGAGCGGTTTCAACCAAATCTGAGGTGCGAGTGGAATCGAGCAACTGGGAGTTTTGTCGCTGGTTCACTAAACCTAGCCTCGCTGAGAAGAGTCCAGCAAGAAACTCAGCTAGGCCCGACCTGGGTCGGACTGACTCTACCGGGACGAATAGGGACTATATGTGTCAATGTTGTCGCGATCGCGCGGTGGACGTCCCCGCCGGCGAGAATGCCTAAGTGTACGCGTCGTGTCAGAGTTGGACGCCGTAAACGCAGCGTTCCATCTTTCGATGGACGCTGTGATTACATCGTCCGGGTCCGTAAGTGTGTGCCTAGGACGCCGGACCGTGCGGCCCCTAATCAGTGATCGCCGAGTCTAATTGGGATACATGTAAATACTAAGCCGTAAGTCTGGCAATAGGCAGGAAATTACGTAGCCTTCTCAGAGAAGCTACTGCCTAAAACATCTTCCTGCTGACCTCGTTCACTTGAGGTACCCAAGATAAAGTCCTATCCATAATAATGCCTATTTTTTTTACTTGTGAAGAAAAAATTAAGACATTATCGAAATAAGTCGGTGAAACACTATTAAAATCGATTCTTGGGACAAATTTTGAGCTCCCAATGGGAGCTGTCGCGTAAGAATTTGCCGCTAGAGGGCGCTAGTGTAGCATGAGGTCTCCGAAATGTCAAATGTCACTCTTTGTGGTTACAATACGCGGGTTAATATCTAATTGGAACAATATGGTGAGTATTTTGCAATACCTGAGCTTGATTAAATATGGCAAATATGAGTTACGGGTCAATGATTGTCAGTGCTTTGAGACAGTTTTGTCTTTCGGAAACTTATTTCCTCCTTTTTTCCTGAACAAAACGGGATTGCGCTACAATGCGGGATGTTCAATATTTTACGGTACGGTTTTAAACATGATTTAAATGCAAACTTCGTTCTCATGACCTTAATAACCCGACAGTGGCGCCAACTGGTGAGCACAAAAACGATAGCCCTCATTATGATAGCCTGGGTTTTAGAGGGGTTAACCTTAAGACCACAACTATGACTCCAATTTCGGATACGCACCAGGTCATTATTTACAGTGCTGATAACAGATGGCAAATCCCCTGCGAATAAATCTGAAGATCGGTGATAGTGAGAATGAGAAGAGAGATTATTTGTGATTGAATTTATAAAAATAGAAAATAACAAGGAAGACAGCACGCCGCCTAATACGATATTTTTTTATATTTTTTCTTTCTCCGTGTAGATGCACGATAACCCTGGTCCTTTTTTTTGTTAGACCGGGCACAATAAAGCAATAGGAGAGCGCGGTTGGAGATTGGGCTGAGGAAAATTCAGGGGAAATCTCCGACACGACCACGAGAGCGGTTTAAACACTGGAATACTCTAAGAGTTTGCGCTCCAGTGAGATTGGTTCAGCGGATTAAACCAAATTTGAGGGGCTACTCCGAAATTCGAAATCCAGGTTCGTATCGTGCCGTCCCTTTCACTCATATAGTGAATTTACACGAGAATGAAATGGACGGTACGATACGAAGTCGGATTTCGAAGTTCGGAGTACAGGCCCTGAGGTGTGAGTGGAATAGAGCTACTGGGAGTTTTGTCGCTGGTTCACTAAACCTAGCCGAACTGAGAAGAGTCCAGCAAGAAACTCGGCTAGGCCCGACCTGGGTCGGACTGACCCTACCCGATATGCGGCGGTACCGGGACGAATAGAGGCTACAAGTGTCTGTGTTGTCGCGATCTCGAGGCGGACGTCTCTGTGCCTTTACCATCAGTTTACATAACCGTACTCGCTAGCGACTGCGTAAAAATTTGTATAGGCCAAAAGGGTAGCGCCTCTGGCGGTTACGCAATAGAACTGAGAATCGGCATACTAAATCGTTTATGCAGTCGCTAGCGAGTACGGTCATGTAAAGGCACTGGTCAACATTTATCGATATCGATAACGTCTACGCGCTAAGTCTTTATTCATATAAATAAATGTAACATGCATGATTTCAGTTCTGTAAAGTGGGTTCCCTTGGGTCTCGAATAGCCCCACTTTACGGTAATATAAAAAATGAGTTCATTGATCCTTATTCACTAATCTTTACTAATATATTTTATAATCGTTCGTAAAGAGTAAACTCCAGTCGTGCGTCGGAGCTGACACACACTTTTTTTATATTAAAAAAAAATTACTATCGCCGCCAGGTTTTCGCATTGCCATTTCGTGTTCCCCCATGAATGACGTGTCTGATTATATGTATATCATTTGGGAGTCTTATCGAACTAGGTTCAGTTTCGTCGGATCTTCTAACTAATACAAATCTCAAAACTATGACCGTACTTTGAAGAGAAAATGTTAGATACCTTACATGTTAATTTATACAGTTAACTCAACGAATGATTTTTCCTCTTACATGCTGGAAGAATGATAATGAAATACTTTCAGGATGTGGACGAGCTGTCCAACAAGCTGGCGGGCCCGCTCCACGGCTCCAGCGCCGCCGAGGCCCTCCCGCACAAGCCCCATACATCGAGCACCGAGAGGCTTCGCAGCGAGACGCGTTGTATGTGCGCCGTGCAATATGCGGGCTCTCATCACGACGGACCTATTACAAACCACATACGTCAGAGAGCCTACCGCGAACCGAAAACAAAGCATGTGTCACTCGAATGTGCAAGTGCGATAGAGAAGCAGATATGTTATTTTCTGTTCGCGGAAGGCCCTTAGGCTGCGAGCTTTGCAGCAAGATGCTTTGTATGACAGTTTGTTTAGTAGTAGTTATTTCACCACGTCAACTGTGTATGGATTTTGTCCACAGCATAGGCAGTAGTAGAAATTTTAGAACATTCTATTGCATTTTCGCGAGTAGAGATAATTTCATTACAGGAAAAAATCTTGTATTCTAGAAATTCTTGTTCTTGTATGAAATAAATTACTGATAATCAGAAATTGTCTCATAGTCCGTTAACGGAGATCCGCGGGAAGCGGCCCTTCATCATCTCGCAGCCACGTCCGTGCGCGGCGCGGCGGCGCGGCCGCGCGCCCGGCGCGGCGGCGCGACGTGGCCGCGAGAATACCCGGTGAGTTCCACGCGAGGCCAGTAAGCCGCCGGAAGCGGCCCGTCATCATTTCGCAGTCACGTTCGTGGGCTCGGGTTGCCATGAGCATATCAGTACCCATAGTCTAAGTCTTGTTTTTTCGAAACAAAACAAACGAACGCATTTGCGTTTAGTCTCAATTTGTATGGATAAAAGCAGCGCTTCTGGTGGCCTTAGGTGGTAACTTAGTTCGTTTCGTTCACTAGGTTCATTATTTGTTGAACAAATAATAAACTTTAGTACACAGCGAACTAAATAATAAATATATATAATTGCGTTTTTGTGAAAGTGACGAATTTGTCCTGGATCCTCTTTTTTCATAAATTTATGAAGAAATTACAAGACGTTTTTCTTCCGCACGCGCAACTGCACGGCTCGGTGCCGCCAGCTACGTGCGGCCGTCAACCAGGGCCGCCGCCGCCGCCGCCGCCGCCGCCGCCGCCGCCGCCGCGCGTGGCTCGTGAGCCTGAGGTGCCTTTCGTGCCAAAGCAGTAAGGTAAGCTGTCCGCAACACATTACATTATTAGATTACAGCAGAGATTAGAGATTGAAGCATGTTCATGTGGATATCATCGGGCAATGCCAATTTCTAACTGCTATATAGCTCCTATTGTCTGGCCGCGATTGACCGACTTTCACGGTGGCCCATGATATCCATTGGTGCCAAGGAGGTAGCGAATCAATTCGTGGACGGTTGGATTGCTCGTTTTGGTATTGTCACAACGTCGGAGGCCGTCAGTTCGAATCTGTCCTATTTAATCTGTAATCTCCCTCCGTAATCTGGAGATCTTCGAGCACATAACAAAATAATATTTTTGTCGCCGGGTGACTAGCGGACTTGGGCACATCCAAGCGTGAACTAACCACCATCTATCTCTCCAAGGAAACAGAATGTAATTCTGTTATTTCATCGCCAGTTGAAAACAGCGCTGTGTCGTAATGACGCTGGCACAGCGCTCTCCCTCTAGTGCTCTTAAGCAACCGTTCTGTACTTCTAGTATAAATTTTTTCGAAACATAAACACAAAGGACGCGTTTACTCTCAATTTGTATGGCGACGCGAACAGCGCCTCTGGTGGCCTTTGCTGGTAACTGTTTGTTGCCATACAAATTGAAACTTGCATACTACGGATATTTCAACTCTATTTATATTAATCTGGCGCCTGTCTGCTCATCGTGAAAGGGTATTTAAATTGCAAAAGCGAGGAATAGGAATACTTGCCAAGAAACCTCTTGACCATCCAGTTAAGGAACTTTTCAGGAAATATAAAATACTGACGCTCCCACAGTTCATATATTGTCTGTATGCCAATAAGTTAGACGTAATCTGTCTAAATACCAAATTAACAAATTGTAACGCGGAGGTGAAAGCCGCAGGCAACCCTTGCTACTCGCTCCCGTAAAACGACTTGCCAAGCTCCGAAAGTCGCCCAGTGTCGTAGGACTAAAATATATAATAAGATCCCATTGGAAATAAAGTCGGTCGACAGTGACATAGCTTTCAAAAAAAATCTGAAAATTTTCCTCGAACAGCAAGCATGCTACAGGGTTGACGAGTTTCTCTAGGTTCCTAATTGAAAAAGTGTTTTTTTCGCTGCCACTTCCATCGTATAATCATTGTACTTAACTTACTATTTTTAATTGTGTCTTTGATTTTAAATTTTTCTGTTAGTTAATTTATTTTTATTTATTTCTCATCGACATCTTTGTAAATTGTAATTGTGTAATTTTAGTGACCTGTAAAAACCATTTTATCAATAAACTATCTGAATGTAAAGACTAAACGCAAACGCTTTCGTTAGTGTTTACGTTTCGAAAAAACTTATACTAAAGGTATTGCTCGAAAGCAGCACTCGTCTATGGCGAACCGCTGCGTTTACGTGAAGAATTCTTCGTACCTCTAATTCTTCCTACGAGACCGATGATGTACACTGTTATGGGTTAAAATGGCAGAGTTACATCCTACTCCAACTTCCCGCCACGTATAGCCCATGTCATTTATATTTAGACTTGGCGACAACATCACGTTTTTCTGCGTGACGATACGGTCTGACGATCGTTACAAACACCCTACACAGCCGCTACAGAGTAGTGTCTCGCAATACCAAAACGATGGCCATCGGCACCGCTGAAAGGCAGACTACTGTCAGTCTGGACCGTGTGAAACCTGCTTATGTTTTCAATTCAATTCAAACATTTATTCTTTACACATACATAATACAAACAGTACAGAAGGAACAGTGGCTCAGGACCGGTGCTATCTTCTTCGACGTGGCGAAAGCCTTCGACAAGGTCTGGCATAAACTTACATTATATCAGCTCGATATGCCTGACAGACTCGTACTCACCATACGAAATTTTCTCAGAGATCGAAGCTTTCGATACAGACTAGAGGGAACGCATTAGGACCTACATCCCATCCGGGCCGGAGTTCCGCAAGGCTCCGTGCAGAGAGCACTCTATTCTTTATTCACGAGCGACATTTTCAGGGTAAGCACGGAAAGGCGGGTGGCTCCGATCCAGAGGGGCTACTCCGAACTTCGTATTGTGCCGTCCCTCTCGCTCATATAGTGAATAACACAAGAGTGAAAGAGACGGCACGATACGAAATTCGGAGTACAGGCTCTAATATTTGACCGGCCCATCCCCGGGGCCAAGGAAGTCAAATATCTTGGAGTAACCCTCAACAGAACGCTGACTTTCCGTAGCCACATCAGTAGGGTACGCAACCGTGCGTTGTTCGTGCTAGGAAGGCTTGGGTCGATAATAATTAACAAGTTTAGTAAAATATCACTTAGAAATAAGCTGACACTGTACGAAACTTGTGTTCGTCCAATCATGTCTTATCCAAGTGTAGCTTTTGCTCACGTGCCTATGACATCGCTCAAGCCGCTTTAGGTCATTCAAAGTCGTTTTCTCCGTAGGGCAACTGGTGCCCCGGGGTACCAGTCGAACCTTAGTCTGTATCACGACATAGGGATTAGCACCATGTGGGTGGATCAACTATTCTTTGTTGCTCGTTACCGTGGTTACGTCTCCTGAGTCACTCTTTAAAATTGTTATTTTATAGGGTTTAGATCTAGGTACCAAACATAAGTTTTAGCAATCATTATAAATCCATTTGGACATGGGTCATCTCTTGAGCGTGCTTGAAGCTCATAATATAAACATCTTTCTAAGAAACTCGGTTACTGTTGTCTCCTCGCTGACGGGACAGAATAACAACAAGAAAAAGTTGATTGACCCATGTAAGGTTTCTTTATGCAGACTACCAGACGGTATTTTGACAACGCTCCCCATTCTAAGGAATCCGTTTCCATCCCTCCTCCCTCTGTCGTAACTCTGCGACCACGGACCCGGACGACGTAATCACAGCATCCATTGAAAGATGAAACGCTGCGCTTACGACGTCCAACTGATACAGGTTACGCACCCTGTATCCCCGGCCCGGCATCAGCTGGCGGGAACAACTAAGTGTACGCATAAGTGTGCGGGGAAGTCCAACGTGCTATTGCAACAACACAGACACATATAGTCGCTATTCGTCTCGGTACCGCCGCATACCAGGTAGTTAGTCCGACCCAGGTCGGGCCTAGCTTAGTTTCTTGCTGGACTCTTCTCAGCTAGGCCAAGTTTAGTGAACCAGCGACAAACCTCGCAGTAGCTCAATTCCACTCACACCTCAGATTCGGTTGAAACCACTCTACCAATCTCACTGGAGCGCAAACCCTTAGAGTATTCCAGTGTTCAAAACCAACCACGTGGTCGAGTCGGAGGTTTATCCTCTGGATTTTCCCCAGGCTACGCTCCAACCGCGCGCACTCCTATCGCTCTTTTCGCTGGTGTCTTGTAGGGTTCATTAAGTGAAAACATGATAAGACAACAAACACACATGACAAATGTACATATTATAAACATAAAACAAAGCAAAATGAAATGAAAAAAATGTATATGTATTTTTCTAAACTACGACATTTATATTTCGATAAGTTGCATGCCATTAAATTATTACGTGTGTAACCTTTATGCGTATTTCTACAGATACCTTACCATTTCCAGGAATCCTGCCGCACCGGTCCTACCAGCGCTACCAGCAACACCCAAGGAACACCTAACTGAAAGGATATTTATTTGCTTTTATATTTTCCCATTCAATGGCTGCTAGCATACGACTCACTATTTCTTTAAGGCATTTAAAAATGTAAATAGCAGTCGCAGTCGGTGATCTATGCTGAGACGAGTTATGACAGGATGTCAGTCAGTTTTACAGCTAAACAAGTAGAGATGGTCATTAAAAATATGACTAGAGGCAAGTCCCCTGGTTGTGACAGCCTCAGCACAGAACATTTGAAATATGCCGGGGGTCATTTGCCGAGAGTATTGTCTATGTTTTATTCACTTTGTCTTAGTCATGTATATCTACCTAATGAACTAACTAATACCATTGTAGTGCCCATAGTGAAAAACAAGACTGGAGATATCGCTGATAAATCGAATTATAGACCAATCTCTTTGGCAAATATTCTAGCCAAGGTTATGGATAGCATGCTTAATGCTCAATTAGATGAATATTTACACTTTCAAGACGGTCAATTTGGTTTCAGACCTGGCTTATCGACGGAAACAGCTATATTGAGCCTTAAGCATGCTGTTCGTTACTATAATGAGCGCAGCACTGCTGTTTACGCTTGTTTCCTAGACCTATCTAAAGCCTTTGACTTAGTCTCGTACGATGTCTTATGGAAGAAGATGAGGAATAGGAACGTACCAGTGGAAATAATTAGTATCTTCCAGTTTTGGTATGCCAATCAGAGGAATAGCGTGAGATGGGCTGGCATGCTGTCCGGGTCGTATGGGTTAGAGTGCGGGGTGAGGCAGGGGGGGTTATCGTCTCCCAAGCTCTTCAATCTGTATGTAGACGAGCTCATCGGGGAGCTCAGCAGCACACGTATCGGATGTCATGTGGACGGTGTCTGTGTTAACAACATCAGCTACGCGGATGATATGGTGCTGCTGAGCCCTTCGGTGAGTGCGCTAAAAAAGCTCATTAGTATATGCGAATCCTATGCGGCTCGACACGGATTGTGCTATAATGTTAATAAAAGTGAGTATTTGATCTTTAAGGCCGCTGGTAAACGCCCTGAAAAGATACCTGAAGACGTGCCGGCTGTAACCCTAAATGGCGCTCCGCTACGAAGGACGTTCAGTTTTAAGTATCTAGGGCATTATCTTACCGACGACCTTAGGGATCAAATGGACATTGAAAGAGAACGCAGAGCATTGGCGGTGAGGAGTAACATGTTGGCCCGCAGGTTTGCTCGCTGTTCTAATCAAGTAAAAATTACTCTTTTCAAAGCGTACTGCCAGAGCTTTTACACGAGCAGCCTGTGGCTTAACTGTACTCGTCAATCCGTCAATGCTCTGAAAGTCCAGTATAATAATGGATTTAGGGCACTATTGCGGCTGCCTCGCTTCTGTAGCGCGTTATTGATGTTTGCCGAGGCTCACACGGATGGCTTTGACGCCATCATGCGGAAGAGAGCCGCCTCACTGGTGCGTAGGATGCGGAACAGCTCCAATAAAATTTTGGAAATGTTTGCCAGCAAACCTGACGCCCCCATATACATTCATGTCAATAATTTAATGATTAGCAATCGGAACTGATTGCTTGTCAATAAATTATTGACAAGAGGTATTGTAAAGTAGTTTTAAGTTAATAATTTCACTGTCACTAACCCTAGATTTTCACATGTATTTACTAACAAATTGGATCCTAGTTATCTGAATAAAGAATTTATATTATTATTATTATTATTATTAAATATCCTTAATTGTAAAACTTCGTTCTTCAGAAGGCCGCAAACTGACGCAGGCCGCGTAACTTAGCCTGTACTCCGAACTTCGTATCATGCTGTCCCTTTCACTCTCTTGTTATACACTATATGAGTGAAGGGGACGGCACGATACGAAGTTCGGAGTAGGTCCTCAGGTCTAGTTCTGTCTTGAGAACTTGAAAGTGCCATACTATAACTACACACTGCACCAGTAGGTGTACTCACTCGAAAATAGTTATGGCACCATGAAGTAAGGATAAGACTGAGGGCCTACCGCGAACCGAAAACGAACGAAGTTTGAATATCTCCTCTGTCGCACTTGCATATTCGTGCGACAAAGAGGGAGATATTGAAATTTCGTTCGTTTTCGGTTCGCGGTAGGCTCTCTGAAGCCGTCAATACACACACATATACAAAGATGTGCGAAAGAGATGCAAGCATAAACACCAACATCAGTAAAAGCCCTTCTACGGATCTGTAATTCCGCATATGACCGGGGACGTGATGGACGGGCAACTACGGAACCCTACACTGTGCGTGGCCCGACGCGCACTTGGCCGGTTTTTTATACTGTTGTTTAATATAACGACACGTGTGTGATAACGGCAGCCGATAATTTCGTCAGCTTAGAAACTAGACTGACCCTAACAATGCAAAGGATATCTGATTGGTTTACTGCTAACGGGATGCTTTTGAATGTCGAAAAGACAAACATAATGTACTTCCAGTTAAAGAAAAATCTAAATACTCAGGTTAAGATTGTTTTGAATGATATTCCGGTACCACATGTACACGAAGTTAAGTACCTAGGTTTTTTAATCGATTCAGGACTAACGTGGGCACCTCATATAGATGCGACGTGTAAACGTCTCGCCTCTGCGTGTTTCGCATTGTCTAGGTTAACCCACAGTCTCTCTGAGGAAAATCTAAGGAAGGCCTACCATGGATACATCCATTCTATATTAATCTACGGTGTTGACCTATGGGGTACTGCTGCGGACCGTGAAAGACTATTCAAATTGCAATAGCGTGCCCTCCGCATTTTAACTAGAAAACCTCTCGACTATCCGGCTAAGGAACTGCTTAAAAATTGTAAAATACTGACGTTACCCAGTGTGTAGATGCTAGAAGCATGCAAATATGTAAGACAAAATCTACATCAGATCAATTCAGATCCCAACTCATAGCCAACTCCGGGGTAGCGAGACGCGCAGGCGCAACCAGCTGATTGTGCCCGCGTGCCGCCCGCCGGCTAAAACTAGGAAGTCTATGCATGTTATGGGAATAAGACTGTACAACATACTGGACGATGAAATAAAGCAAGCTTCTAGTGATGCAATATTTGTCCACGAACTAAAGGCCATGCTACTAGAAATGGCTTGCTACACTATCGACGAGTTTTTCGATGTCCGCAGGTCATTGGCCTACTAATATACTGGTATTATATTAAAATGGTATTAATTATGTAAATAATCTATAATTGTGTTTTTACTTAAAATTATGTAGTTAATGTAATTTACATGCAATGTAAAAAATATATTTTCTTTTTTGTAATGACTCTTAAATGAATGACTGTAAATGACTTGTAAATATGAAGACGTACCAATAAATATCAATCAATCAGTAATTTATATCCGATTTTTTTAAGCAAGACTATTATCCCCAATGTACAAAATTTGATAACCATCGATAGCAGTGACGCCGAAGGTCGTATCACCCACACTACTAACCGATGTACCCGTTTGCCATACCTGGCGAAGTATATTCATATTCATATGTTTTATTGCGATCATGTTTATTTTACATAGGATGGTATTAAAACATTATAAAGTAGGTACATAGGTAGGTATATTATTGTATCATGCAGCACGACTAATTCCGTGCACGGCGTGAACAAGTTGACAACTCGAGATGTTTTTTGGTCGAACTTTGAACTTAGAACACATTGCATAAGGTTCAAATATCTTCAATTTTTCACCTCGACTTGTCAACTTATTCACGCCATGTACGGAATTATGAGATGTCGGAATTGTGCTACATCCCTATCAGCCTCCTAATACATCTTAATTTAGTCAGCCATCATAAGTCCGTCCCCGTCCCCCTTGGTGATTCGCTAATCCTCCTTTTATCTAATCCTCTTTCTACGCATGCCACGCTCTATTGAGATCAATCTGTAATCACTGACAGATTATTTGGCCAATAAGCCTGATACCGTGCTGACAGATCTATCAAGCGCCACAGAGGGCCTACTCAGACTCAGGCAGTGCCAATGCGTCGACATCACCATCGTCCATGAAGAGAACCTCGTGAAGGTCGAGGAGGACAACGCCAGCAGATACCTGGCAGGCGACCCTACATACCTGGTACCTATAGATACTTCGTAACCGCCATGTGGGAAATTGATTCGATGATCATTGTTCCGATAGCGCCTCTGCGAATGGTCTAATAATAGCGGTATATTGTACCCTTTGGTCTCAAGTCTCAACCAACACCTCTCGCTAAGTGTCTGGGTCAGGGGTCAGATAGGTTGTTCAAGACGTAGATATTCATGATTAAAAAAAATTGTTACCATCCTTTCTATGTTAACTAAGTATGTCGGCTTAGCTATTGAATGGGAATATATTAAAAAACAAATATCCTCTCAGTTCATCAACTCATCCAAGTGGCCGCAAACTGGCGCATCAAATTAACAAGCCGTAAACCCACCTACCGACCCTATACGTACAGCAAAACGTGTTTTTTTTTATAAAACGCCAGCGGCAAACAAGCTTACGGTCCACCTGATGGTAAGCGACCACCGCAGCTTATAGACGCCCGCAACTCCAAAGGAGTCACGTAGGTACACGTTGCCGACCCTTTATGGGGATGCACTGTGTTGACAACAGAAGGGACAAATTTAGGTCCCTCGCTCTCAACACAGTGCATCCTCGGGAGCTCTGGCAACCTTGCTCACCTCCAGCGCTACGTACTTGTATAGTAGAATAATGTTATTACGGCTGTGGTGTGTGTGTGTGTGTGTGTATGTGTGTGTGTGTGCGTGTGTGTGTGTAATGTTAATATGCAAGTTTTTACAGTTGTTCTAACTTTGATCGGCGATACGATACGGTAAGATGATACAAATGTGGACTTTACATAATAACACCGAAAAGTTTATAATTTAGTTTTAGATTACTTTTGGTCATATATTGCTATGTCTTTTTCCCACTTTACTCTTGTAAACTATATAAAATTATGTAAATAAAACACTCCAATGTATATTTTTAATACGTATAAGAACAGTGAAAATAAACATATTATCTGTCTGGCCTTTATTTATTCATGTAACTCATTTAAAAGTAGGAATACTTATAACAATATTCGATATTTGATTCACAAGGAAAATATAATTATTTTTATAGTAGTTTCTCTACTCGTCGACTTCAATGTTTGAATTAAGATATCGTGGACGAAATTAAAATCACATACTTCTCTATGGCGCTTCCTTCAATTGAACTCTTATGAAACAGACCAATCACCTTGTCGCCGTTACTGTACTCTTATGAAATTGACCAATCACGTGACGCCGCAGACATAGAACAAAAGACATCAACGAACGCCCGACCCATGTGCCTAATCTCCATTTCCGCAGGACTAGTTTGTTTAATTAATTTCCGTTGACTCGTAGAAATAATAGTGTATGCAATAGTTATATAATTAGCTTTTGAAGTCTCGAACCTAACTTGGACAATCCTTAATTAGACAATCACAATCGTTATATAATGTATGCTTTTGTAGTCGGGAACCACGTTTAGACATGTGATTGGTCTATTTAGACATCGGTTACACGCTCATTCTGAGGGGCTACCGTGAAACGAAATCGAACGAAGTTCGAATATCTCTCTCTCTCACGCACGAATTAGCAAGTGCGACAGAGAGAGAGCTATTCGAACTTCGTTCGTTTTCGGTTCGCGGTAGCCCCTCTGGCGTCAGTTCAGTCCATCAGTCTGGTCAGACTGACGACAAAATGATCGTATCACCCGCGGACTGACGGACTGATGGCCCAGACTGATGAAAATTAAATATTTTAAATAATATTCGTCAGTCCGTAGTGAATGATAGAATACTGACAGGAGACTGATCTGAGGGGCTACCGCGAACCACAAACGAAGTTTTCCCTCTCTGTCTCACTTATATGCAAACTTGCAAGTGCGACAGAGAGGGAAAACTTCGTTTGCTGTTCGCGGTAGCACCACTGGACTGATCGAGTTCAGTTGAAGGGAGCTCCATAGAGAAAAGTATGTGATTTTAGTTTCGTCTACGATATCTTAATTCAAATATTGAAGTCGACGAGTAGAAAAAAATATTAACGGTTCTGTATAAAAAACATCGCCAACGCGCCCGAAACAAAAGATTGCGCCGGACTGCTGCAGTGCAGCGCGTGTTTTTAGTCATTACTGATCCTTAGAATTTATTTTGTAGTTCTTTTATAATTTTCAATGCATTTTAGTGTTCCGTGCCCGCAGGGTCCAAACGCAACCCGTCCGCAAACTGTCACTCACGCAAGTCACGCGTCCGTCTGCCGGTCTGTCAGTCACACAGGTTTTACAACCAAAACAAAATTGGTGATAATGTTTATTAGGTATTATAGTTTAAGAGCCCACGACACTAAACCTAGTTTGATAAGACTCCCAGATAATATATATATTATAAGATACGTCATTCCTGGGGGAACACGAAACGGCTATGCTGCCATGCATAAAACCTGGTGGCCATAAAAAAAAAAAATCCGGTTTCTAGTACGATAAGTCTCCCAGAGGGGCTACCGCGACCACAAACGAAGTTTTCTCTCTCTGTCTCACTTATGTGCAAACTTGCAAGTGCGACAGAGAGGGAAAGTTTCGAATGCCGTTATTAAGCGTTAAATAAGCTCTATAATCGAAATCACTATCTTCAATCGCTGCAGCAACCACCTTCTCCACTATTAGGAAAAGGCAGCAGTGGCTTTCTTACACAGAAATTGATGACCTTTCAGATGAGCCTTGGTTTTTTTAGGAGACCGATCATACTAGACACCTCAGTATTGGCGTCACTTATCATGCTGCTGCCACTGACAAGGCCAGTCAGGGGGGCTTGCAGCATTGCATTATCGTATAGTCCTACCCCTCCCCTGTATCGAGGAACAAACGAAACCTGAGGGGCTACCGCGAACCACAAACGATGTTTTCCCTCTCTGTCTCACTTATGTGCAAACTTGCAAGTGCGACAGTGAGGGAAAATTTCGAATGCCGTTCGCGGTAGCACTCCTGGGAGACTTCGTACTAGAAACCGGATTTTTTTTTTTTTTGAAAAATTTTTTTTTACTATGGCCACCAGGTTTTTTGCATTGCAGCATAGCCGTTTCGTGTTCCCCCAGGAATGACGTATCTTATAATATACATATCATCTTATCGAATTAGGTTCAGTGTACTGAGCTCCTTCAATCGCTGCAGCACCACCTTCTCCACTATTAGGAAAAGGCAGCAGTGGTTTTTCTTACACAGAAATTGATGATCTTCCAGGTGAGCCTTGGTTTTTTAGGAGGCCGATCATACTAGATATCTCAATATTGGCGTCACTTATCATACTGCTGCCACTGACAAGGCCAGTCAGGGGGGCTTGCAGCACTGCATTATCGTATAGTCCTACCCCTCCCCTGTATTGAGAAACAAACGAAACCTGGAAGACTTATCATACTAGAAACCGGAAATTTTATTTTTTTTTAAAAATTTTTTTTACTATTGCCACCAGGTTTTTTGCATTGCAGCATAGCCGTTTCGTGTTCCCCCAGGAATGACGTATCTTATAATATATATATCACCTGGGAGTCTTATCGAACTAGGTTCAGTGTCGTCGGCTCTTCTACTATTACCTGATCGGGCGGATAGGTGTCATTATATTCACCGTGAGCCCGATTATCCGGACAAACTTTAATAGTGCATCTCTGAGGGCCTACTCCGAACATCGAAATCCGAACTTCGTATCGTGCCGTCCCTTTCACTCTTATGGTGTATAACACGAGAGTGAAAGCGACGGCCACGACCTATTTGTAAAATGTCTTATGTTCTCGATTTGGTTTAATTTAGTGAAATAATTATTATTTATGCAAATAAATAAGTTTATGTCCTGATTTTTACTAAAAAGGTCTTTGGATTGTGGTATGCTACCTACTTATATAACAGTCTTCACATATTTTTTAAACAATATAAAAATGACCGATATAATATAACCCCAGAAACTCATCGTCACTTGAATAAAAAAAAACTTTGATTTTAATACTAATACATTTTGAGTCCTTATTTTAGATGATGTCTTCTTACAAACCGAAAAGTATTTCATTTTTCACCGACTTTTTTTTAATGTGTGTTACCTCAGAACTCCTTCGTTTATGAACCGATTTGAAAATCTTTTCTTTGTTTAAAAGCATATGCTTCAAGGTTGGTCCCGTTGTTACCAGAATCTAGCTCTGATGATGGTATCCATGAAGAATTAATTGAGGGAACTGCTCAAAAATTCAAGGGAAACATATAGCCATTTTAGTATTTTCGGTAATAAATCAAGCATTTGCATTCCGACAGCAACATTTGGTGAACGAGAACTGATGAAGAAGACCACGGATGGTCATCCAAAACTCCTAGTATTGCATGGGTGGTATTAAGATATTTCGATTAAGATACGGAAGTGACTATGACGAAGTCAATTTAAATGGTACTGATGTAATATATGTCACTATCAACCTGATCTGGTAATTGAATCCGGAAGTTAAGCAACGGAACTCCGTAATAAAACATTGTAGTTTATCCGTGTTTGAGCTTATTGGAATCGTTATGAGATGCACTCTGATGATTCACTGACAAGTGAGAAAAAAATATTTTTTTTAATAAAAAAATAAAACAGACTCCAAACAATATTAAAAAGTAAAAAATTGCCTTCTAACATGCCAGCTTACGATTCTTATTGAACAATGTAGACGTACCTATTGTAATTTTTGTAGTCGTTGCCATTTCGTCAACTTTAGACAATTTCTTTGGATAAGAAACGTAAAGTCTCATGTTAGAAGTAAGGCAATTATTTTTTTACTTTTTAGTGTTTTTTGGAGTCGGTTTTTATTTTTTTTCTGAACCCAACAATGCCATAAATTCGAAAAAAACAATTTGCTTAAAAGCCCTTTCATAAAATGTAGTGGGTCCACTAGCGCCACTCGTAAATAATTGTAATTATTTAAATTTAACGATATATAACTAAAAAAGGGGGCCGCTACGTACTATAGTTTGTATTTAAGTACTTTTTAAATCCATCAAACTAGTTTTTACGTTGCTGGATTCGTCAATCTATGCGTCCAAAGTTAAAACGGTCGGCGCTAGTGGACCCACTACATTTTATTAAAGCGCTCTTAAAAGCCTGCAGCGGGAGCGGCCGCGGTGGTCAACCATTGAAAGTTAAGAAAAAATATTGAGGGGCTACTCCGAAAATCGAAATCCGAACTTTGTATCGTGCCGTCCCTTTCAGTCATATACTACTATAGGTAACACGAGAGTGAAAGGGACGGCGCGATACGAAGTTCGGAGTATAGGCCCTGGAGTGCTAGACCGCGAACTACAAACTAAGTTTTCCTTCTCTGTCGCACTCATTCAAATGACACAAAATACCAATTATTAAGAAAATGGAAAAGATCGATTATCTCGAAAACCAAGGGACTTTTACTTAACCTGAAAGTCTGAGCTGAAGAAAGAGCTGGAGGTGTAAAATATTCGTTCTTCAGTAGCAAGTATTTGTAGTAAACAGCATGAGATAAGTCTGTGATACCAGTGCCGAAATTATACTATTTCCCTTTTAGTTTAGCTCCCTCTCTGTCGCACTTGCTAATTCGTGCGACAGAGAGGAAGTTATTCGAACTTCGTTCGTTGTCGGCGTCAGCGGGTCTCGCCACTATAGTCCGAAATCTTGCGAAATGGGGGCTATCGTCTTTGTGCTCACCAGTTGGCGCCACTGTCGAGTAAGGCCCAGCTGTCAAAAATTGATATTGGTTATTATGGGCATGAGAACGAAGTTTACATTTAAATCATGTTTAATACCTTAAAACCGTACCGTATAAAATATCGAACAACCCGCATTGTAGCGCCATCCCGTTTTGTTCGGAAAAAAAAGAGAAATAAATTTCCGAAAGACAAAACTGTCTCAAAACACTGACAGTCATTGACCCGTGAATCATATTTGCCATAATTGAGCTCAGGTATTGCAAAATAGTCACCATATTGTTCCAATTAGATATTAACTCGCGTAACGCAACCACAAAGAGTGACATTTCACATTTCGGGGACCTCGCGCTACACTAGCGCCTCTAGTGGCGAATTCATACGCGATAGCCCTCATTGTTTGTACTAATAGACCAAATCGTACCATTAGTTTCTTTTTGCTTTTGTGTTACCTGATTATATAAATGTTGTACCTGTTTTTGACTTTTTATTTTATGGCTCGGGCAATTCCTATTTGAATTCATTGTAACCGCACATCGACTACCTGATTGAGCTCTGGGGTACAGCTGCAAAAACAAACCTCAAATGTGTACAAATAGCGCAAAACAAGCTTATTAAACTGCTTTTCCATTTTAACTACTTAACCTCTACAAATAAAATATATAAACAAACAAAGCTTATGAGTATAAAACAAGACTATCAATATAAGACGTGTATACTTGTACGGAAAATACTACATAAAAGTATTCACACACAAATAAACTTTCAAATTAAAAGCAATAATAAAAACATAACTAAACATTTATCAAGACGAGCACACCATATTTGCATTAGGATGCCAAAAACAATCAATTATGGTAAGAAAATATTGTATATGAAGGTGCAAAACTTTATAACACTTTACCTAAAGCTATAACTGAAGTCAAGTCGATTACAATTTTTAAAAAGAAACTTAAGTGCCACATTTTAAAAGGTCCCGTATAAATTCAGTCTCTTTTAATTTGTATTCATTTGAATTAAAATAGAAAAATATATATATTATACCTACTTTTATCATATTACAAACACACTAAAATTATACTTACAATTAAATATACTACTACTGAATATAAATACTGTCAATTGTGATAATACTTTCAAGAAATTATACTAATTACGTTCAATATGCATGCCGCCTTAGAATATTTAACTCAACCGGTTGAACGCATGCGCGCCTCTTTCTTATCAGCTGCACAGCTCTGCTGCACTCGGCTCATTAGCCAAGTACCATCGCCAGCGCATTTGGCTGACCGTTTGTGCACTTTATAGGCATTGTAATAAGGGTCACTGATGGTCGTTTTTGTTATGGTAGTTGTTAGAATATAATTGAAAAATACCATCGCATACTTTTTATCACCCTACTAAATTATATTATGGTTTAAGTTTTACTGAAATATTGTTTGTTTCTTGCATAAGTGATTTGAAATCTTAGAGAAATAAATAAATCTGAACTGAACTGTATTCTGCGAACTCCTTAAACTATTTTGCAAGAAGACCTCTAATACAGATAAAGAATGTCCTAGGTACTTGCTAGAATTCCAAGTCGAAGTTGGAAATCGATTATAATTCGGAGTAGCTAAAACGCCAAGAACTGGCCAATGGGGGCTATCGTTTTTGTGCTCACCAGTTGGCGCCACTATCGACTAAGGTCCAGCTGTCAAAAATTGTTATTGGTTATTATGGACATGAGAACGAAGTTTACATTTAAATCATATTCAATACCTTAAAACCGTACCGTAAAAATATCGAATATACCGCATTGTAGCGTGGTCCCGTTTTGTTCGGAAAAAAGGAGGAAATAATTTTCCGAAAGACAAATCTGTCTCAAAGCCCTGACAGTCATTGACCCTTAATTCATATTTGCCATAATCAAGCTCAGGTATTGCAAAATAGTGACCATATTGTTCCAATTAGATATTAACCCGCGTAACGCAACCAAAAAGAGTGACATTTGACGTTTCGGAGGACCCCACGCTACACTAGCGCCTCTAGCGGCGAATTCATACGCGATAGCCCCCATTAGACAATCTCATTCCAAATTTATGCAGTGAAAGACCTGGAAAGACCGCCTTTAACATGTATGAAGTCTGCTCTGAACCCAGTTATTTTAGTTTCATTTATTTAATTGCAGAAATACCAACAATTTGTACAGTATTTTTTGTTTTTAAAAATATTGAAAGTTAAAGGAATGAGAAGTCATTTATAATTTCATAGAAAATTAACTTAAAATCTCATTAAATATTCATCCTAGCGAAAAAGTGTGTAAAACCTTTTTTGTGTAGGCGGGGACTTCCCTCATAGGGATAAGTTCGCCTTTGTACTCTAATCTTATTTGACATGTATATTGTTTTAACCTGTTATTGTGTACAATAAAGTGCTTACATACATACATACTTTTGATATGTTCACCTCCTAACTAATCTAAACAAAGCTATGAAGCCAAAAATTGTGTTCCAAGCATTTTCCTCTATACTATTTCGTTGCCAGAGGTGAGTTCCCTCTATACTATTTCGCCGAACCCCGGCCGCCGAGCCGGTAGCCGCGAACCGAAAACGAACGAAGTTAGTATATCTCCCTCTCTGTCGCAATTGCTAATTCGAGATATTCGAACTTACCTCTGTACTCCGAACTTCGTATCGTGCCGTCCCTTTCACTCTCGTGTTATTCACCATATGAGTGAAAGGGACGGCACGATACGAAGTTCGGAGTAGTCCCCCTGGCCTAATACAAGAAAAACAAATACGGCGTTCAAAACTACGATAACACCGTGATGGATCGTCACCATGTTCAGTCGTCTTGTCTTATCTTCGCCGGTTTTACTGACAAGAAAATATATACCTACAAGAATACTTAACAACAATAACTTAAATAATATTAAAACTAACTTTTTTAAAATCTGAAACAGTCAGTTAAAATCGTAAAAATAAAGACACATACCACATCCCTACAATGTCACTCTATATTTGTAATCTGTGGTTCGTAGCGAAAGTCGACGCCAATTATCGGTCCGTGCATTAACGGGCTGAGCTTTATCAAATTCCGTCCGGGCCAACAATCCGATCCGGTGGCGGATTACTGGGCTGTACATTATTGGCCCGTGTATTATCACCCTGAGCAAACTTGGTTCGGGGCGATAATAGGAAACCACTTTTGTTCGGACTGATAATGTACAGGCCGATAATACAAGTCAACCAATTTTGGATTCCTATTATCGGCCTGGGTATTATCAGACTGTGTATTCCTGTCCCCCCTTTTGTACGAGAATCTAATGTCAATTTAATTTAAACCTTTTCTGTAAGTACTCTAAACTGCACTCCACTGCTAAAGAATACAGTTTACTTTCCCAAAATAATACATTAACAACTATGTTCAAGTAAACGTACTCTGCATTTGTACTTTTCATTTCGTACGTTTCGTATTGTTGTTTGACGAGAATCAAGAGTTTTTGAAATTGAATGTTATAAGTATGGAAGCTGCTATTGAAGAAACTACAAAAGATAGAGTTGAAAACGAGAAACCAGAAAAAAATGGCGAGGTAAGTTTATACTTGTTATTTTATCTCTGATTTATAAATAGAATGCGATCGAATGTCGGTAAATTACAATTCTACATTTATATAATTTTAGCTTTTAGTTAGTAATATTATGTATTTATTTAGTAAATATGTTCATCTCAAGACTTTACAGTCACTTATAGTCAGAGAGAGCGAACAATTTGGGTCTAAAAACAGGTAAAACAGTTAACCTAAAACTTGCCTGGCATGATGCCAGAATAGGGAATGTTTATGATATTTCTGTTCAGGAGCACGTTCCGCGTTTTCTTCTTTTATGGTTGACGACAACCTGATGCCAACTTGTTCTGAATTCTGCATTGTGTAATCATTATGTTGCTATGGATGCCATGTGGAGCCTGTATTATAGATTTAATTTATACTTACACCTTTAAAAGATCAAATCCTCATAAGATATTTAATGCAGACCATGCTTTTTAATTTATTAATGTCATTCTTGTATGCCATGATGAAAAAAATGAAATATGAGCTATCCATGTAAATAAAACGGCTTGGTTCTCATTTTCTTTCTCCCTGATCTTTGAAATAACTCACTCAAGTATTACAAAATAAAATAATCGGTATTAGTTAATTCTTAACTAAAGAAAGTGAAAATGTTTTAGTGACAGATTAGTCAGATAATTGTAACACAAGATAATAATGGTATGTACATAAAATAACTATGCTTGTTCATCTACAAAAATCCACAAGAATTAGTTGAGAAATGCGTCCTGCATTTCTCAAATAATTCTCATGATTTTTTTTTCTAAAAATCTACAGCTCACCGAGCCACAAGTGACAGCACCAGTATCAAGATTTATTTTAGTTATTAACCCGTTGTCTGCTGGTCCCTGTTTATTGTTTATTTTTTCCCCCAGGAGATGACGGCCTAATGACACTGAGGTTTTTACTTATATGTAATTCCAAAGTAAACTGTATACTATATTATGGCAAAAATACTGCTCACTTCCAAAGCTCAAATGTGGCAATTGATTTATTCCAGGAAAAAACTCCAACCCTGCCCCTTCAAGATCCACCAAAGAAATCAAAGAAGGAAGACCGTAAAAAGGATGATAAAAATGTAGAGCAGTTCATGAAGTCACTGAACTCCGTGCCAAGCCTAGAGGAGAAATTGTCTCTGGTCTGCAAAAAATATGTGCAGACTGCTGATGATAATAAGAAGCTACAGTTTTATATCAAACAGTCTGACAAAAGGTAAGTTAGTTATACCAATCTTTTTTTAAGTGTTAAAAAATACACTCGTGTTTCAAGTATCAATTTGTTATTGACATTGATAAAGCACAATTGTTTGGCAACATTACAATTACTGGTTGGTTTTTTGTGCTAAAGTGGGACTGAAAATATTCACAGGAATATTTTCACTGTCATTATATACCTAGCTTTTGCCCGCGACTTCGTCTGTGTAGAACTCGTATTTAATTGCTATTTTTTTATATCAGGCGCTTCCCTAGTTGGTCACTTCTCCGGGACTCAAAATATCTCCTTATCAGATTTCATCTAATTCGGTTCTGCAGTTTAAGAAGTAACATACACAGATATAATATTAGTATGGATAAAATGTTTTTTTTTCGGTTATCAGGTACACTATCTTGTTAAAGGAAAAAGAGCAATTGCAACATGAGTTCAACAAGACTATCCTAGTGAAATCCAAGCTGGAGAGCCTCTGCCGAGAACTGCAAAAGCAAAATAAGGCTATCAAGGTATAGTTGAGATTATTATATTGTATGACATTTTTAAATACTGTCAATAGATTTTGAATCTTCTTGCTTGGACAATAAAATCGTTTTTTGAACGGACTAATTTGATACTACTCAAGTCAGTCAAATTATTTTAAATATAATGATTGTGGTCAATGGATTAGAAACACATGAGAAACTGACATTTTAGACATGACTACAGCTAGTTTCCAAATCTGGAAATGATTATCTTAAACCTTATTGCATTCATAATAATAAAATAATAAAACAAGCCTTTATTTAACAACTAAAATACATTTTTCACTTTCTGCATTATATGCTTTTTATTTTCTTTCTTCTATATGACCACAGAACCTGGGATGTTGACTCAAAATTTGACTACTCCAAAAGAAACAAGGCAAAAAAATATGCCAAATGGTGAAAATCCTATTCAAAAATCTCAAAAAATTACGAAGCTACAACCATTTTAATTTTGCTGGTTAGATTTTTTTTTTAAATAGGTTCTTTAAGATTGGATTGGCCTCCAGTGGGGCCAGTTTCTTTTTCGGGAAGACCCGCTCGACTCGGCCTTTTGGGCCAAGTCGAGGTCAAGAAAGTAAAATAGAAAAGGAAACGTGAAGAGAAAGAGTGAATTGCTGGTTAGAGAGAGAAAGCGCGACCAATCAGTGACGTCATTGACCACGTGATCCGTAGTAAATGACGATTGTTGCGATACAAAGGTGCGTTTTGCGGAAAAGGGACAGATTATGCCCCCCCTTAAAACTTTGAAGACTTATAATTATGTAATTATTTCTTCTTATGGCTTTTATTTCTTCTTATGGCTTACTTATTTTCGCCATTTGATTAAGAATTGGATCCTTTTTTGAGAAAATTCAAACTTATTGATCTTTTTAGGGTTCCGTAGCCAAGATGGCAAAAACGGAACCCTTATAGATTCGTCATGTCTGTCCGTCCGTATGTCACAGCCGATTTACTCGGAGACTATAAGCACTACAATTATGAAATTTGGTAGGAAGGTGTATTCTATGAACTGCTTCATAAAAGTGATGTGAAATTACAAAAAAATATTTAATTGGGGGGGGGGGGGGGGGGGGGGGCACTCCATACATGTAACCGGTGGGTGAAAAAAAAATTTCAACGCATATAGCCGTGTGGGGTATCGATGGATAGGCCTTTAAAAATGATATGGAGGTTTCAAAAAAAAAAACTTGTCCATTTAAGTCAACCGTTGGTGAGATATTAGCTGTCAAAGTCATAGAAAGTGTCCCCCCCCTCTAACTTCCAAACTATAAAGTTTAAAATTCTGATAAAAATTGAGGTGGTGTGCATTAGTATATACTTTCAACGATTTTTGGATCGAACAATATAGGTCTTACAGCTTTTGAGTTTTCGCTTAAAAACTGTCTTGCCCAGACAAAAGGTCGTAAGTGCCGTGAGTTCCCCATGAAGATACGACTTTTTTAGATTCAGTATATTGGATAGTGATTTTAAATGTGGACTAGTAGTTATTGGTACGGAACCCTTCATTGTGCGTGGTCCGACGCACTTGGCCGTTTTTTTTATTTGGTGTCAACATCCCTGTAGTATAAGACATCGATACTGTCGTCTTGTCTTCTGGCATAGGCCTCTAAAGACTTCTATTCTTTTTTATCCATAGCCTTCCTTCTCCAATCATTTCCTGCTACTAGTTTAAGGTCATCCTCCTACCTTCGAACCTACCTACCTCTTTTTCTTTTTCCCTCTCTTGGGTATCATTCTGACACTTATTTTGTTCATTTATCCTTCTGGCCTCTTAATATGAGTCCGGCCCATCTCCATATAAGTCTTTTTACTGTATTTGTTAAGTTGTTTATCTTTCTTCTTTGTCTGATATTATTTAATCTAATTTTGTCCAACTTTTTTATATAGGATGCTTCGTCCCATGTTGTGTTAATAATAAGTTTCCAAGTCTTTGGTATATTTATTCCATTAAATTACCATTATATCATGGACACACAAGAACAGAAACATGACAGGCGCATTAATCACTGATCCCGTATTCCCGTAACCAAAAACCAAGTATCTAACCTAATTTCGTTCGAACCTAACTTAAACTGTTTTAAGCGGTAAATTCGTAACCAGTTACAAGTTATTAACTTTTAAATATTCTTTTAACAGTATTTAGAATGCATGTTAGCCATAGACAATGAAATAGGCCATATTTTATACAGTAGCTTCGCCTATATTCCTAATAACTCCGTCTGAGCACGAGGACTGTAACAGAAGCACGTTAATCGCATATTTATTATGATATTTAACTTCAGTTACCACAACTATTTAGTTATTTTCTATCAGCGAGGTGACAACAATAAACGAGTGGACATCTAGCATGCTCACGTGATGAACCGTACGTAAAAATGAGTTTATATTCATAGCTGAAACTCGTGTTAGGTAGATTTAAACTCTATACTATCACAGATTTAAAGAGCGACTCGGAAGCCGTAACTATGGTAACAATCATCAAAAAATAGTTGTCCGACCCACTTTTTTAAGCTTGCAGTAATTTCAGCATATTTATTTATAACTAGTCAAATCGTGTAATAATAATTAATATGTATTAAACCATTCATATTCAAAACAGGAAGAGTCCCTCCTAAAGATCCGCGAGGAAGAGGAGCGCCGTAAAGAGACCCAGGCCAAGTTCCAGAACACGCTCACCGAGATCACCACCCTGCTGCAGCAGAACAACGAGAAGAACGCCAAGCTGCGCGACGACAACATCAGCATGACCGAAAAGTTCAAGAGTGTGGTGCAGCAGTACCAGTTGAGAGAACAGCAAGTAAGAATTTGGTTGGTGATGACCTAGAAAGAAGTAGATGTATTTTTTTTTACACAGGTCAACGTCCATAACACATCTGTTTTTTTTTTAAACTTGGCAAGTGATTTAATTTTATACTCAATAAATATTACAGAATAATAACAATAGATAGATAACATAATTGAGTAAAAATTAAAACTAAATAGCTGACTTAAAACCAACTTTTTACTTATGTGGCCTCGGTTGATATCAAATAACGTAAACGACATAGTGGTATCACTCAATGCTTATTTTAGTTATTTTATACACATTTTCGATCAATATGCATCTAAAAAAAGAGCCTATATAGAAGATTACCAACTTCCTTGGATTACATATAACATTAAGGAAATGAATGATAATGACGCTCATACTCGGTATAAGCATTCTTTCTCCGAATCTCATTAATCGTACTGTAAACCCCTAAAAAAACATGTAACCTGGGCCATTGAAGCAGAAAAACACGCATATTTCTAAAACTATATTTGTTCTCGAACTGAAAATCTCCGTAAGCTATGGAAAACATTAAACAAAATGTGGCTGCTTTTAAAAACAAAAACTTAGAACTACCCGATCACTCTTTACGCGTTAAAGACCCTGAACGCATTCACACTCACTTTCTCGATATGCCAGGAACCAAACAAACAATTATATCTCAATTAACTTACCTTGAATTTCATAGAAATTGTGAAATAACTTTTAATCTGAAACCTGTAGTAACTAAGATAATCCGTTTTATAAATACCAACGCGGTTGGAGCCGATGGGATATCCCTTGACATGTTGCTCACCCTGCCCCACACGCTACTCGTTAGAACAGATATGGTGAACCAGTCTGTTATCACTGGAACCTTTCCTGATTGCTGAAAAATAGCTTCTATTAAACCTATCCCTAAAGTATCTTCTCCGGCTGGTTTAAAAGATTTAAGGCCGATAAGTATTCTTCCATAAGTCCAAAATCCGCGAAATGGCCGTTGGTATGCAATTTACAGAGTTTCTCAAGCGTGATAATATCTTGCCCAAAAACCAATCCGGATTTAGGAAAGGATGTAGCACATCCACTGCTCTATTTGACGTTGTTGACAAAATTATTTCTGCTCAAGACCAAGGGGAAGGTACTGTTCTTGTTTTATTAGACTTCTCGCGTACTTTTGACACCATCGACCATACGTTGCTACCCTTTCTTATTACGGTTTTGAGCCCCATTGTGTCAAATGGTTTGCAGCTACTTAAGCCGTGGTCTCCCGGCGAAAAAAATTAACAATAGTGTTCTTTTGTAATGAGCCCGGGGATCCTGGGACCGGTAGACGACTGGTGCGATCGCTTTCAGTATGGCGAGCTGCTTAATTCTGACGGTACATCTGTAGTTTCTGATACTGTAGCGTCGTTTCACCTTCTGTGGATCGACATCATGCTGAGTGGACTCCTTTTTCGTATTAAGCCTTAATTTTAATATACTTAGCGTTTAAATATAAATATACTATATATTATGTGTAAAATGCGAAATAAAGCTTTTTCTATTCTATTCTATTAGTATGTAAATTATTATAAAACTAAACGTCAAATTCTAAAATGAACCTCTGTGGTATGGTGCCGATGCTGGCAGCGTTTCCTCGCTGAATGAATCGCAGTATGCTCTTTCATGTTTGTTGTTTTTATGTTCCAAGAAATAGGTTATTTTTTGTGCTTGGTTTCCACCAACTGTGAGGGCCGAGAGACCAGTTTAATTACCAATTGACAACTGTCTGACGCATCTTATAGATTTCGCATGCAGGTTGATGAGCAGTTATTTGCTATCATTCTAAAGGATCTTTTAAGCTAACATAACATCCCTTATTTATGAATTCCAGGTAGAAAAGATGGGCAAACAGATGGCTTTGGAGTCCCAGCTGTCTGATGCTAAACTCCAGAAAGCAGCTTTAGAGCACCAGGCAGAAAAGGAAAGGCTTCTATCTGAGATGGAACACCTGAAAGTCACAGTAGCGCAGTGCACGGCCAAGATCATGGAGCTGCAAGGAACGGAAACTGCATTGAGGTATCATTATTCTTTAGTCGGATCTGGCACTGAATGCACTTCAATAATATAGATTGTCTTTACAATTCCTTGTCTCTAATCATCATGAACATTTCAATGAGTGTATGGCAGTACATATAATAAATTGATTCTGTGTTGTTGTTGTAGATCGCAGCTTGGAGTTTACACGGACAAGTACGACGAGTTTCAGAACGCGTTAGTGAAAAGCAACCAGGTCTTTGGAGGATTCAAGGAGCAGATGGAAAAGGTGAGGTATCCTTATAGTAGGTTAGGCCACGATGCTAAATGTGGATTTACTTGTGCGTCGTTGGGACATATTGAATTTTGAGGATTGGATGATAGAAAGAAAAAAAAGTTATTTGACGTGTACCCTTCGTCGGGGCGATGGGCGCGTCTACAATAAAAAAACAACGTTAAAACAGATACATGAACGTACTTCAAGGCGTCAGAAATTGATAGTGTACACGCCACAAGTGTCTCTGATAACGGAAATATGTTAATTTCCCGGTTTGCATGTCAGGGGTGGCCGTACGAAAGAGTTTGGAGAATTCGAGAATAAATAATAATCAAGCGCTTTAGATTTTCGTTGAGAGTTAAGTAGACCCTTACTAATCTGACGATTTGGACGTGACGCAAGCTTGTCTCGGCTTTTTGTCGTAAAATTGAACATATGAAAAAAAATCGAACATATATAGAGGGCGTATAAATGGTGTTCAGTTTATACTGAACTCTGTTGTGAGTGCAAGGTGTCTCCCATATCGTAATGCGTCGTCTACCCAGCACGGTAATTACCGTCCACATGTTATTGTTATGTATTGTTCTTTTTTGCGGTAGAAGACAGTAAACGCCCTCTAGTAAACCCCAAAATCCACTTTTGGGCTCCCCTACCACAAAGTTTTTTTTTTAAAGTGATATGCAAATTTAAACTTATGTCGTAATAGCAAACCCACTGCGATATCGTCCTTATCGTTATGCTTTTGTACAGATTACCAATGCTCGCGGATGCCTTATAAACACCAGGCCCAGATTGTTCAAAATTAAAAAAATATATTTTCGAATGGGTATGGGTTGGCTGCTCACCATCAAATTTTTCCATTTCAGATGTCAAAGAAGATTAAGAAGTTGGAGAAGGAATCTCTCTCGTGGAAGAAGCGCTGGGAGACCTCGCAGACGGCATTGCTGGACATGTGCGGCGAGCGGCAGGCCAGCGAGGAGCGCGCCGCCGCCGCCGCGCGGCAGCTGCTGCACATGCAGAGCTTGTGTCGCACGCTACAGGTTATTAAGCCTTATCTCTATTGACACACGTACGACACTCGCCTGCGAACTTAACTACATTGCGGGGTTTGATAGATCGATTTAACTCATTATACCTGGGCATTATACTCTCTTGTATAGTTAGCAGGAAATGTTTTTTCACCGTACGCGGATCCAGGTGCTAAAATGACGCATACGTGACTAGTGTCGAGTAGACTAGATAATTTTTGGGTAGCAACTTTTGCTGTCGTATCGTATGCGTGGAAAGCTGTCGAGATTTTTTTACTGTTTATTGCTTTATGAAGAAACTAAGGTGCTTTTCACGCTCCATCGTCAGAACGATTGAGCCGTTCAACATTTTGTTTGACATTAGTAAACCATACTGTCTTTGCGCATGGCGTGCCGGGCCTTTGTGGAACAAAGTATAGTGAAATCATGTTTTAATGCGAGTAAGGCTAAATTCATATGAAGTATGGTGGTCGCATCAATAAGGTACCAAGTACACTCAGACGCTGCAGACGTCTCGTTCGTCAAAGAATTTGTTCATATATAAATGGACTCGGCCTATAAAGCCACAGGTCATTCAAAAACGCTTCTCCCCTTCTACTGGCCCATCAGGCCGCATAGAGAGGTTGTTCACTCCTCTATCTGTACCCGCTGGCCAAACAGGAAAAAAAACGTGTGTGTGGTGACGCTTGTTATGTGGCATTGGCAGGCGGAGCGCACGGCGCTGTTGGGCACGCTGAAGGAGCACGACATCGAGCGGCCGCCGCTGCCGCCGCCGCCGCCCGCGCCGCAGCCGCTGCCCCTGCCGCCGCCCAACAAACAGAATAACGACAAGGTACGACTATGATAACGCTCAATAATAGGGATAATGACTCATGTTACAATTTATAACATAGCGTGGCTATATGAATAGAGAATCATCACATTATCACAATAAATTAAATAGTAAATTAGCAAAAATGTTTTTTTTTTGTTTATTGGCCAAATGTAAATTGTAAGTTACCAATAGAATTATCATGTTTCAATAAAAAAAAAATTGGCAAATTTCCCTTTTTTCCATACAATGGTATTACGAGGCCACGTAAGCGTACAGCTACACTACTTTGCCTCTCATTTTCGTATTTTGTGTTGCTCTAATTGTAGTTGATCCCATACAAACGTTTGATCGTCTCTAAAAACTGGTTGAAATAACAAGATTTTTTTTGTCATCTAGCCTATTACTCCCTTATTCATAAAATATAACAAACCTCTGCTATCTATATGTATAGTAAGTTGTTTTCACATGTATCTTGTATGTCCTGAAAATGACCTTTCCCACGAATATGTCAACATGACATAAGGACTATTAACGAATTTTCAAAAATGAAATCAAAAACAGGTTTCCCCGTGTGGTGCCGGGTTAGAAATAGCACTTCCCCCTTTCTTCCATCCGGGTTTGTAGTGTTTGTGGGTGATGGGCTAGCAACCTATCACGGCAATATCACATTTATTCCTTTAAACCTACAATTGCTAAATGTGGCACTGGAATTTCATGAGCTGACGTATGCAAAACATAGTTTCCATGTACAGTCAGTGTCATATAGTATGCAGCAGCCAAAGTGGCCAAATAGTTTGGTACACCATATATTTGTATGGTGCACCGAACTATTTGGCTACTTTGGTTGCTACATACTATATGACGCTGACTGTACTATATACTGCGGTCTGCGACGAAATGTCCGTGCCCTGCTGACGATGCTTAGATTATGTTGTATCGCGTGTAGAAAGTTTCTTGTGAGTGTACATTAAATATATGACATATATGTATTTTAAGGTGGACAAAATGGCGGCGAACTGCGCACAACTGCGACAGAGCCTCGTGCACCTGCAGAGTCAGTTAAACACGCTCACCAACAACAAGAATGGTGCCAAAGAGGAGCCCGCCAAAGCAGACAAACCCAAGAAGCAGAAATCTAAGAAGAAAGCAGAAAAACAGGCTCAGGAAGCCACAAATTCGGTAGACGTCACTGAAGAACCAGTTAGAGATGATAATAAAGAAACTGTAGAAGAAATAAATACAAATGAAGATTCAATTCAAAACGACATAGATAGCTTAGAAGAAAAAATAGACGAGAAAGCCATGGAAACTCTAATTCAAGCTATAAGCAACGCTAATATAAATCTACACGATTTATCAGTTGATGAAAATAATGAACAAGTTGATATTGAAAAAGTTATAGATGGTTCTCACAATGAAATCGCCGATACTTCAAATGATGAAGTGTCACATATTACTGAAGTGAAACCTATATCGAGTGCATAGTCTAAGTGTAGTAGTTGAAGGACACAATCTGAAAGGGAGTGATCAGTGTTGTGGAATTTTGATTCAATAATCAGGTGCTCAGGTATACAATTATTTCACTAGTGCCTATTCTCTGTATATTTGTGTGACAGGATTCTGGAAACATACAGCACAACTGGCATGCAACGAATATTACTCAAATCTTTGTATTGCATGGAGACGATCTATGTTTTACCCATTGCAAATACTTAGATTTTTGTGACAACAACATATTTACCAAAATATTCATTGTGCACACACACAATGTGTGTCCATTTTTCCGTGGTATTTGTCTAAATAACATATTGTTGTGTAAGTTCAAAAGGCCTAAGTCTCACTTAATGACATTCTGTTATATCATTTGACTCTTTAATTACACTACTATAAAAATCATACAGTACTACTGAGTTAAATCTCAAAAGTATGCATACAACATTGAATTTTATTCCTCACTTAAGTATCATACCTATTATTAGGCGCGACTAAGATTGTACAAAGAACCGGTAAAAATATTTTTTCGATTCATAAAATAGAATAATAAAAATCATCCAAAACCAAGTCATGTGTTTGTAAAGATCTTTAAAAGTGGACAAATGAAAACAATCATTATGATCAGGTTTTAGTACTTATTTTGACCACAGTGTAAGTGTAAGGTTAAATTGGGTAAATTACCGAAATAAATTATAATGGCTGGTGAACACCAGTTTTAAACAAATATAGATTTATTGATGTGTTAGACAGAAATTAAAATTTGTTCCATTGTCCGATTTTGCTAAACCTTGGTGTCAAATCGTGCGTCAAAATGGCGCACATAT
Organism: Epiblema foenella; assembly: GCA_963556455.1. Taxonomy (NCBI): domain Eukaryota; kingdom Metazoa; phylum Arthropoda; class Insecta; order Lepidoptera; family Tortricidae; genus Epiblema; species Epiblema foenella. Next base: position 25,442,459 of record OY747096.1, on the reverse strand, counting down.
TCGATTTTTGTGTGATTAGTTAGGTTATTAGTTATTTACAACTCAAAGTATTCGATTCTAAAGTGCCTATAACGTCTAGTCAGATTATCGGTATTCTACCATTTTGTACTGAATATATTATACACTTTGACAGTCACAAACCCTTTCCTAAGTCTTCCTAACGCTTGTTCTGGTTGTGAACTACGGGCGCTTGTGTTAGCGTAAATAATAACATAGCGTCGGCATGCCTCTGTAAAACTTAGCTCACTTGTAAATTCGACGGCCCAATCAAAAGAGTTGGATTCGTAAAATTTTCGCTTTGCTTCTTTAACATCAATGATATCAATATAGGCAAGAATATTGTTCATATATTGTTTTTCTTTTCGAATACTTTGAGGGTTTCTCCTGAAAAGTAGCTCTTTTTTGCAGATCCTACATGCTTTAAGTTGTTACCGTCATCATAATTAAATTTATTTGCAAATATAAAATAAGCGGTGCTTAACGTGGTAGTTCACAATTACCATACAATAGATGTTATGGTAAATAAGACTACCGTTTTATTTTATTTGTATGAAACAACTGCAGCGTACCTTGGACGGTCGTAGATAATACATTGCCTCTTGCTCTTCCGATGGATTATATGTTGTTACTAGAATGAATGTTAACAAATAAAGCAACTTAGCACCTTATACAAGTGCATTGATTACGCAGCCATATAAAGTTGCTGATGAATACCTCAAGTTGGTATACTCCAGTCCTCAAGTTATGAATATCCACATGTAGTATATATTTTAACCTATCCTTACTTGACTATTCGGGTATATCGATAAAGCCTTCCTAAAAATATCTGAAAAGCATACACAGGAATAATTAATAAGATAGATAATGAATGTAAATTAATGTTGGCAAAGTGTATAATTTATTTACAGTGCTTGTCAATTACACCAAATTGAAAGTTATGAATTTGTCAGTCCGTCTGTCCATTCTGGGCTGAGTTTTTGTCTGTAAAGACGATTTATGAGTTTTGTAATAAAGTTAGATTTTGTAATCACTACTTTTGTGTTTTCTTGCCGGTGCTCCCGATATCCTTGTATTTTATTATGATGAATAGGTCCTCGTCCCTCTTCCGTTCGCCTCGGTCTTGAGTTACAATAAACCTGTAAACGTACAAAAAGTTACTCGCAAATTCGCGACATGTCACTGGAATGTCAAACCCGAAAGAAATTAAGAAATGCTTGTAGGTTGATATAGCATTGGACACTGTAACGGATATAGGTGTCGTTAGTTAGCGTCGAACCGATGGTGCGCATATTAGTATACGTCGTTGGTGTCGAAAAGGTTAAGTCCTGAAAATAGCGTGAAAGGAAGAAGTTCGTAAAGAAACATTTAAGTTTCAATTCTAAGGAGCGTGATAATAATTATCGCGCACTAAATCAGTAGCGCCTCGATACATAATTAACGAACAATAACGTACAATGGGTTTTGCCTATGTCCGTACACACGCAAGCGTTTTTCGAGACATGCAGTAATCGAACTTTGTTAGTTCCAAGACCAAGTCATGTGTTTGTAAAGATTAAATCCGATTTGTATCGATCGTTATTCTAATTCAACAAGTTAACAATGAAACAAAAAATAACATAAACAAACTGGCACAAGGCCATGATAAAACCCTCTTTATATGTTTGTATCATGTCTTGCTGTAGCATAGCGGTTAAAAAATATTTTTTCATCTCCTGTTTGGAAAGTTCGATTTTCATGTTGTACATAGCCGGGTGGAAACTCGCTTTTCCGACCCTAGGGTGAAAAGTAGTTTTTTATATTTCAATAGGCCGCATGCCGGACGCGGATGCGTCGCGTGGCGCAGATCGCGGCGGCGCCGCTGTTGGTTGCTTTTTTATCTGAATCCCTAGAATATCATTTACTTTTACTTACCTCATAGTCGAAAAGAAAATTAGAATGTTTAACTTTGGTGAAAGCACCCATTTCAGCTTTGAACTATCGGCGCATTCACTTCGATCGAGCGCCAAAATATCTAGGGTGAAATGGGACACTTTCAACCCTTGGTTAAAAATCTATTTGTTATGTGTCCGGAGATCTCTGGGATTGGGAGATGACCGATTAATTGTATAGTTCTAACTTCGCTAGTAGGTAAATTGTCTTCTAGATCCAGATAATTAACTTGTTGAGACGTTCATTAAATAGAATCCGACAATTATAAATCTAATATGACTAAATCAAGTTAAAGTGGAACAAGAAAAGAAATCTAATAAAGTACCTATTTTATTTTATTTTCCCATCTAAAAAGTGTCTGTATCTACTTTTTTCTGCAGACTTCCGTTCTTTCCAATCGGTAGGTGTAACGGAGTTAGGTAATGAAAGACGCACCAAACGGAACACTATTTCATTGCAAGTAGGTAATGCAAGGTTATTATTACCTATGTTTAAAATATCGATACCTATACATATATGGTTAAAAACTGCGAGTCTTGAAATAGCATAGCTTCGCCTTCATCTTCGTCCGCGTGTTTATAATATGTCATGAATATTAAAAAATGTATCTAAACATTAATTTACATAAGGGTTAATACTGCAGTAAAAAACTTCAATTTTATTTATTTTTATCTCGTGAAGTTTTCGAAATCTGTGTCTTAATTCGGATACTTTTTTAATGGTTGTAGTTTTATATTGAATCTTGATTTCCAGATAAATAGGTATGTATCTAATTGTATCGAATAGAGCGCGAATATAACATAGTTATACGGTATACGTATAATATACTAGCTTTTTCCCGCGACTTCGCCCGCGTCCTAAGCGTAAATTTTAACCGTCTGCAAAAAAGGACGTTCTAAGTTTGACCCGTATGTTTGTATGTACCTACGTACGTAGGTATGTATGGATGTCATTTTCGTAATCGGCACTTCGAGGAAATATCGATTTTTAAGAAAAATTAATGTCCGCCATCTTGGATTTGAAAACGGATGTCATTTTCATAATCGGCACCCCGAGGAACCTCGAAGATGACACCCATAACGATTTTTACGAAAAGTATAGATTTGCTCCCCGCACAAACTTGGAACCCCCTTTTTACCCCTTTAGGGGATGAATTTTATAAAATCGGTGAATTTAGTTTAGTTATATTTAAACAGAGAGTCTATATATACGAAATTTCAAGTTTCTAAGTCAAAAAAATTACGTTTCCCATACAAACTTTCATCCCTTGTTTTACCCCCTTAGGGGATAAAGTTCGAAAAATCCTTTCTTATCACTAGCCTACGTTATAAATGTAACCGACTGTATGTGTTTAGTAGTTTCGGCTGTGCGTTGATGAGTCAGTCAGTGAAAACTACTTCTTTTATATATATAGTTTAAACGCCTTCATCGACGTCGTATCTAAACTTTATCAACTGGCCGAAGATGTGTGAGATACTATTGCATTATATGATATTATTACACTCAAGAGAAACCATAAAGAAAATGCAATACCTCTGTTCGGCTTTGTGACTCATATCCTTATCATGTCATATCTATCTACAATTCCCTAACATAAGTCGATTCTGAGACTTAACAACTACCTACATTTTTCGACTCATGTTGATTTTATTACTATAACTGGTTCGGGCATGTACAATTGTACATTGTTCGTTATGTGGTGAGTTTAGGTAGAACCATTGTAGAACGAAAGAGAGAATTTTTAATTAAATAATATAGACTCGGAAGTAGACAGAGTAATATGTTATTTCGTCTTCCATTTCAAGAAGTTAAGACAGAGGTAGAATAACACTTTATATTAAATCAACTCACTCCCAACACACTCAATCACTCAAAGCCATGATCTTCATAATATGAGTCATGCCACTAGTACATGGGTATACAGTATAACCGCATGTCAGGTCAGTTTTAAACCTACTGGTAATAAAGCGAGTTGTCAGCAAGCTTTGATAATACCAGTCCGATTTGGCTAAATTATAATTTTATATCATAAAATTAAAGAATATGTTACGAAACATTTAATTAAGTAGGCAATATCTATCAATATCTGATTTGCAGATAACTTCAAAACTATTGCTGAACCTTATTGATAGCTGGTCAATGTCAACACCTTTGTGAATGTAAAAGTTGGCAAGTGTGGCATTGTCGATGGAAATAGTTTACCAATTTTGGTAGACCTTCAAAAAACTTGAACTTTGAATTATGTAGGTACTTTGAACTCCTTTGTTTTCGTTGTGGAGTTTAATTAAATCGGGCAAATTGAGTTATTTTAAAGCTTTCTAGTTAACAGAAATAGTAATTAAGCTCATATTAACCTATTGACACTTGTAAGATCGACAACGATACCTCGAGCCGATGGATGACTGCTGACTGCAAATAGTTGTAATCGCAAGGCAGGCTAAAAATAATGAAACTGATATCTTTATCATAACTCTAACTTTGTAAAGTAATTTCATTCTTTGTGAAAAGTGATGAAAATTTCATAAAATCGCGAGTGGGATCCAGCCCGCTTGCGGAACATCAGTTGCACAAAGATTGGCAATGTGCACGTGACCCGATTCTGGGCCGTGACTCTATCGAATTGCAAGATTACAGCCTGGGTACAGCCTATTAACAAAGCTTACTTAAGAATCGTTTCAGAACCAGTGTAAGTTTGGCTTCGGGTTACGCGTAGTCATTACGGCTCTGAGGACCAAGTTACCCTGAACTTAAAGGTGAGGTGCAAGATAGGTTGTGAAGCATACCTGCATCCAGAGGTGACGCGAAACTCCGTGACAATGACTACCTGTGAGGGTCAAGCTTGGTCAATTTATCATTGGACCACTCACAAACTGGGGGCAAACTTAGGATTACGTTCTAGACAGTATTAACAATAGGGTACTTTTTGGTTTAAAGTGGCGGCACGTCAAAAATATTATTAGGAGAGCTGGAAATAAATTGCCTTTCTTATTCTTCTTGAGCCGAAGTAAAACTCCTAGAATGGCTGAAAATTAAGCAAGGCGGTGGAAATCGAGTTGTATGGACGCTCCGCCACTGCCGGTTTATGAAAATCATTAAAAAAATATTTTTTGTTAATCGTCCAAGAGTAATTAGAATCCTCATGTTACAATAAAAATAAATACTATTTTTGCCTTTAGTTGTGCTCTAATTGTAGTCGGTCCCACATAGACATTTGATCCTTCTAGTTGTGCTCTACTTAAGGGGCTTCTAGCTCCCAATGACCTTCATCTGTAACTCTCCGTTTTCTCGTGTCTTTAATGGTTTATCTTATTAAGAACAACGAGGTTTATACCATATTTACTTCAAAACTTACTGTCTTCGAGATATATGGCATCAAACTTTGGCAATTTTAGACCTAAAAACCAGTTTTTTGGACGTCACTTTTGTGAATATGAGTTAAAAATAAAAATCTCTCTTGTGTTGTTAGAAACGTCAATAAGGAACAGTTACATGTACATTTCATATATATAAGTGCATAAACGATATACAAATATGAAAAATAGCTCTTTTTTTGGACCATGTTTCAATAAATCATAAAAAAATAAGTAGTCAGTTTTTTCAAAATGTAGGTAAAGGATTGAAGAATCGATAACCGTTTGCCCCTTAAGTGTAGTTGGTTCCGTATAGACATTTGCTCCTCTCTAGTTTTGTACTGTACTTGAGTGTAGTTGGTCCCATAGATATTGGATCCTCTCTAGTTGTGCTCTACTTAAGTGTAGTTGATTTCATATAGACATTTGATCCTCTCTAGTTGTGCTCTACTTGAGTGTAGTTGGTGCCATACGTATATAGACATTTGATCCTTTCTAGTTGTGCTGTACTTAAGTGTAGTTGGTCCCATATAGACATTTGATCCTCTCTAGTTGTGCTCTACTTGAGTGTAGTTGGTGCCATACGTATATAGACATTTGATCTTTTCTTGTGCTGTACTTAAGTGTAGTTGGTCCCATATAGACATTTGATCCTCTCTGGTTGTGCGCTACTTGAGTGTAGTTGGTCCCATATAGACATTTGATACACTCTAGTTGTGCTCTACTTGAGCGTAGTTGGTGCCATATAGACATTTAGTCCTCTCTAGTTGTGCTGTACTAAAGTGTAGTTAGTCCCATATAGACATTTGATCCTCTCTGGTTGTGCGCTACTTGAGTGTAGTTGGTCCCATATAGACATTTGATACACTCTAGTTGTGCTCTACTTGAGCGTAGTTGGTGCCATATAGACATTTAGTCCTCTCTAGTTGTGCTGTACTTAAGTGTAGTTGGTCCCATATAGACATTTGATCCTCTCTGGTTGTGCGCTACTTGAGTGTAGTTGGTCCCATATAGACATTTGATACACTCTAGTTGTGCTCTACTTGAGCGTAGTTGGTGCCATATAGACATTTAGTCCTCTCTAGTTGTGCTGTACTTAAGTGTAGTTGGTCCCATATAGACATTTGATCCTCTCTGGTTGTGCGCTACTTGAGTGTAGTTGGTCCCATATAGACATTTGATACACTCTAGTTGTGCTCTACTTGAGCGTAGTTGGCGCCATATAGACATTTAGTCCTCTCTAGTTGTGCTGTACTAAAGTGTAGTTAGTCCCATATAGACATTTGATCCTCTCTACGTAGTTATGCTCTACTTACGTGAAGTTGTTCCTATATAGATATTTCTATATAGATCCTCTCTAAGAACTGGTTCGAATGACATCATAAAAAATGTTAAATAGCCATTTCATCCGCGCTAGAGCGTAAGAAATCACTAGCGCGAAATAATTGTAGGCGTGGGAATCGTGGGTTTGCAGCTTCTTTCTCTTGGGCATGCGCCAAAGCCAAGTGTGCGAATACGTTGCACATTTATTGAGATGGAATGTGGGATTGATTTGAAACTTAGACTCAGATTTTAGTAACTCTATAATTTGACTCACAAATTGGTAAAATTACGACTATTACAAGTGTGGTTCTTAAATCAAGACGACCGATTTAGCTTAGTGGTTTAGTGACCCTGCCTACGAGGCTGACGGTCCTGGGTTCGAATCCCGGTCAGAGCAAATATTTGTGTGGTTGGTTATTCGTTTCTTAGTCTTGGATGTTCCTATGTAAATACATCCATATATATTATAGGCTTGTGTTATAGGTACTTATTTAAGTATATTTAAATCTATTCAATATATCGTCATACTACCATACATATCGTGGTACTACACCCATAACACAAGCGTTTTGAGCTTATGACTAGTTTGATTTGTGTAAGATGGCCCCCCTAAAATATCTATTTATTTAAGTATTTTATTTTTAAACACTACTGGTGATAGTTAGGCATTAATAACCTCATTCATAGTCGGATAGGTACCTACTAATTCTATAATTGCTTCAATAATTTGAATGACTCATACTGTCCTTCTCTAAGACATTAAGTCAGAGAGTGGTGGATAGTAATCTCCGAGGTCCTGCGTCTCACTGAATGTGTGTACGCAGTCGCTCGATTTCTATCTGTTTTTATTATATTATTTACCTACAATGAAACTTGATAGTTTTTGTTTCACCTCGGTTCAAATAGCAAGGCAAAACGTGAAAAGTGCAAAGCAAAGGTGAAAAAACGTTACTTTGATGTTTGTAACATTGTATTTGGAGCAATTTGTTCATCCCTCTAAAGCCTAAATTACACTGAACTTTACTAAAACCATTAAATACGAGAGTATAATAGGCCAGACCTGAGAAGGGTTCATGCATAAAAAAGAAAAATAATTTAACTGTATTTTTTTTATTATAAGTAGTATCTTCTTTAGAGCATGAAATAAAGGGCTTTATTATTTTTATTTTTTTATATAAGGAAATTCCGCAATATGTACTTATGACCGAGGCTCACAAAATTCTGAAGTAAGGTCCACTAAAATGTTAAATTTAGCGTGAAGTAAAGGGCTATTGTTGTTGTTGTTAAGGTTACTAGAGCACCACACGAACTCGCACGCAGCAGCTGTTATTCTGTCCTCAATGCATCGCATTTGACGAATCAGTTCAGTAGTATGACCTCCAATTACCCATAGGGGTTTCGAATGCAGGGGTCAAATTGTACTAGGGACGAACAGAAAGTGCTTTGTGAATCTACTTATAGTCAGTTCCGACTTTCCGCAAACCTACTAATAATATGTATAATACATATTCTGCGAGCGGTCAACCGTGTGTTAATGTATTCGTGATGTATGTATGCATACACAATAAGTGCGTGCACTAGTGGAATAAGTAGTACTTATCTGTCTGTACATAGCTTTAGTGTGATCTATAATATTCCACGGAAGGCCGATGAAGAATGACCCTACTTATACTAATGAACTGGTCATACAGTTATGTATTGGGTTATTCTTCAACAGCGTGCCGGGGAACATAAATTTACACAAATTTACCACCTAATTACTTCTGTCAGAAGAGCTTTTTTAAAAGTTTGGTACTGGAAGACAAACTAACGGAGTGCCAGGTCTTTTCCGCTTTGAAAGGAGTCATAAAGTCGGTAGAGCTAATGAAACATACAATAAGCAGTTTATGCTCTATGTCTATACTGTTTTTTTGAGCCAAATCCATTATAAGGTACCACAATTGTTGATGAAGATGCAGGACGATGGAGGTGCGGGCCCGTGAGCGTACTATGAATATAGTTCGTCTGTTCACGAGTTCAGGTACCTAGTAAGTTATTCCCACAGGAGGTTGATCTTCTCCATCGAGTGGGGTATCGTTGTTTAGAGCTCGTTGAGTAGATAAATAATAATATTAGAAAACAAAGGAATGACAAGCCACCAAATTCATTATTTTACAAAATTTTGTTCCAAAGATTATTTTACTTCAAGTTGGCTTGATAATGTTTATAATTACGTATATTTTACTAAGTCATACCGATATATTGATACATCTTCCTTACTGGATGTTGCGCCCTGCGCCAGTTCCTGCCAATTGTCGACCTGAAGCTGAAGCAGATCAGCATTTCTTCTTAACTTATGCCTAATGGTCTTAATATCTGAGCCGCCCGACTGGGCTTATAAAGAACTGGTTATAAAACATAAACCGTGCTTTACTCGCAAATTAAAGTAATGCCCACAAATAAAGCGGCATGTAATATCGGGCGCTGGGTCAAGGCCCTTGTCGGTACACTTTCCCTTTCCGAAAAAACTGCACTTATTTACTTTGCTGTCCCCGCACGCGTTCGAACATGGCAGACGAGCGCAGCGTTTCTGTTCCACTTTGAATGAATTTTCAAACAGCCATTTTATTTAGAATAAGAATACAAATTATCTTTACTTCTACTTTACTTTATCTTTACTTTAGAATACTGATCTTTTCTTCAAATCATCGCTATGCTGGTGCATTTAATGTGTAGTTTTGGGTTAACGTTATAGCTTTTATACCTATAGGCTAGGTTATTTGTGTGTGTATGTATTGCAAACAAAGCTACCCATGGTCTAAGAAAACAAGGTCTGACACTAAGGATCGTGACACGAGGTCGAGTTGCCACTTTATAGTAACAAAACGGATAACTAAGGAAAAAAATTCTGCCGTTATCATGCAAAATAAATTGTTTACGCATTAAAATTGGCATTTACTTGTTTAAGTACACAAAATAGGTCAAGTTCAACATGAATGTACTTAATAATTTAATAAAATACTCACAGAATACATGGAAGACAGGGAGTATCATAATACACTACTGGCAACAGTGCTTACTCACACATACGAGCGTCATGTCAATCGCTTTGACGTTAACCGCGATCTCGCTCGGATGTACTGAATTGCATATATCGCTCTCGGTCGGTGTCAGTTTAAGCAGTAATTGCCAAACTTTTTTGCGGTGCCGTTGCTAATAAGAGTTGATGTAGCCCAGATTTTAAAATGGTAGGCTGTTCTATTCGGAACTCTAAGAGTAGAAGTGTTAAAGGCGGGACCTTATTGTTTTCTTTCACTTCCACAAAACGAGTCAATAGCCAACGAATGGCTTTGCTATTGTGGATCGAAAACAACGAAAAAAAAAATGGTACACCATACTACGTAAAATTCTTTGTTTTCTTAATTTGTGCATTTTAATGTTGTTCGGGTCCTTTTTATTCAGTCAAAATATAATTTTGACACTAAATGATAAAAATAGTGATGTGGCTAAGCCGATACTTGACAATTGGAATATCAACCGATTATTTGCAAAAAACCGCAATCGTTGTTTTATGTTGTTATACTTATTGAATATAGCTGGGTCTATACTTTAGTATTGATGATTAGAATTCTTATTATTTTGCAGGGAGAGTATGTTCAAAACACTTTTTACCTTCCGACTATTACAAGCCACTGTCGCAAATTCTCCTTAATAACAATGGACGACATGCAAGACCTTTTTTTTCATTGTTGTAATTTTGTTTTTTATACAGACGCTTAATATAATTTATATCCTATTTTTTAAGTATGACAACTATTTTCCCCAAAATATAAAGTTTGAGAACCATCGATAGCAGGGAGGCCGAAGGTCGTGTCACCCACACTACTAACCGATGTTTCCGTTTGCTATACCTGGCGAAGTATATTATTGTACCATGAAGCTACCTTACCATTATATCAACTTTAGGTCTGATAATGGAGATAATTTTCTTAAATAACCATTTTATGTGACCATTTCTTCTTGTCGGTCATACTCTTATTATCATCATCAATTCTTTCAGAAAGTGTTTTAAAAATTGACAAAGACTACGCAAAGGTAATGTATTACTAGACGGTACTGTTAGTAACTTTTGCATGAAAACTGAATTTATGTTTTTATACCTACATAGTCGTGAATTTAAACCAAGCAATTTTAATTAATTAATTATTATTATTTTTTTTTTTTAGTATAAGTATTTATCAATAATATTTATGCATTATTAAACTTATATTTCATATAAATATACCCTAATAGCTTTGGCTCGCGACTTCGATTTTTTCTATCAGGCGCTCACCTATTCATTGCTCTTTCAAACAAACTTCCACCCCCTTAAGGGATGATTCCCGGGATAAAAAGTATCCTATGTCCTTCCCCGGGACTCAAACTATCTCCATTCCAAATTTCATCTAAATCGGATCAGCGGTTTAAGCGTGAAGAGGTGACAGACATCCAGACAGACACACTTTTGTATTTAAGTATAATATTAAGTATGGAAGTATGGATATGGATTGCCAGGTTAAATATTCCTTAATTCTTATTTCCTACCAATGGTGCCATCAATGAGATTTTATTAAGACTGAAGGATAATAAAAATACGCTCCTCGCGTTGTAAAGATATGCAAGATACTGCTGAAAATATTGAGATCTTTTTTTAATGTCTGTCGACTCTCGAGCAACACAATATCACTTACACCCTATATGTTCACTTGTGAAAAAGAGACTTATAAAAATGAAATAACCATTTGGAAAAATACAAATGTCTTAAAACCGCCGCGTTTCAACCGCCCGTCTTCATTGCCCGCCAATCAAGAGGCTACTGACCCATCGCCATCGTCTGCGCCTCAATAAACGGTGGCAATATTTAATCCTTTGTCACAAATCGTCTTATTCTTATTATACAAAGTCGTGAAACTTTCCAAATCAATCGTGATCGGCGATGAAAGGACGATGACTGATTCGATTGAATCATCGGTAGGTAATCTAGATTACTTTCAGTTTCCTGAAATAATGCAATCGCTAAACAAAGCCCAAGAAATCATTTATTTTTACCAACTATTTTATTTTGTTTCGTAATTATCTGGTATCACATGAGTTTTTTATAAAAACACGCCATACAAATATACCTAATTGGCAAAACACTGTACCTATCTTATTATACATTTTATGTTTCATATTAAGTATCGCCGTCGGTTTCAGACATGTTCATTGAAAAGGGTTTGGAAGTTTTTGTTTATGTCTAGTTACCTACAGGGACACTGATGATTGCCGAAATATCTTTGATAGGGCATATGCATTAGCATTGTAATCTATTGTAAACCGCTGGTCGTCTTTAAATCTCACATCATACAGTACAGGGTACCTAACACTAGTTCATGCAATGCATTGCATCACATGCTGTACAGATTTTTCATCTTTGGCTGAATTTAAAAATAAGATTCTATAAACGAAGTTTCAAGTTTCTAGTTTTAATAAAATGCTGCCCGTACAAACTTTCACCCCCCTTTTCACCCCTTTAAAGGGCAAATTTTGATACTGAAAACAGTTTTCTTCCATTTTAATGCCTAGTTTATAATTTTCAAGGTTTTATCTCTCTTTAAAATAATTTTGTTCCCGATACAAACTTTCCACCCATATTAAATTTAAGATGGCTGACAAAGGAGTTGGTTCCTATCAAAAACATAAAGCTATGTACCTAACTAGACCCTGGAAAAGAATTGTTGCTTTTGTCCAGCGCGTCCACATTATTACGTAAAACTGCTTCACTATACAATCTGATTTATCTTACAACACTATCCCTCTCCTATATATACTATCCTACACTATATTTATGGGAGGAGATTGGTTAATTATAGGACGCGCCAAACGAAGTAGCTAGAATAGATAAATTAACAACTAAAACATCAATAGATATATTAGTTGCACCATATCATTAATCAATGTTAAAACTGTCACTTCCCCTAACAACCAAGGGCACCATTACGCTTGTTTCCCAGTATTACAATAGTTTAATTTGCTATTTCATAAAGAATCGTGGAGATATCTGTGATAATATTAATAATAGGTAGCTAGCTATATATATTGTAATATCAGGCGGAGGTCGCGCCACTAGGCCTATCTGACATTGATTCAAATTATCTCAGGTAGTAATTATTAGGAAACCTGACTTAAAAATAATTAAATGCTCTTATAGGTACTTAATTTGTCCGAGAAAAAAGTTTTATTTGACAATCATACTCCAGGACTTTAGTCCCCGGTAGATAAAAAGTCAATCCTGACACCTGAAGAAATAACCGTATTGACATGTACAGTCAAGTTCAGTAATATATACTTTTTTCTTTTTTTTCGTAGAGAAAACCTGCGATCCAGGTACCCGGACATCGGGGGATGGCTCGGTTATGTGGTATTTCTACCCAAAAACTCCACGGTGACCGCCATCTGCGCTTTTATGCGGGGAGCTCTAATAGGATCTCAATACTGAACGCACTAGAGCCCCCTCCTAGCTTAGCTTTGGTGATCCAGGCCACCACTGGGGCTGATATGCAAGTGCTGCGGCCCCCGCTACATTGAGCACTCGCAACCCCGATGACCCTAGTCGCCTTTTACGACAGGCGGGGGAGACCGTAACCTATTCGTGTCCGAGTCTACACTGGTGGTCTACACTAATATATACCTACACATTTTTGGACCTTAGTCGTTATTACGAAGGAATAGATTAATAATAAATAAATATTAGAGGACAATCTTACACAAATCGAACTAGCCCCACAGTAAGCTAAGGCTAAAAAGGCTTGTGTTATGGGTGCTAGACGACGATATATTTAATAGATATAAATACTTAAATACATAGAAAACATCCAAGACTCTGAAACAAATATTCATGCTCATCACACAAATATTTGTCCTGACCGGGATTCGAACCCAGGACTGTCAGCTTCTCAGGCAGGTGCACTACCCACTAGGCTAAACCGGTCGTCAAAAATATACCTACATATACAAATGAACTCTACTGTAGGTACACATGCATACCAGTATATTATTGTATCATGGTGGGTACGTGGTGGGTACTGTACTAACACAGTTTAGCTTAACTCGGACAGGTGGAAATAAATGCCGCCTTATCATAATGTAGCATAATAATCTGATGACTCCAAGTAGAATTAAAAAAACTATCCGTTTGTCTGGTTAGGTGCTGATTTCCCATTTACGTGTCCCAGTCATCGAGTATGTTTAGTTAACTAAGTATAGTGAGATTGCTTGGGACAAGACAACTTAAGCCATATCAACTAGGTTTGATAGAAACTATATAGAAGAATGGAAGACCACTGAAAACAGCATAAATTTTTCCAAAATTGGAAGCACTAAGTAAAAAAACTAAAACCGATTTGAAATCTGATTACAACTTATTATACAATGACTATTAGATCATTTTTGTGCGCCCTATTGCGATCAATTTGTGACAATTAAGACTTACTTAATGATTTAGTCATTGGAGCAGTTTAAGCTGTTAGAAATTAAAACAATACAGTTGAAATTGCATCGGCCGCAGTCACGTACAGGCAACACGCCGCGCTGTCACCCAGGCGGGATTTTTTTAACACTTTCGCTGCCAAACATTTCGTAGCGCTGCAGCATTTCCTCTACATACCGGGAAACGTGTCATCGGCTACGCGTCTACGAGCAGAGAACTCGCCAGGGGAGTTCTTTGTCACTGAAAGTATTAAAGAAAACCCGCAAGGGATACAGCCGAATTTGGGTGTTTTGAACTATTGTGATACTGTAATTTTGCAATGTATTTTATATCACTATGAAATTGAGACTTCTTATGTTATTAATCTTTTTAAGATTTGATAATTTTATTTATGAATTAAAAAAAAAGACTGTATGAATGATTCCTTTCCAACTATACTTCTAATGTCATACGGATCTATCACACGGACACAGCCTACGGCTTGTGGGCGGCGGACACGGAGCAACGTCATAGTCGCCTGGTTGGTAGCACGTAGCGCGGCGCGGCATGGCAGGGACTAAGGAAATGCTTAGTTATTTCAATGGAGCCTGGTGGCCTAGTCTGAGATATATTATGGCTACAATTTTATCCACGTAGTGACATCCACAGATGTGACAGTGGATACAAAAATGAGAATGGTCCATTTACGAGTAGATATGATTAGGTATGTTGATTGTGGATAGGTAGACATAAGTAGACAAAATCGATGCTAAAGGGATACAATTGGGGATCGAAGTTGATACGGGAGTATATGCGGACGAAGTCGCAGGCAAATACTATGAAGCTATTTAAAGCACTTTTCATAAATGAGTACCTGAGAGATTGAGATTTGCTCCGCAAGAGAGAATCAATTGCTTGCGCCCACAACCCCCACTTAGCATCGTAATCGTTAGAGCTGTTTCCGAGTTCCCCGAAAAAAAAAACAGGAGTTTTCGTTTAAATATATTGATAAATATACAAATAAATTAATTATTAATAATATATATTATTATAAACTACCTATACCTACTTAAAATTATATCCAAAGTTTTAATAAGGTTTAGAATAGAGTATTGTTTACACTCTGGATGTGGTATCATCAATTACGTGCATCCGCGCTTATCGCAGACCGCCGCACGACCGCAGAATCTGCAACAGATAGCTATAGAGCTGCAATACTACCCGCAGTCGATTTACGTCTGACGCTGTTACTTTATTTATGTTTAAATCTTAACCAATTTATCACCTACACCTAATTATTGTCCAGTTGTGGATCAGATACTTCTTCCACATCGATTCAACTGTGATATATCCTTGTCATGAAGTGTCTGACATTGCTGCTGGATAGGTGCAAACTGGTTAGTTAATATTAGTCTTTTGTCTGTTGAATATTGTAAGGAACAGAACACACAGTTAATTTACGATAGGTCGTCTGCCATAAATTAACTAGAGTAGAAAAAGAATCATACAAGAAAAAGGTGTTATTTTATATGTTAAAATCACTGTGTGCGTCTATGATAACTACGCTAGCGACGACGATCTAAATCCAAAAGTAAATCTGTAGCAAGGATTGTTGAAACAAAAGTATACCGCCTGGTTTGCGCAGTGAAAACTACGTGATATACTTATGGAAGGGGACGAAGGTGTTTGAGTCCAAAGTGCAGAGGGGTTTTCTGCAGGGCCCTTAATATTCTTAGATGGATCAGATTTTATTATCTGAGATCGCCGTAGAAATTGCTTTTATGATCTGGTAAGAACTGTTTATGGGATGTGATGTACATATTATACATCTAATAATAAGTATTCTATAAAACAATAACCATAAATAACTGTATACTTCTTAATGAAAGACTAATTATTTTCTTTTTTTTGCGGTAGCACAACTCTATGTAGTTCTCGGCTCTGCCTCTCTCTGAGGTCCGAGCGGTCCACTATAAATATTAGTGTCTCGGCCAGTCCTGCCATTGCCTCACCGTCAGCCGAGCCAAGGGGTCACATCCCCCATCAATTAAGCATTCGTGAAAGTATTGGAAGGTTAGATTTCAGTGAACTTGTGCTTTTTCATAGTTAACCCTTTTTATGTTACATTTTATTTCAAAAAGTGTCCTTGTGATTTCAGTTCGTCTGAAAATGAAGACCAGGACGTTGTTATTATGTATCGGTAAGTTCTTATTATTTCATAAATTTGGATAATTATATTTTATAGGTTTTCCGAAAAATTAAAAAAAATATATAATTCATTTTACAACATTTTTTAAAAGGAAGATTAAGTAATAAAAAACTGAAAACAGTTGAAATATGTAACATAGAATATAAGAAAAATCAACTTACTGTAATTGTTCCCGTAATTTTACATTAAGTACCCTTTTTTATTTCAAATCAAGTTACGATAGACATGTAATCTTAAATTATAGAGACATTACAGAGAGATAGTGTTTTTACGATAGGAATAAAACTTCAGTAGAGATATATGTCATGTGCGACTGACCCAATGGGCGCTACGAATGCGCACGCGTCGTTACGTAAGTAACGTGCTACGCCGTAGAGCCTCGCGTCAGATGCGCGACACTTATGCTCAATGAGCGTACACATCGTAGAATCAGTAATGTTGATCGAGTTATCAGAAAAACACTTCGCATTTTTTATACAGTTTGTTGTTTATAATCGCATTTGTCGTAATTTGGATTGCCTGAGTACAATTTTAACTTGCATTAGATTCACAAAAATAATAAAAGCAATAAGTTCGTAAAAAAGAACAATACAAAAACAGTAAAAAAAATACGTTATCAGTGTTTAAATTTACGTTTCTAATAAGTAGTTTACTTTTGCTGATCCCTTAATTTTTTTTAAAGGTCAGTAATTGATATAATACAACAACAATATGCTTTCTAAACTAGCATAACTAAATTCTACATAAGTATCAACTAATGTGTGAAACGAAACATACCCTCCTTTCCTTAAGTATACACACTAACCACAATGTAATAGAATCGGAACTATAGTTTGCACGCATTTCCTCCACTGATTACATAAAGTAATTACAACTGCATATTACACGCAATCCTAGTTATGTTATGACTGTTTCTGTAATGATTTTTTTGATTCGGGCGTCGCCAGTTGGTGATTGCAGTATTAATTTATGGTGGTATTATGATGCATTTTCTGGAGTTGTAACGGATTACTAAAGTTTGTTATTGTTGGGAAAATAAACAGTGCCGCGTATTAAACTGTTGTATTTATAACAATTACTTTTCAGTGCTATATTCATAAGTGCATGTAACATGCCTAAATTGAAGAATAAATGATTTCATTTCATTTTCAATTCAAATTCAATCTAGTTGCAACACACGTCCCACTACATAGGATAGAGCGTAGTAGGACGTGTACCCATACGGTCCATTAAAGAATAGGTACGAGTTATAGTTTGAATGTCCATTTTCTTGTCATCCAAGTTGAAATAGTGTATTTCAATCTGCTTTCTTCGTCTTATGTACCTGAGTACAAGTCCTTATTCCCTTCAGCTGCGGCGCTCGCGTCATCCGCGCCAGTGCCCGAGCCAGCGGCGCAGCACGTGGAGTACGACTACGAGTACGAAGCGGCGGCCCCAGCTCAGGCCCAGGCACAAACCCACACGGCGCAGGAGCCCCAAGAGTCCGCCAGCCACTACGACGCGTACATACAGGACGTGAAGGCGGCGGCTAGCGGCGGCGGCGGCGGTGGTGCTAAAAAAGGTACTATCCTTCGTCGCCGCGCAGGGGCAGACACAGGCACACACGGCGCAGGAGCCCCCGACGCGTACGTACAGGACGTGAAGGTGGCGGTGGTGGTGCTAAAAATGGTACTGCCTACTAGGCCTTCCTCGCTGCGCAGGGGCAGGCACAGGCACACACGGCGCAGGAGCCCCCGACGCGTACGTACAGGACGTGAAGGCGGCGGTGGTGGTGCTAAAAAAGGTACTGTCTACTAGTCCTTCCTCGCTGCGCAGGGGCAGGCACAGGCACACACGGCGCAGGAGCCCCCGACGCGTACGTACAGGACGTGAAGGTGGCGGTGGTGGTGCTAAAAATGGTACTGCCTACTAGGCCTTCCTCGCTGCGCAGGGGCAGGCACAGGCACACACGGCGCAGGAGCCCCCAACGCGTACGTACAGGACGTGAAGGTGGCGGTGGTGGTGCTAAAATGGTACTGCCTACTAGGCCTTCCTCGCTGCGCAGGGGCAGGCACAGGCACACACGGCGCAGGAGCCCCCGACGCGTACGTACAGGACGTGAAGGTGGCGGTGGTGGTGCTAAAAATGGTACTGCCTACTAGGCCTTCCTCGCTGCGCAGGGGCAGGCACAGGCACACACGGCGCAGGAGCCCCTGACGCGTACATATAGAACGTGAAGGCGGCGGTGGTGGTGCTAAAAAAGGTACTGTCTACTAGTCCTTCGTCGCTGCGCAGGGGCAGACACAGGCACACGCGGCGCAGGAGCCCCCGACGGGTACATGCAGGACGTGAAGGCGGCGGCGGTGGTGCTAAAAAAGGTACTGGCTACTAGTCCTTCGTCGCTGCGCAGGGGCAATCACAGGCACATACGGCGGCGGCGCAGGAGCCTCGGGAGTCCGCCAGCCACTACGACGCATATGTAAGTACATACAGTATACAGTACGTGAAGTTATAAAGTTTCTACACCTTTTCTGACTCTATTACGTTATTCCGGTCATGTATGGACGGTCCTCCTCTTTCAGCCGCTACGTCTTCGTATCGCAGAAATTGCCCCCCACGAATAACTTACATTGCTGCTTACTTGTTTTTACCTATATTTGATATATATCAAACACACATACACATATGGAGTATGATGTTACATATGTAACATCATACTCCATAGTATGTCAGGAATATGCGTTGGGAACATCCCATTCACTGTCACGAAACATACATCAAATAATTGATTCAGGTAAGTACCTTTAATCAACGAAGTGTGCACGCATCCGTAAAAACTAAATGTACTTATATTTTATGCAAACAGGAAAACTGACGGTCGATCATTCACGACGGACTCTGCATGCGTGGATCATGTAACAATAATAACAGGCGTGTCAGTAATACTCACGATTACTTCAAATTAAATGTTTTATTGGGTTACTGGTAATTACTCTTTGTAATTAGATAACCTGTATACCGTATTCATTTCATTCACCATATAAAAACAACTGACGGAGATTCGATTCTTCGATTAACATGATGATGGTTGTGTTATTCACTTAATTGGCTAAAGCCTAACATTAATCATTCGAGAGAGATGGAGTTCAAAATCTAAGACCATAGTTGAGGCTTTTCATTCGTCTACAATTTAATTGCTTCCGTTGTGACATGGGTAACATTCGTGTCACAAGGGAATCAACGTCAGGCGGCAGTCCCATTTCGCAAACATGAGTGCGAAAGGTAGTATAGGTATACACGTACGCAGTTGTTGTAGAGAATATTATATTGATTGTCGCATGCTATTCCTTATTTTCTTATTTGCGCAATTTCCTTGGCATTTGTCCTGAAAATGCTGTACGAAAATAATAACTTTGCAATGTCATTGTCAGTATGGTAATTGGCTATGGCTAAGTATTCAGATGTAAGCGACCAATTTTTAGGTTCGTATCTATAATTCGTCTCACTTCTGCACCGCGCCACTTATACGACCCGTGTCGTTGCCTGTTTAGCTAGTTCCTTTGGGGTGTACCTACATACTTCCTAAATATTGTACTCATCTGCAGGGTACAGTCAGGGCAGCGGTCTTCGAACGATAGCCGTCGGTTCCGCCAACCAGGCCAAGACCGCGCTGGGCAACCAGAACGCGGCCGGCCACCAAGCTGCCTACGTCGCCAAGAACACCCTGGCCCAGTCCGCCGCGCAAGCTAGTGCGACCGCTCAAGCTGCGCTTGCCGGCAAACAGGTCAGTTGGAAATGTTGGAATATCACTTGACATGTCATCAGAAACCGGCGAACGTCGCCAAGAACACCCTGGCCGTCGGTTCGAACACCTCCGTCGGTTCGAACACCGGTCAGGACGCGCTTGCCAGCAATATTTACCATGTTGATATCTGTGGAAACCCGAACGTGATGTGATTAGCTGTAAACTGCTACACCAACACCACAAGGATTTTTTATACTACGACTCCCACTAATTATAACTCAGTATTTATTATTAACATAAAGAAAATAAATGTAAGCTTCTCACTTGGCTCACCGCTTTAAAACTCACGCACGATGATGGACAAATCAATATCTATTATGCAGGTGATACTGTCAGGCCTGGAGCAGCAAGTCCGTGACGCCAAGGTGGCGCTGCAGGGTGAAGAGATGCAATTGCAGCAAGCCAAGCGCTCGGCGCAGGCGGCGGCCCAGGCGGCCCAGCAGGCTATGCATCAGGTCAGTTCACAATCGGTCCCATGCCGGTGATCTTACAGATCCCGGCGGTAATTCGCGCCGACATATCAATTCATAAAAAGTGAGCGCGGTATACGACGATAGTATCAGAGTGTTGAAGTCCTTTTTAAGATAAATACAAATCGAAAGGAAATCATGAATTATGATCAGAGTCTCGTTGTAGAGGGCATAAACTAAAAATTGCCTACTAGTTTGCAACATCTGCACTCCATTACATACATCGAACATGACACCTACTAGTTACCAAATTAGCTTTTTTGAATTTATGTTTCTAACTCTTGGTTTCTGTTGATAAGGAGACAGATTATGGATTGTTCCTTTTGCTATCAAGATCTTGTCTCAACTTTTTTTGCAAAGAAGTCATAACTAGGTATACTGGTTTGTTGGAATACTTTTTTACCTTACCGAAAAAGAGAGTAGAAGCTCATCTTTTGTTTTTCCACTTTGTAATTCAATGTCTAAACGCTTGAACTAACCGGGTGTGCGGTAAGGTAAACAACCCAGTGCTCGACATCTAAGTGCCCAATCGATGACGCCTAGTAATTACCTCTGTCATCATGACATTAAAAGATTGTATTGGTCAATGTGGAGCACATGGACATTACCTTAGTGTTACAAATATAATGTTATCTAAAATTACCTATCCGTACAGGAGGAAATGCGAATAAAGAAAAAAACAATTTGTCCGCATCTTCTTAAATTAATTATTAATCAATGTACTTACATACTAGTACTTTAACAAAATTACTAGCCTACCCGCTAGTTATTGTAAATACATTAACGGGTCATAGGTAGTACGTAATAGAACGATTTCTGTATCTTCGATCACTTACTGACCTACATATATATGAAATCTTTGCATAATTAAACAGAAAATATTTAGTACCTACAGTATGACAATGAACTTTTTGCCACAAATGCAAATGCAAGACCGCTAAGAAATAATGGAAAAAATACCAAAAAGTGCTGACTGAAACACTTGGGCAAAAAGTTAGTTGCGTAAAGCTAAAGACAAGCCAACGGCGAAACTGCTTTACGTAATATTGTTCAAATTGCTACAACGACAATTTTGTATTGGAAATTAAATGCTTTTATCGAAAACACATTGGCAAATTATGTTGCGTGTGATTCGAAAAAAATGGATTTAGAAATATTATTTTGTCATTTCAAGTTAAGGATTGCGTACCCATTTAACGTTTTCACCCTTAGTTATCATCATAGTTACCTTAGCTGTCATACACCTACAGCTATCACATCTTGTGATGGCACCAATGAGTATTTATATGTACCTACTTATATAAGTAATGGCATAGGAGACTTCTACGTGGAAGTAGGATATATTACCGTTTTAGTAAACATAGATATATTCATTTACTTATATAATCAATGTAATTTATATTTGCGCCACAGTGCTGTGTAAACTTGCAAATAATTGTAAAATCTACTCTTGCGCAGCCCCGCTTGGCACGTAGTGCATCATGTCACAACAACCGTTCCACATCGGTTGCTAAACGAAATTAAATGTTAAAATTAGTTTCGATCCATTGATTGGTACTTGCTGACGGATTATCAATTAGAAAATTTGAATGATGAACATTAAAACAGTTTTCTTTGCTCCGTTATAAGGTAAACGTCCCTATGCTCGACATCTTTAATGCCCAATAGATGACACCTATCGTTCACCTCTGTGACTATTGCATACTCATACTCTTTGTTGATAATATTGTTAAATATTACATGTCATATTGAACAAAATATAATATTGATAGTGCCATATATTGGGTCAGTGCCGATCACTGGGACATAATTATCTTATTACATTGACCTTAATAAAAACAAAGTTTACGTGTGATCACGACTCAATTAGTTAACCCATCGTCTACTGAGATCCTTAGGGCTCATTATAAAAGAATGCTATTGTTTATTTTTTTCGCCGTTGTTAAATGTAATTGTATCTAAATTATTTAGGGCTGGGCAGATGCATCAGAATTATTAATTTGAAATTGTGTTACATTAATTTTCGTTTAGTATATTGTATCATATTACAAAGTAGAGTCTTTCAAAAGGGTTTAGGGTTCCGTACCCGAAGGGTCCAAACGGAACCCTATTGCTGTCAGTTAGGCTTCCGTCCGTCCGTTCGTCTGTCACCCACACAGCCAAACCATTGGAGCTACAGTCTTAAATTTTCACAGTTTCTTGTTGACCCAAAGCCATACAAATTGTCAAAAAATATTTTTTAATGTTATTAAGGGGGGCTCCCATACAGCTAAAGGGGTGTGCGAAACAAAAATTGACCTACACCATCGAGTGGGGCATCGTCGTTTAGGGCTCATTTAGTAGATCTTATCTTTTGGTTTAAAAAATATTGAAAGAAAAATCTCCAACCAGTTTTTTACAATATTTCGTTCCAAGGATTTTTTTAACTTCCCATTGGCCTATGAGCTTGAAAGTTGGTGATAATGTGTATTATAACGTATATATTACCAACAAATACTGATAAGTCAGATTTTTATTTAAATTTCCTTATTTTTTCGAATAATACCAACTTAATTAGTCCGACACGCACTTGGCCGGTTTTTTATTGTTAGGCCTAGTTTCGTTGATTACATAAACTAGATGTGGGTCACGTTTTTAAAGTAGTTCAAGTTCAATAACTTTTAAGTTACTTGATTTGACCCATTGTGTTGTATGAAATCATATTTATTTCGAAAGTTATTCTCAGGTTGTTTTAACGGTTCAGTGCACTTAAATTGGTTTGATTATTGAATCGCGTATGCATTGCCCACTTTTAGTTTGTCTGTTAAAATAAACACACATTGTTTTACTTATTATAGATAGGCACCCAATATATTTAAGTGCAAGTACCTACATACACTGTACACACACACTTTGATCCATATTTACCGAAGTATCTCAAAATTCTCAAAATGAGCCGATAGATAGGGCGAGATGTGCCTTGGCCTTTAATTTGTAACTTTTTTTTGAACCTGACTGTGGCTTTATAGGCCGGGCCCAATAAAGCGATAGGAGTGCGCGGTGGAGAGTAGCCTGGTTTGGAACACTGGAATACTCTAAGAGTTTGCGTTCCAGTGAGATTGGTTGAGCGGTTCCAACCGAATCTGAGGTGTGAGTGGAATCGAGCTACTGGGAGCTTTGTCGCTGGTTCACTAAACCTAGCCTAGCTGAGAAGAGTCCAGCAAAAACTCAGCTAGGCCCGACCTGGGTAATTTGTATCTAATCGTGACTAAACGCATGAAGAACCGCATTGTACAAGACGATTTCGATACGTCACTAACACGTTCCAAAATGGGTCCGAGATCATCACATTGGAGAAGTGAGAAGTCATTAATTTGTTACATTAATCTATGTCGCACCAAACCATAACATCCTGCTGGTGGTCATTAAGGACCCTGAGTTGTGCTGTAAACTGGTTGTAAATATAAAGTACTCGTTAAAGTAATTTTATCTCTCATTATAATACCGCGTGAAACGAAATACTAGAAGTTCATTGCCACTTGAGTTACACACGTTAACCACTTCCTTATTTTCACTCTCCAAACTAAACTCTCCGGTTTGGATCCGTTGTCAAATCAATCATTATACCTAGTTTTAATGGTCACAAGTGAAAAATGTAGACCTCTATTTTTGTATTTTCTTTTTTCGGTGTTTTACATATGTTATCAATACAATATTTCAAATTAAACCGGTCAGATAGTTTAAATATCTGCCTCTTCTAATTTTTTGCCATTCCTACCAAAGCGTTAAGTATAATCAAGCTTCACATGTACCTACCTACGTAATGTAACATAATATTTGATGGTGTTAATAATAGGTACACGTAACAATCACAATATAAAATCATTTCTTGCAGGTATGTATAGTTATCTGACTGACTATTTGGCATTCAATTGAAATTCAAACTCATGTTATACTTAAGTTCTTGTTGTTCTGTTCTTGTTGTCATTTTGGCTAAACTCTATATAGGCTCTCACGCCCCACCGGCGTGTTAATTCACCCAACGCGGCTAACACCGTGGGGCAGTAACAACAACGTTACTAGGTGACAGCGTTGCCGCGCAAACGAGACTAACATCGTAACTAGACAACAGCTGGATATTAAGGTAACATTTTTTTTTAAATGCGGCACACTTAACATTTCATCTAATTTCCCAGGTGAACGTGATCCAAGCGGCGCTGAATGCTGCTCAGGCGACGTCCGAGAACGCGAACGAGGCGGCATCGCAGGCGGCAGGCGAGCTCGGCGCGCAGACCGCTATGGTCGGCGCGGCACGACAGCGGCTCGGCTCGCTGCAGGAGCAGCTTCACGGAGTCAGAATCGACTTCGAGGCCACGCAGGCTGCTGCTAGAAAGGCGCAGGTATGAACATACGGCATGTGAGTTCGGCGTACAGACCATTGTAGTCGGTGCAGCGAGACAGCGGGTCGGTGCAGCAGCTATACAGAGTCAAAATTCAACGACACGCAGGCTGTAGATAGGATGGCGAAGGTATGAACATTATCTTAGAAGGAACATAGACTAGCAAGGCCGGTATAGCGACTCTACAGCTCGGCACATACGCAGATTGCGAGTAGGAAAGACACAGGTACCTATAGAAATAGGGAATCTTAGTAAAGACGAAGCTAATGCATCTATTTATCAATAAAGCGCTGTTGTTATTTCCAAAAATATACTCAGTGGAATATTTTACGTTTATATGAAATTTAGTTTTCGGTTTGTACTGTAGGTATTGTATTTTGTTATCGTTGACTTATGAGTCAAAACTTGGCCAAGAGCGCCGAAATATAAACCAAAGCCGTCCTGTATATTTTGTATTTTTATCATTAAACGAGAAAGAGATCAATCAATTACCTAAATGGGTGTACTTTGGTATGCAGGAATCGAAGAAAGTGCCATTGCTGATATTCGAGGACATAACGATTGATATCACGCTTTAAATCAATGAAGAACGGAGTTAAAAAAAATCTTTTAAATATTTAATGGTTATTTATTGGAATAAAGACATAGTCAAAATCTAATTTCTTCTTTTTATTCATGTCCTAGTACCAAGTTTTTTAGTCCTTTCTTTCCGGTTCTCTTTAGGTAAACCACCAGCTTCAAAGTGAGAATATTGCAGTTCGTCACATGTTACCAGTATACTTTCAGTACTTTATTTTAGTCGCAAAGTTTATAGGCAGCCTCAAATAGCGATTTTCATGCGGTCTAAGCATAATCTGATTTAAACATCAGTTAATCCAACTTGAAACTAACTACAACGTTATAGCAAGTAACAAACCCCTATTTTTCCTCTAGGCGGCTGCCCAGCAGGCGCAGGCGAACGCGGCAGAGGCGGCGGCGAAGGCCGCGGCGGCCGGGCTCAGCGCCGGGCAGAAAGACGTCTCCCACGAAGGTACGAGCTACGAGGAATACCAGCTGCCGGCACAAGAGGCACCGCAGGAGTACTATATCAACGTCCCGAACTACCAGCACTAGTAGCTAAGGTTTAGTCCAGTCTGGGTATCGGTTTTTTACTTAGTTTGAATCATTGGAGTGTGATCATTATTCATTGAAATAGGTACGTCGTTGCAAAATGGCGGTTTCAGTATTACTTCCACAATTACATTATGAAAAAAATAGTAAGGTCACTGTGCCTATAAATAAATCTGCCATTTTTATTGAGTCCAATTTGGAAATGGCATCAATTGTCTCTTCGAGAAATTACCGCTAATGAAATTTTGTTTGTTCAATATCAATATAACAGAAAGTAAATTGGCAAAATAAGTGTACCTCTATACTCATAAAGTCTTACAACTTCATCCAATGATTCAAATAATTTAATGAACTGACTGAAAACCCAGACAAAAGTCATCAAGGTTAACATGAGAATAGGAAGCCATAATTTATATTAGACATACTTAGTCCTTGTTAACGTATTTTTAGTTAGGCGCATCTGTCCTTAACTTCAGTCAAGTTGTTACCAAGGAGTCCTATTCTGATTTTAACTAATTAGTAAACTGTAAATAATAATCATAGGTTTTTTGCTACCTAGTTGTTCAAGTTTGATTTTTTACGAAGCTTTTTATGTGATATATTTTTATACTTCATTTTTATAGCTTTTTATAAATCTTATTTATTTACAGTAGTTCCAAGTGAGTTTTTGAGTTATATAATGTGAATGACATACCTATGTACAATCTAATATAAAGTAAATAACAAAACTAATTTGACGCCAACGAACTTTGGAATAAAATAGTATAAGTAGAATAAGACGACTGGTTTAGCCTAGTGGGTAGTGCACCTGCCTGTGAAGCTGATGGTCCTGGGTTCGAATCCCGGTCAGGGCAAATATTTGTGTGATGAGCATGAATATTTGTTTCTGAGTCTTGGATGTTTTCTATGTATTTAAGTATTTATATCTATTAAATATATCGTCGTCTAGTACCCATAACACAAGCCTCCTTGAGCTTACTGTGGGGCTAGTTCGATTTGTGTAAGATTGTCCTCTAATATTTATTTATTTATTTATTTATTTAATAAGCAATGTCATCGCCTTAAACTGCTAATATAAACCAAACCACAACAACTTTGGGATACCGAATCCTATCGTCAATATCAAACAGGTTTCCAAAGACTGTAGTGTTGGTGTATGTGGAGTATCTATATCCATAAAAATCGTGCCGGAATATTTCACGACAGGGTTTTTATGAACTGTCTGTATCAGCGTCATAAGGTTAGTAGAAGTCAAATATATCGCAACACGTCTTTATTACCTACTGTAGAAGTAAGGATGTGTTACGATACATCAGTCTACATTATCTGCTACCAGTTACCAGCTATTAGGTATGATGATGATTGTACCTGTAACGCATATCTAGAATTGTCTACTCTCTGTCAAATGAGAACTAATTAAAGAGATAGGTAGATGCTCTGACTTTGCGGAATGTTGTAGTTTAGGTTTTTATTTGAATCGTTTAAAGCAATGTGTCTACGGTATCCCTTTTTGCTATAAATACGAGTGGCTAGATTAGAAAACGTAACCAGATTTGCGATATTGCAGCCATAAAGTGATATAGATTATATAGCATGATCAACTCTTGTAATACTTATACTATTTAAACCATTGAAACCAAAATTAAGTGCGATGTCCAACTCCCGAATGGTGCAAACAAATAATGTATTTAATGAATAAAATATTTTGTGATAATGTGTGATTTTTATAATTTGACTGTTTCTTATTCTGACTGTTACTTGACTCTTCTCGACTCTCACTCTGACTGCTCGACATCTCACTTGATTGTTACTTTTAATTTTACTATTGACTGACTAACCCTTGATGTTTGTGACTAACCCGTATCGAAGGAAAATGGTAAGTGTTTTTGGTATTTTAAGTATTAACTTATTCAGCGGGGCCAATTTTAAACCACCCCAAGCGGAAGTGCTCTAAATATACCTATTGAAGATAGGAAAATTTACGCAAAGGAAACGTTTGTTAATATTTTAAAAAGACATGTGTATTATCTGTGATTTTTGAAAATACGCTCGAGTTAAGTTCTAACTTCTAACACTTGTCCCATATTTATAACATTTGATTGGATGGTTTCCCTTTCATTAAATGTTAATGTTTGTTAGAAAGATTTGATCCTTATTATTGACATTATTGATAGATGTCATAAAAGTCAAGGGTGTTATTTTCTTGTAAGGGTGTTTTAGCCGCTTCGTTTTCCGATTGTGGCAAGCGTATATTCTCAAATATCTTTAAAACAGTTATTGATTCATTTTAATATTAAAATAATGTTTTCTTGGAGTAATTTTCTATTAGAGTATTTTCCCTCCAGGGGGTGTTTAAAATGTCCTACCTATACACACATATAGGTATACTAGCGTTTGCCCGCGACTTCGTCCGCGTAAACTTCCACTCCCTATTTCAACCCTTCGAGGGATGATTTTCGGGATAAGAAGTATCATTTATGTTAATCCAGACTATAAACTCGTTGTATACCAAGTTTTATCATAATCCATTCAGCCGTTTTTGCGTGATTGAGTAACAAACATGTAAACATCCAATCTTTTAATATTAATAAGAAGTAAGATATACTAGTACTGCAGTTTTGTGTTTCTATGTTAATTTTTTTCACTTCACTCGTATAGTAGTATTTTTATCTCACGGGCGCGGGTGAGCCATGGTTGTGTGTTGAGCTATATCTTGATGAGTTCACACTGTCTATGTGTTTCGTATGTGTCATCTACAACCATGACTAACCCGCGCTCGTCAGACAAAAGTACTTGTACTTCTGCTGACAGTGCTGACTGTATGGTCAACCAATTTAATCTCTGCACTACTCAGTACCTTGTCACTGTGACATGGTACGAAGTAGCATATAAATCAAATTGGTTGACTGTACAACCCTAGAAGAAACCAGTAGGTACCTATCATAGAGCGAGTGATAAAATAGAGATGCATAAGGATTTAGACAATGAAAAAATAAATGGCGGACTTAATGGCATTCTCTACCACAATCACAATTTATATAAACATCAATTATTATCGAAGAAACTAGAGAAAACCGACTCAGAATTTAAGAATGTTCCGTCGTTTTTACATAACCTAGGCAAGGTAGGTAGGTATTTTTAAAATTGGTAGTATTAGCTTGGCGCTAGAGACATAAAGTACTTAGGTACATTAATGACAAGTATTTATTTATTATTAATATGGGTACCGTTAGAGCGAGGACTGTCATAAAAATCTTCAGAAACTTGTTAAACAGTTTGAAAGGAGTGTTCAGGCATTAGGTACCTTGTTGATATGATGAAAGTGTTTCTTGTTCATCCGATTCGTACGACGAAATGATCCAAAACCTGTGGCGGTTGTTTAGGTTAAATTTGTTTCTCAATCGTGCTTTAACGAGAAATATTTGTTTAGGTTAGGCATACCATATCGGAGGTGAGGTTGATGGTGATCTTTGTGTCGTAAGCAGTATAAATAAATGCTTTAATATATACTATACTTTCCAGAAGTAGCAGAAGAACCAGCTGAAGACGATGAAGAAGAAGAAGACTGCGAGGAATAAATAATGTAATAATGTCGCCTATTAATTTAAATGCCATTTATTTGTTTTGTTATCATAGTTTATAACAATGTTAAGTATTTTTAAGTTTTTTTTAATGCTATATTTATCATAATAAACTTTCCGTCAAAATCCTTGGTTTATTTATTTACTTGTAGCAACGTACATCAAACCTCGTAAACGTTAAGCCTAGTGTCAAAAGCAAAATGAACGTTTCATGTGACGCAATACACAAACTATAAATATTATAAATTGTGCGAAGCGATTTGTGTGCAAAGTTACAAAACCCCAGACCTATTATTACTATAAAAAGTAACAAGTTATCATACACGTCATTACTAGATCCTAGATAACTTTGTAAAAAAAAATTGATTTGACATAATAGTAAATCATTTTCCACTGTCCGTGAAACGGTACGAAAGCGTAAAATTTGCCGTCAGTGACAAACTGTCAAATCAACACCCTTCAAAACGCGATCTATTTCGCGTAGCACATGATTGTAGCGTTATTTTAATAAAAATAATCATGTCAGTCGTAAAGAAGAAGAGACATGTGTCCAAGAAGAATAAGAAAGCGTGGCGGAAACACTGTGATATTCGCGATGTAGAGGACTTTCTGGAAGATCAGCGACTGGAGGAGAGATTGGGGTGAGGTTATGTTTACGTGTTTACAGCATGCAGTTTTTCTAGATATTTGATACACAAAGTAACCAGCAGCGTTCAACCAATATTTTTCATTATATCTGCTGTATCTACAGAATACCAAATGAGTTTCAAAAATGAGCCATGAATTATAGTTTTTCTTGGTGGATTGATATGTTCCAGTAATATGTCACTGTTATAATAATTTATTTCAGTAAATTTGAAGCTAAACCAGATGCTGAGTTGTTTGTGGTCGATACTGCTGGAGATGACATCAAAGTAAAGGAAGAAAGGCCCCTCACAGCTAAACTAATGAAAAGGGCTAAGCTTGCAGAGACTCCTAAGTGTTATGAAATTCTTCTGCCTTCCTCAAAGGTATATTATATGATAATTACCTCAAGCTTTTCATTATTGCCAACATATTTTGCAGAAGTTGGACAGAATTTATAAATTGACACACTAATCATTGATACCTGCTTAACCAGTAAAGTAAACTGGAATGACCATCAAAAAATACTATTAGTTTAGGTAGGGTTAGAATGGTAGGAGCCTCTTTAATTCCCACCATTATTACCATGGAACGGCTTGTTTATGTTTTTACACCCTGCATAATTTCTATAAAGTACTTGCAGTTTCAGTGGATAATCAGTTACAATCATTATATTTAAAATATTTATATTATTGTATATTTCCAGGTCCCTGATCCTAATGCAAAGCGTAACCATGTCAACCCAGCCGGCACAAAGCCAACTGCTCTTAGCAAAGTCAAGGAAAAACGTCGCATTGAGAAAGGTGTTTATGAAAAGAAGGCTGAATTGGCAAAGAAGAATAGAAAGATGGCATTGGACAAGAAAAGAAAACTAAAGAGGACCCGGCAAAACTTCAGTATTGATCTCTGGGGACAAGACTGTAAGTGAATAATATTTTTTCATTGTTTTTATTGTTTTACAGCTCTTGAAACAATAAAATTACCTAAACAGTAGGCTGGGAGACTGAGCTTGTACTCTACATTCTTGTTTTCCTGGGAAAATTTAATTTACACCCCTGGCCTATAAAACTGATTGAAATAGTTATAGCCATTTTTCAGAAGCACCCACCCAGCGGATCCGATTTACTAATAAATATACAAATATGGCTTGTAAGTATATTACGTAAAGAGTATTTTAGGATTATGTTCAGGAAATGGCATTAAGAATTAGTATTGTACTAGTAGTAGTGTTAATAGTCAAAATTGGACATAATAAAGCAAATCTACTAGTCTTCTCTCTTTCCCCTAAAACACATTTCTTTAGAAAAATGTTCTTAATGTCTGTAAATGTGTGACAATTAGTAATTATGTTTTTTTTCTCTTGTATAGTACCAGAAGCTAAAGGCATTCCATCAACTTTGGTGGATGACTTTGTGTCAACGGAAGCTCAGCTTCATAATGTTCTGCCTGATCGCAGACTACGGCCCAAACCTCCTTTAGCCAAGACTGTTGTCACCAGGAAGGCCATTGAGTTGCCACACCCAGGAGTCAGTTACAATCCTTCATTCAAGGTAACATATTTTTCTCTAGTATTCACATATCATGTAACTTGTATCCAGTAAATCAATTTTTAGTATTATAACAAAACTCAATACTGAAAAAGCAAAGCAAGAAAAAATATTTCTGTAAGGAAATATTGTACAATTTCTTTACGCACATAAGCCTATTTTAATTTATTCAACTCTATAATCTGGTGATTTTAACATGTTTGAGTCACATGAGAAGAGGGACCAGACCAGATAATGAAACAAACGTTTCAATAAGTTAATTATTGTGTGGACAATAAAGCAGTAATATTCCCGGGAATGAAACATCATTTTGTGGTAATACGTAATTAGGACCATTGCCTGATCCCTCTCCTGATGAGAGGAGGCCTGTGCCCATGAGTGGGGCGTATATAGGCTGTTGATGATGATGTAGGTAATATGCCAGTGAACCTCTTCCCCTTAGGGTGCTTTGTTGATTTTGCATTGCTGCTCATTTCTAAACACCATTTTCAGGAGCACCAAGAGTTGCTGCAACAGGTTGTGCAGCATGAGGAGAAGATCATCAAACGCGGGCGCCATTTGCACCGGGTCACCACTGGCATGTTCAGCAAGGTCACCCAGGAGGAGAAGGAAGTAAGTATTAATTAAATGGCTAGATGTCTATGTCTAGGATACATCTAAGCATAGACAGTGGATAAACCTGTGAACTCTAAGAATACTTGTGTGTATGTGTGTAAGAGCAAGCAAGAGAGAGGTGTAAACTGAAGATTCTTTCATGCACTCACAGATTGTAGTAATGAATCAAGGAGTCCAGGGTTAATTATAATCAAGTAATTTATTTGTGTAATAAACAGTTGTTTTTTAGTTTTGGATATTTCTATGCAGTTGTGAAAAATATAATAAATGATTGTCCCCAAAAATTTATTATATTGTTTACTTCTCATGCTCAAAAAGTGTTTCATATTAGGCCTATCAACACAAAATAAGTAATAGTACAAGTACAGAAGCTTCACTTCCTAACAAAAACGGCGTTTAGGCATAAATCACGTGCCAACTCTGTGCATTTCTGTGTATCGTATAATTTGTATTCATTCACACGCGGCACGTGTAGCGCTAGGGCTGTCACGCCAAAAAGACATTGATGAAGGCAAAAAATGTTCTAGCTCACCAGAGGTCGCTCGAGCGCGAACCCATATTAATTAAGTACCTACCTACGTGCCTACGTATGTCAGTGTCATTGTGAATAACGCCACAAATTAAACAACACTGCCACAATTCTCTAGGACATGCGTTTTATTAGGATATTCTTTTTAGGTTTCGTAACTACTTTTATAGAAAATTGATTTGATTTAGCATATATAGCCTTTGGCATTATTTCCGCCATTTTTACATTGTACTTTTGTGCAATACAGTTAAATTAATAAAATAAATAGTTCAAAAGATTACATTATCACCGGAAAACAGCGGCGGCGGAACTCGAGACGACATGCATGTGCTCGCTCTCGCGGTGACGGCCCTCGACTGACGAGCGGTCCCGGGGCGCGCGACCGTTAGGTATCTAAAGCTTCACGCACCACCCATTGCAAGCCCCCTGCTATCAAGTATTTTTTTAGTTACATTTAGCCCCTAGGGAAAATATGAATACATATTTGTGATTTACAAAACATTCTAATTTGACCAATCAAAATACTTCATAATATCAGAAAACACATCGACAGCCATTGAAGTTTGGTTTTTTTTTGGTACATACTTTGTGCAACTAATTTAACTATTAAAAACTTTAGGCTTTTTGTCCCTATTCCAATGTATCCGAGTCAAAACAGTTTAAAAAAAAAGATGCCGCCCTATTTTCCTTGTACTTTATTATTAATTGTGGGTGGATAATCTTGCTTATTTATTTTCTCGCAATCGAAGTGAAAAGGAGTGTATAACTCTGGTCTAAAAGCCATATTACCACTTGAAATATTTTAATAACT
The DNA here is from genome assembly GCA_963556455.1 of Epiblema foenella. NCBI lineage: Eukaryota > Metazoa > Arthropoda > Insecta > Lepidoptera > Tortricidae > Epiblema > Epiblema foenella. Next base: position 25,408,733 of record OY747096.1, on the reverse strand, counting down.
ATATCGTGGTAATATGGCTTATTTTATACCCTTGTCTTACAATCTACTATTTCTTTACTGGTCAGAATTATATTTAGGTTATCACATTATTATAAATACGGCTCAAGGGGTTTTGATACGATGCTGATAGGTCTACATCAATAGGAATTTGCATGAGTTGTCATGTTTGATTGAGAATAATAAAAGAAAATTATATTTTTCAGAACCAATGGCGCGAAGAGATGAAGTTAAACGAGCAACCACACAACCCAGCGGCCGATGACAGTGGTTCAGACTCGGAATACCGCGCCGTCAACCCACCCGTCCAGAATAAGAAGAAGGACCACAAGGCCAGGAGGAAACAGAAGGAGAGGCTCCTGGAGAAGGAGCGGATGAAGAGGGAGAAGATTGATAAGAAGAAAATCACTGATATTTACAAGTGAGTTTGACGATCTATGTCATGTCGATATTTTAAAAACAGGTATTCGACTCCGATTAATTACGGTGACGCAGACATGGGTAAAATTTAATAGACTTGGCTAAAAACCATCTCAATACAACACACATTCGATTTAAAAGAAACCATTCATTTAAAAGAATCCACTATATGCCAAAAATTTGGTCCTCACCCCCACCCGTTTGGGAGTTACGATGCCGTAGACACGCGCGGATAGACTTGGTAAACTTATAACACTTTGTTTGCTTCGGGGATTAGAAGCATCTTGGCGGACTGGAGTAGTGTAGATAATTTGGCAGTTCCGATTTATAACAGTGGTTTTAACACATATTGAAAGAAAGAAAACCATATTTGTGTGGACTGGGGGCTTGCCAGAATCTACAACTAGTGAGAATATCTATGCTCGTGGCAAATATTAGAGTCAATTTTTCTTAGATCTTTATAACTCTTCTTAGTCAGTAGGATAATTTGCGTAATTGTTCATACATTCATAACATGCCCTATATTTGACAGGCTACGCAAGCTCCAATCCAACATAAGCACGAATGAGCAATGTCACGAGAAGCTACGCGCACTGCGCGCGAGCAAGCGCGCCGAACGAGCTGAGACAGCTGCGCCCGCGCTCAATAAGAACAAACCTCCTCAGAAGCAGCCCGATTACGTCGACCCCTCTGACCTCAGCGGGAACCTCACTAGGCTCACCACTAACAGTAAGTAGCAAACTGCTCCACTAGGTCCCAAACTCTAGGAGACTGCTGGACCCGCTCTCAATAGAAATAGACCTTGCTGACCTCAGTGGGAACCTCACTAGGCTCACTGCTGACAGTAAGAATTGCTGCTTCGTAACCCTCCTAGGTTTTGCCCCTAGAGACAGCGAGCAAGCGCAATGACGGCGCGGACGCTTGGTGACGCCGACAGTTAACTTGGATAGCCTCTTAATTTAATTTGTTAATAACAGGGTTCGTTTAAAAAATAAATTAAGCATGTTATCGAGTATTCAGCTCTGTAAAAATTTGGATGGAATACGATGAAAGATAAAAACTCTTGAAAGAATTAATTTATTTTCTCACTTGCTCTTTCAAGGCCTATGCCATAAATCTATAGTGCAGTCATAATAAGCAATAATGTTTATCTGCGCTGTGCTGTGCCGATTTGTATTAAGTCCTTATCGGTTAAAAACGCTCATCTATTTAGGCGATTTTCTGATTGAATTGACAAGTATTTTGTCATTTTCTCAGTGTTACTATCTAGAACAGTACTATTGCGACCTAATGTCATAAATTTTAAATGTATTTTTTGGATTCATTTGGTCAATTGGTGACTTATTGAAGCAAATTTGCACCGTATCACCACGACATACTGTCTATTCCAGCGAACCTGCTCCGCGAGCGGTTCGAGTCGTTGCAGCACCGTGGTGCGCTGGCCGCCACCAAGCTCATGATGAAGAAGAAACGCAGAGTCAAGAGCTACTTCAAGCCCGGACACAAGGTCACTGAGCAGGACGTCGAGAGGTATATTAATAAGAAAGATAAGAAATAACCATTTGTTATGCTGGTAAAACTGTATTAAATGGTAGAGAAAAAAAAGTTGTTTTTATTATGTTTTTTGTTAAAGTTGTTATATTCTGTAGATCTCAAGACTCATTTATGAAATAATGTAAAAAACATTATCCCGTGACATACGGCTAGGCCTTACTCTCTTAGCTAGGATAGGCTAGGTCTTAGTTATACGATACATCTGGAGAGTAATATCGTCATCATCGTCGTCAATTAAAGCCCGACCAGAAATTTATGACCATTGTCAAGAGGGCGCTATTATTTTGATTTATATGGCAACAGATCAGAAATGTCAGTATTTTCAGATTTTTTGAATCTGACTGTCCATAAAAATGTGAGTCGAATCGAGTTTTGTCGCTGGTTCATTTAACCTAGCCTAGCTGAGAAGAGTCCAGCAAGAAACTGGTAAGTTATTACACATTTGGGTATACAAATTTGGGTTAACATAACTATACTAGCAGCGTTTTGCGGTGTTACCCGCGCATAAATGGTAGCCTATGTGTTAATCCAGGGTATAAGCTATCTCCATTTCAAATTTCAGCCACATCCGTCCAGCCGTTTTTGAGATTAAGAGGAACGTACATCCATCCATACACTGGCACAAACTTTCACGTTTATAATATGATTTTGATTTATGTATTGCTCTTCATAAGATTTAACTTAAAAACCATTACAATCGAACCATCTTTAGGAATGGACGACGAAAAAATTTGTTTGGGCTTCACCTTTTCCTGTATACCGTACTTGCGTTTCAAATTTCGGAATGGCGACAGGCAGAGTATTCTGCGGGGTCAAAACCCTCTGATAACGTTATCACCCCAACTGTTACATGATTTGCCGCTTACATTGTTCAGAGACGCTAGTTTTCGGTTTTAGGCCTAGTCAATTAACCTTTAATTACACTTATTAGCAACTTCTAACACTAGTTTCATTGCAACAGTCTTATGTTTGGCCGTGAAAATGTCAACCTCTTCTCTGCTTATTAGAGTCAGTACTATTCATAAAGGTAGTAGCAAAATGAAAAGCAAGATGTTTTATTTTATTTTATATATAAAATTTTCTATGTAAATCCTTAACACATTTTACAACTAAAACTAATCTACTTAGGAGTATTTTACAGTAAATCAAGTTGGCAGTATAACAATAGCTTAATTAGGCTAAAATAGGTAACTCAGCAGGATGTCAGGTTGCTCTCCCTAATATGGGGAAAACCCAAGTATTTCTGAATAAAAATAAAGTCTATAAATCATTGTTCAATAACACAACGTAATAAGTTAACTAGTTTTATACTAAGGCAACGTACCAATCACCATTTTCAACAATAATTTGGTTTCAAAACAATTATCATTGAAATCGATGATTAAAAAAATTGAGCCTGAAACTTCTATCTACAAAATCACAATATTTTACAACCATATTTATTTAGGGACGATGACATGGATATATACAAAATTCAGACTGCAGACCAATTGTTTTGTAACAAAAACTCATATTTAGGCATCCCCAAATATTTTGAAATGTCATTAATTAACAATATTGTGAGGTTGAATCAACCCCATCTAGCGGCGATCGTGTAAAGCGATCGTAATAGCTCCAATGCTCTCGTGTCGGCGGGCGTTTTGATTTCACCTTTGGGTGCAACCCTGGCTTCTGCGATTGGGCTGTCGACTATCGGAGCCTTTGTAGTCTTCTGTTCAATTGGGGTCGTTCTAACTAAAAACTTCTTGACACCTCTTCGACTAGCCGTCGTCGTTCTTGGAGCTTGTGTGGTTTCTGTGTAAATTTCTGTCGTCGTCTTTACATTTTCGGTAGTCGTTGTTGATGGGCTAGATAAAGAGTTGATGGCGCTAAGATCAAAGTTAATGCTTTTCCCTCTTCTCTCGAACTGCTTGGGTCTTATTTCTTCTAATGCGGCGATTTTATCGCTCCTTTTATAATTCCTGACTTCGACATCAGCAACCGTTGTAGGAAGTTCCTCGATGCCTTCTTCCTTCGCGATTTCGTCCATATCCTTCTGTGTTACAGCCATTAGAGCTTCGAGTAAGGCTTTCTTAGAAGCTTCCGCTGTCGTATTATGGTCATCGTCACACGTTTGCACCAATAAAAGTATCAACCTTCTCACTGTTTTCGATTTAGTCTTTTTCATCACGTTCATGAGTTTCTCTGTAGTTGTGGCGTTCATTCCTCCCATGATTTCTTTGGCCTTCTCCGCCACAGTGTCAGCGATGGTGGTTATGTCTTGTGCAGCTTCAGTAGAAGTAGGGTCTTTTATCAATTTTCCCACTCTCTCTTCTTTTAAATTTTTTGGTGTTGTGGATTCATATAATACTGATGACGAGTAGGCTTGTTCGTTAGTTTTTGTTTCAATTGCTGGTGTCGTTAGGGTGTTTTGAGCCCAAGCGTTAGTTTGTCTAGCCAGTTGTGACACCCCTTGTTCTTGTGGGCCCGACGGACTCAGTCCGTCATTCAATGTTATCGGGTCTATTACAGTGCTCTGCCAATACTCGAAGGTGGTGGGCAAGTTAAAATCTGACGTTTTATCGCTGCCTGGGGAAGTGAATACGCTGGAAACGGGCGTAGATGCTGATTCTTCTTCTTTTATTGTGGTACTCGGTTGAGCCGTAGTTTGTACTGTGGTCGTTGCTGTTTCTGATACAGTGGGTGCTTCCAATTCTTCCGAAGGCTTCTTGACGGTCGTTTTAGTTTCTTCTAAGTTTATTTGTTTACCTTGACGCAAATTATTCTGCGGTGTTACGAACGACTGACTGTGAGCTCTTTGTAATTCTTCTTCATTTTCTAATTCAATGCTAACGTCGCCTTCAGTAAAGTATACCGGCGTGGTTTCAGGAATACTTGTGGTTGTTTTTATCTTCTTGCTTTCGAAAGTATTCTCTGAATTGGTTATTGGTGATGATGTTGCATCGGAGACATCCACTCCCCAAGCAGAAGGTAGATTTGTCACCTCAACATACTCAGTCAATGGCTTGGCATTGGTTGGAAATACTTCTTTTCCGTATGGAGAATTGTTAGAGTTATTTTGGAATCCGCCAAGCCTTTGTCCAGAATAACTATCTTCAGTTGTTGTTACTGAATAATCAGTACTATTATTTGCCAAAGTATTTATGTTAGCTGCAACCGTGTTAGTGAAAGAGAAAGGAGTGGTGTTAAGGGCAATTGGACTAGAGGCAGTAGTGTAAGATGCTGATATTCTTCCGCAACATCTGAAGGGACTCCTTGGCGTCGTTGGCGCAATAGTAGTCGATATATATTCAGTGCTAATCGTATTGAGTATGGTTACTGCATCATCGGATGCTGTTGGATAGTCAGTGGCAATATTTAATGCTTTACCATCTCGTAGAGAAATAAATGGTGGTCTAATTTTATTATCGTCGGAGAATCCTAATATCTCCTCGTCATCCTCATTCACAGTCGTGGTTGGTTCAGTATTGTAAGATTCTTCAGTTGTGGATAGCATGTCGCCGAAAGATGGGTGAGTAGGGCGAATATCTGAGAGCACCTTTCTAAATTGAACAGGATCTTGCAAGTAAGCTGACAATGCATGTGTGAATACTTGAGCTAATTCCCTAATTTGAGGTGAGGTAGCTAGTGGATTCTGACTCTGCTGCACGGCTAAATCATCGGCTAATTCGTTGTATGTACCATTGGGGTCGAGTTTAATTTCTTCTAATAGTTCAGAGGTCTCTGTACCATGTCCAAATAGTTTGCTATATTTATTGATAGTGTGCTGGCTGAATAGCGCTGGTAAAGCATCTTCCATGGCTCCATAATCATCAAACGATGGTGTGCTGGCGTCGCTGGTCTCTTCAGGAGCTGCAGTAGTAGACAGGTTATCTAAAGCTGTTGCGTAGTAGATAGCTAGTGTGTGTAAAGTTTTGGGAGTAAGGGACGGTGGAACAAGAAGACCTGGTCTGTTTGGCAGGTCGCCGTAATATTTCTCAGTGAGTGTGGTTGGCACTGTTGGTTCAGTAGATTGGAATGTTTCCAAGTTCAGTTTCCTCATCAACCTTTCCCTTCGCTCCTTATATGACGGCTCGGTAGTTATCTGGTCGAAATTATTAGTCGAAAATGTATTAGATTTGTCGCTGGCAGTTTCACCATAGTACTGATTCCTCGTTGTTTGTGGAATTTTGGTTACAGATTCGAAATTGTTTTTAGTTTCAATGATCACCTTATTTTCCTCGTTCGGAGTAAACTGATCGCTTCTATCCGTAACTTGAGCAATATTTTCCGTCGTAATGGCCGCCAAAGTTTTGTTTCGTTCTCTATCAAGAAAATCTTTCAATGATGATATACCAGGACGAGTGTAAGGTTCGCGTCTATCGTTGAAAGTGTTGGCGTAACTCTTTGTGTATGGTAAAAGAGTTGGTCGTTTAGTGGTTATAGTTACTTCTTGGGTAACCTGATTTAAACTTTTATCTCTAAAATCGTACAATGTAGTTAGAGTTGGATTGCTCTTCGGTTTGCCAGCTTTGGGTGGAATATTGGGCGTGTAAACTGGATACGGTCGGTAATTTTTATTGTATGCATCTTGTAAGTATTGCCTGTTTTTGTTATTAGTGAATGATGCCGTCTCCGCTGCTACTTGCATTTCTTTAAGGCTGTTGTAGTCACCTGCGGACTTATCAGTTCTATACGTCGATGACTCCGTGTATGTAGGCAGTGTGGTCCTGGCGGGCGCGTTACCGAAATTATTAGCTATCAACTGGACGAGGTTTCTCCTTCTTTTATCGAAATTTGTTGTCGCTTCAGTCTTCAACGTTGGGTTAACTTCAGCGAAGAGAGCATGGAAGCTTCTAGATGTCGCTTTAGGGGTCTCAGTTTGTAATCTTTGTCTATGTCTTAGTAGTCTTTCCGTTGTGTTTGGAACATTGACCGACGACCTTCTAGACTCGGCTCTGGCGCTGTTGTCAGCAAGTTGCTGGTAGTCAATATTCTTGATAAGGCTTTGGGTGATCTTCTGGGACTTCTTTTGCTCGTTGGAGTAGTACTCGGCGCTGGACTCGTAGAGCGCAGGCGCGGACGCGCAGTCCACCTTGAACCACCAGTCACAGATGAGGTGCGACTGGCTGAAGATGGTGCCGTTCGGGCAGAGGAAGGATATCTTGCGGGACGTGTCACAGATGTGGAATACCTGTAATAAAAAAAAACAGTTGTGTTTAAGGTAGATCCAGGTGATATGATAATACTGTGTGATTTCAGATTTGTGCTGGTTTTTAGTATGCTGGATGTACCTGGCAGTCGGTCTCCAGGTCCGCGTAGTAGCCAGTCGGCACGTTCTTGCAGTTGAAACCGGTGTTCGGGATGGTCGGGTACGCCGGGAAGTCCACGCCCGCTTTGCCGATCACACCTGTAAATAACAAACGCACGTATTAGATGTAAAACTCCGAATAAAAATTATGAGTTATACATGATCAGAAAGTCAAAGTAGAGTTTGCAGATTGGAATGTAGGTAACAAAGGCCTCTGTGGATATTGTGTACTCGTAGTGCTTTGTTCCTGTCGTCATTAAGATCGTCGGGCCTAGAAGAATATGTGTATAGCAATACCTTGGTGTTCCACTAAATCTAAGTCGGGCTGCGAGTCCGCCGGGATGAGCCGTTTGACCAGAGTCCGGCCCTCGCGGTGCTCGAAGCCGGCGGCGCCCATCACCTGCGCCAGTGCAGTTAGCGTTTCCGCGCTCGGGGCTGCTGATGGTAGTAGCTCAGCTCGCGCCGTGTCCTGATTGGATAAGAGCATGATCATACGTATTATCGCGAACAAGGATTTTTGAACCACTTGCCAATCTTCGCAACTTGGACGTGTAGCGCAAATCGGGACTGACATGTCATCGGAAAAATCCCGGTTGAAATGAAATGAAATGAAATCATTTATTCTTCAATTTAGGCATGTTACATGCACTTATGAATGTCAAAAAACTACCACCGGTTCATAAAATAAACCTCTGCCTCGAGAAGAACCGGCGTAAGAAACTCGGCGAGGTGTCATTTTTTCAAAACAATATACTATGTATATAAAATAACAGTAAAAATAGTACAAAATTCAAATGCTACCTACAGTATCAACATACATACATATTTTTTAATACTAAGGACAAAATATTTCTGTGTTAGATTACTTGTGCGGGACGCTATCACTGCCAAACATCCCTATCCATGATGTAATCGTTTATCTTATAATATGCTTTTGAAATAAGTGTCTGTTTCACAACAGATTTAAATTTAGAATCCGTAAGTTCAGTAATGTGTCTTGGAATTTTATTGTAGAATTTTATACAATTTCCCAAGAACGACTTTTTCGCCTTCACTAGGCTATAAAAAGTTATTTTGAGTTTCCCAGTGTTTCTTGTAGTTATTAACTTTTCAGTATTCGTTGGGAAATTGTATAAATTCTTCCTAACATACATGATTATTTCAAATATGTACAGCGACGGCAGGGTTAAGATATCTATTTCCTTAAAGATTTCTCTCAATGACTCACGCGACCCCAAGTTATAAATTGCTCGTATAGCCCTTTTCTGTAATATAAATACAGTTTCGATATCTGCAGCCGATCCCCATAAGATAAGACCGTAACTAATTATACTATTAAAATAAGCGAAGTAAACTAAGCGAGCCGTTGCCACATTGGTAAGCTGCCTTATTCTCCTGACTGCAAAAGCAGCAGAGCTCAACCTACTTCCTATAGCGGTTATGTGGGAACCCCACTGCAATTTTGAGTCCAGTGTAATACCTAAGAATACAGTTGTCTTAACAAATTCTAAAGTCTCACCGTTAAGTTTTATATTTGAATCTATATTGATATTTGAAGATGAGTTTGCTAGTGAGAATTTTATACATTTCGTTTTTTTCGGATTCAACACTAAGTTATTGGCAGCAAACCAGTCAGATATCATGGAGAGGGTATTATTTGGTTCAACGAGTTCAGTATCTTTCCTATTAACCTTGAACAGTAATGATGTGTCATCTGCGAACATTACAATGCCCGATCTTTGACTTACCATATATGGTAAATCATTTACATAAACAAGGAATAGGAACGGGCCTAGAATAGATCCCTGAGGTACTCCCATCTCTACCACTGTATCTGATGAAATAGCTCCATTTATCGCTACCCTTTGATTTCTTTGTGTTAGGTATGATTTAATGAGATCTAATGCATGTCCTCTAATGCCATAATATTTCAGCTTACAAATTAAAGTACCATGGTCTACACAATCAAAAGCCTTGGAAAGGTCACAGAAGACTCCAATGGCGTCCTGTGTCTCTTCCCAAGACTGCAAAATGAATTTTATCAAACTTGCACCAGCATCAGTAGTCGATCTACCTTTCGTGAAGCCGAACTGCTGTGCGTGCAAAATATTGTGTAAATTAAAGTGAGAAATCAATTGCGTCAGCATTATTTTTTCGAATATTTTGTTAAACGCAGGCAGGATAGAAACTGGACGATAATCAGAAGGATTATCTTTATGGCCAGATTTAAAAATAGGAACTACTTTACTACATTTCATTAAATCTGGAAATATGCCATTGTCTACACAAGTATTAAAAATGAGAGCTAAAGTGGGTGCAACGACCTCCAGAATAGATTCCAGTACCTTGACCGACACGCCCCATAAGTCTTCTGTGCTCTTTATTTTTATCATTTTAAAAGACTTTAGTACATCCAGAGGAGAAACATGATGAAAATTAAAAATACATAAATTATCTAGCTTTACATTCTCACTCAAAAGGGATTCAGCTATTGTGGAAGACGATGCCAAACTGCTTGTAGTAATTATAGGAATTTTGGAAAAGAAATTATTAAATTCATTTGCTACTTTTACTGCGTCAGTTATTAAATTATCTTCTATTTTCAATGAAATTGTGGACTCTCTATTTTTACTTTGCCCAGTCTCTGTATTTATTATTTTCCAGACTGTCTTGCCCTTATTGTCTGAGGATTTTATTATGTTATTTAAGTGCACAGCTTTTGCTTTTGTACACACTATTTTAAATAATTTGGAATAATCCCTAACATATTGATGGAAGCGTTCGTCAGTGGTGCAAGACCTCCTTTCATACAGTTGATATAAGTTATCCCTGCTTTTCCGGATTCCGGTAGTTGCCCACTCATTAAATCTCATTTTATTATTAATCTTAATGCGTTTTTTACTACAAGTTGCATCAAATTCTTTACAGACTGTATTCAGAAGCATTTTGAACTGATCATTCGGATCAATTGACTCTACCTGGGTGTTTGGCATAGCGCCTAGCAGATTTGACTTTAATATTTCTAGTCTACTTCTATTCAGTGGTCTTATTTCTATAACGCGATCTGGATGTTTTAATTCGCAAGGCAGCCTGACCATCTGAGCTTTATGATCCGAACGAACTCCATTCACTATGCTTCTGTCCAGATGAGGACAGTTTAACCAAATATTATCTATACATGTGGCAGAGGTCGGAGTCACCCTTGTAGGCACTTCATACAGGTAATCTAAATTGAATGATTTGAATAGTGTAATGTACTTATCTTTTTCAACCGATTGCGATAAAATATCAATATTGAAGTCGCCACATACAACAACTGGTTTTTTACTACTTGTTGCTTTACTAAGTACATCCTCCATAATTTTTATAAACGATGTTAAGTCACCTGATGGTGGTCTATAAATGCAAAGTATCAGATACTGATCAGTCTTTGCACAAGCAATCTCACAAACACGATCAACAGAACAGCCTGAGAGGTCTTTACGTTCTTTATAAGTTAATCCATTTTTCACTAAAATAATAGATCGCTACTATACATTACATAAACAGTTACCAAATTCCAAATTTCAGTTCTACCAAAAGTTATCGTGGTGTTTTATCAACTGTCATGTTTATGGGGCCTAGCATTGCATGATATTAATAGTATCCTTAACCTTTTCAGCGCTCTGTCGAATACAAACGCTGTCACTCACACGCCATGTTATGGGAATGTCAAACGTGAAGTTGAACCATATAGAAATGGATATAGGTTGATATCGCACAGCACGCCGTGACGGGTAAGTATATCCGTCGTCGGAGTTGAAGTTGAGAAGAGACCTATGCCCAGCGATGGCATGTATATGTTGATGATGATGATGATCTGATGACTCTCCTTTATCATGGCGTATTACAGGATTAATGAATATAGCATCGCAATAAAATATGTTATACATATAGCATGCTTCTAGCTCAAGAAGTGATATTTTTGAGGATTTAGGCTGTAGGTGTTTTGGAAATATCTTATACTAGCGACCCGCCCCGGCTTCGCACGGGTCCACTATTTAATGGATGTTATTATACATATAAACCTTCCTCTTCAATCACTCTATCTGTTAAAAGAAACCGCATCAAAATCCGTTGCGTAGTTTTAAAGATTTAAGCATACATAGGGATATAGGGACAGAGAAAAGGAATTTGTTTTATACTATGTAGTGATTCCTTGTAATTTTAAGTAGTAGGTACTGTGTTGTTATACAAACGCCTTAAGGGAGGCGTACAGCGACATCTACCAGAAGACTCATGCTTCATTAACGGCACTAACGTCTCAAATCATATTGAGCTGTACGCCTCCCTTAAGGCGTTTGTATAAAAATATAGTTTACGTTAGCAGCGGTACTGCTTAATACGAAGGAACGGTTGATGAATTTGGGACTGTGTGGCGATTGCACCTATAGCTCAGTTGGCTAGAGCGACTGGCCGCGAGTGCCGGGAGGTCGCAGGTTCGAATCCTGCTCGGTGCCTAAATTTTTCAATTTTTCCTTTATTCTAAATTTTAGTAGGTACTGCATTAGAATAGCGTAGATACCTTTCTACGTTGCGGTCGTCGTGCCCCATCGCAGGTGCTGGATGCTGAAAAAACACGAACAAGGTCAGAAACAGAGATTATAAATATAAATAGCTCACCCTGTAGGTATGTACCTACATTTTTCTGTTGTATGCATTGCAATTGCCGCGATTGGGAAGTAGCGCATCTACTTTACTTCCCAACCGCGGCACCTATTATCTGACAGGTAGTACGTACGTACCTACTTATTGACGCAAAGAAGGTTCAGTAGGTAAGTATATCTCAAAGCCAATGTTTGATAAAAAAAAAACCCGAATACCGATTATTTCTGCGGCCGCTCTACCCTAGGCCGACCCTACTCGTAGGCCATATAAAATATGAGTTGATACCGTCAATTCGCAATTAACTAAACTCATCAAATCTATCTCTGCCCAGTTTTCACAACACATGAGTCACCTGTCGCACAGTCTAACCGAAGTCTAGGAATGTAGACAATACCTTAATAAATTACACTATCCATTGACAACATTAACCGACAGACAGACCAAGAACAAAGGAGCAGGCGTGACGGACTCGGCGAAAGTACAGTCACGATATGTGCAGAACATCCAGGATGGCACAAACAGGTACTTTTTTGCACTTTCAAATCACGACTGGTTATATATATGTATTACAGTTTACATAACTAGTGTCCTTACGGAGATGTTATTGTTTCCTGGCCATTTGTCGTTTTGTGGTTTCCCCAATACCTACTATTGAGAGGCTAATCTAAAGAGCATCGTTTGTGCGTATCGTATCTTCGAACATAGGTATATAACTATATTCCTCGTTGCTCTAGGAGTCGAACAATTAGTTTGCTTTTTCTACCTTTAAATAATTTCAAAGATCTAATTAAAGCCGTCGGCAACGATACCTGTATTACAATATTTCTACATGTCCAGCATGCGTTTACTTCCGTCATAAAAATTAATTATTCATTTCCCTATCACTTTGGTACTTACTGGCTTTGGTGGTAATGAAGAAGTACTGTAGGTCTAGTGCTTAAGGTCTAGTCTAGGGTACAATTCCAAAGGCATGAGGAATATATGCTCACATTTTATGTGATGAGGATTGCCTCGCCTCGCATTGCACAGTATTTCTTCACGCATCGTGTCACCAATCCAAGAATATTCGATTATAGCATCACAGGAATAGGGATCCAGGTACTGCAACTTTACCTACATGCTTTCACTGTCGTCCTATCGTAATCAAATATATTAAAGTGAGCTGTAAATTAGTACCTAATCTAGTAACTGTACAGTCATAGCACTAGCCTGAATGTGCCTTAGCATGTCCAATAGACATATTAATAGTATAATAAGCTATAGCTACTTCCACGTGCTAAGGCACGACAATAGGAAGTGGGTCAGGATATAGCTTTCGTCGCGTGCGCATGCGAACTGAATCCGCTGCTAAATTGCTCCCACAGTCTGTATCGGCACGGCAGCGACATGCTCGCTTTCCGGACGTGGCATTGACATTTATTTGCAGAACACAATAAGTAAACTCGTAATGTACATTTTGATTCTACTTACTTACTGCAAAAGAAAAAGAAAAATCAAATAGGATACTATCATTCCGCGGGCATCAGTAGCCGGCCGGTATTCAAATATGTACCTACCTACTCAATTTTCACCGGCCTGCCTACTAGAAAATAACCGAGACCTTTTCGCCAGTGGTCCTCACCTATGCGAACCAGTGGCGAAAAGCGTTGTTTGCAAGTGTGATGCCTATTCGTTTAGCACGCCCTAAATAAGAGACAGATGTAATGTTTTCGGGAAAACAGAATTCCTAAAAAGCCAAAGTGTCATGTCGTGGGTGGCTACGGGTTTGTAAAATAAATGTTACTAAGTCGTCATCTCCCGGTGACGTGTTTTTTTCGCCGGGAGAGGACGGGACAAACGCTGTTCGGATTGCGTTATATTTTAAACTAAATATTTATGCCGATTTATGATATGTATTGATTACGTGAGTCATTTTGAACTTCGTCAATCTAAGATCAAGATCAACTTGCTGACAAAAGGATACGCTCGACGCACTTGTCATATCGGTACCAATGCCACTGACAGGGTCGCGGCCCCACGCTTTCCTGACAAACGTCAATTCAAAGCCTTAGAAAGTGGCAGGTTATTGTGCGTATTCATTATTTGACGATTAGAATCTCTGCTACGCATAGATTATTGTGCGAGCTGAGCTGTGAACATGATTAGTATTTGTTGGGAGAAAGTTAGGATCGGGCCGAATGCGATCGACTAAGGTGATTGTAGGACTACAATGGTACAACTGGCTGAATGACATCGTTGGCAAACAAAACACCCGATACGAGTAGTTATGTACTTATTTAAGTCGCATAAGTGGTTACCTCATATCATATCCACTTCAAAATGTATATTTTGATGAACATTCGTTGCTATGTCGAAATCTCATCAAAAATGCGCATTTAGTTTTTAGTAATTTAGTTAAAAAATAGTAGATTGTACACCGGGGGGTAAATCACTGTTTTATGTCACGGGCGCGATATTGAATCCTGAATGTAACGAAGGACTCCAGATTTTATTCCCGAGCGTAGCAAGGGTGCTATGAGTTCTAAGTTAAGAATTAAGACTGAGTCCTGCGGACAGATTATACTCTATCTTTCTCACCTCTTGCGAGACAATAAAAAGAAATCCAAGGTAAAGAGATTGATATCGATTCACGCGATAATTAAAGAATTATCCTTGAAAAACCACCATACAAAATCACCTATAGATGGCGCTGTACCCATGGTGTTCAATTTCTACACCATGTTGTTAAGATTTACATTAATTAATTGTGTCGGGACGGGTACATATCTGTGTACGGAACTCCCGGTGCGCGATTCGGACTCGCACTTGACCGGTTTTTTTAATTTGTTCCATTCAGCTTGTGGTGGCCAAGCATGAATAAAAACACTTTCTTAAACATGCAATGAAGTATTATTGTCGTTATGTTCGTTATACGTTATGTACGACAGGCTGCGAAGTATCATATTTCGGGTGGTATTCGAGTGTCGGCAATTTTGTATGAAATTCCATTACGGGTCAATGGAATTTCATACAAAATTGCCGACAAAGTGATCGTCTTTTGTTTCCGGGGCGCGGCTGCTGGCCCCCGGCCCGTGGGCGCCGGCCGCCTGCTGCTGCAGCGCGTGTTTTTATTACTGAATCCTAAGAATTTAATTTCAGGTTTTCTTATATTTCATTTGAGAAAAGCACTATACAAGCCTCGGCGCGAAGAGGGATTATTGGCCTCGTACCTCTGGAAGGCCTCGTTAAAACGCGGCCGTCTATAAATACTCGGCTGGCAATCCCCTATTTTGCGGCATCTGCAGTAATGTACTATATATATGCTTAGTAAGAAAATAGTTGACATAGTCAAAACTCGTAGGTACTGTACAACAACACGGATAATATTCGTACCTAAATAGGTAACTAATGCATGCTATGCCTGAGACTTAAAATGCCACATAGTTAGGGAATATTTTTATATGCACTAATTACTAAGCGCCATCCACGCGCCATCTCTTCACTAAAATGAGACTCGCCTACGCCCACTGTGTTTTCTCTTAAGTACCTACTTATAATGTTCATTCATGAAATGATTAAGTCAGATTTATTTTAGCCATGGTATTCACCAATGAATCTCTTACCGATTATGCTAATAATAAAATGTATTTTTTATTGTCCAACATGTTTCATGTCAAATGCATACTACAATACTTATTATATAAACGGTTATCCCATGTTCGAAGAGTAGAAAGCGATGAATCAATGTATATCCAAATCTTACAGGTACTTATTAATCATTAGCTTTACAAACATAAAACATGTATTGATTATCCTCCCAGTTTAATGTCACTGACTATTGTTAAGTGTGTTACCTCTACCCAGTCGTTTGTTATGTTGCCAACTTGACAGTAATTGTTTGTTTTTACTACCTCCTACTGTCATGCTCATGAAGTTTAAGTATTGTCATAAATTGATTTTTCACACCATCTGCTCGACAATGGCTAATTATATAACATGCAAACCTTACCGAAAGCAAATCATTATAGCCCTCGGCTTGAGCCGGGTTGTAACATTGTACTGAGTTTCATTATAACCCGTAAGGTAATAACGTAATTTCACTTTTCATAGTTCTTATTGTTATATCTTTAAAGTCTAATTTCGTGAAGTTTGCATGGCGGCGGGAACGCGCACGGCCGTCTCATCCAAAACAAAACACGACGACGAAGCTGGCAGCCGGCGTACCGCGCTTGTTTCTAATTATTACTGAAATCCTTGAAATTTAATTTGTAGCTTTCTTATAATTTTAAACTTCATTGTATTTTTTGAGAAATGGCCTGGGCCGGAACAGGGATGACCTTCCTTCCTTCTCGGCCTTTGCAGTATTGTGCCTACTATTAAATATCTAAAACAAAAGTCGCGAGTGCTACAAGACGCTGCATTATACGGAGTAAAACTACAGATTCTACAAAAATAGAAGATACAATTCTAATAATAACATGGCGAGTCACGATAATGATTGGGCTTTGGCGGACTGATTGATTCTGTTTCTAGTTAGTTTTGGTGTTTCTTTGTTGTCTCGTAAGAGGTGAGAAAAGTAGAGTATACTCCTCGGGGATAAAACTGTTAGTCTTGGGCGCGCTTAACTCCCTTATTAGCTTATTACACTCAGGACTCAGTCTTAATTGCCTCGCTTCGCTCGGGAATTAACTCATTACAATCTCGCTACACTCGGGAGTAAAATCTAGAGTCCGATCGTTACGTTCAGGATTCAATATCGTGCCCGTGACGTAAAACAGTGCTTTATCACCTTGGTACAATCTACCATTAATGTGAAAATATGACATCTTTTAGTAGGTTCAGTCACCAGCAACAAATTTCTGCCACTCCAAGGCATAAATATCTGGCACGACACGCCTCTTTTTCTAGGTCTGTTAGGACGTCTCAGATATTTTAGGGCCGACAACGCGCATATGACACCCCTGAAGTTGCAAGCGTCCATAGGCTGCGGTGACCGCTTACCATCAGGCGAGCTGTTTGCCGTAAATGGTATAATAAAATATATTTCTGCGCACTTTGTTTTGTGCTGGTGACAGTACTTATAGAACCATGTTAGGAAAACAATAGTAACATGTAATCTTTTAAAAATTAAAAGCCGGTAGTAAATATCAACTTACATTTTGAACATTATCCTACAAGAATATTTCAAGTCATTTATAATGAGTAGGGATATTATGACAGACTAGGTGAGTGAGTGTTTAAAGTTGCGTCTCTCTCTATTGTTCTATGAGGCCATTAGCTTCCTCATTGCATCAAGAATTGAAACCTGCAATTACGTGTTAAAACGTTTTGATTTATCTGTTCAGCACATAGGCGTTTATTAGCATACTAGCTTTTGCCCGCGACTTCGTCCGCCTGGAAGTCGTTTATATCGTTAGGGGATAATTTCTGGGATAAAAACTATCCCATGTCCTTCCTCGGGATACAAGCCATCTCCTTGCCAAATTTAATCTAAATCCGTTTCAGCGGTTTATACGTGGATAGGTAACAGACACGCAATTAATGGTTATTAAAATAATTTAATCTCTCATTTCAAACAGTTACTATGGTTTGAGGAAACCCCCTTTCATCCCCAATCTGTATAATTTTTATAACCTGACCGGAGATTTTTCGACAAATTAGTAAAGTTTGCATCAAAATCCATTCAGCCGTTTTCACGTGATGCGCGTTCAAATAAACACACAAACAGATAAACGGACAAAAAATCTAAATACAGTTGGAACGTGTTCTGTTATCGATTCTGAGTATCCTCAGCCAACTTTTTTTCGAATATTTTCCATGTACAGACATGCGGCCCTCTTCAGCTTTATTAAATGTATATAGATTCAACTCACAACCAAGATAAATAAACAATGCAAAGCCAAGCAAAATGCTTCAGGGCTTTCAAGCCGCACGTTAACTGATGAAATGGTGTTGGTACGGCGAGTTACACTTAGAGCGTAGTCTAACGTCGCTAAAGTTAAAAAGTATATACCTATGTGTTTTAAAAAATGGTAATGTAAAACCTAAAATGTGTTAATTCACCACTTAACTTGTTAATTTTATGTCCTATTAAATTATCATTAAACGAGCCATCTAATATATTTATTTATTTATTTCGTGTATCTCGGAAACGGCTTTAACAATTTCTAATTTTGCTATGGGAGGGTTTTCGGGGACGACCAATCGTACTAGTTAAGTCATGTCATAATCATAAAAATAGTAATAAATATCGTTTTACTATAGAATAAATCTTTTCAGTGTCCATAGCATATAATCATATACGTATCCGATCCCATTTAGATAAAGATCAAATAACACGGTATAACATACGTCCCTAGGAATAATCTAACCATAATAAATGAATCGGACAGCGCGAAGGCGAAAGTTACAGGGTTCTCATTAATTTTGACAACGCTTTTGTCTCGATGATGCCTTATTGACATTCTATTACGTGCTGATCGCCTTTTGTTTTATTTAGATCATCTTGATATTTGGACATGCTAGGCCTATCATCGATTTTTGGCTACGAGAATATTGATTGATCATTGTTCGTGGTATCCTAAAGTACCTAGTTATGAATGTGTAAGCGACTTGAATGATAGAGTAACAGGTACCTCTGGGTTGATTTGTTAGGTATGGAATATACGTTTAAAATGACATGGTTTATATCACGTTCATGTTATCTAACAATAATATAATATCTAGATACTAATAGTTAACTATATCATATCCCTATTATATAATTATGTCAATAATAATTTACCTATTTGTTAAGTATGAACATGAAATGTTTATGACAATACCGAATATGAACATGATATGAAACATGAGCGTAATTTATGCGATATCACACCGAATGGTATATGGTAGGTACCTATTTCGTTTGACTTAAGTACCTATGACTTAAGTACCTATACTAAATTTCGATTGCTTTATTAAAAAGGATTCAATTAGATATAAAAAATACAATAAAAATAATCAATTGAAACTAGACCTAAAAATAAAACAGAATTAAAATTAAATATAAGTACGTAAATTAATAATAAACTAAAATATACTTAAGTATCTAGAAAATTGGGCTGTATTGCAATACCAATGCGTTGAGCGAGAAAGCTGCCAGCTCTTCACCAGATGAGTCAGTCAAAGAGGTTGAAAAGGAAGTGAGCACTGGGACCTCATGGGCCAAGGGTCTCGACGCCAAAGGGCAAAAAATGTATTCTACCCCTGTATTTGTGGCTCTTTAGATTTTCCGGCACATCTTTTCCCGGGCAAGCAATTGATTGACCAATTTCGATTGAACAATCATATCATTATGATTGGTACCTAGTTGGGTTTATAGTTCGTACGTTTATTAGGTACATACTGTTTTATGATTCAGTCGTGGTTACATCCATTATTACTTAATACCGTTCTAAGGTGACTTCATAGATAGTGGACGCGACTTTACCGATAAATTTATAAGTAATTATTACATTGTATCGAACACAATTCAGCTGTCAATTCAATATTACGTCATAATGGTGTACATGGTTTTACATAATAGGTAAATTCGTTATTTGACTTATAGGTAGGAGTAATTTTTCACCAGAAATATCATAATCATTTGTCACATCGTTAATCACCTATGAAAAAATGACAAACGGTTAGAAAGGTCGGTTATAAGTAATTTAAATAACAATTTCAATGATACAAGTCTTGCAACTCATCCAGTATTCGTATGACCCGCCCGTGACCGCGCGTGCCGCGTGCCAATGTAATGAGCTGTCTTAGTTGTCAACATCTCAAGATTCTTGACGGTTTTAGGAAAGATTTGGGTGTTATAATTGGGTAAGACAGATTATTTTTCCATGTTTGAAACGGAACGTACTATTAGGTATGAGTAATAAGGTCATAAGGTAATTTAGTTTCTACGAGAGAAGTGGGTGCGATTATTTAAAACTAGGTAGGTAAATATAATTACGTATTTTTGACGAAAAAAATCAAACTTTTAAAATATTGAGTTGGTAGTATTTTATGCACGAATAACTTTTACAGTTCTTAAATGGCGGCGAGCTTTAAGCCTTTGAAATACAAAACATAAATAATAATAAAACCACCACAAACCATCTCACCTCGTAACTGATTCAGTTCCGTCACGTTATGAGTTATGATGTCACACTATAGAAGACGTATCGTAATTCTCATGCGGTGCGGTCTGCGGTTGGGTTATGCCTTTGAAGGAGACATAATAAGATATATGATCGATTGTATGCGCGTAACATACTATGTGAGCTATGCCAAAACTGTTACGATTTTAACTAGCAGTTAAGTTAATAACTACCGCAGTCTCGTATGTCGTCGTATTTCAAAACAATCTTAAGAAGTTGCGTATGGGGTCTAATCATGTGTAATGGATGTCTAGATAAAATTGCGTGACGCAGATTGAACATTTAATTCGCTGTAATTAAAACTCTTTATTTTAATATTACGGTATGATCTCTACCTCTATCTCTGCCTACCGTTTCCACCGCCTACGTGTTCGTGTCTTACCTACAATTTTTTGCCGGAGTGTCAGTAAGTTTGATATTTCATAAAAAATTGCATTGCCACATACGAGGCTCCCTCAAAGTACATGCATCGAGACTCGATGAACAACAGTAGTACAGTACAGTAAAGATAATATTGTCACATAACTGATCGTAAAATATTTATGTCAAAACAAGATCATCATAATGCGCAAGCGTGGAATTGGTCCCTGGGTGGCGCAAGAGACGGCCCGGAGATCGCATCCATAATTATTGTGATCCAAGATCATTGATCCACAGGCTCTAATGATCGAGTTTCGCAAACTTACTCGCGTTGGCTAACTTTCTTATCGATATTATAATCTTGTTGTGCCGAGAACTATGAGTTCATGATCTCCCTAGAGTTCTCTGTTTATTGGGTGACTTTGGTAAATGACGTAGAGGGATAACAGAACATAACAAGATAGGTACCAGTAGGTTGTCTCAAGGGAGCAAAATAATTAAATTAATTTTGCTACTGAGTTGCACATACTGCTTTCCACACCTGCTGTGCAGAAAATTGAGACCCTCTAATGAGAAAAGTAGAATTTTGATTTCTCGTTTGAAGGCAACAATTACTCTTTTTAACCGACTTCAAAAAAGGAGGAAGTTCTCAATTCGGTTCGGTTGTATGTTATTATTTCTGAATGACAGATGTGAAAATTGCCTATGATTCTGAACCTATTATCCTGAAATAGTGTAATAAGTTTGACCGCGCCAAAGGAGCTCAAAATTTGCGAGTTTATTCCACAAATAGTATATTTTCAACCACAGGCATCTATTTGAAAAAAAATGCTCTATCTTATTTTTTTTATACCACGTCGGTGGCAAACATGACCCGCCTGATGCTAACCGGTTACCGCAGCCTATAAAGACGCTTGCAACTCCAACTTGTGATGGATAATGATTCAGAAAAATATTTCTAGGTCACTTACAGATTGCCAGCAAGGTAAATATCAGAACAGCTCGCGCCATCTCACAACCTGTCCACCTCCGCCGCATTATATTCTGAAACAAATGAAGTAACATTGTAACATTGCAGCTTTTGACAACTTCTAATGATGGTCAATAAAACTCTATTAAATTAGGGGAGGCACTCCATACATGTAACCGGTGGATGAAAAAAAAATCCAACGCACTTAGTCGTGTGGGGTATCGATGGATAGGCCTTTAAAGATGATATGGAGGTTTCTTAAAAACTTGTCCATTTAAGTCAACCGTTGGTGAGATATTAGCTGTCAAAATCATAAATGTGTCCACCCCGCCTCTAATTTCCAGACTATAAAGTTTAAAATTCTGAAAAAAAATTGAGGTGGTGTGTGTTAGTAAATAATTTCAACGATTTTTGGTTTGAACAATATTAGGATTTACGGTTTTTGAGTTTTCGCCTAAAAACTGTCTTGCCCAAACAAAAGGTCGTAAAAGCCGTGAGTTCCCTATGAAGATACGACTTTTTTACAATAAATGTATTGGATAGTGGTTTTAAATGTGGACTAGTAGGTGTTGGTTGCCCGTGTGGTTGCCGGGTAAGAATTGCGCCACCCCATCTCTTCCCGTGGGTTTCGTAGGAGGCGAATAAGGGAAAATCGGAGGGTGGGCAGCAGCATCCTTCGATCATTACCACCATCAAACTGCGGTCGCCAACCCGCTTGCCAAGCGTGGCGACTATGGCAAATCCCCCCCAAATTGGGGGAGGCCTATGTTCAGCAGTGGACGTCTTTGGGCTGATATGATGATGATGATGAGGTGTTGGTACGGAACCCTTCATTGTGCGTGGTCCAACATGCACTTGGCTGGTTTTTTTTTATAGTCCAGTCAAAAGTCGGTACTTAAATTTAATGCAACATTTTTCTTAGTACTTTATTTTTTATTTTCAATAAAAAACGGCACATAAATGATAATTTAGTATAAATACAACATATTTTTGACATTTTTATAACTATGACATAGAAAAAAATATTTTTATATTTTACGAAAATTTTAAATGTAAGTAAGCAAATATGAAAGTAAGTGACCTATGATTTATGAATGATACGTATTAAAGTTGTGAGATTGTGTATTAATAGATTGTAAAAAATATTGTATGGTTACGGCTTGTACAATAAAACTTCACGGTTGATATCAAAATTAGCATAATAATTTGAGATAAGTATTAAGCACTACAATAAACTAAAATACCATTTGCTAAGTCAAATTATTCCACTAAGTTTGCAAAGTTATGTGAATAATTAAAACAAAGCTCCCTCCCCTCTCTTCTAAAGCTTTGGAATTATTAATCATGGAAAAAATAAGCACTGATGACGCTGAAAATATAGAAATGTTTGAAAGCGTAGAAGAAGGTGGCGAATGAAATAGATTTTTAAAATGCATTTTTTAAATTAACTTATGTTATTTTTGATTTCAAGTATATTTTAACTTTTTGTTACTATCATAGTTAATAAAAACACAGCAACAAATATTTCTATTTCAATGTAATTTTTAGCTATTTTTCTTGTACAAAATTGTTTTTATCTTTATCAAAATGTCAAAAATATGTTGTATTTATACTAAATTATCATTAAGAGCGCTTTAATAAAATGTAGTGGGTCCACTAGCGCCACTCGTAAATAATTGTAATTATTTAAATTTAACGATATATAACTAAAAAAGGGGGCCGCTACGTACTGTAGTTTGTATTTAAGTACTTTTTGAATCCATCAAACTAGTTTTTACGTTGCTGGATTCGTCAATCTATGAGCTCAAAATTAAAACGGCCGTTTTAACTTTGGACGCATAGATTGACGAATCCAGCAACGTAAAAACTGGTTTGATGGATTCAAAAAGTATGGTCTGGGTATGGCGTGGTGGTGATCGGTATTACGGTCCCTTTTTGTAAGGAGTCGACAATAAATTAAGTTACGGCTGTTAGAGGCTCATTACGTGGTTAAAGAATTTTTCACCTCACTAGCTCGGAAAGCCCTTTTTTATTCTTTAAAAACAGATACCAAAACTGCATTTTATCGATAAGAGTGCAAGAATATTTGAAATCCGAACTTGTTATTAGTTACTTTAGTCCAGTCAAGACAGGACAAGTAAAAATAAAAGCTGTATTTATATTTTTCAGTTCTTTTCTTGTGTACTATTTTCCTCGCTCTACTGAGGTGAAAAAAATTGTGTTACACACGGCTGCAAAGCGTTTCGCTCGTGGTTAGAACCACGTTGGTAGACCAAAAAATCCATTCGCTAGCTCGTAGTTCAACCCTAGAATCAATTCGTTAGCTCGTGTTTAAATTCGACACTCGCGGTTAAAATACATTTTTGCACCCTTGTATAACAAATAACTATTATTCAATTTATCTCCAAAGAAATTTACATTTTACTACACTTTCAGTGCGCCAAGAACTCCCCTGGGGAGTTCTCTGCTCGTAGACGCGTAGCCGATAACATGCGTTTTCCCGTATGTAGAGAAAACTCCGTAGCACTACGAAAAACTTGGCAGCGAATGTACTAATCTAGAGATAAACATACTAAACTATAAAGAAAAAACTGGGTGTCTTTAAGGTAGATACTAATATAGGTACCTAATTGCAAAATTAGCATGTTCCACCATATTTAGAAATATTGTCTTTTATAAAAACTAAAATTATAATTATCGTTACCATTTTAACGGTTTATTTCAAATACAAATACTTATAACAAAGAGTTCCTAGCGACTTTAAAGTTATTGTTCAGTAAAACAATGCTGCATATACACATTGGGTTGGGCGGCTATCGGTCTCTTGCTAATTCGTTATCGCTTGTTCCCATGCAGTAGATTAGACCATGCATGACTAAAATCCAGTATTAAGCTTTCTGTAGTGTTGTGGAAGGTACCTACTTACATATTAATAGTTTTGTATTAAGAATGTATTTAAATGTACATTTCTATTGTTTTTCTTTCACAGCAAGCGTTTATTTTGCTCTAAATTTGGTTGCGCGTTCGTCCACAGAAAATGATAAATATTAGTATTGTCAAATAAAACTTCATTATTATGTAGGTACGTTTAAATAGTAGATTGTATGACAAGGGTCTAAAATGAGCCATATTGCCACGAGATAGTTATTTTCCCGAACAAAGTGAGGGAAAATAGTTCGAGGGGTAATATGGCTTTTAGACCAGAGTTATACACTCTGCTTTTCACTTCGATTGCGAGAAAATAAATAAACAAAGGTTAACCCACCCAAAATTAACAATAAATTCCACGGCGAAGATATATACTTTTGCAGCGTGTTTTTTTTCTATACTCCTTTGACACACAAAACATAGACACTGCGGTTCGCGCGCAACATTCACGCGCGAAAAAAGCTAAACTGACCTTCCATTGAGCGCTTCTAAGTGTTGCTCGAACGATTTAACCACTTTTTTTATTATTGTGAAATAGGAACTACTACAAACTTAATCTTTAGACTCTTTAGAAAAGTTAATTATGTTTCCAGATTGGTCGATTTTAGTAAAGCTGTATTCTGGTTGGTTAATACCCAATACCAAATATTTTTTTAAGAGTTAAATTAGTGTTCTGTGATTGGTGGATTTAATAGGTGAAGTATTTTGATTGGTCAAATTCAAATGTTTTGTAAATCATAAATATGTATTCATATTTTCCCTAGGGGTTAAATGTACTACTTTAGCCCCGCTTGACAAGTCTAATATGACACACTTTTCGAGCATGAGAAGTGAAAAATTAATTTCACATCTACCTAATTTTTACAATATTATGTACCTATACTAATAGGAGGTAAGCAGATACAATTCACACATAGGTATTAGTGAAATAATCTAAGCAATAAAATAAACGAGATTTTCTATCGTGATCATATCTTTAAATAACTTTGTAAATGAGGTAATCAGTCTGGACTGATACATGAAAATGATACACAATAAAAATACAGAAATTAAATCATATAGGTGCCTACGTATTAATATACGATTTATTTGTTATTATATGTTGGATAGATATGAGAAGGAATCAGCAAGAGGAATTTAACAATGTAATTCTAACTAAATAGTACAAATTAATAAATTGACTGTGGGGGAGGCTCATGTAAACTTGTTCAGCAGTAGAGTTTTCCAGCTATGAGCTATGATAGTCTATGAGCGGTAACTTTCAACATTTGAAACTTCCAACCCTCTGTGAGGAACGTGAGCCAAGCTTTAAATATACATATATCAAGTATACACATATATGTAGGTAAGGTACATTATATCAACTATAAACCATAGCGGCAGTGCCGCGTTATACATAGTGCCTAACTATTAACAGTTTTCATGTATATCGCATCACCGTTAACAACTAAACTGAACCAGTAAACTAGTGATATACTTCACAGTGAAGGAATAAAGTATATCAATCTTTTATATTTAGTGACACATTTTGCGTATGACTAAATCAGCATCACCAATTCACCAGTAGGTATCATATTTTGATGTCAAAGTTTCGGGTTGAGGTGACGCCGCGAAGACAAGTACGCGACAACCATAGAGCCACACCCCGCCCCGTAAACAAATGTTGGCGTGCGCGCTCGGAAGTCGTGAGACGGCTTCCTTGTCGCCGTTCAATTAATATCTTGCATATCTGAACTTTCCCTCTGACATTCGAACTCGCAAAGTTCCTGCTTGGAATATCTTATATCGCAAATATTAGTCGTTGAATAAATATGAAGTCATATTTTCTCTACGACACTGTATCACTTATTATGTTCGTTTTTATCATGTAAATGTAGGTATTTGTTTTATAGATACAATAAATAGTACTTGATGATCATGTATAATGATCTCTTTTATGATGGTTGAGGCTAGTGAAATTAGTTCTAGCCGACTCGTTTAGTTTAAATTTATAGGGATATGTTCGCTTTTGTACTTTAATCTTATGTAACATGTATATGTATTGTTAGGTATATACAATCAAACACATCATGATGGCTCTAGTGGCTAGCTACACTCGAATAAATAGAATTGATATTTGAAACAAGGAAGAAACTAAAATAAAATGACACAAAACAAAACAAATACAATTTCGAGAGTTAAAAATTTCCTTACTTAGGTATTTATTTAGGTATTCAGTATTTCAGTTTCGCAGCTGCCAATTACTAGCCCATCTTCCTACGTTTATGTCAGTTGTATAACAGCCGTGATAGCTCCGGTAGCAATTCAATTGGTGGTTGGCAGTATTTCATCCGTCAAACGAGCGATTATACAAGCATGACCCGCGAGACGGCGTGTGGTCTGTGATCTGCATGGCTACCGGTTACGTGCTTATCGGAAGCATTATAATTCGCTAAACGTTTTGTACTTGTCTACTGTAACTAGCATTACTTGATCCTTATAAGTGCTAAGCGTAATTGAAGGAAATTCTTATAATGGCCTGTCTAAAGCGCGTCGGTAAACTTTGTGAATTTCCTTTAGAGGTGTGACGTGAATTACAACATTGTAACGGATTTAACAAAGGAAGAATCTGGCTGAAAAAATATATCTTTTTGTTCCGCGAAAGCACATACTCAATATCATACTTTGTGAAAGTTACTGGCAACCGTACGTACTGTCGTCTCGAAGATCTCACGGTTCGAAATAATTACCATACGATAAAAAAAACATTAAATTTAGACCGGGCAGCCTAATTTAGTTTTGACTTTCCATGATCAAAAATGTTTGTTTTACGAATATATTATGCTCATTGCTCAGAAAAGTATTCCATCTGTGACCCACCTTTTGCCTGATGTTATTACGTTTTATTCCATCCTAGCTTTTATAACTCGAACCACAATGTCAGAGGACTTCCTCGGATCATCGCTTGCAAAACCCCGGCGTTTCCCAGGCCTGGCGCTTTCGACTGTCACGAGGCGATCGAGATCGGGAGATCGAGGGTGATCGGGGCCCCGACTTTCCTACTTGGGACAATTGCAATGACTTAATATGGGTAAATAACCACTTATACAATTGCATAATATTACAAATATCAAAGTTGTTTGGAGGGTTGAACATTCAATTGCGCATGCACCTGAAAGGATTTGTTAAAATTTGGAAATAATTCCCCAAAGGAAGAAAGATACCTATATATGTATACTGGTATGAATATGAAAGTTATTTATTGTGTACGAATACCGCAGCTAGTGGGATAAACAGTAATAAATAATAGTCTGAGCTGAGATAAGTCTTTTCGATGGGACTTAAGCACTGAGTATTTGACTTATTGATTATGACGATATTCAAACTATACCTTAATAAAAATACATAGCTTACAATGCTAACAATACGTGTTGACCTTTGATTGCGTTTAAACAAGAGATTGAATTAACTTTTATGGACAGTAAATATGTTAGATGTTAGGTATAATTGATATTTATTTGAATTAATTGGCCATTAAACTAGTAGCTACTGTAACTAGCTCTTATGTAAATCGGATTTGTTAATGTCCATGTATCGTGTAATGTTTTGTTATAATCCATATGCAAAATTTTAAATTACATATTTGTATGCTCTTATACGAGTAGTAGTATAAACAGTGAAAGTTCAACCATCAGTACGCTTCCTGGTTGTGTAAGATTGTTTAAGAGTTACATTTTTATTTCCGTTGTTTTATAACACATTGTTGATGGGGTGTTGCAATTGTATTGGTCCTTAAATAGTGCTAAAGTTTATAGGCTAGGTAACTTAATTATAGTTAGTTACTTTGTTACAAGGAAAAAGGAAATATTTGAAGTGCTAATTATTTACTTCCGCAGAGAAAATAGTTTAGAGTATAGAATAGTATAGAATATAGTACATAGTCCAGATAGAGTGTATAGAACTGCGCATCTAAATGCTGTTCGGTAAGTAAGTGCGTTCCTTTGGAAGTATTAAGTTCACTTCAGGCTGAGTGTGTAGTCCCACGTATATCTAGTTGAAGTTGCACTAGACCAGCGATAAGCCCGCGCGTGAGTGAGAGCTGTTATCGACGGCGATGGGATCGTGCGACGCGCCGGCGCAGGGAACGAAAGCTATACGTTTTAATTACGTTACACTCCCCGATGTACAGTCAGAATCATGTTACCTAATACGATAGTAGCAGCATAACATATTTTATTCCTACATGACAAAAACTGTTACTCGTAAAATCAACCATTTTGGTTTCGCCGTCGTCGGGTAGAAATGTGCTGCTATCGAAGTTTGTCTACTTTAACTGCTTATTTTTTGAACTTGACTGTGGTTTTATTTTAGACCGGGCCCAATAACGCGATAAGAGTGTGCGATAGGAGTGCATGGTTGTAGCGGCTTCGACCGAACCTGAGGTGTGAGTAGAATCGAACTGTTATACCTAGCCTAGCTGAGAAGAGTCCAGTAAGAAACTCAGCTAGGCTCGACCTGGGTTGGACTGACATTACCCAGTATGTCGTAACGCGATAAGAGTGTGCGATAGGAATGCATGGTTGTAGCGGCTTCGACTGAACCTGAGGTGTGAGTAGAATCGAACTGTTATACCTAGCCTAGCTGAGAAGAGTCCAGTAAGAAACTCAGCTAGGCTCGACCTGGGTTGGACGGACATTACCCAGTGTGGGGCGGTAGCGGCGGGACGAATAGGGACTATAACTTCAACTAATCTAACTAGTAACTATGTATATTGAATGCCCAGTAAGGGTCGGTAGTTTAAAGCTGTCGGTAGTCTTAACTGTGTTTGATAAAATCTGATTGACATCTGCCGGCGCCATGTTTAACTTTGGCCAGTCATAAATTGATGTGTTGTGCAATAAAACTAGAACGTGTTAAAAGTACCTACTAGGGAGAGTTGATATAAAATTACTATATGCACTACTCGAATACTGATATATACTACACAACTATAATTAGGTACCTAATCTAAGTATTAAGTCCTCCGCTTCTGAACATTACATTACATACTTAGGTGTGGAGAAATAGATCAGATTCAATGGAAAATTGAGATAATGACGATAACGTTTCTTTTATAAGTTTCTTTTATATTTAAGTCTTAACGCCAGATTACGTTCATCTTTGGTGCCTATTCCATTGTTGTGATATTTATTTAAAAAAACGTAGGTGTATCAAAATTGCAAGCTATACGAAGTATTATAAAATCGAAGCCTATAAATTGCATTGAATCTCAGACAAAGCTAAATCAACTCTTGTAAACGGTTTAAATATTACGAGATCGGCGCAATTAGCGGTGCGCGGGTACATATTATGACTCGACCCGTCGGTCAACTCGTTGTGCGACCGGCACAGTCAACGTATTTACAAACAGTACCTATTTTGTGTAACTTCATCTGGAAGTATAATCCCAGCCAAGTTAAAATGAGTGCGTTTATATTGGACATCTTACATAGCTGACATAAACCCGATTATGTTACCTAACGTGTAAACCTTCTGAATTCGTCCCTAGCAAGTTTGTAAGTGCGAGTAAGAAAGAGTTTGTAAGAGAAAGTGTTTGTAAGTATTTTTATGTAGAGTAAATATAGATCGACCGATTGATCTGATACAAATTCACATGTTACCTAGGCCTCTCATAGAAAGGAGAATTATTTTATCTTCTGCCGATGTAATAAAGAGAATTGTCTTTCAGCATAGAAAATCCATTAGGATTCTGGTTCTCAAGCTTTCAGCTGCTCTTGGCGCCTCTGTCTTTGCGTCCATTTTATGATGCTTCCAGATGTTTTGCTATAAAAGTTATTGGCGTTGACGTCCTTATCTACCCGAGTGTTACTGTATTTTATTTTTTAATCTGCAAATAGTCCTTAAGAGCTGTTTTACAAGACAGTCTACTAGTAAATTTACAAAGGCATCATTAAACAATATCGACACAATTAACAAATACTTACCTGAGCACATATTATCGAGAGATGTTGA
Organism: Epiblema foenella; assembly: GCA_963556455.1. Classification (NCBI taxonomy): domain Eukaryota; kingdom Metazoa; phylum Arthropoda; class Insecta; order Lepidoptera; family Tortricidae; genus Epiblema; species Epiblema foenella. Next base: position 25,378,429 of record OY747096.1, on the reverse strand, counting down.
AGTCTCCGGGTCCATTTCATTACCTAAAATATTTTGTCAGGCAGGTTATCATGGTTGTTGTATAAATATTTAAAAAAATCTGTAGATTCCAGATTTAAAGAGCCTGCTCCAAGATAAAATAAGAGGAAATTTAATGTCTCTGAATTCTTTCAAACAAGGAATGATTCCATATATAATAGGTAAAAGAAGGAAGAGTACTGGTTATAAACTATTGACTGTGATCAAGGCGATACAGATCTGTTACGTTGCCGGTCAACAGACGATAATTTGTAGATGCACTGGAGATTTTATGATTGTCTAGACTATCTCGCAAATAAAATGTAATAAAATGGGAGACAATGTTAGCATGTGACTTGGTATTTGGTTTCTATAATCAATCATGTGGTTGTGGTACATTTTTAGGTTCTTTACTACTCCTTAACAATCCAGATATTTTTATAAGCATTCAAATTACAAACTCACTATACTTTCATACAAATTCATAAATAACGAAGTTGATATTACACAATAATTATTTATAGCATAAAATTAAAATTTAAGTGATGATAAATGTTTGTTATTAAGTATCTAGTATATTTTTTTGGTACAGTTAGTATATTTAATAACTTATTCATTGCTACGTATGAAACAAAAATATTGATAACTGACTTCACGTATATTGAAATGAATGACGAGCACGTTTAAAAACTGTCAATAGCAATAGTGACCCAAATATGAGTTTAGGTCAAGGAAAAGTAATCGCTAACCCGCTTAAGCATTCTTTGACTTGAGAGATAATAAAGACACTAAATACCAGGTCTATTAGACGTCGCTCTAAGCTATAATCTTCAGAAGAACTCATTCACACAATACATACGAGGCAACACATAACTAGTGTTGCCTCGCATGTATGCTGTCGTACGCTTCATACTAATTTAAGTTGCTCACATACTTAAATTAGTATGAAGATCTACGAAACACTTTTCTGATATGAAAGACAATAAAAATGTTCGAAGGAATGCGACGGCCAATGCGATGAAGTACAGAAAGAAAGAAATAAAACATGGTTAGATATTTAGCATATGCATTATTAGGCGTTAAGTCATGGGGCCTGGTAACCGGAGTAACTGCCACTTATTTAGTATACCAGTTACATAAATGTCCTTATCACTTAAAAATGTACATCTATTTATGCTACTTACTGTGTGACTTAACACTTATCTTGAAATTTTCTCATCGTTATTATATTAGGTATCTTGTACAGGGTTTTTTCAACAAGTACCGCTACAAACAACATTCCAAATCGCCAATTTTATACCAAAAACTGGTACTTTCCGCTTAGATACCATCGTCATTCATTTAAGTACCTTGGTGATTCAAACAAAATTAAGTCTTATCTTTAAGAAAAAGAACCTTAGGACGAGCTCACACATTTTAAACCTATACCTGCGTCATTCTGACTTTCAGATACCACTCGATAGAAAGTGACAGATGCTTTATCTTGTCGTTAGTGGTTGATAAACGGGACCATAATACGAGATCTGTGTGTTATGTTAATAGTCCGTTCCTTTTGTAAATTTTTATGCCATTTTTTATTTAATCGTAAGGCAATTTTGTTGCCAGTTTTGGTTGCACCGTTTAGTACCACCCAGGGGTCACGTGTAGGGTAACGGTGGATACTCCCGACGGACGTGGTGCAACTTCGACCCCCTTTGTCAAGTGAGTGAGCAACTTGACTGTTAGGTTCTCAGTCAGCCTGGTGGCCTCTAACTCTAACGGGAGCGCTCAGTTAGTAACCACTCAAAGCGGTCACCCATCCAAGAAATGACCCCGGCCCATGTTGCCTAACCTCGCATACCGCACGCACACCAGAAAACAGCTCAATGTGGAAGCATTGGGACTCCATACACATGGAGTCTAGAGGGAGGAGTATTTATAATTTTTTGTGAATAAGATGTAAAACTAACATAGTAATTAAGGCTTTTTTACTAACATTTTTTATAGACATTGTCTGAATTAAATAAATTGAATTGAATATATCATGTATATTGTGGGTAGGTATCGAATAGTCTTTATTCTACTATGTACCTAAAAGTTAAAGGCTACGCCGATAGCACCATGACTTTAATGTATAGCTGCTTTTATAAATAACCAAAATAGGTACGGTAAGCGGGTAAGTATCGGTAACCCCTCTCACCTTGGAAGCAATGGACTCAAGGATGCAATGCTTTTTGAGCAAGTAACGATGCTTGACGTGAGATTGAAAATCAATGTTTTTAAAAACGATTTAAAAAAGAATTAGGCATATACAAATCAGGGCAACAACGTAATATATTTGACGTCATATCTTTCATTTGCATTTTCCTGGCGAAACCTAGGACCATCATCTTTATACATTTAAACTTGCTTGAAATTAATATGTGTACGTTTGTCGTTTTTTGTGAGGAATGTCAATATTTCGGCTATATGAAACAAACAAAATATTGATTGAACATATCGAACAAGTAAGTTTTCTAGGATTGGGCGGATCATCGACAAGCACCACATTTATTGATAATCAAAATTGAATTACATCTTGATATCATTCGTCAATCAATTCAATTAATTTAACAGCTTCATCCTTATATCGTTGCCTAATATGCTGCCCGATACTGATACGTAATGATTAATGACGAATAGATTTCCACACTGTCGGGCTCGTCAGGATTAACATTGGCCTTCACAATGTCGCCCGTTGACTTAATAACAACACCTCTCTAATAACTTGAAGTCTTAAACAATTATCCCTTACTTAACCTGACCCATCACCAACCAACTCATGATTCAACCAATAATTATCGCGTCATTTGTTAGTTGTTGACTCGAACTATGACGAAAGTTCGTGCTATGAAATATGTATCAGTTGGGATTGTTCACGATTTTTGCTCGGAGATGTCGTAAGACCGAAGGGTATGCTTTCTCTTCACTTACGGACTGGGAAAAGCAAATGTGCGCAGGTGATGGGTGTTGCGGATTATTAACTTAACAAGTGGCGTGAACTGAGTCAGGTTTTGATTTTCCCAGAGATGGTGTTTTGTAGAATATATGTAGAGGGAAATGAATTCGACATAGCCGAAGTACTACATAGGTAATGCTTTTGACGAGAACAAGCTAAAAGACAATTAAGCAACGTCTCACGGCGAAAAAAATAAACAATAGCATTCTTTTGTTATGATCCCGGGGGTAGGACCGGTAGACGACGGATTGATCACACATACATCTCTGCGTTTAATAGAGCGTAGAAATCATTATTATCATTATTTTGCATTCCAGCTGCTGGCAGAATGAAACTTAAACTCTATAACATCTCATGTATCACATTTCAAGCAAAAATAAATGTATTTGTATTTTGTATTTAGGTACCTACGTCATTGTCTAAAAACAACAATTTCTATAATAGTCTATGGAACCAACTCCATAGATGTGGATTTTTATTGTCTTTTGTCTCTTCACTGTACAGCTACCTTGCGCAAACCGTGATTATCGGTCAACAATCCATTAAGTTTGCAGAAAAGAAATACCACCAGAAAACAGTTGAATTAAATACTTCCATAATGGACTGTAACAAGACGCATTAAGATTGGAATTGTACTGAATATTTTTTCTTCTTAAGTCGTTATGTGTGTACAGTTATGAAATGTTTCCATACAATATGAGATTATAATGAATAGCTGAATGCAACGGCTTGCAAAGTATAATTTGAGATGAAACAATAAGCTCGCACCCTTGAAAACGGTTAGACCCATGCAAATCACTTTGAAGCTATTTTGACCTTAGATTAATAAAGACAATGGTGGTTTACGTAAATATGAGTACTACACATCCACTTTCTTTATATAGGTATATTTGAAAAATCAAAAATGTAACACCGCGAACTCAAGCGACTATACATACTATTCCTATTTCGTACTAATTACATACATAATATACCAACAAACAACACGTACGTATGTACGTACATTGTCAAGAAAGTATTAGGAAACGTCCATCCACACAGAGCCGCTGGCGCTATATTCTCCTGTGATTCTAAAAGGAATGTGAAGCGTTCTTTATTGTGTGTGTGTGGGTATATACCCACCCGCGTACCTACGTGTATATACCTACGTGTAAATTTCGCCATGTTTAATCATTCTAATTACTCATTTCAATTTGAGCGAGTATATGCAAATGTGCTTTGCAGCTTGACGCGGTAGGGCGGCGAACAATCGGCCAACTTGTCTCGCGATCGCTCCACTAACGCGTCTGATGAACTAGCCGTAGGGTTGTCTCAATAATATGTGAAGATGTTCATGAGATAATAGAAAGGGGTCAAAATAGAGATACACCAAGTACAAAATAGATCCTACCTGATTTAGGAAAGCGTTTATGTATTAAATTTGTGAGTCGATCATCGCATTCGAGAGGTGAGAATTATATATTAAGTGTCACTGGTACCAAGCTATGCGGTAATTAATTCACATAAATGGCCTTAAGGAGTTAAGTACCTAACTAAGATAAACCTACGTAGGGTAATTATTCATCTAATGAAGCTTCCAAGCGTTCTAATAAATCCACGTAAAAACCCTACACTGCATGACGTAATTTTAATGACTGACCTGTGGAGAATAGAATCTAGCTAGTTTCGCGTAATTAGGCAACCCTAACAGCGGTAAAATAACAATGAGTGTTTCCGATGCAATTGTTTGTTAACAAATCGGTGCCAGCCTTACGCCGATTGTGGGTTTTGCATAATTGTCGAGAACAGTTGAGGAGTGCCTTAAAATGACATGTTGCGTGTTTTTAGACTACTAAGAACACGATTGCCTAAAAAAACATATTTCGGCACGAGACTTGAAGCGATATAAGTCTTTATAGTTCAGAATGGAAAATTGCATTAATTGGGTGCAAATGCAACCGCAATCACATCACGCAAAATTCGAATTTCATTCGACACCTAAAGACTTATAAGATATTAATAAGCAATACTATTTATCAATGAGTCGCTTTCATAGGTGCTGATGCCCTTTCGAACACACTTTGACCTAGCGAGATTTGTTGTAGGTGCATGTGGCTCTTTGTTGCACCTACTCATTGGCTTTCTCCATCGCCTAAACCGGACATAGAGTTGTGGCAAGGCTGGAACTCTATCGCATCTGGGTAGGCGGTAGGAGTGTCCGAAATCATTTGTTGTCGGACTGGACTGTTGTCAGCCTAATAGGTTATATAAATTCTGATTTTAATAAGAATGAAACATAAATGTCGTTTGTAAGTGACCATGATAAATAACTTTCATAAAGTACAATGGTACAATAACACAATAGTACCTATGATTATGCACTAAAGGTATGTTGATTTAGTATCTTATTCTAATGGTCACAAGCAGCACGCATGTTTGAGAAAATCTAAATTTAAATGTCATAGTCATTATTGAAAACCATGAATTCATCCATCAATCATTCTTCAAATAAAAGTGCGTCTGTTTTTGAGCAAAACAGTGTCATAGAATAGTATAATAATATTACATACAGTATCATCTACCTATCTCTCATCATCCCAATTCATTTGTTCGGCATATCATTTCCGATATTAAACAAATCCTTTGTTAGTAAGCGATAACAACAAGGTCCATCCAGCCCGTTAGTTAGTACAATTAACTTGTTTCGGAAGCTATTCCGTAGCGGATATTAGTATATTTCGACACTGGCTCTGAATGGCTTATGGTATTGTTCACATTGACCTTGATAATGTGATGATTTTAAGCCGACCTTAATGAAAGAGGTTCTCAATTTAACTGTATATTTCTGGGATATTTTAACCGGTTGATTACCTAAAAGTCTGGAGAACGATTAAAGAGAGTTTTCGAGTTAGCGGCGATGAAGATATGTCGGTTTGGTGATATCGTAACTTGAAATAATCGAATGCCTTTTATTAGAAATTAGAAATGTTAAATTGCATTCGACAGTTCATAGGTCAGTTCGTATTCGTATTCAGTGTAGGTTTAAGCGACGTCTGTTTCGCGCCGGTTGACTTTTGCACTACAGTGTACCCCACACAGTGTAGTGAAAGTGGAAGGAATTTACGTTCGCCTTTTAATGGCTAGACCGGATTAAGACATCCTTTTATTACCTAGGTCGGTAATCTGGCCTCCGGGTCTAGCGTGAATCCGCAACGTTGAATAAACAGTAGCTTAACTCGACCTAGCCACGGATAGTCGAAAATGTTAACAAGAACCTACTCGGATTTCAGTAAAAGCGCATCTCTTTTCAAAATTATAAATTACTACTTTATTGTCTAGTTTGGTATGTTAGGCGGTCTAGTCTACATCAAAGAAACATAGCACCTACCTATATATACATCACCATCATCATATTAAATTATATTAATAATCGACCGCCTCATTGACCAAAAATATTAAGGGTATTCATGAGAGCAACACAAGTAATCTATACGTGGTGTTAGTTGATCGACTGGATGTCACTTGTATAGGTACAAAATCGTCATTTGTTTCAGATATATCCGTCTGCTGTATGAGACGAGGACGACCGGTATACTGCTCTAATTCTGAAAGAAAGAAATGAAAAACTAGGGACATATCACATTTTGAAAGTCAAATTACGCCTACCTATTCGAGACTACATATGCAGTTCATACAATTGAAATGGGATTTCACTTGGTAAGTTCGATAAATTTTTAATTATTATGCCATCCATGGTTATGTAGTTTTGATGCTGTCTATCCGTAAACTGCGACGTCAGTGGAAAGCTCAAAGGTCAACCCGCCTGTTGCCTTAGTGTGTTTCTAAGCAACGCGAAAGTGAACTTTATCATCGCCCCCACGGCTGCCCATGATCATGTTTTACGTTTAATGGCTCTCGATGGGTTAATGAGTCCTGTCAAGTACCTAACGGAAAATTTATGTATGTTTTCTCTGTTAGGGTTTGTTCTTTTTGTTTAGTACTTTTTTACATTTAAACATTGCATTAAAATCAGCAACTCTTTTAAGGTGCGTAGGCATTCGTCACGAGTTCGTTCGTGGTCAGATAGATTCCTAAATTCCTATGATTTGACGGGACTCACGGGACTAAGCCTAATATCGAGCCTTAGGCTTAGTCCCGTGTATAAAGATCAGTAAAAGTTATATAAGAAATGTACTGAGTTATCAAAACTTGATATGACATTTGGTTTAACGGATCTTTACAAAATATTTCAGGGTCGTAACCGTATTTTATATTTTTTTACGTAATAAATCTAATTAGTATTTGATAATTAATATCCGATAAAATAATAAAATCAACTGGTTAAGGAATTATGTCCAGGTTTCGCTAATTCCATTGGTCTAAAATCCGACCTTATTAACGTTCCCGGATTAATCAAAAAATCATGGTAAGACTAGTTTGTGTAAGTATAAGCGTGCAATGTAATAATTATTAATTATTGACCGAGCTACGTGAGCGAAGCGTCTCCGTGTTAACTTTTAAATTCGATAATGACATTTAAAATCACTGTGCTCAGGTTCCTATAGTTCATCAGAAGAGTCTCAAGGCAACGGTCAACTATAAACCTAAAGTAATAAAACACAAATTTTATGTCGCATGCCAGCCGCTTGCATGCCCATTGTCTAATTGTTGTTTGACAAAATCCTTAAGGCGAATTAAAACCGTGTGAACGAAATAATCCTCTGCAACAATAGCAATGACACGAAAAACGTCTTTTTGTAACAAAACAATGTGTACTACAAGTAGCTGCTGCGTGTAAGCTGTAAACGTTAGGAGAAATTCAGTAAAATAAATATGATTGCCCCATTAGGCTCGGCACCGAATATAGGCACGCGGCATGGCAAGGGATTCCTTCTCAGGCATGCCTAGGTATACTTGGTATACCGAGGCGTCCCCTCGTATGCCTGAGGGCGAGGAGGAATCCCTTGCCGTGCCGTGCCGATAGTGGGCGCCGGTCTTTAGTTAACACCTTCATTTATTGATATCAATAGCAGTGAAAGACAGGATGTCAATTACTGTAAAATAATTATGGTATCAAATACCTATCGGGACTTTTACATTCAGGCCATAAACTCATACGAATATTGAATGACGCGGTGTTATCATCCGGTACCGTTCTACGTTGAAGAACCTGAAAATTTCAAAGTCCCGTTGATGAGTTGTGACAAAATTATAACCATTATATATGTATCGTACTACTAAGCTCGTGCTACTAAGACAAAGAAGTAAAATGTGCAATCAAATAATGACAGCATGTGAGAGATTTCTGCAGGTACCTATGCCAATAAGAGAAAAACCAGCAACTGGAAAATTTCCGACGCTGAATTATCGCAACCAAGCAAAGCAGCGTAAAAAACTCTCAGTCGCCTGCAGGCCACTTCTTGGGTCATCAAGATCGATCTATAATCAAATTGTACGAAACCTAGATATCTAGACACTAGACAATTTCATCATCAACAACAACAACAACAAGGCATGCAGATTGTCTAGCAAGATTGATTGTCTCTCCAACCAAAATTACCATCAAGATGGCAAAGAAAAACAAATAAAATCTCAAATGTTCATCTTTACTGATACGGTAGAACAATGACGCGGTATTACATCGTATTACAGCAGCGCAATGAGAGTCGATTAAATGATTTCTGAATCGATTTCGCGGTTGGGCGACTCCCGCGCATCCCGGCTGCGACTAGTGAAAGTACGGCCGCGAGGCATAAGCGATACGTGAATATCTATTGTATGTATATATTATACTCATGAGATAAAATAACAGATCATAAAATTATTATCTACATCTTTTGCTGGCTAATATTTTATACGTATTATGAATTTTCAGGGATGTAAAAGTAAGTCGCTTGTTGTACGATTTACTTTGACACAATTCGGCCAACTCATATTAGGTATCTCAATTGATCTCAAGTAAGTTTTCATATTCGTAATAAATAGTCATGTTTAGATATAGTGCAATATCGAACTCTAAGGAGGACCCAGATTCTTTAAGTTTGACAGTATATGTTATAAGATTTCGCAAATCCAAGCATAAGCGTAGAAACAACTCTTTCGTTGTGTAGATTGTGTCTTGCACCGGCACCATGCGAGCGATGCGCACGCAACGCGGCGAGCGCTCGCGCCGATGTGCTGCGCAACTTCGTTGTGCCAACTCAGATTCCTGATGAAATATACCACCTAAGAAATATATACAAATAAGGGTCGGATGTTAGTGATCCTCAGAAAATTGATCCTTTGGATTGGTGGCAGTTATTTAGCGGATGACAGCTGCTGGCTTCCTTACTCTCGTCGCAAACTCGTCTAAAATATATTAGTACGATCTAGATCATCAATGTCGCTGTGATTTATGATGTTGATATGTGGCAGTGCTCTGAATTCAACGAACCAGAGCAAAATCCCAAGCCTCGCTTACATTACTTAACAGCAAAAAGTATAAGCAACGTGTGTGCAAACGCATAAACCTCCACGACAGTGAGAGTTGCTGCAGATCGCATCAGGGGAGTTATGTTACCGCTACACTCTGCTAACTAAGGATTTAACACCTTATTAACTGAGTTATATGAGACATGACGTTATTGTCTTTCCTACGTGATGCATCGCAATAGGTACCTATAATCCTATAACGACTTTCTTACAAAAGTTAGCAACGTCTTGTTTACGTACTCACCATGACCGTGTATTAGTATTGACAGTATCTACAACACTTCTAGCTGGCGAGGTGGACTTTTTCAGAATGGTAATTTGTCATGCGTTTGGAGATAAAGCGTGGCTTTAGAAGGTCTTCAGCTATTTTGTTGACCAGATACCACATAAAATAATTAGTATGACAGTAGTAATTTTGTATTACTACTGTCATTTGCTAATTTATTTAACAAACCCAAAATAATGATACGCCGTCGTCTCCCTGCCTTGACATTAGCAACTTCAGATGGAAGCACACTACAGCGGCAGGTACTCACTGTGTAGCTACAGCTAATATATATACCTATACATAAGTACAACAATTCGAAGTGATTTTAAGGCTTGTCCTGGTTGCTCATACCTAAGTACATCTCATTTTTTTCGGCCGACCATGCTATACAAATTATTACTAATTATTTTCGGCAGTATTTTCAGCCTCGTCACTCGACTTTTATTAGGCCTATAATATTTTCACCCACTTCGTAGTAGTAGGGCAAAAAATCGATTTGTGTAGTGAACAGCGATGCACGCATGCGGGAAGCGAGCGAGCGTGCGAACCCGGCGCGCCGTGGGAGTGACAACGGAACACGGGCCAAGTCATGAATGACACAAATTAAATTTATTAAAATGACATAAAAGCTCATAAACATCAACATTATCGGCCAATATACGTCTCAGTCCACAGAATCCCCACGCGGAATCATCAGCCTAAATACTTATCTCGTATTGCTTGGGACTCCTCTCATGAATGAGAGGGTCCAGGCAGTAGTCCCGACCACATAAACCTTTGAATATCTTCGTGGATATATGAAAATTTCCTCACGTTCTTTCTCTCACCGTCAAACTGATACACAACAGTACTTAAATCAAATTATATCTTAAAAACACGAATACAATGCCAGACACCCAAGGTACACTTAAGTACTGATTTTGCTAACATTCTTGTAAGCGAAGACTAGGTACATTACGTACATTCTATTCGTTGAGTACTAGTATATAAATTAACTGGATGTGCCTTTGTCAAGCGAAGTACTTCAATACAGTATAACATGATGTACGTACAAAATTCTATGTCTTGCACCACCATCCTCCAGAGAAATCGGGATAGATGGTAATCAGACAATCGGTAGATGCGCCGATATGCGTGCGAAGCGTTTTGATTTATTTAGTCCGTCTGATTGTGGTGCCGCAACAGCTACGGCGGCTGTGAGTTTTGTAAGCTTAGCTTAACCAGCGTAGTTACAATACCTGAAGAAGATCAAAAATTATTAGGAGATGTTTAGACGCAAGTAAATGAAATATAATTTAATCGTATAGCAAATGACGCTGACAGCAATCAAATAAATACTGTTGCACAACTGTATATTTGATGTGCATGTGTTTGAGCTGTGCAAATAAGCAGTTTTAGGTTAGGTTTGGTTTGATATTCCGTTAAATACAAGTAAATTATGTGATAAGTACATTGAACGGTAGTAAAAATACATATCAATAATTTACATTGTTACATACAGTAAAACTAATGCATCCTGAAACGAGCTTAAAGATTAGACGCAAATGGATATCGGATATATAGGGGTGCTACAAGAATAACAAGCTTTAAAAATATAGTCATACATAGGTTTGGTATACGTACCTATAGGTGTAGAAACTAATTACTACTATAAACTTAATTAACTGCTGCAAAATACATAGCAAAAAACGTATACAATTACGTATAGGTATGTTACCCATGAAGTGTTGAGATATATTCGACCCTGACAAGGTTACGTTAAGCAAGTTACCAACCATACCTTAATGAAGGGTTATTAATAAGACAAAACGGATACCCAAGCTATCAATAAATAGGTCACTTTTAATAGTTGTATCGGTCCCACACTCTTTCCACACATGGTTGCTATCTCTAGTAACGCCTAAACCTATAATTAATTCGTTTGATTACAATAGGTACAGCCTCGTTCGATATTATGTTCTGCTTCTCAATACCGTCAGCCATACAGAGAAATAATTTGATACAGATAATATCATATACATATTAGTAATGAATGTTATTTATCAAAAGAGTTTATAGTATGTTTTACACGAGAACTGTATTATAGTAACAAATTCTTACTTTGTTAGGCTAGTAGAAGTAACTACCTACTTCAGAAGTTTAGTAGAATATAGTTAGCATTGGAATATACAACAAAGTTCCGCAGCAGATAAGAAATGAATTTATATACCTGTAACACCTTTGTAAATAAACTTAACACATACCTCGTATTAGTTATGCTCAAAATGTGTCACTAAAAAGAAAAGAGAGATATACTTCATTCCTTCACTGTGAAGTATATCACTCATTTAGTTCACTAGTTCAGTTTAGTTCAGTAGCTCAACAGATCCATCTACGATATAGATTGGGTAATAATGTCAGTAATTCATTCAATCATAGCGTCTACGTCACTCTAGAGCGAATGAGTAGGTAAACGATATGATTCATGAACTGGTCTGACTAATGTATTGAGGGATATGAATCCGAACTGAACTAATGAATGAAAGAGTGACACGAGTTGAAGTACTTCATTTTAATCATTCATTCGTTAACTACTCGTGTCTACTTCGTATTCGCTCATGAACCATTGACGTAGCAAATAAGTAGGTATTAGGGAGGTACTCCTATATATAATGTGTTGATTTTATAAGTATATATACATAGATGTATGTAAATAACAGATCATTACGCATATAATGTTTTGGTTTGTTTTTAGTTTATAAGTATGTTACTACACCCTAGCATGGTCCATGTCTTGTACTGGTTAGCTTAATAAGAACATCTTGTAAATACCATGGTTGCAACGAATGAAGTTACTTAAAAAAATTACAAGATGAAATGACGGAGGTAAATCTACCGCGATAATTTTTTATGTCGTCAATAATCTCCCGGAATAAATGATATAAAATGTAAGAACAGTGAATTTTAATAAAGCGTTTAAAAATGCCTTTAACTTTTTCTGTCAGTATTCCGATTTTTATTTATTTTTATGCTCAGAATCATGTTTCTGATCCTGATATATAAAAAAAAGGTATGTAGATTTGTAGTTAGCTACATTTTTAGGTTTCTACTATGTTTCGTATAATATCTACGGAAAATTACACTCTTTGTTCTTTATCAGAATTAAGAGTACTCGTGATTCGGAGTAAAAAAACCCAAGAATATCAAACATTGAGAAAAAAGAAAAGAGTGTACTTTTGAATGAAAACGCCCTGATGAAAAGTTATTTGACAAAACAAAACAGTCCTTCGCCAATAAAATCAGTAGTTATAAATAGAAGATATAAATTTATTTGTAGTGCCGCCGATATGCGAGCGAGCACTTGCATTAAAGTGTGCACAATGAAAGGTCATTTTCGTTTTCATCTGGTTTCACGCGATACCATCGCATCCCGCGTATTGTAGTGCCGAATCAGAGTGAAACAGTTACTCCGACAAAGGTATTCCTTCCACTTAAAGACTTCATCGTATACTAGTACCAATTCAATAAATTTTAAAAATCTCACTTTGGTATTTAAAATCGAAGTAAATTAAGAATTTATTCTGGGGTCCTAGCGCGCATAAGTTATTTACTGAAATCGCGAAGCGTTTGGTTGACATAACTGGTGACCGAAGATCTGGCGACTTCCTCGCACAACGTATCATCATTGCGGTACAGCGAGGAATTGCCGCCAGCATCCCCAGGTGCCTGTTTTAGATTTAAGTTAGTTGTGATATTATTTAAGTTATATTATTTAAGTTATTGTCATTTAACTACATATTATTACCGCCTGTAAATCAATAAATGTTTAAACAATTTATTTATATTGTTTTTTTTCTTCTATGCTTTAATGTAATTTATTACCTACCTAGACTATATTGGTTAGAAGGTGGCTTCTGTATAGTTTACTCGCATACCTTTATGGTGGTATTTCTATCTAGATTATTATTGTAAGGAATAACATAAACTTAAATCACAAATACATATATTTACTAATGTAACAATAAAATAAAACGTTTTCAAATAAATTTTGAAAGATATACACAAATTATCTTAATGGTATCCAATCACGCGATCTCAAGACCCATCACCTAAACCGCTATCGTTACCGCCACGACCTTGCTTTTACCCTGCTTATTGCACAACTCGCGCGCATCCAGATCCGGTCGGAAGGTCGATCGCGCATCGGCTCCGTTCCCAGGCGGAAATCGATCGACTATTGTTATTAATGATCCTTAGATCGTTAGGAGCCACTGTCCACGACCTTTAGTTCCCACGATCGATTATCAATGAGATATTGGAAATTAGGTTATTGATACACTGAACGCCCATTTACAGACTTAAAATAGTTAGTTACCTATCCACTCTTTATAACTCGCTTAGAAAAACATATGGGGACACAACAAATAAGATTATGATATTCGTTTTTGACGCTTATTAAAATCGTTTCAAGTGAATAAGAATCAAGTACATTTTCGCACATACCAAAATCGGTTTAACATCATCATCATTTTATTTCATTAAAAGAGAAAGGACTGTACTATAAAACATTATCTGATCACTTATGCAAAGTGCTTGTCGTAGACAACAAGCATGATTAATTCATGTTACATAAATCACACATCACCCTTTTGTCTCACTACCATAAATGATGCACGTATGTCAATTTATACAAATCTATCGCGACCATTCTTCGGCGCTATTAGCTCGTTATTATGATTAGTTCGTCGATCACAAAGGAAAGAAAGTCGTTATAATAGGAGATATTTAAGCGGACTATCGCTCACGACCGATGGACTAGACGCGAGTGATAGGCTGAAGCGATTGTTTGGCTATAAGTCCACGATAGTCAGAGGCTAATTTAGATAAACCATATATTTCGAATATAATATACCCTTATGTCACATGATTTATTGAAATGTGACGGTTAAAATAGTCTGGCTAAATTCTTTAAATGCAGGCTTGCAGATTAACTCCGTTGTAGGTTAAGTGCGAATTCACACATAATTATTTGCTGCTGTGTTGGTAACAAGTAAAAAAGTATATTTCGTTGCTTTTCTAGAATAACGCACTATTTCGAAATACTACGTTTTGCAACTAACTAAAGGACTAAACGCGAAACACGCAGAAGTTTATCGTGAATAAAACACCCATCGGGTTACGTCAAAAAATGGCCAGATGACGGCATTGTGCCGTTATGCCATTGGTCGGATGGCAACGCCAATTTTTGGGCAAGACCGTCCGCTGGCCGATTAAGCCGTAATTTTTGACGCCGAAACCAAGGCACTTTGCTGACTACTGGCACACAGCGAAATAAATACGCACACACGCATTTATTATTTGCGCAAAAGTGTAGTATTGTGAAATAGTTCATCAGAGTAAGTACAATAAAATATTTGTGTAATAGTGTTACATTTATGGCGGGGACATTATTCAAGAGAAAGTATGTGCAAATATTTTGACATACTTAACAACAAATGCACTTGTGTTCACGAAAAGCGTAGATACGAACAAGGTCTTGTTAGCGAAATAGGCCTATGTACTTGATAAGAATAAATTAATTATTGTTGTAGTAAACTAATTCAGACAGTGTTATTTAAAAAATGACATTAAGTTATCTGTTGTAATACGAATTAAGTAATATTTTTATTGAAAAAATTTTAATAGTGAGCTGTTTCAATAGTTTTAATAAGATTCCTGTAACACTACACTGCAAGTTATATAACTTATTGTGTTATTTAACTTGCAGTGTAGTGTTATAGGAAGCTAGGAAGTAGCTTGTAAAACTGGCCCCTCTCTTCTCCTTCTTACTCTTATTCTTGTTCTATGCGCCATGCAAACACCGTCTGAGCAAATGCGTAATTTCATGGATTTAGTCATACCGCATGCGGGGTGACTAAAACGGCATGCAATAGCACCCGGATGCGGGGAGCCGATTTCGTTGCTTTAATTCGGTCGATATAGATACTGCATGCAGGTGCTCCTCGCATGCTGTATAACAAGTAAAGAGGCATTTTCATTGGTTGATAGGGCCCGACTCCCCTCATGCGGGCGCTATGGCATGCGTTTTGGAAATCTTTCGCACCCCAGCTCGCTAACGACCAGCCTGATTTCACCGGCCGTTATACCGCAAACGGAAAAACGACTGTGCTATCGACTACTGACTTTCATTAGTCGTTGTACATCTCATTAGTTGTATACACTGCACCCGCAAGCGACATTGATGACCAGCACTTGAGTCTAGTTGGTGGACGCTGCCTACGAAGCAGCTTACTTGGCGGTGATCCTGCCTACGAAGGTAGATGAGGTTGAATATTTGTTCCTAGGTCTTGGTTTTTTCCATGTAGTCAAGTATCTTTTTATCTATATAATTATCTACATCGTCAAGCTTTGCTTAGTTCGAGACTAGGTCGTAAATTTGTCCACAGATATTTATTTATATAATTTATTCATTATGTTATGGACACGTGTTTCAATATCTTCAGATAAATCCAAATATTGCTAAAATACCGATACTAAAACATGTACTATAAACCTTAGCTCCCAGCAACGAAACCGACCATGACGAAAAAGTTGTCATGAAACCATTACCCGTTGTTGAAGAATTATTCCGTTTTAAAGCAAATTTCATTGGTTTAAAACGGACTTACAAACAACCAGTCATTGTAGCAGAGCAAATTAATTTCCAAAATTTAGATTAGTGGAATTTGTCTATGTGTATGCTAGAAGTTTGTCGATATACTATACGCATTGCGAGTCAGAGTATGCTATCGCATACTTTTAACTGCTAAGTTATGCCATCGCAAGCTTTCATTTAGCTGCTAAATGATGTCATCACTTAGTTTCAGCTGCTATAGGATACCATCTCATGTTTTCAGCTGCTAGTCGCATGCTTTCATTCAGCTGCTATAAGGTGTCATCAGGTCATCACTTAATTACAGCTGCTATAGGATACCATCGCAGGTTTTCAGCCGCTAAATTATGTCATCTCATGCTTTCATTTAGCTGCTAAAGATTGTCATGAACAACAAGAACATAAGTACCACACCCAGCCAGGAAGCAAGTCTGGCCCGGACGAGCCGGATATACCAGGGGGCACAAATTTCTGAGGAGCGACACGCTCTGTGAGGGGTAAGGAAGGCCGACCAGCCGCAGCCAGTCGGCCATAATGGAGTGGTAGAAAAATTCGTTGGTGGATGAGCATTATATTTTCAGAGTAGGTAAGTCTTCTCGGGGATCACTGTGTGTTCCTACGATTCGCAGTAATCGTCATCGTAAACTATTAAAACGTTTCTTATCTATCCGCTGGTTTCCTTGTTAAAGTGCATCATTAAGTGATAGAAGACCTTCCTAATTAAAGAGGTTTTTGTAAGATATATCCTTGTATCTAAGTCATCAGGCACGCTTTGACTATAAGCTGTGGTGCAATAGCTTCTCAACATACGGTGATTTTTCACGGTGTAGACATGCGACACGTACAGTACTTTTTCTATGATAAGAATATTTTAACATGGCACTTTCATTCAGCTGCTATAAGGTGTCATCAGGTCATCAGCATCACTTAGTTTCAGCTGCTATAGGATACCATCGCATGTTTTTTACCGCTAAAGTATGTCGTCTCTTGCGTTCATTCAGTTATGACATTACATTATTTCAACTGTTATAGTATATACTATCCCATGTTTTCAGGTGTCAAAGAATGTTTTCGCATGTTTACCGATGTTAAAATATATATCATCGCATACTTTCTGCTACTAAAGGATGTCATCGCATGCTTTCATTCAGCTTGAAAATGATGACATTGCATATAAATTTGATATAAATTGCATTATTGTGATATTATAACAATAACAATATTTGTATTAATGTTTCTATAAGAAAATAATTGAGTGAAAATACCAAAAAGATATCGAACTAATCAACAATACCTCAATATTAGCGATATAATTGTATAATTTTTTATGACGCATGTCCTGTTATGCCATTATTATGCAAAGTTTTAAAAATTATTATGGTATATAAAACGTAATACTCCGTTATTGCTGATACATGATACACAAAAATATGTCTTAACCTCGTGAGTCCCCGTGTCAAATAGGTACTACATAAAATACAATTGATTTTGAACTATACATAAATTTATTAAGGTCAAGATTATTTTGTTAATCTTTGATGGTCAGGCCTCAGGAGGTTAAAGACGAATAAGCCGTTATTCATCATAATAATAAACCATAATGTACGTATTACGTATTGTGACATTACTGCACATAAAAACTTTTGAACAACCTCTAAATATGAAGTCACAACTCTAAGTATGTTATTAATTTTGGGGTTTTTAATATTATATTTTTATGTTATCTTAGTTTTCTTTGGTTTGTCATATACTCTAATAAACTATGAAGGTATTACAAAAAGAGGATTTCGTTTATGTTACTTTAAATAATAGTATATTATGCAACTCGTGTATAAGAACGGTATAAAAAGGCGAGTGGTGTGGGTTGCGATGTGAGCCTCGGCAACGTATACGATACGATAACTAGTTATACACCGTTGCATACAATACTTTTTCTACGACTCATTTCAAATAAAAAGTAAGTATTTATCAAACTTTTCATGCGCCATTTTTCCCTTAGTAATTGTGCAACTTACCTACGCAATTTTTTCAGTAATGCTATATAACTTCTTAGTGGATTTTTAAAACAATCCATAAACAAGTAAACAACAAACAACCTACAAATTTTCTTCATGACCACAAAAAAATTTAATTTAATTAATATTTTCGTTTTCAACGTTTTCAATTAGGAATTTGGTGGGAAATCAAAAATATGACACTTTGTTTATGGTTTGTTTTTTTTTTATTTGCTCGTTTTCATAAATATATTCGAAAATAGATAAAACTTGTTAAACAACAGAAAAAAGATGATAAATGTATGTATTTATATTAGTAAATAATATATTATGCATTAAATTAATACATAAAAATTGTAGCAAAGTTGCGTTAAATTGGCAGCACTCATTTTAATCATAAGTTTCACTTGAACGCACTAAAAATGACTACTAAACATAGTATTTGTAGTAGTCTGTAGCACCCAACTCTGCTTTAATTTTTCATTAAAGTAGGGTAAGGAGTGTGTTTTTGGACAATAGACTAGATAGACTTTTTACAGAATAAATAAAGTATGTATTTATATTAGAGTTCATGATTGCTTAAGTCGCGAAAAAAAGTACAGGAGTAGAAAAAAAATATTATAAAATCATTTTTCTTCCACTTTTAAACCTCTCTCCTGAAAAAACACATTTTTTAAGATACAGCGTTGTTTTTGAAAAGCAACGATTCGTTAAATTGATCTCGTTCTGGTTCCATCTGAAAGTATGTCTATTAAACTTGTTAATCATTTGCCTACATGTACATATAAATCGCACACCGTACTTAAGTAGGATATTTTATCTCATCTAGCGCTAAAACTTTCTTAATATCCAAAACGCTATTCGCTGATCACTATGGCGCTCTCTATTGATGAGCTATTCTTTCCTTTGGAAAGCACAAGGTTCCTTATATAACGACATCATTCAAAAATAGATGCACGTCTATAAGAAGTCCGGCGAATCTTGTGCGTGATACAATTTTTCTCAATAATGAGATTTCGTTCGATAGATGTCGAAGATAAAATTCGTAGAATTGATGACCGTTCGATCGAATTTACTGTCTCGATTGTTGATAGTTATGAGTATGATTTGACATGGATTAGATTAGACGCTCCGTCAACGTAACTTTTATGAAAGTTTTTTTTGTTTCGGGCGCACGACACAAAGATAAAATGATCTAGTGCTCGACAAGTATGATTTCGTACATCTACCGTAAATAATAGTAGATTGTATGACAAGGGTCTAAAATGAGAATGAATGATGAATGAAAAATTCCTTTTTCACTTCTAATGCTCGAAAACTGTGTCATATTAGACTTTTCAAGCCGAGCTAAAGTAGTACATTTAGCCCCTAGGGAAAATATGAATACATATTTATGATTTACAAAAGATTTTAATTTGACCCATCAAAATACTTCACCTATTAAATCCGCCAATCACAGAACACAATATAATTCTTTAAAAATTAAATAGTATTGGGTATTTACCAACCAGAACAGTTTTACTAAAATCGACCAATCGGGAAACATAATTAATTTCTCTAATGAGTCTAGGTTAAGTTTGTAGTAGTCCCTATTTCACAATAATTAAAAGTGAGCAACGCTTTGAAGCGCTCAATGGAAAGTCTGTTAGCTTTTTTGCGCGTGAATGCTGCGAGCGAACCGCGGTATCTAAGCAGTTTGAAAAAAAAACATGCCGACAAATTGTATATAAGTTCATCGTGGAATTTATTATTAATTTTTGGTGGATAACCTTTGTTTATTTATTTTCTCGCAATAGAAAGTGAAAAGTGGAGTGTATAACTCTGGTCTAAAAGCCATATTACCCCTTGAACTATAACTACGAAAATAACTATCTCGTGCTCATTTTAGACCCTTGTCATACAATCTACTATTAAGGGACTTAACTATCGCACCGGTAGTTGCACCCCAAATAAACATGTCAGATTTAAACGGACACAGTTCACACCAAAATTACTAGGTAAGTACATTGTTAAACAAACTAGAGATGTATAATTGATACTCGGTTGAATGCTCATCGTAAGTATAAGAAGCTTGCATGCGTAAACGCAGCTATGTGATTTGCAGCGCCCTAATATCACCACTTATAGCTAGTGTATTTTGGTCCTTGCTTCGCATCAATGTTACACAATCGATGGTGCGATATGCTGGTTGTTTTGGCTTTTCAAGTTGTTGTAAATAACGCCGTGTTTGACAGTTCGACGCCATCCTTGACCCCGGCACGCACGAACATGCCATTTACTCTTTTGTCTTGTTAGTGATTAACAGATGAGACTTTTGTTTTAGGGTTCTTGACGTAAACTTACAGACGGCCTTAGTACTAACTTAGATTTAATTTAGACGAGGTTAATATTCGTTTGTCACTTAAAGCCATTAGTAAAATGTTATTAATGAACTTAATGAGGTATTTAAGTAATACAAAGAATGAATGTCTCAGGTCGCTTGTATTTGACGCCCGAGCCGAAGGTATGGGCGATAAGTATGCGATCTGAGGCTTTCTTTATTACCGCCCGTGGTAAGTATACATTTTTATATCTCCCCCTGCTCAGGAAGTGGGATTTTCAGCGCGCGTAGCGTGCGGTAATTGCCACTGAAGGCATTCACTGTCCAGAGGCGGCTTTACTTATGGTGTAGGGTATGCGTCGCACTCGGGCGCAGCGATACTAATAGGTTCTGATTTGTTCTACCACTTGACAGTTACCATGTAAATTGCGATTGGCATTGCCCCGATATGGCCCCGATTGAGAATACGGCATTATATAATTCTGGTTGGGATTTAAATATTAGGTACATTATTTTCCTTGTAGTTATTTCATTGTAAGGACATATTATCCGGATGCATCCAAAATGTCTTGAGAAATGTCGCTTGACATTTAGCGAGATATGTAAAAAAAACAACGAGTCTTATTCACGATGTATAGTCATGGCTCTGGCATTGGACGTAAGTGCAAGTTTTGTTCATTTAGGACTACAGGTAGCTTTTTATCAATTTAAACGTAGTCACGATTGCACACTTCAACATTATAGTAATTATAGGGTAGGCAGGCACTGTAGGTAGGTACTAGATTTGTGATTAAAGGGTAAAGAGTGTGTACTATCTTATTATTAAAGCATGGTCAGATGTGTGCACCTTTGCAAGGTATATAGACTCACTGTACTCTAATAGGAATCGAACAGGTATACTTATGAACCCTGAAATAAGCCCTTACAATTGTGAGAGGAATAAGATTACACTTGGTTTCTAAATTCCTGGGGACTCCTGGGTTTGCATTAAATTCAAACCTAGGAGCCGGGTTTGAATTTAGATTTCGTGGATCATTATCAAAGTATGCCTATTAAAAGCATGTAAAATTGGTGGCTAGTATCTGAATTACCCTCTATTAAGTTGTACAATTTATTGACTATTTCCTTTCTATAAATACTAATTGAAAATATAAAATCACGCAATAGAATACTTCGTACACATCACATCAAGTCCAAACAATATCGCCAACCCAACACAACCAAACATCGCACCGTGTAAATTCCAAAATATATAGCAAAACTGAATAGCGACCTCCGTTATTATATGAAACAAAAACGCCTTGACACGACTGTTTCACTATCAATGGACATTGCTAAATCCGACCTTTGAATTTTACTGGACTACGCGCCAAAGTGAGATAATGATTGTCTAATAACGGTAGTGATGACAAAAGTTATTGGCTGATGAAGTGATGATACTTTTGCGGTCAAGTACTTTATAAAATAGACGCAATTTTTGGCAGTGATGCTGACTTGTATTGTTGTCAAGGGTAACACTGAATTCTATATCATTTTATTAAATGTAAAGATAACAGCGTTGCGGAAATAATACCTAATTATACGCCAGGAAAAATGGTCAATAGAACAGTCAACATTGATCAGTGAACATTGTGTGAGGCTTTACAAGCAGATATCTATCGATTTTAAACAGCTGATATAACAAACTGCTAAGCTGTTTATTTCTGCTATTAAAAGATAACTCTTTTGTTAATCTTTAAAGTTTAAACAAATGAAATCTCATTTTGTAAACTGTTTTAGCGTAGTTAGTGGTAGGTACCTAAAATACAATACATACATTTTTTGATAATAATGATGTTTTATCTTGAAGTCTAGACATAACTTGCACAACATGCTTTAGAAATATGATGTTCATTATAATCATTATTTGCCTGTCCTGTTATAGCTTATTGTGTCCACGTTTGGGGTGAAAGCAAAACTATTTTGATACTTCTTTTAATAAGTTGCGTTAACAATCTACATCGTATCGCAATCAGAACATTTTAAAGGTATCATTATATTATAATCTGATTTCAGAATACCGAGCCAATAGGATAGACATAAAAGAATAGCCATAGTAGGTGCTAGCCATCGCTTCGTTTATAAAAATATTGACAATGACTTATGTTACGCAACAATTATAAATTGCGACAAATCATATGTAGGGCAGGTAGTTTTTGTAATAGGAACAGGAAAAGTTTCTGAAATATTTCTGAAATTAGACTTATTTTTAATTTTTCGCATCGAATTATTTTTATTAGTAGTAACGAAACAACGTGTATTTTTATAGTCTCACAAACTTGTATCACCAGCGGACAATTCGTGGTGCTGTAAATAAGCTAGTTACCGTTGAAAAGTTAAAGTCAAAAAGATAAATTCTCTCAAAACTCGCATTTTTCAGCGTAGAAACGTGGAAAAGGGAATGATGTAAATTTTCATAATTTAAGTCTAGTCAAATAAATAATTAGTATTTATTATTTATCGTATGGCAATTATTTCGGACCGTAAGATTTTCGAGAAGACAGTACGGTTGCCAGTAGTAGGTAGTAGGTCTAAGTCATAGTCTGAATCACATTCTTAGAAAAATATATATAATATTTATATCACTTTTTATAGATACTTCAATATCAAGTATTAAACTTTAGCTAAAATTACCCATATTGCATGAGATTTGCTATGTTGGCCTTAGAATTTAATTTACAATCTAATCGAGTCGGAATCAGTTGAAAGTTCAAAAGATACGAGTAAGTAGGATGTTTTGGGAACTGTGTCACAATACTGAATACCAACAAAATGTTCAAGTGTGAATAAATACGAGCACTGGTTATATAAGGCATTATGTTATGGCGTGCGACTGCCATTGTTGCGCCGGCGCATTTGGGACGCGTCTGATTAACTTAGATTAAGAGTTGCGCGATCATCCAATAATCATGTGATTTGCTATTGTTTTCCCAATTCGTGATTGATGAGAAGTGCATGATCAATAAAAAGAAGATATATACCACGAGCCTTGCGGTGTCAGGAATTGAATTTGAAATAGTCCATCGCGGGCTTATTTCTTGGATTTCTAGGGTTTTGTAACAAAAAGGTACCAAAGCACTTTGATGGTGCGTATAATATAAAGTTCTGGAAATTAATAAACATTAGCCAAGCTGGCGCATGATTCAAAAATTGTACATAAGTTAATGTTGCCAATAATTTTGTTATTGTAGTTTATGTCTGTGTAGCGAGCAAGTAGGATCCCCAATCAAATAAACTGCGGAATCGCAAACTTTTTATTTACAAGCATTCCACAAGACACCGCATTACTAATATAGTATTACCAATAATTTCAACATTATTACCGTGAAGCGAAAAACTTAAAACGCAACGGAAAGTGCAACAACCGCTGCCCTGCCGGTTTCGGCCGAATGTCAAGGTTGACGTAAATGTCAATATTGACGCGTGACGTGGGAACGGCCATTTACGCATTCGACATACTACTAATGTTCTGTGGATTGATGCCGAGAGGTTTGGCGAGGTCTGCTATTTATGAAACAGACTATCATGTTAGATGCACATTA
Organism: Epiblema foenella; assembly: GCA_963556455.1. Lineage (NCBI taxonomy): Eukaryota > Metazoa > Arthropoda > Insecta > Lepidoptera > Tortricidae > Epiblema > Epiblema foenella. The sequence goes on along the minus strand of OY747096.1, from coordinate 25,354,211 downwards.
GAGGGATATTGCCAGGCAGTTTTTCACTGAAGTGAATGGTAGTAACTGCATGCCCACCTTAAGTGGTAAAAAATGAGTTTTATTGCTAGTATTTTATTAACAGATGGGGAAAAATTCCGGCTGTTATCAGCGGTAACCAATTGGCGCTAACAGGTGAGAATAACTCACATTGGACCTAAGTAAGCAAACCGGTAAGTTAAAATTTTTGTCGGTGACAATACTGCAGCTTAATAAGAGAACAACGGTTTCACTATTTCAACTATACGTAGGAAAAGCATTTCAAACATAATTTGTAATCGGAATATCATAGGATCTTACACTAGCTTCAATAAAACTAACTTAAAAATAAATATAATAAAGAGACAAAAATTATAATTATAAAAAGAAAACAGCGTCCAGCTCTCCCTCCTGCGGCATGGACCCCAGGACGCTAGCTGCATTACCCCTTTGTATCGCAATGGCGATCCGTTGGCAAAGGTACCTGCCAGCCCTGGGATCTCCCGATGCAGTCAGTTTTTGTCCTCTGAACAGATATTGGTTATGTATCTAAAGAATATTTTTTTACATGCAGGTACGATAAGATTGCTTGTTGAGCATAATTCATTCCTTATTTAAAAACTCGCGGACTCTTCAATTTTATTGTCATGTTTATTTTATTTATATGGCAATCTTGTTCCATTCTCATACGTAACGTATTTTTATGATGGCTGATCACGAGTCCTCAATAACGATTTTCATATTTTCGCAATATCATGAAATTGTTGCGTAATTGTGTATGTGTAATTTAGTTAGAAAAATGCTTGTATTTTGTATGATAAGTGCACCTCTTTTAAGATGAAATGTTATTCTGCCTGTACCATTATGGGAGTTCTAGTCAATGAGAACACCGAAAATCTCAGCCTTATTAAACAAAGGTCAATAAAATCTAACTGGTGCGAGGTAATCAGTGTGTTACGTCACGACGTGCCACATGGGAAGATGGCCTTTGCAAGTGGATTATCGGTAGCGTCCGCGCATTAAATAAGGCACTTTAATTATTTGGAATCAATTGACATACTATTGCAAGTGCTGGTTTGGTTTCGAGGCAAGGCAAGGCAAGACTTGCTCAATTTTGTTTTGCCGATATCTTTTAAAATGGCTAATTGTTTTGCGAAATATGAATAACCGATATACAATGTTTAAGTGAGCGCAGAATGTTTCGTTAAAACTTATAACCCTATTTAGATTCGCACGAAATAGGCAAGGGAAACATCCTGATATGCGATACTTAATTTCAATAATTGACAGCTTCCTGTTGATCTCTGTTTCAATTAATGAAGGCAGGAGGTGCCGAGTAATGAGTCAGTGTCGAGCATAACGACGTTTCCCTTACATCTAAAATATGCTAACGCATTTTTGCTACTCCAATAACCTAAGTAAAGTACTTACACGCGATAAATATGAATACTGAATAAAATATCTCAATTGTTATTGTGCTACATTTTTTCTGCTGTCGCTATTTCGCTTCTATAGTAATCATTTACGTCCTTGAACTTTTTGTTCGGCAACAACGGTTTAGCAGCTAGAGAGTACGTACACGCAGACATACATACGGACACGCCATTGTCTCATACGATCGTATCGCTTAATGTAGGGTTTGGAGAGATTTACTATCGTATGTGAGAAGAATGGTTTCGTTTACAGTGGTATAATAGAGACCTTTAGGGAAACGTGTAGTTAACTTATTAACTAGGTCAAACGGCCCACCAGAGGCGATGTTAGCGTTGCCATACAAATTGAGACAAAACACAAACGCTAACGTTTGCGTTTATGTTTCGAAAAAATATATATAGAGCTACTGGTGCGGTGTCAACTCCTATGATGTGAACGGGGCCTTAATACAATGGGTTAGGGAATGGAAACTAGTAGGTAGAGATAGAGAAATGATTAGTTGCAAAACATGACGTCCATTTTAAAGTAAAGGAAGACTGCGTTATAAGATTATTAATTTAATTTTATTAAAAAAAATGATTTGGAAATTTCCAAAAAGTGACTTGGCAAAAAATTCTATATAATTACTTAACCTGCTCACAAAATTTCACGAGAATTGATTGAGAAATGCGACCTATAGAGGAATTCAATGTTTTTTAAATTTCTATAAAGTGATTCGACAAAACAATCCTAATCCTAATCCTAATAATATTATAAACGTGAAAGTTTACGCGGATGGATGTACGTTCCGCTTAATCTCAAAAACTACTGAACGGATCTCTATGAAACTTTCCAGTATTGTAGCTTAGACATCAGAATAGGACATAGGCTACCTTTTATCCGCGGGTAACACCGCAGGGCGCTGCTAGTTCTATATAATTACCGAAACTACTCACAAAATTTCACCGATTGGTTGAGAAATGCGACCTATAGATAAGAACAAACCGAAATCCGCCCGCAGAAACATACAAAATTATTGAAAAAAAGTCTTTAAAAATTTCCAAATGATGACTCAACAAAAAATTCTACATAATTTTTTAACCTACCTGCTCACAAAATTTTACGAGAATCGGTTGAGAAACCGACCTGTAGAGGAGAACAAACGGAAGTACCTACGAAAGCATTTTTGTTAAACCTGAAGCAGAGACCTTCGTTTCACTCGGTCAAATATCTATACCCTGCAATTACGCCTTCAGAATGTACTCTAATACTTACCAACTACCGAGTTGACGAAATCCGCACATCACCTAAACCAATCAACTAAGTCCACTCAGGGTATTCTGCTCAATAAAGTAAGTACTCAATGTCGAAACTGCTCCAGTTTCAAAGGTTTATCATTTGGTATTTAAGTCGCAGTCTGAGATAGACTAGACAAATAAGTATACTAGTTGATATTTGATGGCCATTTAACTGACTGTTGATCTATTAATAACAATTTATTGATATTGTACCTGTCGAGCTTCAATTATTATTATCACTACCAAATATTCACGGTAATTTTGCTGTGACATAATTTTAAAAGTAGACCAGCAGTAGGAGTTTACGTCAGGTCGAGCTACTGATTTACAGATATCCACCACCAAGAACTGAGATTTGACTGACATACTTTGGATCGCTATATTAATGGTCAAGCGCTTCCGTTCCGATATGTTAAACTCGTTGAGTTTACTAAAATATACCCCAATTTGTTTAGTCAAAATAGGATGTAGTTAAACGAAAAGAATCCAAAACATGCACTCTTTATCTAAAACTTAAGTCATAGGCATATTTTGTGAATGTATGTAATTATTTATTGCAACTAAACAAAATAAGTAATACATGATCCATAAATTATGATCCGCAACATAGGCTTCGTCAGGTGCGGAGAGAAACATATCAAATACAAATCAGAGATACCAGAAATGAAATCCGCAACAGGCTTCGTCAAATGAACCTAACATAAAGGTCCGACTCGGATCGTAGATGGCTCAAAAGTCCTCATAATACTGGTGGTGTTGCCGCGCTGAATAGCAACCGAAATCTGTTGAGCCAAGAACAATCCGGAACGAGGATCGCAACCGCTCTTCCTCAGCCGTCGACCCAAATCCCTTACAAAGTTCCTGGCCTTCGCGCCCCACTATCCCGCAATCTCCACCGCCACTGGCACGGATTCGTACATTGGTTCCAAGGCAGAGTAGTTTAGACGTTTTGCCCGGGGCACTGACTCTGCAGCTGACCCCGCTGACCTGATGGTGTGAGTCAAATTGGTATTTTGTGAATTGGATCTTTTTCCTTTACAATGCATCGCAATGTTGAGGTGAAAATACGAAATAGCGTATTTCAATCAATAAATCTTACGGCAGTGTGTCAGCCAAGTTCGTAAAGTTAAAAGACAACACGCCGTCAGGTCATCATTAATTTAATAACCTGATTCCTGATTTTGACGTCCGAAAATAACTATTTTTACTAATAACTGTCTGACTTTTGAAGTCACGCTATTGAGTAGCAAATGACATAACAAATAATTTTAAACAATTGATGAACGTTATGCATGAGAGAAGCTGCTGTGATCAGAGGAGCACTGAAACAACTTGGGGTCCAGTTAGATAGCACTTCTTTTATTAGCGAAATCGTTTAACTACGGACTTGGAATGATTTCACAATTATGTATTTGATGGGATGCTTATTTACTTAAGTATATAAACAGTTATCTGTTCACATTTTTTATTGAAGGCAACACAGATCATCAGTATACAGCTAATCTAAACAACACAGTAACTTGAAATCCACATGGCACTCGTAACACTAAAAACGTCTAAAGCCGTTCCCATGATCCCATTGTTGCGTGCTTATGTATATAACAATTAATGATGCTGTATTAGTTGTATAAGGCGCTTGTAACCGATCATTCTGCACCAGATGAAGTTGATAAGGGGTTAATTACTATTGTTTTGTGTTCATTTTGACAGTTCCGGCTGGCTACAGAGTTACCAGTCATACACACTCTTATCTAGGGTACAGAGGTTACAAGCCGAATAAGGGCTACCGGTATTGTGCTCACCAGTTGGCGCCACTGCGCCAATTTCTGTCATTGTCAAAGTTTTTTGTGGGTTATTATATGCGTGAAAACAAAGTTTACATTGAAACCGTATTTAAAACATTAAAACCGTACCTACTGTAAAAATATCGATCATCCGTATTACAGCGCCCTGCGTGTCCAGTATAATGATGCGTGTAGGGTGCTGTTCGGGCTGCCGAGGCATTGTAGCGCCTCCGCGATGTTTGCGGAGCGGCAAATTGACGGTTTCCACGCCGTCATCAGGAAGCGGGCCGCCTCGATGATGAGGCGTGTGCGCGGCTCCACGAACACCATCCTACGAACGCTGGCAGAGAGGTGGGACTCCCCGATACTGCGGCGGTGGATACAGCTCCACACCACAGTGAGGCGCTAATTTTTTGTGTTTAAATTATTATGTATTGTAGTGTCAATTTTATTTCGTGTATTTACTAACATATTTTCTTAAGAATTATTGTTACTAACATATTTTAGTTTTAGTTTTGTATATGGAATTACGGTTCTGAATTAAATTATTATTATTATTATTATTACAGTGCAGTCCCGTTTTGTTAGAAAAAAAACTGGGACTTAAGTACACTTATGTGCACGAGCGATGAAATTGTCTCATAGCACTGAAATTCGTTGACCGTTGATTATTGCCATTATCAATCTCAGGTATTGCAAAATATTCACCATATTATTCAAACTATGAAAGTTGGAATTTCGGATGCCTTATAGCACACTTCGCGTCTCTAGCGGCGAATTCCTATGCAGTATAGCGCTTATTATCTAGCAGTGTGCTTGAACGAGCTGTTTAACGATGAAATTCTACTAACTTCATCCTTAGTGCCTGCTCAGCTTCATTATAAAAACATTTTTGCACCTCTAGACCCTTTTCTTTAATTAGCTCAAGTAATGTTCATAAACCTTTAAGCAGGTTTTTATAACAGGTACAGTGATTCTATACCCATATTCTATTGTTAGTAAAAAATACTGTTCACTACCTATTAGATTCATTATAAATTAATTTGTGCCCATCTCATTTATAAAGATGTCGAGTAATAAGAACGGGAATAATTGTTCAGCTAGGTTACGAACAAGCTATTATAATCTAGTTATAAAGGCACTACAATTGCAAGTCGTATGAAGTCATTATTGCATAAGCAGGTAAATAAATTAGTAAATAAAAACAGTTATGTATTACGTTGAACTTTTGACTTACCCAATAGCTCGTTTGAGACTACTTTACAGGACACAATATCAAAACTGGAATGAAAAAGAAAACATTAGTTTATGGTTGCAGTTTATTTTGCTCACGTGACCTACTTTAATGGAGAATTAACTTAAATAAAACATATACGAGGAAGGCAAAATATATCGGCGATTAGTTGTTATAACAACTATTGTAATGATATGTTTATTGCAGAATTTCAAAACTACAATATGAAACGCAGTTAATTCAGGATTTCAATTCCTAGAAAGTAATAAATTAGTACCTACTTATGTAACCCATTTTAAAAGTCCAACATAAACTAGAAGTCAGAATCGCAATAGGAATCTTAATTTTTGTCGCCACTTCATTGAAAGAATAAATACGGACACCGACACATTCACTTGTTACCAAGTTAGGTACCTAAGTACCACTGAAATATGCACTTTGACATCGGACAAATAAATTTGGTCGACAATAGCATCTTCGCGACCTTTTCACTTCCTCTTACTCAACCCGACATTTCTCTCGGGACTCTAACAAGATAATCTCAAAGGTCTAGTGTCGACATACGACACTAGTGTCGACACTACGCATTGTTCGGAGAAATGTGTAGTCGAGATACCGTGATGAGATAGGTAGGTACTGCATGATCATTCCATTTATATCTTTAATTCTATTCGGAAAGGTTACCTAGTATTACCTATCTATCTTTTTGTCTAAGATATAAATAATCATTACTACGTGTACGTGATATTTACGCAATGTTAGAGTATAATTTTCAGTTTTTACCAAGATACTTATAATCACTATCACTACATAGTATAAAACAAAGTCGCTTTATCTGTCCCTATATCCCTATATATGCTTAAATCTTTAAAACTACGCAACGGATTTTGATGCGGTTTTTTTAATAGATAGAGTGATTGAAGAGGAAGGTTTATATATATAATAACGTCCATTAAATAGTGCACTCGTGCGAAGCCGGGGCGGGTCGCTAGTATTTTATATTCGTTCTTTACTTTACGAATATACTCGTATATGGGGCAGCGCCAACACTCTCCTGAGGGTTATCGCGGAAAGGATCGCCAGCCCTATTATTGGCTGGCTGTGCATGTGCAATCCAATAAACATTTCGTGTTTTACTAACTTATTATTAATCTATTACTAAAAATTTACTTGTGATGTGTATAATACATGCAATTTGATGATGCATTGTTAATGAATTAAAATTAAATAAGCTGAATGTATATGGACGCCTGTCGTCCGAAATAAATGATTTCATTTCATATATAAAGATTTCCAAATTGAGCACAAGTATACATAATTCATCGAAAGATAATGCAAGACTAAATAAATACACATTATAAATACATATTTAAAACTCGTTCTGTTAATTATACAAAATGGCAAAAAACACATAAACATGTAACTTGGCCATAAAAAGCTTTGTTGCGTTATATTACACCTACTAAGGTGCGAAATAATGTAGATACAATAGAATAAACATATGATTGGGTAATAACTACAAAACAGAAGTTTTATCATAGGTTTATACAATTACTAGGAACCTCGTAACTCAAATTATGTGTCGTGTCAACATGATCGTAAAATTCGCAGCAGGGAGCTGCGAAATGTTACAAACATAACATTTGTAGTTATTGCCTTTTGATGTGGTTGGTTTTGTTAAATTGGTGTTGTCACACAGACAATACACTCCGAAATTGGTACTAGAACAGGTTAACAGTTTATTGTCCTTTTTGAGTTGTGTATTTAAGTCAAGCTGATGTAGGCACGGATTACTTCGTCACAGTGTAAGCCAGTTAACCTGATGTTGTTGGCTTGTTGTAGACGCGAATTACGTATGTTAGATAGAGATTGAATACGACACACCCTAGCGACATAAATAAATGCAGACTAGAGTAGATTTCGATAGAGCAATAACTACTACAGATTATCGCCATTGACTTGACGTAATATAATATTTTTTTTTCTAAAAATAACAGATACGAAATAAAAATCAACGATCTACAAGTTCTCATCGTGTCCCATTGATCATTGAGTCTGCGCATATCAATATGCAAACGAGTCGCACCCGCCTTCCGTCCACAGTCGACTACCGCTTTGTCGACCAATTAACAATGGATTGAGCACTTTCTTGCCATCGTTTTTGCTTCATATATCAAGTGTAAGAGCATCCGTTTAGTCAAATAAACGTGCGTAACATTGAACAAGTTTTTAGGGTTCCGTAAAAAGGTTAAGATAGGAGGTACAAGTAAGCATTTTTTTTGCTGCGATACCTATCATGTGGGACTATCTTTGGATAGCTAATTCGAAAACATTGTTGCGTTTTCTACAATTTTTTTAAATTCAGGAACGGTTTGCGTGATTTAAGCTAAAGTGCTAATTTTTGTTATGGTCATGTGTCAAATGGCCTGCCTCACCAGCCAAACGGTTGCTACTGGGTATGTAAAGAACAATAAATGGTAGTAGTATAATGAAGAAATACTGCTAACTAAACATTATTATCTAGTTAACGAGTAATAGCTTACACTTGACAGACCTGTAATTCAATTTACCGTACTATAATAGCATTTATAAAACTTTATTAATATTGCAGTGTCTATTTATAACCCTATTATAAACAATACATTAGTTATATTAGATTACTCACATTAAATTTAAATTAATCAATGTTTCATGTGGCTGTCATCAATCATAAATTTAGTTTTAAGATCAGTCGTAAATTGTACTTAATTATTAGGGAATTGCATTTGCTGTGCAATACCCAATTATTAACGGTAATCATCATCATCTGGAGTCATCGTCTGAGGGTGAAACCGTCGCGTGCATTACCAAGAAAGTTGCTCACGCGTCACATATAGATTGCAGCGGATTTCAAAGATTTCATGTGCGTAGGTGTAATTAACACTATGGTTCACTTGTATTAAAATTCAAATACATAAATGTTGCCCACTAATGTCAGTATATATGTATAAAAATACATTCGTACTCGAATCACAATAATTAAAAAAGTGGTTAAATCGTTCGAGCAACACTTTGAAGCGCTCAATAGAAGGTCAGTTAGCTATTTTCGCGCGTGAATGTTGCGCGCGAACCGCAGTGTCTATGTTTTGTGTGTCAAAGGAGTATAGAAAAAAAAATCATGCTGCAAAAGTATATGTTAATTTTGGGTGGGTTAACCTTTGTTTATTTATTTTCTCGCAATCGAAGTGAAAAGTAGAGTGTATAACTCTGGTCTAAAAGCCATATTACCCCTCGAACTATTTTCCCTCACTTCGTTCGGGAAAATAACTATCTCGTGGTAATATGGCTCATTTTAGACCCTTGTCATACAATCTACTATTTCTCAAGTGTCAAATTATTTTTTGATTCGTGATAATTTAACGTGGAAGTTACCACGATCAAATTTTCAATCATTTGATACAGTGAATAAATACAAAGAAAAAATGGACCGTGATTTCGCACGCAGCTTAAGACAGACCCGCGCCTCTGGTTTGCCGGACCAGTGCCCTTATACCACTAGGCTACCCTGACCAACGCTATCCCAGCAAATCTTTGCCTTGCATCTTAAGCTGCTACCACTATTTTTTTTCAAAGCCTATATAATTATTATTATGAGCTCTTGCCTTTCACTTTGATCATGGCGGCATTATCAGATGTCAGATACATTTTCTTGAAGATTTCGCGCTGACATGAAAATACTGTTTGGAGCGAAAAATAGTCTGGATAATGGAGCGAGAAATGTCAAGTTTAATGACACTGAAGTTTTTAAACGGATTAAAGAACATCCTAATGATGTGCCAGCGAGAACGTTCTCATCCTTGAGAAATTACTTTCCAGGGAAAATTCCGGGAAATTTCAATCGTTTTAAAAGTAAATTTGTTTTTACTTATACTTACTTATATATTGATAACAAAATGAGTTTCAAAAACTCAAAGGTCTTGTCTGCGGTGCGACATTCACGGAGATTTCTGCAGTTAAAATGCTTGCTAACTGCTGCATAATCAATGTATTCTCGCCTAGCGTGGTATTATTTGAGTTATTTCGTGGACAAAGAGCTTGCACCGTAGGTACACGATAAGGGGCACTTATTTATGTACATGGTGTATATGGTGGTGGAGGAAGCAGGTACCTGTATAACTACGATTTATCAGTATCTGTTAAAGCCGTTACAGACTATATTGTGAGTTAAAAAGAGAACGTGCTTTTAAGTTGTGCTACATATCCTATAACTGGAAATTAATGAACAAATCTGAACTGGAAAAGGTTAACGCAGAATCGGCTATTTTGATGCTAGAAGATGAGGACGACGGCAATTATTCACCGGATCAAATTAAAGAAGTTGATTTTAGACCTTCAACCGATTTGATTGAAGTAGATGAAACTTTCGATCCTTTACGTTGAAATTGATTTTTGTAAGTTGATTTCATTGTAACAATGATTTTATTAACACGTTATAGTAGTTTATTTAATCAATGTTTTTTTTATCTGGTAACATCATGCCATATTAGTTTTCGTTTAATAATTATGTATATCGCGTTATTTTTTGTGAATTATTTTGGATTGATTATGCACGTTTTTATTTTAAAATTGTTTTACACTTAATAAGTAGATCATAAATGTTAATTAGTTACAATAACTAATATACTTTTATATTGATTACAATATTTACTTTTTATTTTACCCTTGCAAGCAAAAAAATATATACAACAGAATTACCGTAACACCGATCTCGAGAGAATATTTCCGAGAATGTTCTCGAAAATTTCCCGGGAAGAAAGAGAATTTCAGTGATGAGGTATCCTAATATTTACAATCAATTAATCCGTACGTAATAAAAGTTCCTGAAACCCACTACACGAAAAGAAAAAAAAAGTTAGACTTATGGTACTTTCTCGATACTTTCCGTTTGGGAGAATGTTTCAGAGAACGTTCTCGATCGATTTCTCTCTTCTCGGAAATTTTCGAGAAAAGCACATCACTAGAACATCCTAAATGGCTTTCATCGATAGCGGATGTAAGTGCTTAATATATGTAGGTAGTAAATAGGCGAGGAATGACAAGGAAACTTCTACCTTCATATTATATACCTACATATTTGTTAGTCCGTTCACTCTACTTTAAAAAGTCATGGTCAATGTGCTTTCACGTATGAAGACCATGAAAAATAACGATATTTATGACACACAAGTAGGATAACTTTTTTGATCCCTGGTTGATGTCACTTGCGTATCGGATGTCTGACCTTTATTTCTTGAGAGACGAATAAGACGTGACAAAACAGTCGTTGAAGTGAATACATTTAAGGCTCGTTAATTTCCCATTGCTCGACACTGACCCAATACATGATGCTTTAAATCTTATGGTGCCAGAGGTGATCAGTAGGTGTCATCTATTGGGCATTAAGGTGTTGAGCATGGGGAAGGTAAACACCTTATATAATTTAGTTTGGAAAAAAATTCAAGGTACACTTTGATATAAAATATAAATATTGGACATTAAACAATCCATTACTACAAGAAAATAATTAATTTATAGCTTTTGTCGATTATTTCTAATGTTTGAAAAATCATCTACAGACTGATGCCAGATAAAATTACTAGTAGTGGGTGCTATGCTGCAAACAAAATATTATATGTATTCCAGCCCAGAGTGCACGTGTAGGTAATAAAATGAATATTCTTTGAACATTAAGATAACCACTTAAATTTGTTACTTAAAATTCTCACCTACCTACACCAAGTAACATTTGCGGTAATTCGCTCAACGCTATATTCGTAGCAAAAACTAGTAACAATTATTACTTTAAGTATGTCTTGCGAAATAACTAGACGCAGTAATGTTGAATTTGATGGTTAGAAATTACTGCGAATTCTGTGAATTCCTAGTTAGGCATTTGCCTAACAAGTAAAAAAAAGAAAGCGCAGTTAAGAACTAAATAGCCATCTGGCTATTTAGTTCTTAACTGCGCTTTTCGTTACAAAGCGGGAAAATACTTAGTGCTGGTTAGAGAATGTGTTGTCATTGTTGGCTTACTACTAATTGCTCATCAATTGCAAGATGCACGGGAGTTCTGCCGGCGCCGGCGGCGGGGAGTTTCCACTATACATACAATTTAGTTAGGTTTGATCATATAAATACAAATGTAGGTGTATAGTCCCTTTTTTTCCTTACCAGTATGAAAGTATGATGAATATACGCAATAGGTATATTGTTTGTTGTTTATACTGTTTGGATTGTGTGTTTCGGCTTAGTGCTCTACCCATCATGACGTATAGTGCCACGACATGGACGCTCACAAACGAGGTTGAGTATAAATAAGTACGGGTAGCACAGAGAGCCATAAAGCGTGCCATGCTCAGCATTAGGCTACAAGATAGAGAAATGTTGAGATCCGACGTCGCCCTAAGGTGAGTGACGTCGGAGAAGTCATTTCAAAACTCAAGAGGAGCTAGGCAGGACATATTGCCAGGCAGAGTGATGGCAGGTGGACCAAAATGCTAATAGATTGGTGGCCACTTACAGGCAAAAGAAGTGTCGGTCGTTCACTGCCGTCCACGCGGAGTATTTCCTGGATGAGACTAGCAAGGAGCGGGATGAGTGGCGTACTAGAAGTGAGGCCTATATAATTCTTCAGGCTTCAGGCTTAGTATTATATCCGCAAAGGTTTAAAAAATGCACAAACTTTGATCAAATAAGACTCATAACCGATATTTGTGTACGTTTTTAACAAACATTAAATTTTGATATCATCTTAGAAACCGCCGAAAAAAGATGAATATTCGGCCTAACCTACTATTTTTATTTCTAGTACTTCCCAGTCACAATACCAGTATACCTCGCTTCATGACTTCTACTTAGATTCAAAAGCCACAATTTTCAAACGAGGTTTTAAATTGATATTTGTGTATTCAATTTAAATGTCTAGGATACATTTGATCTACATAAATACAACTACCTAAATAATTTAGAGGACATGCACGATGTTTGTGGCTTTCAATTAATACTTAGCAATGTTAATGGATACCAATAATAAATCGATCCATTTATCAGGATGCTGACCTTGCTTGAATTTGTAAAAGTGATCAATTATAGGTAATTGCTTCGATTATTGTGTTAATACAAATATCGCTACTTTATCTTCAAGGTCATATTTAAATTTTCTCCCAACTAATGCCATAAAATGATATAGTTTAACTTCCGTTGAATAGGGATGTTGACACATAATAAGAAAATTAAATAAGTTCGAATTTTCTCAGAAATTTCAAATTCTTAAATAAATAGCGAAAAAAGTAACTCAAAAGAATAAATAATTATATAATTATAAATCTTCAGTCTTAAGAGGGGGCATTGTCTCTTTTCCGCAATACGCACCTTTGTATTGGAGCGATCGTCATTTACTACGGCGCTCGTGGGCAATGACGTCACTGATCTTTCCCGCCTTCTCTCTCTAACCAGCAACATTAATAAATAAATAAATATTAGAGGACAATCTTACACAAATCGAACTAGCCCCACAATAAGCTCAAGAAGGCTTGTGTTATGGGTACTAGACGACGATATATTTAATAGATATAAATACTTAAATACATAGAAAGCATCCAAGACTCAGAAACAAATATTCATGCTCATCACACAAATATTTGCCCTGACCGGGATTCGAACCCAGGACCGTCAGCTTCACAGGCAGGTGCACTACCCACTAGGCTAAACCGGTCGTCAAAACACCATTATACGTCATCATTAAAACGGTTATAGCTTCTTTATTTTTTGAGATATTTCTTTTAGAGACGTCTTATGGAATAGACAAATTTTGAGTAACATCCCTATTTGTTATTGACCCAAGTATTATTAACCAAGGCTGATTGTCTACGAACAACCAGAATTCGTATCACTATCAATATTGGTTAATAGAGTAAGATAATTCATTGATTTTCAACAAAAATATGTACATACATCAATTTCAAGATCTAATCAAAATAATCACAAAAGTATAACATATTGTACAATGTAACTTTACTCCAAATTAACGAACTGAAATGTAATTTACGCTTTGGATTGCCATCCTAGATTTTTTATTGCAACAGAGACCAATGACGCCTAGCCACCTAGGGACTTATCTGTTTTGAGAGTACTGTTTGTAGAGTACACCGTGACCTTCCCCCCAATGTGACACGCAGAGTACTAAACTGTTACAGAGCTTTCACTAGGTAATCTTTTTATTTACTTTATAAACGCAATTTATTTATGTACCTGAAAATGTATAGGTATAAGAATACTTAACTAAAATAACTTATATAATATAAAACTTAAAACAGACACTTGAGGTATTGTACCGAGGATGATGGCGACATTACCTAGTTTTATCGCAATGCCGATCATTTTATTTAAATTATTGTAAAATTAATCGTTATAATATATACCTTAATATTCGGAATAGTAAGATAAATCATTTATTGAAAGAAACGAAAAAGTTTACCACTTAGCAAGAAGAATATTTAAAACTAGTCTATGGAAATAGAATAAGCAAAGTATGGTAAAAGTAGTTACGTTCTTATCTACCTATTTGGTTATAGTTTACTAGTATAAGTCGTGGGACTCGTGGTAATGTTTCACAATTTCACTTACTCACCTATTATTACACGTTTCAAAAACTGACATGTATAACAATTATTTGACTACACCCACGAACATCTTCAGAGGTAGCTTCAAACAATAATACACGGTATTACAAAACCACACAGTACAATTTTCAATGCCTCAATCTTTATAGAATTATTCACGGCCAATTATTTTGTGCAATTAAATTGATCAGTAATCTTTATTTATTGTTGGCTGATTCAATCGAGGTATTTATTATAGTTGAGCTAACTTTGATAAAATTATGATTAATTGTGTTTTGGGTTTTAAATCTTGCTTTAATTAAAGTAATGTTCACTGTGATGGGGTTCCGAGAAATAGTTCTGCTGAACGTAGGTTAAAATTAAGGTTAGATTTAGTTAAAAGTAATGCATTTTGTCACATACGCAAAGACATGATGTGATAATCCTCATAAACGTGAAAGTTTTTGCGGATGTATGGGTGGATGAATGAATGTACGCTCCCCTTAGTCTCAAAAACGGATGGACGGATTTAGCTGAAATTTGGAATGTAAATAAATAGTTTATACTCTGGATTAACACATATACTACCTTTTATCCGCCGGTAACACCCCAAGATGCTGCTAGTGCATATTAAAGGTCCCTGCCTACCGATAGAGATATTGTCCGAACAAAACTTTGTATATTATACAATATGCAAAGGTAACAAGGTCTAAATCGGCCTTTTCAAGCTTGAACCACTAAACAAATTTAGAGAAAATGTATGAACAGAATGAGTTTGATTGGGTAGAGTGCGTGATTCGTGGCATTTTGAACTGCATTCGTCAACGGTAAATTTGTGGTCAGATATCAGCTGCCATGGCCGGTAATTGGTGCACCTTCTAAAGCTGCGGTACTCTGCGACGGTGTCGTCCTTTCCCTGGTGGACTCGTCGAACATTCGCTTACATTCACCGCGGCCGCGGTGCGTTGTTGCCGCGGTTTACGTTTTATTTTAGAAACGAGATAACTCTACAACTTTTGTTATGTCATGTACCTCTATTCATTCGTGCATCCAAAACTTGTAATGTAGAGTCTGAAACATTGCTTGATCTTATAAAATGCTTATTGCTTTACTCGTATCTATCTGCAAAAGAGACAACCTGTGACTTTATGAGTTAGTACTACGACACTTCCAAAAACGGTTTAATTAAATATTAATTACATTAAAACCTCTTGCGCAGGTATAATGCTTTTTAGCGTTATCCGTATATAAACAATGACCTTCCATTTAACTACATAAAATTTTACGTCCAAAAATAAGACAAGGAGATGAGCTTTTAATAATTCGTGATTAGGGCCAAACTACTGAAATATTTCTCGTCTAACTTCATTCGCCCGTATATTTACGCCATAAATAACCTCACAAAATAATCTAATAAAGCTGGCCTTATTCCGTTGGCATTACAATTGAACCATGGTCCAAGTTGTATTGGTTCCTCTAATCGTTTTTAAATAACTCCATCGTCGCATGCGCAACCCCGTGCACTGTGACCCGCGTGCGTGACGCAAATTACAGAACAGTACACGTGTTGACATATTAATGTACCTAATCGTAATTTAGAAAAGAAAGACGTCAATGAAATTATTTCACAATACATATATGGTCACGGGATTCTTCAATCATTAACTTACTAATGTGCGTTGATTATTGACAGCAAAATATGTGTGATTTAACCTCTAGCCGCCCACAATACGAAACTAAACAAATCATATGCTACACTGGTCCATTTTTTTGAAAGATTTTCCATTGAAGATGGATACCTCTTAATAAGCCTTGGACGGTTAGAGACAAACTGTGTTGTAGGTGTCGCTGGTGCTGTGGACACACCTCGTAATACCTTTAGGTTAGTCAAAAGATTGATATTCTTCATTCCTTCACTGTGAAATATATCACTCATTTATTTCACTAGTTCAGTTTAGTTCAGTAGCTCGACAGATCCATCTACGATATAGATTGGGTAATTCATTCAATCATTACACTCTCACAGCGAATGAGTAGGTAAACGATATATGATTCATGAATTGGTCTGACTGAAATCATGGCGTTATGTCACTCTCGGAGCGAATGAGAAGGTAAACGATTTGATTCATGAACTGGTCTGACTGAAGTATTGAAGTATATGAATTGAAACTAAACTAGTGAGTGGAAGTGACACAAGGAGGAGCACTTCATTTGAATCATTCATTCGTGAACTACTCATGTCTGTTGCGGCAAAGGTGTACAATGCCTTACCAAGCGAAATTAAAGCACTATCGTCTGCAAAGTTTTTAAACGTTTTAAAAAAAATACCTCATTGAACTATGTCCTTATAGTTTTAATGAGTATTATAACCAATTATAAATAGAGCTTTTAAAATTGTGTTTATCTCTAAAAATTCATTTTATAATTGAGTGCAATTATTTCGCACAAAACTGTAAAAATACATATAATATAATATTTAGATTCGTTTGTAGTTCGTAAATATGTTGCTATACCCTACTAGGGTCCATGTCTGTCTGTACTGCCTAGCTTATAAGAACACCCTGTAAATACCATGGTTGCAACAAATAAAGAATAAAGAATAAAGAATACTTTAGGTGTCGTTGACGCTCAAAAGGTTAACTATGCTAAACACAAAAAACGGGAAGTTTTAGATACCATACCAATTGGTCGCAGCTCCTAGTACTAAGTTCTCATTTACAGTTCTTGATTTACTCTTAGCCTTCATTCAGCCACCTAATTGTGATGATTAGTGTGCAAAAAAATAATAAGCATATGATGTAAAACGCTTGTCTGCTAATATCCGTTTCGTCCTCCACATCACGTGCCAGTAATTGCAATAATTTCGTGCGTTACCGTTGACATTCCTATTACAATCGGTGGTTACGCTATTATGATTGCATCTTTACGTACTTTCAAATACAACTAAAATAAATGCTCAGTGTGGAAAGGTCAGTTATTGTATAGAACAGTTACATGTGTGTAAAGCCCTTTATTGCGGTTATGGTGAATTTACTTAAGACTGCCTACGTAAGTAAACTTTATCTGTCAATTAAGTTGGATCTTCAAGCATGGATTAATGATATGATAGTAACAGTTTGGCGAGTATAAACGTATCAAATGTGCTTTAGTTACACTGAACGTACTTGGTTTTTGCTTAAAACCTTGTATTTTCAG
Source organism: Epiblema foenella (assembly GCA_963556455.1). Classification (NCBI taxonomy): domain Eukaryota; kingdom Metazoa; phylum Arthropoda; class Insecta; order Lepidoptera; family Tortricidae; genus Epiblema; species Epiblema foenella. Next base: position 25,336,672 of record OY747096.1, on the reverse strand, counting down.
AAAATAGTCGAATAAAACTAATAATAAGTTCATGCTTGGTGTTAATGATCTGATGGCGTCGTTAAATACATACTTGTACTTACATTACACGAGGTTCATCACCACTCAAGTTTTGCATTTCTTGTTGCTATTTTCAATATTAATATATTATGATTAAATAGTGACAGTCTATTATGCAGCTCATACTTTATTATCATCAAAGTCAGAAATAGAGCTATTAGTCCTTATGCTAGAGTAATAATTGCTACCTATTGAGTAATAATTGATTAAGTATCCCCCCCCCCCCCCCCGGCCACTGTTATAAAACTAGTTTCAATCGTCATCACCACCGTCTTCTTACCTCCATCCATTCATAGATGAGAGGGAATGGGCAGTAGCTATTAACTAGACTGAAACTAGTTTAGTGAATGGTATTTGCACTGTGACCTCGCAATGAGATTTGCAGGATGACAGCCTCTCTCTTAACTACTAATTGCTCATCAGTTGCAAGATGCGCGCGAGTTCCGCGATTTGGCGCCGGCGGCGAGTTTCCACTATACCATTTAGTTAGGCTTGATCATAGAAACACAAACGTCCTAGTTTTAAGTAAATTTTTAATGTTATTATCAACAATAGGCGTAAATTTAAGAATGGGTTATATTAAATTCATTGGAAACTACCTATCGATGTAGTTGTAGATAGTAGATGACCTGTTTATTCCCTACCACTTAGATGGGTCATTGTCAGTTGTAAAAACAAAAGTTGTCCACCCGGTGGTCAATAGTTAATGGCTTATGTACATGTAAGTTATGTTTTTATTACATATATTTACAGTTACGGAAACACCGTTTATGCGGGTTACTAGACCAATCCAAAATTTAGCTTCTTGGCCCTTAACTTTTGATATGTCCACCGAAAAGACGCGAACCTAAATCTGACAATGACCCAGATATGTAAGTATGACGATTTTTATTATGATTTAAGACGAATATGCGATAGATAGGTTGTTGTTTACTATGTTGGGATTGGACAGAGCGTTAAAACACGTGCAAATTATACTATTTATATCTGCAAAAAACATATCTTCTTATAGGTCGTCTGTTAAAAAGTAATTAATATATAACTGTACCACTTATGGCCTCAGAGAAAGAGGGAGAGAGGGAGACCTCATACATGTTCGTACCGGATGTATCAATGGAAACGCAGTGCCAACGCAACGAGATAAAAGTGGAACGTCTAACTAATAACGCGTGTTTTGTACTGAATGATTTATTGAATTACGATCGAGCGTCACAACGCGATGCGCGAGCGAATACCGATCGATACACTTTTATTTTTATTGTAACTTATGATAACGTAATTTTGAAGCAATACTGTAGGTAAAATAATGATAAATTTTGATTTAACTTCCATTTATTAAGTAAATGCAAATTGTGTCTACTTGATTTTTTCTGAGTTGTACCAGTTGTTGGATCAGTACCTACCTAATTAAGTGGATGGGAAGTGGAATATTTTCCAATCAGCTTTAGATACTCTTTACTTATTGAAAAAAGGTTCGTATAATGTAAAGGTGTGTATAATGTATTTTTTAGTAGCAGTTGTTATGAAACTGGTAACATGTTTTCGCTTTATAAATGCGGACGAAGCTAGACATTATATTCGTAGGTATTAGAATAAATACAAACATTTGATTACGGCCATATTTCTGTTTTTGGGATAATTTATTCTAAACAGAAATTATCGCGCTTGTTGCACTTGTTTTAATTTAATTGGCTACGGAATATTATTTCGATTAAAATAACAAAACATGAAGATCAAGTGTGTTTCGCGATCGGTATTTACGTAAAGGTCGTTCGGTATAGCACTAAACAAACGTGACGCAACTGCTGCCCAACTTATGAGAGACAGCGGTATAAAATGAGCTTGTACAAATTCAGTATTAATTATATTTATAAAATATGAATCCACTCTCTGGTCCACTGTGTCTAGAAAATGTCATGGATTTCTCTTTATTTCGTTAAAAACGTAACTCGCTAATATATCAGTATGTTTTTATTTATGAAGTGTACCTAACCTAACTTATGACTTACGTGCCTATTTTATAAAAGTCGTAATGGATGATGATACTATAGTTCGTAAAAACTAGTGCTTATGACAATTTTTGGTATTAGGTAGCGGACACCGGGAATCCTTTAGGATGCATCGGTACTGGGATAATGCTATTTTTATACAACGCCGGTGGCAAACAAGCGTACGGTCCACCTGCTGGTAAGCGGCCACCGCAGCCTATAGACGCCCGCAACTCCAAAGGAGTCACGTGCGCATTGCCGACCCTTTATAAGATTTGAGGATAAAATGCTAGGAGGATGATGACGAAATAAATATTATAATTTAAGCAAATCATGAAACTTTAGCCAGCAAACTTAAAGAAAATCATTGTTTTTTTCTTCTGACAGCCGGGTAAGGAAGGTCACAGAATGCGGAAGCAATAACGAGTAGTTTGAACACAAACGAGAAAGTTCATATAAATTCTCTAAAATATTTGGGTGTAAAAAAGCGCCTAACTCGCCTGTACTTCCATGAAGCATTGAAGCCAGTAATTTCGCCGTATTCTCATCGTGTCGAATCGCATTCAATGTCCGCGACTCGGCGCCCGCGCAGCGCAATGGGCCTTTCAATGCGATGCATTATTGTATGATAGGTTGCTGACTTGGACGTGATATACATATTATCTACACTAAACTTTATCTTAATGGCGGTGGCGATAGCGATACGAATACTATGTTAATTTAGTAAATGTTGATGTTAGAGAATGCTTCATGACATTAAGTACGCTTTTAGTATAATGTTACTTTGTTACTATGCAATAAAGTTTAAATTAATAAATACCCAATTTAAAAAGATGATGTAATAGAATCATCACTGCTTATGTTAAATTTGAATTAATTATTCATACAACCCTATGTTTGCGATTAAAATTAATAATTTATGGAAGAATCTCTTAACTAAAAAACATTAAAATATTAATTTCAATGTTATCTTAAGTCCATAGATTACAACTTTGACGTTCCTAGGATTTATAAACAAAATATTTTGAGACGATTGTCGTTTACTTCAAGTGAAATTGTAAAGTGCAACAATGCACTAAACAGACTACACTAGGTACACTGACAAGAGCTGTGTGGTGGCGTGTATTAGGGAAGGCCTATGCACAACAGTGGACGACTGGAGGTACACGCACTAAGTGAAAGACACAAACCAAAAATTACCCAGATGCCATGTCCTGCGTGTGTGAAATGTGTTGAGTGTAAAACTGAAGAGATATCCAATGCTATCCAATAACATTAATCAAGTTCATTTATAGATGTATCTTATGCGTCATAGTTGACACCTCATATTTCTTCACATTACTAACGCTATTTATTAAAAAAACTACAACCATATTTTTCAAGATGCTTAGGTAAGAGTAAGTCGCTTGCCCAATAGCAAATAAATACTACGTGTATTTAAATAAGTTTCCCTTTTGTCGAGAGTTAATTTGATTTATTGTTATATTGCATTAAATCAATTTGTTAAATGAGGATACTATGTTATAGTTTGTCCGAATTGTCGGTGTTACGGAAATATGATGCCAATATTTGGCAACAGTTAATAAAAGTGACAGCTGACAAAAGTGATAAAGGTCAAATATATTTTTCTGTAAAACGTTGCAAAACACAAACACAAAATAACATATACTTACAGGCCTACCGATTAACTTACTTCGGCGTGCGCGTCGTGTGTTTTATGAATAACAGGGTAATAATTTAAAATTATTCGAAACCAGACGACATTTACTGAAATAGTTGAAAGAGCCTATTATCCTGTTATCAGCAGATGGCGCCTACGCTCAAGAATGAGGAAACATAATCTTAAAGTTATTTATGCTTCCACCTTCGTACCTTCACCGAACGATTGCAGTTGACTCAAGGCTGTCCATGTAAAATTGTGTATATATCTCAAGCAATAAATGAAGTACCTGGTTTAATTAAAACTGCAAAATTACAGGTACTGGTTGAAGTTCAATTTTTAGAACTTAATATCGGCTTTTAGGCAATTGATTTCTTTGTGACACGAAAGCTTGTCATAGGTACTATTTGTATGGGAAACTTTCATGTCACAGCAGAATCAATAAAATTGTAGACGAATTTATGGCCTCAACTATTGTCCAAACATTTCAACTCCAATCGTCTGGACGTGAACGCACATATGTGCTGCCCAGTGAATGCCTTAATAATTTTCTCTTATTAAATTGGTCACTTTAGGCTTAAGTTCAGGTGATAAATTCTTGATAGATTTATTATACGTACTTGTGTTAAATGTAGATTTCATTGAATCCTAGCTTCCAAATAAAAATATGTTCTCAAATCAATTTGATGCGCGCGTTGAAATCTAAATGATGGAACGCGCAGGAGCACGATCTTTATGATTGCGCAAGCATTTTATTGACTTTAAGCTACAAATCCGCATATATTTAAAATTGAACTTGGCTTTCGCGGAATATGTTGACTTTATTTTCCATTATCTGGTCTTTGGTCCAATAACAAGAGTTAATAAAACGTCACGATCCTTAAGCATATAGGTATTCGTCGTTTTATATTTCCCTGTAAAATGATAAAACAATGTCAAACATTATCTAACGACACCACGCAGTCGCGGATTATCACTATACAATAAACATCATGTTGAAGAAAAGTGAATTTTCTCTAGCTAACGAGCATGACGCATACACGTTAACATCCTCTCATACACAACACACACATGCAAAAGCAAACCGAGTGTCTTCTTCGTTGTATTGAACTTTCGGTTTCACGTAGAATTATCACATCTACTTCTGAACAGCAGTAGTCGTAATGATGTGATGAACAGATTAGGTATCGGATCTCTATGAAAATTGTTGATTAAATAACCGTTTTCTTTGTACACTCGCGGAATGAAATGTACGTCACTTTTCGTAACTTAGTCTTCAAAATAAATTTGAAGATTAGCGAACCTTTTTATTCCTCTACTATAAATACATAACTCATGAAAATATTAGAAGAATTGAAAGCACTCTTTTTATGTCGGCTTGCGTAATTTATTTTTTTCAGTCTGAAAAATAGTCTATTTTCATATGCGTAACTGTCATATTGATATTAAATAAAGGACTCGTTTGCACTTTTGCATAACCAAATATAACATAATCAAGTTAAATTTTAATTAATAAATACGAAGGGTAACATTGGATTGGTTGTTGAGAAAAGGGAGAGCTCGCTTCACCGTCGGCCTTATCTTTGCCCCCGGGCTATATGCTGGCCAAGAGCAATCCCATATTAATAAAGAAATAGTATTATAATTCTATTGATACCCTTTTTATCGAACAATTTAATGTTATTAAATACTAGTACATTTGTTACAGAAAGATGATACCTATAATATTATTAAATTAACGTAATACAAAAATTCATTCTTGTGCATAATTGTAAATACGTAAATTGGTACAATTGACCTGTTTTAAATGTGAGCTTTATGTCCAATTGTTTGCACAACACCGAGCTTCATTAGCAAGAGTTTCATAATAATTGGACTATGAATTATGAAATTTTTACGCTAGCGTGTTAGGGTGATTTCAGTTAGAGTAATTTTGATGATTGTAAGTAGATGAAAGCGATACTTAATAAAAGTATACGCGGTATAATAAGTAAAGTATGAAGTTATATTGTAAGCGGTAATTTATGTATACCTAGTTAACTTCAGGTCAATCGAGGTTAGAGATGTATTGAACTGAAAGAACTACAATAGCTATAACTTTCAGGGGCTAAATAACATCGTGACGTGGCACAGGGCTTCCTAAGATCGGACTAATTGAGGTACTATTCATTAAATATATCTAATATCGCAGTGTTTTTCTTATTATTTATTTTTTCATGAATACACGTATGACGACTAGTTTCTCTCAACGAGGGCCAATAACATCGCTCGTTTCGGACGATATGATTGTATACTTAAATGTAAATATTAACTTAATACGCTATCTTATCAATATGAATAATTACGTACCTAAATAAAAGCAGCTTTCAAAACACTTGTCACAAAACTTTGTGTATATCACTCGGAACTGAAATCACTTTTGTTGGTTTGTGTACTCGCAAACTAACGTATCATAACGGTACCTTTTTTTATAAAATTACGTTTGTAAAAATTAAGAAAAAGACAGCAACATATTACGAATAAGTAACGCGCAAAAAAACAGTTTGCTACTCAAGAATAGGTAAGGTTAATTTACTTAAGTGGCACTTTTAATATCTACCAGGATGGTAATCGGAATGGACTTAAAGTCCCACTAGTATCGAAAGACCGAATTGTAGGTAAGTAGTTTGCATAAAAACGTACTTTTCCTCAATCGCTCTTCAAAAGGGTGAAAATAACAAACGTTATGGAAATTAACCCGTCAAGTGTCAAACACAGTCCCTACAAGTTGTATAACAACGCTGAGCCTAATCTTACAAAAACCAACGGAGTTACGCCGCCAGGTTGTACCCTATCTTATGATTAAAATGAACGATCTTATACCATAGGATTAAGCGTCAATTTTGAATAGCGGTTAATCATGTTACTTGGGCACAATCGTTCCCACGCTAAAGACATGTTACGCAAATATTGCAGATAATTAGAGTCTTTTTTAAAACGGACATTGTCTAAGAATTTGACAAAGCACTAGGTGGGGTTGAGAAAAAAATGGCATTGTGCGAGCGGGTCAGAGGGCGATGTTATCGGGATAAATATTAGAGCCTTCGGGGAAAAACATTAACAACCATATAAAACCCACGCATGAATATTTTTTTAATGCTGGTTCAATTTCAACAACTGACAGGTTAATAAGGAGTATATTTTAAACGGTATTCAGCCAGAATTGCTGACGTTAAGCGTATGATAAAGTCCATAAACCAGTATTGCCGAATTGACCCTAATCAATTGTCATGTTTTGTTATCGTTAGTGTTTTTATCATTAATATATCTTGCTTCTAGAAGCCAATGCAATCATTTACTTGTAGATTAATCTAAAATTCAGTATTTCCAGTTTTAAGTCTGTTCAAGTTCAAATCATAACGTAAATTGTATTGGATTGTGAGTTTTTCCATGAACGGATGTTTACTCGTAACAATTATCTTTTATGAATAGTCAATCGAATGATTTATGAATATCATTTAGCCTTTAAGTTAGGTATAGGTAGACCTATGCACTAACCAAAAACCATGTTAGGATCAATATGCGATCGGACTATACTTCATATTGTTAGATCTATTTCAAATGTTAATTTGTAATAACAATCAATGTCTCTATACAATCTTGCAGATTTATTGGGGTTACGTGGTTAAAATGGTCAAATTTAAAGGTTTCAATTTGATCCCTTACCCACTTTTTTATAAAGCCTACCCATGAACAATAGCATTCTTTTGTTAAGATCCCTGGGATCCCAGGAACCAGTAGACGACGGGTTAAATGCCCTAGTGAAAAGCTAAGAACTATGCAGTTCGAAGTTGATTTTGCGTTATCTGTGTCTTTAATGCATATTTTGAAAGATTCAAAATGTAGATACGTTTTATTTTTAACAATATAGTTTCTTATATAGACTTCAACCAACTTCTGAAGTCTTATTATGATCATAGAAATACCACAATATCAAAAAACACAGGGAAGTTAAAAAAAATCGCAAGAATGAAATGTTTGAAAGCGCACAAACCAACAAGATAACACTCGCGAAGATGCGCTCGCGTCGCGGCGCGCTCGGAGACTGCACGGATCTGCGCTGGCGCATCGGCAAGGCGGGGCGGGTCGAGAAGACCCTTCGCTTGCATCCTGGCAGGGTCGGTGCTAAACATACGATACACATTCTAATTTAATTTCAATGTGCTTCCCGTACTATACTAACGTGTCAGAAGAAGCACGCGAAACTTGAAATCAAATTGGCATGTGTAAGGTAGGTAAAACAATTCACCAACCACCAACTACAATACCAACCACCACCACCAACTAATCTGAGTATGTTTTTATACTACGACAAAGGCAATCAAGACTACGGTATCTGCTTATGCAGAACAATCACAAACGCGCTGCCGACCCTATTTTGAATATGGGGATTTTTTGCATTGACAGCTAGAGATAATTGCAGATCCTCACTCTTAACGAATATCGGATTCGCTAATAATAATTCCATAGTGTTAAAGTGCATCTTAAGAATATTTTTGAGCAAGAGTTTACAGGTCCGGTCTAAATGCTGTGACGTTGGTCGATGTCACTTCTACTTTTCGTAATACAACAACAAGTCAACTATGGCAAAACATTTTATTTTTGTTAGGGCTGATTATAACAGTCACAAATGCTACCGGAAGGCGGATAGGTTCAAGTATTTTGTGCAATAGTTGTAGGTATAAGAGGGTTCAAAAAAGGTAAGCCGAAAATTGTTAATAAAGACGTCATGATCCTTTTTTGACCAACTTATACAACGTTGCATACGTTACTTTTTCTACGACTAGGGATTAAATAATAAAACACAAAATTAAACAGCAATACAGCACAAGAAAGAGCGGTAAGTTAGATAGTGACAAATGACAGTCCATAGAACGTGATATGACACGGTAATTTTTTTTCATTTGTCATTTACTGACTTGCGTTTTTCCTTATGTTGGCAGTAATTCATTTTAGTTTTTTTGTTATTGTTTCAAACCATATGAATTCAGTTGTTTGTTAAGTTGTCAGTTTTGATTTTTGTTGTTTTAGTGTTTTTTTTTTATTTGTTGGGTTCACAGGGCACCTCTGTTAGCAGTCGCATTATATTACATAATAACCCTAGGATCTTTATGAAGAATAGACTAGATAAACTTTTTTGAAATTGCATAAGACATGCTTTTATATTTGTTTGCGGGACCGATAAAAGACAGATAAAAATACCGGAGTTAAAAAAATATGTTTAAACGTTTATCGCTACATGTATTTCACGATAACAGGGATGATGACAAAAAAAATCGTGTCCTTCGAATCAGTTTTTAGAGACGATCAAATGTTTGTTTGGGACCAACTACAAGTAGAGCAACACAAAAGACGAAAATACCATATCTTCCCATATCTTTTTATGATTTTAATTAAATTTGTCTAATTTACTATTTATTGTGATAATTTGATGGCATATAGCCATACTATGTTATAAATAAAGTAATACTTAGATGGGTACCGGGTCATTCCGATATTGACGGAAACGAGGTAGCAGACAAACTCGCTAGAAAGGGTGCAGTTACACCTTTCATCGGCACAGAACCTTTCTGTGGAATCACCAAACAGAAAGTAAGCTCTCTGCTAAGCAATAAATCGGAAGCTATGGAATTGTGGAAGTTCATTAAAGGACTAAAACAATCAAAAGCTTTAATAAAAGGCTACAGTGCCAAGTTGTCTAAAGAGCTATTACAACTCAAAAGACACAAAATCAGCGCAGTGACAAGAATACTCACTGGTCACTGCAAACTTAACAAACATCTAACACAAATGGGCATAAAACAAAGTGCAGCATGCAGGTCCTGCCAAGAGTCGGAGGAAACTGCCATCCATATCCTCTGCTCCTGTGGACCACTTATGCGCAAAAGAAGTATCTACCTAGGGAGGCACATCATGCCCCCAGAGGAGATACAACAGATTGCGACCCAAAGAATCTGGAAATTCCTGGAAGCAACGGGTATAAGCAAAGAACTTTAAGGGTTGCCACAATAGATCAATACTGGTCGAGGCGGCAATAATAATAATGTTATAAATTGTAACATGAGTCATCATCCCTATTGACATCACTCTATGTAGTGGTCCCACATAATCCAACCTGGTAACCCCGTTAAATTACGTCAGATAAAACCCCTCAAAAAGGTTAAAGCCACCAATAGCCAATTAATTATCAACTCAAACACATAATTCACGGGATAATTCAAAGCTAACAAATTAACGGTCTAATTAACAATTAACAAAGTAAAGTCATTCAAATTAAAATCTTGATGAATTCAATTCGATATCTTTACGACGCTTTGTGCCGCGGCCTCGGATTAGCAGTTATGCTATTTACAAGCCATCTCAACTTACCTCTGATTTTCTTTCTTAATAAGTATAATTTGAGCCCGGGATACGTAGCAACTTTGCGTAATCAGAGGTCAGACTAATATCGTTCTCTTAAGGGAGTTGGGTTAGTGCATATCGGCACACCGAAACACGTGCAATTGGTGACGTCGCGGGTTCGACTCCCGTAGTCTAATGATCATCCACGGTCCATCTTGCGAGCAACTTGAAATAATTTCACATTAATTTTAATTACAATTAATATACATTCTATGTGTGGTGGTTTATTAATATAAACACATCGTTACAACTAAGTCATAATGGTGTATTATGAGGCAAAATTCAACAAGCAACTCAATTTGTTCCTTACGACATATGCCCTTTTAGTACACTACATTAATCAAACATATTGAGTGCTATAAAAGGACTTCTGAAGGGAGAGAAAGGCATGTATTCAACCCGTAATGCTATCGTAAATGCCACTCCATACAATACAGCCAATAATGTGATGCATTATCATTTACTACGCTTCCGTCAGGTATATTCGACATAAACTAGTGGCTCTGTGAGCTGTAGACCTTTCGAGCGTTTTTAGCTTTTTCAACCCCCATGGTCCCACTATTTTGAAATACTTTCAAAAACTTACTCGAAATAAAACCATATAAAATTTCACAAGAATTGGTTAAGAAATGCGACCTGTAGAGGAGAAAGCCGGACATCCGGAAATACGAAAGCATTTATGCCTATAGTTGACGTCCTTTTTTTTGAACCTGACTGTGGCTTTTTAGGCCGAGCCAAATAAAGTGATAGGAGTGCGCGGTTGGTGTGTTGGTAGCCTGGGGAAATCCAGGGGAAAACCTCCGACATGACTATGCGTGTGGTTTTGAACACTGGAATACTCTAAGAGTTTGCGGTCCAGTGCTGAGGTGTGAGTGAACTCGAGCTACTGGAAGTTTTGTCGCTGGTTCACTAAACCTAGCCTAGCTGAGAAGAGTCCAGCAAGAAACTCAGCTAGGCCCGACCTGGGTCGGACTGACTCTACCCGGTGTGCGACGGTACCGGGACTATATGTGTCAGTGTTGCCGCGATCGCGCGGTGAACGTCCCCGCCGGCGGGAATGCCTAATTGTACGCGTCGTGTCTGAGTTTGATGCCGTAAGCGCAGCGTTCCATCTTCCGATGTAGTAGTCGTAGTATGTAGATGACAGCCTTCCTAACTAACAGATTTCTATGATGGGGAGCGTTGTCAAAATAACGTCTGGCAGTCTGCTTAAAGAAACCATACATGGTGCTAATCCCACGGGGCACCAGTCACCCGAGCAGCCCCGAGCCGGCGAGGTCCGGAGTTTACCGGGCTTCGCTATCCCTATGACCGCTGCACCTTTTCACACGGCTGGAAAGTGAGCATTGGTCAGCGCGGGATCGAAGGGTTTCAGGGAGAAGTCTCAGGATACGATTGGATGCACCATCCGCACCCAGAGCCTTCCTAACACGAAGACACCTGACAAGGTTACTGACTTCCTTAACCGAACCCGGTAAAATGGGTAAAGTTACGGAGAGACGCGATCTCCTGTCCACCTCGGAATCGACCCATCTAATATGGGCTTCGTCGGTGTGTAATGAAATGAAATGAAATGAAATGAAATGAATGAAATGAAATGAAATCATTTATTCTTCAATTTAGGCATGTTACATGCACTTATGAATGTCAAAAAACTACCACCGGTTCATAAAATAAACCTCTGCCTCGAGAAGAACCGGCGTAAGAAACTCGGCGAGGTGTCATTTTTTCAAAACAATACACTATGTATATAAAATAACAGTAAAAATAGTACAAAATTCAAATGCTACCACAGTATAAACATATACATATTTTTTAATACTAAGGACAAAATATTTCTGTGTTAGATTACTTGTGCGGGACGCTATCACTGCCAAACATCCCTATCCATGATGTAATCGTTTATCTTATAATATGCTTTTGAAATAAGTGTCTGTTTCACAACAGATTTAAATTTAGAATCCGTAAGTTCAGTAATGTGTCTTGGAATTTTATTGTAGAATTTTATACAATTTCCCAAGAACGACTTTTTCGCCTTCACTAGTCTATAAAAAATTATTTTGAGTTTCCCAGTGTTTCTTGTAGTTATTAACTTATCAGTATTCGTTGGGAAATTGTATAAATTCTTCCTAACATACATGATTATTTCAAATATGTACAGCGACGGCAGGGTTAGGATATCTATTTCCTTAAAGATTTCTCTCAATGACTGTAGATTGTAGAAGACTAGGCGGACATTGGGACTCTAAGCTACTCGTAAGGCATTCGGCTTTCAAACTATCCTCGAAAGCAGGGGTAGGGTGATCCGGACGATCCAAGGGGGGTATGGTCCAACAGGCATCTGATTTGAGAAATCTCGCTAGTTTCCAGTAAGCCAGATGACTAGGCACGATCTCACCCATCAGACCACTGAACGAGTTCTCCCGAAATTCGACCGTTCTCTGTTTGGACTCGTTACACAAGTTCCTCAGGACTCAGGATTTGACGGTTTTCGGCAGAAAGGTGGTTGGACTAAGCACTGATTGCACGATTTTTCCTATTCACTTACTCTCTCAATTCCATAGGTAGGGCTCGGTTTTGGATATCCTTCGCCGACACTTCCCTTGAGGCCTCACTTCGAACAGTGTTGAGATAGTTGGTGAAAGAATCGATCGCTAAGTCGGTCTGTTCAGTAGTAGTTATACAGTCAGGGATGTCTCTAAGCAGGGGAGGATCTGTTTGTAAGAGACCCGATTGTACCTTATTCCAGTCCACGAGTGTTCTGTTACGATGTGTATTTTATTGGGGTGAGGTCCTAGTCTCAAAGAACTGACCTATGGTCCGAGTCAAGTTCGTGTATCACTTTCGTTCACACAGAGTTGACGTCCGCTTTACGAATATTATTAGAAGAAAAGATGAAAGATGATACGAAGAGGATTCAAACCTGGGACCGCTCCCAGGTTCGAATCCCGGTGAGGGGATTTATTTGTGTGAAGAGCTCGAATTCCTGAGTCTTGGATGTTTTCTTTGTAACACTATGTATGTACAATACCATAATTTGCTTAGTTTGGGACTAACTAGGTCGATTTGCGTAAGATTGTCCAAAAATATGTTTAATATTTTTTTTTGTCGATTCAGTTTTCTGTTATTTTTATCAAAATGGCGGAGCAATGTTGTTCGAAAGCTAAAAAAAAACTCGTTTTCGAGATCTACAGCTCACAGAGTCTAGTGAGCTCACAGAGTGAGTATTATATGTAGATATTGTGTAGAAGCGGTCAGTGGCACGTAAACACAATACGAGTAATAGTGATCAAGTGTACCTATAAAATGACACCGAATACGGACCCCCGACCCCGCTAACAATGCAACCGGCGGCGGGAGAAAGCTGGTGACCGATGGATGACTATATATTATTATGTTACTGCCTAGATAACTAAGATCAAACTTTCCTTCCTAATAGCATTATTATTATTCATATCTAGGAGGCAATAAACGATTGAAATAGTTAATATTAATTTATTATCTTAAAAGACAAATCTATCATCGTGATCTAAAGAAACGTCAGAGGACCAGAGGCTTTTCTGATATACTGTACCATATGTTGATCACAGATAACCTCCAAGGATAGTAGGTAACGATACGAGGTTAGGAGGTGATCTGTGATGTAGAGATGAGTCTCTCCTATCATCCCCGTAGGCCCTTAGGCTTATCCAGAGATCATGAGAGGTTTTTTGAGCTCCTAAGCGACCCCCCTCCCCTTCGCCACGAAACGTCACGTGTTTTTATTTTTGTTTTTGCACTATTTAAATCTAAAAGTTAACACCTAATTGAAAAGTTAATTTTCCACTAAGCAGTAACGTTGCTAACGTAAACTACAAAAAAATTAAGGAAAAATTTGAAAAATGTAGGCTACGAGCAACGAATTCCGCTCCAAGCCTACATTTTTCAATTTTTCCTTTAATATGTAATTGAAAAGTTGTTTCACGTTATTATTGTAATAACCTTCGTTAGGGTTCCTTGGCCCTGTTATTTATTTCATTATGGATTTGTACGAGAGCCATATAGGTAAAAAAATTGGATCAACATCGTGAGAACATCTGCTACTACGTTTGATGGAGATGTTCAACTATCAATCAGATTTATTTTATAGCAATTTGTCTTGCCCTTCGACGCAGGCTATAAGAGCCGGACGTTTATTTAAAAAAATAGACGTGCGAAATTGAGTATATAATATATGCATTATTGACACCTTCATTTAAACACAGTGAATATGGGTATCTATCTTAAAAAGTAATCACTATATAATAAGATATAGATAACAATAAGAATCCATCGCGTGCCATTAAGAGGGACGGGAAAAATCTTTTGCATCAGCTAAATGGAAACTCGTTTAAAACGGCTGACAGCTTCCCATAAACAATATCCTTACCTTGGGAGGTTATATCGCATTTTGCCTCAAAGTAATATAAAAAAAGTGAAACAGGGAGAAAAATATTTACGATTTCCTATTACTGACCACTCTTATGTCACGCCTTTATTTGTACCTTCTATCAAACAGGTAAAAAAATATCCCGTGTCATTGTAAGGTTTGTTTGTTGTAAAACATATTAATCTCAATGGGTAAGTACGTTTTGCGTGAAAACGTTGTCACTTATGGCTTGCTTGGGCTGCATTCACGCCACGATATGCACCGATCGCTGCTGTCCGGTAGTTGATACAGTTCAGGCCAGCTCCGTCACGATGGTATAGGAAAAACGGTTAAAAAGGTTTATAAAAACATGTTGGTAGAGTATGCGGTTATTCAAGAAATGAGTGTTAACGCGCATGTGACACTCCTGGAGTTGCAAGCGGCCACAGGCTGCGGTGACCGCTTACCATCAGGCGGGCCGCACGCTTGTTTGCCACCGACGTGGTAATTTTTTTTTTTAAGTTAAATTCAGTAAGGTACTCGTACAGTCCGCAGAATTAATATTTTTATTAAACACACGGCTAAAAATTTGTTCACGCTTTTATATAGGTAACCTTATGGTCATGTATACAGATAACATCGACTCTTTTGTCATGTAGATACTAATGTTGATGTATATACGTCTTGTTCTAATACCTAATCAAAATCAATCTAGGTAGCTCAGTATATTTTGTTGTGATCTTTTTAAATAATGTATTGAAGAGGAGAGATAAGTTAGACGGAACGAATCAAAAATAAATTTGATAAGAAACATTTTAATTTGTAACATACTCTGCATATAGAAGTACGAAATTACGAGTTCCATCCGAAGGAAGTCGCGGTCAAAAGCTAAAACAATAATAATTTTAAATAAATGGACGTAAATTTCAATTTCAATTTTTCAGTTTTATTTATCCATGGGTCAATTTTCAAACGAGGTGATTTTGCTATCCCAGGGCTATAATTCCAAGTGTATTTAAAATACAACATTGTTATGCATATATTTGCATTCTGTGCATCATAATGTACTAAGGCATATATATAGTAATTCATCTAAATATTAATAGATTCCAAAAAATTGGATTTGAAACCCCAAAATCGGCGTAAATTACTGCTTTTTCGCGTGTCCCACGCGCGGACTTGCTCAAACAAAAATTCATAACTATGAACTCAAGTAATGTATTATTAAAAAACTTATATCATTATAAAGAGCAAGAGCATTAATTAACGCATTTAACGATTTACTTTTAAAAAAGGATGCGTCAGTAATTATCCTTTTCGTAGCTGTCCCACGCGCAACACTTTTATTTTGACTCCCCGATACCTCCCAATATCTGGTTTGTCTATTGGCCTGCCGTTATTATTTACATAACAATACAATGCCACGTTAGTTGGGCTTCAGTCGCCAAAGCGATTGGACGCGGCGTCGGCGTGTTTGGCGAAAGAAACGGTTAAGTCTTATTCGACGTATTTTGGTACAACGATCACGACATTTGTATGGGCCCTTATTTATCAGTATGCAATTGAAATACAACTCTGTGTTTCATAACAATAGCTAGCATTATGGAGTAAAAGTTTCATGTTGAATAAATGAGTGAATCAAATTAATAGTGACAAAAGATCGCTGATTAACGTATTTGTCGACATTTGTATGGCGACATTTGTACGGCTATTTTGTCCATACAAATGTCAAATGTTGCATACAAATGTCGAATAAGGCATACAAGTGTCGAATAAGGCATACAAATGTCGACTCAAATCAAATGTAACGGCATTATTTCGACATTTATATGGCGCTGGTGACATTTGTATGGCGTAATCGACAGTTGTATGGCGTGGTCGACATTTGTATGGCACAATTTTTTTAAGTGTCAATATCTCAGTAACAATCAGATGCAGAGCGGTGCCTCACACACTATAATTTTTCTTTTTCAAAACCCTACCTCACCGTGCAGGAATTAATATAAGTTTCACAAAAGAAAAAAACGCCATACAAATGTCGAAAAAACATGCTCTTCAAAAATTGACCCTCATAAACAATACAATATTGTGTCTGAAATAAATTTATGCTACGGTAACTTATTTACTAACACTTTACTAACAAAGCTAATAATTATTTAAAATGCTCCAAAAATTAATAAGATTGATTAACAATGTCAAAAATACTCTAAATCTATTGTACACTTTCTAACTAAATAATGAATTCGTAATAAAAATATGATATGCAGTTAAAGTATGACATTATATACAAAAAAAGGAGCACCGAAAAGAAAAAATAAAATAGAATACAAAAACCACAATACAATCAAGAGGAAAATTACATTCATTAATAAGTGACAAGATTACATTAAAATAGTTACAGCTTTTAGTAATACTTATCTCTGAAATACTTATCGGACGCCTTCCAAATCCAACTAGAGATTTGGCCACTTAGCGCCATCATTAACAGTTATTAAATATAATTATCTCAATAGGTACAATTGAATGCCAAGGCGTGACATGTTGAGATAAATCGTGAAATCTTTTAGTTGTTAGGTACCTATCGTCACACGCCGCTATTTTGCGTTTTGATATCTGCTTCCTCTTGAATTATCGAGTTATGTCTAAAGTAGGATTTTTAATACTACGACGTTGAGAAACAAGTATACCAACGGCTTGCCTGATGGTAAACAGACACCGTAGCCAATGTAATTTTAGAACAGTCACCAGCGCTTCCGACCTTTTTTTATTTGGGGATTTTTTGGATAATTAGAGAACAATGCAGGTCGTTCACTCTGAACACGGCGCATCCTCGAGAGCTCTGAAGCCACCTGGAATATATAACAGCTACATACCAAGTAGAGTAGTGGTAATAAGTATTATGACGCGATCTTCAAAAAGTATAATCCTCAATTGTGCTGCTCCAAATATGAGCGAGATGACATTATGTGCTCGACCTCTCTATTTAAAACTACTCTATAGGTACTTATTTCATGTTATTGTTTTAACTGATTTTACCATCACAGTAACATTTTATTAACGTAAGTGATATTTTTGTTCTAATCTTATATGTGCACCTATCTCATTTATATGAATTGTGAGGGTTTATTGATTACATTACAATATTCCGTATATTCATAATTATCTACATACATACAATATATAAAATTACAAATATAGGTACCTATAAGGTTACTACTCAACCTCTCATTAAATCACACAGGGCTTCAAGTTCAAGGCTTTCACGGTCATGTTTCTGAAACTCCTGCGCAACAATACAAAACAACCACAAATTGCGTTGCCTTTTCATCTTTCCCTCCTTGCGGTGATTTGCGACATTCATACCACATTACAAAACACTTTAGAAAAATAACATTTGTTTATCTAGAGCTCTATAGTCTAGAACTTAAGAATGCTATTTATTTAAAGGTTATTTTAAAGCTATTTGAGTTGGATGGGAATGGTTTTCAGATTTTAAACTAGAGGTATTCGGAATTTAAGTCATAAACAAACGAGTTACAGTTGTACATTGTATGGCTAATGTTTTGAGAAGGCGTTGAATACCAAATTGAACCAGAAACTGTCACGAAAATATTTGCCAAGGACAAATACGCAATTTTAATATTATTTAAATAATTACTGGCATTTCTGTGGTATTTAACTATTCATTTTGCAACATTGACACTTTTAATAAGCAATTGTTACAACCGCAAAATAATTAAATTTGCATTGAAAGCGAAGGTTATCTTTAAATTAAAAGAAGTACCTCAATAATGTTAATAATCTGCTCTGTAGTTAAAAATATATAAAATTGGAATGTGTTACCTCTCAGACCAAATAAGACCAGAGCAAAACCTATTTTAAAATGAACACCCTTGTCCTAGTAGACTTTGTTTCAATGCGTAAGTTTCTGTGTATTGCACCTATACTTATATATGCTTACGTCATTTACAAGTATTAACCCGCTGGACGGGCGTTCAGTTTATGATTGACTCTACCTAACGAAAGGCTAAATAAAGGCCGGGTTTTAACTATAAAGTACAACACCCGGCGATAAACCTTGCACGTCAACCTTTGGAAAGAGACTCAGCTAATTGCGGCCTTGTAGAGCGTTATCACACACTACTCGTACCTCCCTATGTGACGTGACGTTTGTTAGTCGTTGTCAAAAAAATATATAATAAAGAGTTGTTGAAATAATGTACACAATAATACATAAGAGTTTGACTATCGTTTTTCTATTTGATATCGTTTAATAAATCATTGGCCAGCGGGGCATTGAAGATGCCGACCAAAATGAGGAGAAGGATTTCAGGGAGAAGTCTCAGGATACGATTGGATACACCATCCGCACCTGAAGCCTTCCTATCACGAAAACGCCTGACAAGGTCACTGACTTCCTTAAGCGACACCGGTAAAATGGGTGAAGTTACGGAGAGACGCGATCTCCTGTCCACCTCGGAATCTAGCCATCTAATATGGGCTTCGTCGGTGTGTAGGAGACCAGGCGAACATTTGGACTCTCAGCTACTCGCAATGCATTCGGCTTTCTCACTATTTTCGAAAGCAGGGGTAGAGTTATCCGGACAATCCAATGGGGGTATAGTCAGGCATCTGATTTAAGAGATCTCGCTAGTTTCCAATAAGCCAGGTGATTAGGCGCGATCTCACCCATCAGATCCCTGAACGAGTTCTCCCGAAACTTGGCAATTCTCTGTTTGGACTCTTTACACAAGTTCCTCAGGATTTGACGGTTTTCGGCAGAAGGGTGATTGGAGTAAGTCCTGATTGCAGAATTTCCCTAGTCACTAACTCAATTCCCTATGTAGGGATTGGTTTTGGATATCCTTCGCCGACACCTCCCTTGAGGCGTCACTTCGAACACCGTACAGCTCATAGTAAAATGTATGTATGTATGTGTGTATGTATGTACGTTCAATTGTTTCTTACATAGAACTTATACAGCATAGTACAGTCAAGTGTAAAAATATGTATCGAATGAATCCTCTCATAAATATGTCCCAAAACCTTAATGCGTAGACATAAGATCCATGGGACATATTTTTGAGTAGCTTGCATATACCCCTATTTTTGCACTCGACTGTACTTCATAGTAAAAAAAATTGAGTGAAGAAAAACAACTGCAGTCGTGTTGAAACGTGTGTCAAGGACACGAGCTACGGAGCTAATCATCCTCAACACGTGTCAGTTGGTTGTCATTTCATTCGTCACGCATGTCCAAAAGACGCTTCATGAGAATTCAGCCAAATTAAAATCAACAATTGATATATTATTAAAATTATCCATTATTTTAGTTCATGTTTGTTAGTTCGATGTGCGTTAGTATTTGGGAATATGTAGGTTGGAATTGGATTAGGTTAGGTTAGGACATCTTATGATATTTAAGAGTATGATTTTTTTGTTTAGTTTTATTTATATTAATTGAATATTAACTACATTTAGTGTTACTAATGTTCCACACTTATTTTTATCTACATACGTACATAAAAATATTTTAATATATGATTAGCTACGAGAATTCATGTATTAGCCACACTTGAATTGGCACATTAGCTATTGTATCTATAGTTTTCGTCAACTTTTAAGCTAAAGAGCCACAACATAATTATAAAACTGAATCCGCACTTTAAAAAATGCCTCCTTCAGTTCCTTGGCTATTACAGCAGGTACATAGATACGCGAGACATAATATGGTCGATATCTGGTTCTCGAAGCTCCGTGGTATGGTAACAATTTGTCTACTCTTGAATAATGAATGTTTTCTATACATTGCCCTAAGTAGCTAGGTAGATGGAATATTAAACTTTCTACCTACCTATCTTACTCATCAAACGGTAGCTGACATAACGCGACGTGAGACCGTCCCGGAAACAGATTTTGGTGAGAAACCCACGATTCAGCTTCGTCTCTTATCTGTCATCTGTCGTTCGTTACTCACGACCGCATGGTTGGCATTTTCTTTTGTTAGCTTAGTTTTGTTTTATCCTGGGATGTTGTTAATCATACTCTAATTTTGTTTGGGATTGGGCGGGCTGAAATCACGTGTTCGCGCTCTTTCCACAAAAACATGCGTTTGACATGTAAAATTGTCTAAAAGCTCTCTTTTTAGTTTTCTGTGTAAGCATTGAATTAAAGGTACCTATCATAGATGGGTTACAATATCCATATTTAGGCCCTGTGACCCGGAGTGGATCTCGGTCTCTGTCACTAAGACACGCAACTCTGCTATGTTCTGGGCAGCTTTGATGCTCCCAAATTTTTTTTTTGGAGTTCGTGTAAGTACCTATCCAGCCAATAATGGTAATACTATATTATCATAGATAAATAAATAATAATCTTGATTGACATTTTTCCTCCTTCATGGCTGTAACCTCAATTTTTCAAAATCAGTAAATTCGTATTCTGGAGACGAAGAGGAACACATGCATACCAGTTTCAGGTATACGAGTATAGACGCCGTGTCGACGATCTTGAATGAGACGACTTTTTGTAAATTTTTTCATACTATAACTTTGATCGGTTGAATCGCCGTTAATAGTTGGCCTGAAAGTATGTTTCAGCAACGAACTTTTAGGGAATTTAATCCTATTTAACTTTGTCATACAATGTGGAACCAAAACGTCTTTAGGTTAAGAGATATATAAGCTAAAATCTGAAAAATGTCAGACATATATTTCCCCAGTTCGACACAGAGTCCTCGAAGAGGAAGACTATCCTAAAGTCTTTCTAGTGTGCCCTCAAATAACAACGTAAAGTTCCATTAACTTCCGAATACTTTCCAGCTACCCCCACCTTGTTACGACATATCAACTGGAATAAGAACACACGGTCTCGATTTATGTATATTATTGCAAATTAGGTATGTAGTTGAAATGTAAAGTAGGTAAGAGCAAATAGGGAATGCTCGCGTGATGATGAAGATTATAGCACAAAATAAGAAACATCTGATCTCATTCCAAGCAAAACATTGTTGTTGAGATGTGTTCCCACATTCCCCTAGTGACGCTCTGAAGACAGTGATGTATCGATATGTGCAAATAAGTAGGTAGTCAAGTAGAGTTGTTGTCATAATAATAGCGCTGCGGTTTTGTCTTTTGCTCAGTTAGTATAGTATAATATAATATACTTAATGCAGAGCTAACTGCCAACTGCATTTTTTACACTCCGTCGAAACTTATTCGTTAAGAACCCGTAATGTCAGGAGAAACTGCATGAACCTTTAATATGAAGTCTACCAGTAGTCTATCCTATTTATCGATTCCAATCTCAATTGCATTTCAATGTATTTCTTGGAGTTATGAGTAAAATGAACAGAATTGAGTTTTTCATGTAGTATTTCTTTTACGAAGCACTGCGGCAGTATCGATGTCGATAGTAGCACTTCCATAGCCGTGCGCCGGCGCTGACACGGATCCCGCGCGTCCGCGCGTGGTGCTATAATCATTGTTATTATGTCATTTTTCTAGTGACGCAAACGCCGCGGTGACGCTTCTAGGGTTAACAAAATTAATAACACATAGCTACATATCTACATTATTGATAGAAAAATGCATAATTTTTATGTTTCCCCATGAGACTTACCTCCAAATATTCACATTCTCAAAAATTCAAAACTCTGATACTTTGCCTTAAGAGTCATGCCCCCAAATTTCACAAAAACGTTTCTGATAGTGTACTATCAGAAACGTTTTCGTGAAATTTGGGGCATGACATAAATAAATACGTATATTATTTAAAATTTTGTTTTTTTGTAAGAGGTGACAACCCTAAGTCGACCCCATCTTGCGGGAGGCTGCACGCGCGCTTTTTCTGCTATGTAATTGGATATTGGATGGAACAATGTTTTGAGCAAACTCTAATGTAGGTTGGGTCGGTAGCTTTATTACCCCCTTATTATCCGAGGACCGAGTGAATCTCCGCGGATTGACAAGAAACGTAAAATTAATCCGATTTCACCTTTAATACTGGTATTGCTAGAATTTCCTTTGTTTATTTATTTATATTAGGAGAACCATCAGCAGTAACAGCAATGTAACAACATGTATATTATCAACAGAGTCAATTACAGGATCTCACAGATATCGCCGCAGTTGAGTTGCGTATAAAAGGTAAAAATGACCCGATGTTAAGAATAAAAGCACCGTTTGCATAAATTTATTGTGATTTAGGTGCCTATTTACCACTAATAATTATTACCGCTAACGTTTGTCATAAAACCCAACAATCCGTATCAAAGTACACAATTAGAGGCAAGGGGCCTTAAGGTCAAGAGACCTTTCCAATAAATCATCCACTTTCCACACACGCCGGTTCCCTGATTTCTGTCGACAACTACGAATACCGTTCGTTAGTAATGCTGTCCCACATCGTTAAATACAATTTATATCCATCTTATATCATGTTAAACGATGACATGTACCTAATTATTACTATTGTTACACAATAAAATAACTTTTCCGCGTGTTCAGAATATGCATATGCACATTGCACATAATTGTCATTCATTGTCAAACTTGCATAACTTTGACAGCCATAAAAGCTAACAGCACGAGACAAGGGTGACAGAACATGGGAATACCACACAACCACTAATACTAATCCTTATGGAATTGACAGACTACTCTTCCTACTTTGGCCTGGCCGTCTATTCTTAATAGTTCACCACAAATCTAGGCAAACGAAATCAACATAAGACCTTACTTTTCCAATATCTTTGCCAACACGTGTTAATGTTAATGTAGCCCTTGTGTCGAGCACAGTAACGCTCACTTCGCTCACTTTCCTTAGAATTATGAGAACTTACAGTCGGGTGTCACTATGCATAATTTTATGAAAACGTTACCTACTATACTATTATTGCTCAGACTATAAGAACAATTATATTCTATAATTAACGTGGGATAATCTTGTGGTTTACATTTTATAATTATTACAAAAACCACGTTTGATGTATCGACCAGCTTGTTACGTGTGAAATTGATTGAAATGGGTATTGTGTTTGAGTTATTCAGAAATGATCTGGGGAGACCAGTTTTCGCGGGTGTTAGATATTTATAAAAAACAAACTAGGCCTATCTCATTAGGCACTGAGAATGCAGTATGTACACTATAGTTGGCACCTGCCTATAGAACTCTATGCAGACAATCTTGAGATCGATACAAGACACTCTGAGTAAAGGTTAGTGACTTAATAATTTATGTTTATTTACCTACTTATTTCAGTCTACAGTTTGTTTTTTTCAAAATGAAATAAACAAACTGAAGGTCATACTGAAGCATTTCTATAAGGGTAACCTAGGGGGCGGCGGGGGCGGTCCGTCCTGGGGCCCTGGGTGACACCCTTCTGTAATTGACACTCGTCATCATTCCGCCCGGGTGCCACCCATGTTAACTACCTCACTCATCATCATCATCATCATCATATCAGCCGAAAGACGTCCACTGCTCGACATAGGCCTCCCCCAAAGAGTGCCATTAATGACCGGCCCTGCCTCTACTACCGGTGCTACCTCACTAATACACTACAAATAAGAGTTTATGTAAATCGGGAATTGGGACAGACGTCGAGACACTTACAGTCGGAGTAGGTAGTTCTGTCGATAACAGCTATAAGTACCTATTAATATCGATTTTGCAAGACATCAAGAATTAGAGGAATAAGTACGTGTACGAATAAGTCGTATAGATAAGAATCAGCATGTAAAACCTAAGCTTCAACTTACGGCAACGCATCTTCAGCCAAAAATTAATCATCCTTTAGTTAGGTAAAGTTCAAGGCGGCTTGTATTACACGACTAACTCAAGCTCTATTATATCAATTGGCCCTAGATATTTGTAGAAATAAGTTGACCCAAACAAGACGACAATGGATTTGCCTTATTAACTCATGATGTAAGGGCACGGTCAATTTGCGTTTAAATGTCAGCCTCATAGAGGCGGGTAACCGATGATACCGACCTATATTAACGGAATCTTGTTCTCAATTGGACGAATGTCTAATAATATGGTCTCCATTTTGTAGAAAAAGTTTAATAGTACCTACCTATTACTGTAAACACTACCTTCCGTAATTGAAAAGAAGAAAAGTCTTTTGCCTGACCCGACAAATAAACAGTCCGATAACATTCCTATTTTTTTTTTCGCTTCTTATGATAGAACAGTGTGTCATTATTAGACTTGTCAAACGGGACTAAAGTAATACATTTAGCCCCTAGGGAAAATATGGGACAGAAGAGGAATAATGATGGGTCATCTGCTAAGACATGACCTTTTCCTTAAGACCATTATAGAAGGGAAGATTGAAGGAAAGAGAGGAAGAGGAAAGCCAAGAAGAAACTACTTCGAGCAAATAAAAGAGAAGGTTAAGGTCATGTCATATCAGAGAGTAAAGGAGATAGCAGAGGACAGAAACGGCTGGCGATTGCTCCACCGACAAGAGCAGTAAACTCTTAAATAGAAGAAGAAGAAAGGAAAATATGAATACATATTTATGATTTACAAAACATCTTAATTTGACCAATCAAAATAATTCACCTATGACATCCACCAATCATAGAACACTAAATTAACACTAAAATAAGTTTATTGTTAAAAAAAAAAAAAAAAAACACGCTTTAATAGCAATTGACCTAAAAAGTAGAAAATAATATTGTAGTATAGGAGAGTGCATACTTCAATAGAAAATGCAACAATCAATTATGACTGATTAATTTAAAACAAAATAAATATAAAAACTCAAACACTGACAAAAAATCAAATATAGTAAAAAATGATATGGAGGTTTCTAAAAATTTCCATATAAGTAATTTTTATAATTCTTCTTTCACTTTCCGAGCTATTCGGCTTTGGAATTCTTTATCTCCTGATTTGAGGCGTGCTGAATCTCTTGCTGTCTTCAAAAAACAGCTTAAAGATCACTATTTGTCTCTCTCATGACACACTTAACACTTAGCTCCTTTAGACTATGTGGCTGACTATATATTTGTATATGTTTATGTACCTATATTTTTATACTATATTTCTGTATGTTTATTTATCCTTAATTAAATGTTATTGTTGTAATTATTAGTAGGCTTCATATGTATTAACTCTGCACCACCTGCTATGAATCGTTCTGATTAGATTTCCGCTACCCTAAGGTTGTCTGGAAGAAATCGCTCTTTAGCGATAAGACCGCCTGTTGTTTGCCTCTTCTCATTATGTTTTTATACTGTACTGTATCCTTTGATTGAGGTGTGCAATAAAGAGTATTTGTATTGTATTGTATTGTAAATCGTTGGTGAGATATTAGTTGTCAAAGTCATAAAAAGTGTCCCTCCCTCTAATTTCCAAACTATAAAGTTTAAAATTCTGAAAAAAATTGAGATAGTGTGCCTTAATAAATACTTTTAGCGATTTTTGGTTTGAACAAAATACAAGATATGAGACTATGAGTTTTCGCTGAAAAACTGTCTTGCCCAAACAAAAGGTTGTAAGTGCCGTGAGTTGTTTATGAAGATACGATCTTTTTAGATTCTCATCAATGTATTGAATAGTGGTTTTAAATGTGGAGTTGTGGACTAGTGGTGTTGGTACTGAACCCTTCATTGTGCGTGATCCGACACACTTGGCCGGTTTTTATACTAAAACGGAGAAAATCAAAAAATCGAGAAAATCTAAATAAAACCGGCCTAGCGCTAATGTTTATTCTAATCGCCAACAGATGGCACTAGTTATTGTTACTCGCCAACAGACGGCGCTAGTTGTACTGAAATCACTATTTTTAATCAATTAGTAGTTAACCAATTAGCCCCTAGATGTCGATACTGATCTAAGTATATTTTATTTTATTATCCTGATGATCCTAGTCACGATCTCAATAAAGTTACGAGATTATTGTAAATTCATCGCCGCTTCACCCCTGTGCAAATTTTGAAGTTAATCAGACTTGAAAAATGGTGAAAATTAAGTTGAAAGATCCCGGGTACAGGTCATACTTACAAGTCAAGCTAATAAAAGCGTGTTAATATTTGGTATTGGGTAACAACCAATCTACTACCCTTTTACTAAATTCAACCAATCAGGAAACAGAATTCATTTCTCTACATATGAAGTTTGTAATAGTCCCTATTTCAAACAATTATAAAAAAGTGATTAAATCGTTTGAGCTACGCTTTGAAGTGCTCAATGGAAGGTCAGTAACTTAGCTTTTATTTACGCGTGAATGTTGCGCGCCAACCGCGGTGTCTGTTTTGTGTGTCAAAGCAGTTTAGGAAAAAAAATATGCCGTCAAATTATACGTATGTTCGCCGGGGAATTCATTATTGACCGAGTGAAACGAAGGTCTCTGCTTCAGCTTCGACAATAGTACATTATTGCCACAGAGTACTTTTCTATATATAATTATTGCCGAGGCTCGGAAAGTAAGGGAATGCTTGACGAGGTCGTTGTCAGACCGAGGCTTGCCGAGGCCTGACGAGAGACCGAATTAGGCAATCCCGGTTTCCGAAGAGGTATATATAGTGCTTTTCTCAAACATTGTGAGAAAATAATGCAAATTAATTAATTGAAAATATATTTTAAACAGTGCATTTGAGTATCGAATACATAGCCCACAATGTAGACAGCTTCTTTGTTTTTGACTGCTCGCTGAAATACGCCAAGAATACGTTTTCCGAGAATGTGTTTGCATTTTTGTTTGTCTTCCATTGAATAAATTGCTCGTAAACTTGATTATATTTTTCTCTTGACTTAGCGGACAGCAAGTTTTGCATTGCTGCGTTCGCTTCCGCCTTCAGATTAGACGGAGTGCAATTAATACCTATCTAAGCTACTCTCATTACTCGAACTAATTTTTGAAATTAAAACGCAAAATTACAACAAATCCACGCACTAATAAACTGTAATTGCCGTCAATGTATTACTTATAAATTGTATTTTTGTAATCATAGACATTTTAAAAAGTAGAATTAAAAATGATACACATACGCACTGTGTTGAAAAACGAGCGGGTTGCTCGGCTGAACGCAAAATTTCTCAAGTCTGACTGAATTACTGTGAAACTGTCAGATAAAAGACACGCAGCGGAAATAAATGTGTTTTGGTAGGATTATTATACTCCTAGGAGTATGATAACGCCTAGACAGGGACGAGTTTTAACTTTTTAAATTTAGGCGGATAAAAACTAGGCACTTCCCGTGTTCGTTTTTCATACAAAATACGACCCTTTCCGAACATGTTTGAGAAAAAATGCTTTCGTATATCCAGATGTGCGCATTTCCGGCTTTCCTGATTTCCACATTTTCAGATTTCCGGTTGTTCTCCTCTACACTGTAACCGATTCTCGTGAAATTTTGTAATATAGATTTTTTTTGTTGAGCCAGTCATTGGAAAATTAAAAAAAACTCGCTAGGTCTACAGTTCACATAGCCACTAGTGAACTTTGGGTGGATAACCTTCGTCCATTTCTTTTCAATCGAAGTGAAAAGTAGAGTGTATAACTCGGGTCTAAAAGCAAT
This sequence comes from Epiblema foenella, assembly GCA_963556455.1. Classification (NCBI taxonomy): domain Eukaryota; kingdom Metazoa; phylum Arthropoda; class Insecta; order Lepidoptera; family Tortricidae; genus Epiblema; species Epiblema foenella. The sequence goes on along the minus strand of OY747096.1, from coordinate 25,308,601 downwards.
ATTACCCCTCGAACCATCTCGTGGTAATATGACTGATTTTAGACCCTTGTCATACAATCAACTGCCGAGATAAATAGATATCACTTGGGATAGGACTAAACGGCAGTTTTATGGGATGCGCGTGTTTTAAATGATAAATCATAACTCGGTCGACGGTGTATTTTCCTTTCAGCATCAGATTGTAACGACCAAAGTACCTACTTACCACATGTTTTTTTTTTGAAGATACACATCTTTTGAAGATGTGTACATACCGATTTATTTGGCTATTACTTAAATAGTCCAGTGGATTACACAACGCCAAACGTATTATTGACCGACGTAATTTCTTACAGCTTAGGGCGGGTAATCGAGGCAAAAAATTAAAGGGACGTTCATTATTTCCGTGTGGTGAATATAGCGATTTTAGACTCCAACGACTTGAATTTCTAGCGGAAAAAACCTAATATTTTTCGAGACTCCCCGAATCTTGCCCTAATCTCCCCCATGGGAGATTAAGCCTCCCCCCAACTATATGGCCTAGGGTCTGTATCTCAAGACTACTACTAACTTTTGTCCCTACGAAAACAGCGACACAGCCTGGTGCAAACCACATCTACGCTTCTCTACACCTCCATATTTGCATGGACAATACCCAGTGTTGCGTATCGCAAATAGTTCATATAAAAATTGCCCAACGCTCACAAAAGCTTTAATGAGCGCAATTCGGGCGATGGCGACCAAAATGGCTGTATTATCAGGCCTATTGTCTAGCCACACCCAATTTCACTGGCGACGTGGGCGGTAACGGGCGGTAATGAGGTAATAAAGTTAGGTTAGTTAGTTTCTAGGACAGCAATTGACCCGTGCTATTTAGTTAAGCCGCGTTTACGCACAGGCGACATATTTACGCCTGTGCGTGAACGCGGCCTAAGATTTAATTGTATATCAAGAAAAGCTGCATCATGCCAAAGTCAGTGATATTGATAGTTTTTCACTATGGCAATCAAAACCATCAGACACGCTAAGAAGCTACATCGTCGATGTTAACTCTGTAAGCGGCGCCCTCTTAACTATTACATAAGCAAATTGTTAATAGTCATTTTGTCTCAAACAAATTACTATCGATCAATACACTTCATAAACACCATTTACACCCTTATTTCTTTGCAATAAGAATGTCGGCTGATTTATGAATGGCAAATTATTGTTGTAACTAAATTAATTTATTGCCATTTGTTGTTGACTGGAGGTTCCCACGGTGTTTTGTCTTCCGCTTACGGTCAACCTACCTATATAATCCAAATTAATTAGTAGCAGTAGACGCTCTACCTCGCGAGTTATATTTTTACATTTTCAACCCTCATGGCCCCATGGCTCTGCCATATTGAAAACTTTACAAAACCTGAAATGGCAAAAGTTGAGAAAGAGGCTCATCGTCCGGACATACGAAACAAGCATTTTTGCTCAGGCTGAAACGAGACATTTCGCTCGCTGGGTCAACTATAACCCTGCCCCTTAACTAAGACTATTGAAAATGGACGGCAGACAGAGACCTGCCCCACTGCCCTTTCACTTCGCGTCTTATGTCGAATCCCGTCCTCTTCCGGCGAAAAAATTTTAACAATAGCATTCTTGTGTCTTGTACCCGGAAATCTCCGTCACCTGGAGATGACATCTTTTAAACGGTAAGCCTAGTTTAGGATTTGTTCGCAGAAGCGTTACCAGAGCTGAACTTGTAGGTGCTGCCTATTACGTAATTTTAATAGATTAATATATTTATAAATAAAACCCAATTCAAATTTCGATTAATTGAGATGGTACCCACTCGTACCTAGTCTAGTCTAGGGGACTTTTAAATGTAGCGGATAAGTAGAAAAATGCAGTGTCAGTCAAGTATAAAGTGCAAGATGAAACGTTCTTAGGGCTTTCTATTCGAACATTTGAACTGAATGGCAGGAAGTACCTATATTTTCGTGAGGAAATTTTGATAAATCCTAATGAGGGGCATTTGACAGATTTATATCTATTCTATGAGTTTTCATTCAAAGCAGATTGCTTTACGAAATTCTATTAGGGAGGTACTTATCTAAGGATGACGGTTACTGTAATCGTTAATAGAATGTTCGATGTATCTTAGTGCTTTGGATCATAATTAGCATGGTAAAGTCCGTTATAGTATTTAAGTGTATAAGGCCGCATCATATAGTTAATACCAATTTATTCTTTCAGTACTTATAATGAGGATGTGTTACGAAATATGTCTGCATGCTTTTTGGCTGTCCCTAAGTATATGATGCTGTGTACTTACAGACGACAAACAAATTTTAATTTTTTAAGTTAAAAATTTAAATTTCAGCTGTATGTGACGAAAAACTGAACAATAAAGTACCTAAATTTTTTGGCCGATTCTAACCAGTAACCATCGTAACAATAATTATTTCGGCTCGGCTCCCAAGATGCCGGAACATCAGCATAATAGTGACACAATCGATCACCCATGAGGCATCAATCAATGGATTCACATCGACTTGATAGACAATGAGGGTCACAGTACGAGCAATTAATCCTACAGACAGATGTGGGTAGAAAGCAATTAAAAACAATTATCACCCGAGTTATTGATATGGTATTAGGTAACGCGTTGACCGGGATTGTACTGTCTCACCCTACATTTAAATATAATTACTTAAGTTTAGTTGTTTATGGGAAACTAAGGGAACACATGCGGCTGTCAAGCGACCGCCGTGGATACCAATAATCGTAGAAGGTGGATTAGATAGAAGGAGGATTAGCGAATCACCAAGGGGACGGACTTATGATGGGCTGACTACATTGAGATGTATCAGGAGATGGAAAGGGATAATTGGATGTAGCACAATTTTGTCATCTAATAATTAGTCGTGCTGTATATACATTGGCGCCAAATTTAAATTAAGCCAATAGGCTTGAATGCATTGATGACGTTTCGGTGACAAATAATACGCGATGAGGGACAGGAGATGACACATTGTATCTCGTTCCCATGTGTGTTGGTGTCTATGCTTGCATCTCTTTCGCACATATTTGTATGTGTATATTACTGGCTCCAGCCTTATCCTTACTTCATACCGATAATGGTTCAATTCACAGATTAAAAACAGTGTATATTCATAATAGTCTTTGGATCTTAAGCAGGTATTACACTGTCCTGAATTCAGAATCCTGAATGGGTTAGGAACAGATCGTGAGGAAATCTGCATACTTCCGTGGCTGCGAATTTAAAGGTGTATGTGAAGTCCCCCAACCCGCACTGGGTCAGCGTGGAGACCGTTCCCTTTCATGAGAGGAGCCCTGTGCCCAGCAGTGGGACGTGTAGAGGCTGATGATGAATATACTACAATGAATAAAACATACTTTCTTAGTAATATTTTATAGAATTCTGGCAAAATTTTGTTGTGTTTCTTTTTCGGGTCAAAGGCATAGGGTGCAAAACGTGCGTACCCATTTTTGATCGAGACCCAATCAGTTTTTGGTAAAAAGGTAGGTATTATTGATATAACCAAGATACGCAATTCCATGCATGAGATTATCATCTACGTCTTTTTAATTCGAGTTAACTATTCAAGTGTTTACTAATAATTGTTCATAATCCTCGGCATCGATCTCGCTGAAGAGGAAATTAATAATTATGAACTTAATAATTATCATACGTTGGCAGGAACCTCACACATACACTTGAGAATCAAACCATCGCAGCAAATACATTATTTTCCAAACATTTTCTTTCACTAGGTACTAGTTTTGTTGAGAGTACCTACCTCGCCCATCGCAATTCAGCTCTCTTTGATCTTCAATGCAAAAAATTAAGCCATCCATATTTAGGTAGATGATATTACCGTCATACAATCAAGCAAAAGCAATTACCCGAGAATAGTTGCGAATGGACAATAGCGGTCAGTTCGAGTGGGTTTTGTTTTGCTCGCTATTTCTTACTTCATTACATTACTCTTTGAATGGTATTGTTCGACGAAGATCGTTGCTGTAATGATGAGCATTTTTAATTCATCCGCTAGTTATTTGTTTTGAAATAATGGTTGCATCCTGATTGATGTCGTAATCATAATATGTTGATCATACCTTCAATACTTTCATTAATATTTATGGGTTTTCGTAATACATGTCTAATTTAACGTCAGTTTGCACTTATAGTACAGAGGTAATGTAGCGCGTGTGTTTTATATATAACTAAAACTTGAAATGAAAGATTTATTTTATTCTAAGTTGTTTTATTATTAACCTAACATCGATTATTTTTTTTATAAACAAATAACAATTTAGAGTACTTACATCTAGTTTGACACGACATTGGCTAAAATTCCTCTAAAAACTGAAGAGATTAGAGTAAATTATGAACTAGCTAGAAAGTTAATACAGCTTTTCAGAAACTTAATTTAAAACAACATAATGCATACTACTTACTAAATAAGTGTATGATGTAAAGTATTTCCTACATGTTGTTACATTAATATATATAACTGCTATTCTTAGCAGTGAAAAACACTACGTGATTCTCATTAGGACTAAATCGTACATCTGTGACGAGGGCAGTATTTTGAATGTAGAACGAAACGACGGATTCATTGTAGAACGCCATTTATTGTGTGAAAATAATATGTTAATATGACCTAGGCCTTCATCCTACGTCATATTAACATATTATCATAAGGCTTCAGTTCGAGCAGCGCCATCTAGGCGAATAGCTGCTTAAAACTTACACGAATCCCGTTGGTTTTCAAGCTACCTATAGGTAGCCATAACTCGAAAGCGTGACTTCTTGAGTTGCGCCAAGTTGGTATTCAGAGGTAAAAAGACAGCGACACAACTAGACACGGTGCCGGTCCCTGACCGTACTCTGTTTATATGAAGTAGAAGGCGTGCGGCTGCAGCTCGAGCTGCGCCATCTTGGCGAGCAGCCGCAGCAGGCGGCGCTGCGGGCGCGCGGCCGGGCCCGCGGGCGGCGCGCGCACCGCCGCCGGCCGCAGCGCGCGGCACGCCGCCACGCGCGCCGCCACGTGCGCCGGCATCTACGGGCCACACCAACATTTGACACAGTGTCGGTCACTGACTATACACAGCTTTAGGGCGGGGTGCACCAACTCACGATTACTGACCAATCAACGTTAAATATGACGCCGGCAGCTGTCATCCCATAACTTATCTAACAGAGTCACAGAGTAAAAATTCTAGAGATCTTATACGTGTGCCACCAAGAGGGATGGAAAAGCTCAAATGCAGCTAAATAAACAAACCTCCTAAACTTGGGCGGGTAATCGTTTGTCGTTTGTCATATCAAATAGTTAGTGGCAGATAAAACAAGTGAAACTATGACAAGGGCCGCAAATGATATGTCTCTCTCTGTCACTCTTATACAAAGTTGTATACGGCCATTTCGCTCGGTGGTCGAATTATTATTTGATGTCGAGTCTGGTTAGCCTGTGTCTAACTTTCCGTACAATCAGATTTTAACGACCACCGCTTACGATTATAGACTCTTTGGTGCAACCCACCCATAGAAAATCTGCGAACCTGCTCTTAGGAACACATATTTCCAGCAATTGAAATCTCACGATTGCTACAATCTACGCTACTTTGTACGTAGGGCGCAAAATGTCCAGTCTAACGCAATACTGGCGTCTACGTTCCATGCCCATGATCATAATAGACTCATCGTGGGTGACACAATTTTTACAGGACTCCAAGAGAGCCTCCTTATTTTCGACAAAAATTATATCGGTACGTTATTTATTTATATTAAATATATGCTAAACAATTCGAGACGCGATGCAAACGCGTTCAAGACGTCACTTATAGAAAGTTACATTAACTCCGAACCAACATAGAAATGTAAGCCTTTTGGTAGGGCACAGCAAAATGTCATCTTGCTCGAATTTGGAGCAGCCCAACTGGGGAAGTACCTCCGCCTTACAGAAGACCACAGCCATAATAACATTATCTACTATATAAGTATGTAGTGTTGTGTTCCTGGAGGTGAACAAGGTTGCCAGAGCTCCCGAGGATGCACTGTGTTGAGAGCAAGGGACCTAAATTTGTCCCTTCTATTGTCAACACAGTTCATCCTCAATTTTTTAAGGGTTGGCAACGCGTATGCGACTCCTTTGGAGTTGCGGGCGTCTATGGGCTGTGGTGGCCGCTTACCATCAGGTGGACCGTAAGCTTGTTTGCCACCGGCGTTGTATATAAAAAAAGCAGACTATTTAGAAAAACTACTAGTCAAAGAAAAAATACATATAAAAAATAAATACTCACATTGAAAAGCGGCGAATGCAAGATAGGCGTCCAAAGAGGCAACAGCTTGTTGAGCACGGTGGAGTTACATTCTAGGAGGGACTCCAGCAAGCTCAGGAAGTGCAGATTCACAGTCTCAGCCAGCTGCAGCAGAAATGAGTTTTATGTACCAGATAATAAGGTACATTATGTTTTGCCCTGAAGAATCAAATAATCAAATCGATCCCATCGTCATGTCCCATCTTTCTGAGTGACGTAATGCAGATTACGGATAATGGAACCTAGTAGATACCGACTAACAACATCAAAAAATGTATATTATTAGCAACCCCACAATAACTACATTATCTTACATCGGAAGAGCTAGAATAACAAATAAGCGCAAGGGTAATTATTTTACATAACGACAGTACTATAGAGATTTAAAGTCAAATACGTGTACAATACGAACCACTTAAGACTGCACGGTGACTTTCAGGATGCTCGGCACAGTTTGATTTTAGATAATGACAGTGCCGGAGAGAAATTTAAATTCAAATACGTGGACAATACGAACCACTTTAGACTGCACGGTGACCTGCAAGATGCTCGGCACCAGTTTGCACCAAAAGTCTAGCAGGATGCACACGGTCGTGTGGTTCGCCTCGCTGCTGGGAGTACTGTTCGCCGCTAACTCCTCAAGGTACAGCGTCCACAGATGGCAAAGGATGAACGCGTGGAAGATAGCGTTCATACGTTGGGGCGCCGGTTTCGTTTGTTCAACGTATGAGGACATTATTGTCTGTGGGAACAACATGTATATAATGCTAATACGCGTTGACAGTAACTTATAGAGTAAATGCTATATTATGATAAATTAGTTCTCATAAATACAATTTCCTAGTTATTATAATTGTGCAAATAGAGATTGAGTAATAAGTAGCTATTCAATCGCGCAAAAAAAGTAAAACAGAGTTGATTGACAATTGCCATTGGTATACACACGGTTTTATACTAGGGGCTGTAGACCTCGCAGGTGATTTTTTTTAATTTCCATAATAATTTCCAATATAAAATATTTGATTATCGAACCTGCTCACAAAATTTCACGAGAATCGGTAGAGAAATGTGACCTGTAGAGGAGAACAAATCATTGAGAAAAAAATGTTTTTGAAAATTTCCCAAAATCTAACCTGACAAAAAAAACGATATAATTACCGAACCTGCTCAAAAAATTTCACGCGAATCGGTTGAGATGCGGAGAACAAACCACAATTTTCTCAACATTTCCTTTTCCCACAAAAAAAAGCTATTTCCCGGCCTCTATAATAATGTTCTAGTAGTACTTTCGCCTTTCGTAATCCCCACCTGTATATGGTCGGTGATGTGACAGTTGGCGTCCTGCGGCACCGGCTGCTGCAGAGGCTGCGGCTCGCCGCCCGCGCCGCCGCACGCGTTGCACAGCGCGCCCATCACCAGCCACGACACTAGCCGCACGCGTGTAATGCATTCGCTTACTTCTCGGGATCTGTCGGGGAAAATTAAGTATCTTTTTAACACCTCGTATGCGGATGTCGAAATTATTCATCCAAAGCATGACCTTGAGATGTACTATATGTTCAAATATTGAGCACGGATAAGTGTCTAAGGATACGAGTGAATGCGCATTTTATGGGTTTTGGCTTCACCTTCGGTCTAATTAGTCTGACTAAAAAACACATATCGGCTTAATGTTTCTCTATTCCACGGCCCATGATATGTGTATGTCTAAGTGTCAGCCTTTAACAAGATATCACTGTAGCCGAACGGTGAAGCACAAGATGCCAATCTGGAATGTCGTGAATTCAAAACCGGGAAGAAAAATGTGTACAAAATTTCATTTGATATTTAAGAGTAGCTTTTCGCGAAGGAAAACATCGTGAGAAAACCGGTCTAAGCCTAACAATGTCCCCCTTTGGGCTGGAAGGTCAGACGGCAATCACTTTCGTAAGTAATGCCTAAGTGGACCTCGAGTTCTTTAAGGTTTAACCAAGAACGCTAGAAGCAGGATGACGACTTTTATAAGACACTGAATGAAAAAAAGAACCTTTTTCTCAAACATGCAATGAAATATTGAGGTTACGTTCCTTATAATAGGTTGCGCGAAGTGTCACGTTTCGGGTGCGGCTAAACGAGAGGCCTTTAAAGGAATTTCATACAAAGTTGGAGTCCATTCCACATTTATTTGTGACATTTTGGTTCATGACATTCTGCCACTACGATTACCAAAAAAAAAAAATAACCGATGTTTTCTATATTTTGCTGTTTTATTTATACAAAATCGACATGAAAATAATAAATAACACATTATTAAGACAGTCGAATAATTTTAATTGCAACTTTAACTACAAAAATACACATTTAAAATATTTCATATAAATATTAGCTATAAAAATGTCTACTCAAACCGTGAGGGTATTTGTTTAAATCATTTTGGAGGCAAAATTATTTTTTTTTTAATTCTGTAATTAGATTTATGCATTGTTGAATTTGTTACCTATTTAAATATGAGTTCCAACGCCGATGACAACAGAGAGGCTACCGCGAACCGAAAACGAACGAAGTTCGAATATCTCTCTCTCTGTTGCACGAATTTGCAAGTGCGACAGAGAGGGAGACATTCGAACTTCGTTCGTTTTCGGTCCGCGGTAGCCCCTCAGCGATGAAAAAAAGAGATTATAATTTTTGACAATTAACAAGAATAACAAGCTGTCGATGTCGTTCCATAGCATAGGTCGATCCTAACGTTTCGTTCAGAAACGTGCTTTTCGTACATTTTAGTATATTTTTGTAGTAGTAGTGTTTTATATTCAATTCGAGTTGAAAATTGAATGAAATAAAGAGTATTATATGTGTTAGGTAGGGTGGTCCACGCTAGTATGAAAAAAAATTTTTTTTCTTTTTTTCTGGCTCCACCAGTCTTTTCTTATTCCACTGTGATCCAAAATAATATATACCAAAATTGAGCTTTCTAGGACAATGTTTAGAGGTTGCTATGATTTGCACATAATTTAATTCACTTAAAAGCGTAGTATCCGCAACGGCCAATTTCAATAGTAATCTATAAGGAGGTTTACCCTGTCTCATTTTATGGTTCATTTCTTATTATTACTTGCGTAAGTGTAAGTAGTGATGTATTTTGATTTTTATAAAAATAATAATACTTAATTACAGGTATAAACCCAAACCCGTGTTTTTATTTGGTGGATATTCGATTTGCGTAATTAATTGCATGGTCCGGACCATTTGAGAACTAGTGAAATATGGCATTGACTAGTAGTTCCGTGTCAACTAGGGCTACCGCAACAGTGTGGTTAATTGGAAAACCAACAGAATCAATATCTCACGCGAGACTTCCGTCAAAAGGCGATGTGCTCAGAAGATTTCACTATCATCATTTAGAAGAGAAGCAATCCGTCAAACAAAGTATTAAAAATACGGTGAAATCTGTTCTGGAAATTTGGGCGAAGGCGAGAATTCCCACGCAAAGAATTGACGTTGCAGAAAGAACATTCAAAAAGCTTTTAGATGCATACAACCTTTTAAAAAAATATATTAAAACTGATTTGGAGTCATGCCGTGTTAGTGGGTTATTTAGTGTCGTATTTGTATGGAGCACCTTGCAGATTTTCAACAAAGGACGCCACTTGGCACAGTTGTACCTAATGGTCACCTGAGCAGATTTAGCCCTGTACCCACGAAATTCGTCCATGGTGGTGGGGGCTGGAGGGGGGTGAAAACCCCATCTACCGCGCTGGACTCTGAGCTCGATTTCTTCATAAGTTTAGTGAATAGGTCATGTTTGGTATCGTTTTCGTATGATTCAAGGATGAGGAATTCATTTCTGAAACAAAATTTTCACTCGTCCGTAGAAAAAAACAGAGTTCTGCACAAAACCTGAAAATATTTTTTTCAATTTTTTTACAAAATGTTGCACTATAATTAAACCGCGAGGTAATGCACTATAAAAAAAATATGAGTTAATAGCCCATTTTATGTGAAATTTATAAACATAAACTGTATTGACAGATTTAACCTGCACATGTGTAAAAAAAAATAATTCATGTAGCGGCGGAGCTGCGTACTGGCGAGAAGCTATTTTATTTCTACATGAGTTTAGAAAATGGGTCATGTTTGGTATCGTTTTTGTATAACTCAAGGACGAGGAATTAATTTTTGGAACATAATTTTCACTCGTTCGCAGAAAAAAAAACAAATCTGCACAAAACTTGAAAAGAATTATATGAAATACTACAAATTACAAAATCTTGCCTTACAATTAAACCGTTAGGTAATACACTATAAAAAAATAAATTAATATAGAATGTACAGACATAAACTATATTGACAGATTTAACTTTTAAATGTGTTAAAAATACAATACAATACAAATACTCTTTATTGCATACCTCACACAAATGAATCAGTAGGTAGAGCTAGACAACAATATAGAAATTAATAATTATTATTTTATTATGAAGAATTATTTCTATTTAGCGGCGGAGCTGCGTACTGGTGAGAAGCTATAGAGTTCTTCGTTTTACTGTTTGCTAATAACTTTGATTAGGTGTTCCTAAATCTAGAAGTAATATTTTATGATATTCTCAACTTCTCAACTTTAAAACAGATTGAGACACAATTTTACTTGGAAACCATACTTTAGGTTAAGAAATAAGAAATATTTATTCGAGACAAAGACAACAATTAATACAGCAAAAATAGAATATAAAAATAAACAAAAAAGTTGTGTTACATTTTTTAAGGGATCTACTGGGGATAATTACTGAAAATAAGGGATACATTACTGAAAATTAAAGCCAAACTACTTAAAGTAAAATATGTTTAAACAATTGGATCATTAACAAGCTGGCAGCGTTTCCTCGCTGAACTGCTATGCTGATGCGTTGAGCGAGCTTGTAATCCACCAGCATTTTGAATAGGTCCTTGAATAGTTGACGGGCACTGGGATGGGCCAATGGTCTCGACACCGAACGGTATAAAAGTGTAACCAGTGCCGAGGTCCCTATATTTGTGCTTTTTAAGCTTTTCCGCCGTTTCGGCCTCCACGGCAGGGTGATTGCTAGTCCCGTGGAGGTGAGAAGGAGCCAGAGTGACTGTACAGCTTGCGTTTCACAGGTACTAGCGCCATTCCCACCTTCTAGGGGATATGCCGTCCGGCCACATGCCATCGATTCTAGCGATGCCAATTGGTTCAAGAAGAGATGGCACGTTGACTAGAGAGCGGCGGATGATGTCATTCCGAGCGGCCTATTTGGAAAAGCGGCCAACGGTTTCTGTCAATATCTTGCCATGGCTATCACCCGCGAGACCCGTGAGACCTGTCAACCAAACTACCGCTAGGATACACCGGTGTGGAATACAGATAGGGAGCCCGAGTCGTTAACAATTCGCGATCCGGAGGGATTCAGATTCCAATAAGGTGCCAGTGTTTGGCGATGACTCCTTGGTGCCTGAGGCCAATAGCCTGGCTCGTTTTGCTCCTATGCTGTGGCTCAGAAGAAAATTAAAAGAAATCTTTAACACATCGTCGTCGTAGCTCCTCTGGCAGAATGGATGGTGCCTAAATCATTACCCGTGCAAGCAGACTATCAAGTGTTTTTGGTCTCCAAGCCAGTAATCTCATAGTTTGAGGGGAGACCCCGTAGGATTTTGCCTATTAGATTGATTGAGCTGTGGACACGCACACCTTTTCTGGGTGTATTTAATAGTTTCTTTTTTTGTCGGTAAAGGGAAGAAAAGCGCGTTTCATGCTTCCGATAAAGGCCAAAACAGGAAATTTAAAGGAGGATTTGCCGATTTTTGACATATTTGTTATTATTGCTTTATATTACAAGTGTTTATGTGAAATACTTATTATATTACATGTGAAGTTGAGATGATCTTCGGCATTTAAAGTTATTTAATTATTTATTTCCCCGTGTGGTTGCCGGGTAAGAATTGCGCCACCCCATCTCTTCCCGTGGGTTTCGTAGGAGGCGAATAAGGGAAAATCGGAGGGTGGGCAGCAGCATCCTTCGATCATTACCACCATCAAACTGCGGTCGCCAACCCGCTTGCCAAGCGTGGCGACTATGGCAATCCCCCCCAAATTAGGGGAGGCCTATGTTCAGCAGTGGACGTCTTTCGGCTGATATGATGATGATGATGATGAATTATTTATTAAATGTCTAACTATTGTCTTTATTTTAGATCAACTTTTTGCACTGATATCAACATACGGTTTCCAGGTAAAATTGTGAGGATACCAATATAACCAAATATACAAAAAATCGGAATTATGGTTATCTCAATCTGTTTTAATATTAAGAATATCATAAAATATTACTTCTTCATTTAGAAGCACCTAATCAGTTTCATTATCTAATAATAAAATTAAGAATTGTATAGAATCTTACCAGTACGGAGCTCCACTGCTAAATATAAATTATTTTTTAACACATTTCAAGGTTCAATCTGTCAATAAATATAGTTTATGTTTATACATTCTACATAAAATGGGCTATTAACACATATTTGTATAGTGCATTACTTCATGGTTTAGTTGTAGGGCAAGATTTTGTCGTTTTTTTTTTATTTTTTTTCAGGTTTTGTTTAGAACTGTTAAATAATTCTTCATTAATTATTCATTTCCATATTGTTGTCTAGCTCTACCTCCTGATTCATTTGTGTGAGGTATGCAATAAAGAGTATTTGTATTGTATTGTATTTTTAACACATTTAAAAGTTAAATCTGTCAATATAGTTTATGTCTGTACATTCTATATTAATTCATTTTTTTATAGTGTATTTATTACCTCGCGGTTTAATTGTAAGGCAAGATTTTGTAATTTGTAGTATTTCATATAATTTTTTTCAAGTTTTGTGTAGATTTGTTTTTTTTTCTGCGAACGAGTGAAAATTATGTTCCAAAAATAAATTCCTCGTCCCTGAGTTATACAAAAACGATACAAAAAAATACCCATTTTCTATACTCATGTAGAAATAAAATAGCTTCTCGCCAGTACGCAGCTCCGCCGCTACATGAATTTTTTTTTTTACACATGTGCAGGTTAAATCTGTCAATACAGTTTATGTTTATAAATTTCACATAAAATGGGCTATTAACTGATATTTTTTTTATAGTGCATTACCTCGCGGTTTAATTATAGTGCAACATTTTGTAAAAAAAAATTAAAAAATATTTTCAGGTTTTGTGCAGAACTCTGTTTTTTTCTACGGACGAGTGAAAATTTTGTTTCAGAAATGAATTCCTCATCCTTGAATTATACGAAAACGATACCAAACATGACCTATTCACTAAACTTATGAAAAAATCGAGCTCAGAGTGCAGCGCGGTAGATGGGGTTTTCACCCCCCTCCAGCCCCCACCACCATGGACGAATTTCGTGGGTACAGGGCTAAATCTGCTCAGATGACCATTAGGTACAACTGTGCCAAGTGGCATCCTTTGTTGAAAATCTGCAAGGTTGATGACACTAAATAACCAGCTATGTTAAAGAAGCACGGTTTAAATCTGACCTTTTGGATCTTTTTGATATAGCTGCAAAAAACGCTTTAGACTTAATGCAAAACGAAGAAGATAAGCTATTTCTCACCATGCAGCGAGAAGACACAACCAGCTGTAGTATGGCTGGCACAGATGTCACACTATTTCAAAAAGAATCTCGAAAGCGGAAGAGGGAAACAGAGGCTGAAAAAAGACTGCTGAAAAATAAATCTCAGCCAGGTTCTGATTTAAATGCTGAGCAAAAATCTTTGATACGAGCCATCGATCTGAGTTTGGACAGTGATGAATCTCTGTCTTCTGCTCATGATTTTGAGCTTGATTCCAACACCACTTTAGATACGAACGAGAAACATCCGCAAAAAATACCTAAAGTTTTAGGAGAAGATGTTGTCTCTACGATAGATCGTATTAATGTGTCTGATATACTGATCCAACTTATGTCGATATGCAGAAAAAGGTACAACAAATGAAAGTTGTAAATGACTGCGCTGAACGAGGTATTGCTTTGATTCAAAAATTTAATTCAAGCATTACAAAAAACGAAGAACAGAAGCAATATCTTATCCGCGTCGTCGATCTGCATAGGAAGAAATACCCAGTAGCTTCAAAATCTAACATCCTCAAAATGAGTTCTGGTGATAAGGATTAATAATAAGTAATTAATATTATATTAGTATAGTTTGATGTTGTTTTATGTTTATTTCATATAAGAATGTCTAATTAAAGTGCTGCTTACAAAAATGACAACTTTTTCTATACATTCCAAAAAATCGTCAAATCATAGCAACCCCTAATCATTTCCCGATTTGTCTGATTTTTTGCATAACACCGTTTTTAGTCTAATCACACGAAAAGAAACTGGTGGAGAAAGGAATTTAAAGAAAAAAATTTTTTGGACCACCCTAGTGTTAGGTATATCTTTTGTTTTATTTTACTGTTAGTTTCTCTAGAAATTAAAGTTTGATTTCTTTGAGTTTTTTTTAAATTTATTTCATCGCATGTTTGAGAAAAGTACTATACATACCTCGGCGTGAAAAGGGGTTGCCAACCTCGTAACTATCCGGCCTCGCTGCGCTCGGCCGGCAACCCCTTACTTCCCGGCCTCTGTAGTAATGTACTATTTTTTATAGTACTTACCCAGGCAATGCAGTGCTGGCGAGCCAAGGTAGCACATGGCGACCTTGCGCGCAAGCTTTGCCACCCCTTTCTGCTGCTAGCTCTAGGGCTACATATTGTGCGATGCCGCCTTTTACGATCGCTCCCAGCGTATCTTCGTTCAAACAAATGAGGTTGCGATTCACTATCGACTTGGAAACTGAGCCCTGTTGAGAAAAACTTACACATTACTATGGCATCCACGTAAATAATGACCGCAAAAAAATAAAATATTCAGCTCTGTTCTTTGAGGTTCAAAGTATACACTTAAAAACGGTTTACTAAACAGCACAAGTATACTCGTACTGTTCCACTGGTTGATATAAATAATGGCATAAAAACAATTATAGTTCCTTATTTATTTTGTGAACAGAAATCTCTCAGCCTCGCGGAAGAGAAAAACATGCGACAGACATAGACATTAGACACACGCAATGACTTGTTTGCACTTCTCCCATGTATTGTCAGATATTCATATAACGTCATATTATGATCTTGTTGAACATGAGATCTTCCTCGGCGCCACCGCTCAACGCTGTGTGTGCGCACCTTTATCTTGTTGAGCAGGTGCGGGTCCTGCAGCAGCTCGATCATGTCGGGCAGGTGCGGGCGCATGCAGTCCACGGCGCCGGAGCCGAGGTCGCGCGCCTCGGTGCCGCCGCTCAGCGTGAGCAGGTCGCCCGTGTTCAGCGCTGGTGGGAGCATTAGCGTGCAGTTGTGACCTGATTAAATGTCAGTCCCTTAATTATTCGCTTTGTATTGCTACGCGACCGCTTGCTCAGATACATTTGTTATATGAGACATAACAAAGGACAATATGAAGGTATAATGGAAGGAGCTTAGTTCAATGCCGGGTAAGGAAGATTTCAAAGATCTGAACAGTGTGAAGTAGGTACGGGCTAAAAAACAGCGCTGTCCAGCCGTCCAGGCTCGCAGCATATGCTGAGCCCGAGCCTATTGTCGCAATTACTTTTAATTTATTTTAATGTACCTACCTCTATTATTAATTTCTGTTTCTGTTATTTGTTGCTTTTATTTTGTTTAACATCTTTCTGGCGACAATAAATCTCTTCTTATTTTTTTTTTTAAAAGGTGTTAGCTAGCGCGAAGCAAGCGAATAACGTGCCTTTGTATCGGTTTTTAAGAACTCTTTTGGATTGCTTAGTGACTATGATTGAAGTTAATGTTTATAAAGTGGCACCTTGATCATGAATACTTAGCTGATTAACTCACCTTGCAATACAAACTGAATCAGTATGAACAGGTTCTCATCCGGGATGGTGGTTTTGGTGCGAAGCGCTTGTACCAACTCGAACACAAGCACCCGACACACCAGCAGCTTGTCTCGATCGCGACTGAACACGCGAACGCAGACGGCGCTCAGTTCAGAGATGATGGACAGTTTAACGACGTAATTCTGGATGGAGTAGCTGATGATCTTGGAGATTGGCTCGAGAATGCTCTGCGAGATAAAATAATGATTGAAATGTTAGGCAATTATCGGGAATGGTAGGTTGAGAGTCCCAGGGAGGCTAGCACAACTACGGACCAGGCTACCCGTTCTCTTCGAGTTCCCATACCGCACCCCGCTCAGCGCTGAGCGGGGTGGAGGCGGAGGTAAACACGTCACGATGGAGAGTACAACCGAAGCTAACGATTTTTGTTTTTTTGAACCTGACTGTGGCTTTACAGGCCGGGCCCAAGGCCAAGCAATAAAGCGATAGAAGTGCGCGGTTGGAGAGTGGCCTGGGGAATATCCCGGGAAAACCTCCGACAAGACCACGTGCGCGGTTAAGCACTGGGATACTCTAAGAAGCGAACGAGCTGTACTCATTAACCTTGTTCTGGTTGGCTCCTGGTATCCGCAAAACGGCGGCGGCCGCACGCAGCAGCGGGCCGGGCTCGTCTAACGCCGGCAGCTGGAGCACTATGCTGCGGAACAGCACTTCCATTTGGCCGAGCAGCGCGCAACAGGCAGTCGTCGGGCCCAGGACTTCAGGCGCCAGGCACGACAGGTAGAGACAGATGTTGCTTGCGATCACTGAGATTTGCTGCAAATGATACTCATTAGAAGACTACGAGCTATTCTGATAAAAAATTACGCGTACTCACCCTTTTCGCATATAATGACTATTTATTTATATTAGGAGAACAGAGGGGAGGTCTTTGCCCAGCAGCGGGACACTTAACCAGGCTATATAAAAAAATATTAACAGCACAACCAATTACAGGATCTCACAGATAGCGAGATTAGGAGCTTGAAATGTATTAAGACTACATTTATGCATTTTGGAATAAATGAAATAAATGAACTTTATTCTGCAAGTAGGCCGCAAAGACACTTTTACAAGTCAAAAACTACTAGCGTTTCTCATGAGACCACTGCCGAGAAGAAACGCCGAAAGAAACTCGACAGTCAGTCATTTTCTCCAAAATATGCTTATTACAATGATACTACTTAACCTACTTAAGTAAGTGGTAAACAACAAAAGAGAATTGAAAGAAAAACGAGGAATAAATAACAATAGGTATTTACAATGTGTAGTTACACAAGAAAACAAAACATGTCGAATAGTTTGATATGCTTTCCTGCAAAAAATGTGTCAACTAGATATAATGAAAATATTATACATGACTCTTTACGCTATTTAGGTATTTGGTTTGGGCCATGCATTTCTGTCTGTTAGATAGTCCTCAACCCTATAATAAGCCTTTGACATCAATGTTGGAGTGATAAAGGACACTTCATGCAGCCGAATTTAGGCGTTTTAGGGTTCCGTAGCCAAAATGGCAAAAATGGAACCCTTATAGATTCGTCATGTGTGTCCGTCCGTATGTCACAGCCGATTTACCCAGAGAATATAAGCACTACAATTATGAAATTTGGTAGGAAGGTGTATTCTATGAACTGCTACATAAAAGTGATGTGAAATTACAAAAAATATTAAATTAGGGGGGGGCACTCCATACATGTAACCGGTGGATGAAAAAAAAATTTTCAACGCACACAGCCGTGTGGGGTATTGATGGATAGGCCTTTAAAAACGATATGGAGGTTTCTAAAAAACTTGTCCATTTAAGTCAACCGTTGGTGAGATATTAGCTGTGAAAGTCATAGAAAGTGTCCCCCCCCCCCTCTAATTTCCAAACTAAAAAGTTTAAAATCCTGAAAAAAATTGAGGTGGTGTGCATTAGTAAATACTTACAACAATTTTTGGTTTGAACAATATAGGTTTCACGATTGAGTTTTCTCTTAAAAACTGTCTTGTCCAAACAAAAGGTAAGTGCCGTGAGTTCCCTATGAAGATACGACTTTTTTAGATTCAATGTATTGGATAGTGATTTTAAATGTGGACTAGTAGGTGTTGGTACGGAACCCTTCATTGTGCGTGGTGCGACACGCACTTGGCCGGTTTTATATATGAAATTTGGCACAAGCATTTAAAATCAAGACCAAGTAAATAACATAATTCCGGTATACAGATTACTTACATCTATAGGCAGAGTTTTCTTGGAGTTCAAATGCTCGACAACGAGTTGCAATGGCCCGCACGGGTACAACTCGTTGAAATCAACGAACGCCTGAGCGATGCTCTTGAAAAACATCAGGCGTTGCTTCTCTATTGGATGAAGAACGTTAGA
This sequence comes from Epiblema foenella, assembly GCA_963556455.1. Lineage (NCBI taxonomy): Eukaryota > Metazoa > Arthropoda > Insecta > Lepidoptera > Tortricidae > Epiblema > Epiblema foenella. Next base: position 25,289,991 of record OY747096.1, on the reverse strand, counting down.
AAATTCTTTTAACAATCAAATTAGTATAATTTTATAAAATAAAACCGTTAATGTTATTTATTTTGATATTGAGAGAAAAGGATGGTTAACTAGATTACTAACCGGGACTCCGCAACAAGAATATCTGTAGGAATACATTGTTTGGGGCTAGTTGGTGCAGCACACAGCGCAGGAATTGATGCGCCACGAACACAGCGCTGCCTGGCAGTCGAGTATTCGTCTCTGCCTGCCAAGCGTAATTGCCTAGTTGCACCACCCTGCGAACATGTATTGCAAATCTAAAAACTTCTCCAGTTAAAAATATGACGCTATTCTGCCTCGCCCGCTTCCAACATTCAGTTGAAATTTACTTTTAATTTCAAGAACCCATTGGTAGGTACCATCATCAACAATTTCAGTGCGGAGTATCCAATATCCTTCTTTCCGTGCGTTTGGTCCAAACGCACTAAGTAGTTAATCAACACTAATCTCATCAACCTCTAGATGTCATAAACCTAAAACTAATTTTGCAAAAAGAGCAACGTTCTACCTGCTAACGTTATGCAGTAAAGCAGGCAGCATGGCGGCCGCGGCGCATGGTTCGCGGTGAACAAACGTCGCCAGTATGATGACGCACAGCCCGAGCTCTTCGTCGCTGTACTGCTCCACGGCCGTGCCGCATTCCGCGCCTGGGGCATAAACAGCATTAGGATAATTATTTATGACGTAACAAGTAGCAGAAATAGAGCTTCAGATGCCTTTTTCGTCATAAGGATCGGAGCTTGTCTTGGTTCATGTTGTTCTTTATCCTTAGTATGCGTTGAAAGGAAAATAGGAACTACTCAGGGAACTGAACCCATTTGTAAATGAAAAGCGTTTTATACACTTTCAACGACAAAGCAAACTATGGCGGAAAAAATATATTTCTAAACTCAACGTTAACATTTGTACTTCTGACTATTCGAACCGTCATAGATAGTTGACGATGGGTTGCATTGCACCAAACCGTCTGTAATTGTAAGCAGTGTTCGTTAAAATCTGTTTTTATGGAAAATTTGACAAGTTTTTATGGGATGACAGCTGCCGGCGCCATATTTAACGTTGATCGGTCTGAAATCGTAAGTCGGTGCAACCCGCCCTGAATTTTTCACTGTATGTGTCACTGTTTTGCACCTTGGTTAACTTACAGCGGTAGCAGAGCGTGGTGTCGGGGCGCGGAGCGGTGCCGGCGTGAGCGGCGCGGCGGCCGGCGCGCGACTCGTCCTCCCACCAACCGCCGCTACCGCCCTCCATCGCGCTCTCTAAAACCACCATTCGTGTAGTACTTTTATACCCCGGCCACACACTCGACGAGTTGTATGCCGCTCGTCATGCTCCTCGTCATGCCCCCGCTCCCTATTTTGTCGGTTTCTTGGCGCGAGTCAAAAGGCCGGTAGTATTAATCGCGCGGGTAGGGCAGTGTATAGCCGGAGCGGGCAACATCGCGACAGCGCATAATGTGGCCGTAGTATATCTCACGAATGCGAGTGAGCCATGGTTGTGTGTTGATCTATACATGCACATTGACTATGTGTGCGTCAGCGTAGCTCCTACGCCGTAGGAGCTATAAGTTCACATTGTCTATGTGGTCGTATGTGTCACAGCTACAGCTATGGCTATGGCGCGCTCGTGCCATGAAAGTACTGTATGAGGAATGCGAACGAATCAGGTCACTTCCACTGTCTTCGTAAAGATTCGGTTCGGAAGAAGCAAGGCCTCGATAGTTGACTCAAATATATACCGGGTAGACAGTCCGACCCAGGTCGGGCCTAGCTGAGTTTCTTGCTGGACTATTCTCAACTGAGCTAGGTTTAGTGACCCAGCGACAAAACTTCCAGTAACTCGATTCCACTCACACCTCAGATTCGGTTGAAGCGGTTCAACCTGACTGGAGCGCAAACTCTTACAGTATTCCAGTGTTAAACCGCCCCCATGGTCGTGTCGGAGGTTTCCCTGGATTTTCCCGCGTTTACTCTTCAATGAAACACTCCTGTCGCTTTATTGGGTCTATAAAGCCACACAGTCAGGTAAAAGAAATGTAGTTACGTAGTCACCGTAATCTTAACGAAGCCTATTTTGAATTATATATAACAAGGACCATATATATAATAATAAATTTTTTATTTACTTGAAAATAGCACTGGGCAAACACCTTCAAGTTCAGAAAGAAAGATGGAGAAAAATAGGTTACCAGAGTCAGGTCTCGCTGCCGGCGGTTGCGGCGCCGGTGGCGGAGTCGGCGGCGAACCAAGCTGAGCGACCTGCCGCGCCAAACGGCGCGGGGACGCTCCGCGAGAACGACTGAAAAAAAACAGCCTAGCGTAAGAGGCCGTTCAGACTTGCGGGAAGCGAGCGCTACGATTCCCGGTTCCTTATTTATATGAAAAAACCGCGCGGTTATGTTCACCATAAGACTGGCTGAGGGTGTTCCAGCTGCGTTCGCGCCACTATGAGCACTTCAGCTCGTTTGTGGTGCGCGTGCCGCGGCCGCTGCAGGAGACCGTGGCGAGTGCTGACTTCTGGCCGAAGGGTGTAGTGTTTCGGCGGTTCCGGGGCAACCTCCCGAACTTATACATCAGAGCTGACGACGCAGCGGAGCCACAACGTTATGTCGCCTAAATGAAATCTTTTGTTTTCTTTTATTGATACGTATGTTAGTCTGAAAGGTATATGCGAATATGGGCATTGTTGCCTGATACAAATAAATAAATAAATTAGGTGAGACTAAGCCCAATCGCTGTTCAGTCATTCATAATAAACAATGCTTCGGCGCATTTTCATGTAAATAAGCCTGCAAGTCTGAAAGCGCTCTAAAGTGAAATTTTCAACTACCCTAGTCCTTTGCTCGGTCTCAGCTGTTTCATTCAGACACTTTCTTCTGGCTGCCAAATATGATCCCAATATGAGCTTCAAGCGCATGTTTTTCCTGTTATAAAGTTGTGCGCTATTCATAACATTCCTGGATTAATCGATATTCCATAAAACTGGCGTGATCATTTTAATCCATTTAATTCCCGTCCACGAGTAAATCCATACCCGGCAGTAGGAATACTGGCGGTGAAAGAAAATAAACTTTATTGCCATGTTTCCATAAAAAGTACAAAAAACAAAACTGACACAAATAAAATTATAAAGGCAAATGGGTCCCAATCTCAGCATGTGCTGGCTAGAAATGACTAGCGCTGGTTTTCAGATCGGTCCCAAAAAAAAATTATGATGGTGACATCGGCATTTTAACATTTTCACTGCCAGACTTAAAAATCCACCACCGATACTTGTACCCCCAGAAACCGACGTAGCGACCTACCTTCAGCGACAGCCCGCCTAGCGGGCTGTCTGGCATGAGAGACAAGTTTTTTTTGTATATCGGGTCGGTGGCAAACAAGCGTGCGGTAAGTTACGCAGCGCCCGCTAGGTAACTTCTATTTCTTGATAGTGATACATACGTGGCGCCCTCGGAAGAGAGTGTCTTAGTGAGGTCCTGTGGCCGCGATGTCGGCGGCGGCGGCGCCGGCTCGGGCTCCGACTTGCTTGAGTCCGTCTTGTCGGTGGAATCATCTGATAGAAAACGTAACGCAACCTGAACAATGGGCTACAGCGGTCGGCAACATTTTAGCAACCAAGGGAGACATGGTAGCTAATGAAATGTTCGCGGGCAACACATGTTAATATTTTGGGAATTTATCAGACAAAAGGTACCACATTAGTAGACTCCGGATTCTTGTCGCGATGACGTCATAATATGGTGGTTTGGGGAGTAAATTTTACTAAACGGTTAAAACACAGGTTTTTAGTGAAATTAACAATTATACATATAGTTATATATTTATGACTCACGGAGGTATAAATTCAAACGTATTACCGTTATAAATCCTGCTTTGATTACCGCAAAGTTTTCAAATATGCACCAATAACATATATAAGTTGAAGTGAAAAGCTTTTATTTTTGAAGTGGACATTTTCTGCAAGAAGACGTAGCCTAATCAAAAATCATTTAGAACAACTTTTGATCTGCTACGGAGTTATCAATTTACAGTTATACTGTTTAATTTTATTCCGTTACACACCAATATACTAGGTTTCCGTATTAATGAACACCATTCCATTTACTCCCTTAACTACCCTATTGTGACGACTTTGCGACAAGAGTCCAGAGTCTACACATTAGGCCGCCTGTTGCCGACCGCTGGGCTAGATGTTTGCTACTTGACCCGTGTGTTTTTTTATCCAAATTTTACAACGGAAGCAACGTGCGTGGTTTGTAATTTATTATAGGTATGATTGCTATAATTCTGGCAGACTAGCTAGAAAATATCAAATACCTGGTAGAGTAAGCGCTTCTCGAACACGATCTACCAATGCGTTGAAAACTGGATATTGGTCCTTATTAGGCTTCGGCCCTATGGGTAGCAATCTGGAAGCATTATTAGTGATCAAAGTGGGTACTATCTATTTATTTATTTATTTATTTATTTAAAAAAAAAGGTACACTTTACAGACATCACACAATAAATGATACAGTTAAGTTTGCACAAAATCAGTAGTTTATAGACCAGCATGACATCCAAAGCAAGTGCACACAGCATGATCAATAAGTAAGCGCATAATTGACCAAGTGCACATACAGCACTAGTGTCAAGTCGACCAACACAGAGCAGGGTTAATTACATGGTTAAATCTAATCAAGTTCAGCATACAATAACACAGTTACTCTACTCTATTTCAGCCAAGTCGAGCCAATGATGCATCAACATGAACATTACTAGTGACAAAAGTTTAATTAACGGAGATAAGTATACATTCTTAGGTACTAACTGAATGATAAACGATAAGACGATAAGACTGAAACGAAATCAAATAAACAAGCAAGGCAATCAGGGTAAAACGTTTACTTTTTAGGGTGAGCAAAAAGGATAGCCGCCAAGTCTCTCTTAAATTTAATAATGCGTGGATCAAATATGTCAACATGAACATGAACATCATCAGCCACCAAGTCATTATACTGTCTGCACATTCTAGTGATTGGGTTGTAGAAGGAAGTATTATTTTTGTACACTCTCAGGGAAAAAACTTTACATGAGCGACCCCTGAAACGAGGCGTGCTAAAGGTTAGAGTTGATAGCAGGGCAGCTGAGTCTATGTTAGAATGTAAAATTTTATGTAAGTATACAAAGTCGTACATTTTGCGACGAGATTCCAGTGTGGGAATGCCGATTTTTATGAGTTTGCTATAGTAAGACTTGTACGTGCGACCGAAGTTGTACCTGAAGGCGAGGATCTTTAAGAAGTATTTTTGCACCCCCTCTATACTGTTGGCGTGTACAGCATAGTACGGAGTCCAGATCGGGGAACCGTACTCGAGGACAGTTCTGACTAAGCTAAAGAACAGAGTCAGTAAACTATCTGGACTTTTAAAATCCTTGGTAGATCTAAAAATGAAGCCCAATAGTTGTCTCCCTCTGCTCACCATATATTCATAGTGAGAACGAAAGCTAAGCTGGTCATCAAAGAGTATCCCAAGGTCCTTAACAACAGATTTTCTATCCAGAGTCACACCCTGCAATTCATAATTATACACGAGTTTATTCTTTTTATTTGAGAATGATATTACGTGGCATTTAGCAACATTAAGATACATATGGTTAAGGAAACACCATTCAGATATTTGTCTAAGATCATTCTGCAACAGTAAGCAATCATTGAAATTAGTTACAGAGGTAAAAACCTTAAGATCGTCAGCATACATTAAGCAGTGACAAGATAAACGATTAACCAAGTCATTAATAAAGAGTACAAATAACAATGGGCCGAGATGGGACCCTTGAGGAACGCCTGATGTTATGGGGATTTCCGAAGAAGTGTATCCATTGATGGCCACTAGTTGACTTCTATTAAGAAGGTACTATCGTATACTATTAACTGAATTATGAATACATTTAAGTGCCATAATGCGCTACCCTTTGACGTCTTTCCTCTTACCCCTGTCCCGTCACAGGCGAGCACTTATTTAGTCAGTCGGCACATAAAAAGCATGCATAAGATGAGCATGTTGTATACAATATATAGAACATTCGCTTGGGATGAGCAATTGAGCATGCTACTACCATACTAACTACTAGCATGCTACAAGCAAGCAAGCGTATTCACACTTGCTATTACCACCCCCTTCCACCCGCCGCTCAGGTAGCAATCTCAAAGGTAGCAGGTTAGAGAGGTAGGGCACAGCAAAATGTCATCTTCCTCGAACTTGGAGCAGCCCAACTGAGGAAGTACCTCCGCCTTGCAGAAGACCACAGCCATAATAACATTATGTATTTACAATACAGGTTGTAGTGTTGTGTTCCTGGAGGTGAGTAAGGTTGCCAGAGCTCCCGAGGATGCACTGTGTTGAGAGCAAGGGACCTAACGGGTATAGCCGGCTAAGCATGGTCAAACTGCCCTTAGCGAATAAACCATTTTCCTTTTGCCTGATTATTTACCTTAATGTATGTATGCATAAATAGTAGCATGGTTTCGTGCTAATTTTGAGCATGTGTATACCTTTACTCCGTGGTTATATGTACCTCTCTGGCGGCGGGATGTGGAAGGGCTGGTGCGGCTGGTGGTGCAGCGGGGAGGGCGCGCTCCACGCCAGCTCCATCTTCGACAGCGGCGACTCGGGTGACGCGTACGCGCAAGTGAGCGTACGCACTGAAGTCAAAACTTTGTCAGTTAAAATTGTACCTTGTCGATCACTGCTAAGTTTAAGCGGTATAAGAGCACTAGCAAACTTACGTAATCGGCAAGTGAAGTGTGTATAGGTTATACATGTATTAATAGAAATCTTAGAAATAATATTGCAATAAATAGTAAATAGTACAACAAGAGCGAGCCATTTTACCCGAGACGTTCATATAACCGACAGTCACGTGGAGGGTAATAGTAGATTGTGTGGCAAGGGTCTAAATTTTTTTGCCATATTCCTATGAGATAGTTAATTAAAAAAAAAATGAATCCTTTCCCGATTGGTCGATTTTAGTAAAGCTGTTCTGGTTGGTTGGTACTCAATACGAAATATTTTTTAAGAGTTAAATTAGTGATCTGTGATTGGCGGATTTTATAGGTGAAATATTTTGACTGGTCAAATTAAAATGCTTTGTAAATCATATATATGTATTCATACTTTCCCTGGCGGGGCTAAAGTAGTACATTTAGCCCCGCTTGACAAGTCTAATACGACACACTTTTCGCGCGTGAGAAGTGAAAGATTGGTTTTATGCTCGAGTTTTACACTTTGCTATTGTATATATGTATCACTACATAGTATAAAACAAAGTCGCTTTCTCTGTCCCTATGTCCCTATATCCCTATGTATGCTTAAATCTTTAAAACTACGCAACGGATTTTGATGCGGTTTTTTTTAATAGATAGAGTGATTAAAGAGGAAGGTTTATATGTATAATAACATCCATTAAATGGTGCACCCGTCCACCCGTGCGAAGCCGGGGCGGGTCGCTAGTATATAATAAATACAAATTACAAACATATACTTATTCAAAATAACATACATAAATAAATATAGTATTGAACCAAGTCGCTGGAGAGCCACAATTTCTTTAAATTACTCTTGTTTGACGCGACAGTCTGGGACTGTCTTATTGACAAGGGTAATTCGTTCCACAACTTCACAGCGCGCACCATGAAAGATCTAGAGTATGTTCGCGTCTATTCACTTCAATTGCACGATTTGTAGGAATTTGGTCAACAATAATTTTCATCTGACTAACCGGGGCTCTTCCCGCGGTGTGCCGGTTGCGGCCAGGCAGTAAAGTGCCCTTCGCCGTTAGAGGACGGCGCCGTGTCTGGAGACGTGCTGCTGCCCACTGGAACATAACAAAATGAGGACATTACTATGTTCTCAAACATGCTCAGAAAACGAGAACTTACGTTACGACAGCGTCGTTGTCGCCAGGTCACGAATTTACGGGTCAGTAATGGAATTGTACAGAACATTTCCTGCGTTTTTGGACATTGGCTTCGCGGACGGCGCGTCCATGAAGCCTGGGCCCCAAGCCACGCCACCGAGCTTTACTGAATTTATAAAATCTCATTGTGATTTTTCTTATAATTTACAAATTTCCTTGCATTTTTTAGAAAAACTTGACTAGGCGGTAACAGGGATTGCCTGCCACGTATTACTTACTTGCCGGCCTTTGCAGTAATGTACTATTCCATTGTTTTCTAATTTAAATCCATCGACATGAAAATATCGACTCCACTTGAAGAACTAACCTGCAGTTTTTTAACTAAGTCCGAGTCTGTTTAGAATCAAAGGACGTGCTTCAATCATTCAACTAATGGGTAATTACTTAATTAGACTATTATTTAGTCTATTTTTTTACCAAAAAGGGAGTGTTTTTATTACCACACATTATAATAACAAGTAAACTAAGTAGTATTAAGATACTTGCCAACAATTCTCTTCTGTTTGCCCAGTATTTTAGCCCGCGGTGATGTTTGTGGACCATGCAGTTGATCGGGCCAAATCTCTACCGACTGACCACTCATAGGGGTAGATTTTCTGAAATATAAACATAAATAAAAAGTACCAGCATTAGTATGACTCAATGCAAAATTTTATCCGTTTTTGTAATAAAGACACTCACAAATTTGAAGAGTCACTGCCGATGGACACCGAAGAACTGGTAGACAGCTGATGAGTGGAACGAGACCCTAATTGAGCCTGAAGATAAATAAAAGTCATCAACTATCACAAGAAACTCCTGAGTAATAAAAAAAAACACAGGCTGAAAACTCGAGTCTTACCACGAGGTTATATCCTATTGGAACAAATGGGAAGCATGCGATTTATCCTTAACTTAAAAAACAACAGCAAATATGGTATTCGTAACTAGCGCTAGAAGAAGGACGTAATGTTAGGAAAGCAAGTATATAGAATTAATGAAATCTTGCACTTACGATTTTACTCAGCGGTGGATATGGAGCCGACGTAGTGGCGGCAACGGTCTCTATCTTCGGAGGCGGATCTTCATAATGAGATGGCTCATCAAAGGAACCCTATAAATTCCTAAAATTTAGTTTGTTTTCCCTGAAGTCATAATTAGATTTAGCTTATAAGAAATATCATGTCAATCATCGTCATCTTTTTTAACGGTATAACGGTGTCGAGGTTATGAAAGAGACTGAATACTAGGAGTTAAGGGTATAAAAGAAGGTGTTTAGACGGCTCTAAAAATAGTTACCGGTGCAGTGCTTCCATGTACAGTGGTGTCGACGTCACTGGTTTCAGGGATAGCGATCAGTTCGCTCTCGGAAGACTCGTGATCGAGGCTCCACTGCTGATACCTGTGGATTCCAAGGATACTTATTTAATAGAAAGAAAGAAATCGTTCGATCATATAAGCACGTCCAATTAAACTATTAACAACTTTACAAATTAAAAAAATTAATGAGGACCGAGTGGAAATGGAACTGTAAAGTCAACTAGCATAGTTAATACCATACAAATGGGGGCTCTTTCAAACGAAATCTCTATAATAGGTCCGCAGGTAAGCAAGGCAAAAACCGCGTTGACGCGCGACTTCATTTGGCTTCAACAGGTAAAAGGTAACATGGAAGGAGCGGGAAGTGCTTTGTCGGCAGTTGACAGTTAATCAAATAATTTATTGCTTTCATCCTGCGGCTGGTGGTGCAGCGAAGATCTTCAACAGTTACTCGGAGGACGCTTACGCGCAAGTATCGCCATGCCCAAGCTATATTAGAAGCACAATAAAGATACTAACTAGGGCGTTGAGTCCCGATACCGGCTTGCGTGTAATTTCTCAAAAATACAAAGAACTCCCGGGAAATTACGACAAGCCGGAACCGGAACTGCAAACCCTAGTACTAACTTGTTGGCAGGCTGCTCCCAGTGCGTGGGCATGGCGTCCGCCGGCTTGGGCTTGCGCTCGAGCGGCGCCGGGCTGGTCGCCGCGCGCTCCGGCGCCGCGCACGACTTCAGCGAGGGCTGGCTCAGCTCTGGAAGTACGAAATAAAGTGAGACATGTTACGCGGTTTGGTACAACCACCCTAATCCTTAGTAAGCCTAAGGATTAGGGTGGTTGTACCAAACCGTCTGTAATCGTAAGCAGCGTTCGTTAAAATCTGATTGTATGGAAAGTTTGGTAATCTTTGTGGGATGACAGCTGCAGGCCATATTTAACGTTGATCGTTCTGTAATCGGAAGTTGGTGCAATCCACGCTTAATATTGTATAAGGATCATTGTTTGACTAGTACTTTTGTATATTTGTGCCACGAAATGAAGCGAAGAAACGTGGCATTAAAAAAAATATATAAGGCAAAACTTTTTGAACGTGTGGGCTCGGTTTATTATATCTATTTTCACGTTCTAATACGTCAACTAACAAAGACAGAAATACCCACTCTTCGCTTTTTAGAGTTCTAAATTTGAGCATTCCTCATTAGTTACCAAATCCCATTCATCATCATCAGTGCACTGCATTCCACTGCGGGAAATTTGTATCTCCCAAGAGTTCCAAGGCATGCTTGGTCCTCTGCTTTTACGCATCCACTCGCTTCCTGCCCTCCTACTGGTACGTATACCAGTGTACCTCTAGTAGTGTGCGCGGGCGGCATGACGATCATGGGCGGGATGCGCTTGCACACGTGGTACTGCGCCTCCACGGTGTTCAGTACGATGCGTACCAATGCCTGAACTTGCGCGCACAGGGTACCGCTGCCGTAGTGGTACTGAAACGATACACTTTCTCACATTTCTGTCAAAGCATAATGGCATAATGGCGTTGTGCGTGCGGCGAATTATATTACAAACATGGCCTTTCTCCTACAGACTGCCATAAAAAATGGTCAAGATATGCAAACAGCTGAGGGAATGGGCCTTAATAAATACGAGCTAGAACATTAGTAAAAGGACAAGAAAAGCCTAATATACTGAAGCTTTACGCGAACATACCTTATATAACACGACGGATAGAGCCATAAGCCAGTGGCGTCTCACATGGGGTTCTAGCGCATGCAGAGAGTGGGTTACAATGGCGCCGTTCATTGATACGGGCGCCGTAACACCAGCACTTGAGCCAGGGCTACTGCAGAACTAGAACAAAAGTATTTCAGAGTTTTCATCGTCAAAAATATTTCAGACTTTTTAAAAATTACATTGTGTCAGATTCTTTTACGGCACGACGAATACATAAAAAAAATCTTTTGGAGACCGAGAAGAACATATATGGACCAAGTTAAGGAAAAGTAGCCGCCGTGTCGTGTCAGGCTGTCAAATGAAAGGCTCAAAAAAGAGATACATGGAAATTGCTCCACCGACATGAGCCTAGCTCTTAAATTAATGATGGTGATGATGATGATGAATATTCTATGGTACTGACTGCATAATTTTCATATAGAATTCCATGCGGGTCGAGGAATTAAAGGAACTTAAATTACCAACGACAAAAGGGGCGGAGGAGATTGTACAACAAATTACTCAAATCGGGCATAAGTGACGGATGACTGTCAACTGCGAATGAGTTAACCTAGAAAGATCTGGTCAACTGCAACCTGTTACATACCTGTAACAGCATCAAGGTGGGCTCCGCAATGCTGGCGCCCATCAAATGGTTTTGATCCAAAACCTGAGGTAGGTTCGCTATAAAAGCGTTGAAGATTGACGATTGCCTATTTGTGGAAAAGGTAATGATGTTAAACTATAGCAACGATTTTATATTACAAGAAAAGAACAACAAAATTGTATTTGAACACGTAACCACTGTCAAGGCTCTTTTAGCGTGATATCTTTGGGCCTGGTTTCATAAAAATCTGTTAGTTTAGACGTTAATTATGGTATATCAGTACATTTTTTTAAGTAACTCATCGCCTTAAAGACCGATTTGTATAAAACCAAATCTTATTGTCCGTCAGTAATTGAGAATGAAACTAGCTCAGAACAGGGCAAGTGTGAACATGCGGAGGCCTTTAATCAACAGTGGGTGGATACAGGCAGACATAAATGAATTAAAAAGAAACAGTGGTTAACAAAAACCACGACAATACCTCAATGTGTGTGGCGATATATGGAAGCACTTGTCGACACAATTATACCCCAGTAGCAAGAACAGATGTCTCAGCACCACTTCTTGAGTTTTCAACGATTGCTTGTCTTCATTGGGGTGAGCTTGATCGGACCTAACGATAAACATAAGATTAAGTAATATTATATTGTGCAATAGCATATTAACTTAGCATATAATAAATACACCAAAATCGTTTTTTAGTTCCGTTTTGCAGACTTAGGAAGCCAAGTTAGGAGTATTCGACAATGATAGTAATAAAACAAAAAGATTCGAAAAGTAATTAGTAAATAGGTGTTTCACCTGGATAGGAACTGCATAAGCAGAAACACCAGCAGGTTCGTAGTTTCCCTGTCGGCTTCTTCCAAGTCCACGGCTTTAGGCATCACGGTCATAATCTCCTCAGTAGACCGACCTGACAATGTGTGTAAGCCTTCTGTGTGAAGAACCAAACGTGCAATATTAAAATCCAATCATGAATATAACCGCTAAGGTCCGAGAGAGGCCCAAATAACGCTTAAGCTGAGAGAAGACATTATATGTGACACTCTGTAACTAGTTAGCCACGATCTAACTAATATCCAAAAAATAAAGTTACTTCTATCAGTAGAACCTAAACACGTTTTCTAAACAAATAGTCCGAGACTACATATAATTCATTGATTATTATTATAATTACCATGGTTGTTAGCGCGCTGTGGAGCAGGCATGGAAGCGGGAGCTGCCAACAACTGCCCCAATCCAAATCTTGACGTCTTCCGCTTCAGGAGAGGGGCAGAGTACTGCCGGGAGTATACTTTTTCACGCTCTGGAATGTCACAAAAACCTTCTCTATTAGTAGAATTGCTCTGCCCATTCGTTTATAGATGGTAATATAACAAAATGTTTGGTATCTAAAAATTGATATAGATATTTCCCTTTTTTATAAACTGCTGCCTTCGATTTAAAGCTCTTTTGATAGTTCTGATAGATTCAATTGTCTATATCTTCCTCTGTCACACTTGCAGATTCGAGCGACAGAGAGGGAGATACACGGTTGAACTTTTGTTTCTCAGAGCGAAGAGCACTCCACTGACCCTTTCGTGCAGTAGATATAAAGAATACTCATATTAACCCTTCTCATCTTGTTGTCTATCCAGCTGCGGCGGCATAGTCACTTGATGCCGAAGGAGGCGCTTAAAGTGTTCACAGTGGAGATGCTGGGCGCCTCGAAGTGCTATTTAGCTTAGTATAGGAGTTGAGGAGAATAGCACTATTTACCGTTTTCTCCGTGTTGTCTTTCCGGCTGCAACGCCAAAGTCGCGGGCGCTGAGTCCTCTTATACGGCCACTTGGTGCCGAACGAGGCGCTTCTCAGCGGATATACTGAGCGCCTTGAAGTTGTGATCTTTACCTTAGTTTAGAAGATGCTGAGAATAGCACTGTTTACCCTTCTCACCGTGTTGTCTATCCGGCTGCGGGGGCATAGTCGCGGGCGCTGAGATAGTCCTCTTATATGGCCACTTGGTGCCGAACGAGGCGCTTAAAGTGTTCACAGCGGATACGCTGAGCGCTTCGTGAGCGCGGCGCACTTTGTACTGGAACCATTCGGAGCTTGTGTCTGTGCTGACCAATTCTGTTTAAAGAATAATAACATGTTTTGTGCACAGTGTTTAACGGTAAGGAAAAATGACGATTAGAAAATGAAACACAAATAATAACAAAATATTTGCCGAGATACTATAAATTTGAATCAAACAATCCCCGGGCAAAAAACTCCCATACATTGAATACAGTGAGCAGCAGTCCTTTTTAAGCATCCACCCATTAGGCCGTCGTCTCCCGGCGAAAAAAATAAACATTCTTTTGTTATCATCCCGGGTTACGATATAAATATGCGTTACAAAAATAAATTAACCCAAAACTTACCACAAACAAAACACCCGACGGCGATGCCCTAAAATTAAAAAACAAAATGAACAGATAAAAAACGTAAATATTATTATAAATAAAATAACTAAAAATATATACATAAAATTTGTAACAACAAAGACATGTAATTGCACCAGACCTGTAACCATAAGCCGCATAAGCGGTATTCCTTAAAAACTGATTGTATGCAGTCTCACAAGTTCCTTTTGGGATGACAGCTGCCGGCGTCATCCCGTCTGTAATAGTAAGTTGGTGCAACCGACTTAAGAAAGGCATCGTATTAATTAATTTCATTCGGTAGTCGGCACTTCACCACCATGGGTCAGTCTAAAGATGAAACTGCGTCCAAGATAATGCTTCCAAGATAATAGAAACTAGGTAAAAAACTCAACATCCCCGCGTCTAATCCACGTTCTTATTATCTCCCGGCAGAATATGGAAAGGCAGTCTGTTAATGAAAGTTGAGACTGAGATTTATTTATAACTCTTTAAATTACAAATATAATTAATATCAACATCAAATGTGTGAAACTTAATGTCATTTCAATGTTAAATATTGCTTAATCATTTACAGATCACAAAAAGGGTATATTCGCATGAATCTTGTTTTTGGTGACATTATCGCATATTATGTACTGAAGTGAAGTATGTGTAGTACGAACATTGTATTTTGATGCCCAAGTATGATTACGGTTTATACACAGTGTTGCATTTCAGAGATTTTTTCAATTTGCCATCATTTTCTACTCTCAACTTTCATTGGCCAGACTCTACCATTGGCCACCATTGTACAAGTAAGTACTCATTATCAACCTCTCAAATTGGTGAAATCCACATTCTTGTTGGAATTAATTTGAGCTTCGAGGAATAGCGCCTCAAATCGGTTGAGGAAGAACTGCCAAGACAGGATGTGGCGGTCGCTCAGCGTGTTGTGGAGCTGGTACACGCACTGCAGCACCATCGCTCGGTCCACTATCACCAGATCGAATTGCGTCTCCAGGCAGTACACTAGCAACTGGAATGATGAATGAAAAGAAAGAGATTAGCACCAGACTCCGAGGATTTACCACAGCTGAGAAATGAAAAGGGATTTCCTTTGCCTGCCGAATGTGGTATAGAGTTCTAGTAATACGAGGCAGGCAATCCCACCTCCGGATGAAATATGTATAGTGCTCTTCTTAAAAAATACGAGGAAATAAAAAACTATCCAATTTAAATTCTAAGGATGCATTGAAATAATGAAACATCAAAATTTATGAGCGATAATTTTAGTAGTCGCTATACATAATGATGTAACCATTACAACTTTATGCTAATTTAAAATAGCTCACTTCATGCGAAAAATCGGACGAGCCCCACCAAGAAGACCGAACTCTTTGACAATGGCATGAAATATTTTAACTTACCTACAGAAATCTGACCCATTTTACAAAGGTAAACATTCACTACCAAAAATGTGAGGATACTTACATCAATAGCATTGTCATGAATGGTGCCGATATATAAAGTAGCGCGCTGAGCCACGTACACGTTGATATCGTCCATGCTAGAGATGATGTAACAGAATGCGGTGGCCAGGGCGGTCTGCAGAGGCAGACTGGTTTTAACGGGCGATCCGTCCATGAATCTGTACATAAAATTTATCACAATTCAACAATTGACACGACATAAGGTAAAATAAATAAGTGTGGACAAGTCATAGACGCCGGTTGATTACTGCTTGAACTGTCATTTAGACTACCGCTCCGTCACTGGGGCAAAATTGACTACCTACTTACAGAAGTAACCTATCAAGAGTTGCTAGGATCATGCACAAACCGATGACTTTGTGATCTCGGTCGTCGTTTTTTACAGTGGCTAGTATAAACCCTCTTACTCTTTCTCTGACTCTTTAAACTGGGTAAGTATACCATAGCGCTCACCTGATGATAACAGTGACTTTCTCTAGCGCGCGGAAGCGCACGCACGCGTCCCTGTGGTGAAACTGGTCGCGCACGAGAGCGCAGAACACGTCGCCGCCACCGGCCAACGTGCAGCAGTGCAGCAACACTGGCACAGCCACCGAGCAGATCGCAGAGTGGGACGCATCGCAAACGCTCCACAAACTGCGGGAGATTATTGTCGTAATAAATAGGGAATCAGAAAGTTACGCACTAATTCTCGTCGTATAAATACGTAGAGTATGTTCAATGGTACTTCACAGTAACGAGATTATATACTGCAGCAAGTAACTTGAAAAGATTTATACATTTACTATAGTACCTTGAGTTAAAATAACATATTGCAGTGTACACGATAATATCCCTAAAACTAACTTGTCAATAAGCAGGTTCTCCTGGCACCAGATCAGGAATCCCCTATGTTCGGAGAGGGCATCTGCGTTCAGAACCAACACTTGCAAGCATTGGAGCAAGTGGTACAACACGTTGGGGTGGGATGTGCTCTTCAGTTCCTGCATTGAAAAAGAGTGTGCCAAAGATCGGGTGAGATTTACAGACGATGTTTTTTTTAATACAACGCCGGTGGCAAACAAGCGCACGGTCCACCTGATGGTAAGCGGCCACCGCAACCTATGGCGCCCGCAACTCCAAAGGAGTCACGTATGCATTGCCGACCCTTTATAAAATTTGTAAATGCTCTAGTCTAGTTGACAGTATCTTAGTAAAAATTACAAAAATGAAATTATAACTTTGCTTTATCCCAGTTATAACTGAATTAACGTAAAAGGCATATATGACTGACTATAAGAGAAGTATCATGTCATCATAATACTTCGAATCGTTTTGCAGAATAAATTTCAGTCTAAACTAACCTGCAAAAGCTGGTGTATATACTGCAATTCTTGTGGCAGCTCGTCTATGCAGAAGTGGAACTTGCCAGCGGACGTGGGCCAGAAGTTGGTCATGTCCTCCTCTACCGACTCAGCCATTGCTTCATGGTCTCCCAACAAGTTGGGTGTCGATACCTTTAACAAAACACTTACGCCTTTAACAATTACTTTAGTGATGAAAGTCTTAGGAAACCATATCATAGCAAGAGCAGCTTCTGTAAATAATTATTCTGACATAATGTTATAAATCCTGTCGCCTCTCCTCCACAACTCTTATTTAATTATTGTGGAACTTCGCGGGAGCACTGCCTGCTACTTCGAGATCTTCGATCTCCACTGTCGCGGTCATATCTACATAAGTTGTTCGGCGGGCGGCTATTTCCACCACACCAACACTCACATCAGCCGTAGCGGTGGCCACGTCGGTGTCGGTAAGCGTGATGGTGTGAGCGGTGGCCAGCGGCGGCGCGTCCGTCGGCGGCAGATTCGTCGCCATGTCCAGCTGCTCTGTGATTGTCTCCACTGTCGCTGTCATTATCTACAAATATATGCACACAAGTTAATGATACCGGGAGCACACTAATATACCGAAATGTTTCTCATGTTTGACGTAATCGATATTTTGTGTCGAATTTACGAAGCGGTGGCATTCATCTAAGCACCATATTAAATATTGGTAGCTGAAAAGAGATCTTCAATAAAGCTACCATATTTTCTTTATTTAGTATACTACTTACCAATTTAATGGCGGACTAAATATGTTCTTACAACAAAGAGTGGACTTAGAGACTAGCTCTAATAGGATTCAAGCTAATTTTAATTGTAAGATAAGTGGTTACCTAATACCAAAAGAAATATTTTATAAATAGCTTACAATAAGAAACAAAAGCTCACTTTACAAACATTTTAAATAATCATTTTAAGCAAATGAAATGGAATTTAATATTCAATATTTATTTAGAGATTGACCAAAAATATATACTTAGTTTATTCATAAGTTTAGCGTTAATTATTAGCCTCTATTCTAAACATAATAATGAAGCAAAGCTAACAAAAAATAAAGTGTATGATCAGAACAAAGAAAAATGTTAGAAAAAAAGGTAAGGACTTCTTCGGACGTTGTTATATTCGCAGAGCAAAAAGTAACAATGCTCTGGCTTAGAGGCACGGAAGTGTCTCAAGCAAAGTTAACAAAATATACAATGCTTTCACGAGCAAAAGTGTTATTTTATAATTGAAGACTTAGCCCAGAGAAGTATTTGAGATTTAAGCAATAACGTCGATGTTACAGATGTATAGATAATTTGCCACTGTACCATGGACCTTATCCCTTCACACATAAAGCACACAGTGACAAACAAGAGCAAGGAAGAACATACTTGCGTGTCGGCTGACGATTTAGTCAGGGTCGCTTCCGAATCGACGTCGCTTATGAGTGACAGTTGCATGAAATGAACAAACTATACATCTATATAGACATACATTCAACTCCGAAAGACGGCGTGGCGTACCTTATAAAACTTCGTCGCTACAACATAAAAAGAATATTACAATTTTAAATTCATATTATTTCCCTAATCCCAGTACATCCCGAAATAATATCATAATAATGAAAACATTATTGAAATACACTAGTCATTAACTCGCCGTCATCTCGCTGTCCCGATCCCCATCCCGGCCGAGATCTCCGGGCACATAACAAAGCAATGTCATTGTTTGTTTTTTTCACCGGGAAGCCACGGGATGGCAACAAGTATCTTGACAACAACTTGGTCATCAATAATCTAATATAATTTCAAATTATTATAAAGTTGATTGTAGCGACCAAGTGCTAATAAGCACGACTCTCTTGTATTTTTTCCGGAAAGGGAAGAGAAAATTAAATTTAGAGATAGAGCTGCGTAAGGTAAGAATCTATATCAGCCTGGCCAGAAGTAATAAGTCGAGATAAAGACAACATGCGAACTTGGACTAATGAACTTCAATGTACCAAAATTACCATTATATTTTTGTCATACTTTTAAAAGTAAATGAAGATCTGAATCTGAATTCATTAATCAGATATCTTTAGATTATTATTCCAAAGCAATTTTAAAAAAATCATTGTGAAATTTCAGGACTTATTACCTATGGCAACGAAATCCAGTACTGTCGAAGAAGGTAACATTGAATCTACATACATAGATTTTGAAATGATTCAAAGACTGTTATCACACCGATGCGGTTTTCGCACATCGGTGCGATGTGCGAGCGGGACAGCACGATGCGTGTCCATAGCGATGTCTCGCTCACATACCGCACCGGTGTGCGGAAACCGCATCGGTGTGATGACCGCCAAAGGTACACAATACCGCAAATCCTAACCCAACGAGACATCCTTCGAGACAAATATGCTTTACACAAAAGTTAGAATCTTTTTTATTTTACAATGCAAATTGTATTGGGATTACTTGTGTCTACTATTGCAATATAAAAAAGTTAAAAGTTCTTAGAGACATGACAGTGCTTGTCGTGCGAGTTAAGCACGTACTACTTGCACAATTTATACATATTTCGTAGAGTGATCATAAATGGACGTGAGTCTGAGACACCTTTGGCATTTAACAATTATATAGGTAACGTAGTACAGTGTAGTTTCTGTTGTCGTACTTTGTAATGTGTATAAGCGACGCAAAGGATATCTCGTAAACAGATAGACATCAATGATCTAAACACCGGGAGGCTACGGGTTAGGAATACATGCAGCGACAGGGCCGTTGACTGACAAACAAGCCATGATGAAGCTTTGACTTAGCCTAGAATTCATCTTTATTTAGAGGTTTATTATTATTAGTTTAACAGAGAAATCTCTCTTGATGTTAATGGGGGATGAATACATATACCGAAAGATATTTCTTCGGATATAATTCTGACATCGTTCTTCTTCGATTTTGCCCAGATATTTTAAAGGATCGACCACACAGAACCTTAACTTACGCGGATGCCTGTTACACAGCAAAATTTACATTCTCGCAGATACGCCTAATTACATTTTCAAAAAATCTAGCCAAGTTATAAAAGTATACGCACATGTGGCATATGGACCAGCACGCCTCCGACAGAGCTCCGGTCCATCGGGTGTGCGATAGAGAGCAACGCGTCGGGAGCCGCGGGCGTACTGGACTTGCTTCGGTCTTCTTCCTTCTTCTCCAGCCAGGGCTCTTCTGTCGGGGGCTACATACATACATTTAATGTATTAAACAAACAAAGACAAGAGGAGATGCCCAACTGTTCAGAGGGACAGGTAGACGCCTCGTGATCGGGTGCGGTAAATGGACCAAAGCGGTACTTAGCGCAAGTGCACCTAGAATAGATGGTTCGGTGGCATTAGATGTTGAGCATACGGACCTCCACAAAAGAAACCCGTTCATTTTTGCAGCAAGATTACTTGGGGTCAGCGCAGCATGTTTTTTTTCCATACCTCTCTCTCTATCACCTGTCATCTCTTCACTCACATCCTTCCTTTCCAAGATTAGATAAGTTTATATAATTACCGTTGGCTGTGGCTTGGGCTTATCTGGGACTAAGGCTCGCACCAATTGCACGGCGAGTTGGTGCCATAATGCCGCCGCCTCGCAGTACGAACAGGCGCCCTCGGACAGACAACGTGCTATGAATAGAAATTATTCTTCGTTAAGCCTGATTTTACCAAGATATAAATAACGGAAGCCTGTTCAGTTATATAAGAAAGTTAGTTTAAAATATCAACTCACCATGCTCGATGGTATTGCTTTGACTTGATTTTAGCATCAGCCGCAATAACTTGGTAGCCTCGCTGCTCACATTCTGTATGTTTATGCGACGTTGCTGTAGCTCCATCTGAGTAAAATTATAAGCAATCATGTTTCGACTATTGTCAGAGAAAACAATCACATAGTCAAGAATTATATATCTGAAAATCAATCCTTATTGTACCGCGTCTAGGCTCAACGGCGTTTCAAATAATTCGATATTTTTGATTGCACTCCCTTAAAATGAAAATACAAGTGCGAATTATGACACGGTACCTGTTTAAGTAATATATCCAGCATGAGTATACAGCAGGTGAGGTTCTGCGGGCGCAACGAGTCTTCCTTCTCTTTCGTGTCCTTCTCGTTCATCTCCGGACATTCCGGGTCCTCTTTGCTCTTACTTCCGGCTATAACACGTTGGCAGAATATTGATTTGTCAAAACATTGTGGGGGTGAATACAGTTTACGTGTGGTAGTACAAACAGTACTTAACATACCTAAAGGCGGTCTGAAGATCTTTTCGGGAAGATTGATGACGCAATGGCTAAACAAGTCGAACAGCTGTGACAAAGGTATCTTGACCTCCAATAGTGAGATAGTCTGAAAAAATAGTCAATTTATACACTTCGATGAATAATTTATCTACTGCTGATGCTGGAATATACAGGTGCCGGGTTAATTGACACCAAACGTCATCACATTCTCTTCGAGCAAGAGCGTTTTGCTAGACTCAATATCGCACCATTTGGCTAGTTAACGCTTGTCAGTGGCACCAAAATGTAACGTAGTACCTCACCTGGAACCACTCCAGTACTGGCAGCACAGTCTCAGGAGAAGGCGTGTCGCTGACTCTTAGCACGGCGAAGTTGTACAGGTTGCGTTCGTCTAACCCTAACATGGCACCGTCTGGTTCAAGTATCTTGGCCACTGGCACTTTCAACTCGATCAGCTCCTGGAATAAACGTTTTTGCTAGAGAGCCGAATTTGTCATAGACCTTTGTCAGTTCAAGCAACTTTTTGTGAACAGGGTGCCATGAGCGGATAATCGGGTAAATACTTGATTGGCTGAGTCAAAAGTGAAGTGGCTTTTTGTTGGCGACTATGTTAAAATTATCAATGATGATTTACACACTTTCTTTGGATTAATGCTACCTTTTCAGGGACATCGGAGCAGATGGCCTCCATCCATGCGGGCATGATGTAGTCCCAGATGGACTGCGTAATGATGCCATACGGAATCAGGCAGTAGAGCCTGCAATCAACAAAAAATATGTTTTTATTTGTTTTACGAAGGTGAAATAAAAACTTGTCTAATTCAGTGAGTTGTTCTTCAACTTCAAAAGTAATGAACACTTCTGCCATTAGGTCCATAATATTGTTGGCACTAAGCTCTTGGTAGAGGAAGATACGACACTCAATTGAAGCAAGAAAAGGTGGTGGATTTGCGTTGTATCGATCTATCCATCCAAGGAAATCCAGCCAAGATTTTTGTATGTGGCAGGAGGACGCCCCGGTCAGATGTCGTGATGTCATGCAACAATGACCCTTGTTCGTTCTCCAACTTTTTAAAACAACCAACCTATTAAGTCCGTCCTTGAGATGATGCGTCTTGGTGGCCAGGTTGTCCCAATGGCCGGCTTGTCGCATGTAGTGCGGCGGATGCGGCAGAAGACATGCCACAAGCACGCCACGATGCGACTGCGCGATGTCGCGCAACCAGGGACATACGTGTTCGTTCTTCAATTTCTCCACCATATTTGCTGTCTCTCCTATAAATTTGTTTCACAAAAACTATGTAAAACTAGCTTTTACCCGCGACTTCGTCTGCGTAGAACTTGTGCATTGCGATAGAATTTAATTGCAATTTTTTTTATATCAGGCATTTGCCTAGTCATCACTCTTCCATACAAACTTCCACGCCCTTAAGGGATAATTTCCGGGAAAAATAGTATCCTATGACCTTCCCAGCAACTCAAACTATTTCCATACCAAATTTCATTTAAATCGATTCAGCAGTTTAAGCGTGAAGAGGACAGACACTTTCGCATTTATAATATTAGTATGGATATGAGATATGATTGTTTTTCCTTGGACAAATTGGTTTTACCTGTATAAGAAAAGGAGGTGACGTGGAACCAGTGGAACAGTACTGAGAGCAGCCGACCAAGAATCTCGTCCGGCGTATCTGGGTTGGGTGTGCACAGCCCCACCATCAGCCACACGCCATACCTTCAACCAAAGGTTTTTTTAACGGGCTGTTTTGCCCAAGAGAACTGGGGAAAAAGTTACGAAATTATACGCTGATAATGAATACTTACGAACATATATTTACTCAAAACCTGTAATTATGTTATAACACGGATTTTTCCTTCACAGGATTTAAAGAAGTGGTTTTCATCTCTCTTGTTCGGAAAGTTCGATTTTCATGAGCAGATAGCCGAGTTGAAAGTCGCTTCTCCGACCCTAGGGTGGAAAGTTCTATAGGCCGGGGGCGCGCGCCGGCAGCGCGCACGGGCCGCGGGGCTCGGCGGCGCCGGCTGCTGGTTGCTGCAGCGCGTGTTTTTATTATTGAATCCTTAGAATAGCATTTACGATTACTTTTATTTCTCATTTATTTTTCTCAGTCGAAATGAAAAGTAGTGATTAACTTGGGTGAAAGCACCCATTCCACCCTTGAACTATTGGCGCTAGAAGGAAGTGAGATGGGTGAAATGGGTCACTGTCAATCTACTATTTATTTCGGCATTAATAACTTAAAACGTAGTTCGACATGCATCTACGTCACTTACCTGCCGAGTAGCTGGCGATCTTCGATGGATATGGGATCGGGAAGGTCGACGCTAAGCGGCGGTTTCAGTTGATCTGTAGAGCTGTCTGGATCCTCCATATTTATCGGCTTTGCTTCTTTCAGCAGGCTGCCAAATAAGATTAATATTTAGCTCTCCTACAATAAAGTTTTGATGAGTTCACGGGATGTAGTAGAGACGCTATTTATTTGCTGTCATGTGCCAAACAGGTTACCCTCAATAGAAATAAATGAATGAACTTTATTTTGCAAGTAGGCGGGTATGGCCACGGAGTGTTTCAACCGTTCCTTCCCGTATTACCAAATACGATAGATACGATGACAAATGTATGAAAATTTTTGAATACAGTTAAGGAGCGATTCATAAGGTACGTCACACGTTAAGGGGAAGGAAGGAGGTCGACAAAGTGTGACACGGAGTGGCAGCGGTACTAAGTTTCGTGACGTCTCATTTCAAAATCCAATACATTTAAGTGCTATGAAATCCAATACATTAAAATGTTAAATTCACAACACTGTCTGTATAGGCATAAGGTTTAAAAGTTTTTGTTGACGATAATTTATAGTTTTGTTATTTATTTCAAATTTTTGATTTGATGTTGGTTATAGTAAAAAATAATTTAAATGGGTGTTAAACTAATTTCGGAACTGCTCTAAATTTCAAAATATGTGACGTCACACTGGGGAGGGCGGAGTGTCACAAATGTGACCAACCGTGACAAGGACGGGGGGGTGAGTCAAAAAATCACGAAATTCGTGTGACGTTCTTTATGGATGATTAACCTGTAAACTCGCCGTTGTTAATTAATGAAATTTTGATGCATTTGTCATTATATCTATGATTACTTAGTAACGTACAGGAAGGGGCGGTAGAAACGCTCCTTGGCCTTACCCAGGCCGCAATGGCACTTTACAAGCCAAAAATCTACTAGCTTTACCTAATGATAGCTTCAACGAGATTGGTCTGCATGTCAGAGTCCATGTGCCAAGCGGGAGGCAAACGAGTGTGAACCACGTGGTCTCCTCCGCGGCGACTGTTGTGGCGGTTGCCATGGCATTGCTGGCAGTACCTAGAGTCAGAAGAAAAATAGGTAGTGAGCATAATCAGCAAACGTCGCACTCCAGCGGGTATTTTGCGGGTACGTCATTTGGTAAACCAAAAAACCGGCCAAGTGCGAGTCGGACTCGCGCACTATCTATAAAAACTGCAAAAAAAACACGTTTGTTGTATGGGAGCCCCCTTAAATATTTATTTTATTCGACTTTTTAGTACTTGTTGCTATAGCGGCAACAGAAATACATCATCTGTGAAAATTTCACCTGTCTATCACGGTTCATGATATACAGCCTGGTGACAGACGGATGGTCAGACAGACAAACGGACAAGCAGCAGAGTTCTAGTAATAGGGTCCCGTCTTACCCTTTCGGTACGGAACCTTAAAAAGCATCTTTATTTGATAGTATACAAACTTAGAATTTGTAACATACCCGTTATGTATCAATCTTGGTCTACATAAAGTGTAAAGACTCTTTGATGCGATAAGCCTATTTAAGTGGGCACTTAACAAATGAAAATAAATAGCTGCCAAGTGGTTGAATTCAAATACTTTTTTTATACTACATACTATTCAATATCATATTACTTGTTTTATTTAAAGTCGAATAGCGTCAGTATACTCGGCTTGTACGGCTACCACTATAGAGACCTACCTAACGTACAGCATTAGTTATTAAGGTATTTAGAATTGTATATTACAAATAGTAAATAACAAATACTAAGTACAAATACCTTATTCTGACAACTCGAAAATTGTTTGATTTCCTTGTTAACCTTACCATCTGACGTGCCCGCATATCGCCTCCTCGAGAGTGACTTTTGATAATCAGTTACTACGCGTACAGAATAATATAGAACATACTGAGCTCAAGTAACTTTACCTTATTGGATGCATTCCGTTGTAATTGGCACATTCGTTTGAAAAGCAAATGGAGTAAGCAGATTTGTCCGTAGAACGGCAATTCTGAAAATTATGAACCTCGTAAATTGCATGCTTCTGGGATAAATCATTTTATCACGTGGAATCTACAAGATGCCATCGAGTATACCGATGAAATAATATTCCGGAATACAACATTGTAATCACTATTTGTTAAAAAAAAATATATAATAACAGTTAAACAAATCTTACCTTATTTTCGCAAACCATAGAAACTTGTTGTTGAGGATGTAAGATGTCAAGGAAATTTTGATTGGGATGCTCTCTGAAAAATTAACAATAAATAATGTAGGTACTGTAGATTTGATAATTATTTTATCAATCCTTATTTTAGGACAATTTCATGTATAACTTAGCCGCGATTAGTATACGACTAGGGGTGACAGTTTTGCCATATACTTATACGTCAAAGTGTATATGAAGTATGAACTTACCGCTATTTCTGTCGTAAACTAATCCCGCTTTTATAATACCTACTTATGATCTGTTAAAAAAAAACCTAAAACAAATGAATGAACCTGTGTATTTCGTTGGCGCACTCAATGCACAGATAAAGCGGCGGGGGGCTGTCGCTAGCAAATGTGACGCTAATGCAGTGGTCCAGGCAAACCTTGGCCGCCTCCGCAGTGCCGTTGCTCGGGCACATGTCGCGCTGGCAGGCGAACGGGACCAAATCATCTGGAAAGAAAGGGATGTTTGAAATAAGTAGGTAAAAAAAAAAATACCATGTGGACGGAAATCTCGGACAATGGTAGATGGCGGATTAAATAAACGTCTGAAATCCAATGTTTGACGTAACATTTAGAGCCGACGATTAAGGCTCGGCTCAAAATATTACGACAAACATTAGATTTACTCAAGGAGGAAGTAGTATTTGTCTGTGATTAGTCGATACAATTTTGCCGACAGTGACGTGCTACGAAACAGGATGAGTCAAACTTACTAGAGCAGCCCCTTCCTGTCGAAGAGCTTGGCGTCGAACGGCGGCCAGTAGTAGAACAGCAGCTTGGCTGCAGACACGCGCGCGCCCCACGTGCCGTAAGCTATGACGCAGAGCACGTTCTTCACCACAGTACTCTTCCGTGAGATCAGACATTCTAGGAGATGGTAGTGATGAACTACAACAACAGCCAAACTTACTACAGAACTTGCAGAGCAGCCCCTTCCTGTAGAAGAGCTTGGCGTCGAACGGCGGCCAGTAGTAGAACAGTAGCTTGGCTGCAGACACGCGCGCGCCCCACGTACCGTAAGCTTTGACGCAGAGCACGTCCTTCATGACAGTGCTCTTCCGTGAGATCAGACATTCTAGGAGCTGGCAGTGATGAGCTACAACAACAGCCAAACTTACTAGAGAACTTGCAGAGCAGCCCCTTCCTGTCGAAGAGCTTGGCGTCGAACGGTGGCCAGTAGTAGAACAGCAGCTTGGCTGCAGACACGCGCGCGCCCCACGTGCCGTAAGCTATGACGCAGAACACGTCCTTCACCACAGTACTCTTCCGTGAGATCAGACATTCTAGGAGCTGGCAGTGATGAGCTACAACAACAGCCAAACTTACTAGAGAACTTGCAGAGCAGCCCCTTCCTGTCGAAGAGCTTGGCGTCGAACGGCGGCCAGTAGTAGAACAGCAGCTTGGCTGCAGACACGCGCGCGCCCCACGTGCCGTAAGCTATGACGCAGAACACGTCCTTCACCACAGTACTCTTCCGTGAGATCAGACATTCTAGGAGCTGGCAGTGATGAGCTACAACAGCCAAACTTACTAAAGAACTTGCAGAGCAGCCCCTTCCTGTCGAAGAGCTTGGCGTCGAACGGCGGCCAGTAGTAGAACAGCAGCTTGGCTGCAGACACGCGCGCGCCCCACGTGCCGTAAGCTATGACGCAGAACACGTCCTTCACCACAGTGCTCTTCCGTGAGATCAGACATTCTAGGAGCTGGCAGTGATGAGCTACAACAGCCAAACTTACTAGAGAACTTGCAGAGCAGCCCCTTCCTGTCGAAGAGCTTGGCGTCGAACGGCGGCCAGTAGTAGAACAGCAGCTTGGCTGCAGACACGCGCGCGCCCCACGTGCCGTAAGCTATGACGCAGAGCACGTCCTTCACCACAGTACTCTTCCGTGAGATCAGACATTCTAGGAGCTGGCAGTGATGAGCTACAACAGCCAAACTTACTAGAGAACTTGCAGAGCAGCCCCTTCCTGTCGAAGAGCTTGGCGTCGAACGGCGGCCAGTAGTAGAACAGCAGCTTGGCTGCAGACACGCGCGCGCCCCACGTGCCGTAAGCTATGACGCAGAGCACGTCCTTCACCACAGTGCTCTTCCGTGACATCAGGCATTCTAGGAGCTGACAGTGATGTGCTGAAACAAATTAAATAATTATGTTTACACAATAAATTAGTCACTCATATAGCTTAATGTTATGCTACATGACCTTAGATATTACAGGGTTACATGTTAAATTTTTGGAGTAGTTAATATTAAACTTAAGTGTCAATACGACAAGGTTCATATTTCAACTGGTTAAAAGTGAAATATAGAACCCTGTAGTATTAAGGCAGTGATGTGGTAGTATTCCGTAAACAATTCAAATGGTAAGGTTTAGGATAACTAGACAACTCACACTATAGTAAAAAATATTGTAAGAATTATTACAGCTAATATGAACATAAGCTGGCGTCAAGCGAAATCTCAGGACCACGACACTGCTATCGTGAAAAACTATTGCATGGTGCCGGGTTGAAAGATTAGCAGTAGGGTGTAGAATATAGAAAGTGCCTGCCAAATTAAATATAATACTAGCTTAGAGAATACTAGCGGCTCTGTGAGCTGTTGACCTCGCGAGTGTGTATATATTTTTTTTAAGAATGATTTTTAAAGTTTCCAAATATCGACTCGACAAAAAAAGATATTTTATTAATTATCGAACCTGCTCACAAAATTTCACGAATATGTCGAAGCTGAAGCGAAGACCTTCGTTTCACTGGGTCAATAATCATATAACGTCTAGGTAATATTTACCTGGATTGTTGGAGTGTTGGAATACCATCATGATTATGGCAGCAACGGATTGCGATGCCTGGCTTTCTTCCTCATGTCCGGAGTATTTGCGAGCTGATGAAAATTACATCATCTTAATCACTTTGAAACATTTGGAACATATATGAAAATTTTATCCGTATGTTATACAGTCAAGTTCTAGTAATCGAGCTTCATGACATTTAAATCGATTCGCAAAGTGATTACCCTCTCAATTCGTCGACCAAACATAGGTAATATAGGTATGTAGTTTAATTAATGAAAACAAAGCGTGTCTTATGTCTTAGGCGTAAATACGTACATAGAAAAACATTCTAAATAACTCCAAATCAAAAGTAGTCTAGCACTCAAGACGTATCCATACATAGTTGAATCTATTTAACCGCGACATTATACTTACTGATGGTAAACGGCAATATGTAATAGCAGAGTAAGTGCAGGATTTCTTGATGCAGCGAAACAGGCAGGACGGCGACGCAGTACGCGACCAGGTAGGGCAGGTTGTCGATCATGTCGTATTCTAGGAAGGGCAGCAGGCAACCCAGGCATTGAAGAACCGCTTGACCAAATGCTAAAACAGAAATCATGTCTTTATGTAGTCACATGTATCTACAGGCTAATGCCAGCTTGACGCTTTTACACTCACTCATCATCATCAGTTAGGGGCGCAAGAATAGTCAAACTAACACTGTTCAAAAACACCATTCGTTTCAAAGCACCTTAGTGTCGCCAGTTGTGTATTGCAAAATCATAACATGGGCGTCTGGGGAAGAATAGGTACAAATTTTATACTCGTAGTTGACATTGATACATCACACGCGTGCCAGGCGGTCGCCGACAAGCCCCTCCGACGGAGCGGCCTTGGTCCGCACGGACCGGTGTTCAAAGGATTCTTTGGAAACAACAGGCTACCTTGCATGCCGTACTGCAGATGTGGAGCGGAGTCCACCAGCTGCGATATCGCGTTGAAGAGCCCCTTGTAGTCCAGGTTGGGGTACAGGAACATGCGGTCGGCGTCGTTGTCCGCGTCGCGGATCATCTCGAGCGGGGACCGCGGCACGTCCTTCAGGACGCCTGGATTAAAGGGTAATTAAGTAGGTATATTAGTACTCGGCGCGTACAAACATTTCAAAATTGAAAAATAATAATTTATGTAATTTTATAAAAGGTCTGCAACGCGCACGTGACTTCTTTCGAGTTGCGACCGTCTATAGGCTGCGGTGTCCGCTTTCCACCTGGTGGACCGTACGCTTGTTTGCCGCCGTCGAAGTGTTAAAAAAATAAGATTTGAATTTGACCGAGAATAGAAATTTATACGGTACCTATCACAATTACTTCGAGTTCGAGTATTTACTTACCATACTGGAACAGCTAAAACTTGTTTTTATTTTATTAAAGTTATATGTAGTTTCAAATGGTTCTCCGTATTGTCCCTCTAGTTACCTATATTCTAACAATCGGTCGGGTGATCGGTGCACTACGGCAATTCGTTTCATTTATAAGTACAAAATAATAAAAGCTACAGTCACGTAATAGGGTCACATAAAAATGTTTCGTAATGGAAGTATACATGTATACGTGCATATGAAAAACAGCTTTTTTTGTTTGGAATTCGGTGCCAAAAAGAATATTCACCGTGGCCGCCATATTATGACGTCAGCAGGCGCGGATACAGGGGGGGGGGGGGCAACAGGGGCAATTAATTTTTGTTTGAAGTCACGTAACACACGGAATAAAAAAAAGGGTTTTAATATTGCCAAAATAAAATCTTTTTGGACGTATTAACAAAAAAATTAGTGTTCAAAAACAATTAGGTAATTTATAATAAACTTCTGGTTGATCACTGGAAAAATACCCTATTCACCATTTCCAGTTTATACTAAATTCAATAGGTAGGCTTCTTTATTTTTGACATTAAGTCTATTTGTTAGTCATCATACAATCGGACAGCAATCGCAAACGCTTTCATTGCTCTCGACTTGAAAGTAGTTCGGTGTAAGTAGAAGGAAAGGAGAAAAGCCTCCTTTTCCATGATCACAGTTTCATCCCCCTACTTACCTACTACCTACCTACTTTTTTCGAAATATTTCAACTATACTTACTGAGAAGGGTTTGTGAGAAGTACTTGACGGTGTTAGCGATGTCCGTGCCCGACGGTAGCGGCTGTATATTATGCATCAACCGCAGCTGACAGTCATACAGGCTGCGGATCTTCGCTGTAACTGCCATTGCATAATGCGCCTTATTAACAGTTGCGAAGGTTCACAAATAAAATGTAGGATTATACGTGGCATTCTAAAAAGACCTACTGATGAAAATGAGATTTTAATGGAAATAGAACTATTTACTAGAAGTTTTAATGTAACTTCGACATTTAAACCTAATATTTTGTATAACTACCAAAAACGAAAGAATCAAGTAAAATAAGTGTCTTACGCCCTTGCTTTGAATTTCAAGTTGAACTCTATTCCCCTGTAATAAGGGTGATGCCTGGCAACCACAGTTGCCACTGTAGCATCAGTAATCAATTTGAAGTATTTTTACTGTGTTCAGTGAAATTTAACCATACTGACTGACATCCTATTTAGCCATAATAATAACTGGCATCACTTAAATTGAAAGAAATTTGATTAAATTGAACTAAGTATTTAACATCAGAAATACTTATTAGTCATATCATTTAGTTAATTAAAATAATGCTTATTACTTAATAAAGGTTGTAAGTATAGGCAGATTATGACTTTGATAGCTACTGGTAACATTAAAGAATTAGAAGCTTAAGAAATAAGAAAAAATACGATCAATATAAACTTTAATTTTATTTTCATTCCCTTAGTTTATTGCAAACAATGACACAAATTAACATCATGTTTGTATAACAGTACTATACAAGCATTCAAAACATACATGTGTATTTCTAGACATCTAACAGTCATATCTATATAAGGAGAGTAATTTACAACAGATTCTAGAAAATGAAAGTTGCAGTATACAGATTAAGCACTCCATTACTGATTTATGTTTGTTATATTATAATATTTGATATATTTGAATGATATTACTGATTTATTCATTTTTCCATAATTTGTCAGGATTGCTTTTATTGAAATCGATGAAGATGAGAGACAATATATGTACATTATATATATATTTACTTCTTTAATAACAAATATAAATTAATGGGTAGTCATATGCTCTATTTATAAAGATGTTACATATGCTTTCATCTGCATTAATTTTGGCATCAATATTCACAAAAATTAAATCCAGGCAGATGTGGATGTAATGTTTTATTTTTAATTACTAGACTTTTATTATAATATATTTTCAATATGAGGGAGTAGAGAGATAGGCTTATTGCTACTACTCAAGGGTTAAAACATGTCATTTTGATCAGTAAAGGAAGGCTGCAAGCTACTAGAGCTAGGCCTACGTGGAAGAAAGGTGAGCCACACAGAACACAGGGACAACGAAGATTAGAATATTATACATACATAGAAAATACCAGGTCATGGCTAGGTATCAATCAAATCATTAATGAAACCTCCCAATGTGATACTATGCATTAAACAACTTTTAAATGTTTCTTTCTTTAAAGTTATAATGCTTCATAAGATACTAAAATAACCACTTCATAATATTAGCATTAGCTTAGCTAAAAAGTCCAGTTTAGTATAAAATAAGAAAAATATAATTTAGTTTAAGTGCCTGCAGGTTACCTTTCACATATTTAAGCCTTTTATAAATGTGTCGAAATATATAATAATTAAATATATGGATTCAAACTGGAAAAAACAGGAAAATGGATTTCTAGAAACCATATTTTCCAACTAGCAGTTTTAAATTGGTTGAGTTCAAAACAATCTGATCAATACCAGTGGGTAGGAGCAATGGCACAACCTGGTAAATTCAAGCCATAATAAACTAAAGTTCACACAAAACAGTCAATGTAAACTGACAT
Source organism: Epiblema foenella (assembly GCA_963556455.1). Lineage (NCBI taxonomy): Eukaryota > Metazoa > Arthropoda > Insecta > Lepidoptera > Tortricidae > Epiblema > Epiblema foenella. The sequence goes on along the minus strand of OY747096.1, from coordinate 25,257,583 downwards.
ACTTCACTACTTGTCTTATCTCATTGTTAGATAAAGACATATAGAGTAGCTTCACAGTGTTAATTGCTGTATCAATCACTCTGGTTACATATAACTTTCCAGTTCAGATAAAGGTGCAACATTAATGATGGTTTTTCTACTGGCAAGATGAGACAAGGCAGAGTGAGAAATTTCATACCATTGGTTACAAAATAGTTGTTTGTTTTATAACCAATTGTATGCAAGTTTAATACAACCCGTCACCTCACACTGCTAGTTGAAAAGCACCATAACAGTAGGATGATAGATATTTGAAGTAATTGGGGATGACAAACTGTCAGGTACACCTAGTTGCAGCAGATCACAAAACCTAAGGTAGGATAGGGTGTCCACTAGTTTTATTTTATTTTCAAAAACAACTATTAACCAAACAAGCTAGAAATTGGAACACCAAAGGCATGAAAATCTAGTTGTAACATAGTATAAATAAATATATAAACCAAAACTTTGCTACATAAGTTATGTAACCAAACTACAGCTGTTTCTCCTAAAAGTAGAGGTTCAATGATCCTCCACTTTTAGGAGAAAAGTTGCTGAGGCAATGCTTTCCAATTAATGATAAGAAATACCTCAACTTTCATTCAGAGGTTCAGCCATATATACCAATAAAAATAAATAATGATATTAATATTTTTCTAAAAAACAGTGTACTTAAACAGCAAGAGCAAGTGGACACCCTGCTACAAACGGATCGTGCCGGGGTCGTGCTAATCGAACGTAAACCCCAGCTCACCTTTCGCCCCCGTCGGCTCCGGCCACACTTCACCCACCGTCTGCATTATACACAAAAAAGCTTTCTACCTCCTCAAATCTCTGAAAAATAAACGCGACAATGCATGCAAGCGTTATTAGAATGAAAACTTTTCAAATGGCTCGGCTATTCTAATACTCACAGGCCGCCGCCCGTGTCCCCATATTTATAAGTTGTATCTTGAAACTGCCCTGCATTGAAATGCCGGACGAGCTCGGTTACCATGAGTTTAGAAAGCACAATCAATAACACAGATAACGCTATACAACAGGGGCGGTTTACAGCACCCTGGGCGAAAGAGATAAGACCTGAATCTAGATTTGCCTTTCTCCTCGAGCTATTGATCGATCGAACAGTTTGTTTTTGTTTTGCTCGTGGCGCGCAAGGAGAGAGGGGAGCGGGCAAACGTGCCAACTGCCAAATATCCAAATATCAATGTCAACTGTCAATTAGGTGCGTTTAGTTCACATTCTTTATATTACTTTTTTATTTCACAGAAATACATTGTAGTTTATTCCACATTGTTTTTTATTTATTAATATTACGACGGTACCACACTTCGCCGTATTTGGTGCAAAAATTCATGTTGCATCTCTTTCTTTAATATCGCAAAAGAAAGAGAGGCGCATACGCAACGCAAACACGCAAAAGGAAGTATGGTGCCGGGGTTACGTTGCTACAGCACGGTTGGCGGATCAAGCTCGCGCCTGGAAATAACAGCGTTCCTGGCGTTTCTAGCCTACAGTATGTGATCAAAACATGAACCGTTTCCCGTACTTAGTTTTACAATAATGTTGTGTATATGTTGTCTTACTACCCCGGCCTCCCCGTTTTTAGGGTTCCGTACCAAAATGGTAAAAAAGGAACCCTTATGGTTTCATTTTGTCTGTCTGTCTGTCACATGGCAAAATACCTCAAGAACTACTTATGCTATCGATTTCAAATTTGGAACAGAGGGCCTACTCCGAACTTCGAAATCCGAACTTCGTATCGTGCCGTCCCTTTCACCCATATAATGTATAACACGAGAGTGAAAGGGACTGCACGATACGAAGTTCGGTTTTGGAAGTTCGGAGTAGGCCCTCTGTTATGAAGAAAGGTAACCTAGATGCATAGAACATATTTTTATATATTTTTTCTTTCTGTAAAAAATGACATATGGTTCAAAATTTGAAAGTCTAGTGAATACACAGACTTATAATAACTACAGACGTGACTCGGTAATAATACCAGTTCCAAACGAGAAGGTCATATACAAATCTCGCTAAGTGCGACAGAGAGATATGTATCATTTGCTGTCTTTGTCATAGTTCCACTTTTTTTTATTGGGCACAATGTCAAAGATAGCATTAGTTGTGCTCGACAAAAGGTAGTCGAAGTGTCATCTCAAAATATAATTCTGAATTAATTAATGATTTTGTGCATAAAATAGTACGTTGGGTAACAAATAATATAGATCAGGGCTTTTGTGTTACAGTTTCTATAAAACAATGGTAGCTTGCAGCGTGATCGGCTGTAAAAGCCGCAGTGAAAGATGCGAAGAAAATGTAACCTTTCACACGTAAGTATACTATTTTATACCTTTATTAAAGCGTAATATGTGTTATTTTATTGGTACAATTATGTTTCATTCAAAATCTTGTAAAATAAAGCGATTAATATTGAAATAACAACAATGTTTACGTTGGTGATTTTAGGTTGGAAAATTTTTGTCGACGTTATTATCCGTCTAAATTACGTAGGTTATTTATTGTAAGCTGTCAGAAATGTTTAAATGTGTTCTTAATTTAGCTTCCTTGCAATCAATTTAGGGATACCAGCTAATACGATTTAAAAGTAGCCCAATTATATGTTAATTTAGAGTTCTATAAAAATAAGATTTGTGATTATATAAAATACTTTTAATGCTAGCCTTGGGTGAATTTTATTATATTTAATTTTATGTAGCAGCAAAATTGTAGTGCAAATATATAATTTTCTTTTCTAGGTTTCCATTAAATGATTCTACCCGAAATAAGTGGACAGCAGCAACGGGCGCTACCGCGACAGCAAACGAAGTTTTTCCTCTCTGTCGCACTTACGTCCGAACGTGCAAGTGCGACAGAGAGCGAAAACTTCGTTTGCTGTTCGCGGTAGCGCCCCAGGTCGGCAAAACTGGAAGCCGTCTAAAAATAGCTAATTGTGTTCAAAGCGTTTCGAATTGCATTGCTTCCACAAAACACTATCAAGAGTTTATTAAGACCACCACGCCAAACAGAAAAGAAAGTATTAGAAAGGTATACATAAGATTAATAATATTAATATTATTCAAAGGTCAGTAAGTGTTCCGATCCGGTTCCTGAATGTACCGTCCACTCTTTAAAAAAATCTTATATGTATAATAAATGTATTAATGTATATTTGTTTGTCATTTCGTACGTTAGTGTAATTATTTTTTCGCCTTACATATCTGTAATTGTGTGGTTAAGAAAGTGCATCATAAATTTTAATTAGAAAACTTCCGTGAGTCAGTCATATTGAAATATAGTAACGACACGTTCACGTCTTTAAGGTTGAATTTCGCTCAACATGTTTCAATGTCGTCCGTAGTCAATAAGAACCAGTCGCGATGGCAGCTCGTTTAGCACTGCCTGCTAAATAAATAGATTGGCGGCGGCTGTGGCGAGGGCCCGTTTATTATATTTCAATATGTCTGAGACTCACGGCAATTTTCTAATTAAAATTGCATCTACACACTTTAAACCTATACTCACACGCCAAACCACTCAACTGTTACGCCCTAAACGCTATCTTCACTTTTGAAATTGAAGGTTCAAAATACCATAAACTTCTTACCAAGGAATCTGACATTTTAAAATGTTTTTAATTATAATCTTGTGTATAGTATATTTAGCACAATTACAATTTAAGGAAACTGTAGGTCTTATGTCAACTACAAGCATTTCTGTACACTTTTTTTTTTATATGACCGTTTGTTTCTTTTTATAAATAAATAAATAAATAAACTGTTAGAAAGATATGGAAAGCTATCTCGCTTGCACAAGCATGACAAGCACCATAAATAAGGTAGGTACATGTTTTGTTAACCCGTCTTCTACCGGTTCCTGGAATCCCAGGGATATAAAAATACCGTCCTCCCCCACTTCTTCGAATTTTATCAAGTAAAAAATATGAAATTATTACGTAACATTTATTACTTATATCAATGTATATTTTACAGAAAAAATATGACTATAGCTCTATCTAAGTAGTTTTTTATTATCATCAAAAAACCTTTCTATACTTACTAAGTTTGTAATTTAATCACATTTGCGTGTATTTTTGTTACGTAAATTCCTACGCCATTATGGCAAAAGGTACTTTCAGCATAATCGCTATCAAATAAAAAATTAAATCGGTTAAGGCCATAAAGGATTGTGCTTTAAAAACTACCGTACAAAGTCCTTTAAAAATTCGCCTACAGATGGCGCTGTACCCATGGCGTTCAATTTCTACACCATATAGGGTTGGAACCGCCACAGAACCCTCGGTGCGCGTGTCGGACTCGCACTTGAACGATTTTTTTCTCTTGCACATGCTATTTTATTATGTGTGGTGTGCAATAATGATTTGGTATTTATATTGTATCTTATCGCTCCAAAACATTTATTCCTTGTAAGGAACGTCATAGTTACAATACCTACATTGGATTGGATCATCGTACCTGTGATCGTACAGGCACAGCACTAACTTTTCCACTACCTAGCGGTTAGTCACCAGAGCGGCTAAGATGATCGCTTATATGTCGGACATATAGCATTCGTCCCTTACTGTTAAATATATAAGTGCGAGAGGGACGAACGCTCGACAATATGTCCGACATATAAGCGATCATCTTAGCCCCAAAGTTAATATATATTATACTCTTTGCCAGTGACAGCTAATCAAAAAATATAATACTCACTAAATGAGCAGCGAATAAAACAAAAGTTTCTTGAATGTGAAAAATTTTATTGTCTCATGATCGTCACAATTTTATTATGGTGCACTATCTACAATCACAGTGTTCATTGCAATCGCCATCAAAAACATCAGTGAGTTATCAATAGTCAGTATTAAGTATAAGGATATTAACTTGGTAAGTAAAGATCCAAATATACTAATAATTTGACTAGGTACACTGATACATTTGATGTCGACTGGGCCATAAAATACACTTAAAACTAGTCTTAAAATAAAAATACCTATCACTTCTAAGTATTAAGTCCAAGCCCGTCCAACGAGAGTAACAATACGACAATGCGATATAGTTTATTGACTTGTGTACCGATGGCATTGAAACTAAACGGCGCGCCATTATATTATTATCAGCGGGCGTCCATCGTGCCGGCCAGCGCTTGCTGGATGACCAGTTGCTGGGCACTGATCAATTTCTTCAGCTCACGAACTTCCTGCGTCAGCTGGCGAACATTTTCTGAAGTTTCATCCAGTCTCGCCTGGATATTTCCTAAACCTGAATACCCCGATGAATATCCATATTCCCGGTAACTTGAATCATTGTTGTTCTCATACTTTTTGAAACACGAATAAGCTCCAGTGGTTGAACCGTTTGAAGATATCGTATGCCCGTATTGTTTTCTCATTTTGGCAATGTCATAAGCCGCCGTCATTATATCCCTTGGAAGCCTTTTCTCACTAGGGTTCAACGGTTTAACACTTAGTACTACTCTATAAGCCTGTGGCGATACAAGAGCTGACGAATGGAGAATTTTTAACAAGCATTTGGGCAGATAACCGTTAAACAAGGCCAACTCCATGTAAGATATTAATTTTGTTTGTCGGACGAGCTTCGAGAGCCCCGCCGTCTTCCTTAAACCTTGAATGTCGTGCACGGCTATACCCACTAATAGGTTCATGAGCACAACCGTGACGAATAAAAGAAACAATACATATGTTATTTGTGCTGAAAATTCTAAAAACAGGGGTGGGTCATTCCCATCCGGCTCGTTTAGTAATAAATCTAAATTAAGCTCTCCAATCATCATCGTCAAAACGGTAATAAAACCCATAAATGGATTAGCGAAAGAAGAAGAGTCAGGGAATATGACACAGAAACTGATGGTGAATCCAATGAGAATGCAAGAGTAAGCCATTAGTAATTTCGCAAATTCTTTTTGGACTTTTTGATACATTGCCACGTAGGTACCAAACACTGGTAGCTGCCCTATCATCATCATCAAATTTGTCCATCCGGCGAGCACGGCAAACGCGCCAACGTGATTCTGCCATGTATACGTTATATTTGTGTAAATATAAGATATAAGAAACACGCTTATAATCACAAACCACTCTATTATATTCTCTGATTGCATCAGATATTGCCTGATTGTAGAGTAACCTGCTATACCGTAAACTTTTCTAAAAATCTCAAAAATAGTAATTCCGGCCAACACCCACCATTGCATTTCAATAACGAATGGGTTTTTCCTCAATAAATCCCCAAGAATAGACTGCTTCTGACACAATTCTTGTTCTTGTATAGTTTCCTCCATATCTTTGCTACCATTGTAGCAATTATGCGCAAGTGCCGTTAAAACATACAGCGTTAGGCATAAGACGAATATGAAACTGAGAAATAATCTAGCAATATAATATTTGCGTATTTTCTCCCATTTTATGTATAAGAAAGCAGAACATAGTGGATGTAACAAGACTTCCTTTTGTCCTTCGTCAACAAATGTGTTAAGATAGCTAATCTCCCGTGGGTAACAATGTTGTAAGATGCTGCGAAAGTCTAGTTCGAGCTCGACTTCTCTGTTTGTAGTCTGAGAGTGGTGTAGTGTGATAGCGCAATCAAGCTTCCGAGTGACCATAGCTAGTGACGCGGGAGTCTTGCGGGCTATTACGTTGAGAGCGGAATTTCCTTTTTTAGACCTCGTGGTGACGTCAGCGCCGTGATAGATGAGTGTCTCAACACAGGCTGAGAGCCCGTCTAAAGCCGCGAGGTGCAGCGGCGTAAAACCGTATTCGTCTTTCTTGTTGACATTAGCACCCCAACTTATCAAGGTTTCGATGATATCGCAAGCCGAGTCAGATTTACCGATCGCGGCATGAAGCGGCGTCCGATTATCAAAGTCATTAGCATTTGGATCAGCCTTGCCCTGTCTTAACAGCACTTCAACAGATTCCAAACTAGCTGCACGCGCCGCCAAGTGTAAAGCTGTGAAGCCTCTGTGGTTTTTCAAACTGGCGTCAGCACCTTTGGAGAGTAACAAATCGACGCATTCAACAAAACCGCCATCGGCAGCTAAATGTAGAGCGGTCGACTCCCTATCTCCCACTCTCGTTCTAACTTTCGGATCTGCTCCTGGGGTATCCAGCAAGATCGCGAGGCATTGAATCATTCCCAAATCAGCCGCAAGGTGAATTGCATTCGTACCACCAGGCTCAATCAGGTTGACGTCGACGCCGTGTGAAATAAACAGCTTAAGACACTCTACGGAATTTGCTCGAACTGCACAATGAAGTAAACCACCTTCACAATTCACGTATTTGACCGCGGCATGGACTGACGCACCTCGACTGATTAGTAAATTAGCCACTTGCACTGAGTCCCCGAACGCCGCGCAGTGAAGAGGCGCAAAGCACCGTGGCATGTAATTAGGGTCCACCCCATGAGATAGCAAGAAATTGGCACATTCCATGGAGCCACTGAAGGCTGCCACATGTAACGGCGACAGACCCAGCGGGTCGCAGTAAATCGGGTCAGCCCCCGCCTCCACAAGAATTGGTAGAAGTTGAGACAGTTTAAGGAAAGCCGCCCAAAACAGGCATACATTCTTCTCTGCCTCGGTTGAAGAAGAAAACGTTTCGACCGCTGTTTCTACAGTGATGACCCCCGATTCCAATTCGTCTAGCAGCCTCAATCGGCCGCCGACGGCTCGCATTTGCTCATGTGCGCTCTGACGTAGTGAATCCGCACAAATATGCGCAGTTAGGTCGAGCGGAGGTTCTTCGAAGCTGTCGTACATATTAGGAGCGCTCTCTGCGGGTGGCGAGGACCCATAGGAGACATATTCCAAATGCCCCATGGATGGAAAGGCTCTCTCGAGTGTTTCCTCGTCTGGCGGCTGGTTCTGAAGGGGCGGAGAGCTGAGGACGCGGGATACGCGCGGACGGTCCATGTTGTTGGGGCGCGGGCTCCAGGTGCCGGCGCGGGCGTCATCGTCGTCGGGCCGGGGCGTGCGGTGACCGCGCAGCCAACGCGGTGGGAGCAGGCGACGCGACGTGGGCATGCGGGCGACGCGGCGGACCGGCGCTGAATGCCGGGCCTATTGTCCGCCAATTGCCGAGCCGGAGAATCTCGCGCACCTTTTTGCTAGTAAGGCTGGTAGCACACTTAAATTATCGGCATAATGATGGCTAACTTTAATTTTAGTTGAGCGATAAGTTAGCGTAGGTAATATTGAACTAGTTTGCCTCACTTCATTTAGTATTTATATATGAAGGAGATTGATACCTATTCACGAAACAGTAAGCGTATATACGAAGATTACTGCTGCGGAGAACTAGGTATTTACTTTTAACTCAATTGCCTAGTTGCAATATAGGTAGCGGGTAAGTATTTCATGTATTTTATTGGAAATTTACTTCGACACTCTAACAGTCTAAGAGCAAGTAAGTATACAAGGCAAAGGATCTGAATGATGCGATACATCGCTTTGAATCATGTTTTTGAGTGTGCATCGGGTACAATGTTCTTCGGAATTAACAATGCACCGCTTGATTCTCGCTATTTACCAACATTTTAGTGATGATATCATTCGTTAACCTAACCCAACGGGTACCTAAGGTACACTCAAAAGACAGAGATCGCGTTGCTTGAGATCGACCAAATCACTTGTGCAAGCGCAAGCGTCCTAGGCTACAGCGTGCTTAATTGCCATCAAGCAGGCTTTAGCTGTATGCTTGTTTGCCACAGCCGTAATAGCGTATGAGTGTGAGTATTGGCTAAAAAAATGTTTAATGTTTGAATAACAACATTCTCTGGTTATTAACTGCCTACCTTATTTTTTGTTAATATTCTCTGTGTATTGTTTGTTATTTTTTTTTATTTTGTTAGTATGCTATAGAGCATACTAACAATATATAGGTATTGTGTTTTTGTTTTTTGTCTGCGTTTGTGTCATCACTCGTTAGTTATAATTCAGGCCCTCACAGAAAGTCAGCGCCGCGGCTTGCCATGGCATTATGCTGAGTGGGGTCCTTCTTAGTGTTGCATCTCTAAGTATCTGTTTTAATGAGTGTACTTATGCGCTAAATAAATGTATTTTCTTTCGGGTTTGGAAAGAAGGGCTTGCCGGGTGAGTAGGTAAGCCCTTTTCACGGCAATTAGTGCTTTTCTCAAACATATGAAATGAAATAAAAAAATACACTTCTCAAAAAACAAATTTTAATTTTCCCTCCAATCCCTCCATAATGTTTTTTTTACGGAAGTCGTCCATTTCGCGTGTGTAGTGTTCGAATAGACCCTATTAGGGCCATTATAGACAACCTTATAATAAGAATTTTAATTTCTATAATAAATAAATAAATTAATAAAAAAAGGATTTCAAATATTGTCTATGGTCTTCGGTAACTTACGTATAGGCAATATTTTAAATTTATACAGATTTGTGTTCATAATATCAGTTCGTGTGTAATAGGCATTAAAGCGGATGTTTTTTTGGATCCGATAACCATTAAGCCACTAGAAGAGAAAGAGAAGACAGTTACTGAGAATGTAAAGCTAGATAATTTATGTAATTTAAATTTTCATCATGTCTCTCCTCTGGATGTACTAAAGTCTTTTAAAATGATAAAAATAAAGAGCACAGAAGACTTATGGGGCGTGTCAGTCAAGGTACTGGAATCTATTCTGGAGGTTGCTGCCCCACTCTAGCTGTCATTTTTAATACTTGTATAGAGAATGGCATTTTTCCAGAGTTAATGAAATGTAGTAAAGTAGTTCCTATTTTAAAATCAGGCCATAAAGATAATCCTTCTGATTATCGTCCAGTTTCTATCCTGCCTGCGTTTAGCAAAATATATGAAAAAATAATGCTGACGCAATTGATTTCTCACTTTAATTTGAACAATATTTTGCACGCACAGCAGTTGGGCTTCACGAAAGGTAGGTCGACTACTGATGCTGGTGCAAGTTTGATAAAATTCATTCTGCAGTCTTGGGAAGAGTCACAGGACGCCATTGGAGTATTCTGTGACCTTTCCAAGGCTTTTGATTGTGTAGATCATGGTACCTTAATTTGTAAACTGAAATTTTATGGCATTAGAGGACGTGCATTCTCATTAAGTCGTACCTAACACAAAGAAATCAAAGGGTAGAGATAAATGGAGCTATTTCATCAGATAGAGTGGTAGAGATGGGAGTACCTCAGGGATCTATTCTAAGACCATTCCTATTCCAATTGTTTATGTAAATGATTTACCATATATGGTAAGTCGAAGATCAGGCATCGTCATGTTCGCAGACGACACGTCATTATTGTTCAAGGTTAATAGGAAAGATACTGATCTCGTTGAACCAAATAATACCCTCTCCATGATATCTGACTGGTTTGCTGCCAATAACAACCGCTCATATGACCCTGGGTACAAAAAATACCCAGTTTGAAAATTCACTTGTCTGACCCGGCTGTCTGAGAAAAAAACCCTTGTCTGCCCCGACATTTTGGATAAATGGTGGTCGGGCGCAGTGTGTTTTTTATCCATAAAATAAACCATGAAGACATGGTTTTAGGTATAACTAATGTTTAGCCATTTTGTCAATAACATAATCAACTTTATCATGGTATTTAATTCTTTCAAAAATGTTGAGTGGTTTTTTGTAACGCTTAGTATAAACACATGGAACAGGAATTTTGTGGCTAATGTTCTATATTATTGAGGATTTCTTGCTAATAAGATCGATGACCTACGTAACGTATACGTTTTTGAAACCCTTATTAATTTTCTTAGTTGCTTAAAAGTATTTAAATTGCATCTTCGATAGAAAAAAAAAGAGTAATCGTTGCACAAAAGTGTTATATTTTGTGTGCCTAAGCGTTTCTGACATGCATAATTTAAACACTCAAATACAGATAAATATGACCGCATAGCCCTAAAATATACTTATTTTCTAAAAGGCAACTATTATAGAAATACTTTTATGGTAGATTAAGCCTATTTGATATTTAATTGAATACAACCAAAGAGGTCTAAACTGGACGTCTACTTGCTATCATGTTTTGCATGCTAGGTTATTGTGTCTTAGGTAAGAATTTTATACTGATGGATCCTAATGTAGTTATCTCATTAATAAGATAATTTCATTAGATAGAGAATTCAATTAAAACAATTAGTAGTGTAACCCTGGATATTATTAAATTTGAGTTTTTTGGAGATGCTGTTTTAGCTGTGGACAAAAAATACCCAGGGTCAAATATTGATAAGGTCTGTGACACACCAGACTTTAACAAACAAACTCACTTAAAACGGAACAAACACATTTACATTTAATAGTATTAGTTACAATAAGGATTATAGAGATCGGTTAAAATACATGAATCAAAAAAGTATTACCACATCTGTATATTTGGGGGCAACCAACAACATGTGTGGCTGTGCTGTTGGGTATGTAATATACCCGAAGTCAAGAAGTGAATGCTATATGTGTGTCACAAACCTTACTTGAAAAATGAATTTTGACCGTGGGTGGTATTAGTCCATCAACTAAGTTTCTTGTTGCCATCACATTTGTAACAAACAAATATTTTAGACGTGCAGATTTATGTAAGTATCACGTTAAATAATTTTAAAAGAATCATGTAAGAATACATACGATCATCTGATTCCACATAAAAAACATTCTATAACCACAAACAATAACAAAAACACTGACCTTACGACTGACTGCAGGAGTTTCTCAACTTTTTAAGCACAGATATATAATTTTCCGCCCACTTTTCACATCACTCTTCACATTAAACATTCACAAATTTAATTAAGAAGCTCTCACTATTATCGCTTTTAAATTAAAAATGCCGCCGAAATGTATTAATTTACGCACCAGCAAGCGAACCAATTGAAACTTGCTTGAATCGCGAGCTACAGACTAAAAAATCTAGCGGACTATTGGCCGAATGGTGGTGACATCTACGAATAAAATTAGGACAATATTATATGGAAGAAGAAGCGAGACAGAGATTATGGATGGTTGTATAGGGAAGACGAGGAAAACTATAGTTTAACAAACGAGTGCTATGGGATAATAAAGTACACGCGGGCAAACAACTCCTTTTTGATTTTGGGTATGAAAAGTAACCGAGGGCAGACAAGTGTCGTTTTTTCAAAATTGCTGGTCATAGGAGCGGTTAGTGTCGAATCCGAAAAAAACGAAATATATAAAATTTTCACTAGCAAACTCATCATCATCATCAAATATCAATATAAATTCAAATATAAAACTTAATGGTGAAACTTTAGAATTTGTTAAGACAACTGTATTCTTAGGTATTACATTGAACTCAAAATTGCAGTGGGGTTCCCACATAACCGCTATAGGAAGTAGGTTAAGCTCTGCTGCTTTTGCAGTCAGGAGAATAAGGCAGCTTACCAATGTGGCAATGGCACGGTTAGTTTATTTCGCTTACTTTAATAGTATAATTAGTTATGGTCTTATCTTATGGGGATCAGCTGCAGATATCGAAACGGTGTTTATATTGCAAAAAAGGGCTATACGAGCAATTTATAACTTGGGGTCGCGTGAGTCATTGAAACAAAATATTTAAGGAAATAGATATCCTAACCCTGCCGTCGCTGTACGTATTTGAAATAATTATGTATGTTAGGAAGAATTTATATAATTTCCCAACGAACACTGATAATTTAATAACTACCAGAAACACTGGGAAACTCAAAATAACTTTTTACAGACTAGTAAATGCGAAATAGTCGTTCTTGGGAAATTGTATAAAATTCTACAATAAAATTCCAAAACACATTACTGAACTTACGGATTCTAAATTTAAATATGTCGTGAAACAAACACTTATTTCAAAAGCATATTATAAGATAAACGATTACATCATGGATAGGGATGTTTGGCCAGTGATCGTCCCGCACAAGTAATCTAACACAGAAATATTTTATATATGTTTTCTATTGTAGCATTGTAATTCTGTGGTATTATGATACTGTTATTTTATATACATTGTATATTGTTTTGAAAAAATGACACCTCGCCGAGTTTTTTACGCCGGTTCTTCTCGAGGCAGAGGTTTATTTTATGAACCGGTGGTAGTTTTTGACATTCATAGGTGCATGTAATATACCTAAATTGAAGAATAAATTATTTCATTTCATAGAAAGAAAAAACAGCTGTTTAGCCCAATGACGTAATAAAGAGTGGACTCGGTGTAATGTTCTATACATGCAATAAGTTATACAAATACGAGGCATTTCGATGCAGAAAGAGTAAAAATAACGTTGTCACTTTCTAACCAATATCTTATTCCATATGTAGAAAAAGGTGACATTACTTCAGTATGCGCTGCTATGGCAACATTTTTCATTTTACATACCTACCCAATACCGACTGTGGCCAGTCAGCCATGCAAGCGGGACGTCAGAAATGTCAAACCTGTGTCGGTGATTTGATTTGATTTTGTATAAATTTAAAAATACCATAGAATTTGCAAGACATTGCAGCTTTATAATTATGTGCAGTGATTAAGTTGGTCAAGGACATAATGCATAAAGTGCAGTGTCGTTGGTTGTGGCGCGACAAAAACTGAAAACCAGAAAAGTCAGTCGCTTCACCGGTATGTTTACATTTTCACTGAAATATTTGTTATTATTAAGATGATGAACTTCTCCTGGTGAGTATTTAGTTAATAATCATCCAAATAATACGATTAGTGGCAAAGTGGAATAAAATAAGTGTTTGTTTCGATTATTTTCGACTATAAAAATTGGTTATTTTGGTAGCTGATGTGTTTATTATATCGATTTCTAGAAATGTTAGGCCATAAAATAGAAATATTCGACAGTCACACGCGTCGCCGCTAAGTCGTTCCTGTACCGATTTGTTCAACATCCGCATTTGCATAAACTCCGATTGATTTTTTGTTAGTGTTTAGTTACGCAGTTGCGGATGCGGATATCCGCAAAAACCCTTGATAGTAATTTCTTTTATGTAATTAACACTTACTTGTATCATGAATGATATTGTAGTGAGTGAAATAATACGAATTTAAGAATAATCTTCCTATGACTATACTTAATTTTTCTGCCACAATAAGTCAATGTCTCGATATCTTTGACGTCGTCGACGACAGTATGTATCCTCCCGTCGTCTACCAGTCCCTGGAATTCCAGGGCTCATTACAAAAGAATGCTGTTTATTTTTTCTGCGGCTGGGAGACGACGGTTTAAACAACGTATACGTTTAGTAGTATGTGATAAAAAGTTATTTTTCTTTTGGGTTATCGATATCATTATATATACAAACCTGTCTTCCCAGCACTAGAGACCGCCATCTTTATAGTATCGCAATATGGCGTCGGCCACACTTTTTTTGCAGGTATGTCGCTTCCATCTTATTTCTTTTTCATTGGTTTAGCCTGGCGCTGGAGCTGGAGCTCCGATGGGAAATGTCATTTGAGCGACAGAGAGAAAAAATACGATAGTGCTTTCGCGGCTGCAGCCCTGGGGCACTACCGCGAACAGCAAACGAAGTTTACGCTCTCTGTCGCACTTGCATGTTCGGACGTAAGTGCGACAGAGAGGGAAAACTTCGTTTGATGTCGCGGTAGCCCCCTGTTCATGAACACAGACGCCATGTTTACATTAAAGTTAAAAAAAATGCTTCCCAGCCTAGGCCTACGATTTTGTATGAAATTAATTTACAGTTCTCAGTTGTTCCGCCCGTAACGGGATACTTTGAAGCCGGGATAGTTTTATAACGAATATAACGTGAATATTTCATTACATGTTTGAGAAAGGGTTTTTTATATTTAAATTTTTGGAGGTGATGGATATTTATTTTTAAGACTGTCGACTTCCAACAACTATACAACATGAAATGGAACGTAGTTGTGGAAAAAAACAACAAAAAAAAAAATTTTTGACATTTCAAATTTGAATTCGCGGGTTCGCCGTTAGGCGCCAATCCTAGATAAGAGTGTGTTGGCGCCAATTACGAAAACGTTTGACTTTCAAGCTGTTTTCTGGAGGATCTTACTGCGAAGATATTAAAATATGTATCAGGTATGTATTTATTATGTTACTTTTTGTGCATAAATTTTCAACATAAAATAACCCGAAAGTGTGGTCGAAATTTACATCATTAATATGCACTAACTTTACTCTTAAGGTAAAAATATGCAATCAACTAACATTGTCCTAATTTATTTCGCAAATAAAAATAAGAAATGCAAAGAAGGGTTAAGGACGAAGGCAATCTAGATAATTTTATTGCACCACGAACTTCCTCTATTAAGTTATCTCTCATCTCCTCATAACTCTCATAAGTACCTAGTATATACTTAAGTGCCTTTGCCGTAAAAAAAATATTTATAACAAGTTGTTAAAAAATAAAACAATCTGTATGATAATGGGGCAGATTGAGGAAGCCATTTGTTTAAGATTATTGTCTTCGCCGGAGCATATAAAACAATTTAATTATAAGGAATACGCATATTCATGAATACAATACAGTCAACGTAGTAGTTTGTTGGCATTCATTTGTGCTTATAATATGCTTAAATTGAAGATAACTTTGACTTAATCATAACACAGTCTTAATCCCGTAAGTAGTAATAAAAGGTGGTGCGATATATTTGGCTACTTATTAACTTACCCATGATGCTGACTGCGATCTGAAACAATAGTACTTAGATTGTACACCAAGGGGATAAAGCACTGTTTTATATCACGGGCGCGATATTTAATCCCGAACATAACGGAGGATTCCAGATTTTACTCCCGAGCGGAGCAAGGGCGTTATGAATTAAGGCTGAGTCCTGAGTACAATGAGGGATTTAAGCGCGCCCAAGACGAAAACAGCTACATCCCCGAGGAGTATACTCTACTTTTCTCACTTCTTGCGAGACAATAAAGAAAACCAAGGCTATTAACTAGAAACAGAATCAAATCAGTCAGTCAAAGCCAAAACACTTTCTGGACTCGACATGTTATTAGAATTTTGTATTCTATTTTTGTAGAATCTCTAGTTTTACATGCAGCGTCTTGTAACACTCGCGGTGCGGCTTTTGTTTTATATTAGGTAGTTAATAATACATTACTGCAAAGGCCGCGAAGCGAGGACGGTCATCGCTGTTCCGGTCGAGGCCATTTCTCAAAAAATACAATGAAACATGAATATTATAAAAAAACTCCAAATGAAATTCCAAGGATTCAGTAAATAAAAACAAGCGCATCGGTAGCCGGTGATGGGCACCGTCTTTTGCTTCGGGACGCGGCGAGGGCGAGCGAGCACGTCCCCGCCGCCGTGCGGACTTCAAGAAATTAGGGAAGAAGAAGACTTTATAGTTTTGTAAGATTTAATTTTTTTTTATCTACTAACTCTTTAGGGCAATGCTTGATATTACTATTATAGCAATAAGAACTATGAAAAGTGTAATCCCATTATTACCCGTCGAGTTATAATGAAATTCAGTAAGATATTACATACCTGGGATATATAATGATTTGATTTCGTTAAGGTTTGTACCAAAGTATGCTGAGAATGATGCTTGAAACGAAATGTAGTATCAAATTGTTATTAGCAATAAGTATAATTAGCAAGCGAGCAAAAAATGTTGGCCAGAATGTGAAAGATATCGCTACCTTCCATTTATATAATGGGTGCGTTCTAAGTTTCCGGCCCCTGGTTTGCATGATGATAATTAGGCGTTGTCGAGCAGGTGGTGTGAAAAAATATATATGTACCTATATACAATTAAGTATAATTTCAATACCCGATATGTGAATATAGTCGTTGCGTATTTCGTAAAATCTTAACATATAAGTTACATACGTTGGTGCCTGATTGGAGAAAATTGTTTAAATGAGCTACAAGTATCAGCTCATTGAGGTATTTGACCCTTAACGCAATGTTTACTGTCTACATTGGAAAAGTCTTTGGTTTTAGTTTCACTTAGACTTAGGCACTTATGCTGGTCAGTTATCTCCGTTAGTAGGCAAGTGAGTGATAGGGATACCTTAATAGGTAATAGGTACCTAAGTATAACGATTGAGCTAGCGCTAGCGCATAAGATTAGTTATAATACCTCAGGCATAGATACCAGTAGGTACGAAGTTTCGTTATTTATAATGTACCTAGACTTTGACTTACCTAACTACCTGTAAGCACTTACTGTGTTAACTGCCTGTAAGTACTTACTTTGATTCTTGTGAAAACTGGTTTCAATTGTAAATGACGCAGCTAATGTCGACTCAGATAATCTGGAACGAATCGGTAACGAATTGTAGTTGATTGACTATGACTAGCTGGATATATAAGTATTTTACTGAAAAATGTTTATGATAACTAGGTAGAGTACCTACCTACATAAGTACCAGTCTACCTGAACATTTTTTGCTAGGTTATGGAGGAATTACTGTATAATTATGATTTTTAATGTTTCATAAAGTCCAGGGCCGAACGGCAAACACTTGTGCCTTAACCCTTCTTAACATGGCGATGAAAATTTCCATCATAACTAGGGTTGCCAAACGTCCCGCTTCAGGCGCGACGACCCGTTTTCAGCGCCCTAGAGGATGCGTCACGCAAAGAATGCGTGCGGGACGCCGATTGTCCCGTTTCCAGGTCTCGTCAGAAGTGTGAGTGAATATATTGTTTTATTTTGTAAGTACCTATGTAATTTGATACTATGTTACTTTTTGTGCATGCGTTTTCAAAATTAGAACATAAAATAACTCGAAAGTACTTACGTGATGGAAAACATCATTATGCAACGACTTCGCTCGTAAAGTACTTATGGCGAATTATTAAATAAAAAAAAACCGGTCAAGTGCGAGTCTGACTCGCGCACCGAGGGTTCCGAACACAGGTCGTGTACCCGTCCGGACCCCATTTCATTCAGGAAATATCTTAATAATTTTAGTTGACCCATAGGTTCTTAACAACTACGGTAGGCAGAAATCAAAGCGCAATCTATTTAATCTATATATATATATATATTACGCGAGGCCGATTTTAGTACACACCATCAGATCTACAGTTATGGTCCGATTATAATAAATGATATGTCATAGTTGATAGTTGCATAAAACTCTTATTTTTTCATATTTTCTAAGAAAAAAAACTAAAAAATTGATTTAAAAAACTACTGTGCGCTGATCACGTGACTTTCCGCGTAACGTGGCTCCTGTTTTGAATTGACATAACACAGTAAAAAAATAAACAATAACTGAACTCAAACCTGTAGTAAGTTCTTCAGTATGAGAAAATATACCGTATGAGTCGGCGACGTATATCCACAACCCCAAGAAAATTAACAAAATACAAAACAGCGATCTTTTTACAATGTTTACATGAATGAATGAGAATGAAATGACAGACGTATTGTATAGTCATTTAATTCAACGTCAACATTTAATTTTTTTTCTTCATGACCTTTTTTACTTCAATAAAAATTATAATTATACGAACTCTTCGCATATTCAAAATTTTGAGAGAAAACCTCTTTAGGTTTAAGCCATTCATTGTCGTGGACGTCCATCTCTGTTATAGTCTCTTGGCATCTTTGTTGGCCTCAACAGTGCCTTGCGCGCCGATAGGAGTAGGTACAATTCCTAGAAGACTTTTCTATCCTCGGGATGGCAAATCGCCCAGCGGGCTCCCCTTCTGGGTGGAGGCCCATTGTATTGCTGGACGAGACCGGGAATATGTTGGAAAGAATCCCCGCTTCGCGGATCAGGAAGCAATTAGAAAATGCGGGCCCCAATGTTATGGAGTCCCTCCTTACCTGAGGCGCATCGTGAAGCGGGTACTATGAAGAAAGGGGAGTTCTCACGATGTTCTTCGAATAGCCAGTAGAATAATATTATGACGGGAAAAGTTGAGGGCCACAAGTTACGGGGCAGACTACCCGCTAGATAGAACACCCAAATCACTGGTGCCCTGCAACTATATCTGCACGAGGCCATCCATAAGGTGATAGGTGATAGGTGATAGGAGCCTATGGAGGAGTCTGGTCAGTCATAATTGGACATTATGTCTTCAGCGTCGAGGGAACAACTGATGATGATGATGTGCCGCATCCACGCTGTCCGGATAACTTAGCTAGCAGTCTACTTTAAGCTTGGCTTTGATCCGGCATAATGTGACACTGAAAAGGAACTGTCGATTTTTAAGACCCCTTTTTCAAATACTTTTGGTGTTCCTAAAAGAGGCACAAATTACAGAAATCTATCTATACCTATCGGAATCTGAATAACTATCGGAATTTCCGTATTTTAGCGGCGTCGGGACGCCGCTACGGGACTCTCGTCTCCTATATTAAACATTAAAATTATTACGGCGCGATGCGGCAAGCTATGGGTCAGTGTATTAAGTAACTCTAGTCTATTGTTTTTCATACGATTATGCATGTAATTGCTAGAACTTTAGGGGCTGAAATACGTCGATTTTAATTGACGTGTCGTTTTGGTTTGGAAATCATTTAGCTCTTGTAATATCAGTCCCATATATACGAACTAAATCTATCATAAACAAGCTCATCATAATCAAGTAAAATATAAGATTTCAAGCTTATGTGATCATTTACATTAGAATTACGGTTTGAAACGGGATATTTCAAATCGTATACGAATCGTATCGTAATCGTATCGGGTGCCGAAATATCGGGAACTCAAAAATATAAATATACATGGTAAATATCCCGTTTCAAATCGAAATTCTAATACGATCGTAAAAATAAAAACTAAATAATACGAAAACCTGCTTTATCTTAGCCATGATAACACTCAAAGTGTAAGTAAAATTATGTTCATTCATATTAGCTGTACTGACTGGGGACTGTACACCTTAGTATAAGGTTTTAATTTCCACGCCTTCTCGAGATAAAGGGTCGTGACAGACAGACAGACGAACAACAAAGTGATCCTATAAGGGTTTCGTTTTTTCCTTTTGAGGTAAGGAACCCTAAAAATATGTTTAATTTATTTAGTACTAAGCTTAAGACTTGATTTTGCATAAGATGAATATTTCCATCTTATTAAAAAATAGATATAGGTACGTATTCTGTTTATCTTATCTTTATACAGGGTGTAACAACCAGTGAGGATCATTTTAAGCGCATATACGGTAACGTGTTCTGATTAGGAAAAATTGGTACAAACACGTCAGCCAACAGTCCATACAAAAGCCAATAATATTATACAGCATCAAAAAATTTTCTTCTTCTTAAACGGATCCTCACTAGTTTTGTTACAACCTGTATATATTTTTTATTTTTCCCTTAATCTGGAGGTGAACTAACATTATCCTGATTTATTTCACAAATACTCACTCAGGATAGGAGTCTACAAGGATGAGCTGTGTCGAAAGCAAGGGACCTCCGTTTATTTCTTGCTCAACGTATCTCTTAAGAGGCCTCATAAGTTTTAAAATGTTTTGACTTCAAATTATGACAAAAGTATTGATATTACCAATAAAGTGATTAAAGGATAGGTGCGTAGTAGAATTTAAGCAGAAAGAAGCCGTTTATAGTTTGAAAATGATCGTTTTGGAGTGATGTTTGAAACGATATTTCTTAATGAAAAATTCAAGAAATACATTTAAAATTTATGATATTAGGTCTTAATAGTCTTTTTCTAGATAGTAACACTGAGAAAATGTCAAGATACGTGTCAATTCAACAAGAAAATGCGCTATGGTGGTACCGTGGGCATTATAGAAATCCCCACCGTACCACTAGGGGTATGGGTCTGGCACGGTTTTAAGAATAAACAGAAAATTAAAGGCTGAACCTTACCGACGATTGACATCTAGTTTAGACTAGGAGCGTTTTAGACCAAATCAGCTTTAAACGGGGTGCGCCTTAGACTAGATGTCTTATTAGACCAGTTGCGTTTTAGATTAGATGCGTATTAGACCAGTTGTGTTTTAGGCTAAATGCGTTATAGACCAGTTACGAATTGTCTGCTAGGCTAGATGCTACTTAGACCAGTAGCGACCTAGACTGGTAGCTACTTAGACCAGTTGCAGTTTAGACGAGATGCGTTTTAGACTAGCAGCGTTTTAGACCTGTTACCGCTTCTACTAGTTGCGTTTTAGACGAAATGATCATAACAAAAATATATGAGCGCTTTTTAACTTATAAGGGCTCTTAACTAAATGCATGAGAGGTCGGCGATGCGCATAATTATGACACGTCCGGAGTTGCATGCTCTCTTATATTATCAGGCAAGCCACACGCTTGTTTGCCACCGCTTATTTAAATAGCACCTAAGTTCTCCATGCTAACGTGCAATAGTTTTTTATTGGTACCCCTACCCACACATCGGGGGATGACTGGGTTAAGTATGTGGTATTTTTATCCACTAAAAACTTCACGGTGAGCGCCATCTACTCTCTCACGTGCGGGAGTGGATCAGGATCAACTGAAAGCACTGAAGCCTCCCATAACTGAAAGCACTGAAGCCACCCCTTTCGCTCATTTAGAGCGAGCCACCCTCCCTGGGGTTGATAGGCAAGTGCTTGGCCCCCCGCCAGATGGAGCATTCGCATCCCCGATGACTCCCTTTAGTTGCCTTTTACGACAGGCGGCGGAGATAAAATTATTGTGTGAGGCTACAAAATAACGAATGAGTAAAGTAATTCAATAAAATGTGCCATGCAATACAGCCATGGACTTTAGCCAGCATTGTCTGTTGTTCCCACGGCTCGTGCTTTGGTCCATTGATTCGCTGCCGGTTGGTCGAATTCGATACAGGCTGAATAACATGACGCGATATCCGGTGTAATCATGGAACGGTGCAATTATATGTGTACTAATTTTGTACGTATCGGTCTTAAAAACCACATAGGTAACATGTATACATACTTTGTAATTTCTCATGCTTTGTAATGCTTGTAGTGTGATGAGGGTAAGACGCATCACGCATCGTTTGTCAAATCTAACAATTAAAATTAAATGTAACGGTTAATTAAATCGATTGTCATCTATCTTATACATTCTTTATCACAAGTTTCCTCAAACAAAAATTTGTTACGTGTATAATAAATACGTTTTATTCACATCGTATTCACTATTGATATTTTGATTTTGTTATAAATTTTCGTTTATACAATCGATTTTTATCAAATTACGGAAATGTCATTGCTGTTTAAAAATAAGACATGACACCTTTGCGACTGCATGGTAAATGGTTATCTTAAAATGAGCCCCAACTATGATCTGAAAAAATGGATCATAATGTTTATCAAAACTAAAATATTGTTTTTAGGTATGCGAGAATCCCTAATTTTATTACGTGATTTTATTTATAATGTCTATGGGTTATGCGCGTCTACTACGATCTATGGGTGTTGTGAAGTATCAAACTTTGGAAGTAAGAAATTACAAACCATAGGTTGGTGTGTGTGCCGTTGACGGACGCTGTTTAATCCTTTGCAAACCATTCATTACGTAACGCCACCTACCACCTACGGCTACGCGCCGTTTTGTCCGTGAGATATGAACTTTATTACCTATTTGAAAGTAATAAGTTCCACTTTTACCGATACTAATGAATAAGTAGGTACCTAACCTAACCTACCCATTGTATTGTATTCCTCATGAAGCAGGTAAGTTATGTTATGTTCCTAGATGTACATTTGGACAATTAGCATTGTATTGATTGTAGCAACCAAATATATCATACCTAACACACCCTTACTCCTAAAGTAACAAAGATGGCTGCCTCTACTGTTACTGACTAGATGATGCTGACTGTACATAGTTACAAATATAGGCAAGCTGGGGTATCCATGCACTATCTAATAGTAGGTGACGCCATGATGCTAAATGTGGATTTACTCGAGCGTCATTGGGACCTATTGCGTTTTGAAGATTGGATGATATATAGGAATAAAGAGGTTGCTTATATGATGTGTACCCCTCCACCGTGTAACTGTTTTTTTAAGTCTACAAAAAAAGTTAAAGAAACAGTTACACGAACATAAGGACTTCAAGGCGTCAGATATTGATTGATAGTCTATTGTTTATACCCTGCGTATCTCTGATAACGGAAATATGATGTGTTATTTGCCGGTTTGCATGCTAATGACCATTCGAAAGGGTAGAACATTGGAGAAAAAATAATTTATGTTGCAATAATGTCAGTTAACAGTGTCATTGCCGACGGTGTCCCCCATTTTCTTCACATATCAATCTGTATATATTAATTGTAAAAGTAGTACAATGGATAGATACTTACCTTAATGGAATAATTATAATCTGGTGCGCCGTAGCATAGCTTACGGCCACTTAACCTATCAACCGCTAATCTCGTTCGTGTTTCACCACGTGATTTCTGAGAACACGTAGCGAATTCAGTCCATTTGTCTCACATGAAGGTTAATCAAGCTGCCTGGAACTGATATAATGCTCGAGAAAAATCGTAAAACGAGTGAAACAGTTCTGCTGTAGTTTTGTATAAACTACAACCTGGAGTTACAAGCATCCACGGGCTGTGGTGACCGCTTACAATCGGGCGGGATGTACA
Organism: Epiblema foenella; assembly: GCA_963556455.1. Classification (NCBI taxonomy): domain Eukaryota; kingdom Metazoa; phylum Arthropoda; class Insecta; order Lepidoptera; family Tortricidae; genus Epiblema; species Epiblema foenella. Next base: position 25,234,038 of record OY747096.1, on the reverse strand, counting down.
TTTGTTTGCCACCGACGTTGTATATACGTAATTCCAAATCCACCTGTAGGGTAACTTTCTACAGAGCACTGCGACAAATTTCGAAGAAAATACCAACTGGGTTGCTGACGTTGTTGATAACCTTTTTCTTAATATACATCCAACAGACCCACGCGGTTAGTTACTTACTTTCCTACGTAATAGTATTTTTTCAATGTTAGACCTTTACATAATAATTTAAGTAGAGTACAACAATTCCAACGAAAACGGCAGCGCATCACTAGTACTTGTGTCGTCTAGGAAGCAATAGGTATTAAGGAAATGACCGATTATCGTGTAAGGATGCCTCTTTATCGTAGAGTTAAATCAAGCTCGCCACCAGTATTCTTGTCGTATTGTATTCCTCTGTAGTCGGCACCAGATAAAATGAGACTGCGATCATTTAATGAGTCATTTATGAGTTCGCAGTAATATGGAATTCAGTGCACACCGAAAAATGCCTCCGTTCGCATATTTTATATATCGTTAAATTTTCACAATCTCTCTTATTAAACTAAAGGCGTTATAAGTATGTAGTTGTAGGTAATGTATAGATGAGACATACATTTTACAAACGATTGTCCTTACCGGCGAGTTTATTTTATTTACTCTCGATGTTTCTTTGAAGGTAGGTCCCATTATACGTAGATAGTTTATCATTGCTGTCGCCGATGCGGGCGTTTAAATTAAGTGTTGAACGAATGTTTCTTCTCAGGTGTTCTCGGGTCAATTCGCTGTAGAATAAGGTTGTTGACTCAAAATTTGACTACTCCAAAAGAAACAATGCAAAAATATGCCAAAAGGTGAAAATCCTATTAATGTTGCTGGTTAGAGAGAGAAACGTCACTGACCTCGAGCGCCATACTAAATGACGATCGAGCCAATCAATACAAAGGTGCGTTTTGCGGAAAAGGGACAGAATATGCCCTTCTGTTTGAGTCACTTTTCTCAGAATTTGTCGAACTTATTTGATGATTTTATTTGGTGATTTTTATTTGATGTCAACAATCCTTACTGGTTATTTTGAATGTAAAACCTCATAGTAGTCTGACCCGAATCTAGTTGGTTATAATAATACTCGTACTTACCTATCTGTACTGAAATCAGTCGAGAGGATCTATTTGGTAAAGACAAAAGTCAAATGATAAACCTGAAATATTTATTGTTACATAGTTTGGAGCTTCTCACCATCATGTATTTATACAAATATACGCATTAGGATAGAAAATATGTAATAACCAGAAGAATGCTTCGAAGAGTAGGGACAAATTTTAAACGAAATCACAATCGGACAAAAAATACAAAATAATTATCATAGATTTCTATACAAAATATTAAATCATACACATATTTGGATTAAATGTCTCTTTTACACTAAAATACTAACTATTAAAGCTAACCTGTAACATAACCTACGACATAAATTAAAACTATTTACAAAATATTACAATTTTACTTTGTTATTTATTCTCTTTAATAATTATGCTGTGATAATAAAGTGCCCTTTACAATGAAATAACTTGATATATTATGTGCAATCCTAATAATGAATGTGTTCATTAATAACGTACTTATATGTAACCGGATTACGTATGCAATAAACAATTGAAACAAAACTTGACATGGCACAAAAAGTCAGAAACGAAAACGTGCAATGACATAAAAGCTGTTGGACAATATTAACGGCTTGCTTAGATAAAACATCGGTCTCTTTCTGTCATAAGATAGTTTGACAGGGATGAATGCTTTATCTTCTGCGACTCCTTTTATTAGCTATGCTCGTTCGGAGCATGACACATCAGATGGAACAGCCTTTTAATCCTCCAATACTTATCAGATAAATTGGATTAGTGATGACGTCATAATATAATAAATGAGAACTAGATTTATGAATTCATCAATCACAATCACACCTCTTCTTCCTAAACCATAATTGAATTAAGATTTATTACAAGATCATAACAAACCAAACTTAAGTGCAGTGTGTACTAAAAACAGATAAACATACAAAAGCGTGCATAGCGGACTCAGAAGCTAGCTGAGTCGCCGAGACGTTTTGGAGATGAGTACGAACTGATAAACTGACAAACAACGGCAGGCTATTGGAGCCTAAGCGCTGTGCCTATATGCTCCTGTCAGTACATTTCCATATAGATTATGTTGTCTAATTAAAGTTGGCCGTTATACGAAATATAATTTTATATCGCAGCGGCTAACTCAAATTAGGTGTAGCTTTGACTAAAGCTTGTTATGTATGGCGGTAGTACTGTAAGCCCTTGAACATAATTCATTACTTACTTACGTCGTATTACTTCAGTAGGTAGTACATAACTATACTTGTTTATTGGTAGTACAAGTATAATGTACAACTTATCAATTCTAAACATAAGCATTGAAGATGTAAATATGACAAATATAAGCTCAGGTACATTGCTTATTTATTGGACGGCGACCGTCACATTTATACCACTTTCAGGTGTAACTTCTTATATGACACAGAAATCGCCTTAATAATATTCATATACCAGTCAAAATTCAAGGTATTGTGTAGAGAAAGTAGAATCATTCCATTTTACGTATAAGACTTTTGTGTAGCAGTGGTGGCAGTGTAAGTGGCTCTATAGACTGCAGTGGCGGTGCGTCAAAAATTTTCTTAGGGAAGCCGGAATTAATTTTCCTTTCTTATTCGTCATGAGCCGTAGTAAAAGAACTGTAATGGCTGAAAATTTGGTAAGCCGGTGGGAATCGAGTTGTATGGACGCTCCGCTACTGATAGACTACACCATTACACGCAGTTTTTCGTGGCTGGAATAAGTGTGATGACCCCGCCAGCCGGTAGGATAAAACGTAGACTTTCACTTTACGTCATATAACGCAGTCTACATGGACTCAAATAGTCACTACTCCACTTTTTGACTATTTAGGATGGGTGCACCACTTATACTGATACTGACCACGGACCGCTGTTACAGGCAGCTGTGATCCCGTAGAATCTTATCGAACTTTCCATACAGTCAGATTTTATCGAATAACGCTTACGATTACAGACGACTCGGTGCAACCCACCCTTGGGTAATGTTACCCGCAACTGAACTACCGTCCTCCGTCACCAGAGTAATTGCGGGAACCACTCAAGAGTACGTTTTCACAACTATCACTGTGTACAGTGTGACGTCACATCACGCAGTCACGTAGTCTCATAATCCCACCGCACGATGTTCACTTGTCCTAGCTAGACGCAGCTGTACTTGCGTCCGTCGTCGCCCGAGTAGCAGTGGTGGCAGTGCAGGCGGCGCGCGCGCACGCGCACGTCTGCGCCGGCGCGGCCGTCGCCGAGCGCCGCGCCGCATACCGCGCAAGTGAAGCACCACACGTGGTAGCACAGGGACAGCGACTCGATTATCATAGCGGCGCCGCGACCTAACCAACAAATTAGATAAGTTCCTTTCAGAATTATGAATGACGCTTTTAGGAGCTATTAAAATTGTTTTGTGGTAAATGAAGAGAAATTAATTTATGAAAATTATGAAGCAAGCAAATCCGGCGTTATATGAGACAAATTAATTTCGGCGCGTTACATGAGACAGACTGTATTTGATTCCCCAAGGTACATAAGCGTAGCAAATGACTCAAAATTAAGATCTCTTGAGCGGAGCGAGGCACAACGAGTTGCACAAGAGTGAGTGAGAACATATCAAATACTTAGGTAAAAAATAATTAATTAAAATAAACAACTCAGATGGTTGTTTCATACCTAATTCCTCTCCGCAATGCGAGCACTTTCTTCTCCCACTAACGCTCAACAGCTTATCTTCTTTTGGTTCATTCTTCATTTCTCTCTTCTCCAAACTTTCTATCCTAGGCGAGATTTTGGCGTTGGGCGAGGTTTGCGTTCTAGGCTGTTCCCTGATCTCTGTCTTAAGCTCTCGGGGAGGGTCTCTTGGACATGATGTGGTTCTGAGCGGAGGTTCAGGCCGGATTGGAGGAGGGACGGAGGGCCGGTCCATATCTGGACGTATGAGACGTTTGTATTCTTGCGGCAAATGCTGTTGGCTGGAGAGAGATAGAATTTAATGTTATTGGATGTAAGGTTATTGTGTTTCGGGACAACAACCAATACAGATAAATGAGAACCTAATTTTCAACTACAATTCACATTGATATAATTGCCATTTCAGTGCTTTAACCTTCACACCCTTGTGCCTCATGCAATTACGCAAGTGAAAGCAAATGACACAAGGAATTTAAAATAAAATGGCGGTTGGCGGGAATGTCAAGGTGCGTGTTTCTGTTTTATTTTGTTCTGGCAAGCCTTAATTAAGGGACATTTTTGTTTTGTTTTGTTAAATTTCTTTTTTTCCTGGCACGTCTTAATGTTCCCGTAATGTTTAAATTTAAGGTCAATTTTATCTGTTTGTTTCTACTTTTTTATATGTAAAATATATCTGTCGTCTGTGTCGTCACTTATCTTAGTTCTAAATTAAGTGCCCACCGAAAACCAGCGTCTCGCCGTGGCTTCATGCTGAGTAGGGATCCTTTTCAACGCCTACTTATCATTTAATTAATTTGTTTTAATTTGCAATTTATGATGTTAATAAATAAACGTATTTTCTTTCTTTCATTTAATTTTCCATCACGTTGAAAAAGACTTCTGGAATTGGGCTTCAAATCGAGGTCTACGTACAGGCCAAACAAAATTCCTATTTTTTAATTCATGGTTTTATTTGGTATATCTACCTCGTACTAATGTGATGCATGTTGAGCAGCGCCGACGGCATGTCGTGATGGTAGGAGTGTCTCTGCGCGGTTCGCAGTTTGCTACGCTGTTCGTCGATGCGTCTCTGTTCAGCTTCCTGCAATCAACATTGCAATATGACAAAAATTTGAATAAAGTAATCGAACCATCTTTGATGGCGAATTCAAGTCTTAGAAACGAGTTTAGGTGCCCTTAGTCTAAACTATGGTTTTCATTCATTTCTTTGGAGTGCCAAATGGAAGCCTCATTCCTGATAAACGCAGCACCAAAATTTTCCCTGGGCTCAGGCGGATAACCCAATAAGAACTTTTCCATACAGGTATTTTTTTAATATTATGTGAGACAAACCTGTATGAGCCAATGCTGATTGTAGTTGTACCCCGCAGGCTTGCGCGCGCGCTGCGCTAACCATTCGTTTCCGGAGATCAGTTTCGGAGTCGGCGCTGCGCTTAATGCCTGAAATTTTAGTAAGAAACGGAGTTAATTAATATAAAATACGAATTGTTTTTAAGAGACAGAGGTAGCAAAAGGTGGGTACTTTTAAAGGTTTATTTATAGAGACTCGTAACTTAAGTACTCAAACATTCTTAAGTGTTTGGAATAGTATAAAAGCTGAATACTTAGCCGTGTCGGAGCTTGACTCCTTCCAATACCTGTACACTGTGATTACTGACCCTTAGTTTTATATTTGATGTGATTGGGAAGTATAGCAAAACTAGGTTAGTACCTGAAGGGTGTGCCGTGTCATAGGATGGTAGTTAGCGCCATTCGGCATCACCGGGGCCGGGGCCGGAGCTGGCTTATTCCGCAGCTGCACATGTGCCGTACGCTCCACATTGGCGTACTCCACCGCTGAAGGTACTCTGCTACTCCTGAAATTTTAATGGTAATGAAATTAGTAAGTGCGAAGAAAAGCACATTATCTACGTTTTGCTAAGCTAAACGGTTTAGAGGAGAAATAAAAACAGTTGCAAATGTCTGTGTACAATGGATTCTTGTCGGAAAAAACTGCAGTAATTAAGTACTTACTACTATGCTGCTTGTTTAACAATCATTTATTTAAGTTATCTGTCCTTTGTGAAACTCTCATTAGATACTTAATATATTTTGAATGATTTTCAGACTTACCTCATAGTAATCTCCCTCTCAATGGATTCTCGGCTCCTAGGTTTGGGCGGTAGAATCGGCTGAGGCGGCCGTCTCTTATCCTTCCCATCTTCATACAACACCTTCCGACTTTCTTCCACTCCAAAATGCCTCTGGATATGCTCCTCGGACACAAATGGCTTCCGTTTTATACTCTTATCGTATTTCACCTCTGGCTGTGGTTCCACAACAGTATAGGGTTCATTTATTAGTAAGTTAGGCATCGAATGCCGATGATTTTCACTAGCAGCCTTTCTTAGAGGTGTTTTTTCTGATACATCCTGAACAGATTTCTGAATGATCCTCGTCTGATCCTTCATTAAATTGTCTCGCTGCCTCATTAACTCTTCTTGTTCCAGTTGCAAAAGTTCTCGTTCAAAACGTAGAACTTCCTATTCGGGAATTTGGTATTAGATGAGTTGTCGGATTGTGTTAGTGTTTTAGTGCAAGGCTCAAGCTAGCGTGCATTGTGTTAATGTTTTTGGTCGTTTCGTTTAACCTTTTGATTTTAGTATATATACGTATTACTCAGTATAAGTTTAAATTTATAAGAAAAAGATATTGCGTACGTACTAATAAGTATTGCTTCAATTTCATGTTATATCAATATTTTTTTTATAAATTTGTTTCCTAGGAATGCCTTATGCCCAAGCATTTCTATACACTATTAAAATAGAAGATCATGACTGATAATAAAAACTCTCTAATGGAATTTATGGCTTGTTAATTAGGAACACGGTCCCATCTGGCAGAAAGCACGAAACTTGACGAACAGGACAAGTTTCGTGCTCTCTGCCTAATGGGACCGTATTTCAGGTATTTTCGAGCTATAACGTTAACGATATCTATTACAACTAAACGCCATAAGCAGCCATGTAGCTCATAAGGAAATATATAGCAGTGTAAGGTCATGCTAACATCGCTACGATTTTATATTATACTTGGAGGGTTATGATACTTATCTATGATGAATTAGAACATGTATGTGAACCGAATGTGTTAAACGGAGTTTTAGTCTAAAACATATCAATCACCTTTGTGTGGGCATCGTCGTGCCCGTCAGGCCAATCCTCGTTAGTGCGTCCCTGCAAGGGCGGCCATCTTGTTAATGTTATTTACACCAAATGTCAGACACTCCTTTATTATTGGAATCATACATGTTAGATACAATTATTGAGTTAAACACGTTATATTAATTGATTATGATTCCAATGCTTAATGTTTCTGTAATGTTTATGTAATGGGTTTTAAATGAAGTAAAACATGTCAGGAGAAACAGCTAATAGGATAGGCTACCATGCATTGTATACTACATATTCTACAAAAGGTGCGTAATATTTATAAATAAAAGGCATTAATACCGTAATATAAATATTTTTTATTTATTTGCTAAAATAACATATTTCGACTAACCAACACTACTTTCCTACATAGGTAAATAACGAGCAAAATCATCGATACATAAATAATTGTTTTAAATACAAACAAAAGCATTAGAAAAGCAGGTTTTGTTAGTTTGCCAGCTCTATACATAGACTGTACCAATTACCATGATAATCTAGTACTATAAAATAATTGTGCGTTTTAATCCATTTTCTGCGATGGATTTTGATTATTATTACAAATAGTTTCTCTTGAAATTTTAGGAAAACCTGATTTTGTTTATATAGTGCTGAAACGGTGCAGATTGGAAATTATCAAATTTGAAAGAGAAAACACTTCAGTGCTTAAAATGTACAGTGCGTCTAATTAAAATCTAAACCATCTAGTGTCACTAGGCATTGAAAATAGTATGAGAATTCAACACAATATTTACCCCGAAATAAAATCTAAACCACTACGAGATCTACATATACTTGACAAACAATCCAATCATATATATGAAGAGAAGGAAACTTATTCCAAATAGCAATTCTATTACAAAAAATATAGAAGAAAATCTAGCTACATACAGAAAGATTTGTACTTAGATATAATTAATTAAGAAGTTGAACCCAAGATAGCACCTTCTGGCATCCTAATCTAGAAAGAACATATTTGAGGACTTATTAACTATCGTATTTGTTTGTCGCCACAACAAACACTCGACCGCAATTCTGCATAGCATCTTTGATTTTCAAGTATCACATTGAATGTAAAATAGTTACTTACATTCTATACATTAATTTCTATTTCCAGTGTTCAGTCAATATTGTTCTTCAACTGAAAAATTACTCTACTTCTTATTAGACAATTTCAAACTTACATAGACAAATGGTTTACGTAACTACAGAGAGGTAGTTAGTAACTTAATAACACTTGAAGATTTAAATGGATGTGGAACGTGGATTGTTTTGTGATCATAGAAGGCATACTTCTTAATTCAATCACTTACACAATAAAGAACAAGAACAACTATTGGATTCTCATTAACCTAATACGAGTAGCAAATTGAAAGTTCAATCTCAAGATTTTATGGTCCTTCAAGACTGTCTACCACAAGTTACCTACTGGTAGTTAAACCTTTAGTCAGTATACTATCGCTCTAAGTTACTTCTGGTCCTACCGTCAGGCTTTCTATTAGTTTACCTGCTGTTCCTGTAGCTTTTTGTCGAGACTGTCGATGTCAGGCTGCGCCAGGTCTGTCAATTTGGAGGTCAGGTTTGATGTAAACTTGTCAGATTTCTTTGATGCCTCTTCTTCGTCTGATGTAACCGTTACTTGAGTGTATGGCTGAAATGCATAAACAAATAGATTAGACTAGTTTACACAAATGCGTGCCCATCGCTAAACTTATTTACAAAATCCTTGCATTGAAACAGCAAAAGTGCACTTGGAACATTTCCTGTTTTGTATCTACACAAAATAAGCGAAATTATGTAAATATATATATATAATTTCGGTTATTGTTGTATGTATATACATCACACGTACCTCGCTATTCTGTCTGCTATGAGGATTCGAGGTTTCCGGCGACGACTGTTTATACCATGCTTCAGCTGACGGCCCTCTATCCACATCCACTCCCGAATCTCTACTGTCTCTCAGTTTCGCATTATCATGAGACAGTGTTCTCTTGTATAGAAGTTTCTCGATCTTCGTCTCCTCTTGGAGGAAGGAGGTGATGTCGGGGCGAGGCTCAGTGAGGTCGGCGTCGAGGTAGTCGTCCACTTGACCTTCGATGCCGAGGAAGCTGGTGCGTTTGTTCCGGATTTCCTTCTTTATCCTGCGGGCAGAGCTCGTGTGCTTGAAGTTACCCTGTAGATTAATAAATAATAAGATCAATCGTTATTGAAATTATCGAAACTCAACAATTTACCGCTAAAAAAGCCAACACTAAATAGACACTGTGACTGTCTAATAATATAACCAGCATATTTACAAACTTCTCCAATTTTCTTTCATTACCTTAAGATATGTGGATATAAGGAGTCATTCGGCGTATGTTTAAGAAATATTCATTCAGCCGTTTGCTATCAGCCGGTTTTACGAAACCAATGGCTGAAATCTAGTGTGGTATATTTTTGGAAGCAGCTTATGGAGCCCTTTTATTTAATACCCCACTCGATAGGCTTGTAAATAAAAAATGTTTTTATTCCATACAAAAAAAAATATGACATCATAGCTGGCTAATATACCAGGTGACAGTTGTCCACCTGAGTCTAAAAACTTACTAACATTCCTACTCGTCTTTCCTGAACAAAAAATTCTCCATCCGTCCGATTCTCCAAAAATCCGCGGACTTTACTACAGGACAATAGCCAGGTTCTGGACTACATAGACAGTAGTATTTAGTTAGTGAACTAGGTCAATGTTTTTTACTTACATTTCCGAGAAGTTCGTCATCTTCAGTTGGCGGTGGAGGTGGCTTCTCTTTAGGCGGCTCCAAGACATTTGTAGGCAAATCTAGTGGAAAAGCTGCTCCGTCGCCTGAGTTTTGGAAGAACATGTCCATATTCTCATACAGGGGGGTAACTGTCTTTTCTGTAAAGTCAAGTATGTCGTCTGTCTTAGCTGGTGTAATTTCGGGTTTTTTTGCTACATCATCCATAGTGTTGTTGTTGACGCAACTGTCTTCAGAGTCCAGCTCTTGGAAGGCCAGTTCCAATGCATCGATCACCTAAAACATTTATTTTATTACGAAAAATACGAAATATTACAATAGTAACAAAGTTTCTAACATGTAAAAGAAAATCACAAAAAGCAGGAACAAATCCATTAAACCCTTTTATTTATTTATTTAAACTTTATTGCACAAAATACACAAATTGTACAAAGGTGGGCTTAATTCCAAATGGCATTCTCTACCAGCCAACCATTGGGCTAAGCAGATATTTTATAAAAGGTGCAAAGAAAAGAAAGAAGAAATACTATTGTTTCAAAGAAATACTATTAACTATTACACCTTCTCTAAATCCAATTACCTTGAATTCCCATTAGAACAATAGGTATTTACAAAGTTACAAACGTAACAATCAAAAAACTTCAAAAAAAGCCCCATGCAAGAAAAATGAAAACTGTAGCATACCATACAGCACAAATGATGTTAATGAAGCGAAACACTACGTATGATATAGGCTTACCTTCCCATCACCCAAGCAGATGCAATTAAAGCTAAATAACCTATCAGCTCTCTCCGGCCGCTCTTATCAGACTAACGTGTGTACAAGTCATGATCACAAGATAACGACCTTGTTTGCTAATGATATCATTAAAGATAATGCTCTAGTGCCTTGTCATGATTTTCCTACTAATAAATCTGTATATTATATTAGTAAATACGAGGATAACGTACAAATAAAACCCATAAATAACAGTGTAACATATATTTTTGATAATGAATTTACAAATATCACGTTCAATAAGAAATAAACTAAACTGATACTAACGGGTCTACACTAAAGTGGTATATTTGTATATAAATAGGAATATATTATACATGATGACAAAATGGGTAAGTACTAAAATATAACCCTGTATGCAGAGTAAATCTAAATCTACATTTGATGGTCAATGATGGTCTGAACTGGTCTGCTGCGAGGAATTAATGATGTTTGGATTTATGACATGAGGTTAGGTATCAGTTTTTGGACATATTCATATTATGTTATTAAATCTAGTATTACCATTCTATAGTTAAAATTGTGAAGTGATTGTGGTTTATTAATTTTATTATAATAATAATATTAATGATAATAGAATAATATGTAGATATATTAATTACTGTTAATAGAATGTGGACAGGTTGTGCGCGAGATCAAGAGATCATATTTACTCAAAATAAGTCCACTTCCAAAACTTCTCATCTGTCTTGCGTCTGCAGCAATTTATGAGAAAATGAATGGACTTCTATGAACTAGGCCTTATTTAGGCATTGTTTTTGGCACTACAATCGCTTGAATTCGATACGGTTTTTGTAACTACTTTATTGTTAATGAACAAAATAGTCTTTCGTCGGTTTGGTTCGATGTTGCGTTTGGTCCGTTTCTGCCAGAATGGGTTAAAATCTTGCGAGCTACTTACCGTGGCATCTAATGGGTTAGCTGTAACATCACGAGTGGATTTCATGTTATTGTCAATAAACGTGTGACTACTTGAGTTATTATATGGATCATGATTGATAACGTCTTTAACTGAGCATTCGGATATACACGTTGCATCAGCGAAATTGTTTGTAAGCGGATGGTTATCGGTTAATGTTTTTAGCGTTTTAATGGAATTCTTTGGCGAAATATTAGTAGTAGTGGTGATATTAGAGACAGTTACCATTGGCATGCTCTTGCGGTTAGTAGAGTCGTTAGTAGTGCTAGTTTCTTTGGGGTTAGTATTGATCCCAGCACCAGTGTTTTTGTTGTTACAGATTTCGTTCAAGTTAAGGTGAATAGTCATCTTGCCCTCGAACACTACCGTGTCACCCTCCGAGCCCGTGGAGACAGGCTCATTCAGACTTACACTAGTGTCCTGTATATCCAAACTCTTAAGCGTGTCTTCATCTTCTTTATCCATTAGTATTTCTGTCACTTCTTCAGTGACACTAAGTTCTTCAGGTTGTGATACCGCTTGGAGATAGTTACTCGCGCTATCCGAATCGGCCTTACTTACATCCTGTGTTTCAAGCTCTTCAATCACAATGTCTTCTGGTATCATTTGTATTGTTTCAGTCGTTCTGTCCATAGGCTCTTCAATTTTAACTGGCTCCAATGCTATCGTGCCATCTTCATTAGAATACTCGTATTCTGATATTTCAATCATTGGCTCTCCGATTGGAGAAGCAACTTGTGTAAGATCGGCAATATCATCAGCTGGAGCACAGGAGCCTCGAGCAGTATGGATTCCACTATCTTCTGTTTCAATATCACTTTGGGCAGTGTTGTTCTGCATATCAGCGCAATCAAAGTCTTCTAAACTTTGAACTCTGTCAAAAGAGCTGGGTGATGTGTGACCGTTAATATCTAGGCTGTCAAGAGAACGACAGAAGCTCTGCATTTGATTTTCTATACCCGTCAAGCTGGTTTTTAAAGAGGTCTGCATTAGATTGTCGTTTATATCATCTTCTTTGGCTACTGGTTTTTCAATAACCATAATTTGTTCCTCGATTGATATTTTAGGAATTTCCTTGTTTTTCGCAGCGTCCAAACAGGAGAGCCGCTCTTTAAGACTCATTGAGACTTCTTTCACCTCAGTCTTCATAATCTTTTCTTCTTCTGATGTCTGAGACTTGAGACTCGACAGACGCTCTTTCAAAGACTTTGCGTTACTAAGATCCCCATTTGAAAGTCTTTTGACTAATTTATCAGGCTCTGTGGTCGCAGATTTAACTTTTTCGAGGTTGGAGAGTCGTTCTTTTAGTGGTTTCACTTCTGTAGGTAACTTGTTCAGGTCACTCGTAGACTTTTGTATATTTGTTTCTTCCGTGAACCTCTCTAAACTGGAAAGTCTTTCTTTTATAGACTTTTTATTTGCAATATCAGGTAATTTTGGCTTAATTTGTGACTCTTGTGAATTTTCTCTTTCGAACTGTTCTCTTCGTTTATGTATATCTACCTTAGGTAGGTCTCTCTTCTGGTTATTATTTCGTTCGTCAGCTCTTTCCTTTTGGAATGAGGAAACTTTTTCTTCTATTTTGTTGCTGACTGTCGTTCTGATTCTGTTCAGGTCGCCATTGATTTTGTCTGGGGACTTTTCTTTGGAGTTATTGACAACAGTTTTGACGATAGTGCTGTTGGTCTGTGAGATGATTCGGGACTTGTAGCCCTCAATAGCTCCCTCGTAGGTGTACTCCTCTGGTTCGGGTGAGCTGATCGTCATGGTCGTACATGTGTCGTATTCGTTGGCACTAGAGCCCAGCTTGCGGTTATCGCAATTCGATAAGTTGTCAACATCTGAATGGTTCTTGTCCAGGTCCATCCCATCGCTCTGGAAGTTCGATAACATAAAAATACGATCACAATAGAGATTCTTGTAGATTGACATGTAATTTATATTGTAATCTTATATTGTGTATAAATGAATCTAAATCTCAATAAAAATACGAATCATTCAAATGTAGTATAATGGGTAAATCATAATCTATAAGTATACAAAAAACAGTTTTACAATTTACGAATTGTTTCTATTTTAAGTAGTTGCTTCATTTCAATGGTTGTAAGTATTGATTACGCAGGAAGATTTTGAGTGACTATAATATTGAAAGCCAAAGTGAAGTCAAATAATACTTACAGCCAAGCTGTGTGTATCGCAGTCCTCGCTCAGGCTGCTCTTGGTGCTGGAGGTACCGATGCCGAGGTCACTGAGGTCGTGTCCGTCGTCCTCCGCATACAGCGGAAGGGGTACCCGTCGTCTGCCCGCTCTGGAGACAACGAAAACGAAACATTAGTATAAAAGTTTAGAAACTAAATAAAGGGTATGTTTGACAGAGGGTTTAAGTTTATGACTATTTCAGTTATTTAAGGATAGTGGATAAGATGAATTCACAGATCTTTATTCTACGTACGTCTAAGACGAATTATATAAAACAGAGATCATGAAATAGTTTTATATCGGAAATGGGCTTTGGTATTTATTTGGTACGCTAGTAATTTCTGACTTGCAAAAATGCCATTGCGTCCTCCTTGCAGAATAAAATTCATTAATTTAATTTTAACGACCAATGTAATTTTATAGCTCGTTTTTCTTGGAAGTTATTCAAATAATATTTCAAAATCAGATAACTTGGCTGGGATGTCACAAAAACTGAATGACTCGGTCTATTATTCTAGAAGTCAAGTTAAAATACCACCGACTACTTTTAGTAATAGACTAGTCATGCGAGTACGTATGTTTGCTGTTAGTCAGCCGGAACAGCGGATTCCTAGACGTTGAGTCAATTTGTAAAAACAGACAAGCTCTGAATTTGCTTTACGTAATGATTGTTTATTTTCAAGTTTAAGACGATGCAGAAAGATAGGGTTTTATCAAAATTGCATCAAATTGACAGTACTATGTTACACTTTAAGTCATCATGTCTTCGATGGCAGTAGACTAAAAACTGATAAAACATCGTAAATAACAAGACTAATATCGAATCGGAGCATGTACAATTTAGCGAGTTTTGACACTTGTTTTGGACAAGCTACGTAACTACTAGAAAGATTATGTTATGTAGTACGTCGTTTTTGCGATGCAACATTCCACTTTGAACAGGGCTTTATTGAGCCCTATTAATCGAAGCAAATCAAACCTAATAGACATCGACATTGACTGTCAACCTTTCAAGGTGAATGCCAAATTAGAATATTAACACCTGCCAGATAAACCGGCGGATCACGAAAGTGAAAACTTGACACGTGCTTACTTTCGCTGTCACACTTTCGGAAATTTACATAGAAACTGACGGGTTCTAACACGAGATGCAATGGGCGTAATTAAATTACGTAATTATATGTATATATAATAGTAAATAAATAGACCCAGATATGAATACGAGTAGACGAATTTTGATGATTAATCTCTAGTAAATTTTGATGATGGCGATGATGACTACGACATGTGATGTGATATGATATTTTATGAACCTGAATGACTAAAGGCAATAAGACCCCTAAACAAAATTTTGTATCTCTTTATCAAACTAAGGCTTTATTTGCTCTGCTAAAATGGAAACCCGCTAAACCGAAGACTGATTCCAACATATTTTAAAGTCACGTTATGATTGGTCTGGCCTTACTTTTACCGTAGGTATTCAATTTGGCTACGCCTAGTGTCAAGACGTCAGGGGTCAATCTATTACCCGACCCCTAACGCATGCGTACCACGCCAAGCGACATGCGATTTCTTTTTAGAGTTCTTTGCAACATAAGCAACTACTTATGTAAGATCTCTTAGTGCGAACGGAACGGTTAAACTGTTATCAATTTGTCACCAATAGGTCGGTTACATACATTGCTCTGTTGCAGGGTAAAAAAGGAACCAAAATACCTACGGCAAGCAGTTTGACTAATATGTGTAAGTTATATGACTTATATATACTACTTACATATGTAGCTCTAATCTAAATTAATTATAGTTCTATCTCTATGCTGCATTTAAATTCGATTGCAGTGCATTGGTTGAAATTTTAGTAAATGAGACATTAGCCCAAAAGTTGTCCAACGGCACACAATAATTAATACTTAGAAGGTTTTCTGTCTAACAAAACCGATGTATGATAACTAATCATGACATCTCGCTCGCACGCTCTATCCGCATAGTACGTGCTCTTCGTTCCTAGTAGGGTATCTGGACACCACGGAGTTGTGCCAGAGCAGAGTTTAGCCGAAGCGGAAAGAGGAACAGGCCTGCCATCGGTGCATTACTAAGCAATTCTTTACACGGAGGTCAGTCAGCAAAGGAAGTTTAGTGGTTTGCTTATGAACCTTAATTTAGGTGTATGAAAGAATCCAAAAGCAAAATCACTTTTCATCACGTATTACGAAATCCACTTATTCCAGCTCGTGCGCACACGCATCCATACGCCGCAGTAATAATACAATTTAAATAACAAAATGCGCTTATTCCGTAAGCTTGATCGCAATGTTTCAATTTAAATTACCTATGTTCAGTTTAGACTCACACTATTAATCATACTATTCAGCTGACGTATTAATTGTCACGCGTGACATTTTTCGAAGCCTTGAGCAGTTCTTCAGGATGGGTGTGGTCGCAAGCGCATCTAATTAATTAGTATAATCGCAATGTTTAACAGCATAAGATATTGTTTTCGCGTATCACGTTACTGAATAAATCGGCATAGATGTGTTACTTTTATGTTAAGGCGCCTATACCCGCGAACGACCTTGCGCGGTGGGGCGTGGCTTAGCCTTTCCCGCCGCACTACCCGCGCCCCCCCGCTGTAACAGGTTTTTGCAGATTTTTTGTATGTGTGTATGTATTTTTTATATTATTATTTTCTAAATACGTAGGAATGTTTGAAGTAATTAAATATATAAAATAGTTAAGTAGGTATATTGTCTCAGAACCGAACTCTTATATTTTAGCGTCGCGCGCAAAGCGACACAGCCTCCCCGTCCGAGAGCCGGTGGCAGACTGCCGCCCGTCGCCCGCGCACGTATCCGCCCCAACTTTTATGACGGTGTGGTAGTTATTCCAGGTTTTTGACAAAAGTAATGATTATTTTACAATATCCGTCACACAGATTATGAAAAACTGAATTAAGTTTTATTTTCTGAATATCCCGTGTAAAAAACATGTCTAGATAGTGAGCAGTAGCGATTTAAAAGGTTGAAAAATGCCTTATTTGATATTTCTTTTTTGTTAGGACAATCTAGGCGTGTTGCAATTTCCATCACAGAGATTGAAGAGGACATATCAATTCTTCAAGTATAACTTTTCGAGACCTATATTTCGGGCCAGTTTTGAGTTTTAGGCCTTTGAACTCGACCAAAATGTGGTATTTCACTCTATTACGCGCCTTAAGCGCGTACCTTGCCTGCCAAATAAGATACTGCCAAGGACCATATACAATAGGACTGACAATCTCATACAAAAAAACGTAACTCTGAAATAGCTCAAAATTCGGTCTTAAAACTAGATGGCGCTGCTTCGTAAGCTGGAAGTCGCAAAAATGTCATTTTCACCAATGTTTTCTCCTGTTTTTTTTGTTTTTTAAGAACAAACGTCTAAGTGCTTTATTTTAATACCATTATATACCTTCTATACACAATTTTTAAGGATTATATTTTTTACTCATCAACAACGTGAAACAGATCGTATTTAACAGATGGCACTACCTCTGGAATCATTGATTGCTCGCGGGTTCGCCAATTTTTGCTACATAAAATAACTAGATGGCGCTGGTGAACTGGTAAAATGTGTATAAAATTAAATTACGCGTACAGTCAAGGGCATAAATATATACACGTTCCCAAAGCGACAAAAATATCGTTACTATCCGTTAGCCAAAAATATCCATACAACAATTTCGATCAGATATATTTGAACATTAATCGAGTCATTAAATTGTGTACGCTAATACGTTCATAAATATACGTACAATGACAGACAAATA
Organism: Epiblema foenella; assembly: GCA_963556455.1. Lineage (NCBI taxonomy): Eukaryota > Metazoa > Arthropoda > Insecta > Lepidoptera > Tortricidae > Epiblema > Epiblema foenella. The sequence goes on along the minus strand of OY747096.1, from coordinate 25,216,594 downwards.
TATGTAGACAAACACGCAGACAAAAGCATCTATGCACTTGTTTTTCATATTCAATAGATATTTTTGACTCCTACTTTGTTCGCAGAAGCAGGAGTCAAAAATATCTACACAATTTTTTTCCAACCTCATATAGACAGCAAATAGAAACAAATATCTAAACAAACTTTTTTCTTAAATACCTAGGCAAATTACATACACAATTATATCTGCCTAAGAAGAGAGCAAAAATATGTAAACATGCAATGCTCATAAATATCCGCACTGTAAACAAACCAATAGGTATTCTAATTACAAAATTTGACGCTCATCGAGAAGAGATCGGAAATGTCATGCGATACATTCGTCCCTTTCATTTTGGGCCTTCATTTGTTTATGGAAATCGCCTTTGATTTAACACATTTATTATATTCACATTTTGCCTCTTACCAACTATAGAGTAAGTTACAGATAGTTCAATGTAGCTACCAAGGTTTTTTTTCGTTCAATAAATTAATAGGTGATGCGGGATATCGGTATCGCTTACCGTAGTTCATTTTGAAAGTAACTACGGACCCGTGCCTTTACACGTATGCAGGTAAATGTTAAGTAGTTAAAAGAAACGCAACTCCATTTTGTATTTAAGTATATATTTATCTATATACTCGTATAAGTGTCAGAGAGAGAAAATAAAAGCTTGCTTAGTTTGTTCGGGACTAGGCGGGGTCGATTTGTATATGATCATACCCACATTATTTATTACATATTATATATTTATTTATTATAAACTAAGCTAGGTGTTTCACTACGCATATGTTACAAACAATATAATGGATCTTAGATTTTTTAGAATTATCTTCGTGAATCGAGTCTCAGAAAATTACGCTTTATTAATTTGACTACTCTGTATTAAGCTGTGATTCGAGGACTGTAGAACATTTTTGACAATTAGGTGTTGTTTAGATATGTGGTCAGTATTTACTACTTGCATCTCTTAATACCTAAATAGGTTTAATGCGGAAGATAGGTTTATAAATTACAAGGGGAATATTTATATATGTACATCAAAAAATAGGCAGTGGCCGGCGATCGACGGCGCCACGCCCCTCCCGCGCCCGCGCTAGTCCACACGTGTTCGGCGCCGAATGAATTTCAAACACTATTATGAGTGAAAACGTTTGCTTAACCGAATACTAAGATCCAATGGCGAGTTAGTGGTAGACGTTTCAATTTTCATTTCAACTCGCGCAGAATTTAAACTTTCAATTAATCTTTTTAAACTAAAGTATAATTGCGGACATTATTTGGGTTCTTAAGATAAATTATAAATAACAAGGTAAACAAACTGTGAAATATATTGTTATGGATACGTCTTAATAATAGCGGGAGCTTGAATAGGAGGGCAGAGAATTTTAATACTTAGATACTAAGCAGTAGCGTTTAGAATCGAGCGCAGTTAGCAGCGTCATCGCGTCTCGATGCAATAGTGACGTAAGACCTCGCGGGAGTGGAGCATATGACTAATTCGTACGTGTTATGTATGTCTCGATAGCCTCGTGGCATTGACAGCGGCTTATGATGCGAGAGGCGGGAGTTCGTATCCCGAATACGGAACTTACTTTTTCTGTTTTTAATGAATTTTGTTTGTAATTTAAAGTAACGACATAGTTTCGCCTAGTCATTCCAGCTCATGTCTTTACGGCAATTGTACCTGCAGTGGTGGAAACAATAATGTGAATATACCCGATATAGAAATTGTGATAACAGTGGTTGCTCGCCAATGAGTTAAGGATTTAAAGCAACCAAATTAAAGAAATTACGGACATTTGTTTTGCATACTTAAACTTGTGAGTGTCATAACCAACGAAGGGGTAAGTCTTAGTTCTTAAAGAATAGTGATCAATCAATGTATAGGCATAAGCCGGCAACAGTAACTAAGTTCAGTTCACCCCTTTGTTTTAGCATTTGGACATGCCCTTCTAGGTCCAGTAGTGGGCTTGATTTTATTAATATCGCGCTAGCCGGCGCAAGGGATAAGCAGGGATCCCGGACTTCATGTTCAAACCCCTCTTGGCGCTCAACACCTAGAAATAAGCTTTAGTTAAGAATCTTAGTTTAGTGTTACACATCACCTTTCCCTGTAAGTAATATACCTAGGTTCACTATTACCGTTGTTTTCATTCGCTACCCTGCTCAGCACATAACAATATTTCATTTGTAAGTAATTATGTAAGTGCAAATAAATAGTGAAGTGCGCCAGAACGGAACGTACCTAGTACTAGTAATGAAACATCGCACCTAACGCCATCTTTTCGCTTTTTACTGTATCATTTGAAATGTCGTAACGTTCGATGGCTGTGAATTCACTTTTGCGCATTCATGGAAATTATAAAATTTACGACTTTTGAATGAATCGGTACTCCTAGCGGCATCTAGCTACGTAGAGAGATACTAACTTTCGGAGCACGGTGCGTAGTATGAAGATTGTCAGTCCTATTGTATATGGTCCTTGATACTGCTGTGGCGAAAAAACAACCTAAACTAATGATATATCACATACGTACAAATGTAACGAAATTATTCAGCTTCGTCGAACTTGGCTACTCAAACGAATAAACATTGAATAACACGTTTTTTTCTTAGGTAGACGGAGTTTTTACCCTTTCGGTATTTACAGCAATATCCGAATTAGGACTCATGTACCTATAGATTATAGCATAATCTATACATTTATATTATAGCACATTGCAGACCCACGCACGCTCGTGCATTCAACATCACGAAATAAATAATCTGCTGAACTTTATTACAGAGAAACACAAATGGTTTTAGAGATTTTTCGAGATTTCATATGTAAAGAGATACTTATGTACTTACTGTCGTATTCCATAGTTACTTACTACTTTAAAAACTAGTTAGGTTGTTGAAGTCAAAACGGCAATGTTAAATTAACTTTTCAGCGTAAATCTATCTGTATATCTATTGATTAGTTCGAGTGAATTTTCTTAGAAAAACACACACATTAACTGCGAATTACAAAGCTATTTAGGAAAAACAAGTTCCTTTCGAAAAACGTAATTTTTACGCTTTGTTAAAAACGCAGTGCAACCACGAATGTAATAGTAATCGGAAAAAACATACGTGGCCGGGCAAGCACGAGGCGAAGGTAAATCGTGGATTTTTGCACGAATGCCCAATCGTGCGCATTCTTTACGTTTACTACATGGTTGTGTGAGTTACAAGCGAGAGCGATTAGAGGAGATTGTTTAGATACAAGGAAAACTGGAAGACCACATTTCATATGATAACTGACGTCAAATTCGAATGTGGCCATGCTTTTGATTTTTTATTCTTGTCATTACCTATCCTCTTCCTTTCCCCGTTGTTTTTTTATTCTTATCTACATGCTTCATACACCTTACTTACATACATACATGTGGAAATAGGTAGGTATTAATATGGTGTCGATATAGGTATAAATAATTATACCGTTGGCATTCCAAAATATAATATGTACAATACTACAAATTATGAAGTAATAAATCACAGCGTCGCCGCTGCTTTTGACTTATCGTTACTGAACTAATGGGAAACATGAGTCTTATTGTCTCTAGCCACACCACAGTCTCATAATCTCGTGATTATGTCGCAATTTGTACCACGTGGGAACAAAATGTACGAATCGTATGGAGGTAATGCTTATGCGCAATTAGGAAGGGAAGGTAATGGACTCATAAAAGATAATATCATTATGATGTTGGTTTTCTTAGGATAAACACCCTCGCAGTGCATTTCTACTTTATTATTAATGTAAGTTTCTAAAAACAGCAACCTGGCACTATGTCTTATGGTTGTACTCATACACCTACAACGCTGAAAACAAGGGGTGCCTCTCACGAGATATAACAACAAAATATATAATTTCACATTAATAACGTTCAAAAGATATAATGACGATGATTCACAAAATCAATACTTTTATAAGGAATAACGGTCAATTTATTTCATATTGATATTAAATGTTTTTTTAACACTCAAAATTGACTAATTTTGAATTCGTATAATATTATATAACGTATAACGCTCATAATAGATAATATCTTTTAGTATAACTTGTCAAGGCGCACGTCACGCAATAATTATGAGCAACAACCAAGTTGCTTATAAGTATTTTGTCATCCTGCGCATAATACGAGTACCTTCGTTGTCATAATTGTAGTATGTAATATTTTTTAAAAACAAACTTGGCTACCTGGCGAGCGAGCGAAACCTTCCGGAGCAAAACCGACTCTAATGTTGTTAGGTTCAAACGAGTAACTTTTTGTGTTAAGTTTTTTTATGCGCCTTATAAAAATATTATATTTGTTTGCATGCATACATGATTGCTTGCTTCTTGCATGCATGCGTGCTAGCCGTAATACTTTTTGATGTTAGATTAATTGAATAATATATGTTTCAAATTTTAGGTGGTATGAATATTATACGCTTTAATCGTTATATCAATTGGTATTATATTTAAATATAACGTTATAATTATTCGAAAATAGACATTTTGAAATTATATTTTTCGTTCATTATGTGCAGTTAACGTTATACTCAACAAGTTTATACAAAGTAAGAGTATATATTATGACTGTTATATAAGTTCTTATATCTGGTATTACTTACCAGAAAACAAGCACTGTTATTTCCTTGAGTCAACTCGAATTGCAAGAGACACAAAACCCTTTACTCTGTCTACTGGGGCTCAAAGCAGGACTGGTAATCAACAGCGTAACAATAGACGCATGTAACTAGAATTTACTCCCTTTTTCAACCATAAGGCTAGAGCGCGAGAAATAATAAGCAGTGTAGGAGGAATAGGAATCCTATAGATCAATAACTCACTCGTCTCTCGGCATTTTTATGGTAAGTAAAATACACAGAAATGATCCAATATCTAGCCGATTAGAATCAGCAAGCAAAACTACCGCGTACATGAAGCAAGCAAAACAACTAGAAACGTTCGCAAAACAAACAATTGTCATTCCTAACTACCATTGATTACTTCAGAGCAGCGCAGGCGCTTTTTGCGACCAAACGTCTGTCAAATGCATTCCGACTTTACAATTTATGGTGTCTGTTTCTATACAAGATTACATTTGCCCATCATCTATGACCACCTTATTCAGTGGCCATAAGGGATATTACAGCATGCGCCATTGGACAATGGTTAGGTAAAAAGTGATTACTTTCGTGTTGCGATGATACAATGACGTACAAAACACGGAATATTTAACAGTATCGAGATTCGCTGATAAGCTACAAAACTTAGTCAATAGTTGCTGCTCGTTTTCACTTACTTATCTACGGATAGTAAATATGTCGAAAAACTCCATACTTGACAGAATAAGGTATCTAATAAAGTACTGTTGGATTCTTATTATTTGTTCCGGCAATCAAAATGATTCTTCGCGTAGGTAGGATCTTAACAGTATGGTAGCCCACCATCAATTTATTTCATCAATATTAGGAGACCATTATTCATTTTATTCTAGAACCTTTGAGTCCATACATAATCTAACTATCAGGCCCATAAAAGAGATGGGCGCAGCTATCCGGTGGACTGCAGGACAATAACATGCGTATGTTGCGAATTGCTTTTATATTCATGTTACAATAAACATTCTCGTACAATAAAATCCAAATTACAATTTAAAATATAATGATATGTATAAACGTACATTTTTAGTCAATAACATTATTTTCTACAAGGAGTGCTCGTGTGAAAAATTTACATATAATTAATAACTATTCAAATTTCCAAAGCTTAGGCACTTACGCGTGACTCGTAAAGATTAAATTACCTACTCGTACCTAGTCTTGAGCTTCAGCTAAGCGCATAAAACTCCAGTTTGCATAGAAATGCATTTTACTACACAAAAACTTATTGGACCCACGAGTGAGTTCTAAGATGCCACTGGTACCAGTTGGCAGTGAGGCGGCTTTCTCGCTAGCTCTAATTGGCGATGGACCGGCCGGGCAGGAAGCCCTGGGAAGACACCAGGGTTTTTTGCTGCGCAAGCGCATATGAAGCAAAGCCGAGGACGTGCGACATGCATCTGTCTAACGTTTATTATAAATGATTCAGATCTGATCTGAATTGACCCGGTGAGTGATACCTATAGGTGATGAATATATATGTATGCTCGAAAAAAACTATGAATATAATAAAATATAAAAATATATTATTATAAAATTTTATGAACTATGTATTTGCGCAGCACGCGTCATCAAAAAATGGAGTAACTAATCGACGTATTTTATCAAAATAATTTATGAACCATAGAGTAATGTAGTATATCCCGAAAAACCGCATATAGTTATATTGTCACGAGGACAAAGCGCAAAGATATATGAATCGATTTTAACACGTTCCCTGTCCGGGTGCCCCCAATGTGGGGCCAAGCACATTTTTCTCAGGAGTCCATGCTCCCACTATAGGGTCACGTTTCCATACTGGATGCACAGTTCAACTGTCAGTTGGGTTTGTGACCTTGTCAGATCGTTTTGTATGGGGACAGTGAACCTGTTAATAAGTACTCATAGAATTGTTATTTCTTCTATTAGATAATCTACCTGGTAGCAATATGGTATGCATACTCGTACTTAATTAAACTCAAAGTCACTTACATATATACATTGCAGTAGTCTTGCATACACACCAGATACTAGTAGTTTTCGATTCACACGTAAAATATATATACATATAGTTCGTATATTAACGTCTAACAATGTAAGCGTGAAATTCTTTCTACGCACTCGTTGCTCAGTAGGTAATTATTAACCAGATAAGGAACACACTATGTAAGGGTAAATTAGGAATATGGTATGGCCGGTGATTAGTACGACTAATTACATGAAAAACGTAACTGAAATAGGAAGTTGTAGAACAGGAGTCTAAGTAATGAGGATCTTGGCCAATTGATCCTTACTGGTTTAGAATTAGAAAAGTTTTTAGATTGAAGTAGTTATAGCAATTAAGCAAAATATTATTATGTTTTACAGTAGGTTGACACTAGGCAACACTTGATTGATACTTTCAATCTTATTTCAAGAGGTGTTAACTATTGGTTATTTAGGTGTCAAGCGTTGGGACGTTTACCTTTTTTGTAAGTAGACGGTAAATCGCTACTTGTTACATTGTTGCACTCAGTACTTTACCTATTACCAAAATCATACCTTTAACCGTCTCAAGTTAGCTATCTGAGTATAGGTAAAACCAATTTCCTGAACGCTTCTCTTGTGTGTTTCCATTCAATCTAACGTAATCATTATTGGCGAAGGTTTTACTCCAAAATTTGAATCTAAAAGCAATGTATTTCTGAATGTCTTTTAAACTAGTACGGCACTTTGACTGGCATGCCTAGGAATTCGCCTTCCTTGAATGCCATTTACAGCTTTTATCTTAAACTAGTAAATACTTAGTCCGGCGAATGTTGTCTGATAAAAATGTAAAACACTGTAGAAAGTAGAAATCTTAATTAACTTGCAGATAGTTGTATCGCAGACTTCCCCAACGAACGTATCTACGATAGCGCGATAGGACGAAATGGAGTCTCTCTTGCCCCCCTGTACATTGGGTTTTTCTTGGCTTTACCGTCCATACCTTTTACAAAAGCTGGTGCAGGCTGTTTGTCATCGTCTATTCTACAGTTACGGTATCATCGATAAAATGTAAGCTAGATATTTGTTCTGGAATTTTTTTTTAAATTCTTACAGGGACCTAATTCCGGAATGCGGTTTCGATATGTTGAAATTTTATGAAAATAAATAGTATCTTCGCTCACTTTCGTAAGATTGTCGTAGCCCAAGAATTATTAACTACGTGAATCTGCCAGTCCTGAGAGACCTACATATATGAATGAATGTGAAATCCGACTGAGGCAACATTGCAGTGTCTTAAAGCCAAACCAGATGGTTTCGCTCCAATGCGTTGTTTAGCTCCACATATGAGGTATAATGTAATAGGGCTGAACGAAGAGGTATTTAATTGCTACTTATTTTTTAAAAATGTATTTGTAACAATATTCATTCATTATTTAAGAGGCTCTTATCTGTGGAGTCCGCCACTCTTCGCTAATGACTGCCACGTCTTACGAGCTTTATTAAAAATAGGTACACAAATATTAGAGTACAATCTTACACAAATCAGAGCCAAGGAAAAGTCAATAAGGCTTGTGTTATGGGCACTGGACGACTATAGACAGTTCTAGATAGGTGATTTCTTTTATTATATTTTGTGTAGATTTCTACACGAAATATAAGTAAAGTTGTTTACGAGTGTCCGAAATAAACTTAGGTCCAACTTAACTTTAGGGCTTATCGCGTTTATTGGAGTTAAATGGAAATGGATTAAATATTAATTGAATTGGTAACCCTACCAATTAGTCTCTTTCAAGACAGGTTGTAACGCGACACTGCGCATACGGCTCTCGTTTCTGTGTTGAGTTGAGCTTGACAGCCTTTTACCTGAGATCTGGTTTATTTCATTATTGTTCCAATTAGGATCTTCTTCGAACAGTTTAAAACAAGATAAAGGCTCAAACCCACAGAGACTTGTAAACACAAACAAAGAAACCTAATAAGTACACTCGAAGACATAAAAAACGTGACATCAATTGCCCAATAACAAGTCGTGATTTTTCATAAAACAAAAGTCAAGCGCGAGCCGATGTTATGAAATAACACCCACACATTACATGTTCACATTATAATAATGTATAAAGAAGATCATTCGTCAAAACCCACGCTGCAGGTAGTATAAAAAGCTATCTTTTTTTATTGAGCGGTCGATAAGAATTGTCATTAAACGACATACCGACCGCACGTTTGTCGAGATATGGAAATGGCATGGACCACGTTGGTAAAAAGTCTAATAATTAAAAGTTTTCTTCAGGTACTCGTATATAATATATGTTCATCAATTTTGAAACGCTTATCATAAAACATTCATTTCTTCAAGTCCAGGACATCCTTGTTTCTGGCAGCAATAAGAAACGAAGTTTCCCAAATGATCACTGAATTGATTGAAGATTGAGTGCGTCACTTTACAAATGCATTATCTATGTATAGAGCAGATGATTTATTAACCGACTTCAAAAAAAGGAGCAGGTTCTCAATTTGCCTGTATGTTTTTTTTTGTGTTTGTTACGCGATTACTCCGCCATTTATGAACAGATTTGGAAAATCATTTCTTTGTTTGAAAGCATATGTTTTCAGATTGTTCCCGTTGTTATCACAGTTCACTTCTGATGCTGGGAACCATGGGGAATTGAGGGATCTCCTCAAAAATTCAAGGGAAACATTACGATTTTAGTATTTTCGATGACAAATCGAGCATTTGCATACCAAATACTACTTATTTGGTGTACAGGAATTGATGAAGAAGACAACGGATGGTCATCCAAAACTCCTAGTGTTTCATGGTTAGCACTAAGATATTTCGATTAAGATCTGATGTAATGTTACTATTAACCTGATCTGGTAATTGAAGCCGGAAGGTAGACAACGGAACTCCGTAATAAAATGGTGTAGCTTAACCGTGTTTTAGCTTATTTATATATTATACATGCACTCTGGCTCACTAAAAAGTGTGACTGAAATAAAAAAAATGATACAAATTAAAAACCGACTACAAAAAATGGGTGTTCTGTGTTTTTTGCTCTCGGAGTGACTTGGCGAAGTATTAAATTGTAGTCGGTTTTTTTTTAAGTGAAAGAGATTATTATTAATATTTAAAGTCTGCATAATTATACAAACAAGAAGTGTTTTTAGTATGTTTATCAAAAATATGGACCCGTTGGAATGAATGAATCTCCTGGATGAATGTACCTGAAATGCAACAGCACTATCGGTCTTTCTTTCCATACTAGTTTATTCTAAATTTATATATATTTTCTTTCTGCCCCCATACTGGGCAACTAGTAGCTTAAGAGGCCTTATAAGTTTTAAAATGTTTTGATTTCAAATTATGACAAAATTATTGATGATACCAATAAAGTTATTAAAGGCTACGATAACTTTATCAAAGTTTTAGATAGTAACATAGCCATTTTTTGGTTTTATTGTGTGTAGTAGAATTTAAGCGGAAAAAACAAGGTTTTAGCTTGAAAACGGTCGCTTTGGAGTGATGTTTGAATCGATATTTCTTAAAGAAAAATCCAAAAAATATATTTTAAGGTTATGACATAAGGTCGCAATAGTCCTGTTCTAGATAGTAACATTGAGAAAATGTCAAGATACGTGTCAATTCAAATAGAAAATGGCGTAAATAGATGAGCATTTTTTAACTGGTAAGGACCCTTAATTCCATATTAAAATCTGTGATTAGTCCACATAGCCTAAGTACCACACAAAAAGTAATGAACAGAAGGAAAAAAATGCAAAAAAAGGCGGTCACAATACCGTTACCGATGATACGATACCGAGAGATAGCTGGATAGGTATTGTCGAATAGTAGCTTCCATTAATTTCAAAATGTTTAATTTCGTGAACAACAATATAATGTCTTGACATATTTAATAAATTATCAATAAAAATGTAAAAATAGGCCTGACATGATCGAAGTAACTCATGACATATTGATTTTAAATTTTATAATTACTGAAATTAATTTTATACTTACTGACATAGATTAAATTGATGTATTTAAACTATTGCGTGCTTCTATGAGTAGATTATGCGCGCATAACAAAAACTGTACCTAACATCTTCACCATTTTTGATTTTGATTTTTTGATGTTTATTACGAGTACAGCATATAACTGTTTACCGCGGGCCGTAAAACAAAGTGTTACTACGCAAGCCGTCAGTCCATCAATCAATCATTATCACCTACGCAATACGTTTACGGGCACTGCACACTGATGAAGGTCGAAATATGCAGGTAAAGTCATGTATCATGTAGAGAACTTTTGACAAGGTTCTATGCTAGTCTGTTTGTATTGTAAACTACTTCAACTTGTGACTACAAATTCCTCTCTTCACTATTTAATTTAAGACCAAGATTCACAATATTAATTGTATGTTTAAGTCCTTTTCAAAAATACACTAGCATCAGATCAAAGAGAATCCGCTAAGCAAATTACTTTGTTTTAATTTTTACTACTATTCAATCGGTTAAATTGCAACATAAAAAGTTTAAGAGTGAATAAATAGCTCTATTTATGTAAATAACAAAATGAATTTATAGCGACTTAATTATTTTATCTACGGACTTAAGCCAAAGTAAGCATTCTTCGGTTCAGAACACACATTTAAAGTCTATAGTTACTTAAATCAATTCTAATAGGAAAATATCTTCCACGTATTTTGAAGCAATTTTAGTAGCGGTAATTGTGTGAAAATAGGTGCCAGTTCAAGATACTTATGCAATCATTTTATTAGTTTTAATAATTACAACTGGTATGGTATAGTTTTCACTTTTTTTATATTTCAACGAGTTTTAGTTAAATTATTTTTATGTATCTGTGTTGTCAAGGATATTGAAACATAAACCTACAGTGCTGTCATTGTGACCAAATAAAAAAGTGTTCCATGTTTCATTTCCCTTCACTGTACGATACATACACGTTCAAATGTGTATGAAACTATCTACTATTCAAAGCAATAACTTACAACGACAAAAACTTCAAATATAATTCCAAGCCCGATAGTAAATCATAAGCGAGTTGAGTTCTACGAAAGCCTAAGCTAGAATTGTATCATATCAGCTGAACAGTTCCTCATGCCATATGGTCCGTTCAGTGATTGTAACCCCATGTATGGGCACTCGGGATAAATTGCACCGTGGTTCAAGAACTAGGCGAAAGGCGTGCAGTGCGTAGGTGCTACGGTAATACGTATGCAAATTGAATATTAGATAGTGTCTGAGGAGTAATGAATTTGGATAAGGCAGACCTAAAGACTCTTCAATAATAAAAATTGTAATGGCATTCGTAATCCATAATAAATTCTGCTTGTTTCATATTTTGATACAACAAGTTTGGATTTCCAAGTTACTCCCGCGCACATGCACGTAAATAAAATCTCATAGATACAGTTTCTCAGGTTGTCGCCGCCGGCGGATACGTCTGGGAGGAAAGACATAAGCATGCCATAAGTAACTAGAAAAAAAAACTAGTATAATCAGTTAATGATAAACCAATTGATTGACTTCACAGGAGTGACAGTTCTAGTACGAAAACAAAAAGTGCCAAATTCTTATACTAAAATTAAAAAAAAACAAACGTTAAGAACTTTACCTCCTATTACCATATAATTTATATTCTAAGCAATATAGGCTCCGATATTGGGTGTATTTAACATTTATTAAACAATAGAAATAACGATGTGTCTGAATAGCCAATTTGATATCGGCTATTATAAAGTCGATAAAATACATCTGCATATATGTATGGCAGATGCGCTATTAAAATGTTTGTTCTAATGAGTGTGGGTGGTTTTTACTGCATTGCATTGTTGCGAGTTAACTTGGGAACCTTGATTGAAGAGGTTTGATACAAGCTGTCGTGCATTAATCAAGTGCATTGTGGTCTTCGTGAACCACCTTGAAATTAGTGTAGGAAGTTCACTAAAGAGACCTGCAACCTACATGCATATTAGTTGGTATTTAGCTGTTTATTTCATGATATTGTATAACAGTAAATTTTGACTCTTTTAATTTCGTATTAGACCACATTGCAACAAGCTATAACGAATAAGGTCAAAGCACAGAGTGAGGTCCTTAAACGGAGCATTATACTCGTAATACATCAGCGCGCAGCGACTACGTAACTCGGTGAACTGTGATTTATTGTCTACAAGTTTTTAATGCCGTTTGGATGTTTATAAGTTTAGAGATATTTGAAATTAATCATGTTCTCATTATGGCATGTTCAATTCCCCTCCAACCAACCGAACCATTTTATATACTCAAACTTCTCACGCCTTTGCCTTACATGAACACGACGCAAACCTGTGTTTTAATGTAATAAATAGGTAAGGGGTAAAACCCTTACCTAGGTTTTGGTTCAATATTAAAATCTTGTGTTCTGGTGGCAATACGTTTTATATCAAGTGGTTCAAATTTATAGCATAAATGAATATATTTTGCCGGATCAGACACCTGACAAGCAGGGACCAGCTCTAACAAGATGTTTCAGCAGTAGGTATTTTTAACAGGAACCGTACAGCACATAATTACGCGCGCAGTGAAAGTGTTGTCCTATGTTATCAGCCATCGGCGCCCGCGCAGCCCGCAGCACCTAATCATAGTGTTTGCCGAGAAAGTGATCTATCTAAGCACTGTGTATGACTGTTTGCTCGTCTGTGGGTGTAATGCTAGCGAGAATCGCCCTGAAGCACGTGAAGGGTTGAGTGCTGATAATTTGATAATTCGCAAAGCAATTGTATTCTATTGATAATATGCATGCAAATGTCAGTGATATCTCATGAGACAGAGACATAATGTTTTGTAAAATTCATTTAAAACAGGAATTTCACGGAGGAAGCTAAAGGTCCTATTCTCGTCAGTTTAATCATGTTTTTAACTTTAGATACTAATTCGGAATTAACATGATTACATTGAATAAAGTAAAATAATCATAATAAACATATAATTAACATGTTCTCTATTTATTTGTTCTATTGGAACAAATAAATAAAAAACGTGTGGGTGGGTGTTAGGATTGTGATATCAGTATCTTAAACAACATAAAGTAATAAATAAAATCCCCTCACGTATTATGGCGGGATTGACTTCATTTAAATAAAATATTTAAGTAAGAACTAAAATTGCTAAGAATGAGTTCTGATGAATGAGATTGCGACATAGATCGCACTACTGAAAAAAATACTTCCACCCGAATCCAAAGAGGGATGTTTCAACAATTATGAAAAGTTCATAATGTGTAAAACGGAACATCAAAGTACAAGTTGGTCAGAATCTACTATTAAATTTTGTTCATACAATTTGTATTATTTTTGAGAAAATCACTATACAGTACATGCTTCGACCATAAGTGCCATCCCGGCCTCGTATTCTAGCCGGACCTCGCCTTCGGCTCGTCCGGGATGCTTTACTTACTGGTCTCTGCAGTAATGTACTATTCATGTGCTCTGCCTACCCCTTTTGGGAATACAGGCGTGACTTAATGTATATGTGTGTATGTGTAAGAAAAAACACGTTGCATATCTTAATATGTAGTTTATGAGATTATTTAGTTATATATAAACATTTTTTTTAATGCTCTATTAAGGCCAAAAGGCAACGGACAAATAAGAAAGTATAATTTCACTTTACAATGAACATTCAATTCTAGCCTCTCAAGGGCAATTGAGAGGCGAAGGGAAGGAAGCCTTAATTTTCCTTCGAAAGGGTAATTTCACAGGCAAGTTTAGGCTACGAGTGACAGACGGACAGGCAGATGGCGAGCATTAGCCCGTCAGAAGTAATTGTGCACAATTGCAACGCTTTCTAGAATCGAATACTGTTCGGAGAAAACATTGAATGGGAACCAGTTTTTTAAAGTTACTATGAGTTTATCATTTTGTAAACAGATGAGAAGTTTAAAAAGTGTATTCGTGGAGATCTAATTACAGTAAAAACCCAAATTTCTCAAATTTACGACTATCTACCTATCCGAAAGCCGAAAGGCTAACGTCATGGGGCAAGCAAGGCTTGTTGTTGGCAACCGGTTGTCTATCTCTATTACCATCGTTCTTTCGCCTAACAGTACATCTTTGCCGTGAAAACTAATGTTAACAAAAAACATTTAAAAAATTGGAGCCATGAAATATTTATTGGGTGATTTCGCACGAAAACATACGTAACACTAAAAGCAACATTTACCGTGCTAAATCCGAATAAGAATAGGCTAGAATTAGATCCGCTCCGAGCGGTTGAACAATAATATTTTTTTCACAAAGATCCTTTGAATAGATAATGATAATGTCAAAATGTCATTAAATAATGGATATGATGACATTCATATTCATAATGGCTAGCTGTCACCATGCCAAGATCATATCAGCTCTGCCAAGGGATCAATGTCTCCGAAGCAAAACCTTGATTAAAAGTGTAGGTAGGTACACTACGTAATTAACATCATTCCATTTCTCGAATAAGAAACGTTGTTACCCCGCAATCATGCTTGGTTCTAATGAAGTCATTCGGCTCAGGAAACAGTGGTTAACGTTTGTCGTTAGTATGTAGGATAATTAAATTTAAAATTACAGTGATTAACACGAATTAGGTAAACTAATTAAAAAGGAAGTCACAAGTAAAGTTCGTAAGTGATGTAAAAATTACTCTTCTCTTTACATTTTCTAGCGAATACTGACATCGTTGTTTCCATTTTGGATTGGTAAGTAATGACAACAGTGTCTATGCCATTAGCAAAACTGATAATGCTAAGAGGAGCACGAATTAATTACTCGTGTGATAATAAAACTTATTCTGTAAATACCTTTTCACATAAAACGAACTAACACAGAAATAATGACACACATTATATTTCACAAGTCTGCTTCCTATGTCTACCGTAATAAATGAGTTCCTCGTGTAATTTGTATCTTAGTTGCAGTTACGCTAAATTGCAACGTTTTAGTTGCACAATATCGAGTAATCGTAATACGAGTTGCGACATAGATTAATAGAATTAAGAGTTTATCCTTAATACTAGGGGACAAGGCTGATTTTAAAACATTCCTATTATCCTGTATCTATCGTTGATGAGACATTTTTATTATCGAGTGTAATTGGATTATTCCGAAGCTTCAATATCTTCTACATAAATTATGGATGATATCCTAGATGAGTACTTGTAGCAAACATAATACATATTGACGTACGGTTAAGTAAATTATTACTAAGATGAGCTTGCGAGCATAAAGTTTGTATTTTAAGCGTTTTTTTTTTTAATAATAATTTTAAACATTCATTACAAAGACAAAGAAGAGAAATAGCGCTACCTACTTCAGGAAGCCCCATTGGTGTTGCTAAGATTATGCATAAGTGTACGGCATCGTACGTATGTGAAATGTAATTCTGCATTCATTCATTAATCCTATTCACGCTTAGTAGACTCGCCTCAGTACCGTATTAAAGCGAGTGCGGGGTTATGTAATATAATGAACGAAATAAAACGATCTCTCGACCCAGTTGTGGTACATAGGGTGGCCAGCGAAGCGTCGCGGACAGTCCAAAAGAGGTCTAGTTTGTTTTATTAAGGCTCGTCTTTGGTAAATTCTCGTAAGGATGAGTAGAATTGTAACCAGTGTATGTATTAACTATTACTAATTTGTTACCGATAAAATAATGTATCATAATCTGCAGGACATTGTAAGCGAGCAAGACAATATTTCAATCGTAGCAACAGGTGAATCAAATGGTGATTTAAAATGTTATGTATCGTAATTTAAGTATTTTTTACTACTTACACATGATTATTATTATTAGCACCTGACTATCAGAAAGACACGACGACGATCAAAAGTTTATTCCTATATACGGAGATTCATGATAAAACAATCCTTTTTGTTTTCATAGCTTTCATCACACGCCATGCTTGTTGCTTTGTTCACAAACAAAAGACGTTATCAGAGACAGTGTGACGGGATACAGTTCCGTGGTTGAGGTCAGATGTGTTCAAATTTTGTTCGAGCGGCAGAAGACAAAGTCTGTTTGCTATTGACACTTTGTGGCGTTATAAAAGAAAGGTTGACGATCCCGTGAGAGTTCTTTATTTATTTCACAACTCTACTAAAATAAAACAACTTATACCGTAAGTTGAACTTTTAACTGGCTAAATTCCACAAAATAGACTTCTCGCAATAAATCTTAATAATTTCATATTGAGAACTCCTGGGAAGAATGATCAGTTTTATTATATTTTAATACATGTTACTTTTAGTTACACATATTAACATGTAAATCCAGACTAAGTGACAGTGTGGTTACCCTACTCTAAGAGGCTTGCTGTAATTGTTATGTCTGCAATAAGGTACATATTTGGCTGCGCCTGGCCTGATGCAACGGAATTAATTCAAAACCAGCCTTTTAGGCTTAAGTGGACAATCTTACACAAATCAACTTAGTCCCAAACTAAGCAAAACTTGTACTATTGGTATAAGGTGATGATATACATACTTAATAGATAAATAGATACTCAAATAAATAAAAAACATCAGAACTCAGGAACAAATATTCGTGTTCATCACACAAATAAATGCCCTGACCGAGATTCAAACCTATTTTCTCGGACCCCCAGCTTCGAAGGTAGGGTCACTACCAACTAGGCTAAAGCGGTCGTCAATTTATGTGTCGTTACCGTTGCACGGGCGAGAATATTCACAACACAAAAACGGGAATATTCCCGGTAAGGCACGTCTCTAGGCTTGAGTGAGGTTATCGTGAAACTTGTCCTAAGACAGCCTCGCCCCTCCTAAGTCATTAGCTGGTAAATGTTTAACGCATAACAGTAACGGTATTATTTACGTGCTTGTTGTCTAACTACATACCTGCTTGCATCTTTACATCGAAATGGAACCAGCTTTCCATATCATCTATACTTTTTAAAATGTATTTATTACTTGGAACTCGAATTTTCTCGGAATATATTATACTAAGGGATATATTTAAAAAGATCAGAGTATTCTGCAAACTAAAAAAGAAATGATAATATAATACGTGTTTCGCTTATGATCAATTTGAAAAACAACTCCAAGCGTTAGATATAGATAATAAGGTCAACAATCGTATAACGCTAGCAGAGTATTGAACTGAACGATTTAATGCAACCTCACAACTTGCTCACTTACTAAAATAGATTACACTTTGTGTACCCAGTTTTTAGGTTCTAAATCCAGTATCGAAACTGGTGTTACCGTCCTTTTCATTTGGATAGATCGCTGCGAAAGCATTATCTCATCAAATGAAAATGATACGCCATCATTTCTCGTGTGAAATGATACTCCATTGTCGCGTATTGTTCGGAGAATCGGGTTAATTCATTGTGGGTTTAAACTAAGCATTATGGTAATAATAAGTTCATTTGATCTGCTGCAATAAATAAGTAAGGGTTTCGAATGTAGAGCATTGAAAAACAATCTGGATATGTATTTCTTGCACTACGTTTCTAATTTTGCTGTTATTTAGGAAACAAATACAGGATGTTTGAGAATGCGTCTACGAGCCGCATAGCATTGTATTCGACGTTTGTATACCTGTGAATGTGTGTCTGATGTTTTATGTATGTGTTCAACGGAATGAGAATTAACGGATGTGACGTAATATGTATGGCGTAGTTGCTTTTGAAATCTATGTATGATCTTTTCTCCTTAACAACCATGTCATATGTTCATTTACTTATAGAAATCAGCAACCGACAATACAGTTCGAATCAAAGCCGCAATATTAATTTAAATGATTCCCTGTTAACAATTCGCAGAGGTATTAATATCACATTAAATAAGCATCGGCCAAATGAGATCAATCCAGAAAAATGCTTCATTTTATCCACAAAGTTAAGCAACTCTTATTATAACGTCAACGATTGACAGTTTATCAGATGTTGTGAGATTAAGCTGTCAGATTAACTATCGGCAACTATCTCTTGTGTCACACCTTATTATCGGTAAACACTTGTAGCTATTGCAGCAATGGCGAATGGAAACAATCGCGTAACTGTGCCTGGAACTAGTCTGAAATAACTTGCTTCAGAAGTTTTTGCTTAATACTTTAACTTTTTCTTTATTTCATATTAAGAGTTTTGTAAGAAAGTCGATCCTCTAAAGTAATTTCATATATCTTATGAACTAATTACATAACTATCGATCGAATTCCGAAAATCAATGGCGCGGAAGGGATACAATACCAAAATTAGATGAACACTGCCAAAATGACGAACTGATTAATACGAGTGATACACGAGTAGGAAATTACTTCACAACGACTAGGAGTCATATTGTTACAACAAACCAAACCGATTAAACAACAGTGTTTTAACAGAAGCTGCAGTTATATATTAATAAAACAAAACTACAAGGTCTTATAGGTACTGCAATATTTAACTGTACCTAAATGCTTTGAGATATACAGACATAGATAACACGATAAGATTAACTAAAGCCATAATAGATAAATCGTTTCTTCATTTTGTTTTTACAACTTGTTAAGTGGCTAGTTAATTTTTTGCTCATTTTGTTATGTTTAGCGGACATCAGGAACTGACATAACAATTAAAATGTCGTTTTGAAAGTCAAACATGATTGTTTTAATTAAATGTAATGACTGTAAAAGATTTGTTACGCGTGCAATAATTTGAGTGATTTTATAACACTAACATACAGACAGAGAATGCCCGACAGAGAATGAATGACTTTGGCAATGGTTATCCTGAACCAAAGGAATTCAGAATACTCCCGCTGAACTCCATCATTCGGTTTGTGGAAATGCTGGAAAGCAGCTTGGAGTAGGCATAAAGGAGGGGGCAATTGCACAAAAGATCCCACTGGGTCGAAGTGCATCCGCAAGGGCCCTCATCTAAACAAAATAAGATAACACTAACATTTCTTCAGTGTTGACATAGTTGCTAATCGTAACCTAACGGGTGTGTTTTGGGGTTCATTGTGGCACTTAGCTGGTGACAAGCACAACTCATGATTCTCATGAATTGTACCTATGGTCGAACATAAATAAAAGAATTACAAACAAATGTATACACAAAGTGCAGTAGTATACACGCATCAGCTTGTAGCTGCTAGTGTATAATAATAATAATCAGGCTCTTCTCTCCGCTTGCCTTTATTGGCCGGCGGAGTGGACCCCATCAGGGGCCGCAGGACTCTCACCTCTGGCTTGCCTTAACCGGCCGGTCAGAGTGGGGTACCAGAGCTATATGCTCGCAGTGTGGAAGTGTATTGCACGTAATGGCGTAATAACGAGGAAACCCGCTCACGGGGGTAAACCCCGCGATGGTGAAATCGGAGCCGCACCTCTCTACAACCTGAGCTGCTTACACCAGTGTTGCTACTCTCGCTGCCATCTGGTAGCTTCTAATAGGGCGGCCCACCTAGTGAGCGGCGAGTCACCGTCTGCCTCAAGTACAGTGATGAGACATTTTATATAGCAGGCGTCCCGTTGTCTCATCAATATCCCAGCAACCAGTCCCTCAAGTTCCTTCCCATAAAACCGGTGTAGTTTCCCTTCTTTTCGCAATAGCCCTTGCACGTAGCGGGTGCTGTCTCTGGCTGTATCTCTTGAATAGTGCAGGCAGAGACAGTATCCGCTAGGTGTACACATCCCAATACATTATCGTATCTCAAAGGGGCCTCTTCGTGTTGGATCTGTATCCCCATGAACGCCTTCCAAAAGAACCGGACATTGTGCCGTGATATCCCAAAGTAGAGATACAAATAATAATAATAATAAGGTGTAATCCTCGAACCTAGTGTGGAAAGTGAGGATAAATTGCGTATAAGTAGTTGCTAGATGTTTAATGTTCAAATTATCAGTGTGAAGGGTCGAATACAATACTCCAGCATGGATAGACACTACGCCTGCACACGAAACTTGACGCGCCGCGGCCAAGCGCGACGTGTAACTCACACCTCGGGGCCCTAGATGAAAGTCGGTTTCTTTTTAAAACGGAGATGGTGACTGTGAACCGTGTTGACAGTATTTTGGGCGTGGCCAGCTGGTCTTGTTTTAAAGTTTTAACTTTGTTAATGAAGAAGCTCTTACACTCACATGTTATGTATGTATGTGTTCAAGCGCCTTTATCTATGCCTGAAAATATTTTTCTAGAGACATAAAAGGCAACCTTTTCCGGTAAGGAATCTCTTCGGTTTGTTAGACTTTTTGACACGTATATTTTTTATAAGGTCAATCGTATCAATGTATTGATCCGAGTCATTAAATCAGGTAAGTATGACTAGGGAACGCAATCTCGAACCGAGATTGATAATTCGAGCTCGTGCGAAATATCCAATGTCGAGATTGGGGGATTCGAGATCTTGTCAGTCAAACCGACGAGATCGAGATTAATCTCTACGAGATCGAGATTTGACAAAACAATTTAAAATGCGGTATTTTGATGAATATTACCTTAATTTTGAATTATTAGGTTACCTACTCCCTGTAGTAGGTTTGTCGCAAATAAAACACGTGCATTTAATGAAGAAACTAAATATCAACTTTTATCCAAGAATAATACCGTAGAGGTAACAATCCGTCTACGTTAATGTGGTAATGTTTTGTAATAACGTGGAAAATCAATATAACGCTCCCTTAATTTTTCTTTGACAAAATAACACTACACATTATTATATCAAGTCGTTTTGAAAATGATTTCGAAGAAAACATAATGTGCTCAAGGTAGTGTCGGCCATGTGGCACCTAATGTTAGTTGCTAAAAGGCCAGCAGCTGAGAACGCCCGCTCAATTTCGACACTAGTTTGCACTACAGTGAGTAGGTATTTGTAGGCAAACATAAGGTATTGGCCGCACGCATAAAGGTTCATCTCCTTTTTTAAAAGGCTATCCAACCTGTCGGTTGCTACAGCTCTAGGTTGTGTGTCTTTACATGTCCTTAAAGCTTCTTCTAATTCTTGTTGTAGAGATGATTTGGATGCCATACATTCAGAAACTGGTGTATTGGTTGATTGAACACGTGAGAGGGGTAGAACTTCATCATCATCGTCATCATCAATGGTTCCGCAAAACGAGTATCTGACCACTTGCGAATAGCGTTACACAGTTTGCATTGAGCAGTCAAACCATTGACAGATTTTTTGAAATATCTCAATACTGTTAAAGTATTATTAACGCTCACGAACACTTCACTAGTTGCATTTGAGTTTTTCTTAGACATTTTATCAAATTGATGATTATTATAAGTCATAATACTTGTCAACTTAACCCGAGAAACCTTATAAAAACAGTGCAGAGGATTTTTTTTTTTGAACCTGACTGCAGTGCAGAGGAACTGACTCGGTAAACAAACAAAGCCTAACTTATTATTACACTAACTTAAAAATGTAGGGTGAGTCAACAAAAATTACAAAAATTATTGTGGGTGCGCCTATCTTCCCGCAAACATCGCGCCACTGCGCTATAATCACCGACCCAAAATGAATCGGCTCAATTAATTCCTGCACGGCAAGAACTTGTAATCTCATTCGAGATCTCGAAAATTTTGGGCGAGATCTGGACCGAGATTTCAAAAATCGAGATTTCCGCCGACGAAATGTAATCTCGAAAAATCGGTCGAGATCTCGCGAGAGATATTGCGAGATCGAGATTGCATTCCCTAGGTATGACCATTTAGTAATGATATTACCTAGCTTATTCTAGATTCTGGCTTATATGATACACGTGGCTAGAACATAACATAAATTACTTGAATCGATGATTTTAAATTGGACGATTTACTCGTCCAAATTGACTTGTTTATATACGTAGCAAATTTGTCATTCATTTTACAACCTTGGAATACAAGATTACAAACCACCTAATTTCGTATCAAATGTCAAAACTGATTTAAGGTTTCTGCCGTCACGTTTCTCAATGACGCAAACGCGAAATCTAATTATACGTATATACATTAGGTAAGTCAATTATAAGTGATATGTGAAAGAAGCCTCGCACAGATTGGCGTGGCGAATCGATTACTTTGAAGGCTACAAAATACTTGAAATTGCGGCAATTGTTACAGATTTGTTACCGAAGAAGAACGATTATGTGTGAAGTGATGGTAGAACAGTGATTTCATCTGCTTGTCTAAGGACGTTAACCTGCTGCATTCATGCCGCTTATTCTACTTACGCTTGTTTTAGCTGTTTAGAATATGATCTGATAAGACACGCTTATGACTTTGATAAGGTCAGTTCAGTTCTTATCAGTGTAATATTTGATCCCGTGCTAGAGTCAACCTGTGTAGCAAACAGGCTAGCTAAATTATGTGCACTTTCTTATTTTTTCAACACCGTCAATGAAATGCAAACTCAACCCTTATACATCTAGACTTAAAGGTATTGAATAATGCGTGGCAGCATGTCAATGAGTAACTCATTAAATGTTGTGACTTTTATGGTAGAGAGATAAATTTAAGCAACACCGCATAATTAATTATTAAACTTTTCGAGGGCTGACATGTTGTCATAGTTATCATTTGTCTGACACCTACTTCCGTATACTCATTGGCATTTAACCTTAAAGTTATTTGTCAATAACGTTCCATATTATTCACGTAAGCGTTCTTCATAAATATATATATTATATACATACTTACGTATACCAGCGTAATTGTAGTGTCGATTTTCACAACTCGATTCTTCGGAATGTCAATTCGTTGCATCATAACATAATAAGTACATCAAAAACTGATTTTATCAATTCAATATCGCTAGTATGTTAACGAAACGTGAACTTTATTTCTAAATGAGAATAGATCGCATTTCTAATTGTAAATTTGACCACGATATAAGGTTGTAGAAGTAATCGATTGACATGTAACCAAAACCGGTGGCACAATCGAATAAATTACCAGTTTCATAAATCGAAAATGATCGAGTCGATTACCCAATTAGTCTAATAGAGATCCCTTCGATCATCGATCATCTTGGAATTGCGCAATGTCAGAATGTAGACAATCGGAATTTTAAATAAATGCTATACGATCTTTAAATACAATAAACCGGCCAAGTGTGTGTCGGATCACTCACAATGAAGGGTTCCGTACCAACACCTACTAGTCCACATTTAATACTACTATCCAATACATTGAATCTAAAAAGTCATATCTTCATGGGGAACTCACGGCATTTACAACATTTTGTTTGGGCAAAGCCTTTTTTCGACGAAAAATGAAAAACCGTAAAACTTATCTTGTTCGAACAAAAAGTTGTTGAAAGTATTTATTAATGTACACCGCCTTAATTTTTTTTTGTATTGTAAACTTCAATTTGGAAATTAGAGGACACACACGCACACACACACACACACACACACACACACACACACACACACACACACACGCACACGCACGCACACACCTACACACACACACACGAACACACCCACACAGACACTTTTTATGACTTTGACAGCTAATATCTCACCAACGGTTGACTTAAATGGAAAAGTGTTTTAGAAACCGCCATATCATTTTTAAAGGCTTTCCATGGATCCCCCACAAAAATGTGGGTTGAATTTTTTTTCACCCAGCGGTAACATGTATGTGCCCCCCCCCTAATTTAATCTTTTTTTGTAATTTCACATCACTTTTATGTAGCGGTTCGTAGAACACACCTTCCTACCAAATACCTAATTTCATAATTGTGCTTATAGTCTTCGAGTAAATCGGCTGTGACATACGGACGCACGGACGGACAGACATGACGAAACTATAAGGGTTCCGTTTTCGTCATTTTGCCTACAGAAGCCTAAAAAGGGCCATAGGAACAAATCAAAATATGCACAATACAATGTTATTAACACCGCAATACAAAAATTCTTTATTGCTCGCCAAACGGAGTACATTAAAAGAACAACAGAAATTAAATTTCACGTAACAGTGGTTGACAACAAGCGGTCTTATCGCTAGCAAGCGATCTCTTCCAGACAACATTTGGGACCACCCATTGAATGTGATTTAATGTTTTGTAAGGACGCACCAGGATCATCAAGAATTTGGAGGTTGAACGACAACGTACGTAAGTTTTCCTCTCTCGGATTATCGATACTGAAGAACGATAACTTTTTGTTTGTCGAAATAATATAATTGCAGTAATTAATAACTACAACAACGGCTCAAACATCACAAACAGTCAGATCGCCCACCAGCAGCCTTCTAAACATGGACATTTAACGCGTATTATTATATCATAATCATAATGCATGTTTTAAGTGTTCTCAACATATCTTGCCCGCTAAATGTCGTGTAAAGGTGTGTCATAGCATTCTTGCATGTCCGTGTCGATCCGTCATCGCGAACAGTCCATGATATGCACAGTTTCCCAAAATCGACTTTAATACAACATAATAAGGGCGTTGATTTATTTCAAAGGTGGAGCTATGTTGCGTTAGTTACATAAGTGTGTATCTTAGTAAAAAATATGTTTTCAGTTAGGACATTCTGTCCACGGAGGAAAATAGGTATCTATACCTAGTATGTGCTGAGATCATGACTTCACATTGTCAAGGTTGTCAACAATCACGGAATTCATAATTTGAGTTACTAGGATTCTAGGAGTGGGTATTATTATATCAAACGGTATATTGGTTACTAATTAATTGAAAACGAGTTTAGTAAATCATGACCTTTCGACAGCGTATTCCTAAGCTGTTTTTGGTAGTTAGTTATAAAAAATGTTGTTTTTTGTTCACAAGTAGTTATGATATGAATGCAACAAGTTTGGCGTCTATTTAGAAAACCGCTTCCGAACAACTTAAAATTCCTCTATATATAGGTCTTACCGTTCTTCCAGCATTTCGTTGAAGGTTTTGGACTTGGCCCGTGGCTGGCTGGGCTCGTTCTCCATCCGTCTCACTTCCACGCACCGCTCTATGATATGTTCTACTCGCTTCCGCCGCGAAGATTTCCAGTTGTCCAGATTCTGTGGAAAAAGTAAAGAATATAAATTAGTTTCTTTAAAAAATGCGACAGCATAAGTGCCTATTTCACACTAGTTACAGAATCCAGGGAGTACACACTAGAAATTCGTGTAGGTACAAGTCATGAATAAAAAGAAAAGTGATGCACGTCGTCACGAGTCATGGTAAACTGTAGCAATTTTGGTTTGTATAGAATTTTTCTTATATATTTTCTCAATTAAATTATGTTCAAATATACAAGCTAGTCAAATAGGCAACGGGCAAGTACTTAAAACTAAAATGTAGAGAATGGATGGATGATCTTCAAACATAAGTCGACCTCTGGTAACCCAAAAAGCTATCCGCGAGTCGGCGAGTTACGACATAATCAGCTGTGCTAGAGTGAGCCCTTCAAAATAGTTTTTACAAAAAGTACTGAATGTCTAAGTAAATGATCTGACAACGGGTATGGAGACATCGACGGATTAGGAGTATTTCGATATGGTTTTTCCAATAAGTTATTACGTATGCAGAATGTACGCGGTTGTACCTGGTGAGCGTGAAGGTAAGAAAGGAATGCGGCATTTAGGACTGATTGGCTTCCAGCAGCGCAAGGACGTTTGTGCACGCGTTGCATTCGGTTCGGCGCGGTATGAGGTATGAGAGGTGGCGATTGTTTCTTTTTCGTAGTCTTCGTCTTCATCTTAGCGATTTCCCGGTAGCATCTTCAGGTAATGTTTCAGAGCTAGATGTCAGCTTGCTTCACTATTATGGTAAAATGGACTTAGGGTGGGTTGCCCCAATCCATCTGTAATTGTAAGCGGTGTTCTTTAAAATCTGATTGTATGGAAAGTTTGTCAAGTTTCTATGGGATGACAGCTGCCGGCGAAAAATTTGACGATGATGATCGTATGTTGGTGCAACCGACCCTTAATATGGAATTAAAGACGTTTGCCCGACGTTTGGAATGTATCCTTGGCCGCGAGCTAACCCTCTCTCTGGCGTATAATAGTGTGAAATTCGTGCAAGTTTGTTTTAATACATATATGCTACATTATGCTCAAACATGGGCAGGGACAAGTTTTTTGCAAGCGTCTGCCACCTCACGATGACCTGCATACGAAGCTACTGATCCTGGTTCAAATCCCGGTAACACAAGTTTTATTGAGCTTACTATTTAGGCTTACTGTTTAATTGAGACGATGCCTGTGATGAGACAGGGCAAGAGGGGAGACGTCAAAGGGTAGCAGACGGGTAATGGACGGCAGGGACCTGCGGCGCCATCTTAGTTAAGTATCGATCTTTAGTTTGTTTTATATAAGATAGTTGTTTATCGTCTAACATGTATTTATTTACATGTTACTTAAATATAAAATACGTTTTTCAACGTGGGTAACAAACAAATAAATTAAAAATTTTTTCGTAAATTCGCCGCTAGACTTTGTTAAAAACAAATTAACGATTCCTTTTAAAGCTTATATATGGTCCGTATGTATCATAGTGTTATCAAACGGAAGAAACGCCATATGCCTTGCACTTGCAGCAAACGACATTCCGTGCACTTTTAAGATTCAGCTCTAGCAGGATAGCCGTCGTGATACAGTTTGATGCAAAATTTATCTGCAGAAACGATTGTAATCGCATTTCTACTTCTACTCGTAATACGAGTAAATGATACAACGGTATCGGTTTGTTTAGGAAAATACATGGGTATTGCATCTAGTATTGTATAATCTTTGATTAAAGTAAGGTATTGTTAGTTACATGTCCTATATCAAATCAAAAAATTTCTTAGTTACCTTCTCTCTAATCAAAATACACTATGTATTTAATTTGTATATATTACACGACCAGATTGTTAAAGCCAACTTAAGTGTAAATATTAAAAGATTGTTTAAATATAGTTGATAAGTGGATTGAGTGCTTCATAAATAAATATTTGTGGACAATCATACACAAACCGACATAGTCCCAAACTAAGCAAAGCTTGTACTATGGGTACTAAGCGAGGATAGGTATACAATACGTAGAAAACATCCAAGACTAAGGAACAAATATTCGTGTTCATCACACAAATGAATGCCCTGACTGAGATTCGAACCCGGGACCTCCAGCTTCAGTACCAACTAGGCTAAAGTGGTCGTCATAATCGAACAGTTTTTTATTTACTAATGTACAACCTGGCTGCCATTTTTCCGCGAAGTCCTTTCATGACTCTTCACAGATCGAATAGACTTTTTTGTTTTGCACAATCTACTGGCGAATTTCGTCATTGTTCTTAGGTTATAAGCATCTTATTCGGCATTAAGCCGCTAAGGAATTGAATGTGATGCTGACTGTACCACGACTGAGCGTGTCAAGAATCGCGTGCGATGGTGTATTTTTTATTTCAACCTGTTACATGCTAGTTGCTAAACTGCAATCTTAGACGGACTGCTTGAAGAGATAAACGTAGCACTTTTAAGACACTTAAGAGATTTAAAACTGCATTGCTTCTGGTTTTAATAATAACAAACATGAGGTAAATATAAGAATAACGATCATCTTCCTACGAAGAATTCATAAATAATAATAAAAAATCCGAAGCGTCTATACAATATGTCGATTAAGGCAACGCAATAACAAGTAATTAAACAGTATTTGAAACCTAGGTAGTTTAATCATTGTCAACATCGCATTAATGCAGGGTTTATTACATACTGCAATTACTGTATTCCCAAAAGCAGAGATTACGAAACTTAATTTTAGTGCCCCTTTTAGAATTTATTATTATTGTTAACAAATTTGCCAGCAAATCAACATTCGCATATTACTTGGACCATGCATTTTAAACTTACTCCAACTAGTCGCGAAGTGGAAATAAATACCTAGGGTTATTTTCGCAATGTCTCGTTAAGATGTATGAGGCAAATTAAAGTGAACCTTACGTCGTTTGCACAAGTACGAATCTAGAACTAACCAAGTCTACCTATTACTGCAGCTTGCAAAGTAATCGGTACATTTTTAAAGCCAATTGCAACTTGTATGGCGGGCAACAAACAACATAAGTCTTTTCAATAAGGACCATTTTGTTTTTTTGTTGATTGCTGTTCCTGGCTGTTTAACGATAGTAATCTCAGTAATGATTGCCAATAGCTGATAAGACTTAATGACAGGTTTAAAAAAGCTGTAATTTCAATCAGCCAGTTTTTTGTGTGTAATTATACAAATAACACTGAGAGAATAATGACGATTGTGACTTTGCTTACTACTTAAGACATTGTTATCTATGTGTGGTGTAGAGATGCCAAATGGAATTATTTACCTATTCGGATTGAAATATGCAGCGTGAATTCGTGTACAGTTTACATAATGTATACAAACCTACGCATACACATATACAGTTTGCAAAGTGTACTATTTCCATAATGTTATAGTGATCGGTTAGCAGGCCAAATGGTTTCAAGTAATCAATTACGTACATTGTTTACAATGTCTCGTAGTCAATCAACATAAAAACTAGGGTTCGCTTTGGTACCTAATACCAAGTTTTGGCGTAAGCACTACGTTTACGGAAGCGACTGTCATTTGACCTCATAAATAAAATACATTTATAAATATAAAAGTACTCGTAATAATAAAAAACTCGCTATATGTGCACTAATAAAATACCACTTTTTAATTATTTACATTATGTAAGTAATTATTGATGTGGCAGTTTTTAATAACATGTTTTTTACTTAGCAAGTATGTACTACATTTTATTTCGTACAGGTGTACATTTCATTACAGCATATCTAGTTTCTCTAGTTAGTCGTAGATGATAGTTAATTGCTATATTTAAATATACTATCGTGCTTTCGACGCGGGGTACTTTAATGTGCAATGTGCATGCGCAGATTGAGATACGAAATATAATTTAAAACGAAATAACCTTCACGCATTTCGTTTAGTGGCTAGCGACGATTAAAGAATTATATTTATGCTGACTACGTGCGTGATTTATGTAGATAACTATTCTAATTATCATATCGATTGACTGCTAGTACGGGTAGCTTCTATCTAGCTTGCATATTGTACGAGTGATAATATAACTAGAACCGAATGTATCAACAGCTCTCACTTTAAAAACACCACGCCACTGTGACAATACCTATAGGTTCCCAGAATTTCCTGATTATTTATTTTTTTATGTTATAGGGGGCAAACGAGCAGACGGATCGCCTGATGGTAAGCAATTACCGTTGCCCATAAACACCTGCAACACCAGAGGAGTCGCAAGTGCGTTGCCGGCCTTTCAGAAGGGAATACGCTCTTTTCTTGAAGGTTTGTAGGTTATATAAGTATACTTATTTTATTTATAGTTTATATTTAAACGAGCAATTCTTGTAGTAACTCGTCTGTACTATTTATTACGGAGTTCGGAAACGGTTTTCAATTTAAAATTTATTACGCGGGGGTTTTCGGGAGAAATCAATCTAACTGTATCTTATCTCTGGGAAAATGGGTGTTTTCGAGTTTTAAACTTAAAGATCGGTCGCCCAGATACCAGGATCAATGCTTTATACCTGTCCACCTGAACACGGAACCCTAAAACTAGGATACATCTCACGAATGCTCATTGTTACAGCAGGTACACCACTAAATTACACTGTAAGTACCTTTAAATCTGAAATACCAAAGAAATAAACTTGAACGACAACATTAAAGCAAGTCTGCGGATCCCGACCGGAAGTGGCGCGGGCGCCATTGTATCCGCCGAAGCCTTGGGAATGCGCCGGTTTCCGGAGGGCTAACTCTTACCATTTTGACTGGTAAATTGAAAAAAAAAATGAAGGTGAGGTATTGCTTCCGTTCTTGCATGTTATTAAGGACTTGTTATTGATTTTATTGCCGACAATATTTTTTATTCAAATAATATGAAATAGTTTCGGAAAAATTGTGAAAGGTAATTCTTCAATACCCATTAATTTTGTTCTTTCAAATGCATACTTAGTGTTTCATATTATTAGGCGCTAGGAATGATAATGATACGTGCCTACGCGTATGTAACTACATATATAAGTATGCATAACTACACAAGCATCGCGCGCAGTAGTAAATAGGTTCCAAAACTTACTTGACTTCATATATAACTAACGCCAAAATGTTATGAACATATACTAACCATATTACAACAAGAGCTTCTATAACCATCCCGTTTATGAACAACATATAAAAAACGGAATATAACTCCGTATTTTCAATTAGCCTCGTTCCGCAGGCACTTTCTTTCACAGAACTCTCAATTAAGGTCACTTTAAAAATTTACCGGAAGCTAGAAGGGCTAACGATGCGCGGTTGGCATTACTGGAGAAATATTAGAGGTATATGTTGGTCATGGTCTTAAAGGGTAATGGCTTGAAACCATCATTACGGGCGGCAGATTAATTGACGAGCGTATATTTCAAGAAGGTCGCAGGTTATGTAATTTATTAGTCGTAGAGGCTTCCCGGAAAATTAAGGTCAAACAAGGACTTGAAGTTATTCACAAACGTAAAAATTTTACATAAAACAGAGAGATTGCATAGGTATATACTATATAGTCATTGTGAGGACAACTATACACTTTCATGTAGAGGCATTCCCTAATTGAGAAGACTACATTTTGAAATTGCTAGAGAGCCAAACAATGAATTTCTTTTGGGCTAATGACATCGAGTCATCAGCACATAGCTTTTCCTAGTCTTATAGATGTTTTCCTTGTTCCCAGCGGTCTACATCTCCTGTACAGGTTACTTACTGACCCACACTCCTCCCGGCGCTTTACTCACGCGGGCTCGGTCGTCTTGGCTAGCTTGGCCCGTCGCAGCTACTCATCTGCGCGACCCGGACGAACTGGAGCGAGTT
This sequence comes from Epiblema foenella, assembly GCA_963556455.1. Classification (NCBI taxonomy): domain Eukaryota; kingdom Metazoa; phylum Arthropoda; class Insecta; order Lepidoptera; family Tortricidae; genus Epiblema; species Epiblema foenella. The sequence continues at coordinate 25,185,135 of OY747096.1, read as the reverse complement.
CTACACGGTACTTACTGACTGCCACTCCTCTTGGCGCTCGACCCGCGCGGGCTCGGTCCTCTTGGCTAGTTCGGCCCGTCGCAGCTGCTCGCGGGCGCGGCTGCCCAGATCGGCGGGCGCAACCCGGACGAACTGGAGCGGGTTGGTCGCCGGCTTCCCCGGCAACACTGCTGCAGTGTGCGGCCGTGTTGTGAGGAAGTCCGCGCTATCTGTTGTCTGGAATGAAAAAAAAAACACGTGAGTTATTGGTTTACAAACCAGTCAAGCATTAAATCTTCATAACCAGGACTACAATATTTATCCAATGACAATAGCGAATACGTAGTTTAAAAATTCTAGGCACAAATTCTCGTAACTTATTTTCTCTGATACCTCGTTTTATTTGAAACCGCCAAAAACCATATTGAATTGTAAATAACAGGACGATCAAACCAGGTTCATTCATAATAAGTGTTTTAGAACATTTAAATCCATGAAGTCCATATTAACTTTAGCGCATGGTGAAAGGATATCGGACCATTTTGTTCCCTGACTGTGCGAACACGAGTGTCACAGTAATGATAATAAATCATCTGAACAATTTATTCAGAGTGCATTCCTGGTTTCTGTCTGTAGAGTGTAGACCATTAATGCAGAAAAACAAGTCATAGATTGTAAGATATTCGAAAGTTTGGTAACTACCTTGACAGTATTAGAATTATTTAATTAAAGAAATCAGGCATTAAATTATTGTTCTTACATAAATGCTTGACACGGTCTTAAATCTTAATAAAGATATTTAATTGCAGCTACTGGTCATGATTTATTATTAGCAGCTACTGAACGAGAGTCCGTAATTATCTGCTTTCCAAATTGATGGGTTTACGGCAGATTATTAAAAAATTATGCAAGTAGTGGCTTCATTAGGTTTAATAAGTACATATTTTGCAGCAGTCGAGTATTAAATTAGTCAAATTTCTAAAACAGATGACGTTATCACTTGATTGTACAGAAAAGACAATTGAACAAACCTGACAAACATTGAAATACATTGAAATACAGTCCAAAAGTGACAAACATACAATTTCCTCGCCTGCACAGATCATGACCGTTATTATCTCGAAGTTTTAACTTCGGCCATAAATATATCTATATGATAGTTGACAGCTGTATTTTTAGTGTTCCTTTCATTTACTAACCAAAGTAACAATTCTTTATCAGAACAAGAATAATCATCTACATTTAATGACGTGAAAAAACTTCGTAATAATTTTACATCTATAAGTGGATGCCTCAATCTAGAGCGACGCAGACGAGGCCGGCCTAAACGGAGATGGGGGGATGACTTAGACGCCCTTCTCGTCAACTGGCAGGAGGAGGCACTGATGCGGTAGTCATGGCATTTATGGGGACAGGCCTTTGCCCAGCAGTGGGACATCTATATAGGCTAAGAAAAAAAATTACAGAATATATTGAATATTTTTAAAGTGAGACTGAGTACATACTTTATAACTGAAAACACTTTAGTGGCTAAATGTACATGGTCATACTGACTGAAAGACGTTTGCAGTGTGAGACTGAGGCCAATCACGATATAGAAAAAAAATCGCTATTCCTTAAAGTTTCGAGAATTCAGTACCCGAATCACCCGAACGATGTTGCGGGTATAATATAATATCGACTTTCTATAGAATTGCTCTGATCATACTTCAACCAACAGAAAGAACAATATTGTGCGTATCCACTTTCCATTATCCATAAACACGTCATTTCCTTCTCAAAAATCATTAAACATACAGGTTTTTAATTTATTGCTTTTTAAGTGTACGAGAGACTTATGCGAGTCAAAATTACCGATAAAATGTGTCATTTAGATCATTGCGCATTGCGCAACCCTACCTACATTTTTTTATACTTTATGATTATTCCTTGTCACCACCTTAACAATTGTCAATCAACAATGACAATTCATTTATTAGCCGGTAAGTAGCGATGAACCGTAAGATTTGTTATTCGTCGACGTCGACACAAAAATATTCGGCGAAATAGATGCCAGCAGAGCTAGCACCACTGACAGCCCGACACGACGCGAGACTGGAAAATCTACTCTTCTTTTTAATTGCAGAGCGCGAGTGAGACAGGCGTCACTGAGAGACGCGCACGGTACGACTTAGCAGCAATTTTTGCTAGGCTCTAAGCCTCTGGTCTCTATAATGGTCTCGTTTATCGCGTGATAAACGACAAGATAAAGCATCTTTCCCTTTCTTTCACTACTTGATAGAAAGTAACGGATACTTTATCTTGTCGTTTATCACGCGATAACTATGAGCATAATACGTGGCCTGGCGTTACGCTATTATTCTATTTTTTATGACCAATTTGAAGCTGCGTCTTTCACACATTCGCTTAAAAGATCATCAATGTCGAAATGTACTCAACGCAAATAAATGCAGGTCCCATTTATTATATTCGTGATTATGATGTTACGTCGCGCTACATGCTTGTCATCAGTATTAGATCACCACTGCCATCGGTGTGAGTGAGTAAGATGATGACATATTACGCAAACATTGTACATATCCTGGGTTTATTTATTTTTGATGGACATGTGAGTACGACAGTGGACAGAACATGATTCAAGTAAATGATGATGCAAAGTGATCTATTGAAAGATAAAAATAACAAAGTAACTTACGATTAAAATATGATAATTGATAAATCTTACTAGTATCCAAATTTAGTTTTTGATAATGATTGACAAGAACATAGTTATATGTTTCTAGTTCACTATTTGAAAATTTGACCGAATCTGTTATGATGATGTCATTGACAGCAGATGTACCTATGATTGCATCGGGATATAAATATATCACTACATAGTATAAAACAAAGTCGCTTTTGTCTGTCCCTATATTCCTATGTATGCTTAAATCTTTAAAACTACGCAACAGATTTTGATGCGGTTTTTTAATAGATAGAGTGATTGAAGAGGAAGGTTTATATGTATAAAATATTTCTGTTGTGTAGGTATTTAGTATCAGCATTGCACCCGTGCGAAGCCGGGGCGGGTCGCTAGTATATATATATATATATATATATTATATAACTATAACTATGTTCTTGTCAATCATATTACCTGTCAATTTCTATAATAAAATTTTAGAAAAATGATTGTGTGATTTATGATATTTTTACATATGAGTAGATATAGTTAATTAATTACATTGGACTGGTTGTCAAGTAGTAAAAGTTTGACTAAGCGTTAAGAACGAATACAGCACATTTTCATTCTGGTCAAGCTCAAAAGGCACTGCGTATACGAGCAATTATAAATAGAGGTACACTGATCACAGCAAAAGTACAAATTACAACACGGTCAATAATTGTTCTAACTGTCCAGACTACACATTTTAATTACTGACCACTGTAGAATACGGCCTTACCACCAATTATTATGAGGCACAAATTATTTTACAGTTTTAACATGAGTGCCCAAGCAGCAAGGTCGAGTTTACAATTTCATAGACTAGATATATAAGAGCATGCGTTAATTATTACTCACTCACCATTATACAATACCGTTGGTAACGGTTCAAAGCTACCAGAATTATACAAAAGGCAAAACTCAAATACTCGTGTGTACTGAACCAAAAATAACACCGTGCAGCCTGCAGCCTTCCTGTAGCCCTATGAAGCTAAGTAACGTGGAAGTACAAGTGGACTCTGAACTGTTACCAAGTCATACGATAAATTTCGTTTTTGTTCCGGACCAAAAAATACTCAGTTCCTGCCTTTTAAAGTTATAAATCCAAATAAACACCGAAAATACACCCCAATCCTAATCCCAACTACGGAACCCTAAAAATAAAAACATGTACACAAACAAACTTTTTTACTGATTAAAGAAAGGAATCCATCCAAAGTTCACACTGGCAGCTGCAGTCTATTTAAATATAGAACGAATGCAATCCGTGGACCGTTCTAAATTTCCGTTGGGTTCGGTTAAATATAGAACCCTCGACTTAGTTCAGTGTTCGACACTGCCGTTTGTCACTCGCTAGTTCTAAATTTGAATTTTTGATTAAGAGGCCGGTAGTAATATAAAGTCAATAGTTAGTCTACCTACATAAATACTAAAAGGAGTGCACAGCGCCCAGGGTCAGGTTTGTACGATACAACATGCCGACGAGAACATTCTATTCCCGACAGATTTTATAACCACACATGTATCCTGACGATTTTATGAGTAAAGCCACCTCTATCAGTTTTGCAAGCTTTACAACAAATCAAATGAACTACCTTTACAATTTTTTTGCAATTGATGCGCAATGTGTTCTTTGTGTGCGACTGTTGAGTAGGGTTTGTTTACTTAGGGATTGTTAGGCTCGTACCGCACTTTCTAATATAATAAAAATGTTTAAAACTAATCATTACTCAACCAACTTTACGATTTCCTCTTTTTCCGTGTAGTACTTGGAACTTGGGTTGAATAGCACAATCAATCCTTAAAGACAATACCTGCCTACTACTTACATGTACAATAATCAGCATTAATATGTGCTATAATAAAACGTGAGAAATATCTGACACGATTTTGTTTGTAGGGATGTTAGAACGTGTGAGCGTTCGTGGCCCAGCGGCGCCCGCGTGCCGCGTGGGGTATGCGAGGTTAAGTAACGTGGGCCAGGGTCAGCCCTTGGATGGGTGACCACTTTGAATGGTTACTAACTGAGCGCTCCCGTGCTTTGGAAGGCACGCTAAGCCGTTGATGGCTTGAAAACTTCTAACAGACAAGTTGCCCACTCACTTGACAAAGGGGGGTCGAAGTTGCACCACGTCCGTAGGGACTACCCACCAGTACCTTACCCGTGACCCCTGGATGGTGCTAAAAGTGCAACAAAACTGGCAACCGTACTGTCTTCTCGAAGATCTCACGGTTCGAAATTGCTATACGATAAATAAACGTGTCAGATATGTTTGTTTTACTGAAAATACCTCTAATGCTGACGACTCTACATGGAAGGTTTGGTCAAGAACAACATGCATAGCAAATTGTGGAGCTTATCTCGTTTCACTCTGATAGTCTTCACTAACTCACTCGGACATTACGAATATGAATATTGCAACGCATAGTTGTAGGTACCGAAGTTTTTACATAGATTTCCTACTTTTGTACCAATAATTACATATCCCTTGAAGTACGGTCTAGACCAGACTGAGCACACTACCACCTCTTTAATAATGAGACACATGTTATGCAAATATTCATACAGATGGGTAAATACTTTTTCCCCGATATACATATTAGACATAAATAATCCCATAAACAAAACAATAAGAGTGACTCACATAATAATATTCAAAAATAATGCATAAGTATATACATTATAGTGGTACGTTTCGGACTTTGGTGCTTCGCATACAAACATTTTTAGGTATATTTCACATGGTCGTAACGTCACCCAAAAAACTAACTAAGGTGCAAGAATGTCACAATGGTCAATTATTGAACTTATTAAAAAAAGTATTTAGACTTAAACAAACTTTACCGATCAGTGAGTGAAGGCTCAATCCGTACCTATTCACTGGATAATCATAACAAAAACAACTGATAATGGCACACTTCGTGAACTTTTCAAACAGGCCCTGGCTTTTTAAATTTACTATGCGTTCCGTTTGACGCAACGAGCGTGTGCGATGTGCAGGCGAGAACTAGCTAACTTTCGCGGGTTTTCCAAGCATCTAGCGGGGAAAGTACTCATGTAATTACTAAAACGGCATTATTTTTAACGTGGCTGACCAGTACCATGTTGTTTAACTGTTAGCTTGATAAAAATGATTAAAAACAAATCTTACTGCGTACATGATATGATAGGTTTTAATTAAAGCAATATCAACTAATTCTTATAGGTTTGCGTGTCTTAAGTAATTATTCGGGTAATTTGAGCAGTCGGCGATTCTTCTTAAATAACGGTTAATTGGTTTTGCCATTGTGGTTACAAAGGGGACATCGTTCGTTTTATTGGCCCTTGACATATGTCAAATAACGCTTTGATTAAGCGGTTATTTAAAAGACAAATCCTTTCGCCTGACGAACAGATTATGTACGGCTAAACTCTCTTGCATTTAGGTTTTACAGTGAGACATGTGAGGTATATACCCGAGTTATGCAACGGATCTATATCACGATTATTCAATAATAACAATAAATTAAGCATCAATTGTCATAAATTAAGTTGGATCATTATGTTGCCCAACCTAAGTAACATAATTCCGAACTTGCTTAACTTAATGGTCTCAGTAAATCCATTTGGCCCTTCGTTTATTGGTTTCTATATTTACGACTGACGTTAATGCTGAGATTGATATTTCGAGCTTTGATTGGTTCTTGGATTGCAGTTCTGTTATGTCTTATCACGTCTATGCAGACATTTAGGGGTCATAAACATTGAACTTAATAACTACAATTTTATATTTGGCTAATGTATGAATTCACATATGCTTATAATTTTAAACAAATGTTTCATTTTAATACATATAAATTATGATATCTTAATTAAATGTTTTATAAACAATTATGAATTCATATTACATAAAATAATCACTAATCATTGATCTTTCCCTTTCACACATTATTAGTGGTAAACTGAATTTAGTTGGGCTCAATAGTAATTTATTTACCTTTTTGAAGGTTTGCCGGATTCGTGGTCGCAAGCTGACTGGCATGAGCGGGTATCAACATCTTCTAACCGTGCGGGTTTTTCGAACTACCCGCACTTGGTCTTTATTAAACACTTTTACACAAAAAAAAATTTCAAGCTTGCACTTACTAACTACTGGATTCCACGAAGACGAAATCTTAAAACCGTCATCCCGGTTGAAATTACGATGTTTTTTGAACATCGGGCAAACCTTGGAGAAGGTAAATAAATTAGTATTATACGCGATTGAGTGCAGTTTTACAACAATAATCACTAATATAAGCTATAAAAGCATAGTTTGCGATCAAATATCGTACTAGAATTTTGGCATGCGCCTGTAGTGACAATGTTTTCTTGTATTTCAAATAGAACGATATAAATGACTATGATCTAATTAAGACTGTCGACAGTTTCGTAACACCGGAACGATTCACAAATATATTTTGTGAGGAAACCTGGACGAGTAAAAATAAACACAACAGTTACGTACTTTCAACAAAATTCTTATTGAACCCTCGTTGTGTAAGTATATAAAGTACCTAAAATAATAATACTATGTGCATATACGTTTGTGAATTTCTGTATTCCCGAACTGTGATGTCATAAATATAATGCAAATAGGTGGCCATCATGTTGGTAGTCTGTCAAAATTGTTGTTACTCATAATATAGAGTGACATATACGTATTTATTTGATGAAGATTTTTAGCCCACGCTTGGCCATTGCAAGGACTTACGTAAATTCATAAGCAAAAGTTCTAATTTACAACTTACTCAAAATAATCACCCACATTAACCTTTACACGTAGGTATAATAAATAGCAATAATGCGGAGTCACATCTCTTATTAGACCGTTGCAAAATGCGCAAACGCATGGCATTTTCGCTCAAGATTGCTGGTTAATAGTATGGGTAAGTATCTACGTTTGACCTCTTAGTGACGCTCAAATTGCACAATCGAGACGCCAATTTTTTTATATACAATAATTGAGTTTTCTCTATCGTCAGAACTGTTTCAATCAACTATAGACATATACTTCTTAAGCGTCAAAATATAAATGTAATTTTTAAGCAAAAGGTTGTCCATATTGACATCAACAAAGAGGGATATTCGCTTGAAAATTACACATATAAATATAATTACCTATATTAAACATGCTCAAAACGTGTGTTACGTTCGCGGTAACAGACTGCGAAACACATCGTTGCGGGTGTAGCGAATTCACAGGTTAATAATGGGATTTGTATAGGAAATGCCGGCAAGTTCCTTTCGGGCATAGGTAACCGGCGCGGAGAGCGCCCGGGAAAGAGACCGGGCCGCTTGGCCAAGCCGGCTACTGCAGCGCGTGTTTTAGTTACTGAATCCAATATTTTAATATCATTTAGATTTTTTTTTATAATTTTCACATTTTCTCGCATTTTTTTCAGAAAACCACTATACATGCCTAGGCCGGAACAGAAAGCCTCGTGTTACTAGACGGTCGAGCGTAAGCGAGGCCCAGGTAACGCTCGACAATGCCTTCCTTCCCGGCCTTTGCAGTAATGTGCTATTGATCATGCATAGTCTAGTTGGTAGGGAGCCTAAAGCAGATGAGTTCGAATATTGTTCCTGAATCTAGGATGTTCATTATGCATGCATGTATGTACGATATTTCATTTACGTTAAGTACCTGTGTAAGTATGAGGCGAAGATAATTATTATGCCGAAGGAAACAAGTAGCTCCAACTCGGTAGCTAAAATTGTACAAATACGCTGCTCAAGTGTATTGTGTTTTTGCTCAGACAGAAGTGTTTTCTTGTAATTATGTCTGAAACTCCCAATCGTTTTAGACTAACTAGATGAATAAGTGTAAAAATATGTATTAATTTATAATAGGATATTTCGTAATAGGCGTTAGTATTTTCGACATCACTGGAGAACGTTATACCTACGTGTATGGCAATTATAAAGTTTACGTCGTGACTATAATTTGTATGAGCTAAGTGCATGTGATTTAAGAAGTTAATTATGGAAGCATATAATTAATGGAGCCAAACGGACTAACTAAGAATAGAATGGCTGTCAAATAGGTACATTCAATATAAAGCCATATTCGTAATGAAATAAGAGCATCTAAATCGCCAATAGTGATATACATATACATGTTCTATTCACATCCTAATTATTGAAATGCCAATGTTAATACTTTAAAATAGGCTGAAGTTACATTTAAGACAAAGAGAATTTTTAATACATTGAGATGTATGTAGGTAGATATTCAAACATGACAGTAAATTTACGTATAAACACGCTCAGGATTAAATATTTTGTATTTTGATTTTTTTGAGAAACAAAAGATTTACTATACCTCTCTTTTGTGTTGCACTTCAAAACGGCCGGGATACTTCAGAAGTAGCAAACCACGCACTAACTAATGGTACTGCATTGCAAACTTCAATCAAAGAAGGCCTGATGCACACTACACGATTTCCGAGCGGTGCGCTCCTCAAAATGCGCACTTTCTCCCAAACGTGACGGCATTACTAAAGCTACCTTATTGCTGTTTCGAATATTAATCGATAAAATTAGCCAGACGATGAAAAATCTCCTTTAACCACAAACCCTAAGGTCTTTATCGACTTATAAAATACCTGGTGGTTACGTGATATTCGTCTAGTGTTTTTGGTTCCATTTACAGGTGCGAATATAACAATAAAAACAAACATTGAATGCTAATTTGCTTTTTTGAATGTCATATCAGTGTTTTCTAGCACGTGATATTGTTAATAGAATGGGACAATGAGTTAAATTATACAATCAATTGTTACATTTTTCGGATTTCAGGGTTCTGTACCTGGTACCTACTCAAACATTTTTGTTATTTATTTTATTTCTGCAGTAGGTAGGTACCAAATAAATTTATAAGGAACCCTAAAAACAGTCAAACCGAAAAATGCAACCATCTAATGGCCGTCTGGAAGATAATGGTCACACGTGAATTCGTAAGAAAGTATGTCGTGCACGTAACGCCGCCGCGTCGTAACGTTTGTTTGGCATTTCTTTACGTGTTCGCAGATGTACAATGAATTTTAATGATCATCAGTTACACAGCTAACATAATATTCAAATTATCTTGCGTTTTACAGCAATACAGCTTACCTTATTAGGGGTAGAATCTGTTTGGGCACATGTAACTTTAACAGTTGCTGTACCTGTGTACACCTATGTGCATCAAGACATATATTCTATTATATTTGTTCATTGGGATTTAATTTTCATTCCGTTCTATTAGCATTTCACTTGAAATTTTATGAATGTTCTAATGAGTATCTTCCAATTAAATAGGACATTGTATTAAGAACATAAAAGTATGACCGCTATGTACAGATTGAGATGATATTGACCGAGAGGCTATCAATTAACAATCGTTTACATATATAGTTTAGTCATACTAACAAAATGCCTATTGTCTATCTAAGCTATGCCAACACCAACATAATATACGCTTTCCCTTAAGAACTCTTTCTTTTTACTGCAATCTTACGATTAGGCACGCTTAAGTTTAGGTGTATTTTTATTTTAGATATTTTATTTTATTTCTTTATTAAGGAAAACAAACAGCATCAATCACACATAAAGTTAATAAATTAAGGTAGATCATAAGCCAGTAAAGTTTTCACAAATATATCTACACTTAAAAGGAAAATATGTGTTTGTCTTTTTTATTTCTAATTAATGAGAGAACCTAAAGAAACAGACGTTTTTAGCACAATACACACAATACAACGTGAAAACTTGTATTCGTACAGCCATTGACTGACTAAATAGGTTACGAATGTGATCCGTTATACCGCTAATACATGATTTGAATCGAGATCATTGCTATTGTATCAATCAGTATTCCTTAGAAGCCTCGTTTCGGTCAAAGAAGGGGACGTTCGCTTTGAAAATGAAAATTCCAGGTTTTATTACGATTTTAAATGATGTAGCTTGTATGACCCAGGAAGGGATGTCTGGGTGTCGTGAAGTCTGACATGAGTATGAGGTCGTGGAAAGTGGAGAAAGGCAGGTAGGAAAGCGGAATCTGGCAAAAGCCAGGATAACGCTAAGAAAATGCTTTGGTGCTCTCGCCTTTGTGTAGCGAAGTTAGATTTTAAGGTGTGAAATGTGAAACAGATTAACTTGATTTCTGGCAAAATGCCGCATTCATAAACTATGATAAACCAAAACCATCCATATGACCATACGACTATTCATACACGATCAAGACATTTATGTGATCATAGATCTTATATCATTACAATAAGATTCAGAAATGATTGCTTGAATGTGTTCCCCGGCACGGCAGAACATTCGCCGACAGTTGTGTTGTATCTTCAGCTTTAAACGGTAATTCTACCACAGCGCCGCCCACTCGTGGTCAGATGACATCACTGTTACGCAAACCCAGCTTCACTGGACAGCGAGGTAGGTTATTAGCTAATGCGGTCGTAAACAATGCTGAAGTATTGAGATATCAGCAATGTAATGCTTACAATGCGTTCTGAGACTTTTGAGGGTATGGTGTATTTAGCTCGGTAACATAACAACACTGGATTAAATGCCAATGATAAAATCAACTCTGAAAAGAGTGGGATAGGTGAATTTACGGCGTGTCTTCATTACTCTGTTACTTAGTAAAACGAAAATCTATCGTGGGTCTTTATGGTTATCCCATTGTGAATGTAAATCCTCTGTCCGTCTGAACTTAATCTCATCACTGTTGGCTATCATAACATTATGCATAGGTAATGTAATTGCTTACCTAGATAACAAGGTAAACATAAACCAAACCATTAGCTCCGCGTCTATTTACAATCATATCAAAACACAAACATCTTCATCTGATACGTTATCAAAACCAGCGTCCACTGGCCGATAGAGGTCGACGACCTCGCCCACTCGCAGCAACGTAACAGTAGCCCGACCTTACTAGGAAATGACCGGGTGTGACCGCGATCCCGATGGGAGGTTGTGTGAACGAGTATCGACAATGCTATCGATATTAGTAACAAACATTGTATGGCGCCGGCCAAATCACCGACGTTATTGATAATTAACTATTAAAAGAAACTTACCTGAGGGAAGTTCAATAATAATTATACGAGCTTGTTCTTCCGAGAGATTATTTTAACTTGTAGAAGTGTTTTCGTACGGCCGTTGTCACAATATTTAGAGAATATGTATAAATAAACCAATTTTAGGTAGGCAACTACGTAAAACGGAATGTTATAAAAAAAGTATGTCCCCAACTCTTAGCAATGACTAGCCCGCTAAACCTATACGCCATCTTGTCATTAAGTTTAAAGAAGTAGCTATATGGTTGACTTATTTATTTTATTTGACTATGGGCTATCGCGTACATTAGCGGATTAAGAGGGACTATTTTGGTCTAATCTCTCGGAAGAACAAACTCGTATAGTTAATATTGAACTTCCCTTAGGTAAGTTTCTTTTAATAGTTAATTATACTTTAATTGTTCTTCCGAGAGATTATTTTATGTTTAGAGCGTAAAATAAAATAAAAAAAATCAAATGATCAGATTTATTTGAGCCAAGGCCAAAGGCCAACACAACAACTCGCAACACAATCAACTCTTTTTTGATTTCTGTTATAATCAGACTACAAATTATCTCTTCAATTACTGATGCATATTGCATATCAAAGTTAGTCACTCAACCTGAGAGAGAATTGATCGAGCAAAATTTTTCTCAACCAGAGTATCGTCAATGACAGGTCTATGGTAAAATGTTCCAAAAACTTTAGATGTTCCAGTCCATCCAGCTGTTTCCCGTATTAACTGCATTTATCATCATATAGGGCTATCCGGAAATAGTTTACTATTTCACACGTCGTTTATGTAAATTGTATACGATAGTCTTTATTCACGTAATGAGGCTCAATTCTGTTCGTACTGCAACATCTATGTAAAACTTGAATTATATAACCGTCATTATTTTGGTTTCGAAACAAACCGCTGGTCAGAGGTCGAAAGTTGAATATTAGAATAAGTAGAACGCAAATTGACTCGCTAACACAAACAAACATGGCTAGTGAAATCAATGCTTGTATGTACGTTATAGGTTACTGTCAAAGTGCATGATTACAATATGACAATTGTCTGTCAGTACAAGACATTAGCAGTTTATTTTACTGGCCTTCTTTTATCTCTAAGTAAAAATCAAAGGTAGTATAAGCTCGGGCTTTGTCGAGCTGTACATTACACGCTTGATTTGTGTTATTATATGTCTTGCTCTTTTGTTTTATGTTCTTGTTGTCTGTTTTTACGCTATTTGGTCATTTAGTTATTTCTTTCATAGGTTTCTCTTTATTTTTTTTATATGTTACTTGCTGGGAAATCACTTGATGGTTTCATGGGAAGATCAGCGGTGGTACACGTGCCAGCACATTTATTACTGTTTTTCTTTTGTTGTGTTGTATTGTCACTAATAAATGTTTCTATTCTATTCTACTCGAAATTATTAATCCAGTTACTATAAATTACTTACCAATTTCAACTATGTAAGAAACATGGAAACTGGCAACAACCGTATGGGTCTAGATTATATAAATGGAAATTGGAAAACACATACGACCTGATCTATATAATTTGAAGCTATCAATCTATTGAGATTTATATCCAAATTTAAATCGAACTCACAGCTCACATCCCAAAAGACAATCTCTCTTATATACAGGGTGGCCAAATAAGAGGTTTACACTTTATTTTTAAATTTTATTCTATAAAACATAAAAAATATTAAGTATTCCTTATTAAATATAATATTTAGGGTCGGTAATTATACATGGAAAATAATGTCAGACAAATGTCCATCTCTAGCAGCATCGCTGATACGAACCCTTTTCATCTCGTTTTTCATCACTTTTTCTCACATTTCCGGTGTTATCCCAGTGACTGTGTTTCGAATATTTCGTTTTAATTGCTGAAGGTACGTTGGCCTATTAGCATAGACACGTTCCTTTGGATAGCCCCACAGAAAAGTCAGGAGCTGTTAAATCAGGCGATTTTCTTTTTTTTTTAGCTTTTTCTTTAGAATTTTCTTAGAGTTTTCGCAATACACGATTGGGTTGAGTAAAACGTTTTAATAATTAAAACACGTTGTCCCGTCGTAAAACGCTCCATGACAAATTTGCCGTATCTACACAAATTAATTTTCATGCAATAACTGTCATATTTACCGCCAAAACAAAATGGCCGCAAAAAAAAGTATTATACCTCCAAGTTGGCCACCCTGTACTTATAAAAAGTCAGTGTTATGAACGTAAACATAGAATATTTTCATTCATCTTATTCAAAGCGACAAAGAACCTCGCTTGAGCTATGACGATAATCAATAATATGTGTTAAATATGAGTGGAGACAAGTGTATGCTGTACGTTTACGTTTAGTCTATGAGTTGTAGACATTAGGGCAATGAAATAAAATTAACTTTCATTAGTAGCGAAGGGACGAATAGTGTAACAACTACTAAATATGATCATAGTACTAGAGATACACGCTCATTCTTGAAATCGAAACAGAAAAATTGAAATAGTTAGGGTAGCCCGAAAACTATCCCGCTTGATGCCGCCACTATGGGTGAAGTCGTGAAGTTAATGAAATAATTTGAATGACAGGACCTTGCTATCAGGACAACATTAAAATATACCGAATTTTAGCGGCACTGGGCTTCCAAATACACTACTTCAGAATGTAACAATGATCATAGAACAGGTATAATCGCATATACCGTCCAGACGAACACGTAACACATCCAATTACTGCATTTGTGAGGATTTGCTCGACAGACACTGACGCAACGGTTCAAGGCAGTTTATCTTGCACGTAGGGGTTTTGGTACCAGGCTATACGTCGTCTTAGTAATCTGAGAATCTATCCATAGAACAAATCTATCATAAGGGCTTGAACCCAGAACCCATCAAAATCTACTTCCTAAATTTTCTAAATGACTTTTCTACTTATCATAAATAATTACCAATATTTTTAGGCTTCAAGTAATTGGGAATGGAAGAAAATCTCAGAATTGCTTGATTTTTTTCTGATGATAGGAATAACCTCCCTTAGAATTAGAAAAGTTTCAGATTTTTCGGCTGCGCCAATGATTTTTGAAAAATGAAAACATTTTCCTAGCTCGCTTTGCGGCATAGATCATCGTGACTACAAAAATACATCATCATCATCATCATTTTCAGCCTGTAATCGCCCACTGCTGAGCATAGGCCTCTCTTCGAGTACGCCACTCGTCCCGGTCCTGAGCCAGTCTCATCCAAGAGTGACCCGCGATCTTCCTAATATCGTCGACCCATCGAGCCGGTGGACGCCCGACGCTCCTTTTACCACTAAGTGGTAAAAATATATACATAATATTTATTTCCATGTAAAACGCCATGCTGATTAGCAGCAGCTGAACATATACGCCGAGGACATGCTTGAGGTCTTTTACGGACATGAATTTCCTTGTTTGTGTGCTTGACTGTTGAACTCACGTTTGATTCTATCGAATCGAACTAAAGGTGGGTCAAGAAGTTATTCTATAGTACCTACATGACAGGTTGAACCCATGCACAAATTACAAAATTACAGACAAATATGGCAACTTTCTCTCCCCAAGGTCGCGCGAGTGTGTCACCATTGTACATTGTGTATTGTTCGTGATGGGAAGACTAGAAATACCTACTAGTGTAACTAACGCTGTTACTGTGAGAAGCACTAAACAATATGTTACTGATTACGACTGTAATTTGTTATTTTCGTGAGCAATGTTAAAGGAACACAGGGCCGTTGACCGGTGCAGCAAACAGCAACTTGAATAATGGTTAGTGTGAAACGGCACAGAAAATATGGTTGTAGTCGAAGCAAGACTTTTCCGTGAACTGCATGCGTTTTGATCCTAAAATACCTTTGAAATAGTCGAGCCGGTGTTGTTTGGCTCAATTGAAAACGGTCAGGAGCCAAAGCATAATTAATTGTTACCGGTGCTTACTAGTATTCATACCATTTTATAAAACTGATTTATAGCCGAGCAGTCGTGCTACTCCAAAAAGGGTAGAGAATTTAACTATAACAGGTGAACATATTCTCATATTACCTTTAAATATAAATGGAATAATTTGGCTTCGAATTGACGTCATTTACATTGATAATACAGTAAATTTTTCGGATTTTGTTTTCATTGGCCCACTTGTATATACCGAAAAGGCGTAGCTAAATACGTGTACAGAGAACAAAATAAGTAATAAAAAATAATAAAATAAAACGCATTTATTCACCAATAAAGGTTACACCAATAATATAAAGGTTGGGACTTCCTAGTAAGTATACAATACCTGTGTCAGGAAGTCCCGTTCTTCTATAGCAATTTAGTCACAATGATTTGGCGAAATACAAAAACAATACACAGAAAGAAGACTAAATATAATAAGTAACTTGATATTTCAAAAATCCTTGACCCCATGCACTCATAAATGAACGAGAGCCGCCATCTGCTACAGTTTGAACAGGTGCATGCTACTAGATTTGGAAGGAAGTCCGAATAAGTAAGTCGTTAAAGAATTGGCCATGAAGTGAACCTGTAATTACTTTAAAAATATTTGTCCGAGTTAATTATAATTGCCAAGTTTAAATAGGCAATTATTGGTAATTGTTGCATAGAGCATTACAATTGCAATAATCATGCATTGTGATAGGTATATCACTCAGCCATACATAACAGTGGTCGATAATTATTTTGACTTAAAAAAAATAGTGTCGAGCAGTGCTAGACCATTTTATTGGCTGACTGTACCCGATGCTGTAGGTTACATAGTATATATGAGGTTAAATAACTTTTCCTAACACAAAACTGTAGCGTCAAAGATAATTTCGAAGTATATTTATGTGTCGCAGTGAGGTATGTTTACGGATAATGGCTGTCCTCTATTTATAGTAGGTAAATGGGGATTGAATTAGAGTATCGTGGCACATAATGACAAAACAGAAAAGTTTTACTAACCGTTTGTCTGATCCATTTATTGATATCGACAATAAGAACCACGGACCCTTTGCACGCCATTAACAAGACATTTATCAAGACCTACTTACGATTACAGACCGATCACCGTAATACATATGGTGCGTCATCCCACATAAACTTGTCAATATTTCCATATAATCAATACCTACAATATTTTAAAGCAAGGCCCATTCAGAAGTCTGACGGAAATACAGAAGTTTGAGCTTCCAGTGTGAAGAGCTAATGTAGAATTACACTACACAAAAATTACTGTGGACTGAAAACTAAACCAAGAAACAAAATAATTTAACAATATATTGAAAAATACCTGGTAACTGTCAAAAAATCCTAAATATCACCGTAAAAATAAACTTCAATGCTGCAGATTCCGTAATTATCAACAACAGTGATATATTATTTTTTACAAAAAGCTTTTTTTATTGTTCTAACAAAATACCGATATTTTCATAAGTGATCCAGTGTTCCAAAAATCAATTAAAATGTACTAAATATTTACGAAATTACGTACAGTGCTTCCGTAGAGAGCGGGATGGTTAAATGCAAACTCACGCATGTCAGAGGGGGTCATTAGCAATGGAATGGCCTTGCTTAACTAACACCGCTTGCGGTTACGGGCGGTTTCATGACTAACATGACCATACAAAAATCTCCATATAACTGTATCAGCCGCCTGCAAAACTTACTGTTATTACAAGTACGAGTTTGGTCGCAACACATGCAATATTGCAACAGGTACACAATACGAACAGGTTCAAGTAACACGAAAGCTATTAAAAGTGAAATGTGACCTAGGGCATGCAGAACTGGATACGAGTACGGAAACACTTTCTTTTGAATCGCCGAAACCAGTCAGGGGAAGGTGAAATTAGTCAGGTTCCTGATTTGGAAAGAGGAATTAAACTGTAGTACTTAATTAATATATTATCTGGCTGTGAAGCGGACATTGAACTTAGTGTTATCATGTCTTTCAGAATTGGAAATGTACTTTAAAAGATTTGAATTTAAAAGTTTTCCTTCCACCGATATGTTTTGTTCCTATCGAAGCTCCGCAACAGTGTACGAATAGGAATTCAACGGGCATACTGTAAGGTTGTCATGGTGGAGTAATCATATCGACGCACGTATAATATACTTAAAGTAGGAAAAAATAAGACTTAAAAACATGGTAATTAACGTGCGTAAGTATTCTTGGTTTAATTACAAGTAATTATTACAATTTACCAGGGTTTTATTACAATTTAATCCACGTTTGTATTAAAAAGAATACTGCATATCACCAGTGACAAGTAATATCATTAAATCAAGGTAAATATCATGTGCAACATTTAAAATCATCGGAAGAACGAGGTACTTCTGCGAAGTCACTTAATTTAAATGTCATCGGCCTGACATTCCCTCTGAAGAGCCGACAAATGTCAATTGAATGAATAAACGCTTCCGCCCGAGCATCTGTCTTGAGCTTGTTAAACAAAAAACTTAGTGTAATTAGCACTGGCCTGTTACCCATTTTCAACGTGGGAAAAAATATTGCACTTTTCCACTAGAGCAGAGCGCTCTTTGGTTTTTCCACATTCATGTTTGACTATAAAATTAGTCTAGTTTTCTTTTAGAGTTCCGTACCTTAAAAGTAAAAAACCTTATAGGATCACTTGTGTGCCTGTCTGCCTGTCCGTCCGTCTGTCATAGCCAATTTGCTGCGACACCACTGAACCGACTGACAAGTTTGGTACAGTACGCACTTTTAGCTCAGGAACGCGGGCGAGCCATGGTTGTGTGTTGAGATATGCATGCACATCCACATTGTCTATGTGTGCGTCAGCGTAGGAGCTCTGAGTTCACGTTGTCTGTCTTCGTACATACATATCACAACTACAACTACGGCTAACGCGCGCTCGTGAGATAAAACCACTACTGTACACATATGTAAGTGGTTGACAGAATGACGGACGTGTACTAGTTTGGATGGGTAAATTCAGGAAAACCTATAATAAATCTATGGTGTTTCTTTTTAACCATCAATATACTAAAGTTATATGGAACCCTCAGCGCGCGAGTCCAACTCGCAATTGACCGATTTTTTAAAGGTAATCCGTATAGTTTTCAATCATATCCATCTCTGTATACAGTAGATGCAATGTTAAAATTAATACGAATGTGAAATTTCGTAATTATAACATGCATATTATTCGCGCAATGAAATTTACGCTGTAGGTACCTATATCTACATGTGTACGAGTACATGTAGTAGTACCTACTTTAAGCGAGCTGAGGTATGTTCCTCTGTTTGTATTTAAGTGCGTTCCAAATCGATAAAGTAGCAAGTATAAAATTATGCTTCATAAACACTATAGTCAGCCAATAACAATCTCAAATTACATCACATTTGTAATATAATATGTACCTATCAGATTTCTAAATTAATACGCCATTGATAAACCGTGAGTACAGAACAAACAATCATGGAAAAAATAACCACCTAGCGTTTTAAAGATCAAAGATTATGTTACGAAGAATGTATGAGTACAATTATATTATTTAATCCGTAGATATGATCGTTGTGAAATGACATTGTACATTGTTTCCGAAGGTCAAATGTAATTGTCGACTTGGTTTTAACAACTGGTTGTTTACGAGAGTATTAAGATTAAGTGCGTAGTTTCATTCGCATTTTTGCTGAGAGTTATGTTCCGTGAAAGATCAATTAAGTAATAAATTCCACAGAAATATGTTGACATTGAAATTAAGTTAATAAAATGGAACTGTAAAAGCCATGATATCTTTTTATTTGCATATTTTTCTGGGGCTAGTACGGACCGATAAGAAAAATATCCTATACAGTATAGAGCCTAAAGAAATATAAACTAGTGGCTCCGTGAGCTGTAAACCTTGCGAATGTTTTTTTTTTATTGAATAATTCCAAAACTCGACTCGACAAAAAAAATCTATGTAATTATCGAACCTGCTTACAAAATTTTACGAGGAACGGGTTGAGAAATGCGACCTGCAGAGGAGAACAACCGGAAATCCGGACATATGAAAGCATTTTTTTCGAAGCTGAAGCGGAGACCATCGTGTCACTCGGTTAAATATCGTTTATAGGCATGACGAGTTTTTGCTTCGTAGCAAATGTCTGTGTCCGTCGATTAAATAAATCGCAACACAGATCGTAATTGATATTGGAGTCATTTTCAAAATAGGTGTACGTAACACAAAATAAACACAAAAGAAATTTGTATTTTTATAACACAAAAGAAAATTTAACACTCAAAGGATTTTATAAGGGCCAAATCATCATATGCATTTAATTAGCAAATTAATTAGCAAATGTATGAGGTACTATACTATGCCTATGCAATATACTGAAATCGCTATAGGTGTGCATTTGATATTTGAGGAGTACCCTCGATTTCGCCAGAAACATTTTCTTCGGTATAATTTGAGTAAAAAAATCAGATGTGAAACACAGCTTTGTGTAGTATAAATACAGCCTTATCTTTTGTGTAACGTCACACAGCGTAACACATATCTTTGTGTTACACTCAGTGTCACACAAAAGAACTGTAAAATCGTCGCGACAACACGTTCTAAAAAAAGTTGCAGAAAACTCTTACTAGATAGCCTTATATTTTTATTATTAATACGTTATCACTATTGAGAACTACATTATCTAATAACACAACTTCGCTTTAAATATATACTTACCGGTGAAATCCTGTTTCGTAACACAGAAAAAATACGCGACAAAACACGATCTCGACACGTTTGGGTCGATGTCAGCGAAAACAATATGGCTACGCTGTCATTTGTTAAGTTGGCAGTACCTCAAAGAGTTGCTAGACTAAAAAAATATGGAAGCGTTCCAAATTAGACTGAATTTTAATGGTAATCATCGTTACACAATAGGAATAACACAAAGGAATAAAAAAGGAGACACGTAATGACATTCGATTTTTTCAGTAATTTTTATAGTTATATGAACCAAAGCCTTAATTTTTAATAAAGCACTATCCCAGCTATCAATATCAATAACCATTATATACGTAAATATCAATGAAAAGTCACTAAGAGCCTCCAAACGTGCAAGGGTAGTAGGTGGACAACGGCATTTTGTATGGAGCGCTCAAATTAGAGTTTCCTTTTGTGATATTAATTTTAATGAAATAATCATAATATAAATAAATAAAAAATTGGACGAACTGTCATAAGTATAAGTAACATTATTACGCAGGCAAAATAATTTTATAGGCTCGGTATTATTTTTAATAGAATGTTATATCAAGAGGACACACGAAATAGACAAAAAGTACACCTATTTTGAAAATGACTCATTGTCATGTTTAGAACATCAAAAATATTATTATATGCTTTATCTTAGTAATCAGGGACCTTGTTCTTATAACGCCCTTTACTCGTATCTTGACACAGGCTTTGCCTAGGGCGACAAATAATTATTCAGCAAAAAAATTGCCTCACGGCTCGATAAGTTCTTCAATGACTGATTAATTTCGTTCGCCAAGACGATATGATCATCGGTGATGAAACTACTCATCAATCATACCCGTAAATAACCGTAGGCAACAGCATTGTCGCAAATTACTACGTCAATATCTTAGTGTCGACCGTCACATGAATTAAGATTGTATTTAACAAGCATGACACTGACTTTAAGGTTTGACAGACGCGAAGGCCGAGCATTTTAATTAGTGGCCTGGCCGGTGACAGGTGTCAAGTGAGACTTAGCCGTAATTGGTCATTAGAGAGAGATGAAGCTAAGGGTCATGTGGTGACCTGTGATGACATTGACCGCACGATTTACAAATAAGACTTTAATAGGGTGTGAAGGTGATTATTTCACAATATGAATGGGAAGATGTGTCCAAAGGTTACACAGTCCATAGATATAATGTACGGATGTTGCTTTAGCGGACAGTTTTATTTTCAAATTGTACATCCTTAGAATTGTTCTCTAAACAACAATCCAATACAAAATAAATATTAGGGAATAGTCGTACACAAATTGAACAACATAAGCTTAATAAAGATTGTGATATGGGTAATAGACGACGATATATTTAAATATATAAAAATTTAAACACATAGAAAATATTCAAGACACCTAAACAACACAAACACTCGAATTTAAACAAAAGTCAGTTAAAAGTTCATCTATTGTATTAGAGACACTATTTTATATGACATCGACTAACGGAAAATCCTTAGGGACTGCGGAGACTATTTAGGTAAGTCACGCAAGACCATTAACCCGGCGGGAGTGTGGTGACCAAATGTTACAAGGAGTATGTGGCAAGGTATAACATACCCACATCAGATATCAAAAATATGAAATCCGAGCCCTGAAAACGTCCCATACTAATTGAGCATAGTATATGACGTCGCTGTATGGAAAAACGAGTAAATTGCTGTTTTAGTCATAAAATATTGCGTTTAGGTACATTTTTGCAATACAATTTTTTGTTTATTAAAAAATAAGAATCCGGATGATGATTTTTAATATACTTTTAGTCAATAAAAATATCGTACACCAGATATGTGGCCAGGGTATTATGTACCCGAGAGCCGAGTGGGAAAATTTCACGAGAATGTCGCTTCCGTCACCATCCGTCAAGCTTGTCTTTTACTAGGTATTTCTAACAAAGGTGGGAAGCCGATATTTTGTCAGATCATATTGTAAGGCTTGAACTAAAGATTTACAATACATTCTTGAGCTTTATTCATTGTACAGTACAAAGGCAGCTGCCGTATGCATACGCTTCGCGTAAGCGACATTCTCGTAGTATGCCCCAGAGCCCAGTGGCCAAGGAAACGAAACTAATAATCTGTTGATTAATGTCAGGAGACGCGCTGTCGCAACGCGATTGTCTGACAATAGCTCGTTAGCATAGCTGCAGGCCCTTTTATCATGAAAGTTCTGGGTCATGGTTTGCGCGGAAATTTCAAATTATTTTATGTTTAATCCAAAAAATATTAATACTAGTATTCATTACACTTACTAGAACTGCTAGTTTTGTTATGTAACGTGTCTGAACGTGTCATATTAACGTTAGGTAGATCTGTAGTGATTATATTCTCTTTGGGTAGATCTGTAATTTTTAATATGGCAAATGACATATTGACCAACCTTACGCAAGCTCTCGATGGTAACCAATGACGAGGCCGAATATGTAGCTTAGCTATTTTTGTTGTAGATTTTAATGACAATAGTGCTTGCTGACAACTAAACCATGTCTTATCTTACGTTAAAAAACGACTTCATACCTTACAACGTGAATTGCAATAGAAGTTAATTACAGTAATTAATAAAAATAATTAGGGATGTGCCGAATATTCGGTTATTATTCGATATTTGGTATGTTTTTGAATGTTCGGTAATCGGTATTCGGGCGAATTATTCGTTTCAGGTGCCGAATATTTACTAAACAATTTTGAGAGGTTTTTGTTACAAGTTACAAGAGTTGCAGTTACTACCTTGATAAATTTTTATTTAGTTTTAGTTTAGTGTTAATACTTAATAATAACTCTCAACCAATTATTATTGTTCTTAAACTTATTTTATTGTCTATATATAGTTTCGTCATGTCCGTCCGTCCGTCCGCGGATAATTTTGAAAAACATTTTTTTACGGTACATGCCTCCCTTACACGTAACGTACGGGTGCAATTTATGTTGTACCTCACCCCATCGTGGGGGTATCCTAGGATAGCTCGTTAAAAAATATTGAGGGGTTTCTAAAACCATATTTTTTATCAGAAATCCGTTTGCGTGATATTAAGGTTTAAAGAGATAATTATAAATGGTTAGTGATTGCACATGAACATAAAACATGTTATCGACAGGTACAATTGATAAGTTATTATGTGCAAGCGCAGTTCTTTGTATTTTTTTTTATCCCTGAACATGACTGAAATTACAATATTCATAGGTCGGTTTTATAACTTGATAGGCTAAAAATAAATTATGTTTAAAATTAGAAGCTTGTGGGTCTGCTAGAAGTACCTTAGAATTATGATGATCGGTCAGTCAGTCAGTGTGTCAGTGACAAAACTAAGGAACTTTGCCCGGGCATTAGTTCTTAAAATAGAAATTTAAATTGAATATTTATTTATTTAATCTTTATTGCACAAAAGAAACCTTATCGTACAAAAGGCGGACTTACTGCCGTATGGCATTCTCTACCAGGCACCCTTAAGGCGAAGCAGAAAGATTTGACGACCGCTTTAGCCTAGTTGGTAGTGACCCTGGTTCGAATCCCGGTCAGGGCACGTATTAAGCAAAGCTTATACTTGGTACCCATAGTACAAGCTTTGGTTAGTTTGGGACTAGGTTGATTTGTGTAAGATTGTCCAAAAATATATATATATTTTTTTATTTGTTGGCAGTGCAACTAACAACTAACGAAACTCAAAATTAATTACATTTACTCGTTTTATTACAATATTATTAAGAACATATCTGTCATATTATGTCCTATATGTTATTGAAAATTCAGGGTTCTAGCTTTAGCGAGCACAAAATAACAGGATGTTGAAAAACTTAAATACGATCATCCACACAGGGTTAAATGACATTTTGGTTTCCACACACAATGCAATACTCCATTCAAAAACTGATGTGTTAAAAGCCATTCAAGAAACCAATCTGCGGAACCAACTTATCTGACAACCTCGAAAACTCCTAAGACGTTGAAATAAGGCTTATTCTTGAAGATGCAAACGGTCGGTTCTCATTGGGAAACATCACTAGCTGTATTGCGACACTCTTACTGCCGTGTAATACAGTACATTTTTGCTTGATACAATTCTGACTTTAGTTGGACTGGTAATTGGACGCGCCTTTTCGGGCGCCGCAATCGAGGCAGCGCACAAGCAAAGTAAGCTAATTAAACACACAAAGAGATGGTCAAAGTGTTGCAATGAACGTGGGTTGCAAGAACTTAGCACAAACAGCGAGATACTTGCGTACCTTGTATGAAGCTGAACCTATTCAAAGCTTTGGTGTCGTGGGTCAAGTATGCGAAGTAATAACGTGTGAACCTGAATAGACACAATGATTATGAATTTATTATTTATTTATCGTATGGCAATTATTTCGAATCGTGAGATCAACCGCATAAACGCGCCTTCCAAAGCACGGGAGCGCTCAGTCAGTAACCACTCAAAGCGGTCATACGTTGCTTAACCTCGCATACCATGTATACATTCATGGCTATGAATGAATATCTACAAAACACGTATCTTAGCTTAAAGGCCGGTTCACATTGGTTGCATGCGCAGCACGTAAGCGTCGACGTGCACGTACGCGTGCACAGCACCCCTGTTACACCGGGTTACGCGGACGTCTACGCGCACGTCGACGCCACGCGTGCTGCAGAGAGCTGCACACGCAACGCTGCCGCACGCAGCAGCTCCGTTGCTAGGCTGGCGGCCATTTTGCATTCTAAACGAAAACAAGCATCATGTTCGATAGCAGTTCATCTGACGAAGAAGAAGCATTACTTTAATTTTATATCGTAGTACTCCTTGTAATTCCAGAGTATGGGTTCATGAGAAAACGAAAAAATAGAACGATTTAGTGAATACCATAACCTATGCCGCAAACTTGAATTCAAATTTTCCGTTCAAATTTTGGAATGGCGACAGGCAGATCTGTATTCTGCAGGGTCACCCTCTGATAACGTTATCACCCCAACTGTTACATAATTTGCCGCTTACATTGTTTAGAGACGCGTTTTCCAGTTTGGGGCCTAGTCTAATATTCATTTCTTGTTACTACAATATTTAATTTATTACTTTAAAAACTATACGACAGCATTACATTCAAGTACATTATTTAATCTCATCGCCACAGACGGCAGAGATAAACTCCGCGCCATTTTTATTAATTATCGAAAATGGCGCCAATACATTCAAGAAAGCTATTAAAAATATATACAATTTCAATATTTAATTGATAGATTATTTCAATACTTTCTTTAATAATAATCTCTATTCAAATACAATAATAAAGTTCCTTTTTATATGATGAACTCGAATACTGGAGTTGTAAATACACACAAAAGAGCTGCGCTTGCGCGTGACACGCGTGGCATCGAGCTGTGCGTGTCTGAACATATTCAGTTTGCCGTCTCATAAGGAACGGCGTGAAATACAACGTCATCAATGCACGCATCGATGCGACGTTGCCGCTCCGCTCTGCGTGTGCGTGCATGCAGCACGCAGCCTGTTTGTCTCGAGAGAGCTACAATGCGTGCGTTACGCGTGACGTGCACACGCACGCACACGTCACGCAAGCGATGTGACATCTGCTATGGAGATTCATACTTTACAACGCGCACGTCTACGTGCACGTCACGCGCACGCAACCAATGTGAACCGGCCTTTAAACAGCGAGCATCTTGTTTAACCAGAGTAATCAGTGGTTTGATAGAAAATAAATGTACGATACATTTAGCGTACATACGTGCCCAAGTTATCACTAAACTTATCATGCTAACTGATACACCCGGTGTCATTGTTGTATGCAAAAAGTGAATGTGTTATTTAAAACGCAATATCCGTTGACATTAATTGAAAAGTTACGTTCCAAAAATTCAATTAGCTTCGGTGATACGAATATGAAAACACGCGAACACCGTTTATCCGCGTCTATAAGGTACCTTTTCCTTACTGGATCAATTAGGAATCGTGCTTACATTAGGGACCTTTTACTTGAGAAACAAACAAATAGTACTTTTATATTATCTTGTACTCCTAAGCAGTCTTATCTTCGGATAAATGTGATTAGAAAACACAGTCATGCTTTGTATACTGGATGAATGTAGCTTTGACACATGAAAGCCAAAAATGAATATGTCATGTTTAGTTAGCAAACCTGGGTGTGAATGTCCTCATTGTGAGGAGTCATCGCGCATGCGCTAACCAAACAACTGAAACTAGGCTAACTCCTGTTACAGGGTTGGCAGCTGAGCTATAATCACGATAGTCGAAGTCGAAGCCACATCAATCGTAATTCTAACACTCGAGGGTTAGAGATGAAGACGTACAAATATTGACTTTTGTGTTAGTACCGCAGTGAGTAATTTTTTTGTAATACTTAAAGGGTCGATTTTCTACAAATCCTTTAAGGATTTTATCCCAGATCAAGTCTCCGTAATACAGTAAGGTACATTGATTTATATTAATAGCAAATATAATAGCGGGTAATGTATCTTTACAACTATTAATGAAGTTGTCAGTAGCAATGAAATCTCAGTTGTGTAAGTGTATGAAAACTGATACTTTACGCGAAGATGTTGTATGCAAGTTTAAGCCTTTTGATTCGTCTGATGAAGAGTATCTAATGATATCGTAGGGCAATGGAATAAACTTTATGGAACATTACCTAAGTAATGATCATGTTTACTTCTATCTAAGAATATACAACGGGGACGTAATGTAAACCAGTGAAAGAAATGCAGACTAGATTAAGGAAGTGGCAGCCCTAGTCGCGTCCTAGTTGGGCGTGTGCACAGTATTACGAGTAGTTGGCGAGTTGTAAGGCTTCGGGTCAGCAAAGTGGGCCGAATTTAGGCTTCCTTCCTATCTCTGTGAATAACGAGCAGATATTCGCAACGTGACCGGCCGACCATTATACACCTTAACTCCGATAGAAGCGAGCCGACGAGACATAATCGTTCAAAATCTTTTGGGAATATCTCGTTTTTACAAGGGTACCTAAATATATCTCATGCTAGTCCCCGCATCGTAACACTTTTTTGTATGACAAGATAATAACTTGTTACAATTTAAGAGGTTTACGAAAAACGTGAGAAATTGAGATAGGTTCTTACATATTTAGACATTTACTAGTTCAATTTAGAAATTCAAAGACACTCAAGGCCATCGTGGTAAGTGCATAGTAAAGGCGTAGATCCACTACACCGTATCATGCTATGACCGTACCGTGAATGTATCAGGCACCGAATGTAACACGATACGGTGTATTATGCCCATTAGAACGTATCCACAGCATATCATACACGTGCATAACGGGTTTAGTCACCGTAGCATCTGCGTATCATCCCCGTAGAATCCGCGTTTATTCGCGTGTCATACCAGGGCTTATCAGCAAATTTTTCACGACAAAATTGGATGAATATTGTTGACGGTCCGTGCCCGACACCCGACAGTGACGGTCGGTGGAAGTGGTGGTCGGTGGCAAGAAATGTGGTAGTGGACATAGTATCAGAGTTTTCAATACAAAGAATATTTGTTTTGTCTGACACGTTTCTAATACGGTCATAGTATGGTATGATACGGTGTAGTAGGCAGAGACCTTTAGAATCGTTTCCCCTTCAATTTACACACAACTATAACATCTTTACATGTAATATCATTCGTAAATAAACATATTTATAGTACCAACTATATTCCAAATATAAACACAGAGGGAAAATTTCCGCAGGTCAGCGGAACGGTTCGCGAAAGTAGAACAACAAACACTTACACATAAAAGGACAGTCTCCTTTTAATAAGGCATTATGATTCACGCGAATACCTAAACCAGTCTGGACATGCCCAAAACCATGTGTCCATTCACCTTTGCGTTTACTTAAACCGTGCATTTCAACCGGCTTAGAGTATATGTAAACACGGTTATATGGATGGCAAACAGTGAAGTGGATAACCAAATATATTTTATTTTATTTATGTTTTATTTTGCTAAAGAGATAATGAGACCAAAGGAACTAAAGTAGTCTAGACACATATTTCTTTTATAATGTTAGTCACTAAATACATATACTTATTGCAAGTAAGAAGATTGTTACCTAAGTTATATAATAATAATAATTTATTTCAAGTTACTAAAGACTCATACAGGTACACAATTACACGTTACAATATAAATATAATATATGTATACATTGTAATAATTAAATTTAAATATTCAAATTATGAAATGAATATTAATATTTCCTATAAGCTGAAGTAAGAACGTTAATTTTGGTTCTAGTCCTGAAATTGAATGGAGACATTTATCAAAGGGTAAAATATTCTCAGGAAGGTAACTTGTTACAAGAAACGAGAATATGCTAGAATATTTAAGTCATATTAGTCATACTTTATCTATACCAAGCGCGCTACTATAGCACGTCACATCGATAACTCTGAAAACAGATAATGTAGGTATTATACATTTAGAGTGTCCTGATATCGCTTATTGATACGTGACACAACAAGACTTGTTTTCGACGTGATAATTATAATAACGACTTTACATACAAGCATATCCAGGACCGGTAGGTATACTATATTTGACAAACGGGGACTTATATCAAGTTTGACGTCTCTGTCATTGTGAAATTAGAAACACTGATGGGATTTATACTTCACTGAAATATATCGCGGATGGAATATTGGACTAGGTTTTGTTAAGTGTGACGAGATCTAAGCATATTTGTTATAGTTAGGGAGGCGAGGTAACTAAATGGCGTAATTCAACGGCGCCGTCGAGACCTATCAAAATCGAAAGATAAAATAATTTCGAAAAGAAAAGCTCGTATGGTAAAAACCATTTTAGCGGTGGGTTTGGCGTGTACGGTGTTTCAAAAACGTTAAAAAAAACAGTTACTTGGGCATTCTCGAGCGCGTCAGATATTCATACTACGTATGCCCCAAGTGCCTCTGATAACAACGGTATACTAATCTGCCGGTTTGCGTGGTGGGGGTAGGAATATAAAGTAGTCAAAAATGCAAAAAAAATAAATTTACTCGAGCGCGTCTGATTTTCAGAAGGGGTGTTAAGTAGGCCCCAAGGAAGCTCCCTTTAAAAAAACTGACGATTTCGGCGTGACGATAAGTTACGATGAATTTTTGAAAATGCAAAAAAATAAAGTTTTTTTGAAATACTCGAGCGCGTCAGATTTTCATAGGGGAAGTTTATCTCGGTATCCTGAAAGCATATTTTCTTAATCTGACAAAAATGTTGGTGGGATCTCTTAATCTGACCGAAAAAGGTTTTTTGGTTCTTTTTTTTCCTTTCTTTCTCCTTGATAAAACGGGGAATTTAAGAATGACAATAAAGCGATAGATACAACCAACGTAAATGTGGGGCCAGAAACTGCTTGAGTGGCGTCCACGCACCGGAAGACGCGCTGTCGGTAGGCCTCCGACAAGGTGGAGTGATGACCTGGTGAAGGTCGCGGGAATCCGGTGGAAACGAACGGCACAGGACCGGTCTAAATGGCGAGCCTTGGGGGAGGCCTATGTTCAGCAGTGGACGTCTTTCGGCTGAAATGATGATGATGATGATGATGAAATGTAGATGAAATGTAGTGCGAATTGTATTATCTAAATATATAAAAGAAGAAACTGACTGACTGACTGACTGACAAGGATTTAACAAAATTCACTCCCTAAAGGGGTGAAACGGGAGTCCAAAGTTTGTATGAAAACCCGTATTTATTAAAGCGAGAGACATGAAACTTTGTATATAGAGTATGTGTTTAAATATATTAATGGCGTATTTCAGCGTTTTTCTAAATTGCTCCACTAAAGGGGTGAAAAGGGGGTTCAAAGTTTGTACGGGGAGAGAATCTTTTTTAAAATGAGATATTTGAAACTTCGTATATAGACTCTCTGTTTAAATACAACAAAACATATATAAGCGTCTTTCGAAATTGCTCCCCTAATAGGGTGAAAATGGGGTTTCAAGTATGTACGGGGAGCAAATCTTTTTTGAAGTGAGAGATTTAAAACTTCGTACATAGACTATATGTTTTAATACAACAAAACATATTTAAGCGTTTTTCGAAATTGCTCGCCTAAAGGGTTCAAAAGGGGGCTCCCAGTTTGTACGGGGAGCAAATAAAATCGTAAATCCACTAAAGGGGTGAAAAGGGGGTTCAAAGTTTGTACGGGGAGAGAATCTTTTTTAAAGTGAGATATTTGAAACTTCGTATATAGACTCTCTGTTTAAATACAACAAACCATATATAAGCGTTTTTCGAAATTGCTCCCTTTAAGGGGTGAAAAGAGGGTTCCAAGTTTGAGCCGATTACGAAAATGGCATTCATTTTCTAATCAAAGATGGCGGAGATTTATTTTTCTTAATTATCAATTTGGGTGTCATCTTCGAGGTTGCTCTGGGTGCCGATTACGAAAATGACATCCAGTTTCAAATCAAAAATGGCAGACATTTATTTTTCTTAAAAATCGATATGGGTTTCATCTTTGTGGTTCCTCGGGGTGCCGATTACGAAAATGACATCCAATACATATCTACATGCAGGTCAAACTGAGAACCTCCTTTTTTGTAGATGGTTAAAAATTACTCTTAGTACGCGGGCGAAGCCGCGGGCAAAAGCTAGTTTATTGTATAAAAAAATGAAATGATATAAAAATTGTATTATAATTGTATTGTTATGTATGACCTTTACATTTACTTCAATTCTTCACATCGTTTTGCTTACGGTACGTCCAAAAAACAATTTGAGGATCAACCGGCTATTGAATAATATACATACTTACATGAAACTGTACATGTTAATAATACTTTTGTATACAGATACGCGCTTTTTCCGAGTCCACGAAAATTGTCGAGAAGCTTTAGAAAAATAAAATTTTGAGATATAATAAAAGTCACATAATTTAATCATCGTTATTTCATATCAAATTTTTTTAACACCCTCAGTCTTCGAGATATACTCAAAAAACCGGGAGTTTGAGTTTTTATGATGCTTCAAGTCAAAAAGTTTTAATTTTGGACAAAAATGTAAAGAGACCTTTTTTGTGTAAAATAAAACTTCCTTTTTTGTTTATTTAAACTTTTTTTTTGTAAAATGTATCGTTCGCGACTTATATGCCGCGACGCGTTTTTCGGAAGACGAAATGGCTCCTCCACACTTCCGGTCATGCGGAAACCGGCAGATTTTGTATTTTTAGTAAGTTTTACATTATATTCTTCAAAATAAATAAAATAAAAATCGCGCTCGAGAATGCCGGATTAACGTTTTTTTTTTACAAGTTCGCGGCGTCAAGGACTTATCGTCAGATTAGTTAAATTTAGTCTTAAAACACTAAAATCAACCCCCAATATCTTAATCTGACGCGCTCGAGTATTTCAGACTATCGATTTTTTTTTACTAATCTGATCGTCTATCCTAGGCGCGCGTCACTACATATAGAGCTAAATACTTTACAAGGTTGTTCTATTAGGTCTAAGGTATCTCTCATATCTTAAACTGCCACGCTCGAGTATTACCGAAAATTCCCCTATTCGCCTCCCTAACTATTACAACCAGCCGCATAAGGTTACCTGCGTAGCCTGGACAAATATCAGTAGATTTTTTTAACACAAATAATATCTTTCACTATTGAACTACTCATGTCACATACCAATAATGACACTGTCAGTCAACCCTATCAGCATCACGCCAATTTAAAATCGAAAGCCCACTAATTTAAATAAAGCCATTGTTGTGAACCGGTTCTGGTTTTAAGGTCAAGTGCGACAATGTCACTTCCTGATTGGTTTCTGGTATCAATATCGGTTTATAGAGATAGGAGCCCCGATGGTACGCTTAGATTTGGTCGTGTGTCAATGTCTCTGATATGTGAAAGTTTTGACTGGTTAATACGAATCGTGTTTATTTCCACTTTAATAAGAACAAAATATATATTTTTCAATCATCAAACACCACAACATGGCTAGAAAATATTGTTCCATTTGGTAGCTTATTCCACCAACTACTACGCATAGTACGCGAAAATAAGACTAGTGTAAGATTTCATATGTTCAAGTGTATTTCTATAAGAGATATAGGTTCAACAATGTGTAAAAGCAGGAAAGCTGTGGAGGATGCGCGTGCGTGCCCATGAATTGGTCACTATCAGTACCTCTACCTAATGTACCTATGTACAAACATCAAGTTATTACTTAAATTTAGGACCACGTATCAGATCCTTGTCACGTCACGCAAAAAAAACCAAATTCTCCTCACGAACAAAATCACGTATTTCGTCACATTACGACCATTGCGTGACGCTTTCCTTCCGTCAAACAAAAAAGAAAATCGCGTTTAAAGAGTGCTCATTGCATTTTGATCGGCGCGCGCACGAAACACGATTCGGCAGTTACCAGGCTATAGTTGCTGGAATGTACTGTCACTTTTAGTACAATGTTTCATAGAAGCTTTAACAATGATATAAATATCATTAAGTAGAAAAATAACATATTTTTGGGATAGCGTTTTAAATTGTACTTAACTTGTTTGTTGCATATTAGATATTACTAATCGTATGTTACGCATCGAATATAGTAAGAGTATTAATAGTTTTTTCTCGTTTTCTTGAATGTTATCAATGTCTCTTTCGAGGATTACAAATTAATGACTGTGAAATAGGAAGAAACAAGATTGTGAAGAATAACGCATTTGATAAAATTCAACTGTGTGGAATGTCATATTGTGCAGAATCGCTTATAGGAAGAAACAATAAGCATAAACATCTAATAATCCAACGAATTGTTAAAAAATATCTTCCAGAAATGGCCGGAAAAATGAACGTTACCTACTCGCTACATATTCGAATGTAAAATGTCTTATTTCTCTCATTTTGAGAAAAGTACTATACTAGCCTTGGCCAGAATGGCAATTGCATTTGCAGGCTTTTTATTTAATTAAACTAATACTCAGCCTGTAATTGCCTCCTTCCCAGCCTCTATTATAATGTAAGTACTATAATAGTTTAACAGCTCGGTGTTAATGTATTAAAAATACAACTGGTAAAACTTGTGAACAATGCATATTTAAAACAAAATCAACCTTTATGCGCAAGAGCATAAAAGGTGGGACTGGGAGATAAAATCCAATCGCATGCCGCCGAAGGCCGGCGACGCAAATGTCAGAGGGGCTCGGCAGGTGCGTCGCTTAGGGCCGACGCGCACGAGCGACTTGAGTTAGGAACGCACTGCGGGCGGTGGCAATGGCCAAACGAACCAGTTCAATTAACTAATCGCGTTCTTATCACATATGAGAGTTTACAATGTGGTCAGAGATGTACGTTATAGACAAGTCTGAGATCGTTCTTTCGTCTTACCATCGATTTTAATGACAAAGCGTCTGAAACATTTTTACTAAGTATTTTACATCTGTGTAAAAATATCACGCAACTTAAATTCTTCAAGAATATAGAATAACATTACAATATAATATTTCAAGCTCACATGGTCATTTACCTCAGAATTCCGATTAGTAGTTTTAATCCTTGATAATGGCGCTTGCAACAGTGTCGTAATATTGGGAATTAACAAAACAAATAAGTATATACATGGTAAATATCCCGTTACTAGTCGTAATTCTAACAACAGTAGGTACAATACCATACTTTACATTCTTGAAGAATATTAGGGCGACTGAGAGATATTTTAGTGTAAAGGCCATTTTATCTAGAAGCCTCTTTTAATTTTTTAAATGTTTATAGCAGTGGTGATTTATGTTTTCGCATAATTAAGATCCAGAAGTAATAAATTCCTCAAATGGTTATGTACTTTTTACAATAACATCGCAAACAGTCGCATGCGTGAAGTAAGCCTAAGAACAGATATGGTGTTTCGAGGATTAGGGTCTGGGTGTGGCGTCATGTAGTATATTGTTACTGCCCGGGCGCATTCAACACGGTCACAGATGTAAAAATACGATCAGCAATACTGTTATTGCATTCCAGCCAGACAATGTATCTGTCATGAATTTAGCATGAATCATACATGCATGATGGTAAATAGTTTTTTTTTGAACCTGACTGTGGCTTTATAGGCCGGGCCCAATAAAGCGATTGGAGTGCGCGGTTGGAGAGTAGCCTGGGAAAAATCCAGGAGAAACTCCGAGACGACCACGCGGGCGGTTTTGAACACTGCAATACTTTTGCGCGAGTTTGCGCTCCAGTGAGATTGGTTGAGCGGCTTCAACCGAATCTGTGTGAGTAGAATCGAGCTACTGGGAGTTTTGTCGCTGGTTCACTAAACCTAGCCTAGCTAAGAAGAGTCCAGCAAGAAACTCAGCTAGGCCCGACCTGGGTCGGACTGACTCTACCCGGTATGCGGCGGTACCGGGACGAATAGGGTCTATATGTGTATGTTGTCGTGATCGCGCGGTGGACGTCTCCGCCGTCGGGAATGCCTAAGTGTACGCGTCGTGTATGAGTTGGACACCGTAAGCGCAGCGTTCGGTAAATAGAAGGCTTTCTTCTCGTTCGAGTTGAATTAAACCAGACCTCAAGTGGTTAAATTAATATTATTTAATGCCTGAACACGACAAGGGTCAGAAAAATAATTTATGACTATTTTGAAAGAAAGAAAGAAAGAAAAGAAAGAAAACATGTTTATTTAGCATAGGTATACAATATTAAAATAATAATAAAACAAAGGAAAACCAAAACACAACCAATACATGCTAAAATGGTCGCCACTCAGCTTGGTGCCACGAAATAAGCTATTAGGCATTAAGTCGTGGCGCTGATTTTCAGTGGCGCCTGGTAACCGGAGTAGCTGCCACTTATTTTGTACACCACTTACTTAAGGGTCCTTATCAGTTAATAATATATATCTGTGTGACTTAACACTTATCTAGAACTTCTGTAATTATATTGTACAGGGTTTTTTTCAAACAAGTACCGCTGCAAACAACACTTCAAATCTCTAATATCAGACCAGAAATTTGTACTTTACGCTTAGAAACCACTACAGAGAATAAATCAAACAAAAATAAAATAAAATGTATGTAAAACTGTCTCTTGAAACAACACTTTTGTCGGAATTTGTGTCCGAGACAGTTCTAGGGTTTTTTAAAATAACATGCCCAAATTTCTAAATTATACATAAGTGTACATAAGTGTGTGTGTGTGTTTGTGCTTGTGCTTGTGCGCGCGCGCGCGTGAGTATGTTTGTGTGCGTGTGTGAGAGTGTGTGGCTGTGTATGTGTGTGCGCGCGCGCGTGTGTGTGTTTGTGTGTGGGGTGTGTGTGCTGCCTATTCTTTCTGCTTGCTAATTAGGAATTTCTTAAGATTTGTTTTAAAAGATGCTATACTATTAGAATTTCTTATTGGTGGAGGTAAATCATTCCAACATTTTGTGGCAGCAAAACGAAAACTGCCACGGAAGGCAGCAGTACGATGGGAAGGGTATAGAAGTCTAGATGCTTGTCTTATATGGCGTTGCGAGAACTTAAGTTTTTGGTATAGGTATGATGGTTGTTTACTTTTAATCACTCCAAATAATAATGTAGCAAAGTGTAAAGTGCGCCGAGCATTCATGTTCATCATGTCATATTGGTTTAAAAAAGGCGTAATATGGGCTCGGCGAGGAACCGGGAAACAAAATCGTGCGCAGGCATTTTGTATCCTTTGTATTTTTTTCCTTGTCCTCATCAATAAGCACCCACCGAAAACTGTGTCAGCATAGTTTAGTTTTGACAATATTAGGGCTTCACACAATTTTATGCGTAGGCTCACAGTAAGACACTCTCGAATACGGTACAGAACTTTGAGCCTGTAAAAACAATTA
Organism: Epiblema foenella; assembly: GCA_963556455.1. Lineage (NCBI taxonomy): Eukaryota > Metazoa > Arthropoda > Insecta > Lepidoptera > Tortricidae > Epiblema > Epiblema foenella. The sequence continues at coordinate 25,148,849 of OY747096.1, read as the reverse complement.
CGCATAAGCTCAAGTACGTGGCCCTCAAAGCGCAAAGTTTCGTCCATGATGAGCCCTAGGTTGCGTGCTGCAGATACCCTTTCCAGATGATCTTCTGCTATAGATACTTTAAAATTTTGTGATTCTATTTTCTGTATTTGATTATGTGTACCGAATATCATAAATTTAGATTTATTTGGATTTAACATTAGGTTATTTTTATGACACCATGTTGATATATTTATCAAATCAGCATTTAACTTTCTAACGGCAGTATCGGTAGAATTAGGGTTAAATGATAAATAGAGTTGGATATCATCTGCATAGATATGGTAATTGCAAAAATGTATGTTGTATACGATATCGGCAGTATAAAGAATGAAAAGAATGGGACCTAAAATAGATCCCTGCGGGACTCCTCTTACGACAGACAATATCGAAGACAACTTTTCGGAGCCGTCTTGACCTGAGATCTTGACATATTGCCAACGCCCGGTGAGATAACTATTGAACCATTTCAGTGTCAATGCGTCAAAACCATAAAAAGCCATCTTGGAAAGAAGTAGAGTAGTGTCTATGGTGTCAAAGGCACGGGAGAAATCTAGCAAAGCTAGTATGGTTCCTTCCCCAGAATCCTGAGCAGCCAAAAGATCATCAACTACATCTATCAGTGCAGTAGATGTGCTTCTTATTTTGTACGGCTTTGGCTCATCAAGATGCTTATATACTGTAATGAAGACTGTAACTCCGTTTAGTACTTTATCTTAACCTTTTGGCTGTAAAGCCTGTGTGACAGACGACGGACATACAGACAGACGGATGCGTGAGTGACAGCATAGGGCTGGCTCTGTTGGTCCTTCGGTAAGACGGACCCTTAATTCATAGGTACGCCACGCCAGACACCACTTAAGTTAGCAAAAAACACTAACTCAATTTTTTTGTGAAGGCAAAAACATGTTTACAGCTTGGAAAGACTTGCGCTATTTGCGTAATGCTAAAAACAATGAATTTTGAGGTTTTCCGTGACCAATGATTTGATGTTAAAGATTGCTTATTAAGGCTCATCCTTGGTAAATTAATGAAAAAACGAGTAGTTTTATAAACATTTTTACACTAACTGTTACAATTAGAATACCAGAAAATACATCATAATCTCCATACAGAGTAACGTTTTCCTCAAAGCCTATATTAACGCGAAAATTCCAACGCTACGCCTAACCTAATCTATGACGACACTAGGTTCGATTTAGATGCGGAAATGAATGATTTATTGAATATTCAGTTCGCATAGGTAAAGGTCAAAATGTGTTAATATGGACGTAGAACGTGCCTGTCTAGTTTTATTGACATTCAAATAGATCTAGTGATACGCAACAAAAAATAATGTTTCATTTGAGTAGATTGTGAGGGTGTGAGGTAAGGTTGTTTAGGTACCTAATTTCTTCATCATTATCAATAGAAGCGCCTGTGTGTTTCACAGACATACGAGTACATTAAACTTTTATTATGAATAGTGTAGATAAGTGTATCTATTGTTACAATAATATAATTGTTACATCGCATTCAATGGTGTTTACGTTTATACAACGACGGTGGCAAGCAACCTTAATACCTGCCTGTAGATACCGCAGCCTATGGACACTATTGGCGGTGAAAAACAATCACAAACTTGTTGCCGACCCTTTATTGGCTATCGTTGGTAATTATTATCACCTGGGGTTTGTAACCAGTTACCTTTCCAGTTATTACAAAAAAAATCGATTGTTAAGGTCAACCGGATTCGATTAAATAATTGATATTATATCGGATCTATTACAAAAAACCGGCCAAGGCGAGTCGGGACTCGCACACGAAGGGTTCCGCACCGTATCTATAAAAGCGGCAAAAAAACACGTTCGTGGTATGGGACCCCCTTAAATATTAATTTTATTCTGTTTTAGTAGTAGTCGTAAACACTTTACTGCACAAATCAAGTACATAGTAGAAAACAAACTTAATAATAGATGTTTTTTAGTATTTGTTGTTATAGCGGGAACAGATATCTGTGAAAATTTCGACTGTCTAACTATAACAGTTTATGAGATACAGCCTGGAGACAGACGGACGGACGGACTGACAGCGAAGTCTTAGTAATAGTTTCCCGTTTTACCCTTTGGGTACGGAATCCTACAAACACGTTATACCTAACCAGATTCAGTTCTATTGGTCAAATGTGTGGCTGATGACTTCTTGTAAAAAGTTACCAAGAGTAATGTGTAATTATATGCTATAGGTATATGAGTTTACCTCATTTTCACATCATATTACTCGTACGTAAGTACTTAAATTTTACAAGCTACTTGGAATGTTACGTGCACTATCGTAAAGTATTGCATGTACGTTAATGCGCAGTATAATTAATAAAAAGCTTTATGCTTAAAATCGTCGCACATTATATATAACAAAAGTACTAGAACTAAATCTAATAAAAATAAACCTCATTTGAAATTCAATTATAACATCAGAAGATTTAAAACTATAAAAAATAGATAAATTGCTTATTTTGTAAATTGCTGTGCTAGTGTTACCTTTTTAAAAGATCTATTGGAAAATACGCAATTTTTTTGGACTGTCATCGTGTTGTGCTTTGAATCGTGATACAAGTAATGGTATAACGGCTTTTACGTATTTTGTATCATTTATGAAATGTAGTGTCTAACAATTGCGGTAAAATAAGACTGCCTTTTTTAGGCAAGTAAATTCCATAGACCATCAAACTTTTTAAAGAACCCCGATGAAACATATTAATTTTATATTCGTCCGAGTATTGCTGCCTGTATTGCGCCAGCTAATTGATAAATGTATGCAAAGATTGAAAAGGTGTGAATTTATATACACATAGCAAATGACACAGTAATCGCCTATCAATATTCATAACGCATACTTGTTTCAATGACTCATTGCCGTGAGAATCTAAAATCTAGGATATTACCACCACATAATCAAAAAATGATTTTATTTCATCTCCGTAAGTTTTGAAATCGCTTGGCTTCAACTACATGTTCTGATAAAGATTAATCGCCAACATCCTCAATTTGTATCGACTATCGATGAATTGGATGCTAGCACAGTCCACTTATGACTCCTTAAGGTGTCATTTTTGAATGCCTATCAGACAGGCCGGCCCTGCGTAGTGTCCAACTATCCAAGTATCTACAATTTATCATCAAAATATTATCTCTGACGTAATAAAAACTTACGTGTAGATGCTACCTGTGTGAAGGTTGTTTAATGGAAATGTTTCCAATAATACTAAGGTTATCATATGGTTCTTCGAATTACGTGAAATATTCCAGATGTAGTTCGTAACCTCCAAAAAAGGTAAAATCGATGAAAGTATATATAAACATTCATCTTCAAACAAATAAACATAACACAAGTATTAGATAAATAACGAAAGTGAAGCCTCATTCACTACGTCTGAACGGTAACACTTTTTTATATAGGTATTCTTACGTTATAGTTTTAACTTTAGTTAGTATTTGTGTTAACATAGTTTTTGACATTTTATTTGCTCAGATAATGTAGAATTACTCACGAATCTCTCTCATTTTAAATAAAGGATGTTGTGAATGCGATTTTTTTTTAGACATCCACGAATACGAATGTAGATTTTCGAGGCTCACGAAATTTAGGGGTCAAAAACACAAAAAATGTCTATACGATATATCTGACCCGCAGGCACTATCGAGCAACTGCCAAAAACGGGTCAGTCACGTCTTCAAGGTCGAGTATAGCTTGACATGTTTCAACCTTGAAGACGTGAGTGATCCATTTATTATATTTCAATATATCGGACACTCACAGGAGTTTTACACCATCTAGTGTTTTATTTTAATTCCCAAACGCTTTTATTGTTACTAAGATGACGACCGCGTGTCGTTTCTTTCCTAGTAATGCGTGGCAGTATAATGAACTCCTTTAACAAGAGATAATAGAGTCTGTACCCTGTACGTGTCCAAACGTTGTTCCCACGCTAGCCCTTATAAGGGACCGTTGCCTACTTCACAGAGGAGGGTATAATAACTTGCTTTAACTTCACTAATTCTAACAGGATACGGCTTATCTATCTACTTGTTATTACCATTCCCTTTCATACCTAGTCTACTATTAAGATAAAGACATACATAATACTGTTGTTTCAATCCTCAGTACTTATGTTAGTTCGGTTATATTAATAATACACTTCATACCATCACATTCTTGCCTGTGACTTTGTTATCTCGGTTTATAATAAATTCTAAGAGTAATTTAGTAGGAAGGCGGATCTACAATTACATAATTGTTCACACAATTTGATGATGCACATTTGTAGATAATCTCATATTCTATGGGTAGGTATGTATGTATATAATTAGATTTTTTCCTCTGATTATAAAATTTGATCAAATTGTAAAATAAAGGTACGTACAGCTTTAGAATATCCACTGCCGGCGCTGCCATCTGAAGAGTTACTCAATCTCCTCTCGCTGTTGGAAGCCGGCGGCGACCAAGTGGAGCCACTGTCGGACGGCATAGTCACTCACAAACAACTGTTCACATCATAAATTAAAATTTGGACACGTCACAACACTAGCACATATCACTACTCGTTCTGTACCTGGAACAAAATTATGTTAAATAATATAGTATACAATCAGAAAACGTTTTAAAATAGACATGTTGGAAAAATTTGGGCTGGCACGTCCAGACTATGGTTATGGAAGGATTCTGCAGCCGCGTTCGCAGCTATTGTAGAAACTTTAAGATATCTTTACAAAACCTTGGTGAAATAGCCGAGAGAAAACGAATTCTTTCAATGGAATAGTTTTTTTTCTTATCAAGGAGGAACGCAGTTTTATATTTATTTCAGGACAGGACCTTTAAGAAGTTAAATACAAAAAAAAAACCTGTTTAACTCTATGTATGTATGTACGTAAGCACTTCATTGCACAATAGCAGGTTAAACCAATAGTACATGTCACATAAGAATAAAGTACAAAGGCGAATTTATCCTTATGAGGGATCCCTTCTAGCTAACCTTTGAGGGATTGAGTGGAAAGTGGGATAATGAGATAAGTAGACAAACATATCTACACCTACACATACATACACTATACATATTTCGTTAGTTAGTCTAGAATCCTAGAGTTTAAATCCTACTTAAACAAAACTCGAGCTTTTTGTTTTGTTACGAAATTATGCCCATTGCGTAACAAAACAAAGTCATTTCATAGTAGTAGTACCTAGTGCAGGCGACAGGTTTTCTCTGTTTCGGAACAAAATACGACACATTATTTTGGCATACAGACAAACGATAGAGGTTCTTACTTCGAATAATGATCCAGCCTCGCCGTTAGGAAATTTTTTTTTTTGCAAGGACCGGTTCTAAAATCCGACCCCTGATGCACATTAGCCATCTGTTGCAGCGTGCTATTTTAAGTTTTAATAATATTATGTACCTAAAATGTTACCCTTTTCTGTCTGTACACAATACGAGTAACTCTATACCCTAAATCTCAATCTCTAAATGTAAAATTCTATAGGTATAGTAGTTTTGAAAACAAAGATGGGTTAAACAGATTTTGACTACCAAGGAGAAAAACAATTAACGTTTACAAAATCAAAGGCCTCTCGAAACTGACCAATTGCAGGTACTTGCAAGGCAATGCTTTTTTTACAAAGATACAATAAACTTAATGCGCCCGATTTGTGGAGGTTCAGGTAAAAATCGCAAGCAACACAAAAAAACAAGGTAATCTTGTTTTTAAAAAGGAGAGACCTTGAAGGTTATTATTTCTGGAAAATATACGTTTAAAGCCAGCTTACAAGTACTTAACAATGGCATAACTAAAACCTTCAGCAGAGAAAATATCAGAACATACAATCACCAAGATTACGTGGAACTTAGAACGTTCGCGTCAACCACTTAACCACTGTCAGTCTAAGGCTTACATACAACTATGCATTTACAAACAACACTTGACGTATCTTCTAAAATACTCATCGCACGGTTATGTAATCCTTCTAAGAAATAAAGGTGTGATTACCGGAATATTTCACTCTGGCACTGCAATGTTCACAATAGGTCGGGTATGTCACGACGATATAGCCGCTATTGTGTGGCACGACCGTTCAGCGGCGCGGTGCGCTGGAGACTGAGCGCGAGATAACAATTGTAGTTAATCGATTGCGTTACGCTTATGCATCAATAATTGTTTGGAAATTTATTGTTCGGTGGTAACGAGACGTGTTGAAAAATTATGCAAATAATTAATTGTCATTAATTTATTCCCGGTTGTAGCTTTTTCTCTATCTTAAACTAGCTTTAATAAAACTAACTTAAAAATAAATATAATAAAGAGACAAAAATTATAATTATAAAAAGAAAACAGCGTCCAGCTCTCCCTCCTGCGGCATGGAACCCAGGACGTTAGTGCATTACCCCTTTGGATCGCAATGGCGATCCGTTGGCAAAGGTACCTGCCAGCCCTGGGATCTCCCGATGCGTGGATCAACCGAGACGACAATGCCTTTATAAAGCTTTTCATGTCGGCTGACCCGCAAGCGCCCGGTTGTTATTATTATATACCTATTTATAGGTACACATTACTTAAATTAATATAATACCATATATGTATCAAAATTATTACCGATTTCTTGATTTCAATAGTCAGTTAGACACTATAATGATTTTCTAATTAGAGGCGGCTAAAATCATTGTATTTAGCCGCCACGAATTTGAAAATCACTATTTTTTTATATGGAGCATAACTAAATATCTGATATTCGTATTCTCTGAATAATATAATAGATGTCGAACCTACGTTTCATATTTCTTTATATACGGATAAATTGTAACTACAAGAAACCTAGCAACATGCGAAAATGTTCCTTGTTTTTTTATGAGTTTCGTGTGCAGGTAGGTGATGTACGTTTCAATAGGTAATCGTTTTATGCCAAAATAGCTATAGTTAATATATCCGCATGTTGTAAATAGTACAATTACAGGCATCCGAGCTCTAACACATAATCTATTCATAGTTAAGTGGTCAAATATATCTGTACCTATCCATGTTTAATGTGAAATAAAAAAGTTATTCAACATTTACAATAGAGATGTGAAATTAAAATTAAAAAATTTACTATGTAGTAAAGGAGTTATTATATATCTAAAACTAGCGACCCGCCTCGGCTTCGCACGGGTGCAATGCTGATGCATGTATTATACATATAAACCTTCCCCTTGAGTCACTCTATCTATTAAAAAAAACCGCATCAAAATCCGTTGCGTAGTTTTAAAGATTTAAGCATACATAGGGATATAGGGACATAGGGATAGAGCAAGCGACTTTGATTTATACTATGTAGCGACTAGTGGTTCTGTGAGCTGTAGACCTCGTGAGTGAGTTTTTTTTAACATTTCCAAAATCATACATTATAAAAAAGATCAGTTATGAATATCGAACATGCTAACAAAATTTCACGAGAAGCGGTTGAAAAATGTGACCTGTAGAGGACAACAAACCGAAATTCGGACTCAGAAACTTACAAAATCTTTGAAATAAAAATTGATTTTGATAATTTCCAAAAACTGACTCGACACAAAAAATCTATATAATTACCGAACCTGCTCACAAAATTTCACGAGAATCGTTTGCGAAATGCGACCTGTAGAGGAGAACAAACAGTTGAACAATTTTTTTTATTTAACTTCCAAAAACTTATTCGACAAAAATTGTATATTTATCCAACCTGCTCACAAAATTTCACGAGAATCGGTTGAGAAATGCGACCTGTAGGGGAGAACAAACCGAAATTCACCCGCAGAAACTTAGAAAATCATTGATAAAAAAATTGTTTTTGGAAATTTCCAAAAACCATCTCGACGTAAAAATTCTATATAACTATCGAACCTGCTCACGAAATTTCACGAGAATCGGTTGAGAATTGCGACCTGTAGACGAGAACAAACGGAAATCCGGACATACGAAAGCATTTTTGTCGAAGCTGCAGCAGAGACCTTCGTTTTACTCGGTCAATAAACAACAGACATTTATAATGTTTCTTACAAAGCTGTAGCATAATATATGTCAATTTAACGTACAATTGCACTAACATAATGTAATTCATATATAGTAACACGCAGAGACAAATGCTAATATATAAGCACATATATATAGGAAAAATAATAAATTCATTACATATATCACGTGAGATGTGTGTTCATCGTTATAGAATTTATGCAACAATTTTAGCCACTAATGCAATTATGGATGATTTTAAGACTATTTGGTTTATATAACATTAACAAATATTCAGATTTTATGTTAGTTCCAAGGGGTACTTTTTCAATAATTATTATTTTACCTTGTGTCATAAAGATCCTTTACAAAAAAATGACAACACAAACGTTTGACTGAAACCACACAAAATGTGTCCCAATAAAAACCGAAACCACATCCACCCTACAATTGGGACACTTTCTATGCTTACGACACTGCAATAACTATTAAATAGCTTGCACTCCGAACCGTATTACTACGTACTTGAGGTTTAAAATTGAAAATATAGTTTCTGGGTCATTGCTAGACAAAGGGTTGCGGAGAAAACGATGCCCTTATTCGCTAGGATTTATGTAATTGACAGTACTTTAAAGCTTAAAGGTTACTGGCCACGTGTCGGCAGTACAGGGACTACATGGGTCTAATAAAGTACTACAATATGGGACATGCATTTAGGCCAAGTTATGAACGAAAGGAACGTAGGATGTTTTGTTTGTGGCAAATGGGAAGCTTTTGAAATAAGGGATTGACGGCACGTTGATCACTGAACACGACAGTTCGATTTATACGGGTTGTTTCTTTTTCTGAGAGTTGGAATCGGCACTAGATCAATTTCAGACTTTTCTAGCTCAATCTCACCCCGACGATATCGATTTTGTGATATCTCGGACATTTTGGCAGGCCTGTAAAATATAGTCCATGACGATCACAAAAAACTGCAAACCGCGGTTCTGAAGAAAGGTAAACGCATATAACTTATTCAGTGCACAGTCAACATCCAGTCGCAGTCAAAGTATTCAAATATATCGCCACATGTTTTTATGGGTAAGGCGTAAGGCTGGGAGTAAGGCTGTGTTACGATATATTTGGCTACTTTGGCTGCTACTAACTACATATAAGAAGCTAACTGAACAAAGCTCTTCCAAACTACCTACCAAACCCGGTTATAGCCAATCCTTATTGCTATGTTATTATTAACCTTTACGCCTTATGGTTAAGGTCAGGTGGGGTAAGGGGATCTATGGGGTAAGATAACCTATACATCATAAACAGAAAGCTATACGTTCTATCTGTCTAGGTACTCCGTCAGTAAAGCAGTATTTAGGAGGTATTTATAATATTTTAATAAAAACGTGGGTACGTCATATACACGACATCGAAAGGAACGTTCAAATATTCCGTTGGGTGTGCAAACAAAACACGAGTGGTCGGAAGTCTTTTGGTATGCTTGAATCGGAAAGAAAAAACCGTGTTTTATCACTTTTTTCGATGGTAAGTTCAATTTGACTAGTTACTCTTAATTCCTGCGATTTTATTTTAGTCAAATTCCTTTATTATATATTGTTTTGGATACATTAAAAATCATAATCTGTAAGTTAGCGAGTGGGCAAAGAGGAACTAGTGTCACCGGGTTAAGAGAAACATATATCCCTCTTCCCCGATGTCAGAAGTCACAAACATTTAAATTTCTGATAAAATGATACTTTATACCTACGTTTTATGTTACTTAATAATATGGATCTTCATTTGGACATTTCGATTTAGCCGTAAACATCGCATTTTTAATATATTTAAAACTGCTTTCAAAGTATTGAAAGATGGTTCGAAACTATGAAATAAAGACTGACTGACTGGGGAAAATTCAGAGAAACTGTTTAATTGAACAAAACTGGGCGTTTGGCTGGTTATGCGGCAGCTAATCATAATAGCAAGATCAACAATAATCAACAGAGTTTACGAACGCAAAGGCTTAAAAGTCCAAGACCTTGGGGAGAGCCACTGTTCTTTCCAAAGATGTAGAGGAGGACCTAGTAAATAAAAAGCTTGCTGTCACCTCTATTCCTATGACATGACATTACAGATGGCGTCTACATATTCGGACAGTGTCAAGGACTGGGATGATTTCTTAGTATTTGTAGTTTAACAAGACTATTATTTTTAAGGCACCACGTACCTGAAGACATAACCGTAAAATTACTGTCCTTCGGTAACTTAACCAGCTTAGGTAGCAGTCTAGATTTACTGAATTGTTCCTTTATTATGTTAGTAAAGTCACACTTATTTGTATCACGTTAGTTTGGTTAAGTTAAATAAATGATTATTCGCACCTTTTTTGGTGTGAACATCTGACTATGACTTATATGTTCTTTTTTTATACAACGCCGGTGGCAAACAAGCGTACGGGTCCACCTGATGGTAAGCGGCCACCGCAGCCTATAGACGCCCGCAACTCCAAAGGAGTCACGTGCGCGTTGCCGACCCTTTATAAGATTTGAGGATGCACTGTGTTGACAGCAGAAGGACCACATCTAGGTCCCTCGCCGTCAACACAGTGCATCCTCGGGAGCTCTAGCAACCTTGCTCACCTCCAGGAACACAACATTAAATACTTGTATAGTAAATAATGTTATTATGGCTGTGGTCTTCTGTCTTCTGCAAGGCGGAGATACTTCCCCAGTTGGGCTGCTCCAAATTCGAGCAAGATGACAAGTTCATGATCATCCTCATGATGCAGCCTCATGATGTTCCTCTTAACTACCCCAAATTCTGTAATATTCCCTCTGACAGCAAAATTTAACTTTATTACAATATGTTAAGTCTCAGACTGGGTTGTCTGACTGTACTTTTAGTATTTAATAAATTTAATTTTTTGTAGGCATAATATTATTAATGTCTGAAATGGGAACCGCGCCTCTTACCCCGAACGCGGGGAAAGAGGAACGAATACGCGGTATCTGCCTTATTTATTGAAATCATCTTAATGAATTTCTTCTATAAGGTTCAAAATTAAGTCGAATATAGCTGAGTATTTAGATAATGTACTAACATTATTTCCGAAAACAGAATTAGGAGACGAGTTAAATCACTTCATATCAATCAAGAATAAATTATGTTTTCCATACTCCACCTGACTTTATTACGTTCTTCTTTTGTATTTTTTATTTGTTTTGGCCAATGAAGTTTATAAATGGTAGAAACAGAAATAACATTTCCTTCATGTTTTAGTACGTCAAAGTTACATTTGCATGGTTTCCAGAAGGTCAAAACTATGTTTTCTATTATAATTTCTGTACCATGGCCCATGGGTAACTTCGACCTTGCAATAACTCTAACCCTATGTGTATTCTAACAACCTCACGCGCAAGCGAGACAGCATACGCAAAAAGCGCGTAACGGTACGCGCACGCTCCGACATGGCGGCGGTTGACGGGTTTTTTCTATAATCTACTCTTTTAAACGTACCTCGTTTCTAGTTGACCATTCCAAACTAGACCATAGCGCCTTGAAATAGGGTTCCGCAGGTTTCGAGGTTTAATGAACGGGTTATAAAACTTTTAGTCAGCTTAGAATGGGTTCCTTGAAACCGTTGCTCGCGATCACAATAACTGCTTAGTTGTTTGACGAGTTGAGATTCGAGTTAGCTGAGTTAGAAGGAAAGATGAAATAAATCATATAGAAGTAAGTTCCTATGGATTCACTAGACCTGTATTTTGTTTCAATCTAGTAATACTACTAATCTCATAAAATATATTCCATGTAAAAAATAGGCCAAGTCTCGATATTACGTAGAGCCAAGTCAGGCATTCTTATTAATCTATATTTGTTGCTAAATAAAATTTTGCGACTTGGGAATCACACAACTACCTCATTTATTATTTTTTGCATACCTAAAAGTCAGTGAAATCTTTACGGTAAAAGAGGCTACTCGATGATTTGGCCTATTTTATACATGGAATGTATTTTATGGGATCTCACTTCTTTTTGTAGATTAATGACAATAAGACAAGCCCCAAGCAAGTTGGCTTCCAAACGTATGCTCTTCAAGCACCTGCTAGAACAAGTCTAGCGTAAACTAATCAGTTAGTATCCCCTGTACTTATGCAGTAGTATATATTTGTGTGTATATATATATTTATATATATATATTTATGTATGTAATATCTACATATTTACGTATGTATTTGTATATATAATTCCGAGGTAAATGTGTATTAGTTACGATTATATGTATGTTTATTCTTTCGAAATCGTTTAACTTTTATGAATTATTTTCTCATTGCACCCACATTTGCTAGTTTCTGTTTGGTCCTATGGTCGACTGGTAGAGAATGCCTCATGGCATTAAGTCCGCCCTTTGTACTTATATTCTTTTTGTGCAATAAAGTTTAAATAAATAATAAATAAATAATAATGTGTCAATACAAATTTATGAGAATTTACCTTGAACTAAAAAATAACATAGATGCAGGAACTACTAAAGAATATGTATAACTTTGTATCGCATGTATTTGTATAGGATTTCTAACTTACTTACTGCAGATTGTATATCTCTAAAACGTGACTGATATGGCAATTTTTTAGATTTTTTATGACTTGATAGGCGAAAAACTAATTACGTTTAAAATTTGGAGCTCGTGGGTCTGCTAGAAGTACTTTATAGTTATGATGATCAGTCAGTGAGTGTGTCAGTGACAAAACTAAGGAATTTTGACCGCCAATAGTTCTTAAACTACAATTGTTCGAATTGAATGTCAAGATAATGATAATAGTAATAATTAATAAATATATTTACTCCGTCAAAAAAAAATGAATATCATTGAGAATATATCTAAGTGATAATACGGCCTATATGTAACTGAAAATGCGCTCTAGCTTTAGCCAGCACAGAATTACAGGATGTTGTAAATGGCCTGAATGACTTCGAGAAAAGGATAGGAATAAAGTTTATTGTTGAACTGTGTACAAAGATCTTAAAAAGTCATTATCTAAATGATACGGTGATGGTACGGTCGTACCTCTTTGTTTTGCTCGACTTACAGGGGGCACTACCGTGCTCCCAGATATTTCACATGATGACATGGTACGTGCAAAAATATAAAAGTTAGTAATGTGAAAATAAGACATTTGTTCTGGTTACATTAAAAAATATAAAAAATAGTAAAGAAACAACGCTGCCTAGGCTGTATACATGTGCATAGAGCTAAAGGTAATTTTCTAAACTTCTAACGAAAGTGTTTGCCGTGCTGTTTCCCGCGATTCCATATGTTTAATTAGCTAAGTAAAGTTTGCGTAACTTTAGAAGGTAGTGACTTTCGATGGAATTTCTAGTACTAATGTTGGAATGTTTATTTGCAGTTATATTGAATAAAGTTCCCCGAGTAATAACATGTACGCCCACATAATTATGTACATTGTTGTAGAAGCTGGAAAGTAAGCAATGAACAAGTGAGTTAAAAGGGCTGAGCTGTAAGCGATGCCCTCGAAGATATGAGTCCATTTTTTGCAGGTTCAGTGCTGAGACATTACATAGGTGGTACAAAATATTGCAGATCTGAATAAACATCCAAACCCTGTTTAACTATTCGCAATTTTCTGGCCTTTTAAACATTCTTTCACTACATTTCCGCGCAATTCGTGAATAAACAGCTTATCATCTATCTTAAAATTTTGTGCCAAAGGCATTTCTGTTCATTTATTCTTATAGAACAATAATTTCTTTGTAATGCGATTGTCATGACCTCTTTAGGTAACTAAGCCTAGTTGGAATGATAGTGATAACATATAACATTTTATTTCAATTTAACTTCTCTACATCGTTTTAAAGAGCGAACGGGATGGCGGTGCACTGTGGAAGCCCTCAGTCCCATCTAGGGGACATAGGAACATAAGTAAATTAAGTATGTATATAGTCTTAAATCTTTATAAACTTAAGTACACTGTCATGTCATGCAATAAATTTCACGTAATTTCCCGCGTAAAAAATCAATGAATACTGAAAGGATTGCGTGATCTCGCCTTATTCATAATACTTAACATAGGAAATAGAGTCCATTTCTACGCAGTGTTAGAGCATGCGACGAATAAATGATTAATAATGAAGTATACCTAACATCCGAGAAAATTATGAAGGCTTAGGGTCTTTATCAGTTGACAACGCTCTTCTATTTAAGCAATTTTGAATTGACAAGTGTCTTGAAATTTGCCTTTCATTAGATAGGTACTATACTTAATACTGGACTAGGTAGGTATAGGGGCGATATTATTTGGAGTTTTCATTAAGAAACATCGTTTCAAACATCATTCCAAAACTGTTTTTCGGTTTAAAACAGTTTTTAACGTTTCTATTTAGCTTAAATTGTACTATAGGTACGTAGGTAATACCTACACAACAAAAGCCAAAAATGTCTCCGTTACTATGGAAAATGTTGATAATAACATTATTTAAGTTTAAAGCAGTTCAAAATTTGTAAGGTCTCTTAACACAAATGATCCGCAGGAAAAGGTAATACTGAATGAAAACATTATTTTGTCATTAAAATTAAGTATTATAGTCGTTATAACCGGAGACTGGTAAAACACTTTCATTAATTAGTCACACCCTTTGCGGTCGTCGTTAAAACAGACTTAAACTCACTATATAATATCTTAAAGAACACATGTATCTAATAGTGTAATGAATGAGATGAAACGAAGTTAATTCTATTAAATTGTTTTCTAAATAAGAGTATTTTCTTTTGTTTAGGAATTAGAAAAAATTACGTTATTGTTATTACAATTTCTAGGAAAACAAAATATAAAACTGGAATGCTAATGCTTTATTGATTAAAATCTGATAAAAACCGAACATCGACCTACACACAATATGCATTAATCGCTTGGCTCATTGGCATAGCATAAATTAACTAACAACCTTCCTCAGAAGTTTGTAAGAGGGAAGAGCGATCACTTGAGGAACTTAAGGGCCAAGCGTGGTTGCTCCGGTAACTCAGAGGCTAGAGCGATTGACCGCGTATGCCAGAAACTCGCAGGTTCGAATCCTGCTCGGAGACAAAAAATATAATTATTGCCCGTTAACGTTGGTGCTCTTAAAGAAGCCTGAGTCTTCTGGGTATATGTCGAAGCACGCCTTCCTAAGGCGTTTGTAATAACGAACGGTTGAGGAATTTGGTGGCCGAGCGTGGTTGCTCCGGTAGCTCAGAGGCTAGAGCGATTGGCCGCGTATGCCACAATTATTAGCTTGTATTTTCCCTTATTAAGAGGGGGCATAACGCCAGGAAAAAACTAGAAATCACCCGCGCGTCCCGCGCCTGCCCCGCGCTGTGCCCGCTACGATGACGACGATTTTTGCACAGTATATGTCCAGTATATCCAGGCAAATGAAACATTATAATATGAATGATCTGAAAATTTATAAGGAGTTTATTATCTCTGCTTAAATCATTTATTTACACTGTACATTAGTATAAACTTTCCATACCACAACAGGTTTTATACGATCACTCGGTGTGTGTGTCTATCACAGGCAGTTTTTTATTACTTTATTTTGGCAAACATATGACGAAAGGTGTAACACGACTAGACTCGTTGGCGTTACGAGTATGTGGATGCCATAGTAACCAGCAGCCAGTTTAAAACCGCGCCAAATAAAGATGTATCCTACATTCCGAGTAACTTGCGAAACTTAGACATAATTATGATGTTTGTGGGAATGCGACACAGTACAGACTTCGGGTCCAAGTGCTTACAAACGTTGGCTTAAAGTTAGCAATTTGCTAAAGGATTGAACGTAACTTTTGTAACTTAATATTTAACTGGGAACTAATTATTTAACTGGGAACAAGGTATCACAAGATTTATACGTTCTCGTTTATGATAGTACTAGCAGCGCCCTGCGGTGTTACCCGCGGAATAAAGGTATATATAGCCTATGTGATTAATCCAGGGTATAAGCTACCTTCATCCAAATTTCAGCCAAATCCGTCCCGCCGTTTTGGAGATTAAGAGGACCGTACATCCATCCATCCATCCTTACATCGGCACATACTTTCACGTTTATAATATTATTAGGAATTAGGATACATTCACTAGGTTGTATGATTAGGATTACGATTTAATAACAAATTTAAATATATCATGTTATATATCAAAATTTCAATCCAAATTTTATCAATTAGTAAGTAAAATTTGTCGCAATGTGAGGATCATAATTTAGACTGGCATACGACTACCACCAACATTGGCTCCAATTTCCCTCGGTGCCTCAACCTAGGCGTGCCAACCACCTAAAATGGCGCCACATGTCGTCTCGATCGGTATTTGGTATCTGGTCGGAGTGGTCTGCACCCAATACCAATGGCGAAACTAGAGCCTTGCGACAGCTGCTTGGCCAGGATATTGTATAACGAGAGGGTGATCTTAACTTGATCGTGTGTTGCGAGTGAATGAAGAAAATATGAAGCAAGTCTTCTTTCCTTGTAAGTAAATAAATCGGTAACGTGACACGTCTTGCTAAATATGCTTGCCTTTGATAACTAATAATGCATGAAAGTCATACAAGATAGTTCGCCGAAATCTTAAAATATAAATAGTTAGGTAGAAGAATTTAAAAAGATTTGAATTAATAAACTTAGATCCTGGCCATATATTTCCAACATACGAGTACGTAAGAATTTCAAGTATCAATTCAAGATACAGAAAACTCGTAAGCAAGAAATTGCGAGTTGAGATTGTACCTATCATTTTAGACCATCATGAACAAAAAAACTTTGGCCAAAAAAAGCATAACACATGCCCCGACCTTTGGAATTCCAGGGAAGATACAATCAAAATTAAACCCAAACAGAATACAGATAAGGTTAAATATGATGAGGAGAATGCAGTTGCTAAAGACGTATTGGATGCAGCGCTGAAGAAAGGAGGTACAAAAAAGAATAAGAATATTGTAAAGCGGTACACCGACGACCTTGGGTGTAGGCCGCATGCCGGCTGTTGCTCCGTAGAGCCGGTTCTGTTTTTGTCGGGCCACAGCGTGTTTTGATGGATCAATTTTTGGTGTCCGTCGATGGCAAGAATTTACTAGTGCCAAAAGAGATTCGTTCATGAAAACGGGGGATCGTTCGGTGGTCGGCAAATGCTCCCAGTAATAGAGAGTAGGCTCAAAATGTATGCGGAATAAAGTTACTTATTTCTTGAATGTAATTTTCACCAGTGATAGCTTTTGTATGTAGTGTGTCACAAAATCTTTAATTCGTAATTTGTAAAAAGATATCATATTGAGTACTTATCTTACATTTCCAGTATTCTCTTGTTAGAACAACATTCTGATTTCGAAGATGCCCATAACACCTTGTACGTACGACACATTTCATTGCCGTTCATAGTTACTGTATATGTGCAAGCTATCCTCATCAGAACTCAAACAACATTGTACTTAAAAGCCAAAAACCTTGTTAGAAATATTCTCACGAGCATTATATAATGTATTCGCATAAATTACTAGTTCTACAAGTTCATATTGAAAGTTGTCTATACCTTCGATAGTTTCGAATTCGGGCCCTTCGGTACGCCCCCTATCGTCTGCAACACGGCCATCCAGTTAGGTTTGTATGCAATTATTAACTTTTACTTTTATTTGTTGAATAATTTTCTGTAGAAAGTTCCGGGACCGTGGGCCCTGCGTGCGGTGAAATTTTTCACGATCGCTATCTTTTCTACATCGTGTTGTATGTTCACGGTTGTCATAATAATATGCATTTTAAGTTTATAGACTTTCTTTGCTTCACTTTAAACTCGTTATTACGCCTTTTGTGAAATAATGCGGAACATTAGTCAAGTCATATAATGCTCCTAGTTATTGTCGTTTGTCGATCATCAATTAATTGACAGTGCATGACAAAGCTGACGCTATTAGGATGACTGCAACAGAGCAAATGGAAGATATTGTCGTGTATAACATGGTCATATCTGTTCATTTTTTATAAGCAACAATTCCCTTCCGCGTACTCGTATCGTTTATAATATCATTGGGTTGGGATATCTCCTTAATATCGGTATCAACTAACCAACAATCTGCGGTTGCTTTACTACAAGCATGTTCCGTAAGTTACCTTACGTCCAAAATTAGACATAAATGAACATCCAGCTAGTAGGTACAGTCTGTAAATAAGTTCAGTATGATGCGTTTTCCGTCAGGCGATTGTATTTAAATGTGCAGACCAAACTGTAGTGGAACGAATACACGGTCATGGTAACACACGGTGTCACATGCAGGCGTTCGAAGCGCGGCCAGTCATAACCATTTAAGGAATATATTTTCCCAATGGTGTTGATAATTTGAAGTCGCTTCTTAATACACACAGGTCTAACTAAATAAGGCGGGTAATTCCATAACAAACATGAACCAAGCCAAAACAAACTGAAACACTTTATTAGGTATCATAATAAGAAGTAAAAGTGTGTAACATTTGGCAGAAACTACTTACGTTATAAGTAGATACTACTTGGACGTTATAAGTATATGTATTACCAAATATGGTGTAAAACCAATATGCTTTCGGGATAACTAACAGTCATACGTGTGCAAATAAGGACATCAACTCAAATCAGAAAATAATTTATCGAATTTTAAGCCCAAAAGAATTGGTTTACTGTCGAATTTGGAATATTACCGGCTGTCAATGTTTGTTTGAGAAAGACGCTAAAATGAAACATATTTTACATAAAAAAGAACTCAGACAAACCAAGTCGTCGTCAAACTTTTTTTACATCGCCGACCGTTGCCAAAAGTTACGGCCGAATGTTTTTATTTTTTGCGATAAAAACAAAATACATTCATACTCGTGTTATATTTTATTTTACAGACCGTAAGCAAGTCCTTATACTTTTCGATAACTAGCTAGCATGATCGTTTTTATATCAGACATATCATTATTCCTTATTTTTTTTTGATATGGTCACAATAGTTAATCCAATTTTCTTGAGTAACTTCCTACATGAATATAAATATATTATAAAGGATAATAATATATCACTGCTGACATAAACATATAACTATCTAATATAAGAAAAAATACCTATTAAATAACAAGTTAAATACAACCTCACTATAAAATGTCAGTCATGTCAAAGATTCATTTCAGAACATTGTTTATTGCAATGCTGCAAATCATTCGTATTTTTTATCTTCGTACTATTATGTAATTTTTGATTTTACTGTATTCAAAATAATTTTTCTTACATCATTAGATTTTTGTGGTATAATCGAAACATTTTTCTTCTTGTTTACATCGATGACATTCGATGACTTTCAATGTCGGTTGTCAAGAGTACCTTTCCAGTAAAATAAATTGGTCTAAAACTGAAAATCCGCAACATGGCGAAGACCAAATAAAATCTTGTCAGGCTTTAAACCAATTGAAATTATATTTTCGCACTTACAGTTAAGTGTACGTATTTCAGCACGCGTACCTAATATGCAACGTAATATTCCAGATGTACCATTGTATAGGAATCAGCAATTTTCTTTAACAATATGACAGCGCAGTATCTCGTATATAAAATAGTAAATGTACTGTTTTATATGCCAAGTAGTGCGCTGTCGTAACATCGTATAAATATTGTTAAATAAACTTGCACGTATTCAAAAGCAAACGTTTTAGGTATTTTAAATACTTATAAACTCTGTTATTTGTAGTGGATCAGTTGCTTCTATTGCAATGAGCGGAGTAGGTTAAACAGCAAATTTAATAGTGAAGCGATTAAATTGTAATACGAAGTTTACTAACTCTAGTTAATGACAAATAAAGTATCGATGCAGTGTTTAGAATTACATATACAAAGTTGCCCTTAATACGCAGTTCGGCCAGTTCGGCTTGGTTAGTGCCCCCGTTTACCAAACTAGGAAGTATCAATTGAAAATCAAGCTTGCGACATAATACAATGCGTAGCGCCTAATAAATAGCCGTAGACAATGGTCTTAACGAAGTGAAACAACCAGAGACTGCTCTAAAGTACGTTGAATATGCCACATTAGGCGGTGTTGAAACTAGCAATTAAGCAGAACAGGGGAAGTATACATTGAGTACTAATGGGGACGTCTCCGGCATATATCGTTCAAAACAAAATAATAGGAACAGGGAAAATGGATATATATCGTATATATGTATATCAACTCTTGAAAATTACATAAGACAATGGATTTAAATGGTTATGAAGAAAGTTAGAAGAATCAAAAGTATCTCGATCAGTGTAGCCGTCCTAAACTATTTAAGCAAATTCGTATACATGTACTCCCAACTCGTTAGGGTTAGGTGAGCTAAATTTACGCTTCCAGTTAGGACTGATTTTCCTCAATCCAACTCACAATCATTAATTTCTTTCCTTTGTTGAGTTAGATTTGACATTAGGCGGTCGGTTTTTTACATTTTCCCTCAAAAAAAAATAAAAAAAATGTTTCCAAAATATGCAACTCAAGCCCTTTCATATGACACCCCACTTGACATATTCACGTTATCTGTCATCTATCACGGAAAATAAAATAAAACTATTAATAAAACATGTTCTATGCACGTAGGTTACCCTTCTTTAAAACTGTTCCACAAATTGATAGCATAAGTAGTTATTGAGCTTTTTAGCGATGTGACAGACAGACAAACAAAGTGAAACCGTAACGGTTCCTTTTTTACCATTATGGTATGGAACCATAAAAAGTGCCAAATCAATTACATCACAAGGAGTCTAATAAGTAAACATAAGAACGTGGTATAACCACAATGTTTGAAAATAGATTCTCGGTCTATTTCACCCGCCTAATACGCATCGGTACGAATTAGACACAATGTCAAATATCACACACTGCAGCAAATCTAAACAGATATGACAAAATACACGAGCAAGATAGCGATCGAAAGGGTTGTGAGGCAATCCAAGCTACGGGCATTTTGCCACCGTCTTTCGTCATGGCAAAGCGGACAACGCATACAAACGATTGTTTAAAAAATCTTGAATATTTCATTGTAGGTAACGTTGCGTAACTGTTGCAGATGACGAATTAATTAAGATCATCAGCCATCAGTAACCGTCATTAAGTAGATCAATTGCCGAAATGATTTGCATGAATGATGACTATTACGAGATTGTGATATATTGTTTCACGTATTTCATGTTAATTAAATCAATAAATGCTAATCGGGTCGGCTCGGGTCAGTGACGTATTAAGAATTAGTTTTACAAAATGAAAGCTTACGAGTATTAAGTTGACCTTTGCGAACCGAGCAAAAAGCCTAATGATCTGACTTTGTTGTACGAGTTAATCGAAAAAATGGAAGAAATAAGACTGCAAGTGACACAGTTATTTTGTTTGCTTATTACTATGGTAGCCGAATTGTAACGGACCGTCCAGCTTTTTGTCAGACTAAATTCGTACTCCACAATGCATTATGATTACACGCCGTCAGCCGTTTTAAATAATACCAACCGTCTTTGCTTTTCGGGAACATTTGACCATTCCACAATAGGCCTAAACACATTGTGTTTAGAGTCGTGCAATTTGAGAACGAGTACGCGACTACTTAATTTAGATTTGTAAAAGTATCTTGGATATAAAAGATTAATCTGACCGAATCTGATACGGCTGATTTTGGTAATTGGTGACTACTGTTAGGGAATGTCGGTAATGTCAACAATTGGAGATACGCATCGAGATGTCGGTCAAGCCAACTAGGAAACAGTTGTCCGGTCAGCGAGTATTGTTAAAATTACAACACGTCGATAGCTTTTTTATGGCCTTAAGAGTATCTCGTAACAATTGTCATATTCTAAGAAGTAATAAAGTCACCTACAAAAAGTAATCTCCATTACAATCTTGGTATTCTGTTAAAGTTGAAAAACTAGTAGTCATCTGCTGTTACTGACTATGGCATGGCCTTTTCTAATTGGTATTCCATTCATAAACAAAGTGTACCTACATATACAGATGACCATATTATTCTATATTTTATGGACATCCTCATAAAATGGTACAGACAACGACAGGTACTTATAAGCTTTAACAGGTAGAGTTTGAAAAGAAATTGTTAAACAACTCCCAAACTTTAACCTTAGAGTAATGTCAGTTTTGTAAAGTTACAAGAAAAATAATTAGCTTTTATAGTATGTTAACACATAACTTTCTGTTCGATTAAGTTTTTAAAACAGCTGTCTAATTGGTACATCCTTCAAACCAGAGTTACGGGAGTAAAATACTTAATGAAGAGTCGTATTTAGAATTTAAATAAGCGTATGTTATTTCACTAGCATCCAGTATTGCATTTAATAGCTATGATGATGACACAGGCAGACATACAACTTATATTATGCTATTCGACCAGGTTTACTAATACGAAGGCATGTCAGTAAATTCTGGAGAATAGATTTGCATAACTGTTAAGGGACTTTAATTTAGGAGCCCAGGTAAGTTAAACCATTAACTCGAAGAAATTAATACTAAGTATAAAATATATGGTATTAATGCAGAATAAATGTACAAGATATCCCAGATGAACGAAGACGAATTTGGCTGTTACAATTCTAATGTTATATGAAACTAGGTATGCTTATTACGTAACTAATTTTAGAAGAGATATGGTGATTAGTCGGACTTAGATTGATGTAATTTCTGTCCATGGCGCTCAGGCTCATGTACCTCCAATTGCACTAAAGTTAATTAGCAGTAATGTCGCATTAGAATAGCAGAGAGACGGTTGATCAATTATTACGGAATAGTAATTCATCTACCAGTTAATGTATTTGTTTACAATCACTGTAAATATCAATTAATGGGGACTCCGTCAAGTTTATCAGTAAAGGTTATCTTCGGTTAATTATCAACTGAAATAATGTTGTAGTTATAGTTTTAATTGCATATAATAAAACTGTTTAATGCCGGACACATATAATTCGTCGGTTTGACACTGAAGGTTAAGTTTCTTTCTCAATTGCAAATGGAAACATTTGTCTGCAAAATCCATACATACTTACATAAATCTAAGCATGCATACGACGACTTTCTGAATATTTTTGTTTTTAAAGCAAGTATCAATGTGTAGTATTTAGTTAAAATATCATTGCATGTAAGATCTTAAAGGTACCTATACCTGTAATGAAGATATTTATCTCGCAGCAAATTGTGGGAAAAGTGGAAAAACACTGATGATGATAAATAATGATATCTAGTATTTAAATTCCGTGTCTCAACGCCTTCATGTTCCAGACGATGATTGAACTCCTCTCAATAATAATGTCATTAGAGACCAATTACATGAAAATAACAAATTATTGTATACATCGTGAATCATTGTACAAAATGGCTGACACACACTCCACCGAATAGTTACGATAATTGTGCAACAACGATATTTTGTTCAAACTAGTTTCAAAACTAAATATCAAGGTTGGGGCATATCTTTAAGATCTGATTGATACACATCGCATCGCGAATTCTATTGCTTTTAGAGGGCATAAAACCGGTTACGAGTTGACTTTTAGTCCTTCGAATTCATGTATCTCGAATTTGATTCGTAGTGCCTGCAGAATGTATGCTACTGCCAGCTTCAATTGATATATATATATATATATATATATATATATAGAAGATATAAGTGTGTTCTTCATATTATTCAGAGATATGATTTTTGTCTCTAATCTGAAAATATCACTAATTTAACTAAGTTTAGGAACAGTAGCGAATATATAAATTTGAAAATAGTGTAATATGTGTGTGTGAAGTTAATAATTAAATACCAATGGTTACCATTATCTTTATTTGTGGTTAAGTTCAGTTGCTAAATTCCCTCAAGAACCACCATTACAGCAAACTACGCGGTGGATATGTCTTAAATGACCATTAATCCTTTTCCGATTGCAAAACCAACAGTCGAAATTCATCGAAGCGTCAAAAACATCACAAGCCTTGATGATTTATGGTCTCGCTCTGTTAACTTATGTTCTATGGTCAAACGAAGGGCATCGAACCGCGGCAAAAATTTACATTCACTCTACAGAGTTGGTCTTTGGTCGTTATTAATGTGATCATATCTAATCGGTGGATTATGACCCTTTTGGTATTTGCTGGCATGTTTGGAAGGCTGTAGAATGTTGGGCTTCGGGCTACGCCTCCATGATGTTAAGTAACTGCTTAGGACCTGGTGGAATGGGCACGAGTCTTTAGGACATGACATAAGCCTTTCTATTGATTCTAATGTATCGACTAATTTAATATGTGTAGAGTACGTTGATTTTTAAGGTCCGGTTTTTATCTGCTGTGTAAAATAAATATAATAGTAATCGGATCAAAAACAATTAATGAGCTAAACGTCCCAATGTTTGAGACCTTAGTTTACAATTACCACACCTCACCTATATTGCTATGAATCAGCCTTACTAGGTACCTAATTATTTATATAGGCATTTAAAACATACCTTTTTCAGTTTAACTACATTTCAGTTAAAGTTTATATGCACAAATTTTATAATACACCTAGATGCCTATAAATTCGCAACTAAACCCCATTCCATTACAACTATTATCTACCTGAAGAATGTGGAATACTGGGAACTGCCTCTTCAACTAACGCTGATGCAAAACCAGCATACTAATGCAGGTTGATATGATCGCCATAACGATTCAACAACACGTTACTGCTGATAATACGAGTATTAACTGAATCTCCGCTATTAATCGCTGGCTCAGTTATACCCACTTGAGGGCTTAGGTTGGTCATCCACGTTAATAGTTGAGAATGTTGAGACATCCAGATGACATCTTTACCTTTTACCTACTTTGAAACAATGTTTATCACTTGGTGTACTTTATAAGTAGTTTATTTTTATAAAAATTAGAAATAGCAACGGAACGCACAAACAAAAAAGGTACTCTACCTTACTGTCATTGGTTGTCTATAATTTCAGAAATCGTAAATTTTTCATAATTATTAACATTGTTATACAACATACGCTACCCTAAATTATTGCCTATTAGGAATGCCACGAGAATGAAAAGGTGTTTCGAGACGGCAAATAATAAATAAAAAATAATAAATAAATGACAGTGCCAATGGATGGCAAACTGACATGATAAGTATCTACTACGATTGAAAGAAATCCATGAGCTTTTACTCAAACTAGAAAAAAGGCTCTATCGTGCGAGTGTCTCGATGGATCCCCGCCTTTACGTTATAGCGTTTATCTCGAACAAATATAGTAAATAAGAGATAAGAACTATTTACACGTACGAGTATCTCCTGGAATGTGGTGGCAATGACAACTCTGGAGCCGCAGGAGCGGGATTCTTACCAAGCCTTGCTGTGTGTCCAATACTTATGAATATTACAAAGTAAATACTACGAGTAAATCACGCGTTTAAATTAGACATAAGAATAATGTTTCATTTCACCCTTAACTTGTTATATGGTAAACGCAGTTAAATTGGCAATTGAAATATTTCATACCAACTAGAATACGATACTATCTGCTGCACTGACTTTTCATTAGAGAGATCCTCGCCCGTCGTCAAGTCAAATCTTATCGATTCGCGTACCGAGGGTTCTGTACACAGATGTGTACTCGTCCCAACCCAATTAATTAAAGAAAATCTTAACAACATGGTGTAGAAATTGAACCCCATGGGTACAGCGCAATCTATCGGCGAATTTGTATGGTGGTTTTTCAAGGATAATTCTTTATCACATGAACTGATTTCAATCTTTTATTTTATTTGAAAGAATGTACTTAACCCGAACAAACTCGCCAGGATTTTGCAGTGCTGGAGGTGGTGGCGACGCCTTATAGCCAGCACAGTATATAAGCTCTCACTGCAAACTGAGTGAGATGCGAACAGATAAGACATTAAATCAGTGTCAAGGAAGCGGACTACT
The DNA here is from genome assembly GCA_963556455.1 of Epiblema foenella. Taxonomy (NCBI): domain Eukaryota; kingdom Metazoa; phylum Arthropoda; class Insecta; order Lepidoptera; family Tortricidae; genus Epiblema; species Epiblema foenella. The sequence goes on along the minus strand of OY747096.1, from coordinate 25,122,877 downwards.
TGGAAGGTTACATTAACGAAATAAAATAAATAAGCTGTTAATTACATAAACCATATAGTGGAGCGCGAGTTTTATGACACACTAGGCCTTCGAACTTTTATCTGTGGCTAGGCGACCCACCCTGTGTGGCTTTGGCTTAAGTTTTTGCTAACAGCACATTCCTGTTGATGTTGTCGAAACAGTTTTACGCAAGATGGCTGACCTGTGACATTTTAGAGCGTGTTCTGTGTCAGCTTCTGGTTGCCGACAAATGTTTGTACAATTATTATTTAAGCACGTTTGTTTCGTTCTTAATTGTATTACAAGCTTTGTATCACATTATATACTGATTTGTTTGAAAATCGTGTAAATTGACGTACCTAAAAATCCCGTTATAAATTAAAAAAAAATCACTTTGAGCACAGTCTAATGGTTATTTAAATACTTTTATACCAATTATTACATAAGCCAGGGTTATGAAATATTTTCTCTTTTGGATCGAATTTTCGTCTTTAGATAGTATTCTTTAAAACCTGCATTTCAACTTACTCATATCGAAAAGGCTAATAATAACAAGTATGGGACTCTCACTATAACTGCAGACTATTCTGTTTTCTTTATTTAGGTACGATTCTAAAAATCTATGTATTTCCTACTTTTCCACTATAGACCTAGGAATTCAATTTTCTTGGACGGGGCCCAAGCCTGAGGTTATCAAGCAACGCCTTGGGCCAGTGAATGTATTGCTCTTGTGCAACGCCAATTTGTAGCACGAATAGTTTGATAACAGCTCGGTAAGGGTGTGTTACATGGCATTACAATGTACATTATAAAACCATGTAATCACGACTGTTTGGTTTGATGGAGAGAGAAAAAAGGTAAGGAAACCCCAATTTACTAGTACGAGTAATACCTTAATAGTAGTAATTGGCCTTGGTCAATTTATGACACTTTTGGAATAACTCTATCTGTCTGTACTTTTTACCCTTCAACCACTGAACCAATAAAGACGAGATTAATATAAATTTATTTATTTAAATACATAGAAAGAATCCAAGACTCATAAACAATTATTATTAACCAATTATTGCTAAAGTGGTCGTCAACCCATGAAAGGCAAAACATCAATAACCTCTTTACGCCGCGTAGATACAATACAATAAAAATCGATTGCGCACACGCCCGATGGCCCGATGTATGTAATGCGTTGAGAAATGTCGAATAAAATCGAGATTTATGAGCGCCATTGTTGGTACGCAGAGGTATCAGGAAATTGAAGGGTTCGGTGCGCGTATGGAATTACATGCAGAGAAAGCATGTAATTCTAAACGTATTGTTACGTAACATTACACGTGTATTTGTCACATAGCCACGCCCTTTGGTCCAAAGCGAGGTGATAGAAGGTTAATGAAACACCTCAAGCGATCTAGCGTTAATAGGACGAACGATCATTAGGAAACAACACCTACTGGTATAGTTGCAGAATAAATAGAGACAGACTTTATTTCTACACTGTGAACTACAAAAGTGACGAACCTTTCAATTCCGCGACTATACATACCTATGTATCACAATCTGTGTGGCTATTTACATTAGTACACGCCCTTAAAAAGCTTGTCGATGAATGTTTATATGACTACAACATATTGGAAAAGGTTGACAACAAAGCTCACAAGACTCGTTAGTAAGCATTCTGATTGGCCTCTGCACAGAGCAGTAGAACTAAAGTAGAAACAGGCAGAGGTGTGCAACCATTGTCAGTGGTCACGGTTCCTGCCCCAACCAGCCGCTGTGACGAGAATTTGATATGCTATTGTCACTAGAGGCCAGCTTTTTGTTGTTTTTATGTACAGAGTTATGTTTATCCGGTTGCGTACAGAAATTCTCAAAATTTCAGGCGTGAATTATTACTTTTTCCTTTATTAGATAACAGTGGAGAAATCGTAATACATCTTTGGCTTTAGGTAGAGGTTCCGCTCGCTTAGTTCTTGCAAATTACACTATGTAATATTAATTCCAATGACTGAATCGAGTTTTTCATAAGCGAACTTTCACAGATTACAGTAAACAAATACTTAATAGTAGTTGAGATGAAAGGTCACTTAAATTATAATCAACTTTATACACTGCACATATTGTTTCGTGGATTTTCTTTTGGATTGTAAGGGTGGTGTTCGCCCAGGTACAGGGCGCAAACAAACACTATTACCTACCCAAATATTCTTTGACAAAATTGTAATTTATGAAGTAACTAGCTGACCCGGCGAACTTTTTAACTCTTAATAGTCAATGAATATCGTGTTAACTTTTAGCTAAACATAGGATTTAACGTGATAAAATTAATGCTTAAAAAATAGCACAATAGCTCGTTCCTCTTCAGTATATTGATTCTCATTGTTCCGAAGCTTATTTACGGCTTTGTTAAGAAAGACAAAATCTTCTAAATAGTTATCGCATTGTTAATAATAATATGCGTATAAATAACACTTGCATATAACAAACAAATCGACCGGTTACCTTAATATGCTTTCTAGGGTCGAAATTGAGACACATTGCTGTCACTCTCGCGTCTGCCCGTCTGTACGTTGTCTATCACGCAGATTTTACAGAGAAGTAAAAACAAAAATTTGAATTAAAGTGCGCACTGCCAAACGCGCGGTTTGTGGGCGGTTTTCTTTGGCTGAATGTAAATTTCCTTAGTCATTTCGATTTGATATGGAGTTATCAGTATTTTTAAAAGTTTAACGCAGCGGGAAATTATGGCTTTTGGCAGGATTAATTATTACACTCCGGTAGAGCTTTAACTTTTTAAATTTGGACGGATAAAAATTAGGCACTTCCCGTGCTCGTTTTTGTGGACCATCTGTGGATACTCGTATTTGGTGGATGTGTGTTTTCAAACAAAATACGACAACTTCCTAGCATGTTTAAGAAAATTAGATTACTTCAATGTACGAAGTCCGACACGCACTTGGCCATAGACAGCATTTATTTATTTATTGCCAATAAAACATATACAGAATTACAGTCGAAACCACTGTACATTTCGGTTTATAAATCACATAATTCACACCAGGAAATTCAGAAATTTAACTCTTGGCCATCATCACACACTACCGCAGACACGTTCGATACACAACCGCCCATCGACTTGCAAATATATAGCACATTCTAGTGCCCATGACAGAAGCAAGTACAGCAGTCTTAGAGCGCGTACAGCCGGCGAGCTTCTATGCGCCACTGTGCGTGTAATTGGGATGCCATAAGGTTGTTAGTTCCCGGTCTTACGAGATTTTTGGGCGGAGATCCACTTTTGATGACAAAAATCGGGTCGTGCATCAAACGATCCCGATTTTGTCAACTGGGCTAAAGAGAGCGAGATACGCGAACTTCGTTCGTTTTCGTGTCGCGGTTGCAGCCCAGCTCTGTATATTTTTACGTTACCCAACCTCATCGCAGATATGAATCTGTCATTGATAGTGACAGATATGACGGCGATTAACTACAGGAAAAAGGAAATTAAAATCCAAACATGTTGATTCGAAAAAAATAATTAACTGTCCAAATCGGATAAAAACTAAAACAAAGCGACAATAATAATGTACCTGTATACTATGAAATTGTATAAATTGATGCAGCGCGGATTCTGAGATCCTTCAGGACAAAAACCATGTCTATATATATATTACTACCCTGAGATTTGAGGCCCAGTTCCATATGATTACTGTTTGTATTGAATAACCGCACCTCCAATTAAATTAAGACAACATAGTTACAACCTGGAGCCTGCATTCTAAGCCAATAGTTAAATACGTATGGTAGCTAACACGCTAGTAAACACATTCGAAGTCGTACGCAAATGTTGGTCGCAGTTTGTGAACGTAAAATGAATGTGAATACTGATGATTATAAAACGGCCGTCGCTAGCCCTGCATTGCAGGGTCAGAAGGTTTATGGCCAATATCTACTTTCGCTTTTATTGACTCGTTCCACAGTATTGCTGTGTTCGTTCTGAAAACTTCGTATATCACGTGGATTTGTGCCATGGGTTATTTTATCGGATTTGATAGGTACAGTCAGCATCAGAAATACATAGCTACGCATATGAAGACGCCAAAACTCTATATACATATTAAGTATAAGGGAATAAGAGCTTTTGACCTCTTCTGATGCCGATTGAAGGTACTCGTAGCTTATTAGTATTATTTATCCACTACTCGAAAAATTCCAGTGTAATGATCGTGTACTGAATATACTGAAGAGTAAAATTAAAATTAAATCCTTCCGATTGGAAATAAGACCGCTTACACATCGGATTACTATCACTTCTCATTTCCTTCGCAAGGCCAACAACAACATATTAAGTTTGCAATTTCGAACCATGAATATATAAAATATTTTAACGATCTGAATAACTAATTAAGGAAGTCGAACTCGTTAACTGTTACAGTATTCGGGCTCCGTGTCTAGGTCATCAGAATTCCTACATTCTATTAGAGGCATTTCGGTGAGCTATCAAAAGATCGTTTTAAATCTTTTAATTGGCTACAGTGTAGCTATTTACGAGAAAAACGCGCAATAAACGGTCTGATATTTTAACTGCTCATTAAGTTTACCATTCTGAACAGTGTACCCATAAAATTTAGGAGAATATTTTACAATCTTGACTTTCTTAAGAAGTGTAGTTATATATTTGATTTACTAGTGCATTAGAGATTGCTAGTCACACTGCTCACACAACAGAGGGCCTACTCCGAACTTCGTATCGTGCCGTCCCTTTCACTCTCGTGTTATTCACTATATGAGTGAAAGGGACGACACGATACGAAGTTCGGATTTCGAAGTTCGGAGTAGCCCAGTCAGTGAATGATATTCAAATAAATGGTTTATCACAAGTTTCCAGTAAATTCTGAGGCGATTTCCGAACAATACAATGCATCGTCGTCTCTAGCCATCGCAGCAACCTAATCAGATGATCAATATGACACCCACTTACGAGTGATAAAAATAGGTGTACTGATTATTCAACCTATTCCAATATCTATGGTAATACTAACAAGGTAGAAAATATGTCATATCCAAAGGGTGTCAATGACATTTTAAAAATCTCGTACATGCTGGTGATTTATATTATTATATCTACAGTATTTACCTCACGAACTCACTTAGCCATAGTTGTAGCTGTGGCACATACGAACACATAGACAATGTGAACTCATAGCTCCTACGCTAACGCACATCATAGACAATGTGCATGTATATCTCAACACACAACCATGACACGCGCTCATAAGATAAAAGTACTGTACCTTACCTCCTATCATATTAATCAAATTAGATGACGTACCTGAAAATAAAATAAAGTTTTGGTAATAAATTACACATCGAAAACAAGACACTGAGTAGATATAATATATAATTATGTACGTGAATAAATTACAAAAAAGTATATTTCAAATCACTTAGTGCATAATATGCATATTAAGCGTCCGACTTTGATTCGCGTTTTACGAAGACACGAAGATTCTGATCATATCGGAATGAATTGTCGATTCCACAATGAATAAAAAACTAAGCCCTGAGCGGTACAATCTGATTGAATAGTGATGTTTGCTCCAAAATACGTAATGACAAGTTTGATAATAATGACATTGTCAAGTGAGAAAGATGAGGAAATCTTTAAATTAATTCAATTTAATGGTTGCTTAAACTAAACAAGCCTTCCACCAGAGATTTTTTTAAACCACGGTTAAAACTTAAGAAACAACAATCAGAAATGAGCTAGCATTATGTAACAGCAGTGTAAATAATATTTTTAAAATAGTGGCGCAAAAAATTGCGTACAATATAATGTTTCCAAAACTGTTACAAATAATAGAGCTTAAAATGAATATATATCTCAGAATCCCACAATAAAAGATACTAAGACATTACCACACTTGAATGGGCACCGCCAGCTAACGACTACCTTTTAATGAGTATTAGGGGTATTACACAGCGGTTATCTCACTAGTAACACATTTTAATAGTAGTGTAACGACCCCTTTATTAAGAGGCCAATGGCGGTGCTCGCATCTTTGTTTCGGTTGTATTGCTTAAAGCGTTTTGCAATTAGTCTGTATCAGATGTTGCAACTCAAATCGTACAGTCGAATTTCCCAAACGTTCAAAGATATCTGAGCAACCTTATGCCCATGACAATAAAGTTGTGTTCACATATTTTTGATCAATGTTTCCGTACACATATTTACGGACTCGACTGTACAATGAGTCTTTATACGTATTTATAAGAAAACACGTGTTGTAATCAATTTTTAGGGTTGCGTACACAACGGGTGCCAAGGTAGCCCTATTACTAGACTCCCATCTCCGTTGGTCCTCCCCGTCCGTTAGCAGGCCGAATCATACCGTAAGGTGACTTTCTGATTTAGTGGGGCAGGATCGGTGTGTGATATTTTATTTACGTACTTACTGGTGTCGCATAGATTTCCTCACTTGACGGGATAATATCAGTATTCGATTATCGCAGTAATAATTATCATGCGCAGAAGGGGGGCAGTAAAGAAGTGATATTGACTCGACTGACCGTTGACACTGTCAGCTGACAGCTTTCTGTATGTACTGCGTCCGCACCGACAAATCAGGAAGACGCGAGACGCCTAACCGTAACATTGAACAAGACCGAATATGTATTAATACTGCTGCTGCTAAATACAGTAAATTATAAACACACTCACACTTCGCCGGTTTTACTATAAAGAATTATATAGAGCTATATAGAGCACGCAATAAACTTGTATTCATGCTCTAATTAAGATGGACGAAAAAAGTACATACATAGTATAGAAGTTGTGCGTGTTAAAACTATAAAATAGTGTTAAAGGAATTTAACAAGTAAATTATCTTGCTTGTTGTTACTAGGCGACATGTGACAATGACTTATCAAATTCCACAATAAATGAGACAATTAACTTATCCAATACAATGTGGCCGGCCGTATATAGACTATTCAAAAGTTTTTGTTCTAGTGTTGTCTCTAATTAGTGTGTGTACATTATGGATGTTTCTAACTTAGTTTGTTCGTTGTGAAAACCAAGTACGTACCTATGTTAGTTGTACGATATTAATCATAACAATATAATATTGAACGCTGCGTATCAATCTATTAACATACATCATTATCACCTTGCGACACTATCACGTAGGTACGTCTGCTTTCTATGCCAACCGGCATCAGAAACAAAAGACTGTATGCGCCTAATAAACTGGCCTCTAATAAGCCGTTATATATAACTATTATCTGGAACTTTCTGATCTGTTGTGCAATCATTTGGATAATCCTATGTGGGAATACCTTTGATATAATGAAACCGTGGTTTAATGACGAGGTAAAATTTAGAGTCCTCAATCAAGGGATTAATTACAGTGCTAGTCCGGAAAAGTCGTCGTTCGAGGAATATTATATAGTTGGTCGTAAAACTATAAGCACCAGTAGCGACCGCAGCTGTTCATGCCTACCGTACATGGACTGATAGGGTGAGGTTGATATGAATTGCTACATTGTACCGAAGTCTTGTTGGAATATAATATATATAAATAGCGCTGAATAAAGTGCACCGATTAAACAGGTGGTTATGGGCATAAACTATCGCAGTGCAGATTTCTTTCGATCTTTGTTGTAACAATACTCACTAATAAATTATCGAAAAATCATTACCTTACGGGATATTATATACGTATAGAAGATGAAAGTAAGTACAGAAGTTTGTTGTAGCCTAAGAGAAGCCCCACCGAACACAATATTTGCAAAAATCACAAAAATCCTGATTTCAGTACCTATTTGAAACAAACGAAAGTAATTTTTAAATAATTTTTTCAAACATTCAGTACGATAAGACTCGAGATCGCCCCATACGAAATAAGTTATTTTCGTCGAGTAGTGAATAATCTTCGCTTTCGCCTACAGTCGCACAACGAGCTATGATCGTCAATGAAATGTTTGCTCACACTATTATGAAAGTTCTTTACGAACAAAATACAGCAATACACACACATATCTTAACTGTATTGTCCCTATAAAACAACCACTAGTATTACACTACTACGTTATTTTGGGACAGTTTTAGTTTTTTAGTTGTTTTACTGAATTTCGACTTGACTTTCTGAATTAAGTCGTGAAACTAATATTTGTTTAATCAGTATTTCTAAGTATGATTGTCATGTTAACTAGCGTCTTAGGTTAGGTACTATAGGTTGTAAAGAAGAAATACTTACAAACTAATCTTGATAATTTAGCAGCTCACAATGTAATTCATTTTGTTATTAGCTGAATCGAGAGCATGAGATAAACGCATACTTTAAAAAGCCTGCTGACCGACTTTCAAAACATTCAAGTGCAAGAGCACAGTTGGCATCGAGACAGTCACAATAACAAAACGGTTTTATAGTGCAAGTGTAAAGGTAAGTGCGTACCGGACCGTACCGGATTTAGCAGAAGAAAACAAACTCAAGGGCAATGCACTGGCACAGCTTTAAGAACGGCGAACTCACTTCGATATGTAATTCTGACTGTGATGTCACTAAAATGTCATTCTTCTGTGTACCTATTGCTCATAAACATCAAATAAACAAAACGTATTTAGATATTGTTGAGCACCATTGCATGTTACGTTAAATACACATATTAAGTGAGGGCTCCCTTATATGAACTTGTCTAATAATAATGTATGTTAAGGTTACTGAAATATGTACCTTTTTAAATTTACTTGTGTGTACAACCTCTTACGTACGAAAATATTTAATTACCCATACTACTCGTAAATAAGTATATCAGATACCGATTCTCATCGCCTGCATATCATCATAAAACTCTGAATGTACATGCGCAGGGCAAAATTTGTCATTTTAGTGGTGCTATATATGTAATATCGATACAATTTAGTAAGGCCTCCAAAATGCTCGAGAGGCCGGCCGATGAAACAGCAACAGCCCCTCACGTCATCCTGGAATGCGAAGGTGTAGCAGCACAACGGACTCAAATCCTCAACGCACCGAGGTCACTCCGCAAATCCTGTGCACACCAGGAGGATTCAGCGCTTCTGGTCGAAGTCAGGCTGGCTAAATCCCTAGCTGGCATTCATTCACGCACAATGGTCCGACTTACACGGACTAAGTGCGGAAAAAGGAGTGCATAACCATAACATAACGCTCAAGAGAGCGCATTTGTCGGTGTAGCTGTATAATGTTCAACAATCAAGCATTACTGCCCACTATGTACTAACATTGTCGCCATCACGGAGTGAAGCATCTGTGCTCGTCTGCGGTCTTGGTTGAAGTGTGGCTAAATTTAATTAACTGAAATAGCTGCTTAATAACACTTCGCCACAACAGTTACACGAGTCCGATGCCTCATGCTGTACTGGTGATGTTGACCTCGAAAGGATTAAATTTCTAAGCACGGCGCTTCAATTTTCAAAGACAATTTATTGAAACATGAATAAGATTAGTGTATAGGATCTAATTTATGTACCTATGCAGGTTGGAAATAAAATAGAAGACGACCAATCCACAAATGTTCTACTTTATATTATCTATAATCTATCTTAATCGGCGGCACTGTCCACAGTTCCTCACACAATATGGTATGAATTTTCACAGGGCATTCAAAATACGGATAAAGCGAGAATGCATTTCCCTATTAGTTTTTATTGACATAAGATTTAATTTCCGCTGGCTTGTGGAAAAGTTTTTTTCACTATACCTGTACCCTCTAATGATATGGGATGGCACACCTTATAAGGCTTAATGTTTACGCAAGACAAAGAAGTCTACAATTAAGTGAATTTAGAGTCTGTTTGCGTCAAATCCGGTCCAGGGAAGATTAACAGCGTCAATCTGATTTTGAAAGAGGATGACATGTTTCATTTTGAATCTAGAATAAGGAACCCGGGTGCATACCATTATTCATTATACTTATATTATTGGCATAGAACTGCATTTTGATTCAACTATAACACGTATACCTAAAATTGTCTCGATTAGTGTAATGTGTTCCATAAGTATAAAGCCAGCTTGCACCAAAAATAATATTCAAGAAGTATAGGTATTGCCACCAGAGTTGAGGTCACGCACACAACAATATGTCATGTAACGACAGCGGGCTTTTGTACTATTCTTTTTTTGTACCGATAGCAAGTTAACAGTGAATTGCAAGATGGATCAAAATGTTTCTTTAAACTATTTATTTACAAAAATACATTGAATTCAAGCAAAACAGAAAATAAAATATATTGATCTATTTAAATATTTACAGATACTGGTTTCCCCTCGGGTTGGAAGGTTAGATGGTACTCGAATCCGTAAAAACTGGTGCCTACGCCAAATCTTGGGATTAGGTAGCGGGCCCCGGGCATCCTTCAGAATGCAACTGTACTGGGATAACAACGCTAGGTGGATGAATTTATAGATAACGATTCAAAGATTTATTTTAAAAAATGTGTTATATGAATAAATAAAGGTCATATATGTATATTCTTTACTGTTTTTTATACCTATTCAAAAATATACGTGTGTTTTTATTTACATTCACTCATTAATTCCATTCAGTACCGTTTTTGCAATCAGTACTTCATGTAGCTGTGTTTTCATTCACTTCAACTCTGGTGGCACTACCTATAGATGCGCATGTATATGCAAAGTGAATATAGCAAAAGATTACGATCAACCCATACTAAACACTACCTTCTTAACCTTAAGGAAGCCATCAAAATACGTCTTAGGATGAATCTAATTATGAATATCGATCTGCTTAATTTTGTTAAGTTTTGGCCATATAAAAGAGCAGTTAATACTATGGCCGTCGAGTAGTCTCCCCATCCTCCTAGGGTTTGGTCGTTTAAGAAGACTGGAGTAGTTCGTGCAGCGATTTTCTTCAGTATTTTAGTGATACCATCCTGTAAGGACTATTCCGTCACTTGGGGCTACTCAGGTAAGTGATTCAGGGTGTACAATACAATACAATACAAATACTCTTTATTGCACACCTCAATTAAAGGACACAGTAAGTAATAGTAGATTGTATGACAAGGGTCTAAAATGAGCCATATTACCACGAGATAGTTATTTTCCCGAACAAAGTGAGGGAAAATAGTTCGAGGGGTAATATGGCTTTTAGACCAGAGCTATACACTCTACTTTTCACTTCGATTGCGAGAAAATAAATAAACAAAGGTTAGCCATCCAAAATTAACAATTAATTCCACGGCGAACTTATATGTAATTTGGCACCATGTTTTTTTTTTTCTAAACTGCTTTCATGCTTTGACACACAAAATAGACACCGCGGTTCGCGCGCAACATTCGCGCGCAAAAAAGCTAACTCACCTTCCATTGAGCGCTTCAAAGCGTTGCTCGAACGAACTAATCACTTTTTTAATTATTGTGAAATAGGGACTACTACAAACTGAATCTTTAGACTCTTTAGAGAAATGAATTCTGTTTTCTGATTGGTCGATTTTAGTAAAGCTGTATTCTGGTTTGTTAATACGCAATACCAAATATTTTTTAAGAAGTTATATTAGTGTTTTGTGATTGGTGGATTTAATAGGTGAAGTATTATGATTGGTCTAAATTGAATATTTTGTAAATCATAAATATGTATTGATATTTTCCCTAGGGGTTAAATGTACTACTTTAGCCCCGCTTGACAAGTCTAATATGACACACTTTTCGAGCATAAGAAGTGAAAAGTATATTTTTGTTCATGTGTACCCTTTTTTTCATTACTTTTGCACAAATTTCATAATTATCGTATCTACTTTGTGTGACTAACAGATTAACCGAAATAACAATTTCAAGTCAATACATCATACATACACATACATCGAGATTTCTATAAATATCACCTTAATAAATCCTTGCTTTAGTTAGAGCTATTTTTCTCTTTAGTTGTTTGAAGGTTAGTTAATTTTATTGAAATTGTTAGAATTAACTAGGGCTGAACGAATTAATAAGGCAAGCTTATCAATAACTTACGAATACACAAAGGTCGGCGATATAGTACAATAATCAGGTATATACATCTTATTATGAGGTAGTAATAATAGGATAGATAGGTACCTTCAACCGATGAGTACTTACATGGTATAATCGTTAAGTGTTTACAGGCAATTTTTCCGTAAATATTAACAAAACGTTCAATTATAGAAAGTACGTTACCCGAAGAGTAAACCCACATTAATAACGTTTCATAGGAACCCTAAAAATATCCAAAATATTAAAATTAAATAGTACTTAATGTATGGGGCCGTTTAAACTTAATATTTTGGATATTTCTATTCCGATCTAAAAAAAGTTATATTTACGGAATAATTGCATGTAAACACTTAACGATTACACCCTGTCACCCCTGTATAAAAGTAGAAGTACGTAGCAAGAGAATTTAGTTAGGCTAGTAGCAATAGATATAGGAAATCTATGCCTATCAAATGATTATACCCTGAACATGAACTTCGGGCTTCCATTCGGGTTTGTAACATCTCCGTTACATGTTTTTCACATCCTTGCTTTGGCTTCCAGGTTTAGCTCAGAGATGTCACTCTCGAGCTTGGACGTGGGACCGGGAGTGGCTGCCCTCCAGGCATGGGGGGCGCAGGCGGCGGCCCACGGTTCCAACATGACGGTGGTCGACAAGGTCATGCCCGACATGCTGCACATGATCGACCCCCATTGGTACGTTTTTCCACATTTATTCTGATTTCTTTTCAGCAAAAACCGTATCTATGCCAATTCTAGGAACCAACTAGGTACCGAGCGGAACCTAGACTAGGCATATAAAGGTTCTGATAACGATTTTTCCGTGACACTAATTCTCCCACAGAGTGCAGCTTTTAACTTTAACCTTAGGTGGTTCTACTGTCCTTTCCTTTGGTAGAAAGAGTTCTTGTATTGACAACAGTTTTAATTTAACTGTAAAGGTATGTACTACATAGATTGTCATTTCTTTTACCGGTCTTAATGCTATGTTTTAGGTACCAGTTTCCTCCAATGAACCCGCTGTGGCACGGTCTACTAGGCTTCGTTATCGGTGTTCTTGGTTTCATGTCAATTACTGGCAACGGAATGGTCATCTACATTTTCACAACCACTAAGGTACTTTACAACTTTTTGTGTGATCCGGATAAATCTTGTATATCCACTAATTTCCTGTACATCCATGATCCAAACTTTTAATTTTATTAATTTTCATGCAAATACTTAACACATGATGAATTCTTACAGAAACTAAAAACCCCATCTAACTTGCTAGTAGTGAACTTGGCGTTCTCGGATTTCTTCATGATGGTTTGCATGTCCCCGGCTATGGTTATCAACTGCTACCACGAGACGTGGGCATTTGGTGAGTTTAAAATAATATAACTTCACATAAAACAAATCTCTTTCACTGTGTTTTGTCTTTTGCTATTTTTACTACTTTCCACCTGGTTTCCGTTGAAAACGGATAAACAACTGTAATTCTTACTAAGTTTACCCATTTTTACGAACACCTTGACATATCCAGGTCCTCTGGCTTGTGAGCTCTACGGTTGCGCTGGTTCCCTCTTCGGCTGTGCCTCCATCTGGTCAATGACGATGATCGCCTTCGATCGCTACAATGTCATAGTACGCGGTATCGCCGCCAAACCCATGACTAACAACGGAGCCCTTGCGAGGATTGCCTTTGTCTGGCTCTTCTCACTTGCCTGGACTGTTGCACCATTCTTCGGGTGGAGCAGGTGTGATATAAGTTTATCAAACTTCAATACTGCTTTGGGCTCGCAATTATAAGGACATTATATTAGTTATTACTCATATTATTCTGATTTCAAACAGGTATGTGCCAGAAGGTAACATGACCGCCTGCGGTACAGATTACCTGAACAAGGACTGGCTCAGTCGCAGCTACATCCTGGTCTATTCCGTGTTCGTCTACTTCTTGCCTCTGGCCCTCATCGTATACTCATACTTCTTCATTGTTCAGGTACTTATAATCATTGTCCACCAATCGAGCATACTTTTTTCACAAAATTCTAATAAGTATTTCCCCTTGATTTAAATTTTAATATTATTTTACAGGCTGTGTCTGCGCACGAGAAAGCTATGAGGGAACAAGCTAAGAAAATGAACGTTGCCTCCCTCAGATCCTCTGAGGCTGCCAACACCAACGCCGAATGCAAGCTTGCCAAGGTACAGCATCATTTATTAGCTTTAACTTCCCCTTATCATCAAGGACTGCTTTCTTAGCTAGCCATCCATATTTACCTAACTTTATTTATTTTCACGGTCTAGACTAGTGGTTAATTAGTGATCCTGCCTTGTCAACTTTTGTCCCTAGGTGGCTCTGATGACCATCTCGCTATGGTTCATGGCGTGGACGCCGTACCTCGTGATCAACTACGCGGGCATCTTCGAGAACGCCACCATCAGCCCCCTCGCCACCATCTGGGGCTCGCTCTTCGCCAAGGCTAATGCCGTCTACAACCCGATTGTATATGGTATCAGGTAAGAGGCACATTCTGTTTAAAAACAACTTATTGTTAATGATCACAGACACCATTTGAAATGGGATTACGAGTATTATGATATAATGACAGTATACTTCGCTCTCTTCTTACAGCCATCCGCGATACCGAGCGGCACTATACAAGCGTTTCCCATCTCTTTCATGCTCGGTGTCATCCGAAGACACCGTTTCCGTCGCCTCGGACACCACTACTGTCTCGGAGAAGCCTGCTGCTTAAACCTGAGTGATTCCAACCTTTTCCACCAAAGCCGCATGACTACTTCTCTCTGGATTAGAAAACCAAAGCGAATGTTATGTACACCCTTTTACGGCTAATGGCATTGCAGAGAATACAAAAATAATCAAACAAAATGAATGCCGTGAAGCCATGCTTGTCCTGAGACTGCTCCTATTAGTTTGTAAGATGGAACTGACGATGACTTGGCAATGTATCATGGACTGATCATGCAATATAAAGGCAAAGTGGTTGGACCACGGTAAACTCTGTCTTATTTCTCTACATTTCTCTACTTACCTATAGTTGATACGAAATCGTCATTATATAAAATAATAGGTTGTTAAATATCACAAGGGCCATTCTTAAATTGTATGGTCAACCTAAAATCCGTATTTTTTATGAATACCTATTATCTACATTATTATAGTACAACGGAGTTTAGCATCTAAACTTCGAGACACAAATCAGTAGAATGACCGACAAACAACACAGAAAAGATTTGAAATCACAATTAAAAGGTCTTACTGTACTCCTAGGAAGGAATCAATATTAGGTAAGTACTAAGTGGCATAGAAATTCACTTAAACGTTTATGTGCTAATTTATTTATTTAATCTTTGTTGCACAAAAGAAACCTTATCGTACAAAAGGTGGATTTAATGCCGTATGATATTCTTTACCAGCCAACCTGAAGGCGAAGCAGAAAAAATAACAATTATAAGAACTGTTGAACTTAAATTAGCCTTTAAGGTCACATTCACGGCTTTACCATTGTTCTTAATTAAACAAGACCATTTAAAATGAATGTATTACTATAAAAACAGGCCTACGTTGTAAATGTTTACAAAATTTGTTGTAACTTGAACAGTTCTACGTTAGAATCTTAAAAACAACATGGACATTCGCAAATGTCACAATACTACACGTATTAACAAATTTGATAACTGTTGAGGATGTAATACATGTATTGATGGAATGTGTCCGGACCAAGGTTGTGAGAGCAGCTTGGTCCGATTCGAAACAGTTGGACACAGGATATGTAAATAGTATTTTGTCGCTTCCTATTTCGGACGAAGCCGAGTTTTTATACAATTTATTAGAAGTAGGTTTAAAATCTAGAATAAGTTTCTTTTTAGTATTTTGTACATATTCTGCTGCCTCTGCGGGGCGGTATATTCGCCTGGCGACAAGCCCCTTTTATCCTTAAATAAAAAAAACAAGTTTGATACAAATATACTCTATTTTCGAATAAATTCAAACAGTTTTACGTAAGAATTACGATTTGAAACGGGATATTTACCATGTATATTTGTATTTTTGAGTTCCCGATATTTCGGCACTGTTGCAAGTAACTTGAGCGCTTAAGTTGCAAGTTTTACGTAGGCGCCTGATGCCAATTTTGCCAACACTGTAATTTAATATCAAAACACCAACCTACGTACATACGTAGGTATATAGTGTACGTATCGGCAGTAATGTTCAAAACCTCAGAACAAAAGTGATGCCTTCAGCGACAGACAGGCTACATAGTTACATGTGACGCTATTCTCCCGAAGGCGCTGATCAAATCACTTGCATATTCAACGGTCAATCGAAAGCAATATACATAAATTATCGATGAAAATAGTTAATTAGTAATCTAATCTACCAATGACATGCCATACATATTGATGTAAGAAAATTTACGTTTTTCTACGATTTCACCTTCAATAGAATAATAGTTAGTTAGAAGGAGTAGTTTTATGGAATCTGAATGACACCCTCACACTAATTCAAAGTGCATTTCTGTTCGTAGATATTTTCTTGATTCGTAGATTACAAATTACAAACAAGAATGCATTAAGTGGGGTTTAAAATAGTACTCATATGTAAATATGTGTGAGATTAATATATATTACGGTTAAACAGCTGAACTTACACGATTTCAGTCAGCAGTCAGCTGGCCACTACGAATGTTGTGATACATTCGAAACGTCGGGCAAACCATAACAATGTAAATATATTTCAATTGTAGGCGATTAAATCCCGTTCTCTAATATTAATAATACAACTATTCATGACTTCTCAGTGAAGTTGAACTTTCTGTTTCACTTCCTCAATACTTATTACGCGCGATGAACACCAAATGTAAGTTTTATAACGTAATTCGAACATATAGGCAATGAACAACGTAACTCGAATCAAAATAGTTCAACATATGCTAACAAACATTTACGCCCACAACAATCCCACTGTCCGTCAGTTAGACACCGCTCACTAAACGTAACTGTACTTAAATTAAACAGACTTCGGGAAATAACGTGAAATAACCTCGAAATTGCTAAGGTAAGAGTATTTGGAAGTAGCAAATAAACATTTCAATTAAAAGTGAATATAGTGGATAGAAGCGACACTATTACAGTACCTCCTCAATACTTTCAGTGATGTTAGTTCTCTGGAGTTGCAGGCGTCTATAGGCTACGGTTTCCGCTTGCCATCAATGTGGCTGTATGCATTTTGGCACCATTGTGATACAAAATTTTTTATGAATTTTAAAATTTAATTAACCAAATAAAAAGGACATTTCTCGACGGAATATAAAGATTAGGGTTATTTTTTGTGTAAAATAGTATACAAATGATCATAATCGGTAAAGATGTGAATATACCTACACATTCATAATGAAAAACAACCATATCGTGCCTTTAAACAGACAACATTATGCCACCGAGTTCGAAACGTACCTCTACCTATGGTGATTAAATGATGTTAGTTTAGTTTTCTAAATCCCGCGACGCAAATGCACTAGTTATCTCAAATGACTGATAACGCGCTGGTAAACAGCGCGTTATCAGAGCTGATGGATAGCTGAACTGATTCACTCGGGCCAGAGAGTAAAGGTGTTCGGAAAACTACGCCTGACATCAGCACCGTTTACATTGAACGCTCATTACATGTCTCTTCCACGAAATGATGACTGAACATAGTGAAAACATGGGAAACCAATGTTTGGCACAACATTTATTTGCAAATGTTTAATTTCGCCTAAGATCTCTTTTTTATACCTGTCTAATTTATTCTGAAACAGTGGTTTCCGTACAACATTAGATATATATAAGATGGTATTTTCCTAAAAACGTTTTGTCTAATTTCAGTTTGTCTAACAACTTTTCGTATAATGAATTGTTTGTCTAAAGTCAATTTTTATATCATTTTGCATAGTTATTAGTTTATCGAAATACGTTTAGCCTAAACTACGATTTGCATAACTCTTATTTTGTCGAATATTATTTCATCGAAAAATCAGTTTGTCGATTCTTATTTTAACTAATCGTCATAAAGTCGAATAATATTTTTACTAAGTTTTTTTGTCTAATACTGAATTAGCATAATATTCCCTTGTTAATATTTTATTTAACAAACTTATTAGAAAGCCCTGTTGGGGCAAAACGACTCTAATGCGGATAGGTTAGAAGATTAAGACGGGAGCTGGAGCAAAGCGAAGCTCCCGTCTTAATCTTCGAGGTTATTTTTTTAATAACAGCCCAGAAAGACCTGTTGGAACAAAATCGACTCTAACACGGATAGGATTAGAGTAAATAAAATTATGCGAAATGTAATTTAGACGAAATATAACTACGTCAACCAAACAGTATACAAAATAAGATTATACAAAAAGAAAATTAGGTGGCTTAAAATTAGGCGAAACAAAATTATATGAAGAAAGGATTATACAAAATAATTTTCATTCAAACAAAAATGAGATAAAGTGAGCAGTTATACCAAATAATTTTAGTTTAACTGAAATTAGGCAAAAAGATATTAGAATAAGGGTAAACCACATAAGATATATTGTTTTCCCTAGACGCTAGTTCTTTTGTTCTCTACGTTTTCTCTCTAATTTCTGATTTACCTAAAGGTCGCTCATTAGAGGTCTTTAACAACATTTTAATAAGCTTTCTATCCTTTATTGTTTTAGTGAACCACAAGAAAATGTTATTTCATTTTATGAATAGGAAGATAATTCTTTAAAAATAGATGTTATTTTAATCGCTCGACTTTACAAAGGACGTAATCAACAAAGCTGAACAAACATCCACATAAATCGCCTCTAGATTGTCCGGTAGCTTACTCCAGTTTACGGCGAAGTTACAATCGCCGTTATAAATATCCGTGCGTAAGCGCAGAGGCCGGTAACCATGATTTACCGCGCCCATAAAAGCTTCGGGTCCTAGTGTGAAGTTCTGAATAACAAAAGAGGTATTGTAAAATGAAGACTGCGTCGAGAATTTTGACGCTGATGCTTGACTGCCTCGACATCATTATTTTGTGGTCTTGGTCCATTTTACATTCGTGCAAATGAAAGGTACACAGAAGTTTATTGAATTTAATAAAGGGAATTATTTAACAAATCCAAACTCGTGCGTATAAGCGGAGAGCTGGTAACCATGATTTACGGCGCCAATAAAAGCCTCGAATCCTTAGTGTGATGTTCTGAAGAAGGCTTCCATTTTTGGTTTTGCTCGATGTCAATGATTATGATATGATATGATTTATTCTGCATAACTTTCTCATTGCCTAGTTCATTATATTATTTTTTAATCCAATGACAGGGTTACTAGTTTAATGACCACAAGAAAAGGAATAGTATGTACAAAAATATTACTAGATAACAACTCCTTTCATGAGCCTTGTCGGGCGATCTATCCACAATTTCCACATTTTCCCAATGACACCAGCAAAAGCGATACACTTTCTAGGTATATTTTCTTTCTAGGATACCTCTGAATCGGTTGGGTCGGATCTTGCCAGCTTACAAATTACTAGAATCAAGATAGGTCCGATCTTGTCAGCTTGTAAATGGGCCTAGAATCAAGATGGGTTACTATGCCTGACCGCAAGGGAACGCATTGTCCCTGCAAATCACAGACCACTACTCACGCCTCAATTAAGGCCACGGTGGCAGTTATTGAGGAAGCGAGATAATATAATGCTGCAGCTCGTATCTCACTCAATTGTGAAGATAGAAACACGACCCTAGTTCAGGGAACTATATGTTAATTTTCAAGGAAATTTAACAGAGTATTACGAGCATTGAACGTCGATATTGCAATTGTCATGAATAAAATACGGCGTTCGAAACGTTTATTGCCTGCAAGTAATATCGGTAAAGAGGTATTGTATGTATTATATTCCTTCGGCTAATGTAAAACCATTTTCATGAATATGATTGCTTAGACCCTACTCAACTTACATTTGAAATATGCTTGAAAGATTGTTTCAGGGATTAATCATCATGTTTTACATAAGGAAATGTAGCACGATAGGTGGCATTGACGTACTTATAAAAAAAATTCTACACGAATAATGATTGATTGATGAACAAGACAGGAAACCGTGGTTGTGGTTACACGTATGTACGTATTCACTTTGATGTCTCCGTCGTTCTGAATATGAAAGACAGTCAAAATCTCAAATAGAGTTCTCGTCATGTTTCATTGTATCGAATAGTATTGATATAGAATAAAGCCATCTGATTTGCTGAGTGCACGGTCACTGAAGTCCTAGATCTGTCAGGTTAGCGGTGCGCTCTATTTATATCGGCGCCCGCGCAGGATGCGGTTTATCTCGCGGTGCCACGCGACGCGTTACAACACCGTTGGCTGTTGAAGGCTCGCAGTCAGCTTCCGTGGAAAATACAGGAAATAAAACCGTTTAATGACATATAACTTGTTGATAGAAAATATTTTTTCTAGGGTAGGTTTAAATATAATTGTAATGAAAATAAGATTTTTCATCTTCTATGGTATGTCTCCTGGTTTTCACCATAATTCAATGTATGATCTTTGTAGCCCCAGTGTGAAAAAAGCTTGCCTCGCCAGTTGTAAAAGGTATTGTAAAGGTGTGTGTAAAAGATGAGGTGCTGTAAAAGGAGGATTGTTGCTGGGTGAATGTTCTTAGTCAAACAGAGCTTTTGGTTCACAAACCAAAGACGAAGAGTCAGTAGAGGCACCGTGAGAGACTCCATTGAAATTAATTTGCATTCGCAGATTCTAAAGTGTAGACTTAAGACCTCTGTCGCACTTCTTTCACTAGTAGTTTCCCAAGAGTTGATTTAGATGTCGTAACCCTTATGTACCCTGAGTCATAGAATATCCACGATTCCACCATATTTACTTACCATTTATGGCGGCACTTCGCAGTTCATAATTCTTGATTATTTATTGCCCACGACTTGAATCAAGTGGTATGTAAGTATGGAACAAACTAATAGATGCAGCACTGGAAAACTTCAAACAACTCGATGATATTAAGTTTCAGCATTTTGAGTTACTACAGACCTAGTAAACGTCTCGGGAGTCCTCCTCGTCTGATTCGTATCAAACTTCTGCTTTCTGGTGTCGTCTAGAAGACTGAAATAGAAATAGAAATAGAAATCTTTATTGTATAACTGTGTAGTTAGGGTGTACAAAGATGACATGGTAGTACAAGGAATCAACAGCTACTCGCTACGGGCATACAATATGTTTAAAGATAATAATAACTAAAACCTTAAGTAGGTCATCGAAATAACTATTACAGTGTTAATCTAATGAGAAACCTAATAATTTCTACTTTTAATTATGAACACTTAAAAAATATTCATTTAAACTATAAAAAACCTTATTTATCAACCAATTTTTAAGCTTAGTTTTAAATTCCTTCCCTGCAAGTATTTTAATATGTATTGGAAGGAAGTTGAATACTTTTATAGCCGTGATGTATGCACTTTTATTATACATTGAGTTATGTACTCTAGGAAGAAATAAGTTATGCTTGTACTGCGTTCGCAAAGTGTTACTGTTGAGGACTCTTAGGATAGCCATAAAATAACTAATTTTCATTAGCTATTTTAGGGAAGCTCTATTTATATCATCAAACGACTCTGTCTCTTCTTGAGAAACGAACTCTGAGAAAGGATTTTTTTTGTTACTTTGGACGTATCGGCTTGATACGTCCAAAGTTCATATGTTTACTTAGGCATACTCGTAGTCTAGAGAACTTGAATCTGTAGACACAAACGCGCTACTAGATAGGCACTGACACAGTGCAAGATTATCCTAAAACAAACAATCTAGAACCCACTAATGCTGCGACCACGCATCACGTCCGCTCCTGCCTCACGCCACGACGTGAATTAAGGAATGCATGACCTTGCTCGCGTGAAATATGACGCGTGCGCCGGTCACCGTTACGGTTAACGGAATTAAAAGTGCTCTAATTATCTAGCCGGGTTCGTATAGAAAGTTGTGAAGACTCGATGGCCTAAAAAAGCTAGCGTTGGTTTCGGTGCCAAAACCATCGACAGACCCACTCCGGCAATTGAGTCTCGAAGTCATTGGAGTCTAGTAGAAAAACAAAAGATTCTAACTTCTAAACAATGACAGCAGCCGTACTTAATTAAATACAAATTGTCAAATTCAAACGTGACCTTACTTATTTTTTTGTATAAAATATGTAGGCAATGAGTATGGTAAGTCAATTCGAAATCACAGAACGGCAATGAAAACCAAGAGAATTATGACTTGGCTATCATAATAGTGCCATAAGTTTCATTTAGCCTGATTATGAATAAATAGATTAACAATAATCAACTGCTTCATTTGCCTTTATAATTCTCCATTCGTATTCAGGTCAAGCTTATTAGTAGCTGAGATCAAGTATCCTATCGGTCTGTGTGGAAACATTATATCTTGTGCCGTTCTGATGTTGTATTGAGAATAATAAAGTTAAAGTTTTGTTGGGCGAAGTCTTTATAAACTTGCATCAATAAAATACGTGAGAAAAGTTTACCCTACCAAATTATCTTCATGATATTACTTCATTACATCATTCAACTGGCCTGGTGCTGTGATTTTAATGAAAATTAATAATTCATCGTTTAGTAAAATCCAAATTAATAATTCATCGTTCAGTAAAATCCAAATTATTAAAGTTCGGTTTTATAAAGATCCGTTAGACTTTATGTCGGTTTGTTATGTCAAAAAATGTACTGAGTTAGGTACTGTAATTTGATCTGACATTTGGTCTAACGGATCTTTATAAAACCCGGCCTAAAAGACCCCGATGAATACGCCAGTTATCAATAACCACCGCTTAAGTAAACACCAGTAGGTAGCAGTGGCGGCACGTCCAAACAACTCGATTCCCACCGGCTTGCCTAATATTCAGCCAGTCCAGTTCTTTCACTACGGCTCATGAAGAATAAGAAAAGCAATTTATTTCCGGCTTCCCTAAGAATATTTTTGACGCGCCGCCACTGGTAGGTAGGTAAGTAATTTAGTTCAGAAATTGGAGATTTATATATGAAATCAGAAGAGGGGAATGTACCTACCAAGATGCTACGAAATGATATCTGTGTGTTTCATTTGATACTATTTTAAGTTCATTTGCAGTTAACTTAAAAACCAGTCGGGTTTGATTGGTACATGGTATTCATAATACAGGCAGTGTCTTAGTTTTAAGTGTAGTAAATAATGTTTCAAGGCTTTAGAACAATTAAGGTGAATATCCGAGTATCCGACACTGACCAAATACTTGCCACTTTCTATATTATACCATAATAATAGGGGCGAACAATAGGTGTCAAATATGGGGTGTTAAGGTCTCAAACATTGGAACGATTACCTCATGTGTCTTAACAACAGATCGCTATTCAACTGTTTCAGCTATAACGATGAATTGTTCGATAGATTAAAGTATCCATGACATGTTACACAATAAACACCAGCAATTAATCACTAATCAATGACCATTGAACGAGCTTAGGTTACGTCAAAACGGGCATCAACCATGGGCTGTGGTCCGTAAGGCGTAATTACGACAACCACATAACGGTAAGTAACTAAGGTTTGACGGTTCATTGTCACAGTTACCTTGTTTTAGGAAAATTGCTAATCAGACAAATGAGCGTTGGGTTCCGTGAAATGAGGCATTAAGTCAGTTGTTGCGATAAATGCAATAATCTCTACGAGGAACAGCGTGCTTATTATGGGTGCTAGACTAGGTTAATTTAGATAGTTTGAATAGGAACTTTACACTGTATTTCTACAGGCATGTAGTGTAGCACAAAGTGACTTGTGAGAAAAAAAGTCAAATAAAGTTCTTCAGACAGTACAAAGGCAATAATGCAGATTATGGGAAATGTGTGTCAGACTTTATAGAGCTGGTCTTTATAGTGTTCATTTCTGTCATAACAGCGTCTAAAAAATGTTTAGTTTATGGAATCCTATAGGATAGGAATACCTAAGCGTATAAAAATACCGTGAAACAGCTAATTAAATTGGTGGATGTACGCTAATCTAAAGAGTGGGTGTTTCACCGTTAAGATTTAAGCATTAAGGATTTTATTGTTTCTAGTTTCCACTTTGCATAGGAAACTGTGGATTGACCCGAACAACCCACGCGTCGCTTATGATCGTTTTTAGGGTTCCGTACCAAAATGGTAAAAAATGGTTTCACTTCGTCTATCTGTCTATCTTTCACAACGCTAAATATCTCAAGAAATACTTATGCTATCGATTTGAAATTTGAAATAGTTTTAAAGAAGGCTTACCTACATACATAGAACATGACTTTTTTAATTTTTTATTTATTTTCTGTGATAAATAATAGGTGGTTCAAAATTTGAAAGTCTAGTTAATATGTAGAGTGGGGTGTCATATGAAAGGGCTTGGGTTGCACATTCTGAAACATTTTTTACGTTGAGTAATTTTTGTTTTATGAGGGAAAATGCAAAAAAAATACCGCTCCTTCCCCCCGCCCCCTTATCTCCGAAGTTTCCCAAGGAAAAAATATAAAATTATTACATAACATTGATATCAATGCATATTTTACAGGAAAAATATAACTGTAGTTCTATCTAGTTTTTCTTTTTTTTATCACCAAAAAACATTTCTATACTAAGTTTGTAATTTAATCACCTTGCATGTGTTTTTTTTTAAATTCCTACGAGATTATGCTGAAAGTACCTTCTTTCAAATAAAAAAAAAATTTAAATCGGTTTACGTGATAAAGAATTATCATTGACAAACTACCATAAGTTATTCAGTCGCTCAAATTTGTAACAAAAGTCGCCTATAAATGACGCTGTACCCATGGCGTCCAATTTCCACACCATGTCGTTGAGATTTTCCTGATTTAATAGGGTTGAACCGGTACACATCTGTATAAGGAACCCTCGGTGCGCGAGTCCGACTCGCACTTGACAAAGATTAGATTAAATCAAAACGATTATATTTTAGCAAATACTCCAACTCGACTCTTAGTGTCAGTCAGTATTTTTAGTAAATAGGCATAATTACATAAAAAATTGTGGCATTCATATTAATATCGGCATTTTGTGGCATTATTGTGAAATTCAGAAAGGCGATAGCAAGTGCCTAATACAAAGAAATATGACCCGCCCTGCATACAAACTTCTTTGCAGGGGTTCGCGTGTCACTGCAGCTGACTGTACATTAATTTAATGAGGCGTCAAACCTAAGTGTGGCGTTTTTCTTGTACATAACACATATATTTATATATATATGATCGACTGTAGCACTTATCAGTAGTATCACCACCGACCGAATACTAAACCTAACATAAAATACAAACATACATAACAGTTTTCGTGTCGCAGCATCTAAATGCTGGAACGATTTACCACTTCCTGTAAAGAAAGTAAAAACTCTGTGCATGTTTAAAAAAGAATGTAAAAATTTGTTTCTGTCACATCAATAAAGCTCTTGTAACTGGCTGCTGGTAACGGAACCAAAACATGACAGCTATTGTTCGTAATTGATGCTCTCTCTCTCTCTCTCTGTCGTTTTGCATTTAACTAATTTTGAAAAACCCCTACACGCTTCCTTTGTACTCATATAATTTCTCGTCATGACAGCGAACTCGCTTAGTTACGAGTACCATTAGCACAGATTTTCCATTAGGTTTAAGACTTAGTTGTAAGGCTAAGGGCAGAGACTGAAAATCAACGGCCTCGCTGAGTCTCGTAGACATACGGTGTTGTACATGTTGGGTCTGAAGTCTGTATTTTATTTTTTAAACGACAGTATGATTGATTTTTCAAGTGTACGTTACGTACATAAATATGTCGGTACGTTATATTTATTATTCAGTGCCTATTAGGGTGCCTTTTGACTTTGACAGAGCTATCCTTACCTCTATAGAACCGCGCTAAAGGTCGCCAGCGCACCGTTAGAGGCGGGTATTTGGGTCGACGCACGCGCCGGTACAGTATGCCACACGACGCGAGGCAAAAGTGCGGGCGGACGCGATGGCAGGAGCGGAAGCTTAATATGGTAAAGGAAACTGAAACACGTACCTTTTTATCAAATATTGTCATAGTAACAGGAGCGAAAAGGCACGTGTTTCAAATTTTCAATTTCCTTGTTTAAAAGAATATGTTTCGAAGATTATAAAAAACGCTTTTTGTATTACAATAGAATGAAATATGTTATACAAGATAAGTACGTGTAATATACTATTTGTTAATCCTAAACTAAACTATCAAAATAGTTTAGCGTAAACTAATAAAGTAAGATAATTGTCGTAAATAGGATGTCTTAAAATTCTAAATCCTTAAGAAAGCTTACTATTATACTTTAATTTATTTTAGTCTCCACCCAGCCCATCGCCTACAATTCACCTCTACTCTATGCCTATGACTTTTTTCAATACAACACTACACGTGGATATAAAAGAGGGTGGCGCTACACTAATCCAAGACTACACGGTCGAGGTGAATTGTAGGCGATGGGCTGGCAACCTATATAACTAATATATTGACATTGAAAAATAAATTTAAATTCCTTGCTTACCTTTTTAGGAATATAGTTCATATATATGTGCGTATTTTAATTTAAAAGAAAACACATGGCTAGCACAAATCATATACTCAGGCGCACATTAGCTTGTGGAAAACCCTCGCTCGTCCTACGTCTGTTGTTTACACCACACGGCACGAATAGTCTAGGATGTTATGCGTTATGTGTGCGCCAGAAGTTGTGACGGTATGTGAATTATTCCATACTACTACGTGCGGAATGGACGTTTATTTATTTTTAACCTTCTGCAGCCACATCATCATTATAGTGATTTTTCAATTATTCGTATTATAAGCCTTTGTTTAATTTAATTTAAAATAAAGCTCACGGAATGCTCTAAACTCAATCCGCTATGGAATTATTAATTCAAAGACAAAATTACCCAAGACATTATAGGGGTGTTACAAATCGTTACCTTCAAATTCTCTGGGGTTGTTATTTTAGGATACCTAATGCCAAAAAAATTACATAGGCAATAAGTTAGTAATCACTAAAAGCGGTCACTCATTCGCAGATAGGCTTTAGTCAACTTAGTTTTATATACTTGCGCAATCGATGCCTTGAGCGAACGCCGCGAGCTAAAGCTGCACTTAACAACGATGCGGGTTATCAAGGTACAATGAGTTCAATCAATCTATCAAACCCCGCAATGTAGTTAAAACTGCCTGTAATTCCTGCACGTGTGTAAACCGAGCTGCAACGCGTGGTTTAAAAGGCTGTATTAGTGTTGATATTATAGTCATAATCGCCGGTTGTATACCAATAATTATGAGTGCTGTGCTGTACGAATACACTGCACATAATGTGTTAATGAGCGGTTGCTTTATAACTTTACGAGACGTGTTCTAATACGGAGCGGTAACTGCTTTTATTGAATACATATTGATTGATTTTATTGAATACATATTTGCATGGATTTTTTTTGTAACTTACATAGGTACATACTTAAAAAACAAATCGGTCTAGACTGCGGCGCAACCATAGTATAGGACAATAATCTACTGTGTTCCGCAGAGCCTTAGAGGTCTGAAGAACCATCATTTCATTTTGGAGGAAGATTATTCAATAAGAAACGATAGCTAGGTAGAACATAGGTTATTAAGGTAAACCGAAAGTTGAAACGAAAATGTGGTGCCAGATCTATGGTACGTACTCTGAGTAATTAGCAAACTAATAGTACCACTTACCGCTGTATCATATAGACATTTCATGTCTTTAAAAGTTGTCTAATGTATCAACGGCGCCTTTGTTTCAGTTTACCTCGGCCTGCCCCACGTAGTATATGCCACATGGTCTATCTATGTAAAGAAACTCAGTGAAACTTACCGATTATTAACAAATCTCCATCCAATGTCTGACATCTGTAAAAGAAAACGTGCATTTAACTAAATTCACTTTCTACACTCGAAATGACCGTTAAAACACAATAACAGACAATGGAATGCTCGAATATACAAAAGAAAACGGGAGCGGGTCAGGTCACTCAATCATTCGTTTCGTTCGGTCATCTTTTGGAATGAATGACATTGAGTTATCGAAGGGGCAAGGCCGTAACCTCTGGGAAAAGGTAATTTTAGGCATATTTGAAAACTTATTTTTTCATTGAGGTAAAGAAGGTTTATTTGGTGAGTTGCTACTGTAACTTACTGTTTGTAGGTTTTTGACAGTATATTTATGTGTAAATTCTAAATTTACATCGTACGTTCATGGTTTTCATTCTGTTCACATACTATTTTATTGTATATTCATATACATTCATCATTCCATTTCCTGCTAAAATTCTGATTGTTATATTTATTTATTTTATCATATGATGAAACAATTTATTCCCAGACTAGTCCATATAAATTTGACGTCTTTATAACCTCAGATAAAATCCATAATCCGATAAATAGACATAGACACAGCGCGTGAACTCTACATAATACCTACCTGTCATTAAGTATCTGTGCCAGCATAATAATATTACCAGAAACGGCTGTTTAACAGTGGTCGTGTGTGATCTATCAGAATTGCCATAAATACGACTTCAGAAATAATTCTGATATGAATTCACGACGATTGCGCGTAGCAATTCTTGATTGGACACCATAATAGTAAAAAATAATAAATAACTTGTCTCATTCGGTGGTATGTATTTGCACATTACGTATTACGTTCTCAAAGTGACAAAAATATCTGTACGATTTTAGGTCCTTGTCAAAAAATTAAACATTTCGTCCAATTAACTGCCTACTAATGAAACCTTACAATATTAAAGCAGGAATATTTAAAATTTGTCTTAATTAGGTTAAAAGGCAATCCAAAACAAGTCCGGTCTCCCAGAATAAAATCCCTTTCATTAAGTGACTTTCCCCATCCAATGGTTTACTCTTTTTTGCCGCCCGTCTGCCGCTCATCTAATTAGTTTAATACTCGTAGCATCGCATTGGGGTCGCGAGTTTGTGGGGCACCAGGATTTTATTGCCGTTGACACCATGTCCGTCAGATGGAAAAAATGGAAACGAGCGCGACGTCATCCGACTAGCACTGTCAAGTTCCAGTGAGTTATGCCATTTTATGGCAATTGTACCGTGACAGTATTGCCAGGTTTTTTGCGGATACTCCTGCGTATTCAATCAAGATTTACGTAGTAGAAACAACCGATTTAAAGCGGTTTAGAGGAAGAGGAATCAAATACCTGTCCAAAGCGCCGGTAAGTCTGTCATCAGAACTACGAGTCACTGTCGTGTCTAATCGGGTCCTATTTGGCCCAGATCAAACACGACCGTTATCATTAGAAAGAGTACGCGCAACAATAAGAGCGTTTAGCACGCGCACGCGCTCTGGGTCAATCGGCGTGACAAATCACGCAACACGCGGGCTGATTTCGGGTCCCAGCTCTGTGAGAGCGTGTATCCCATATAATGAAAGCATGTAGAAGGTGGGGAGACCCCAACAAGATGAACCGCTACGATCTGGTCAAGACGGCGGGAGGCCGATGGATGAGGGGGGCGCAGGAGCAGGACCGGTCATTGTGGCACTCTTCGGGCGAGGCATTTGTCTAGCCGTGGACGTCTTTCGGCTGAAATGATGATGATGATATATAAAGCATCTATGAAATCAACAACACCAATCCTTAAATGAGATGTTTTTGGTCAAACATCCAACTTGACTTTTTAAGATTCCACATTTATAAACGACATATACGAGAAAAACGTGACCCCCTATAAATAATGCAGAAAAATCCGACCAACATAGATGTCTAGTCTATAGCCTACAATTTGTTAAGATTGTTAAATCTACATACACATATCTGGATTATTCTTAGGGTTTGAAGAATTTGCGCATCGCGTATACTGAGTAAATGTAGAATATCGTTCGCTATTTGTACTTCTATTTAGTTCATGTACCAAATAAATACCAGATGAAAGCAATAGTCCATAATCCGCTAATCGCCACCACTGTGCCCACTGCCGCCTGGTGCGAAATAAATTCAATTCAGTTAACTTTAACTGCTTGAACGCGTTACTGTTAGAACTGAGTTGGTCACGAGACCATTACGCAAACCTGACCGTGAGGACACGCATTTCGGTCTGAGAAGACTAATGGGTCCAACCTGCCAATAACGGGATGTCCAGACTTTACAACAGGCTTCTGAAAACGAACTTATCCTAGAAAATGTCTAAATTTAACTGAAACGAAATCAGCAACGAAGCTAGGTAATACATTAATCGATCAGCCAATTCTACCGAAAAATTAAGGTCGATTAGGTAAATGGTAACAGTACATTGATTACTAGATGACGTTGTCTAAATATACTGCTTACCAACAGCCATCTTAAGAAGAGAGAATTTTTAACAGCCACGATTCAACCCGCTGTTGTTATTTTTTTATTTCACCTAATTCGTGACACCACCCCCCACACGTGATTCGTGGCTCCACAGTACCGTATTCCAATTAGCAATATATGTAAATACCACCCTTATTTTACACATATTAAGTTCAAAAAGGTTATCATCGCCGTGACTGATATTTGCTAATGTGTCTGACATTTAATTTTCTACATACAGGCGATTGCTTTCACAAGCGTCTGATTATGATTTAATAGCTATTGAATTTTCAACTTTAGTTTCATGGATATAAAGCTCGTGATTGGCTATGTTAACATGTCTCTTGGATAAGTGTCTTTTAGACATCCAGTAAGCGACATAAAACCGTAAAATGGACATTAACCGAAATGTCAATCGGTAAGAACCTGATCCAAATACCAGCTCTGGAGTGCTAGTGTCAATATCCTTTCATGCAAAAACCAATCCTAGTTTAAAAGAAAAGGTGGATACGTATATACATACCTACTTAGTTGAAATCAGAAATGCATGGTATACCTACACAACAAACCATTGTATGGTTTTTATTATTTTAGAATTACCTCTGAATTGGTTTCTCTTAAGATAAACACTGACACACACATCGACATGTCCTTGTAACCAACTGTGGTGTTTTTAACATCGGGGCATTAATATTCGTAACATTTTAATCGAAACCCAACTTTTTTGCAACAATTCGTCCACTTTCATTAAATTATCTCGGGGACTACAAATTCGATTATGTTTTTCCACTCACCCAGAAACATTAGTGGATACACCGATGGTTATTTGCTTCACTAATTAGAACAACGCTATACATCAAGTCACATTAATTACTTCGAAGACAGCGGGCAAAAAGTGATAGAAAACCTGTTCAAAACGAAGAGGACGAGACTTGCGAGGCGATGGACATATTTAATACGACTGTTACGGTTCTGCAGCCTGTTTAAGATCATAAGCCATCTAATAATAAAAAAGTTCACTGCCGATTTATTTTCTAATTTCAATTTCTAGTTAAAATGAAGAATCAATTCAATTTCAATTTCTCATTAAATTAAACTAGTAAAGAAATGTTTAGAATAATAATATATGCTAAATATATTCCTACGTAAAGAAAATATATGCTGAATATGTCCCTAAATATATTATATTATTATATTTTCAGCGCATGTGTGGTCAAGGAGGGTAGTCAGACAAAATTATAAATTTCAAGAAACCAAAGAAATTATTATCGTATTCATAATTAAACAACAGATTGAATCCAATATATTTTTTTTTTATTTGTATGTTTGCAATGTCTCATTATAATTCGCCTAGAGTTAAATACTTTGACGACGAGTCGTTTTTCATATATTGTTTGATGTTCCACATGCTACCTGTCAACAAATATCAACACCATGTTGTTGATTATCAACACCGATCGATATAGAAAGTGCTACGAAAAAGTTGCTTAACATAATTGAAAACGGTGGATGCAAATTGAACTGACGTATCTAACTATGGTTTTTGCTATATTTTATTAGAAAAAACTAGAGAAACTAAAGTGAAACTGAAAGATTGATTAGTATAGCTACAAAGGCGTGTAATGTTACAATAAAAAAAAAGACTGTCAACTTGCTTGTTGGTTATGAAAATTGCTGCGGTGCGCATTATAAATATAGTTTTTTCCATCAATAAAAAAAAAACTGTAGTACGAAAGTTAAATGCTTATAAATAACGCTTATTTCGAATGATACATGTCCAATACGGACTAGCGAAAATGCTAGGTGTTTCAATTTCCTGTACGTATCGCTATTTTGCTGTGGGTGTAAAGTAGAAGAATACCGCGAAGCTACAATGCAAGGTATGTCATGCGAAATACGAAAGTACAGAGAAATGGTCACGTCATTTTTAAATCGTATGTTAAGCATTGATTCTAACTAAAGAATAGCGATAACTGGTGATACTCACTGAGTGTACAGTCGACTACGAAGAGCTGTATCCATTTTTTACCTTATTGCGCTGTATTAAGGTCCAAAACTGTATACATCTCTTTGTACATACAGCGTCATAAACATGTATACACTTTCGACTTATATATGTCTAATTTTAGATCTTGTATCAAACGTTGCGAAGCGAAGCATGTAACGAGTTTATTTACGCCTGTAATTAACCGTTAATTTTAATATTTCTTTACATTAAACCCGAATTAAACTTGTAAATCTAGCTGGCAGGTTCACGGTCGCAATTGATACCGGTTGACTTTCACACTCCAGGCACATCCGAGAGAAATTCTCTAGCCCAGAACCAATGGGTCACATGTTCCATACAATTTAGCCAGTGAGTAAGACTAAAAGATTTGGGAGTTTGCAACACTCGTGAAGCGTGCGGCTCTGCTCGCATAGCGAAAAGAGCCTTGACACCTATCACTTGGCATCAAATATGCTTCGGGAACAGTGAAAACCCGTTCTGAAAGCAGGCAGAAAATATCTTATAGGTGTTGTACATGTAATTCCTTAGCTGCAGCTAAGGAATTACATGTTGGTACATCAGAGGTACCTAATTATCTATTTTTGACCAGTTTTACCACAAGCAGGGCTTAAAAAATAACATTTTAGCGCGAAATGATACTTGTCTTTGGTATTCTTCTTACGTAGATCTAATTGTCAAGGTAATAAAGCCGCGCCGAATAATGCACCCCGCTATAAGTATTTCTATTTCTACATTCCCGAGGGACAAAGAAGTGCAGAGACGTCTCAAACGACATCGCACGCGTTTAAAGTCACTGCTGTTAAAGCATAACAAATCCAACTTAAGGGAAACCACTGAAAGCTAAGCTATGTGTAGTACAGAAAAAAAATGTATTTACAAGGAACGTTCTAAAGACAGTAAACACACAACATGGCGTTGAGAGATTGTGAGACAGTGTTAAAGCTATTTTACACGGCTGATATTGTTTTGGTATGACAAAAAAGTTGCCTGTCACACATTAATGACCGTGATTTATATGTTTATACAATCATCAAAGAAGAACAGGTAAGTGAAATGAATCCTCCAGGCACCTTAATGCCTTAGATTAAGTACAAGCTTAATTAAAACACACAATAGCACACCGCTAAACCCCTAACGGTATATATCGCAAGCTAAATGCCCCAATCATAGTTGACCGGTTTTCAGAGTTCTGTGCAACAAATGAGCGCTAAAAAATATTAGCCATGGGTACCCACAAGCGTTAGAAATGTTAGAATCGACATCGACACTCAAATCGATATAAGAGTAGGTATTTGACGCAGTGTACAGATGAAGTGAATAATGTTTTCCATCGGGTCAAACTCCGACGGAAAAAGATTATTCATTACATCTGTACACTGCGTCAAGTACCTACCCTTATCTGAGTGTCGATTCCAACGCTTGTGGGTACTTATTGCCAATATTTTTTGCGCTCATTTGTTTCTTTTGGATAATCGTGCGATAAGACTAACAGTTGTTTGTTACCTATTAGTTTTTAAGGATTATCTTATAATAAATTCTGTTTGTGGATTGTGGTGCAATAAAGAATATTTATTATTATATTATTAATTTTATTAATTACATCTGTACATGTTATCTAATTTGCCAAATATCTTTGCATCTTGTTTGACGAGCGGAACGTTCGACGACATGACGCCTGCGTCGCAAGTTGGAAGAAGAATGGGACACGCGATGCCTCTTGAATGGGACAAAGGAAAGGAAAGCACGATGCCAATTGATCCAAATGAAGTTCATTTTTTAGTCACATTTGTACATTTTATTAGTACGGAACCTTCTTGCACGAGCTAGATTTCAATTCTTTTTTGAGACCACAATGTCAACAAATCACCGTGGTATCATGTCGGACCAGTTTTATTGGTAAGACATCGATCCCTTTCCTTTTAAAATTTGCCACGATTTGTGAACAATACAACACTTTAATTTCATGTATCATTAAATTTTGAGAAATCTAGATCAAGTTTAGTATAGGTACGTATATTGACACTGCTAGTATAAAAACCACGACATCGACACCTACAGAACCCTACAGAACCTACAGAAGAACAAGTTTATTAACTTTAGACGTATAAGTGTCATACGTAAGTTCCACACGCCAATCTCTAAAATCAACTATTAGAGTTAGAGTAAACTTATACCAGACGAGTTTTATGCCTCGGTCGATGGACTTCATGTAACCGTGTTTGCTAGCTGACACTTCACTGAACAAGAAAATTACAAAAAAAAACCAGGATTATTTAAAGTTCACTCGATAGAAAATGGAATACGTGTACGTGACAATGAGTAGATTATATTAAGTTATTATTTGGTATCAAGACCTTGAATGATTTGGTTGGTTTTTGTGCCTCGTTTTATGGTGGCACCTTGGTATTCTAAGGTGTAAATGATTTAAAAGGCTTGCTTAAAGGCGTGCTTTGGAAAGCACGTTAAGCCGCTGATGATATGATAGCAGTCGTTAAGCCAAGTTAGAGGCCTCAGGACGGCTTGACAACTTCTAACAGTCAAGTTGCCCACGTCCGTAGGTCGTACCCACCGTTACCCTAAACGTGACCCCTGGGTGGTGTAAAACAGTGCAACTAAACTGGCAAGAAAATTGCCATACGATAAATAAATGATTAAAACATCGGGTTTCCGTCGAATAGAAAAGAAATAAACTTAATGTACATTCTTGAGCCGATTGGAGAAGCACGCTAGGTATGTTTTTTTAAATATATGACACGACGGTGGCACGTCCTATCTGATGCCAAGTAAACACAAGCAGCCTGGCGAAATAGACGCCTATGAAGAGTGACAAAGCTCTTTTCGGATCTATTTTAAATAACTTCTACACTAAAATCTTAAAAACGTTAAACAATCATCCAGAAACTGAACGTTCGTAATTCCAATTAGTTTACGCTCTGTATTCCTTAACACACATTTGGCGTGTCATAATATGCCAACAGCACATCTAGGACATTGCGGTAGTATGTATAAAAAACAAACATTAACATTAGTAACCCAAAACCATATACACTAAATTTAAAACAACATTAACATTAAATAGTACGTTATGGTCGGGACATTTGCCAAATTTCCTAGTGTTTTCCGACCTTGAGCTTGAAATGCGTGTGAAATGACTCACATATAGAATTATTATATTTATGTCTGTATATGATATCCATATATCGACTCTTATTACATATTTTTTAAATAATTATTATTAATACACAGTTGTTGCACCAGGAATTCAATAGACGTTACAATTGTCATCATCATCAATATTAAGAGGGCCTGTTCCTAACAATAATCTAATTATACTGTCTTGCCGCAATAAAAAAGTTAGTGTATCATTTTTTGGCTGCCATAAGCCAATGAATTTAGTAAAGCACCGCGGCCAGATGGGGGGGATTTTGTTCGTCAGTCCACGTCGCGCGCAATGGGCATTGACAATTGACAAGATTTCATATTTTCAACCACTTAATTTTATGAACTAGTTAGAAAATAGGTTAGAAATTTTAAGGAACCCGTATTTTTTTTTTGTTTTTCACGAAAACTGCATTTTTCATATAAAAACATTTTGAAAAATAGGTCATTCCAGAAGGGCGTAAGTAAAAACTGATGTCATACCCCTAACAAGCATCCCACCAAGAATCCAGATCCGCAATAAAAAAAAAACGATACATGGCAATAATTGACACTCACCGTAGTGACACTTTGAGACTTATTATAGTTGTTTTTTTCGTTAGGGGTTTGAAAATGTTAAATATTCGTGATGAAAACGTTTAAAATTATGGTATTAAGTAGTAAAAGCTAGTCCGATTCTAAAAACAAATGGAAAACACGTTCTGAAATGCAATTTCTACTGAAGATCAAGATCATATGTAAGTACTCTCTATTTTTATTTGCTTTAAGAAACGATCTCGGCACACAACCACCACACAACGGGGATCCATCATTTTACCGAAAATCGTTACATCGATTATCATTTCCCATAACACTATTCGCAGAATTTTATTATCACTTAGGAATCATTCATCGAACTTCGTTAGATCGCTCAAACATTTGCTCGAATTACCTTTTACACAAGAATCAACTCATCGAATTTTAATTCAGTATTTTATTTGTTCATCGACGTAGTCGTTCATCGAATGGCCTTTAGTGTAATTTTGGTTTAACGAAGGTTTCAGTTCCCAAAATTCTTATTACCTAGAACATCATTTCACCACTGTTTACTATTCTTGATATAAGTAAGTCTAAAATTTTTCTTTTCTCAGATTCTTAGTGTACTCTGTAAAAGTACTCATAAACAAAAATACTCAAAAACAAAAATACCCAAAACCTAAAATGTACAAAAGACCTGTTAGGGCAAAACCGACTGTAATGCGGATAGGTTAGAAGATTAAGACGGGAGCTTAGCTCCCGTCTTAATCTTCGAGGTTATTTTTTTTATATAAGACCAGAAAGATTATACGCCTTGAAAAATCATGCTTGCTTGGTTGTTCGATGAAACATTGTTCTTGGAAAGAATACTATATGAAACGTACTATCTGTGAATCAAGTTTCATTAAATTAATACTATGAATAACGAATATTTCGATGAAAGGTAAATTCGATGTACCGCTACGCTACGATTAGAGACGGATTCGAAACGATTAACTATGAAAAGTGGTTCGATTATATAAAATGCAATGAATTGATGATTATGTGATTAGAAAAAAAAACCTAATGAAATTCGTTGAACAGTTTTCGGTGAAATGAAAATCGATGTAAGATATTTCGATAAAATAATAGACACCCCCACACAACAAATAACTTTACCTCAATAACACAAAGTACTGTAGATATATAACTGATTATTATGTATTGTTTCAGTTGGAAGAGCATTTTGGATGGCGATGAAAGCGACAACTAGCCAAAGCAAAACTCAGGCTCCACTTTGTAATATTCAGGACATCTTTATGTGAAACATCGATCTTCTCAATGGAGAATTGATTCTTGACACTTCCTAGGAAGCAAAAACTGACCTATATGTATATCAAGGTGTGCAGTGCTCATCTGACGTGACACTTACACATACTTTAGATGATGCTGCACTTGTGGCTTGTTGTTTGGTAAATTTATAGTCACCGATAATAAAGAGTATATAAGATTGCTTATTGTTTCACTTGACTAACTGGTTAAGTGCACCTTTTATGACTTGGGGCAGATGATAATATAAACTTGCCCATGTGGCCTTAACAGATCTGTTCTCGAATCTGTTACACTCCATATTATGTATTATTACATTAATTGTACACAATGCTGATTTCGTGAGGAGTTTTACAAATTGGGGTGAAGAGGAGGGAGGAGTACATATTGTAATAAAACCAGTCATTAAAAATGTTACTATTTCTTCTCTTTATTTCTTTGTGCACATACAAAAAACAATCCTAAATATTTAGATTACATACTCGTACAAGCGAGACATATGTGACATGAGTGATGGCATTCAATCGGATAGTCATATCATCTTCGTCAATATGCACAATAGGTTTTGTGCGAATGCTCTGTTCTGGAGTAATTCGGCATTGCACTATGCATTTTCCTGCGTCTCGTATGACTTCCATATACCCGACAGCGTTGCGGTATAGGATGTTCTTATTTGGGTCGGAATATGCTTATCACTTGCCGATGTGTACTCCACCATCATCTAGCTATCCACACGGGGCAGATTCGCGCTGTTAGCCTAAGAAAAACCTTTTGAAGTCTTCATTGGTCCAGTAAAGAAAAATCGGTGTCCGGTTCTAATATGCCAAGTGCGTAATTGTTGGAAGATATATCGGAGTCCAGTAGGACAGTGTTTTGTGTCCCTTGAAAACGTGCGAATTAAGCAGTGACAAAAAACTGGTTAGTAACAAGACAAGAAATAAATGTAAACATCAGTACGACACAGTGTTCTCAGTATGTAATATTCTACCTGTACACTGTAAAGTTGTATACTTAAATGTATTAAATAGTTATTATACAGACAACTTCAAAACACAAAAGATAAGTAATCACGTCACTCGATCTTCTAGAATTGTAAAATTATCACAACCTCCGGCTAAAAATTACTATGGAAAAAGAACTAAAGAATATCCCCAAAATTTATAATGAACAGCCTTTGTTATTAGAAACACCAAAATTAAAGGTGGGTAGAAAGGAACAAATGAAATAGTAGATTGTATGACAAGGGTCTAAAATGAGCCATATTACCACGAGATAGTTATTTTCCCGAACGAAGTGAGGGAAAATAGTTCGAGGGGTAATATGGCTTTTAGACCAGAGTTATACACTCTACTTTTCACTTCGATTGCGAGAAAATAAATAAACAAAGGTTAACAACCCACCCAAAATTAACAATACATTCCACGGCGTAAATAAATACTTTTGCAGCATGTTTTTTTTTCTATACTCCTTTGACACACAAAACAGACACTGCGGTTCGCGCGCAACATTCACGCGCGAAAAAAGCTGACTGACCTTCCATTGATTGCTTCAAAGTGTTGCTCGAACGATTTAACCCCTTTTTTAATTATTGTGAAATAGGGACTACTACAAACTTAATCTTTAGACTCTTTAGAAAAATTAATTATGTTTCCAGATTGGTCGATTTTAGTAAAGCTGTATTCTGGTTGGTTAATACCCAATACCAAATATTTTTTTAAGAGTTAAATTAGTGTTCTGTGATTGGTGGATTTAATAGGTGAAGTATTTTGATTGGTCAAATTCAAATGTTTTGTAAATCATAAATATGTATTCATATTTTCCCTAGGGGTTAAATGTACTACTTTAGCCCCGCTTGACAAGTCTAATATGACACACTTTTCGAGCAAGAGAAGTGAAAAAAATATTATTAGATAAGTACATGAGCTCCGTCAAATGATGTAACATTGCTGTGCGACCGACGTCTAGTTGACGTGTGTGCATTTCGCCTTATTACAATGGAATAAGATGCAGTGTAAACATGTCCTTGACATTGACCGTAAACCATAACATATTACGTAATTATTTAGTGCACGAAATAAAGTATATGTAGCGTTAGGTGTACCTCCTAATTTTAATACTTATTAAGCGCATCGCCAACAAACTGCCTCGCAGTTAGGCTAAACTTTAGTCTAAGTACACATTTTGTATTTTTCTTAGAAATAAATAAAAAAAAATTATAAGCGTCGTGAAAGAACCGAAAATCCAATAAATAAGTTGTAACAGTTGACAAAACAAATCAACGTCAAAAAATGAATGTCAGAAATTGATAATCGGATACAACTAACTTTTTTATCGTATCACAACTAAGGTCTGTCTCTACTATAGTGCAGAGAAAGTGATGTCACCATCCGGTTTACACTTTTTCGCGATTTTTTCCAAAATTAATGGCGAAAAAAATCCGTAAATATTTTTTTGAGTCTATCGAAATGGTTTTCGAATTAAGACTTGAAATGATGAAATATTGTCAATTGATTTCGTGTCGTTATGCTAACTGTTTATAGGAATACAGGTTAGTGATACACGATTCATAATTCCAATGGAAACAATACATATATGTAGGCATCGGCCAAATTTCTGCAGTAGAAGTAATTTTGTACCTCAGTATCTGTTTTCTAATTGGGGTCTAAATTTTAGTTATAGAACGGTAGCTAGTCTCACCAGATGGTCCAGACTCAGAAAAAAATCGGTAAATTGAAACATCGAATACATAACGATGTGATAGGTGTCTATAACTGTGTAAAATTGCTTCCATTTAGAGCCGTACCTACTCGCTAGTCACTATTTAGTAGGTATCCTTAGATATCTGATATGACATCATCAGGCTCAATTCTAATTCAAACGATAACGTGCGAACATTTTATTCAAGACACAAAACAGGTAAACCCGAAAGAAAGAATGTACATGAGCTTGTCAGCCTGCCAACTCGGGAGTGAATGGACACCAGTGAACGAATCCGAAGGCTAAGAAAAACTAGACGAATGAGTAATGTTTCGAAATAGCAATGAGCGAACCGTATTCAATGTCGTTAGAAATCGCGGTTTATTTGGTAAAGTTATGACAGACAACAATCCTTTGTCTAAAGGTAATCTAATTGAATTCAACGCGCAAAACATCCAGCTGCTTTCATATACGGGGAATAACTATCTGTTTGCACGATTAAACTTCATTAAAAGATTCCACTACTTAGTGGAATTAAAACTATAAGGTGATATCGTAAATTTAACGTTATGCCGTAGTAAGTAATAGAACATCTTTGCAGATTTCTTGCACAAGTTGGAGGGAAAACTGGTCGAACAATTGTAAAGTCTATTGAAGTTCTGGTGCAACTACGAGTGTTACGGTATGTCATTTTAGAACCCGAGCCTATCATTAGAGCATAGAGGATGAAGAATTGAAAATACATATCTAAATTTTATAATTCGGTTGTGTCTCACTATGGATACGATGCATATTTTTATTAATCCAGTAGAGCCATAAATTTCGAAGACGTAATTACTAAGGAGACTTCCTGGCGGGATCGATATGTGACATTTTCTTCTTTAACGTAAACTTAATAAACTGTCAGTATCAGGCCGGCACTACACATCGCTACGCGTGAGCAAATATTCGTGTTGGATCTATTTTTTTGATATCGCAAAAGAAAGGGAGGCGAATACGCAACGCGAACACGCATAGCGGAGTGTGGTGCCGGCATTACAATTGCGTAGTAATATCATGCGCAGAAGCAGAGCAGTACTGCCTTCACATCGCCCCGCTACCGCGCATCTCGTATCAGTCAGGAAGCACTCATTTTAATGTAGGGGCGCAGTAGAAAGCGGTACTGAGTCGACTGACAGTTGACGGTTTTCTCATATCGTACCGCCTGCGCACCGACAAATCATGAAGTCGCCTAAGTATCATTGGATTCAGTGACTATTTAATGCAGGTAAATTTGAATCCTATCCTAATGTTATAAAGAGCTTAAATTTGCGAGTTGACTTAGGCTCGGTTTCATAAAGATCCGTTAAGACCTTGTCGGTAAGTTTTGTCAAACCATGTCGGCTGGCTTACCAAAATTTGATGTGACATCTGGTGTAAGGGGTCTTTATAAAACCCAGCCTTAATTTTGTATGCAGTCATTTGAATAATTGACCGATTGAAACGAAGTCTCTGCTTCAGCTTCGATAAAAATGCTTTCGTATGTCCGGATTTCCGTTTGTTCTCATCTACAGGTCGCAATTCTCAACCGATTCTTGTGAAATTTCGTGAGCAGGTTCGATAATTATATAGATTTTTTTTTGTCGAGACGGTGTTTGGAAATTTTACAAATCTTATAAAGGGTCGGCAACGTGCACGTAACTCCTTTGGAGTTGCTTACCATCAGGTGGACCATACGATTGTTTGCCACCGGCATTGTATAAAAAAAAATATTTTTTTTATCAACGAGTTTGTAAGTTTCTGCGGGCGAATTTCGGTTTGTTCTCCTCTACAGCAGGCGAATCACGTAACATTATGTACTAACGGTAGATAGATTTTACTGTCAATTTTGAAGTATGAATGTATGAGGTGACAATTAAAATTTGACATTAAAATCTACCTAACGGTAGTACAAAAGTTACGTGATTACCCCTCAGGTCGCATTTCTCAACCGATTCTCGTGAAATTTTGTGAGCAGGTTGGATAAATAACAGTTTTTTTTGTCGAATAAGTTTTTGGAAATTAAAAATAAATTATTTGTTCATCGGTTTGTTCTCCTCTACAGGTCGCATTTCGCAAACGATTCTCGTAAAACTTTGTGAGCAGCGGGGTAATCACGTAACTTTTGTACTACCGTTAGATAGATTTTAATGTCAAATTTCAACTGTCAGCCCATACATTTATACTTCAAAATTGACAGTAAAATCTATCTACCGTTAGTACATAATGTTACGTGATTCGCCTGCAGGTCCGGTAATTATATAGAATTTTTTTGTCGAGTCAGTTTTTGGAAAATTTTCAAAAACAATTTTTATTTCAAAGATTTTGTAAGTTTGTGCGTCCGAATTTCGGTTTATTGTACTCTACAGGTCGCATTTTTCAACCGCTTCTCGTGAAAATTTGTTAGCAGGTTCGATATTCATAATTGATCTTTTTTATAATGTCAGATTTTGGAAATAATAATCTCACGAGGTCTACAACTCTACAGCTCACAGAGCCACTAGTATAAGGGGTTTAGTTTGTTTGTAATCTCCGCAATAACTGATCCGATATAGAATAGACCTCCGGGATGAGACAGGTTAAAATTTTACGCCGCTGTTCCGTCTGCGTTCTTTTTTATCCGCCGGTAGTCGCGCGGGCAGCTGGTATTGTAAAAAGCACAATATAATTATATAGAACTGTGTCTATTGCAAATATCACTGATAACCATTTATACTTTCGTGGTCAGCTTTACATAAATTTCCATAATCATATTCAAATTTATATATTTGGTGTTCTTTTATTGTCAGTTTTCCATTGTTGCTAAACGAAATATTAAACCCCATACAATAAAGCACTGGCACATTAGCAATGCAATGCGCAATACATCATTATGCATGCTCAATGCATGCTTTGAAAATGTCCTTGTGTAGGACCAGTAAGATTTGATCCTGTGCCACAGGAATTTAATACCTTATTTTGCTATCCTTATCGTTTATTAAAGGCCAAAGTGTCGTGGTTTTGTACATGACAAGACACTCATAATAACGGGTAAGCGATTCTGTCAAGAAAATGTTAAATAGCCGTTTGCGGTATACTTTATACGTACTTAGTGGTCCATTGTCAGGGTTTGTGCAATACTTATTTTTACTTAAAATATTAATAAGGGTTTGTTAAACAGTACTAAAATGCGAAAAATCAAATATAATTCAATAAATCTGGATTATAGGATTTCTTCTATTTAACACTTGATTTAAATTTGTACTGTTTAAAACTGATTTCATGAAAAAACCCTGAATTAAGTTGCAATTATACCCTGTAAAAATAGTCTATGTTGTGTTACCATTCACTAAAAAGTCAGCGAACTTAAAGGGTCTAAACAAGCTAAGTTGAGTGGCCCCCACGAGGGATTTGGTTATACTTTTAGGTGGAGTAGCGGCAGGACCTAAGAACACCTTATGCCTAATGTCAGCCTACTATCTGCTTTAGTTTTAGATTTATTCACGAAAAAAATCAAGGTACAGAAACATTGAATGGTGTTGTAAGCACTTTTGTACAGTCAGTCAGAAAAATGTATAGGTCCATGTTTTGCCGTATTGTAATAAAATTGCAAAAGTGTAAACATCTTTGCCCACTTGATTTCTCGAAGCTGATCCTTAATGAAGCGTGCTCGCGCATGCGCGGCCGTCTGTATGCTAATAAACATAAATTAAAACGCATTATTAGCGGGAATCGGGGAACAAAGTAGCAGAATCAGACCCAGACGAATAACTAATTGAGCGTTAATGTCCGGGCGTCGAACCCGCACTCAATAAACAATTACAAAGGTCTTTGTACACGTGTTGGTTTGTTTATCGTTTAGTTCCTATGCTTCACTCAATTGCTCAAAGGTTAACTGGAAGAGATCCCTTACAGGAATAAGTTCGCCTTTGTACATGATTGATCTGTTTTTTTTTCTGTATAATTTATTTTACCTTGTCTTGTGTACAATATAGTATTTACATACATACAAAGGATTGTAAACAAAATGTATGTTTCGTATGGTAAAGAGGTTTGTTATTTCATCCGAATGCAATGCAGCCTGCAACCGGCTCATTTATGGAAGTTATAAGAAAAGAGTAAGCATAACATACAGACAGACCGAGAAACTCAAAGGTTGACGGTGACGGGATCCTAATTTTGGTTTTTGATTTACACCATTAATACGCACTCATTTGGTTACCAATCAATCTGCACAATCACACGTAAAGGCAGCTCTGTCTTAAGGACTTT
Source organism: Epiblema foenella (assembly GCA_963556455.1). NCBI lineage: Eukaryota > Metazoa > Arthropoda > Insecta > Lepidoptera > Tortricidae > Epiblema > Epiblema foenella. Next base: position 25,078,512 of record OY747096.1, on the reverse strand, counting down.
GACGTTAAAAACGTTATTACTAATCCCGTTTACGTTAAAGACAGCGCCAGGAAAAAAAACTAGATTATATTAAAATTATAAGTCTCAATTATATCTGAATACTTATAGCATTCCCGACGTATAGGTTTGCCCTGTATTCAAATTATGTGTATTGAATATTCTAGTAATCTTGAACCTTACCCCCTTATTCATGATCGTTCCTCAAACGTGCTTTCGTCAAAATACCGCTAAAATTTGTTTGTCTATATCTGTCACTGATATTTTTGTTTGTGCGAAAGGGACAAAACACAGTTCAGTTAGCAGAGGTTTGTCAAGTGTTATGAATAAGGGGGTAAATGTATACGATGCTGGATTAGTTACAGGTTGCACCTAATAATTTTCTTTGGTCATCTCTATATTATTCAACTGTATCGATGTATGTGTTTAAAATTGGTACATACCAATGTACCAATATGTTACGCAAAAGTCGAACGGAAAAGTGTTCTAAAATATCATGAACACGGTTATTACGCAGTCACAATACAACGATATTGTGTTACACCAGTTACGAGGCAAGGTCGGTCACTATGTGCTGCTGAAAAGCGGGGTGTACACAATGCATACTTGTAGTTGTAGTGGGACAATATTCTACCTACATTAGATAGCAATAGAAACCAGTACAGTGAATTTTATTTTATTTTTGTTACTCATTGACTCAAAGGTTAGCTGGACGAGATCCCCTATATAGATCGGTTAGGTGCTTCATCTATTTTTGTTTGTTTTTCAGTTTCTCGTGTTTAATTTAGGTACTATTCAGCAATGTATACATAATACAGATGGTTCATGTAATATTTATCTACTTTCATTGATTTTAAGTAACTTAAGATACACGGTGCTGACCCCACCACCATCTGGGATTTATGGCTAGGAAGAAAGAGAGAGAGAAAGAGAGAGAAGATTCACGGTGGCACAATTTCAGTAGAAGCTTTGGACTTATTACAAACATGCGAATCAATTCATAGTCTGTGTCCCTCCTTTTGCGTAAGCACATGGCCATGCTTTTAGTTCAAATGTAGGTAGCTGCGTAATTATCTTATAGCTGAGTGAGTGCTGGTGCTTCGATAGACCTGGGACGTTTATATAAATGTTTGTCCTTAACCTGTTTGTTTAGTATTAAACTGTATTTGACTGAAGCTTAATTTGCATTTGCCATCGCCTTTCAATACCATCACGCACCACTGGACATTGGGCGCTGTGCGGTGCTAGCAAATAATAAATTAGTTCCACTTTCGAATCTTCAACCAACTTTAAAGAAACCGCGTTTTTGTTCATTGTTTTAGCCGTCTCACAGTAGTCACATTTCAGTCAAACACCTATTTCATATACATCATAATTTCCAAAGAAACGTAATTCTTAGTAGAAAAGTGAAATTGCAGAACTTACACAATACGGAACAAAACAAAACGCTGTACCTAGTTTGTGTCTGTAGTAGAATGTGCACTAAGCTTTACAAAACACTAGTAAAATAATCCGATCTAGCTAATCCGTTAAATGGCAAGTTGGGTTAGTTACGTCATTAACAAATCATTCCACTTGACCCGCCCATACTTGACAGAGTAATGGTATTGCTACTTGTATACTCCATGATTTTATAATCATGCTAGTCATGCTACTGTTTATTTGTCCGCTGCAACAATCGAATCCAAAACTTGAGTTAAAAACATTCCACTATAATCACACCTTTCCGAAGCCTATTAAAATCTCACTTGCTTCAAAACTACCTTTTATAGCAATTATTGTAAGACCGTTTTTTACTTTTCAAATTACACCAAATCCAAGAGTTCCCACAGGCAATCAGTGAGAAAATGGCCGACTTGCGTGGCTTGCCGACCAAGGCATGATGGTCTTCCCTTCCCCTCTTTACGCTATGAAATCGTATGTTTCTTGAAGTTGATGGTGCAGAGTTAAGATGTCTGGATAAAGTGGTGGTTGATAGTTCTGGTCGTTAGACCGATGAGCCGTGCCTTCCGGATTTGCTGTATTGTTAGAGTTTTTTCACATTACGATTCTCGAGTAAGATCGGACAACATATTGTGTATTAACCAAAAAAGACATACGGCAAAGTGCAGTGAAGATCCAATTAACATGAAGCAAATAGCACACGATTTGGAGTTAAGGTCCATTTACATTACATTGCAGGGTTAGATAGTACTAGACTTACCCAGAAAGTCCGCAGCGAGCAATTCAATGCAAATCGCATGCAAGTTCTTGCACCATGATAAATCGGCCTTTAGTCGGGAATTATAATTTTACCATTATCGGCTTACATTAACATTACTTGAATAATAGGATAGAAACGAAAGAATACTCGGGAAAATCTTACTGAAAGTATTTTCTCGACAGTGTCATGCAATTGTTAAGAGTAACTATCCCGACTCCCCTACTTTCTTTTGAAGTTTCAGTTAGTAACTCATAGACAGTGGTTATAAAAGGTACCTATACTCGTAGGTATCTGATGTTTTAAGTTTTTGATTAAACGTTATAGAGAATTCAATAAATATTGTTAATCGAGAGTTGCATGCAACCCATTTGGTTTACCGACAAAATCAAGGAGCACCCCCAATTATTGTGGCTTTTGGGGACATTTAATTAGCGTCTACATAAAGTGACGTCACATTTCTCTCCTCACAAGCTCACTTTCAATGACCGCTGAAGCAGAAAACTGAGAAAACCCGACACGTTCTCGTCTCGTTTTAATGAACCGAGCTGCAGTCGCACTAGAAATAGACACTGTTATTTTTAACTAGACGGCACGGACAGACAAAGAGCCCTTTGTACCTCCAAATTGAAACAAAGAAGAAAGCACGTTCTTGTTATAACTATACAGAGAAGAATGGTCTGTAAAATGTAACCATAACCTTCAAAATCTCACGCGAGTAAATGTTAAATTGCGAATAGTAAAACTTTACGTTATGGACATAAACTTGCGAATCTGTCTAAATCTATATTTAATACAATGTGAGAGGGGCAACCAAAGTCGATTCCTAATATTTATAGTCTTAAATTACCGTTTTCAAGGCATGTTTTTAAACACAACATGGGACGTGGCGTGGTACTGTATAAGTACGCGGATCTTAATGCTTTTCTCATCCTGCCTATGACAAAAGGATGTCCCCTTTGCGTCTAGAGGTTAATGAAAGGGTGGGTACAAACAATTGTAGGTAGAGGGTGACAAGCTAGCGTGAACTTGTCTGAGTGGAGTGTGAAGATTCTTTCTCATATTCTTTGAAATAAACCGTACAGAACGCACAAACACGTTTTTTACACAATAATTCCGAACAGTTTAGTTAATTAATACTTCACGTAACTTGTCCCATAACTTCAAACAATTAATTCCATAACTTTTGAGAGTTGCACAGAACTTTAAGGGTGGGTTGCATCAAACCGTCTGTAATCGTAAGCGGTGTTCGTTAAAATCTGATTGAATGGAAAGTTTGACAAGTTTCTATGGGACGACAGCTGCCGGCGCCATATTTGACGATGACCGGCCTGTGATCGTATGTTGGTGCAACCGACCCTAAGTGCATTCCTGTGTGATTCATATTCATATTAAATAGTGCATGCACTTTTCCAGAAAACACTGAAGATAGCAGTACGCCAGTAAAAGCATATCTACATTTGGAACATTTTAGCTCTGTGAAGTGGCCAATGGCCAAACGTTCTGATATTTCGAATTGGAATCCCCTTTTGGCAAACGACTTCGTTGGTACATAAAACTTATATCGTACCAAATAATTTGAATGTAACACAACAAACGCCATAAAATAGTTGAAACGCCAGGATATCCGTGTTTACGAAGCCGGCGGCTGCGCACTATATTTAACTCCACCTGGTTCTGAAAGCGTAAACAAACGGGATGAATGGAGCAAGTTTTGTCTAATTATTTTAAATTGGAAAAAATAATACTGCCACTGTAATCCCAACAAAGTCTAGTCATTCCTCTGGCTGAATAGTTTATACAGCAACCGCTTTCTCAAAAACTAGTGCCGCCAACAACCCTTGGAATTAATATCTTGACGGATCATGATAGAACCCGCATAACATTAATAGGACAAAGGCACAGAAATTGCCAGTTTTACAAATTCGGAAATCAATGATCCGGTTGAAAATTTTACGCATGGCATCACAGAAACGCACCCTTAGTTCGGAATTAATTATAGGATCTTGCAAATTCATTATTCTGGATTAAATAAAAGTGCTCGTGGGCACTCATAAGTTAAAAATTGTAAAGGTCAAGCCAAGGCAGGCAAAAAATACCACGGACTCAATTGCCCACAACAATTAAAGTCGACAACCTTAGATAATCTATTGATAACCCTAAAATTTTAACCAATATTAATAACACTATACTTTACTAGCCACGGATATTAAAAATGACAAGGGTCAAAAGCCGTCTGTGGACAAGTCCCACCCACGTGTATTGACAGGAATAAACAGACGGACAAACGACACGCCTACACCTTTCCGGTAGTCGGGAATGTATGGGAATAACTTAGTATCATGATCTGTTCAAACGTATCGCTTGACCAAATAACACCTTCACAACTCTTCACAACAATGGAAACTGTCAACAAACAAGTATTATGTTGGACCCATTTCACAGAGGAGGACACACAAGGTTTTAGTCCAAAATCAATTAAGTAAACATCACGGTAGCTGAAAAAATGCTCTAAATGTATCTATATTATTAATAAATTAAACTACATGTTAAATATGCATTTAAAAACGCTATCACAAAAAGAGTATCTTGACCGTATCGTATCACAGCCAAAACAAAATGAAAAGACCACCGAGCTCGAGGACGTTAATGTTCAAAAAGCTTTTTATCGTCCTCAGTGGACGCTAAAAAGCATTTTGAACATAAAAACAAAAATGCTTAAATATGTCAACATATATTATTAAGACACGAAAAGTATGAAAAGGTCCCAAATTAATGTAATTAACAAGATACAGATTTATTCTGTTTTTAATAATTTAATGTTAGCAAGAGATGATATTGTAATTATTGTTAAGAGTTACAACACCTGGTAGCAAGAGCTAAACGTTACAAAACCCAGAGCGGTCTTCAGTGGAGACATAAACCTCTCAATACCTCATTATTGAACTCATTTTATCTGGGTTCCGTGGAAATAAATGGATTAATCTTCATTACATTCTGATTTACGTTATATCAGAGATAAAAACGAGGCAGATTTTTGAAACATCTGAAGCAAAACCAATTCTCATTGTTAATATGGAACCCGATAATAGAAAACTTGCATTATTTTATTAAAGATTTAAGGATTAAGTAAAAATAACAAACACGAAAAAGTTTTAAAACCGATATTTCAAATTTGGCGCGTAAACGCTCACTGGCTTGACGTGACGTCACTGCATAAGACGTCAAACTTTTCAGGGCGCATGAATATTATTTGCATCACAAAAATAATATATTTTCAGTTTCATTTAATATAATTAATCCAATTTACGTAACTTTTAATTAAAATATTTCGCAAACAAATAATAATTTCAGATTAAATCTTCCCATACTACATTTATATTGGCTGTCATTATTGGATTACTAATATAATTTCTAGGTGTAATCTTAAAGCAAGTTCCCCATTATTTGCATTTAAAGTCTATTAACAGAATTCGAGGGATACATAACTTTACATCGCAGAATTAGATATTTTTTTTATGGCACCCACAACTACCGTCAAGCACAGTATATTATAGGTAGAGATTTCCAGATTATCCCTTACTTCACGTCTTTATTAAACACACCGGAACCCTCTCACACAACTTTATGTCTTACCTGACCAAGCCGTAGATTAAACAAGAATCCACCGTTCCCACAGCGTAACGAATTGTGATACTCTAACAAAAGAACCATTTGCGCCATCGCTATTGCGTCTGTGCAATTAATTTGGTCTATGGCACTTTGTTAAAATTAAGTTGCCAATAGTTTTTATTCTCAAGTCATATTTGTTGGCAGATCTTGGCACAGGTGAACAGGCATTGTGGAATGTCACTGGCATTGTTTACACTATCATAATGTAGTCAAAAAGTACCCGAAATTGCATGCTTCTTAAACATTACAGTTAGGTACTTAGTGAGCGAATAAAATGGGAAGCAGTCAACTTTGACAATCAGAGAAGTGACTTGTTTAGGTACACCAATATCGATATGGATTCAAACGAACTAAAAAAAATACCTGCAAAGATAATAACAAAGAGTTGTATTACAAATAAAATAAAGTTACACAAGAAGGCAATTCAGGTTACAGGTCCTTTAAATAAGAAAATTTCGATGTTTTTACATAGCACCAATAAGATACTAGAAGCAGTTGAATATTAGTAATAGATTGTATTCTGGAATTGTATCTGTTTGGTCGGTGACAGCATATCTTCAATCTGAGAGCAAAACGCCAGTAATCGTAAAGAACTATTATCGCAGATGTAAAAGAGGTCAACTCTAAAAGTAGTCGAGTGCCGAGTGCTTCTCCCCGCTCAATAAAGTGTGCAGTTTACCGCCAGACTCACATTTACTTTAGTAACGTTTATCTGATCGACGAGAAACAATTTCATTCGTAAAATTGTAGTAGTCCTTGTTTGCAATTTAAGCGCTTTCTAAATGATAAGCTTCATTGCATTGATACTATCGACAGACTGACTCCAAAATAGTATAATAAAAAAAAATGTTTTATATATATATATATATAGGATGCAAGTGCATTGTGCAGATTCAGACAATTGGTTGTATATTCTTCACATTTTCCTTATACTCTGTGAAGCATTACCTATATCAGATTCTAAAAGTTATAGAACGGTCCAGGTTTGGACCTAGGAGTCTGATGTTCACTAACCCGACTTCGTGGACGCGCCTCCGATCTAGGTAGGATAAGCTGATAACAAAAATCAATTTTGGTGATAAAGGCGATGAAAAGTGCAATCGAAATTTCCATTCACCAAAATCCCACAACACACGACAAAATCGCGTCGACATAAAAAAAACTACTTTTTCTTAAAATATATATTTATAACCAGACATCTCTTGCTCTCATTCCACTCAAATGGCTGTCGATTATTTTAACCACTTTAACTTTAATGCCCTACAAAATTGCATTAAAGATTTACCGCTTATCTTCCCGAATGAATTACAGAATTGTAAAACCATGAACCGTTAAGGTATTAAAACATGCGTTATCTTCTTCCGAGAAATCGTTGCCCCCATTGGCCCAATTGACCCACCCCGGTCCACAACGGATAATCTTGAATCAGTCCAGTGGGCGGAGCCTTGACACGATCTGAAGACAATCGGATTAAAAAAATTCCATTCGAGAAAACGTTGCAAATTCACGGGGACAAATTGAGGACTGACCTGACGATTATTGCGTGGGGGAGTGTATTTGTAAATAAACATAACAAATTTAACATGTAGTCCTAAAGAGTCCAAGGAATGTTTCAAGGTTTTTTGAAATCTATTCCGAATATTTGAAACGATATTACACTCTACACCTACAATGCCGAGTAGAAAATACATAATTTATCTTTTAGGAAGTCTGTTACATTATTGTACAAGAAGAGTAACTACTAAGTATTTGAAATTACAGATTTGATGTTTTTCGGACGATTCTAATAATACATTGCAACGATTTAAAAAAATGCTGAACTTTGATTGAAGGGATTATGATATTAAGGATTATTCCAAAGCGGTTCGAACAATCCAAGACCTAGAATTCGTATTACAATAATTTCAACTAAGCTGCAGATAAATGTCACTTTCGCTCAAAGCAATAAACAGATAAGAGATAACCGGAAAATATTGGCACAGATTCAACGTGATTAATAAGACAATGCTACCGAATCAGATAAGAGCAATCGTTAGGCACACTTGAAGTATTGAGACAAACGACCGGAGAAAGTTCGTATTGTATGCAAAAACAGTGATACAAATTTCGAATTAATAATTTAATATTATGTAGATTAAATTGTCGATTTCTTCGAACGAAGAACGATTTCTATTTAGCGATGACTGGTTTAATGAATAAAAAATATACTGATTTTGAACAATCTGACTTAATAAATAATAAGTTTATATACCTACCTAGGTTTGAAATATCGTTTCTGAATGCACTCAAGAGTCAAAGAAAAATGCACTACAAATAAACAGTGTAATGTGCACCAAAAAACGATATTCATAATAACAATTATTCTCCAAGGAATTATGATAAAGAATGATCATTAGCTACATTAGCAATATGCTTTTTTATAGACCTAGTTTCTCATTGCAACGTATCTTCGCAATGCAGCAGGAAATCATTAAATATCTCATCTTAAAATAATAACAGCTCACTATACCACTGACACACTATTCGGAGTCGGTCCATTAAGAAATAAATCAATAAGCCATCAATATGACCAACCAGCAATTATTTAAAGGAAAAGGCATCTATATCAGTTCTGATGGAGGAAAAATTGTTACAGACCCACCCTCTTGCCTCCGTGTAAAATACATTAATATGCTGCTATAGAAATTTAAACTCTACGCAAAGTTATGGATGTTCGAAAATCGATTATTTATCAAAAGCTCGTATTTTGCATTGATTGTAGTATATCAAAAGCAAAGGACTCAATTTTACAGCCTAAAATTAGCATTTAATTGTATGTAGATGTAAAATACGATATTCGCGCGGAGAAAGTGACATTTGGTCTTTATTGAAACTCTGACCTACATCAGGAAGACGTGGATGCAATATAGATAATATATCAGACGACAATCACATACTATTATACGATCTTCCAACAGATTAGTCACAAGCTTACGAGGAGTTCGGGGTCAAGTTCTTATACAAATGACATTAACTTTTATTGTTGATTTATAAATAAATCACTAGGCGCAAATAAATGCTAATAAGCATCGTGTAAAAACCCACATAGTAGCTTATAAATCTACTATACAAACAGAAGTCACTCCACACTTATCGCTTTACCATCTTAAACTTGAGAACTAATATTAGAATTACGATTTGAGACGGGATATTTACCATGTATATTTGTATTTTTGAGTTCCCGATATTTCGGCACTGTTGCAAGCGCCATTATCAAGGATTAACTGACGTGACGTGACGTGTGAACTAATGTCCTGGGTTTCTCTTAAAATAAATTTCTGCTTATTATGTTTTCACGTCTTTGAAATTTAAATCTCAGTAATGTGAATATACTGTCAAATTTACAACTTCTGGATTTAATGACCCGGTTATAGATGTTACTTGAGACGTGATACTGTCAGATTGAATTAAGAGTAATTATACTAATTATATATGCGATTCATAAGCTGCCTTATCTCGTCTCACCACTCCTTCTTAGTATAATTCGACCCTGAGATTCATAACAATTAAGTACAATCTGAGGTCATAAGTATAAATAAAGGGGTTGACCGAACCGAAATCACGCGACTTTTTAGTCAAGCGAGCAAGGTCGTGAGCGGGACGCTAAAACTTGTTTCCAGAACGTTTGTGGTTTCGATCCAATTTCATAAATTTGTCGATACGAATCAAGTTTGTAGAAGGCCGGAGTAATAATACTAATATTATGAGCTATTTCAGTTACAACTTGGTTAATATAAAACATTTATTTAATGTAAAATGTGTTTGTTTCCAATTATTAGTGAATTGTCGATGGGTAATTGTAGAACGGTGTTTCAGTCCCTATTTCTACATGCGGTATAAGTAAAGTTGTAGCTCGCTGGGTAAATACAATGAATCTTCAAGTCAATAATGAGTCGGCTATGCACTTGGGACTCTTTTGGAGTCACAAGCGTCTACAGGCTACGGTTTATGCTTACCATCAGGCAGGCCGTAACCTTCTCGTCGTTGTATAAAAAAAGAATAAAGAGTTATACACCTATGTTATACCTACGCCCAACACTGAAAGAGCAATTTACAGGAAATCGTCAATGTTTGTGGCATCTTTATTCATTTCGGGGTCATAAAAATTGTATCCGAAGAGAAAATACAATATTTCAATTACGACTTAAATCAAACGAACAAAGTGGACATAAATCCACGCAATACCTTCTTACTTCCCGCCTTGGACGTGTACATTCTGATGAGTAACGCCGCAAATATTTCCTTACGAGTACATAGCATTTTTTTCTTATTTTTAAAATAAATATCTTTAAATCTATCAATCTGTCAGCCTTCGGAGTTTATTCGCTGGACTCCGTTCACTTCGGTTCGCAGACTACTGGGTTCCACCGTGGACAATAAATTAATGACTGTACAAATAGCAGTATTCACCTTTTACTTGAAAAACACTATTCATATCGTGTCACCATGCTGTTCGACATTTTTCACATTCAATTTCTTGACTTACAATGCTGTAGCAGTTGAAATCATTCTAGCGAAATACTCATGACCAAAACATATTAAATACTCTAACAGTTTAGTGAAGCCTCAATTCAGGCTCTGGATACACAGAATTCGGTATATCGATGAAATGCATCGCATTATGATAGGCCCAAAATTGGAAAACGCGTCTGTAAACGATGCAACCGACAAATCATGTAACAGTTGGGGTTACAGCATTATCAGAGGGTTTCAACCCTGCAGAATTGCCGCTATTCCGAAATTCAGCCTTTTTTTATTTAGGGTACCTGAACAATTTACTAAATGTATGACGCAAGTTAGTGCGAGCAGAAAATCAGCGAGAATTTGGTATTCATGAGTACAGTGAATACAGTCTCCGATTACGTCTGAGGATAATGAAAAAAAAATGTATGACGAAATATTTTCTATGGGTGGCACTTTTCCAGTATACCGTACCTATTTCCGGTTCAAATTTTGCAATGCCGACACACAGGACAGTAACCAGGAGAGTCAATACACCCGTAAATCGTTGTCACCTCAACTGTAACATGATTTGTTAAGACTGCATTCAATTTCTCATTAAAAATTATCGTAGTCTAATTTCGTGGTACTCGTTGTTTTATCATTTTCTTATGTCGTTGTTTTATTTGCAAATTCTGAGTTCTTTTGCAAATTATGACAAAATCAATGACGCAATTGTTATCGCTAATAAGGTTCCATTTCATAAATTCCATTTTGTGTAAACCATTTCTCAGAACCATCCGTATTGCGAATCGACAATTACGGAATAACCGGAGAACCAAAATATTAGTTCATTCACTTTTCCTTGTACAGCTAAAACTAGAAGGATAGCGGATTCTCACATTGAAAACCTGACCAAAATTGTGTGAATTTTAAATGCATGTCAACGAAATGTTACAGTATCTGTCGGAACTTATATTATTTTGTTCGCTAGGTGGAGCTATTTTATAACTGCTGTTTATAATAATAATATATTTTTTGTGACTCGTAATCAAAGTACACCCGTTCAATTAAATCGACTGAGCATAGGTTTTTTTATGAATGCCTGAACAGAGATTGGCCTTAAGTCTCACCAGATGGAAAGCGATAACAAGGCCTAAGTTATAGCTGGTGCTGCTTTGGCTTGGATTATAGAAGTAGGGAGCAAGTTCCATTCCTTTGCTGTTCGCATTAGAAAAAAGGAAGCAAACGCTCCGTGCGAATAAACGGAAGACTATGGGCGTTATATTTAGAAACGTACCTAATAGGTAGGTAAAAAATACTACTTTGTGAATTTTCAACTAAAAGTGAATCCCAGTTATTGGATAGTTAGGCTCAACCTGCTTCTGAAGTATGTTTTCGTGCTACAAGCAATTGTTTTATTTTGAACCCCTAACCGACCTACTGGATATTCTATAAGATAGAAAGGTCAACGCCCTGAACAAGCCGCGTCATTACCTTGAACCCAGTCAAGATTGAAGCAGTTGATACAGTCAACAGGCCCAGGTGTCCAACTACTTAGTGGTACAAAAAATAATTATAAAGTCAATGAGAAATATGTAGGTTTAAATAGGTATAAAAGTAAGTAGATGAAACGTCTAAAGAAAACGTGTTTAAAATATCTTCCACGAACTATACAAAAGCAATAGGCTGCATACAAACGAAATCTACAATCAACAGTAAGCTCTTAAGTATGTATAACTGAAAGCAGTTTGTATAAATAAATATCTACGTAACTGGGTAGGTACAATTTCTCCCGGGCAATACCGATATCAGTTTGCGGATACATCTACTGTAATTAGATATTTATGTAACAGTGAAATTATACACGCTAGCATGCCAATGACGGTTTCATAGAAACAACGCTGATTGATTACCTATGTAGTTTACAGATACCTATTTAAAGTAATATAGTCTTCCCATCTTACCGGAGCACGTACCCTACCAATGATTTATAATTTTGAGCCTTAACCCCATTAAAATAAGTACTGGAGTGTCTAAGCCTAATCGGAAACCACTTAACACTTATTGCATTGTTGAATGCATTTTCAAACAATCAAACAAAACAATGCTTTTAGGTGAATGCCATTTGAGATGCAATAAACACCTGTTACCTACTTGGTGATTGGCTTCAAAGGGTCAGGGAAACACAGGTAGCAAGAGATCTTAGATTTTTTTTAGATGAGTCAGGTGACTCGAAACATAATTAAATGTGTGTATTTGTCACATAAAAGTTAAAATTGTAATAGTAACTAATGGTTTTGAATTTAAAAGTAAATACGTAGGTATGTAGGTATTTTCTGAGTGATACATTGTCTCGCCATTAGCAAGATAATTTTTATCGTCGTCGACATAGGCATAGCACCCCTCACTGTCATAGTTGCATCTGCTAGACGGCGACCAATGCTTTCATCCACAAGCGGCATCTGGGGAGCTCGCTTAGTAGATATAAGATACCTAGGTGTACGAGGCATAGTTAGTCAATTTATCTAATAATTTTGACGATGTAATGATCACGTCCTTAAAGTCAAGGCCTTAACTGCCCAGCAAGCACGATAGGTTCTATTGTTTACGGCTCAAATCGGCCAAAACCTCACGTACGTAAAACAAGACCGTAAAACTTATCCCGCTAGCTGGGCTGGAAGCTGGAGGGCTAGGACACAACTCTACCTAGGTTATTTCGTTTGTCGCGCGACGGGAATAATAGCAATGGTATGGTGGGCCTTACCATTGCTATTTTAGATAGATACTTGATTCACAGCCGGCAACGGCGGCAACGCATATATATGCCTTAACGTCCATAGAATTTTGGAGGCCTGGCAGCGAATGTGTTAGTAAAAAAGAGATACCCATTCGTCACGTGACAAAACAGCGTGGCCCGTGTTCTGGGTCCAATATATAAATACAGGATGAAGGGCCGTGGCTAAGTATGGCTAAGTAAGGGCAGGGTAAGCGTACGTTGCATCCAAGAATTCCAAGAGCAATGTCCGACCGTTGTTGTTAATATGGTTAGCCGGTCTGACACGTAATTTAGTCAGGCTAACTTATGTCACTTATGTTTGTAGTTTAATGGTCAGTAAAAGCAGGTACAAGATTTTTTTGCTTGAGACCTCTGAGAAAAGTGAGTTGTCTATTATTACTTACCTGTATTGTATAACTCACTAGCCATGTCATTGCATTATTTTCGTTCAACAGACCGTCAGCCAGTGAGCTGTGCATACTTAGGCTAATCGTAATAACAAGCAGTTAAATTTAAATGTGTACCTACCTGACCTGTGATAAAAAATATATCTGGCTAACGTAGACACCTAGCCAGGTAACCAATACGTAGCTACGTAACTTTTGTATCAATCAACCACAACCCCGTTAGATGCGTTCTCGTCAACCAACTGACCATGTCGGACACTATAGACAGGAGAAAGTATTTGCATACTCAACTCAACGCAATCAAAACTCAATTTAGACGCAGCAATCGTTTTCAAAACCGACTACCGGTTTTGTAGCGTAATCTAAAATCTTAGACAGTACTAACCTAAAATTGAGCTCGTGTTTCCGTTAGTTTCACGGTGTTCTTAATTTGGAATATTTGAATGAGTTGTTTGTTACTTACGCGTTAGTGTTCCGTTTTTTAGCACACACAAGCACTGTTTGTCACGGTTTCACGTTACACAGCATACGAGCATTCGCCCGGCGTAGCGAGCCGCGGCTGACTGAGTGAGCCTACGTTACGGCCGGCAATCTCCCACTCACTCGGCGTTCGGATTATTGTGGAGAAGGTTTTGTTTCCTACAAGTTTTACAGGTAAATTCTCTTAGATTTAGCAGTGTCCACTTTATGTTGTACCTTAATAGGTAGTTAAATGGTATTTATGTTTAAACACATACTAATTGTAAGTACAAAATAAAACAAATAACCTAATTAAAATTAAAATTACAAATAAAAAAATTGGTCCAAATCGCTGTCAATTGGTAGGGCGCCCAGAAGGCTGGCTGTATTTCCTCTTTATGTTTATGAATATAAATACTGTAGTATATAGTGAGGGTGAATAGAAATTGAAAACAGCATAAACAAACCAATTTACTACATTACCTCGTACCTATACACGCACTTTTTTAGAACGAGCAGTCTTACCAACAATTTTTAAGCATAGGCATAAACCTTGTATTTGCATTAACTTTAAGTAAAAATATATTTTAATGAAAACTAGTTTCGTTTATCTACAATTTTTGGTTCGGTTGTACGTCACACGTTTGACAAAATTTCTTACTCGTCAAAATTAATTTGTAGTGATGGGAATATCAGTCCCTAGCAAAGCCGTCGTCTCCCGGCGAAAAAAATAAACAATAGCATTCTTTTGTAATGAGCCCTGGGATCCCAGGGACGCCGGTCGACGACGGGTTACTTTTAATTAAGAAACAGTCATTAAAACTTTATTGATAAGAAAAAATATGTATATAATAACTAACTTAAATAATAAACAGGCCCTTGAGGCATTATACAGTGCTGGCGGCATTTCCTCACTGTATCGCAATGCTGATACGTTGTTCGAGGAAGTCACCAGCTCTTCGGTTACCAGTTACGTCAACCAGACGCTTTGCAATTTCAGCAAATAACTTGTGCGGGCTGGGAACGAATAAATTGTATTCTTGTTGTTGTAACTGCGCAATTATATCAGGTAGTAAGTAGCATGCCTTCAGTTCAGTGTGCTTTGTTGATCTCGTCGATCCACGTCACACCATTTAGTGCATAGTGCATATAATAAAAAGTGGGGAATTAATAGTATAGTAATAAGTAAAGGAAGGAAGGAGCTATATTTTTTACGATTTATTGATATTGTTGTGTGTATAAAATACAAAAACGTATCCCTTGGCTTGCCCCTTCCTGCAATCAGGCACGCCGCTGCTAAATTTCATCATTTTGCTTTGTTATGATTACTGTATTTGTCCATTTATTTTTATTAGCTATCATGGAGTTTATAGCCGCAAATAAGCGCAATGAATGTTATATGATGATTAATGTATCTTGTTACTAGAAATGAAATATATTTTGTGTTCCTTCCACTTAGTTGTACTTAATAGTAATTTCGCGAGTGTCAAATTAATTGATTAATTAATCTTAATATTATTCCCATCACTATTTTACAATAAATCCGTATCTAACAAATGCATTGTCAGTTAGCCATATTTGTTTACGCTGTTTTCAATTTCTATTGAACCTCCCCTTGAGTATCGATGTTAAAGGACCAACCAAATAGCTTGTTATAATTTTGAATTGAACTCTATTCCATTGTAGTAAGGGCGACGCTTGGCAACCAGAGTTACCGAAATCAAATGAGTAGCCAACATTTATTAGAGGCAAGTTCGATATAAGTAATCATAAGATTCGTACCCAATAGGAAACATGCATTATCCAGGGATGGTTCATTTAATTATTTATTATTATTGTTATTATTAATTGTTGTGTATTTGTCTTTTTCGAAATTGTAATTTATTCTTAATTTAATTTTTATTATTGGTTAATGTTCCTAATGTAATTTTATGATATAGTATGATATGAAATGTAATTTTGTGTTGTAGTATGGGCTAAGCCTGAAATAAAGAATTATTATTATTATTTCATTGATGTAATCTATCTTATAGATTAAAGGATTAAGTAAAGATACTAAACACGAATAAGTTAAAATATGCACAAATAATTTATTCAATTCAAATTAAAAACTGACATTTCCAAGCGTAAATGCTCACTGGGTTAGCGTGACGTCATTGGCGCATGATTATTATTTGCATCATATAAATAATAGATTTTGATCATCATTTCCATTTTAAAGATATTTTTTATTGCTTGTAGTTGCATTTACTTAGGTGACTGATGGAGTGACGTCACTGCGCGTATTAAATCACGTTCCAAATTACTTAACATTTAGTTAAAATATTTCGAAGAGACATTTTTTTCCAAATAAATCTACCAGTAATACACTTTTAGTAATATAGTTTTCTCGGTGTAATCTTATCGCAAACTTCCCCATCATGTCCAAGTCCTACTGTCTGGAAATATAAAACTGCTTTATGTCATTAGTTAGTAATATGTGAAAAGAAGTTTATTTTGTATCAAATATGATGTTTACTGTACGCAAGAATTTCGCATTTGGTACTTATCATTATTTCCATCTGTTGTGTGGAACTAAATACATATTTTCTAATTCTAATTCTTATTCTCGCTCGTACGTGTAAGTATCAGAATTAGTAATTTACGATCTAGTGACGAGAGCTCTCATTTCTCTTGTTAATAGGAAACCCTGTAGCGCCGTATACATAGACATGTCCAAAGCGTTCGACTATGTTGACCACAAGATACTGTTTAAAAAACTAGACAACTACGGAATTCGTGGTAGTGCTTTGGATCTGTTTAAGTCGTATCGTATCTAAGTGGCAGAGAACACTATACTGTCATTTCTGATATATGTACAGCTACAAAACAAAAACATATATATGTGCGTCTCAGAACGTAGGAAAAATTGAATAGGGGGTACCACAAGGTAGCGTCCTGGGACCCTTTTTATTAATATTACACATGAATGACATTACTGATTGATATAATCATACCATGATAGACAATGATATGTCATGGCAATGGCACTTTGGTAGTGTGCAAGAAACTGTACAAATTCTCATATGCTCCCAACAATTTCGCAAAAGATACTGACCGTAAAACAGTTCAAACAGCGTATCACAGTTTTTTAGCCTCCTCTTTGCGTTATGGGATAATATTTTGGGGAAACTACATACATAGATATGGAGTCGAGCTCAGAAACAATGCATTAGAGCCATTGTTGGACTGACTCCCTCACAAAGCTGCCAATAACATTTTAAATCATTGAATGTTTTAACTTTCCCTTGCTTGTATATATTTGAATGTTGTGTTTATTTTAAAAGCAATCCCAATTTCTTTGAGATGACAAAAACAGCGACGAGGCTAAATTTTCGATACATGAAGCTCTGATGAAAAAGAATATTTTAGTTATGGTTACTAAAATATTTCACAAATTACCTGAGGATTGGCAAAATGCAACATTTAATAATTCCAAACAAAAACTTCTTAACTTTCTATCCGAAAGGTTTTAATATAGTGTTTTAGATAATCTTGATGATAGAACTATGCCTAAATAAATAAATAATTACTGCCACTGTGACATCGAAACTTATAATTAGTATTCTCTTTATTTATTTAAGGACTTAGGTTACATTTTATAATAATTATATAAAAAGTACAATATAAAACAATATTTACAAAATATAAAATCGTTATAAAAACATAACCTAGTGTGCCGCCGGCAGTGAGGCTGGGCCTAAGCTGCCGGTGGTTAGGGCGACAGAGAGAGAGGAACCTCCTGACTATCCGCGCCGTATCCAGGAGTACCACTTTCTGTATCTAACCCTTGCCCCTGCTATCTCGCTAGAGTCTGTTGAGGTGTTGGTCGAGACTCTTCATCGGGACAATAATCTTTGAATCAACATCCAACATGGCCGTCACCGTGTGTGCCAAGCCTAGGTATTTGCTGAATTTGTCCTTCTCGGCCTTTACGAGGTTCTCGTTATGGGGGATGGTGACTTGGTTTATTGCTAAGCTGCATCAACTCCAAGATCCTCCTCAGCCATGAATGAGGTACCGAATCATAGGCCTTTTTATAGTCGTATAATCCAGGTGGCTGACAGGGTCCCTCTGTTCCGCCTGGCTAGTTGGCAAATGGTTATGTCTATGAGAAGGAGCTTTTAGTACCACACGACTAGGGCTTGCAATATTCGGCCGTTTTTGGGATCCGGATATTTCGAATACTGAAAATTTTCAAATCCGGATACCCGGATAAAACGAATAATTTTCCAATGTCGTTTTTTTTCCATGGAAATCAAATACATTTAAGTAAATATTGCAAAAAAATCATGACGAATACGACACACGATTCAAATCTATGAATTATTACAACCAATCATATATAAAATTGCAGAATCTATCACGATACCGATAATTATGTTGTGGCATTTATGCATGTACCAAAATTCTTACGAATCTTACGATTCATATAAATTCAATTCATTAGATGTTAAAAATAAGTATTTAAAAGTAAACAGAGATAGAGCATGAGATAGTTAAGAGTAGTTTTGTAGTTCCTGTTTCTTCAACTCTTTGTATTGTAACTTAGTGTCACATCCAATAATTAATTCTGTGGTATTGTTTTCATGTAAACTAGATTTCAGCCTAGCTAGGATAATCGCGTTTATGTCGGACATATAGCATTCGTCCCTTACTGTCAAGTATGTGAGTGCTTAGACTTAGATTGTATGTATGCATCAATTGCTACACTTCATTTCACATTCATGGTTATTAGAAAAATATTTAGTATTATTTATACTACCTATAGCCTAATGGCACGTGTTCTAAACGTTCGTTGTTTATTTTTTAACTGTAAAAACTTTAACACCTCAATGGCCAGAACACACTGTATATACTTAAATGGTCTCATTTTAGATAAAATTTTCTTAGTCCTGTGAAGTTTTACTTATGGGCATGGATCAAATATACGGAATCCTTAAAAAAAGGTTACCAATTTTTTAAAGCACATGTTATGTAATCGTGATTTTCGTAATCTCAATATAGGTGGTACTTACTACTATGTATCTCTTCCATATAATTTGCAAATGTGACAGATTAGGGTTATTCTCAGAGCGTTTGAAAAGTTTGTTTCGAAACTCATTGTCAACTCGCGCCTCACGATTATCTACACAAAATTGGAACAGCCGGCGAAAACATTGATCAAATGAAACTCAGACCCGATATACATAGGTTAACGCTTTTTATAAAAGTTGACCCTGATCATCGTCACCTTTAACATTATTTAATGAAACTTAAATGATGAAAAAATGCGACTTAGAAACGCTGAAGTTTCATCCAATTTTATAATTTTAGTGTGTATCCTTGTACACAATTTGTATGTAGGTTAGGGTAATTCAAATAATTATCAATAATAAACATTAAACAAAATTGAAATGTAGTGTAGCAAAACAGAAGATAATATAAGTATAACATCTTTGTCATTCACCTTTGTATCTACATACTTTTATGCATAAATATTTTGTATTCTATCGTCTAAAAACCTTGAATCGTGTTGTTATGCATTGCATTAATATGTGTAAAATCTCCAACCTCAGTCAATATTCTTTAAAAATGTTTGTAAAGTTAAATTATTACTATCTGTATAAGTATTCTAAATATTCGTTTTATCTGGATAAACAGTGTTTCCAAATCCGGATACCAAAATCACCGGATATTAGAATAAAACGAATATCCGGATATCCGGATTGCAAGCCCTACACACGACCAAACCCTACATGCATTTTGAGCTGGAGTCAAACTATTGTTCACAAGAATGTTCATGTTAATTTTTACTCTCAAAATCGATGTATGGGCCTTCTCTTCGCTTCCGTGGCAACACCGGACTTATAGAGCATGGAGGTAACACTGGTCTTCAAAGGAAGTTATTATTATTTTAATTATTGACATTATTGTATTGCATATCA
This sequence comes from Epiblema foenella, assembly GCA_963556455.1. Lineage (NCBI taxonomy): Eukaryota > Metazoa > Arthropoda > Insecta > Lepidoptera > Tortricidae > Epiblema > Epiblema foenella. The sequence continues at coordinate 25,058,553 of OY747096.1, read as the reverse complement.
TATTTCACCTGACATTGTAATTTTACTTTCTTATGCCTAATGGGCTCATCATGGTCTTCGTACTTTAGTGTATTACTATTAGCTGCGATGACGAAATGAACGTATTTCTATTTGTATTACATAGGTAAGCAGTTTTACATTACTTTTTGTTTGAAAAATGTACATAAGATAATAAGACGTAAACCGGCAGTTGCAGACTAAAATGCTATTCGAATTCTAACATACAAAACCTTTAGTATTTAAATTAATATATTTATTAATAATCACTACATATTTTAAATTAAATAATCAAGTCGACACTCGCACATGGTATCCGAACGCAGATTTCTCGCCTGCACCGCACGACTGACTGCACTCCATCTCGCGCTATCTTCCACACAAATTAACTACACTCTCTTTAAACTACTCAATGTAAATACATACATCTTAAACCTTTCTTGACAAACCTACTTAATTCAAACAGTTTAGTCAGAATATAAAAGTTCAAGTTGGGAATCCCCTAGAAAGTTATCCACAGTTTACTTTAGCGCCATCTATAATGGAATGAGTAACTAACTAAATATCTATTCCTGGATTCTCTTTGCCTATACCCCAATGAGATACGGGCTTTACTCACGCCCATATCCCATTGAGGTATGATGAATTTTTTTATTTATCTCAGGAAATTGAACTTGAAAATATGACTAAATTATCTACTAGTAAAATAAAGCTAAAAAGTGTAAATATCATTCTGTTTATTAAATTTGCTTTCACGTTTGAATAAAGGCGTTAATTTTTGATTGCAATAGATGGCGTTGCAGTTTTGGTAAATTCAGTTTCCGCTTGAATGACTAAGGCCGGGTTTTATAAAGATCCGTTAGACCAAATGTCAGATCAAATTCTAGTAACTGAGTACATTTTTTGACATAACAAACCGACATAAGGTCTAACGGATCTTTATAAAACCGAGCCTAAGATGATGTTTATAAGTAATTTATTTCATCTCAACGAAAATAACATGAAGTAGGTAACTAAAAAAGCTGATTAAAATCAGTAAGTTAAAATTTTCCGACATCAACCAGTTTGGTCCTTATTTCTGCTAGACATCTTTGGGCGGCGTCAATAAAGTCGAAATTTCCTTACTGTCGCAATTATAAATAAGAGAATCGCAATAGAAGGACCATATTTTAATAATGTCGGTGCCGAACAAGCGGACGACCCATGCGATTGTCGTGGTTCAAAAACACGCACGCACGCACGCACTTAAAACTTATAGCCTCTCTTTGTCTTTATATACAACAAAACTTATTTCAGCGTTTTTCGAAATTGATCCCCTGAAGGGGTGAAAAGGGGGTTCAAAGTTTGTCCTGGGGAGCAAATCTTTTTTTGAAGTGAGAGATATGAAACTTCGTAAACAAACTCGTTGTTTAAATACATCCAAACGTAATTCAACTTTTTTCGAAATTGCTCCCCTAGAGGGGTGAAAAGGGGGTTCAAAGTTTGTACGGAGAGCGAATCTTTACTTTTCTTAAATATCGATAAGGGTGTCATCGTCGAGGTTCCTCGGGGTGCGGATTACGAAAATGACATCGATTTTAAAATCCAAGATGGCGGACATTTAATTACAAATCGATATGGGTACACATCTTCGAGGTTCTTACATACGTAGGTACATATACAAATTTACGGGTCAAACTAAGAACCTCCTTTTTTGTAGACGATTAAAAATTACGCTTGGTACGCGGGCGAAGCCGCGGGACACATGACATGCGGACGCAGTTAAGGGAAAATGCCTGAACCCACAAGAGATCACCATGTTCTGCTTTCACATGTAAATACAATATTTGAGTCCTTTCATACTTAATTTTTATTTCTTTATTTATTGACACAATAAATAAAGAAATAAAATTTAAGTATGCGCTGGGAAATTCAGCTTGGTTGTTGTACGAATGGGTATACATGTCTCTATTTATAACAAACATCTATTTTTTTTTTGAACTTGACTGTGGCCTGACCGGGCCCAATAAAGCGATAGGAGTGCGCGGTTGGAGGGTAGCCTGGGGAAAATCCACAGGGGAAAACCTCCGGCACGACTACGCGTGTGGTTTGGAACACTGGAATACTCTAAGAGTTTGCGTTCCAGTGAGATTGGTTGAGCGGTTTCAACCGAATCTGAGGTGTGAGTGGAATCGAGCTACTGGTACAACTACTGTACCTATGCGGCACTATCAACTAGCCATTTTCTCATAATAAGTACTTCAAATATTCTCAACATACGTCTTTGCATCTCCTAGCAAACAAATCACAATCTGGTGCTGATGTCAGAGCGGGAGAGTTTCGATGAGAGACAGTGCGCGCCTGCGGCACGGCTGGAAGATTGGGGGCTCGCGGTCTTAGTTGGTTCTTAGGTACAAAAGGTATTGCGAGCTTCACGAACCACGACACCAAGTCGGGGCAAGTATTGTTTCCCCTCAATATTACACACTGTGGTCAAAAGTTTGTAATAACGCCTTACTTCTAAAGAATTAAACTCAAGAGAGCATAACAAAATTTTTGTAAGATACAAAAATATGTAATATCCATATTTTTTTTTCGACAAAAACCTTAAAAAGGTTTTTTGTACTTTCTCTAGGAGTACCGCCGGAGGATTGCCGTCGGCTCCAGCTTGCTACGAATCACAGATGTGTAAGTCTGATGGCACTTGGATTTTAAAAATCGCGCGCACACTTAATAAAGAAACCAAACCTTTTGAAGCAGTTGGCAGTTAGCTTCTTAATGTGATCGTGGAAGGAAAAGCTTTTTTGGCTACATTGAAATGCATTTTGTTTATGGTAGGTACTCCAACAGAATACCGACTCTAAATCTTCCTGTAATTTCCTACAGTCACTCTCATCTCGTAGTCCAAGAACAAGATTCAAATCGTCCGCATAGAGAGATTCATCATCTCAGATTTTTTCATAATACAGTAGGTATTTTTTATATGAATTAAAGTTACCATTATATCACTGATAATAAATGTAACCGGTGATATAAGGTAAACTTTAATTTAATCATTACATGTATTTTTATGTATATTTTACGAAATAATACTACTAATACAAATAGCTCTAATAAAAAAATCTGAGTGTAGCATGATCGCGATATTTATTTATTAGATTTTATTATTTTCATGTTGACGTGTTATAGATATAGCTCAAAACATTTTATTATGATTAGTGTACCTACTTTATTACCTTTTATCTTGACGCTTAGAGACCTTATACATCTCTAACAAATCTCGATTGTTATTAGTTTCTTAGTCTTATTTTTGACATGTAATTAATGATACTTTGATTATTGTATTATTTTTATTTGATGTACCTAGATAGATTTTGACTTGTAAAAGTGCCCTTGAGGCCTATTTGCAGAATAAATGTTTTGATTTTGATTTTGATCGCGTTTGGGTCGACAGAGACGCGCATTATTCTTTCGCGCACGACAAAACGGGATGCAACAATCTTCGGGAAAGGGTTTTTTAGACAAATGTCGAGAAATATCTGACTGTGTGAAGTTTTATTACATTTGCTCTTGACAGTTTAGATGAGGTACCTAAAATAGTATCATATTAACTTAATTGTGTCGTTTAATAATGCGTTGTTTTAATGGGCTGAGTAAAAGATGGATTATAAAGACTCAACTTTATTTCTTTTTGTATTTAGACAATTTTAAGCAATCATGGGTCGGATATTGTCGAAAAAAAAAGAATATAAATCAATTAATTTTTTCATCGTCTGGGCAGAAATATGTTACAAAATCGCGATATTATGCTTACACGGCCTTAAGCATTCCTCTATTACTCGCACTTAAAACCATTAACTACCACCATTTTACTCGCCGTCGGCAGAGCATTCATCCTCACACTTTTGAACCGAAATGATCGCGTGCGGTAAACTGCGGTACGGTTTCAGAGGAATTTCCTCCCTCAGACGTTTCGGTTGTAGAACGAGCTCTCTGCCGAGGTTTTCCGGAGTGACTTTACAGTATGGGGTTCTTCAAGAACGGAGTGTTAACATTTTTAAAGGGTCGGCAACGTACATGTGACACCCCTGGAGTTGCAAGCGTCCATAGTCTACAGTGACCGCTTACCATCAGGCGGGCCGCACGCTTGTTTGCCACCGACGAGGTATAAAATAAAAAACTACTAGCATAGTCGCGTTTACGTAAGTAAGTACCATCGTACTTATATAAACATGCTAGTTAGGTTCAACTACTGAACTAAGTATGATTCACTATGTTATGTAACTCATAGAAAAACAGGACTGGACGGGTAATAAATGCTTCTTGTACAAACGTATACGATCTTCAGCCGCACAGAGCACGTACCAACAGTATGTTACGATCCTTCGAATCGGATAAACTACTCTACTCTATCGTCAACATAAGGATGGAATGTAATGTTTTCACCCTTACTGTGTATAAAGAATCTAATTTAGCCTTTCATCGTTTTCATCATACTCATCTAATATTATTGAAACCACTCATAAGGATCCTGATATTAGGTATAGCGTCGATGCTTATCAATAAGTATATCTGAATATTAATACAAAATGTCTTTAATTTGGATCGAGATTTATTTAAAACATGTTTTCAAATGCGACATTATGGTAATCGTGGATCACCTTGTGAAGAGAGCGGATTTAATTTGCTGATTTAGTATAATTTGCTGTTATACTGATTCGATGAGATCGTAAATTATAACGATTAAATGCCTAATTATGTACAGTTGCATACACGTATACAATACTTTATCTATATCCATTATACTAAAATGGTATTTCATGTGTTTCATGTGCCGGCGTGCGCATGCTTCGGCGCACAGCTGTGTTTTTAAGTTCACGGGCTGCGCAAGTTAAATCTCATAAAAATCAGACATAACAGTTCAATTTATGATTCTGTCATGACCACCTCCGCCCGCTGCTCGCCACCGCAGCCGGGCGGGTGCGGCGGCGGGCACAGTATTATGCAAAGCTAGTCCTTACCTACGGATTTTGAACATATTAAAGGGGACTTATATATGGGTGTAGATAAAATTGTTTAGTAAATATTATTTTTGTGTCTTTGTCAGGTCGGATACTTTTCGCACCTCGTACAAGTTAGATAAGGTCTGAATGGAAGCCGTGGGTGTACCTGCCTACAAAGCCGTGGGACAAAGCTAGTCTCATAAAAGAAATGTCTTCACAACGATGCGGGCAGAGCAGTAAACAGGGCAGTAAATCACCGGAATGACCTGCAATTTGCTATGTAGGTATTTCTGGATGCACTCAAATAGATCTATATTCATCAGACACTCAGGAACGCGGTTTAGTACTCCTTGCTCTAAATATAGAATAATCGTTGACATACAAAATGCGTGGGATTTTTGGAGTTTTCCTACACCAATAAAAATATGGGATACCTATGTGCGGCAAATAGAGCAGATTGTAACTGTGACATTTAAATATAATGGGAATAATGCGTATTTAAATAAGTAAAAATAAATAAATAAACTTTTCACGTGTTCATTTTTTTTTTCAGCAGTAAACGATTTACCAAATAGCATTGTTTCTGATTCGATTTTTTTTATATACCACTTTGGTGGCAAACATGCGTACGGCCAGTCGGTCACCCTGACGATAAGCGGTCACTTTACAACAAAAATTTGACAGTTACAATTATTGACAAATTTAAACGCCTGTACAGTTCTGTGGTAGGTTTAGGGCCCAGGGGTGTCACAAGCACGTCAGGAAGTGCAAACTTAGACATTATTAATCATTTTAGTTCTTTGTTACATTCCCTACAAGTATGGTCTGCAAGTAGTTACCTATTTAAATGCGCTTAAAATGCCTTTTTGGCCAACCATGCTGTAGATACATGTAATTTGATTATTTACGCACCTGGTGCACCACTCACAAGCAAGCCATATAATCTGCTACAAATGTAACAAGATTGTAAGGCAAATTAAATCCAGGAAGCGGAGACATCACTAGCTACCTACAAGCCAGATAAATTAATGATAACTGTGTTAAAGCAGCATTGCTACTAGGGAATATGCAATTTTAATTAATCCGATGCATCTGGACCATGTAAGGAAGTCATAAACTGATAGAAATTGAGTTTTGTATTAAACAAATGTCTTTCTTGCATATTAAAAGGAATTTGTTGAAGTTGCCACGGAAGTGTTAACTTGAGATGTTTTACTAAAGGTCGTGCAAATTTGCCTGGGCCTATAATGACAGTCCATACGATTTTGTCTTAAAATTAGCAGAACCGTATGGTATTCTGTAAATACCGTTTACCTAAATATGTGACTTTATAACTTTCTTATTAAATAAATATATAAATAAATAAATATTTGTGGACAATCTTACACAAATCAACCTGATCCCAAACTAAGCAAAGCTTGTACTATGGGTACTAGGCGACGATATACATACTTATATAGATAAATATATACTTAAATACATAGAAAACATCCAAGACTCAAGAACAAATATTCGTGTTCATCACACAAATAAATGCCCTAACCGGGATTCGAACCCGGGACCTCCAGCTTCGAAGGCAGGGTCACTACCAACTAGGCTAAAGCGGTCGTCATTCAATTCGAATTGGACCCCTGGGCCAGTGGCAGTTGAATGCGCAAGACTTGTCCATATAGTTTTGTTGATGTAGGATTACTTAGTAATTTCGCTTTATGTATGTTTTAGTTTTCCATAACTTTGCTTGTTGTTGTCTTAGGTAATACAATCTGTTTTCATTGTACCTATAAATATGAAGCATAGTTTCCTGAAATTAGTATTTCAGGTAACTATGCTTCATATTATTCTAAAAGTGGCACTTAGAGTTAAATTCCATGAGCTCTGCCTACCCCTACCTAATTTATGTATGTATGTATGCTTCATAATACTTATGTGACACAACAAATTTTTCAATAATATCTAACTTGCTCTCAAGGCTCTGAAAATTAAATTCAAGTCTGATAAATTTAAACACTGTGTTAGTTTTGTGACAAATACATATACCTATTATTACAGCTACTGTAAGTAGGTATAGGTACGCTAGCCCTACCCAATCCATATCAGATAAAAATTCACTCTTAATTAAATTAAATAAACATTATTCGTGACTTGTATATGTTCAGGTACTAAATATGGGTTAACTCAAATTTCAAATCTCGTGTGGTCCAGCCATCCTGACGGTCACACAAACTGCGACTCCAGAAAGTAATGAATTCTGATAGAAAATTTGATGTAAATAGTTAAAACAAGCCAAACATAATAATTTTCCACGCCTTCTATATGCCAATCCAGGTCAAAATAACCTGCTTGTACTGATTTGCTATTAAATCGTTACATAATTCAGTAATCGATAGGTCAACTAGCTGGACTGCATTCCTACTCGCAGACTCCAAGGTTTCCTTCTGATATTTCTCTAAAGAGCAAAGATCAAAATGCCTACGAAAATAACTCGCATAATCGAAGAATTTCTTCTCGAATAAATATAAATAAAATATGTATTTTACCTGCTTAGATAAATAGATATACTAGCGGCCACTCGCGACTTCATTCGCGTAGATGGTAACAAAGATATAAATGAGGTCTATTTTTTTCTGTCAATTGTCTGATGCTGTTAATCTTGTGGAAAATTACTCAAAAGAAAAAATAAATGTCCGCTGTTTTGGATTTGAAAATGGATGTCATTTGTTCATAATCGGCACCTCGAGGAACCGCGACGATGATACCCATATCACTTTTTAAGAAAATTAAAGATTTGCTCCCTGCACAAACTTGGAACTCCCCTAACACCCCTTTAGGGGAGCAATTTCGAAAAACGCTGAAACATGTTTCGTTTTGTATTTAAACAGATTCTATATACGAAGTTTTAAATTTCTCACTTCAAAAAATATTTGCTTCCCGTACAAACTTGGAACCTCCTATTCACCCCTTTAAGCGTTTTCGAAATTGCTCCCCTAAAGGGTTCAAAAGGGGGTTCCAAGTTTGTACGGAGAGCAAATCTTATTTGAAGTGAGAAATTTAAAACTTTGTATATAGACTCTGTTAAAATACAACAAATAATATTTCAGCGTTTTTCGAAATTACTCCCCCAAGGGGGTGAAAAGAAGGTTCCAAGTTTGTACGGCGAGCAAATCTTTTTTGAGGTGAGAGATTTTAAACTTCGTATATAAACTGTCTAAATACAACAAAACATATTTAAGCGTTGTTTCAAAATTGCTCCCCTAAAAGTTTCAAGTTTGTACGTGGAGCAAATCTTTTTTGAAGTGAGATATTGAAAACTTCGTATATAGACTCTCTGTTTAAATACAACTAAAAATGTTTCAGCGTTTTTAGAAATTGCTCCCTCTAAGGGGTGAAAAGAGGGTTCCAAGTTTGTGCGGGCAGCAAATTTTCTCTTTTCTTAAAAATCAGTATGGGTGACATTTTCGAGATTTCTCGGGGTGCCGATTACGAAAATGATATGCATTTTCAAATCAAAGCTGGCGGACATTTATTTTTCTTAAAACTCGATATGGGTATCATCTTTGTGGTTTCTCGGGGTGCCGATTATGAAAATGACATCCATTTTCAAATCAAAGATGGCGGACATTTGTTTTTCTTAAAAATCAATATGGGTGTCATCTTCGAGGTTACTCGGGGTGCAGATTACAAAAATGACATTCATTTTCAAATGCAAGATGGCGGAAATTTATTTTTCTTTAAAATCCATATAGGTGTCGTCGTCGAGGTTCATCGAGGTGCCGATTACTAAAATGACATGCATTTTCAAATCGAAGATGGCGGACATTTATTTTTCTTAATTATCGATATGAGTGTCATTCTCGAGGTTCCTCGAGGTGCCGATTACTAAAATGACATGCATTTTCAAATCGAAGATGGCGGACATTTATTTTTCTTAATTATCGATATGAGTGTCATTCTCGAGGTTCCTCGAGGTGCCGATTGCTAAAATGACATGGATTTTCAAATCGAAGATGGCGGACATTTATTTTTCTTAATTATCGATATGAGTGTCATTCTCGAGGTTCCTCGAGGTGCCGATTACTAAAAAGACATGGATTTTCAAATCCAAGATGGCGGACATTTATTTTTCTTAAAAATCCATATAGGTGTCATCGTCGAGGTTCATCGAGGTGCCGATTACTAAAATGACATGCATTTTCAAATCGAAGATGGCGGACATTTATTTTTCTTAATTATCGATATGAGTGTCATTCTCGAGGTTCCTCGAGGTGCCGATTACTAAAATGACATGCATTTTCAAATCGAAGATGGCGGACATTTATTTTTCTTAATTATCGATATGAGTGTCATTCTCGAGGTTCCTCGAGGTGCCGATTGCTAAAATGACATGGATTTTCAAATCCAAGATGGCGGACATTTATTTTTCTTAAAAATCCATATAGGTATCATCGTCGAGGTTCATCGAGGTGCCGATTACTAAAATGACATGCATTTTCAAATCGAAGATGGCGGACATTTATTTATCTTAATTATCGATATGAGTGTCATTCTCGAGGTTCCTCGAGGTGCCGATTACTAAAATGACATGCATTTTCAAATCGAAGATGGCGGACATTTATTTTTCTTAATTATCGATATGAGTGTCATTCTCGAGGTTCCTCGAGGTGCCGATTACTAAAAAGACATGGATTTTCAAATCCAAGATGGCGGACATTTATTTTTCTTAAAAATCCATATAGGTGTCATCGTCGAGGTTCATCGAGGTGCCGATTACTAAAATGACATGCATTTTCAAATCCAAGATGGCGGACATTTATTTATCTTAATTATCGATATGAGTGTCACCTTTGTGGTTTCTCGGGGTGCTGATTACGAAAATGACATCCATTTTCAAATCCATGATGGCGGACATTTATTTTTCTTAAAAATCGATATGGGTTTCATCTTTGTGGTTCCTCGGGGTGCCGATTACGAAAATGACATCTATATACAGGTCAAACTGAGAACCTTCTTTTTGTAGACGGTTAAAAATTACTCTTAGTACGCGGGCGAAGCCGCGGAAAAAAGCTAGTTTTACTATAATTTAAAAGTTAGTCAATTTGGCAATTAATTAAATACTAAGGTAGGGTAGGTAGGTAGAAATGCAATATTCATTTCACCGCCCGGGCGGGCCGGCTCGGCGCTGCGACACTCAGGGTCAAGCGACATAGTACCTGAACAGTGATAGATTTGTCTATGTAAGTAGTTGGTTTGAACATCTTTCTGTCATTGATTTTGTATGAATCTTGATATTTTAACTTAACGAAACTCGCTGGTGGCCACCCTAGCGCTAAGGGCGGGGCCTCGGAAGAACGCGCTGCGTGTAATAGAAAGAGATGGCCACGTTTAGGCACGTTTGGCATACCTAAACGGGGGATTTGTTAACGGTGAGCCTTCTGTACTTGTACTATTACGTATTCTATGTCTAAACGAGCCTTCCAAAGGCGTAATTTTAGAAGAGTGTAAAGAATAATGATTGACACATTTGTCGGCACACGCGATACCCACGGTAGCCCAGTTGGTTAAGAGCAATGGACGGATTCCAGAGGTCGTGGGGTCAAATCCCAACTGTGGCGATATTTATTATCATTTTTTCACTTTTACTGAAAATCTTATTTTTATAATGCATCTGTGCGATTTCAATGTATAAAATTAACCTCATCAGTCAAATGTTTAAGCTATGTGATCACAGCAATAATGTAACATTTTTCTCCCACGACATAATTAGTCGAACACGCATTACTCAACGTTAGGTATTTCTAGTATTCCCATAATTGTATTTCTTAAGGGTCCTTCGCCACTTGACCGTCGGTCGTAATCACGTAATCGTAAGTACGAGTTTTTCTGGTATATCGGGTAAAAGCAGAGCAGTTTAACTATAACAAAAACGTTCACACTTGGAAACAGGTTTGATGTTTACCTACGATAGTGTACATACCTGCACTGATCAAGCATTTTTACTACATAAGTAGGTACATGAATTTGATATCACACTATACAACGTACGAGTAGGGATGTATAGTTAAGATCGTATGCCCGATCCACACCAATGAACCCAGGACGAGGACGCAGTTAAAGGAACATAGACGCATTTTTATCTCATTCCACCGCATAGCTGCGGCCTTGTCCTGCGACATCATGGCCCATTGTGTGGTGGATCGGGCATTATTGGATTTTGAATCTTCTAGCATGCAAAATTTAGTCGCTTTGTGTCCGGATTATTTTGACACAGCTCGGAATAATTTTAAGCATAACCATAGAATATGGTTATTGACAACATTTTAAAAATGCTCCGTAATGAGAATATACACGTATATGTACATATGAAAAATATTTTTTCCGCAAAATATTTTTAGTCATTAAGGCTTTTCAATTAAGATTTTTATTTTCGTTTTAATCTCGGCGTTAAAAAATATAACCGTCATAAAAACGTTTACAAAAAAACTGTCGTGCCGCATCAGGAGCCCAATCATGCTTCCTCTCCTGTTCTGTATTGATTTTAGCATAGTTCACTTCTATTTCACGATGCTTAAAACCTCTTCATTTGTTTTCCGTTCCGTCCAACTAATCCCTTCCATTCTCATTCCTTCAATTATGAAACAATTGCGAAAGGAACCTTACTTAAAAAAAGTTTCATGCAGTTTTTATCACGGTAAATAGACAGTGCTTTAAAGAAAAATGTATGGAACTATAAAAGCAAGCTAAACAGTACGTTTAGGGACAATCGAGTATAGAGTTTTCACCGACTTATACCTATCAGTGTAGGTACGTATAAAAGTAAATATTTACACATTTTAAATACATATTGGGATAGTTGTTTAACATAGTTGATAATTTGTACTCGAATGTACCTCATGATGAACAGGATATTGACAGCATTTAAAAATCAATTAATTCAGAATTTCAGCAAACCAAAATGAATGCAAATTACCGTCTCAAATATCTATAGCCATGTACTATTAGCCACACGCACACGTATATCAAAACAACTGTTAAACTCACCAGTGGTTCCTAACCTTTACGATACTGTTGGCCTGTGACACATTAGGAATACTGATTTAAACCTAAATTAAATAGGCGATAATATCCCTAATATCTATTCACCCACGCCATACCAACTCCATAACCCTTAAAGAATTGCTGTTTTACTCCTAGGGGGGTAATTACCCACAGGTTAGAATTGCTGCAAGACTCCTGCATATAGAGACAATAACAGAGTAAAAAGGTTCATTTTTCTTAATGACCAATGGTACACTAGAATGCAAAAACATTTAAATAAGTCTGACAAGGTCAAGCAAGCGCATACATTCACTTTCCGTATATAGAACGGAGAGGAAGACAACAATCCACCTGTTAAACGATTGTAGGCTGTATTACGAAGAGTTAAAGCTTAGTAATTAACGTATATCAGTCACGTCCATATGTAATGCTTATTATCTGAGATTGGTTTATACGTGGTGTCTGGGAAATATGCTAAGTTAATTCAGCTTGTAATGTACACGTATTTCTAGTGGACTGCTGAAGTTCTCTTATTAAAAATAGTGAGTCCATGTATTGCTAGCAGTAGATCATATAATTACTTTTAAAGGAGAATACCTACTTATAACATTTATAACATTTCAGTTTACATGAATCATGGGTATATACTGCTATTTATTATTATCAATATTTATTGCCTAGGCAAAACACTGGTATCAACGTTTCCACTGTTTCCAAAATTCGTCACGATTCGGAAGAGGTAAGTGAAACTGCCTAATAATCAGTATCAACCGTATGTCGGCAAGTACAGGCACTCAGTTACCAAAATTTGGTCTAACGGATGTTTATACAACCCGGCCTAAATTTACTATCAGAAACCTCCTTATTAGGTATCTACTGCTAGTCCTACGCAGTCATGTTTAATGCATGGCCGTGAATAAACCCATCCTTAATTCTTAAGACACACCCTTATAACTGCTAGATCTCAAAAACCAGACGTCACCCTTTTTATTAAAATTAATGTAACAATTCCATTTGCTTACTGACGCGATTCTAGGCTATAGTTCCATTCCGTAAGCAATATAATGGCACGTAGAACAAACGGACTTGGGATATTATGGATCTAAAGCTCACTATTGTAAGCAAACAAGAGGTGGACAATGTGCTTTCTATACCCGAAAGCGTCGATTTTCATTACAACAAACAGTAGCCGGTCATTATGTTAATTTAATTCAAATGAACGAAAAGTAAAAGTCACTAGAATAGTTAATTGGAATCGTGGGCCGCCAGTGATAAAAGGTTTCTTTCGGGACAGATAGAGTATGTTATTTATAATCACAAGTACTGAAAGACTATTAAGTCCCTGAGTACTAGTTTAGGTACCGACATTAGGTTTTCGACAGTCCACAGAGCCAGAGCCGTAAAAAAATGCATGGCTTTTTCAACTGTCGAATTCGCCTAGCAACAGTAGCAACTCGTAACCATGACCTATATGTACTATGTTAGTAATATCGTTATTACCTAAGAAGTAACGACATACTTACCTACATAGTAACTACTACACATCATGTTCTTATCACACCAGGTCTCATAAAGGGCAAACCCTGCGACTGAATTCCACTCGTCTAGACTCCGTATTAATTACATTTTATCTCCTTAATAAATATAATTAACGTTATTTCAGATAAACAGATAATTGCCCAATTATCCTGAGGCGGTGCCGTATAGCGCGAATCCGCGTTCCTCGGGTCACCGCAACATACTAACATACACTGTCATACGTACTGTCGTGTACGTAGGTATGTGTAAGTAAGGTAATTAATACGCGCTTCTTATATTTGTCACAACTTGTATGATTAATTGCCTCATCTGACCCCCACTTCTCAGAGGACTACAGCCAAAATAACACCACTTCATGCTCTGTGGGTATGCGGTGTTGTGTTCCTGGTAGTAAGTAAGATCGCCAGAGCTCCCGAGATGATTGATATTCCTCGGTGACGCATTATGTTCCGACTGACCCTGGTTAATTGGTTTTAGCGTGAAAATGTAACAGAAACATGAATAATATTGTCTTTGGTCTATGACCAAACTAAGTCGAATTTATGCTTAAATATGTGTGCGTCTACACGACCATGTAAAACAGAAATTGCGTAAACTGGGATGTCTGCTTACCGCAAAACTGTCTGTAATAAATCATCATCATCGGCATCTATCCGCCCACTGCGACACTGATGGCAAAACAGGCCTTCTCTTTGATCAATCTTCCTTTGCGAAATAGAAGTCATAATCACTTCACTGTAATGAAAATGGAGGAAAAAACTAAAGGTAAAGGTAGACTTGAAGACAAAATTAAAGACTTGAGGTACCATTATACTAAAAATCTAAAAATTTAAAGTGCCACGCTCGGTACTTGACTCATGCGCATTCTCAAAGATGTTTCACGTGCGTCGCAGCAGCGCGTTATATGTCCATAAAATTGGGATTAATGCGCAAAATACCATAATATGGCAGTCCACACATCCTCACATCATACCAGTAAATAAATTAGGTTTAATACTGTGTCTATACGTCCAAACCAAACCATAATATAGGTAAGTACCTAGTAATTCTACAGTTTCTTGCGAGTTTAAAAAGGTTTTCCTTTCTTCTTTTTAGAAAATATATGTAGATCGCATACTATTTTACTTCTGCCATAATATCATATTTTAGGCATTGTAAATATTTATAAATAAATACGTATTTTTCTTGGTATACATGTAATTATGTGTAGGTAAACATTACGAAATTTGAGTCTTGGATATTTTTATGGCATGGTTTAAACATTCGATGACTTTAAACCAACTTTGACGTTTTGAACCATACCATAAATTGGTAATAGTTATAATAGAATATGTTCGCGGCAAGTGACCTTAAAATGTATATTGGCTTGAAGTGTCAGTTTAGCTTTCACCTTAGACGTTTTATTTACAAATGTCTATCTCATGTCATGTCTCAATCCAATATAAATATAATATCTAATTCCTGTCCTATATTATTAAACTATTTCATTCCGCTAATGAGACTAATAAGTGTCAGTAATTTAATAACAGACTACTATATCTGCTGCTACTGCAGTTACTAGTTATTCGTCACCTGCAACAAGTTTCTGCGTGAAGATTGCTATATCGCTTTACAAGAAGCACGGTCTCGATCACTCCTCGATAGTTTACTGAATTAACTACCGAACAACGGCGTTTTACAAGTATTGATATCCGCAAAATCATAAAAGAAAATAAAATAGGTAGATACTATTTTTTCTGCATAATTACATTCCTGGACAAGTATCATGGAACGCAAGATAACCAAGGAACGTTTCAGACTAAGAAAAAATATTTATAAAATGATCATTGAAGTCAAGTCTGGTGTAGTTAGTACGCGGTATTTACGACGTCTGTGTAGGCTTAGATCAGTCACAAGCTTATTTAACGAGTAGCTAAGTCGAATGGCATATGGTCATGTCACCAGTAGAACGAATGGATTGTGCTTAGGTATTCTACTCTACAATCATTGTTTTCCTACCTATGGTGTGTTGGTATGTATTTAATACATATACTTGATTGTCTCACTTCTATTTTATTTATTACAGTCGTATCGGTCGTATCACCAACACTTCTAGGAAACCGAAAAGTCCATAGTCAGTACATGTCTCCGCCATCCATGTAGCTTGTGCATAAACTGGGCTGACTTTAGATTCTACTTGGAACATTTAAAATGTAGCATAAAATAAGTACAGTTCGCAGTTAGGTTAAGGTTAACATCAAAATGTTTTCCTAAGAGATATTTTCACTGCCACAGGTCAGGAGAGCATAAAAACAAAAATTAGGAATTGACTGGTGGAACCAAAGTCACCCATTAAATCAAGGTAAGCTCAGTTTACTGCCAGTTCATAGAATCAGTCAGCAACAAAACTTCAGTAGCTCGATTCCACTCACACCACAAATTCGGTTGAAGCCGCTCAACCAATCTCACTGGAGCGCAAACTCTTAGAGTATTCCACTGTTAAGTCAACAAAGTCTACTTAGTAAACTTCAGGGTGCTATTAACATCTCAGTTACCTGATCAATCCTGAACCTTATTGCAACAAGTAAAGGACTACCAAAGATCAGGGATCTGTGATGCTGATAGTACACTATTAGCCATGACATTCACTCGTCCGTTTGTATGGCTACTTCAGCTGAAGGTTACCTATTAGGCCTATGAGCACTGATAATTCATAGGTACCTCGTTTACGATACGTTGATAATTTAATTACTATCCCTTCTAGGTCACGCTGTTCTTAATGCCGACCGGTGCAAACTCAAAACCTAGAATTAACAAGTAAGTACTAGCCTAGTATTTTATCTGCAATACAATGTTGGATTCATTAAAATTCTGTTAAACTCATTTTATTGACTATGTATACGAGAGGCGAGACGCCGGGCGCTAAAGAAATGAAAGAAAATTACATGATGGTTTAGATGGTATGTGGGCCAATTTACGTATGGCTTATGGGAATGATGTGAATCTTCATGGTTCAAGCGCCCGTGCAAAGTCAAGTGCGGTTTGCTGATAATGATGCACATTGAGATTTGCAAAATGGTGGCTCTGTACACCATGACGCCATAAGTTACTTACATATTATATATACAAATCAATGTATAGCCTAA
The DNA here is from genome assembly GCA_963556455.1 of Epiblema foenella. Taxonomy (NCBI): domain Eukaryota; kingdom Metazoa; phylum Arthropoda; class Insecta; order Lepidoptera; family Tortricidae; genus Epiblema; species Epiblema foenella. The sequence continues at coordinate 25,041,878 of OY747096.1, read as the reverse complement.
ATACAGCTAAATTAATGAGGCGTACCAGGAAGTATAAAATATATCATACAATATTATTCATTACAGTTATTCAATGTTATGGAGTTCATTGACATTATAAACGGCATGTCCAATTTATTTATTTTTTGTTTGAATGTGTTAATTAATATAAATAAATAAAATAAATAAATAAATAAATAAATATTAGAGGACAATCTTACACAAATCGAACTAGTCCCACAGTAAGCTCAAGAAGGCTTGTGTTATGGGTACTAGACGACGATATATTTAATAGATATAAATACTTAAATACATAGAAAACATCCAAGACTCAGAAACAAATATTCATGCTCATCACACAAATATTTGCCCTGACCGGGATTCGAACCCAGGACCGTCAGCTTCACAGGCAGGTGCACTACCCACTAGGCTAAACCGGTCGTCAAATATATTCCTCCATTATTATGGTGTTGGGTAATTTATAAGAAAAAATCTTAGGCCCTAGTACATGCAAGTCTTGGATGACTTATTATAAAGTCAGTTCAGTGTCCGCGGCTATCTGTCAGGCTGTAGATAAATATTAAATGGAATGCACACTAAGTTCAGGAAGTGGATGGATGTATGTAATGTATAGCCTTTAGGTCATTTCCTCATTGCTCCACTGAAAGTTTACAGTTTAAGTACATTAAGGCGGGACATGGTTTACAACAATGGTATTGAATAGCAAATATAACAATACATTTTACCATTGGAACTCCTTTGAACTGAACTGTTATGAAATAATTATTTAATTATTTAAGTTAAATACTTAGCAGTTTCAATGAATGATCTTCCGTAACTATTCCATTTCAAAATTTACAAACAACTTGCTGGCTTCAGTTTCAGCGGTAACTTGATAGCTCTGATGATGAAGATGGACGGAGGATGTAGGAATTTCTAACCCCCTTATAACCTTTAGTCGTTGATTAAACCTATTTTAGTTAATATGCCGCTAAAATGCGTTTATCCTTATCTGTCACTTTGACAAAACTCATTTGACAAAACACAGTTAGTTGATTCCTCTCGATTAGTAAGTGCAGTCAAGGGCACCAATATACATTTTTATTTCTTGGAAATGGGGTCCAGAAATGTATACTCAATGTGTATGTTCACTGTACGGCCAGCCTCACAAGGAGCTTAACGCCTTGGTACCTTTTTTTGACGCGGAGGAAATGTATTTACGCATCCCCCTGGGGCCGGAGGAGGCCCATGGTGGGGGTATGTGAGACTCGCCGTTCCATAGGTTTCCACTTTGGTACCTTACCCTGTCGCATTAACGACATGTTTAAATTGACATACTAAATTTACAACGGATGAAAGCGACAAAGTACCAAAGTGACAGCTACTTATGAGGCCGACTGTACCTATTTTTTGCATTCCTGAGGCCAGTTTGTTCGTAAAATACCGAGACGGAATACATACTCGTTATAATTGACGACTACGTAAAAAATCCAGTCTGAAATAAACGCTTGTAATATAATTATTATTATTTTTATATGGATGTAAAACATAATTTCATAACAGCCGAGTTCCTAAGTGCGTTATGCACAGATTTATGCGAAAGCATGAATGCGGTAACTAAGAAAAGCCACTCAAAGCTGAATTCCTGTTCTGGATGCGACGACACTAAGACGGATTACACGTCTAGTGCACACAAGCGCAGTAGGAAGGCTTCTATGAGTAGGTAGGTTCAATAGTAGCGTTTTATCTATATAGGTATGTATATCGTCACTTAGTACCCATAGTAGAAGCTTTGCTCAGTTTGAGACTAGGGTGATTTGTGTAAGATTGTCGACAAATATTTATTTATTTATTTATAAAGAGTAAATTAGACAACATGATTTATAGTATATTATAAGAAGGGTACAAAAAGGCGAGTGGTGTGGGTTGCGATGTGAGCCTTGGCGAACATCGCAAGTAAAGACACCATGAGCCTTTTTATACTAGTTATACACCGTTGCATACAATACTTTTTCTAAGGCTCATTTCAAATAAAAAGTAACTACCTATTTTTCAGACTTTTCATGCGCCATATTTTCCCTTAGTAATTGTGCAACTTACCTAGACAATTTCTTCAGTATTGCTATATAACTTCTTCGTGGATTTTTAAAAGAATCACCGTACCTACACATTTTCTTCATGAACCCAAAGAAAATTGTTTGATTTAAGTAATATAATCATTTATCAGCTTGAATGTTTTCGTTTTCAATTAGGCATTTGGTGGGAAATAAAAATATGACACTGTTTACGGTTTGATTTTTTTTAATTTACTAGACTTGGCATCAGACCTAAACTGAATTCAAATCCGGATCGAAACTTAACTGTTTCGTTTTCATAAATATATACGAAAATATATAAAAATTGTTAAACAACACAAAAAAGATGATAAATGTACGTATTTATAATAGTAAATAGTATATTATGCATTAATTAATACATAAAAACTATAGCAAAGTTGCGTTAAGTTGGCAGAACTGATTTTAATCATAAAAAATTCACTTGAACGCACCAAAGAATGACTACTAAACATAGTATTTGTAATAGTCTGTGGCACCCAACTCTGTTTTTGGGCAAGACTTTTTACAGGGTAAGGAGTGTGTTTTTGGGCTAGACTTTTTACAGAAGAAATAAAGGGTGTATTTATATTAAGAGTTCATGATTGCGTAAGTTGCGAAAAAAAGTACAGGAGTAGAAAAAATCATGAAAGATATATATTCGCAAAAACGTAATTCTTATTATTTATTAGACAAATGTAAATTGAAAGTTACCAATACTAAAAACTGGATCGAATGGCATTAAAATTTGTTTAGTCATGCATGCCTATTGGAGAAGTTTTAGTCCAGGCTAGAAACATCATATCATATAGTGTTTATTCATAATTAAGAATATAATATAATTATATTATAAATATAATTATATAGCAAAGTAAATGTAACATGCACGCAGTAAAGACCAATTGATGAAAATTCCTACGTTCACCTCCTGCGCATTCGCTTGTCGGCGCTGCGCTAACTCCCTGGCGGCGCCACTAGCTCTATTTAAGTCGACGTGCGCTAGCCGTGGTAGCCGTTTACTTAAAACGTATTAACTGAGTGCAAAATACCGTCCACATACGTCTTTCTTCTTAAAATAAACAAATCGCATAGACTTTAAGTCCATGCCTTTAAGACCTATAACTAAAGGTGGATCAGGTTTTGAGAGATTAGTGTCTGTGTGACTTGCATATCTGCTCATTAGCTTTATTAGTCATCATACAAATACATCTGTAGGATATGCAGTTATGGCTGGTTTTCTTGGTCCTAATGTTCGACGTTTAAAAAATGTGATTATTTAAATCGTCGATTATTTTAATGGTGATGAAAATAAAAGTAATGCTCATGATTCTTTTAAATAGATATTAAACTAGCAAATTTTAAATAAAAAAATAAATCGAGGTACATTATAATTTTCATTTCTTCAGGGAAAACCAAAACTATACAATGTGAAGTTGAAGTACTTTTAGTATACCTTTTTGTGAAGCAGGCTAACCAGTTACCCAACTATCGGTGGATTGAACTGGGTTAAAAGTAAGTAACCCTAGAGACGAGGAATCCATTTTCTTTGGAATACTGCAAAATCTGTGGAAACTGATCGTTCCCGCGATGAGAGTCCGCAAACAATGATGTTACGAGTCCGAGTGTACTTCCTCCTCTTTAGCATGGGAACCGCTATGTTATATCAGCCTGACTGTACTGTGAGTCAATATTTGCTCGTAACATTTGCAGTAAACTTGGTTTTTGAAATAAAGTTAATATGACCTTTATTGGGAACGGTTATTTTGATTTAACCATACAATTTCGGATGCGTATCAAACAAAAGTTGAAGTCCTGATCCATCAGGACTTACCCCAAGTTCCTCTTACATATCTTAGCATTGTTGAGCTTCTATGCTTGATTGTATTAAGTAGAAAATTGTGAAGGGTTCGTATATGGAACAATCTTTATCCGCCTAGTACCTAATCACTCTCATTTTAAAACAAAGGCGTTGGCCACATCTCTTGTTATTTCTACCGGTTCGTAATGAAATTTTTATGCGTTTTTCTTGTATAGACTCAACTAAGCAGTTACTTAATTCTGACAATTTGCGCATCCATGGATTAGTTGATTATTGAAGTGTTGACAGTAGGTGCAAATAAAAGCGACCAATTGCGTGTCGGATTCCGCAAATTTAGGTTTGGAACCAACCGCAAAATTAAGTTGGTTTTATTAAAAAAGAAATGGTTTATTAATATATTACTCTTTGTTGGTAAAATATACTTAATAAGAAATATTATCACCACAAGTTTATAGGTTAATGGAAAGTTAACAAATTTTTCGGAACAAAATTTTGTTTTAAAGCTGACTTTGGTGGCTTCTTATTCCTTTGTTTTCCAATATTTTTTAAACAAAAAGCAGAGTATTTATGTACTCAACAAGCTCTAAACAATGATACCACACTCGGGTACAAATTTTTTTTTTTGTATCACCCCTTAGCTGTATGTGAGCCCCCCTTAAAAAATTTAATAATAAGTTACCGTGTTGACCCAAAGCCATATAAATAGTCAATATGGCTTTGGGTCAACAAGATGCTTATATATGCATACTGTGAAAAATTGAAGACTGTGTAGCTCCAACCGTCTAAATAAAATCTGTGTGGCAGACGACGGGCGGACGCGTGACAGAGCAATAGGGTTCCATTTTTGGACCCTTCGGGTACGAACCCTAAAAAGCTGTTTTTTGAGCGCTTTGCAGTACGTACAGCTATTCTTAACGTTAGTCTCTAATGCGAAAAATAGGGCAGGTCACCACTTACGAGTATAGTAAACAATAAAAGCTCTTGGGTTCAAAACGAGCAAACAGCGAAAGCTGGTACGGTTCCGTGTAACAAGCCCAAGGCTCGAACGCACTGTAAATCATCGCCAGTTGCCTTCGGACCGATCGTTATAGGGCTGCCACTGCGCAGTTTTACAAATGGCGGCAATTATTCACTGCTACTAGGGATAATTTTGCACCTTTGTTATAGTTACTCATTTATCATTTTCGAACCGATATGGTTAGATGTGTGATTGCCTCGGACGCTAGGTAGTGCCTTGAGGAATTTAAATTAATATTAGTAGTACAAAACTTTCACTACAATTATTAAACTGACTAATAAAAATAAGGTAAATGTTCCAGTAGTAAACACCGCAGCTACTGGGCATTAAGGTGTCAAGTATTGGGACGCGTGCCTTTAGTTAAAAGTGACGAACTTAGTTATCATGTACTTTATGTTATAAGGTATAGTTAGACAAGCAAATGGGTATTGGCGTGTACGTAAAATGAGATTAAAAAAAAAATAATGATTAATTTTGACGACCGCTTCAGCCTAGTTGGTACCCTGCCTACGAAGCTCAAGGTCCCGGCTGCGAATCCCGGTCAGGGTATTTATTTATGGGATGAACACGAATATTTGTTCCTGAGTCTTGGATTTTTTTATTTATTTAAGTATGTATTTATCTATATAAGTTTATATATATCTATATATATATACGCGGGCGAGGTGTTCACAAAGACGTTTACATTTAAATCGTCATAAATTTATTGACAGCTAAGTTAACATTTAGATATCGGCTTTCAGTACGTCGCAAATGCCTTAACTGCTCAGTTTCATTAACACTTACACTCTATTTTAATCGAAAAAATGAATGTCAGTGCTAACTAAGCATCATTGACGACTACATGTACGCACTGCTAATCACAAACTTTGTAACTTTTCAGTATGTCCACATATTATTGATATTTTGCGAGTGGTTTTCCGATAGCTAAGGTGTTAATAATTCGCAATGTGTGTAGAATTTTTTGGATACTCAGATATTACTAACGCGCTGACCGTCCACAGGCAAATGCTAGCTTCTGAGCACCTCGATTGTAAAGCTACTTCTGCTGCTAACTATACGAGTTTTGCTTAGCTTGGGACTAGGTTAATTTGTGTAAAATTGTCCACAAATATATATGTATTATTTTATTTATTTTAAATAGAATAGGTCAATCAGTCAAGTGATTTCTTTGATTGCTGTGGTAGCTCTGAGTGCTTATTTATTTGCTTCCCTTCAATTTTCCGTTTTGGATTGGAAGGTAAGCAAATAGCAGTCGCTTCCACAAAAACCAATGCCTACTCAGCTCTGGGGAGTCCCAGGTTGCGACTGTGTAGCAAGAACGTCGCGAATTCCTTTACGATGCTGAGCGATCGAGAGTGTGAAATTCAAATACAAAACCCCGTTTTAAATTCTAGGCTGAACTATAACTATGCCCCCTTGTTCCAAGGCGATCGACAACCCTAGACAGCCGTCATGACAATACAGGCGTCTGCGCAGCTCATTTGTACGCTCCAGGCACGCCCCGCTCATGCAAAATTATCGCCGCTTATGTTCCTGACTTGTTTGTCTGCCCATTCGTCTTACTCAGCCTCGTTTGCAAGTCGAAGGGCAAGCCTCAAGATCAGCCAGGGTTAAAAATAGGCGTAGGTGTCTGGTGTCAATATTAGGTTAATCGAGGAAAGGATCCTTTTACTTTTCAAGACCACTTTAACAAAAAACGTTGGAAGATAGCGGTCCTTATTAATACAGATAATACATAGTACTCGTAACTCTAGAAGAAATCTTATACCTATCTACCTACCAGATATGGATGAAGAAACAGCTTATAAAAATATAAAAATGTTTACTTGGGTGTAGTTATAATTTGTAAATAACAAGATGAAATGTAATTAATTAAGTAAGAAAGTAATTAAATAAAGAAAATAACTAAACAGAGTAACAAATATAAAAATAAAACTATTTCAAAAGAATTACTTTTACGTTTAGAATAAATACATCCCGTCGAGCAGGTTCCCAAATATTAAATTATAGATAAGTAGATACAATATAGTTTTTAAATTTATCAAGTAAGTAGTTAAAATACCTACTCATAAAATAGTATTTTTATTTCTGTTCATAATGAATAATGTAATTTTATGATAATTAAAATATTAATAAGGAATGTTGTTTTACACTAAATGATTTGCACATAAAATATTTAATTACATTATAAAACTTGCATATTTCAATATAAGACGAAGTAGGTAAACGTAATGTGGCTACGAATTTGTATTTTGTTTGTTTCATACGGTAAATATTTATTTACGGTAAATTAAAAAAACGTATCTATCTATCTGGACATAGTGACATTAAAAGTAGGAACAATCTTACACTAGTAGACGTGATCCCAAATTAAGAAAAGCTCGTCCAATGGTATTAGATAACGGTCAATAAATATGTAGATACATAGAAAACATCCAAGGCTCGGGAACAAATGTTATGTTCATCACATGGGTTGGCCTTAATAGCCCTTATAAATATATCGAACCCGGGACTTTCGGCTTCGTGGGAAAGAAAACTTAACCAAAAATGGCGTTACGAGAGTAGGTATATTATTTTTTGTCACTTTGTACAGATACACAGACAGAATAGAACCCGCGCGGCAATTAAAAAAGTATGGTGTTCCACGTGAAATAAAAGAATGATAACAAAATGTCGATACACATACTACCTATAGAGACTTTTTTGAAACATATTTCACACATAAAAATACTGAAACCTTAATACCGACCCTAGGTTTAGCATGCCACTGTGTATTATTACTTACGCAATTAAACAAGTTTTCACAATTACAGCAGTAGAACTGATTTCATGCAACAAAGATGATATTAAAATAAAAGCAGACATACGAGTGGATCCTGAACTAATTCAACAGTTGAAACAAAGCCTTGATGATGAATTGGAAATGGGATATTTTAGAGGTCAATCGGATCCTGATTTTGCAATGGAGGTGATCAAGGACAATGTGTTACATCAACTATTGAAAGAAGACTTAGCTCAAATAGCATCGGGGAGTAATGCACTATTAACAAAAATTCAGATGTACGAAGAACGGTCACAGAAAAAAGGAAAAGATAGTTTAGAAGCTATTGCGGGTCATGTACAATCAAAACTTAATTTAAAACAGGATTTGGCTCCAATCATTGAAGAAATATCCACGCATTATTTTGGCACATTAAAAAGATATTTTTCTGATTTGACAAATGAAAGACCGAATTGTCACGTAGATGAGGAATATATAATTTTAGACATGATTAACGTCGTACCTTTGATTAGAAGGACTATTGAAAATAAACTCTTGACCAAAATTTTATCTTTGGTTCAAGATATACCAGGTGATGAAATTGAAATACTAACTAGCACTCTTCTTACCTTCAACGATAACGATAGGCGACAGGAAATGGACTACATGTGTGCTGCGTTTAAAGTTTGCAGGCCGAACCCTACATTTTCAAGCTATCTATACAAATTGTTGGAAGAAGTTTTGAAATTGAACGACGCTAAATTTCTCTACTTGCTCGCCAGATGTTCGCAACTGTTACTCAGCAAGCAATCACTCTTTGAGACTGTATTGCGGGATGACATTGTAGCACTGTTACGAACAAAAATGAAAAATATGGCTACGGCAAATGTTACTGAAATGAGACAGGCTGTATCTTTTTTACATTCCATTGTAATACGACGATACAAAATTAATCATACCAATGACAATAAAATACAAATTAAAGCAAAATCTGCCTACATAATTTTAGATATTGTGGATGTTGCATTTGGAATAGATGGCGATGATTTATATGGTACTGAGACAGAGAAAACGATTTCGTCGGTCACGGAATGGTCACATGACGCGATCGACGGTGTAGATACAGCACTATATAATTTCATACAATACATTATAGAAGCACTGAATTATAACCTTACTCCTCGTGCTAGAGAAGAAATTATGTCATTGGCTGATAAAATATTCTACGGGGATAATATGCCTGGAACACAAAATAGGACGCAGTATTTGTTGACCGAAGGATCCAAGTTTGTTAAAGGATTGATTAGCCGCCCCAGAGTCGAAATTTAAATAATATTTTTCGAAACATAGATTATGATTTTGTTACTGAACTTTCGATGTGCACTATCCTTCTAATATCATTTAATAAAACCAATGGTGTAAGTATTGTTCTATTAGGAAGATATTGTAATCACCCACTGCGTATTTGAGTACTATTTAGGTTCTCACATAATTAACTTTTACTTATTACATATTATGCCCGCTGATAAAAGGTAGCCTATGTGTTAATCCAGGATAAGCTTCATCCATTCCAAGTTTTGTGGATATAGATATCTATTGCATGGAATGATAATCTGTCAATATATGTAATAAAACGCCCCTTAAAATAAAGATAAAAAAAGAGAGATGGATTTAAATAAATTAAACCTAGTTGTGTACTTATTTTGGCCAATGTGAATCGTCAGTGGTAGGACCCTGTATTGTTGTGTACCGTAGAAACCCATGCTCTTTAATGTGAATGCTTGTCAGACCTTGGACCCCCCAACTACCTAGAAACCTTGCTATGCCTAATTTTGTTCTACTAAATCTACTACTTTTTTGTACCAATTGCAACTTTTCTACCATTTCTACTAAAATTCTCCAACCTTCACAACAGCTACCCTAATGCATTTTACCTACATTTTTGCTACTTAATCTTATAATAATATTAATGATGATGGTACTAAATCTCCTCACGACAAACTTTAAAATTGAAATACTTTAGTTCTAGGATTTTATTGAGATAAATTAATGGGATTTAAATTGGGTTTAAATAAGTTGTAATGATATTTAGCCTAAGTAGGTATGTCAAGTCGAACGTACGTATGTTTCGAACCTAGTATACAGAGATGTGCTAACCCTATCATATTAGGATCATTTTGCAGGTTTGTAGGGATTATGAATAATTTTGTTATTGGTATAAGGTCGGGCCCCTCCATCCGCCCGAGAGATTGCTATCCCTCTTTGTTATTAAACAGAAACCAGTGGCTCTCGACCCTGACTGGACAAGCCCCCTCCAATATTTTTAACACTATTCGGAGTGTAAGACAAATGTCAAAATGACAAATTAATAATATTATGGAGAACTATGCCGAGTTTATTCATCCGCATTGTCCCAGGACGCAACGAGCAAACAACCCTTTGTAGCTCTCGGGCTTAAAATTTGTTTTAGAAAAAGATTACCATATAATTATAGCAATTGAGTCTACTAGTACTTCAGAATTCGCGCTGAAAGATAAGGTGAAATACTGCAAGGCCTTATCTTTGGACATAAGAGTAGTGGACCGCTCAGCCTGCCACTAAACCAGAACAATCCCATATTTCTGGGAAGTCCGGCTATCCTATTGATTACAAATAATATTATACCTTGCTAAAACTTCTACCCATCATCTAGACTATACCTAGTAAGTTGTATGACCCAACCGCTTGATAAGCCTCCTATCCACGTGAATTAACCTGATAATCGAAACCCAGATACCTAGATTATACCTAGTAACCACTACATAACCCAAAGTGCTCGATAGCTATTCAACCACGTGAACCATTCTAAAAGTTAAACCCTTGACTTCTAGAACGCCCTTAATATCCGAATTTTCAATTACCTGGATAAAATCAACCCTTAAATTCCAAACCTGTTACCCCTAATTCAGTGTATGAAGTTAAATCTAACATTATCCCCAGGAGATCTAAACTAGAAACTAAAATCCCTTACCAGATTTAGTTTCTGAGAATGCGTATTCCCTAACTAAGCTCTAAAGAGTTCAGTCGGCTAAACTGAGGATTGCAATACTATCAGCCTGTGTAGGTTGTCCCCCCCCTTGCGCCCGAAGGCATGGAGGCAAGAGTAGGACGCCCTATTGTGTATATAATAGAAATATATAAATATATTTAACAAGACCGTTCTCCAAATACTGCACAATTTCAACGAGCGAGGAATACTCCTCTATGCTGACCCAAACTATGGCAGCCTCGTTTACGTTGCCAGCTGGACATTGTGAGAACGTGAAGGATAGATCGTCTCCTGTGTTGGTAAAAAGGAGACGTCAGGCCACCTTCAGACCTGATAACTACTAAGACTCTGAATCATGCCCATTGGCACCGTTAGGCGGGAATGACTCCTCAGGTATACTGTAAACCTGGACAAAGTTCTGGCTTTTAAATTTATTGAAATTATACAAAAAACCCACTAATTTTACTAGTTATAATGCCAAAAAGTGATCCCTCATGATGGGGAGAAAATCCCTCATAATGACGAACCACTCTTATGCCAATAAATTCACCCACCAAGAGTTTTTACTGAGCAAGCCAGAGACCTTGACAGTCTGAGTGACGAATTCTAAGTCAAAAAAAACCTACCGCCCCGCATGTCCTTTTATACCCTCATATCTGCGACAAATGCGATAAGTGTGACAAATGCGACAAATGCGACAAGTGCGACAAGTGTGACAAGTGCGACAAGTGCGACAAATGCGACAAGTGCGACAAACGCGACAAATGCGACAGTGTACCTACCTACTGACCGCCCGAATCCCGGCCGGCCCTTTACATAACAGAAGGTCGCAACGACCCTATCTTGAACCTACTTTATGCTTTCATTCATAAGGTTGAATTTTGAATGTTGAGTGTTTTATATTAGTTGGACGTGCGGTAAACGTAAAATAACAGAAGGTCGCAACGACCCTATCTTGAACCTACTTTATGCTTTCATTCATAAGGTTGAATTTTGAATGTTGAGTGTTTTATATTAGTTGGACGTGCGGTAAACGTAAAAACAAAAGCGCAGCGCGCATCAAAAGCAACGCGGCAAAAGAAAATGGGTTGTAGTTATTATTGTTAGATTTATTGATATTTTAGGATTCCTTTTTCTTAAATAATTTAATATATTAAGCTGGCATTATTACAGGCACTCAGGAATATTTATTTTATTCCTTTACTCTAAACATTCTACTTGATATAATCTCTAATTAGCCAAGACAAAGAATCATCTAAAATTTACGTAAGGTGCACGGTAGTGTCTCCGCCAAGACCTCTAAATACTTATAATTACTTAATAAATGACTCAAAGTTATAAAGGTGAATTCTACCCACCATCTCTTGGAAAATTATTTTAATAAGAAAGTGACAGAAACAGCTAGCTGCATTCTGTTACATATAGAAATAGCTAATATGAACGAAGGCCCCGAATTTTATATTTATCCTTCGTACAATTAACTGACCATTCGTGCACTTTATGTGCATTATAATAAGGGTCACGAATGGTCAGTTATCTGTGTTGGCGTCCGTACTATCAGCATCGCAGATAACAGTTAACTGACTATTTGTAGACCTTATCTTGTTGCAATAACGATTAAGAATGGTCAGTTAACTATAATGCTGATAGTACCTAGGAATGAGACGATATACATACTTTCTCAAGTACTTAATATACCTACACTATTTATTGCTACGACAACTTGCATTTGTCCGGTCCTCCCGATAATGTCGTCTTTAAAGCCGTTACGTTACGCTTGAACTGCTCGGAGGATGGGCAGTGATGGAGGACCGCTAGGCCTATCCTGACGTATCTAGCGCCTGGCGCCAGTGGCGCCAGGGTCAGTTACTGTACGTCACATGCTTGTGTGCGCCCGGCGGCGGCGGCGCGGCGTCAATGCAGAATAAGGGGTTGTGCCAACCCTTTTGCATTAAATACTAATAATATTTATTATGAATGCAACTTATGAGCAGGTGAGTTTCCTAATTTTAATACACAGGTGTTTATTAAATTATATTTGAAAAAAATCGGCCAAATGCGAGTCGGACTCGCGCTCAAAAGGTTCCGTACCATTATCTGTAAAAAAGGGGGGAAATCACGTTTCTTATGTATGGGAGCCCCCTTAAATATTTTTTTTATGTTGTTTGTTAGTATTTGATGTTATAGCGGCAGCAGAAATACATCATCTGTGAAAATTTCAACTGTCTAACTATCACGGTTCATGAGATACAGCCTGGTGACAGACGGATGGATGGACAGCGAAGTCTTAGTAATACGGTCCCGTTTTACTCTTTGGATAGGTACGGAACCCTAAAAACAGGTATTTTTTGCTATCAAGTAAATAAGCGTACAGCTTAGCCGACGGCAAGAGGCCAGGGCTGTCACATGCGACCTTTTAAAATGTCTACCACAATCGATTTGATGAGCTCATTCCACAGCCAAAGCGTTCGTCAGCGTAGTCATCTGCCCTGAAAAATCTGTAACAATTAAATGTGCAATGTGCTTAGTCTACTTACGGCGCGCCGTGCCTTTCTATTTCGCTTTTATTCTTTGATTGGAGTACTTGAACTAGCGCTCCAACCAAAAATACGATTTTTTTTAATGAACGTATTCCCTAATTTTGTTTATTAAGATAAATAATAACACTAACTGATTAATAAAATTAGATATTTAGGAAATATTTAGGTGTTGACTGTATTTTTTCATTAAAATCTGACAATAACCAATACTCAATGAAAATCTCAAGTTTAATGCCACTGGCATGCTGGCCAGAGGTTTGACATCCCTGGTGGATTATCTATCATTATTATCAATATTTACCTTAAAATTAAACAGTTATCATATTACTATATAAAATTCTACGAGTATACCTACGTGTACGTGTTCGAGTTCATTGGAACATTTGGAACCCTGTCAACGAGTAAGTATCTAGGTAGTTTATTATGACTGTGGAAAAAAACAGTCGACAATAAAACCTTCTACCAAAAATGACATTTTTGACGGAATTTTAATTATTATCAAAATAACGCAGACATAAATATTTATCCTCTTTCAAATCCGCTTTATGCGAGTAGTATTTTCAATATTTATGAAATGCATAAATTCCAGTTATTACGAATGTCAAAATTGCAAGTGGAAAATAACGTAAAAATTAACCGCCTTATTCATAAACGTCTATCAAACCTATATTAGTTAACTAGCCGCTAAAGTTCGTTTGTCCTTATCTGTGACATTGACGTTTGTGAGAATGGGGCAAAGAACATTTTAGTTAGCAGAGGTTTGTTAAGTGTTATGAATACGGGGGTAAAAAGTTTCATATGCGTCGTAAGAAGTGAGTAGGTAAAAATATTTACGTTTACAGAAATATTTTCACTTCACAAGTTGTCTATGATAAAAAGCTTGTTTTATGCATGCAGTGCCCCTATAATCAATCATTTCATTATAAGTAGAGCTCTACAGTCAGGCCCAAAAATATAATTATTCCGATGGGCCTGAAGAAGTTAATACTATAAAACAAAACGGCTAGTGATCGAATGTTTACATAGAAACATCTTTGTAAAGTTCTCACCTTACAAGCTTTCAGCTGAATTGATGGGATCATCTAAACAGCAGGTCAGGGACCGGAGGAATGCGCCAGAAATAGCTGGCGAGTAAACATCCGTACCAGATTTAGAAGTTTCTTTGTGAATTGCTTGAAAGTATTCCTTACCAGATAAGGAATACTTTCAAAAACCACGCTGCAGCTACATAGTACCACTGTAGACAATTTAAATTATCTTTAATCGATGAATTCAGAAACTAAAAGTTTTGATTAAGTAAGTACATAGGTCTAACGCGATATTTATGTATTTACCTTGCACAAAATGTACAAAAACCTTTCAATAAAAATCTTTTAAGTAAGTATGCACCAGAGTTGAAAATCATAATAATTCAGAAACTATTGCTAAAAACGTAAAATAAAACTCTCGATACAAAAAATTATACTAAGACGGTGGCGAACACGCATACGGTCTGCCTGATGATGGTATGCGCCTGCATATCATACGGTGCCTATCGTTGTACGCTTGCGGTTGCAAGCTTGCTGTGGACCTTTTTATCCGACTACGGCAAAGCCAAAACGAAGGGTTATGATTTTGTCAGTCTAATATGTATGTAATACATAAATACATATAAGACTATTTCTAACTATTTAATTTTTATGTAATACATACATATAAGGCTGCTGAAATCATAACCCTTCGTTTTGGCTTTGCCGCAGTCGGGTAAAAAGGTCCACACCAAGCTTGCAATCGCAAGCGTATATACAACGGTAGGCACCGTATACTATGTATATTTGCATTGACAGCTACAAAAATGCAGGTTTCCTACTCTCAACACGGCGGATCCTTGGGAGCTCTGGTAATCTGGGATTCTGGAGGATCATGTAATGAACATAAGTTCCGTCTATATTATAAATCACATTAAAACTTCTAAGGGTGAGCATCCACCGGAGATGTGCCAGGATGTCTTTCCATAGGACATAGTAATGTATTATGACTACCGGCTGTTAATCTAGCGAGATGTCAAATATATGGAGCTGGGCAGTAGGTACATCTGTGATGAGTATACACCCTAAAGTAGTACCTACTGGCAAAGCGAAGTAACGATGGCATGGATATTTCATAAAATATCACCGATTTTATTATAATACCACGTGGCAGGTAAACGAGTTTACGGCTCGTCTGGGGGTAAGCGGTCACCGTAAATAGTCTATAACGTTTAATATTTATAATAAGTTCAAACCTGCGCATCGCGTCAATGGAATAAAATTGACGACGTAAATCTTTTCAAGGTCGAAATAGATTTAAGATTCCATATACGACTGGCTACTGCTGCGCTATTTACAATTTTCACCTGAACTACTCATCTCGCCGCTCACCTAGCGTGTCTTGATCTCCGAACTCGTATAAATAACACACGTATTCGGAGGTCTGAAGCATTGGGTCGCCTAGGGTGAGGTGAAGCGTTGTACAGACTAGACTACTAATAACACTGCTCCGATCCGCCCGCAATTACTGGAGATTAGTTCAATGTAGTCCAACTCCGCTGAGATATGACGACTATTACAGATTAATTGCAGCCCAGGAATTAATAACGTGATTTCAATCTTGCTTAAAATATTGTAGTGGGATATTAGAATGAATAAGGCTCATAAATCTAAGACAGTTTTTATTTTGGGTCTAGTTAAATGTCGTCTATCCTCTGGTCTTATAGGCCGTTTAGTTATGTCCACAGGAAAGAGAAAAATTCTGTGACCCTATAACGATATCTTGGTTGCACCAAATGAAAAGAAGATAAATCTGAACATTTCAAAAAGGTGTATAACCTACACAGCGTGGAAATCCTCTAGTTGAAAGCAAGATTAATGTGTAACCGACGGTGTAAAGAAGGTTATGGAAAATATTTTGAGTTATGAAAAATAATGCATTTAGCCCCGTTGCATTTGATTTGACGCTGACGTACAAGGACCGTATTGGTAATGCATGGAATAATATTATTCCATTAAATTCCATCAGTCATAACATTCATCGGGCGGTTTGAATAACGAGTATCTAGAGGACTGAGCGGTCAAAACACGGGATAAATCGCATAAAAGGTATTTTGATCTTCGTACACGGTAAACAAGTAAAAAATCTTGCATTACCATTATTATCAATAAACTCTTAAATAAAATAAACCAACTTCAAACAAAAATGCTAAATAGTGAAACATTCAATTGAATATTTTATTTACAAATGACAAAAATGCGCGCCTTTTTTTAACTCTCTTCGACTTTTACTTAGCAAACTACCTAAATACTTACTGATCTGTTTGAAATCGATGCTAAATAGGTATTCGATAGGTTAATACGTTACGTCCGGCCCGCCACATCAAGCTTTCATCATTATAAATATGTACTAGCGGCCGCCCGCGACTTCGTCCGCGTATATTTTAGATGGTAACAAAGATATAAATGAGGTCTATTTATTTTTGTCAGTTGTCTGATGTTGTTAATCTTCTGTGTAAAATTACTCAAACGAAAAAATAAATATTTGCCATCTTGGATTTGAAACTGAATGTAATTTCCGTAATCGGCATCCCGAGGCACCACAAAGATGACACCCATATCGATTTTTAAGAAAAAAATATATCCGCCATCTTGGATTTGAAAATAGACGTCATTTTCGCAATCGGCACCCCGAGGAACCAACCACCAAGCTGACACTCATATCGATTTTTAAGAAAAATAAATGTCCGTCATCTTGGATTTGAAAATGCATCATTTTCGTAATCGGAACTCCGAGGAACCACAAAGAGAACACCTATATCCATTTTTAAGCAAAATAAATGTCTGCCATTTTGCATTTGAAAACGGATGTCATTTTCGTAATCGTCACCAGGAAGAACCACATAGATGACACCCATATAGATTATTAAGAAAAAATAATGTCCGCCATCTTGGATTTGAAAATGCATGTAACTTTCGTAATAGGCACCCCGAGGAACCTCGAAGATGACACCCATATCGATTTATAAGAATAATAAATGTCCGTCTCATCTTGGATTTGAAAATGCATGTCATATTCGTAATCGGCACCTCGAGGAACCTCGACTATGACACTCACATCGATTTGTAAGAAAAACAAATGTCCGCCATCTTGGATTTGAAAATGCGTCATTTTCGAAATCGGCACCCCGAGGAACCTCGAAGATGACATCCATATCGATTTTTAAGATACGTATATATTTGCTCCCCGCACTTTCGAAGCAATTTAGAAAAACGCTAAAATACTATAAATATTTGGAAATTTTCAAAAACTTATTCGACAAAAAAAATCTGTATATTTATCCAACCTGCTCACAAAATTTCACGAAAATCGGTTGAGAAACCGAAATTCGCCCACAGAAACTTACAAAATCATTGATAAAAAAATTGTTTTTGGTAATTTCCAAAATGCGTTTCGACAAAAAAATCCTTTATAACTTATTGAACCTGCTCACGAAATTTCACGAGAATCGGTTGAGAATTACGACCTGTAGACGAGAACAAACGGAAATCTGGACATACGAAAGCACTTTTGTCGAAGCTGAAGCAGAGACCTTCGTTTCACGCGGTCAAAAAATGTCACACCTTTTGGGGACCAATTTCTAAAAACGCTGAAACATGTTTTGTTGTATTTAAAAAGAGAATCCTTATACGAACTTTTAAATTTCTCACATCAAAAAATATTTGCTCCCCGTACAAACTTGAAACCTGCTTTTCACTCCTTTAGGGGTGCAATTTCGAAAAACACTGAAATGTGTTTTGTTGTATTTAAGCAGAGAAATTACGAATATACGAAGTTTTAAATCTCACACTTCATAAAAGATTTACTCCCTTACAAACGCGGAACCCCCTTTCACCCCTTTAGGGGAGCAATTTATAAAAACGCTGAAATATATTTTGTTGTATTTAAACAGGTTGTCGCGAAGGGTTCGCGATAAATAACCCAACAACATGTACAATTGTTCGATCATTAAGCAGCAACTCATCGAAGGATGGAAGCGTGGAAATATCATTATGAATTAGAGAAGAGTATAAGAAAATGTGTTATCAACCAATACTTATTGACTCTTAGGGGGATATATAATAACTCGCCTAAGCAAGCAAGAGTAAGAATTCGTGAAACTCCTCAAATCGGAGATGTAGTACAGATTAAAGGAGAAACGAGAAATCGTGAGTCTTGGAAAGTAGGGAAGATAATTGAAGTAATAAAGGGAAGAGATGGTTTATGCAGGGTTGCTAGAATAAAGGTAGGCAACCATGTATTTACACGTTCTATCGCCCATCTTTATCCTCTTGAAGTGGAAGAGGAAGAAACTCTACAAAATCCAATTTACAAAGAGTTTGTCCAAGACAAAAGTGTTAGTGATGATAGTTAATTTCAAGTGATACCTAGTGTGATTGAAGATGTGGGAATAAATAACCCAATAGAAATAAATCACAATCAAGTCAATGACAATACGACAGTTGAGAATAATAGATACTACTCAACGCGAGACACGAGAGAGAAGCTAGATAATACAAGCGCAACAAGTAATACTGAGATTGTCTGTGATCATATTCCGATCGATTCAGAATATGAGACACATGCTGATGAAGAGTCCTGTGATCAAAGAAGCGAGATGAGACAACGTCGAGCCGCTGCTGTCCAAGCACTGGAAAAATCCATAAGTGGATTCGCGACTTGATGACCAACATAGATTGAAATTCGCGAGGCGGGTCTGTCGCGAAGGGTTCGCGATAAATAACCCAACAACAATTGTACATAGCAACATTTGATTACGAAACGGAAGGATGATAAACTATCTTATCTATGGTAAGCTCAAACGATTTTCGGTGTTCATTTGTTTTGAGTTTTCTGAGATTCAAGAATATCAGTGAAAATGTAATTGTTATAAAGTGTGTTAATACCTTCGTTTGGTGCCTCACGATGCAAAGCTAATTACCCTAGTTTATATGAAATGAAATGAAAAATTTATTAATACCAATTGTTTCAGGTCATTTGTAAATTTTGTAATACAAGTATGCTCTAATTATAAGTAATTAGGTTTAAATAATTTAATTCATTGAGAATCATAAAATGTTGCAAATATTTCTCTCATTGCTGTAGGTACGTCGCACATCGGTGAAATTTCACATGGCCAATGGCAAGTTAAAAAAATCTACATAGTCATAAAACATATTGTTAAGTAGCCACGTTTTTATTAGGGTTCCGTAGCCAAAATGGCAAAAACGGAACCCTTATAGTTTCGTCATGTCCGTCTGTCCGTCTGTCCGTCTGTCCGTCTGTCCGTCTGTCACAGCCGATTTACTCGGAAACTATAAGTACTACAGTGATGAAATTTGATGGGAATATGTGTTGTATGAACCGCTACAAAATTATGACACTAAATAGTAAAAAAAAGAATTGGGGGTGGGGCCCCCCATACATGTAACTGAGGGATGAAAATTTTTTTTTCGATGTACATACCCGTGGTGGGGTATCAATGGAAAGGTCTTTTAAAATGATATAAAGTTTTCTAAAAAACATTTTTCTTAAAGTGAACGGTTTTTGAGATATCAGCTCTCAAAGTCGTAAAAAGTATGTCCCCCCCCCTCTATTTTTATAACTACGGGGTATAAAATTCTAAAAAAAATAGAGGTGATGCATGCTAATTAACTCTTTCAACGATTTTTGGTTTGATCAAAGTATCTCTTATAGTTTTTGAGATAGGTTGATTTAACTGTAATTTTGGTTAAGTTATTTGATTCAATGTATTGGATAGTGATTTTAAATGTGGACTAGTAGGTGTTGGTACGGAACCCTTCATTGTGCGTGGTCCGACACGCACTTGGCCGGTTTTTTTTCTGGATTTAAATACGATGATGGAAGGTGCATTTCTAATGTTTTCAGGCAAACGATTATATATTGAAGGGCCGAGGCTACAGACCGATTTGGCTGACTTCACTAGTTTGCAACGTTCTGCCACCAACCTGTCTCCATGCTTATTACTACATAATGGGTACCTGGGGTTCGTGCCCTTGGACTTGAATTGGTCAAGGTTTGCGTGTGTGAAGACTGCTACTTGGTATATCAGTAAACATGGGAGGGGCAGGATTTGGAACTCCCGGAAGAGGTTCCGTGCCGGGGCGTCAGCCGGCTTGCCGGCCATGCCGCGGACGGCCCTCTTCTGCATGGAAAACACGCCGTTCCAGTCGGCGGCCCGGGCCCACAGCTCCGCGCCGTACGTTAGCACCGAGTGAACCGTCGCGAAGTAACACTCCCGCACGGCACCCCTCCCGGCGGTGCGCGCTAACCGGCGCAGAGCAAAACATGCCCGTCCCAGCCGACCGCACATGTCGTCAATGTGCTTCTCCCACGTCAGTGCACTGTCGAGTTGGAACCCAAGCAAGCGTGCGCAGGACACATGCTGTAAAGGGGCATCGCCTGCGCACACTCGCAGGGTTTCATTTTGGTGACCGTTTAGTTTTAGTGACATTTTTTTTTTATAAAGCAGGTTTTATCTTTGTTTAGTGCAAGTCCATTGGTTTTGAACCACTCGTGTAATTGACCGATTAGGATACAATATAAGAATTCACTTCTTGTTCTTATTTAATGAGCGAATCAAGTTTGAAGGGCGCGAAACCTCGATGACCTTTTATACTTTATTGCGCTGACCGAGATTGATGTTTTAAAGCCATTTATATTACTGTTATTTGTACGTTGAAAAGTGTATGAAGGAGTTCCGTAGGGAACTCAAGGGTGTTTGCCTCTGGTTACAATACTGTTAAACCCATAACAAAATCAAGGAATATCAAGTCTGGTACCCTTTTGAGGGTCCACCCGGGTTCGTATTATGGCCATTCTTCGAGCAGGGTATTAAGAAGGAATCTGCTTAGATTCCGTCGCCTTAAGTGGCACATACCAAGATGAATCTATTTAGACTAAGTTGCCTTAAGTGGCACGTAAGAAGTAACATCAAATAACACATAATATTACTAAGTAAAGACATGTAGACGATGCCTATGTAGGCAAGTTCAAAGAAGCTGGGTACTTAGAGATTCAAGCAGTAGAATCAATAATCACCTTTAAAAACAGGTGGTCACTCCATCTCCATGTGTGTGGATAAAGTTTATCTGAGGCGAGACGAAGTTGAGACACACAGAGCTGTTAAGGTAAGACTATTGATATTTACCGCACATTCACACAGTAAACTCTATATATAAAATTAAAGCGAAGCAGATTAATTCATCAATTAAATGAAGTTATACATAGAGAGTGTTTGTGTGATAATATCTCATTCAAGATTATTATTAGAGTTTCATGCTGGACTTTTCTCAGGTTCACAGCTAGGCAAGGTTTAGTGAACCAGCGACAAAACCCCCAGTAGCTCGATTCCACTCACACCTCAGATTCGGTTGAAACCGCTCAACCAATATCACTGATGCGTAAACTCTTAGAGTATTCCAGTGTTCTAAACCACACGCGTGATCGTGTCGGAGGTTTTCCTCTGGATTTTCCCCGGGCTAATTTACACATCGAACAACGGTCAAAGGGGTTCAGTGTATTTGTAAATCCGTCTAAATCATTATCATCGGTAGGTCTCGGCAACTTGCTTAACTTGACCTTGACTCGGTTAGACCAGTGCGGATCAATGGTACTCCGATCCCCTACAGTCAGAGCGTTACGGATTTAGGTATTCACTTTGACTGTACTCTCAGCCGGAAAATGCAGGTGGCGGAAATTTGCCGTAAGGTTAAGGGATCACTACACTCCCTTAACAAGTTCTTGCCTGTAAGCACCAAGGTTGCTTATTAATTCCCTCATTCTACCCATAATCGTATATGGTGATGTGTGTTATCCGGATTTAAATGAAGAACTTCTCAATAAGTTGCATCGACTTCTTAATAATTGCATCCGTTTCATTTTGTCTCCTTAAATACGACCACGTCTCTTCTTTTCGGTCTCAACTCGGCCGGCTTCCTACCCGTCACTGACGAGATGCTCGCATGCTTTGCACTCTATTTTCTATTCCTAATGATCTATATCTCCCGAATACCTCAAGTCCCTTTTTAATTTTCGTGGTGCTTCTCGTGCCCGTCAATTTCGCTCTTCGCGCAATCTCTCTTTGTCTATCCCCCTTCACCAAACAGCCTTTATGTCGTGTTCGTTCACCATTCAGGTGGCTCGCTTCTGGAACCGCCTACCTCCTACAATCCGAAAATCCCTGAACAAGTTCACTTAAAAAGTCGGTACGTTATTTCTTTGCTGGCAGATTCGTGGAGTAGTAAAGTGACTGTTTTGTAAATTTTGTTTCTCTATATATATACACTAACAGCCGCCCACGACTTCGTCCGCGTAGATTTTAGATGGTAACAAAGATATAAATGAGGTTTATTTGTTTCTGTCAGTTGTCTGATGCTAATAATCTTTTGTGAAAAATTACTCAAAAGAAAAAATAAATATCCGCCATCTTGGATATGAAAATGCATGTCATTTTCGTAATCGGCACCCCGAGGAACCTCGACGATGACACCCATATTGATTTTTAAGAAAAATAAATTTCCGCCATCTTGGGTTTGAAAATGCATGTCATTTTCGTAATCGGCACCCCGAGGAACCTCGAAAATGACACCTATAACGAATTTTAGCCAAAAGTAAAGATTTGCTCCCCGCACAAACTTGGAACCCCCTTTTTACCCCATTAGGAGAACAATTTAGAAAAATGCTCAAATATTTTTTGTTGTATTTAAACAGAGAGTCTGTATACGAAGTTTTAAATCTCGCACTTCAAAAGATTTGCTCCCCGTACAAACTTGCAACCTCCTTTTCACCCCTTTTGGGGAGTAATTTCAAAAAACGCTGAAATATGGTTTGTTGTATTTAAATAGAGAGTCTATATACGAAGTCTTAAACCTCTCACTTCAAAAAAGATTTGTTCCCCGTACAAACTTGGTACCCCCTTTTCACCCCTTGAGGGGAGTAATTTCGAAAAACACTGAAATACGTTTTGTTGTATTTAAACAGTGAGTCTACAACCGAAGTTTTAAATCTCTCACTTCAAAAAAGATTTGTTCCAAGCACAAACTTGGAACCCCCTTTTTACCCCTTTAGGGTAGCAATTTCGAAAAACACTGAAATACGTTTTGTTGTATTTAAACATAGAGTCTATTTACGAAGTTTTTAATCTCTAACTTCAAAAAAGATTTGCTCCCCGTACAAACTTTGAACCACCTTTTCATTCCTTTAGAAAATCGCTGAATTTAGTTTTGTTATATGTAAACAGAAAGTCTATATACGAAATTTCAAGTTTCTAAGTCATAAATTACGTTTCCCATACAAACTTTGCACCCCTATTTTACCCTCTTAGGGTTTCAATTTTGCAAAACGCTGAAAACTCTTGTTTTGGATTTAAATTCGTAACCTTTTTACGAATTTTTAAGTCTTCAGCTCAAAAAAAAATTTTTTCCCATACAAACTTTGCGACCCTATTTGATCCCCTTATGGGTGGAATTTCCAAAAATCCCGTCTTATCCCTTGCATACGTCATAAAAGTAAGCTCTGGACCAAATTTGAAGCTTCTAGTTCCAGTAGTTTCGGCTGTGCGTTGATAGTAGATCAGGACTTCTTTTTTATATATTTGTTATAAATTATAAATTATATATTATAAATATAGAATAGATATAGAAGAAACAAGAATTAGAAGAATAAAAATATTTAGCGATTATAAAAAGTACCGTTTATGTACATCATGAATCATGATGTCATGATTCACTGAATTGTTGTTACCTACATACCTACATGTTATAATGGCTGACATTAAATAAGACAAACACTGAACTCATCTGTTTACGAGTAATTGACAAACTTGTCTGGAGCGTAAGTAAATGAAATGCAAACTATTTGTATACCCGTGTAGAGAAAGTACAGTTCACAACTTTTTTTGTAAATTTATTTGTTTGTTTTTAGAAGTTAATTTTAACAAAAATGTTAACCATTAGATGGTAATTACTAGTAAAGTTGAGATAATTAAGGATGTCAAATTATACACATACAGCGGTAGTGCATTTATCTATTCAAATACACATATGTTTACCACAAATAAACATGCCATAAATTATTAAAAAATGCACACTATTAAAAGTTTATATGAAATAGGTAATAGAACCTTATTTGCGGCAGTTTCACAAGACTAAATCTACTAGCGGCGTTGAGAAAAGGAATTACTGATGTTAGCATTTTAATTACCTACGTATTCTGATATTTAACATAGTTTATAGTTAGGATGATACTGAATACCAAGTAGGTATGTAAAATAACTATTAAAGCTGAGTGTATGAGTGAAGTCAGTGCAGCGCTGGTAAACATTTGACTTTGTACACTAGTGTGTACATAGAACCGAGGTTGACGATCTGTCACGTCACGTGGCTTGACATTTGTCCCAGTACATCGTAGGGCTTAAATTCATAGAATTGATACACAATTTTCACCGAAGTATCAGCAGTCAATTCGGTAGGGTAAAACCATTTTTAAGATGACCCCTCTCCTATTAGACATTGTTTCAATGTGTGAGTGTATTGCGCCTGTTTGCTTACGTCAGATGTTAGCGGGAAAATACATTGGAGGAGCGTTCTGTTTAGGATTGGTTTTACTCTAGAGGGCAGGTTGCACCAACTTACGATTACAGACCGATCAACGTTAAATAATATAGCGCCGGCAGTTGTCATCCAAAACGTGCAAACTTTCCATACAATTAAATTTTAACGAACATGGCTACCGGTTACCTTCAGATGGTTTTAGTACACCCGACCCTAAGTCTTCTTTGCGTTGGAAAATTGTACATTACACTGTAATAACAGTTGTGAAACGCACGAATAAATAAGCTTCTATAATTGCTCGATTCAACAGTGATAAGACATGTTGTGCCTGTCATATAGGCAGCTCACATTAGGTCGTGCCTCAGAAAATTACTTACACGTTATTGGAAACTGTACCTACTGACCAAATTGGGAAACATTAAACTAATAGAATTTTTCTCTAATTATAGCAGAAACATGGTAGAAAAAAAACAGAGTTGGGTCCTCAATTTCCTTATTTTGCTACAGCTCAATCAGACAATAAATTATAAAGTAAACGACATTATCAACTTAAAATTACGGCATAGGAATATTCCTATGACATTTTAGACAAGGTTCAACAAGGTAACTAACTCAATTAAAAGTAGTTATATTCATATGAATATATGCACAAACACATACTGTGCGTTTAATATACAATATTTAAATACTTACTATATTCAAAGAAATACCTGCTTTTAAGATAACTGGGAACGTGAACCCTACATGACAATACTAGTCAAATTCTATAAGTGATGTTAGTTTCCTAGTAAAGATTCTGACTGAAATCCTACTCTACTAACATCAAAACATACCTAAGCTACCGGCATACGGGGCAGATAATAATATTCGCAGAATTGCATCAAAGCAAATATAGGTACCTACCATCATACTACCTACCGCTTGTGATAAATCTTCACGTCAACGAATTATCAAGTTTTAAACAAACAAAGATAAAACATAAGGCGTCTGCTATTCTCTCAGTCGCACAAAGGCCATGGACAATTTCGGTTACCGCGAGATGGCTTGGCCAGCCTCCTCCAGTGCGTCATCCGCTCGGCTTTCCAATCGATCGCGCACGACTAGTAGTTTCAACTCCAGATATCGAGATGAAGAACCCCTCTTTAACACTACCTACAAATACTTACGGAGCCTCGATTTGGTTGAAGGTTCGCGGGAGCAAGGAAAAGAATATTTATTCGTAGGCCCTTCTCCACCCGCTGAAGATGTGTCCAATATGCAACAAAGTTTCGTAATTTTAGCTCCGGATCCAGAAGCTAAGTTGACCGAAGATGCAGTTAGGCGGGGTTTGTGTGAACGTGCTTTTTTATTGGGTGCTGGAAGGTTCTTTGATGACATTGAATGTGGTCTGATCACAGCAGAGAATATAGAAGAGCATATTTGCTCTGCCCCGGAAAGCATAGTAAATATAACATTGATGTGGGGAACGTTTTTGTCACGCGATGATTTGCTTCCATCGATTTTTAATGCTGGAGCAGACATTCACTCAGTGGATCCAATGGGTCTCACAGCTTTGCATCTTGCTGCGTTTAGCGGCGCAGGAAGATCAGCAGTATTCTTACTCTCTCGCGGTGCCGACCCGGACTTTACTCCTAAATACTTTGCTCCTCTCCACTGCGCGGCATTTGGGAATTCGCTAGAAGTAGCCGAAATTTTAATAGCACACGGTGCTTCCCTGCATGCAGTCGTACAAAGGACTGGCTGTGAAGACAACCTCGTTCACTGCGCAGTAAGGTGTAATGCTGTCGAATGCATGGAATTATTCATAGATAAAGGTGTTGATCCAAGTTTCACGACATCAGGTGGTTTAAATGCTTTACATTTGGCAGCTGAACTTGGATCACACCGTTGTCTGACTTTCTTGTTGAAAGAAACTAAGATTCCTGTAAACGGGTTAATAAAACAGAGAGACAGAGAGTGTACTGCCTTACACTTGGCCGCTGCAAGAGGCTTCTCCGACTGTGTAGAATTATTGTTAGCGGAAGGCGCTAAGGCTAATACTAAGAACTACAAAGGATTCACTGCATTACATCTTGCCGCTATGTGCGGTAGTTTGGAGTGCGTTGAAATGTTACTCAGAGATGGCAACGCCGACCCTAATGCAGAAGATTACACTCAACGAACACCTGTGCATGCTGCAGTAAATAATTCAGAACGTGCTTGTGAGATCATAGAAATGCTCTCCAGCTGGGGCGCACAAATTAACAAGAAAGATATGAACGGATACTCTCCGTTACATACTGCGGCAAAAGATGGCCTAACACCATGTGTAGAAACTTTAATCGTCCTTGGCGCAGATGTTACATCAAAGTCAAAGAGAGGTCACACCGCATTAAGTGTGATTGCAAGAAAAACACCAAAGTCCTTAGTATTTTTGAGACATAATTTAGATTGTGGAATAACCCTTAGTTATCCTAAAGAAAGTAATGAAGAGGTTCAAGTGGAATTTGATTTTGGGCGTTTATTGAAGTTCTCTTACCCTCGAGAGATAACATATTTGAATAGTTTGATTGACGAGGGTCAGAAAGATATTTTACTACATCCTCTATGCTCGGCATTTTTATTTATGAAATGGAGAAAAATACGGAAATTTTACTTGGCGAGACTCATCTTCTGCTTCCTCTTTGTGTCATTTTTATCAATTTATGTTCTCACTGCTGTACGCAAAACTTGCAAAGGAGCATTTTCATCAAAATATGGTGTTAAAAATGAGCTTTGTCAACCTGGGTCAATTTTGGGAAAAATTTTGGAAGACAATCCAATACAATTTGAAAGGTGGGTGTTGATGGCAATCACGGCTTTCGAAATTGTAAGAAAATTAACAGGTATAACCGGATACTCGACATTGTGGCAATATTTTACAACATTCGAAAACTTGATGGAATGGTTCGTTCTACTATCTGTTTTTTCATTGTACTCTATCCATAAAGATTACAGCTGGCAAAACCATGTTGGTGGTTACGCCGTGTTGGGAGCTTGGACAAACTTAATGCTAATGATGGGCCAACTCCCGATGTTCGGTGACTACGTTGCTATGTATCAAAAGGTATTAAAGGAGTTCTTAAAACTCTTGCTAGCATACATTTGTCTACTACTTGGGTTCACAATTTGCTTTTGCGTAGTGTTCCCCAACGAAGAGATGTTTGCCAATCCGTTGATGGGTTTTATAAGTACAATGGCAATGATGGTAGGAGAACTTAATCTAAATATCCTACTTAATGCTCCAGAAGGGGAAGATCCACCTTTAGTCTTTGAATTATCGTCTCAAATCATATTTATATTGTTTCTCATGTTCGTGACAATTATTCTAATGAACTTGCTAGTCGGTATTGCTGTGCATGATATTCAAGGTCTCAGAAAAACTGCAGGCTTATCCAAGCTCGTGCGGCAGACCAAACTGATACTTTTTGTCGAAATGGGAATGTTTAGCTGTTTGTTGCCAAGATGTCTTCACAAATATGTCTACAGAACGGCTCTCGTGTCTCCTGAAGCTGGCAAAGTTATATTAAAAGTAAAAGCATTAAATCACAGGGAAAAACGCTTACCAACAGACATAATGATGGCTGCCTATGAACTAGCTCAATTGAATAAAATGAAAACCGGGAAATCTGTAAAAGAGGTATTATATAAAAATAAGTATTCCTCGAAGTATAAGAAAGGACCGGAGATAGCAGATCAAAATGTAAATATAGAAATTAAAGGAATGCAGGAGAAAATAGACCAAACTACATTCAACCTAAAGAAGATAGATCAAGAGATGAGGCATCTGAACACATTGTTGATGGAGCAGCAGACATTACTGCAAAATCTAGTGAAAAGCACTGAGAAATCGACTTCTTACCCGGCTTCTACTGCATATAATGAATCCCCAGTAATCTTTTCTTATGACCCTCAAAAATAAAGAAGTATCGATTCGATGGGAAATACAAACAGTAAATAACGATGAAAAATGGTTTGTAAGTGACATAGTTTACACTGTATTTTATTTACATATAATATTAAAGTAATGGCACTGTAATAGCTCTGTTATATTAAATTAAAAATATAATATTTTGAAAACGAAGTGAAACTAGTACATTATTTTTGTCACGAGCGGTCTCACATTCATTATGACAGGAACAGTAATTGTAGTTACAACCGTAATTTGTAGATATCTAGTGAAATACAGACATGGATGAATACATACTATAGGTATCTTAGAGCGGTTTTGTTTGTTTTGCCAATTATTATCACAGAGAGATAACAACGAATTAAGGTAATCCTTTTGCAGTCGACGAGATGTTACGTAATTGTAAATAATCTATTTTTAAATCATAGTACAACAAATCACTATTAAATAAAAGCTTACATAAAAAAGTTCCATTTTGGTTCAATCTAACCGATTTTAATCAGTTTTTTTTATCTGACGTGTCACTGCGCGTGGGATGGAAACAACAGTGAGATGGCCGCTTGTTCGTATACAAATATGTCAAAGCTACTAGCTAGATATCAGCGCTGGGATGCGGATACATTGCGTATACGCACACCTTACTGCTTATAAGTAAGAGCATAATGCCTATTAATATAAGAGAAACATCGCATGTACCTAGACGTCGTCTACCACCAAAGATTCGCAAAACGTTCGCACGAGACGTTTTGTTGTTCGGGACAACCGTGCCAGTGGGTTTCGCCTATTTTTTATCTAAGGTTATCTAAGCTCGGTGGTTAAACCAAACCAAATAACAAAATAGCGTAAAGATATTACAGGAAAGCATATCAAACGATTTAATTTAATGTCTAGGGGAAGTATTTTCCATTATTATTAATTTCCTTATCTCGTATTTGGTAATACCATGTACGTATGTACATAGTTTTGACATGTTTTCTTGTGGAACTAGCCATTGTACCTACCACCTATAGTTATTTTTATCTTTGTTTACCACTCAGATTTATCTACTTAAGTAGGTTAAGTAGCATAATAGTAATACGCATATTTTTGGAGAAAATGACTGACTGTCGAGTTTCTTTCGACGTTTTTTATCGGCAGTGGTCTCTTGAGAAACGCTAGTAGTTTTTGATTTGTAGAAGTGCCATTGCGGCCTACTTGCAGCATAAAGTACATTTAATTTCATTTAAATGTACAAACATTTGCAATGTGTGTTTGTATTGCATTACAAAATTTCAGTCGCTGTGAATTTTTAGTTACGTAACAATAAAAACTCTAGACTTTTTTCGTTCACCGCATGTAGCTATAAATTAGGGTTATTACAAATTAAGTTGGGTAACGGCACCAGTGTGTTGGACACTTTAAGCTGAAAAGCACCAGTAATGAATACTTCATTCCTAATTCAAAGCTCATTCGGTTTTAAATTGATGGTTGATTATAAAATAAATTACACTTTTTATATAAGAGTTAGTGTATATCTTGTATCATTGTGTCCATGTTCATGAGACCACCAATATGTCTCCCGTTATAGAATTAAGCTCTTTGTGATACTGTTTTATTTCCTTATGGCGAATAATAAGAAATATTTGCAATATTGTATTATTATTATTAAATTACTCTCAATTAATTCTTTTTAACTTGGAGTGTTGATTGATAGCACCCGGTTCCCAGCAACCAGACATGACATGCCTCTCTTCATAGCCGGTATAGGTTCTACAAACAAAGTACTTAATAGTGTTTTTTTCCAATTAACACTCGATTCAGCCAATTTATTTCAAATATGTCTGTTAATGGTCCAATAAATAAAAATCACGACCTGTCACATTGCTTCAAATAGCACGAGAAGTAATAAGCTAGTGTTGGGACACATCCACTTGGATTTATAATGTCAACTTAAAAACGGGGTTAAATTGATCGTAGATTCACGTAGGTACCGTATCTAAAGATGAATAGTCGCGCTGATGCTTTTTCTCTACCGTTTTATTGTATATTTATATTACTGTACAAATGTAGAACTTTCTAGAAGAATCATCCTGTAGGTACCTCAACTCAACATAAATAAATCTCTTGTATAAAATTAGGGTGCTTTGGACCTTTTTTATGTGCCAGAGGTATTTTTTAATTAATAACCGGGAATTATAATTATTTAAAAAATAATGACGTTTCATATATTAATATAGGGAAAAGCCGGATTTTCGTATACTTAAAACAAATTTACATGGAATATTAGGCGCAACTGCACTGGCAATTTTTGTAAGTACCTCGTTTTAATGTACGTATGACATTGACAATAAAATTGGAATATAAATCTTTCACTTCGACTAAACAACAACGTCTATATATATATTTACATGTATAAGAGTAATATGCCGATAATTTCGCGTGGGTACCTATTTGCCTGAATCCAGGAAAGAGGAGGCGGGCGGGGCAGAAATCCCAGATCCGTGTAGTCCGAGCCTATAACACCCCCTTCCTTATAGAGTTTATTAGCTAAGTGCCCCGCGTGCCGGAACTAGTCGGCACATAAGTGAGGCGCGGGCGCAGGCCGATAACAATTAAACAAAAATGCAGTACTTTATGCAGTCGCCGTGCGGCATAGCGTATGGACAGTTAGAGTCAAAAGCATTATGCGTAATAGCCCAACTTAATCGCATTTTTTGCTGCATGCTCAATTTCAAGTGACTTCCTTCCAATGAGCTCAGATAAATATCTTCCATAAGTCTGTGTTTGGTAGTAGCTGATTCAAAAAACTTAAAAGGACCTATTGGAAAGTGAGCCATTAATAACTTGCGATTTTTCTTGTGGATTTAATTACTTTAATCCTAAGGTAGCTAAAGGTATGAATTTAAAGTAATAAAGTAAATCCTCTGTAAAATTATAACACATTTTGTTTGCGGACGTGTAATAATGTCGAAATTATTTGATCAAAAACCGGTTAGCTTTTATTATGTTCATGATGTAGTTTAATGATATACCCTCAATCTTAATAACATGAATACTTCGACGCATAATGTAAACATACCTATGCATTAAAACTCAATTTTTTATTTAGAATTTCTAGTTGTTATTTAAAATTTAGTAAGAGTTCGACTGTAGGTACCATACTAGCATATTAGTAATAGGCTAGCTAGATGACAAAAAAATGCTTTTGAACCAGTTTTTATACACGATCAAATGTTTGTATGGGATAACTATAAAAGACGAAAATGAGAGACAAAGTACAGCGTAGCTAACGAGCACTGAAAAAACTCTACACTGATTGAAACCCAGGCGTGACGTCACGTCTGTTTGGTCTCGGACTACCATGCTATAGAAAAAAGGGAAATTTGCCGTTTTTATCGTGAAATATTGCATTTATGTATATAGTTGCATTTTCTTTCTTAGTGAAACATTAGAATTCTATTGGTAACTTCCAATTTACATTTGGCCAATAAACAAAAAACAACAATTTTGTGAGTCCAATATCTTTTTATGATTTCAATTAATTTGTCTTATTTAGTAGGTATTTAGTGTGATAATTTGAATAGCGATACTATGTTATAAAGTTTAACATGAATCATCATCCCTATTATGTACCCGATGTTACTTGTAATTAGTAGTGCGCGTGCCCGGTTTTTGTCAAACGCCGCCCGGCCGTCGGTCAGCTATCCCATAGTCACGGTTAAGCGAAACGATCATCTTTCTCTAAAGGCCTAAGTTAAACACTTAGAACGCCTGGGCGTCCACGTAAAATGTACTCGCCCCACAGAAGGCTTGGGCTAATGATTAACAAGTTTAATAACATGTCACTTAGAAATATAATAATATATTTGCATAAGTGTAGCTTTTGCTCACATGCCTATGACATCGCTCAAGCCGCTTCAGGTCGTTCAGAATCATCTTCTCCGTAGGGCGACTGGTGCCCCGTGATACCAGGCGACCCTCAGTCTGTACCACGACATGGGGATTAGCACCATGTATGGTTACTTTAAGCAGACTGCCAGACGTTATTTTGACAACGTTCCCATCATAGGAATTCGTTAGTTAGGAAGGTCGACTACATTCCTATCACTCCCCCTCCCCTCTGTCGTAACTCGGTGATAACTGATTAGGGGCCGACCGGTCCGGCATCCTAGGCACGCACTCACGGACCCGGACGACGTAATCACAGCGTCCAGCGAAAGATGGAACGCTGCGCTTACGGCGTCCAACTCAGACACGACATTTAGGCACGACGACGACGATTTAGGTGTACCCGGCGGCGGGGACGTCCACCGCGAGATCGTGACAACACATCCCTATTCGTCCCGGTACCGCCGCACACACCGGGTAGAGTCAGTCCGACCCAGTTCGGCCCTAGCTGAGTTTTTTGCTGGACTCTTCTCAGCTAGGCTAGATTTAGTGAACCAGCGACAAAACTCCCAGCTGCAGCTGCAGCAACCGCTCAACCAATCTCACTGGAGCGCAAACTCTTATGCTATTCCAGTGTTCAAACCTCCGACAAAACCACGCGGGTGGTTTTGTCGGAGGTTTTCCCCTGGATTGTCCCTAGGCTACCCTCCAACCGCGCACTCCTCTCGCTTTATTGGGCCCGGCCTATAAAGCCACAGTCAAGTAAAAACAAATGGCCCCACACTTACACACCCCCACCTTACAGGTACTATTGGTAGGTACATATAATTACCTATTTATTTTATATATTACTCGTACCTAAGTAGCGTAGTATACGCTTAAAATAGAAAATAGGTATTCATAAATCATCTGGATATTACAAGCAAAAGTGAAATAATCCCGAGTACGAATCCACCCGTCTATTTCTATTAAGATCCGCATTATCAGGTCATTACGAGTATATTTTAGTACATTCCGCGGTGTCCACTGCGGGATGTCAAATGCTTTATGCTCGTCAGTCGTGATTAAATTGTGCATTTGGTTGATTAATGCCCGTGGGTCCGGTTCGAAATAGCCTGGCGCCGACGTCTCTGTTCTGTCCACACTTGAGTCTTGCGATGAAACTATGTTGACTTATTGCTCATGCCTTTATTTATATATTCATAACTCAATGCATACTTATGCACATTTGTTAAGGAGGTTAAACTGAAAAATAATGAAAAAAACCGGAAAAGTGCGTGTCCACCGAGTGTTCCGTACAAATTTGTAGGTATTGATGACGCACTATTAGGAACGTACTTTAAATATAGACTTTATTTCATTACAAATATAAAGTTTCAGATTTTTCCCTGTACTTGTAGTAAAAAACGATATTAGTTCCTAAATTGTATAGTTTTAGGTCAACGAAATTTAATAATATATTTTGATTCCCTTGAGAGTGTCGAAACATACGTTATTTGCGGCATAAACGGCCGTATCTTTTTTTTATGTTAACGTAGAAGTTTGACCTTTTCAACTAGATACCTGTTTGCGTTCACGAGATAAAGGTTCTTGACAGACAGACAACAAAGTGATCCTATAAGGGTTCCGTTGTTTAGGGTCCGTAGTAAACAAGGAACCCTTATAGTTTCGCCATGTCCGTCCGTCCGTCCCCCGCTTTTCTCAGTAATCGTTAGTACTAGAAAGCTGTATTTTGGCAGGAGTATACATATCAATGACGCCGACAAAACAGTAGAATAAAAACATAAAAAAAATTTTTTAGGGTGTATAAGGTGAATTTAAAAGGAAAACTATCACAGCTAAGTAGACATTACCGTAAAGTGAAAAAATATGTATACAACACAACACCTCAAAAACGTACATCATCAGTACTAAGATCAGTAAAAACCCTTCTACGGGTCCGTAATTCCGCATATGACCGGTGACGTGATGGACGGGAAACTACGGAACCCTACACTGTGCATGGCCCGACACGCACTTGGCCGGTTTTTCTTTTTAGGTACGGAACCCAAAAAACGATTGGAATCTTCGCGAGATAACTCTTAAGTAGGTTAACACTAAACCTACTCAAAAAACAGTCGCAAAAGTGATTTCTATATGATCCTACCTACCTAATATTTTTTATCTCATCTAGGTGTCGTTGCCTTCCACGTCACTTGTTTTTGTTTTAGAATTGATTTATAACTTACCTTATAACTTGTACCCTTGCCAATACTGCCTAATACAGTAAATTCTTTTAAAATGTCCCTTAGAAAATATATAATAGCTAAACAAAAATGTACTACTTGAATAGGCAACCTTGCAAACACGCACACACACACTTACACACACGCACGCACGCACGCACGCACGCAACACACACACGTACGCACGCACGCACGCACGCACGCACGCACGCACGCACACACACACATACTCGATGTATATTAATTATGGACATACTTACTCTTTATTTGAAATACCTATTCTGATTGCTGTTGTATAGAGGTGTCTGATCTTTTGTTTCCATATTGTAATATTTCAGTGCCATTTAATCCATCCAATGGCTTCACTGAAAATCAGCGTCACGGAGCGTGTCATGTGACTCGTTTTGTGACACCAAGCTGAGTGAAGACCCTTTGGCGCAATTATGTTTAAATATATTCAGTTTCGTTTGTAAGGACGTGATTTGCGCTAATAAACCATTTTCTTTCTTTCTTTTCGTTCTTTAATACGAGTAACTGTCTGTCCTCACAGGCTACCTAAACGCCCTACTATATTAATTTCCTAGGGCGGCTATATTTCGTCAAATTCAGTGATAATCATATGTGTAATCGCGGCTATGTAATCGCCGCTAGTGCGGAGTGCGGGGTATAAATACGCGCGATGCGCCGTGAATCAG
The DNA here is from genome assembly GCA_963556455.1 of Epiblema foenella. Lineage (NCBI taxonomy): Eukaryota > Metazoa > Arthropoda > Insecta > Lepidoptera > Tortricidae > Epiblema > Epiblema foenella. Next base: position 25,006,301 of record OY747096.1, on the reverse strand, counting down.
TGCGCGCAAATAGATGCGCGTACGCATTGCCGTCACGCGCCATTTTTAGTGCGCCAGTATAAATAAATAAATAAAGCGCACGAACAGACCAAACTAGGAATCAAATCAATAGACCGGTAGTTATTTCTAAAAATCGCTCTCCTTTTCGATGTCAACGGAATTTTGCGAACCATTTTGGCAACACGACTTTTTCGAAGTAAAAAAGCCTACTGTATCCGATTCCGAATGATGCCTAGACGAATTTTAGGTTCTTTGCTCAAAATTCAAGATGGCGGAATTCAACTAAAAAAATCGTAAATAGGCATAACTCGATCTGGTTGAGTGCACTATCCTGGAATGGGTTTCGGGGGTCGCTAAACTTAATTTTGATAACCCCACTTGATTAGATTCGAGTTATAACATAGTTTTTAAGTTTGGGCTCTATTTTACCCACCATCTTGTTTGCATCCACTTCCGGTACCTGAAACGACTTCTGGTTACCAAAATTGAGTTCAGCGACCTCCAAAACCCTTTTTCACACCTGCTATTCAGAAAGGAGTTATTGTTGCCTTCGAATGACGGATCAAAGTTGTACTTTTCTTCCCTCATTTGAGGGCAACAATGACTCTTTTCTGAATAGCAGGTGTGAAAAGCAGTATGTGACATTGTAGTAAAATCATTTGTAAGATATTTCATGTTTTTAGCAGCGGGCCTCATAGACGGTGTGAAAAGCAGTATGTGTCACACGGTAGCAAAATTATTTCCGTCTTGGGCGTAAACACTTGAATCCCTCGCTACGCTCAAGATTCTACAATAGAATCCCTCGCTACGCTCAGGATTCTATTGTAGAATCTTTCGCTTCACTCAGAATTCAATATACCGCCCTCGCCGTACATATATCATTTTGCTCCCTTGAGACACAATCTACTATTTCAGGTCACCCCACTCGACCAGATTCGAGTTATATATAATACAGTTTTTTTTTGTTTAGGCCCGATTTTGTACACCGTCTTGTTTGCATCCACTTAAGGTATACGGCCTGACTCCTGGTTATTAAAATGGAGTTCAGCAACACCCAAAGCCCATACAAGGACCAGGAAACCTCACATGACCAGATTCGAGTTACAATATGGATCTTTTTAGGTTTTTTCGCCACTTTGGCCACCCTCTTGAATTTTGAGCAAAGGAGCCAGAATTCGGCTTGGCAACATTCAGAATCCGATTCAGCAGGTTTTTTGCTTCGGAAAAGTCATGTTGCCAAAATAGCTCAAAAATGCGATTCAACTTGAAAATTTCAACTTGAAATAATGTCATGTAACTACCAGACTACAATGCTTTTTGTCATGTCGGAATCTGTTATTTTGACAAGAAACTAATTCTCATGCCATTTTAAAATGTGTATGAAGAAAATATCAAAGCTTTTATTAACTTTTGTTACTTACCTAATTTATGTTGACTAAGTCACTTCACCATATTATAATAAATATAAGATTGTATGTTTAAAGTGTCTTTTTAAAAGTTAATATATATATTTTTAATACCTAAGAAAGAGAATCCCACCAATAACATTTTCATGCAAAATGTTGCCAAGACGAGACCATGCTCGCACTGTCAAAAAGTTATCAGATCTTATTATGCAGAGCCAAGCTTCTAACTCTACACGGCCTGCGCTTCGCTCGGCTCGTCTTAGCGGTCGCATACAGTCGTAGGTCACAGCACCCCAATATGCCAGTAGTTATCTCGTCCATCGTAGGCAACATCGTAAACGAAACCATCATAGGCCATTCTTTTGAAATCCAGGTCCTACTGTCATCTGCTCCAGACGCTCAAGTCTCATAGAAACTTACCTGTAAGAAACTGCTAAGTATCAGATATTGTTAAGCGCCTTCTTCGTGTCTTGTAAGATAATGATTTCAGATGACAGGGCCGTGATTCCGGTTGGCTGACCGATTACTTTGAATCACTTTTTAGAAAGTTTTTTTATGAAAAGAGTAATAAATATCCTTATGACATTGATGGGTTTGACAAAGTTTTGAATGGGCCTAATGGTTGACTGTTGGAGAATGCCATATGACATAAAGTTCGCCATTTGTACATATTTCTTGAATTGTTCACTAAAGTTTAAATAATAAACGGGAAATCTGCTTTTACTTTACGTGGTAGGTTATTTACAAGTAAATACTAGAACGAACCATTCGCGTTTTACGATTTAATACTACCGCAAGTAGTTAGTAGCGTTCATTTTTTTATGAGCTAGGATTTTTTAAACAACCTGTTAGTACTTTTATCTCACGAGCGCGGGTGAGCCATGGTTGTGTGTTGAGCTAAGTATACATGCACTTTGTCTATGTGTGCGTCAGCGTAGGAGCTTTGAGTTCAAGTTGTCTATGTGTTCGTTTGTGTCACAACTATAACTATGGCTAACCCGTGCTCGTAACATAAAAGTAATATACCTAGATATATATAACTATAGCTAAAATGAATTCATTTACCAATAAAAACACAGCAAACAAGGTTGGCCTGCGCTAACGCCATCTGCATATACAGGTAGGAACCATTACGACAAAGACGTCAATGCACATCTCGTGTTAATACCCTACTTCCCTGCCAGTTCCTTTTACTAAAAGATGCTAGATGGCGTTTAACATAAAATATTACGTTAATCAAATGGATATGGTAATTGAGATTATTAATAATAATAATAACCATGTTTACTGGAATGGCCGAAGTCCATTCAATATGTTAAAACATTAACATATTGGGTTAATTAAAAAGAGTTTCGTCAAAATAATATCCGGTGTACAAACTACTTAGATAGGGTCGGTAGGTGGGTTTACGGCCTGTTAATTTGATGCGCCAGTTTGCGGCCACTTGGATGAATTGATGATATTTTCTTGCTTTTTTAATATATTCCCATTCAGTAGCTACTAATTAAAACGCATACGAATCACTATGTCTTTAGGACATGTATAAATGTAAATATCTTAAATTGAAAAAACTTCGTTCTTCTGAAGGCCGCAAACTGACGCATGCCGCGTAACTGGCCTAGCGACCCTACCTCACCTAAGTATTACTGACTTAAGTTCATTCGTTGTTCCACAAACTACCATAAAAATTGGTGCTTCTTTTATTTGCATACATTGCCGCTATCACATTATTTAGGTACCTACATATCAAACTAATTAAAGAAAATACTTACCTACAGCAAGGGTTGATGTTAGATTTAGCGTAAACGGTACTAAAGCGGAGTTGTTCCCACGAGGATCTCATATAGTTACTCTTTAAGTAGGATGTACCTAGTACATAACATGGTGATGTTGCAGTATAGGTATGTAATTTTCACAGGGAAGTCAAAATAGTTCTTTGGAAGTCAAAAATAGTTCGAGATTAAGCCCATGTACCAAAAAATTATATATGGATTCTCGTTCACAATGTGTGAACAAGAAAAAAAATGTTAGCAAGAAAAATAAACCGGTCAAGTGCGTGTCAGACCGCGCACAATGAAGAGTTCCGTCCGTATCAAGGTACTAATACTAGTCCATAGAAACCACTATCCTATAATGTGAATTTAAAAAATCGTATCTGCATTTTTCTTTGAAAGTATTTAATGTATGTTTTTTCACGGCACCTACTTCCTTTCGTTGAGGCATGGTAATTTTGCCACGTTTTTCGTTCGTTTCGTTAAAGTTGGGGGACACACACAATTATTGTGTCTTTTGGAGCAGTTAACTGCTCCACGCGATGACTTACGTAAAAAAATATACTTACTTTCAATTACATGACATGGACGTATGGGATGTCCCCAAATTTTTTTTTGCTATTTGACCACATAACTTTGTCAGATGGCAATCGCTTCCGTTAAAACTTAGTACCTAAGCCAAATCTTTGAATTTAGGTGCCTTCATGGTGCAATTATACTGGGATAACGCTAGGAGGATGATCATGACTACTTAAGTACAGGATTATGTAATACACCTTATAGTTTTCGAATAAAATGTCTGTGACATACGGATAGACTGGCATGTCAGGTTTCCGTGGCTAAGGAACCATATTGCATTTTCAATTTACGTATTCATATATTTGTTACTATTTTGTCGGCGTGACTGATTTGTATAGGTACTCAATCATACACTCCAATATCAAATTAGCTAGCTAGTTACTAAAAGTAAGGGTGAAAACTGTACGAAAGGGTAATTGAACTGTCCAATGAAGTGAACTAGTACTTCATAGTACTTCATATTAGAAAATACAGAAATAAAGGATGAGGTATACCCATATCAGATGATTTAGTTGCAAAGGAGATAAGTTATGCACATTGCTTCTTTATCATTAAAATTATAGGTACTGGCTGATAGAATTCTTAAGGTTGCAATGTGCATAATATTTTTTGCGACTAAATGATCTGGTATGGATACCCATATAGGTCCTCATCCTTTATTTCTATATTTTCTAGTATGAAGTACTAACTGGATTATTTTGAAAAAAAATATATATGGTATACCTTTATTTATGCAATTACCTAATGAAGAACTGTTGGTGTCGCTCTTCTAGAAAGCAAGAAAAAAATGTCTGAAGTTTTATTTCCTACATTTATGCAAAATTTCTTTTGGCAGTCTTTAATATTATTTTAGGAATACGAGAGTCATTATATGTTTATTACTGTTCCAAAAATTCCCGTGAATAGCATTAGCCTATGAGGCAAAATCTGGTTATTTTTGGAAATTTTCAAAAAATCATATTTCCGATAATATCAAAGATAGGAAGCTGAAACTTACAGAAAACAATATGTGTCATGAGAGCTCTTATTGAAAAAAATACAGAAACCATTTCGTGAAAGGGCCGATTTTATATGAAAACACGGCTACGCTCTTTTACTTTAACAAAAATATATGTATGTACCTATATGTTTAGTAGAAAGCATCTTTTAAGACTACAATTAACATTTTTTTACACTATAATTAAAATAGGTATATTTAAAACCATTCAAATTATTTTATTATTAGGTAGACCAGTTTTTTAGTTAACTTAAGTTTAGGTGGCTATAAACTATTAATAACGGACTTTAAAAAGGAATTTGATTTATTTGATCTATAACCTACATTTTTATTTGTCCACCTTATTGAAGGCGACTGAATTATTATTTCCAATTTATTTTTGGTATGATTGGTTACAAGTGGTCTAGACTAGTCCTAGCCCGGGTCAATCAATAGCTCCCGTATCCCACGCATGCGCGCTGCCCACGGGACCCAAACCAGGAGAGACCCAGGCACAACACTGCCAATATACATCTGACTTAGACCAAAATACCTTAGTGATCTCAACAAAATGAGCCCCGACCCTGAAACTGAAGGTATGTAGTAAATTTTTATTACATTTGTGACGTATTCAGTTTGATAACAGTTAGTATTTACGGTGACAAAGTTATTTGCGTTAGTGGCGAAATGCGGAACTAATGTTGTTCGATACAAAATTGTGTGGGTTGTGTTGAAGTGGCGCTTCGATCGGGTTTATAGATAATTTGTAGTTCTGCAAAATGTTTACAGGTTATGTAAAAAGTTGGGTTATTATAAGCTGCATTTGTGACCAGATATGTCATCAAACATTTTTTGGCATTAAATTCAATTAAAATTTCCTAATAAGGCAAAAAATATACAATACAAACATACCTTTCAAATCGATTGTGGCACTGTAGGTACTGTAGAGGTACGGGTTGAGAGGCATTTAGGAGGAGATCTTAGCTGAAAAAAAATACTATAAGCACATATGAATCTATTATATTTCCCACAAAGACTGAAATACAATTACAATTATATCGTAAATAATTTACAGCACATGTGACTCCGAGGGAGCCGTGAAATAAAAGCCCTGGAAAACCACTTGTTTATTCCAGAAGATTGCCATTTTGACAGGCATCCTTGAACATGTTTGAAAATATATGATTTGTATACGGTATGATTCTGGACATACTCGGCCAGCCTCATACCGTAATAACCTCTATAGTACTTACAGTAGGTGCCTACTCGTAGGTAATTCAATAACCTGAAAATCCGGGTCAATTATCAATCTCTTTTCTGTTTCAGCGTCCGAAGACATGCTAGAATCAATAGACGAATTGAAAGAACGTCTTTCTTCCATGAAACGGCTGATGGAGGAACGCAAGGCAGCCGGCACGGGCACCAAGGACCTGTTTCAAGGTCATGCAGCCAGCCTCCAGGGCACGAACATGATCGACGGGAACTTCCTCAGCTTCGTGTTCGGAGGCTCTCTAGTCGTCATCCTCAGCGTATCTGTGTACGCGTTCTACAACTTGTATCATGCTGTTCTGAAGAAATTCCCATCTACACATACAGAGTTGTAAAATAGACTGTGTGGCAAATTCGTAAAGGTGGTTTTTGAATGGCGCGTGGACGGTATTCTAGTGTAAGGTTTTCTTGAATAAATCTTTTTTTTAATTTTTGCGTTATTTATTTCACGTGCCAACACTCGAGGAACTTAATGTCACGTTTGGGTAAATCGATAAATTTCAAGCAAAACACTGCTTTTTAGGGTTCCGTACCAAAACGGTAAAAAGGAACCCTTATGGTTTCACTTTGTCTGTCTCTCTGTCACATCGCTAAACATCTCAAGAACTACTTATGCTATCGATTTGAAATTTGGAACAGTTAAGTATAAAGAAGGGTATGCACAGAACATGTTTAAAAAAAATTGATGTGAAAAATGACAGATAAGATGCAAAATTTGAAATTCTAGTGAATATATCAAGTGGGGTGTTATATGAACGCGCTGGAGTTGCACATTGTGAAATAACTTTTTATTTTATTTTACGTTGAGTCATTTTCGATGTATGTGGGAAAATGTAAAAAAATACCGTCCTCCCCCCCTTATCTCCGAAGTTTACCAAGGAAAAAATATGAAATTATTTATTCAATAATTTTTCATTGATATCAATGTAAATTTTACAGGAAAAAGATAATTATAGTTCTATCTACTTTTTAGGGTTCCGTAGTAAACAAGGAACCCTTATAGTTTCGCCATGTCCATCAGTCCGTCCCCCGCTTTTCTCAGTAACCGTTAGTACTAGAAAGCTGTAATTTGGCATGAGTATACATATCAATGACGCTGATAAAACGGTAGAATAAAATCATATTTTTTTTTTAGGGTAGTTCCCCCCCTACATGTAAAGTGGTGGTGCAATTTTTTTTTCTTCCAAACTCCATCGTATGATATTAATCTTTGAAGTGATAATTTTTGCTACGGTCAAGTGTCCCCTCCCCCTGCCAGCTAAACGGTGGCTACTAGGTATGTGAAAAAAATCATGGTAGTAGTATATACGATAAATTTAAAAGGAAAACTATCACAGCTAAGTAGACATTACCGTATAGGGCAAAAATATGAATACAACACAACATCTCAAAAAAGTACATCATCAGTACCAAGATCAGTAAATGATATGATTTATTTAATACTCGTATTACAAGTAACACTGATTACAGTTCATATTATTTCCTAACATGGTCAGAACAGCGTTTCATTGAGAATTACTACTTCGTTTTTGCTTCTATAGTTTTCGAACTATACACAAACTACTTACTTAAATAAAACGTAGGAAAGTCAGAAAAAGATTGCAGGGAAATGGAACGAAGTTTGTATACTGCCTAGGAAAAGGTTGTTTGTGTAATAGTAGATTGTATGACAAGGGTCTAAAATGAGCCATATTACCACGAGATAGTTATTTTCCCGAACAAAGTGAGGGAAAATAGTTCGAGGGGTAATATGGCTTTTAGACCAGAGTTATACAATCTACTTTTCACTTCGATTGCTAGAAAATAAATAAACAAAGGTTAGCCATCCAAAATTAACAATTAATTCCACGGCGAACTTGTATGTAATTTGGCAGCATGTTTTTTTTTCTAAACTGCTTTCATGGTTTGACACACAAAATAGACACCGCGGTTCGCGCGCAACATTCTCGCGCAAAAAAGCTAACTCACCTTCCATTGAGCGCTTCAAAGCGTTGCTCGAACGAACTAATCACTTTTTTAATTATTGTGAAGTAGGGACTACTACAAACTTAATCTTTAGACTATTTAGAGAAATGAATTCTGTTTTCTGATTGGTCGATTTTAGTAAAGCTGTATTCTGGTTTGTTAATACCCAATACCAAATATTTTTTAAAGAGTTAAATTAGTGTTTTGTGATTGGTGGATTTAATAGGTGAAGCATTATGATTGGTCTAAATGAATGAATGAATGTTTTATAAATCATAAACATGTATTCATATTTTCCCTAGAGGTTAAATGTATTACTTTAGCCCCGCTTGACAAGTCTAATATGACACACTTTTCGAACATGAGAAGTGAAAAGAATATAAAATCTGTTATTATAAATAATTAAAATGAACGCTATCTAAAATTCACTGATAAATATTTAAACATCGCAGTTTAAGATTCTTAGGTGCGCATTCGTACAATATACACTCACGAGCAAAAATAACGGGTACACTTAGTATTGAACAGAAAGTGTACCCGTTATTTTTTGCTCGTGAGTATAATTAGGCGGGTCACCCATTTGTTGCCAACCTTTCCGTAGCACTATCCCAATATATATATTTTTAAATATTATTAGTCGAAAAAACGCTCATTTTATATAATTCATGAATCATATAACAACGCTTATTATATTTACATATGATATAATTATCATTATATGTAATGATCATTTAATGTAATAACATATTAACCTCGTGAGGCCCCGTGTCATATAGGTACTACATAAAATACAATTGATTTTGAACTATACCTAAATTAATTAAGGTCGAGATTATTTTGTTAATTTTTGAAGGTCAGGCCTCAGGAGGTTAATCCCCATTTGCGTGGTACGGACATGTCATGAGGAGGGTTGAAAGCCATGTAACAAGAAGAGTATTAGATATGAAGGTGGATGGATGCAAGAAACGAGGTAGGCCAAAAAAAAGGTGGATGGATTGTGTGAGGGATGATATGAATAAGAAGGATGTGAATGAAGAGATGACGAGTGACAGAGATGTATGGAAGAAAAAGACATGCTGCGCCGACCCCAAATAAATGGGAAAAGGGCAAGCGAATGATGAATGCACATACTATATAATGTTAATTTCCTCTAATGTACAGTTAGCATAATATTTGTTGGTATTTTAATTGCCTTAAAGAAATTGTTCTATAGGGTTACTCTAAGGCAGGTCGATGTAGATAGGACTATCAAAGAAGTGAGGAGGAGTGTTAAGAGAATTGCGACCCTACAGCGCGCGAGCCGAGCGAGCGGAGCAAGCGTGCTGCGGTAGTGGCCGACAAAGTGCCAGAACCGAACTTTGTTATGTGATTGAACTTAACTTTGTTACTACTGATGTTGTTGTTGTTACTGATTTGAATTCAATTATACGCATTATTTCTTTCTTACTTTGGTGGTAACGTCACACAATGATTTCGGAATAGGTACGACAATAATCGTATGTTCATTTCCGTCTGGCACGTAGTAGACCCAAACAAAACGATTACACAGGACCATCTCAAGTTAGTGTCGAAGTCTGAAACATCACTTAAAATCTCGCTTTGTATTATTTGCTGCACGTCTCATCATAACCTAAGAACCATGAATAAGTTAACTAACACATTTAGCAAAACGAGTTGTCAGATCCGGTCCTCACCATATGTCAGTGAAAATGTATAATGCAGTGCCTCTTAGTATTAGGAAAACAGGAAAATATACGACATTTTGTAATAAATTAAATTAGTAAAGATTTTTTTTGTTTTGAATAAAATTGTAACTGAATGAATTAATGTATAACTATGTATTTCATTTCACTCAAATATTACTAAGAATATTTGTTAAGATTTGTAAATGAAATTAAGTTGTTATTCAAGTTTAGGTTTAAGTAATATTCATCATCATCATCGTCAGCCTGTGTCAGTCCGCTGCTGGATATCGGCCTCTCCAATGGCACGCCACTCAGCTCGGTCTTCAGCGCTTAAGTAATATTGTGGTGCCCTATCAGGGTTTCTATTGGGACGTTTGTATACTTTTAAGACCTTTTGTAGTATATATATAATGCAATAAATAATTATTACAATTATTATACGTACATGCAAAAACACGGGCCTGTATTACTATGTATGGGCCTGTATATTATGTAAGCTGAGTACATGAAATTTATTTTCAGTGCCACATCTAGCAATAGTAAATTTCTTATACATAGTTACTTCGTTTCTCCTTTTACATATACGTTATCGTTAAGAAGGCAATGAAGGTATCAAAAGTATGAAGTCGAGAACTTCCAATGTAGCACCATTTGCTTCCAGGAAGGTAGCACGTGCTATGGATAAAATATTATCTTCAGCAGAAGCTTAAAGTTAGCTTATTTTATACCCACTGTAATAACAGCTCTCTATAATTTCAAATTCAGGAGCTGAATGCTCTGTCATAACCAATCTCGGAACATGACAAATTGAACTTAAAATTCAAATGTTTAAAGTGCAATTCAGTGTAACTACTGTTGAAAATAACTGTTTCGTCGCGCGTTGCAATCAGGACCGTATAGGGTTGGGTCAGGATTGAATGTAGTTTTGCGATATAAAAGCAAAATAGAGGTCACCAGTTGCATAATGCAGTTTGCAAATTGCTCTAAACGCGGGTTGAGTTATTAGCGTTTTGTCCGCAAATACGTGCTCCTTAGATGGATTGAAATGTGTGGTTAGCCTACTCGGAAATCTTTTTGTTTTGATTTTTAATTTGATCTTTGATCTATCTAAAATAGACTGTAAATCAAAAAGTACCTATTCGGAGTTAATATTAAAACATAAGTACTCAGTTCCTAATACTAGGAACAAATAACATCCAGTACACACTCAATAAAGTATCTGTACCTAAATCAGTATTTGAATTTATTGGTACCTACTCGTCCCTATAGGAAACTAGTGGGTAATATAGCGCTCAGAACATTGAAAGGACTTTTGTTCTGGAGGTATTGCTTATTTGTTAGTGACAGATACAGACCACCTAGACCTGATTCTGTAATAAATGTTTTTAATAGAGTTGCTTAAAAGGTGGTACTTTATGAGCTGTATATCGTGCACAAAGTTGGATTTCTCGCACTAGGGATTTTTATTTTTCCATTTTGTTTAAATTTTCTGTTGGTCCAAGCCGAACATCCAACCGAAGAGTTTTAGGTTCAATCAGTTTACTTATTTATTTAATAAAGCATTTATATAGTTTTTGATTTGGCTGAATGCCAACAACCATGGATTGTTGAAAAAAGGCTATCAATAAAAAGTTAACCCAATTTTTAATTCCCGCCTCTTTCATTCATAATTTGACCAATTAATTTTGTAGTGACGTATTGTAGTAATAATATTTTTTCACTTCTCATGCTCGAAAAGTGTGTCATATTAGACTTGTCAAGCGGGGCTAAAGTAGTACATTTAACCCCTAGGGAAAATATGAATACATATTTATGATTTACAAACATTTGAATTTGACCAATCAAAATACTTCACCTATTAAATCCACCAATCACAGAACACTAATTTAACTCTTCAAAAATATTTGGTATTGGGTATTAACAAACCAGAATACAGCTTTACTAAAATCGACCAATCAGAAAACAGTATTTATTTCTCTAAAGAGTCTAAAGATTAAGTTTGTAGTAGTCCCTATTTCACAATAATTAAAAAAGTGATTAGTTCGTTCGAGCAACGCTTTGAAGCGCTCAATTGAAGGTGAGTTAGCTTTTTTGGGTGTGAATGTTGCGCGCGAACCGCGGTGTCTATTTTGTGTGTGTCAAAGCATGAAAGCAGTTTAGAAAAAAAAACATGCTGCCAAATTACATATAAGTTCGCCGTGGAATTAATTGTTAATTTTGGATGGCTAACCTTTGTTTATTTATTTTCTCGCAATCGAAGTGAAAAGTAGAGTGTATAACTCTGGTCTAAAAGCCATATTACCCCTCGAACTATTTTCCCTCACTTTGTTCGGGAAAATAACTATCTCGTGGTAATATGGCTCATTTTAGACCCTTGTCATACAATCTACTATTGTGATAAGTGCGACTTATACGATTGTTAAATAAAATGTATGTAAACTACGCCAGATGTAGACCAGATACGTGCAAAGCCTACAATGGCAAGTAAACACACTTTGTTTTGGTCTCTTTTAATTACTGTTTTATTTAGTTTTATTTTTTGTAATTTTTTCGCTACTGTATTAAAAAACGTCGTTTGATATACGTGCGGGAGTGTCAATAAAATGTACTATTTCATTTATTGAGTATTGCGTTATTCGCTCTTGCTTGACCGAAATATATTGCCGTGGAACACTTTTATACAAAAAAACCATTAGGATCTAGTTCACGCAACGCGCTCTGGAGTGCGTTATACGATTTTTTTACCGAATTCAAAAATGTACAGTCAAATTGAGAACCACCTCCATTTTAGAAATCGGTAAAAAAATCGTATAACGCACTCCATAAGAACAGATTTGGAAAATGATTTCTTTGTTTGAAATTATATGCTTCCAGCTTGGTCTCGCTGTTATCAAAGTCACTCTGATAATTTTGCATTCAGAAAGTATAGCATTTGGTGAAAGGGAACTGTTCAAGAAGACCACGGATGATAATTCAAACATAGTGTTTCATGGTTAGCGCTAAGATATTTCTATCAAGATACTGGAGCGATTATGACAAAACCAATTTAAATGGTCGTGATGTAATGTTACTATCAATCTGATCTGGGAATCGAAGCCCGAAGATAGGCAACGGAACTCCATAATAAAACAGTGTAGCTGATTGGAATTATTATGAGATGCACTTTGGTAACGATAGTTCACTAAAAATTGTGATATAAAAATTAAGAAAATTAAAAATCCATCCAAAAAAATACGAAAAGTAAAAATAATGAGAATAAGGTATTTTAATTTTTGTAGTCCGTGCCATTTCATCAACTTTAAGCAATTTCCTTGGATGTTTTCTTTTTGATGTCGGTTTCTATTTTTTATTATTTTTTTATAGCAACATATTACAATACAATACAATACAAATACTCTTTATTGCACACCTCAATCAAAGGATACAGTACAGTACAAAAACACAATGAGAAGAGGCAAACAACAGGCGGTCTTATCGCTAAAGAGCGATTTCTTCCAGACAACCTTAGGGTAGCGGAAACCTAAACAGAACGATTCATAGCAGGTGGTGCAGAGTTAATACATATGAAGCCTACTAATAATTACAACAATAACATTTAATTAAGGATAAATAAACATACATAAATATAGTATAAAAATATACGTACATAAACATATACAAATATATAGTCAGCCACATAGTCTAAAGGAGTTAAGTCCTTAAGTGTGTCATGAGAGAGACAAATAGTGATCTTTAAGCTGTTTTTCATATTATGTGGGTCGTAAGAAAAGTCTGACACAACCTATACCTACCTAACCTCTGTCATTTCTTGCCCAATTCAAAGTCGACGATTTGTAATAAGGCTGCGAACCCACGCATTATTTGTTCGATCAGGAGCACCAGTAGCCCAGCGGCGCCCACGTACCGCGTGCGGTATGCGAGGTTATGTAACGTTGGCCCAGGTCAGTTCTTGGATGGGTGACCGCTTTGAGCGGTTATTAACTGAGCGCTCCCGTGCTTTGGAAGGCACGTTAAGCCATTAAGTAAATAAATTAGTTTGCTTCTAAAGTTTCTTAAAAATTTTGATTGACCAGGCATGGCGTAAAATGAATAAAAGTACCTTCTAAAAAACGAGTATCTTTTTAAGGAAAATTATTGTAATTTGTCACGGTCGATAACGAACACAATATAGTAAGGTAACGAATACATATAAAATTTCGAAGGCGACAGGAAAAATGTGTACTCGACAATACATCAATATTAATTTGAAGAAATTCATAGCTATACAGGAAACATTGGAATGATATACAGGTCAATTTCTCATACTCTGAAAGTATAGGTCATTTTAGTTAAATGGCGTGCTGAAAGTGGTACATTTCTCCTTCAGAGCATAAGAGTACCTAATTACAAAAAAATGATGAATCGTAGTTAGGTAGAATGCGTAGTTAGGTATTTTGGTAGTAAGGTATTTTGGTATATCATTGTGATTTTTTAATGTAATTGAGGCGTGCAATAAAGAGTATTTGTAGTGCATTGTATTGTATATTGAGCAACGGCAGTAATGTATACAGACAAGGTACTCATGATGAATTCTTCATATTTTTTCTAAATAAAATGTTCTGTTCCATATTATATATTTTATTGATAGCAGACTTATTATAGAGTTCAAACTTTTGCTGGTTTTTAGGGTTCCGTACCTCAAAAGGAAAAAAACGTAACCCTTATAGAATCACTTCGTTGTCCGTATGTCTGTCTGTCTGTCACGACCCTTTATCTCGGGAACACGTGGAGGTATCGAGTTGAAATTAAAACCTTTTACTAAGATCTACAGTCCCTTGAAGCTGTGAAACAATCATACTTCTAAGTTAACGTAAAAGACAGATACGGGCGTTTATGTCGCAAAAAAACGTATATTTTGACACTGTCAAGGGAATCAAAATTTATAGGGTACTTCCCGTTGACCTACAACTATGAAATTTGGAAAGTAATATCGTTATATACTACAAGTACAGGGAAAAATCTAAAAACTATATAATATTTGTAATGAAATCATATAAAATATTCTACTTAATATTATACATACGAAAGTTAGGATGTATGAATATTTGGATGTTTGTTACTCAATCACGCAAAAACGGCTGACCGGATTATAATGAAACTTTACATATAGACCTTTTAGCCTGAATTAACACGGGTGATACTTTTTGTCCCATCCCTCAAATTGATGAATTTGGGGGTGGGAGTTAAACTTATGAATCTGGCCAGAGTCAATTAGATATTTACAATGCCTGCTGACGCATGGAAAATTCGATTCAGAAGAACCAGTATAAGGCTGACCTCCGAATATGCACATATTTGTCACGAATCTTAGGACCAAGATATAATAAGGACGTATGGTGAGGCGACTCTAAAGACAGTTGTCAATATCACGACATTTGACAACGTCATTGGCATAGACGTGTCATTTTATACCGATGACATTAGATGAAGTTGAAGCTAATATTAATGGACATATTTTACACAATTAAATTGAACATAATTTTACACTTTGATTCTTATCGTGGCTAAGATAAAGCAGGTTTTCTCATTATTTAGTTTTTATTTTTACAATCATAGTTACAAATAGAGTATTACGCTTCTACTTGGTTATGATGAGCTATTATTTTGACAGATTTAGTTCGTATACAAACTTAAGTTTATCGTCTGTAAACATTCGTAAATTAACTATAGGCGCTGTAAACGCAGTGTAAACGTCGTAGTGCTCGAAACTGACCCAATAATTGACATTTCAATTTTAAGAGTTGCGTCTCAATAATAGAGGTGAACAATAGGTGTCAACTTTTCGGTATTAAGATGTTAAACATTGAAATGTTTACTTTAACTATGAGTAGGCAGATAAACTTATGCGTATCAGTTTGTTTATCTGGGGCCAAATTTAGGTCAATTCCAGTTTTATAAAGATCTGTTTGTTATATCCTTAAATAGGGCTTCATTACGGCGGAAATCTAGTTTCCTCTTAGTCCTATTTCGTTTATTTAGTGCCGTGGCGTGACTTAACTAAATGATGCATCATATAGCAACAAAAATAACCAAATAATTATATCCCAACTGTAGAAATAAGGATGTGTTATAATATATTTGGCTACTTTGGTCGCTACTAACTATATGATGCTGACTGTACCTAATTAACGAGCTTCTGTCTGAATTTAACAAAAGAATACTCCTTAACTTTTATTTGAAAAGATAGCCTCCGTCTCAGCATGGTATTTCTTCTTACAAAAGCATAGTTAATTATTAGTTATTACAAAAAGACACGTTATGTTATTTAAAGCTGTCCTTTAAGTATACGGATTACACGGAAAGGAATGCTACGTATTTACTGTAGAAAAACAGAACCTTTTCAGCAAAATGTGTTAATAAATTTAATTAAACGCAGAACTCTCTAGGGACCAAAAAAATTATATTACATTACTAACATGTCCAATAACAAGCTGTAACTCATTTACGCTGAAACGTATGCCTGTCTCTGTCGCGCGCATTCATGAATTTGAAGTGGGCGGTAAGCGTAAGAGAGACGGGGAACAGGGCGGGAAAGCGTGACGTGTTCGGAATAAAGTATGGCTCGATGGAAGCAGATGGCGTGTCAGAATGAGTGGGAATTGTCGGTACCGCGGTGATTTTGGAATTACTTAGTATTTTACCAAGTATTATAGTAGAGTACTAGGTAAATTAAACATTATAGATAAAAGAGGTATAGAAATATCGTAATTATGTATATCACGCAATGGATACCTTTCGAACTGCAACATATGCCGCCCGTCTAAAGCCGATACGAGTTCATTCACGAACTGGTGTGACTCTTTTAATATACCAGTAAGTAATGAACGGACCCATTTAACAAAATGTTTACTTGTTGGAATAGAAACCAAAAGTTGGACTAGTCAATTATGTTTTTCATAGTAAAACAATCCCCCTAACTATTAAAGTTAAAAGTTACGAATGTTGATAGAATAAATAACGATAATTTAAGGTAGAGTTCTGACCAGTGAGTCCTGGCAACAATTTTACCTAACAAAAAAGCTGTCAGTTATAAGTACTTACCTATCACGTTGATATGTAAGTAGGTAGATTATGCGACTATTAGAAAAAAATCCCTAATACGTAAAATAAGTCCCGATAATTTTTTTTATAACAAATACGACCAGCAGGCGAATCACGTAACTTTATGTACTAACGGTAGATAGATTTTACTGTCAATTTTGAAGTATAAATGTATGAGCTGACAATTAGAATTTGACATTAAAATCTACCTAACGGTAGTACAAAAGTTACGTGATTAGCCCGCAGATTTTAACTTTAGGTGGTGACCTTCTAACGAATGGTACTCTGTAAAACTGAGTAAAAATATATGTACAAAAATACTTGGTGTACCCAAACCTGCGCATCCCTAGGGCAACAAAGTAACAGGTAAAGGTATCGGGGTCTACTGTTGCAGTCGCGCTCCAAAGCTCCAGCGAGTGGACGTGTGAGAGAAAAACAGTTCTTTATGACATAAACTGTGTTTTTTGTCTGGTTACTTTTTCGAGAAAATACAGGTTAGTCCATCTTATTTCACTGTTATTTTAAAACATGTACGCGTATAAATAATTTTAGATTCGTTAAAAATTTAACACGTATATTTCTATGTATAATTAAGAAAGACAATTTTGTGACGCAATATTTATTAACAATAACGCGTACTTCGTACTGATTTAATGATTCGTTTATATAAATATGTTTAAATATGCATTTAAACAAATTGTCGCTATTCAGTAAATACAATTTTCCGTCAAACACTTCACACATGTTTTATACAGAGAATCAAACCCAGTACGTAAAGAAGGGCCAAAAACGTTTTAGGGACGTATAAATACCTTTCAACACTTTTATCAAAGGCGTTCCCCGCGTTTCCCGGTACAAAGAAACTGTTGCTTTACTCAACAAGTAGACTACATACACACGCTTATTCGACGTACAAAGAGATTTCCCATGCCTGGGAAAACGGAAAAATTGATTTTAGAATGGATAACAACTACGCCGGTTTTGTTAAAAGGACCTATTAATATGTTAAAAGAAATTTCAAATTTCTGCCAGATAATTTGTTGCGCTACCTAGCCATTCCCATGTTGGCCTCCCAACAGTATAACTCTATCAAGTTTTTTTTAGTACCTTTAATTCATTCTTAAATATTTTTAAAATATTAGTAAAAGTAACTGTTTTGTATATTGGTAATTGTAATTCCTCTATTTCCATGAATGCCCCAAAAGATAAGAATGTTTTTAAACTGGCTTGTGGGACATTTTCCTCCCGCTGCAAGCGATTCTGTATTCTGTATCGATAGTTGTTGCCAATGCGTAAAAGGGAAGTCTTTTTCCGTACCTGATTACAACAAGGGACTTTTTTTACACGACTGCCCAAAATAAGGAGTAATGTTTTCAAGGATCATGCATGTATATAGGTAGGTGAGTTTCTTTGTTCCCCCAAAACTTCTCAGCGCCTTAATTAACTGATTTAGATGGGTGACGTATGGATGGAATCGTAACGTTGCAATAAAAACAATATGGCGGACTATGTACTCCATTTTGTGTTCTGAAGAAAAAAATTTTTCGTTCTTATCAAGTGGGGTATCAAAATGGAGCATTTGAAAAGAAGATTTCAGAATTATATATAAGATATTTTAAAAATATGAAAATCAACAATTGCGAAATAGAATAATATTTCAAAATCTAATTTATTTACAGTCGGGGGACCTAAATACAATAAAATATTAGGTTTTTATTCAGTGCAGTCGTGTTTTTAATTTTAATTATTATTTTCGGTTACCTCTAAAGAAAGCCCGTCACGAAGCTGATTAAGTATTAATTTTTGGAACCAATTGGAGCCTAATCTTCTTGAGCATTTTATTTAGTGTTGTTTCAGCGTAAAAATAGATTTAGATATAAGAAATCGGTTTATAAATAAAGGGCAGGACTTCTAGAGTTTCCCGACGCGACTTCGACTACCTACGTTAGTGTGAGTTACTAGTGAGCGTCGGACGGACGGTGGCATAGGCTGGTATAAGTTAATTAGGTACTAGCAATACCAGACCAGACTCAACCAATCGGATTTATCTTAGAAGTTGAGGGTAATATCATTATGACCCACTGCATCTGATAGGCATTTTGGTAGAGAGTAGTAGTAGCACGTAAAATCGACGCATTGGGAGATTTCGCGTCGAGTTGCAAAATATATTTATCATCACTTTTATATCTCGGTCATTCAAATTATGAAAAATATTAGCGAGGGAATAGCAGCCTAGCTTGCGTAAATCAATTTAGTCCAGGCTGCACGAAAAAATGCTCAAGGAGGTCTCAGTATTACTAGGTATTGGGATAAGTTCGCCTTTGTACTTTAAATTATATAATTCTAGACGACCTGCACATTCTATCATATATAATGTACATTCAGCTACTGGATTACGGGATTTGAATATATAATAACTGAATTATTTAGGAAGAAAGATAGCTGCCGTCTTGGGACAATTTATCAAACCGGCTTTTTACCTAAGTTTTTACCTACACTGTCTTGAACATTTATGAGCTATGATTAAGAGCTGTCCTGTGGACTTCCAGTGCAATAACACTTCGGTACATTAGGTTCTAGGTACTTTAATCTATCTACATTAGCAAACATAATAGACGAGGTTTTAAGATTCATATAGCAATGTAGCAATTTAGTTGACAATATTGACCCATCCGTCTCATTAATGATAGGAGACTTGTTCTCTGCTGTGGTACGTATATAGGCTGATGATGATGATGATGAGTTGACAATGAAAATAGTTCTTATTTTATTTAAATTTAGGTACCAGTTTACATTAATTATCAACATAACTACATAAAGCATTATTAGGTACTAAAACTGTATTATGCCATCCATTTGATAAGCAATTACGAATAATTTATTGAGACAACCGATAAAAGATCATTTAGTAACCTAGTTTAAATGGAATTCCACGAAGCACTTAATCTTGAATCTATTCATTTGGGAACTGAAGTGGCCATAGATAAAGCAGTTTATGCAATTGTACATACACTGTTTTATATAATTTTAATTAGGCATTAAAACACGAGTGGCGTTTTGCTAAATGGTGGATTGCTAAATTCTTTGTAAAAAAACAAAGTTAGGTTCTCAATTTCCTTTTTTACTATTGCTAATTTCTGATCGCGATTCCTTACTTAGTTTGCATTTATCTCTGTCTAGACGTAGGCCTAAGATGAATAGGTATTTCGCGTTCAGAAATAGGCAGTGTTGTTCGTATTTTTCAAGTTGTCTCAAACTGAATAATGCGTATTGAAATCTGAAAATTGAATTTTGCACATGTGTTGTACGGTATGAATGGTAGGTATGAAGTATATGAAATAACAATTAAAGCAGTCATTATATAGTGAGGGATCTCACAACATCAACGTTTTTATTCGCGTAAAAGTATTTATTCGACGGTAATAACAAAGCATATGTATATTCGAACACAGCCCGTGGGCCGCGACACCGAGCAACGATTTTGCATACAAATTGCTATTGTTACCTCTTAGATTACTTTCCATTTGATGACTTCGGCGTTTGTGTATGTAGGTATGTATGTATGGTAGAATATGCCCACGTTTATGCCAGCTCGACCGCGACATGGTACGGGGTAGGACACAGTTGATAGTGTCCATGGAACGCAATTTGCGCCGTCTTTCTAATTACTTATTACTATTAATAGTTGTTGTTAGAAAATCAATCAAAATAAGGTCTGGTTTGCTTACGAGTCACTAGTAGTTAACTTTTTGTGTTTTATTTTGATATATCGTCCTGTTATTATTAATTAATTCTCAAATTTTCCCTAATTAACAAAGGTACTTTACAATCCTTTTCTGATAAAGTAATAATTTTTCTATTCGACCAAAATTTACCATAACCTCAGTTATTAAATGACAAAGTTTAAATTCAATTCATCTGCATATTACGTTTGTTACGCATCGAATACGCAAGCGTCCGCTACGCTGTGGTACTATGGGGAGATAGCACCGAGGTACGACATCTCTTTGTGATGCAAAAGTAGTGTATCCGTTGTCTTAGCCAACGTACGCATCCCAAACAATTGTAGCCCACATTGTATCAAGTACAGATTCTTAACATTGTCCTGTATTTATATATTACCAGCTGCGATTTTTGTACGTGAAAAACCTCGTTCATTTGAAATAAAACGGGATTAGAAAAAGATTAGAGTACAGTACAGAAATAAATTATTGGTACCTGCCAAAAACTAAGCTGGAAATGTGTAGAAATACATATAGATGTATTTTAATAACCAATAAAATCCCATATTAAATTAAACAGGAACTACAAAATAAACTATTTTAAAAACAAATTAGAAAAATGACAGATGCTATTATTCAGTAAAAGATTTATTAAATGAAGATAGTTTAATTACTTATGTATAGAAAATGTGTATTAGTTTAGTATCTATTTAGTTTTTAAGTTATTGTTGTCAGGCCGTCATGGACTGACTCTAACTGTATAATAACTAACACCCTAATTTAATTAAATGTACATGACTTTACGACGGAATAAATAAATAAATCTCATAAATTTTAATAAACAATTATAATCAGATGTCCATAGGTACAGGACATTCTGCATTACACTTTATTTTACATTCACAACATCCGTTCCTCTTGGGCACTGAACCAACCAACGGGCTGACTCGGAGGCTTATGTCAAGACTGATGGTTGTGTCCCTCTTCAGGGCTCTCAGAACGGTTTCCCATCTAGTTAGGTTTTAATTCGTAACCTACATCTCATTTTAGCTGAGGCCCATCGAGGCTGCTTCTTTGTGAACTGTGCGTCTCCAAGTGGAGCGAAGACGACATGGTTTCGTTACGGAAGCTCACCACGTTAGTTTGCTTGGATAGGTGATTGATTATGTGATCTTCGAAGCTCTAAGTTTTGACGTAGTTGTCTCAGGGTGAATGAAACACGTTATACTTATGTTCAAAATGTATTTATATATAAAAAATCATAAAATTCAATCTTCACGAGGTCCCTTATTGATTCTACGAACAAACCCCTTTACTTCTAAACAAAAGATTAATCTGCTCTTTGAATTCACTCCTTTATGTTGTTCGGGTTTACCCTGGGGCAAGGACGTGTAACTGGGAAATTTCCATTCAAGTTAGTAACTTCTATGTTGTCATTTAGAATTGCTTTTGAAATCGGGAATAATGTACGTTTAAATAGGTAACTACAATCCGGATATTCTCCACCCCAATGGCGTAGATTGGTGTCATTATTTCCTTTGCATTAATAATAAACATTTTCAGCTTTGTTTCGATAGTTACGAGCAAATTATCCTCCAGGTTTTTTAGAACCGAAAAGGTAAAAAAACCAGCGGGGTAATCACGTAACTTTTTTACTACCGCTAGGTAGATTTTAATGTCAAATTTTAATTGTCACCTCATACATTCATACTTCAAAATTGACAGTAAAATCTATCTACCGTTAGTACATAAAGTTACGTGATTCGCCTGCAGGTGTACCTAATCCATTGAGATAAAACATGCATTGTTTAAATTGAAGTATCACTTTTATCAGCGAGGCATTAAAGTAGCAACAGGTCAACCTTTATATATATAACTCTCAGTTTCAGCCTTTTAAAGTTTTCCTAATTAAGGTAACTACAATTAGGTAGGTAACAATACTTAATCACAAGTATAGCACTTTAATAAAATACACGGCGCTTCTAATTGCGTGCTTGTCTCCTGCGTTTATTTTTTTCTGCGTGTCATGATTAAGTTTTAATGGAGTGCTATCACAGGCCACTAACGTCAGAAGGTCGTTTAGAGTAATGATAATTATAACAGGTTGTTGAACCAAATTCATGTGAAAAGTTTTTAATTACAGCATGATGGTTTTAGTTTAGGTATATCACGATGTGTATAAACTTTATGCAAGGAAGTTTTCTATCATTCACAAACATCGTTATAAATACAGTCAAGAACTTAAATTTGGGAACCCGGAAGGTTGACTTGACATTACTGGCGAGTCCTGTCAAACTGTAAGATCTTTTTGAAAAAAAATGTTCAAAACTCCTTGCGCGTACAAAGTTCCAATAGGACCAAACAAGAATGGATTATTCTAGTTTCCATTTTCAGGTAGTCTTTTTCGCGTTTAACTCAAGTTAACTCCTATTAATTAATAAGGTAATATGAATCAAAATAAGAACATAACATTAAATTAAAACTATTTAGATGATAACAAAAATTAAGTATTTTTTTCATGGGTTTGCTTCTATAATTTAATTCCTCAAAAATACTCGCTTGTTAAATCATGCGCACCCAGCTGACCCAAGCTCGTGCTAAATTGTAGCTCGGACTATAAAGGGCGGCTAATTTCTATAACTGCGCTGACGAGGGTCGGCAGGGCCTCGCGCCTCGAAGAATTATTTATCGTCGTGGCTGTTTGTAAAAGCGTAGGCGCTTAGCGAGTCGCGACACGATCGCACTGACATTAAACAACATTTAGTGCGTAAACGAGCGATTGTGTGATAAGTAATATTAGTATTTTACGTGAAATGTCAAAACGATTAGCTACAATAAAATGTTACTGGTCAACATGTAGTATTAATGTACCAAAAGATAATTATAAAGTGTATTTTTGTGGATACATTTCAGGAATTATAATTTTATTCACAGCATCGCATCGGTAATTATGATAAAATATTGGTTTACTAGTAGTTTAAACACAGACTCTCGCAGACGCCAGAAAGAATGACTGGCCATACTACACAAACAGAACAGGCGCTTTTTTCTGTTTCTAATTCAATTGCCACTACACTACAAATATGAACAACTGAATTTTTCTTCTGCCATTCTATTTCTGAAGCAACATGGTTGGTACGGATCGATATCTATTTTGAGTTTCAAAACTAGACTGTCAAGATCTTTATGGGGGTTTAAGGTTTAAGGCATGTTATCAGGTGGTGAGCATTCGTTCTGCATGTTAGTTAGGCGCACTTGGAGAAGATGAGCTCGTATTAACACACACATCGATACAATATTATTATCATATTCGAATCGAATGCTACAATCCAATTCAGGTTGATCTCCTCAACACAGTGAATGCTGAGTTATGTATAGTCAAGTAATTTGATTTCTGGGCCATTTCGTCCGCTAGAGTGGCGTAGATATTAAATTCCTTGACAGTAGGAAGACAAATGCTTTGACGTCCACATTCGTTTGAAAATAAGACGAGTCTTAAATAAATTAAGGTTTCTTGATTGAAGGGCGCAATCAGACCGCCATTGATTGCGTTGTCAACTCGTCGACTTTCATTTGAACACAGACGTAGGTACAATACATTATTATGTGATTAATTGTACCTAATAAACAAGTCAAACAAAAGAAAGTGAAATCGAAGCCTCACACATATTGATATTCCTAAACAGATTTGGTATTTTGGATTTTGAACCAAAAGAACTGATTAAATATATTATTTTTATTCGTCGACTTTTATGTTATAACTAGCTTTTTCCACCGGCTTCGCCCGCGTAGTAAGCGTAATTTTTAACTGTCTACAAAACTGGAGATTCTCAGTTGCACCTATGTATGTACGTACGGATATTATTTTCGTAATCGGCACCCCGAGAAACTACAAAAAACAAAAGTCCACCATCTTGGATTTGAAAATGCGTGTCATTTTCGTAATCGGCGCCTTAAGGAACCTCGAAAACGACACCCATATCGATTTTTAAGAAAAGTAAAGATTTTCTCCCCGCAAAAACTTGGAACCCCCTTTTCACCCCTTTAGGGGAGCAATTTTGAAAAACGCTGAAACATGTTTTGTTGTATTTAATCACAGAGTATATGTACAAAGTTTTAAATCTCTCACTTCAAAAAAGATTTGCTCCCCGTACGAACTTGGAACCCCCTTTTCACGCCTTTAGGGGAGCAATTTCGAAAAAAATTGAAATATGTTTTGTTGTATTCAAACAAAGAGTCTATATACACAGTTTCAAATCTCTCGCTTCATCAAAGACTTTCTCTTTTATAAACTTGGAACCCCCTTTTCACTCCTTCAGGGGAGCAACTTCGAAAAACACTGGAATAAGTTTTGTTTTCTTTAAATAGAGAGTCCATATACGAAGTTTTAAGTCTCTAAATCTAAAACAGAAGTTTCTCCCATACAATCTTTGCACCCCTATTTTACCCTCTTAGGGTTAGAATTTTGCAAAACGCTGAAAACACTTTCTTTGGATTGAAGTTCGTAACCTTTTTACGAATTTTTAAGTCTTCAGCTCAAAAAAACATTTTTCTCCCATACAAACTTTGCACCCCTATTTGATCCCCTTAGGGGTGGAATTTCCAAAAACCCGGCATAAAATTAAGCTCTGGACCGAATTTGAAGTTTCTAGTTCCAGTAGTTTCGGCTGTGCGTTGATGGTAGATCAGGACTTCTTCTTTTATATGACGACCGCTTTAGCCTAGTTGGTAGTGACCCTGCTTTCGAAGCTGAAGGTCCCGGGTTCGAATCCCGGTCAGGGCATGTATTTGTGTGATGAACACTAATATTTGTTCCTGAGTCTTGGATGTTTTCTATGTATTTAAGTATCTATTTATCTATGTAAGTATGTGACACGACTGTTTTTGTATTCTGTCCCATTATTATGTACTTGTCTGTCATGAATAAATGTTTGAATCTGAATCTGAATCTATATCGTCACTTGGTACCCATAGTACAAGCTTTGCTTAGTTTGGGACTAGGTTGATTAGTGTAAGATTGTCCAAAAATATTTATTTATTTATTTTATTATTTATATATTTAGATTACTTATAATCTCATAATTTTCTCTATGGAGCTCCCGACACAACTATTACAACTCATGAACTCATAAGATAACACTTTAGAGAACTATAATGAATTTGACCTTTTACCAAATACAAATACAAAATTTATTAGTAACAATTGTGTACCTTTCCCCTTTACTCAAATGAACGAATTTGTCCAATAGGACATCGCCAGGAACAGAACAATAAATAATAACGAACGCCGTCTCGTTGGGCCTGCACTTCTCTTCCGCAGGACTAGTTGGTGAATTTATTTCGGTCCGTTTAGTTAATTTCGATTGACCCGTAGAAAAAATATTGTATGCAATAGTTACATAATTACTTATTAAGTCGATTGTATGAAATTACACACCAGAATATAAATAATTTATAACGCGAACTTTATCCTTTTGTTTACAAATTATGTTGCATCATGTCTTATCCAAAAGTTGTCTGGAAGATATCTCTTTTAGCGAAAAGACCACTGTTGTTTATTTTTTATTTCATAGTATTTGTTTATTCTTGTTTCTGAGCTAATTGCTACAGCTGAGATAATATTTGTAGGTATTGTATAATAATGCACGAGTAATTGATTTACCAATACAGTACCTATCTACTCGTATTAATTTTGTTACGTACATAAACCTAAGGTACTCCACTGGTACCCAAAGGACAGCGGCCGGACGCGGGTCCGCCCGAGCCGCCGCTGCACGCTGGCGGGACGCTATCGAGGCCGTGGCTGGTGTCTCTTGGACCCGCACCGCGACAAACAGACATCTGTGGCATAAGATGGAGGAGGCCTATGTCCAGAAATGGACAAACCAATAGATGTAGGATAGTAGAATAATAAAAAGATAAAATTACATAATGGATTGTGTGAATATAAATATATTAATTCGGTATAATATGTGCATGTTTATGATATTAGGTATTACTTTAATAATTATTACCGATTTATAAATTTAAATGTATTATTCGATTTGTAATCTATTGGAAATAAAGGCTATTATTATTATTACATAAACCTAACATGCCGTAGCAATGTTAGTAAACAAAAACATGTCACCTTCGTGACATGTTTACTAGCATGGGACGCAATGGATAATGTTAATAGTTTTTTTTTTAATTTAGATGAAGTAAGATACGATACGTATTCCGTAGGGATCTCATTCGGGTATTTTTAAAACATTGGATCTGTATGACTTGAATTGAAAAGGCCATTAACTGTGAGCAATTTACTGGGCCGTCAATTTATCATAGTGATTTTCCCATGATAGTTAAACAGCATAGCAAGCTCTTTGCTGAATTAAGTGGAAGGCTAAAGGAAGCGACTAGATAACGTAAAGTCGTTACGAAACTCATCTGGCCACAACTGCGCCAAAACGTATACTGCTACGCTATGCGCATTGCGCGTAGCATCTGCTACGATTTTATGTTGTTACTAACTTTAACCCGTCTTTCGCTTTCGTATAATTACGTTTCTCACCACAGCTTATGTAGCATTTGAAATTTCAAATTCTTTTGACTTAAGTAAGCTTATACGGACTTCGCTTGCGAATAAACTGACGGCTTTTTTGCGTGATGTATTCTGATAAACATATTCTGAAATTGTTCACCTAAGTCACTTATGATCTCCATATATATACGTAGTCTTGCCATAAATTCTGTCCTATATGAAATGACATTTATTTTGAAAATAAAAGAAAGTTTATAAATAAATTAGGGTTATTTTTATTAATTATACTATACAGATTGTATAAAATAAAATATTTATTCAAAATGTCCACCTTTTACTTTAACACACTTCTTTAAACGGTCCGGCCACTCGTCTATGACGGCACGGACGGTATCGATGGGTATTGAAGCCGCTGCCCGCACTAAATCTAACTTCAGAGACTCAACATTGCGATGAGGTTTAGAGCAGGCTTTCTCCTCCAAAATATTCCACAGACCATAGTCCAAGGGGTTGAGATCCGGGCTTCCTGAGGGCCAATCTTCAGCCGCAATAAACTCGGGTAAATGCGTCGCTAACCACCGTTGCGTTGTCTTAGCTTTATGTGCAGGGGCAGAGTCTTGTTGAAATATCCAGTGCTTACCGGCAAATAAAGTATCATTTAGCGGCTTAACAACTCTCTTCAAAATGTCTTTTTGATAGTTCGTAGCACGTATTTTTACCCCTTGTTCACAAAAATGAAGCTCTGTGACGCCTTCATAGGATACTCCCCACCAAACCATGACATATGCAGGATGGTGGCCTCTTTCTACCCTTGGAACTTTTTCAGAAGCTTCTTGGGAACTGTGAGCATATATTTTATCATTTTGGCGGTTGAATTTTTGCTCCACAGTAAAGATTTTTTCATCTGTAAACAGAATATTACGATATCCGCCCTTTGCATGCCGCGACCATAACACTTTAGCTCTCGTCGCTCTTATTTTCCGTAGGGCCGCTGTCAATCGCTGACCTGTGCTCCGTCGATAAGCCCCAAGCTTAAGGTCTTGTTTTATGATACGGGACATAGTTCTAGGGGGAATTTTCATTTCCCTAGCCATGATTTTCTGCTTGCGTAGCGGATTTCTTCGAATTCGCTCAGCTACCGCTTTAATCGCTGCCGGTGTCCTTGTTTGCCGTGGTCGACCGCTCCTGGGCCGGTCGTCGACTAAACCGATGTCGTTGTATCGCTTGATGGTACGATAGATAAATTTCTTTGTTATATTCAAAGGTTTCAGCAGTTTGAAAATGTTGTTCACTTGCTTTTTACACTTGTATAACGCTATCACTGCGACACGATTCTCTTTGATGCCCCACTCCATCTTCAGGGAAACGATACCTGGAGCCAAATATACTTTTTCTGACAGCCAAATGTCTATTTAAGCATAATCAAGAAGCAAAAGTACATCGAACGTTCCATTATTAAATTTAAAATGGCGAAAAATTTGGGACAGAATTTATGGCTAGACTACGTATACCTACAAAAAGTAACTGTGACCTTTGGGTAGTTTTTGAGTTATAAGCAAACACACAGAGTAATTTAGTGGTATCAGCGAAGGTTTTATAACACAACAAATAAACATAGCTTCTAGTCATGTGGGTAACACATTGCATTAATCAATGCTAATTAGATAGCCAAGCTAGCACATTGCCAGGCCGTCGGTTCCACGAAAACCGGTCGATGACGTGATTAAATTCACATGCGACGTGCCTACTTGTAAATATGTAGTAATATACGGCCATTATACAGCAGCAGTATAGTTAACATTAGTGATAAATTAGTAACGTTGTTATGAAAACTGAAAGTAGGTGTCACTACACATAATATACTACACACATGTATAAATTCAAGCTTCATATACATATTTGTATATATTACCAAAAAGCATACGAAGATCCTAAGAAATATAATGTCCAATGCCGCTTCTAGATATTGTAGGTTTATTATTAGATACACCTAGTAATGTAACACATGAGGTCTGCATTCTAATTTGATTTCAATGGATTGGTTTAATTCCATTACCAACTTACAAATTATATTGCGAATTATAATAAATTCACTATAGTATCGTTTAATAAAAATAATCATGGTTCCAATATAGATAGTTAACGGTTTATATACATGTAAGTTATGTTTTTTATTACATAGATTTATAGAAAAGGAGACGCCATTTATGCGGATTATAAGTCCAACCAAAAATTAGTTTTGTCCACAAGAAAGAAGCGAAGCTGTACAGAACGCAGTTGTACGATAGAATGAGATGAAAAATATCTTACTCACTGCGTACTGTATGTTGCGCCATCATGGCCCATTGTGTGGTTCCGGCATAACGCTGTGACTGACGTGCGGTTCAAACTCCATAGTTCTAATTTAGTAGAATAGACTAATGATACGCGCTAATGACCCGACTGGGGTGAACTATTTGGCGTATGACTCATAACAGCTATAATAAAATGGGTGTGCTTGTTGCTGTTAATTGAGTTTTGATTGTATGGTAATCAGTTGCAAGCTTGAACGCGATTGTAGTTATATTAATCTCTGCTAATGCCTGACTAGTGACTGCAATATGGTCACATCTCAAATGTATTTTTATTAGAAATGTGACCCTATGTGACTCCCATAGTTCGTACGTAGGTAATTTACTATTTGTATTAAGCTTTTAATTTGTTTCAGACAAATGCAAGTTCTTTAATTTTCAAAAAAGTACGCAAATGATATTTTAGATGCAAACATATGGCGAAAAATAGCTTATATAAGTATGAAGCTTAAGATAAAGCTACTAAATGATTCGTATAATTGAATTATAATTAACAAAATTCGACCAAAACTATATTATACATAGGTACTTTTTAAAATTCTGACATTCAAATGCTTGTGATTTTGCTAAGATACAAAATAGAACGGCGAGATTAAATGTACTGTCGTTGAAAATGAACGTATATGTTCTTGATAATAAGAATGTTGACAACTGAAACCTTCGTTAAACTAAAATTATACTAAAAGCCATTTGATTAACGACTTTTTTTCGCGACTTACGCCATCATGAACTCTTATATACTTAAATACATACTTTATTTATTCTGTAAAAAGTATATCTAGTCTATTGCCCAAAAATACACTCCTTACCCTACTTTAATGAAAAATTAAAGCAGAGTTGGGTGCCACAGACTACTTACAAATACTATGTTTAGTAGTCATTCTTTGGTGTGTTCAAGTGAAACTTTTATGATTAAAATTAGTGCTGCCAACTTACACACGCAACTTAAGCAACTTTGCTTCAATTTTTATGTATTAACTAATGCATAATATATGTTATTTACTAATATACATACATTTATCATCTTTTTTGTGTTTTTTAACAAGTTTTATCTATTATCGGATATATTTATGAAAACGAAACAGTTAAGATTCGATCCGGATTTGAATTCAGTTTAGGTCGGATGCCAACTCTAGCATATTAAAAAAAACAAACCATAAACGAAATGTCATATTTTTGATTTCCCACCAAATTCCTAATTGAAAACATAAACATTCAAGCTGATAAATGATTACATTACTTAAATAAAACGATTTTTTTTGTGTTCATGAAGAAAATGTATAGGTACGTTGATTCTTTTAAAAATCCACGCAGAAGTTATATAGCAATACTGAAGAAATTTCGTAGGTAAGTTGCACAAATATTAAGGGAAAATATGGCGCAAAAAAGTCCGAAAAATAGGTTCTTATTTTTTATTTGAAATGAGTCGTAGAAAAAGTATTGTATGCAACGATGTAGAACTGGTATAAAAAGGCTCGTGGTGTCTTTACTTGCGATGTGAGCCACCACTCGCCTTTTTATACCCTTCTTATACACCAGTTGCATAATATACTAATATCGATGTGCAAATAAAATAATGAAGTACAATTCGATGACTTAATTCTTGTGTAAAAGGTAAGTCGGGAAAATGAATGATCGACCTAACGAAGTTCGATGAATGATTCCTAAGTTATGAAAAAAGTTCTGATGAAACGATCTTCGGTAAAATGATGGATTCGCATTATCTTTCATAATTTAAAAGCTTTTGGTTGGTAGGTACTCCTTAATCTAAATAAATAATCACTTTTTTCAAATTTTAACTTTTGCTTAAAATTACGGCCTTCATTATGCAACAGACCTTTAATTCAGTTACGTCTTAGGATCGGTTGCACCAACATACGATCACAGGCCGGTCATCGTCAAATATGGCGCCGGCAGCTGTCATCCCATAGAAACTTGTGAAACTTTCCATACAATCAGATTTTAACGAACACCGCTTACGATTACAGACGGCTTGGTGCAACCCATTCTTAATATTTGTGCGCCAAGCAATACGCCAAAAACTTGTCCCCAAATTAAGCCTCTGTAGTGCCTTATGTATACTACTTACATAAACATTAGGTATGTGCCTAACGACTCGTATTATTATGACAGCTATTTTTGAACGCGAGACACGACAGTGCGAGTTCGTGAATGTTTTACAACTTCCAATCGATAACGAAGCGGCGGTTGTTTGCCATTGTTTAGATGTATTTTTATATACACGCCTTGGTAGCAACGAATTAGTCCGCGAACTGTTTGACTCGTTTGGAGTTAGCCCATTAAGAACTAACCTCCTTAAGTATTGTTTTAATAGAAGCGTATTATACGAGATAGCAGTAACATCTTAAATCGCAATTGACAACACTGGGTGATTTGGCATCTTTGAAGGACCGACACATGAAAGTGGTCTAAGTATACATACATATCTCTATAATATCTATGAAACGTGATAGAGCCTTTGTCTTACAATAACATGCACAATTTATGATAGTTCGTCACTTTAGGAGATTTAACAGTCATATTTTACATGTCATAACGTGTCTGTCGGGCTGTCGCATGGATTGGTTAAATTATTCTGTTAAGCCTGGTTTTATAAAATTATGTTTAACCAAATTTCAGATCAAATTTTGGTCAATACATTTTTAACATTACTTATTTACATAAGGTCTAACGCGTCTTCGTAAAACCGAGCCTTCATGTATCTAATCGATAGGTCAAACTCTAGCCAGCCCTCTCA
Organism: Epiblema foenella; assembly: GCA_963556455.1. Lineage (NCBI taxonomy): Eukaryota > Metazoa > Arthropoda > Insecta > Lepidoptera > Tortricidae > Epiblema > Epiblema foenella. The sequence continues at coordinate 24,974,218 of OY747096.1, read as the reverse complement.
AGCTGATCTGATTTGACAAACGATTTTCAGATGTACTCTTTGATTACTGATTGCAATGCAATTATCATATGAGTTATGTATAAATCACAGTTTAATTTTGCAAAATATCCCAAACCCGCAAACAAATTACACATCTTTAACTTTGAAGTTCACTCGTGGTGGATGAACTTGATGTTTAATTGTGCATGCTGTTTTAATGATTTCGTTCTGAATAAAATAGGTTGGTTCAGAAACCTTGGTCCCGTTTTACAAGTACTTAAACCTCAGCCACGCCGAGTCCAGGTTGAATCGTCTGCAGCGAGAATTTGAAATGGAAATCCTACAAATTGCGAAGACTGCGAAGAACATATATGTAAACGTCACATTGAAAATTTGCACTGAATAAAATTCTTATGTACGTTGCTAATTTTCTAACTAATTGTTTTTATTTCGTCCGTGGATATGACTGTTAACTTTCGTTTATTTCGATAGGTAAATCTAGAGTTACCAATTAATACTTAATAGACAGTGCTATAATACCATAAAGTGGCACAGGTAATCAAGTAACATTTGAAGCAAACATCTATGCCAAGGAGTAACGTATGTACTATGTATAACATCGAAATAGAGTCCCATCACGATACGGTAATTATTTATTGTGTCTACACATTTCCCAACTAGCACACAAGCTGCTTCTACAGGCATTGTCCAGCCTGGTAGTTGCATAGTAGTCGTTCAAGTGCTGTACAATTTTCCTTAAGTTGTACAATAGCTTATTTAAAAACACTTTAACTGATATGTCAGATCAGTTGTTTACACACACACACACACTAACCACCAAAATACAAGACTAGGCACAGAACAAGCTGCTAACAAGGGACTAATTTAAGATAGTTTGGAAAATATACTCCTAAATTGTATCAGTGGCGTGTTTTAGTCCTGTATAAATACGATCCTTGTGCACCGTAGCTAGTAGCTTCACTACTTTTCTCTTCTTGACTAAAATTATACGGATTTAGCCTCTAACTTTAGGTACATTTATTCTGTGTAAGATTCCTATGAAATATTGAGGAAATTGTGCTTTATGTAAATCGTAAGAAACACGAAGAGACGCCAACGTTATCAAACACCTGCAAATAACAACTTCATATATAGTGCGCAAAGTTGATTAATTAAATCAAGAGGCCAATTATGTAAGCGAAATATTTGAAATTTGCAACTTGTCATCAATCTGAAGTTGCAACTTGTTTTTAGCTTTCGTGACTAATTGAAACATGTCCATTACAAACTTCTCTAACACTTACCTGAGAAACCATAATTCAATTACCAAAACTTTTAATGATATGTAGACACGAGTTTAACAAGTATAGTGCTTCGAAAACTTTACAACAGAACTGTTGTTAGACGTTGATCACACGTTTTATTATTCGAAGCCATTCAGACTACCTATTTATTCATGTATATTTATGATTTTAAATATAAAAAATAAAGGATCAAATAACTACTTACAAGAATATACGAAAAGGTGACAAAATGGCTTAGGTAAATAAGCTGGTGGGCGCATTGAGACAAAATTTATAATCCTATCTACTTATATCTAATTTAGAAATTGCGCGAACCACCGTATCTCATCTCCATAATAAATGTCTAAATTTCACAAATATGCGTATAATGGTAAAAAAACACTTGTTAATGATGATGTTAATTATACTTAACTGCTTAATTTACTAATTTTATACTACATTTGGGAATGGAGTTCTGTTTTAAACCCTTCATAATTATGTGGCAGGCATTGGCCAGAGAACCACTTAAGCCATTAGGTAATTAAAATAATGAAAAATGCATTAAATAATCTAAGAATATTTAAAGCACGGCCGATGGAGCCAGACACTATTGATCGGTACACCATAGACACAACGCCCGCCCTTGGCCCAGTGGCCCGGGGGCCACTTTAGGCCTAATACTTAATACAATTAAGTAAGTTTTCTGATTTTGTTTAAATAATAAATAAATATAAGGTGACAATCTTATGTACACAAATCAAACTTAGCCCATAGGTCGTTCCATTACGGACGTTTCAACCGCCGTCAGTCCTTTGGACGAAAATCGAAAAAATGAGCTTCTCCAAGAATTTTATTTTGTTTTTTTTTTTACACCACCTGTTCGACAATGCCAAATTATTATCATGCAAACCTTACCGAGAGCAAATTGTAGCCCTTAATTGGCTTCAGCCTGGTTGTAATCATATAATATAATCCGGTGGTTAATAATGTGTTCTTCTTATTATGTCCAAAAAGTCTTATTTCATAAAGTCCACACGGTGCAAAACCCCCCCTTTCTTTTTGATTGTCTCTTAAGAGGTGAGAAAAATAGAATACTATACTCCTTAGGCGCGATTAAATCCCTCACTACATTCAGCCGCGAGTGTTACAAAACGCTGCAGTATACGGAGTATAGATCAACTGTGATACGGAGTGAAACAGCAGATTCTACAAAAATAGAAAATAAAATTCTAATAAAATGTCGAGTGATGAAAGTGATTTGGCTTTGACTGGCTAATTTGATGCTGTTTCTAGTAGCCTTTATTTTTTTATTGTCACATGTGGACATTCGTAACAGATAAAATCTATTATGTAAATTACAATATAAGTGTTACTGGGCTGCATGCCAACGCGCTCAAAAATATGTCTTGTGAACAATTCTACTTCAATGACAATTATCTACAGAGACTTGAGAGACTGACAGTTCACTTGAGTATAAGAGTAAATATGAAGATTATGTTAGTAGGTAGTTTCAGTAATATGCAATACTGCGTTTTGAATGTTTTGGGTCACATTGCTGGTCAAAAGGGGCCCACAAATCCTTCTAATTATGAGCAGTGCCTAACTATACTTCTGCTTATAATTAGGCAATTATATGTATACAAATTCTATGAGTTTGTGTATGTACATGTTACATGTGAATCTGACAAAAACTCGTTAGCAATTCGTTAGATCTGCGGTAATTGGTCGTGAAAATCGGAACACTACCTACGGGCACAAGAAACTCCTACATCCTACACAACTTACTTCGTCAACTTAATTACTGTGAACGGGTTGTGTACAATTTTATAATTTCTATTTCGTATTTCAACCTTTTCAAGAACCCACTCAGTACCCATTTAATTACAGGTATTATTTGCCGACATGAAATTAATTTAATAAAAACATTCTTTGAAAGTATTCAACAAAGAGTTTAACGCCGTTCAGTAACAAATATTTTTCTTAGCTCTTCTAAAGTTTTGTAATTAAGTGGCTGTCTTAATAAAAGTTGGGTTAGCAATAAAATGTCGAGTTTTCATGTTTTACAAAATGTTCAACAAATTATATTATGTAAGTTTTAGGCAATGGCTTCTAGTAGTAACATTTTATTGCACAAATAAACTTAATTATAGATATTTGCACAAAGGCGAACTCCAACAAACTGCCAGGACACATGATATGGCAGACATATGAATATAGCGATTGGGTGTCTTTATCTAAGGCACCCAATCGCTCAAAAAGTTAACATATTATCCACATTCCCAAGCGAAATTGACGATCATTTTTGCCAATAACATATATATTGAAGTACTTGAGAGACGGCATATTTCACCATATTTATCTAGGTTCAGCGCAAATCCCCTGATGCCTGCCCAATTAAATAGTATCTGAATAATTTATCATTCCGATTATTCTCTCTTGAGGTATTGGCAAAAAAAAATAATTTAGAACTTCAAATCTCTGATAGTTGTTTTTGTGACTACTTAACTGTATTTTGACGTTACGTATAGTGAAATTACGTAACGTCAGTTACGTATAATAAAAAATGTGATGACTCTAAGTGTCAATGTGACCAAATTAACATAATTCATTCCGCAATGTATAGTTATAAACGAGTAAATATAAGATAGTAAGGCTCGGTTTTATAAAGATCCGTTAGACCTTATGTCGGTTTGTTATGTCAAAAAATGTACTGAGTTACTGAAATTTGATCTGGCATTTGGTCTAACGGATCTTTATAAAACCCGGCCTAAGTCTGGTTTTAGGTGGTTACAAATTCGACTCACTTTAATTTAAGAACGTTAACGTTTGCTTATAACTTATCTGGATTTAGCAAAAATATGGTACATTTCACATTTACACCGATTCAGTGATATAAAATATCATTTCATATGTACGAGCTGTAAACTTGAGCCCTTATGTCACAATATGCATATTTACGAGCCCGACAGCCGTGAACGAATAAACATGGCGGGTACTCGTCACGTCCCGCGGCCCCGCGGAACAAGAGGCGAGCGGTGTCCCACAGACCCATCCGCAAAATGTCTTTTAGTAAAGTCTTAATTGAGTCGTTGGACGACTTGGATGGACTCTTTCACAAACACAAATCGATGCGCCGATACAAATACTGGGATTCGATGTGTAAGGAAGAATATCTACGAGAGAGGTATACGAACTTTAGCTTTTATACATTTGACTCCTCGGATGATAGACAGCTAACTGGCAGTCATGCTTGCGAGGTGCTTAATGTATTAAAATCCTCGTAAAGCTTCGGTAGCTGTTCAGTTCACCCGTATGATGTTGTAACCGCCAAAGTTTTCCCTGTTCCCAAAGTTTACACAAACAATAATTCATTATTTCGTTTGTTTCACCCATCCGAAGTATTTCGAAGTCAATCGACAATACGTGTGCTACGCCATAGAAGCATTTATCAGCTGCGCGCTCGTAGACGCATGACTCACATTTGAGTCATTCGTCAGAGGGTTAAAACTGATCGAATAGATGTTCATCCAGGATTTAAATTTCACTTTTATGTCATTAACTATGCATAACTTACGTCGAATTTTGATCGATCAGAGAATATATTATTGTCACAACCTACTTATTAGTTGATAGTTATCCATTTCTCAAACATGCAATGAAAATATAACGACGTTATGTTTGTTAACACTTACGCCAGTATAACAGTCTGCGAAGTATCAAGTTTCCTGTACGGCGCAACGAGTGGCCCTTAACGGAATTTCATACAACATAGGCGGCCTAGGCCGGCGGGGCCGCCGCCGCGCCTCGAAAACAAAAGACGACGCCGGCCGCCGGATGCCGCAGCGCGTGTTTTTATTATTTATTACGGAATCCTTAAAATTTCATTTCGAGTTTTCTTATAATTTTTAAATTTCATCGCAATTTTTGACAAAAGCACTATACAAGCCTCGACGCGAACAGGGATTGTCGGCGATAACTACTACATAACTGCTCGGTCATATTATATCTTACTCAGTCGGTAATCCCCTATTTTGCGGCCTCTGCAGTAATATACTTTGCATTCCATTTTAGTCTAGATTCGCTGTTTTCCATATTTTGTACCATTTGCTCTTTACGCCCCTGTGCCGGCTCCCCGGAGTCTAACATAACAATATGTTTGCCCGTTCGGGTAAATATTTCACGTAACGTGACCAAACCGTCCTGTATGTGGCTCGGTGCGCTAACAAATCAAAGTAGAAGATATTTCCAAAAATTTTGGGGGGGTTTGGGCTCTCCGAAGAAATTCCGTGATTTGGATTTTTACATGGGTACTTAAAGTGGGCTGCGTGCTTGCAAATACACTATTCATACATATTTGGACATCTCATTTAGGGACAGTCGAATACATACATATATGAACGTTCCCCAAGGTTCCAAAAATATCTGAGCAACCTAATGCCTTCGACAATAATACATTTTTTTCACTTGTCCGTGCACATATTTTCGAACTAGACTGTACATAAGTATACCTATTAGGCGAGAACGACGAATCCGTCTGTGTGATGAGATTTAGTAATTTATTTTATAACGCATATTTTTTAATACAAACTACCTACTACTTTTGCCCGCAGTCGAAATAGGTCAATTTTCCTCTGTATTAGGAATTGGAAAAACTCCGAGAGAGATAAATAGATCTACGACAAGATATAAAACTTACTGAGGACATCTTTTTTGTGAGCCTGGCCTGTAATTCCATTAAAAAACTTTTTCAACTTCACTTAATCTCATTAAATTTGTTTAGGGAAACAAAAGAAGTAATATTAAAGTTGACAGGGAAAACCGAGCTCGTATTGAGATATTTTATTTTTCATGGATATATGCTTACGAAGTGGCGAATAAATCAAATTGGTTGACTGTACCTGTCTGTATTTTTCTCTGTAATTCACTGTAGGAGTCTACATACTGGTAATTGTCTTCTTTCTTTGTAATGATGCTTTCTTATTAATTTTAGCAGAGTAGTACAATTTTCAAATGAAGCACGCCAATAGCTTTCTGATCAGTGGGAACTTCTGATGTCGTTTATATCGTTAGAGGTAGGGGATGATTTCCGGGATAAAATCTAACCTATGTTCTTCCTCGGGATACAAAATCTCCATGACATATTTCATCTAAATCCGTTCAGCGGTTTAAGCGTGAGAAGGTAACTTATCCGTGTTGGCGTGTAAAGCTATCCGTAGCAGAACTGGGGTCACCGACATAGCCTTCAAAATTGCGAGACTTAAGTGGCAGTGGGCAGGGCACATTGCTCGCAGGACTGACGGTCGATGGGGCCAGAAACTGCTTGAGTGGCGTCCACGCACCGGAAGACGAGCCTTTCCATTGCTCTTTGGGTGACCTTGAGCTTTCTTATGAGGCCGATCATTAGCGCCCATGTCTCGGATCCATATGTTATCACTGGCAACACACACTGGTCAAAGACTTTGACTTGAGGCACTGCGGTAAATTGGACGAGAATACACTGCGAAGCTTCCCGAACGCTGCCCAACCGAGTCGGATTCGACGAGCACCGGAAGACGAGCTGTCGGTAGGCCTCCGACAAGGTGGACTGATGACCTGGTGAAGGTCGCGGGAATCCGGTGGAAACGAACGGCACAGGACCGGTCTAAATGGCGAGCCTTGGGGGAGGCCTATGTTCAACAGTGGACGTCTTTCGGCTGAAATGATGATGATGATGATGATGATGAGGTGTCTTCAGAAACGCCTTCCCTAAATACTCAACAGCCTGCCCTCTGACATCAGGCAGGAAGCCAATAAAGCTAAAGTTAGTAAAAAGCTACATAGTTACCTTATTAAACTCGTAAAATAAACTATTGTACCTAGATGTAGAATCATAATATATAAAGTTGCCTTGTTAAACTCATAAAATAATTTACTGTTAGAAGAGAGATGAGACTGATCGATCCCACAGTCAAACTGTGCAAACGGTTTTGTGGGTCTATGTACTTGTTTGTGTTGTATTATTATTTCGAAGTAGTCCGTTTTGTTCATTGATTTTGTTCACATCGTAGGACAAACCGGACAAAAAATTCCGTTTTGTTCTACGACAGCATATGTCAAATTTCGTAGGACAAAACGGACATGAAAATCCGTTTTGTTCACTGCTTAGAATTAAACCGATAAACGTTGAAGTACAATCGAGTACATAGATATATGTACGTTTCCAAAGGTTCAAAAATATCTGAGCAACCTTGTGTCAGTAACAGTAGAGTCATGTTCACATGCTTTTGGTCACTTTTTCCGTGTACATACTTTCGAACTCGACTGTATTAATTCGGGCTGTTATTTGCAGGTAAGTTTTAGTTGTTTAAACGTCCTGGGTGATTTAAAGTAATCTTTAATTTACGTGTACAGAAGGCCTACCGCGAACCATAAGTTTTCCCTCTCTGTCGCACTTGTAAGTCTGTACGTAAGTGTGACAGAGACGGAAAACTTCGTTTGTGATTCGCGGTAGCCCCTCAGGCATGCTCGTTAGGTTAAGGGAAGGCGGTTGCCACATTGATGAATGAGGTTTCCGCACGATGGTGCGGTGCGCTAGCGAGACAGCGCTCTCCAAGTTTATAGAGATGTCCCTCTCGCACAGCAGTACCATTCGGAAACCGCATCAGTTTGACAACCGCCGAGCAATTCGAGGGGGACTTAAGGTTAGGCTTAAGCTGGTTTGAAGTTAAAAGTCTATTGTCATTATTTTATTCTTTGTTATTGACATGAATAAATTGATTTATTTATCAAGCAAAAACGGTGAAACGGATATTTGTGAAAATAGCACACAGATACGACTCGAAAATGTATGAAGTCGCAACTAACAAAGTATTCAAATTCTATTTGTTATAGTGACATCTGGTATGCAGTAGAATAAGTCATTAGACACTCAATAGTTCGGCTATTAGCCGCTCGGAGTAATCATATTATATGTTATTAATAATGCTGGCTCCTCGTAGTCGTTTTTCACGCTCAAATTTTATTGGACAGGTTTTATTAAAAAAACTTATCTAGTCTATTTTATATTCAATAGCGTTAAAATACTATTATATACGTACGAGTATGTCAAATTCCAGTATTAGTAATTACATCCAGTATTAATGGTTTGGTGTTTTAAGGCAAGAGTAGCGCTTATTGCTCAAGTTGCGTCAACACGGCCAATATTTTGTGCAATAATTGACCGTGAACAAATTTAGTGTTCTCACTCTTACTTACGGCTAGACCACGGTCGTACTATTATTGATGGGAAATTATTTATCAATAATTTGTCCGTGTAGGAATACCTTTAGACCAGACAATGCTAGTACACCGCATTGTGGCCTGTGTATTAATTAGTACCTAATCTATGAACATTGACAATAAGTTGACCCTTTGGTCGGTAAACTTAAATGTGCTGTATTTTAACCTCTTAACCGCCACAGTAAGTTCCGTAAGTCGTCTCATACGCCAAAGTCTTTGTAGCAGAAGACGGAAAAATGAACGTTACTTGATTGCACGTCGGTTGCCTTTATATTGAACGTGATGTCATGATATGACAGTGGCGTTGTAGACACGGCGGCTCTTGTCATTTATACGTGACTATGGCGGCCAAGAGGTTAAAGGATAGTAGGTACGAATCTACAAAGCAAACGCATGAAAGAACCAATGCAATATATTTGTTAAAAAGCAATTTTCGCAGTTCGGGCTTCTGGGACCAAAAACTCTCAGTTGTCCCATAATGAGTAAACTCAATGGGTCTAGTGGGATAAACGTCTTAATGCGGGGTTATATGTTGGGACAGCTTCAGCAAGCATGCGGGACGCAGTTTATGGTCTGTCCGAACTTCTTTCGATGTACTTGGTAGCCCTTTCTATCAATTTTACCCTGGGTTAAACCCCAGTAGTCCCGTGGAAGAAGTTCCGTGGCGTAACAATGAGATTATTTTTCTCAGGAAAAAAGTCTTACTAGTGCCGCCACGGAACTTCTTCCGCGGGACTACTGGAAATAAACGGGCTCAACTCTATCTCTACTAGTAAAAGAAATCACAAAGTGATTTCCACTCCTATCACAAGATATATTGTTAACAACTTTGAAAAAATTGTTATATAAAAATGAGTTGCCTGGTGTTACTAACAGAGGTCGTCTTTCCTGTAAAGGAAAAAGAGACGTATAGATAACACTAGTTACAAGTTATTATGAAATGGTTTCTAGATGTAACGAGTAGTTTTACCGTATCACCACTCGCCTAGCGAGGGTCTATGGTGGTCTCGTGATTACGTGATAAACAACAAGAAAACATCTCTCAGTTTCCATGGATTGGTATCAGATAGTGACAGATGCTTTATCTTATTATTTATCACACTATCACGCGACCATAATATGGGGCCAGATTGTTATACGGGTAAGATAGATATTTTACCATTAGTATGTAAAAAAGAGAGAGAGAAAGGTAACTAAAGTTGTTGACAGACTTTCATTCTCGCGCCTGGGACTACTAGGTAACAGAAACATTTATAAAACACCTTCCATGGCAGGCAAAAAACATACCTATAATACAACTAGTGGTAATATTGATAGTAACACAACTCACGAAATCACGAACTAGCTTACCGCCACCAAGCCGCCACCATGTAAACTCCGCATAATATAAACTATAGAAACAAGCTTTTACTGCAATAAAGCGTTTATTAAATACTTCCAGAAAACTTTATTACTTAATATAAAAATAGGACGTCGCAATCGCAACCTAAATATGTACGTGTAAGAGAGTTATAATGCGAAACATTATAAATAACAATTCGTTGATATAAAAAGTTACGAGTTACAACTTTTATTTGTATTAATAATAAAATAAATTGATCGTCTCATCACGTTACCCACTCTATTAATAATGAGTTGTTGTGCCAGTAATTATTGGTGGTACAAAAGTATAAAATGAAATATGATGGCTTGATCCTAACCGAAGAAGGACACTGGTGTATTGAAACTCGACATATGAAATCAAGTACAGTGCAGGTCTAATTGAGACGATTCCTGCGCGGCGCGCGGTGAACCTTCCCCCTCCTACTGCTGCACGCTGCGCAACAACTAAGTGGAATTAAATGGTAGCCCGAAACTTTATTCCTGATTTAATAGTAAACTAACACGCAAGTGTCCCGATTGACGTACTTCGAAGTGCTAAAATTAAATTTATTACGTCAAAGTATGTGTACGGCAGTTACACCTACAAAATCAAAATCAAACATTTATTCTGCTGACAGACCACAATCGCACTTTTACATGTGAAAATATTAATTAGAATTTAAGAAAGTCTGACTATAAAAATACATTTTTCATGACAAATGTTAATTTATAGTTCAAGAAAAAATTATAATTTCGAGTTAACAAATATAACAAAATTAATGTCATACAGTGAAGATAAACTTGCAAAGTTATCTATTACAAATATTACAACATCAGTAAAGTTAGAGATGTATAAGGTCTCAAGATTAAACAAGGAGTATAATGAAATTAATATAATATACCAGATATGTGCATGGTCAAAATTAAGATTAATTTAATGTTGTTAGAGATGTATATGGTCTCTAAGTCACTGATAATAAAAACGAATCCACAACAGGATGATGTCTCTCGTCAATCCCCTATAAAAAGACACTAGTATTAAAGTAGTCACTGTGTCCTAGCAAGCATGAACAGACCGGACTCCACAAACAGCACCCGATCACGAGTATGACGCGTATCTAATTTACACGCCATTTAATTTCCATTAAAGATTTAATATGAATACGAACTATATCGTAAGCATGAATGTCACTGACTACCTATGGCGCTGTCGACACGATAACCCGCGACACCTTTTGGCTTTCTTGGCGTTCAAAACGTTAATCCTTCCGCATCAGTGAGCGACAGAGATAGATTTATAATTTCGAATCCCAAGACTTGGTCGCCGAAACCTGTGGATGCTTGTGACTCCCAAAAGTGTTGCCGACCCTTGTTTTGAGAATGTATTTAGTTGACAGCCAGAGACAAGAGCAACACAATGCGTCCTTGCAAGGTCTGGGAATCAGTAACTGTTCTATCAGGAAGAAAGCACTACATACATAAAAAGTATAATAATATACTTACTTACCTGTGTTATTATGATGCGGTGAAGATACGGTCTTACCCCTATTAAAATATACCAGGCACCGAAGTGTATCAGGGAGGCGCGAATAGGCGAAATTAGGCGAAAAATAGTATGGTCGCTGCTGAAATGAGTGCGCGGCAGCAGCACCGGCCTTCCGAGTCATCAAATATTGAGTGGAAGTGGTTAGTGGTAGAGCCAAGTAAATAGAGCGTACTGTTTATTGCCCTGCTTGCCCCGTTCAATGGTTATCCTGTCTCCTCGGATTCGCATTGTGTGTCACTAACATAGTTATAAAGGTACCCAAGTTACTAACAAACTTATCGATCGATTTGATCTAATTATGAATAAACGATTTATATTTATACATACGAACAACTTAACAGACCTATATTTTATAATAAATCGTTAGATGTTTATTTATGTTTTCGATATCATAGTTGTATGTGGTCCATCCCGTTATTTTGCCTTACCTCGCGATTAAAAAATATTTTTTTTGTCAAAATTTGTATATTTTTCAAACCAACCACCAAGACATATTAAAATGATTAATAATAAAGACGATTAGAAGAAGGAGCAGCTTCTCGGACTACCGTCACAGATATTGCGACGAAGAGACGATCACACTATGATAAATGATTAAATTTCTTGTAGTTTTCATATTCAGATCTTCTGAAAAAAAAAAAACATGTAGAACTTATTTGGTTACCATATTACACAGTTTCTAAAAAAAAAAAACAAGTACTCGTGGAGACGGGTCCAATGAGCCCAAACACGACGGGTTTACCTAGTTTAGGAGTTGCTATAGCCACCTTCTGTCTCAAAGATCAGATCAGCTCGGTGGTACCATTATATTGCATTATTACCAAGTTACATGTCATGCCAAATTTCAGCCAAGACGGTTGAGAATAACTGCTTGATAATTCAATTGCTTGGCCTATGTCCAGCAATGGACGTCTTTCGGCTGATATGATGATGATGAATTCAATTGCAAGATTTGACCCAAATACTCATTAAACTAACATTTGCAAGTTAAAGCTTGTAAAGGGGGCGAATGTGAAGTTTATTCATTCATAAAAATCTCTTTACAATTGAAAGGATCAATGTAAAGTATAACACCATGTTAACTCACATTTGACATTACGCACAGTACCTTGAGATGCGTAGTATAATACGTCGAGCGATGCCTTTACAGAAATATAATACTTTCAACTCGACCTTACTTGAACTCCATGTACAGTCATCTTTTTGCTTCCATTTCAATAAATAAGTACTATATACTTCATAGGAGCCCTTTCACGAGTTACTATGTAAATAAATTTTTAGAAAAATCTAGAATCTTTCAGGGACTGCTCTAATATGTATATAGTGAAAAAGCATGGTGTATTTACATATATCAAAATCAGACCGCATGAAATATAAGTAACTTAAAAGAGTATTTCCACAGTCTAATTTTTATTCCATGTGTGTAGTCATTCTCCATATGCTCTCCACAATACTTGAATGATTATAGATAGTATGAGTGCAAATAGATTATCCTGAGATCTCCACAAAATACAATCTATTTATATTCTTTAAAGTGGGACAAAACTATATCACCTTACCTTAACTGATTGCATTAGACGCCGTTTGACATTCATCAGATGGCCGTCATGGAAACAGATATTTGTTTTATTAATGGAAGTAAACCTTGGTACTCATTTTAACTACTTAGTTTTACTTTCTCTCTTCTCGCTATTCTGAAAACATAAATTACGAAGTTGAAAGCCAGGATCTAGAATTGCATGCTGTTTGTGGATGGTTGAATAAGGAGGACGTTTATGTATATATAACAACTGTAATCTGACCCTATTCAGGCAAATAAATTATTTATGATTTATAGAAGATAGCTTTGGTGCGTGATAGTGGTGAACTGTGCTAGACTGTGTGTTTACATGACACATCCCTGCACATTTTCACATTACCTACCATTTTCATCATTCCCTTTCAATGTCAAATGGGTAACCATATATAGAATCTATAGTAACCATCTCCGACTATTCTTTAAGCTATTGATCGGAATCAGGAGGTATTTTATCGAACTCCATGTTACACCTGGAACAATCTTCCTTTGCTGATATAATGATGAGTCTTATACACCTACCTACGTATTGCAAGCACTTAACGGAGACGCTACAAACCCTCCCTCCCTCCGTAAGCGTAAACATGCAAAAAAATACAACAAACCAAAAAACCTCGATTCTTTAAGGATCCATAACTAGGTGGTGTTTCATAACTTTGGTGTTTCATCATCAGTTGCACTAAAATCAAGCTACCTAGCAAAAGCTACTCTCTAGTCGGTGGAGTAATCGCGAGTCTTCGCAGTTCGGTTGTGATAATAAAGAATTATTCCATTATACTCTATGTCAGTTTTTGACCGCCTGATATTTGCATGTTAAAATGTGTATTTTTGTGGGCAATAAATGCTACGTAATCTCATCGGGATTTGTGAAATACCTACGAGAACAAAGTATCATCCAAATCGGACTACGTGTCAAACAATTAAAGGCTAATGCTTATGCAAAAACCGGCCAAGTGAGTGTCGGACTCCGCACATTTAGGGTTCCGAATCAACCGCTAAGTTGGGTTAGCGGTTGGTTCGTATTTGTGGGTAAAATATAATGTAATAATGAACATTATCAGGAAAGGCCTTATAAGTTCCGGGGTAAGTTAATAGGTTAAAGGAAATTTAAATAATTCTTCGGAACAACATTTTCTGAACTAAGCTGACTTTGGTGACTTTTCATTCCTTTGTTTCCTAATATTACAAAAAAATATAAAAATATGGTATTTATCTATTCAATGAGCTCTAAACAAAGATACCCCCCACTCGATGGGGTAGATTAAACTTTTTTTTCGCGTCCCCCATTAGCTATGTGGGAAAAACATTTTAGATTATTTTTGACAATTTGTGTGGCTTTGAGTAAACAAGACGCAGAACCAGCTCCAACCGTTTGGCTGTAAAACCTTTGTGACAGACGACGGATGGATGGACGGACCGACGGACGGACGGACGAACGGACGGACGCGTGAATGACAATAATAAGGTTCCTTCGGGTACGGAACCCTAAATAACCGACCAAATATGTGTCGGGCCACGCGCAATGTAGGGCTCCATAGATGTCCACCCGTTACATTCTGCAGACTTAAAAGTTGGCAAACTTATATTTATGTACTATGCTATGTTGTGTACAAAAGTTATCAATGGAAATTGTAGGTAACTTTGATTTCTAGCTACAAATTTTAAGTACGGCCATTACTTGTTAACAAGCTCGTTGATCATAACAAAAATTATCACTTTCAAGCTTAATATCACCCAAACGGATTTCTGGATCAAACGCAAAATAAATAACGAAATCCTCTGTGGACGTGCTGTATCATGTATATCAAAAAAATGGTTCAACAAAAGAAACCCCACAATATTTTGAAAAAAGCTACTCACAACACTATGGAGTTTGAAAAAAAAATTAACCTTGTGATGTACTTACTCTAAAAAAATAATTTCAATATTTTAATATTCTACCGTTTTGTCGATGTAATTGACATGCATACTCATGCCGAATTACAGCTTTCTAGTACTAACAGTTACTGAGCTAAGCCGCGGACAGAAGGACGGACGGATGTATATTGCGAAACTATAAGGCTTCCTTTTTAACAACGCTATCCTAAAAACCGACTCAATGATGTACTCCGACATGCCACATACACGCACATTTTCACATTTCCACTTCGCTACATGAACTATTTCCCGATAGAAAATGCAATGGTTGCTACCTACTATGACAGAAACTAGCCAAATTGCCACATATGGATAAATAATAATAGAAGTGTTCCTCTAGGAACCCATATTTAACATCGGTACCTATTGAGGAGTCATCATCAATGGTATCACGTGACCATATTGGTCGAGAACAAATTATTTACCATAAAAATGTGCGTGTCACATTTTATGAGTTCTCTCAATTCGCCATCAGGCCCATCATCAGATCTTCACCATATTTTTATACTAGATAGGTACTTCCTTACGAAAAAAAATCTCATATAAATCAAAATCAAATTATCATAGTCGAATAACGAGAAGAATTATCGCTGGACATGTACCTACACCTATATAAAAATATAAAATACGAATCGAGATACACTCTTCTTCTGTTTATGTCGGTTAAACCCCATACAGGTCTGGTGCTCAACTGCAGGTAGTTTACGTATACGCTAGAATTATTATTATTTATTAAGAAACTGCTTACCTTAGGTACATGTTTAGAGGGTAACGATAAGATAATCACAAAATTGCGAAAAACTATAACAATTATGACAAAATCAAATATTGTCATGATAACAAGCAAGGACCATTACAGCAAACCAAACAAAACATTATTTGTAGGTCTCTGCATACTATCTTTTTTATAAATTTGTGAATGATTTTCAAAGGAAAACAGAAAAACTATGACAAAATGTTGAAAGACATGATTCCGGTTTGAAGATAAATTACAAGTCTTAATAATTTAAAATTATTTGTTATTTATAGACTAGCTTTTGTCCAACTATGGTTAGTTGGTAGGGCGTCGGCGACGGGTCGGACAAAAGCTATTCTATAAATATACCAACCAACCTTCAACCCCAATTCCACTCCCATAGCCAATGAGTTCCGTGATAAAAACTACCCTCATGTTAATCTTATCCTTATACTTATACCTAACGTAAGTACATAACATAACTTCTAAAATATAGTAATTAATGCTAACTAAGAGACTGCCGATCCCACAGTCAAACTGTCGCTATTTTTATTTACTATCGTTTCGGATTACAACCTATCTGAGTGCAAATTCGTTTAACTGTTTTTGTTTCAATGAGTAAGAAGCGTCCTGGTATTTCAACACTGAAATATATGTTCATTTTTGTTCATGAATAATTGTTATGCATAAACGAATATTTATTTCGTCTTTGTGCAGAAAACGCCGGGTTTCTGACGCATATATGATAGTATCAGGAGTATCATCGCCGATAAACTAAAGTCTGATCCATCACAACTACTTTAACTAAAATTCGTTTAACTTTATTTTGACATAACACATTTTAGTCAGCAGAGGTTTGTATATTTTCATGAATAAGGAGTAGTCTGCAACTTAAATCATGTTGATCCTCAATCACGATGTTAGTCGCCAAAAGGCAGAAGCAGCTATGCAATGTGCTAAACTACTTAAGCGTCTCCTGCTTGCAATATACCATCACAAAAGTGAGAAGATAATGCCTGACAATGACCGCAATCGCGTTCGCATTCCTGAGTCAAAAGGTGAATCAAAGTTTTTGAAAATAAGGCTAATAAAGGCGTTTGTGTAAATCTCACCCAAAGCCGTAAGACAATTAATTATATTATACTTACACTAATTCCGGTCAGCTCCACCATGCATGGAACGTAATCCAGAGTTCAAGAACAAGGCCAGGGCCCAGGGCTCACGCCCGTAGCTTCCAGCTAGGGCCGCTGCAGTCGCCGGTCACGGTGTTGGTAATATATATATAGGTACGTGTTACTGTGGTGTTACTACTATTTCTTTAATCAATCGCTTAATTTCTCAATGCTAACACTTACTCCACCTGTTATACTTATACACATCTGCGAAGAAATTCAAAGGAATAAGTATTACTTCTACTACTGCATGTTCCCTCTCAACCGTGAAAGGAGGCATTGGTCCAGCAGTGGGTCATAATGTACGTTGATGGTGATTACGTTGATGGTGATCGTAACTTTGTCGTACAAAATAGTAAAAGATGTTTGGTTAACTCTGTATGCTTTCTGAGTCACTTCTCTTTACTATATTTAGTTACTTTCTTTACATATGCCGTAATTAATTATGCTATTATACGCTACGCGTGTACGTAACCTGTTTCCGTGCTTTTTGTACATATATGACAGCGCGTTTTATATAATCTGGTATTTGAAATAATGTAGGTACTTTAATTTTTTTCGACACTAAATGCCATTAGAATAAGCTAGTGTGACGTCACTACCGGTCAGCCTAACACATCTAACCTGCAGGTATAAAGTAGCGTAGCTAAGTTTGCCGGGCGCGAACCCTAAAAGGCTTGATACCTTATTGTAGTGATGATGGTGCTTAGGGCGACAACCAACGCAGTTTATTTTGTACAACCAACCTCTGTCCTAGCATTATGAAATATTTACAACATTTTTTTGAATTCATCTCCTCCAGGTTCTTGACACAAGTAGATGAGATTTAGCACCGTTGGAGTTGAATTAACAAGAATACTGTTTTAGATTTAGTAGCTGCACACTTCAGCCTTCATTTCATTGCCAAATGTTTTACAGAACTGGTAGATTTACACTACCTAAATATTCCTTCAAACATCAAACGCAGCATTAACATTTATTCTTTAAATAGACCTCACTCAAGGGCTCTTTTACAAGTCAAAAACATAGTTAGTACCTATAGTGAAAGTACATAGCAATAAGTGAACAATACATCAGACATGAATAACCGGTGCACGCGTTTGCAGAGAGATGTATAGAGTCTCAGGGTCTATAATAACTTTTAATAGTATATACTTTAACCTATAACTAAGAGATGTAAAGAGTCTAGTGTCAAATTAAAATATGTTTACAAAAGAAAATAAAAGGAGATGTAAAAATTCTTCAAGATACATACCTCTTTCAATACGAGTAGGTACCGCTTTGATCAACAAAAAGCGGTGTGCGGCTTATTCATTTAGATAAATCAGGGGAGGTTAAAAATAATTCATAATATCGGTGGTGCGTTATTTGGTATCCGAGCGGACTAAAACAAAAAATTATAGGTTACTTTTTTGGATTTTTGGCTCTGGCAGCGGTGTCGTACTAAATTTAACATCGCTTTCCCCTGGCCAAGAAGAGGAATTACCCACCATGCGTAGCACGGTATGGTAAGTTTATTATTTACAAATTAATATACCCTAGTTTATACTACACTAGGTATTATAATATTAGAGTGGATATAGATACATACTTACCTAGATATTACATACATACACACACAAGCTGGGAAACATTTATATGCGAATCACAAATGATAGTAGATTGACGTACCTACACGTCAACTGTTTAGTATCCCTATTCATCCCGGTACCGCCGCACACCGGGTAGTCAGTCCGACCCAGGTCGGGCCTAGCTGAGCTTCTTGCTGGACTCTTCTCAGCTAGGTTAGGTTTAGTGAACCAGCGATAAAACTCCCAGTAGCTCGATTCCACTCACATCTCAGATTCGGTTGAAACCGTTCAACCAATCTCACTGGAGCGCAAACTCTTAGAGTATTCTAGTGTTCCAAACCACACGCGTGGTCTTACCGGAGGTTTTCCCCTGGATTTTCCCCAGGTTACTCTCCAACCGCGCACTCCTATCGCTTTATTGGGCCCGGCCTATAAAGCCACAGTCAGGTACATAAAAAAAAACTGTTTAGTACACAAAAAAGATTATAAGTAATAATATATAACAGTCGATCTAACGGTGACCGTGTAACCGTCAGATTCAGATTCATTTATTTCACGATAAAAATTACAATATAAGTTTGAGTGTAAGTCAAAACTATAAGAATTTCTGCCACGATCGTCAATACTAACTAGTCTGATATATGCACTCTGACAACTTCTCGATTTATGATCTAGAGTGATAGAGTTATTAAAATTTTATCATTCTCTTAGATGCCAGTTTTTAAAGCATAGTAGAATGACATCTTGATCATATTTGAAGCAAGCCAACTAAGGAAGTGCCTCCACCTTTCCGAAAACCGCAGCCATAAAAACAACACCACAACTTGCTCTGTAGGTAGGTATGTGGTGATGCTGACATGAGCACATGCCCCGGAGGGTGACTCGTGAGCAAGATTACAAATAGTTTGAGAACAGTCGACGAATCTACAGAAGGTTTGAATTGGTGCGTAGTTTTTAATTGGTTTATTTAGAACCGCTTCTGCCCTCGAAGTAGGCTTCAGAATGGGCCAATCCATGATAGGATGTCTCAAGCTAATGACACATTTATGATGACAAGTCAAATAAAGGCATGGCAACGCGCTTGTAGCTACTCTGGAGTAAAAAATATCCAAATTTGCCACAGCGTAGTTTATGACTTTTTGATTAACATCGACATGTCGCGTACCTTTGTATTGAAACATTTATAATTTTGTTGACTATACTCATAGCAAAGCAAAAAAGTTATACCTTCTACCGAGGCTATAGCTTGTTATCTTGCTACAATTACCCAAAAATGGTAATGACTACACTTACAAGTAATTGAGCCCTATTTTTTTGTTACTAGCGAATAGACTTGTTACCTTAGTTATGTTGTCAGCTCATATTAAACACAATCTTCTATAATTAGTGATCATATAACCGCGGGGACTGAAGTTGTGTTGAGTGGAGACCACATTTTGTATCTATGTGGCCCTCTGTTGTATTTAGTCTCACTGAAAAAGTAAATTTAGTATTTAAGTTTTCTGTTCAAGCATTGACTGGGACACGAGTAGGTATACTGTGGGAAATGTATTATTATACTGAAGTGTAAATATTGACTAGGTTAACTTGGGTTTGCATCCATCATCAAATAAAAAAAATATGAGGTAGCCCGCAATTTGAATTGCTTTGGGTAAATTTGAAGACTGTACCTTAAACCGTTTGGCTGTAAAACCTGCGTGACAAACACCGGACGTGTGAGTGACAGAAGTACGGCTCCGTTTGGACCCTTAGTGTAAGAAACGCTAAAAATTAATAATTTACCCCTATAGTTGACCAAACGGGAATTAAGTTATTATCAGCAATCTACGTAGGTACGTGCACGGCCGAATGCTAGGCACAGGTGATAGTTGAGAGAATGGGCAGTAGTCTCCATGCTGACCCAGTGCGGATTGGTGGTTCAATACACCTTTGGATTTCTTTGCAAATGTGTACAGGTTTTCCTATGATGTTTTCCTTCACCCTAAAGGTTTTTAGCCTTTGTTGCGTAAATCTTAAGGTAATCCCTTTACTATTTATTGCGAA
Source organism: Epiblema foenella (assembly GCA_963556455.1). NCBI lineage: Eukaryota > Metazoa > Arthropoda > Insecta > Lepidoptera > Tortricidae > Epiblema > Epiblema foenella. The sequence continues at coordinate 24,953,776 of OY747096.1, read as the reverse complement.
CGCAACCCGTATTATTTTTAGACCTCATTATGCAGTAGCAAATCGTGACCGCCGGACAAGATTAATATGTGAAGGGCTCCTGAAAACCACCAATAGGAACGCTCCACATGGGTTTTTTTATTACCAAACGAACATACATAAATCCAAAACGGACGATTTTTACTGATCTTTGTTCTGTCTCTTACATGAATTATGGGTATGCTACACCTATACACAATTTAAAAAATATAAGTATTAGTCACTCTTCATCGCAGTTCTGTTTGAGTCGCCGAGTTCCAACCATCACCTTTATCAGCGTCTCAACACTGTTGTTTTCTTGACGCATATTTATTTTATTTTCGCGAAAAAATAATATCACTGAATTTCCCTGAAAAAGAATGACATTAGCCGTCAATTTTTTGTTTTTAAAACCATCACAGTGTCAGACTTTAAAATTCAAATTTGAATAAGTGTCCAGTTCAATATTAACCTCCTTGAAAATACCTGTTATGCATCAGAAGTGCTATTTAGGTCCGTAGCACACATGTAGGCATTTTCCCCATTCAAGTTCTATACTACGATTTTAGTACGTATATAAATAATTTAAACTTTACTACTCTTTTTTTAATTCAAACACTGACGACACAAAAAATGTAAGTAAAATTTAGTATTAATATCGAACCTACTCACAAAATGTATCGAGAATCGATTGATAAATGCGAGAGCAAACTCATATTCGCCAGCAGAAACGTACAAAATCATTGACAAAAAACGGTCAAGTGTGTGTCGGATCACGCACAATGAAGGGTTCCGTACCAACACCTACAAGTCCAGGTTTAAAACCACTATCAAATACATTGAATCTAAAAAGGGATCGCATCTTCATAGGGAACTAACAGCACTTACGCCCTTTTGTTTGGGCAATGCAGTTTTTCAGCAAAACCTCAACCCGTACAATCTATTTTGCTCAATCCATAAATTGCTAAAAGTATTTATTAATGCACACCACCTAATTTTTTTTCAGAATTATAAACTTCATAGTTTGGAGACAGCTAATATCTCACCAAAGGTTACTTAAATGGAAATATTTTTTAGAAACCCACAATACCATTTTTAATGGTGGATGGATTATGGATTATGTGCGTTAATTTTTTTGTTCATCCACCGGTTACATGTATGAAGTAATTTGATTTTCTGAATGAAATGTATTCCATATGTTAATTCAGGCTATACACATAGTATTATTCCCAGTTTCAACCAATTCGTTCAGCAGTTTTTTCGTGATTGAGTAACAAACATCTTAACTTTGGCATTCGTAATGTTAGTAGGATAAAAGAATAATTTATTTCAGGCAACAAATAAAATTAACATTGATACACATGTAGTAAAAAAAAAATTAAGCTCATTACCTGTATATGCGACGAACTAACGTCAGGCCCGATCTTCTAACCGCTCCGGCTAAACTTAGCTCTGGCACACCTTCGTGGTATCCAAATACCCTGATGGAACGAAAGAGCATGTGCTGTGCGGCGAGCTCGTGCGAACCGGATGCCATGATTCTCCGAGCGTTTGAAACGCTCGTGTCTAAAGTCATCGTCGACTCACGTTTATCTACACAAAGTTACAAATGAGAATCAGACCCGATAACGGTTGCGCTTTTTACAAAAGTTTATATATATTACTCGTAGTTCTGATCATCGTCTCCTTTAACAATATTTAATCAAACGGCAATGATGAAAAGAAAATCTGTCAAATATCGATTTTGTTAGACGGAAAACCTTCTGTACGTAAGTACTAATGGTTCTGTCACGACGTTGCTCCGATCCGATGGTTTGTCAACTCCGGTGCAGGGTTCATACCTTTAATCTGATGGATTACTCACAGTACAACGTGCCGTGTTAGGATTAAATGCAAGTTTTTAGGGTTCCGTACGCGAAGGGTCCAAACGGAACCCTGTTGCTGTCACCCACTCGTCCGTCCCTCCCTCCGTACGTCCTCTGTCACACAAGTTTTACAGCAACAACACAGTTGAGGAAACTTGCATAAATCAGAGAAATTCAAAGTTATCCAATAAAATTCCCCAGCCCGCACTGATACCTGCCCACTCCCTCCCATCTAAGAGACTGAGCTGAGGACTGTACCTACTAGTGAGTGATGACTGATGAGTCTAGTATTGCATTCATCATTAGGTAATCCCTGTACTATTCATGGCGATTTTTTTATACCACGTCGGTGGCAAAAGAAGCGTACGGCCCGTCTGATGGTTAGTGGTCACCGCAGCCTATGGAGGAATGCAACCCGTATTTTTTTATTATGCTGTAGCAAAGCGTGCTTGGGGGTTGCTGGTCACATTAATATGAAAGGGGTTTTTGAGAGTAAGCACTAGGAATACTCCCCATACCTTTATCCATACCAGTAGAACATAAGTTAGGGCCATTTATTTGCCATACCCTGTCAGGGCCCATGCGATTCAATTATTTACTTGTAAGAACTGTAATATACAATACAATACTCTTTATTGCACTCCTTAATAATTACAAAGCTGTTCAGGAACATTGCGAAATATAGGCATAGGTAGACAACAGGCAGGATTTGCATACCATATGGTATGCAATAAAAATCTCTCATACCTTCATTCCAAATTGTAATTGTAACAGTCTAATTGCCCACTCAATTGAACAGTCGAATTCCAATAAGGTCTAGATTCCCCCTCAGGTTGGAATGTCAGATAGCAGTCGCTTTCGTAAAAAACTAGTGTCTACGCCAAATCCTGAAATTAGGTAGCAGACCTGGACCTTCAGGATGCAGATGTACTGGGATAACACTAGGATGATGATGACAACCAATTCTTCACACAGGTATCTACATTAATTTAAATCTAAACTTGTAATTCAGTAATTACTCGTACCTTTTGGGAATAATACTATGTACATTGAATATCGAAGTTTAGTTTGAGTTCTAATATTCATCGGCATTAGCGTCAACACATTTGTTTCTATATGCTTCGCTTCTAATAATTAAATTATTTTCTTAGCAAGCTTTTATCTGAAAATACATAATTTGATTTGAAAATACATAATTTGAAATAATGACATTAGCCGTCGTCAAGTTTTTGTTATTAGAATTTTCACAATGACTGATATATAAAATTGACGTGAATGTTAAGTTTAATATGAAACCTTCTTGGAAAGACACATTGCAAGTGCTATTTAGGCCCGCAACACACATAGTGGGGCAAATTGCTGTAACAAATTGTCTTAAATGTGGACAAACCGGTTACCGGACAAAAGTACCAATTTTATTCAGGTGCTAGTTAACCCTTTAACTGCCATCGTCTGTTGTATGAGACCAAGTGACGACGTGAAGTTTCACACTCATTTCAATTTGGGGAGGGGACTTTTCTCATTAAAAAAGCAAACTTGTTTGATGGAATGTGACCTGTGAGTGCCGTTTTCAATCTGATTTTATTATGTGGTGTTTGATCAATCCAGGGTTAATAAAAAACATGTGGATGACGAATGGACAGAGAGGTAATAGGTGAGAGTCAGGATGGCAGGTGTACGTAAACAAATATTTAAATAAAGTGTACGAAAAATTTGTACTGAATTTGTATAATTTCGTACCACTTAAAAAAAAATGTACCCTTCCGTATCTAAAGTTATTACAAAGTGAAGGTACACCAGCCATCCTGACTACCTGGGAAAATTATGATCCTACCAATTATTAACCAATGTTAATATCTCAATTTTTTGTACCAAATTTGTACTCAAATATACAGTAAAAACTTCAGCCATCTAATTCGTAGTTTGCGAGTTTTACACATTTGATGATTTTCTACTGCTGAGTAATACGGTTTTTTAAGTAATGAATGTATGGGGAAGTCAAACAAGTCAATAAAGTTTTGAAACTTGTGGGACATGATACCTTTGGGTAGTCTTCAAAACTCACAATTCTCCTGTCCCCTCCCCCTGACTTTTCACCCCCCATTCGCCTATATGTCACAGAGATCGTCAGCAATGACGAGGCCAACATATTTAAACTTACGAACTACGTTTAGCAGAACTCCACATAGAGTACCTTCTTCCCGCCATCCTCGAGGGTACGTAGGTAGTGGGGGAGAAATGTATCGCCCACTACGTCCTTTTTTGGATGAACGTTTTAAAGAGGATTATTATTGTCCTGAACACGTTTTTTGAATCTATAACAGTTTGAGGAAAAAGCTAAAAAACGGTAAAGAGAAAAGCCTGAAGGACATAATAAAATATTATTATTAAAGCTTAAGTGAAATGTCGCCTACTTTATTCGACTACGATTTCCATATAGTCTACAAACTTACAAACTAGCAAATTTCACCTTTTTTATAATATTATACACACCTGTAGAAGGATAACAGATAAATAGAAGGCGGCAAATGATTTTCTTTCATAGTTTGGAAAGAGGGGGGGGACACTTTTTATGGTTTTTAAACCACCTTATTTATAATATAGGAAAAAAGGTAAATTTACGGTGTCTGCTTACCAACGGGCAGGCCGTATGCTTATACGTCACTACCAGCGTAATGGCCACGCGTAACGTAGGGTATATAGTCGTTCAACTTACTAATGTGTTTGATTCAAGAACATCATATAACTAATTTACTTTACGTGCAGGGTAGGTACCCTAACATATATTTCCATGATTTTAACCCTCCATTTTGTCAGAGTGATTGGTATTTGTACGCATCTTAAATTAAAGCTTTGTATTAGTAACGATCACTGGACTATGCCGCGTAAAGACAGACAGACAGAAAGATAGACGGACAGAGGGCCATGGCGAAACTATAAGGGTTCCTTGTTGTACTGTACGGGACACTAATACACCTGCAATAACACACAGACAGACGGACAGCCAGGGTACATATTTTGTTATTAAGGCTCTAAATGTCGCTTAGCGTAGCAAAGAGGTTTTCTATATTTAATGTATATATATTGCTATTTTATTCTGCCGCCCCAGTGTTTTCCGAGTACAAACATATTATAGTTACTAAACCGTCCACAATTTGCCTGCTTTGCCCTAAAGTTGCTGGTAGAGAATGCTTATGGCGTTATGGCATTAAGTCCTCCTTTGGACGATAAGTTTTACTTTTGTGCAATAAAGATAAAATAAATAAATAGTTCTGGAGACTACCCTTTACCACAGATCCTCCTTTACATACAATCTTACGAACTTACAAATATAAATTACAAATGAACAATGAACATATAGGTACTCGTAATCGTCACCGCTTCGTAATTACATAAAGAAGAGTCCGCAAGGCGCTTATGATGCTGCTATAGTCGAGTAACTTATTTCTCACCGTCATAGTTTAAAAAAGCGGTCAAGTGCGTGTCGGGCCACGCGTAATGTAACCTTTGGACTAAAAGTTCACAAACTTATACACATGTACTTACTATGTGTTTAACAAAACAAACAAGCACATCTAAGTAACTTACTTTAAGTATAGGGGCCAATGGGGCAAAGACAAATAAATATTTTATCCAAGATTTCAATTTACCATTTTGTCAGCGTAGTTGATATGGAAATGTATACTCATGTTAAATTACGACTTTCTAGTTGACCGAGTAAAGGAAAGTCTCTGCTTCAGCTTCGATAAAAATGCTCTCGTATGTCTGAATTCAGATTTTCCGGATTTCCAGATTTCCGGTTGTTCTTCTCTGCAGGTCGCATTTCTCAACCGATTATCGTGAAATTTTGTGAGCGGGGTCGATAATTGTATAGTTTTTTTCACTTCTCATGCTCGAAAAGTGTGTCATATTAGACTTGTCAAGCGGGGCTAAAGTAGTACATTTAACCCCTAGGGAAAATATGAATACATATTTATGATTTACAAAATATTTGAATTTGACCAATTAAAATACTTCACCTATTAAATCCACCAATCACAGAACACTAATTTAACTCTTAAAAAATATTTGGTATTGGGTATTAACCAACCAGAATACAGCTTTACTAAAATCGACCAATCAGGAAACATAATTATTTTTTCTAAAGAATCTAAAGATTAAGTTTGTAGTATTATAGGGACCTATTCCACAATAATTAAAAAAGTGGTTAAATCGTTCGAGCAACACTTTGAAGCGCTCAATAAAAGGTAAGTTAGATTTTTTCGCGCGTGAATGTTGCGCGCGAACCGCAGTCTCTATGTTTTGTGTGTCAAAGGAGTATAGAAAAAAAATCATGCTGCAAAAGTATATATCTTCGCCGTGGAATCTATTGTTAATTTTGGGTGGGTTAACCTTTGTTTATTTATTTTTTCGCAATCGAAGTGAAAAGTAGAGTGTATAACTCTGGTCTAAAAGCCATATTACCCCTCGAACTATTTTCCCTCACTTCGTTCGGAAAAATAACTATTTCGTGGTAATATGGCTCGTTTTAGACCCTTGTCATACAATCTACTATTTGTCCAGTTAGTTTTTGAAAAATTACGAAAAAAAACTCGCGAGTTCTACAGCTCACAGAGCCACAAGTAGTAACCATTACTGAGCTAAGCCGCGAACGGACGGACAGATGGACAGACGGACAGACAAGAGTACCGAGTGAATGAATGAGTTATGAATTGTGGATACCAGAGAATAGATAAATTCATTTTAAAAATGCTTGCAATACCTACCTACTAGCACCTATCCTAAATCATATTCGTATTTATACCACAAAAGTACTTATTTATTTGCCCTTACCTTTGTTGATTCCATTTGATGCTGTTTAGCTTTCTTGTACACTCATTAGGTACATAATGATCGTCATTGAAACTTGTATCAATTGTTACGGGACGAGACTTCCCATATTTTTCAGTTCTTTATTTCCGTAGTCTGACACCATGCAAAAAGTAGTTTCCGAGTACATACACCTGGGGCAGTTCCTCCAACTAGGCAGGGACAACTTTCACAAGGACGTTACGAGACCGATACAGCTAGGCTGGGCAGCGTTTGGGAAACTTGGTCGAGTCTTCTCATCGCCGATACCACAAAATCTAAAAGCTAAAGTTTTTAATCAGTGTATCGTGCCTGTAATGGCACATGGAGCCGAAACGTGGCCACCAATTTAAGGTAGCTCCGCGAGCAATAAAGAAGTTATGCTCCGAGTTTCCCTTACGGATCATATCCGGAACAAAGAGATTCGTCAGAGAACCAAGGTTACCGCGATACATAGATCAGCGAATAAGCAAATTGAAGTAGCAGTGGGCAGGTCACATATGCCGCAGAACCGATGGCCGTTGGGGCAGACTGGTTCTTGAATGGAATAGTGTAGGGCGCCTTGTAACTATGGAGGTGATGATATTCGTAATGCAGTGGCCAGTGATTGGAGTAGAAGTAAAAACCGAGCTCAGTGGCTTGCCATGAGAGCGGCCTATGTTGCCGCATTGGACTGACATAGGCTGATGATGATGATGTGAAACGTTGCGTTAAAACGAGTTCAATAATGAGGAGGCAGGATTACGACACTGATTCCCCGTGCTGTATGGCGGCGATGTTGAAGCTGTAGTAGTTGGGGCCAATAATGCCAACGAAACGCTCACTGCTAAATATGATTGTATGCTGTTTAAAAAACTTCTGTCAGATTCTAGGAATCGTACCTAATCGTTCTATTATAAAGCATCATAGCAAGCCAGCATTTGGCTTAAATTAATATAAAATAATGAAACCGTCCCGCTCGCGTCGCGCAGCATGTGTGGCGTCGCTAACCTGTTAGTATACGTTCCGGCGCGCAGCGGTCGCGTCGCGCGGACGTCGCGCAACGCTGTGTGACCAAGCCTTAAGAGTTTGCGCTCCAGTGAGATTGGTTGAGCGGTTTCAACCGAATCTGAGGTGTGAGTGGAATCGAGCTACTGGGAGTTTTATCGCTGGTTCAGTAAACCTAGCCTAGCTGAGAAGAGACCAGCAAGGCGATCGGGTATGGAAGAAAACAAAATTTCATCTTTATGTTACTAGCAGGGAAGTTACCGTAAATAAAAATAAATTGTCGTCGTTATACGTATACTGATGCAAATTTACATCTTTCGTCCCGGACAGACGGATGGACATGGCGAAACTATAAGGATTCCTTGTTTGTTACGGAATACTAAAAACTGGATAAGTGCGACTCGCCCACCGATGGGTCCGTAAAAATTAAAAAGACTAAACAATTTGTCGCTGTACGTCATCACTACATAGTATAAAACAAAGTCGCTTTCTCTGTCCCTATATCCCTATGTATGCTTAAATCTTTAAAACTACGCAACGGATTTTGATGCGATTTTTTTAATAGATAAGAGTGATTGAAGATGAAGGTGCACCCGTGCGAAGCCGGGGCGGGTCGCTAGTGTAGTATAATTGCCAAATTACATACACAACAATATGATCTTAATTTTAACCGATAACTATAAGCTTTCTCGTGATAAAGGACCATGACAGACAAACAGACGAACAACAAAGTGATTCTATAAGGATTCCGTATAATGTAGTTTTTTCATTTGAAATATGGAACCTTAAAATACCAGGTGTAACAAAATAGCTTTAACTGAACACTAAAAACGTACCTACCGTGCGAGAAAACCTGCGATTTAGCAGACGACCCTCTCATGTGCGGCAGTCTCAAACTTTTCTATTTTCAGAAGAGGCCCTAAAACAAGTTAAACATATGTACAAAATGTTGCGTAAAATAGTAAAATAATACACATTTTTAATTTACTCTGTTAGTGGCATGGAATTACGTTGTATGTCGGGAATCATGGTCATCTTCCCATGGGATCGGCTATGGCATAATTATATTATCTAATCCCTGGATTTGGCGTACGAACTAAGTCTCACGAAAACGACTGCCATCCCGGAGGCAAAACTAGACCATGTTTGGAGATTAGAATGGTTTCCTCAAAATGATTTCCTTCAACGACAACCCACCTTTGATTTTTCAAATGACGTTTCGTACACAAAGTATTTTGAATCCCCCAGTGCTGGGAGCTGGGGTATAATTCTGCGACCTACAACTTGGAGTAGCTTGCCTTTATTATATTAGTATATAAGGTAGCAATAGCTATTTGTATTGCATGTTGGTAATCCTCTATTTGAAATTACCAGTTTCTGTAGGCGGGAATAAAAGTAGGTTACTCCTCCGCGCTTGCGGAGAACTGCTATCCAAAGTTTTGGCCTTTACCGACTTCAGTAGGTATTTCTCTCCAGCTTACAGGCTTCTAAGCTTATCGGTCGTTGAAAATGTAATTTTTAAAGACTTTTCGTGGAGAACTACTCACATTGTTGGGAGCTGGGCTGTAGTCATGAAATAATCCATCGACGTTTATTATGTTTTCGTGAAATAAAACACTACAGGTTTTATAAAACAATTGTAATCTTGACATTTCACTTGTGATCTGTGTTGCGTCTTTAGCTGTCATCACAGCTTGTCAATAGTTTTTAACGTCAAACTCACCAGTCAGGGAACTGACTTTTTAGTTCGTTTTTTACGATTCAAATTTTTCGGACAGTGTTGAAGGGCTCGTTTAAGCAAGAGTAAGACCGTCGTTTCCGACTGCAATGAGAATATCACTACAGCAACATCTAGTGTGGAGTAGGAAAACGATATGTCATGTCCCTTAACATAGCAACTGGAATTGTCAATGTAGCGAAATCTAGTGACGAATAGAAAAATGATATACAGTCCTTCAAGCGTTTTCCCGGTTGTGCCCGGAATGATGTGATCTGTTTGGCGTATGCACTAGCTACACGGAAGCGACTGCCATCCGACCTTTGAATTCCAAAGAACATGCATCCTGTCCTTTGTGCTCAATACCATCCTAAGACCTGGTGCTCCTCATATCCGACACTGCTGCATTCCTGTATGGATGTACAATTGTACACCATGGCTTTGTACTTCGAACTTGGAAATCTGAACCTCGTATAGTGCCGTCCCTTTCACTCTCGTGTCGGACGCTATATGAGTGAAAGGGATGGCACGATACGAAGTTCGGATTTCGAAATTCGGAGTAGTCCCTAATGTTGGCATCTGATTACAACAAACTACATTAATGTATGAACTTTGTTGCGTTTTTTTAATACCACGTCGTTGGCAAACGAGCATACGGCCCGCCTGATGGTAAGCTGTCACCGCAGCCTATGGACACCAGAGGGACTACTATGAACCGTATCTTGCCGTCCCTCTCACTCATATAGCGTCCGACACGAGAGTGAAAGGGACGGCACTATACGAGGTTCAGATTTCCAAGTTCGAAGTACAGGACCTGCGACTACAGGCGTGTCACATGCGCGTTAGGTATTCACTAGAACTCTTACAGATTTATTTTCCTCCAAGTAAAATGGCTATATCCGTTTTGTTCTACTCGTTAAACAAAACCGTAGGCAAACCAAACATGAAAATCCGTTTTGTTCACATCGTAGAACAAAACGAATTTTCACGTCCGTTTTGTTCTACGCGTAGAACAAAACGGATTTTTCTGTCCGGTTTGTCCTACGATGTGAACAAAACGGAATTTTTTGTCCGGTTTGTCCTACGATGTGAACAAAATCGATGAACAAAACGGACTACTTCATTATTTCTTAATGAATAAATAAATAATAAATAGAGTTATTTTTGAGAGATTCTTTGTAAGTTAACTAATAAATACCTGAGACTAAATTAGGAAGTCTCAAATGGCGGGGTCATCTACCACTATGACTGTAACTTGAGCTGCGTTTTACGGTTAACGACGGGATGGTCTCCGGCAAAATTACGTATGAAAATGAAGGTACGTAACAGTCAAATACTTTAGGTGTTTCTTCTACTACCTTTACACTTTTTGATCATTTGTATATTAGGTAAATTAATCCCACAACTCCTTTAGATATCAGTTATTTATCCTTTATCTATGTCCTCCACAAGATTTAGGACAGGCATAAAAATTTGGAAATACAGTAAAATTACTCCACCAAAAATGTATTTGATACGTCAGTATATTCTCAACTATGTGTATTATACATCTTGCGTGCCTACAAAATTAATAAATTGAATCTAAAATGTTACCAGCAATTGAAACAATAAAAATGCAGTAATTTATAACCGCAATACAAGTCTAAATATTATAGTCATTATTTTCCACCTCATTGCACAGGCTGGCTATTTAACGAAATACGCGCTGCCAACTGCTTAAATGTTACGAATGTTGTTTCATTTTATTTTCAAGCATATTGGGATCTACTTCGTTCATCGTGAGACAAAAGATTTCGAATCTAGAATTCATTTTCGCAGTTGGAGTCCTGCATAAATCTTTAGACATGTCTGGAAATATTCGGTTTCATTTGAATACTCGTTCGTTATACAGTTTGTGTACGAACCAAAAAACCTGAAAGGGGTAAAGCTGTAATGAACATAATTTCATATCTTTAGTTAATAAAATAATCTTATCTTACTTAACTTTAGTTAATAAGACACAGTAGATTTTCTCACAATCTGTAAATGTAAAAGTCTTCTTTTACACGTAAATGCGGAACATGGAACTGAAAAGAGCAGTTTTTTTAATTGTAAATAATAGTATCCATCATGTATATATGACAAATATGCCTATTAAGGAACTTGCAATTTATCTACAAATGATTTTCCAAAAAAATACCTAAATAAGAAGCTGAGAAATGCGCGGCTAATATTACTGTGTCAAAACAGAAAAGTAAAGTGTCGAAAATTTGATAAAATGCGCCCTCATTGTGCAGATACCTTATTACCATTATAACTCACGTCGCGTCCCCGCCACTACACACCTCTGTACCACCATTGTAGATTATATAATAAAGTACGCTCCACACTAGACGTGTTATTAGGTATTAGTATTTTTTTATTAAACTTCCTTTTCTAGAAAGTAAAAGCCTATTCGGCAGCGCTCGTTGCATGTTCCTTTCAGTATTGATTAACGAATATCTTGGTGCCAGAACTTGCAGGTTAATTTGAATAAAAATATTAAATGGGATGGGCAAATATTCAGTGACATTATGGCGTATTTTTCGTGCCTCATAAAAATGTTGTTGAAAACGTACCAATACCGGTTCTGAATTTTATTTGATTAGGTCTCGCGGTTCGTCCCAACTTCGTGGAAATAATAGTGTACCCATAAATTACTTTAAAAATGAGCGTTAATTTTTTAGCGGGTATTATTTATGACATTGTAATTTAATTTTAGAGCATTGCATTGGTTGCAGGTAATGTTTTAATTTAATTTATATATCTTTTTTTGTCTATATTAATTTTTTCGATGATATTTATTGTTACGTTTTGACTCTTGATTTTAATTATACGTGTTGCTGCTAATTTTCATTGTGCATGCCAGTTGCTGGTGAATTGTGTCTTGCGCTTATACATAATTATACCAGCTATAAAGTAGGTACCACATTTTATGCAAAATAAAAATATTTGTATTTGAGTTTCAAAATTTCGGTGATTTTATATTAACCAATTCCAGTTCAAGAAGAGGAGACAAATCCTTATTTCTTAATGCAGTGGAGATAATAAAACAAGTTATATTAAATTTGTAATGGAAAATGAAACTCATAGCATTTTATTCCTCACTGTTATAGTGCTAATAACGTTACGTGTTTCAATTTCCTTGATTTATAGGACGTCCCAGGTATACGTGGGCCGACGCTGTCGATTCAGAACCTCTGGTATAAGTTTTTACGAACTAAAACACAAACGACCGCGCTTGCGTTTTGCGTTTATATAGTTTCAATTTGAATGGCTACGCGAGCATCGCCTTAGATAGTAACTATCTTTAGCCCTATAAATTGAGACTAAACGCAAAAGCGTTCGTTTGTGTTTTGTTTCGAAAATACCTATACTAGAAATACTACTAACTAAATAGAGGTACTGAAGATCGGGCTAAGTGGCGTCAAATCGTGTCGGAGGCCAGGACTCACTTTGGGTCATGAGCCATAGTATTCAGTTAGTTAGTTATAGGTAGTCAAGTAATAGTCAAGTCACCTACCTAACAAAGGAGAGGTTTCTGCGATCTAATTACATCACGTTTCACAAAGTTTCCGAACATTCGTAAGGCATCGCGCACATTTCCGTAAAACTCCGCCGCACATCTATCTCCAGCTTTAAGTTTGTGCCTCGGAGGACCCATTACTCAGCCTGTTGCTGTCAACAGTGTCATCTCTATAATAAAGATGGTTTATAAAGAGATGAAGTAAAATAAGCTGCACGTTAGTAGGTACAAGTGGCGTAGCGTGCATATAACTCGATTCCCACCGGCTTGCCTAATTTTCATCTAGTCCAGTTTTTTTACTACGTCTCATGAAGAATAAGAAAGGCAAATTATTTTCGGCTTCCCTAATATTTTTGACACGCCGCCACTTAGAGCATATTCCCTTTAACTTCCTATATTCTACAGTAGAAGTCGTCCCCCTTTCATGTCACTGTTGTCCAAATCAGATTGACAGACATCAAACCTGGCTGTTTTTCAGGCTAGCGTTGTAAGTCATTCAATATCCAGGAAGAATATGATAACAGCATTTATCTATAATGCTTCATCACATCTGTAGCATATTAAACATCTAGACCACGTAGGGCTCATTACTCAGCCTATTGCTGTTTATAATCTTACCGAGACGTATACTTAATAACCGGTTTCACAGCCTTAATAGATAACATAACCTGTAGCAGAACACATAAGGCTTCTTTTACAAAACTCGTTAAAGACAAGTAGGCCGGTTATAGAGCACGTTTTGTCTCTTACAGACGCAATATCATGGAGCAAGGTGAGTGATATTTTATCACTGGCTGAGATTATTAAAAACTGTTGTAGGAATTCATGAGGCTGTGAAACATCATACTTCGTATTAAAAAATAATCCCGCTAATGAAGCTAATGTATTAAATGTTTTTTTAACACATAGGACGTAGCACGTTGCGTGTCCTGTAAATCCAGGTTTTATTGGTAATTCCAGTCCAGGACACCACAAATATATAAGTACATAATTATATGTGTAAAGTAAAACCAGAGCCATTTATTTCCTCGCGTTATTTATACGCGCTTTAAAGCAAAAAAATTGCAGAATATTGGTGAAAATTTTTTTGAACCAAACGGACTGACGCCACCATCGAGGCTAATAGTATTTTTAAATTATAATTGAATTCCTCTGTGTGTGCGAGCAATATTCTCACTTAAATGGGTCATTTGAGGAAGTCATCAATTATAGGTTCTTGGTATTACTGCATTATTTAGGAACTTATTCGTCTAAATAATAATATTTTCAGGTGTATTGTTAAAATTCTTCGTACCTATAGCGCGCAAGACCCCATATAAGTCAAACTACATTAAGTTAAAATGATATTTCCATATGGGATTATTGCGTTACTAAAACTAGCTTCCCAAAAAATAGATCCCACAAATAATATTTCTCCAAGCATAAAATCACATTGAAAGGGATTTATTCAGCGATCTCTACTTAAAGTAAACCGTACGATGATATCATAAATTGCAAGTATTTATTTATATTCTAACTCAATATCTGTTCTTTTCCTTGATTATACAAGTAGCAATTCCTTTTTCGTAATGTAACAAAATGTATGATATGGCACACGCATTCTAACGCCCAAAAATCAGAATTGCGATTAAAATTAAGAATGTATGAGCCCACCCTAATAAGTGAGCAATACTTCTGTGTTTCTTTAAAGCCACACTTGTTCATGTTTCGTAGCTGATCAGTAATCTGGAGACATTATTTTCCACTTTTAGGATATCATAGCCAAAAATTACGAATTAACTTTCATGTTAAATTTGTTTTAGGTAAATAGTACGTAAAACAGCTTAGTGAATTCAATTTATCGGGTCCAGAAAAGGTGTTCGCGTGATTATTTTAGGTCCAGGATAAACCTAACAAGGAGAAATGTATTTACGTGAAAAAATGTTTTTCTTTCACGTTTGCCGTTCATTCGGGCTGTGTATTAGATTACCCGTCCTTTGTAAACTGGATCCTTTCAGGGCGGGCGTGGCAAAATACCGATAATATAATGCATTTAGATTAATGGTTATGGACTTTCAACAGTCTTACAGCGCTTGTTGATTATTTTTTGTTACAGGATTTGGGGCTCTGGGAAAACCATATACATATTTGTAATAGAGGCAAACTTTATTTTTCTTGCCATCATATAGCAATATATATATTTTAAATTTATATCATTTTCGATTTACAAGGGAAAATGTAAAAAAAATACCGTTACGAAGTTTATTACCCAGGAAAAAATATGAAATTATTACATAACATTGAAATCAATGAATATTTTACAGGAAAAATATAACTATAAGCTCTATCTAGTTTTTCTTTTTTTATCATCCAAAAACATTTCTAAGCTAAGTTATAAATTCCTACCCGATTATGCTGAAAATACCTTCTTTCAAATAAAGAAAAATCAATTGAAATCGGTTCACGTGATAAAGAGTTATCCTTTACAAACCACCATACGTACTAAGTTATTCAGTCGCTCAAATTTGTAACAAAATTCGCCGATATATGGCGCTGTACCCATGACGTTCAATTCCTAAAGCGTGTTGTTTGAATTAATAGGGTTGGAACCGGTATACATCTGTGTATGGAACCCTCGGTGCGCGAGGAGGACTCTCAATTGACCTGTTTTTTATAATCTATCAACTAGCTACCTATCTACATAATATATAAATTCACGCCTGTGTCTTAAATGTGGGTAGGCGAAATATAATATGTCTACTGGCTTAATTTCAATCATGCTTTTATTTCTTAGAGTTGAAAATACCTATCAAGAAGTAATAGTGAAATTGGGATGCCTTTCCATTTAGGTTCAGGAAATAAATCTCTCACATCGAAAACATCTGGCTGTTTTTGGAGTTTTAGGAACAATTACCTACTTTGAGTCATTGGTAGCGACGCTGAGGCTGGAATAAAGATTGATCATTCGCGTTGCTGAAGCCAGATTTTACGCATAAGTGCTAGGTTAGATGGAGTGGTTTTGTATGCCCTTTGGCATATAATTAGCCTATTATAACCTCTTCAGTTCTACAGGTAGTATTTTTTTTTGTAAAAAAGGCAATAGGAAAACTAAAATTTTATTTTAAATTGCTTCTCGCACATGGTAAACATTTATTTTATAACATTGAAAAAAAAAACAATAGGGTAGTATGTGGACCAATTTCTTTTGATCGTGAGATATTGCGTTTAGGTACATATTTGTCATACAATTTATGCTTTATTAAAACAAAGGGAACTTTTAGCCCCGCACCAGCGTATAGTCGAGCTTGGGGCGGAATTGCCTCAAGCCGCAGTGAAAGTGTTAAAAAATCTTCTAGTGGTGGAAATACAGCTGAAAACATTAAGCAAATTCGAAAAAGACACGATTTACTTACCCTTTGAAGTTATCAAGTCTTTGTTTTTTAAAGTTCAGCTTCGAAAGTGTTGCATTGCTCGCATTTTTAACAGGTTTGTACAAATTATTTGCCAATTTTCTCGTAAGTTACTTGAAAACAAAAGTAAATACGAGTTTAAGAAGACGGCTCTTTTGAGATGCTTTTTTACAGAATTACACGAGCACTTGCAGAGGTGAACAACCTATTAACATATCCGCCGGGAGGTTTCAGGGCACACCTAATGAGCGGCCAAGGATATTTTCGTCTATAAGTAGGTACTCCCTTTTTCACGTAAACCGAGACACATTTCGTTTCAAAATTTATTTTTTTAATCGTATTTTCTTTTTTCAATGCATAACGCGACACTATTACTTGTTAATGTTCTTTTTATCATCGGAAATCAATCAGCCATTTCTACATTTAACAAATCGAAAACGTGGGTCCATCATATATACATACCTACACAACCAGACTATACTCGTATATGGGGCGTTGAAAGTAATGTTTAAAACTGGCCAAGTGCGTGTCGGACCACGCACAATGAAGGGTCCCGTACCAACACCTACTAGTCCATTATTAAAATCACTATCCAATACATTGAATGATAGTCGTATCTTTTTAGGGCACTCACGGCACTTACGACCTTTTGTTTCGGCAAGACAGTTTTTAAGCGAAAACTCAAAAACCGTAAAACCTATATTGTTCAAACCAAAAATATCATTTTTAAAGGCCTATCCATCGATACCCTTCACGACTATGTGCGTTGAATTTTTTTTTCATCCACCGGTTACAGGTATGGAGTGCCCCCCCTAATTTATAATTTTTTTGTAATTTCACATCATTTTTATGTAGCGGTTCATAGAATACACCGTCCTACCAAATTTCATAATTGTAGTACTTATAGTCTCCGAGTCAATCGGCTGTGACATACGGGCGGACGGACGGACGAATGGACAGACATGACGAATCTATAAGAGTTCCGTTTTTGCAGTTTTGGCTACGGAACCCTAAAAAGTAAATATCATCATTCAGACCTTTAATCTGATACGAAAACACACTTTAGTCATAGTCATAGTCATAGTCATTTATTTTATAAAACCAATTTACATGTCAATAATAAAATAAAAAAGAAGAAGCAATTAATATTTCCATTGTATGGAAAAATAATTAGTCAACCCTCAATGTCATTATATAATTATTCGAGTTCATAAATTTATATACGTTTCCTAACGCTCAAAAAATTCTGAACAACCTTAATGCTCTTAACAATTTATTGTCGTGTTCATATGAAAAGTTTTGATCACTTTGTGCGTTCACATATTTTTGAACTCAACTGTACAATGAGTCTACGAGTAGGTTCTATTATATACACATTTTCAGTGTAACTGACTGGGTTTTTGTTGTAATACTTGGTCATAAATAAAAATAACTGATCTTTTGAAATCCTATCATTATTTTTTGCACTAGCGGCCGCCCGCGACTTCATCCGCGTACATTTTAGATGGTAAAAAAGATATAAATGAGGTTTATTTGTTTCTGATAGTTGTCTGATGCTATTAATCTTTTGTAAAAAAAATCTCGAAAGAAAAAATATATATCCGCCATCTTGGAGTTGAAAATGGATGTCATTTTCGTAGTCGGCACCCCGAGGAACCACAAATATGACACCCATATCGAATTTTAAGAAAAATAAATATCCGCCATCTTGGATTTGAAAATGCATGTCATTTTCGTAATCCGCACCCCGAAAAACCTCGACGATGACACCCATATCGATTATTAATAAAGATGAATGTCCCCCCCATCTTGGATTTGAAAATGGATGTCATTTTCGTAATCGGCACCTCGAGGAACCTCGAAGATGACACGTATATCGATTTTTACGAAAAGTTATGATTTGCTCCCCGCATACACTAGGAACCCCCTTTTTACCCCATTAGGGGAACAATTTAGAAAAACGCTGAAACATGTTTTGTTGTATTTAAACAGAGAGTCTATTTACGAAGTTTGAAATCTCTCACTTCAAAAAAGATTTGCTTCCGTACAAACTTGGAACCCCCTTTTCACCCCTTTAGGAGAGCAATTTCGAAAAACGCTGAAATGTGTTTTGTTGTATTTAAACATAAAGTCTATTTACGAAGTTTCAAATTTCTAACTTCCAAAAAGATTTGCTTTCTCGTACAAACTTTGAATCACCTTTTCACCCCTTTAGGGGAAATTATAAAATCGCTGAATTTAGTTTTGTTGTATTTAAACAGAGAGTCTATATACGAAATTTCAAGTTTCTAAGTCCAAAAAAATTACGTGTCCCATACAGAATTTTTTCCCTTGTTTTACCCCCTTAGGCGGTTGTGCGTTGATGAGTCAATCAGTGAGGACTTCTTCTTTTATATATATAGATAAATACGAGTATATTGATGCATATGGCTCTGTTCCATAAAGTGGTTGACAGTATTGTTTTATTGTAACATGATTTGTATAGGGATTTGGTGAATTGAATTGTCGTAAAATTGAATACTAGCGATCATTGTGCTATGCCGAGAGCACTTGATACGATGGGCGCAATGGGTCTGGATTAATTGTAACTTGGAAAGCAATCGAATAATTGACGAATAAAATATCGATAACACACGGTAACACGGTATGACATGTCTATGACTTTAATTATGCGGCGAGAACGTTAAAACAGAATATGCGGTAAGAGACGCTACATTAAGGGTGACTAAGGTGGCACGCTCCAACACAGTTCAAGTGCGTTAGCTTCACCACGAACTTACTTTATGACTCGGCAACTTTTGTCCTTGATGTGCCATTGTAAGCAGACGGTTTTTTTAGTCAGGAAAAGTTTTAGA
Source organism: Epiblema foenella (assembly GCA_963556455.1). Lineage (NCBI taxonomy): Eukaryota > Metazoa > Arthropoda > Insecta > Lepidoptera > Tortricidae > Epiblema > Epiblema foenella. The sequence goes on along the minus strand of OY747096.1, from coordinate 24,934,574 downwards.
CTGCTACGTGTGACGCCTATAAGATAAACCACTCAAGGAAAAAAACACGCAACGTAGCGAATGGTTTCTGCGTGTTCTTTTCCATCGATATTGATCGCAGTTAGAACTTTATCAGATAATAATTTATTAGGATTATTCAACACAAAAATGCTATATTAAGAAACCTAAAAAACTTAAGCCTTAACTCTTTGTCGAAATGCCGGTTTATTAGCTTAACTAGAAATTTACCAATGTTAAGGGCTTGACCCAGTTATCGAGCAAAAACAATACAAGGACATTGGGACTATTTTATCTCATGGCTGGATGGTTGGGTGTTATCGAACTTTACCAATATTTAAGATAATAATTGATTATACCTTTTTGTATAGTTAATTAAACATGGGAGTTAAGATTTATAATCACCTCCCATATGAACTGAAGATGTTACCGTTGAAATCATTTAAAACGAAACTGTTCTCTTGGTTAACAAATAAGTGCTTTTATAGTTTAAGTGAATATTTTTTGGAATCTGACAGTTAAATTGCTGTAATAGGTAATAATTAATTAATATTGTATACCTCAGGCAGGTAGAAAATGGAGACTCTGTAAAAATTACTAACCACCTATGTAACCCATTTTCATGCAATAAATACATTTTTACTTTACTTTACTTTACTAACATGATCGATGATCGAGGGGGCAAGGGGAGAATAATTTTCAATTATACTGCGAGTATAGCAAAAACTTAAGATAATTTTTATTTTGTCGCGAGAAGTATCAGAATGAGACGAATGCTTTACAAACCTACTTACGTAATAAATAGTATGTTACGTGTGGTGTCCACTATTTAAAGATGATTCACCTATTAGACCCATTCAAAGTGTGCAGGTGGTTCTGAAAAAATACACCAATTTTCCAATATTTAGTTAGTGGAGTGTTCAAGATTCGATAAGAATAAACTCAAGGTCTCCAAATCTAAGAAAAAGTAAAGGCTACACTTTTGAGGGAAAATACTATTTCCCTTATTCAGAAACATCTATGAAACCTATATAACTAACTAGCCGCTAAAGTTCATTTGTCCTTATCCGTCACTTTGACACATGTGCTTGTTAGGCAGTGGCAACAGACATTTTAGTTAGCAGAGGTTTGTTAAGTTTCATGAATAAGAGGCTAAAACGAAATGTTTTCACTAACCAAGCGCAAGCAAGAGCAAGGATGTGCCACGCAAGCTGGTACTGGCAGTATTGGCACGTGACACGGTTACAGACATATCAAGACACCAAAGATACGAGTATGATCTAAGGGTGTGGAGCACGTACGTCTCGAGGGCATTATGGGTTCGATTTAGAACGACAACGAGCTTGAAGCTCCCGCCGGCGGGGACGTTCACCACGTGATCGCGACAACACAGACACATACAGTCCCTATTCGTCCCGGTACCGCCACATATCGGGTAGAGTCAGTCCGACCCAGGTCGGGCCTAGATGAATTTCTGCCGGACTCTTCTCAACTAGGCTAGGTTTAGTGAACCAGCGACAAAACTCCCAGTAGCTCGATTCCACTCACACCTCAGGGCTGTTATTCACTAACCGACTCTCCTCGCCTGTCACCTCACCCCTCACCCGTTAGTATATGAAAACAGTCAAAAGTGACAAATGACATTTGAGAGTTTCCCATATAAAAACGGGTGAGCTGTGATGTGACAGGTGAGGACGGTGCTTAGTGAATGGCATGGCAGATTTGGTTGAAGCCGATCAACCAATCTCACTGGAGCGCTAACTCTTAGAGTATATCAGGATGATTCTCATTCCAAAATTTAACATTTTCTTAATTTGTCCTTACTGGGCCCGGATTGTTAACGACTCGTGAGTGATTATTTCTGACTTTAACTATTTCAACAGTTAGGGATCCAGGTATAGAGTAAAATGGAGTAAACAATAAGTTTAAATTGCACTCTGATTTCCTTAACTTTCGGACCGGTAAGGACATCAATTAACTTTAACAATGAGAATCACCCACCAGTGTTTAAACCGCTCGCATGCTGGTCATATCGGAGGTTTCCCCTGGATTTCCCCAGGCCGCTCTCCAACCGCGCACTCCTTTCAATTTATTGAGCCCGGCCTATAAAGTCACTGACAGGTTCGAAAGGAAAAGAGCTTGAAGCTGTGACCTGTTAAAATGACCCTAATCACCTCCAACGATGACCTTTACTAATACGATTGCTCTTAACCACGGCCGTATAATGTTGTAATATAAAATTTAATTATTCAAATGCGATTTAAATATGCCTAAGCCGTAATACTTTGTTAGTAGGTAGGTAAACAAGTAAATGTTTAATTGTTTTATATACTGTGTTTGCCTAGGTTTAGTTCTTATTTTATTGTTCGTTAATAAATTGTATTATGTATTTTTGTTACAATAAACTAATTGTTTTATATTATTTTATAATCTTGAGATACTTTATACTACGTGATAAACAACTGCCTAATCCAATTCGCAATGGTTACATCGTTTAAGTCGTATGGGAGTATATTCTCATTAATAAAAAACAAGCCCAATGAATATAACATAAATGTATAGGTATATATTCGGAAGTTTCGTTACATTATTACTCAGCATTAATTACGCCTACATCCCACCAGCCTGTCGCTCTCTGAATTACTATTCTGGATTACGAGTATTTTATTAATATTAGACATCGACGAGGTTACATTAATTGGATTTTATCCAATAACGTTGCCCCAAAACAAACTCGTACGTGTACATACTAACAATAAATAAAAATAAATCTCATTGTAGCTTTTATTGTATTCCGCTAGTAAACATGTGCAATAAATACAAGTATCTTGCTGAGTCCTACGTCGAAAACAAAACAATAAAAATTAAAGACGTCACTATGTATAAATATATGCATACAGTTAAGTAGGTACTTATGTGCTGGTACGTAATTTTAAATAGCACAGTTGTGTCGTCAAAGTTATCTGTAGGAAATTTGGAGATAATTTGGCTGTCTTTTCCTAATTAGCAGTAAATAAAAGCTATTTATTTCTTAAACAGAAACCAATGAGAATAGTTTTGAGTGATGCATCGTAGAAATTTAGTTCAGCTACAATTATTTTGCCCAATATAAGCCAAACCTTACGTTTGTGTTTCGCTACAGTTTTGTCAGTAGGCACAACATAGTTAAAGCTAATAATAATTTACGTTTCTACCTACATTTGAACCTGACTGTATCGTGAAGCAATTCATTTATGACCAAACCGCAGTTCACAACAGCAAGCAAAAGGAATGAATTATGATGGTATTAAAGGATCCAACTTCGCTGCTATTTATTCTAATATATAGCATTCAGGGACGTTTTGGTTTGGATTTATTAAACACGCTATTAGAATAACTTTTCGCAGTAATCGAATCTTTAGTGAATAATTAAGCAGGCAATACATGAAGTTACCGGCAACTGTACCTAATTTAATATTGTGGTTTAGCCTACGCGCTTTTGTATGAATGAACATTATTCTACTGTGTTGTGTAGTATCCTTTGTGCTGGAATACATTTTTTACTTTGATTATCGGGATGATTACCAGGATTAGTCACATTGGTAAGCAGATATATATATTTTTATGTAAATAAACTAGTAAGATAGAAACCCTAAAAGGATTAAGGATCTAGATTTTTTTATTGTTCGTTGTTGATTTAATATAAAAGATGAGCAAGTAATATTTCAGTCTCTGTAGCTCAAAACTGCAAAAAATATTAAAAAGTATTCATACCGATAAAATTAGCCTGAAAGACCGTTGACAAAAACTTATCCAATTAGAAACCAAAATTAAGCTCTCTGGAATATGGTTTTTGTTTGCTTTACAAATTAGGTACTACATCAAACCCTTTCACATTAAACCCGAATGTTAGAACTTAATTGACTTAATATTATCAACCAAGATACACTGATACCTGATTGTATCTTTTATGGATTATTTCTATTGTCAAGTCTATTGTATAAACATACAATGTCATACAAAACTATATAGTTAACAGAGAGTTATTGTTAAAACATTCCAGCGACAGCCACCCGCCAATTTCGTTAATACGCGGACGGCTTTCAATGCCATTCTTGTCGCTCGGAACATTTATATAAGTGATGTGGCTCTTAATTATTCTTAAGATAAGAATAAGAATAAATTATTTTTAGAACCATAAAAGTCTTATTAAAGTGTTGTATAACTAAACATGGATATCTGGCACCGAACTAAGTGGGTAGTCTGAGTCTGCATCTCGGGAGCTAGCAGTATGTAGATATGTAATGAACTGAACGGCAATTTTAAAACTTAGACGGTATTAAATATTTGTAGTGAAAACTTCAATTACTACGAACAAAAATATTATTGTGTGTGTGTGTATGTGTGTGTGCGTGCATGCGTGCGTGTGTGCGTGCGTGCGTGCGTGCTATTCGATATTTTGGCCTCACTTACCGAGCCTTTCCGTAATACATATCAGCGGCACGTCTCGGCTTCGGAACTTTTCAATGTAGCTACCCATTTTCAGAAATCAGTCACGCCACGCCACCCAGACTGTCCCAATAAAGATGAAAGAACTCACAGTAACATATTACAGTTGCCGCGCGCGGGACATCAAAGGAATTGACGTGGGTCTAACTAATGCCTCCAGCCTACGCCCTTGAACTTCGTCCCTTATATGAAATATACGGTAAATTTTAACCGACTGATTCGTTAAATAATCATAAGGTTTTTTTTCTAAAGTTTCTTCTTCAATTTAGCCGTAAATATGGCATTCTAAATGTGTACCTGAGTATCCACATTACATGTTTTTATTATTTAAAAGCCGGCAAACGGTTAGGAGAGAGTAATAGTAGTTATTTTGGGGGTGTTCCATTGAACATCATCACCACGTCTGATAGGGGCTTAGTATCTCTGGTCTAGCCTTAAGATTTGACATCTCTTTAGCCTTGTTTTGTCATCTTGCTTGTTTAAAAGATTTCTCGCTAGTTTATTACAGTGTATTTGAAGTTTATCCTTGTATTTTTTGCAATATGCAAAAAAAGAGGTGAATACCTCTTGTTCCACAGTAGCGAGTTAAGTATATTCGTGTATCACTATACTCACTTCTGTTATAAGTCGAAAGATCTTATTTTGGAATCTTTGTAGCATTACCATGTTAGAGTTGCTTGCTAATCCCCAGAGCTGGATTCCGTAGGTCCATATGGGTTTCTCACATTTATAAATTGTTTTTCTATGAGCCAGTGTAAGTTTCTACATTTGATATCAGCTTTTATTCTTTTCCTTTTAATATGATTTGCCCATGATAGTCTTCTGCCTAAATGGGAGCCTAGATATTTTACACAGTTTTGGCTTGAAAGAATTTTACCATGCATACGCACAGGTGGACAGTCTCCCTTGCGAAGAGTAAACGTTATTTGAACTGATTTTGTCACGCTTGATTTGATCCTCCACATGTCGATCCAGCGATCTATTTTGTTGAGATGTACCTGAAATTTCCGTGATGCAACATCAAGTTCCTTATCGCTAGCCAGACAGGCAGCATCATCTCCATATGTTGCTGTAACTACTGTATCAGAGACAGGCAGGTCAGCAGTGTATAGGGAGTATAATACTGGTGCGAGGACTGATCCTTGTAGTACTGATGCTTTAATGTTATACATTTTGAAACATCTCTACCAAATTTGACTTAAAATTTTCAGTCTAGTAAGTATAATTTCAGCACCATCTAGTAAGAGTTAGGCAGTCTTGTCTTTAGCTTGCACAACAGACCCTCATACCACACGTTGTCGAAGGCCTGCTGTATGTCGAGGAAAACAGCTGCAGAGTATTCCTTGCATTATATAGACTGTCGTATCTTACCCAAAATTCGATGAACCTGTTCAACTGTAGTGCTGCTCTCGGAAACCAAATTGATGATGAGGAATGATGTTTTCCTTCTCTAATACAGGTTTTAGTAGATAGGTTTCCTAAATAGAAATGTTTAATTTTGTAAAATTATCCATTTTGAATAACAATTTATAATATCAAAGTGTATTATTTATTATTTAGTATCTATATATTTATTATTATTATGTAGTGGCTGTCTGGAGATTTCGCTAAAGCCCCGCTTTGCACATGCGCGCGCAGTTAGCGCAAAGATAAGAAACAACTGGCCGAGTGCGTGTCGGACCATCACGCACCATGAAGGGTTCCGTGCCTACTACTACTAGTCCACATTCGAATCCTCTATCCTATATGCTATTAATTAAAAAAGTTCGTATCTTCGTAGGAAACTCACGGCACTTACGTTTATCTGCGATAATTCAAAAACGGACCTCCTGGTTCTAAACAGTTTTCATTGAAAGTATTAATGTAGGTACACAACCTTTTTTTTATCAGAATTTTAAACTTCATGGTTTGGAAATTAGAGTGTGTTGACACACTTTTTATAACTTTGAGAGCAAGTATCTTACGAACGGTCGACTTAAATGGAAACGTTATTTAGAAACCTCTATATCACTTTTAAAAGCCTCTAGCTATCCTATGAGGCAATCTATACCCCACACGCCTATGTATATTGTTTTTTTTTTATCACCCGGTTAATTGTATGGAGTGCCCCCTAATTATTATTATTACATTTTACATTTTCCTTCCAAATTTCATAATTGTAGTACTTATAATCTCCGAATAAGTCGGCTGTGACATACGGACGGACAGACATAGCGAAACTATAAAGGTTCCGTTCGCCATTTTGGCTACAGAACCCGAAAAAATTACCACGCGCCATTAATTCATAAATATGTATTTGTAAACATTGTTGATGAGTGCTTAAAGTAATTGTAAATAGTACACAGTTCAGTGTGTGACAGTATTGACGTGATAAAACGTCACTGGAAACAGTTTTGGTGATGGTACAATACATCATGTTACAACATGTTCTCTTTTCCTTATTTTCAATTGCTCGCTAGTTTTGCAATTAGCCTAGGTGTATGGATTATGAATATAGAGTCGCGAAAACCTGCCTAACACAAAAACCAGTACACACTGGGAAATGTGTAGGAAGTGAGCAGCGATTAACGAGATTTATTCGACGAAAACATATGTAGACTTAGACACCGATAATTATCTACTATTTACGAGTACAATTTAGATTAGATATTAGACAGCAAAGAGCGTATTCTGTGTCCAAAATGCGTAGGTACCTAAATATTATTTAAAAGTACGGGTAATTAACCGCGTAACCTTCCGCAAAAACCGTTAAAACACGCTCCATTTTACGACAACTACATTAAGCAGAACATTGCGAAATTATTTTTTTATTATTGCCAAGAGAAACCTTCCTTGGCACTTAGTTAAATGAGAAATAAATACAATTCGTCGTGCCATTACTTTGAGTACCCAAATAAAATTTGTGTTAGTTGGCAACACTGGTGAAGTGATGATGTATCGCTCTGTAAGTACGTAATATTTTCTACAGACAATATTTTTTAAGAGATTAACGTTTATGAAATGCGTGAACGTCATGCTTGACTGTCAGAAATTTAATCAACGGTTACCTTATTGTTATCGACTACAATATTCTATATTTAAAGTGTAAATAATTTTTTAATATAAAAATAAAACTTCAAAAGAAAAACTAAAAAGTAAAAAATAATTGCCTGACTTCTAATATGAGACTTTACGCTCCGTATTGAACAATGTAGACCAATTTATTATAATATATACAAAGAAGTTGTCTAACGTTGACGAAATAGCACCGACTACAAAAATTAAAACAACTTTGTTCAATATGAAGCGTAAAGTCTCATATTAAAAGTGAGGCAATTATTTTTAACTTTTTATTGTTTTTTTGCAGGTTTTATTTTTTTATTAGAAATTTTATTCATTATACACACTTTTTAGTGAATCATCACCAGAGAGCATCTCATAACGATTTCAATAAGCTCAAACACGACTAGGCTACACTGTTTTATTGCCTACCTTCCGGCTTCAATTACCAGATCAGGTTGACGATGACATCATATCAAGACTAGTTCCCTCACTTCCTCATGGATCCCGTCGTTAGAACTAGTTTCTGGTATAACAATGGGACCAACCTTGAAGCATGCGCAAAGAATAAAAATTCCAAATCGGTTCATAAACGTAACACAGATAATAAAAGAACATACAACCGAATTGAGAACCTCCTCCTTTTTTTGAAGTGGGATAAAAATAGCACCGAGGTATACTAAACTAACAGCACACTGTTATTTTATGATTGATGTCCAAAAACAGGAGTTACCAACGGGAAAGTCCTATTTTAGTGTAAAACAAAACATATTAAGGGGCTACAAACGTTGATCCTTTTTTGTTGAGCAGTGAGCGGACGAGGGTAATTTTTCCACAAAACTAGGCACATAAGTAATCTTCTATTTCAAATTTGCAGTGCAGCAGTATATTTTATGTCTGATATTCCTCGGGGAAATACCGCAAAGTTTTACTTCACGTCTCTATTCAATAACTTATTCTCATGCCAACCGGCATGTGCGTGCATACGCGGTTTTGAAGGCACGGAAATTTTAAAAATAATGTAATCTAAAAACAAAGAACATAGTACATATGTTATGCAAAAATCAAGGAACCCCGCACAAAATGTTCGGTAAAAGCCGTTCGGTTGATTTGGCTGAAATTTTGTGAAAATATAGCGTCTAATACACTGATCAACTGTGTGAAGTTTCAACTTAAATTATAGACTAGTTTTTAAAAGATAGCTATTTTAAAATATAGTTATTTGCGTAGTAGGTATTGACGTATGTAACTACACGGTTGCGTCATTACGGTTGGCAACGGTCGAGTGAGGTCGTGCTACCTGTGCGCTCTTGCCCAGTTGTTATTGTGACCCGAATTCTATCGCCGACAACCTGCTCGCTCTTATCGCTGCCCCTCGTGGTGATCACAGCAATTACCCCGTGAAAGCACCGTGTAGTTTAGTTAAGTCTCCAGCTGACCTGCATGTCTCTGCCCCTCTGGAAATCCACGCTCGTAGTGGTCGCAGTCGGTCGCAACGATCGGACTGTGGGCTATACACAATTGGTGGCTATCCGTTTGTTAAGACTTTCTCAAGTCAGACCCGGGACTCTGTCTCTTTGAAAAACCAGGCTCGCAGTGACAGCATTGCAACGGATCCTAACAGTGCCAACGAAGTTGCAGTGTGGGGTGGATGCCATCACGAAGCCCAGTAATTACCGACAGTCCGATTCTTCCCCTTCGTGTGTAGAACACCTAGTTGACACTGACACGGCGGACAAGTGGACAATACTCGACACCAATATTAGGTTGGTCTTTCGATTTCCCATAGATCCAAGATCAAAGTCATCATTGACCCAAGTTGGTCTTTGAATAAATTAAATTATTATTATAGGCATAGTGTAAGGCGGTGACCGAGAAAAATAGGCTGGCGATGCAAGGAAGCCTCGAGATAATGGAGGAAACCATTCGGGTTATGCAGGCTGAAATCGATTGGCTAGCCACTGAGAATGACCGCCTTAAGTTGGCTTTCAACGGTGAGAAAATCGACTCAGCCAAGGCAGCTCCCATGCGACCCCCCACCCCCGCAAACTCTGACTTGCATCGCCAGGCCTATCTGGCTACCCCGATAGCTACTTCGGCTACCTAGACCCCTAAAATCGCCATGGGACTGCCGCCGCCGCAGGCAGTAGCGATTCCCTTACGTCAGCCTCAGGCCCCTAAGGTCACACCGCTCAATAAGGGCAAAAAATCTGTAAAGGCAGCAGCGTCTGTCCAAGCCAACCCTTCGGCCCTTCAGGTCCGTCCCGCAGCTGTTTCAGGCATGAGAAACTCACGCTTTCGCTCCCCCAGGGAGTGAACCTCTTCGCAAGAGGAACGAGTTACCGCTCTATCGGCTCCCGATCTTGTTGTCTCAAAGATACACTGACAGAAACAGACTTACAAGACCGACTGCACTGTTATGAAGACGAAATGGACACGTCAGGGTGGGAAACCGTAAGGGAAAACGTACGCGGCCCAAGTCTCCGCGGGCTGATTTGCCCGTAAAAATAGCCCAGAGGACTCCCGTCGTCCCCGCGCCTTCTGCGCAGGCCCCTTCGGCCCGTAGTTCCACTTTGCCAACGGACAGCAAGTCTGTGCCCCCAGGGTTCATCGCCTCTACCATAAGACATCGTGCTAATAGTCACCGACCCAGACCAACGTAAGGCAGTCTATGCCCTTAAGAAGGTGCCTCAAATCACCGTTAGGGTAGAACCTCTAAACAGGAGGAACTAGATCTCGCAGTGTTACAACTGCCAGAGATTCGGCCACAGCGCGCGTGGCTGTTTCTGTCCTCCCCGATGCGTCAAGTGCGCTGGCGATAACACGTCTCGCGATTGCAAAGGTTGTAAGGACCCGACCGCGGCGTCAAGTGCTGCAACCCAACGTAAGCTCCTCCATGGATATACTGCCAACTATTGGGGGTGGCCTTTCCGCCCAAAGAGTCGTAATAGTTTAGTAAAATGTCACTTAGAAATAAGCCGACACTACAAAACCAATCGTCCAATCTTGTCTTATACAAGTGTAAATTTTACTCATGTGCCTATCGCTTAATCCGCTTTAGGTTTAATCGTTTTTATCTTGTGGCACCTCAGTCTGCCATTAGCACCATTTATGGTTTCTTCAAGCAGACTGCCAGATGTTATTTTAACAACCGTGTATCTACATACCTACCTACGAGTTTGTCACTTCTTCACGCTCACGCTCGGACGGAACTGGACGAAATTCGGCGTGATCATAGCTTGAACCTTCAAATTATGTTTTTTATCCCGATATTGCCAAGGGAATAACGATAAGGCATTTTACTACCGTGTACGTTAACTAATAAGAATTATAGGTAAGTAAAAAATCCTAAACATTAAAATAGTTATATTTTAAAAACTAGTCATTAATTAAAGTTGTAACTTCACACAGTTGATTGGAGTATTGGACGCTATATTTTAACAACATTTTTAGCTATATCGACCGAACGGCTTTGAGCGGGGTTCTTTCTATCGTAACGAAACATATTAATCATACTTATTTGATAGATAGGTAGGTTAATTTTTCCTATACTACATACTTGTGTTAGTAACAAAAACTCTTAGGTTAGGTTAGTTACGTTACGTTAGAGTTTTTGTTACTAACACAAGTATGTAGATACTTGTGTTAGTAACAAAAACTCTTAGGTTAGGTTAGTTACTATCAAAATCAATCAATAACTTAAGGTTCCTGTTTACTCCAAAGCTATTATTATAGTCAATAACTCAGTCAACTGTGGACCCAGACCTGAAAAACTGTAGTACAATATTTCAATGTCTATTTTGTGATATGCAATCTACATGAACACGCATAATATTGTTTTAACCTCAGCAACTCGAACATTTCGAACAAGTCTATTTTGCTGCGAGATAGCAGTGAGCAAAATGAGTTATTACTTTTGAGTCCCTCGCTATGCTCAAAATTCTGACTTTGAATCTTTCGCTTGCTGGGGACTCAAAATCAGTACTCGCAGCAAAAAACAACTTTTGCTCCCGTGTTGCACAAATAACTATTTTTGCAAATGAAGCTATATAATTAAACCTGTTATAATATAACGTAACTCCCCTTGTCGGAATAATGATGCTAAGTAATTCAACTGATGAATGCCAAATGAATCCAGAATATTAAGAGACTGGCCGCGGCCAAATTCCAGCCTCGTTTACTAATATGACTTGAATTTATTTGAAATATTTTTTGCTAAAGTGCTTATTTTATTTCAGGTAAGCCGAATTGCTGATTTAAATATAATACAAGTGAGTAAAAAAATAAAACAGTCCAAAACTGTGCGTTTCTCAAGAAATTTCCTGCCTCGCACAACCAAACTATAGAATGAACTGTCGCTTGCGGTATTTCCGGACCGATATGACCTTCAAACCTTCAAGAAAAGAGCGTATTCCCTTCTGAAAGGCCGACAACGCACTTGCGACTCCTCTGGTTGCAGGTGTTTATGGGCGACGGTAATTGCTTACCATCAAGCGATCCGTCTGCTCGTTTGCCCCCTATAACATAATATATATATAGCGAACGGGGAAGTAAAACAAAACTGGATTAAAGTTAAGTGATGGTAGCCAACGACGGTTTGTGGTTCTTTGGTTTTGGATTTATTATTGAGATACGTATAAAATTCCCTGTACATTCTTCAAACTTTACAAATATAATCCACTACAGGAAATACACATTTAATATGTAAATCCTTCCAACTATGAACCAAAGCTGACACAATGGAGCAAAGCTTTAACAAAGAGCTTAAAGCTTGTATAAACTACGTAATATGCAGAGAACAAATTGACTTGTTAATGAATGAAACAGAAAAGGTCAAAAATAGTACGTAATAGCTTTTTTCAGCGACTTCAGCCAAGTGAATCTTGTTTAAAATTTTACCTCCATATAAACTTCCGCTCCGCTTTACCAATCAAATTTTAATTATTAATGAAATTGAAAAAGAAGCCATTATTTACTTTTACTATCGATACGGATGAAAATTGATCTTAGAGTGTTAAAATTGTCTTTAAACATAAAGCTATGATAAAAATACGAAAAGAAAAATATTGTATGCAATCTGATTAATTAACTGAAAAGTTTCAAATAGCGGTCACCTTTTTCCTCCAAAATTTCGTGATGAGAAATGGAATCAAATTGCGTATGAATAGCGTGATAGAACACTGTCTAACAGCACTCTTATCGCTTTATTGGGCCCGGTCTATAAATAAAACATTGTCTACAGAGTTGTGATGATATGGTTTCCTCTCAATAAGAAGTACGCTTCAATTTGTTTTAACGGACCCAATATAGTAATCATTGGGCGTAGGTATAAAATAGTATATTACGCTACGAATTTAATTTAATCTCTAGGGCACGAGATGAATATAACCATAAGTATTTATAAATTAAAATAAAACAAGGCCAAATTAAATAGCCACTCAGACTGAGGCTAGAATTTAGCACTCCAATTTATTTGGGAGATAAAATGGTATAAATGGCGTAATCAAGCCCGTTCCAACGCTTTTACGTAAATTTAGTTACAAATATCTGTGCGAAATTGTGTTTTACTTACAATTCTGTTTGAGTGCAGTAAAACGATGTCATCATCATTGGTCTTGCTCATCTATGAAAATATTATGTAAGCAGCGTCTGTAATTAGAGATGCGGTACTTACTTAAGTGGGTTGTAAGACCGATGTTAGTGTGTGTTAAACAACGTTGCGATTGTGCTTATTAATTGTACGAGTATTTCATAAATTTCGTTACATTACATTTCTTCGCCAATATCGAGCCACATATACGTAAGTTGTGGCGTAGTCAATTGTGAACATCATTAGGCTTCACCACCAGCTTTAAAGTGAGGAACACGACAGTCGAATTTCATTGGATCACAGGTTAACAAAATTGTTGTAAAAACACCACCGCACCGCAAATATTTTTACTAACTGAATCGCAATCTGAATCGAAAGTAAATTGGAACGTGTGGTGTTGACACTTGGACGGGGCGCGCGTCATCGCACTTGTTAGGGTTGCAAAAATAGAAAACTACACTACTTTTCGGGCAGCAATGGCCTATAAAATAGTCATTTTTATCTAAAAGAATTAGACATTCGTCAACACAACTAAGTAAACTAAAGCTTCCAAAAATGTTACAAGGTATGATGGAATTTTCTAATACAGTGCCAGAAATATCATTACATTTCCAAGCTTTTGACTGCGGAATGTTTTAAATTTAACAATTTCACGGCTTAAAAGCAGCAGACATAGACGTGTGTATATAAATTACTCAAAGTTACAGCTCAATACTAGCAAGTAGACGTCAACTCGAACGTACATAAGAGTACGTAGAGGTAGGTATGTATGTAGGTAGTTGATTCATCGCAGTGCTTGATTAAATGTAGACAAACATGCGGTCTGGTCTAGCAAATAACTGGTTTGAAACAATTTAGAACGTTCCGCACAAATGTTTGCTCAATACTATCCGACATCCGACAATAATTAGGACTGGTCTCTTATTAACTTTGTATAGCTTAGTTGAGCGTGTTTATGTATAATCAGTGATAAAAAAAAACCATTTTACTTCTATTAAAGTAGCATATTTTCTTGAATAGTTGAATTCGATAAGTGGGTATTATTAATGAAGGTATGTGAAAAATTATAGTCATATAATACAATACAATGCAAAGACTCTTTATTGCACACCTCATTAAACATGTGCCTATGTGCGATGAAGATTAAATATTTACTTAAAGGATAATGAATGCATTCCATTCATTATCCATGTACAAAATAAAACCACACCACCATAATTTACTTGCCCAATTTTAATTTAAGTATTCTTATCGTATCGCTAGGTATGACGTGTAATCCCTTCATTAAGTACCATGTACTTTGACAAGTCAATTTGCTTAAGGGGCTCCTAGCTCCCAATGACCTTCGATCTGTAACTCCGTTTTCTCGTGTTTTTTTATAGCATATCGTATTAAGAACGATGAGGTTTACCGAAATAGTGTACCATATTGACTTCAAAACTCACTGTATTCGAGATATATGGCATCAAACTTTCGCAGATTTAGGTCAAAAAACCAGTTTTTTGGACGTAACTTTTGTATAGAGGAGTTAAAAATAAAAAATCTCTCTTGCGTTGTTACAGACGTCTATAAGGCACAGTTATATGTACATTTCATGTATATAAGTGCATAAACAACTTACTAATATCGAAATTAGAGCTTTTTTTGGACCATGTTTGAATAAATCATAAAAAAATATGTTGTCAGTTTTTCAAAATTTAGCTCTTGAAAATGTAAATAAAGGATTGAAGAACCGATAACCAGCTGTGCCATAAATATACCTATAGTTTTGACGGAGCAATATCAACTCAAAACTCTTCAAAAATCTATGAATAGCGCGTGGAGCCCCTTAACAGATACTTTGAAATTTAAAACAGCGCCCAACAACTGCGTTTGTTCCTTTGTTCTAGGGATCAACTACGAGACAAATTTTAAGTAAAAGTAGTTGAGTTCGTTTTCTACAAGTAGGTTAATATAATGTTATGTATTCGCGCATGACTGTACGTTTTTAGTTTTACAATACTGTTTTTTAAATACCTATATCTTACTAACATAAATCTTCACACTGGATTGATGTGACACTGGATTAAACATGTGCTCTGCCTACTCCTTTTGGGAATACAGGTGCGAGTTTATGTATGCTTATGTATAAATCTAAACTGTGGTATATTTTTAAATAAAGATTTTGGTATCTCAGGCTGGTATTCGCAACGATTATCAGCAGCTATGCTATATATGCATAATATCCGCTTACGCTCAGTTGTTAAGTAGTACGAATATATATAGGTATTCTCAATACCAAGTTATACCTATTTTTACCCTCCTACGTTAGTGAAGAAGACTTATCGGTCGGATATGAAATTACGGTTATTAATCCGCATGATCCTGTCTTACCGAAATACAGACGAGATTGTAGGATTACGTATCGTACAAAATAGCATTAAATTATTGGAATATCATAATATCTTCTACACTCCCATTGTTTTCGCCCTCTCTTTCACCCGCCATCATTCGTTATTGCGCACCTCATTCATACTTTTTCGCAATTAAACCTCTTTTTCACGTCATCCGCTTTATGGCCTGACGCAAAAAGGAGAGATTGAATGTCATTGTACTAGGTCGACGTCAATGTGCAAAAAAAAATTAACTGCAAATACGTGATAAATACCTGATTTCATATACACAAAAGAAGAAACCATAACCAGCATCCTAACTGTCTTACGCATCAGCAAGAGTGGCGGCCGCCCCGGAATATCTTCAGCAGAATAAAATATATGTACAACATTTTACATTTCTTCACAGACCCATAGAACCCGTTTCCGGCCTTCGGTCTTTTACCGCTGGTCCTTCGTCCTTCTTTCCCCGCGCTTACACGCATTGTTTACTTTACTACACGCCACTGACGTTTCGATTTCACTGAATGACAATGCAACTATTAATTGACAACAAATAACTATCCTGAGAGTGATGGAGGGAAGAGGCTACCCCATCGTGTGTGTATAGAATCATTGTAGCGATGAATATAGAAAGATTGCAATATTATTTTGGAATTAAAACATAGCTACAAAGATTTTGTCAGTAACTTATTTTACAACAAGCTACTTTTCAAGTTGAGTGCTTATAAAACTATAGATTTATCATGATTACTTTTCATTCGCCGTTCGTTTAATATATATAAATGCCATTCGACAATAAGAAAATGAAAACCGGCCAAGTGCATGTCAGACCACGCACAATGAAGGGTTTCGTACCAACACCTACTAGTTCATATTTAAAATCACTATCCAATACATTGAATCTAAAAAAGTCGTATCTTCATAGGGAACTCACAGCACTTACGACCTTTTGTTTTTTTGAGCAAGACAGTTTTTAATCGAAAACTCAAAAACCGTAAAACCTATATTGTTCAAACCAAATATCGTTGAAAGTATTTACTAATCCACACCACCTCAATTTTGTTCTGATTTTTAAACTTTATAGTTTGGAAATTAGAGGGGGGGGACACTTTCTATGACTTTGACAGCTAATATCTCACCAACGGTTGACTTAAATGGACAAGTTGCAAAAAGCATTGAAATTTTTTTTTTCATCCACCGGTTACATGTATGGAGTGCCCCCCCCCCCCCCGTTCTTCCACCACGTTGTAGTTTACATAATAAATAAATAAAAACCTGAAAACATAAGTTTAGACGCGATAATTCCTTCACTTACGTAGTTATCTCCTGGGTTGATACGGGTGAAACCGCAAATCTCTGATTACCCGTCAAAAGACTAACTCTCAGCCGTAAGTTTTAGAATATTTTCATCTTTACACTTGACAAATACGTATTCAATGAACGATTTACCCATTCTGAAGACTCGACACATGCCACCTGTAGTTACAATTCCTATAGCAGAATACATATGTTCCTTAATTGTATTTTATCATCTATCTATGAAATTATTCCATGCAATTAAAGTGTGAATTTAATCATATAATAATCAATATAATTCAGAATTAAAGAGTTTTTAGGTCGGTGTATCAATATCAATGAACACCGCAAAAAATAACAGCTATGGCGGATGACTTTGAGATATTCGATATTGTTAATGGTTCTTTGCTGTTGTTTATCTTACCCGGGTATCGGATACCCTCCAATTTAAAAGAATTGCGGTAAAGGGGTATAGTTTAACGGTAAATTTTGAAGGATGAGAAAATGGTAATAAAGCGCTATAAAGGGTATTTCAGGGCTGACAAATGAACAATGCGATGTTCAATGAAAATTCATGTTGAATTTCTAGGCAAATATAGTCCAAGTGTCTGCGAAATTTGCTCAAATTTTAGTGCTAATGAATATGCAGTATTGAATGTTGAAATTACTACAGTATTTATTAATGGTATCTTATAGAATGTTTTAACAGTTTTTCGATAGTTATTTTACTGATATGTAATACGAATTCTCTGCGACTCGCTTTTCGTGATTTATGATGAAACAAACAGTATGAATACCATTAATAGGTTCTTACGGCGCTCAAATTTCTTCTTGCTCGCTCGCTAGTGTCATCGCGACATGCTGTTCCTGTCGCCCTCGTGCGGATTTCGAAATTAAGAAAAACAACATACACACACATTTCTTGTATTTATATTGTACATATTAATTGTTACGTGCAATAAAGATTAAATAAAAATATAAATAAATAAATAAAACGAAATTCTTGTAGGTTATTTTGAAATGAATGTTACAATATTTCATATTTTTCTGATAAAGAACAGTAATAAAATGTTAAAAAGGAACAATAAGGGTGAGTTGGTGAACTAGTATTTCTAATATATATTTTTTAATATGCTTTTTGAGGAAAACTAGGTTAAGTAGTATTTATGTCCTGCAGATTATGATATATTGTTTTCTAGTATTAATATTGTAATAATTAATGGTTACAAGACTGCTTATTTTTACAATGTCTGAGTTATTATTCTTTCACTGCTTCATTTACTAAAAGTACGTGCGAACGGGACATAAAAACAAAAGCGTCCCTATGCATAATGAAAGAACCTGCCAAGTCGAGCCCGTTTGTGACCTTGTGTAAAATGCCATGTCTTAGAACCAACTAGACTTTCTAGCGTTGACAACAGTAGTGTAGACTAGGCTAGGCACTTTATTGATATGAAATAATACGTGAGGCCTTCTCGGCTTCCATTTCAAACTTAGAACATTTAAAATAGGAGACGCCTTTAGCGCATCTTTTCGATCAACATATTTCGCCAAATTTTAGGAGGACGTGGTAACATACATATATAAAGAAACTACGCACACTTGCAAAGCATTTTACCATTACTACACATACACACCTACACTAAAACAATCACGCAAGCACAGTCAAAACACTAAATTTGAGCAATAAAATTCGACCTTACAAGCGTTTACACTAGGTCAATTATCGCATAGATAAATTGACCAATGTCACTAAGGATCACATTTAATATAAATTCTCTTAGATAGTAGTCCTTGCGGTCGGAAAGACGGTGACATGAAATTTCAAAATAGCGGCCAAGCGGGAAGCGTCGAGTACGAATGTTTTCAAATCAACTTTGTAATCGATGCTCGATTTACGATTTTCCTTCAAACTTTTAAGAGTGCAGAAAATTATAATTAAAGCGAAAATATACGTGCAATTCACCTTTTCGTAAATGTGATAAATTAAAGAGTTTTTGCACCCGAAAATAACACACAAGGGCACTTTGACGGAGCCTTTCACACTCACACGCCGGGAACTATTTCAAAAAAGGACATATAATAGATTCATGAAGTAGTTTTTATAACTTGGCAGATTTTTCTCCTATACCTTTGACAGAGGGGTAAGTATATCAATGGCGCCTCCAGCCTTAAATGCTCTAAGATTTCAAACACTAAAATAAGTCGAATGGTAAAGTTGAAATAAACTGCCACTTTCACCCTCGATTTCATTTTGCCAGTTATTATTATGAACCCAAGAGAAACAATTCAATAGCATATTTTATGAGCAATCAGATGTTGATGAGCAGAGCTTAGACCCGAGAAAAGAAAATCCATTAGATATCTTTCAAAATTGTGAGTGCTCGAGTTTACTTCGCAGTTGTCGAATATAGTCAAGTTATATATATCGCTGTTGCGTCAGTAATTAATTTGTAAAACCATGCTATGCCAGTTTTGCCTATTTCATGCAATAATCAAAGGACAAAGAAAAATATAAAAGCGCATATACTAGCTATAGAGTCATACTTGTTATGGCGATTTTTTGGCCGAATACTGCACTTTGCGATAAAAGCAAGCTGCTTTTCACGGTGATATAAGGGAGACTGAGTGATTTGACCCGCACCAGCGGAAGTTTCACCTTTTAGGAACAGAGATAGTGCCACTTTTAAAAAAGTACTTATTTCAAAAAATTCTACAAACTAAACGGATGGACCGATTTCAATGCATGATAGCTCAAATGAAAGCACATTCAAATCAAACATTGAAATTGGTCCATTCGTAATCTTGTAAATTTTATTGAAATATTTTTAAGGAAGTGGCGCCATGTCTATTCCTAAGGGGTGAAACTTCCGCTGCTGCGGGTCAAATCACTCAAGGGGGCTATCGTTTTTGGGCTCACCAGTTGGCGCCACTGTCGACTGAGGTCCAGCTGTCAAAAATTGTTACTGGTTATAATGGATATGAGAACGAAGTTTACATTTAAATCATATTTAATACCTTAAAACCGAACCGTAAAAATATCGAATATCCCGCATTGTAGCGCAGTTCCGTTTTTTTCGGAATTAAAGGAGGAAATAAGTTTCCGAAAGACAAAACTGTCTCAAAGCACTGACAGTCATTGACCCGTAACTCATATTTGCCATAATCAAGCTCAGGTATTGCAAAATAGTCACCATATTGTTCCAATTAGATATTAGCCAGCGTAGCGCAACCACAAAGAGTGACATTTGACATTTCGGAGACCTCGCGCTACACTAGCGCCTCTAGCGGCGAATTCATACGCGATAGCCCTCATTTGGTCCCTCCTACTACTGTGCCAAGCGGCTTGCTTTTATCATAAAGTGCAGCATTTTGTTCATAACAAGTATGACTACTAGTTTTAATTATTATATCTGATGTGTATATCTCGTTTTATTTTAATTGTATCCTGATATTTGTTCAATGAAGTGCAACATCTGCCCCTAGTGAAAATGGAAAGCGGAAAATGGGAAACCTAAAGCCTACCTAAGCTTTACCTACAAATACCTACTTACACCATCTGAAAGTCGGAAAACCAGGACTTTTCGTAAAGTTCCTAAAGCTCTAAAAGTTTCTAAAGCTTTCCCAAAGCATTACTAAAGCTTTTAAGCCCAGCGGATCTAAATGATAGGGTTATAACTATAGGGAAAGAAAATAAATCAAACAAAGAGTTTTGAGAAAGAAAATAAACGAAACAACACATTTATTTCATAAAAGTGATTTTACTCGAAACTTTGACTATTTTATCTAATAAGGCTTGGTGAAAACTTTATTAGACATCCGCGTTGATTCCTAGGCCAATACCTAAGCAAGGGAAAACAAGGCGGATCAACAAAAACCCTTGCTGCCAACTTAAACCATTACAATTTATCATGAAATGAAACTAATTCAAATGAAAAGGTTAATTACATAATCAGAGAATATTAAACATAAACCAAGACTAAATAATTAAAATATTAATGGCGTGATCAACTAGTGGCAATTTACAGACCTAGTTATGAGATGTAGCAACTTAAGTTCACTGATGTGTGAGAAACATGAACTATTGAGAATCGGACAATGTTTAGACAAATACAACTTAAACTAAATAAATTACTACTTAAATAAGTCTACCTAAAGAAATAAATACAGCATTTTCCTACAGCATCTTATTTATAAAGGATAACTAATCCTGAACACAATACTAAGACACCTTGAACTATACTTTACTAGAAATATAGAAAAAATAGAAAACAAGTTTAATAGAAAACTAATAATGAACACAATACTAAAGTAACTAAGAGTTTAAAGCCTTACCTACTTGTAAAATACCGTCGTTGGGTGTGTATAAGTCATAGCATAAATAAGTTGTTTATAGTTTAAAAGGAGTAAGAGTAAAATGATACGGAGTAGATAATTAATCCATAATTTGATTCAGAAGAATGTAAGTGCTTAGAAATGATTATAGTTGTCGGTTAATGAGGTGTATAATCATGGACAAACTCTGAATAAAATATATATTTATAAAACCTTAAAACTAGTGTTTACGAGACATCGATATATAGTATCGTATTTCCTACAAGGTAGGATAGGACTAGGACGTGTAATATCTGGCTTATTACAAAATATAATATAATTCTCAATCTACAAGAAGTGAGAATAAAATAGCTGATTGCAATCAACCATAAAGCCACAGTACCTCATAAAAGTACCATGCATAAGTCATATAAAACACCAAGCCATTTCTGGACATGATGAGGCGACTATGTCGAGGCAGCAGTCTCGCGAAGGAATACCTGATGCTGACCCGTTGGGCGCGTCATGCTAACCACTTGGGTATATCCCTACCTAACACCTAACACGAGCAAACAGAGTATCCTCGCAGGTGGCACAGAGCCGAGACTATAAGTGACATGTGACAATAGCGCCTGACGAATGAACATATACATGGTAATAATAAGAGCGTAGCCCATAATATTATGAAACCAGCCATTTTATTGCATAAAACAAAAGTAAATAATACTGAACTTATTTAAAAGCCAGTTGGAATAGGATCTTGTTATATGTATATATGTATATTATAAAACAAGTATAATGTATCTACTTTGAAGTAGACTTAAATACGAGTTAGCTAGTTACCTCGTACCCAAATATTGTGCAAACAAAACAAGTTGTTGCTATTCGTAACAGATCGACATCCGACACGAATGTCGGATGTCGATCTGTTACGTATTTTTCCTATTTTTTTTAACTTTCGCAAACTGAGTTACCAAGTATTTCGCAAACTAAAAGGATTTTGTGAAGTGGTTAATAACGTCACTGCTATCTATGAACGGGTCACTATAATACTGTTATGGATGGTTCAATAGTCATCGACTATAGGTAGGTACCTGGTCAAATATCTGTGCACCTCCGCGGAATGCTACGTCCGTAGCTACACACCGCACCATCATCCTAGAAACGTCACTTTTTTGGACCTGACTGTGGCTTTTTGGGCTGCGCCTCTTACAGCTCCGACTTCGAGCGGCGGCGGCAGCGACAGAGGTTTTCCTAGTACATTGCGTGTGATCCTAATAAACGCAGCGCGTTGCGCGTCTCGACCGTGCAATGAGCGTAATATAAAACGCTTACCGCGCCGCTATTCGCGCAAAGTTGTGTCTGGGCTGTTAAAGCGATAAGAATGCGAGGTGGAAAAGTAGCCCGGCGAAAATCCAGGGGAAACCTTCGACATGAGCACGCCGGATGTTTAAGAAAAAAGGGGCTTGTCGCCAGGCGAGCATACCGCCCCACGCCGGCTGTTTAGACACTGGAACACGCTAGTTAAGCAGTTGCACTCCAGTGAATTTGGTTGGACGGCTTTAACGGAATTGGGGTGTAATAACGTCACGTACAGATATTGGAACCGAATAGTACACTAACGATGGGGGTGCACTGTGCGAAGGCTTTAGGTATCTGTTAAAAGCCTGTCGCTGTATTCTGATTGCTAGTAGACAAAGGAATTGCTTATTGCTTGCTATTGCCTTTTGTTTTTACACTTCCTTGTTTTTATATTTTATGAGTTTTACTTTTTGATTATGAAGGCAAAATGGTGTTACTCATCTTCTCGCGTGGCTGGCCGGAAAAAACATTCTGTTTTTATTTAAGAATTTTGAGTTTATGAATACTTAGTTCTTCATATCAACTTTATGATTTGAATGTATAATCTAAACCAGACGTATTTCTGAACTAAATATATAGCACCGTTGAATTAATTATTTTACTTAGATTTTTGTCCTCCGATGCGTTGTTTTGTATATTAATCAAATGATTAGGTAAATACCTAGGTAGAAAAAAGATTACTTGAGTAGGTACGTTATTGGCCGAGAACATCAACATAACATTGAAAATGTGTATGATGAAATAAAGTGTTGTATTGAAAGCAGATAGTTGAACAATACGGAAGCAGTGCTACGACTACGCTACGTCCGTCTACGAGCGCTACGAGCGCTACGAGGGCTCTACGAAAATAATGTTTCGATTACATCCGAGAAATGGGTGCAATCTTCTACCCAGCTTGGCAAACGTATTTCAATTTCGAGAAAGTAAACCGGGTTAGTTTTCTTCTGAGAACATAATATGGAAAAATATTTTTACACGACACTCACTGCATGGAAACGTGACTATAGAATAGTGACTTCAGTCACAACTCTTATTGAGTCTAATCTCTCGCTCCTCCTCCCATATATGGAGTATAATTGAGCGGGATGCCGTTTAAAGAAGCCTGCTTATAAATATAACATTGACGTAAGTTACGATGTTATTTTAATGTTCTTTATTTAGGTATTCACCCATCAATTTATAAATTTTAAGAACTACTATTAATACTATTCCTAGTACTCATGTATTTCTTAACATCCTAGAATAGTCCTATTACATTCAACCCCGCAACAGCCCCGGGACAAATCAAAGCCTGCCGACGAGCTACCGATCACCGGAAGCGGAAACTCCAGCCAATAACGGGTTCACACACACCATTCTCAAAACAGTATAATAAGACAACTCATTGCTAAAAATTTATTATCATAGAGCAATCGAAAAAATTAAATTTATATAAGTAATATTGTTTTGAACAGTCGCTTGCAATGACAAGGCGGAAATAACTGACAAGACAAAAATATCTGTCTCCAACTTATTTCTAGAGCTGCTACAGCGTGTTACATATATTTTTCCGCGATGAATTCTCGCTGTTAGCTTTTCGGTGAAGGAAATCATCGTGAGGAAACCTGCATACATCCACGAAGAAAATCAAAGATGTATGTAAAGTCACCAACCAGCACAGCAGTGACACTGCTGCTCAGGTCAGCGCGGGCTACTGCCCGATCCTCATCCACGAGAGGAGGTCTATGCCCAGCAGTGGGACAGTACATTCGCTGATTATGTTTATGTTGAATTTTCGCTAAAAATCGCCCGCCTTAATCATAGACGTGACATCAGCATCATGGTACGATTTATCTTCTTCTTATCTTATCTTATAATCTTAATCTAAATATATAAAAGAAGAAGTTCTGATCTACCATCAACGCACAGCCGAAACTACTGAAACTAGAAACTTCATATTTGGTACAGAGCTTTTATGACGTATGAAAGGGATAGACGGGATTTTAGGAAATTTCACCCCCAAGGGGATCAAATAGGGGTGCAAAGTTTGTATGGGAGAATTTTTTTTGAGCTGAAGCCTTAAAAATTCGTAAAAAGGTTACGAACTTAAAAAAAAGAAAGTGTTTTCAGCGTTTTGCAAAATTCTAACCCTAAGAGGGTAAAATAGGATGCAAAGTTTGTATGGGAAGCAAATCTTTTTTGAAGTTAGAGATTTGAAACTTCGTAAATACTCTATGTTTAAATACAACAAAACGTATTTCAGGGTTTTTCTAAATTGCTCCCCTAAAGGGGTGAAAAGGGGGTTCCACGTTTGTACGGGGGCAAATCTTTTTTGAAGTGAGAGATTTAAAACTTCGTATGTAGACTCACTGTTTAAATACAACAAAACTTATATCAGCGTTTTTTGAAATTGCTCCTCTAAAGGGGTGAAAAGGGGGTTCCAAGTTTGTACGGGGAGCAATATTTTTTTTTTAAATAAGAGATTTAAAACTTTGCATATAGACTGTCTGTTTAAATACAACAAAACGCATTTCAGGGTTTTTTCAAATTGCTCCCCTAAAGGGATGAAAAGGGGGTTCCAAGTTTTAGCGAGGAGCAAATCTTTACTTTTCTTAAAAATCGATATGGGTGTCGTTTTCGAGGTTCCTTGAGGCGCCGATTACGAAAATGACACGCATTTTCAAATCCAAGATGGTGGACTTTTGTTTTTCTTAAAAATTGATATGGGTGTCATTTTTGTAGTTTCTCGGGGTGTCGATTACGAAAATGACATCCGTACATACCTACGTAGGTGAAAATGAGAATATTGAGTATAATTCTCGCAAATAAAATCTTTGAGTTTTGGAACAATTTATTTTGTAGACTTCGATACTGTTTACTGTGGCACGAACAGCCTCGTCCCTAATTGATTTACGCATTTGGGGGAAAAGGGGGTGCGCAAACAGTCTAAATGTAAAACCCCTTTGTCAAACCGTCGTGGAGGCTATTGATACGGTTCGCCTCTCGGTACAGAAGTCGGTATAAAAACAGTTATTGTTTCCCATGATCATTCAACCATGATTGTCTTTGTTCACGGTTATCTTTGACTCGCGAACTTTAAAAGAAACAACTAAAGATATTTCAAAGTAATAAAACTCAATCTAACGCTCATGGATTTGAAATCTATTAGTTTTTGTTTCATGTGCAAACCCGTTTTATATCTATTATTTTCATAAAAGTTTGGAGGGAATGACAACTCTCTTTTCAGTACAATGTTTGCCATTCAATCGTAAATTTGTACTGAAATGATAATTGTGCGCTTAGAGTAAACGCCATTCTTTGGGTAGGTACCTAACAGGCTGAACACTTTCATTTATATATCGGTAAAAGTATCTACGCTACTAACGTACCTACGTTACGATATGTAAATGAAAGTGTTTAGCATGTTAGTGCTGCTCTTAAATATATTGTACCTACCTACGAACGTAAGTGTTGAAGGCAACCATATAATATATTTTTAATATTACCTTATACATACGTATAGCCACGTACCGTCCTGTCCACTCGTACCCGTATTATATAATACGAGTTATTTTATAGCGTTTATATAGTAGGTACATTTTGTGAAATGTATTTGACACTTTGCCAAGTAGGCTAATTTAGCAAATAAATGGGGTTGTTAGCTAGCCCCGTCTAACACTGTAGGCATTACTACCTGAGATAATGTCAAAGGGCATGCACAGAGTACGGCCGACGTCAAATATATATTTATATTAGCACCTTGCTATATTGTTATATTATTATAGGTATGTAAGGCGAAACATGTAAAGTTTTTTAACGTCGCGGACTGAGTTAAATGTAAGAAGAATAAGAGCAAATCATTCTTTCATAAATTACACCAAATATAGGTACATATAAATAAGCACTGATTACTGTTTATTATTTAATAACCATAGTTCGAAACATACTTTACATTTTATACCACTAGCTTATCATATGCTTGCTATTATTATTATTTGAATTCTAGGTTGTCGTATTTTAAAGTACTATTTATAAAGCTTTGTAATAGCCCTATTAAGAGCTACCTAGGTATATATAAGTCTGGTTTAATAGTTAAAATTATATCGTATAATTTGTCGCACAAAAATAAAGGTTTAAATCTAAATGCCACATAATTAACAGCGTTATAAGAGATAGGGACCTATAGCTGTTTACTGTGTGTGTTATTTTCATATTCTACTTCTATTAGCGTACACAAATAGATTCAGCACATTTTGCAATCGGATCGGGTGGTTGTCGGCAATCAGGCCATCACTACCTACTATTTACTTTTTTCTAAGCGTTCCCTGAATATGATATTTATGTGTGCAGAGCTCAATTAAAATTTATTAAATACTACTTAGGCCGTGATTTTAGTCACATCAGTATAAGAGTGGAATTCATAATATTTAGCATGAATAACCTATAATTTTATTATATAAAGTTTATGTATCTATACTTAAAACTCATAACTATCACTCCAGGCGACATGTTTCGAACTCTTCGAGATTTCTTCTTCAGGATGAGTGGGTTGCGCACTGTAAATCTACCAGCCCGCCGCAAGGCTTGTGACGCACGAGCCGACAGTGCGGGGCAGGGGGGCAGCTCAGCCATGAAGGTGTTGTGTGAGATCGTGGTAAGAGATCGTCTCCCCCGACCAATGGCAAGCACACTGCACTACTAGCCTGCCTGCCTGCCTGCCTGCCAGCACTATGTTCACGCGATTGTCATAACACACTTTCTGCTGTACACTCGGAATAACAGGTTGCCATGCCAGCGGTTACACCCAGCCACCGTCATGATTAAGGGGATGCCTCGATTCAGTCAGCCACGCCACCGTGAAAGAGACACGCTTATGTCTTTCGCGCACGACAAGACGGGACGCAACACTCTTCGGGAATGGCTTTTTGAAACAAATCTCGATAAATATCTGACTGTGTGCAGTTTTATTAAATTTCCTCTTGACAGAGTTTAGATGAGGTAAAATACCATCTTTTTAACTTAATTGTGACGTTTAATAAATAGTTTATTTAGTAGGCTAAGTAAAAAAGGAAAATAAAGACTCGACTTTGGATTTCTTTTCTATCGAGAAAATTTTAAGCGTATACTAAATTTATTAACGCATTGACTGTCACCTTTTTTTTACGAATGTTCACCTTGTATCATTTCTATCCATGGGAATAAGGTAATCTTTCCAGTAGTCGACACCTTAGTACCCAATAGATTGAAACTGCCATGTATTGAATGTAGGGTCAGTGTCGAGCACAGGAATTATTACCTTACTGATATTTAATAAATACCTACCTAAAAAGTCGCCTTAATAGCTCTTTAAATAAATTAGAGTACAACTTTAAACATGCATGATATATTTTTAACTCTCATAACTATGTTTCAACAAAGTGCAATTTTTTATATATAACTAATATCAAATAAACAATTAGTACTTAGTCTACAAAAGATGCAGAATATTGTAGCCATACAGAAGCCATTTAAATATATATTCAGTAACTGCTGCAAAATATCTATCCAAAATGTAAAACTGCAAAAAGCTAGTTTATGTTCTTGTTATATGGAACTATCTTGAATAAAATGATGTGACAAAACGAAAACAGTGCAGACTTGTCATTGCATAGCTTTGTCTTACATTTTGCGATCTACACGTCATATAACACTATTGTAGAATTCGGCTGCAGAATGCCCCTCAGACCTATAAATGAGCGACAAGAGGAACAGGCCTGACATTATGATATTTCTATAAGAAATTTAAACAACCAACCTTCGCAGTTTGAATGTTATTCAAAAACCGAAATGACAAGGACAGCAAACACATTAAGTAATATCTCTGTCATTCCATCAGAAGTTTAAGCCATTAATAAAAACCTTAATGTCTCGCTTTCAGTTTGTTCAGATATCTTAGGCTAATTTGAAGCTTAATTACCATTGAAATATTAACTGCTTACCAAACCTGTGGCACCCCGGCTGTTCACCTGTTTGTGATTAGCAGTGCGTATATATGTAGACGTCAGTGATGCTTAGATACCACTGACATTCTAGTTGTAATTAGTTTTTCGATTAAAATAGGGTGTAAATGTTAATGAAACTGAGCAGTTAAGAGATTTGCGACGTACTGAAAGCCGATATCTAAATGGCAACTTAGATGTCAATATATTAATGACGATTTAAACGTAAACGTCTTTGTGAACACCTCGCCCGCGTATATATATCTGCTGCTGACTGTACATAGCTTTCTCGTACCAAAAGTTCAGGTTCAGGAACGGAAGTAAAACACAAGAAGCCAGAAGATTTCTTCGTTTCTCGCATTCTAGGTACTGAACAAGAAAGAACATCGGAAGTATATATCTGAAAAACAATCCAATCTATTTTACATTCCCGGTATGGTTATTATCTTTTTCCTGTGTGGCCTCACATTTGCTCACGTATGCACAAATATTAACAAACAATATGGAAGCGTATTCAATTAGTTGAAACGAAAACAACAGCAATCCATGCTAATTGCAAACTCAAGTTCGTTTGGGAGCAGAGGCTATTCGATTTTATTGGTTCCCTGAGGCATACTCGTATAAGCCGGTCAACATATATTGGCATTTTCAATGTTAGGTACTTGAAGTAACACCTTACAAAGGTATACCTAGTTATCTAAAGGAAACTTTTATTATTACTTTTTACTTTTCGGCCTATTATTATTCAATTTCATAATTTTATCATAGATACTATAACCTAAGCAACTTTGGTACATAATGATCGTCATACTAGCAGAGTATGAGAAATACATTACCAATCGTATCAGGTACTGTAAGGCTCGGTTTTATAAAGATCCGTTAGACCTTATATTGGTTTGTTATGTCAAAAAAT
The DNA here is from genome assembly GCA_963556455.1 of Epiblema foenella. Taxonomy (NCBI): domain Eukaryota; kingdom Metazoa; phylum Arthropoda; class Insecta; order Lepidoptera; family Tortricidae; genus Epiblema; species Epiblema foenella. Next base: position 24,905,243 of record OY747096.1, on the reverse strand, counting down.
GTACTGAGTTACTGAAATTTGAACTGACATTTGGTCTAATGGATCTTTAAAAAACCCGGCCTTAGTCATCGCACGAACCGCGTAGGAGCGATGACTAACAACAAGCTACTTAATCCCTGTAGAATAGCAATTTCGCTAACGCCCACGAGGCGAGGCGTAGGAGTAGGTATTGTAAGCAGAACCGAAAACGACGTTCACTCGTCTATCTCCCTCTTGCCGCACCTGCTAATTCGTGTGACTTCGTTATCGGCTCATAACAGCCCATCTGTATCCTAAGTGTAGACTGTTATTTGACATTTACTCTCACGATAATTTGGCATTGAACAGACAGGCGACACTTGGGGGATTTGATCCAACCCCAGATTAGATTTCGTGAAGTCGAGTAGTGTTTCTGAAAATGTCTTGCTTAACTTTGGCCGGGTTTAATAAAGATCCTGTCAGATCAAATTATGGTAACTCAATAGGTACATTTTTTTACACAAATAATTTGATAAGGTGTAACGGATCTTCATAAACCGAACTACAGATGGATAACTTTACTATTCCCAGACGTGTAATCAATAGGTATCACTTTTACTTTATTCAACGAGTGCCTATTTTAGAAACGTCTAGCCAGACTAATCGATACATACCAGATAGGAAAATCTTTACAATCATTTTAAGTGCCTATTTGAATGGGTTGTTCTAATGGATTTCAATGTCGAGTAATTTTGGGTCTATTTTATAGAATATCAGCCGCGTTAAAATACCAAAAACTTAAGGCAAATTTACGTGAAATATAACTATATTATTGAAAGATGAAAGCTACATTCAGGATCATGGGAACAATTTTCTATATATATTTCTTCCCCAAACAAACGTAAAATTTAGAATAACAAGTACCTATACCTAAGTCTTTCATAGCCTTCTTCCAATATAATGATAATCTGCATGCGAGTGACGCGATAACATTATGAAGGGTGCTCATCGGTCGTTACGTCACATTCACAGTCGTTACGACGTGATGACTACGCCGATAACCGATAAACTTAACTGTAAGTGTCTGAGTTCACACAAATAACTGACTTCGGATAGCAGTTTCAGGACTTCACTAATGGTTTTTGGTCTGTCTTATTCACATTATCTTCTTGAGATTGTTTGAATATTTGAGTTAAGATATCAATCAAAAACCGGCCAAGTGCGTGTCGGACTTTGCACAATTTGGTTCTGAACCAACCGCAAAATTAGTTTGGTTGTAACGGGATAAATTAAAAGTAATATAGTAACTTGTTGTAGTTTTTGATATTGATGTTCTGCTCCGTATTAAGCGTTGCCTTTAGCATTGAATAAATGCCCCATAAAGTGGAGGATTTATATTTTTTCGAGAGTTCATCAAAATACGTCAGCATTACACTTTCAGAGAAAGAGTTTGTTTTTTTATTTATTTGCCATGTCTTGAAATTTTCATACACTTTCTTATATTTATCTCGGGATCTAATGGGCAATAAATTTCGAATCACTGACTTTGCAGTGTTTTGAATTTCCGGCGGTGTAAGATCCATGTCCGTACTCGTGTCACTCATTGTTATTTATTTTTATTTCAAATCGTACAGAATACACAATATACACAATTATCTGAATGTTTGTTTCCGATCTAAAGAACAGACAGAAGAAATTTTCCTTCCCGCCTTTTCAATTTTTTTATTTATACTTTTTTTAAGCATGCAAAGGCGTTTTTCACATACTTAAATAAAAAACGCTTACAATCGCAAAAGTACACATTCATTGAGCGAATTTGACGTTTTAATTTTTTAATTAAACGCACAAATGTAATGTTGCTCTAATAATTTTGTTATTTTCTGAACGAGTTACTAATGTCAAAAATAATCGACCAATAGCAGAGTAGAAAGTAAAAAAGGCCGCTAAACACTACATTTTACTTTGCAAATCTACATTGTTTGACTTTTTTTGAATTGTACTACTAAGAACTACTTTCTACTCTCATTTCAATCCATCTTTGGCCATATTTCCGAGCAGTGGCGTGAAAAATCAATATTAGTATTTGTTGGTAAAATGTACGTAGACAATAAACATAAACACCAAATTTTTAGGTCATGGGATCAAATAATTCCTTGGGACCAACTTGTTTAAAAAAAAAAACAGTTTTTGTGGCTTTTCATTCCTTTGTTTGCCAATATTTTTAAAAACAAAAGATACAGTATTTATCTACACGAGGAGCTCTAAACAACCATGGGGGTGTTAAATTTATTTTTGCGTTCCCCTTTAACCCTCTTAAAGACATTTAATAATATTTTTGACAATTTGTGTAACTTTGGGTCAACAAGGTGCTTATAATGAGATGAAGACTGTAGCTACAATTGTTTTGCTGTAAAGCTTGTGTGACAGACACGCGTGAGTGACAGCAATAGGGCTCCGTTTGCACCTTCAAGTACGGAATAGGGAATGCAATATCGGACCGTTTTTCAATTCCGGAATTGTTTTCGATATTGGCCTCTAATTCCGGAATACCGTAACTGGTTCCGGAATTGGGATTAACTTTTTTCAACAAAATGGATGTCACAAAATGGACTAAAAATATGAATGATTATCGTTTTATAGGCAATCTCCAGATAGGAAACAGGCTAGTTTTTTAATAATAAGTAAAAAAATTAAGAATGTTGGTACATTGCATCTCATTTTTAATTTACTTTTTCACTTTACCACATTACATCAAAAGCATACAAACACAGGCGAGGTGGTGATGTTCTTCAAGATTGGTGACTACACCCTACTGACGAACTACCAAACCATCACGCTTTTGAGCCACGTCGTACATGTTTACAAGCTGTTTCCAAGAGTCATTACGAGCCGTCCCCCACGCAGGCTATATGAATTCCATCCTCCCGAAAAAGCCGGTTTCCGAAGAGACTTTAGTACCATAGACTACAAACCACATCCAGAGGCTCCTTTAAGTTATACAGAAGATTGAAGAGTACTACTTGCACGTATTGAGTGTTTTTAGACTATGAGAACACCTTTGATTCGATCGAAACCTGGGTGATACTACAATCTCTAGTGGGGAGTCGGGCAAGGAGATGTTATTTCTCCTAAGGCTGGGCAGCGTTCGGAAAGCCGTAGCTTTCCGAACGCTGCACATCTTTTCATTCAATATCCCGCGTCTCAAGACGAGGGTCTTTGGCTAGTGTGTGTTGCCAGTGATTACATATGGCACTTAAACGTGGTCGCTCACCATCATGGGCCTCATAAGAAGGCTCAGAAAGTGATTTTGAGAGTGGGGAAAGCTCGAGGGAGTCCGATGGGTGCGGGTAACGTATGATTTTGAGAGTGGGGAAAGCTCGCGGGAGTCCGATGGGTGCGGGTAACGTAGGACTGGTCCTTGTGTTGTGGCACTCTTTGGGGAGGCCTCTGTCCAGCAGTGGACGTCTTTCGGCTGATATGATGATCTTCACCAAAATAAAATTCTGAAAACTGTAAGTAATCAATGTATTCCTTGATTGAATGGATAATGGTGCCGGTTGGAGATGAACCTCCTCAAAAGGAAGTCTCGTTCGTTATCGCACTGATGCCAACCTCAACAACCTGGCCAGGTTCAAAGCGCGCATAAAAGTGTCATATGCGCTCATAAGTGTGATGGTGTACGTAGATGAGTTTTGCTTCCTTGTGGAATGTCTAGACTACTTTCAGCAGCGTGTAACTGAATTTCACGAGTCTTGCTCTAAGTTAGGTTTTCACTTCGATAACATGAAGGATAGCATGGTCGAATGGCTAATGAGCGCATCTTGTACTCGGATTTAGAGGATAGTAAGCGGAAGCAAGGTGGACAACTACCTAAGCATAAAAGTATGTGATTTCTTAAGTGCCACATAAATTTGTAATATTCACCCTTTCCTGTGGGAGAAGCCAACTACCCGCCGCCGTTGTGAAAAAACTACTGACAACTATGACCCATGTCGACATACATAGCGGGACGGTAAAAGAGATGAGCTTAAAGTGCGACCGCCAGCGGCGAAGCGGATCAACTACAATTATGTCAATGGTGTGCTCACGTACCCACTGCGTGCACGTGCATAGGTCTTCGTCGATAAGAAAGGCTACGTAAGCCACACGAGAGCAGGAGCACACGAACGCAGCTAACTGCGGATCCCTTCAACTATCGTCGTATCCAAAATCCGGATAGGAGGAGTATACGTGATGGTAAATCAATAACATTTTAAAATCTATTCACAAAATGTTTATGAGTCTGGTGATAGGCGAACAATTTCTCAGTTTTACATTACGAACTTTAAGAATAAACATACAAAACCTTCTGGAAATTCATCACCTCCAATTCCGGAATTTCCGATATTCCGAGTGTACAAATTCCGTAATTGTAATATCGGAAAAGTCGTCTGAGATTCCGGAATTTCGAAATTCCGGAATTCCGGAATGCAAGCCCTAGTACGAACACTAAAAAGTAGGTGTAGGAATAGCTTACTGGTAAAAGAGTTGGTATTGGTGAGATATGTTGTACGTAATTTATATCATGTTTTCCACTCATAGCAATTTACTGTTGGTATTCTTCGTAATACCGAACAGTAAAAGCAATTACCGGGATCCTATCATAAAAATATCAATCTCCAAAACTGACGATTTTTGCGATATCTCGCTCCGTTAACATTGTTTTGGAGTCCGATTTAAACCTGGCAATCATTTTTTTTAACTGTTATTGCAGCTTTGGATTAAAATTAAATAAAGATCATAACAGGATTTTTTTTAAACCTGTACAAATTTGCACTATTTCAGGAAATATGACGGTATTTTACCGACCCGTATTCTTTGTCCGCGAGTGTACGTACCCACCTGTTACTAGCGCTTATACCCGACTAGCGGCCGCCGGCGACTTCGTCCGTGTGGATTTTAGTGCCTTTACCACGTAAACGATTTAGTATGCCGACTCTTAGTTCTATTGCGTAACCGCCAGAGGCGCTGTACTTTTTTGCCCATACAACTTTTTATGCAGTCGCTAGCGAGTACGGTCATGTAAACTCATGGTAAAGGCATAGATGGCAAAAAAGATATAAATGAGGTTTATTTGTTTCTATCAGTTGTCTGATGCCATTAATCTTTTGTGAAAAATTACTCAAAAGGAAAAATAAATCTTTGCCAACTTGGATTTGAAAATGGATGTCATTTTCGTAATCGGCACCCCGAGGAACCACAAAGATGACAACCATATCGATTTTTAAGAAAAATAAATGTCCGCCATCTTGGATGTGCAAATGTATATCATTTTCGTAATCGGCACCCCGAGGAACCTCTAAGATGACACCTATATCGATTTTTACGAAAAGTAAAGATTTGCTCCCCGCACAAACTTGGAATCCCCTTTTCACCCCTTTAAAGGAGCAATTTCAAAATACACTGAAATACGTTTTGTTGTATTTAAACAGAGAGTCTATATACGAAGTTGTAATCTCTCACTTCAAAAAAGATTTGCTCCCTGAACACACTTGGAACCCCCTTTTCACCCCTTTAGGGGACCAATTTCGACAAACGCTTAAAAATATGTTGTATTGTATTTAAACAGAGAGTGTTTACGAAGTTTCAAATCTCTAACTTCAAAAAAGATTTTCTCCCCGTACAAACTATGAACCCCCTTTTCCCCCTTTAGGAATGAATAATGGTTGTGTTATATTTAAACAGAGAATCTATATACGAAATTTCACGTTTCTAAGTCCAAAAAAAATACGTTTCCCATACAAACTTTCATCCCTTGTTTTACCCACTTAGTGGATGAATTTAGAAAAATCCTTTGTTATCCCTAGCCTACGTTATAAATGTAAGCGACTGTTTAATAATCAACTCTCTAGCGTTAGTTTCGGCTGTACGTTGATGAGTCAGTGAGGACTTCTTTTATATATATAGAAAAAGCAAGCGATACTTTTTGTATATGGCAACTAAAGAGCCTATTTAAATGCATAGTGGGACCACCTGAGCAGGGTTACCATATACACTTTGCAATTTATTTTAATATAATGCAAATACTTACCTAGAAGCTTTTTAGAAGGGAAATTCAGCTATTCCTACTGCTATGTAGGCATAAAACACTATATTATATAGCCTTTTGAAAAAGAAATTCAGCCATTCCTGCAATACAATATGTTGTTTTGTTCCTACATATCAGTAGGAATAGCTGAATTTCTCTTTTAAAAAGCTTCTAGATAAGTATTTGCATTATATATGTTTATTGCGTTTTGCAAATTTAAGTAACTGGCATAACAATGGCAACACAGTATTGTAATTGAAGCCAGAAATGCTGCTCAGAAAAACGTCTCAAGAAGAGAGAATCAAATCGTTTATTGTTCATTCACCGGAAATCGAATTAAGAACATTGTGAATATTTTCTTAACAACTATATAAAGATGTATTTCCTCTATGACGTTGAAGTGGTGTTTATCTATAACAGGTTTGTCGATATTATTATTATTATGTCAAGCACTAACGACATGTTGTTCCTGCTAGAAAAATATCTAGGTATAGCTAATATAGGCTACGACTCACTCCTATGTACCCGAATCGGATTGCTATGTATTGTATCTATTAATGTGTAGGTATTTCTATTTTGTTTTTGTTAAAAATGGTTTTACTCTATCTATGGGTAACACCTGGGTATTTCATAAGTTTTTCTAGGTATTCTGAGTGTTCAGACGCTTGAAAAACTAGAAGTGTTCAGGGACCATTGAAGTGGGAACACGATTCTAAGTGCCAAACTAAAATGACCTCTTAGACGCAACAAATGGACATGTTAGACGCAACAAATAGACATAATAAACTGCAAGAAATAGACATCTAAAACGCAATAATTAAATCTAAGATTCGTTTGTCCTTGTCTGTCACTTTGACATTTATGTTTCTGCGATAGGACATGAACACATTTTAGTTAGCAGAGGTTTGTAAAGTTTTACGAATAAGAAGTTAGTACCCTACGTCATTGTTACGCGTGAAGGTGGTACGTAAATAACATAATTAACCCAATTTGAACTACTACACACAACGCGATTTAGTTAAGTGTGATTCATGTTCAGGCTTATCACAGGTACCTATCAGGATGTAGATTAGAAACATGACGCTTAGGTACAGTACACATCTCATAAATTAATGATGTGTCTGTAACATAGGCATTATTCATTATATGTATATTTTTACGTTTTACACTCACCTGCACTGTGCTGTGCATCCGTCCCTCTCATACTTCCAGCTACCTACTACCTACTAGTAAAGGACGAATGCCTTACATCCGAAATTAACCGTGATCAAGCTAGCTAATCTGATTATCATCAGAAACGGGAATATTTCGATTCGTAGTAACTAAACTAGTGGTTAGTAGTATAAGAATAAAAATAATTTTATGAAATACTCATTTTACAATTGTATTTATTATAGCCTAAAACTTATCAATAGATAAATATATAACACGTGCCTGAACTAGGAGATTTCCTGTGTTTCAGGCAAATGGACAAATAAATTAATTACTATTCAAGGTAATTGAGGTAATTGAGGTATTCAAGGGTTGCATCTTAATTCTTATTATCTAGTACAACTAATTATACAAGCAAATTTCCGTGTTTCCGGCAAAAAAAACAACAATAATTTTCTTACTATCTAAGTACAATTACTTAAGACAATATAAACTAGGAAAGTATTAACATAATAAAGACACAGTTATGGTCATTTTACAACAGTCAAAAACTCCTCTGTATCCACGTATGACATATTCTTTAGTTCGTCCTGGAGTTTTTTCTTGCAATCAACGTAGTTGAGAGGGTATATGTCGAACCTTGCATTAAGCCTATTATAAAGAAATGGGCCTAGAAAAACAAATAATCTGGAGAAAAAAGCATGTTTCTTTTTTATATTTTTTGAGCAAACGTTGTCTTTACGTCTTTTATTAGTGTAATCCGTGCTGTGAGGTAAAACATTGTGCTGTTTTAGGGTTGTGTTCAGTATAAATAACTGCCGAACTGTTAGAACTTCGCATGATTTATAAAGAAGGCTAGTGGGATACAGGAAGGGGCGGAAAGTAGCGACCTTGAGAATCGCTCTTTGGGCTCTTTCGAGGTTTAGCAATGTAGTTTTCGCCAAGCCACCCCATATTGAAATGCAATAGGTTAATACGGATTGGCATAATGCAAAATAGACCTGTTTCATAGGCACGAATCCGCGATGGGGCGTAGTCTTTTGAAAGCATATATTAATTTTCTAATTTGGCTGCATAAGGCTTCTATATGGTATTTGAAACAGACAATCATCGATTACGATATGTAGGTACTTTATTTTGTTAGTAATAGTTATTCTTGGACAGCTACATAGATTATTAAGTGGAATCTTTGCAATAGTGTGCATAAAGCGTAGTGTTCATCGGTGCTACTGTAACATTGCGTTTTTTTCTTAAATAGCAGCAGACTGCATAAATTTACACTGACGTGAGACATATTTACACTTAATAAAGTGAGTTCCAACCGTTGGTCTCTTATTAAGCAGCAGACTGGTTTGAGCAATTTATTTAATGTCTCAAGCTTACCTAGTTATGCATATTTTCAAGGAGCAACATTTTCTCATCAGGCTAGCAATAATTAAGCAATTGTCAAATCTAATTAAGTCAATCAGAATAACCTTAATTATATTCAGAGTTGCCAACAAGACGAGGAATGTTGGAATATATGGGTATTGTTAAGGAGTACCTAACAATAATAAAATTTTAATATTTAAATTTCTTAATTAAGTTTAAAACGTAAAACTGATTTAAATAATATTATTGACCACAAGTCGACAATTCAAAGATAAAGTTATTCCTTAATTAATAGCAATAATTGGTTACTTGGATTCTTCAGCGCTGGTACCATTGTTACTTGGCAATTTTGTCCAGAGCTGCGTCAAGATCCTTTCGAAGTCATCATTCCCAGTCTTGTAGAATATTGTCCATTTTCATCCGGTCTCTGCACCGATTAACAGTGTGGCGGAGTGCCTCTTTTGATAGCTGTTCAGATGGAAATGGCCTAAATGTTTTTATTTTCCGGAATTATCAAATGTAAGTGGTTATTTTCTTCCAAATTTGTGTATGACTTATTGCTTCTGAAGGCCTTTGTCAGCTTTTTACCATGTGGTTCTTTGCCGACATGGGCAGTTGATCCATGTGGAAGGGTAGGCTCGGCAGGAGAAACTATAATCCAATTTTGGAGCGTTTTCCCTGGTAAGAGAGATTCTCTGAACACTTCCTTCGTTAGGTTTAAACCACATGGTTCTAGCACTAATAGAAGCAATTGATTTCTTTCAGCCGATTGGGTGTTTTGAAGAGAGTATTTTGAGGAGAGTGTTTTGAAGCATGTTTTATGTTATGTTTATGTATGCTGTATTTTGGATGTTGGCTGAAGTAATTTGAAGTATTTCGGGGATCCATTTCTGCTCCGGGACCAGGTTCCTCCGCATGTCCCCATTGTGAAGTAATCTGCTGGGTCAAGCCATCCAGCAGCGTTCACACAAGCAACTGAAATGAAGGTCGGTGTGAATTTTATTTTACATGTAGGGAAGTAGGATTTAAAATAAAGTCTTTGTTGATAGCACAGAATATTTAGGGACTAACATATAGTTTAGATTTCTGGTAGTTCAGATCATTCATGAACCACGAAGCGACCTGCTCTACCGATTGAACAACTTGATTCTTAACAACCTGAATGATGACCTGTTCTCCAGTAAATAAGTAGTTAAGATACTACAACTCGTTTTGTATAAACGCTGAATAAATAACAACTCTAGGAACTAACCTCTTTCATTTATTCCCTGTAATTTACCCAAATCTGTAGATAAGCTGATTCTGTTTTCTATTTAGAAATCTGTGACAAGGTCCTCCTGAATTGCTCCCGAGCCGAGCCAGGCACTCTTGTGTGTACTACGTTTGGTTTTCGCATAGAAAAATTTATGTGATTCGTTTTATCAGTGTTCAAGGTTAGTAGGTAATATGTCCACTTGATGGCCACTTGTTTACGACATTAAAACCCTGTTGTGCATATTCGTACAATTCGTCTGACGATTTCGCAGAAAAAAGTAGGGCAGTGTCATCGGCATAAGAAATTCTAAAAATAAATAGTGGTAAAATTACCACTATTTATTTTTAGATTACAAAGGTCGTTAATATAAATTAGAAATAGGGTAGAGCTTAAAATACTCCCTCGGGGGACCCCAAAAAAGGTGTTTTTTTTTAGGTCATAACTGATCACATAGTCTATTTTTATGGATTGCGTACGGTCGTCTAGGTAATCTGCGAAAAGTTTGAGCTGGGTGCCTCGGATACCTAACAGTTCAATATTGTGTAATAAGATGGGCTTGGAAACGGTGTCAAAAGCTTTTGCAAGGTCCAGGAAAATTCCTAATGTCTGATTACCATCGAAATATAATAAGTATAGAAGGGTAACGTTATACAAAACTGACATGTAAATGTGACCAATTTCCACGTTGTTGAAACTACAATGTCTTATGTTTCATTGGCCAATCAAACATTCAGATCAGTTTAAGCAGACCTCAATTTCACAACGGTTTTATGCCATTTCACCAAAACAGAAAAGTTTCACTTGCTGTGAGTGGTTAGAATATATTTAACACGTGACTTTTATTTCTCAGTAATTTTGGCGAATTTCATCTACTAGAACGTGATTTAAAAACGCCTACTTTTGACGTGGATGGTGTAATACAGGAAGAATCATGTACCAATTTATTGAATATATATTTATAAACGTGTTCTAAAATTTGATGTTAAGTTATATTAACTTAATATATTAATATTAATAGTTAAATAACGAATAACAAAGAAATCAGTGGATCGACTGCGTGACACTCTTTCCTTAAACTACATCATAAAGATGGAACCTCTATTGCCCCGAATACAGGGAAACACGACCAGTCATGACCGTGTTCATGTCGAACGTGAAGCATTAGTTTCTCATGGTATATGGCGAATCATTCTAGTCAGAGCCTTTCTAACTATGTCAGGTCTCACTGTATACGATCACTTTAGGTCTACCAGTTCTTGAAATAATATCCTTCTCAAAATATCACTAAAAATAACTGGTCTCTGCTGTTTTGATTTTAACCTCAACGAAAAAATCTAGCATTATAATATACTAATGAAATATTAAACTCGATTTACTATAGTTTATTTAGGTTGGCCAAAATTAAATCAAAATACATAATACCAGAAAAAATGTGAATTTATTTTAATTCTTATTCTATACCCATAACAAAACGTGTAGAAGGTATATAAAAAAGGAAAATAATTTCGGACAAATGTAAAAACATTTCTCCAAAATGATTTGACCGATATAATTTGCTTTCTCATCAGCGAGAAGAGGCGACGTGATGCGAGGATACTGCGAGATAATTGAACAAATTTATGACTATTTTAATCGTCAACGTTCTTGCCTGTAAAAAATCAACCTTGACTTCGTTTTTTGAAGACCAATTCTTCGTTCTGCTTTTTTTTAAGTTATTATCTTATGTTGACGGCGTTCACAGATATTTTACCTCGCGATTTCAAATCCTATTTAAAAAATTCCAAAAACTGACTGGACAAAAATTCTATATAATTATAGAACCTTAAATTGAAAAAACCTGTAAACCGGTGGTTCACCGGAAATCGGGAAATCCGGACATATAAAAGCATTTTTGTCGATCCTAGACCAGAGGCCTTTTTTGTCACTTGGTCGACAAGTTGCATAGTCATAAAAACTAACAAATATATTCATTAAAAAAACCGGCCAAGTGCGTGTCGGGCCACGCACAGTGTAGGGTTCCGTAGTTGCCCGTACATCACGTCACCGGTCATATGCGGAATTACGGACCCGTAGAAGGGTTTTTACTGATCTTAGTACTGATGATGTACTTTTTTGAGATGTTATGTTGTATACATATTTTTGCCCTTTACGGTAATGTCTACTTAGCTGTGATAGTTTTCCTTTTAAATTCATCGTATATACTATTACCATGATTTTTTCACATGCCTAGTAGCTACCGTTTAGCTGACAGGGGGGGGACACTTGACCATAGCAAAAATTATCACTTCAAAGCTTAATATCACGCCAACCGATTCTTGAATCAAAAAATGATTTTAGAAACCTTATAATATTTTTCCAACGATACCCCACACGATGGGGTTCGGAAAAAAAATGCACTAACACTTTACATGTAGGAGAGGTACCCTAAAAAAAATTTTTTTTATGATTTTATTCTACCGTTTTGTCGGCGTCATTGATATGTATACTCATGCCAAATTACAGCTTTCTAGTTACTCAGAAAAGCGCGGGACGGACGGAGGGACATGGTGAAACTATAAGGGTTCCTTGTTTACTACGGAACCCTAAAAATCTGAAAATAATAGGCAAGTGGAAAATTTTGGGAATATGTTTAGTTCCCTATGAGTTTGGCAGTAACAACGCGGAAAACAAGTGATCTTCTTTCCAGTATTTATAGTCACCTAATTAATTATCTGCTATTGCAAGTAGTGAAGCTACGTAAATGCGCAAAATGTCGGCAAAAAATAAAACAACTTTCTATTTATACTCAAGTGCAATGAGATTCTTCTCTTCAGTGTTCAATCTAGGGTTCCATAAAATTGAAAGTGTATAAAATAAATGGTAATGACAACATTTTTTTAAAGTGCGTTCGTTAGGAGCCAAACTTAAATTATTTAAACCACCAATCAAAGTAATAAATAATGGTATAAAAACTCAATTTACTCTTTTTTTACCCTGCAAAGTTAAACCATTATAGATCGTCTAGGAATGCATTAATTTCAATTTTCTTTTGATTTCGAATTATCAGCCTGCCCATGTCACTCTGAGTGCTAATAAAACTACTGCAAGTCCCAAGTTAAAATATAGAAGCAGCAAAAAAGGGTTCACTAAGTAAAACCGTCCCCGTCACTACATCAATTTTTAATTATCGATTTGCCCTACGCCTAGCCTGGCTAGTAAAACGACCGCTTTATACTGAACCCTTGTCAAATAGAACTGCGTTTTCCCCGGGGAAAGCGCTCGAGATAGAAATCTGCAGTTGCCGCCGACAAGTCTGCCTCTTTTGTTCTGCTTGGGTTTAAGTTGCATTTTACTGTCGAGTTTTACTTTAGATACCTACATTCAGCTGCGTAAACATTCTTTGTGACTGTATTATTTTGAGATAAGATCGAAAAGAGTATACATATTTATGATGCTGACCGTACCTACTTAACACTATCGCTGCCAAGCTTTTCGTAGCGCTACGGAATTTCCTCTACATATGAGGAAACGCTGTTATCGGCTACGCGTCTACGAGCAGAGAACTCCCCAGGAGAGTTCTTGGCACTGAAAGTGTTACTAACAAGTTTACAGACTAGTTGTTTGGTAGAGTAAAAAAATATGTATATACACGAAACAAACTAATGAATTACGTTTATAGCAAAAGTTATATATCGTCGGTTGACAACCAGAACTCACTAAGTAACAAATACCTACTTAAAATAAAGCTCGTATCTCAGCATCGTTTCAGTACTGAGATACGAGGTTTCGAAGAGTAGTGACAGATTTGATAGTGAGTTTGATTGTCAACCGACGATATATAGACGAAATTTACAAAACAGATACTTTACTACTTCACGAATCTGCCAGCAAAGAAATCACGTACCGACTTTTTAAAAACAACATACTTGTTGCATTATTCTAAATCTCTGTAAATCTATATACATAAGAGAAACTTGATTTTTGCACAGTCTATTACATTTATAACGTAGGCTAGGGATAAGAAAGGATTTTTCGAAATTCATCCCCGGGTAAAACAAGGGATGAAAGTTTGTATGAAAATACGTATTTATTGAAGTGAGACATTTGAAACTTTGTGTATAGAATCTCTGTTTAAATACAACAAAAAATTATATCAGCGTTTTTCGAATTTCTCCCCTAAAAAGGTAAAAAGGGGGTCCCAAGTTTGTACGGGGAGCAAATCTTTTTTGAAGTGAGAGAATTAAAAAACTTCGTATGTAGACTCTTTATTTAAATACAACAAAACATGTTTCAGCATTTTTTGAAATTGCTCCCGTGAAGGGGTGAAGAGGGGTTCCAAGTTTATACGGGGAGGAGCAAATCTTTTTTGAAGCGAGAGATTCAAAACTTCGTATATAGACTCTCGGTTTAAATACAACAAAACACGTTTAAGAGTTCTTCGAAGTTGGTCTCCTAAAGGGGTGAAAAGGGAGTTACAAGCTTGTGCGGGGAGCAAATCTTTACTCTTTGAAATCGACATGGATGTCATCTTCGAGGTTCCTCGGGGTGCCGATTACGAAAATGCCATGCATTTTCAAAACAAAGATGACGTACATTTATCTTTCTTAAAAATCGATATTGGTGTCATCTTTGAGGTTCCTCTGGGTGCCGATTGCGAAAATGACTTGCATTTGCAAATCCCAGATGATGGACAGTAATGTATCTTAAAAATCAATATGGATGTCATCTTCGAGATTCCTCGGGGTGCCGATTACGAAATTGACATCCATTTTTAAATCCAAGATGGCGGACATTTAGTTTTTTAATAATCGACATAGGTGCCATTGTCAAGGTTCTTCAAAGTGCCCGTTACGAAAATGTCACGCATTTTCAAATCTAAGATTGCGGCCATTTATTTTTCTTAAAAATCGATATGGGTGTCATCTTCGAGGTTCCTCGTGGTGCCGATTACGGAAATGACATGCATTTTCAAATCCAAGATGACGGACATTTATTTTTCTTAAAAATCGATATGGGTGTCATTTTCGAGGTTCCTCGGGGAGCCGATTACGAAAATGACATCCATACATAGGTATATACGTACGTACATGCAAATATAGGGGTCAAACTGAAAACCTCCTTTTTTTGTCGGTTAAAAATTACGCTTAGTACGCGGGCGAAGACGCAGCAAAAGCTAGTATTTTATAAAAACACACTCATTAATAATTTAATCGAAATTGTTGATTGAAATAGGGAGACTTGTATTGACAATGTAAGTAAATACACCAAAAAAACTGTACTTTCATGTATTTATGTTTTGAGTATGAAACTATAAAAAACAAAATTCTAAAATTCAAATATTTATCCTGCAAGTATACCTCAAGGGCTCTATTGCATGTAAAATACAGAACATAAAATACAATTGGATGGTAACATTAGTAACATTAAGTGATAGGTACTTATAAACTAGTTCAAGTGGACCAATCTATAACTAACTGGGCACATTTTACGGATTTCTACGCTCTATCTAAAGCGGAGTTCGAGTACTTGCATGGTTTATAGTTTTTCTACAAGTGTAAGTAGGTGGGTATCTAGCTTATAATTTTTACCTCTATAATGTAGTAGTTTTCGTAAACATCACAATAAAATGTCCACTTCGTATTATCAGCAATAGGTCGAGTTTAATTGGATAAAACAAGGTATAAACCGTTTTTACTGCAAGTGACAGGCTGTTTATAAATGTACCAAGAATTTTTTGCCATTTAATGTTTCAAGGGTTATAAATAAGCGTCACAAATTGTATCATCTTCGACCTAACTTTTTGGTATTAAGTCAAAACTAAAGCGAGTTTGTCCTCCAGGAAAGTGGCATGGCGACGCTGATGTATTGGTAGATTAATGTACTTAATGAATCAGTATTTCTCAAACATGCTCGAAAATTATCGCAATTTGATTGAAAACGAACACGCGAAATGCCTAATTCTCATCCACTAAAAAGTTAAAATTCTTCCGTGCCCGAGTATAGGAATCCTAACAAAACTAATTTTATTTTCCGACGCGATTTGTTTTCATACTGAAAAATTACATTCAACTAAAGAAAACCGCATGCAAACTGCGTGTCTCCTGCTATAACTTGTGTGTGCACGTATTTCAAATTTTCATTTTTGTATTTAAATAGTAATCGTTTCATCTTTTGAACTCTAAATTTAGGAAATGTTTATATATTATTGCTACTTCAAAAACCGCGGTTGAATATAAAATAGGTACAGTGTGAATGTTACTACCGCCTCTGTTGAAAGAAGCCGTTAAAAGAGCGCGTTTAGTTAAATCGAAGTCAAATTATCAACTTGTGCTTACAGGTACGCCACCATAATATTTTTTGCGATACCTTTGTACTATTCTTATTTACTTTCCGCGCCTCGGCAATAATATATTAACCCGTCGTCTAACAGTCCCTGGGGTCCCAGGGCTCATTCTCAATACAAAAGAATACTAATGTTTATTTTTTCGCTGGGATACGGCGGCTTAATAAATAATTAGGTGGTACAATAAAAAAGATACTCCGAAGAAACATTCTAAAACCAGAATAACCGAAACAGGGTCCAATCAGGTCCGCTGGTTTCTACGTGATCAACATAGCTGACCGATTTGTTGAGTCAGAGCACTAACGCAAAACCAACCTTACTTGCCACGTTTCAAAGCTCGAAATCGGGAGCACTTTGGTGCAGTTTTGCTAGTGTCGTCACGTATCAGTAAGAGGAAATAGCAAACCGACATGCTCGACAAAGGGCTGCTTTTCTTCCTTTCAAAATATTGGACCCTAAATTTTGCACGTGCTATATGCCCAATTTAGGTAAAAGTGTAGTACCGTATTAGTTCAGGCAACGAATGCTCAAAAAAGGTATAGAGGGAAATGCATGGAACATTTTTGGCTTGTTGACTTTGCTTCGACTAGTTAAGACGTAAACATATCAAAAGTGCCCGCCCATAGCCCTTGAGCCGGGGGGAGAGAGGCCCCATTTTCCGGTTTTTTGTAAAAAAACTCGTAAACGGTGGCCAATAGCAAAAATGTTCTACTGACATAAGTAATTTACATAAAATTCTGTACAAAAAAAGTTCTACACACTTTTTTGCTATTTTCGAGATTTCATGTAGTTATAGTGTGTATAGTGTTTTATAGTGTTTCAAAACATTTTTAATATACAATACCGGAATACAAGCCGGTTCTGGAACTGCCCTATTTGATCGTCACTAGAGAGTAAAAAAGCTTTCAGAGCCCACAGGAAAAAATAAGCAAGTGTACAGATGACAAAACAGAATAATCACCGGCGTGGAAATCGTTATTTTCACAACCTACACTTTTACCGGCTTTCTCATCCCAAAAAATGTGTATTACCTATTTCATAGCTCATTTAAGCTACTGATAAATTGTAACCTTTTGCGCAGGATCGTGGCAACCGCGTAGTCACTTCTTTTTTCTGAAAAAGGGGTTTCATTTTATTCTATTGGAATACTTGACTAAATTCGAAGGGATTCATGTAGGTAGAATCCTTTTGAATTGATAACTAATTACATGCAATAGGCAACTCTATATGAACAACAAACACATTTACGTGAAGTGCTGACACGACACTACCTTCATACTTCAAATGTCCACTTGATAATGTTCCATCTACAGTCTACTAT
The DNA here is from genome assembly GCA_963556455.1 of Epiblema foenella. Lineage (NCBI taxonomy): Eukaryota > Metazoa > Arthropoda > Insecta > Lepidoptera > Tortricidae > Epiblema > Epiblema foenella. The sequence goes on along the minus strand of OY747096.1, from coordinate 24,887,797 downwards.
CTGCTATTCAGGTTAACTTTTAATGCCCAAGTATTTTACAAAGTTTATCAATAAAATTCATCTTACTGCTTTTTTATGGCGAAAAATGGTTGTAACTCAGTTGTTTTATTAATTTACTTAAATGCTAAATTGAACTTTTCTTAAAGGTTTGTTTTTCTTGCTGTTTGCTTTGCTGGTTTTGTTTATTTTCATTCCGTCATTCTAATCTTTATAAACTCACAACATACCGGTCGATTTATATTCGTTACGTTTGTTCAAGAGTAAAAAATCGATGACGTTCGACCGTTACATTTGTCTTTGTCTGAAAATGGCTGTCCACTGACAAAAAAACTCTCTAACGTCAAGCACTTAGTAGTGATTTGTTCCACAATCTCTCGGCACTGTTCTCACACGATGTGTAAAAATATTGGAGTAGCTATATTATGAACCCTTGTTTCCACTTCTCCCAAGACTCACACAAACTGCCCGGCGGCATGTTGTTGATATTTTCTTCGTATTTGAATGGTAACGGAGGTGTAAGCTAAGCACGGACTCCATGTTTCCTTACTTCTATTCTTATTAGTCTTCTATTAATTAAGCTTTTACTTGTTCATTAGGATTCCGTACTAAAATGGTAAAGAAAGAACCCTTATGGTTTCACTTTGTCTGTCTGTCTGTCTGTCACATCGCTAAATATCTGAAGAACTACTTATGCGATCGATTTGAAATTTGGAATAGTTATAAAGAAAGGTAACCTCGATGCATAGAACATAGTTTTATTTATTATTCCGTTTTATTTTCTGTGAAAAATGACACATGTCTAGTGAATATGTCAAGTGGGGTATCATATGAAACGGCTTGAGTTACACATTCAAAAACAATTTTTTTTACGTCACGTCATTTTTGATTTATCAGGGACAATGTAAAAAAAATATATGAAATTTTTGCATAACATTGATATCAATATATAATTTACAGGAAAAATATAACCATCTAGATTTATCATCAAAAAACATTTTTATACTAAGTTGGTAATTTAATCACCTTCGCATGCATTTTTGTTTTAGAAAATCCTACACGATTATGCTGTAAGTACCTTCTTGTTAAAAGTGAAATCGGTTCACATAATAAATTAGACTTGAAAAACCACCATACATACCAAGTTATTCAGTAACTCAAATTACAAAGCTCTTTGTAGTAGAAGAGCGACACCAACAGTTCTTCATTAGGTAATTGCTTATATAAAGGTCTACCATAGGTATATATTTTTTTCTAAATAATCTAGTTAGTACTTCATACTAGGAAATACAAAAAGAAAGGATGAGGTATCCTTATGTTTTTTGCCATATTCAATATTATTTTAGGAATACGTGAGTCATTATATGTTTATTAATCCGGTTATTTTTGGCAGTTTTCAAAAAATCATATCTCCGATAATAACAAAGCTGAAACTTACAGAAAACAATATTTGTCATGAGAGCTCTTATTGAAAAAAATACAGAAACCATTTCGTGAAAGGGCCGATTTTATATAAAAACACTGCTACGCTCTTTCACCGATAGATGGCGCTGTACCCATGGCGTCGGATCATGGCATGGATCGGTTCCAACCCAATTAATTCAGTAAAATCTCAACATGGTGTAGAAATTGAACTACACCATCTTGAGATTTTCCTGAATTAATAGGGTTGGAACCGATACACATCTGTATACGGAACCCTCGGTGCGCGAGTCGGACTCGCACTTGACGCACCATGTAACGATTCGAGATGAAACACAGAGGTCAAATAATTACTGATTATAATTTATTGACACCGAAAACCGGGTAGATCTATTCTATATTCGTTAACCATACAACTGAGCACCCCCATAAATATTATTACAGCTTAGGTTATTTAAGTTATTGTTATTTAACTATTATTACCGCTTGTAAATCAATAAAGAAGTCATTGCAGCTGACAAAACAACTTATTACCTAGTGGAAGTTTTATTAAATTTACTATTCGTATTGAGCGTGTACCTACTGGTAATACGTGTTAATTTTTAATATAAGATTTCTTTAATAATTATATGTATACATACAAAATAAATATTCTCCTATAAATCGTAAGCCGCGCGAGTATGAGTGCCCACCACTATCATTCCCACATCAGCATCACTTAGAAAGACTGTTCTTTGCTGAAGAAAAGTTTCATTATTCACGATATATGAATATAATCTCGGTTGGCGCCCCTGAAGTGAACATGTAGGCAGCCCTTTACCCGCAGTGAAGCAGCGAAGCAGAACTGCCGCGAAGTTTTAATTAGTTTACAGCAGAAAAGGGGAACCAAGGCCCGCTACTCTTTAGCGGGTAACACTTGCACAGTAACTAGAAAAGCCTTTGGCTCTATACGACATTTTAAGTTCCCCTTTATAAACCCTACATTGCGTTAAAATTTAAAGAGATTGTATTTTTAAACCAACCTTTTCTGTGCGCTGCATTGTTGTTAAATAAGCAGTCAGCATGATACAATAATATACTACGCCAGGTATGACAATCCGGTACATTGGTTAGTAGTGTGGGTGACACGAACTACGGCATTAGCTTATCGATGGTATGCGGACTAAGTGTTAGTGCGTCGTCGACAGTGACGTTACGGTGTACCTTGTTTTCTTTGACCATGAACAGTCAGTAATAGAGACGAAGCAGGGAAAATAATAATGATAATAAATCGGCCTACAAACGACGTCATATTATTTATTATTGTTACTATTTTTGCGAACTCGCAAAAACCCATCGTTCAAAACTTGATACCTGTCTATGAAACTTAAAACTATTATTGATTTTCATATGTACATTGCAGTAGCAAATCAACTTGTTTGTAATCTAGAACAGAAGTAATTTGAAGTCCCGTTTAGACGGGCAGGTATCTATTTCAAATAGTTTACCTTTTACTTGGAGCAGTTATTGGTCATCCTGAAATCGGTTAGGGTAAGTAGGTATAGTAATACCAATCTTAAACCAAACGCCCCTCCAGTGTGTTTCCGCTCACATCTTGCGTAAGCACAGAAACTTTCATTCTAAAATAGGTTTTACTCTGTAGTAGATTATTTGGGAAGGGAGTGATATAGTAAACATGTAAATTTCTGAAGCGGAAATCATTAGATGTGTAACACTGGCCCATGTGTGTCATAATTGGCACTGAATGGATTAATCGACGAAACAACGGGGCATTCAACTACCAAATTAGTATTGCTCAACTCGGTAAACTTTATCTAACGTTGCCGGTTGCAATAATCGACTTATCTCGTAAGGCTCGTTTAACAATTAAACTTCTCCATTCTAACGGGATGATTCTTCTTAAAGTTTAAGATCAAAATTGTTAAGAGTTTCGGCTATACATTATAATTTGTACCAAGACGTGGGATAATAGACTTTGGCCTTTATCGAATAACTTAGTCCCGCGGTTTTTGATGCGTTTAAATATTCAGATTATTCGACAAAGTAAGCTCCTTTTTTCTAACCGAAGGCAAAATTTAAACCTTCGGTAGCACGTTGGTTGGACCGCCGCCGCATGCGACCGCATTCAAGAGCAGCAAATGCATGAGTATGCTGTTTACAAGGGTTTTCTAGATAACAATTCAATAACATTTCTATTGCTTGTTACAGCTATGTCGACCTGCCGCGTGGCAGCATGCGTGGCAGTCCTGGGTGCGGTTTGGTGCGCACTACCGCACACCGTGCTGGCGCTTGACCTCAACCGGCTGTACGGCCACCACACCAAGCGCTCCGGTACGTACTAGACTAGTGCCGCATAAAGTGAGTGTAGTGCCACGGGACGGCGGCAGTCCTGGACGCGATCTGTTGCGCCCCGCCGCACGCCGTGCTGGCACTCGACCTCAACCAGCTGTATGGCCACCACACCAAACGCTCCGGTACGTGCTAGACTAGTGCCGCGTGCAACGAGTGTAGTGCCACGGGACGGCGGCAGTACTGGACGCGATCTGTTGCGCCCCGCCGCACGCCGTGCTGGCACTCGACCTGAACCGGCTGTGCGGCCACCACACCAACCGCTCCGGTACGTGTTAGTCTCGTGTCGTGAGTCTTAAATGTAGTGCTATGCTAGGCGCGGTCTGCTGCGGCATGTCGCTTAACCAGCTGTAGGGCCATCAGCCCATTCAAAACATTTTTAATAATATTTCAGAAATTACGTGTGCAACATACATGAGCACCAATTAATCATGGCAACTCAAAACTTAATGGAAGCAGAATACATTTAGTGTATAATTAGCACGGGCCACTTTTGTTCTCTCGGTAATTTCTGCCTAGTACTCTCCCGAGGCATTAAGCCTAGCAAATTCAAGAACGAAACAGCTTTCAACACAATGTAGGTACAGCCGCCTAAAAATTTGTGTTTCATTTAACTAAGACGACGAACTGTAATTTCTCTTTATCCCCATAAAACAGATATAACAAGACATTACTCAGAGCCCCTCAGGACCTCCTCTGCCATCTTGCAAACATCTGGAGGTTCGGGAAAGTGTTTTGTGGGTTTGTAATCATTGTATGATTTATGTTGAGGATCACATGAGAATGCTGTAAAAGAATATAACCGTGTCTTCAAAAGGATAAGGCCTCTTTTTTTTTCAAACACATTATCTCACAAATCTTAATCTGTAAAGGAAGATACTTGTACACGGTGTATTGCAGAAAGGTCAGCAATTAGTATCCTCTTTACAAAAGTTATGAAATATAATAACGATCAGTTAATATGCAGATGTTCAGCACATGTTTACTTTTATTTTTATACAGTTTAAGATCAAATTAACCTTCTCGGTTCCGAATGTTCTTAATACTTGAATTGGATATGTAAAAGTACGAAGTTAAATAGAAGTCGTTTCAACGCTGCAGTGCCTTCGAGTAACTACCTATTTCATCGATATTCTTGTCATTCTGTTCCTTTAAATTAAATAGTAGATTGTATGATAAGGGTCTAAAATGAGTCATATTACCCCTCGAACTACTTACTTCGTTCGGAAAAATAACTATCACGTGGTAATGTGGCTTTTAGACCAGAGTTATACACTCTACTTTTCACTTCGATTGCGAGAAAATAAATAAACAAAGGTTAACCATCCAAAATTAACAATAAATTCTACGGTGAACTTATATGTAATTTGGCAGCATGTTTTTTTTCTAAACTGCTTTGACACACAAAACATAGACACCGCGGTTCGCGCGCAACATTCACGCGCAAAAGAAAAGCTAACTCACCTTCCATTGAGCGCTTCAAAGCGTTGCTCGGACGAAGTATTCACTTTTTTAATTATTGTGAAATAGGGACTACTACAAACCTAATCTTTAGACTCTTTAGAGAAATGAATTATGTTTCCTGAATGGTCGATTTTAGTAAAGCTGTATTCTGGTTGGTTAATACCCAATATTTTTTAAAGAGTTAAATTAGTGTTTTGTGGTCGGTAGATTTAGTAGGTGAAGTATTTTGATTGGTCTAAATTGAATGTTTTGTAAATCATAAATATGTAGTCATATGTTCGCTAGGGGTTAAATGTACTACTTTAGCCCCGCTTGACAAGTCTCATATGACACATTTTTCGAGAATGAGAAGTGAAATAGTAGATTGTATGACAAGGGTCTAAAATGAGCCATATTACCACGAGATAGTTATTTTCCCGAACGAAGTGAGGGAAAATAGTTCGAGGGGTAATATGGCTTTTAGACCAGAGTTATACACTCTACTTTTCACTTCGATTGCGAGAAAATAAATAAACAAAGGTTAACCCACCCAAAATTAACAATAAATTTCACGGCGAAGATATATACTTTTGCAGCATGTTTTTTTTTCTATACTCCTTTGACACACAAAACATAGACACTGCGGTTCGCGCGCAACATTCACACGCGAAAAAAGCTAAACTGACCTTCCATTGAGCGCTTCAAAGTGTTGCTCGAACGATTTAACCACTTTTTTAATTATTGTGAAATAGGGACTACTACAAACTTAATCTTTAGACTCTTTAGAAAAAATAATTATGTTTCCAGATTGGTCGATTTTAGTAAAGCTGTATTCTGGTTGGTTAATACCCAATACCAGATATTTTTTTTAAGAGTTAAATTAGTGTTCTGTGATTGGTGGATTTAATAGGTGAAGTATTTTGATTGGTCAAATTCAAATGTTTTGTAAATCATAAATATGTATTCATATTTTCCCTAGGGGTTAAATGTACTATTTTAGCCCCGCTTGACAAGTCTAATATGACACACTTTTCGAGCATGAGAAGTGAAAAAGTAAATAAAGCCTTGTTTCTAATTATCAAAGCCAGCATCAATAAATTAATATTCCCAAATCTTCTAATTACGAAACTGACATTTTTTAAGTCTACGTTTCGAGTATATCGTCATTCCAAAGGTTAATTATACTATTTTCAGTGCCCAAAGCTAACGTACTAAATTTATTCTTCACATTTTTTTGTACGGTGGATTTTGATATCAATAAGTACAATATAATATTTAATTTTTATAGCAATAAAATTAATATCGAAACATCATCATAACCTCACCCACACGTTCGTTAATCGAAGCCGTAACTTCCGTCGAATATTTATAAAACGTGGCACGGCTTCCAACAAATCCTTTACCTGGAAAATCAATTGCTTCCTCTGCACGCGTCAGCTTGTAAGTATTAAGTTTAGGATTGGATGTCGATTGCAATTTCAAACGTGATTTCGAAGTAATTTTAAAATGAATATGGAGCTAAGGTATATTAATGTAAAATTGCGGCAAACCCTTTTATGTTTACGTTTTTCTAATTACAATATAGGTTATAAGTACTATATTATATATACTACAGCACTAAGCGGGGAAGGATCCGGAAGAGAAGAATGCGATTTTATTATAATGTGCCTAATTTTTTTAGTCGTAGGTACCGTTTGTTATGATTTTCCGCATCATAAATATTATCATTTGGTACTTATTGTAATCTCTCACTTAGCTACTCAAAAGAATTAATAATAAGAAGAACAACATTGTAGATTAAATTTAAATTCAGTACTACGAAACTGTCAATACGTTTAACTGCCGCTTAATTGTAGATCGTATCAGGTAACTGCCCTCAAACTCGGAGCAGAGTTCAGTGCAATTTGATGCCGCCCACCATACAACTACCTACCTACCACCTACCCGACTGGTAAACTTAGAAACAACTTCGCTAACCGTTGCGTTTAGTGTATTTGGTTGGTAGTTGAATAAAAAACTAGTCAAGAAAGTATATATAACTAGGTACATTTTGTGCCGATGTTGGTTCCTCGTATCAAAAACGACTGAACGGATTTTGACGAAACTTTCCAGTAATATAGTTTTACACATCAGAATAGGACATATAGGCTATAGATAATTTATACGCGTACAAAGTCGCGGGCAACAGCTAGTTTAATCATAATCATAATCCCGGATCGTATAACTCCGAATCTAACCTACCTGCTTTCTCAATGCGACTTAAATATGACACTGGACAAGAGTGAATGAACAACTATTTAAAATATTGTATTAAGTACATTACACTACATATTATCGTCGATCGACCACCAAGCCTAACTATTTAGTGAACATTGATTGGTTGTTTTGGTTGTCACCCGATATTATCCGTTACTATTAGTTTATATCAGTTTATTTTATTGCTATCAAAAGTTAAATACTCAATTAGTATTATACCCAGTCTAACACTCATGCATATGAGAACTTTATGGCGTCTTCGTAGTCAGGATAGAATAAGCAAAGGAATATGGAAACACTAGCTCTATGCAGGCGAAGTCGCTTTGCCCGCGACTTCGCCTGCATAGAAGTCGTGCTAAACGGCGTTTTGATGTACAATTAGTATTTTAGCTGTGCAAATCAGTAGTTTTAGGTTATTAGGTTTTTTTATGTGCCTTCAAATCCTTACTTGCCCGTTTTTAATGCTGCTACCTATAAAAAAAGTTGTCAGTAAGAAACGTTACTAGTGTATAAAGCAAAATATACAATAGTAATAGTACTAATAGTAGAATAAACAATATATACTCGTACCTACACCATAAAACAATCCTATTTTTCTCTTATTTTGTTATTCAGCTAGCAAAGTCACAGATCTTCTCAGAGTAATTAGAGAAAACAAGAAAGGAAGCGAGAAGAAGGTAATTTCATTTTTAATTAGGATTGATCAGAGTTCCTTTTTCCATGAAAACGGACCATTAAAGGTGCTAATATCATTACTGTCCCTTCAGGGAAACATGGGCGTATATCCGTAGTTCAAGAAGAAAAGTGGGCCACCAGATGTGCGCGACCGAGAATCGAAATAGTGGAAATTGGCTGTAAAAGTACTAAAGTACAATTATTAGTAGATACCTACTGTGTATGTATTATTATATTTAAGACGGCAAGTAGTTTGGAACTATTTCTCGAAGCTTAAAGTTACAAGTGGAAGTCTCTTTTCAATACATTTTAATAGAAAGAAACTTCCCCTTGTAAATTATAACTTGTAGCTTCGAGAAGTGGGCACCTGGTGTAGCTGTCAATTCGCTTCACCCCGCCTCTAATCCCATTCTAAACGCAGATAGATAATTATTGTACTTGGGATTAAATAGTATCCATAACAGTTTGTTATAAGTATTTTTTTTAACCGGCCGATTTCGCTGTTTAAGATTGAGTAACCGACGCGTACAAACGGGACCCTATTACTAGGCCTAGGTTCACCTTTTGTCACCTACCTATATGGGGAAGTAATAGTAGATTGTTAACCAAGGGTTGAATTGAAAGTGACCCATTTCACCCGAGATATGTTCAAGGTGAAATGAGTATGCTTTCATCCGAGTTAAACACTCTACTTTTCATTTCGACTGCGAGGAAAGTAAAATAAAAGTAAATGACATTCTAAGAATGTATTTGAAAACACGCGCTGCAGCCGGCGTCGCCAAGGCGGGGCGCGGCCCCCGCTCAGCGCGAAGCCCAGCCTATTAACCTTACAAAAAAAATTTTTTCTTCTATTTTACGGAAAAGCGATTTTCCACCCGGCTGACTACAGATGAAAATCAGATTTTCTGAACTGGACGTAAATAACATTTTCATCTAATTTCCCAGAATATTGTCATCCGTACGAGCCGTTCAAATGTCCAGTGGACGGGAACTGCATTTCGATCCAGTATCTCTGTGACGGGGCTCCTGACTGCATCGACGGCTACGATGAAGATTCCAAGCTGTGCACTGCAGGTTAGTTCCAGAGCAGCACACGTTATTTTCTTTGAATCATGAAAAATCCTTTATAAAGTCATTTTTAGGGTTCCGTAGCCAAAATGGCGAAAACGGACCCCTTATAGTTTCGCTATGTCTGTCCGTCGGTATGGCACAGCCAATTTACTAGGAGACTGTAACAAGTAATTCAATTATGATATTTGGCAGGAAGATGCATTCTATAAACCGCTACATAAAAGTGGTGCATGTGATTAAAATTCAGAAAAAAATTAAGGTAGTGTACATAAAAAAATACTTTCAACCAGGTAGCTATCTCAACGTTTTTGAATTATCGCTGAAAAACTGCCTTACAACACGAACGTAAGAGGATTAAAAAGTGCACTAGACACAAACGGACGTAAGTGGATTAATAAGTGGACTAGTAATAGGCACGTAACCTTCCATGGTGCGTGGTCCGACACGCACTTGGCCGGTTTTTTATACAAACCTCAGTGCGTGTTTCAGACTCGCACTTATCCGGTTTTATATTTTATTTAATGCTTATAGCTACTTGCCCGACTTTAGTGAGTAAATGAGTGTAAATAAATTAGAGAAGTTACTACAAAGTAAGAACAAACTCATCCGCTGAAACTTGGGAAACATGAACATAAGTAGGTACACGTTTCCTTGAATGATTTCCTTGAAATTGATGTTAAAAAATATCTTGACGCAGACGAATTCTTCGTAGCTATGTCATTGCTAGATTGCCTAATATAGCATTTTTTAAGATAAAAAATTGTTATATTAGGCTATCTAGTCTATATTTAACCGACTTCAAAAAAGCAGGAGGTTCCCAATCCGGTTGTACTTACTTTGCTGTGGCGCAACGATCCGAAGTGGATCTTGGCATCCTACACCAAAGATCGCCAGGCGCCCCAGGCTTCCCCGTCCCTAGCCATTTCTGTCAAGTCATCGACAGTCTGAAGCTCAGCTAGATCCTTCTGGACTTCGTCATCCCATAGGTACCTCTAGGACGCTCAACTGGTATTCGACCAGATAGATGACCTGAGTATGCTCTCCGGACTGCACGATCACGATCGTCACCCATTCGGAATACGTGCCTGAGCCGTCGGGATCTCGCAGATTTCGTTTTTCGTATGATGTTTGGCCTCGGACACTAGATCTTCAATTTCTTAGTTTCTACGGATTCTCCAAGTACCTGGCTCTCTACAAGTAGGTCTTAAGATCTTGCGGTATTCCTCTCTTCGCATCCGTACATGAGGATTAAAAATAATAATAATAATTTTAATTTTGACGCTTAAAGACCATGTACATCTCTGGGATATTATATTAATTTCATTATATTCCTTGTTTAATCTTGAGACCTTATACATCTCTAACTTTACTGATGTTGTAATATTTGTAATAGATAACTTTGCAAGTTTATCTTCACTGTATGACATTAATTTTGTTATAATTGTATATTCGAAATTATTATGCCTTCTTGAACTGTCAATTAATATTTTGACATGAAAAATGTATTACTTATTATAGTCAGACTTTCTTAAATTGTAAATTAATATTTTGACATGTAAAAGTGCCCTTGTGGCCTATTTGCGGAATAAATGTTTGATTTTGATTTTAATTCGGTTGTATGTATATGTATTTTAAATTTAATATTGCGTGTCAGTTATTGAAATAATTCCGTAAATCTGGTGGCATTCGAAGGAAATTCGTTCGCCGTTCGCCGCTGCTAACCGCATCAACCGAGCTTGATTAAAATTTACGAGGCTAGTTAACGTGCTACCAGAAGCATTAGCTATGTTATTCCCACTTTACAACGGCATGAAGAAATTCAACAGCTGAATGCTGCTTAATTAATGCGTTGTAAACTTCATAATTAAGTACTTACTACAGAATATGCATAGAAGTAACACACGTAACTAATGAGTCTGAACATTTTGCATTTCTAGAACAAGAGGTAGTTATGAATTCTGTAACTTTATAATTAAGAAATAAATTCGTACGCAATATTTTAAAATCATTGCATGCAGTTATTCCAACCACCAATGAATGCAAGCGTGACACATCGTGTTTTATTAATATTTTTATGATTAATAAATCATAAAAACATGTTACGGTTTACATATTTAATCAATTAGAAATTAATTAGTAAACCATCTGTAGTTCAGTTCTATTCTGAAACGCATGCCTCCTATTGCCGGCTTATATGTTCATAATTATTTAACGACATTGCTCGAAAATATGGGTCATAGATGAACTAAATCCAGTACACAAAACTGCTTATACCTGTATGTACACTTGATGCCTGTACGTCTATAAGCCTCGCAAACACAACAATGTAGCACGTTTCGGTAACAGGTCGTACCTATACATGGATTTCATAGTAAGATACGTTCTCGGAATTATTTCAGAAAATTTTTGGCGTGCTTAAATGACAATTGGACCAATCAATAATCAAAACTAACCGTCTGCCGTAGCTTTAACTTTTTAAGCCTGCCGCGCACTGCACTGCACTGGCTGAGCAGCCAGGCTGCCAAATACGCGGACTCCCATACCTCCTCAATAGGTATGTTCGATGCCGCAGCCAGGCTGTCTAGTGGGCGGAGGCCTCAATCCCAACCAGCAAAATAGTCCCAGAATGCGCACTTTATAAGAGTGGTAGGCTTATAGCGCTCTAATATTTGTTTGAGAAAATGTCATCGCTCTTATATTAGTCTTAGACAAGCTAGTACGGTCTTAAGAACGCTCAGTCTTATTACCTAGTCTCATATATGTATATAAGAGCATTTTACAATGCTATTATAAGCCTCTTGCTCTTATATTAGTCTTAGACAAGCTAGTACGGACTCAAGAACGCTCAGTCTTATTACCTAGTCTCATATATGTATATAAGAGCATTGTATAATGTTATTATTAGCCTCTTGCTCTTATATTAGACTTAGACAAGCTAGTACGGACTCAAGAACGTTCAATCTTATTACCAAGTCTCATATATGTATACAAGAGCATTGTATAATGCTATTATTAGCCTGCTCTTATATTAGTCTTAGACAAGATAGTTCGGACTCAAGAACGCTCAGTCTTATTACCTAGTCTCATATTTGTATATAAGAGCATTGTATAATGCTATTATAAGCCTCTTGCTCTTATATTAGTCTTAGACAAGATAGCACGGACTCAAGAACGCTTAGTCTTATTACCTAGTCTTATATATCTATTTAAGAGCATTTCATAATGCTACTATAAATAAGCCTCTTGTTCTTACATATAATATAATAACATTTACGAAGACTCGCGCACTTGAGAAAACTTGTTCTTATAGCCCGATTCTCTTAGCTCATTTGATTTTATAATATATTTACTAGACGCTGTTTTAAGAATGTCAGGCTAATATCAGCATAGCACAAGAGCACTGTTAGTACGTACTTTTCTTATCATGGATCAACACACTTACAATACAAAATACAAGATCAATATAAAATGCTTTGATCTTAAATATATTTTGGGAACACAATTGTAAGAGCAAGATTTAGTTGCCTAAAGTGAGACTGTGATTTTAATATTAGTGAGGGTTCTGCAGGTTCTACTTATATACAAGAGATCGATATTGAGAGAAATCATCATTTATCAGATTAAGATAAACACAATGGCGATTTATACTAAATAAGTAATAATTTTATTAAGATATGTTGATACTTATTACTGATTGTACGAGACTGGACAACCGATTATTTTATGGAGTTGTTGTGTAAAATATTAATGCATGCTCTAATAGAACACTCCCACCTTCTCATTCTAATAGCTACTTGTACTTTTAGTCGCCTAATAAACCCGTACAAGATCACACGTTTGTTTATTTATTTAAATTCATTAATTACCAAATTTTCAAAAGTGAACCTAATTACATCCTTCAGGGTCTTTACAAATTTTCATTGCAAAGACTATAAAATAGTCGGTTGTTTGTATTGATTATCCGAAGGGAATTATATCATACTAGTTAAATCGTTATGCCATTTATTTGTGGTTTCTCTTAATAAATGAAAAATATAATTGAATCCTTGCTTTTATTGAAAAAGGACACAATCAATTACATATTTAATAATGTTCTTCCAAAATCGGTAATATATTATAATTGACGTATCGTTTTTTAAATAGTACAACGTTTGAAAGTTCATGTGTAACGAATTTGCCAATTTCGTTTCGGTTTCATTTATCTTAAGGGTTTGTGGTGTTTGTGTGGCAGATTCTGTCATATTGTTCTTCGGTTCAAATTTGTTTTTTTTGTTCTTGTTCTTTATTTGATGTGTCTTTGTAGTCAAATCATTTTCTTCACACCATCTTTGACCGTGCTCCTCATTATCTTGACTCCATTGTTGACCGTGTTCATCATTATCTGCACTCCATCTTTGACCGTGTTCCTCATTATCTTCACTTCGTCTTTGACCGTGTTCTAAAAGGTCCTCGGTATCCATCGTTAATTTTCTGAAAACTATTGGCATTGTATAGATAGAACAAGTGATGATCAAATTCAGATTTTGTGAAGGAAAACATCGTGAGGAAACCTGCAGATTCCTGCGAGGCATTCAATGGAGTATTTTTCAAGGCCTGACGATAGCGATAATAATCGTAGTGTGTGTGAAGTTTCCAATCCGCACCGGGACTGTGTGGGAACTATAGCCCAAGCTCTCTTTGAGAGGAGGCCTGTGCCCAGAAGTGGATAGTAAGTGGGATGCCGATGCTGTCGATTACTGTTCCAAAAGACTCGAGACTTTTAGCATTTTTTGTTGGAGCTCGCCTATTAAGCTCTTTAGCCTTCAAGCTTAGTTCTATTGAGCCTACACTCTTGAGCTAGTAACATTATTAAAATACTGTACATTTATTGGCTAAAAGTCTTCATCAAAATATTCATGATCAAAAATATTTCAGCCTCCAAGCCTAAATAAATATGTAGGAACATACATTTTATTATTCCCGACATTCGTGGTAAGTACACGATTTCATTATCAGCATAAAGTAATAAACACTGCACTTACCAAACTTTAGAATTTAAATAAGGCTTAGGTCTTTAAAAAGGCTATAGCCTTAAAAAGGCTGTAGCCTTTTTTATGACTTAAACCTTATTAAAATCACTAGCTCTTCTAAACCTATTACATCAATCTAGCCCTAAAAATAACTTCGGAACTTTAAAGTTTGGAGTAAACGGCTCGATTCTTTTGGAACACTACTTCTGAAGAAGGTTTTATGTAGGTAAGCACGGAACCCAAATTAATTCAACATGGCCGTATAATTCGTACTCAGAATGCTAATATTGGTGTAAACGCTCTTACAATAGTCTAATAGTGCGCTGGGAAAATGCAGCTGTAGCAATGGCGACACTCCCAATACAAATAAAGAAATAAAATAACTAAAAGAGAACACGAAATACCAGGAATGATAAGGCGCATCAAGTTTGAAGCGAGAAACAGGGTCTACTTTACAGTAAATAAATTATTCCCAGGCGATTACTTACCGTAAAACAAACACACCCGATGATAACAAACACTACGTTAATATATTTCAATATCAATAATTACTTCAAGTTTGTTACTTTTTTTCACATGATGCACTAGCTGTCACACTAACGACTCCAGAATATTGAAATACCGTGTGAATTTAAACAATATCAAAATAAGCTAGTTTAGACTTACAGAATTCTAACTTTGGACCTATATAATCCTATGTAGGCTTATAGGGTACTTACGTAAAAGCGATATTAGCCTAAGTCAGCTTAAAGTAGTTTTGGGCAAGATTACTTTAAATACGAACAGCATTCAATAAGACTGATATTGGAACGATATTAGCATATTTACTCTTATAATTGGTGCCCAAATCCGGGCTTAGACGATGATATAGGATCAATATAAGAGCAAAAAAATTTAGTCTTGAGACTTTTATAAGCCTGATTTTTGCTGGTTGGGATGTTTTTGGTACTGGCCGCTAAGAACGGACTAGTTTAAAGAAAGAACATTCCATAATTTTGTTGTATTATCTATCATCTTAAAATGTACTATTATAAGAAATGTTTATTTATTTCCCCGCATTAGTCGTGAAAAGCGCAATGTTGGTCTCTGCCAAAAGTGCCACTGCCTCTACAACAATTTACTATTCTTGCCCAGGACATGTGTAGTTTTTGCTGGCTGAAATTGGACTCTATTGGCCTAGTATAAAGTTATTATACAATTGTACTATATTAGATACAAGACCTACTCCGTAACACGGCGGTAATTTAACATTTTGCAATAAGCCGCTTTATTATAACTTGCCACTATAGAATATAGTTTGCTTATAGTTGGTAGCTATACAATATATATTAATAGATTATCCCTTTTACTTGTTTTTTTTTTTCATTCTCTTTAACAAAATCAAGCAAAAATATGAAAACTGAAAATTCAGTCACAAGAAATCATTCATTATTTTTCATCTCTCCTATTCGGAAAGCTCAATTTTCATAAGAGATAGCCGGGTTGAAAGTCGCTTTTCCGACCCTAGAGTGGTAAGTATTTTTTTTTAAAGTTCTTTAGGCCGCGGGCGCGCGCCGCACGCACGGGCCGCCGGGCGCGGGGCGAGGCGGCTGCGGCTGCTGGTTGCTGCAGCGCATGTTTTTATTATTATTACTGAATCCACTTTTATTTCTCATTTATTTTCCTCATAGACAAAATGAAAAGTACAGTGTTTAACTCGGGTGAAAGCACCCATTTCACCCTTGAACTATAGGCGCTCTCACTTCAAACGCCAAAATATCTCGGGTGAAATAGGTTGCTTTCAACCCTTGGTTAACAATCTACTATTTCTACTCGATAGTTACATAATTGACTATTGAAATCTCGTAAGTAACTTAATTATATAGATACCAAGATAGTGGTCTAAACGCATTACTCGACTTCAATAGCTGTAGCTGTGTGTGTGCTGTGTTATTATGTAACGATTGTATAAAATACTATTACGACACTATAGTGAAGTAAATTAAGCTATAAATGTATGTTTGGATTTACAATTTTAGAGAAAACCATAGGTAATAATACCTACCTCGGGCTAACGGACACAAACCTCAAGTCTCATTTAATCTCGATAACTTTAATTGGTATACCATTGAATGACCGAAATGATCATGTTAATTGGATGTAATGCCGTTTTTAGGATTCCATAGTAAACAGTAGGAACCCTTATAGTTTCGCTATAACTCACAGCTAGCCCAGTAATCGTTAGTACTAGAAAACTGTAATTTGGCAATACATATCAATTAAGCCGACAAAATTGTAGAATCAAATATTGGAAAAAAAAATGGTACACGTAAAGTGGGGGTGCAATTTTTTTTCTTCAAACCCCATCGTGTGGGGTATTGTTGCATAGCTCGTTTAAAAATATTCTGGGGTTTATAGGTTTGCGTATTATTATATAAGCTTGGATGTGATAATTTTTGTCATGGTCAAGTGTCCCCCACACTGCCCGCTAAATGGTAGCTACTTTGCAAAGTGAAAAAAAACATGGTAGGAATACGAGTATACATAATGGATGTCAAAGGAAAACGATTAAATCTAAGTAGACGTTGCTAGTTAAGGAATAATAGTCAAACTTAAAATGTGTATAGTTAGAAAAACAAACTTTCCTAAAATTTCCATTATTACTTAGATAATGATATTTATTAGTTGTGTCAAAAACATAGTAAATATAAGTTTGCCAACTTTTAAGCCCGGATAGTGTAATGGGTGGTCAACTACCGAACCCCACATTACGCGTGGTCCGACACGCACTTGGCCGGTTTTGTTAAAATAGTACAGAATATAATATAAATAAAAGCCTGTTCATAACAGAATAACCTTTTATTTCCAGCTAAACGACCGCCAGTAGAGGAGACCGCATCGTTCCTTCAGTCGCTGCTGGCGTCCCACGGGCCCAACTACCTCGAGAAGCTGTTCGGTAGCAAGGCCAGAGACGCTCTCGAGCCGCTGGGTGGTGTTGAGAAAGTGGCTATTGCTCTGTCTGGTATGTTGCCTCAATAATCGAAGTGCCATCGTTATTTTAACCGGAAGACGTGCACTACTGGATAAAGGCTTTCTACAATTTCTGTTCCTTCGCTGCCTACTTATACATAAAGCTTTCTGGCGATATTGAGCAGTTGTCCGCCTAGTATCCATCTATTTATACATCTGTCTATAGGTACCTACATATAATAAAGGGTCTAAAGTCTGTACATGGAAGATATTTAAAAAAAATTGACTGGGGATACTAGTAATCGATGACAGACCACGTTTCAACAGTTTTTATAATTTTTGTCTATTTATCTGTTTACTTGAACGCGCATCACGTGAAAACGGCTGAACGGATTTTGATGAAACCTTTTCTAATTTGTCGAGAAGATCTTCGGCCAGGTTATAGATATAGAAAATTATACAAATTGGGGATGAAAGAAGGTTACAAGAGGGGTTGAAATTTCTATGAGAACTACCTACTTCGTGATATAAAGGCTTGAAAATTGGTAAGTATAGACTTGGATGTAAATTAAAAAGAACCTCATTCGAAAACTGTGAAATTAATAGATAAAACGTAAAATTGGGGGGGGGGGGGGGGGTGAAACCTTACTTACCTTACCTATCTTACGTATCTTGAAATCCGCCTACATAGGTAGGTATTTGATATGTCTTCAGGGGTAATCTAGAAGATTGCTAGAGTGATCGAGTTCGATAACGTTAATGAAGTCACAATACTATTAAGTTTCAACATGGAATACGAGCCCCAATGCAAAATAGCTCGTCTAGTCGCAATTCTGCATGCGTATTTTTTTTCAAAAACTAGTATTTCTACCCGAATCGACTTTGATGATTAATGGAATACACTAGACGCAATGTCACTAAAGCTAGCTTAGTTTTGAGTTGTACAAAGTGTACATCTCGTTATTTATTTTAAAATAATTTAATTATAAATATTACATCTCACACGCAAATAATTACGTCTGCTTCATATTTAAGGCAAAATAGGTCGTCTATTTAAAATAAAACCTGTTTACCAGGGTTCGTAATATAAAATATTATTTTCAAATTGAATACGGAATATTCTCTGTCATGTAAAATGACAAACCACTATATAAAAGGGCAAATTCAGCCTAATTTTTTATTACTCCAAATCGTTTTTCTATCGAGATGGCACGAGGTAAGCCAGTGACTGAAGAAGTGCGGAAAATTATAATCTCCAGTAACAATAAAGGCAAATCTACGTACCAAATTGCCAAGGACCTTTCTATGCCAAGGTCTACAATCCAAACTATCATCGAGCATCATCGAAAACACGACAAAATTTCTTGTTTAAAGAAATCCGGCCGCCCACGAATTACTACTAAAGCAGAAAACAGGATTCTGAGGAAGATCATCAAGAAAAATCGTCGTGCAAGAGCTGGAGAACTTACGGTACTATGGCGTGACGCAATTAAAAAAAACATTTCAGTGGATACTTGCAAGAGAGTGATGAAGAGGATGGGCTACGGTTTTTACACTGCTAAAGAGAAACCGTTACTTACACAACGGCAGAAAACTAACAGGTTGAAATTCGCCAAAAAGTACAGAAATTGGACCGTCGATCAGTGGCGTAAAATTATATGGAGTGACGAATCTAAATTTGAAGTCACAGTAGGCGATGAACGAAGTAAAGTCATTCGCGAAAAAGGAGAGGCATTTCAAAAAGATTGTCTTAAGCGTAAGGTAAAGTTTCCAGCTTCCTTAATGATTTGGGGCTGCATGTCGGCACAGGGTGTCGGCTGTCTGCAATTTATAGATGGAACCGTCAATGCCGAAAAATACAAAAGCATCTTACAAGAGAGTTTGCTGCCGTCTATACGTAAGTTAAAGTATAAAAATGCGTATACTTTTCAACAAGATGGTGCCTCATGCCATACCGCTAAAGCAACGATGGCGTGGCTGAAAAAGAAAAAAATACCTACCATGTCGTGGCCATCCAGCAGCCCGGACTTGTCTCCCATAGAAACGTTGTGGTGGAAAATGAAGAAGAAGTTGCGAAAGGACCCGTCCAGATCAAAAGCTGATCTTAAAGAGAAACTTACCTGTGTTTGGAATGAAACAACCCCGGAAGAGTGTCGACAGCTGGTAGATACAATGCCGCTCAGAATTAAAGCCGTTTTAGATGCAAAAGGAGACGCCACCAAGTGGTAGACGTTCTAATCTGCGTCGGTAACACTAAAGACGAACTTTTTTGCATTTTAGTACAATTGGTGAAACAATGTTTTTTTTATTACCAAGGAAAGTTCGTTTTTTTTTTCATTGAATAAATAAAATACGATTTATAACTTATACTGTTTTTATATTGCTAATTCTTCCAAACACCTTCGTCCCCCAGAATTTTTAGGTTAACGTTAGTTTAGTACATTTTTTTCCTACCAGACGTACTCATTTGCATTGGGGCTCGTACATGCTCTCCCAGAAATCATCTCGGTACGGCATGAAAAGCGGAGTAGAATTTGATATGGATGTTCACGCGAAGGAAGTCGCGGGCAAAACAGGGACCAATACCGGTACTTTTAAAAAACCCTGAATTAGCCCAATATTTTGGATTATTTTTGCTCTTTACGTAGGGCTGAATCATGAATTTAGGTAACAACGTCGTATTATTGGATTGTCCCATTAAAAACGAAATAATGAACCGGTGACCGTAATAATACCGGTATTTTTCTATGGAGAAAATACCGGTATCCGATCCCTGGGGCAAAAGTCCATTATAAATGCGAAAGTAGCTCTGTCTGTCTGTTACCTCTTCACGCATAACCCGCTTACCTGAACGGATTTACATGATATTTGGCATTGAGATGGTTTGTATCCCGAGGAAGGACATAAGACAGTTTTTATCCCGGAAATCATCCCGCAACAACAAACGACTTCCACGCGAACGAAGTCGCGGGCAAAAGCTAGTTCAAAATATGGGTTATATGGGTGATTAAAATATCTGAACACCTTTTTCGCTCAAAATGTATTTTCATGGCCATACACTGCACAAAAGTGGCGCCTAAACAGGGGCTTTTAAATTACCATTATTTTCTGTACTTAGAATATCCATAATAATAGGAAACTTGCATTTATTTTTGATTCTGTTTCTAGTAGCATTGGTTTTTAGGGTTGCGTATAAAAAAGGTAAAAACTCAAGTGGCGCCTAAACAGGGGTTTTTAAATTACCATTATTTTCTGTACGTAGAATATCCATAATAATAGGAAACTTGCATTTATTTTTGATTCTGTTTCTAGTAGCATTGGTTTTTAGGGTTGCGTATAAAAAAGGTAAAAAATCAAGAACTACTTTATGACGTCTATTTAAACTTTTGCATGGTTAATAAACAAGGGTAACCTGGATGATATAGATAACCTAGAACCTTTAAATATATATTTTTTATGGCCCGCAAGTGGTGAGAAAAATAGCTTAGAGTATAATCTTAGATTATAAAGCTGTTTTTAGGCGCGCCTCCATCCCTCACTGCACTTAGGTCTCAGTCTTAATTCCCTCGCTTCACTCGGGAATTAACTCATTACACCCTCACTACGCCCGGGAGTAAAATCTGGAGTCCTTCGTTACGTACAGAATTCAATATCGCGCCCGTGACATAAAACAGTGCTTTATCCCTTTGGCGCACAATCTACTATTAATTTTTTATATTAAAACGTATTGTTTTTTATTTCAGAGTCGCAAACCATCGAGGACTTCGGTGCTGCTTTACACCTGATGCGATCAGATCTGGAGCACCTCCGTTCCGTATTCATGGCAGTCGAAAATGGAGATCTTGGAATGCTGAAGTCTCTCGGCATCAAGGACTCTGAGCTCGGCGACGTCAAATTCTTCCTGGAGAAGCTGGTGAATACCGGGTTCCTCGACTGAATAGCGCCGGAGTCTGCCTCTGATTACTACCGTGTCGTCCAATTCGCCCCCATCAGCTCTTCATTCTACAGCTATCTTCCTTACGATCCCATCAGATATAGAAAGAAGTAACTCTTTCATTTCCATGTGAGATTGGTGTGATATGTATGAGGTTTTTAACAGTTTTTAGAGAAGCGCTTGTCGGACATCGGAAGCCGACCTCTGCAACCGGCCACGTGGACTCGACTCTGATCCGAACGACCGCTTCTCGATCGCTTTTATAGCATTAGATAGTCTAGTCGAATGCAATTTATTTCGTTATCGCCCTAGGATAGGTATATTTTTATAAAGTAGTTTCGTTAGGTTAAAAACCTAACAGTCCATTATTTTTTACTAAACCTGGAAGTCCGTGAGAAGCTATGCGGTCTGGTACTCGCGCCCCCTCCGCACAGTGCTGGAACATTTTATAAAGAGCGTAAGACTGCGAGTTCCGTGTTTCGCATGTAGCTGCTATACGTTTATAGGGTTAAAGAAAAGGCACTCGTGCGGTGAACGACGGCATGGCTTGTCGCGGTTGTATGGATGCTTGTGATCTGAATGTCGCCCTCATGTAGTTGTAATCCTACTCTTTCCTACCTACGAAGTCAGAGGCGACTCCTAAATGTCAGCGTCCATTCTAAGCGAGATATAAAGCTAAACGTCGGTCGATTATGTTCGAGTGATAATGCCCTTAGATTATAAAAATATTAAGAATCGTTGAAAGAATGCATGCGCTTTATATCTGGCTTTTGGAAAAATCCAGAATAGGACCATGGATACATATCATTGTAACTTAGTCTAAACGAAACATATCATAGGATTATAAGTAGTACATAAAGTACAATTATTTTAATATGATCGATATTGTAGTGTTTATGAAACATTTTACTGTCTCAATATATGTAGTTTAAGAAATTATGTAGTATTTCGTGAAATCGTCATTATTGAAGCATACCTAATACCTATCAATTTTATCTAGAAAAGCATAAGGTGCTGCACCAAAAACAAACATATCAAAACTATGTGATTGTATAATTAGATGTTAGAATATGGTGTGTTATCGCCGACTTTGGCTGGAGTTGGTTCTTTATTGTACCAAATTTAGACTTAAAGTAGCTGAAAAATTACTAATTGTCCAACCTTTACATTCTTCGACACATCTTTATAGTCAAACGTGTTTTTTTTTAACTTCATATTTTACCTACTTATTAAAGTTAATCGGGTGAAAGTCAAAAAATGCCGTATTAAAGATCAACGTTACTTTATGCCTAAGGGTACACTTTGTAGGTAATAAAACTTTTGTCAAATGCGGGCTAAGAAGACAACGAATTATGGTTAAAAGGAAATCTTTTGATATCGTATTTGAGTAACTATATCGAAAAAAGCAACACTTACTTAGAAGCCGCCACGCGGAATGTTGTGGACTTGGCACTGAAAGTGTTAAGTAAAACTAGGTATATCAAATTGAAGAAAATATTAAAGATTGGTAGATTAAGAGCAACTGTGAAAATAAATTATTAGCACTGGAGACACAAATTAATAGGTTTTAAAAATAAGCCATAACACCAACGGCAGCTAAGGATTACTCCCAGATCGGCAGAACAGCCTGTATTTGTCAGAAGTTGTATGAAATGGGTCCTGACTTGTCATTTCCATCGCCAAACTTTTAAACTAAACCTGTAGAACCATACCTGGCCTCCACTAGTTACATCTAGGTAATCTTAATCTTAAGACTAAGCTCTCATTAGCGTAAGAGATTTTTGACTTCAGCGTTTCACATACATTAATAACTTGCATCAGATCTCTAATTAGTCTAATTGTATGATTCTACAAATGGCGAACTTTGAGCTCTATTAGTTAGTTACGTGTTTTAAAATTAAGTATAAATAAATGGCTTACTGTTCTTAAATGAGAATTAAATCAATTAACTTGAAATGGACTTTTATTTAGGTACATTAACAATATTTATAGGTACTCGGGACAGGTGCGATATACATTGTGAGCATGAAGTAAGGATAAGTGAACGAGATACAATGTGTCATCTCCTGTCTCTCATTGCGTAGGTATTATTTGTCACCGGCCTGTGTGATGAATATTACTAAGGCTTAATTTACATTTCGCGCCAATGTATATATAGTACGACTAACAGCAAGACAGAATGTGCATTTTATTTTCATGATGCCATTCGAACCAGTTTTTAGAGAGAAACAAATGTGTATATGGAACAAGTGCAATTAGAACAACACATAACTGGACTAGTCACACCGAGTACAAAACATATCCTTTATTAAAAATAACAACGAATTACTACAAATCTCTTAATTTATTGGCCTCGATGGTCATTAAAGTGAACAAGGTACCTACCAATTATTAAAAAAAGGAAAAGTTTCATTACCTCGAGTACCAATGAACCTGAAACTCCATTTTCTGGACCAGCTTCAGGTGGTCTATCGGTGGTTAGAAGCTTGTGCATTATTTACTGGACAGCCTGTATATATTATTAAATTCTAAATTCTTTGGGGTAGACGTTATCGTCAGACTTTCCTTCAGTCTCATTGAGCTTAACTTTGACGATGACAATGACATCCCTATTGGTCAATATAGAAACGCAGATGGGATTGAGAAAATTGTTAAAGCTAAGGATACACAACGGACAGCTCTCTGTAACCCGTGTCGCCCGTGTTGTTAGACGAGACGAAGTCGAAGACTTCGCTTGATATGTGACATCGAGTCGTCGACAGCGACACCTATCACACGGGTATGTATGATGAACTTTTACATCGCGAGATGTTTCCATCCCCGCTAGCATTATTGATCGCCTATATGTCGGACATGTAGCATTAATAGCCCTCGCACTCACTCCTGAAATGCTGCATGTATATATAATAAATGTTTTGTGAACAATGTTACTCGACCTAGTCCCAAGCTAAGCAAACTAGCATAACGCCTAGGCATTGAGCACGTCAGGTTATATAGTCATATCTTGTGACGTTTCAGAGAATTTCGGCCGTGAAACGTGACAAAGACTTATCGTTCTAGTTAGTTGGTAATTTGGGCGAAATCCTTCAGATATTTTATTGAAATGTGACGTCACAGTGCAATGGCCTTGTCGGTAAACACCTACCTATTACGCCCACGAGGAACGGAAATCCATTTAAGTACCTATCTAGTTTTAGTTACGCAAAGAAAATCAAAGATGTGACGACGAGAGATTTGTAAGTGAATTTGAAGTGTTAGGTCAACATAGTAGGTTAGTAAAATATCTACATACAAACTGGGCTACCTGGCGTGCGAGCGAAACCTCCCGGAGACCGACTCTAATGTTGATAGGTTCAGAAGACTAAGACGGGAGCGAAGCGGAGTTCCCGCCTTAAGTCTTCGGGTGTTAAGTTTTTTTATGCGCCTTTAAAAAATCATGCTAGCTTGTTTGTATGGATGCATGCGTGGTTGTTTGATTGCATGCATGCCGGCGTGCTTGCTTGCTTGCTTTTTAGGACAGTCAATTTTAGTAATAACAAATACATCCTTCGATGAAACGTTACTGCGATGGAACCTTGTTCGTGGTAAGAATAATTATATGGAACGTACTCGTACCATCTGTGAAATTCACAGATGGTATGTGATTAGAAAAAAACCTAAGCATCCTAAGTATGTATAGAGAATGAATCCGTGAAACAGTTTTCGGCGAAATGAAAATCAATGTAATATATTTCGATATAATCTCTTTCACGTGTAAAAAAACCGACTTCAATTTAAGACTTCGCCAAGTCACTCCGAGAGCAGAAAACACCGAAAAGCCATTTTTTGGAGTTATTTCAATCACACTTTTTAGTGAGTCATTACCAGAGTACATAACAATTCCAATAAGCTAAAACACGGTTACGCTGCACCGTTTTATGACGGAGTTCCGTTGTCTACATTCTGATTACTTACATCAGGACCATTTAAATTGGCTTCGTCATAGTCGCTTCAGTGTCTTGACCGAAATATCTTAGCGCTAACCTTGAAACACTACGAGTTTTGGATGACCACCTGTGCGGTCGTCTTCATCAATTCCTGTTCACCAAATGCTACTTTCTGAATGCAAATGCATAGCGATTTTAGTATTTTCGGTAACAAATCGAGTTATCGAAAATACTAAAATCGCTATACGTTTCCCTTGAATTTTTGAGGAGTTCCCTCAATTCCTCATGGTTGTCATCATCAGAACTATACTTTGATAACAACGGGACCAATCTGGAAGTATATAAGCAAATTAAAAATAATTTTCCAAATTTAACAAACAAAAAAAGAAAAAAGAACATACTTACAGACGAATTGAGAACCTTCTCCTTTTTTTGAACCAGGTAAAACAGACAAAACTATATTTCAAAGTACAGCATAAAATCCGAGCGCTCAAAACGCCCCCTAACTCCCATACTAATTGAACATAATATGTGACATCATATACTAGCCCGTACTACTACGTATACATTGTACATACGTTAAAACGAGTAAATAACCGAGGGACTACTCCGAACTTCGTTTCGTGCCGTTCCTCTCACTCATATAGTAATTAACCCGAGAGTGAAAGGGAGGGCACGATACGAAGTTCGGAGTAGGTACAGGGCCTGTTTTGGTCGTGATATATTGCGCATAGCTGGGCACCGTTAACCAAAGAGTTAACTTAGTTATTCACTAATCCGTTAAAAAAAAGTTAACTTCGTTAAACGTTAAAGCGTTACATTTCGGGCCATTTAAGTTATGGAAGTTAACGTTAATCGTTAACTCCTAGTAAAAACAGCACCTGGATATGCGCGTATGCGCTATGGAAAGTAGGCAGGTTCCGTACACAGATATGTACCAGTTTCAACCCTATTAATTCAGGAAAATCTCAAAAACACGGTGTAGAAATTGAACGCCATGGGTACAGCGCCATCTATCGGTGAATTTTGTTACAAATTTGAGCGACTGAATAACTTGGTATGTATGATGGATTTCAAGGATAATTCTTTATAAGTACTTAACGTGAACCGATTTCATTTTTTTTCTTTATTTGAAAGAAGGTACTTTCAGCATAATCGCGTAGGAATTATAAAACAAAAATACACGCAAAGGTGATTAAATTAGGTACAAACTTAGAACAGAAATGTTTTTTGATATTAAAAAAAAGAAAAACTAGATAGAGCTATAGTTATATTTTTCCTGTAAAACATGTATACATTAATATCAATATTATGTAATAATTTCATATTATTTCCTTCGTAAACTTCGGATATAAGGGGGATACGGTTTTTTTACATTTTCCCACACAAATTGAAAATGACTCAACGTAAAAAAAATTGTTTGAGAATGTGCAACTCAGGCCCTTTCATACGAGTATGACGCTCCACTTGGCATATTCACCCACTAGACATATAAAAAAATATATTAAAAAAAAACATATTCTAGCATCTCGGTTACCCTTTTTTCCATTTTGGTAAGGAACCCTAATAAGAAAAGCCAGATGGCTTTAAGAATTTCTTAAAATGAACGATTAATTTAATTATCAAAATAAACAGCACGTCACCATACTCCTTGTATTCTCATTCACTGACGCACCGAGCCGACAACACAATATAGTCATTTCAGTCGCGCACGCGCCTGACGCTTCACTTGCTTCGTCTGTCTCACTCAGCGCCTATGGCTCGCACCTACGCGGCCCCGATCGAACGGACTTGTCAGAACCTGTTTTTCGCGGCGCGGTGTTCGTTTGATAAAATAAGTACTTAGTTAACGGATTAACGGAGCCTTAGACAGTTAGCGGAAGTTAATGAGTCCGTTAACAAATTTGCAAGTTAACTTAAAAGTTAATCCGATACACGGATGATTAACTTCGTTAATTAACGATTGACTAATTAACGAGTTAATGCCCAGCTCTGATATTGCGTATCATGGTACATTGTTTACCTTACAATTTTTTGTTTATTAAACATTTGATTCAAAAAATTAAAAAAAATTACATCAAATTTACTCGAGCCCGAGAGGCTACCGCGAACCGAAAAATGGAGCAAGTGCGACAGAGAGGGAGATACTTCGTTTACGGTTCGCGGTAGGCCCTCTCGGCTGCTACACTCCTGAGGGGCTACCGCGAACCACAATCGAAATTTTCCCTCTGTCTCACTTATGTGCAAACTTACAAGTGCGACAGAGAGGGAAAACTTCGTTTGCTGTTCGCGGTAGCGCCCCTGGGCCTGGAGTGCTACCGCGATCACAAACAAAGTTTTCCCTATCTGTCGCACTTATGTGCAAAATTGCAAGTGCGACAGAGAGGGAAAATTTCGAATGCGTTGGCGGTAGCGGCCCGTCTGTACGTAAGTGCAACAGAGAAGGAAAACTTCGTTTGTGGTTCGCCTCGAATATCTCCCTCTCTGTCGCACAAATTAGCAAGTGCAACAGAGAGGCAGATATTCGAACTTTGTTCGTTTTCGGTTCGCAGCAGTCCCTCTGTACGAATTCCTCTTTCACAGTTGTCTATTGACGTTTGTAGTGATGGGCTACGACGTATCGTTTGTCATATATAGCGACAATGAGTGAATGATTAATCGAGTGTCGTCCAAAAATCGATACTGTATTTCCAAATTCCACAATGAAGGTCATCTCACTTCATTCGTTTGTAATTTATTGGAATTTTGTATTTATTCATCATATATTTTCGATATTTACCTAGGCAACTATGTTAAGATTATTCACTTAATATAATTTTCGTAAATATATTTAACTAGCGACCCGCCTCTATTGCCGTGCACTATTTAATGGATGTTATTATACATATAAACCTTCCTCTTCAATCACTCTATCTATTAAAAAAAAACCGCATCAAAATCCGTTGCGTAGTTTTAAAGATTTAAGCATACATAGGGATATAGGGACAGAGAAAGCGACTGTTTTATACTATGTAGTGATTAACATAACATAACATACATATATTTACCAGACCAATCTTTGGTTTCTTTTTAACATAATTGAACATTTTAATCATAATAATAATTATTACCACAGTTTAAAGTCCATGGGGTGACAAGGGCGACATGCCTCACTTTCAACCCGCTTCTTAAGTCAAAGACGACTTACTTTCAGAGTATTATGAATAGAAAGATACTTACCGCGCGCCATTTATTCACAAATATTTATAAACATTGTCGATGATGTCATGAAGCAGTTTCTGTTAAAAAATAATGTCTTGGTACAAGCTTTTATTGCCTATTGTACCTTTTTTTCCAGTCATCAACGTCCAATGAGCTCAAAGATTACCGGTTTATTTTGTGTAGTTTAGGAGTTGCCATTGACTACCTTGTGTCTTCATCATCAGATCAATTCGACCGTACCATAATAATGCATTGCCAACTTTCAGCTCAATCGATTCAGTCCGAATAATGGTCAAAAATGTAGTTGCAAGATTTGTCCCACATAAATTCATACTAACAGGGCAAGTTAAATAAAAGCTTGTAAGAGCGTATATTGACGTTACTGGTAAATGTTCTTGGCGATGGTTGGTACAATACATTTGTGTAAGTAATATAACAACCTGGTGCCATTTACAGCCTTACAGAAATTGTTTACGTTACGGCATTAAAGAATTTTAACTTATAAGTTGGTTTTGAGTGTTTTTTGAAAAATGTCGTATGAAACTCGTGAGGCTGATCATTACACTTACGGCTCCCTAATACCACCCCCTCTAGTGTATCAACATGAACCTACCTCACTTGTATAAAATTCATAATTTACTATTGTAACTTTTATAGCTTGATGACCACGCTTCACATTTTTTTGTATTGGCCTAAATTAGTTTTGCAATTTTATCATGTTAGCTAATTGATATATTCCTAATGTTACGTCCAGTTTTATGTCACAGCAATTATTGCATCAGGATTACCCCGTGCTACATGAGCTTTCGGATAAATACTAAATAAGAGACTTTATAAGGTAACGAATTGTATTTCAAATTATCAATGAAACATTTATTTACACCAGCACACTTAAAATAAAACTGTAACTCTTAGGTAGATAATTCGCATATCTGCCAAACTTTTAGATACAAATTTGGATTAGAACTTAATGCAATAGGACGACTCCTCAGTCGTAAGTAGGCCCTCGCCTACTCCGAATTTCGTATCGTGCCGTCCCTTTCACTCTTATGTTATACACTATGTAAGTGAAAGGGATGGCACGATAAGAAGTTCGGATTTCAAAGTAGGCCCTCTGTCTTATTGCAATATCGGAGTAAGCAAGCGCTCTCACAAATGTCGGAAAATTACTCTTAGTTATATAATTATGTTGAGCGTACATTTCATTGCGACTGTACCGTTATGTATTATTATTATTAATACTTCTGCACGACAGGCTGGTTTATGTAACACATTTGCCATTTTCAATACTATGGAATTTACTGAAACTATATGTTATAGAGCTTTTAACATACGTACCTTGCTTGGGTTCGGTGACAGCTGTCATCCCAGTACAAATTATGTCGTGCACAGAGGGGCTACCGCGAACCGAAACGAACGAAGTTTGAATATCTCCCTCTCTGTCGCACTTGCTAATTCGTGCGACAGAGAGGGAGATATTCGAACTTCGTTTTCGGTTTACGGTAGGCCCTCAGAGTATACTTCCCGCGGCGAGTCATGAGCCCTGACACTGATCAAGACATTTATAATTGTTTAGTGCAAGTTTCGATACCTTTTTGTCTTATGCTGCCATGTCAGTAGACGTGTTATATTATTATACGCACGCGAATTGGATTTTTTCCCATCCAAAAAACAATTAGTATTGCGCGAAGAAACGAAGTACTTTATCGAAATAGTATTTTATGCAGTAGTTGTATAAGAGGGTTCAAAAAAGGTGAGCGGAGTGTGTAACAATTTGAGGCGAAGCCGAAATTTTTTAAATAAAGACGCCATGAGCCTTTTTTGACCTACTTATACAACGTTGCACACATTACTTTTTCTACGACTAGGGATTAAATAATAAAACACAAAATTAAACAGCAATACAGCATAAGAAAGAGCGGTAAGTTGGATAGTGACAGATGACAGTCCACAGATCGTCGTAATCATAGACACAAATTTTTTTCAACTCTCATTTACTGACTTGCGTTTTTCCTTATGTTGGCAGTAATTATTTTAGTTTTGTTATTGGTTTAAACCATATGAATTCAGTTGTTTGTTAGGTTGGCAGTTTTGATTTTTGTTGTAAATTTAGTGTTGTTTTTTTTATTATTTGTTGGGTTCACAGGGCACCTCTGTTAGCAGTTGCATAATATCACATAATAAGGGTCTTTTATATTCGTTTGCAAAAGTTGTAAAAATAACCGTACTCTCAAGTATTTTGTATTCCGTAGTAAACAAGGAAACTATAGTTTCGCCATGTCCGTCCGTCCGTCCGTCCATCCGCGGCTTTGCTCAGTAACCGTTAGTACTAGCTATAATTTGGCACGAGTAACAATTACGCCCGCAAAACGGTAGAATAAAATCTTGAAAAAGAATTCTTCTTACCTCTCCTAAACGTAAAGGTGCATTTTTTGTTATGTTTACACAGCCCCGTAGCAATAAAAATAAACACAAGCATTCTTTTATTATGTGCCCGGAGATCTCCGGCACGGGTGAGATAACGGGCACGGTTTAATGCCAGACCACACAATGGGTGATGATAGCGCAGGACAAGGATGCAGCTATGAGGTGGAATGAGCTAAGTGTGTCTATCTCCCTTTAACGCATAACTGCACCCTTGTCTTGGGCCCTCATGGCCCATTGGTGTGACGGACATAAGGTTATTGTACCTACTGAGATGACAACTAAACGACAGGTGTCACCCAAGCTATATTAAAAGCACTATAGTGGCTCTTTAAGACAATTTAACAATTAATATACAATTAATTACTTGGGCATTTAAAAATAAGGCATACTACAGATAAACCGCTTTAACTCGTCTTCACCTGCGCGGGACTCGGGCGCCGAGAAAGACAACTCGGAGAAGCTACTCCAAACTTCTTATCGTGCCGTCCCTTTCATTCATATAGTGTATAATATGAAAGTGAAAGGGACGGCACGATACGAAGTTAGGAGTACTGGGGGGCTACTCCGAACTTCGTATCGTGCCGTCCCTTTCACTCATATACTGTATAAAATGAGAGTGAAAGCACGATACGAAGTTCGGAGTAGGCCCTCAGGGACCCGGGTGGCGGGCGTGAAAATGCCTTATCTTGTGAGATGTTTTGTTTTTCATCGGAATAATCCATACATTTGCTGTTACTTATATGTTGCTGTTTTTCTTGTTTTTGAATGGTTTCGAATGATCTATGAAAAGAAACTAGATTTCAGTCGAAACTGGATACTTAATAGAACAAATTAAAAAAAATGCATAGATTCGATCTATCATCTCGAATTCAGTATGTGCTTGGAATATTTTTTCCCAATACAAAATATTATATAACAGCTATCTAGATTAAGTTTCAAGAAGATTAAATTGCCATAGAGATATCTCATCTCGTCTTCACTAGAGATTCCGAACCGCCACTTTTTCACATTCCTTTTTTTTCGACGATAAAAGCAGTGACGAGTAATAAAACTGGACAAATACAATTGTTGCACCATTAACCCTTCTGTGCCAATCGTTTGAACCTATTCATTTTCATCTGATTAGACCATTTTGACATGCGTATACAAAAGGTTAATTAACTAGTGGGGGGTTTTCACCTCAATTTGTACCTTTTACTTTTTTTCTCAGAAATTGGATTTGTTTTGGTTTTTCTTGCTCAGAATCATATGTATATCTTTTACTCAAATCATATGTACCGATTGTGTGTATCGGTGCTGATATTTTTTTAATATCCCCAGTTTCCCATATTTTTTTAGGTTCCTAGTATGTGATGGCTCCCATAATGGAATAAAACATCATGATTTTGATTCATAAGCAGGAAAAACCAAATTTTCCAAAACTTGAGAAAAAAGTAAAAGGTATAACTTTAAGTGAAAACGCCCTGTAATACATTGATGTGTAGCAATTTATGACAGCTAAACAGACCTAACATAGCTGAGTCTTCACTTTTGGAACTTTAGACCCGCATTGATGCTATTTGCATACACATACCTACTGGTATCATTAAAAATACTAGGATAATTAATGCATTACTACACTTACTTTTAACATACACCGAGGTATGCAACTTTTAATTCTCCTGACCTTGTCAAATTTAAAATAATTTCAAATTAGTACTTAAAACGAAAACATAATAAATCATCGAACAAAAAAAATAGGACCATACCTCAAATGGCAGTGAAAATTTTTCAAGTCATTATTTATATTTTTCTCATGCTTACTACTTGTTTGTATTTGAACTTCTTCCGCGCCTTCTAACAGTTTTCTCTCTTTGTTGGTCTTCTTCATCCATTTTTGAATAATGTGATTGGATGTGTGACAATAATTTTTTCTCCCTTGTAAACTTATCTGGGCACATGTTGCAAGAGTACACATTAGCATCAGCATTCGATGCGTTACTTTGGGGTGTGGAAGTAGTAATTTGTGATTCTTGAATGATGCTGTCTGTCGGCAGAACGTAAGACGGCTGTAATAAAGGATCAACATTTATAAAAGTAAAAAAGCCATCCTTTGACCGGGTCGCTTCTTCCGAAGATACATTGAAAGGCTGTGCAACGTCGTCAATGGTTTTTGGTAGTAACTTCGCTTTTTTTGACTTTTTTTTCGGTGGTTCTTCAACAGGCGCTTGAGCTTTAGTTGATATCAAAAGTTTACTGGGATTGCCGGTCTTAACTATAGTATACGATTGCTTTTTCATGGCCGGCGTGGTAAACGCTGGTGGTTGGGGGATCACAGGTGCGGGTAAAATATTTGGAGGTTGTGAAACAGTCGAGAATAATCCGACCGGATATGGAGTCGCTCCTGACACGTGAGGAGTAATTTCTTCTGAGTCGTCTAAATTAATTACTTGCGACTGAAGATGTCGGGTCAGAGCTGTCTTAACAACCTGTTGTGGAACCTCACTAGGTTTTACTGGTGTTAGCTTGTTAGGTCTGGTTTCTGGTGGTGTTACAGATTTTTGGAGAATTCGTGGAACAGGAACATCGCGATCTACGTCTTCCATAAGTGTGAAAGTGTTGTTAGGCCCTGGCACCAATTTATACCTGCTCTTCAAATTTGGAGCGGAGGGAAATTCGACGGCAGGCATGGCTGCAACAGGAGGTGGTTGTGGTTCAGGAGGACTCGATTCTATCGGCGTTACTACCATTCCAACAGTAGGACGTTTAACTTTGCTCGCAGGACCTATTTTAGGTTTGGGCTTGACTTCAGGTTGAGATGGTAAAGCTGGTGGGGTAGGTTTTAAAGTAGGCACTGCAGGCGGCAGAATTGTTGTTGTTGGTGCCATTTTCCGGATTTCACCATCTACCCTTGTATTAATATATTTAACAGTTGTTACTTTTGGCGGGTCTGGGATTGCAGGTAAATTTTTCGTGAAATCGATTTTCGGGACACCAGTTTTAGCACAAGCATGGGATATTACGACCTCCTTCTTTAGAAAGTTTCTGTTACATAACTTGCACTGAAAAAGAACGCCTACACCGTTAACTTTTATCATGCTAATGTGGTCCATAATATCAAAATGTTTATCTTTTGCAGGAACTTTCACAGCCTCTTTGTTAATTTGTTCCGGTTGTTTAACTTTTATATTATTGTCGGAATCATCATCTTCGCTGCTTATAACATTTGTTGTCTCGTCATTCTCTGCTTGAACTTGGGGTTGATTTTGATTGGCAGTTTTGATTTTCTTATTACTATTATTAATCACCTGTAACACCTCCTCATTGTCAGTGGTTGGTTTCACATCTGTAGGTAATGTATTATTTTTCAAGGATTCCCTTTTATTTGTTGATGAATCTAATGAATTTGCTCCATGTTTTTCAATTTTTTCTTGCCTGGTGGTTCTGGTACACATATTTTTATCTGCTTCTCGTTTTACCTGGTTCAATGGTAAGTCAGATTCATCATCTTCCTTCTCATGTTTTTGAGCAGAAGTTTGTTTATTACTTTTATTTTGCTTACCTTCAAGTGATAATGATTTTAAGGGTAAATCTTCAATTCCTGCCATAGCTTTTTTAATTAAAGCATCACATATGGCATCATTCGAAATATTAGATTTATGCAGTTTTTCTTCCCAAAGTTTACTGGTTTGTGTTTTTGGACCGGATCTACCTAAAGCTTTGCGCAAATTTTCTTGAGTTCTAATACACTTTTGTACAAATTCATGTAGCTCCTCCACCTTGGCTGAACAGCGGAAGCAAATTTTGTGTGGTAAGTCATCATATTCGGCGATCTGTAACAAGGATAAAAACAGTACAAATAGGCACATAAATGATACGAGTCCCGTAGCGGCGTCCCGACGCCGCTAAAATACGGAAATTCCGATAGTTATTCAGAAAAGGAACAACTATAGGTATAGATAGATTTCTGTAATTTGTGCCTCTTTTAGGAACACCAAAAATATTTGAAAAAGGGGTCTTAAAAATCGACAGTTCCTTTTCAGAGTCACATTATGCCGGATCAAAGCCAAGCCTAAAGTAGACTGCTAGCTAAGTTATCCGGACAGCATGGATGCGGCACATCATCATCATCAGTCGTTCCCTCGACGCTGAGGACGTAATTTCCAATGATTACTGACCAGAATCCTCCATAGGCTCCTATCACCTATCACCTTATGGATGGTCTCGTGCAGATATAGTTGCAGGGCACCAGTGATTTAGGTGCTCTATCTAGCGGGTAGTCTGCCCCGTAACCTATGACCAACTTTTCCCGTCATAATATTATTCTACTGGCTATCCGAAGAACATCGTGAGAACTCCCCTTTCTTCATAGTACCCGCTCCACGATGCGCCTCAGGTAAGGAGGGACTCCATGATATTGGAGTGACATTGGGGCCCGCATTTTCTAATTGCTTCCTGATCCGGGAAGCGAGGATTCTTTCCAACATATTCCCGGTCTCGTCCAGCAATACAATGGGCCTCCACCCGGAAGGGGAGTCCGCTGGGCGATTTGCCATCCCGAGGATAGAAAAGTCTTCTAAAGGCTAAATCGCCAATAGGAATTGTACGTGTCACAGTGTAAGTCACGTGGTCAGCGCACAATAGTTTTTTCAAGTAAATTTTTTAGTCCTTTTTCTTGAAACTATGAAAAAATAAGAGTTTTATGCAACTCTCCAGCATGAGACGAATCTTATGACATCATTTATTATAATCGGACTATAACTGTAGATCTGATGGGGTGTACAAAAATCGCCCTCGCGTAATATATATATATATATATATATATTTTTGGCCTTTCAATCCGAATATTTTAATAAGTGACCATTGGTTTAGTCGTTTAGTCACTTGTTGAAAGTTCGTTTCTTTGCTGTCGTTTGAATTTATAAAATAATTGAAGGTAACTCTTGTGAAACTGGGTGAACAAAAATATTGGTTGCGTCTAGTGGTCGCCTTAAATTATTTCATTCATTGTTCAGTTTTATTGGCAACATTGAAGTTAGCGTGAGCTGTCACTTTTTGACATTAATAATACTAGTGACAGAATATTTGTTTGGCTGCCGGCGTACAGTTTGTGCGTCGCTTTATGACGAAGCTATGCGTCAACTCACCTGTTTATTCTTACTTTCGATTTCCTAACGATTTTCGGGTTTCCGAAAAAAATCTGTCAAAGTCACGTCACCAGAAGGCGCGAATCGCGCTCTAACTTCATTGCGTGTGTAACTTGCCGCCATTAAAGTGAAAAATATCATAAAGTATGAGTGATGAAGAGCAGAGGACAAGTGAAAAAACAGCCGCGGAGTCCGGCGCGCAAGCTGACTCACGGCCCTGCCACCACCACCGCCACCACACCAAAAAGCCTAGAAAGACCTTTCACAAGTAGAACGAGAAAGGATAAGAAGTCTACTTTTTGCAGCCGACAGAGCCACGGCATCAAGAAGGAAAAATTACTATGCCGATGTCCGTGAGGGATGCCTGGCTCCTGCCAGGGTTCCAAGAGAGATGGGGAGAACTTGGAACGAGCATACTAAGGGCAATAACAGCATCCCACATTATTCAAAGGCCGCCATTTTTTTTCCTGAATTGATGAAACATAGTAAAATTATTCCGCTGTTTAAATCAGGAACGAAATCAGACCCCACAAACTTCAGACCTATCTCAATACTACCGGCATTAAGCAAAATTTTTGAGAATCTTATCCTTAATCAGCTTCTATCCCATTTCAATCGTAATAAACTGCTGAACAGTAAGCAATTCGGATTTACTAGAGGCCGTTCCACCACGGATGCCGGTGTGGTACTCATTAAACATATTTTTGATGCCTGGGAAAAGGCTCAAGATGCTGTTGGAGTTTTCTGTGATTTATCAAAAGCATTTGATTGCGTTAATCACGAAAATTTGATCAGAAAGCTTAGGCACTATGGGATAAAGAACGGAGCTCTTGATCTCGTTTCATCATATCTATCGAACAGAACACAGCGAGTAGTCATCAATGGGACTTCGTCAGCAGGGTCAAACGTTGCTCTTGGAGGACTGCAAGGATCCATCCTAGGACCGTTCTTATTTTTAGTGTACATAAATGACTTACCAGAGCTTGTGCAGGGTAGACATACGTATATATATATACAGAACCTAGCGCTCACGGTTTGGATAGTTGGTGATGGAGTCGAAGATAGCAACATGGCCAGAAGTAGAGAAGGACTTGCTAAGGAAGAGCTGGAGAAGGTCAACCATCAGTGCATACATGCCAGCTATTTGGTGATGGAGAATGTGGTGCATTCAGAACAGGATTGACAATATAGCACCAAAGGCATAAGAGGTAGCTTAGTTTTTAGCCAAACCTACAATGATGAAGGTCTCTCTTACAATTCCATGTTACTACAAAAATCGGCAATTTCCACCTATTGTCGACACATATAGGAGGTTTTCTCGAGTTTTATGGTTTAAACTACCTTGAAATCTATCCAAAATGCTAAGCATCGACCGCATAAACGCACCAATTTGGTACGCCGCCATTAAGGATTCGAAAACTTCAAGGAAGTGAAAAATAACATAGTATGAGTGATGAAGAGCAGCGGACAAGTGACAAAACAACCTCGGAGTCTGGGCGTCCTCAGACTGTCTCATGGCCTTGCCACCACCACCGGCACCACATCAAAAAGCCTAGGAAGACCCTTCACAAGTAGAACGGCGAAAGGATAAGCAGTCTACTTTTCGTAGCCGACAGGGCCACGGCATTAAGGAGGAAAAATTACTACGGCGAAGTCCGTGAGGGATGCCTGGCCCCTGCCAGGGTTCCAAGAGAGATGGGAAGAACTTGGAACCAGCTTACTAAGGGCAATAACAGCATCCCACATCCCCTTTATTCAAAGACCGCCATTGATTTTACTAACACCCTGTTTAGTACTTATCTGGATACTATGGATAGTGGGCTCCATTTAGAGGGTCATATCCTTGAAACTGTACGTAACTGTTTTCATCGCTTAAAAGTCCTTTATAGAGTCAGAAAGAACTTAACAGTTGATGTGAGGGATAAACTGTGCGACTCCCTGATTCTCTCAAAACTCACTTATGCAGATACAGTTTTGGTGAATCTCTGTTTTTTTTCATTCAAAAAGGCTAGTACAGCGCTTACAAAATGCTTGTGAGCGTTTTTGTTACCCGATCCCTTTCCCCAGGGAAAACTTTTAAAAATGGAGGCCCGTCGATCTATGTATCTTGCCACACTCCTTTTTGGTATAATTAAGAATAAGGAACCCTCGTACCTCTTCCAGAAGCTTCGATTTACAAACCCTCGTCCTAGACGTACCCTCGACTTATCTATCCTCGACACGGAAGTTCTTCATTTCGTGGTAGCTTCACATATTCTGCCACGAAATGCTGGAATAAATATCCCTCCTCCAATCAAAAACGCCTCCAGTATTCAATGATTCAAATATGTCTGAAAGCATATCAGCATATTGATAAACAAGTGAATCCAGCATAGCCTTCCAGTTCGAGCCAGTGACTTCGTTTCTATTTGATACTTTGCTTTTCAAATGTATAATGTTAAGATGTTTACCATTGTTTAGAATTATATAAGTAGTTAACGCGGAGCGGGTAATAGCAATTATGAAACGTGCAGTTTTTGCACCACAAAACATGTGGATCCACAGAATATCAGCGTCGTTTCACCTCCTGTGGATCTACATGGTGCTGGGTTGACTCCTTTGTCGCATTAAGCCTTTTTTTTATACAACGCCGGTGGCAAACAAGCGTACGGTCCACCTGATGGTAAGCGGCCACCGCAGCCTATAGACGCCCGTAACTCCAAAAGAGTCACGTACGCGTTGCCGACCCTTTATGAAATTTGAGAATTTACTGTGTTGACAGCAGAGGGGACAAATTTAGGTCCCTCGCTCTCAACACAGTGCATCCTCGGGAGCTCTGGCAACCTTGCTCACCTCCAGGGATACAACACTACATAATTGTATAGTAGATAATATTATTATGGCTGTGGTCTTCTGCAAGGTGGAGATACTTCCCCAGTGGGGCTGCTCCAAATCCGAGCAAGATGACATTTTGCTGTGCCCTACCTCTCTTAAATATACTTAGCCTTTAAATGTAAATGTACTATTTATTATGTGTAAAATGCGAAATAAAGCTTTTTCTATTCTATTCTATACTTACTAACATCCTACATTTTAAGTGTCAAATAAATTTTAAAATCTTTAATAACAATTTGCAACAAAGGCTTCCAAACAGATGTCGGAGGAGATAAAGAAATTAAAAGATGCAGGCGTTCTCATAACTCGCACAACACAGGCACCATGTTATTTAACAAAGATGTTCCTGGTGACGAAACGCGAGGGAGATGTGAGACTCATTTTCGACCTCAGAGGTCTAAACAGATACCTATGTTGTAACAATACCATTTCATCTAATTTCTCACATAGCAGTACCCAACTTCCTCCAGCCAGCGAATTGGCTGGTGAAGTTGGATATCTCCCAGGCGTACCTGCATGTTCCGATAGCTCAGGCACACCAGCGTTTCTTCTGTGTCAGCTATCTAGGAGAGCTCTTTCTTTGGCACCCCGCTTCTTTGCGGGAATTACTTACTGGGACGCGGTCAGAGTAACATGTGATGTTGCAATAAAAACAATATAGCGGAATATGTACTACATTTTGTGTTCTGAAGAAAAATAAATTTTAATCTTATCAAGTGGGGTATCAAAACTAAGCATTTAAAAATACGATTTCAAAACAGTAGTTTAAGCAATAATAATATAATGTATGCTTTTTTATTGGAGAACCGCGTTTAGACCACGGGGCTTGACGAGTGGTTTAAGTAAGGTTCAAGACTTAAAAAGCAAATTATGTAACTATTGCATACACTATTTTTTTCTTCTTCGAATCAATGGATATTAATTAAACAAACCGAAATAATTAAACAAACTAGTCATGCGGAAATGAAGATTAGGCACATGAATTGATGGCTCGTTGATGTCTTTTGTTCATGTCCGCGGCGTCTCGTGATCGCGTCAATTTCATAAGAGTTCAGTAACGTCGACACGTGATTGGCCAATTTCATAAGAATTCAGTTGAAGGGATCCCAATACAAAAAAATATGTGATTTTAGTCTCGTCTACGATATCTTACTTCAATCATTGGAATCGACAATTAGAAAATAATAATGTATGTATTTAAAACATGATTTTACGGCATAAGATACTTTAAAATGAAAATCCAAAATTATGAAATATAATTATAATTAAAAATTAAAAACACTCAAAAGAAAAAAAAAACGGCCAATTGCGAGTCGGACTCGCGCACGAAGGGTCCGTATCATTATCTACAAAAACGGCAAAAACATCACGTTTGTTGAATGGGAGCTCCATTAAATAGCCCTATTTATTTTATTCTGTTTTTTTTTTAGTATTTGTTGTTATAGCGGCAACAGAAATACATCATCTGTGAAAATCTAAATTGTCTAACTATCACGGTTCATGAGATACAGCCTGGTGACAGACGGACAGCGGAGTCTTTGTAATAGGGTCCCGTTTTACCCTTTGGGTACGGAACCCAAACAAACAAATTTAAAAATTTTGTTTGCAGTCGAGGGACCTACAGGTGTAGTGCAAAATGATTTTGCTTCGTACTTTAAAGGAAAAGTTCGTATTTATCGTGCTCTCTCAATTAGCTTCAGTACCCATTTTACAGCCGTAGGGGTAAGTCGCAACAGCAGACCAATATATATATATAGAGTGGCTAACACGCAATTCAAATATTCGCTATAGTTTTGATTATATTTACAGTTTACTTAGAAACCCGAACAAGGGAAGACGTCATAAACCTCGCCACAGACTTCTACCAGGAACTATACAAAGAACCGCATGAAACAGAAGAGGATGCCTACAAAAGCTGGGAAGAAAAACCTACAAACAGAATAGAACCTATTACAGAACAAGAAATACATAGACACGTCAAAAAGCTCAAAACAGAAAAAAGCCCTGGACCTGACAACATCAGCAATGAGATAGTTAGACTAAGTATACCAGTACTGCTGCCCTATCTGACACCGCTTTTTAACACTATATTGGAAACTGAAGATGTTCCTAAACAATGGTGTGTCTCAGATATAGTTCTAATTTACAAAAAAGGGGATCCATTAGACATTGGCAACTATAGGCCCATTAGTCTACTATCGAGTATATATAAACTCTTCACATCCTTAATGCTGAGCCGCATAACACCCACAATAGATGCCAGACAGCCAATTGAACAAGCGGGATTTCGTGCCGGCTACTCAACCATAGACCACATACACGCACTGGAACAAATATTTGAAAAATATAAAGAATTTAACCGCAACCTTTACGTAGGATTTGTGGACTATAAAAAGGCCTTTGATAGCAAACACATAGTTCAATCTGGAATGCAATTAATTCATGTGGGGTCCACCAAACATACATAAATATTATCCGCAATGTTTACAAACACAGTACCAGCAGAGTAAGACTGGAAAGCACTGGAAAAGACATACCAATAAGAAAAGGAGTAAGGCAAGGAGATCCATTATCCCCAAAGCTCTTCATAGCCGTGCTACAAGGTATCTTCGAAGAAATCAACTGGGATGATCAAAGACTATGGATCTGCGGCAAGCATCTTAGCCACCTTAGGTTTGCAGATGACATTGTTGTCTTCGCCAAATCAGCCAAGAAGCTCGAAGAAATGATGAAAACCCTAGCAAATAAGAGCAAACCAGTGGGCTTATACATGAACACAAGTAAAACTAAAATCATGAGTAATGCCCACGCTCATCCAATAAAAATAGATGGGAACCAAGTTGAATATGTAGCAAACTATGTCTATCTTGGGAAACAAGTGTCCTTCAGCTTAAAAAACAATGAAGAAGAAGTAGACCGAAGAATTAACTGCACATGGAAAAAATACTGGACACAAAAATAAATACTTAAAGGAAATTACCACCCGAAACTAAAAAAAGTTATCATGGACACCTGCATCTTACCTAGCTTAACTTACGGATGCCAAACATGGACCTTCACAACTAAAATAAAAAACAAAATTTCCTCATATCAACATGCTATAGAACGGAGCATGCTGAAGCTAAGAAAGATCCAGAAAGTAAAAAATGAGGAAATTAGGAAGAAAACCATGATTGTCGACGCCCTACAACAAGCCATGCGCCTAAAATGGCAGTGGTCTGGCCACATATCTAGATATGAGGACAAAAGATGGACCAAACAAACAACAATATGGAAGGGACCAGAAGGGAAAAGGACAAGGGGAAGACCTTATAAAAGGTGGGCTGATGATGTCACGGAAATAGCGGGATAGAACTGGATGGAAAAAGCTAGAGAGAAGTGGAAGGGAATAGAGGAGGCTTTTACCCTAAAGGGATCAGTGTAATAAAAAAT
The DNA here is from genome assembly GCA_963556455.1 of Epiblema foenella. NCBI lineage: Eukaryota > Metazoa > Arthropoda > Insecta > Lepidoptera > Tortricidae > Epiblema > Epiblema foenella. The sequence goes on along the minus strand of OY747096.1, from coordinate 24,845,706 downwards.
AAGTACCTAACTAATACCTATATTTATACATAAATAAGTAATCACTAACAAACTATCAACACATTTGCAATGTAAAATTACATAAAACACTGAATAAATAAAGCTTTAATAATAATAATAATATAAAAAGGTTGTATTACCATGCCGAAACCTCAAAAACGGTTAAAAAATCCAGTCCAAGGTATTATATTTAATATATACCTGTACTTCATATCAGAAAATAGCAAATTCAAAAATAGTAACAAATCAGAGTATTTTGGCAAAGTTCAACAGCTAATTTCGGACGCAACGGGCATATCCAAACCTACAATAAGAAAATTTTTGAACCAGGAAGAATATAGAAAAAATAAAAATACCAACACAAACAATATTAAGGTGGTTGTAACATCTCTATAACATTTTTCACTTTGACATTTGACACTAAACCATTAAGTTCCATAATAATGGATATGACAACGTCACTCATTTAATGCAATCATAATCATTGATTGACAGTTCGGGTGCCATCGTATTCCTATTGTGATCCGAGTTTTCCCGAAGGAAAATCATTTTGCAATACATCTGTACTAGATAGCATACCAAAATATTAGATCCCCGACTGCAAACAAAATAGATTTCCATACCTAAGTTCTTTTTTTTTAAACTTGTTTTTAGCGTTCCGTACCTCATAAGGAAAAAAACGGAACCCTTATAGGATCACTTTGTTGTCCGTCTGTCTGCCTGTCTGTCGAGAACCTTTTTTTTCTTTTTAGTTCACTTTTTGTTTAGCCGTAGTTATGTAAAATGTTAATATTAACATAGCTCATGCTCATACCCTATTGTGTAAATCTAGGCAGATTTGAAATCCTTCCAAGCTTCAAGTGCAGAGAACCTCCCTTGGAAGGACATTAAGGGAAAATCTCACATGCTTTGTGCTCCTCAAAGACACGTTTTCTCGTCTTTGTTATGCAATGTACTACAGGCTGTCTACAGGTTAGTGCGTAATTTATTCAGCTTCAATGTTGCCTATGACCATATTTTAATAGCATGGGGAATTTTGAGAGACGAAAACAAAGCCATCAATGAACATTCTTACCAAAATGACCAACCTTTCCAGATTTCACTTCATTCATTCTGGAAAAATCTCAACAGTGCAATGTATAAATGGGCGTCATGGGTAGTGTCCTCTATTTGCGCATTTTTTTACCAATTTGAGCGTTTAAACAACATAATGCATGATGGTTTTTCACGGTAACTAAACTCGGCTTTCGCACATCTCGAGATAAATTGTCACTCGAATGCGTTTGACAGTGATAAAAATTAATGAGCGTTCGTTTCGTCATATATGTCGTGTCTAATAGTAGATTGTATGACAAGGGTCTAAAATGAATCCATATTACCACGAGATAGTAAAGTACTCGTATTTACTTAGTTTGAAAATTTAAAAAAATTAAATCAATCAGATCAATTTACTTGTTTATTTACACAGGTAAATCTCGCGGCAAGCTTTTTATACAATGTTTTTTTTATAAAATCCTATTAATATCAGTTGGTATTCTTTTAACCCTATTTATGATTACGCCTGTTTATGTACGTGCAACCACAGAATAAGTAATAGTACTATATACAGAAGGCCCACCGTTAACAAATCCCTCGATTAGGTATGCCAAACGTGACCATCTCTTTCTATCGCACGCACTTCTACCCGCTACAGCCACTGCATCACTTTCTATCGCATGGACGGGCACCCGACGGGTGCCGGCCACATGTAGCGGCGCGAGAGTGGGCCGCCCCTGGTACAACGAAACGTGACCATTTTATACCGTCCCAGCGTTTGAGGTACCAAAAAACTAGAAAAAGAATTACGTAGAGCATAACTATGCGTCCTTCATATATATAAATTTGAAATGTAAATATAAATCATTTTATAAACATATAATTATTCAGATGTGGTTGCAAACTGGTTAAAATGGTCGCTATCCAGCATTTTCGCTATTTTCAATCATTATTCAAATAAAATTTAATTTATAGGTGAAACTGCCCTAGCTTATTGTTTGATTCATATCTTGATCATATTTTTTTGACTCATTTAAAGTGGACAACTCAGGTAGATGGTTGCTAACTAACATAGCGACCCTTTTAGGTTCAGTAAATCTGATAAAAACTTTATATGAAGATCGGCTGACCATACAGAACACTAAAGGTCACCATAGCAATTAATCTTCACCCATCAAAAACACACAAACTAAACCATTCCAGAGCCACCTAAATCATACCTATAGTAATGATTCTCAAATCACTACTATTTAGGTATGGCACCAGCTTTGCACTTTGTTCAATTTGAACAAAAACTATTGGTATAAAATAGGCACCATCTTAAGGTTTGAGCAGGACGGGTAGTGTCTTAAGACTGTACGGGTTGACATTGATTCCATGGGCGAGGGGCATGCACAAATTTGGGAAGTGCATAGCCAGTGTCTGCCGAGAGTTCAGCATAGCTCAAACGCGCCAAATACTCTAACTTGGGACCTATGTATTACTTCATCCTAGTTGCAGTGAAGACAAGTAGCCCCTGGTGCCCTGAGGTGAATTTTTTATTAAGTAGTTAGGTGAGAGGTTTAGGGAGTGTTTGCGATCCCAGGTCCAGCTTGTAGTCCAGCAGATATCAAAGTGCGATATTGCTGAAGGTGCAGTGAGGTAATGCTGCCAGCAAATTGGGCATATTTTCAACAAGTACCCGCTGTTCTGAGATCTGTTGTTTTAGATTAAGTTCGGTTTATATTTTAAACCCTTGACTTTGTGATTGTCCCTAATTTGTAAGCAATTTAGTGTTTCTACTGTTTTAAATAATTTATTATATTCTAAGAAAAAGTAAATAGGTACCTACTACAACAAAAAATGAAATCCAATAAACATATCTGAACACTATACACTATTCATATTTGAAACACACTATTGTAGTTCCAGTTCTCTCTGACAGACAGACAGAGATATTATTGCCTAGAAAAAGTTATATATATTTGGTAGTAGCTTTGAACCCTATTTGCGTGTGGCAGCACAGTTCAACATTAAATATAAGCATGTCTTACCACAAATGGCATCAGTTCTTGGGTCTTCTTAGCAGTCAATGTTTCGGGGTCAAAAATATTAAGAAATGGACCATCTTTGGTCTCACAGAGTCTGCAAACTTTCATCAGGACTGGCTGGGCAACGGAACTAAGAGCTGCCGCAATAGCTTCTTCTGTGTTGATCGACTCGACGACTGAAGGTGTTTTAGGAACAGTCACAGGTGACTCGACATGGGGGGCTGGTTTTGCTGACTTAGCTTTTGATCTTTTCTTTGCCATTTCGCTTTATAGACTTGCTAACTGGATACTACAACGCACAATGTGTACTGGTATCACGCAAGTAGTCAGTCTTCTTGACTTTAGCATTAATGTTCACGTTTAAGGTCCGCCATATTTTATAAGTAAAGAAACAATAAGCAAACCACACACGACCAATGTATAAAAATGTCTGAATTTTTAAGCTCTAAAACACATGGTCCTAAAACGAGAATAGTATCAATTATCTAGATATGTCATAAACAAAACAATGTAGGCCGACACACACAAATGATTTACTCGCGGTGCCGAGTTTTGTTTCGGTCGATCAAAATATCCATAGACAAATTTATTTATTTTATTTTGCGCCTTGCGGCTTCAGTAATTTTTGACACCAGTGACGCTGACGACTATTACGTTACGCCCTCACTATGACCTTAAACTCGTTACGACCATAACCATATGTCAAACGTCGACTTTAGAAAAACGAAGTTAAAATGCTTCTTGTTGAACGACTTTCTATAGAAATCTTAATGGATTTTGAACTTTATTGATTGTACGAATTACTTTGATGCAACTCGTCCCACTCTAATAATCTCAAGTATACCTAGAATACATATTTTCTGAAGTTAGATTATCCTTGTTGACAACCACTTGTCAGTGAGGTAGAGTGAATAGTCGACTTCAGTGACAATGACGCGATATGGCTAGTATATACCAATTTCCTCTATGGATATGGCAAGACGACTATGACGACTAGACTTTAATCATTTGAATGATTCATTCGCCAACTAACTGAACTGAACGTTTGGCGAATCGAGATGTACCACCAGAAGACTAATATCATAATTAGTCGTGCTAAATACAAAGTTCTAATTACCCCATCGAATGGTGTATCTTTGTTGATAGCTCATTGGGCGCTTTTATACTTTTCCGTGGACGTTCACTTCACGATTTTTCCGTTACCGTCCACGACCACGATAATATTGTAGAAGTCGTTGAAATGCTTTAATAGTTTGCCGATTTTGACGTTTAAAGTACCTATTCCATAGTATTTAATATTCACGCTATCCAAGCAAAGGCAAATATCAGAGCCAAAAAAATGGAGTATTAGCTGAAAATGGAGCAAGCGCTGACATTGACAATGACAGCGACAATTTCGTATCTTTCCGCGCAACGCGCATTTATCGTCATAATATCGTGGGGAAAATAGCGAGCTTACGGCACTGTAGATTAAAAAACCGGCCAAGTGCGTGTCGGACCACGCACAATGAAGGGTTCCGTACCAACACCTACTAGTCCACATTTAAAATCAGTATCCAATACATTGAATCTAAAAAAGTCGTATCTTCATAGGGAACTCACGGCACTTACCTTTTGTTTGGACAAGACAGTTTTTAAGCGAAAATTCAAAAATCCTGAAACCTATATTGTTCAAACCAAAAATTGTTGAAAATATTTACTAATGCACACCACCTCAATTTTTTTCAGAATTTTAAACTTTTTACTTTGGAAATTAGAGGGGGGGGGGGGACACTTTCTATGACTTTCACAGCTAATATCTCACCAACGGTTGACTTAAATGGACAAGTTTTTTAGAAACCTCCATATCATTTTTAAAGGCCTATCCATCAATATCCCACACGGCTATGTGCGTTGAAATTATTTTTTTATCCACCGGTTACATGTATGGAGTGCCCCCCTAATTTAATATTTGTTTGTAATTTCATATCACTTTTATGTAGCGGTTCATAGAATACATCTTTCTACCAAATTTCATAATTGTAGTGCTTATGGTCTCCAAGTAAATCGGCTGTGACATATGGACGGACGGACGGATGGGCGGACGGACGGACGGGCGGACGGACAGACATGACGAATCTATAAGGGTTCCGTTTTTGCCATTTTGGCTACGGAACCCTTATAAAAGCGTCTGAATACATTTTAGGTCCCCTGTTTTATCGTGACTGTATATCGTGGGCGTCCACGATAAAGTATAAAAGCGACCATTGTATTTTCGTATAGGGAATGAGAAGCCACCAAAGTCAGCTGGTATAAAAATACGTCAGTTTTTAGATATCATGGGATATTTTCATTTTTCTCAGGGCTGGCAACTGCTGGCAACACTTCAGTGATCCCGCGCCATCTTGAATTTAGTATTTAGTATTGTGCCAGTCGGGGGGGTGGTGACATATTTTATTTAACCCGTCATCACCATAATTTTGTGAAGTCGTCAAAAGAAGGAAAATCAGTGTCGTTTAGGGGTGTGGATAGTTTATGTCAGGACTGAACGTGAGGATGGCGGGTCAGACTATAAACGATAGGCTGTTAGCCGCTCGCCACAGTATAGCCGGGCAAGGCTTAGCAAAATCGGTATGCAAAGCCACTACAGAAGAAATGATCGCACCCAAAAAGAAACATTTAGATTGTAAGTATTGTTTCAACTTTGATTTCCATGATTGTAATCAGGAGCTAGGTGGTAAATAGCTTTCCGTTCAATAATAGTATGGACTTGTCACTCAATTCGTTCCAAGTTATTGGTCGATACCTACATTATACGGTCTTACTTCTTAAATGGTATAATAATACATATCAATAATTTTTTATAAGGCTGAATAGCTTATGAGAGCCTTTTCTTTTTCGATAGTCGTCTATTAATTAGTTACACAAGTTATCGGGTTATAAATTATTTCGAAACAATTTTGGTCCCACGATTTGTATGCCATTTGACATAGATTCTTGTATTATGTCACGAGAGACTGGAGGATGCCTCGTTTGATGAAAAAAACTTGATTGTGCTCATACCCATTTATGTTTATGTAAGCCGCTTGATTACCTACATTCCTGCCTAATACAAGAAAGGCAATCTTTCATTTTACGTATATTCTAACATAACCTTAATTATCTTGTTTTTCTAGTAACTTATCTAATAAGAAATCTAAGTAAGATTAATCTTATCCTATTACTTGATGTAAATTAGTACCTATTAAACAACTGCAATGTATGGTTGCTCAGCTAATAGGTAGATACTCAGAATTGCAGATGTACAAAGAGATAGTACAAATGTGGGTATTGGCCAGACTACTATACGACAAGTTCGCGATGCTCTGAAAAACCTTAAGCCTCATAGTGCTGCAGGGCCGGATGGATTACCACCTTATGTCTTAAAAGCCTGCAACGGCATATTTGCTAAGCCGTTATGCCATATTTTTAATCTTTCCATAAGAAAAGGTAAATATCCATATCTATGGAAGCTATCACGCGTTACACCCATACCTAAAACCGAAGATAAAGTTAAAGTTGATGGATACCGCCCGATAGCAGTGCTCAATTCTGCGGCTAAAACGTTTGAAAGTATTCTGCATAAGGAAATATACCGTCAGATCGATCCATACATTAGTGACGCACAGCATGCTTTCGGGTCAGGTAGATCGGTGAACAGTAACTTGCTAATTCACGTGGACTATATTAGTAAATGTCTGGACAACGGCACCCAAGCTGACGTCATATATCTCGACTTCAGTAAAGCCTTCGACACAGTCGATAACGATGTGCTCCTGCTGAAGCTTAGGAACGTAGGATTCAATCAGGAATTACTTGCATTTTTCGCTGACTATCTTAGAGACAGAACACAATTTGTTAAATATGGGCCGTTTATTTCCTCTCCCTATCACACCCGTTCGGGAGTTAGCCAGGGATCAAGTCTCGGACCTTTGCTCTTCCTGATCATGGTGAATGACCTCGTGAGTAACATCCAGCATGCTAAATGCTTATTATATGCAGACGACCTCAAACTGGATATGGAGATCGAGCAGGAGTCAGATTGTCTACTTTTGCAGCAGGATCTAGAACGGGCTTATCGTTGGAGCATCGCGAACAAACTTCACTTCAACAACAGCAAATGTCAAATAATGACATATACACGGCGTCAGGTTCCTGTTAAATTTAACTATACTATGGACAGTGGGATCTTGAGCCGTGTAGTATCTGTCAAAGACCTTGGAGTGAAGTTTGATCGCGAGCTGACATTCCGCGAGCATATTACCAGTCTCGCAAAAGAGTCGTATCGGAGGCTAGGGTTCGTGACGAGAAACATTAGGGACTTCCACAATTCCGGCGTCATCAAGCTCCTCTATACGGCTCTAATTCGAAGTAAACTCGAGGCAAGTGCTTGCATTTGGAGTCCAAGTGAGGCCAAGTACAAACTTATGTTGGAAAAAGTACAAAAAGCATTTTTACGTTTTTTCTACAAAAAGCAGTATAGTTATTACCCATATATGTACCCAACAAAGTTTCTGCTTGGCGTCCTGGGCTTCAATTCGCTAGAAGTACGGCGAGGAGTCGAGCGGATGGTTACTGCTTGTAAGGTGCTCCGTAACAAAATAAATAGTACAGAACTTCACAACACCATTAATTGCATCATAGTGCCTCCAAATAAGTTCCGTCGGCGTGCGTACATACAGTTGTCGGATGGTACCGAATCGCGCGCAACCGCGGCGCGCCGCCACTCACCGCTGTGCGACATGATCAGTTCTCTCAACGGACTCCTGCGAACTGAACCACAACTGGATATTTTTGTGGACAGCCTGCCCATGCTCGCGACTAGGTGCCTCTCTTACTGTGAGAATGAATGAATGAATAGTATGTGACTAATTTTTTAGTATAAGATGAAATGTAAATATACTTAAGACATAAGTGTAATTGGTATAACCGTTCTTGTGAATTAAATAAATTAAAAATTAAATTAAATAGGAACATACGAGTAGGTTTATGTAGACAAAAAAAAGATGGCACTTAATCGCGTACAATACTAATTTATTTTCATTTTCAAATTTTCCTGACATTTCAATGGGGGCTATCGTTTTTGTGCTCACCAGTTGGCGCCACTGTCGACTAAGGTCCAGCTGTCAAAAATTGTTATTGGTTATTATGGACATGAGAACGAAGTTTACATTTAAATCATATTCAATACCTTTAAACCGTACCGTAAAAATATCGAATATACCGCATTGTAGCGTGGTCCCGTTTTGTTCGGAAAAAAGGAGGAAATAATTTTCCGAAAGACAATCTGTCTCAAAGCCCTGACAGTCATTGACCCTTAATTCATATTTGCCATAATCAAGCTCAGGTATTGCAAAATAGTGACCATATTGTTCCAACTAGATATTAACCCGCGTAGCGCAACCAAAAAGAGTGACATTTGACGTTTCAGAGGACCCCACGCTACACTAGCGCCTCTAGCGGCGAATTCATACGCGATAGCCCCCATTGTATCCATGGTCGCGAGTTGACTGGCGTGAGCGGGTATCAACATCTTCTAGCCATACAGGTTTTGATACCTGCTCACTTCAGTCAACTCACGACCATGGATACATTCGAAATGTCAGGCAAACCTTGAAAATGAAAATAAATTTGTATTGTAAGTGATTAAGCCCTGCTTTCCAATAACATTGTGCGAAAATCGTGTAAGTTAAATCAATAAAACACAAAGATGAGTTCTCAAATTAAATAGTATTCACAAGGGTGTTGTTTTTATTTTTACAATGTAAATATACATATAGGCCAAGATGGCATTTGTCTATATATTGATCTGATTCCTGTAATGTATTCTACTGCTAAATTCATGGACGCTTTCGGTCACTCATTCCATTTCTCTGTATTTGAGTTATCCTGCCAACTCTTGCATCTGAAGAGTGTGTGCAGGGTTCGAAATTATCAAGAAAATTATGGTCTTTGTTAATTATCGCGATAATTATCCCTCTTATGGGTAGGATAGTATATGTTATTTTATTAGTTAAATTTATTTTCCTATGTATGATATGACCTGTATAATGTATTTTTACCAATAAAGACTGTACTCTGTAGGTTTTAGGCTGTAAAATAAATAGTTGCTATACAATATTTTACTAGTTTTTTATTAACCAATAAAATATAATCAATTAATCATGATATAACAAATTAAAATAAATCATTTAAGACATTTGATAAATCAAACTGTTAATAAAAATTGAATTTTCAGTTATATTCTGGCAATAACCAACTAAAATCTTTATCTTGCTTGTTTGCCTTTTTTCCTTGATTGTAAAATTTAAAAAGGAATACGAGCTTAGAAGCTTTTTCATTTCCCAATCTATTTCTAAGGCAGACAAGCTTTTCTTGCTAACTGCTTTTTTTGCTCAGACAGCAACTACACATTATTTGCGTCATTGCTCGCAGTAACGTGGACATGACTCGAAAATTAATCAAAATGTTAATTAATTTCTTACTTGTCATATAATTTGACACCTAATCAATAAATACAGAAGTTTGTTAAAGTATAAAGAAAGTAATCAGTATTATTTCCAAATTTTCTGCATTCAGTCTATTTATATTCATATACTATAGTATTTCTTTTTACATCAAAATTATACTTAAGTGCTGAAAAACTCCGCTCGCAATCCACTAGATAATCATAGCAGGATATTTACCATGTTCTCTCCAAGCTTATTTTACCATGTTCTCTCCAAGCTTATTATGTGAATGGGTCACTGACCCATTCACATAATTTCTGTCTGCTAGAAAGCTACTGAGCTTTCTAGCAGACAGAAGCATGAAGGTCGTAGTCGACGGTGCATACTCAGATCCCATGTCTGTGAATGCTGGTGTCCCTCCCACAAGGCTGTGTGCTATCGCCCACGCTGTTCCTTCTGCATATCTGCGACATCCATTGTTATGCGGATGACAGCACAGGTGATGCCTCCTATACCGGCCGCGCCAATATCTATCGGGAAAACGTCATCGAGAGCCGAAACAAACTTGTGACTGAAATTGAGACTTCTCTGAAGGAAGTTTCAGAATGGGGTCGACTTAATTTAGTCCGTTTCAACCCTACAAAGACACAAGTTTGCGCGTTCACCGCTAAAAAGTCTACGTTTGTTGCGTCACCTCTTTTTGAGAGCACTCCTTGGTGTCGACATCTCGAGTGAAGTCCAGTTCCGTGGCCATTTAGAGGGTAAGGCTAAATTAGTCTCGAAGAAGCTCGGTGTGCTCAACAGATCGATGCAGTATTTCACTCCGGTCCACCGCCAACAGCTGTACAAGGCGCAGGTTCGCCCACATATGGAATACTGGTCTCATCTGTGGGCAGGGGCACCCCAGTACCAGCTTCTCCCTCTGGATCGCATTCAACGGAGAGCAGCTCGAATCGTCGGCTGCCAGCGTATTTCTGATCGGCTCGACTCCTTGGCATTGCGTAGAGATGTAGCCTCACTCTGCATTTTCTATCGCTTGTATCACGGGGAGTGCTCGGAGTACTTGTTCGGAATGATCCCTGCCGCATCTTTTCGTCATCGTCCTACGCGTCAGCATTTCCATCCTCACCATTTAGATGGTTGGCAGTCCAAAACTGTGCGTTTGTCAAGAAATTTCCTGCCTCGCACAACCAAACTATGGAATGAACTGTCGCCTGCGATATTTCCGGACCGATATGACCTTCAAACCTTCAAGAAAAGAGCATATTCCCTTCTGAAAGGCCGGCAACGCACTTGCGACTCCTCTGGTGTTGCAGGTTTATGGGCCACGGTAATTGCTTACCATCAGGCGATCCGTCTGCTCGTTTGCCCCCTATGACATAAAAAAAATGTAGTAGTTGTTGTGTATTATTTATAGTGTAAATAATCGTGTCAGTTTAAATCGTAACTCCTTTAATATATAAAAGTATTTACGAAAACGATAACCACTTTAAATAACATATTGCTAATAATTATAAGCATGTATAAAATATTATCTCCGGAAATTCAAATTTTATTTCAAGATCTAATTAATTGATTAACATCTTGATTAATTTTGGAGTCATGTCCGCAACTTTGTCTGATTTCTGGTCTTAACACAATGTGTTTACCATGTTGATTTGTGGTCTTCTTAGGGTCACCTTGTATGTACACCATCAGGATAAGCTAGTCTGATGGATTATCGGTACTATAATATTGGGTTATCGCTACTGTTGGTATGGTAATAGGGGGGGGGGGGAACCTGTAATATTGAATTGTCACGAAATTTAAATAGCTATGCTTAATTATAGCACAATCGGTTACAAGCAAGAGGTTGAAAAATCGTGTGCATATTTTGAATAACAACATCAACAACTTTCTTCATCATCATATACATATATACATGAATGGAGAGGGAACGGGCAGTGATCCCCACGCGGCCATAGTGCGGGGTGGGGTTTTTAGAATTCACATATAGCTTTGAATTTTGTCCCAGTTGTATGCAGGTTTTCTCACTTTCTCACACAACAACCCCCACAGACACTTCTTAAACAACAGAGTACCTTCACGGTGTGGAATAGATTGCCAGATGATGTGGTTTCGGCTCTCAACATCAACCAATTTAAGAATAAATTAGACAAGCATATTTTAAATTCAGCTCGAGGATGATATTTTACGTGTACAAAATATTATATGATATTGTATTTAAAGATAACTGGATACAGGCTCCATCAGTTGTTTCAACTGCCTGTCTGATTAATAAACAATAATAATAATAAATATAAAATGTATTCCGTACATAAAAGTATTGATAAACACATTGTTACGTGGTCATTCTACTTTTTCATGACCAGTTTTCTATTACAAAATTTAAAACTATGATATGTATTAAATTAGTGTACAAAAATGGTACAGTAGAATCCGCTTCTAACCACTACGCTTATTTATAACATTTGATCTCTGTTAACGACTTCGAAATCACCACACATTTTATTTCATACCAAACATTTTCAAAGTAAATCAGTCCGTTTTGTGCGACGTTCTGTTAGTGCGACGTAATATCACCGGTCCCTTGACTGTCACTTTACTCAGATTCCACTGTATTTGGAAATAGTAATTACCAAACTATCGGAAGTGATACTCTAATTAAACCTCTTTCTAAACAACAGTACAGAAACATGAAGTGTGAAAAGTATGGCTAAAAAGAAGAATGGACAGCGAGTCGAAATTCGAACTCACGACCGTCACTTGACAGCCGATTAACCACTGGGCTACTGTAGCTTACTTTTATACATCTACCTTATAATTATACTTACAAACACATTGTTACGAGGTTATTCTACTTTTTCATGACCAGTTTTCTATTACAAAATAAAAAAACTATGATATGTATTAAATTAGTGTACAAAAATGGTACAGTAGAATCCGCTTCTAACCACTTCGCTTATTTATAACATTTGATCTCTGTTAACGACTTCGAAATCACCACACATTTTATTTCATACCAAACATTTTCAAAGTAAATCAGTCCGTTTTGTACGACGTTCTGTTAGTGCGATGTAATATCACCGGTCCCTTGACTGTCACTTTACTCAGATTCCACTGTATTTGGAAATAGTAATTACCAAAACTATCGGAAGTGATACTCTAACTAAACCTCTTTCTAAATAACAGTACAGAAACACGAAGTGTGAAAAGTATGGCTAAAAAGAAGAATGGACAGCGAGTCGAAATTCGAACTCACGACCGTCACTTGACAGTCGATTAACCATTGGGCTACTGTAGCTTACTTTTATACATCTACCTTATATTATACTTACAAACATTGCAAGTTAATTTAAAGCTAGTAAAACGATTTCCATTCTTAATAATAATAATTAAAAAAAAACCTGTACGCAAACATAGTTGAAAAAAAAAGTATTTGAAATGTGAAACAAATCAACAAATCTGTTGAGGGCCAACATCTGTTTATTGTCAGTGTGGCTGCGAAGCAGTGATAAACAGACATGACTGCTTCCTGTGTTATCATCAGTCCGATATCTCGGCGTGGCAACGATTGAGATACTTTTGAAACTCCCGATAGCAACAGGGTTTTGCATATGAATTATTTTATGCAAGTGTAAGTACATACTTAAGTGGGGCTCCATTCTAGATTTCACTACATTTAAATCATGTTGGTTGGCTGCGCTGTCGCTTGCTCTAGAGCGTGATGTGCATCGCACTTATTTATAACTAGAATAAATTTCGACAGTTGTTTCAGAGGCAACTTCGTTGATGTGTCAGTGTTTGTTCAAAACCATAAAAATAAGCCTTGAGACCTGAAGTCGCCATTGTAACTTCTACCAATACCGTGACAAAACCATTACGCTACATTTATTGTGTTTGTGAACTTGACCCGATACCTAAGTCTTTAAACACGCATTGCGAATATCCGTCTTAATAATACATCTAATGTTGCCTGTTTGGTAAGACGGAAAGCCATTTTGGAAATATGTGGTCTTCGATAATGTATGAGCATTTATTATACGATGATTGTTTCTTCAACCTAGCTGTATAAAAACTTCGCCTTACTTTGAGACAGGCTTCACTGAGAGAAAAAATATTGTTCGTATTAAAAACCTAATTTCTAAAAGAAGGGAATATCAAATTCTATTAATTTTTACATTTTTTTTCTAGGCGTTGTTAGTAAATAATATAATTTTAAGGAAATTTTATTAATTTGATAGTATAGGAAATACAAAACGATTTTACTTCATCCTGAAATTCATACTCGGAATAACTAGAGTTCTACAAATTCTATAAAACTTTCCTTGGGTTTATAAATGGTGTACTAGCACCAGTACGTAAAGATTACTAGATAATACTAATGGGATATATTAAAGTCGGAGGTTACAAATGAATATTAATAATTAAAAGTCAATTTTGATTTCTATCATTGGTAATCTTGTAATGACAAATCTCTTTTGAGTTTATTCTTATGAGTTTTATACTTATTTCCGTAAATAATAAAATAGCTTTATAGATAAGATATTAGTAAAGTGTACTAATAACATGAATCGTAAACTCACCGGCCGCTCCTCCCCCACACGCGTGTCCCGTATCCATCATTGACTCGTCCATTTTGCTTGTAACCTCTACGGCGAAACGACAAAAATAATATCGCAATTTGTGATCGTGCTAAAATAAGAGAAACTTGTGTGGTGCTGTGGTGTGTTGTTAACGGACGGGCGTGTACTTATTAACGGCGGACTTGCTAAAGTCGTGGGGTTTCTTCCGAAGTTCCGATCGTCTGATGATGTATAATTTTAGATATTTTATTTCTGTATGTTTTGCTAAGTTTTGTTTTGTGTCTTTGTTTTTTAGGGTCTTAAATTAATTTTAATTATAATCTGTTGATCGGATATTAATATAGATAAGTATATTTTTATGGGAAACTGTAAAGGTGTCATTCATTTAGAGTGCGGCGAAACGTGCGGTTGATTTCTGCGTTCGGTAACGGAATGACTCCTTTACCTACAGTTTAGTATAAAAATATACTTATCTACATTTGTGCGATCAGCTGAATCTATTTATATTTAATAAAAATGTTTATATTCAAAAGAAAATTCAAAGTTTCAAAGGAACTAGGCTTACGGCTGTCTAAAAAGCAAGCCCAACTTGAAGATAAATTTATTTTATGCACTGAGGGGCAGATGTTTTTTTATATAGGTTTTATACCTATTTATTTATATAAAATGGTACTGTTTTCAATCGGTCTTAAAACGTTACCGTATTTGTCTTAATTTGCCAATGTTTGATTTCTAGATGAAGAATTATGTCATTTATCTTTAAATAAAGTTACTTAAGACAGAATGAATTGTTTATTTTATAAATTCAAAAACAATCTAATTGGCGGATGTTTCGTCCAACCACAACAAAAAGTATCCACCACAGATTTCGTCAATTTATGCTACAAAGAATCATCCACAACACGTTTCGTCACCTATGCTACATACTCCATTAACAATGACTTGTCCGATAAGTACCCGGCTCAAAAGTCCCTAATATACTCGCCGCGTTCCCGCGCTGGATTGCTAAAGAGATACGTTGAACCATGTACGCACCGGATCTAGGATCGCAACCCCTATCTTGCAAACGTCTTCCCAAGGCTCGTATAAATTGCTTTGCCTCTGAATACCAGGGTCCCGCCGTTTCAACAGCAAGAGGTACGAAGGCATACACCGGTTCCAAGTTTGAATACTTGGTATGTTTGAGTCTAGCAGCAGTCTCTGCTGCCCCGCCACCCGACCGCGTTGTCCGTGCAAGATGTGACGCGGCAAAAGTGCTCACACAAGTAGCATCCCACAACAGACTTCGCCCTTTTGCCCAAGGAACCAGTGTAAGACCGTCCGGCCTCTTCTCATCTGTCCGGCTAAGACCCTGGGGTTCCAAAACGCAAGGAAGGTTCGCCCATGTCATGGCCCGTCGCACAATATCATTCAAAGCATGATGGCGAGGAAACCTACCAGCACACCGAACACAGCTTAGACCATGATGCCCATCAGCCTCCACCATCACCCCACAGATGCAGACGTGAGGCTCACAGACCCTACATCCAAGTCTCAAAGCAACCGCAATTCTAAGGGTATCGTCGTCCAACAAGGGCCCCAAATGCGACGACGGCAAGGCATGTAACCAAGCCCCCGATTCGGGTTCTGCCACAGCCCTTAGTCGAGCCAAATTGGCCCCTGCCGCATTTTCCATCAAAATACTATAAGTTTGCCGGCACATAATGTCATCCCAGGATCTCTGCTCCTTTAGGTTCTCCGGCATCTCACCACTGGTACAGCGAACTGACCATTCAGCGACAGCGTCTTCCAAATAAGGCACACAAACCTCATCTGTATTGCGAGACAAAATTCGCGCCACTAGCTCCACAGAAGCATGCGACGAAGCGAGGAAAGCCACCAGCCCAATGTCCTGCATGTGACGAACTCCTAGCCCACCGTGCCGCACTGGGAGAGACGCCTGACGCCACTGAGGCTCGCCAAAACTAACATTCAAAATGGTCTCCAGCCCAACGCGGAGTACATGGTCGAAACCCTGAACCGACCCGCGGAAACATCCACGTCGGCGCAGTTCTCAAAGTGTAAGTTACGCGTGGTATAGAAAAACAATTACGCAACAGAACCAGAGACACATGCGCCGAGAGATGCCGTAGAAGATCCAAGGATCCAGCCATCGCTACTTAATAAAGTTACTTGATATTTTATTTAAAAAGTATATGCCTGTTTTGTTTTTACAGATACTAGTTCTTCCATTAACGTC
The DNA here is from genome assembly GCA_963556455.1 of Epiblema foenella. Taxonomy (NCBI): domain Eukaryota; kingdom Metazoa; phylum Arthropoda; class Insecta; order Lepidoptera; family Tortricidae; genus Epiblema; species Epiblema foenella. The sequence goes on along the minus strand of OY747096.1, from coordinate 24,829,349 downwards.
TTGTTACATTCATACAATCCTTACTTAAATTTGATTTCTCATTTCCTATTATTTGAAGAGTAGCTGTAGAAATATAAACAATTAACTCCTTGTACCCTGTAAATGTGCATACTGAAGAAAGCAAGTATCACTTCACTAGCTCAATATTACAGTTCTAGGTTTCACTTTTAACGAAATTAAATTTGACATAGTGTGTCACACTAAGCCTAATTTTAACTATGTTAAAAATATAACAAAGAAACCTGTAAAATAGGGACAGTGACATGTATGTAACCATAATTGCAATTTACATGCACCCGTACCGGATCCAAGCAATCCAAGCGCGATTGGAGCGTGCCACGCAAATTTAGATCACGTAAGAACTTAAGAAGTGATCGTTCCTTACAAGCTTTCGATACAGACTAGAGGGAACGTACTCGGACCCACACCCCATCCGGGCCGGAGTCCCGCACGGCTCCGTGCTCTCTCCCACTCTTTATTCGTTATTCACGAACGACATTCACAGGCACCCTAAAGTGCAACTGGGGTTGTTCGCGGACGATACCGCGCTCTTTACGACTCATTGTAAGTATACATTTATCCGGCGATACCTCCAGGAGGCAATCACTGACCTAGGTCGTTGGTTTAATCTTTGGCGTATCGAAGTCAATCCGGAAAAAAGCACTGCGATAGTCTTCCACCCGTCTGACCGTGTTAGCACGGAAAGGCTTGTGGCTCCGATCCATGTTTGACCGACCCATCCCCTGGGCCAACGAAGTCAAATATCTTGGAGTGACCCTCGACAGAAAACTGACTTTCCGTAGCCACATCAGTAGGGTAAGCAACCGTGCGTTGTTCGTGCTAGGAAGGCTTGGGCCGATGATTAACAAGTTTAGTAAAATGTCACTTAGAAATAAGCTGACACTCTACAAAACTTGTGTTCGTCCAATCATGTCTTTCTTATGCAAGTGTAGCTTTTGCTCACGTGCCTATGACATCGCTCAAGCCGCTTCAGGTCATTCAGAATCGTTTTCTCCGTAGGGCGACTGGTGCTCCGTGGTACCAGTCGAACCTCAGTCTGCACCACGACATGGGGATTAGCACTATGTATGGTTTCTTTAAGCAGACTGCCAGACGTTATTTTGACAACGCTCCCCATCATAAGAATCCGTTAGTTGGGAAGGCTGTCGACTACGTCCCCATCCCTTCCCCCTCTGTCGTTACTCGGCGATCACTGATTAGGGGCCGCACGGTCCGGCGTCCTAGGCACACACTTACGGACCCGGACGACGTAATCACAGCGTCTATCGAAAGATGGAACGCTGCGTTTACGGCGTCCAACTCTGACACGACGCGTACACTTAGGCATTCCCGCCGGCGGGGACGTCCACCGCGCGATCGCGACAACAGTGACACATATAGTCCCTATTCGTCCCGGTACCGCCGCACATCGGGTAGAGTCAGTCCGACCCAGTTCGGGCCTAGCTCAGTTTCTTGCTGGACTCTTCTCAGCTAAGCTAGGTTTAGTGAACCAGCGACAAAACTCCCAGTAGCTCGATTCCCCTCACACCTCAGATTCGGTTGAAACCGCTCAACCAATCTCACTGGAGCGCAAACTCTTTCCAGTCTTCCAAATCACACGCGTGGTCGTGCCGGAGGTTTTCCCCTGGATTTTCCCCAGGCTACTCTCCAACCGCGCACTCCTATCGCTTTATTGGGCCCGGCCTATAAAGCCACAGTCAGGTTCAAAAAAAAAAGTTCCTTACAGGATCTAAATATGTGTAGTGTGTTTCGACAGCGTTTGGATCAGGCTGGGGTGCGTAAGCATCTGTACATTGCTATTATGGTTACTTGAAATTAAATCGCAGTTTACTGAATCCCATGAATTATTCTAAAAATTTGTAATTTCTAGTAAAAATAATAATGATACCTATAAAAATACTGAAAATAAGAGTGCTGCTTTATTGTTTCCAAGTAAACTATTGTGAATTCTAGTCATGGGATTAGTAAAAACAAGAAATGAAACACTAGATAAAACTATTTTCTGCTTAATGACTTTAATAATTCCTAATAACAGGTATAAGTAAGACCCAAGAAAAACTACTACAGAAATTAAAAAATATATTCTTGTTTAATAGTAAAAGCAAGAATGTTACATTATTGAATTCAAATAAAAGTTTGCTTGTGTTTAGTAAACAGTATTGTTGTTCCAAAAATACTGTTTTAAAGCAAGTATATTACATTATTTGAGTTAATTAAAAGTTTACTTGTTTTTAGCAAAGAGTATTGTTTTTCCCAATAGGACAAATTTTTTGGTGTTAGTAAATACTATTAGTAAAACTGGTTTATAACCGTTAGTATAATTTCCTTGTCCTGGGATTCACTAAAATTTTACTAATGATTAATATTTTTTACTTGTTTCTACTAAATTTTTCTCTCCGTGTTTTATTTCCATTTGTGCTTTTCTCTATTTATTCAGAGTTATGTTGATCTTATAGAGTTTTTCCTGTTGGTCTACTTTTAATTCCTCGTGTTTGTAGGTGTCATTAGACCTGATGTAACTTTTAGATTATTTTAAACATAGGTAGTAAAAATATCTGACATATTCTAACAACTGCACAAAAAAGTCAGATATTACTTCGCACCTTGTTCTACGGCATTAGTTGCCTTATTCATAAACGTCTATCAAACCTATATTAGGTAACTGGCCGTTTGTCCTTATTTGTCACTTTAACATATACGTTTGTGAGAATGGGATAAAAAACATTTTAGTTAGCAGAGGTTTGTTAAGTTTTATGAAAAAGGGGGTGAAACTTGTGTCGACGAACAATATTTCCATACACACGCTAATATCTAGTTAGCCTAGTTTTATTTGAGTACCTACATAGTAAGCTCACCGGCTCAACGTACACATTGCCTTATGCGAAATGAACAGGAATGATCAAATACGGTACCTACAAGGTTTTCCCCTGCCGACTGCTACTCTTCGTTCACACCCCCTATCGATCGATCGTCGTTGAAGCGTTATCTGCTAATTTAAATTGAAAAATAAACATGAATAACACGATTTTGCATATACAGATCAACTCGACTAAGTGAAAGTTCATCTATTTCACATAACGTTCTCACAAACATGTCAAGGACGCTATATTATGCGCTCGCGCAGTCAATTCGCGCCGTGACCCGGGCGCGGAGACCGCGTTGACATTTTAATAACTAAGTACACCCTAACTGGAGCTTTGGTAGAAATAGAGACCAAATAGCAGAAAGCACATTCTGTATATGCCTATTGCTTAGAATTTAACGCATGGTTTTTAGATAGATTAAACAATCTTTCGACATTTTACAATCTCGCTAGTTAGATTATAATCTAACGGTTTTTGCAATCTGACGGTGACATAGCTATATATAACTAATGATTCGTTAGAACTGCAAGCTGTAAATTGTATCTAATGTTATTTTAAAATAAGAAAATCATAAAATTTATTGCGTGGTGTAAATTAGAACATCGAAATGTGTACAATGGTTTACTTACGCCAATTCCATTAACATTTATGACGGTAACGTATTCTGTTCGGGTACGTCGACCTCTATCATGTGCTCAGGAAGAAGGCGCCATCCATAGGCTTATGTCTTAAGGACTCGACAACTTTGCAGTATGCAAAATAATTTACGTTTAATTTAGGATTCCTCGGGCGCTCCTCGTGAAAGAGAGACGCTTATGTCTTACGCGCACGACATAACGGGATGCAACACTCTTCGGGAATGGCCTTTTTAGACAAAACTCTATAAATATCTTACTGTGTGCATTTTTATTAAATTTCCTCTTAACAGAGTTTAGATGGGGTAAAATACCATCATTATACTTAATTGTGTCGTTAATAATGCTTTGCTTTGGGTTACTTTACTATTGATAAAATTTTAAGCAATCATGTTTCAGCTCTTGACACAATCATATATCTGGAATTTAATCCTTTTTGTTTCCTCGTCTGGGCGGAACAGCGTTTCAAAGAAGGCGATATTTCTCGTTGTTCGGTCTTGTATGTGTCAGAAATTAGGTCTTGTAACAAAAATGAGTTAAAGTTTTTGGGAAGCAAACAGGTAACCTAGCGTATGCTCATTTTCTTTTCAGATCTAGTCCACTGCACAAACGAGCCGAATGTCTCTATACCGCAGCTCGCCAACTTGCTCGTTGAACGAACACAGAATACCAACTGGGTGGTGGTGTATAAAGCTCTCATCACTGTACATCACCTACTCGCATATGGGAATGAGGTAAGATATATGAACGTAAATTAGTATTTTCGAGATTTGTACACGTACACTACCTATTTCCATTGATTATTAGGCCTGTGGTCATCACATGATCATTATACATTTTATGTTATAAGTAGGTAAAAAACCAAAAGATATTTTAGCATTCCGACTGCTTGCTGAAATATCACACAGCATATGTCACCCACATATCCGAGACTGGAAACGTATGTTATTATCTGGTTTGTATATTTCGTGTAGAGAACAATGTTTTTGGGGAAGAATACACAAAATATTTATTTGTGCAACAAGAGAGCAAAGTTGTTTTTTTGCTGCGAGTGCTGATTTTGAGCGTAGTTAGGGAATCAATAGCACGAGATGCAAATAACTTTGCACGCGTGTGACACATACAACTTTTCACCTCAGCAGTGAGAACAAATTAATTTAATAATATCATTGGCTTTTACGTACGTGTCTGGTAATTAATCAGGAAGAATACTTAATTCAGCATTCATCAAGGCACTGCTACAACGTTCAGGCGCACGACGGCGACGCTAGATTAGACGCGGCAGACTTGGGCACATTTCAGTATGTTACGCGCACACCAGCTCGCATGTAGATACAGTAAAAACTAGACGCACTGTTATTTAAATACGGCCTTTATCCCTATTGTTTTCTAGTTATTTTAAACTAATTAATATTTGTAGTTAAGACGGGAGATATTAAATCGTTTTCAATAACAATTGAAAACAATTTAATCCCGCAATTTTTTAAAGGCGCGTTCTAAAACTGCACACGTGGTATAGTTTTACTAGAATAAAGATTTTTAAAAGTTTTATTGTTAATTGACGTGATAAACATTCTGTTTTTTCTTCAACAATTGTTTTAGTTCAAAATATTTAGTATTAAAATACTATTATATTTAAAAGAACCGTTGTCCAGAACTTTATGATAATTTTAATTTAGGATAAATTATGAGTTTTCGAACGTCTTATATTATAGCGCGTATATTTAGCGCGTTTAGGGGGCTACTATATAAATTTAAATGTCGAACAATGAATCGACCTATTTCTGGCACTCTTTTCTCGTAACGAACTGAAAGGGATAGAGCGAATGAAGTCCAAATATTTCGAATTTGTAATAGACGCCTAACTGTCAAATGGCAACTCGTAGCGTACAAAATCAAAAAGTTACTTTGTCTCAGGGAGTGAGCAAAAACACATTTTGCTCCCTGATTTCTCGCAGCAAAATAGGCTTGTTCGAGCTGCTGACGTCAAAAGAATATTTCACATATTTAGACGCTAACCTTGGAACGCACCTGTTAAAGTATGCTGTATTGCTGTTATGCTTATCATTATAGGTAGTATCTAAAATAATGAACTATATTTATTAAGCGATAAAGGCTACGCCCCCTTCTGTCGCTTTACGATTTATATCCATAAACTTTAATTTAGTCGCTTATTTCTAATATATGTCTAACGCTAAGTCAATTACCAGAAAATAAGTAGATTTTCAAAATCCTACAATCTACTTCTTACTATGTTCAGTTTGAGAATATTAAAGGTTGTACAGTCGAATGCAAAATATGGGTGCATGCAAGATACTCAAAAATAATTCCCATGGATCTTATGTCGGCGCATTAAGGTTTTGGTACACATTTATGAGAGGATTCATTCGATACATATTTTTACACTTGACTGTACCATATATTACAAATTCGTGAGTATTCTCCGTTAAGCAGATTTAACATAAAATGAATATATTATAAGCAGAGATAGGACAAATTTGCGTCATTGCTCGCAATAATCTGGACATGACTCCAAAATTAATCAAAATGTTAATCAATTAATTCTTTCTTGAAATAAAATTTGAATTTCCGGAGATTATAGTTTATACGTGCTTATAATTATTAGCAAAATGTTATTTAAAGTGGTTATCGTTTTCGTAAATATTTTTATATAATAAAGAAGTTACTATTTAAACTGACACGATTATTTACTCTAGAAATAATACCCAACAAATACTACATGGTAAATATCCTGATATGATTATTATTTCTGACGAAGAAGTTTTCTAGTGGATTGCGAGCGGAGTTTTTCAGCACTTAAGTATATTTTTGATGTATAAAGAAATAGACTTGACTCCAGAAAATTTGAAAAAATACTGATAACTGATAATTTTCTTTAATACATATAAAATTTAACAAACTTTTCTATTTATTGAGTAGGAATCAAATTATATGTGAAGTAAGAAATTAATTAATTGATTAACATTTTGATAAATTTTGGAGTCATGTCCACATTATTCCAGCAATGACGCAAATTTGTCCGATCTCTGATATAAGTCTATTTTCATTTGAACTCCGTAGGAATAATAGGAACCTCTAGTACTACGAGGCGCTACGACTGACGCCCTAATAGCTAATTAAACGAATTATTTCACAACACACGGTAACGGCCGTTTAGAAGTGATCATAATGTTAACATCACATTAATTGGTCCAAAACGATGTAGAGGTGAGCGAAATTTAGACGCTATACTAATTAACGAATTACAGCATTCGGTATTGTTAATTAATCGGTAATCTTTGTAAAAGCCTAGTTCCATCAAACATGTTATATTGACAAAACCAACTTCAGCCTCGGGCCTCAAGATTACAGTAAAGAAGACTCCCAGTAGTGTCCAGTAGAAATAGTCCTTTAATGACTAACCATCTGATTGTAGAGTACCTAATGCCTGATATAATATGGATTACTTTTTCGATATTATTCATATTAAAATGTTTCACCCTTTTAAATTGATACACGTCACGTTTGAAATGTTAACTTGCCTACAGGATTTGTAACTAAGGCGTCTTTGCCTTTTCTGAATTTTAATTGTATTAACAATCTGCCTGAAACGTGCCGAATCACTAAAATAAATCAAGTACCTACTCGGTCTTATCTGATAACATACGAAATTAAACGCGAATGCAATGTTATTGTTTTCTACACTCTTATATATCGACGAATATTATTCGCTTACGTGCCTTTTTTATTACATTTTATATACTTTCAATCCTGATATTAAACACGTGAAATGTATGATATACTAGCGACCCGCCCCGGCTTCGCACGGGTACAATTCTGATGCATGTATTATACATATAAACCTTCCTCTTCAATCCCTCTACCTATTAAAAAAAACCGCATCAAAATCCGTTGCGTAGTTTTAAAGATTTAAGTATACATAGGGATATAGGGACAGAGAAAGCGATTTTGTTTTATATTATGTATATGTAGTGATGACGCTTTTTGTACGGCGAGGTAAGGCCGTGAATTGAAGCAGTTGTATCAAGAACGCGTCACTCGCGGCTATTGATATTGACGTTACATTGTCTACTTGAAGATAATAATATCCTTGTTCACATAATTGGGAGTCCTATAGAGGCTGGGAGATTGTTTTCGTATGATTCCTTCTCGATAATAGACTTGAAGCCGACTTTAATTACTAAGACTCCGCTGTCCGTCTGTCACCAGGCTATATATCTCATGAAGCGTGACAGTTAGACAGTTAAAATTTTCACAGATGATGTATTTCTTTTGGCGCTATAACAACAAATACAAATGCAACAAACGTGTTTTTTATTGCCGTTTTTATTGATAATGGTACGGAACCCTTCATGCGCGAGTCCGACTGGCACTTGGCCGGATTTTAAATTAAATACGAAAAAGTATCCATTATAAAACAAAATTATTTACACTTAAAAGATTTGTTTAAATGGGTCTAAGGCGATATTATGTTTTATTTATTTATTTTTCTTTTGTTACAGAGGTTCACACAATATCTAGCGTCAAGTAATTCAACATTTCAACTAAGTAATTTTCTAGATAAAAGCGGAGTTCAAGGTATGTACTTATACTATTTGACTATTTAATTAAATTTAATTGATTTTATAGACGTATTTAATCACGAGAAATTTCCACGCAAGGAAATTTAAACAATTATAAAATATATTCATGTTACAGAATCGGAATTTATATGTTGATCCAAAAAACTGCAAATAAAATGACATTGACTGATTGTTCATTTTAATAATAGAAATGTTTTCGAAGGAAGGCACGAAGGCGGGATAATTATATGAATATTCAAATGTGTGCGTAAGCTAGGCGTCGCCCAAGCTTTTTCGATCTACAGGTAGCACATAAGTTTTGACACAAAAAAAAACGGATTCTGGGGTCCTATATGAATAGTAAAAATTTATATCCATGATTACAAACCACTTTTACTACTCGTATGGGACCAACTTTGGCCATGCCAAAAAACATCATTTGATGAAGAAATGCATACTAAAAGACTGCAATTTTGTGTTAGTTTTGTAAGTGTTCAGAACTAGTTTTAGAATTTGTTGTCGAACAACTGAGAGTGCCTTCAACTTCCTCCGCCACCGGATATGAACACATTATCTCTGTAGTGAAATTGTACCATTGTACCTATGTTACATTTTAAAAGCTAAATCAATATATATTAAAACACCAAATCTATAATAAGTGAAATCTATGACTAAGTTAGCAGTAAGTACCCAATGCATTTTTCATGACTTTTTTTAAGTAAGTACTCACTTGATGACTGACGAGATCTGCAGGGTGTTAAAAGAAAAAAAAACATTGATTCAACCATTCATTATTCTCGTTGTAAGTACTGAAATCTGATAAAAATCTCCCTAATAGAATGGAAATTATGGTCTGTACTTACTGATGAGATCATTGTCTACTTATAAATAGTAATAACTAGTTCCGTAGCGGCGTCGTATAATATGAACAATCCGATAGTTATTTAGAAAAGGAACAGTTATATAGATACATTTCTCTAATTTGTTTCTTTTCACTGTCACATTATGCCGGACCAAAACCAAGCCTAATAGTAGACTGCTAGCTGTTATCCGGACAACGTGGATACGTTCCCTCAATGCTGAGGACCGTGACATCACGTCCTATTCTTGCTGACCAGAATCCTCTATAGGCTCCTATCACCCAAGGATGGCCTCGTGCAAATGTAGTTGCATGGCAACAGTGATTTGAGTGCTCCATCTAGCGGATGGTCTGCCTCGGGACCTCTGGCCCTCAACTTTTCCCACTTTTCTCTACGGGCTATCTGCAGAACGTGGTGAGAAGTCTTCGAAATATGTGAGGATGCGTGAACGGGGCCTTATTTTTAGTCCATACATTAATAATTTATTGCTACAATTGTAGATTGTGTCTCAAGGGAACAAAATTATGTATTTATACGGCGAGGGCGGTATATTCAATCGTAAGTGAATTTTGAGCGTAGCGTTTTTAGCAGCCGGCCTCATAGGCGGTTTGAAAAACAGTATATGACACGGAAGCAAAATTATTACCGGCTTGGGCGTGCAATGTAAACACTTGAATCGCTCGCTACGCAGCTGCTAAAAACGGTATTACGCTCAAGATTCACTCAGGATTCAATATACCGCCCTCGCCGTAAAAACATCATTTTGCTCCCTAGAGACACAATCTACTATTGTAACAATAAATTATAAATGTTTAAACTAAATTTAAGGCCCGGTCCACATGGTCTGACTGCAGTACTATGCCCATACAGAGCTTATTCTCGGTGTAACTTTCTTTTGGTAAGTCTAAATAAAATAAGAAAAATCATAAATAAAGGTACAAATTAGGTACTAAATTTTTGCGAAAAGATGGATTCGGTATAACGTCTACAATTAGGGGAACTGGACTTGCCCCTGTCAACCTGACGTCAGACAGGCTGACCACTTTTATTTTCAATACTTCTTGATTCTTAGCGAGGTACAAATTATTTGATGTCAGGTACTAAATATTGCAAATAAGGTACTAAATATTGAAATTACTCTCGCTATAAAATTCCACCATGGTCCTGCCATCCTGACGCTCACCTGCATATCCGATGACGGCCATCCGGGGAAGGAGGACACCCCTGATTGCCCAGTCGTACCCCAGGCCGGTTCCATAGTAGAGGTCTAAGCACGGACCCCTGGGGCACACTACAGGCCATGGGCCTTTGTTCTCCTTTGCCCTCCCCTTTCTTTATAGATGCGCCTCAGGTAAGGAGGGGAAATGCTTCATGATCCGGGAATCGAGAATTCTTTCCAACATATTCCCGGTCTCGTCCTCCACCCGGCACCCGTAAGACATAAATGGCTTACGCTTCTTTGTTCTCTCAAAATTTAGAATACATATACGAAAATGAGTTTGTATATATATTTTTTTGAAGTAAAAAGATCATGACAATTTAATACTGGCATAAAAGAAAAAATAAATCAAATGTTGACGTTTAATTAAATGACGATACAAAACGTCTGTCATTCATGTAAACATTGTAAAATTATCGTTTATTTTGTATTTTCTTCATTTTCTTGAGGTTGTGGATATATGTCGCCGATTCAAAACGTATATTTTCTCATGCTGATGTACTTACTACAGTCATTTATGTTAATTCAAAACAGGACGTCACGCGGCCAAAGTCACGTGGTCAGCGCACAGTAGTTTTTTAAAATCCGTTTTTAGTCCTTTTTCGCCAAAAATATGAAAAAAATATGAGTTTTATGCAACTCTCCAGCATGAGACGAATCTAATGACATATCATTTATTAAAATCGGACCATAACTGTAGATCTGATGGGGTGAACAAAAAATCGGCCTCGCGTATTATTATACATAATATATAGATAGTCAAGCTTCACATATGTAGCACGGGAATTGGGGAAATCCTATTTATTACGCGGACGCGTATGCATCGCGGGGTGGTTTTGTACTCAGACATTCGTTTTAATTTATCGTCTAGGCATCACGGCGCCACTAGTGACTGAACCGGCTAACATTATTGTCATTAATATTCTATTCCAAGGAATACAGACACTATGGTCCCGTTATAACATATGCCGTCAGGTCAGCGTTAATCATTAAACTGCTGTTTCCACGTTATTCATACATCACTACATACGTAATATGAAATCACGCCTGAATTTCTAAAAAAGGTAGGCAGAGCACATACAATTCAATGTTTAGTGCTACTTCTAGCAATCGTAGTTATATATTGCAATTATTTTATATACGATATAGTCTAATGTTGTGTTGTCAATATTAACATATCTTGAGGGTTACAGCAGGAAACTATACTATATTGAATTGCTTGCAACTTCGCCTGGGTACGCTAAAATACACGATTCAGGAAAAGAAATCGCGTTAGGCATCCTTCATTGGTTTGCTTATATTTACCCTCATTGAACAGTCACATTTTGTAGACATACAGTGAAGTTACGTTAAGGACGGATGTATTTTATTCATTTTAATGTATATAAGGGGCACAGAATTGTATTCATTTTAATATAGGCGCAAAACGCTTAATACTTGAATCCCAATTCTCAATATGGTCAATATAATTAAAACAAGGAGGTGTGTTATTGTATGATTCTCCATTCTACACGTGCACGTGACCATAGTGTATTTATCTGTGTAATGTGTGTATGTAAATGTTTCACCTTGATTATCTCAGTCAGATCTCGATTTCTGTTTTTATTAACTCGCTCCATTCATAGTTACAAATCCAGTATGGTGTCATACCATCTGCAAAGAAGAAACCCCATAAAAAGTTTTATATATATTACAAAATGCCGACTTGCTTGACCTTAAAATAATATTAGGTAAAAGAGTAATTTTATCACACTTCGATACCACAACGTCATCTCGCCGATCTAATCGACCAAAGCTCAATTACTGGTACATATTCCATGAGCTACAGATCCATGATACCTGCATGGATGTTGACCTTAAGTTCATTGACTCGATTTAACCTCGCATAGTTTATGAATATTTTTTGACTCGCATCGTAAACAATGCGTAGCATGAGGCTTGTTCCGTTGTGTTGGTCGTGCGTTACATATAATTATTTATCTTGGATTCGCATCTGCGATAAATAATTATGTAATGAAACAACCAAACTGAGCTATCGCACTATTTACCTAACTGCTATGATACGAAAAAAGTTATAATCGTTGTAATTTATTGGCTAGTCACTGGAATATTCCGTGTTCTTTAAAAAGGGAATATTTTAAACATGACATATTATTTTTACTATTTATTATTTTAAATACATCTGTTTTCATTGTAATCAAAATGGGCAGTTACTGATAAACCTGGGTAATTGATAATGCAGGTTTGATTACACATTCCAGACAAATGGCTTTACTATTTGATACCCTTTGATGTTGTAGTCATAACATAGTTGAGTTGATTGAATACCTTGTCTTTACTAACGCTTACTAACGTAGACGCCAATTTATATATAAACATAAAATGCCTCGCCTAGCGTTTTTTAATGTCATTTTATTTGCAGAATATAAAATTCAGCCTATATTTGTGGAGACTAATATATAAGAGTATTTCTTCATTTATCATTTGTAGATACAGTAATGAAATGAAAACAAGATATTTCTTGATAACGATCTACAAATCATCTGTTACTTCTTAAATTGATTTTAAAAATCGTATCGAAAAACAGGACACTAGCATATTTAGCATCCACAAGCACGTCTTCACCAATGAATATAATTTATGCATCGGTGGAAGAGAATGTGGTTGTTCAACAATGCACAAACCTCCTATGGTTATTCAGCATGTAGCTACAGATAACAACAAGATAAACAATCATAATTATTTAATATACTTACTATACGATACATGCATGCTCAATATCAATACCATACAAACCCCTAATAAAATCAGCTGTCCAAAAGGCCTATAGTGATAACGTTTTTTGGTCGTTTATAATTATACATCCGTTGCATAACGCGATAAAAGAGAAAAAAAAACACTTATCACCATACTCGTTACTTCGGTTTGTATTTTTATTTGTAAGTACATTATTCTTTAAGAGGTACGAATATTAATCTGATCATATTTGGTATTAATGTGTTTGTTTCGTAATAAGTATTACGAAAAACAATGCGATAGGAAATAAAAGTTACAAGAACCCATTATCATTGCTCTCGACTACTTATGTCTCTCTAGATTTTAGTTAGTAATACTTCACAAATACGTTGATCTATTACCTATTCTGATATCTTTGACAGAACCGTATGGAGATATTGCTACAATAGGCTAGATGACATTTCATGCGATTCGAACCAGTTCTAGAGACGATCAATTGTTTGTATGGGATTTCAATTAGAGCAACACAAAAGATGAAAACGAGAGCACAGCATAGCTAACGTACACTGAAAACGCTCCATGCTGATTGACAGCTAGGTGTGACGTCACGCCTTCGTAACCTCGTACTACCGTTATATGGAACAAGGGGAAATTTGCCATTTTTGTCGTGGATTATTGCGTTTATGTACATAGTTGCCATAAAATTTGTTTATTGACCACATGTAATTGAAAGTTACCAATAGAATTCTCATTTTGAAATATTAGAATTCTATTGGTAACTTTCAATTACATGTGGCCAACAAAATCAACGTTTTTGCGACTCTTTATAGACCCATCCCATACCTTTTTATGATTGTAATTAATTTGTCTAATTTACTACTTAGTTTGATACTTTGATAGTTTTCTATCCATATGGCCACAATATATTATAAATCGTAACATGAGTCATCTACCCTATTGTCTGGTTTGGCTGTATTAGGTCTGCTAATATTTAATTCTGTTAAGAAAATAGGTACCTACTTGGTGTACTTTGTCTCTTTTCTATTCTAATGATACATTGTACATTATCACATGTGTTTAACTGAATATTTTTACTTTCCTATCGCTTGTGGAAAGGCGCGGCCGGTGCGCGAATTGGTAAGTTATAAGATGGCCGCATTACGTGTCTGTCTGCAGCTTTTCGTGTCTATCTGTCAGTAGACCGCTTGGGGAGATTGCTTGTTTTTGCACCAAAAGCACGCTCCACATTCCCCTATGCCGGAACAATTACTGTTTGGTTTTTAAGCCGAAAATCGATATGTTTCACCCGGGAATAATAAAAGCATTTGTTTTTTTGTCACTTGACTAGTCGAAGCTGCTAGGTTATGTGTGAGTTTCATGGGGTATTTTGATAGCAAAAAATCGCTGTACTAGAATGAGCGAGGAATATGCGGGGCTGCGAAAATTTGATTGATGGGTGATATGTTATGGTTGTAGAATATTATTTACGTTATTGTTACCATTTTACTAAGGAATTAGAAAGAATTAATCCGCTATCTTTGTACAAATTCTGTTTATCGATTCTTTGCTGTCACTAAGAGCTAATTTGTTTTTGTTTGTAGGCATGTATGCATTTGCTGTATATATTGGGTACGGCATGGCAAGAAAAACCGATACCGATCAATTGGGTTATTGTTTTTGTTTTCGTCTTCTAGAATACCACATTATATTATATTTACGCGCATATATGATTCAGTGCTTAGTATCTAGTTGGAAAGATTATGTTCAGTAGGAATAGGGAATATGCATATTTTTTAAAGATACCATTTGAACCGTTTTTTAGAGAGGATCAAATGTTTGTATATATAAATGTTCGTAACTACAATTAAAATAACGCAAAAGACATAAATGGGGGCTAAAGTACAGCGTGCCGAGCCTATTCACATACAACGTGCTCCGTACTACCATTGTATGGAAAAACTAGTGATTTGCTGTTTTGGGCGTGAAATACTGCGCTTAGGTACAGCCAGCTGCTAAGAAACGTGACCTCCCTCTGCATAGAAGTTTGAATGCAGAGGGGTCTTACTTCTCTGCTGCTGACTGTACGTAGTTGTATATTTTTTTTGTTTATTAAAACAAGAATCATGAGGGTAGTTTTTCATTTACTATTACTTAGTTAAAAAAAATGTACAATTTTTCTAAACTTTTAAGTTCTATTTTTTAAGATCTTGATCATATTTATTAATTTACTGATTTTTTGTGATAATGTGATGGTTTACTATCCTTATAGTGGCATCTTATTACTATTCATTCCGCATGCATATTCCTTATTACTTTCCACAGTATTATGTATGTATGTAATAATTGGATAATGTTGTTGTGTACTCTTTAATGGTTAATAAAACCACAATGAGAGATACTTTAATGGCACTGATAGACTCCCATTGGCACAAGTATTTTATTTGATTAACCTTGTTTTGCACTCACAGTCATACCTATATCACATTGTTATTGCACTTTAGTTGATACTGCACAGAGTTGAATCGCACTTGACACAATTCTTGTTTTTCGTTTGGAATTCATTTCTCTTTCTCGTTAGTTTACCAACTGCAAGAACTTTTCCCCTAAAGTAATGGGTAGTTAACAATTAAATCGTTGTTCTTGTTATCTTGTTGAAACAATGCCCAGTTTTTGAAAAACGCTAGTAGATTTTGACTTGTAAAATTACCATTGCGGCCTACTTGCAGAATAAAGTTCATTTATTTGCAATATGTATGACGTCATAGTTCTCAATAAAGATTGCCAATTCATTGCAACTTAGGCAGGATCTATATCCATTTTTAAATAGCTGTTCTGTAGCTATGTATCCTATTTTGATTACCATCAAAATAGCGAACTTGAATTTACTTGGACAACGTCCAACAAAACATTGTTATGTACATAAATTGGCAAAGACTTGTTTATTTTTATAACGTCACACCCGTAGAATGCACATTGTGATACAAAGTTTCTAACATAATGCAATAAAAAAAAACTTATTGATGTAAGTGTAGATAAATTATTAGTTTAAACAAGATGGTGTAGCTTTCTATCAGAATGCAGTGCCATTTTTAATGCATGGGGCCATTACCATATTGGATGTTTGTCACGCAAATATGTGCTTTAATTGTAGTATTATTAGTTGTTAATTCAGTTGATTGGATTTCTTTTTTTTTTCAATGCAGGCTATGACATGTCTCCATTCATCCGGCGTTATGCCAAGTACATGAACGAGAAGGCTCTGTCTTACAGAACGGTTGCTTTTGACTTCTGCAAGGTCAAAAGGGGGTAAGTGTTATAAACTATAATATATTAATAACATATACTACAAATGTTTTTTTAGGCTCCAAAGGAAACTAAACTGAACAGCCTTTACATAGCTTGTCTTTTTTAGTACTTTAATAAATGCATTGTTCACGTCGTTGTTCAAACATATCTGGCTTCATATTTGTAGAGCTGTCAGAGCGTGTCAGAGATTACTGAGCGTTTTTCGCTGTAACATATTTTTTCAGAGTGACTACTGATAATGCTGAGTGCTAGGTTTTAATTGATGTATATGTATGTTTCACACAACTGAAACTAGCCATTTTTTCCATAGTATCTAAAATAATGAAATATTTATTGTGTTCAGGCGCATAAGTTGCAGTTGTATGCATTTTCGAACCGTCAAATCATAACCTGACAAGATCATAGTAAATGAGGGTGAAGTGCATTATGATCTGAACGTTCCAGGAAGGAGGAAGGTTCCCTCCGTATGATGAACGCGGAGAAGCTGCTAAAAACGCTGCCGGTGCTACAGGCGCAGCTGGATGCGTTGCTGGAGTTCGACTGCAACCCCAACGACCTCACCAACGGCGTCATCAACATGTGCTTCATGCTGCTCTTCAGGGATCTCATCAGGTCAGTCTAGTCTTACACTAGCAGTCTACTTAAACATGCTGCCAGTGCTACATGTGCATCTGGACGTGTACCACAACGACCTTACCAATGGTGTAATCAACATGTGCTTCATGCTGCTCTTCAGAGATCTCATCAGGTCAGTCTAGATTACACCTGCAGTCTCCTAAACAAGCTTCCGGTGCTACAGGCGCACCTGGACGTGTACCCCAACGACCTTACCAATGGCGTCATCAACATGTGCTTCATGCTGCTCTTCAGAGATCTCATCAGGTCAGCCTTACGGTTCTTAAACTTGCCGTTCCGGTTTTAGCTTTCGCTTGTAGCCTAGTCCTCAAGGTATAAAAGCTTGCTCTTTATAGTTTTGTGACAACCGTGACTGTCTGAAAAACCTTTGGAATAAAAGACAGCCTTTAGGACTTTTCCAGAAGCACAGTAGTTCAAGTACAGGTTTTAATTGTCAATGGTATTACTTTTTACAGATTGTTTGCATGCTACAATGACGGCATTATCAACCTACTGGAGAAATACTTCGATATGAACAAGAAAAACTGTCGCGACGCTCTCGACCTCTATAAGAAGTTCCTCATCAGAATGGATAGGGTCGGAGAGTTCCTTAAGGTATATAAATTAGATAGAGAGCAACTGTTACCAACGGAACAGAAAAATGTCAACCACTCGCCATTGTCCTAATTAGTTATCGTTGCGTTAGGTATAATAGTTGAAAAGCCGACGACACTGAACCTAGTTCGATTAGACTCCGAGGTAATATATATATATAATATAAAAGAAGAAGCCCTGACTGACTGACTCATCAACGGACAGCCGAAACTACTAACGCTAGAGAGTTGTTTTTACACGTAATTTTTTTGGACTTAGAAACTTGAAATTTAAATATAATAAAACTGAATTCAGCGATTTTCTAAATTCATCCCCTAAAGGGGTCAAAAGGGGTTCCAAGTTTGTACGAGGAGCAAACCTTTTTTGAAGTGAGAGATTTAAAACTTCGTAAATAGACTCTCTGTTTAAATACAACAAAACATATTTTGCGTTTTTTGAAATTGCTCCCCTTATAGGGGTGAACACGGGGTTCAATGTTTGTACGGCAAGCAAATCTTTACTTTTCTTAAAAATCGATATAGGTGAATTCTTCGAGGTTCCTCGGGGTGCCGATTACGACAATGACATGCATTTGCAAATCCAAGATGGCGGACAGTTATTTTTCTTAAAAATCGATATGGGTGTCATCTTTGTGGTTCCTCGGGGTGCCGATTATGAAAATGACATCCATTTACAAATCCAAGATGGCGGACATGTATTTCTTCTTTTGAGTAATTTTTCACATTAATAGGATCAGAAAACTGACAGAAACAAATAAACCTCATTTATATCTTTGTTACCATCTAAAATCTACGCGGTCGAAGTCGCGGGCGGCCGCTAGTTAATAGTTATGATATATATATATTCGTCATTCATGGGGGCGCACGTAACTTGTACACTGATAAGGCCAGTCAGGGGGCTTGCAGCACTGCATTATCATATAGTCCCCCTTCCCTGTATCGAGTAACAAACGAAACTTGAGAGTTGTCATACTAGAAACCAAATTTTTATTATTTTTTTTTTCAAAAATAAATTTTACTAGTACCACCAGGCTTTTTGCATTGCAGGATCGCCATTTCGTGTTCCCCCATGAATGACGAGTCTTCATCATCTGCGAATCTTATCGAACTAGGTTCAGTGTCGTCGGCTCTTCTACTATAACTGCCTACCATTCACTAGTGTTGTACGAAGATGTGTTTCCATATATTTAACACCTAGCTGTCAAGCTTGCGAGGTCACATCTCTGGTAGATGCTTACCCGAAAGCGACAATTACCGCCGCGGCTGTTTGCAACACGGATGGTAATAAAGATGTATATGTTGCTTGCTGCCATGCACGGTAGTTAAACTTTCGACAAATAAGGACGTGACACACATTTATCTGGTAGTCATGAATAATTGTCATCATAAGGGTGTCGGGTTTGTAAAAATATGCAGTATAAATCATTATTTCTTTATTTTTATATTTTGACCTTGCTTAGCTAAAACATAAGGTTATTTAGATACAAATATTTATTGTTATCCTTGGTCTTTATTTATTTTGTCTTAGCGTAAAGAAATCTAACCGTGACATATTTACAGGTGGCAGAGAACGTGGGCATAGACAAGGGCGACATTCCCGACCTCACGAAAGCCCCGAGCAGCCTGTTGGACGCACTTGAGGGACATCTGAATACGCTTGAAGGAAAGAAAGGCTCCGCTGCCAATACTCCTACGCAGACTGCCAGGTAAAAAAAGTAGTTGCCTGTATCCCTAAGGAGAAAAAATGTTGATAGGCGTCTTACGTGTACGATGAGCGGCGGAGTACTGTGGAAATGTCGGCTTATCTCGTATTAGTTTCCCCCTCGCAAACACAAGTTGCGTCGTGTCGATATGTGACTCTGTCTGTGCAAATTTGAAATATTACCATATATGTCAGAGTAGGCCAAAATACGGGACTGAGTGGGCGAGTATTTTCTTCAGAATCAGACATTGTGGGTAACCTCAAGCAGCAATGAAACAGCGAGGATTAATTTGACACTATATTAATCACCACAGTATTATCGATACAGGCACAATTGAAAATTAGTACGACCGAACAGACACGTCCGCTCGGCACGAGCTCTGGCAGTAGAATGCCCGTGCAGTCCAACGGCCGCATCCAAGCTTCACAGCTGGTGATGACGTCATGCTTGCGTTCGGTGGCGTGATTGTAGCAAGAACCGGTTTCGATTCTTCGACATATACATTCTTCCTGAGCCGCCTCTTAAACATCGACTACTGATCTGATCCGTCCGTGTTCCTAAACCTCCTCTTTATCCCCGTCCCACACCTCTAACCAGCCCATTTTACAAAGCATATAAACAAAACTAACATCCATCCAAGTTATGATTGTAAACAATTCTGTTTGTTATTTCAAGTGCTCAAAAGAACGTGGCATCAGTGATGGGAGCACTGTCGTCCACGTCCTCGTCATTCGGCAACGTTGCGGCCTCGTCGCGTCTTGACAAGGCCTCGAACGGCGCGGGCCTCTTCATCGACGACCCTCTGGCCCAGCAGGCGCTTGCTGAAGAGGAGGCCGTGTTGAACCAGTACAAGGTAACAAAAGAATGTGGCCTCAGTGAAAGCTGTGTTGAACCAGTACAAGGTAACAAAAGAATGTGGCCTCGGTTCACCGAGCGGAACGTTCACGTTCCGGCATCGTTGCGACTCGACAAGGCCTCGAACGGCGCCCGCCTCATCATCGACGACCCTCTGGCACAGCAGGCGCTTGCTGAAGAGGAAGGCCGTGTTGAACCAGTACAAGGTAACAAAAGAATGTGGCCTTGGTGAACGTTCCGACCTCGTTGCGACTCGACAAGGCCTCGAACGGCGCTTGCCTCATCATCGACGACCCTCTGGCCCAGTAGGCGCTTGCTGAAGAGGAGGCCGTGTTGAACCAGTACAAGGTAACTAAAGAATGTGGCCTCAGTGAAAGCTGTGTTGAACCAGTACAAGGTAACAAAAGAATGTGGCCTCGGTGAACGTTCCGGCCTCGTTGCGACTCGACAAGGCCTCAAACGGCGCCCGCCTCATCATCGACGACCCTCTGGCCCAGTAGGCGCTTGCTGAAGAGGAGGCCGTGTTGAACCAGTACAAGGTAACTAAAGAATGTGGCCTCAGTGAAAGCTGTGTTGAACCAGTACAAGGTAACAAAAGAATGTGGCCTCGGTGAACGTTCCGGCCTCGTTGCGACTCGACAAGGCCTCGAACGGCGCCGGCCTCTTCATCGACGACCCTCTGGCCGAGCAGGCGCTGGCTGAAAAGGGGGCCGTGTTAACAGAAAAACGTGACATCAATGGTGGGTGCGCTATGATTCATGTGTTCGTCATTCGATAATATTGCGGCATCGTCGCGACTCGGAAAGGTCCCGAGGCACTGACTCCAAAGCCAAGTCATGGGGCAATATAAAACAAGAATAAAACAAACTTATTTTATAGCTAGGTGCAAAGAATTTTGAGGAGGAAATTTTAGACCACACGTGTTCAAGTTTTGAGATATATGCATTATTTTATTTTGATAAATTGTAATATTTGTGAAACCCAGAAAAAAAATTGAACATTTTAATAAGTAGCCTTTTTCCATTGCATGGTCATAACTACCAAACATTCTGTATATGTAAGTAGCAAGTACTTCTCCCAATAAGGGATCTCTTCCTGCTAACCTTTGAGAAATTGAGTTTGATAAACTTCCACCGTACAACAACGTTGACTTGAGTAGTTTTGCTGCTATGGAATTATGATAGTATTATCAGCTTTTAATATGAACATGTCTGTTACAAATAGGAAAAAATCAATAAGGTAGAGGAAAGTAGTGTGGAACAAACAGTCCGCTATTCAGCCTCGCATATTGCCGTTCCTCTTATAAATTTTGTTTCGACTATAATAATAACCCAAAGAAGCACATGCAAATAAGCGAGTACTCTCAATAAGGTTCTTGGGTAGTAAAATTATCATATTCCAAAAATTTCAGGTTCATTTATTGCAAGGGGATGAATGGACGGGCGAGGAAGATGTTTCCGTCATTATAGTAAGATATAGGTTCCTTATAGTTGTGGTTATGGGACGAGTCAAATGCTGCTTACGTGAACATGTCTGTTACATATTGTATGTGTGATTTGTTCTCTTTCAGCAATTTCAGAAAAAAAACTTAATTTTTTGCGTGTTGACATGGCCGGTGGCACTTGCATTTTTATATGTCATAACTACCTACTGTACTATTGATTATATGTGGTATGTGGTGACTGTGTTACTGAAGAAGGCCTGATAAGGTTTAGGGTACTTCGTTTTATACCTCCTTGATAAAATGGGATTGTATTTGCTGACGTTTGTCACACGGAATATTTCAGAGCAGTCCTCCAAAGTTTACTTGCCCATTATTGAATTTTGAACGCTCACTATTCATCGACTCGTGTGCTCCAATGCACCATGATGTCGCAGGACAAGGACGCAGTTATGCGTTACAGGGAGAAAGACACACTTTGATCTCATTGCACCGCATAGCTGCGTTCTTGTCCGGCGCCATCATGGCCTATTATGTGGATCGGGCAGTAATTAACATCATACGCTTACATACTTATGATTTACACGTCAACTCCATACCTATGTTATCTTGTTTGTCCATGTTTCTCATGGTGATGGTACTTATGTACCCACAAGACAACAAATTCGAAAAACAACCTTCCTCCTTTCAGAACAAGGTCCAGTCCCCGACCAACAATGCTGCCAACAATCCGTTCCTCTCTTCCGCCCCGCCGGCGAACCAGAACCAGTCGATTGTCGATCTGTTCGGACCGACGCCGGCGGACAATGCCAGTGCTGCTAATATGGCTTCTGATGACTTGCTGTCGCTCAGCAATCCGTTTGCTGATATGTTTGGAGGTAAGTGCATCAAGGTGACGGTGGTATTTCATCAACGCGTGTCACAGAAATCAAAGATGATCTAGGTCTACTAAATATTAAGCAAAGTTTTTAAAATACCATTATATTGCAATATACTAATCAACACATTCATCAGTAAATAGCAAGTTAAAAATAACCTGAATTATTTGACTGTATATATTGAAAAATAATATGAGTTATTAATATATTTAGAGAAATGGCAGTAATACAGTAAATTGTTGTATAGTTATGGGTCCAGGTAGATATATGATTTTATTGAAGCAATATTTGGACTATATCACTTACCCCCATATTCATAAACGTCTATCAAGCCTATATTAGTTAACTAGTCGCTGAAGTTCGTTTATCCCAATTTGTCACTTTGACATTTACGTTTGTGAGAATGGAACAAAGAACATTTTAGTTAGCAGAGGTTTGTTAAGTTTTATGAATAATTGGGTTAAGGTTTAACCAAAAATAAAAAACAGTGTTCGATTAAGAATTTTCTTTTTTGTTGGTATATTCAAGAAGAAAATATGGTGGTCCAAAAATTGCTTCACAGTAAATGAGCACATAGTATATCGATATCTTTTAACACTGTACATAACGCACATCCCGAGCTTCTGGGGATGGAGTAAGCACCATCTTTCTGTCTTTGGATATTCATGCAGTCAATAACTTCACGGTGGATTCGACATTCATTCAAAACAGGCAACGATAAAATTAGTTGGGGCAAAAAACCACTGCGTGACTTCTACTACTGAAATTAAAATATTTGTTTCCGCTGATGTTTTTTTTTGAACCTGACTGTGGCTTTATAGGCCGGGCCCAATAAAGCGATAGAAGTGCGCGGTTGGAGAGTAGCCTGGGGAAAATCCAGGGGAAAACCTCCGGCACGACCACGCGTGTAGTTTAGAACACTGGAATACTCTTAAGAATTTGCGCTCTAGTGAGATTGGTTGAGCGGTTCCAACCGAATCTGAGGTGCGAGGACCGCTGATGCTAAATATTGTATTAGTCACTCAATTTAGTTGAGTCTAATGAGAGGCTCCTTTTAAATCATAGAGTAGTGTCTAATAATAGTAATAACCGTGCATAAATACGATCGACAAACAGTACTTGCCCTTCAGTGGTAGTCGGGTAACTACAGTCATATTTCGTTTCAAGTCTCTGACAGTCTACATTTTTGCCTTGACATTATCCGCAGAAATCATAAAAAATCCCCGAATTAGTTGACTGCATTTGTATTGAAAGCTGGCAACTTTCTAGCGGCTCCACAACCTGCGCCGGTGTGGCCCCAGCAACCGACCAACGGTTTCACCCCGTTCCCGCCGCAGCAGAACAACACTTTCGTCTCTGAAGCTAACTTCTCTAACGTTTTCAATAACACTGACACCACAGGTGAGGCGAGACGTAGTTTGGTGTTGCCATGTGAAAATGAAAAATCTATTTTCATTACAAAACATATTTCAGAGTATAGTAGAACTGAAACTGTAAGAATTCCTTAAAAACTCGGCATCCAAAAACTAAGTTGTACTTGAGTATATAGTAGTTTTTGATTTAAGGATCGTTTGAAAATGTTACTCTGTTTAGTTCCTACTATACCTTTGAATATTAAAGAGATGCTAGGATCATAGTTACTATACGTGGATATCAAAGAGTTATAATTATAATGTGCATTTGAAGTGACTGGGATTCCTTATCACACGGCAACCAACATTCTTTTAGTTTCCAACTTGTAAATGCAAAACTTTAATATCTGGTGATGGCTAAGTGAAAACGTTTCATGCAATATTGGCGGGAATAGAGATAAAGAGTCAGTACTGAGGGGCTACTCCGAACTTCGAAATCCGAACTTCGTATCGTGTCGTCCCTTTCAATCATATAGTGAATAACAAGAGAGTGAAAGGGACGGCACGATACGAAGTTCGGAGTACAAGGCCTGACGTCGTACGTTTTCTCTTTTACACATATTACTCTATATATTTCTTATGTATGTAAATTTCTTGCAAGCTGCCGCGGCAAACCCATTCATGGGTATGGGAGACCCAACCCAACCTATATCCGCTTCCCCCGCGCGTCCCCCTCCCCCCGCTCACCCCCCGCAGCCCAAGTCCGCCTTCGACGAGCTCGAGGACGTGATGCGAATGTCCTTAGGGGGTTCCCCCGCCAAGACCCAACCGGTAACCCAGCAGCCGCAGCCCATGTTTGGTGACATGGCCATGGGCGCGCCACAGCCGATGATGTTCGGTTCGCCGGCGCGCCAGCCGATGGTTCCGATGTCATCAATGGGTTCGGAATTATAGTCTTGGATTGTTTTGAGTGGCCGGTTCTTGTCGTGTGCTTTTTTTCTAGGTTTTGTTCCGATTTAATTTTATTTCGCCCAATACTTCTAGATATCTAAACAGACTTAGTATCAAAAAAACTAAATCCTGATTTTGATCACATAGTGTATTGTGATAAAGTTGTTGTTATAAAAGAGGGTAATTTTTTTTTATACTGTCAACAGTTTTTGAGAAGAATAGGACTGGAATTCACTAATTTCAGTCGTTTTGATGTCTAGAAGTATGTTACCAAGTTAAATGAAGTCGTTATTGAACCTAAGTTTTTTTGTTCTCATCGCGAAGTGACACGATATGCGCACGGCGTCATGTGGTCCACGTGATTATTTGTTTTTGTGCGTAAAATTACAACACCGCTGTACTAATCACGTAGTGAAAATTATAACCATTTGAACAGCTACTCATATCCATGTGACGCTTGGGTAAATTTTAATAGACCATTGATAGCATTTTTTTATAACGGCTCTTGGACAGAATTTTTCACATTCTTAGTGCCACTGCATTTCTAGTATATATGTGCCACTAGAATTAGGTTTTATGTTCGTTGTCTGTACATATTTAACTTAGTTTTTTTTGCTTTGCATTAATTGCAATTCATTGTATACGCACATCAAGCTATGGTTAATAATGAGAAACTTATCCTTACATCCGTTATGCTTGATTTTTGCTAGCTTCATCAATTTATCGTTTGAAAAACCGTATCATCATTCCTATTTTCACTTCTACATATACATGTATGAGACAAATATACTAAACTACAATAATGCTCACTGATCGCAAAAATCCGATATCAGTGCTAAAAAAAAAATAATGCAACTCCCATATCTGTCATACGCAATTGAGGATTTTTTTTCCTAATGCTTACTTTCATACTAATCTCGTCCGCTTTAGCAGGTCAACAACAGCAGCAGCAGCCCAACAAGGTGTTGACGGGCGACTTGGATTCGTCGCTCGCTTCGCTCGCCAATAATCTTACCATCAACAAGTCGGCCACGGCACCGAAGTAAGTAGATTTTGTTTACCGTACCTTTAACCGGATAATATCGTATGTGGCAAGCGTAAGGCGCGGCGTCGTGTGCTATTATTCTTACGAGGTACTATGAATAGAAGTCGTAGACTTGTTTTGTTGAATAAACTTTAGTTTCAAATTGAGTGTATCAAGTGTATTAGATGTTGGAAATTGAAGTTAATAGTCGTGTTACAACAGTACTGAATTTTATTCAGCAAAGCAGTTTTTCGTTTCATAAATGCTTGATTGATTTTAAAAATATGATTTTAAAGTATTTCACTTTGTTTGCCACGAACTCGCAGCTGAATTCCATTGTGCCGGGGGCTTGGCACTGAAAGTGTAATACTTGATATTGTTTTGAAGTCTGAATTTGTACTGTGGTAGCTAGGTTTTTAAAAATAATTTTAGACAAACATGCATTTCAAAGCGGTTTACGCCACCGTAAATTTAATATTTTTGCTATATAGTTACTGCAATTCAGTTAAATTTGTCTAAAACTTTATATTTTTCCATAATATCGTCTAAAATCAATCGTAAAGTAAACCGTTTGCGCTAGTTCAATTTTATTACAAATTCAATTTTTATCATGCCTTTCTTTTACTAAAACCTTAGAATTTTATTTATTTACTGCTGTAGTAAGTTTGAGAAATAGTTTATGAATGCTAAATGCCTGAGAATGATGTTAGTATTAGTAAACGAAAGAGCATTTTAAAATGCATTTTGGTAGAAGCATCTGCTAGTTGTATACTATGTATTTTTAAAAGTACTTATACGCAATGTCCTAGTGTTGCGACTAAGTTTTCATAGCATCTAGTTTCCAAGTAGCCATCCAGGAATAGAGCATCTCGTGTAGACTCCATTGTTACCAACGCATCCATAGGGTTTCTTACATAAGAAATAGGTCGGTAATTTTAGTATATACCGCAATCTCAATAATTACAAGCAGATGCTACTACTAAATCAGTTTGGTTGTTTGCTACGTGGGAGCGAGCATTAATAATAAAATATTAAGAAATACGACATAATTTTCAGACTAATATTATGCGCATTTTTTACAATATACCAATCACACATTTGCTACATTATATGATGACACTATTCAACACTGTTAGCCATTGAAAGTAAATCATACCATGAGCCTTATTGCTTTTGTAACTAAGACACAAAATAGTACAGCTCCGCACGCAATCGAACAGCTAAGCACGCATGACAGTTCGTACTGTAGCCCAACTGACTGCCGTCATTTAAGTTGGGTTAAGGAGGCGCCATTCCAAAAATAGACTTTTTAAATAATTGTTTTTCGATACCTATATGATAGTTCCCACGTTAAGTATACACTATTTAATATACAAATAATGCACATAATAATATTTTCATATTTAGGGAGCGGTAGTTTCGAAATTATATATGGTTATTGAAGTATTTTTCAATACAGCTATTGAATATAATACTGGTAAAGTAGTGGTAAAGGTAAAGTATACGATAAGCCCTGAGCTGTCAGGAAATTACGGGACTCTCCCATCCAGTTCAGTCGAAACCTTATGCATACTTTTTCGACATGCGTATTATAGTCTAGTTTTTAAACTGAGCTTATCCACTCAACGTAATACAATAGCTTTGTATACCGCAATGGTATTAACTGATTTTCCAAGATATGCAGTTTTAAAAACAAAAGGCAGACAATACTGTAACGTAAATGGGCCATTCTACTTTTTCATGTACATAATTTTCAGACACTTATTATTTTTAAATGCAGATTTTGGAATACTTGGCCATCGATTTAAAATACCCTAGATGCACTATCCGCCTGTCAAAAGCGTCCGCGCTCAAGAGTGCTTAAATGCCTTTTAAGCACTCTTGCGCTCAGAGTCGCGCGCTAGCCATCGGCGAGTCAACATGGCCATGTGCTCCGTAAAAAAATGCAAAAACAACACGTTAACGACGTTAAAAAAGGATGTAATTTCATATTTTCGGTGAGTATTTATTTAAAGTTTCATTATTTAATTGATTTGTATTATATTAAGCTTTAACGCGCTTATAATAATTATTTTATCAAAATATCAGACACACGACCAGCTATGCTACTGTCTCTTTCCCTCACGTTGAGTGAGTCGTATATCGAAACGAAACGGGAGACCTATGAATCGGAGTATAGTAAAATTTCGAAGGAATGGAGTCGCAGACTGACTAATTTTTTTATGAAAGTTTACAAGTATTGTTTGTTATTAGCACACACCTATGGAGTGTGTATGTAGATATGTAAGTTGGTAAAAACTATAAATTAAAATATTAGCGTTTATCTAAAACAAAGTGAATAAAAAGTATTAAATGATTTATGACTATTTGTAGAAAGATATGTTCTAGTAACGTGAGGGGTATGTTACCTATATATCATTTCAAAATGTAAAATAAAGATTTCAAAGCTTGAGACACTATCATGTATACAAGTTACTCTAGTTCAGTGTAATTTTTGTAAATTAAACCTTGTTTTTAAAAATAATGTGTTACGGATAATAATATTCTATTTCTTCTTTCAAGTATAACTTATTCGATTAACTGATTTAAATTTAGGACTGCTTTAATTTAATGGTAACATAACATGAAATTACAGTAGAACCATTTAAAGTGGCTTTGTCATAGTCGCTTGAGTATCTTGATCGAAATATCTTAGCGCCACACACAAACACTTTTAGATGGTCCCATCCATGGTCTTCGTCATCAGCTTCTGTTCTCCAAATGCTACTTTCTGAATGCAAATGCTCGATTTGTTACCGAAAAACTAAAATCGCTATATGTTTCCCCTGATTTTATGAGGATTTCCCTCAATTCCTCATGGATACCATCATCAGAACTAGTTAAGGGCAACAACGGGACCAACATGGTTCAAACATATGATTCCAAACAAAGAAAGAATTTTCCGAATCGGCTCATAAACTACGGAGTTCTAAAGTAGCACTCATTAAAATAATAAAAATTAAAAAACAACACAACATAATAAATCGATTTATCATTACTATTTATAATAAATCGACGTTTACATCTGACGTCGTATGCTTGTTTACCACCTACCTATTTTAAACAAATCACTTTCGACTCCACGGTACACGATACCGACTCTGTTCCAATGTATGTCCAATGTTGCCAACACAATCAGTGGAAAATGTGCGTGAACAAAATTGAAATGCTGTAATCGCCAAACGCTCTCATTTAAAGTAAAACGTTACGCTGGTGACATAAGGCTCACTATTGAAAAAAAATAAATTGATCCCAATCGACTTACGCTCGTTTAGCGTGTATCTAACACGCACACACTCACAATGTCGGCTCAGCCGGCTTGGACACTTTTTCGTCTTGAATTTGTAGGTGATAGTGTATCTAGGGTATTTTAAATCGATGTACTTGGCCCTCATTTCATATTTTTGTATTATTATTTAGAAAGAGGTTTAATTGAAGTATCACTTCCGATAGTTTTGGTAATTACCGAACCACATCTAATATGCATAAATCGAGTAACTCAGTGGTTTTTGGATCTCACCATCTGTATGAAAAAAAGGTTTTTGTAGCAGCCAATGTAACCAAATATATAGTAACTTCCTAACACTTCTTTATACGAGTAAGGATATGTTACGATACGATATATTATGCTGCTTTAGCTGTTACCAACTGCATTGAGCAGACTACAAAGTTATTAACATCACGAGAATATGCTCAGTTTAAAATTGAATGATTATAAACGTATGCTTACGTATCTTATCCATACCTGACTGGATAATGACATGAACCTGGTTAGGCCGATGCAGTGGAACTCGCCAAAGAACGGATCGAAGCCGGGCGCCGCGTGGAGTCCGCAGCCCATGCAGGCCACTACCGGCGCGGGATACCGCCCCATGGTAAGCTCGTAGGGGACAATGGATCTACTAAACATTATACACTCTGTGCCGCAACTCGATAACAGATGTGGCTTACGGCCAAACATGCCTGCATTACCAATATCAATTCGTTTAGTATATACAGATGTTTTACTTTAACTGGTTACTTTACTTAATATTCTTTTTCTCATGCATCCTACAGAATACATAAACCGTTTTAGAAATTCTGAAAGAAATTATGTGTTGTACATATTCCGATTTAACAACGACTGCTAAAATTAAAGAGAAATATTGTGCAGTGATGTAGTAAAATCGTGAACGATAGAGTAAAAATATACTTTTCTTTAATTAGCTTCGAACAGTCATAACAATCAGGAGTCAGGACCACGACACAATTCCCGCAAAAGCTTTTTGTTGCATTTTGCGACTATGTATCCGCTAGTTTAGTTTTTATTCTTTTGCTATTAACTTACAGCTCATTTTACTTTCACCTATTTTCTTCCTGTAGCATGCCAGCATCCCTTTTTATTTGCCTTTTTACAGGGTCCAGGCATGAATCTCCCGCCCATGCCTCATACTTTGCCCCATACATACCACCCCCCGCATTACGTTATGGTAAGTTGTGCTATTTGTTTTCCGCTTTATTTTTTAGGTATAACACCATAACACTGTCCGCTAGCGCCCACGCCTTATGCTTACGGCTGGATTATTTTGTAGTTTGACCACCTACATGTATAGACGCAATTTAGTTCTAAATTTATTTATGTATACGTAATGCCTTTTTTGAAACCGTTTTGTTTGCGTTGCGTTTATTTAGTAAAAATCGTTCTGTATAAATATTTACTAGCCAGCCAATGCTTCGTTCTTTGACAACTAACCGGATGACTAAAACAAAAGGCTTCTCGAACGTCATTTTTTGCGTAGGTAATCTCTTAAAAAGAGCCACCACCCAGAAGTCCGCTTTAGGCACGGTGCAAATCTTGCAAATAATGACTTCATATTTGCCGTGTAGGGCTTGTATAGTTACAGAAATAGGATCCAGACTATTCTTAAGGCTCCTTTCGTGTTTTTGGTAAGGAAAAGGTGTCAGAAACGGATTTTTGACGTTGTGTTTCTATAAAAGAGAAAAGTTATTCTGAATTTTGATTAGGTACTTATTTGCGTAAGCCAGTTCTTTATATTGTTACTAGCGGCCTCAAGTTTCAAAAGCACTCAATAGTTTAGCTAATTTTACCCGATTACAGACAATCGGTTTCTAAAGGGCGCGCGGAGTCTTAAGTCTGAGCTTTTAAAACTTTATGATATTATATAAAAACCTTGTTCATTAAATTTTTATTCACAGTCTAATCATCTATTAACCTAGTACTTAGTTAGTTGAGGCTGCAACGTCACAATAAGGATATCCTTATTGTGACGTTGCAGCCTCAATTTTTCGTCATTTTGATTATGTACATTTGTAAATCGTTCTTATTATTTATACCACATTTTTCAACAAAACCTTACTAAGAATACAAGGGTTTTCTCATTATTATTGAATTATTAATAGTATGCATATTTCAGTAAAAAGTCAAGATTAGAATTAGAAAAATATATATTTTTCGACTGCACGATGGCAAATTCTAATACTTTGAAAATCCAGCGTTTCGCAAAAGGAGCCTTAAGGTATGGTAAAGTGTTTATATATTAAGTTTGTAGTACATTTTTTGTATTATCAATATTATTATACTAAGTGCAGGTTGCACCAACGTACGTTTGCATTTAATTTAAATGCAATTCCCCGTACAAAGGTGTTGATAATTTATTGCTGCTTGTTTATACACTTGTCCAGTCGGTATTCAGGTTTTTTTTTACCTCTATTTTATCAAACTGTGTTAGAATCCATAATGATGTTAATTGCATGGACGCGATAATGCGTAGCATGACTACGGGTTTCTGATGAGTTCAAATTCTTTGTAGTATCTGTTAGTTCTAATTATCATTTCCTGTGTACTATTTTGTGGTTACTTTCGTCCTAGTCTGATTTTCGTAGAAATTGAAACAAGTCTTCAACTAAATCGGTTGAAAGCACCTAAGATAAACTATGTATTAAATTCAAAGCGCAACTTTTTTTGTACTAGCCTATTTGAGTGGCCCACTGCTGGGCAAAGGTGTCATGCCAAATTAAGCAAAAAGCGTCCAGGTCGTCCCTGCATCTCCCTTTTTGGTCTGCCTCTGCTCCGGTAGCCATCTTGTGGGGTCCACTGCGTACTTATTTTCGCCCTACTTTCCGGATGCGTACGGCAAGGGGGTTATCCAGAAATCAGTTTAAAAGTGTCTCAAAAAACCTCGCGTGATCTCTGGATAAGCCCAGACATGTCCGGCCCAGTCCCTCTTCAATTTGGCGGTCTTGACACCTACATCTACAACTCGTGTTTTAGAGCGCAGTTCTGTGTTTCTTCATAAAAAATGCACATATTGATTCAATTCTTCTTAAATTGGCAAATTATGTTCTTAGTTGAACACGGTGATTTGTTTTTAAAACTGTATTCCCTATTACAGCAACAGCCAGGCATGGTAATGGGCATGCCCGGTGCCCCAATACCGGCCATGGGGATAGGACAGCCCATGCGACCGCAGATACCACCTCAGCCAACCAACCAGTTTAGCTAAACATGCTTACTTACCTTACTGCACTAGCGTTGTTATGCCGCGTTTCTATGTAGTATCAACGGAGCTATATAGCTAAAGTGACTAGTCTGAAACGAAATCCCTTATACTAAACTATATTAGTACTTATGTTGAGTTACCCCACCGTCCTTCTAATAGAATATTTTGCAAGGTGGTATGTGTAACGTAGCAAATCAGTTTACGTTAATTATTAGTATCATTACTTGAACAATGATTGGACGCGAATTGATTGCATTTGTTGCCAAAATTATTTATAGCGGGTGAGGGCATTAATGAAACGTTACTTCCTCTCAAACTGAGATGATCGTAAGATATATAGGTGGAAGCTTTACTTACGCGATAAATGCTAGAGATGAATAGCTTACGGTAGCTCTCTATTACCTTGTAAACGTATCGTATAACCAGTTATGATTGGTCATTTTTGCATATAAACATCTAACGATGCTACATAGACAAGTATCTTATATACATATATAGTAACTGTTCCAACTTGTTAATTCAAGGTTATGTCATTGTAAAGCTGACTTATTAAACTATAATATATATTCTTGATAAAATACGTATATAAACATCTAAATAATCAGATTTTTTTTGAATTGCTAGTTACCGTATTAATTGGTTAGTTAATTGATATAATACAAATAATCTATGAACTGTAATGAAATAACCAATTATTTTTATTTGCAAATTAATACACTGATTTCTTCCATCTTAGCGATTTTTTAAAATAATGATTAAAATTTGGTTATTTTAATTCTACGATTGAATTGAATTCTAGTATATGAGAAAATGAGTATTTCGAGCGTGCTATATTTTGCTAGAAAGCAGGTATTTAATATAAAGCATCAATTATATTTCGCTTCGTACGACTATTTATTATTACGTCTTAATGAATTTTTCTTATGAATACGGTGCATATATCATTATATTTTGTTATCGAACATCACATTCCATATTTGTACAAAAGTAATAGTTGACTACAGGTTGATTAAAAAGGTTTTTCCGAAAATATAACATAGCATTTCAAATGGAATTGAAGTGAACATCTAGTTAACTTTAGTATCACGTAAATATATAAGTATTAAATATAATTCGTATATGTTATTGATGATGCTTACAAATATCAATAAAACGAGTACAATGCGATGCCGATAAATACTTCAGACACCACAAGTAAAATACCTTGCCTAGTTTACATTCAAAATAAACATAGCTTAACCAAAATATATTGTGCTGATCATTACATTCCATGTTCAGTGTTTGGCCTTATTGTGAATGTTTCAGTGCTTATAAGGTGTACACCTAGAACTACCACGACAACTTATATACCTACGTGACTTCTAAAGATTACATAGCGGGTCTCTATTTTACAACCTCTACTACAGGAAACCATTCTTTGTTTCGTCGTCAGATTATGTGTATAAATGATTCTGCAAACTATCTTATAACTATAGAGTAAGCTTAGCATATCTGTTTCACGGAATCGCACTTTAGATGTGTTGTTTCGATGCAAAAATAACCCTGTTAATTCCATATCCTTGTATAATCTTATGTATAAATTGTAATAGAGAAACCCTTAGTAACAAACAAGAAAATATTTAATTATTGCTCATCAAAAGCATAGTAACAACACGTCTCGATAAATCTTATGAAGTTACCACCAAATGCAAAGTTGTTAGAACGATTTTTAAATATTTTTAAAATAAGGGTGTTTGTATAGGAGTTATTGCATTAGATCGTTATTGAAATTAGGTGTTACGGGTGTATATTTCTATCGTGTGGCTGTTGTGAATATAAGAACTAGGTGCTTATTTTGAAATCCATAAGTGCGTATTGTGTATCTTCAGTTAATCTTCGCCTCAACACAGTTACATTACTCCTTATCTCCGCATATTTGTATAAAACATTCACGAGGCGAAGCAACCGTTGTTACTTTACAATTTGAGATTGTTCAGTTATAATAGTGCTATATGGTAATTTAATGTAACTAAGTTATATTATTAATTTTGAGATGCAAAAAACTAAATAATTAATGGTATATGATATCATATGCAATTGTGTAAAAGGTCTGTTGGGTAATTACGAGATAGTATTTTATGCAGTTTAGCTAGGAACTATGAATATTACAATATCGGCAATCCTTGCATTGCATTGTTTTATCGTAATGGGTTGATATTCATGCGCAAATGAAATCTATACCTTGGCATTACAATATCAAATCAATATGTTAGAAGTTCCTAGCTATGATTTTGACTGCTAGTATTTGTTTGTGCAATATTAATTTTGTTATGACCTGGCACTGATTAATTTACAAAAATCCCTTCTTATATTTACACTTTTGCGAATATTGTAAAGACGACAATACGTCGTCATTTTCCCTTCGTCCCGTTGTATAAATTACGAGTATGGGTATTGAGACGAAACCCAAACCGTGGACCGTCTACTTTAGTAGCTTGGTACACGTTCTTAGCTTCTAATATGTATTAATGTTTCCCCTTAAATCCACATTACATGGACTGGAGGTGACTGAAACAGATATCAAAGCTAAGTCAATCTCTTCCACGCACAATGTATTTCGAGCTAAGAACTGTACTTGAGTAGCGAGTCAAACTTGATTACGTATTGATTAATACGGATGATGAAGTGCAGCCCCATTATACGTAAGAAGGGGCTCATAAATAAGTACCCAATCAACTTTATAAGTCGGCGGAACACGAACTGTTGCTCTGCTTTTAAAAATAAAACAAGTATTATTGCAGTTGTATCTAATTCCCATAGGCTTGTCGGTTTCAAACCTTAGTAGAGTTTTATTAAACTGTTTATATATGCTGGGCGTGTATAAAATAATAACAGTATTAGATGTACGAATCCCTACGTAACATGAACGTACATTTATTGCGGATATTTTGAGCAGAGGGAACCAATGGGAACGTACGAAATACTGTGATTATAACACATTACCATTGGCATTTTAGTTCGTTCTGTGATGTGTGTTTCGACTGATTTATTTGAAAATATTAGAATAAGGTAGGCGGAAGCCGATGCAATGTAGTAACAACTTTACGAGAGTAGCATCGCCAAGCGATGACGTTTCCGATTAAACTAGAGTCTTCTATGATTTTCTGTAAATTATAGGAACCAGCATAATGATGGCAATATAGTACACACCCACTGTCTATGGCACGGATCAGCTAGTATTGGGATTTGAATTAATGACCTCTACTCAGTCTCGTCAAATAACTAAGAAAAATTATACGAATATTGACATAATTATTGTTGATTTTCAAAGCTTCCCATTATGATTATAAAATTTTGCACTATTAGTAACCTTTAAATGTTTTAAGTTGTACATTTTATTATTTAAATCAATGTAATGTTTTGTTCTTTTTTATGTAAATACCCTCTATTATTACATATTATTAGACTTACGTCATGCCTTTAGATATTCAATTTTAGATTATTTATGAAATGAATAAATCATAAAGATTATTTTGCTTTTATTTTTATTTCCATTTGGTTTTATCCATGGGTCCATTTTAAGCCTAGACCAGGAAAGTTCAAAAAGATTTTTCTGCTTTAGTAACTTATTTCCAAATTGTATACTAGAATATAATTATTGTGATCGTCTATTTACCTATTCCAAAGACAATATTTAAGAATGCACCACATGGTCCAACTGTTACCCAAGTTGAAATAAACTTTAAAGACTGTACAGATAGCAAATATCAATTAATTCTATTAAGTTTGTTTGATTAGTATAATTTACTTGTTTATAATAAATAATACACCCTATTGCGTTACATGCAAGGTAGACCATGTGGTGGCTTTACCACAACACTAGTTAACGGCCTGTATGCTTAGAGTGAGAGGGAATATTTCCGCTGTTCTTGGTCTGTCTTAGTGATTTTCTATTAGCGCTAAAATTATAATGGGTAGTAAATGTACTTGCACTACTTATCTGCATAGTTAAATCATCATCTGACAATAAATAAACCAAATAACTTCGATTTTTGAAATTTCCATCCGACTGCAATATAAAGTACACTAAACTCGTAAGTCTAGAAACAATGACGCTTCAACCAATTTTTGCCGAATATTACCAACCACTTTTTGCCGAATATTACAATTAGTATTACTGAAGTTAAACATTTGACTCAATGCTGGCCCTTTTTCGTTATTGGTGTCATCTATCAGTTAAAATAATGTCTTGCACTGCTTGAGGGTAATCTCCAGTGTACGAGTACCTAATAAAGAAAAGAAAACAAGTCAAGATTGCATCACGTAAGATATAAATGTAGATTTGTGTTTCCTAATGTATCCTAGGACAGACCAGATGTTTGGTGAATCTAGTGGTATATTCAATTTAATCACAGTATTAAAGTAGCACAATCTAGGTGTCTAACAGAGATTATTGTATAGCTGTTATACTTAGCTCGAAAAAAAGTATATATTGGGAAATATATATTTTTGTTAGGTGTGGATTGTTTTCTGTGTAATATGTTATAAGCGTCACATCACCATGTTTATGAAGTAAAATTAACCTTGGTTTAGTATCG
This sequence comes from Epiblema foenella, assembly GCA_963556455.1. Taxonomy (NCBI): domain Eukaryota; kingdom Metazoa; phylum Arthropoda; class Insecta; order Lepidoptera; family Tortricidae; genus Epiblema; species Epiblema foenella. Next base: position 24,792,576 of record OY747096.1, on the reverse strand, counting down.
TCTATAAAACTTAACTATTGTCGAATTGAACCGATTGAGCCAAAAAATAGCAATATAATAAAGCCCGACCAGATATATATGACCCTTCGCCATGTTGCCGAATTTCATTGGAACTAATTTCTTACACTGGCAATAATTTTAATCATAGGGTGTCACAGTGTCACTTTTTTTTTATACAACGCTGGTGGCAAACAAGCGTACGGTCCACCTGATGGTAAACAGCCACCGCAGCCTATAGGTGCCCGCAACTCCAAAGTAGTCACGTACGCGTTGCCGACCCTTTATAAAATTTGAGGATACATTGTGTTGACAGCAGAGGGGACAAATTTAGGTCCCTCGCTCTCAACACAGTGCATCCCCAGGAGCTCTGGCAAACTTGCTTACCTCCAGGAACACAACACTACATACTTTATAGCAGATAATGTTATTATGGCTGTGGTCTTCTGCAAGGCGGAGGTACTTCCCCAGTTGGGCTGCTCCAAATTCGAGCAAGATGACATTTTGTTGTCTCTGAAAGGTGTGTCACTGTGGTGGTTTAGGTTAAGTGTTCAATATTAAATAATAAATGACAAAGAATGCCCAAAACGATTCACTGTCAAGAGCGGAACATTATGAACAATGTATGTAATAAAATTCTGGAGATACCGATCGGGAAATGGAACAACTACAAAACATTTCAAAATTACCATCAGAACCTGACGGGTAAACAAGTCAAAATGTCATTATTCCGACTATACTGATATTACTGACCTGAGGGGCTACTCCGAACTTCGAAATCCGAATTTCGTATCGTGTTTCACTCATATAGTGAATAACACGAGAGTGAAAGGGACGGCACGATACGAAGTTCGGAGTGGTCCCTCTGTTGCCATATAATGAGCATAATAGCGCCCCTTGACAATGGCTATATATTTCGGGTCGGACTTTACTTACAGTGAAATATTAATACCTACATGACGCTATTGCCCAATAGATGTCACTAGTAACGCAAAAAAGCGACATCTATGCACGAAAGTAGGTACACTGAATTTTGTTCATGATAAAGCTGAGGGGCTACCGCGAACCACAAACGAACTTTTTCCTCTCTGTCGCACTTACGTACAGACTTGCAAGTGCAGCACAGAGAGAAATTCGTTTACGGTTCGCGATGGGCCCACTGTGCTCGTATATAACGACAATTTTGGGATAAAAGTCATACCGACGTACGTTACGTTTTTAACTATTACATGTTTCTTACGACAGAAAACACTAATATGCTATTAGGCATTTTTGTACCTTGTTGGGCCGCGGATAGTGACGATTATCTAAACTCGTAAATAAATACCTACTTAATGATTACTGGTGTTTTACTTTGTCCCTTCTGATTCCCTATTTCGTTCTGCTCAGTCACGCTGGAGCGTCAGGATGCGGCTTGTCCGAATGCTACGTAAGGCTAGATAGGTCTAGAATTCTAGACAATTCCCAGAATTAATCTACCACATACAAATGTGACATCTCAGTGGCACTGGACTTATCAAAAGTGAAATACTTTAGGTATTGGAAAAAAATGGTATGGTAAGTAAGACGCACGCTGACACATAACACCTTAAAAAGGCTGAATGATTTTGGAAATCAGTGTTCTAAATACATACAAGGTGGCAGGTACAGTACAGCTACAGTTTCTAATTTTTATGAGTCAGGTCAGATGATGGTATTGATTGCAGTAATAACCTGAATAGCACTGTTAGAGTGTAGTGGTTATATCCTCTTTGAGCACTGGGGCGCTACCGCGACAGCAAACGAAGTTTTCGCTCTCTGTCGCACTTGCACGTTCGGACGTAAGTGCGACAGAGAGAGAAAACTTCGTTTGCTGTCGCGGTAGCGCCCCTGTCTACCTGTAATGTAACTTTTTTATTTGTCTGTGGAAGTTAACGTTATTCTTTAATGCTTCCGGCCATAAAATTAATTCCCTCTGTGTCGCCGGGTTGAGTTAGCTTTTCAGGGTTTTTGTCTTCCCGCCAAAAATGGTCCCTGTGGCATTTGTTTTTTATTTCTGAACGAAACAATTTCATATGGCAATCCCTAATCAATCGATGACAGCGACGAATTTTCGCACTGTTCTTGGGTGACGACATTTTGTCAATACTTAATTCTTTAATCTGCAGGAATCACATTTCTTTAGTGTTTAGTATTAAATAAGCCACGAAAATGGCTGATAATGAACAGAAAGCCATGCAGTTGATGGCGGAGGCGGAGAAAAAGTTGAGTTCGTCAAAGTCCTTTCTCGGGTCACTTTTTGGGTAAGTACAATGACTTGTTCAATGTTTGGGAAAATTCTTGTGAATGATTCCTCTGTCACCCTTTTTGTTTACAAAGCAGCGTCAAATATTCGATTTCGATTCGTCTGTAATCATTACCATGTTCTGAAGTCTACAAAATCAAAATCAATTAGAAGCCGAGCAAAATGTGTCATACGGTCATAGGTATACGCTTGTTCTCATTAGATGATTTGTTAATGTTTCACCTAATGCCGTCCTTGTCCATTAGTGCAACGAATTTGGCATCCTTTGGAGAATAATATATATATTATTTATACATAGCTTACCATCTTACTTAAAGCATTTTCTTATTTACTATGTCAAATTGTACTTATTTCTTTGTCTTTCGTCATAACAAAATCTCGTAAAATTTCTGTCCACGGTACTAGTTCAACATTGATGATAAAATTGATAAATGTTGAGCATATAAAATTTGGTCTGTGGTATGCGAGGTATTTCACTAAATGACTTAACAATACCTATCAGTTAAGACACTTGATAGTGTTGTTATGGTATATTATGTAATGTTAGTGTATTGCCTTTGACCTGTGTGTATTCCGAGTGGTGGAGCTTCCTGCAATCCTTGTTGAGGAATCTTGCCAACTAAGTTACCTAAATGTACTACTGTATTCAATGATAAATAAATTTATGTTGGTAGTGCACCTTCTATTCAAGTAAGACGGCAAAGTAAAACAGCTTCAACATGTACCCAATGTTTTGCATATGCCTTAACAATTTAATGAAGGTCACCTCAGCCAGCTAACACTAACTATGAAATAAATTTACTGCATCAGGGGATCATCAAAAGTAGAAGAAGCAGTTGACTGCTACCTGAGGGCTGGCAACCTCTTCAAAATGGCCAAGAAATGGACGCAGGCAGGCCAGGCATTCTGCAATGCTGCACAGTTGCACCTCAAAGCTGGTGTCCGCCATGATGCTGCCACCAACTTTGTTGATGCTTCTAATTGCTATAAGAAGTGTGATGCCAATGGTAAGTCTTATACTACATGACCAGTTTTAATAAGTAAAGGAAACATTAGGAATATGTATCCTTTTTACAGGTCTTATGCATACAGATTTGCTATGTGAAACTTAAATGCATATTATAGGTCTTATGCATACAGATTTGCTATGTGAAAATTATATTCTATTCTTTAATTTGTAAACCCTCTGTGGAGTACAATTTGGCTAAAAACTGATTAAAAAACCGGTCAAGTGCGAGCCGGACTCGCGCACCGGGGCTTCCGTATACAGATGTGTACCGGTTACAACCCTATTAAATCAGGAAAATCTCAACAACATGGTGTGGAAATTGGACGCCATGGGTACAACGCCATCTATGGGCGACTTTTGTTACACATTTGAGCGACTGAATAAATGTATGGTAGTTTTTCAAGGATAATTCTTTAACATGTAAACCGATTTCAATTTTTTTTTCTTTATTTGAAAGAAGGTATTTTCAGCATAATCTCGTAGGAATTTATAAAACAAAAATACATGTGAAGGTGATTAAATTACAAACTTAGTATAGAAATGTTATTTGACGATAAAAAAAAAGAAAAACTAGATAGAGCTATAGTTATATTTTTCCTGTAAAATATACATTGATATCAATGTTATGTAATAATTTTATATTTTTTCCTTGGTAAACTTCGGAGATAAGGGGGGGGTACGGTTTTTTTTTTACATTTTCCCTCATAAAACAAAAATTGCTCAATGTAAAAAATATTTCAGAATGTGCAATTCAAGCCCTTTCATATGACACCACACTCGACATATTAACTAGACTTTCAAAATTTGAACCACCTGTTATCTGTAATTTTTCAATGAAATTAAAAAAATATATTTAAATAAGTCATGTTCTATGTATATAGGTAAGCCTTCTTTGTAACTATTCCAAATTTCAAATCGATAGCATAACTACTTCTTGAGATATTTAGAGATGTGACAGACAGACAGACAGACAGACAAAGCGAAACCATAAGGGTTCCTTTTTCCATTTTCGTACGGAACCCTAAAAATGAGCAGAGTATTTAATTTCCTATACAGTATTGTATATAATATTATTATATATAAATGTACTGTCCTTTTTATGTTATAACATACAAATATTTATTTATTTATGTAGTATGCAAATTACATTTAACTTATCTAATATGTAGATATTTATCACTAAAATGTGGGAAAACTAATGAGGAATAGTAGAAGAGCCGACGACACTGAACCTAGTTCGATAAGACTCCCAGATGAGATATATATTATAAGATGCGTCATTCCTGGGGGAACACGAAACGGCTATGCTGCCATGCAAAAAACCTGGTGGCCATAGTAAAAAAAAATTTTCAAAAAAAATAAAATTTCCGGTTTTTAGTACGATAAGTCTCCCAGGTTTCGTTTGTTCCTCGATACAGGGGAGGGGTAGGACTATACGATAATGCAGTGCTGCAAGCCCCCCTGACTGGCCTTGTCAGTGGCAGCAGCATGATAAGTGACGCCAATATTGAGGTATCTAGTATGATCGGTCTCCTGAAAAAACCAAGGCTCATCTGAAAGATCATCAATTTCTGTGTAAGAAAAACCACTGCTGCCTTTTCCCAATAGTGGAGAAGGTGGTGCTGCAGCGATTGAAGGGGCTCAGTACACTGAACCTAATTCGATAAGACTCCCAGATGATATGTATATTATAAGATGCGTCATTCCTGGGGGAACACGAAACGGCTATGCTGCCATGCAAAAAACCTGGTGGCCATAGTAAAAAAAAAATTTCAAAAAAATAAAATTTCCGGTTTCTAGTACGATAAGTCTCCCAGGTTTCATTTGTTCCTCGATACAGGGGAGGGGTAGGACTATACGATAATGCAGTGCTGCAAGCCCCCCTGACTGGCCTTGTCAGTGGCAGCAGCATGATAAGTGACGCCAATATTGAGGTATCTAGTATGATCGGTCTCCTGAAAAAACCAAGGCTCATCTGAAAGATCATCAATTTCTGTGTAAGAAAAACCACTGCTGCCTTTTCCCAATAGTGGAGAAGGTGGTGCTGCAGCGATTGAAGGGGTTCAGTACACTGAACCTAATTCGATAAGACTCCCAGATGATATGTATATTATAAGATGCGTCATTCCTGGGGGAACACGAAACGGCTATGCTGCCATGCAAAAAACCTGGTGGCCATAGTAAAAAAAAATTTCAAAAAAATAAAATTTCCGGTTTCTAGTACGACAAGTCTCCCAGGTTTCGTTTGTTCCTCGATACAGGGGAGGGGTAGGACTATACGATAATGCAGTGCTGCAAGCCCCCCTGACTGGCCTTGTCAGTGGCAGCAGCATGATAAGTGATGCCAATATTGAGGTATCTAGTATGATCGGTCTCCTAAAAAAACCAAGGCTCATCTGAAAGATCATCAATTTCTGTGTAAGAAAAACCACTGCTGCCTTTTCCCAATAGTGGAGAAGGGGGTTGCTGCTGTGATTGAAGATCGCCTTCAGCGCAGCTGGATTCGGTTTTTCAATTCAGTTTTGTCAGCAATCACCCGGTTCCTTTCGATTTGTACTGATTTAATACGCGTGCCACGTACATTTAAGAATAATTTTGCTTGTCGTTGATTGCATAAACAAATGATTTTGAAAAGTTATTCTTCATTATACCGAAATAAGAGTTCCAAGCGAAACTTGGGAGACTTATCATACTAGAAAGCGGATTTTTTTTTTCAAAAATTTTTTTTACTATGGCCACCAGGTTTTTTGCATTGCAGCATAGCCGTTTCGTGTTCCCCCAGGAATGATGCATCTTACAATATACATATTATCTGGGAGTCTTATCTAATTAGGTTCAGTGTACTGAGCCCCTTCAATCGCTGCAGCACCACCTTCTCCACTATTGGGAAAAGGCAGCAGTGGTTTTTCTTACACAGAAATTGATGATCTTTCAGATGAGCCTTGGTTTTTTCAGGAGACCGATCATACTAGATACCTCAATATTGGCGTCACTTATCATGCTGCTGCCACTAACAAGGCCAGTCAGGGGGGCTTGCAGCACTGCATTATCGTATAGTCCTACCCCTCCCCTGTATCGAGGAACAAACGAAACCTGGGAGACTTATCGTACTAGAAACCGGAAATTTTATTTTTTTTGAAAAATTTTTTTTACTATGGCCACCAGGTTTTTTGCATGGCAGCATAGCCGTTTCGTGTTCCCCCAGGAATGACGCATCTTATAATATACATATCATCTGGGAGTCTTATCGAATTAGGTTCAGTGTACTGAGCCCCTTCAATCGCTGCAGTACCACCTTCTCCACTATTGGGAAAAGGCAGCAGTGGTTTTTCTTACACAGAAATTGATGATCTTTCAGATGAGCCTTGGTTTTTTCAGGAGACCGATCATACTAGATACCTCAATATTGGCGTCACTTATCATGCTGCTGCCACTGACAAGGCCAGTCAGGGGGGCTTGCAGCACTGCATTATCGTATAGTCCTACCCCTCCCCTGTATCGAGGAACAAACGAAACCTGGGAGAGTTATCGTACTAGAAACCGGAAATTTTATTTTTTTTGAAAAATTTTTTTTACTATGGCCACCAGGTTTTTTGCATGGCAGCATAGCCGTTTCGTGTTCCCATAGGAATGACGCATCTTATAATATATATCTCATCTGGGAGTCTTATCGAACTAGGTTCAGTGTCGTCGGCTCTTAAACTAGAAAGTCAGAAATTAGGTTATCTAAAATCTAAATGGTGTTTCAGCAAATAGCTTATCCACTAATATTTATTATAGCAAATAAGCCTGTAGGCACCTGGTAAAAAAGCCAATCAATTACATTATTTTGTTATGGGCCTGGATATCTCCAGGCCCAGGAGATGACGGCTTAGTATTGCTTTTATAATGACTGCTGTAAAATGTATAGTGAAGAAATAGTCTTTCCTAGTAGACCTGATATCATGCATGTAGATTTTACAGAGAATTTTAAAGAGTGGTTATTTCCGATGAATTACCTACAATATTGTATTTCCCTTTGTATAATGTTATCTTATAAAATAAATCAAAGAAATAAATAGTGGTTGGCTGGTAGTGAATGCAATTTGGCATTATGCCTGCCATTTTTACAATCTCTGTATTTTGTACAGTAAAGTTTAAATAAATAAACAAATCTTATAAATACTAGCAGGTTTAGGAACTGAACTGATTTTTGTACATCACTTTTGCTGTAATGAAACTGCTGACACTGATAAGCTATCAAGAGCACGTTGTTTTTTACCACAACTTGTATAACTATGGTATTTATATAGGTTTTCCAAACCTATATAATATACTTATACTATATAGGTTTTTCATGGTTAAATTATAGGTTATTTTACAAATGTTTACAATCACCGCAATCAATCAATATGTGTACCCCATGTGGTACCGGGTTAGAGTAGCACTTCCCCCTTTCCTCCTGTGGGTGTCGTAAGAGTCGACTATGGGAACCGGGCTGTAGTGTGTTGTGGGTGATGCGCTAGCAACCTATCCTAACCTATGTCTAGGGGAAGTATTTTCCGTTATTATTATTTTCCTTGTCTCGTATTTGGGAATACCATGTAATACGTCTGCAGCTTTGACATGTTTTCTTGTGGAACTACACATTTTAAATGTTGTGTTTACCACTCAGATTTACTTAATTAGGCTAAGTAGTATTATTATAATAAGCATATTTTTGGAGAAAATTACTAACTGTCGAGTTTCTTTCGCCATTTCTTCTCGGCAGTGGTCTCATAAGAAACGCTAGTAGTTTTTTACATGTAAAAGTGCCATTGCGGCATACTTGCAGAATAAAGTTCATTTATTTCACTTATATCACATTTTCTCCATCTTTAAACCTACAATTGCTAAATGTGGCACTGGAATTAAATTTCATGTGCTCTGCCTACCCCTTTTGGAAACACAATCAAGTTGGTTTGTCTGTTATATAACTTTACATGTCTCTATCATAAATTATATGGAATCCCGATTCTAGTACCTCAAATACATTGTGTGAAGCAAACAGCAATCAATTCAAATATGAGTTATAATATTAAAATTATTACATCATTTCAGAGGCTGTCTCATGTCTTCTGAAGGCCATTGAGATTTACACTGACATGGGTCGCTTCACCGTCGCGGCTAAACAGCATCAGGTATGTAATTCCAGGCTTCCATGTCAGATTTAAAAAATAACATGTTGCAGGAACATTCAATTCATCATTCATATTGAAGCTACCAGACATTGTTTTTTTATCTGTAGGTATATAAGTAGTGTAGTCCGTCCAGTGCAGATTGTAGACGTCTTCTTAGATCATCTCACCAATAAATAGCAATGGTGACTCATTCAATCAAATGCAATTTCAAGAGATTTCACCTTTGACATTTTGCTTACATATGTGATCATTGATTATGTATATGTGTTAAGGATTTTTGCTTGTTAGTCTAATTCTTGTATCCATCTTTCCATGTTTCTGTTTGACCCTATGGTGATTACCTCTAGGCAATAAGTCCGCCATTTGTACCTGTCTTTGGTGCAATCAAGTTTAAATAAATAAATAAGTTGATATCTATAATACAAATACTTAAAACAAGTTGATTCATATAGGCAGTTAATACGTCTTCTCTTGCGAAGGTTTTAATTGAGCAAGATTTTTTAAATGTAAGTATGGCATTATACAGGTTATAAGAATTACAAAATACATTTTAAATTAATATTCGCCGGTCAGACATGTGATTACCAGGCTTGATCATGATTTATTTACTATAACTCTATTCTAGTATATTATGCAACTGCTGTAAAAGAAGGATATATAAAAAGGCGAGCGGTGGGGGTTTCCATGTGAGCCTTGGCGAACATCGCAAGTAAAGACACCGCGAAGATTTTTATACCAGTTATACACCATTGCATACAATGCTTTTTCTACGACGCATTTCAAATAAAAAGTGGCAACTTTTCAGACTTTTCATGCGCAATATTTTCCCTTAGCAATTGTGAAACTTACCTACGCATTTTCTTCAGGAATGCGGAACTTTCCACGTGGGAATAATTTTATTTAAGTAATGTAATCGTTTATCAGCTTAAATATTTTCGTTTTCAATTAGAAATTTGGTGGGAAATCAAAAATATGACAGTTTATTTATGGATTGTTTTTTTTTATTTGCTATACTTTGCCGACCTAAACTGAATTCGAATCTGAACTGGTTTGTTTTCATTAATACCTCCGAAAATAGATATACCTTATTAAATAACACAATAAAGATGATAAATGCATTTATATTAGTAAATAATATATGTATTATGCATTAATTAATACATAAAAATTATAGCAAAGTTGGCAGCACTGATTTTAATCATAAACTTTCACTTGAATGCACCTAAGAATGACTAGTAAAAATAGTATTTGTAGTAGTCTGTGGCACCCAAATCTGCTTTAAATAAATAAATTTTTCATTAAATTAGGGTAAGGAATGTGTTTTTGGGCAATAGAGTAGATAGACTTTTTACAGAATAAATAAAGTATGTATTTATATTAGAGTTCATGACTGCGTAAGTCACGAAAAAAGTACAGGAGTAGAAAAAAATACAATCCTCCTTATTTTCTGACCAGAATATAGCCGAGCTGTACGAGACCGAATGCGTGGACCTCGCGCGCGCCATGCAGCACTACGAGCAGGCGGCGGACTACTTCCGCGGGGAGGAGTCCACCTCCTCCGCCAACAAGTGCATGCTCAAGCTCGCCCAGTACGCGGCCCAGCTCGAGCACTACGATAAGGCCGTGCAGATATACGAGCAGGTAAATACTACACTTTACGGTACTAGTTACTGTAGCAATCGGAATGATGCGGCACTACGAGCGGCCGGACTGCTTCCGTGGAGGGGAATCCTCCTCCTCAGCCAACAATTGCATGCTCAAGCTCGCCCAGTACGCGGCCCAGCTCGAGCACTACGATAAGGCCGTGCAGATATACGAGCAGGTAAAAACTACACCGTATGATATTAGTTATTGTAGCAATCGGAATCATGCGGCTCTATGTACTATCAGCATCACAGTTGGTAGACCTTATCTTGTCGCAATAAGGTTTACGAATAACTGGTTAACATTGATGCTGATAACACCTGAATCCATACTTCCAGCCATACTGTACTAACATTAAAAATGTCTGTCTGTTACTTATTCAAGCCTAAACCGCCGAACTGATTAAAATGAAATTTGGAATACAGATAGGGTTAGTTAACACGATCTTATCTTCTGAAGTACATAGAATGGTTTACCCTGCAAATCGTCTGAATAGTCTAGTAGTAGAATTTGTATGCGACAGCGATAAATAAGCAAGCATCTGTAACAATTGAATAGAAATTATGCTCCAAGGCAATTAACGAGTTCTACACGGTCGAAGTCGCGAGCAAACTAATCATAAATATTTATAACCTTTTTTGTGTATCAGCAGTGAATTGTGATGCTTTAGATTCTTAGTGCAACTGCTCTATTCCTTAGACCAAACAAAAAATACTCTATTCCAAGATAGAGCAATCTTTTTGGCGACTTTATTTATTTCAATGTTGTCCAATCTAAACTTATTCGACGTTCGAACCAAATTCTCGGCACATAGTTAAGGCATACAAATACAAATGATTTATTGTTCGAATGTGAGTAGTTATAAATGGTGGTAGGGTTAGTAATTTGGTTACATCACAATCAGCCAGAATTTGGCGTACAATAGTTTAATTCTCAGTATGCAAGTCATATGTGTTGTGCTTTTAATACGCCTACATTTTAATTGATTCCGTTGAACACGAAAGTTACCCATACAATTTAAATGCTATCGTGTCACAACGGAATCAATTAAAATGTACACGTATTAAATGCCTTAACTATGTGCCAAGACTTTGACCTTAGCATGTTTCACCACTGTAACCCTTCGATTTGCTACAGATCGCCAAGTCGTCCTTGGACAACAGCCTGCTGAAGTACAGCGCTAAAGAGTACATGTTCCGTGCGGCGCTGTGTCACCTGTGCGTTGACGTACTCAACGCCTCGCACGCGATCGAGAAGTACTGCGCGCTGTATCCCGCCTTCGCCGATACCAGGGAGTGTAAACTCATCAAGGTAGCCTACTGCTTTATATGTAACCTATAAGATTTAGATATGTATTTATTTCACGAAAAAAAATAGAACATAAATTTGCGTACACGCATGTCAAAATGATAAGAATTCTTATCATCATCGTCAATAAACATAATTAAAATGAAGTTAAAAACTCAATACACAAAATGAATAGGTATCTCCCTCAAGTGATCGTCAGTAACATATTAGAAGAATAGACGATATCAATTACAAATCGGACCGAATGTGAGTACTTGAGTAGGTTAAACAAGAGTAATGTCAATAATACAAAAAAAAATTAAGTTAGCAAATGGGTAGCTCCCAAGTATTGAAAAATATAAAAAACCGATTTAAAAAATCATACAAATAATAATGTCGATGAACCAAGCGAATTACATAAAAATGTATTTCCATGAACTTGACGGAGTATAAAAGTTTACTTCACAGATATCATGACACCCCGCATTTCAACTTTGTTCCCGATTCCGGAATTCCGAAGTGCTATCACGGTAGCCACGTTTAGGAATGTACGCATTCAAGATATACAGACAGTATTGTAAGCATTAGGTCTTCAGACATGGATACACACGTTCTAAAGCTCGGGTTGACGCGTATACCCTGTGTGACCGCTGATCGTTTATCGCTACTACGTGTTTTTTTTAAATAAAAGTTATCAATCTTTGTTCATCATTTTGATTCCGAAAAAGAGACTCGTCACGTTCATAAACTTATCAATATAATTTTGAGCGCATTTAGTACAATACCTATAGTAATACAGGGTGGCAAATAAGAGGTATACACTTTATTTTTGAAATTTTATTCTATAAAACCTTAAACATATTAAGTATTCAAAAAATATTAAGTATTCCTTGTTAATATAATATTTAGGGTCGGCAATAACACATGGAAAATAATGTCAGACAAATGTCCACCTATAGCAGCATGGCAGATGCGAACCCTTTTCATTGCCTTTTCATCACTTCTTCACACATTTTCGGCGTTATCTCAGTGACTGTGTTTCGAATATTTTGTTTTAATTGCTGAAGGTTCGTTGGCCTATTAGCATAGACACGTCCCTTTAGATAGCCCCACAGAAAAAAAAGTGAGGAGCTGTTAAATCAGGCGACTTTTTTTTAGTTTTCTTTAGAATTTTAGAGTTTCTGCAATACAGGATTGGGTTGAGTAAAATGTTTTAATAATTAAAACACGTTGTTCCGTCGTAAAACGCTCCATGACAAATTTGCCGTATCTACACAAACTAATTTTCATGCAATAACCGTCATATTCGCAAAAAAAAGTTGTATACCTCCAAGTTGGCCACCCTGTACTAGAGGTACTGAACTACGAAAAACTTAAATGTTTTTTCGAAACAAAACACAAACCAACGCGTTTCTGTTTAGTCTGTATTCGTATGACAAAGAATAGTTGCAACCAAAAACCACCATAGGCGCTGTTTCCGTTGCCCTATAAATTGAGACTAAACGCAAACGCGTTCGTTTGTGTTTTGTTTCAAAAACACGTATACTAGACTGAAATGACATTTTTGCCGATGACTGCGTAATAAGGCCCATCAAAGCAAACAAAATTTCTATTGTTTCATTGACATAATTATGTGTAAAATATATTAAGCTAAAATTCACAATTAGGCGAAGTAAACTAAAACATAAGATGTTGCCAGGAGTAGAAAATAAATTGTGACGGTATATATCGATAAACACATATCAATAAGCATAACGTTGTACAACCAAACTTACTCCTATGTTGTAATCTACGAGATATGCAATTATGCATAAAGGCTCGTTAAACGGGACAAAACAAGGTATTTAAATATGAAGTTTACTCCTTTACATAGGTATAAATCATAAGATATACAAAACATTTAAATTTGACAATTTCAGTGCATGTTGGATTGAGAGAAATACTACTAATTTCGATTTTCGATGTTGTCGGCAAGCTCCTAGAAGTACCATTAAATTGCTCCGAAAGATCGGCAAGTGCAGTAAGGCCTTAAGGCGCAGGGTAGGGCAAGGCCTCCATACAAACTCTGTGCAAATTTTATTCGTCGGTTTTGGCACTCCCGAATATATATTTTTTTGCTTGTAAATACTGGATAATATACGAGTAACTTCAAGAAAAATAACAAAATAAAATTAGGTAATCGTTAACAGAAAACTAAGCATACTGACCAAAAATCATAACTGTAGTGCAAACACAAACAAAGAAAAACTTGCACAAAGTTTGTATGGAAAGTGCTTGACCACCCCGTCGCCAATAATATCAATTATAATATCGATACAAACACCACTGGCCACACTGTGGCAACATATTTGTGCATTTAGAGGCCAAGGTTGAGGCCATTTCACAAAGACTTGTTACTTGAAATACAAGTATTTATTATTTCAAATACATAATAAAACAAATAACCTAATTAAAATTACAAATAAAAAATTTGGCCCAAATCGCTGTCAATTGGCAGGGTGCCCAGAAGGCTGGCTGTATTGCTTCGCTGCACGGTAATACTTATTTGCTGAGCGAAATACAAGTTAATATCTCTTATCCATTTCTTATTTCAAAGAGATCGTCGCTTTTATTACATAAGCCCCTATTGGAAAGTATTAAACAGAGACATATTCATTCAGGAACTGATCGAGCACCTAGAAGACCAGAACATTGAGGGCTTCACTGAAGCCGTGAAGAACTACGACAGTATATCGCGCCTCGACCAGTGGTACACGACCATGCTCGTGCGGGTTAAGAAGCAGATCAACGACAACCCCGACCTCCGCTGAATCCCTCGCCTTGCCGTCGCCGCTCGCCTTAGGTTTGTTTACGACGTTACAGAAAGTAGGCAGTTATAATACAGTGCTAATGTCAAAGAGAAATACCCGGATGGGTTAACCCGTCCTCTCTCATCAAAAAAAAACTAACAAAACAATGCTATTTTGTTTGTGCCCGGAGATATCCGTCACCAGGAGATGACGGCTTGCCGTTTCGCGGATCAATAATTTTACGGCAATGTGTAGCGGCAACTACAGGCGTCCTGCTCCAGCTTGTCCAGTAAGAGCGAGAGACCCGTACTTGCCAGCAAGAATTTGCCGTAAAAACGTTGATCGACTAAAAAGCTATAGTAGTTTCACTAACGTCATCAGTCAGCTATTAAGACGGGTTATTTTTCTTTGACTTGGTATTATAAACCTACTCTCTGGCTTTAGCTAGATAAATTAGAGAGTGTTCTCACCATCTTAAATAAGTATATTAAATCGTTATTTAAAAATTACCAATACTTTTAACCGTGTGTGGGTCTAAAACTAGTTCTCATATTAATCAACAAAGATGGTGGAAATTCTCCTGATTTTATTAATTCAACTCGTATTCGTTACGGGTCAGTGATATTTAAAAATATCTTTGCTTCTGCTCTAGTGCAATAAATGGTTTCTGTATCTCTTTTTAATTAATATTTGGGACCGGTTTTGAATAAAAAAGTTGCGATGCTGCAGTCTGTTTCCATTCGAAAGCCTTATTGAACTGAGTGGTGTTTAATAGTTGGAGTACAATTAACTTTCGCAACTAAGCACCGCAGTCCAAGAGCTAGTAACAAATTCAAAAGGCACTATAATAATACATAAGCCAGCGACACGAAACTGCTTTATAAAATTGAAATCCTAATACACTTCAAGATTACATGTTTGATGTGAACTTTGAATTTGTAACTACATAAAACCTGAGGATCATTATAAATTGTGTGGATGTCTTATTAGACTATTGATATTGTAGGAAAATAATGTATTGGTATGGCAATCTAAGTAAGATATCATGCGAAAGTATGTGGGAATTGTGTTAGGATTGAAGACTTTAAATTTTGAATTAAATTAGTTAAATCGATGCGTGCGACTAAAAGCGGCATATATAATATTAGTCTGGATAATAAATCGCAATATTTTCTAAATCTTTGGAAAACACTTAAGTTTTCTAATATTAGTTATCAAAGCGATGTAGACGTCACGTTCTCAATAATAACGTTGCATTTCGTTGAACAGTTAAATCTATTTAGTCGGTATAATAAGGTATTGCTCGTACGAGCACACATCGAAGCGGCGACGCGGCTTATTACTGTTACTAGTATTTCAGTGCTACTCCATTATCTAATCTCTACATTACACTACACTCCATTAACGCTTTTAATGCTCGTGTCCTTTAACAAGGACATATATCATTTAAAAAGGATAATAATTAACTGGAGTACATTTTCAATATAAATATCTGTGCTGTATGCTATTTGTAGAGACATGGTGTAGGTGGACTAAAGACTATTATTAAGATCGATTGTAGTAAACGTTCCTTTTATTTAATGAATAATATTAACTGTTCTCGGGCTGTTGAATATCGCTAGTGAGTTAGTATTTACTGATCATCTCAATACAGTCAAGATTAACATTGCGAGTGAAACCTAGTTTTTATACTGTCATTAACTTACCAACCACGTTGGAGATCGTATGCTTTAGATACTTTGATGAAGGTGTGAAATTAAAGGGTGTGGCATTTACAATCAAGTTTAGAATAGATTGTAGTTATCAAAAAATTGTATGGTAAGACGAAATATTTAATATGTATACTTAAGAAGTGGATACATAAGTATGTTCGCATTGTTATACTTTCCTCTTTTATAGCAGCAGGATAATTTCCTCTTTCATACATTTTGAAGTGTACTGTATTATTTAATAGCTTTTCTGCAGTAATTAGTAAGTAGTGTTTAAATAGTTTAAAATTTGAAATGGACTTCGAAATGTTAATGCTGGCAACACTGATTCGGAGCTTGGGATTTCAGTGATAACAAATCGTATTGCAATATGTATTTCCAGCAGATTGGAGTTAAAAGGTTTAATTCGATACATTTGACGAAAAAATTTGGATTCAAAAACATGTAGTGACTATAATAATAATACAATGATTTTGGTCAATAGTGTAATGTAGAGGGACTACTGTTTACTGATCTAGGTTTAATCAATAGATTGTAAGCTGGGAAGATTTATTAAAATCACCATATGAATATGACACGTTTAGCTTTCCATTATCCGTAGTTATATGGGTATCGGTAGTTATATTCAAAAGAGATATGCTTACCTATTGTTGTAATCAGATGTTGCCGCGGCAATCAGCCGAGAATTATTCACATTTTGCAAAAACCGGCTGGGGCCCATTTCAAAAACTTTGAATACAAACGGAAATCTATTTCTAATAAAATGAGTTGAAAAGAGGCTCATTAAAACTTCGAATACTAAGCGTTTATAAATTAAATAGGCCTGAGGAGATCATGAGATTTTCATCACTTGTCATAAAGATTGTATGTATCTGAATCACATTGTTAATGCTCGCAATTATATGACTACCGACATTTATATATGCGCTAATTATTCATTAAGTACACATAGTTTTGATATTTGACTGTGTATTCTATATCATTATAACAAGCCATTCCATTTGGCCGTTTTTGTATTGTACATATTTATTTTAGTGCTTAGACATATAGATAGATGTATCCCTAAGATTGGGTTGTTTTATTTTAACACACACACAGCCGTGGTCACACAGAAACGTACGTAACAGGGCTTTTATTCACAAACCGACTCGTCCTCACCTGTCACCTCACCTTTCACCCGTTTTTAGAGTCCGACCACGCTAACTCTCTATATGGAAACTGTCAAAAAGTGTCAAATGACAATATAAAAACGGGTGAGGAGTGAGGTGACAGGTAAGGACGGTGCTTATAGTGAATCGCATAGCAGGTTAGCGACGCCACACAGACTGCGCGACGCGAGCGGGACTTGTGGTACAGTCTGGGAATTTGAATGTTTGTCACTTTTGTACTTTATTTCTATTACAATAGAGTCCAAAGGTGTCAAACATTCAAATTCCTCGACTGCATATTCCGGTGCGCGGCGTCCCGCACGCTGTGCTGTGTGACCAGGCCTTAAGAAAGCTGTTGGACTTGTGCAGGTGGCGCTGCTTGTTATCAGATTGTGAATAACGTTCTTAGGTATTATTTGGTCGATCGCTATACCAATGATAAAGTACTTGCAAGGCTATTAAAGTTGACGGTTACAGCTCCATTTTATTAATAAATGACTTTACATTAAAAACACATAACTACTTGTTGAAATAACCCAGTTGTATGTGTTTACTAAATCGATCTAGTAAATTGTATTTGGGGGCCTATTCTCAATATAGACTAAATGGTTTTTAACGACCGCGTAACGGTCTTCTTTTGTTATTATTGTAAATATTATCTGTTTCGTTATTATGTAATAAATTTTATATTTATTTGTTTTGTTTACTTTTATTTCCTGTATATTGCTTAAATTTTATGCAATATTAGTATGTATTAGTAAAGTAGTTGCTAAGGTAGCGTACTCACGTGTTATCAACAAGTGTGTATGCAATCTTAGGAGTCCAGAACACCAACTGAATTCTATCGCAGGATCATATCCCGTGGCTTAAATGCCACGATCACGAGGCAGAAAATAGCGTGTGCCTAGACTCTTACATATTATGTAAGTCAAATTTCAACGTGGAGTGCACATCTTACGAGGCAAGATGTGTCAACATCGATAATATCGATGCGGACCAAGAGCCGTACATATATTCTTGTCACTTTAGTAACGTGCGTCTTCGGCCGCTTCTACACTTCCGTTGTTTTCAACGGACCGTTTCTTTTGCCGACTTGCGATTTAAGTTTATGTTCAATAGTATTGTACCTGTTGGCGAACCTTAATAAATAAATAAATGTGTGTACATGCACCGGACACTTGTCCTGCAACCAAATCTATGCAACACCGCAAGTCCGGCAGAAAAACAGTCCGTTGAGGACGGACGTGTACAAGCTGCCTTTGACTGTATAGTATGTAGTACTTATCAGGATGCAGATTTTTTGACATGCGGATATTACAAGGCACACATCCGCGGATTTAAGATTAGGTATATAAACCCCTTCAGACCCTTCGCCGTAGAATCGCACTACAATACTAAAATCAAAACAAAACCAATTCGTCTTGTCACTATCACGATCGACGAATCACAAGAACATAAGGAGAAGCTAAACGTTCATGTACCAACTTGTTCAACATACGCATCCGCATAAGCTCCGCATTGATTTTTGCGGATGCGGATGTTGAATTCAATTCAATGCCCCGTGGTACCTATTCATAAGGTTACTAGTTGCACAACACCGTTTATCGCCGAAAAAAAGCAGATTAGAAGGAGACAAAGATGAATGCTCCATTCCCAGGGACGTAGTCAGGCAAACGAAAATTATGTCATAACACCACCCGGTCGTAGGAACGCGACGCCGCGCAAATTGCGTCACGCGGTCAGCTGCACTTGTCACCGAGCTAGTTATTAACATACTTATGTGTAATTAAGTAATATGTAATAGCCATGTTTCATTCCTAGTAAAGAAATTTCGATGAACACAATGCCTTTTAAGATGTAGCACTGGTCGTATTTCAATTGTTTACGGAATAACATTAAATTCGCCTTAATTTAACTTAGGCTAACATTTTTTGGTAACAACCATAGTATAGTTCAGAGGCTCTAGTATACGTTTTTCGAAACAAAAACGAACGCGTTTGCGTTTAGTCTCAATTTGTAGGGCCACGCGAGCAGCGCCTCTGGTGGCCTTAGGTGGTAACTATTTTTTGCCAAACAAATTGAGACCAAACACACACTTTGGTTTGTGTTTTGTTTCGAAAAAAACCTGTACTAGAGGTTAGAGGTACAGGGTGCCCTGTTTTATTAAAACAAAATACGTTCGACCGGACAGGCGGTTCAGATCACGTTAAAACACGTTGTCAAAACGTGTTTTGTTTTATGAATTTCAAGTCGTAAGTTAAGGGGCAGTATAAGGTGATATTCTAATTCACTTAAAATCGCAGTTGTATATTAATTTAGTTTTGGTCGACTCAGAATTAGAATGAGCAAGTAGCCAAACCTCGGAAATACAAATAGTCCATACTTATACATAATACTTAATTAGACGGCAGTAAAATTAGTTGATTGACATGAACACAGAACGAGTTAATTAGCAAAACCTCTGCAAATGTTAATAGTCCGTAAAATTAGAATACCTACTTACCTAATTCGTCAAAAGTAAAATTAGTTGATTGACATGAACACAAGGTAGTTCTACCAAAGTTGAGGTCAATGACGATGATGTTGTAATGACAGCGAGATTTTGAAATTGCTATTCTTTTTTCGGAGGTACCGATAGCAAGTTCAACAGTGAATTGCAAGAGAGACCAAATTATTTACAAAAATACATTGAATTCAAACAAAACAAAAAATTAAATGTTTGGTCTAATTTATTTAAGTATTTATAGATACCGATGTGGCGTAAAGCCACGGGAAATTGGACTGTATGTTCCTGCCTCGTGTACCGCCGAAGTACACTGGTACTTGAAGTGGAAGGGCCGATTCACCTGGTATTTGGTTGTAAATGTTGAGGGAGCGTTCCCCTTCAGCTCCAATGGTTGTTCTTGCAGGCTTTTCCTAGTAACTTCCGTATTTATGTTGTTTTTGGCTTGATAATTATTTGATTAATTGTTTTCGAGTTTTTCGATAATGACACTGACTTATGTCTATGTTACTTTTTTATTGTTAGGTGTTCAATGGTTAGCCAGTAGGTACTGAATCCCATTACCAATGATGTTATCTAAGCTATACATATACTGGACAACCGATTCAAATAGTTTTATTTAAATAAATGGGTTATATGAATAAATGCAGGTCAGATATGTCTATTTTTTACTGTTTTTATACCTATTAAAAATACCTATATATTTTATTTAAATTCATTCATTCATTTCATTCATTCACTTTTTTTGCAATCCGTAGGTACTCCATGTAGCTGAGTGTGTAATAATCATTCAATAATATACTGCGCCAAGTATGGCAATCCGGTCCATCGGTTAGCAGGTAGTGTGGGCGACACGACATTACGTCATCAGCCAGCACCAGAGGGGCTACCGCGAACCACAAACGAAGTTTTCCCTCTCTATCGCACTTAAGTACAGACTTGCAAGTGCGACAGAGAGGGAAAACTTCGTTTACAGCTCGCAGTAGGCCCTCAACGCCTATCGATCGTATGCGGACGTAACTGCGTATGTCGTCGACAGTGACGTATTGTGGTGTCACGATCCGTATTGTCAGACCTTGTTTTCATAGACCATGATTCACCGTCAACTCGTGGCACTACCTTATACTAAACGTTTCGCTACTCATTTGGCGTTTATGTCGATTAAGTAATAAAGAAATTCTAAGATAAAAGCGTTTTGCTGCTAGAGTATTTTAAATTGTAACATTCTAAGATGCAGACGTTTCCGTCTCTACCAGTCCAGGGGATCCCCGGGCTCATTACAAAAGAATGCTATTGTCATGCTATTGTTTATTTTTTGCGCCGGGAGACCACGGCTTTGATAATGTAGGTACCTACACCACCCCAATTTTTTTTACAATAAATAAACTTCATAGGATGTGGGTAGTTGATCCAAAAAGTGAATAATTATTTTTATTTTTTAACAGTGTTAGTTCTGATTTCAGGTTACTACTACGAACATGTAATATGTCATTATCGAATAACAGATGAGGGTAAATTTTGCCTCTCTTATCTTAGACCAAAGCGGCCAACAAACCAGAGAAAATTGGTCTATATTTCAAAGTTATTGGAAGAAGCCGATGAAATTAAGTCGATAATCCTAGCCCGTGGTAGTTACATACCTTCTTATTTATTAAGTTAGAAGACATATTTAGATTCAATATGGCATGGAACTGCAAGATGTAACTTCAAGGTGAGCTAATGCCGAAAATTATTCCGCCTCAGTCCGCCGTCTGCAGGTAATACGACATTTGTTTATGACAAACACAAATAATAAACCTTTTTTGGGATTCCGTACCAAAAGGTAAAAAGGAACCCTTCTACGATTTCACTATGTTTGTCTGTCACATCGCTTAAAGAACTACGTACTTTATGCTATCGAATTCAAAATTTCGAGAAGTTGGTTATAAACAAGGCTAATCCAAATGTATTAACATGTTTTTTTAATATAAATGAAATTGATTTTTGAATTTTCTCTGAAAAAGACCGATAGGTACAAGGCGGAAGGGAAGCAGGGGCGGGGGCAAATTTCAAAGACTTGGTGTAGGGACTATGTCAAGGGGATTCATAAGAAAGGGCTTAAGTTGCACATTCTAGGTACAAGGGGGAAGGGAGCCAGGGGGCGGGGGAAAATTTCAAAGGCTTAGTGTAGGGACTATGTCAATGGGGATTCATAAGAAAGGGCTTGTGTTGCACATTCTGAAACAGTTTTTCTTTTGTTGTATGTTGGATAAATTTCGATTAAAGTGTGTCACACACATCAGCGGCCTGCGGTGACGGTCTACCGCTGGCCGCTGACAGGCCGCAATAGCCACACTGCAGCGGCCGCGGTGGCGGCCTGCATCACAATGTTTGCGCCAAAACAAACGTAATTTCATTAAAGTCAGCCAAAGCCAACAAGGAACAAGAGTTGTTACTTTTATTTTAGGTGTAACTGCATTTATTTTTGTTAAAAAACGTATAATTTGTAGAGCGACTTGCCATTCACCCAATATTCGAGAAATTTCGTCCCAAATCTTATTTTGAACTCTATTATTTTTATATTCCTGATGTTTGTAATCGTAAAGTAACAGGATATTTTTTCACTATCACTATCATCAATTCGGTGTTTTGCGCCATTTTTGTATGGGCCTGGCCGCGTGCGTGGCGGATGGGGCGTGGCTTGCGGCCGCGGACAGCCGCGCTTCCAGGCCGCTTGTGCCTGTTTATATATAGGAAAGTGAACATGGGAGCTAGTGTACAAGACGGCTGAGGCAGAACTTCACAAGGTGTCTTCTTGGCTAGAATGTAACCTACTTATCCTCAACACGGCAAAGACCACCTATCTATGCTTTTCTTAGTACAACAGTACACAGCCACAACGTAGCTTGAAACTTAAAATTCACACCTGCAAATCTGCCATTAACACACTAGAAAAATGTACATGCGCAGAGCTTGAGAAGGTAGGAACCATCAAATACCTCGGAGTCATGCTGGATCAACGATTATCATGGCATCCACAAATAGAATATGTGAATAACAGGATCAGAAAACTCGTATGGATTTTTAAAAAACTGAGACACGTTGTCAATAGAGCACTTTGATCCAACTCTATACTGCCTTAGCACAGTCAGTAATGAGCTACTGTATAACTGCCTGGGGTGGTGCAACCAAAACTAAATTCTTACAGGTAGAACAAGGCCAAAGATGTATACTTAAGGTTATGTTCCTAAAACCATTCAGGTTTCCTACTAACGAACTGTATAAATTAAGTAACCAGTTAACCATCCGAAAGCTATACATCCTCTCAACAGTTCTAAAACTACATAGATCGCTCACATTCGACCCATCCCTGTTGTCCCGCAGACGTAAACACGCTGTTGCCCTCATAAAAAGGTATCAGTCAAAGTTCGCTAAACGTCAATATCAAACACAATCAACACTCCTGTACAATCGTGTAAATCAATACATAAATATTTACCCATTACAATGGACAGCATGTATAAAAGTCGTAAATACATGGTTAAAACAACTTAGTTTCGAAGAAACGGAGTCGCTATTAAGTTAACATCAACTACTAGCGCACGCACACAAACACACACACACACGCAAACACACACATGCACACACATCATTCTCACAGCATTCCCTTACCTTCCATACCGTACTTATTTTTACTCGAGTGGAATCTCTAATCTAAATTCATTAGTTTAATAGGATTCATTATTAAAGAAACTGTAGTTTAATATCTCTGTATTTAGTCTTCTTTCTGTGTATTGTTTTTATATTTCGCCAAATCATTGTGACTTAATTACTATAGAAGAGCGGGACTTCCTGACACAGGTATTGTATACTTACTAGGAAGTCCCCACCTTTATATTATTGGTAAAACCTTTATTGGTGACTCTTTATTTTTATTATTTTTAAGTAGGTACTCTGTGTGCCTGATGGAATGTTAGGATAGTCATAGTTTACAAATGGCCGCCACCGCAGGCCGTTGGTGTGTGTCACGCTTTATAAAGGAAAATATAAAAAAAAACTTTCCCTCTTATTTATGAAGTTTACCAAGAAAAAAAAAGAAATTATTAGATAATCTTAATATCAATAAAAACAGATATTACAAGAAGAATGTAACTACTTATATATCTAACTAGATATTTTTTTTAATCATCAAGAAACATTTCAATACTTATATTAGATAGAAATCGTTTATTCACGTAAAAACGATTACATAATACGATACACAAAATGCGCCAAACTGTAGCGAACATTTTCGCGAGCTCAGTTTACCTTAGAACAAGATAATTGTCATGTATTTTTGTTTTATAAACTCTTACGAGATTATACGGAAAGTACCTTATTTCAAACGTAAAAAAAATTAAATCCGTTCAGGTGATAAAGAATTAGGTATCTTTGAAAACTCTCTACTACGTTAGTCGCTTAAATTAGTAATAAAATGTGCCGATAGATAGCGCTATACCCATGGCGTTCAATGTCTACATCGCGCTGTTGTTTCCTGAATTCATTGGGCTGGGAGACGATCTATTTACGGAACCCTCAGTGCGCGGGTCGGACTCCCATTTGGCCGGATTTTTTTGTTCAAGGGGCTGTTCCTACTTACCTTACGTAACGTACTGTTACCTACGCTTATTAATTATGCATTGAGCACTCCAACCTTTGATTGTTACTTGTTACCTAGTCTTGTGATGTATCTTTTGGTTAACAGATACCTGTCTGCTTGAAAGATTTATATAAATTAAAAATGTATACAATGGACGATCTTGAAAATGGTGAGTTACCTACGTGTTTTTAAATGGTTTATGTTTGCTAGAGATTGTCTGCGATTAGAGAGATTATGTAAGTTAAGAAGTGGTCAACGAAAGTTTTTGTTTTAATAAAACATTTGTCATACCTGTTTAAACTCCAGTTTAGTACCTACGATAACCATAGCAATGGAAGTTAATTGTATCGGCACACTGATAAATTGATAATCGTTTAATGTATAAATAAAGAGTTAATACGACATTGCTGTATCATTTTATGTCAATACTTCCAACGGTGATTGATAAAACCATACACCTAGTTTCGGAAATAGTTAAACCATAGGTAGTAGTAGTAGAGGCTAAAAAGTACGAGTGATTGCGAGGGCCGAGCCGCCGGTATGTACCTAATATTTACTATTATATTATTCTGTGCCATGTTTTTTAGTCTCACGTTTCATTTCTTTAGCCAGAGTCTAATTGGAGTGGACACTATACTTAGGTATGTGAGTTTACCCTATGCTAAGAGACAACATTAGTTCGGTTCACTAACCTACTTCTGTGGTAGATTTATTAATGGTGACCCTAAAAATGCATGCAAGATAACATAAGTTGTCTGAAATCCACCGTAGCATATGAAAAAACCGGTCAAGTGCAAGTCGGACTCGCACACCGAGGGTTCCGTATACAGATGTGTACCGGTTCCAACCCTATTAAATCAGGAAAATCTCAACAACATGGTGTGGAAATTGGACGCCATGGGTACAGCGCCATCTATCGGCGACTTTTGTTACAAATTTGAGCGACTGAATAACTTTGTATGTATGGTAGTTTTTCAAGGATAATTCTTTATCAGGTAAACCGATTTCAATTTTTTTTCTTTATTTAAAAGAAGGTACTTTCAGCATAATCTCGTAGGAATTTATAAAACAAAAATACATGCAAAGGTGAATAAGTTACAAACTTTGTATAGAAATGTTTTTTGACGATAAAAAAAAAGAAAAACTAGATAGAGCTACAGTTATATTTTTCCTGTAAAATATACATTGATATCAATGTTATGTAATAATTTCATATTTTTTCCTTGGTAAACTTCGGAGATAAGGGGGGGGGGGGCGGTATTTTTTTTTACATTTTTCCTTATAAAATAAAAATGACTCAACGTAAAAAATTGTTTCAGAATGTGCAACCGAAGCCCTTTCATATGACACCCCACTCGACATATTAACTAGACTTTCAAATTTTGAACCACCAAATTATTATCTGTCATTTTCACTGAAACTAAAAAATATTTAAAAAGTCATGTTCTATGTACGTAGGTAAGCCTACTTTATAACTATTCCAAATTTCAAATTGATAGCATAAGTATTTCTTGAGATATTCAGCGATGTGACAGAAAGTGAAACCATAAGGGTTCCTTTTTTACCATTTTGGTACGGTACGGAACCCTAAAAAGTAATCCCTGGATAGGTATTTGACAAATAAAATAAATGTAGAGTTCAATACAACAACCCATGAGAGGATAGTTTTAATACTTTTAATCATCATCTGAACTTTCTCCGGACCTTCCGATTCCGACGTGTCGCCCGTATACGTGTGCCGGTCCCCTGATTCGACCCGATCGCATATCCTGTAAAAATCACAAAATTTTATCTGAGACCTACCGTTTTTGTGCTCATCAGTTGGTGCCACTGAGCCAGTGTCAGTCACTATTAAAGTTTGCTATGGTTTATTATGAGCGTGAAAAAAAGTTTACGTTCAAATCGTATTTACGTTAAAACCGTGTTGTTAAATATCGAACATCCCGTATTTCAGCGCAGCCCGTTTTGTTTGGGAAAACTAGGACATTATTACGACTAAAATTGTCTCAAAGGACTGAAAGTCGTTGACCCGTAACTCATATTTGCCATAATCAATCTCAGGCATTCTAATTAAAAATAAACCCGCGAAACCCACCCACAAACTATGAAATTTTACATTTGGAATGTCTGACAGCACACTTAGCGCCTCTAGCTTCATGCGCGGTAGCGGTAGGTATCTATTTGATGCATCATGGGGCAGAGATTCTAAATAGGTATATGTAAACCTATTCCAGGCTTATTGAACAGAAAAGAGTGCGCAGGTTTTGGTTCATTAAAAATTTCGACTAAGAACTGCCTACCTACTTAAACATAGTAACTGGGTGACCGAGCGAGCTTTGCTCGTCATCTTTCATGTTTTCCCGGAGAATAAGAGTTTTCCCGAAGATGATACAGTACCGGCCAAGAAAATATATCACCTTTATGTTAATATTTAATTGACTGAAAGATTTTGATGATACCATAGTTGGTGCGAAGAATTTAGACCTCTTCTAAGACCGTCAAGTAGATCTGGTTACATAAAACGCATAAAATTCGGAGAAATTTCATGATTTTTCAGTCATAAAGGTGATATTTTATTACCGGTACCTGTAGGTAGGTCAGTTTTTCGCCCTCGTAAACCCCTGTATTGTAATTTCATCCAAACCTTTAGAGCCATTTTCGAGAACTCAATTACAAATAAATAGGGTCGTTTCGCCGGTTCCCGACAGTGCGCCGGTTCTCGTCATTTTGGATGACTTCTTCCGAACAAATGCTTATAATAAGAATACCTATATAAACAATTACCCGCGCATGTTTAGGCTCGTTGGGTTCCTTAATACCTAACCTAGAACACTAACTATATTCAAATATTATTTAACAACATGTGACCAAGAAATACTTAACGAAAGTTTGAGCCACGTTTTTGAACCGCGAAAACCGTGCCAAACTAAAAAAAATTAGTGGTACAGGAAATTTTCTAAGTAAGTTTTATTAATGTTTTCACCTTGTTGAAGTGATATTTTTGATTCATATGACTACTAATATACATACTGTTAGCTTTTTATATTTACTATAGAGCTCATTTTTATGTAACCAACTAATTATAATATTCATTCATATATACCAACATGACTAAACTTACTTTTAATTACGAATCTGTAATCTAGTAGAGAAATGTCAATAAAGTTGAAACCAGTCAAAACCACGCCGTTTGGCGCGCTTTTGATATTTTATGTGCTCTGTGGAAGAAATCGGGGTTGACTGTCATACTCTTAAAGACTTGTTTTTGTATCTTGGTATCGCCTAATAATGTAATAAAAGTGAGAAAGTGAAGCCTGTGTTTGGAATATTATCAATTGTGGATCCCAAAGCGTTGGCTCGAAGGGTGAGCCAACAATACTTAATGAAGACAATATTAAGTGTTTTTAGACTGATTTTGCCTACAATCTGCATAAATTTAGGTGGCGGAGAACCGGAACATCAATTTTGCTATTGTGCCAGTTTTCGTCAACGTCATTTGCGGGTTTTTCACGTTGGTCCGGTTTTCGTCTAATCGGCATTTTTATGAAATCACATCAAGATTCAAGGTAATCAAAGCCCAGAGTAATTAGTAATCGGCTCGCGTAGGTGACACCAACACGATTTTTAAAACCGCGGTTTTAGTAGCGGCGTACGCAGCAGTTTTAAAAAAAGTTCACGTACTTTTTTTAAAACTGCTACGTCGATGGATGACACATCTCACTCGAAGAGATCATGGCGAGAGTCAGGGATCTAAGTTGTACTTGGAACGGATCAGCCTTTAAGAAGACTATGATTGTAATAGTATTTTGATCATTTCTTTATTTCATACTAATAAAAGCCAACAACAAGCAAACACAAGGTAGTACGGAGTACCTATTTAAGGTTTTTTACTCAGAAAACTGGTTTTTCACTCTATTGACGAAAACTGGGCAACGTGGTGAGTGGTGACGAAAACTGGGCAAAAGTGACGAAAATCGGGAAAACCCAAACTTTTTCATTTATCATCTTTTCTAAGCGTAACGGTGTATTTAAGTGTTTAAATCCTACTCTTGGCTAAAAATAGACTATATAGACATCAAAAAGAAATATTAGTCGTATAAATTACGATAGTTCAACATATTCTTTTCCTCTCACAATGTTGGCAACTCCACTAATTTGACGAGAACCGGCGCAACGACCCTATACTAACGTTGCTCGTTTAAGAGTAAAGGATTATTCTGAGATATTATATACCTACAACATGTTTGAACCATATTATGAACATTGAAGATACTAACAGCTGTCTAACTTTTCGTACCTAGCACTGCTGCTACAGTAGCAGCGTTCATCGGTAGTACCGGGACCGATTTCATGTTTGGTGTTACATACAATGGCAGACCTGTAGCAAACTGTATTTTTGGTTGTCTAAGATACTCGGCTGTACGATGGCTTGCCCGTCAGGGTTGCTGGCTAGTGCGACGGCCAGATCGCTGATTAATGCTTCGGCTGCTGACCACAGACCCGAACGACCTGAACTTTGTCCTAAAACATATCAAAAACATAGTTTTGAGGCTAACAAAGTGTGAAAAGTGCACCTGACTCACTGTTTTAGAGTCGGAAGCAATGTTAATATTTTTAATAGAGAACATTTCATGCTTCTAAGCCTACGATTTAAATTATTTCCCTGTATACTGTTTGAAAAGAGGAACACACCAATGGTTTTAAATATTTCCTGAGCTTCATATTTAATTTAATATTATTATTTTTTAATTTACTCATTCTGATTGGAATTACTGAGAAACTGGAGTTCTACGGTAGAGTAGATCGTTTGCTTTAGTCTTCTGACGTTAATGCCGATTAAAAAAATAGGTATAAGGCGCTCAACATTAAATGAGCGAAAGACTAGAATGGTATACTAAATTTATGCCTAGGTATTTTTTTTAAATCGGGACATCAGGACAAGACTAAAGCATGGGTCTATTCTAAACGTAGAACTGGAGTTACGTCATTACAATTTTAATAAATTAACAGTTAAAAAACGCTCATCTATTTACGCCATTTTCTGTTTGAATTGACATCTTCCTTGACATTTTCTCAATGTTACTATCTAGGACACTACTACTAGAACAGGACTATTGCTACCTTATGGCATAAACTTTAAATGTATATTTTGGACTTTTTATTAAGAAATATCGTTTCAAACATCACTCCAACAAATCGAACATTTTCAAGCTAAAAACTTGTTTTTTCCAATTAAATTCTACTACACACAATGAAATAAAAAATGGATATGTTACTAATTACTATCTAAAACTTTAATAAAATCATCGTATTCTTTAATAACTTTATTGGTATTATTTGCTAACTTTTGGTAACTTTTTTTTTATTATTTGGTAACTTTTGTCATAATTTGAAATCAAAACATTTTAAAACTTATAAGGCCTTTTAAGGTGAGGAAAGATTTAAAACCATTGATGTGTTCCTCTTTTCAAACGTAATACAGAGAAGTAATACAATTGCAGGCTAAGTAATGTGAATTGAAAAAGCTCCGGCGTGAAGACCCCTATAGACCCCGAATAGGTAAAGTCAGTCAGTGACTCAGCACTCCCTCAGGTTTCATTGGCCTGGCTTTTGCCGAACCGAATTATGTAGGTACCTATTCGGCTGAAATTCAATCTTTGTTTCATTTTAAATATGAAATGTAGACAATAAGTATTGTAAGTTAAATAACAATATTAATATCATAATTCGCTGGCCCAGTAAGTTTACTGGGGTCGGCGTACCACATGTATGTCTATATAATAACTATATAAGTATGTAAATATACGGCAGTAGAACCGAATAATTCGGCGAAATCAGAACATTAAAAAATATTATTGTTGGTAAACGGTCTTTTAATCGCGTACAACTGAAAATTCGCCTTTTTAGGGTTCCGTAGCCAAAATGGCGAAACGGCGAACTGTCCGTATTTCACAGCCGATTTACTCGGAGACCATAAGTACTTGTATTCTATAAACCGCTACATAAAAATGATGTGAAATTATGAAAAATAAATAAATTAGAGGGCCGGGGCACTCCATACCGGGGGATTTAAGTCAACCGCGTTCGTGAGATATTAGCTGTCAAAGTCGTAAGTGTCCCCCCCCTTTAACTCCCAACTATGAAGTTTAAAATTCTGAAATAAAAAAGGATTGTGTACATTAACAATTTTCGTTCAAAGTACTTATTATACCACACAGAATAGGAGAGGAATAATAATGATAGGTCATCTGCCAAGACATGACCTTTTCCTTAAGACCATTATACGAGGGAAGATTGAGGGAAAGAGAGGAAGAAGAAGGCCAAGAAAATAGTTTCGAGCAAATAAAAGAGAAGGTTAAGGTCATGTCATATTAGAGAGTAAAGGAGATAGCAGAGGACAGAAACGGCTGGCGATTGCTCCACCGACAAGAGCAGTAAACTCTTAACTAGAAGAAGAGAAGTACTTATTTCAACGAAAATTGTTTTGAACCAGATATGTCTAACCATTTTTGAATTATCGCTGAAAAACTGCCTTGGCCTAACAAACGGACGTAAGTAAGTGCCGTGAGTTTCCTACGAAGATACGACCTTTTTAGAATTCCGTAGCCAAAATTGAGAAAACGGAACCCTTAGAGTTTCGACATGTTCCGTTCGTCCCTCCGCCCGTCCGTCCGTATGTCATAGCGGATTTACTCGGAGACTATAAGCACTACAATTATGAAATTTGGTAGGAAGGTGTATTCTATGAACACATAGAAGTGATGTAAAATTACTAAAAATATTAAATTAGGGGGGCACTCCATACATGTATCCGGTGGAAAAAAAATTCAACGCAAATAGTCGCGTGGTATCCATGGATTGGCCTTTAAAAATGATATAAAGGTTTCAAGAAAACGTTTCCATTTGAGTCAACCCTTGGTGCATGGTCCGACACGCAATTGGCCGGTTTTTATTTGAGGTTTACCCGACGTTTCGAAAATGTATCACAACGTTGTAGTCGATAAACTTCAGTTCTACGCGGATACCTAAGTCCTGTTTAATGCCATTAATAATAGTATGTGAAGATCGTGCAAGTTAAAATCAATACATTAAAAATATACCGAATAATATTCCGCGTATTTCTTATATTATAAAATACTTTGACCGCGCTTTAGTGAGGGCAAAATGTGCAATCTGAACTCCACAATAAACGATTTTTTATTTACCGCTCGATGTGGGCAAGTTCGGCTCATTTTTTGTGCCAAATAAATATTTCAATAATGCGTTCTGAATTGTCTCCTGCCACGTTTCAAAGTTTCCTGAGTTTTCCGGTTTATTCTGTTCAATCACTATTTTGCCATCTGAAAGTATTATTTTTTGCTCAACATTTCGAGGGGTGCGTTGTCAAACCCGATAAATCGAGATAATTGCTTTTTGAAATAACAACTCAACATCCATTACGCACAGTTCTATTTTCAAAAACCTTTTAGGCGGCTTATCGGGTTAGACCACGCAACCCTCGATTTGTATATTGCTGCCCGCTTCTACGGTTTCATCAACTTCATTAGCTTGTTTTCTACGAGTATAACCTTGACGTATACATGTAGGCTAAGAAATATGAAATGTTGTCAATTGAAAAAACTCCGGTGCGAAAACCCGAAAAGTATGCTTTAGGGTAAGAATCAAACATTACTAAAATATAGAGATGCGCCGAAATCGGCGAATAGGTAAAGCCTCAGCACTCGTCATGTCTGTCCGTCCGTCCGTCCGTATGTCACAGCCGATTTACTCAGAGCTATAAGCACTACAATTATGAAAGTTGGTGGTAAAGGTGTATTCTATGAACCGCTACATAAAAGTGATGTAAAATTACCAAAAAATATTAAACTAGGGGGCCACTCCATACATGTATTTGGTGGACGAAAAAAAAAATTTAACTCAAATAGTCACGTGGGGTATCCATGGACTGGCCTGTAAAGATGATATAAAGGTGTCTAGAAAACTTTTCCATTTGAGTCAACTCTTGGTGCATGATCCGACACACAATTGGCCGGTTTTTATTTGAGGTTTACCCGACGTCTCGAAAATGTATCACAACGTCGCGAGCTCTTTATAAATTTTAGTTCTACGCGGGTACCTAAGTCCTGTTTATATACCATTAATAATATGTGCAACTTTAAATCAATACGTTAAAAATATACCAAATATTCCGCGTATTTATTATATTATAAAATACTTTGACGACGCTTTAGCCTGAGGGCCTACTCTGAACTTCGAAATCCGAACCGAAGTTCGGATTAGGGACGGCACGATACGAATATCGTGCCGTCCCTTTCACTCTCGTGTTAATACAGTATATGAGTGAAAGGGACGCCACGATACGAAGTTCGGATTTCGAAGTTCGGAGTAGGCTCTCTGAGGACAAAATGTGCAATCTGAACTCCACAATAAACGATTTTTTATTTACCGCTCGGTGTGGGGAAGTTCTGCTCATTTTTTGTACCAAATAAATATTTCACTAATGCGTTCTGAACTGTCTTCTGCCACATTTGATAGTTTCCCGAGTTTTCCGGTTTATTCTGTTCAATCACTATTTTGCCATCCGAAAGTATTATTTTTTGCAGAACATTTGTGATATTGCTGCCCGCTTCTACGGTTCCATCAACTTCAATAGCTTGTTTTCTACGAGCGTAACCTTGACGTATACATGTAGCTGAAAAACATAATAATTATGATTAATCCATTTTTGAGAATCTTATTATAGGCGAAAAATCAATATAAGTTTAAGTACATATTTAAACATAATTTAACCTACCTATGTGACATTTTTTCAAAACAGTTGTGGAGTAGGTATTTTACGGTAATAAAACACCACGTAAACAGTATGTTATGTCTTCTTTAAAAAAAAGAAAAACAGTATAATGCTGACCGATGAACTTGGTCAGCTGTTTTTTTTGAGATGACATTGCCGTAATTTTATAAAAATCGATTACATTAAACGATAAATTTACAACCAAAACACAATACCAATAATAATTAAAATGAAATACGATGTGATAAAATGGTACCTATAATAAATAACATTTTTTTGTTTAAGGATAGCGATGCCATATTTGATAAAGAATATACGAACAATATAAGCTAGATAATCTTAGCCTCATCATTACACAAATGTCAAATGGATTTAAGAAATTACAATGTATAGGAATAACATACCTTTTTTTTGCATCTACGTATTATTATTAGGAAAACTCATAAATCGTAGACAAATGTGTTATTTTAGTAGACACAATTCATTTGGTGTTGCTTACTGTCGATATATTTTTCCTACGCTAGATATGTTTTTTCAATTGCGCTAAATCCACTGCACAAGAAATACAGCATATACAACATTTTAATATGGTTTTGTCCACCGCAAAATTGTTGATTCGTATTCATATTGTTTTTTTTTCATACTTGATGTTAAGTCGTGTTGCACATTTTTAAATTAATTACCCAACGCAATAAAAACACAACTCGAGATGTTAAACAGTTGTCTAAATTGACAAAATCAATTTAACTTGTTGGTAAATGTCTTATTACATCTATAGTTCAGACAGCGAATGCTCAAAAAAGGTACACAATTTTTGAGTTTGTAACTTTGTTTGGACTAGGGTAAACGTATCAAAAGACCCCACCCTAGCCCTTCAGCCGGGGTGGTGGGGTTTGAAGGTCGCACTTTACGGTTTTTCGTAAAAATATCGTAAACGGTGGCCCATACCAAAAAACATTTGAGATATAAGTAATATACATATAAAATTAACAACAAAAAACGTTCTACACACATTTTCGTTGGGATGGTTGTTACTTTTTTAAAAACAATAATATGTTATCTATTCAACGAGCTCTAAACACCGATACTCGAAGAGGTTGGTCAATTTTTTTGCACTCCTTGTATGGGAGCCACTCTTATAAATCTGTAAAACTGAGGTTAGATAAATAAATAATATTAATAACTTGATTTGATGGTCTCCCTGAAAACATTGCCCTAGATATATAAGTAGGTTTGCATTTTATGAGTAATATCGTATAAGGTTAGGTAAATAAATAATATTATTTGATAGTAAAAAATAGTAAAGAACAACGACTCCATTACTGTCTGTGTGAACTTTGCTACCACTTGTCCGAACCCTAATTATAAAATATACAGTTACAACTAAGTATAGGTATTAAGTGAACACGTTTTCTGTTTCTATAAAACTTACCGAAGAAGAAAAAGCAAATAATCCAAAATGAGATGCGTGAGTCCATTCTGCTACCTCGGAAAATCACGTAGGTAAGGCAGGTACCTATGTGTAAATACAATCAAACACACTCCTAGAAGTTAAATTATCGAAATAAATTTGTGAATGTAATATACACATACCTTCAATAATTGAAATATTCGCATGACTGCAGTCAATTTACATTGAATCTTGAAGGATTTATCGTATTCCCACGACTTATAATTATGCGGAGGAGACTGGTATCGATTTGGACCGTTAAAGAAAAGATTGGCGAGTCCAGCCTAGAATATGGGGATGAAAATCCAGACTACTTTCATATTTTAAACATTGCGAGAAATAGGCCGTTGGTTCCGGCACAGAATAAGTAATAGTTGTTTTCGGCAAATTTTACCTTTAAGGGACAGGACCCCAAGTGTCGAAGCTATCCATAACCATCCAGCGAGGAAATGTCGCCAGCATTATTGACCTTTGCACCAGAAATGACAATGGGCGGATTATTTGATTAGTTGTTTCAAGCTTTCCGTTTTTATTTATTTTTATGGTGAATAACCTTAAATAAATAGTTCATTTTCGTGTTTAAATATTTTATTTTATATGTAGTAAGTATATAAAGCGATAACTTTCTACTACGTTATCCGATTTTGATAATTATTTTTTTGTTTGAAAGCAGGTATCTGCAAGGTAGTCCAATCTGATGATGGATTTCATGATTAATCGAAGAAAATCCTCAACTGTCATAGGTAGGTATGTAGGTAGGTTTTTTTTTGCGAAGTGAGAGGAAATCCTCATTGCATACCACCAGCCCGGTGCTGGTGGCATGCCCGACTCGATGGAATGCCACCGCCACTCGCCTACGGACTAAAACCTCCCCTTTGGGTAAAGGGTGTTTATTATTGGACACGCAGCGCTAACGGGGTACGCTATACAGTTGTTTTTTTTTTCTTGTACTGTACCTATCCGGCAACAAGGTTTTCAAATACCTTACAGACTAAGATACACCTATCCTATGATTATAAAAATAGAAAAAACTTAATTACTTAAAATGAAAAAATGAATATCGCGTGTAGGCATCTAGTTCATGGATCTATTTACTTAATATATCATAGAGTTCTTTCATAGCTACCTATAGATTACGATGAGATTTTTTTCACAGATTCCGATTAGATTTCCTTGACGTTGCATCGAATGCTTATAGATGCTGAGCCCTTCGGTGAGTGCGCTAAAAAAGCTCATTAGTATATGCGAATCCTATGCGGCTCGACACGGATTGTGCTATAATGTTAATACCTAAAAGTGAGTATTTGATCTTTAAGGCCGCTGGTAAACGCCCTGAAAAGATACCTGAAGACGTGCCGGCTGTAACCCTAAATGGCGCTCCGCTACGAAGGATGTTCAGTTTTAAGTATCTAGGGCATTATCTTACCGACGACCTTAGGGATCAAATGGATATTGAAAGAGAACGCAGAGCATTGGCGGTGATGTTGGCCCGCAGGTTTGCTCGCTGTTCTAATCAAGTAAAAATTACTCTTTTCAAAGCGTATTGCCAGAGCTTTTACACGAGCAGCCTGTGGCTTAACTGTACTCGTCAATCGGTCAATGCTCTGAAAGTCCAGTACAATAATGGATTTAGGGCACTATTGCGGCTGCCTCGCTTCTGTAGCGCGTAATTGATGTTTGCCGAGGCTCACACGGATGGCTTTGACGCCATCATGCGGAAGAGAGCCGCCTCACTGGTGCGTAGGATGCGGAACAGCTCCAATAAAATTTTGGAAATGTTTGCCAGCAAACCTGACGCCCCCATATACATTCATGTCAATAATTTAATGATTAGCAATCGGAACTGATTGCTTGTCAATAAATTATTGACAAGAGGTATTGTAAAGTAGTTTTAAGTGAATAATTTCACTGTCACTAACCCTAGATTTTCACATGTATTTACTAACAAATTGGATCTTAGTTATCTGAATAAAGAATTTATATTATTATTTGTATGTCTTTCCCGTTCACGGGACAATGGTATCCCGGACCTTTGGGAGGCGTGCGTGGAGCCGAAGTACCGAGGCACCGAAGTACCAAACGAGTACCACATAGCCAACACGTAGAGGCCCTTTTGACACTTTAATGAAATGCAAGGGATACACCGAGCGGATGCTGTCCCTGCCCGTGTCATGGGACGCACACAGAGACAGCACCCGCCAGGGTGTACAGGGACTATTTCTGGTTGATGGAGTCTAAATGAACTGGGTTATTGGGTGAAAATGTTGGATTAATGGCTGGGCTATTGCGTGAGACACCGGACACCTGCCTAATAAAACTGTCTCAAATATTTATTTCCGGCAGGCGGTGACTCGCTCTCTGCTAGATGGGCCCCCATAAAATAGCGACATTATAAAATGGCCTAAGGGCAACACCAGTCAGAGAGCTGGGGGTGGAGAGGTGGCACTGGACTTTAAACATATAGCCAACTCGCCACTTAGGTGACCACATCCACCCTCGAGCATCAGCTCTTGCGACTCCACTCTGGACGGCCGGTTAAGGCAAGCCAGAGGCGGGGGGGCCTGTCCCACCAACCACACAGGCCACCCCCAGGAGGACTCAGGTACATAGGGTCGCTACTCCCTAACAGCTCGCCACAAGCCGCCTTACGTATTATTATTATTATTATTATAGCCGGAGGGCTGGATCCGGAATTCCTTTTGAAATTTACGAACAAGTCTCCAGACTGTCGTGTCTAATACTACACGTTACTACACGATCACGTCTGCAGACTTTCTTGTCTAAATACTACATGTTACTTCACGAATACGTCTCCAGACTTTCGTATTTAAATATTACACTACATGTTACGACACGAACACATCTCCAGGCTGTGGTGTCGAAATACTACATGTTACTACACGAACAAGTCTCCAGACTGTCGTGTCGGAATACTACACGCAGACGTTTCCAAACGGATAGATAGGAGTTGGAGCCTTCTACTATTTAATTCTGTATATGGTAAGCAATGAACTGCGACAAGTAACTCAATTGTTCCCTTTTATTGTAGGCTAACTGCTCATTATCTCTCTTATTATACTCCATAGAGTTTAAATAACTAGATTAAAGTATCACAATCTTTGTAGATTGTGATAAAAATAAGTATCACAATCTCTGCAGTTTTTTTTTATTGGGCTTTTTTTTACCAAGTTAAAATCTTTATTAGACTTTATAAGTATTTACTTGCCAGACCTTGTTGAGACTTTCGCCACGTCAAGAAAGCACATAGCACATAGGTCCTGAGCCCTTGGAATCGAGAGAAACCGTCCAGCACGTGCTCCGTGACGTTTTTTTTTAATACAACGCCGGTGGCAAACAAGCTTACGGTCCACCTGATGGTAAGCAGCCACCGCAGCCTATAGACGCCCGCAACTCCAAAGGAGTCACGTACGCGTTGCCGACCCTTTAT
Source organism: Epiblema foenella (assembly GCA_963556455.1). Taxonomy (NCBI): domain Eukaryota; kingdom Metazoa; phylum Arthropoda; class Insecta; order Lepidoptera; family Tortricidae; genus Epiblema; species Epiblema foenella. The sequence goes on along the minus strand of OY747096.1, from coordinate 24,754,740 downwards.
AAACTTTGAGGATGCACTGTGTTGACAACAGAAGGGACAAATTTAGGTCCCTCGCTCTCAACACAGTGCATCCTCGGGAGCTCTGGCAACTTTGCTCACCTCCAGGAACACCACACAACAACACTACATACTTGTATAGTAGATAATGTTATTATGGCTGTGGTCTTCTACAAGGCGGAGGTACTTCCCCAGTTGAGCTGCTCCAAATTCGAGCAAGGTAACATTACGGTGACATTTTGCTGTGCCTGTGCACCTGTTGGACGCAAGAGTGCGCGGATCTAAAGCCGAACTGCTCCTCGATTGATGACTTTATTCTCAGCCGTAAATCTGAGACTCCGATTGAGAAGGATCCGCTCATATAGCTTTCCAAGAGAGCTAAGTAAGCTGATCTGTGTATATCGAATACACTAAATATTAGAATGTATATTAGGCTCGACTTAAGAGAACCATATTCGAGCTGTATTTAAAGCTATACCTACAAATTATCACGATGAATTTCTATTCCTGATGTACACATAAATATTATGATTAATTTATTGATTAACTTGAACGATATTCTTCTCTTATTCGCTTGCCCACCGCGAGTGCTGTGACTGCTGTGAAGGGCTCCAACATCGGGATGTATTCCATATAAAACTAAGATTTACATCCCATTACTTACATACTTGAATTAGCCTTGCAATTAAACCCGTTTTAACATTTATTTTATTTTTTTATTCGTCGGTTTTAGTTTTACAACAATAATGATTGTATGAGAGTATGGTAAAATTGACAATCTTTTCGGTTGAAGCCATAATAAATTTTAACTAAGTCCACTGTATCATATCATTTTTAATATCTCCATTTTTAAATACATAAAACACCGCGCCGTCGCAGTGTCATTTAAAATCGTGTCCTTTTCTAAGTATTATATGAATTTGTATAAGTTCTAGAGAAATCTACTGCACTAACAACTCCATAAATTTTAGATGACCCATTGGTTCTTAACTACGGTAGACAGATATCAAAGCGCAATCTATTTAATCTCCTATTTTAAACATCAACATTATTACGGCTCAATGGGTCAGCATGTTTTGGCTTATATTTATATCGCAAGCGCTTTGGAGGCTATGGGTCAGTGTATTCAGTAACTCTAATTTTCATGCGATTATGCATGTAACTAATAGAATTTTAGGGGCAGAAATGCGCTGATTTCACATAGTCGTTTTGGTTTGGAGATCATTTAGCACATCGTATTCTATTTTCTATATTTGATAAACAATCTATCAACCTAACCTAACCTAAATATCTAAAATATCTGTCTTTCGTAAATTATATCACCACACCGGTCAACGAGCATGTTGTGTTTTATCTAAGTACTAAATGTGCAAGTATAGGTAAATATGACCTTCAAACCTTCAAGAAAAGAGCGTATTCCCTTCTGAAAGGCCGGCAACGCGCTTGCGACTCCTCTGGTGTTGCAGGTGTTTATGGGCGACGGTAATTGCTTACCATCAGGCGATCCGTCTGCTCGTTTGCCCCCTATAACATAATATATATATATATATATATAACCACTATCCAACCAATACCTACTTTAAAAAATAATATTGACGCATGATGTTGATAATATTCTGTAGTCTTTCATGACGAAACACATCCCAAAACAATTTTTTTACAATTGAATGCTATCCGTCCATCTGCATATCCATATCTACAGCACGTATTTTAAATTTTTTCAACTAAATAGCCGTTGTTGTGCTGAATCGAACCTTATGTTATTACAGTTAAGACTAATGGGGGTAAACGAATAATAAAAGTCCCGAAGTAATTGCAGCGTTTTTAGTCTGTACAAAAACAGCAAATATTATATTATATTTTATCTGCACTTACGTCTTTCCGGAATATTACTGCACAAACCTAGAGGCATCGACAAAAACGAAGTCAACTTCTTTTCAGTAAATTTGTTTAATAATTCAGTAGGGGCAGAGGTCCTGGCATAATCACGCACTTATTATAGATTCCAAGTCACATTGTTTGTGTGGCAGTGCTCGTGAGGCTCCCGAGGTGACAGGGTAGCGAACCGTAACCATGTATCAAGAAGATGTGGGTATCAGCTCCAAGATCGAGAAGAACAAGTTCGAGTCTTCTATTAGTGAGTTGAAGAAGAAGGCGTTTGTGTCGGCCGCTGACATAGAGAGCTATGGTAATTGAATTAATTATCACAACCAAAGTGAATAATCTACTCATTATGCCCATTCCAATATTATTAATGTTACCGATAATGCATATTTTTGAATTCGTCAACACCTGGTTAACTTAGTTTTGTTATACATTCGGGTACCATTGATAAAATAAAGGTACATACGTAGTAAATAAATAGGTGATTATACGGCTTCAGTGATAACCTAATCTTACCATGTCGTATCAGATATATTGTATCAGATTCTGTGGCAGGTAGCGTGATGGGCTGACCCAAAATCCGTTTTCCTATAGACAAACAGGTTTACTACGGTGGAGATGTCATTGTCTCCTTCTGTTAGCAGCACGTTAGCAGTCATGGTTATGGAGGAGATCACCGAACGCGAGCGGGAGATTTTAGGTCCGTCTTGCTTGCCAACCCCGTAGGCCAGCGCTTGATTGGTGTAGGTAGTCTCGGAGCTAATAAAAGCTACGGTCTTTCCAGCCTATCTTAAAAGAGGAATAAAGGCCCGCAATCCTCAAAAAATTTTCGTAGACCGAATATCTATATAAAAATAGTGCGGGTACTAAATAGGGTGACGAAGATGTCCCATAACAAATATAGCAATCCTCTAGAGGCAAGGTGCGAAAAGAACTCGAGTGCATACAACCTGATCCTGGAGTCTGAAGGAACTGCTACGCTATGCAAATGACGGATGACATGACGTTTCAATAGATAGACATAGTAATCATTTTTAAAAATTACGAAAACACATAAGACAATAAAATAATCCAAAACTAAAATCTAGACACACGAAGCAAAATTCATAAGAAGTGAGAACTAGCGACTCAGCGGGCGTGTAATATATTACATGAACTATTTGGAGCCACTTTTGACCCTTACGTATCTCAAAATCTATTGAATCATTGAATTCGTGGTCTCCCGGCGAAAAAAATAAACAATCGGGTATCCACGGGACCAGTTGACGACGGGTTAAGACCCATAAAGCTAACTAGAACCCCGTTTTATGAATATAGCTCAATCAGTTATTAAGATACAATACAAACATCTAAAAATCGTGATTCTGGCTTGTGTACCCGATTACGGCTCGGTCGATCGTTGGCTCGCTGTAATCTGGCTCTGGGTTTAACATAGGTTAAAGCGATAGCAAAGCGCGCTAGGATAGTAGCCTGGGGAAAATGCAGAGGTTTACACACTGGAATAGGTACTCTAGTGAAATCTGACCAGTGAAACCAATCGGTTGAGCGGCTTCAACAGCGAGCTGCTGGGAGTTTATTTGGATATCTCTGACCAGTTACATTTACTTACGCAGCGGTTATTTTTTACTTCGATGTATCACTTCTCAGTTCTTCCATACTACACACAACTTACAACACATCCTTCTGCTTGGATGCTATTCAAAAATGTCAATAGATGTCTTTTTTTTGACATTAACACATTCAGCGCCGAGGACCCGATAGTCGCAGGAAATCCGTTTTGTAGACAGTTTTCGCTAAAAAAGAGGAAAAACCATGTTATCAGCATGCGAGTAGCACTCGTCTGTAATTAATGTGTTAATTTTCCAATTTAGTAATTTAATCACCTCCACATGTATTTTTGTTTTGTGACAAGATTATGCAAATATTACTTTCTTCCAGACGCTTTTAGGGTTCCGTACCAAAATGGTAAAAAAAGAACCCTTATGGTCTGTCTGTCTGTCACATTACATGGCTATTAATTATCTCAAGAACTATTTTTCTATCGGCTTGAAATTTGGAATGGTTTTAAAGTATAACATGATTTTTGCATAATTATAACATGATTTTTTCGTGAAAAATGACAGAGGTGGTACAAAATTTTGAAATCCTAGTGAATATGTCAAGTAGGGTGTCGTATGAAAGAGCTCAAGTTACACATTCTGAAACATTTTTTATTTTTTATTTGTACGTCAAGTCATTTGCAATTTATGAGGGAAAATGTAACAAAAAAAATCACATCGCGCTGTTAAGATTTATTCAGAATTACTTAAATGGGATCGGGACGGGTTATATGGTCCGTGTACGGAACCCTCGATGCGCGTGTCGGATTCACACTTGACCGGTTTTTATAATAAACACGAACTCTTGCAATCAAAGAAGAGTGTACAAAACACCGGCCAACTGCTAAGTGCGTGTCGGACTTCGCACATTTAGGCTCGGTTTTATAAAGATCCGTTAGACCTTATCTTATTATTATCGGTTTGTTATGTCAAAAAAAGTACTGAGTTACTGAAATTTGATCTGACATTTGGTCTAACGGATCTTTATAAAACCCGGCCTAAGAGTTCCAAACCAACTGCAAAATTAAAACGGTTTCAGTGTTGTCATATACCATATTCGCAAAATGGTAGAACAGGTTGAAAAACATTTTGTAGAACTTGGTAAAATATGAAATGAAAAATAAGTAGATAGAGTCTACCGCTTATAAAAATGGGTATAAAATGCCGCGAAATGCATGCGTGACGTCACGTGGCGTGAGACTGTCAGTGTCAAGTGTCAGTCAATTGTGACAGGTGTCAATGTCACTGTGTATGTGTAGTGTATGACGTGCACACACTGACACACAGCGGGCCTACCGCGAACCGTCAACGATGTTTTACCTCTCTGTCGCACTTGCGAATCTATACGTAAGTGCGACAGAGAAGTAAAACCTTCTTTTGTGTTTCGCGGTAGGCCCTCAGAGATCATGTATTTAACGCATTCCGTTTTAATTGCTAAAATTACAATAAAGGCTGAATTCGATATTAAGCGCGGTTTGTTTTTCATTTCCATACAATCATGGTCTAAGAAAACAAGGTCTGACAATAAGAATAGTGACACGAGGTCGAGTTGCCACTTTATAGCAACAAAACGGATAATTAAGGAAAAAATTCTGCCGTTATCTTATTGTTTTTTTTTTTCACTTCCACAAAACGAGTCAGTAACAACGAAAAAAAGATGGTACACTGTACTACGTAAAACTCTTTATTTTCTTAGTTTGTGCATTTTAATGTTGTTGGGGTCCTTTTTATTCAGTCAAAACAAAATATAATTTTGACAATAAATGATAAAAATAGTGGTGGCTATGCCTATACTGGGCAATTGGAATATCAACCGATTATTTGTTAAAAACCGCAATCGTTGTGTTATGTAGTTATACTGATTGAATATAGCTAGGTCTATACTTTGGTATAGATGATTAGAATTCTTATTATTTTGCAGGGAGAGTATGTTCAAAGCACTTTTTACCTTCTGACTATTACAAGCCACTGCCGCAAATTCTCCTTAATCACAATGGACGACATGCAAGGCAATTAAGGCCAGATGCACCTTTTTTTGTCATTGTTGTAATTTTGTTTTTCATACAGTCGTTTAATATAATTTATATCCTATTTTTTAAGTAAGACAACAATTTTCCCCAAAATACAAAGTTTGAGAACCATCGATAGCCCTCCGGTCGACTTTGGCCACTTCCTAATTTGTATCTTTCCAAACTTGTCCACTTCCTAACCTGTCTCTTTCTTATCATGTCCACTTCCAAACTTGGCTATTTCCTAACTTGACCACTTCCGAACTAGTCTATTTCCTAACTTGTCCGCTTGATAATTTATCTTTCCTAATTTGGCCACTTCCTAACTTGTCCACTTCTTAATTCGCCCATCAAACCTGGCGGATAAAACTTATTTGAAAAAGTCATGTGATACATGTGTTTCATGGTATTTCGGGATTCTAATCGTGTTCATGTCCACCATCCTGAAATCCAAAATAGACCACATGTTTGACTTTAGCACCCCGAAATCCCATGGATCTCATTTGTCACCAACTACATAGAAAGAGACAGATAATGTTTACGTTATGGACACAAACACATTGAAGTTTAAAAATCTTTTATTTTTAATTGTCTAATGTAACCCCCAAAAGTGACCCCATGCTCAAAATTCAATTGTTTACGTTATGCGTCCGTCGTTGGGTACCTAATCAACTTACATATGTGTACCAAATTTCAACTCAATCGTTCCAATAGTTTTGGAGAAAATCGGCTGTGACAGACGGACGGATAGAAAACGGAGTGATTTGATAAGGGTTCCGTTTTTCCCTTTTGAGGTACGGAATCCTAAAAAGTAGTATATTGGGAATAAGTAAGATAGGAAGTTGTCCCCGTAGCCTAACGTAACCTAATCGGTGACTATCAAGGAAAAAGACATTATAGGAGTGGAGAATTTAGGGAGTTGGCGATTCTGGAAATGGACATGTTAGGAAAATACGAATAGGGAAATGACTGTTTCGGAAGTAGTCAACTTCGGAATCTATGAAGTGACAACTTAGGAAAAGGACGATGTTGGAGTAGACGAATTCGAAAGTGGACAAGTTTGGAAAGATACAAATTAGGAAGTGGACAGAGTCGACCGGAGGGATCGATAGCAGGGACGCCGAAGATCGTGTCACCCACACTACTAACCGATGTATCCGTTTGCCATACCTGGCGAAGTATATTATTGTACCATGCATACAATCAGATTTTAACGAACACAGCTTACTACATATTATAGACGGTTTGGTGCAACACACACACGTACTTACGTAAAGTTTCGTTACACGATATTTTTAAAAATAGGTAGAATTGAGGCCGGGTTTGTAGACCCTGGCCTCAATTCTAGCTATTTTTAAAATATTACGATTTATGTACAGGTAGAGCAGAGGCAAGGTAGAGATAGGTCGATATAACAAAAAGTTGGTAGACGTGACGACACTGGTTGGTTTTAGTAGTAAAAATAAGGGAATTTAATTTCCTGTGAGGAATCTACATAACTATTTACCTCTAGTCCTTCGAGTAATTATTTTTCGATCAGATATAATATTGTAATGAAATCATCAATATTTTCCTTACTTAGGAGAAAGCGGTGTCACCGAGCAGTATCAAAAAGCTTACCATCGTTCCCTGGTAGATCCCGAGGGTTTCTGGGCCGATGTGGCCAATGAGGTCGAGTGGGCTAAGCCTTGGGAGAGAGTCCTGGATAATTCCAATCCTCCATTCACAAAATGGTAAGTCCACAGCCATAAACAGGCTGTCCCTAAAACCAACGACAAGACTAAGAATGCTGATAGCACCTCATATCAGATTTCTTAGTTTTCAAGACACTTTTACTGAATCCGTGAACGAGTTAACAGACTAAAAGTGCCAATATCTCGAAACCTATGAAATTTTAATTACCTAATATCTGGATATTATCATTGGCACCATGGATTTCAACATAATTTTAATCAAGCTTTAATAAATGCTATTTATATTTTGACGGTCAAGAAGCATAAAATCATAGTAAGCCAGGTTCAGGTTCAAAAATAGATTTGACCCTTTGCGATAAATAAACCAATGGCGTAGCTAACATGGGTGCCTTTAGTCTTAGTGGTGCGATCGGCTTGTCCGACCGATATTAGGACCACGAGTGGCACCGCTCAAATCGTGAGAGGGGCTTAGCATCAACGCGACGGTGACGGGGGAGGCCCCTGCATCATTGTTAATACATGACTTACTACCGTTAGCCTGGCAGATCAAAGGGGATCTGCCAGGCTAGTATGTCTGAAGATTGAATAATTCCAACTACTCCTAAAATTATATGACTTTGTCGAGGTATGTCAAAGGTATCCGTTCAAAAGCAGACTTTATCACCCTAGTCAAAAGATTCGTAACCCAATGACAGGTTTATAAAATATCGGACATACTATATAATTTCAACTGTGATTATAATAAATGGCCGTTTTAAAGGTGGGTAGGCGGTGAGATATCCGTGTGCCACAACGCTTTGGACCGACACGTGGATAAAGGCGACGGCGAGACCGTGGCCCTGGTGCACGACTCCCCGCTCACGGACACAGTCCGGCGCATCACGTACAATGAGATGAGGGATCAGGTAAGTTCTTAACACATCCATTGCCAGGAAACCGCCTAGCAAAGCAAGTTGTGAATGTCTGAAATCATCGACAGATACTGTTAAGGCAGGGCCCATTCAGAGATCTGACGAAAATACTGAAGTTTGAGCTTCCTGTGAGAAGAAGTACCTAATGTAGAAGTAGAATTACATACACTACACAAAAATTACTGTGGACTGAGAAAAACAATAAAACTAAATAACCCAACAAAATATTGAAAAAATGCCTTGGTGACTCTGTCAAAATACTAAATATCATCTTAAAAATTAACTTTCATGCTGCAGATTTCCTAATTATCAACGACAGTGATATATTTATTTTACAAAACGAAACCCTTTTTTTATTGTTCTAACAAAATAACCTGATAGATTTTTCATAAGTGACCCAATGTTCAAAAATAAATTAAAATGTACTACTTACATATATTTACAAAATTACGCGCAGAGCTTCCGTAGCGTAGATTGTTAATTTTGCAAACTCACGCGTGTTACAGGGGGTCATTTGCAATGGAATGGCCTTGCCTTAAAGCGTCATGTTGATGAGATGAGATGAGGAATCAGGTTAGTCATAAAGCTCTAAAGACTTATACTATCCCCTAAACAGTCTAAGTATTTGAAATTAACACAAAAGCAGTTTTTTTTTTAATTTATTCATTTAGTTGAGGGTGTACCAACAGCTACTTAATTATGATAGACTTAGATAATTTTTAGTTTAATGTCACAAAGCCAATTTCATTAAATTCCTTGTTCTGTCTCTATCTGGGAGTTCATTAACTCCCAGATAGAGACAGAACAAGGAATTTGACAAACTTTGCGCACACATTCGCACTGCTCTTCAGAATATTACTTAAATAATAACGGAAAAAAGATTGTACACAACTCAAAGCTAGCTAGAGCTAGAGTTAGGTACATTTTTCCTGGAAAACATACATTGATATCAATGTTATGTAATATTTTTTTATTTTTCCCTTGGTAAACTTCGGGCAGGGGGAGGGTATTTTACATTTTCCCTCATGAAACAAAAATATATCAACGTAAAAAAAAAATTGTTTCAGAATATGCAACCCAAGCAATGACGTAATAAAGAGAACCCAAGTCCTTTCATATGACACCCCACTCGACATATTAACTAGACTTTCAAATTTTGAACCACCTTATTATCTGTCGATTTTCACAGAAAATAAAAAATAATATTTAAAAAAGTCATGTTCTATGTATGTAGGTAAGCCTTCTTTATAACCAACTATTCCAAATTTTAAGTCTTTAGCATAAATAGTTCTTGAGGTATTTAGCGATGTGACAGACAGACAGAGAAAGTGTAACCATAAGGGTTCTTTTTTTACCATTTTGATATGGAGCCCTAAAAACAGTCCGCACTGAGAAAACAAAGTGTGAGTCCGACTCGCGCATCGTGGCTTCCGTACACTGCAGATGTTGTTACGAGTGGCTGAATAACTTAGTATGGATGGTGGGTTTTCAAGGATAATTCATTTTTGGCGAATCCTCATCAGGGCCGTAGCTAGGGGGGGGGGGGATTATGGGGCAATCCCCTACCTTAACCCATCGGCGTACCAAATTGAAAACATATTAGGGTAGGCAGTGTATCGACATCTAAATTTTATTATCAGATTTAAAAAAGACAGACTTTATTTACTGGATGCTATGAACGGTTTAGACAAGTGAGCACCTTGTATCGACGACGTCGCATGAAACGCGGTACAAACTTACCTCGACCAGATTATAGCAAAGTATCGTTTACGAAGTAAAAGTTTTAAAGTTTTAACTGATATATATTAGACGCAGAGTCAATGTATAGTCAACATGAAAACTGACGTAAATTTCGAGACTTGAATGTGTCTGTTGGGTTGGTGTGTACTGGGTGGGCGTTTGATGAAGTCTACGCTCCGACAAGTAGCAGCCCAACTCCAAAACCCCGAGACCTTTCAGTCGGAACTCCAGAACCGTTTCGATTGCCTAGTTGGCGATGTGGACGAATTCAACGACGTGTTTGTGGAAGCTACCCATACAGGGTCTAAGTTCTTTAAGGCCTAACGGAGCAACAGAAACAATAGGCTCTCTGACTCCACTCAGAGGCTCTTTGAGGAAAGGAGTAGGATGGTTCTACAGTCTTCAGTCGATGCGACATTATATCGGCAGCTCAATAGACGGATCTCCAAATCTCTGACCGGTGATCTGCGCCAATTCAATTCGAAACTTATTGAAGAGGCCATCGAGCGAAACAAGGGCTCAAAAGTTTTCGCAAGAGATCTGTCTATTGGGCAGACCCAGCTCGTCGAGTTAAAACCTGAGGATGGTAGAATTGTCTCATCGAGACCTGAGCTTCCGAGCGAGATAGAGCACTTCTATGGACAGCTATACACGTCAAATAGCAGACCCGAAGTTGGTCTAGTAAAAGATCCAAGAGCTAGACTAACTCGGCACTATACCGATGACATCCCGGACATCAGCCTGTACGAGACTAGAATGGCTCTTAAACAGCTCAAAAACAACAGGGCACCCGGTGAAGATGGAATTACAGCCGAACTCCTGAAGGCGGGTGGAAAACCAGTACTTTTTGTTTTGGCCCTTCAGAAATTGTTCGATTCCGTCTTACTGGAAGGGAGAACGCGCCGAAGGCATGGAACACAGGCGTGGTGGTGCTGTTCTTCTAGAAGGGTGACACCACTCTTTTGAAGAACTATCGACCCATCATGCCGCTTCTGAGCCATGACTACAAGCTGTTTTCAAGAGTCGTTACGACTCGTCTCGCACACAGACTAGATGACTTTAGCCTCCCAAACAAGCCGGTTTTCGAAAAGGCTTTAGTACCTTGAGCTTCCGAGCGAGATAGAGCACTTCTATGGACAGCTATACACGTCAAATAGCAGACCCGAAGTTGGTCTAGTAAAAGATCCAAGAGCTAGACTAACTCGGCACTATACCGATGACATCCCGGACATCAGCCTGTACGAGACTAGAATGGCTCTTAAACAGCTCAAAAACAACAGGGCACCCGGTGAAGATGGAATTACAGCCGAACTCCTGAAGGCGGGTGGAAAACCAGTACTTTTTGTTTTGGCCCTTCAGAAGTTGTTCGATTCCGTCTTACTGGAAGGGAGAACGCGCCGAAGGCACGGAACACAGGCGTGGTGGTGCTGTTCTTCTAGAAGGGTGACACCACTCTTCTGAAGAACTATCGACCCATCATGCCGCTTCTGAGCCATGACTACAAGCTGTTTTCAAGAGTCGTTACGACTCGTCTCGCACGCAGACTAGATGACTTCCAGCCTCCCAAACAAACCGGTTTTCGAAGAGGCTTTAGTACCATAGACCACATACATACGCATCGTCAGGTTACACAGAAGACTGAAGAGTATAACCTGCTCCTCTGTTTAGCGTTTGTCGACTATGAGAAAGCCTTCGATTCGATCGAAATCTGGGCGGTATTACAATCTCTACAGAGGTGCCAAGTAGACTACCGCTATATCGAAGTGCTGAAGTGTTTGTACGAGAACGCCACTATGTCAGTCCGACTCCAGGACCGGAACTCGAAGCCGATTCCGCTGCAGTGCGGAGTTAGGCAGGGAGATGTTATTTCTCCTAAACTGTTCGCCGCTGCACTGGAGGATGTTTTCAAGAATCTGGACTGGAGAAGGCTAGGCATCAACATAAATGATTTTGTTCATTTCTTGCCCCGGGGCCCAATAATTAAGAACTGCCTCAAACAAGTACCATAAACGAAATCGATTCACCAGATCAGACCAAGTTAATTTTGAGTTATTTTTTTTCTTGCGCTTGTTGTGCCCTGCCTGTAATTACCACTGCCCTATCTTAAATTCAACTCTGGATACGGCCCTGATCCTCATAAATCGAAAATGATTCAATTCAACGTAAAAAAAATGTTTTAGATTGTACAACTCAAGCCCTTCCATATGACACCCCACTTGACATATTCACTAGACCTATTATTTGTCAATTTTCAAAGAAATAAAAAATATATAAAAATACATAGAACATGTTTTGCATGCATCTAGGTTACCCTTCCTTATAACTTCCTTTCAAATCGATAGCATAAGTAGTTCTTGGCAGACAGATTAATTTTCGTCTCACTGACAAAGGAATCGAACCATTACATATATCAATTTATCCAAATCTCTTGATAGAGTATTTAGATTACGGCTAGCGCGACACTAAAAGCTATTACCTATAATTGGATGAAGTTCATTTGAGTGAAATATTTTAACGTTTATATTTTAGTCGACTTCTTTTTGTACAGGACGTATCGTCACTGTGCCTTGACTTCACCGAATGGTCACAACGGAAGACCAGCGCTGGCTCTGCTAGTTCCAGCGCTGAGTTGTGACCATTTCGTGGCAAATACTGTTATGTGGTGTCTTTGTTTGTAATTGTCTTGTGTTTGTAGCGAATAAATGTATTTTTCTTTCTTTCTTTCAAAAGGGGGGAAAGTAAGTTTAGATCGGGTTGGCGTACTAAGTAAATGAAAGTTTAAAAATTTGGGATGCATATTCAAGTTTACTGTTACTCTTACCTCCTATTTTAGTTCATAAAATTATGTACTTTAAAAATGATAATACCGTAAAAAATTGCAGGTATCTCGTCTCGCTGGCAAACTGAGTCAGCTAGGAGTGAGCCGAGGGTCCCGTGTCCTGATCTACATGCCGTTGATCCCTGAGGCAGTCATCGCCATGCTGGCGACCAATCGCATCGGGGGCATACACTCTGTAGTATTCGGAGGTATTGTTTTTATTCAGAGCAATCTGTTCTCATTGCTTTCAGCTGGTTATCAGTGCTTACAATGTCAGCGTTAATAATTGGATCCTGACACTAGAGAAATGCCCAATCTATGTAGGTCAGCAGTTAGGTAGCGAGGAGGTATATATATGTGGTTCTATTGAATTCATTTCTACCTATAAATAGTTATAGGGATCATTAGGGTTCCGTACCTAAAAAAAACAGTTCAAGTGGGAGTCGGACTCGCGCGACGAGGGTTCCGTATACAGATGTGTACCGGTTCCAACCCTATTAAATCAGGAAAATCTCAACAACATAGTATGAAAATTGGACCCCATGGGTGCAGCGCCATCTATCGGCGACTTTTGTTATAAATTTGAGCGACTGAATAATTTTGTATGTATGGTAGTTTTTCAAGGATAATTCTTTAACACATAAACCGATTTCAATTTTTTTATTCTTTATTTGAAAGAAGGTACTTTCACCATAATCTCGTAGGAATTTATAAAACAAAAATACATGCAAAGGTTATTAAATTACAAACTTAGTATAGAAATGTTTTTTGACGATAAAAAAAAGAAAAACTAGATAGAGCTACAGTTATATTTTCCCTGTAAAATATACATTGATATCAATGTTATGTAGTAATTTTATATTTTTTCCTTGGTAAACTTCGGAGATAAGGGGGGAACGGTATTTTTTTTTACATTTTACCTCATAAAACAAAAATAATTCAACGTAAAAAAAAATAAAAAATTGTTTCAGAATGTGCAATTCAAGCCCTTTCAATTTTGAACCACCTGTTATCTGTCATTTTTCACAGTAAATAAAAAAGAATGTTAAAAAAAGTCATGTTCTATGTATGTAGGTAAGCCTTCTTTATAACTATTCCAAATTTCAAATCGATAGCACAAATAGTTCTTGAAATATTTAGCGATGTGGCAGACAGACAGACAGACAAAGTGAAACCATAAAGGTTCCTTTTTACCATTTTGGTACGGAACCCTAAAAACGGAGCCCTTATAGGATCACTTTGTTGTGCGTATCTCGAGAAGGCGTGGAGGTATCGAGTTAAAATTAAAACCTTATTCTCAGGTCTACAGTCCCTTGAAGCTGTGAAAAAACCAAACTTTTAAGTTAACGTAAAAGAAAGATACGGGCGTTTATGTCGCAAAAATCGTATATTTTGACACTCAAGGGAATCAAAATTTATAAGGTACTTCCAACTATGAAATTTGGCAAGTGATATCGTCATATACTACAAGTACAGGGAAAAATATAAAAACTATACATTTGTAATGAAATCATATAAAATATCCTACCTAATATTATACATATGATAGTTATATAGGATGTTTCGATGTGTGTTACTCAATCACGACAAAACGGCTAAACGTATCACGTGAAGCTTTTGTATACCTACATAGAGTTTTTAGCCTGGATTAAGAGCCCAGATATGCAAAAATTGACAATGTTTATTGATCTAGATCTCAACATCTGTAGTGGTTACATATTTGACCTTTCAGTATTAATCTTGAACTATTATCCTCCAATCTGCTAAAACTGAAAACACGATTAGCAATAATTTTCTCGATACTTTTATTTTTCAAACCTAATCCTTCTTTTCGATGTTTTTGGTTCGATCTTTAAGACCATCCCATCTTTAACAATGATTTGTGGTTAAATAGTTGTAAACCTGAGAAAAAACATTTTCCTTGAAACTTTGTTGAAACGAATCTAATGACATAGATCTATTGGTGGAGTGTACAAAAATCGGCTTCGCGTAATATATGTACATTATATAGATGCTATGAATGTATTTAATTGACTCTTTTAACTTGGGGTGGAACTTGGTGGTAAGCCGAAACGAGGACTGCAGGTATATAATTACAACTTTTTCAGGATTTGCGGCAAGAGAACTGAGGACAAGAATTGAACACGCGGAACCTACTGTTATTATTGCAGCCAGTTGTGGAGTTGAACCAAATAAAATTGTTAGGTCGGTATACTTAGTTCCTTTAATTATTATGCATGTTGGTTCAACTTTTGCTTAAGACTTTCATTCAGACTATCTACTTATTTTAAAACGTATTTGCAGATACAAAGATATCTTAGACGAAGCGCTATGTCAAAGCTCACATCAGCCCTTGAAGTGCATTATATACCAGCGGCGAAGGGTTCTCGAGTGTTCTTTGGAAAAAGGCAGAGACTTGTGCTGGGAAGAGGCTCTTGAGAGCCAGCCCGTACCATGCGTGCCCGTAGAAGCAAATGAACCTTTATACATATTGTATACCTCTGGTAAGTTATTCTATTATGAGTACCTATTATTTACCTCGTCATATTTGGGTGGTAAATATTCACGTAGAGACATTCAATTAAACAAAAAAACAAGTTTTAGTTTATCAGAATAATCCATCACAGTGATGTATTTTATGTTCAGGAACCACTGATGCCCCAAAAGGTGTTCAACGCCCATGTGGTCATGCAGTTACACTTTGTTGGTCCATGAATACTATATACGGTCTGAAAAAAGGCGTCTGGTGGGCGGCATCTGATCTTGGCTGGGTAGTAGGGCATTCTTATATCTGCTATGGCCCCCTGCTTGCTGGTCTAACCTCTGTTCTGTATGAAGGCAAGCCTGATAGGACACCAGATCCTGGACAGTATTTCAGGTATGGGTAGTGTTAAGTGTAGATAGTCAAATAACAATTGTTAAAACGGTGCAGTCGCGCACCGGGATTGTTGAATGCCAATTGGTTAACAACTTTCACATGTCTTAATGCAAATCGGGACTGTCACGACATCGATCATTAAGCCGTCTTCTTCCGGCGAAAAAAATAAACAATAGCATTATTTTGTTATGATCCCTGGGACACACACGGCTTAGTTAGGAACAATGGCAAATGGCTCAACAGCAATCCCGGTTCGCAACTGTACCTTACCTACCTGTCTACAGCTTTGTCAATATCTTAACAAAAAAAATTATATCTTAAAGAGAACTTAATTTTTAATTACTAACTTAAATTTATTCTTCCTTTATACTAACTTTCGTAACTGTTTGAGGTTTACTTATGTATTGATATTATTGTAGGATAATTGAACAGCACCGAGTAAATGCATTGTTCACAATCCCAACCGCGATCCGTGTACTGAAGAGAGCCGATCCCAACGCCAAATATGCCAGGAGATATTGTAGCCAATCTTTGAAGTCGGTCTTCATTGCTGGTGAACACTGCGACCAAGATACACGGGTTGGTGATCCAGTTAAAACTTAAAATTTATTTTGGTATTGATCAACTAATTTGAAACTAATAATCACTTTATAGACTTTATATGATCGTTCTAAAATCGACCGTATCTTAAAGTACTTGTATTTGGGAACTACCTTTTTTATATTTTCTAATAAAACTACGTATTTTTGTTAAGCATGGTTTGAAATAGAATTCAAAAAGTAACGGGTATTGAAGGCGTGTATACATTATGTAAAGTTATTCAGTGACACTGTGAACTCTGGCCAGTCCTTTGTTTTGCGCCACTCAATTATCACTGTAGCCACATTCATTAATTACGAATAATCCCAGAAATAAATAACTAAGGTTATAAAAACGATAATGCAGGTCCCATTTTATGGTCACGTTTATCGACGAAAAACGACAAGATAAAGCATCTGTCACTTGCTATCGAAAGGTTGTTAAATTTTTGACGTAACTTTGTTTTCAGCTATGGGCTGAGCGCATATTTTCAGTACCTGTGCTCAACCACTGGTGGCAAACAGAGACTGGGTCTGCGATCACAGCAGCCTGTCTCGGTTATGGCGTCAAATCCGTGCTGCCACATTCCGCCGGTTACCCTGTTCCTGGATACGATAGTAAGTTAGTAGTTTTAGAAATGAATATGTTATAAAATAATGACTCTATGGCAAACCGTAGTCGCCCGGCGAAAATAATAAGCATTCTTTTGTAATGAGCCCGGATCCCAGGGACCGGTAGATGACGGGTTAAACTTTTTTTCGAACACATATATATATATATATATACGTGTATGAGTCGGTATGTACATATACATATGTTATAAATTATAAAGAATGTGCGTCCAGATATACTTAAAGATGTTTTTCAGATCCTGGAAAGTCCTGCAAAAATCGCAGAAGGCTCACCCAAAGAGTATATGTACAGTACCTACAGTACTACGAGTATTATACAGAAAAAACTCGTAACCATTGTCCTTGTAATTAAATTGATCGCATTTTACAAGGTTTATTATTATGTTTTAACGTGTTATATATAACATCAGGTTAATTCATATTTTAATGGATAGTTTTATTTTTCAGTGCACGTACTAAGAGAAGACGGTTCAGAATGTCAAACAGGCGAAGTTGGTAGATTAGTCGCAAAGCTACCTCTGCCTCCGGGTTTCACCTCTACACTCTGGCAAGCAGATGATAGATTCAAGAAAACCTACTTCGAGTCATATCCAGTAAGATACTTTCCGAATGTGACCCCTGACTTGTAATAAATTATTAATCGAATACAACGCCTTCATTGAGTAAGGCACCAAGAATGGTATTGATTGTGTTATAAATAATGGGGTTAGTGACATTTAAATTATACGATATTTCGTGCATTAATGTTGAATTTATTTTTGGCAGAGTTAGTTGACTTTATACATAAGTATAATAGAGACAATTTTAAGGTACATCTGGGTCCCAACAGGGCTGAAGTTAGTTCCCGTACAATCGGTTACATTTTGTTGACTGTAAAAAATTATGTACGTACGTATATTCTAGGGATATTACGACACTCAAGATGCCGGTTGGATGAGTGTTGAAGGGGCGGTCTGGGTAGTTGCCCGCGCCGATGACATCATCAATGTTGCTGGGCATAGGCTCTCGACAGCGGCTATTGAAGATGTAGTACTGAAACACGCCAGGATTGCAGATGCTGTCGTGGTAGGCGCACCTGATGCTACAAAGGGAGATGTGCCTCTTTGTCTATACGTTATGAGACCACCTCAAGATGGTATGTATTTAAATGACATGCATTTCTAAATTTACTTCGGTTATTGTGTGTTAATTTCTGCGTCACCAATGAGTACAATTATAGGTATATTATTAGAACCAAAGGGACACATTGGTGACATTATTAGAGGATGTAATAAAATAGTGCATTCGTATCAAACTCAATGATATCTAATAGAATTACTTAATTAACCTATTATGTTTTCTTAATTCCTTAGACGAGGAGATAGTTGCCGAAAGCACAGTGACGCAGGAACTGATAGCACTAGTCCGTCACCTGATTGGTCCGATAGCAGCATTCAGAAAAGCTGTAGCGGTCCCTGCGCTACCGCGTACTAGGTCCGGTAAAGCACTTCGAGGAGCGATTGCCAAATTAGCTAGATCACAATTAGTACGATTGCCAGCTACAATTGAAGATGCGAGCGTGTTTGGCGAGATAAAAACTGCACTGCAAAAGTTTGGGTATGCAATAGATGCACCGGATCCTGAAATTTAAGCAAAAATAAAAAAATATGTATATAAAACTGAAGCAAACCTTGACGATTTGGTACTATTTTTTATTTAGGACAATTCTTAGCCAAACGTGATAGTGTAGTAGGTACATAATGCTTAAGTTTCTATTTTTATTTAGTATATAACTCGTAACTTTATATAATTCTTTCAAAGTATTTCAAAACCTGCCTAAACATTATTCTAATTTCATTTGTGATATAGGTGATGTCTAAATGTAATTAAAATTTATGTAACTTTTCTCGACAGACATTAATATAAAAGATTTAAGTAGATGTTATGTTAAGATGCATATTTACATAGTGTGTCATTATTGCAACTTATTTAGAAGGTAATTAACGGAGTGCAACTACATGTAGTTATTGACAAAGTAGATACGTCACTAGCTATGCCTATCGTATTCTCCACACCCGCGGTAACCTACGATGTGTAGCTGATTGGAGTCCTTTGAGTCCTCTAAAAATAGACCCCAAATGATATCAAGCAACAATTAAATACTAACTTACTAACAATCACGTCCAGAGACGACCGTTTTTAACCTAGTTGGTAGGGACCTTGCCTTCGAAGCTGGAGGTCTGTGTCTGGGAAGAATCCCGGCCAGAAGGGCTACCGCGAACGAAATTTTCCGTCTCTGTCGCACTTACGTACGAACGTGCAAGTGCGACAGAGAGGGAAAACTTCGTTTGCGGTAGGTCTTCTGGGCATTTATTTATGTGATGAACACGAATATTTGTTCCGGAGTCTTGGATGTTTTCTATCTATTTATCTATATAAGTATGTATATCGTCACTTAGTACCCACAGTACAATATTTGCTTAGTTTAGGACTAGGTTGATTTGTGTAAGATTGTCCACAAATATTTATTTATTTTTATCAGAGGTATAGATACAAACGCCAATAAGTGTTAATGAGAGGATTGTGCATATCACTTGTCTGCGTACGCGTAGCCACTTCCTGGGTTGACTGTGCATTATAAGTGATTATAAGGCTACGTCCGCATTGGTCGGTGCGAACGCGGTACGATATCAGTAGGTACTCGTACTGTCCCTCTTCCGCGCATGATCTATAATAGTATACCGACAAGAAAGGAAGTCTCCTTTCACTGCAATGAAGTACGTTGGCGCGAATTATTGTAAGTATTGTTTAGTAGGCCATGTTTGGGTTAGATGTTGCAATAACAGTCATAATTATGTATTCCAGCGGGATAGTAGATAATTTAAAATTTGGAAGATTTTTACTTCTAGCTCGGTTAGTTTAAGTAACAAGAATTTATTTAAGTACTTAGATTTACTTATATAGTATACGGTTGTAGTTAATAATATTTAGTTATCAACTAAATGATCTGGTATGGGTATACCTCATCCTTTATTTTTGTATTTTTTAGTATGAAGTACTAACTGGATTATTTTGAATAAGATATATAATATGGTAGACCTTTATATAAGCAATTACCTAATGAAGAACTGTTGGTGTCACTCTTCTAGGAAGCAAGAAAAAAAAAGGGCTGAAGTTTTATTTCCTACATTTATGCAAGTTTTTTTTTAGCAGTATTCAATATTATTTTAGGAATACGTGAGTCATTATATGTTTATTACTGTTCCAAATATTCACGTGAATCGCCTATGAGGCAAAATCCGGTTATTTTTGGAAATTTTCAAAATATCATATCTCTGATAATAACAAAGATAGGAAGCTGAAACTTACAGAAAACAATATTTGTCATGAGAGCTCTTATGGAAAAAAATAAAGAAACCATTTCGTGAAAGGGCCGAGTTTAGGTATATGAAAACACGCACAGTTCAAATTGATGAACTTAGGCGGTGGGTGTTGAACCTATGAACCAGACCAAAGTCATGTAGATATTTACAATGCCTGCTGACGTATGGAATTTTTTTCGATTCGATTCAGAAGAACCAGTATAAGCCTGACCTTCGAATATGCACATATTTGTCACGAATCTCAGGATCAAGACATAATAAGCGCGTATGGTGAGGCGACTCTATAGACAGTTGTCAATATCACGATTTTTGACAACGTCATTGGCATTGGCGTGTCATTTTATACCGATGACATTTTATAGGTGAAGTTGAAGATAATGAAAATAATTTTAAACAATTGACTACTTTGAGTCTTGTCTTGGCTAAGATAATAAAGCAGGTTTTCACATTATATAGTTTTTATTTTTACGATCGAAGTTACAAAAAGAGTATTACGCTTGTACTTGATTATGATGAGCTATTATTTTGTTCATTCAGATGCTCCTCCACTTCAGTGGTCGCTTGGACGTGTGACAGAGCTTCACTCTGGCGCAGACGGTGTAGTCCGTGTAGTCAAAGTACGCACTCCGCATGGAGAGTATACGCGACGCGACCTGTTGTTAAACTCAGTCCACTTCCAATTAGGATGAATGCTGACTAGTTGCAATAGGTACTTAATTACAAACATCGCATCGTGTGTTTAAAAAAAAATCTCGAAACACCTGGTTGAAATCTAATGTATGTAGTGCGAAACATTTTTCGAATCAGCTCATGAAGTCCTTTTACTTGGTATACGCGACAGGTTTTGGCAGATGGCAGAAAAAATGTTTTATTTTTTTCCATAGAAAGTAAAAAATTGAGGAAATCATAACTGTAAAATGTTGGTAACAGGTGACAGCTGTCCACCAAAGTCTAAAATTACTAAGTACTTAAGACTCCTACTCACCGTTTCCGAAAAAGAAACTCCATACACGAACTAAGTACTGAACTTACCTACCTACCTAGGTCCTGGATTACCCGGGGCAAATTTAGATTTAATTTAATTATAAATTTAGGTTACTTTAATTTAAATTGGTTGTAATAGTAAAATAAAATTTTTGGTAGTTTATAATGTTTTTGTATTTAAGTATAAAGGTAATAAATGTTTTTATTTATTATGATTTGAATAATGATTATGATCAATAAAGAAAATATAAATAATAATCAATTTTGTTCATTATTAGACATGAGTAATCCACAGGAGCTATCCATTTATTACGAGAGACAAATTAGGAAGAAGGGCATTTACGCAAACCTTATACGGTAATCTTATTTCTTCTTGCATATAGGTATCTAGATTTTTATAATCCTTAATACGTATTATAAAAGTAACAGTTTGCTTATTATTTGGTAATTTGGAATTAAGTTACGTGAAACCGAAGAAACGGATGGATGTTATTTTCGTAATTAGCACCCCGAGGAACCTTTACGATGACAACAATACCAATTTTAAAGAAAAATAAATGTCCGCTATCTTGGATTTTCAAAATAGATGTCATTTTCGTAATCGGTACCCCGAGGAACCTCGACGATGACACCCGTATCGATTTTTAAGAAAAATTAATGTATGCTATCTTGGATTTAAATATGGATGTCATTTTCGTAATCGGCACCCCGAGGAACCACAAGGATGACACCTATATCGATTTAAAAAAAATAAAGATTTGCTCCCCGTGCAAGATTGGAACCCCCTCTTCACTTCTTTAGGGGAGCAATTTCGAAAACCCCTGAAATACGCCATTAATAATCATAATCATCATTCATAATACCGTATTACATGTCAATTTTTATCTTACAGTTAAATAAATTAAAAGAAGGATAGTTACTACAAACCGTCCTACTACGTAGAACAATTCGCAATGTTGTATTGTTTAACATTAATATGTCACAATGATAAAGTATAATAATCAATGTCAAGACTTAAATATATAAAATAAAGAACGAAATATATTTAAGGCTGATTCTCATCGTTATATAGAGTTAATTGATGTCCTTACCGGTCCGAGCGTAAAGTAAAAGTTAAGGAAATCAGACTGCAATTTAAACTTATTGTTGACTCCAGTTTACTCTATACCTGGATCCCTAGGTAACTGTTAGAATAGTTAATGTCAGAAATAATCACTCATGAGTCGTTAACAATCCGGGCCCGGTAAGGACAAATTAAGAAAATGTTAAATTTTGGAATGAGAATCACTCTTAAACAGAGAGTCTATTTACGAAGGTTCAAATCTCACACTTCAAAAAAGATCTGCTCCCCATACAAACTTTGAACCCCGTTTCACCCCTTTAGGGGAGCAATTTAGAAAAATGCTGAAATACGCCATTAATATATTTAAACAGAGAGTCTATATACAAAGTTTCAAACCTCTCACTTCAATAAAAACGTGTTTTCATACAAACTTTCATCCCTTGTGTTACCCCCTTAGGGGATGAATTTCGAAAGGTCCTTATAGGTCCGCATTATAAATGTAATAGACTGTGCAAAAATCAACTCTAATGAGTCAGTCAGTCAAGAGATGCTAAATATGGATTTACTCGAGCGTTGTTGGGACCTATTGGATATTGAAGATTGGATGATAGAAAGAAAAAAAGGTTATATGATGTTTACCCGTCCAGCGGCGGGATAAGCAGTAGGCGACACGTTTTCAAAAACGTAAAATAAAACAGTGACACGGACGTACTTTGGCGCGTCAGATATTGAAAGCATATACGGCTCATGTCTCTCTAATAACGGACATATGTTATTCGTACAAATGGGTAGAAAATTGAAAAAGAAATGGATTTACTTGAGCACGTCAGATTTTCAGAGGCAATGTTAAGTAGATCTTAAAGAAGCTCCTTTATTCTAATCTGACTATTAGGACGTGATGTAACTTAAGGCGGCGTTATTTAAATGTAAAAAATGATACACTGACATACTCGAGCGCGTCAGATTAGGATACAGGCGATTCTACTTGATGTTATATGTACATATATAGTCTCCGAGTAAATTGGCTGTGACTGATATCATATGACATACGGATGGACAGACATGATGAAACATAAGGGTTTTGTTTGGCTACGGAACCCTAAAAAGTGAAAGGAAAAATAGAGACAAGGAGTGCGTAATACGTTTTCACTCCACATGAACACACTAATCTGTATTGTCGATTTTTGTTACTTCGGCCTGTGTAGATGGTCATATTAAGGATTTCCGTTGTCCTTGAACGATTGTCTTGAAAATACAAATAAAATCAATCGCCCTCGAGAATGTCAAGGTCACTTTTTTTTTTTGCAACTTTGTTGTGATCCTCTATTTTGCGTCACGTTCAATTTGTCAGATTAAGGAAATGTACCCTTTTTTAACCCACCTTACCTTAATACGAGCCACTGGAGTAGGTCCGAGTCCGAGGATCGATTTTTTTTGACTAATCTGACGGGCTGTCCTAGACAAGAACATAAATAGAGGTCTAAAATAAATATCTTAATCTGACGCGCTCGAGTAAATCCCGAAATTCCACCTTACGCTCTCCTACTATTTTCAAGGCCCTCAGTTTTCAAGCTGCATTAAGTTGAATGTGCTCATTTCCCGAGCCAAACAAAACCAATACTTTCATACCCATACTTCGCTTTTGTGTCTAATTTAGTCATTGTTTATGGGATTGTTCATGGAAATCCTGATTTTGTTAATTTTCTGTTTCATTATTACTAGGTACATTGATAAAATAAAACAATTAAGTAATCAATCAATCTTTGTGTTAAGTATAATAAGGCCCCATCGGTATTGCCGATGATTCCGAATCCACCAACTTCAAGGTTAAAAAAAAACAGTCAAGTGCGAGTTCGAATCACGCACCGAGGGTTCCGTACACAGATATCTACTGGTTCGGGAAAAATGTCAACAACGTAGTGAAGAAATTGAACGCCAGGGTACAGCGCCATCTACCGGAGAAAGTTGTTAATTTTGATAAATTTAAGGCATAGGAAATGGAGAGTAGACTTGGGTTAAAAGGAATTTAAGGTTAACAGGCCGGAGGATTTCTTATTATACAAAGTAGTGACGGTATGGTTACAAGTAAAAAACATTAAAACAGGTGTTCGACAAATTCACGTATTCACCTGAGGGGCTATCGCGAACTGAAAACGAAGGAAGTTCGAATATCTCCCTCTCTGCCGCATGAATAAGCAAGTGCGACAGAGAGGGAGATATTCGAACTTCGTTCGTTTTCGTCTCCCGGTAGCCCCTCTGAACTGTGACTTTGACGGCTTTGTGTCAACTGACATCTGTCATTTGTCAATGTCAGTGTCAATAGTCGTGGCTGTGCTCTGCTGTAGGATTCATTGTGGCTTCAACTCTTTCCACACCCAATTTATTTTCCAAATATCCCTTCCTCAAAACAAAAATTTAGTAAACAATCGCAAATAAATAAATCAAGTAGTGCCACGCCCATATTAAAGAACGTACAAACCTACATGATACTAAATTTCGCCTTGTAACGCGGAGCAGATACACAAAACCGGCTCAACAAGGTAAATTTTACTTTTTCCTATGCTTTTATGAGCAAAAACATACAAATTGAATCGGTTTTCTCGGAATAGTCTCACGGCATCTTTGTGATTATTAAAATCACGCAAGCTGTGTCATTATATCGACGGTACGTGTGGAGAAATTTAGTCATGCTAAAACTACGTGGGAGTGCTATCTGTAAACAAAATACTTCTTTAAGAGACGTCAAGATAATATTAGACTGTAGCGATATTGTTGAGTAACCTGTACAAGATGGTAAGTTTCACTATATTGATTCCGTAAAATGCATTGTAGTATCTATTTTTAAATGTTCATCTAGTTTGGATAAAAGTCAAATGAGGTTGACTAACCAGTGCTGTGGTTAGGACTTATGAGTCATATATGAAACATGCACAATCTATGTGATAACATTACATACTTCATATGTTTGTAGGAATATTGTTTTAGTCATGTTTTATGGAACTGTACACTTATCCTGCCCTTGTTCTGCAACCAATCTATAATCAGCTGGTGCTAGCTGTTCAGCAAGTGTATTAAGAGTAAATTAGTATGATTATTTAGGTTAACTTTTTGTATTATATGGTGCTCAGATAGCTTTATTATTACAGTATCATTAGGCAAATTACAATTACCTAAGATGCAAGAGAAAATTAACTTACAAAAATTACTAAATATATTTTTTTTATTTATAAGTGGAATGTAACAAAATCGTTCAAGTAAGAAGGAATAATATGTCTATATGATCCTATTCCTCCATTTGTTGATTTTTGGGTTTCATACCTGAGGGGTGCAAACGGAGCCCTATTGCTGTCACTCATGCATCCCTCTGTCCATAGGTTTTACAGAGAACCAGTTGGAGTTACAGTCTTCAAATTTTCACTGCTTAAGCATCTTGTTGCAAGCAATTGACAAAAAATATTTTTAAATGTTTTTTGCTATCCATTTAAAATGTTAGACGATTTTTTACATTACAGCATGATTTTGTTAATACATGTACATAGGTGCTCACTAATTTAAACTTGTATACTCACAATTTTACTCATGTTTGACTTACTGGCTTGATTATGCCTTATCAGATGTGGAAAGCAGCCACAGATGTGGCGGCGCCGGCGCCGGCCGAGGCGGACGATTGGGACACTGACCCCGACTTCATCAACGACGTCACAGAGCACGAGCAGCGCTGGGGGCCCGCAGGCAGGAACGTCGAGGCTATAGAGTGAGTTCTATTTTTTTTTGACCTGATTATGGCTATATACGCCCGGCCCAGTAAAGCGATAGGAGTGCGCAGTTGGAGAGTAACCTGGCGAAAATACAGAGGAAATCTTCGACATGACACAACCACGCGGGCGGTTTAAACACTGGAAAAAACATATTTCGACACTCTCAAGGGAATCCAAGTTTGTAGGGTACTTTCCGTTGACCTAGAACTACGAAATTTGTCAAGTAATATCGTCTTATACTACAAGGAAAAAATCTGAAAACTATACATTTGTAATTGAATTAGATCATAAAAATATAGTCTTTATTTAAAGTAGTGACCGACCGAAACATGTTATTTTGCCGAAACCGAAACCGAAACCGAAGGTTCGGTTTCATTGTAGGTTCAGCCGAAACCGAAACCGAAACCGAACCTTTTATAAAAAAAAAGTCCTTAAAAAGTCGAAAAAATGTTAGTAAGTTTTTTTCTAAAATTAATATCTCGCCGACCTATAATTACAGGTTTCTACTTTCAAAGATTTATCACAATGAAATTTCAGCACAGTTACAGAGGTTCTGTTTGAAAATTTAACTACCCTATAAATAAAGTGAAAAAAATACATTATTTGTAACACAAAGTTAGCGATTTTTTAATGGTGGTATAAAATAAGTCGACCGGCGGAGTTAGGCGAGCGACGCCATATTGCCAGCCGTGCCGAGCGCGCCCGACGTTAGCCGAGCGCGACCCGAAGGTACGATGTTGTAAGTTTCGGCGCGGCCGAAAGGTTCGGCCGTTTTTGGCCGAAACCGAAACTCGGGCCGAAACTTGATTTTTTGGCCGAAACTGGCCGAAACCGAAACCGAAACCGAAATTTCGGTCGGACACTAATTTAAAGTACATAATCAATCCTACACATTTTGTATGGTACCCTCGGTGGGCTAGTTCGACTCGCACTTGTCCGGTTTTTTACTTTTCATATACCATAAATAGGTATACTTCATTTTCTTGACCAATAAATTATTAGTACCAGTGACTAAAGTAGGTAATAATACAAGGTAAAAAAGAAAACGAAATCCTAGTTTCTTTTTAGTTCCATTGAACTTGCATAAGTAATGAAATAAGTTATTTTTCGCCATATGTTAAATATCGTAGGTATGTTTACGATTTCTGTTGTGGGGCAGCGACCTCAAAAACGAATAAAATAGTTTGATTACAATGTGATGTTTCTACCATATACTAGAACGAAGCAATAGAAAAAAATGGCAAAATTATCAACAGTTATTATGAATTGCATTTTTATTTTCTTTTTTTGACTCATCGACCTTAATTTTGAAAACATCATAGACGAAACTAAAATCACATACTTTTCTCCATGGACACCTCGGTATAAGTGAACTCTTATGAAATAGACCAATAACGTATCGCCGTTAGTGAAGTATACTAAAATTGGTCAATCACGTGTCGCCGCGGACATAGCACAAAAGACATCAACGAGCCGTCAACCCATGTGCCTAATCTTCATTTCCGCAGGGCTAGTTTGTTTAATTATTTCTGAGGTGAATGGTTCGGCTGGAACATAGGAATGTTACATTTTATTTTGTTTGTAGTATGGCGAAACTCCGTGAAGAAGTGCTAGAGGCAGACACCTTATCTAAGAAGAAACAGTATGAGCAGGGACCTAAGCCTTCATACGGGTGAGTAACGGACCTACACGTGACGACTAAGGGGCTCAAGCCCCTGCTTCAAATCATTGGAGTTCTAATTGAAGTCTAACCTAGATGTATAATGTCAGATAGACTATAATAATAATAATAATAATAAAATGCTTTATTGTGCACTACATGGAGAATTATTACAATGACAAAACATGAACAGGACTTAAGTAAGTAGGTAACAACAGGCGGAGGCGGAGACTATGTAACTATATATATCCCATTATTCCCTTATATATTTTTTTTATCCATTATATAGCTTCACGAGTTTCATATGACGGTTTACAACACATTTGCAAGAAAAAAACAATTGTATAAGATAAAAATGTTATTGTGCCGTCTTTAATTTTCTGGAGTTATTGATGGCAACAAGTTATTACTTATAGCTATGTGTTGTACCATCGCCAAAAGTATCCGAGTGAAGTCAATTCTATTTCCACACCATATATTTGGTCAGATAGTTATTAGTTATTTTAAAACATGGTACTTTTTGATTGTCGTCTAATTAAATATGCTTAAGGAAGTGGGTAATGTAAATTAAACCGCATTGTTTTACGTAAATGATATAGGAACTGTTGAAATGATATATCGAAAAGTAATCAGTTAGTATCCCCAGTAATTATGCAGTAGTATATATTCATATTCATATTCATATTCATATTCATATTCATTTTTATTGATAATATCCGATTACATGTCAATTTATATTAAATACAGGTCATGTCATTATCTTAAACTCTATAAAATAACTCTCTATGGTCATAGAACGCCTGCTCGAGAAGCCATTTTTTAAGTTTGACTTTAAATATTGGACCACTTTGTGAAGCGGTAATGTCACCTGGAAGGTGATTATAGACCCTACGACCCATGACGTGGCTGAGTTTCCGAGATTTTGCGAGTTTGTGGGGCACTAGGGGGAGTTTACCGGCTCGCACGCTGCGAGTTTCGTACCTGCGCGGTAGATCAGCAGTGGTTCTAGGCATAGAATCTACCTCGTTTCGTGTATTTACTGCCATTTGCCAGATTAGCAGCGAGGGTAACGTTAAGATACCTAATGCCTTGAAGTATGGCCTCGCAGAGTCTGTTTGCGGGACCCGCGCAATGGTACGGATGGCTCTTTTCTGGAGACGAAAAACCCTCTCCCAGTCGGCGGCTCCCGCCCACAGCTCGACACCATACTGCAAGTGCGCGTGTACGGAAGCATAATAACAAGCTCGAAGAATCTCGGACGGCAGTATTCTGGCCAATCTTTTTAGTGCAAAGCACGCTGTTGAGAGTTTATTGCACACTTTGTCTATGTGGGAACTCCAAGTGAGGCAGCTATCTAGTTCGAAACCTAGGAATGTCGAACTTGATACTTGGTCGATTTTTTTACCAGAGGCCCATACTGATAACGGCGTCATTTGCCGACCGGAGAGATCGAAGTGGAGGTGGTGTGTCTTCTTAATATTTAAAATAAGCCCGTTCACGGTGAACCACTTAGATACCGATGCAGCGGTCTGATTTAATTTAGCTTCCAGTTCATTAATCGTCGGAGCGCACACAACTACAACCACATCGTCGGCATACATGTAGGTTTCCCCGCTGCCAATAGTATCTGGGAGGTCATTCAGTAGTAATGAGAATAGGATATTTGAGACAGACGAACCCTGTGCGACACCTTCCGGCCGCCATCGCAACTGTGTTTCACAACCAGTTGTCTACGAGGATTTTTTAGTCTTTCACGGCAACCAGTTGTGATAAAACAATATTTATTCTTCTTCCGCAACCAGTTGCCAACAAGGAAAAAAATCGCCGCCATCGCAACTGTGTTTCACAACCAGTTGTCTACGAGGATTTTTTAGTCTTTCACGGCAACCAGTTGTGATAGAAGAACATTTCTAATCTCAACACATTATTTCAAGAAATTATTATTAAAACCTCCATATTTCTTACTAGTCGTCATCATGACAGATATCTTGTATCTCTCTATTTGTAATTCCTGATCCTCACACATAAGTGATCTCGCGAGTAGACTTAGTTCCGCTGCATTTGCAGTAAACAAAATCCGTCAATTAACTGACGAAAAGACTGCGAGACTGGTCTACTTCACCTACTTCCATAGTATTATGTCGTATGGTATTTTACTATGGGATAATGCTGCTGACATAAATACTATTTTTGTGCTGCAAAAACGGGCTATTCGCGCGATTTACAGGATGAAACCCAGAGATTCACTGAGGGAAAAATTCAAGGAAGTTAATATATTGACAGTGCATTCTCAATACATATTTGAAAATATTATGTATGTTCATAAAAATATTGGTAATTTTAAAAGGAACTGTGACATACATAATTTTAATATCAGAAATAAGGACAAACTGACAGTGCCCCATTCTCGGCTGCAAAAAATAAAAAAAATCGTTTAAAAATAATTGTATACGATTTTACAATAAAGTCCCAGATAATGTGACTCATATCTCGACGAATGAATTTAAGAACTGCCTTAAACGCAGACTAGTAAGTAAAGCTTATTATAAGATTAAAGATTATCTTAATGACAAAACGGCTTGGGACTAAATTGCTCTACATCTAAGTAGCTATTAATGTTATTAAATTTTACCACCTGTATTGACTATTTTAGCTTTATTAATTGTTGCATTAGTTATAAGTTTTGTTCTCTGTTACTGTTAAGTATTCCTATTTTATGTGTATATTTGACATTTTGAAAGTGCTCGTTATGGGCCTATTTAAAAGAAATAAATTACTTTGACTTTACTTTGACTTTGACTTTGACTGACATTGTCATATCATGTTTTTCTCTGTACTCTCATTCGAGATCTAATTATTTGCTCACGAGCGTCGTATAAATAATTAATTAGTCATAATATAACTTTAACATTAGGTCACAGGTTATCGTTCAAATGCAATCTGTGTCATTAGACATTATAATTTGAAGTCAGTACTTACATATATTTATGAAGTTGACTGTACAAAACCACCCTGGTAAAAATGTTATATATTTGTATACTTGGTAGGTTACAGAACAACCTATAATGAAACCTACCGAGAGGTAAAATGGTTTTGCAGTTCACTGTCCGGACATTTTGCGTTTATGTCGCTATACTATGCCGGAAGTATGCAACCTAGTAATTTTGCGTTGTGGTCCGTATAAGATCTAGACATGTTACATGATAGTCATAGTGACATGACATGTAGGCAAAAATCAAACTAGTCATTCTGCGTTTTAGACTATCTGAGACCAACCCATTGTTTGATTTCGTGTTTATCTTGTGTTTTACTCTTATATATCTAGGTTAACCCCCGTTTCCTGGTGGTCATACCGGCATATCATACTAATAACTATGACCAGTAAGAATCGCTTGTATTGGTGGTCAAACTTGTCATTGTCCCTCTAAATATAATACTTTTCTTTTCCCCTGTAGATATAGTGGTACAGTCAGCTTTAAAAACATCTGCACATTTTAGTGACATAACATGTCACTTTAACATCATTAGTGAGCCACCATACAAAAGTATCTAAGGAGTGAAACCAAAGTGTGCCGATGTTTATGGCCAATTATGGCAGCTAGAAATATTTTGGATAATGCCTTAATAACAGTCAATGTGTCATTCTTCATTTTTGGTATATAGCAGTCCAGGTTTTATTTTATGGTTGTGAACAAAGAAATTGACTCTTCTATAGCAACTAGGCTTTTTGAGATTTTCCTTGTTGGCAACTGGTTGCGGAAGAAGAATAAATATTCTTTTATCACAACTGGTTGCCGTGAAAGACTAAAAAATCCTCGTAGACAACTGGTTGTGAAACACAGTTGCGATGGCGGCCGGAAGGGTGCGACACCCATGCTGGTGGTCACGGCGTCAGAGCGCACCCGACCGCTGTCCGCCACCACAACCTGTGACCTGTTGCGTATTAGTTCTGCCAGCAATGCTAACGTAGGACCTTCGAAGCCGTAATGGCGCAATTTGCTACTAAGAACTTCGTGATCCGCGACGTCGAATGCTTTCGACAGGTCACAGCAGAGAACTGCGACTTGGTTCTTACATTCACGGGCTTCTAATATTTGCCGAACTACGGCTCGAGTTAGTGATGTAGTTGAGCGGCCTTTCCGGTATGCGTATTGCCTATCAGATAAAGCGTTGGTTGCTTCTAAGTAATCTGTTAACCTAGAGCTTAGACCATTTTCGAATATTTTTGCAATCACCGGAATTATCGCTACAGGTCGGTAACCATCGATGTCATCTCTTTTTCCTTTGCCTTTGTAAAGTGGAGCGATGCGACTTACTTTCAGTGTTTGAGGAAAAATGCCCTCTTGGAGACATCGATTGTAGACGGTCGCAAGTATTGGAGAGAGTTCTACTGCTACGGACTGGACTAGAGTCGCTGAGATGTCAAAGATATCTTTGGTTATTTTTTTGGCTATGCGACAGGTGATGATGCGATGTACTTCATCGGGAGTGAACGGTTTGAACCGGACACAGCATTCCGCGGGGGGGCGCGCGGCGCGCAACGCGGCAAGAGCAAGAGTTAGGTTGGCGGGCGGAGCTCCGCACGCGGCGGTCGCTCCCGCAAACCTCCTGTTCATAGCATCAGCGGCAGCCTTTTTAGTTTTAAAATTCATCCCGTTAGAGTCAGTGATTAGGTCGGTAAAATCAACATGAGCGTGCAGCACCTTGCCTTTTTCCCGATTGATTACAGTCCACATCGACTTGATCGTATTAGAACTGTTATTTATCAAGTTAGAGTAGAAACCGGTTTTCTTTGCATGTAAAAGACTGTTGTACTTAACATTCATGCTTGAGATAAGATTAGCTAAATGTGCGTTATCGGGCAGGCGTTTTCCTAGACTTAAGATTTCAAACAGCAATGTTTTGAGATAGTAAACGTCGCTGGTAACCCACGTATCCCTTTTTTTATTGTTGATGGTTTGAAACGGAAAACATATGTCGAATTTGTTTTTGAGTACATTAGTTATGGATGTTATTAGCCTCGCTACCGATAAATTCTCGCGGTAAGTCATTTCATGCCAGTCTACACTCTGTATCGCGGCTCTAAAGTCGTTATAGTTGCGCGCGGAGTACACCCTCGCGCGGCGAGTGAGGGGCGCGGGCGGGGCGCGCGGGCGCAGCAGCTCGGCGCGCACGGCGAGGTGGTCGCTGAGGTGCGTGGTGACGGGCGCGGCGCTCAGCGCGGAGCGCGGCCCGTTCCAGTATACGTGGTCTAGGTTGGTCGATGTAGTAGCCGTGACTCTTGTCGGAAAGTCAACCACGTTTCTGTAGTCGTGTGACCTGAGCAAGTCGTACAATCTTTTTAAGTCTGGTTTTATATTACTCTCTGTGTCGTCTATGTTTGTGTCTCCTAAAATTATGCAGTCCCTATCAATGCTACTTAGTTTGTCGAGCAGACGTTCCAGATAATAGAGAAAGTCGTAACTACTAATTTGACAATTAGATCTATATATGCATACCACTGTAATTTTAAAATCAATAATATCAACTGCTGATATTTCACAATATCGTTCCTCTGCTAACGCAGTAATGTCAACATTTTCGATGGCTCGTATATTGTTACGAACGTAAATACGAGTACATGAACCGCCGTGTTCATAGTTGGAGCGGCAGAAACTTGAGACTAATGTAAAATCGTCTAAACCAATACATTTTAATTTAGCACTATTTAACCAGTGTTCGGTAATAGCGAGTACGTCGCATTGCAGCTCGTCCCGTAGCAATATTTCTAGCCTTTGTGTCTTGTTGTGTATATATGTGTGTAATATATAATGGTATGTAATATCTACATACTTACGAATGTATTTGTATATATTATTCCGTGGTAAATGTATGTTAGTTACGAATATATGTATGTTTATTCTTTTGAAATAATTTAACTTTTATGAGTTATTTTCTCATTGCACCCACATTTGCAAGTTTCTGTTTGGTCCTATGGTCGACTGGTAGAGAATGCCTCGTGGCATTAAGTCCACCCTTTGTACTAATATTGTTTGTGCAATAAAGTTTAAATAAATATATATCGAATTTGCCCGCTATCATTATGGTGTGGTCCGTTGTTGACATTGATTCACCACCAAGGCGTTATGAATGTTTATAGTTAGTTCAACTCGTTTTCGCGCGTGCTTATGTGTGTGTGCGCTTGTAACTATACAGGTATGATTTGTGTGAGTGACACGGCATTGTCACTTTAGGTGCTCACCTACACACAGCGACATTTACAAGCACAAACACACATACAGCCGCGCGCCATAATGAGGTTAACTGTCTGTAGGTACCAAATTAATTCCTGAAAATTTTAGGTACATAGGTATGATTTTACAGACATTTTATTATTACAAGAAGTCAATCAATCAGCTGTTCGAATTTTGATCGTTAAATTGTCTTGGTACTGTTTCTAGGTATGGGGGTAAATTCGGCGTGCAGGCCGATCGGATGGACAAGTCAGCTGTCGGCCACGACTATATCGGCCAGACGGAGAAACACGTCTCTCAGAAGGATTATGCTAAAGGTCAGTCTATAGTCAAGCTTCAAATTCATTAACCTGCCCATAAATCAAATTAAATATGATTATATCAACTAGTCTATGTACATATTAATGACGTGGCGCTAATTATCTTAAGAAGCAGAAAAATACGGTGCTCATATTATGTCATATAATAGATAAGCCGATAGCAATTGAGTTCTATGGATGCTACACTACTGCTACAGTCATATCCTCCCAACCTAACGTTCTATGGCCTAATATTATATTCGTGAACTTATCCTCTTAATGTAATTTAAATGATTTGCAAGTGGAATAGAGTTAGAGTTGAATTGGTTCTGCTTAGTGTTCAACCCGTCGTCTCCCAGCGAAAAAAAAAACAATAGCATTCTTTTGTAATGAGCCCGGGGATCCCAGGGACCGGTAGACGACAACGACGAAGTAAACTGCGGTGCTTGCATTGTGGGCACTGGGGCAATAACTACATAAAAAATTGTTGATATGTTCACTTGTAAGGTTATAAGTCAAAACACAAACCAAAATTAATATTAGTGTATTGACCCATTTTTTTTATTATATGGAAATTTTTGTAAGTTTTAGCATAAAAAGTAGGTTGTGGACAGAAATACGCTTAATCTATTTTTTCATATTATTCAAAGGTTTTGGTGGAAAATTCGGCGTTCAAACCGACCGTATGGACGCCAGTGCGGTCGGGCACGACTACATCGGTAAAGTGGAGAAGCACGAGTCACAGAAGGACTACTCTCAGGGTTTCGGGGGCAAATTCGGCGTGCA
The DNA here is from genome assembly GCA_963556455.1 of Epiblema foenella. Taxonomy (NCBI): domain Eukaryota; kingdom Metazoa; phylum Arthropoda; class Insecta; order Lepidoptera; family Tortricidae; genus Epiblema; species Epiblema foenella. The sequence continues at coordinate 24,719,855 of OY747096.1, read as the reverse complement.
AACCGACCGCGTTGATAAGGTACTTTGAATACTGGACAGAATTATACTGTGGAAAGTTTCCAAGGTAGATAAAAGAGAATAATATTGACAATGAAAAATTAAAAGACCTATTAAGTTGGGCAAGAATTTTGACACTTTCCTTACTCGCACTTATAAAAGCAGGCCTGTACTTATTGACTTTTAAAATTCACCAAATGATAACCCTATGCAAATAAATTGTTTATACAACAATCATCATTTTGGCAGCGTTTTATGGTTATGGGATATTCCGGTAAAATTCTGCTGTATAAATTTAGATAACAAATACGTTTATCCAGAGTGCGGCAGGCTGGGAGTACCGCGAGCAGATCGAGAAGCATTCCTCCCAGAAGGACTACTCGCACGGGTTTGGAGGCAAGTTCGGCGTGCAGGCCGACAGGCAGGACGCGGCCGCCGTCGGATGGGAGCACCGCGAGCAGGTGCAGCCGCATGACTCGCAGAAAGGTAATGGGCATTGGTACCAGTGTTGATACACCTCCCTGAAGGACTACTCCCACGGGTTCGGGGACAAGTTCGGAGTGCAGGCCGACAGGCAGGACGCGGCCGCCGTCGGATGGGAGAAGTACAACTCTGATTAGAACGGGAAATTTACACGTCATTCAATGCAAATATCGTTTAAACTACTTATCTCTATAGATATCTGTTAACACTATAAAACAATTACAACAAGGAAACATCATTTTCTACAGTGTAGTTCAAAACTGCTTCGAATAGCACCATAAATTTTTTTTAGTCAAATGGCCAATTGAATATTGACAGATTACTCGCGAGGGTTCGGAGGCAAGTTCGGCGTGCAGTCTGACCGGCAGGACGCGTCGGCGGTGGGCTGGGACCACCACGAGAAGGCACCGGCGCATGCCAGCCAGCTCGACCACAAGAAGGTTTTTCGCTTCTCATGCTCGTAAAGTTTTTATGTCGAGAGAAGGCTGCATAAAATGGCTTTTTATGATCTTGCGCATACAGTAATTTCTTCTTTTACAATTAAGGCAATTAGGCCTTCCAGCCACACACACAATTCACCTTCATTTATTCTTTTTCTTTTTATACAAACGCCTTAAGGGAGGCGTACAGCGACATCTACCAGAAGACTCATACTCATGCTTCATTAACGGCACTAACGTCTCAAATCATATTGAGAATCGTCAGTTACGCCTTCATTTATGTTTTTTTTTGAGATTTAGGTTATATCTTTATTTAATTACGTCATGTGTATTACTGTCCAAATACTTATATAAGATTAATACGGGCGTGCATTTACGTAAAAACAAATTAAAGACGCAAATATTTATAACTTGGCAGTATAGATCTAACCATACGAGGTCACAAGTTGAAAAATAAAAAAAACCCTCGACGTGACCATCCACTATATGAACGGCTATATGAACGTCTCGGGTAAAATAGCTCGTTTTATGCTCTTGTTGTACAATCTACCATTTTCTTGAACCTGACTGTGGCTTCATAGGCCGGGCCCAATAAAGCGATAGGAGTGCGCGGTTGTAGAAGTAGCCTGGGGAACATCCAGAGGAAACCTCCGACGCGACTACGCGGTTTTAACACTGGAATACTCTAAGAGTTTGCGCTCCAGTGAGATTGGTTGCGCGGCTTCAACCAAATCTGAGGTGTGAGTAGAATCGAGGTACTGGGAGTTTTGTCGCTATTAGAAGGTGCAAACTGTTAGTGGGCTATGGCTACTTTAGGCAGCATACGTGCAGTATATCAGGAATTCATGATGTTTACTGTGGCATCGTTACTAATCCCAGTCTAGTAGAGCGTAATTATTTTTATCGTAAACCTACATAATAATAATAGTGTTCATGGTTGATGGGTAATCACTACATAGTATAAAACAAAGTCGCTTTCTCTGTTCCTATATCCCTATGTATGCTTAAATCTTTAAAACTACGCAACGGATTTTGATGCGGTTTTTTTTAATAGATAGAGTGATTGAAGAGGAAGGTTTATATGTATAATAACATCCATTAAATAGTGCACCCGTGCGAAGCCGGGGCGGGTCGCTAGTGTTATATAAATTATTTATCCTATTTTGTATCTGTGGCCACTTGGCTGGCAGTGCTTATTCATAACATACTTGAATTAAATTTTGAGTCACATATTTAAAATTATATTTTCTAGGGTTTCGGAGGCAAGTTCGGTGTGGAAACAGATCGCGTTGACAAGTCCGCGCACAGGTTCGACGAGGTGGGCGCTGTGGGCACCAACTATACGCGCCAAAAACCGGACATTGGGGGCGCCAAGCCGGGGTCCATCCGCGCCAAGTTCGAGAATATGGCCAAGGAGAAGGAACAGGTAACGTGTTATAAGCCTGTGTGTTACCTGATAGCTGTGTTCCGGCGAGGTGGGCACTGTGGGCACCAACTACATGCGCCAGAAACCGGACATTGGGGGCGCTAACGACCTTCGACGAGGTTTGCGCTGTTGGTACCTAATACGGTCCAGAACCGGACACAAGCCGAGCCATAAGGTAGCTTGTATTTAGAATTATGATTGCTATTCAAATTCACGAGAATTAATAGTTATGTGGATGTTAGTTAAAAAACGCTCATCTATTTACGTCATTTTCTGTTTGAATTGACACGTATCTTGACATTTTCTCAATGTTACTATGTAGAACAGGACTATGGCGACCTTATGTCATAAACTTTAAATGTATTTTTTGGATTTTTCATTAAGAAATATTGTTTCAAACATCACTCCAAATCGACCATTTTCAAGTTAAGAACTTGTTTTTTCCGCTCAAATTCTACTACACACAATAAAATCAAAAAATGGCTATGTTACTATCTAAAATTTTAATAAAATCATCGTATCCTTTAATAAATTTATTGGTATTATTAATACTTTTGTCATAATTTGAAATCAAATCATTTTAAAACTTATAAGGCCTCTTAACACCAAATATAAAAATCAACAAGATCGAATTTTCTCTAAAAAGGATCAAATTCTTAATCAAATGGCGATAAAAGTAACTCAAAAGAATAAATAATTACATAAGTTTTAAAGTTTTGAGAGTGGGCATACAGCCTCTTCCCCGCACTGTCCCTTTTCCGCAAAAACGCCCCTTTGTATTGGAACGATCGTCATTTACTATGGCGCTCGTGGTCATCGTGGGCGCTTTATTTTTTGAGATATTTGAATAGGGTTTTCACCATTTGGCATATTTTTTTGCATTGTTTCTTTGGAGTAGTCTTATGGAGTAATCAAATTTTGAGTCAACATTCCTATTATTTACGATTGTCTTTCTATACGACTCGATCGAAGTATTACCTAACCGCGATTAGAATACAATTAGAGCTGACAGTTTTCCATATACTTACGTCAATGTGTATGTTAAATGCCAGATATTCTTATTGTAACCTAGTCCCGATCCTATAATAACAATTGATGGAATTGATTACGATATATTTTGTGATTTTAGGAAGCGTTACAGTCAGTGCAGAAGATACGTCAGCAGAGGCTACAATTGGACAAGGATTTATCGCAGAAGGTGAGAAAACGATTGATTCTCTTAATCATAAAATGTATGGGCAATACCGCTTAGAGATCCATTGGCTGGTTGTTTTTTTTTTAATTCGCTAAAGTATTGGCAGACTATCAAGATGCAGCAGAAATGTATTAAAAAAAACTGGATCTGAAAATGGTCAGAACCATCTGAATATTATCTTATAGTAGGTTTTTTTTTGTATAAATATAACGATGTATTTGATGGCGTCTGTAACTAAAATATCATCTACAGGAAAAAGAGCGGGTAGAGAAAGAACATGAGCCCGTCAAGCAACCGGATCCGGTTAGACAGCCGGATCCGGTGAAACATTCGGAATCGGTGAGACAGCCGGAACCGGTGCGACAGTCGGAACCGGTGCGACAGTCGGAACCGGTGAGACAGTCGGAACCGGTGAGACAGCCGGAACCGGTGAAGCAGCCGGAGCCGGATCCGGCGCCGGTTGAAGATAAGGTTAACCTGCCGGATGTTACATTAGTACAGCCCAAGGAGAAAGAAGAGGTGAGTTCATTTTAAGTGGTTAGATCCCAATGTCACTGTTGCAGTGATTACTGATTATTGACCAGGCTTACTGAGCTGTGTTGCTGATTTGATCATGACCATCGAAATATAATAAGTATAGAAGAGTAACGTAATACAAAACTGACGTAGGAATATGACCCATTTTCCACGTTGTTGAAACTAAAATGTCTTATTATGTTTCATTGACCAATCCAATATTCAGATCAGTTTAAGCAAACCTCATTTTGACAAAGGTTTTATGCCATTTCACCAATAAGAAAAGTTTCAGTGCTGTGACTGGTTACAATACATTTGACACATGATTTTTATTTGTCGAATTCAGTCTACTGGAACATGATTTAAAAAAGCCTTCTTTTGACATACACAATAAATTACACATTCCACGCCAAAAGAAGGCTTTATGATACAATCATGTATCATTTTACTGAATATGTATTTATTAACGTGTTCTTATGTTAAGTTAATATAAATAGTTAAATAACGAATAACAAAGAGGTCAGTAGCTCCACTTCTAGACACTCTTTCCTAAAACTAAAATCATGAAGATTGAACCTCTATAGGGGACTAACGCTGCCAGTCATGATCGTGTTTATGTCGAACGTGAAGCATTTGTTTCTCACTACCAAGTACATGACGAATCATTCCAGTTTGAGCCTTTCTGACTGTATCAGATCTCGCGGTATACGATCACTTTAGGTCTACCAGATCTTGATGAATAGATTGCTTATCAGGCATTGTAAAACCAGTTTTATTTAATACCTGTATAAAAATTGACAAACTATTACCGCTTATAAAAGAATACCTATACTCTAATTAGAGGTATTGTTGTCATTCCGGTTTCTCTCATTCGGATCTATACCTCTATGTATAGGCTATTTACGATATTAAATACCTGTATTCAATACCGCTATTCATTGCACTTGAAAAGTAAAATGTCAATCCTGTTGTCTCCCGACGAAAAAATAAACAATAGCATTCTTTTGTTATGTGCCCGTACATGTGCGGGATGGGTAGACAACGGCTTAAACATTAGACATAGACATACACATAATTTATTGGTAATAAGGTATTACAAGTCAGTGTTTTTACAATTGTACGTTCAGTATAGATTATATTAATTCGATAATTGATTACATTGGCAAATTACAATCATTACATTACATTAGAACATTGCATTATATATTCGTGCTATTTTTATCATTACATATTTTATATTCTAAAAATTCTTTAATAGTAAAGAAACATTGACTTATTAGCCACATTACCATTGATTTATTACTACTAAAACGCAACAAATAAGTGTAAATACCTACTTTTTACAATACGCCAGTTTGCAGAAACAAATAATCGAGTATATTGACACTGACAGCTATTACTGGAAATGGTTTTTATGGGTAAAGTGTCAAATACAAGTATTATTGTCAATTGGTGAAACCGCTAATATATTTGAATACCGGTTTTGATTATACCGCTAATCAGAGCTTTAGCGATATAAATAGCGAAATGCAAGTATAACCGGTTATACCTTATTTAAAACCGGTAGTAAGAATATCGGTAACGATCCCTGCTGCTCATACTATCACTAACGATAAGACTGGTCTCTGCTGTTTTGATTTTAACCTCATTGAAAAATCGAGTGTGCTAATAAAATATTAAACAAGATTTAGGTGGCTAAGTCATGGATGGCCAAAATTGAATCAAAACACAAAATGTAAATTTATTTTCATTCTTATTCTTTATCCATAACATTTACATCTTTTCCGAAACACGTACATATTGCATACTCGTAACATCAACCATCACTCCAAAGTATGGGATTATTGTGATTGAGATAACTAAATAATAAAAAGAAATATGTTCCTGATTGCCATTCGTGTGGCTCCTTCGCTAAATAAAGGTGCTAATTGACAGATGGACGGGCGGCTAGCGAAGTCTTAGTAATGGGTCCCGTTTTATCCTTTGGTTACGGAACACTAAAACCTACTTTGACTTGAGAAAACTTAGATTTTGAACGCTATCGGACCGTCAACATCATAAACAATTTGTAACTCGTTTTTCCTTTTAACTTCGTCATAATAGTACATTACTGCAGAGGCCGTAAAGTAAGGTATTGCCGGACGAGTTTGGGGTAGATGGCCGAGTCGTATACGAGGCCGCATAAAACGAGTCCTGCAATCCCTGTTCCGGCCGAGGATTATATAGTACTTTTCTCAAACAATGTGACGAAATATTAAAACTAAAATAACTACTAAGTAACGTTGATCAAATATAATAGTCAATCGGTGCAAAGTAAGGTACCCGGCGATAAATATTGCATGTCGGTCTTTGGAAAGAGTCGGCTAATTTCGGCTTCGTAGAGCGTTGTCGCACACTACCTATGTGACTTTTGTGTTTTTTTTCTTTAACCTGACTGTGGCTGTAGTCTTCAAAAAATTTACATTTCATCGATTTCACGTAAGCTAATAAAGTCGATGAAGTGCGGGCTTTATTAGATACGAAATATCAATAAATAAATAAGATGCTTGATGGACAGTCGCTATTCTTCGGAAATCGTCGTAATAAAAAATTGTCTGTATCCACAGACCGACATGCAATATTTATCGCTGGGTACTGTAAGCGCTTGCCGCCATAAGGTCCCTTTCAAGGATGATTCTCATTCCAAAATTTAACATTGTCTTAATTTGTCCTTACCATGCCCGAATTATTAACGACTCTTGAGTGATTGTTTTTGACTAGTTTAACAATTAGAGACCAGGTATGTAGTAAACAAGCTCAACAATAAGTGTATATTGCACCCTGATTAACGTTCGCGCCGGTAAGGACATAATTAACTTTTCACCTCAGCAACTCGAACAAACCTATTTTGCCCAATTGAGCAAAACGAGTTTTTTCTCATTCCGTGAGACAATACACAAACTGCCCTTTCACAATTCGGCGTCTATTACAATTCGAAATATTTGAACTTCATTCGCTCTGTTCCTTTCAAAAGAGAGTGTCAGAAATAGATTGATTCATATGTCGACATCAGTTCGATATAAATGAATATTGTACAAATTCTAGTATATGTATGAGTAAAATCCGAGCCCGCAAGCTGGCTCACGCGAGACATACTGAAATGTGTGTAAGTGTGCCGCGCCCGCGCCTAATCTCGCGTCGTGCGCCTGAATGCGTCTTGTGCTGAGGAGTTAATAAAACAATCAATGCATTGATGAATGTGGAATTAACTTTTCTTCCTGATTAATTACCAGACACGTCGGTAGGTACGTAAAAATGATATTATTAAAGTTTTATATGTTGTCACTGCTGAGGTGAAGTTGTATGTGTCACACGCGAGAAAAGTTATTTTCATCTCGTGCTATTGAGTCCTTCCCTACGCTCAAGATTCTAACTTGGAATCATTCGCTACGCTCGTGATTCAATTTTAGAATCTTTCGCTTGCTCGGGACACAAAATCGGTACTCACAACAAAAAGCAACTTTGCTCTCTTGTTACATAAATAACTATTAACGATAAGAATCACTCGCAATGTCTATTATCACATATGTAGTTGTTTTGTTGGTACCCAGATGACTCGGCAGCCTACAATAGTGATGTCCCCCGTGGGCTGGGAGGGCGCGGAGGAGGTCAACGAGGAGGAGGATGAGGAGGGGTACACCGCGCGCGCGCTTTACGACTACCAGGCGGCGGCACCGGACGAGATCAGTTTTGACCCGGACGACATCATCACCAACATTGTGATGGTGAGTGTAGCGACGGGCTAATTCACTATGAATCGCGTCAATGCTCCTTATTCTCGATGCTACGCCTGATTGCCTTACGTTACAAACGTTTAGTTACAAAATTACATTACATTACGTTCGAATTACGAATTATAGTTGAGCAAAATTGTTAATTGTTAACTGGTTCATATCTTTACGTCGGTCTGTGGAAAGATACAATTGGCTGTTTACGACAATTTGCAAACACTGGCGATTGTGCATCAATAGCCTTATTTATAAATTGACGTTTCATATCAAATAAATACAGCACTATATGGACTAATTACTACCTCACTAACTGTACTATATGGACTTTATTAGTTAACGTCAAATCGATGACATGTAAACTTTGGATATCAATAGAGAGCTGTTACAACTACTAGAAAAAGGATAGTAAAACAATTATTTTGTACATCATGCAATTTCCAGTTGGGGGGTTTCACTAACTCTATAATCTATATTAAGTATACATTTTGACGACGACTGACAAACGTCACATAGGTAGTGTGTGACAACGCTCTACGAAGCCGAAATTGGTTGAGTCTCTTTCCAAAGGTCGACGTCCAATATTTATTGCCGGTTACAGTAAGTAATTTCTGTTATCTTTGCTCTTGGCTACACGTAATATGACTGGCAACATTATGGTTATCATGTTTCTTATTTCTGTCCACAGATCGACGAAGGCTGGTGGCAGGGTATGTGTAAAGGCGCGTACGGACTGTTCCCCGCCAACTACGTCCAGCTGCAGGACAAGTGAGGTGTGTGCTCGGCTTTACATGCCTACATACCTTAGGGCAGTTTATTGCCACTTTTATCAAATAAATTCGATTCTGTAGAAGTAATACAGTTATACCTAAATATTCTTAAGTATTGATTCCCTTGAAGACGACTTCATCCCTATTCCTACGGTTTACTTTGACAGCTGTCTATCTCCTAACTCTACCATTTTCCTGACTTGTCTACGATGTTATCGAGTAGCAGGTTCATGCTCTGTTAATTATACATACTTCAAATTCTCCAAGACGAGTTAGGAAGTTGACATAAGCAATTTGGACGACTACACAATTTTCGTAATAGCTCTATTTCTCGAAGCTAAAAATTACAAAAGGAAGTCTCTTTTCAATACATTTTAATAGAAAGAGACTTCCACTTGTAAATTGTAGCTTCGAAATGGGTCCCAGCTCTCATTCAAGTACAATTTGCAAATTTAAAGCCCGAAACCGTATTGAAGTGTCTTGCATTGGCATAATGCTCTTACACACACGAAAGTGCAATGTGTTGATTTGAATATTATGAAATAAATAATTGAGACGGCACGTTAAACCTGGAGTCGTGGATGAAGTTGTACAAATGGTTTTTTTAATGTTCATGTTTAACAACATTCGAAATGTTTTAAGCGGAGATAAGGCATATATGAAAAACTACCCTCATCTGTTATTCGATAATGACATACATTAGTCAATAATTATTTTTATTTTTTAACAAGGTCAGTCCATGTTTCAGGTTGCCAACCCCTGTGCGAATTATCAATCTATAATTTATCTATCATGTAATTAATGTATGTCATTATCGAATTAACAGGTGAGGATAGTTTTTGCCTCTCGTATTTTAGACCATTTATTGTAAAGACCTTTGTGACAATAACCAAATTACATTCCTATGGTATCGAAAACATACCTCCAAGTTTCTATAAATGTAAACGAATTGTCAACACATAGAGCCCTACTTATTGTTAAAATATTAATATTGTTTTAAGTCGTTTTATAAATCAGCGATTAATTTCGTACTGAAATTGTATCATATTATTTTTAAGTCATTTTTTTAACCTGATATTAGAATAAGGATTATTTCGTTGGGCTTGAGTGATAAAATCCAGTAAAATAACTATGAGATGACAAATAATAAATAATTGGATAACTACTATAGCTCGATTAGTTCGCCTGACGTGGACAGCTCTAAATAAATGTTCAGATCCCGTAGCTATGGACACAATAGACTGTACGCACGACGCGACGCGTAAACATTTTCACACCACACCTGCTATTCAGAAAAGAGTCATTGTGTTGCCCTTGAATTTGGGATCAATATCGTACGTTTTTTCAACAAGAATGACTCTTCCTAACAAGGTATGAAAAGCAGTATGTACCACTTGGTAGCAAAATTATTTCCGTCTTGGGCGTACACTTTTGAATCCCTTGCTACGTTCAGGATTCTACTTTAGAATTTCTCACTACGCCCAGAATTATATTGTAGAATCTTTCGCTTCACTCAGGATTGTATTGTTGAATAGAATCCACCGCCCTCGCCGTCAATACATCATTTTGCTTCCTTTAGACACTATATCCGCTTGTATTATAACTTTCACAATTTTGTGCTAGCTCACTAGTCTAGAGGCATCGCTTGTGTGTTTACTTTTATCAATACATATCAAACTTGCTTACGAAATTGTGAAGTCATCTTAGGCCGGGTTTTATAAAGATCCGTTAGAACAAATGTGTGATCAAATTTCAGTAACACAGTACATTTTTTGACATAACAAACCGATATAAGGTCTAACGGATCTTTATAAAACCGTGCCTTAATCCGGGTAATTTAGATATGCTTCGGCAAATTTAATTATGGCAGTGTCATACTTATATACTTATTAAAATGATGTAAGTATTATCCTCTTTTAAGAATATTTTATTAGTTATTTCGTTTGGGCTCTTTAATCAATACACATATTATTAGTAATACTTATTGAATATTTAGAAATGTATATTTTGTGTAATTTAGAACAAATTAACCATGTAATTTTAAAATGATTTTGACTGAATTCATGTATACAATCATTCACTGCAAATAATTTATTTAATTATTATGTAAGCATTTAATATAAATTACCACATTCAGCCGGTTCATATTAAACCTGCCTAAACACCAATAAAAATGTATTATGAATATTAAAAACAAAGCAATCTTCGTGCTATCGTTTTAAAGCGAAGCGTTAGTGTTTGCTCAGAGGAATTCGCTGACGATGGAGCTTAGTTACTGAAATGATTATTACATTGTTTATCGAGTTTAATCGGAACATTCGCATAAATTACTTTTACAAATTTTGTACATATCAGTGCGTGCAAAAATATGAAGACAGTTATTAGTTATACTGTATTCAGGTTTTTAATTTTTCCTTAATAGTTGTAGGTAATATAATTTAGGCACCCACTATGTGGAATGTGAAATGTTCAAGGTATAAAGTTACTCTTACTTTTCTTTTAATGGAAGTAGTGATAGTGACCGCCTGCACTACTGCAAACTGCAGAACAGTTTTATCATAAACATTTCACCTGCAATGGCACAGTTAGAATTCTATAAATAATGCTGAAGTAGCTGTGGCATATTAGGTAAGATAATATTATTGAAATCTTATGATATCATAAAATTTGTAAGGAAAATTGAATGTAGTGTAGGTATTACGTATAACCCGGCTGTGAGAGAAGATCGGTGATCAGATACTGATGTAGCATTCAGCAGTGTGTACGAGGTAATTTGACCAAAAACACTTATTTCTTCTCTTACGGCAGCGGTAAGATTGTATTGAATGATAGAAATATTTTACGTTTTGACGTGCACCGCAAAAATTATGGCAATTCAGAAGCTTTTTTGACATCCAGTTTGTCATGATGCACTGTGTCCCATGGCGGTGCATATATTATGATGGAATTTAGAAGGGAATTGGTTGATTAATAACGATGTAAAAACAAACTCTAGGTAGTTTGTTTTTACATCATATAAGGGTCCTAGTATAAGATATTACTGAGCAAATTTACGTTTTGTATCTTGTACGCTGTCCATACGTGGTCATTCAGTCATGACTGTTAGTTTGATAAAGACTTTTTTTTTTTCTTTTGACGATGTATTGTAATATATTTTTCTATTGCCGTGAGGCCTCGTCTATGGGCAAGCGTTGGGCGGCGCGTCGCACGCGGGGGTTATTGACCAAACGAACGAACTATAGGAACCTTCACGTATTATAATATAATATCGCGATTAGTTTGGGAATGGAATAGCTGACAATTCATGTACACTTTGATGTATGTAATTTGTTGCAAAACTGTCACCTCTAATCCCGTTCTAATCGCGGCTAGATAATAACAGCGTGCATGTCTATAAGAGGCCTTTGATACAGGCTACATCATATAAAATCCCTATCCCCATAGGGAGTTGGCCACAGTGTGGTATGCGTACCCACAAATTATATACAGTCTGTTCCAAGCCTATTGACGGGACAGCAAGAGAATTGACGGTTAGAAATCACTTAAGACGACTTTCGCCATGTGTACTTGAAGTGTATCTACCTATATTACAGTTTAAATCTGGATCAAATAAAGTTTATGGTCTGTATAAGATTATTTTCTGTGTAAGATTATTTTCCTATAGCGATTGCTAAATGACCTGTCTATTGGGGCAATTCCCGAAAAGAGATCCATAATTAGTTACCTATGTAACTGACTAAAGAGTTTAAAATTAACAAAGTAGCTAGTATTTACAGTTTCCAGGCTGATGGATGTTTAAAAAAATGTGTATCAATACTATTAATACAATGTACCTACTTTTTATTTTCACAATTGGATTGGAATGGATTTTACAAATTTTGTATTATATTCGTAAAATTGGCATTTAATGCCGAATTGTATTTTATAAAAGACAATTTATTGTTTATAACAGTAAATAAATAGCTTTATTTTATATCGGCATGTTTTTAATTCAAATTCTCAATTGCTTAATTTGCTGCCTCAATTACCATAGGTAAGTTCATTGAGATTGCGAGATAAATAAAAAAGGATTTGCGGATGAAATGATTGTAGTTTCGAGTAGTCAGAACTACTAGTATCATTACAATCATTAGAAGTGAACCCACAAGGTTCGTTAGTATCCCACTGGACGCGTGTTTCTTGAAAGTAAGGATTAACACTCACACACAGAGTGTATTAACACTCGCGGACAAATAATACGGGTCAGTAAAATAACGTCATACATATTTCCTAAAATAGTGCAAACTTGTTCAGTTTTTTAATCCTGTCATGATATTTATTTAATTTTACATCTAACCTGCAAAAATAACAGTTAATAAAATTAAGGTTTCCAGGTTTAAATCAGATTCCTAAAAACCCATGAAAAAACAATGTTAACGGAGCGAGATATCGCAATAATCGTCAGTTTTGGAGATTGATATTTTCATGATAGGATCCCGGCAATTGCTTATACTTTTGGGTATTACGAAGAATAATATGTCATGTAAATAAAAATAATAGTAAATAAAACCTATTGAGGTTATTTAACTTAGGGTGACCCGAAATTTTTGACCTCGAGCGTAGATATACCTACGGTTACGGCACCGATGTCAAAGAGTTTTTTAAATTGATTATTGTATAAAAATAAGTAACTCTTAGGTCGTTTGGTGCTGTTATTATACCTTACGTCAATTTATTATGACCTGCATACGTTACAACGATATGGCGAGGACTGCAGATCAAAAAAGTCGCTTGCTCATTTCTCATCTCATCAGGTAGGAATTGTTTTTCCGGAATAGACGAGATCCAATAAAAAGCATCTATTCTGAACAGAAGGAAGTCAGTTTAGCATAAAGTAATTATCTGAGTCTGAGGAAAGTGTTTTTACACCTCGATGCGCATTTTAACAAGGTATCTAAGGTAGGTAAGGTGTTTGCTCTAGACTATGTTAATTCTAGCTTGGCTCCGAGACATTGTGGACGTGGCTCGAAATCAGAATCAAGTTATGGAATAGGTGCATATAATTTCAGAAATAGATTATAACATTTAGTGTACACAGAAAAAGAAAAGCAAAATAGGTCCAATTCTTCAAGTTACGCCCTTTGTTGTACGTCACTTCGTCAACCCAGCCTGAATAAGCCGTAACTCTCGTATAAAGAGTGGTTTTATCATAATTCTTGCCACTGGTCACACCCACCAGCAGCTCCTCGCCCGGCAGCTCCGGCGTGCCCTTGCAAGTCAAAGGTCCTCCTGAATCTCCGACTGCGACATCAGCAGTCACCCCGTTGCTACAAATAAATTCATCCATTGTTATTTCCCAAGCTTCGGAACAATTGTTTCTCGATAACACGTCTATTTTAGCAACAAGGAGCACTGGCGACCTTGTATCGTTTTCACCGTGTCCGATTCTGCCGTAGCCGGCTGCGTAACACGAGTCAGAATAATCCATTGGAATCCTGGCCATTCTAATACTGCTAACATATTGAGAGAAATACCAGTTTGGTTTCACGAAGATAACTGCCATGTCATCTAACGGAAAATTGAAGTATGGGTGTATTATAACGGCGCTGATCTTCCTCCACTGCGACTGTGCTTCCATTTTTGAATTATCCATGGAGTTTCTGAGGTCTCCGGCGACCACTCTTAGTGATGATGGGTTTCTTGCGTATTCGAAATTGTGACGTTCGAAGCAGTGCGCGGCTGTGAGGACCTTGCGTGTGTTAATGATGGTGCCGCCGCATAAGTTCCGGTATGTGGAAGAGAATAGTCCCATTCGCGTGGGTTCTTTGATGGACACGATGTACGGCACTGAGCCGCGGGTCGCGGGCGTTCCATGCACGATTACCGTCTTCACTCGCTGCGCCGCATATTTTAATGTCATGATAACTCGCTCTTTCTCGCATGTCTGCGAGATTAGTGAAAACCACACTAAGAGACTCAGGTACATTCATTAATAGTGATTTTCATTTAAAAATATCTAAAAAACTCCAGTTATTGTTTGTGACGTTGACATTGCGACAACATAAGCAGATAAGTATGTATGTGGAATGTCTACAACTCTAGATAAGAGTGTGTATGATCTACAACACTGAGCATATGGGTGGATCAACTATTCTTTGTTGCTCGTTACCATGGTTACGTCTCCTGAGTCACTCTTTAAAACTGTGATTTTATAGGGTTTAAATCTACCAAACATGAGTTTTAGCGATGAGCATAAATCTATTTGGACATGAGTCATCTCTTGAGCATGCTTGAAGTCCATATTATAAACATTTTTCTAAGAGACTCGGTTACTATTGTCTCCTCGCTGACGGGACAGAATAACAACAAGAAAAAGTTGATTGACCCATATAATCACTGAGTTTGTCTATAAGATGTATGATGAACAAAAAGTTTCTAATTTAAAGTAATTTAAACACAGTTAGTCAGACTAAATTGTCAGATTACCTACCTAAATCCTGCCAAGAGCAGCAAAAAAAATTGTCACGGGTATATGTCGATAACAAAAACAAACAAAATTAAAAATTTTGAAAAACCCACGACGGATGTACGGTGAAAAATATTTACTGCAGCACCCACAGCACGTTATCATCGTAACACCCAGCTAAAATTCGTCCCGACTACACTACAAATCTATTGCCGAAAATCGCTCCTAAATCGGTCAAGCCGTTTTGAAGATATTGATGTGCACACACAAACAAACAAACAAACAAACAAACAAACAACCTCTCACCCTAAACGCATATACCTTCTCCGTTCCGTCGTGGGTAAAAATGTATCGATAAGTATAACGTAATAGAAATGATTCCATTATTATAACTGTAAAAAACGTTAGCAGCTGTAGTATTAAAAAACCGGTCAAGTGCGAGTCGGACTCGCGCACCGAGGGTTCCGTATACAGAGTATACAGCGTACCGGTTCCAACCCTATTAAATCAGGAAAATCTCAACAACATGGTGTGGAAATTGGACGCCATGGGTACAACGCCATCTATGGGCGACTTTTGTTACACATTTGAGCGACTGAATAACTTTGTACGTATGGTAGTTTTTCAAGGATAATTCTTTATCACGTAAACCGATTTCTTTTTTTTTCTGTATTTGAAAGAAGGTACCTTCAGCATAATCTCGTAGGAATTTATAAAACAAAAATACATGCAAAGGTGATTAAATTACAAACTAAGTATAGAAATGTTTTTTGACGATAAAAAAAAGAAAAACTAGATAGAGCTCCAGTTATATTTTTCCTGTAAAACTTACATTGATATGATTGTTATGTAATAATTTTATATTTTTTCCTGGGTAAACTTCGGAGATAAGGAGGAGGGTAGCGGTATATTTTTTACATTTTCCCTCATAAAACAAAACAGACTCAACAAAAAAAAACAGAATGTGCAACCCAAGCCCTTTCATATCCCCACTCGACATATTAACTAGACTTTCAAATTTTGAACCACCTATTATCTGTCATTTTTCACAGAAAATAAAAAAAAATATTTAAAAAAGTCATGTTCTATGTATGTAGGTAAGCCTTCTTTATAACTATTCCAAATTTTAAATCGATAGCAAAAGTAGTTTTTGAGATATTTAGCGACGTGACAGACAGACAGACAAAGTGAAGCCATAAGGGTTCCTTTTTTACCATTTTGGTACGGAACCCAAAAAAAATTTAAATGCCCATGGGCGATAATAGCCACTTCCTATCAGGCAGCTGATTTTCAAACGATACCCGCTTTCTAGGGATCTGTGACCCACGGCCATAGGTTAATTTATAGGTTTTCGCGGGCTTAGTTTTCCGCAACTCAATATCATATGAGCCTATTTTGCATGATGGGTTGTCGACGCTACTCGTGCCAACCCCATGAGGGCTATCGCGTATGAATTCGCCGCTAGAGGCGCTAGTGTAGCGTGGGGTCTCCGAAATGTCAAATGTCAATCTTTGTGGTTGCGCTACGCGGGTCAATATCTAATTAGAACAATATGGTGGCTATTTTGCAATACCTGAGCTTGATTATAACAAATATGAGTTAAGGGTCAATGACTGTCAGGGCTTTGAGACAGTTTTGTCTTTCGGAAACTTATTTCCTCCTTTTTTCCGAACAAAACGGGATCGCGCTACAATAAGGTATGTTCGCTAATTTTACGGTGCGGTTTTAAGGTATTGAATTTAATTTAAATGTAAATTTTGTTCTCATATCCATAATAATCAATAACAATTTTTGTCAGCTGGACCTTACTCGACAGTGGCGCCAACTGGTGAGCACAAAAACGAGAAAGCCTAGCAGACCCTTGACGTTGCCGACGACTTCTGGTAGTGACCTCGGTGATCCGAGGTGTTTTGCCCGGTAAGCTGCCACTCCAAGGCAGGATGATGTGGGCGGCTGTCCCTTCGTCCTCCATGAAAGCTCTGTAGAGAGGGCTATCTGTACCGCCTACAGTAAAGAGGTACTTGTTTAGTAAAGCATGACCAGTAATGACCCCCTTTAGGAGGCGGAGTGTCGGCCTCTTCAGCTGCATCAGCTTCCTTGACAATCCGGGGTTGATTGTCGGGAGGGCGTCCTTGGTTCGCCTGCAGGGACCTAGGTTGTGCCAATTTTTTTGGTGTTCTACCTTGACGTGCTGTGGCAGTGTACTACGCAGCCATGCAGGAGGTAGAGGTATTACAGGTTCTGGTCCCTCCACTCTTGAGTCCGAATCTACTCTGGCTAGTGAGCTGACCCTGAACAAATTATTATCTGTGTAACCCTAGTATGCAATAGGCATCAGGCATATTAGTACAACAGCGTAAATTTGTGTTTATATATTCGTTGATCATTATGCTACAAGTTCTGTATGAAATGTATATTATGACTAAGTATTAAATATAGCGCAGAGCGATCATTATAGCGTTTGGTAATCATCCAATTGACGATTTTGAACATTGATCATTATAATCGATGATATTATGCAAATTGCTTTTATGCATTTTATTTTTATAAAAAATAATCACTTATACAAGTCGAAATTATGCGGTTTGTTTGTATGCAAAAGGAAAATATGCAATTTGTTTTTATATTAAACATTACACACTCGTTATCGGTACAGTTGAGTGCAAAAATATGGGTGTATGCAAGGTACTCAAAAATATGTCCCACGGATCTTATGTCTATGCATTAAGGTTTCGGTATATATTTATGAGAGGATTCATTCGATACATATTTTTACACTTGACTGTACATAGCTCCGTAAGAGTCTTGTAGCACTGATCGACTGTCAGAGAGAATGCGGATGGGGTATCCTCTAACGTCCCTGGAGACGATTGCTTGAGCAGCCATTATTATGCCCATATACTCCGTCTGAAAGACTGTGCTGTGGGCTCCTAATGGTGTCGAGATATTTATGCTAAGGTCTTCCTAGAATACTCCCGATCCAGCGTAAATGATTTTAAGGTGGGCTCCAACACAGCTGACGGGGGACACGAAAAAAAACTTTTGACCTACCCCATCGAGTGGGGTATCGTTGTTTAGAGCTCATCGAGTAGATAAAATACTTTTTCACTTCTCATGCTCGAAAAGTGTGTCATATTAGACTTGTCAAGCGGGGCTAAAGTAGTACATTTAACCCCTAGGGAAAATATGAATACATATTTATGATTTACAAAATATTTGAATTTGACCAATCAAAATACTTCACCTATTAAATCCACCAATCACAGAACACTAATTTAAATCTTAAAAAAATATTTGGTATTGGGTATTAACCAACCAGAATACAGCTTTACTAAAATCGACCAATCAGGAAACATAATTAATTTTTCTAAAGAGTCTAAAGATTAAGTTTGTAGTAGTCCCTATTTCACAATAATTAAAAAAGTGGTTAAATCGTTCGAGCAACACTTTGAAGCGCTCAATAGAAGGTCAGTTAGCTTTTTTCGCGCGTGAATGTTGCGCGCGAACCGCAGTCTCTATGTTTTGTGTGTCAAAGGAGTATAGAAAAAAAATCATGCTGCAATAGTAGATTGTATGACAAGGGTCTAAAACGAGCCATATTACCACGAGATAGTTATTTTCCCGAACGAAGTGAGGGAAAATAGTTCGAGGGGTAATATGGCTTTTAGACCAGAGTTATACACTCTACTTTTCACTTCGATTGTGAGAAAATAAATAAACAAAGGTTAACCCACCCAAAATTAACAATAGATTCCACGGCGAAGATATATACTTTTGCAGCATGTTTTTTTTCTATACTCCTTTGACACACAAAACATAGAGACTGCGGTTCGCGCGCAATTTTCACGCGCGAAAAAAGCTAACTGACCTTCTATTGAGCGCTTCAAAGTGTTGCTCGAACGATTTAACCACTTTTTTAATTATTGTGAAATAGGGACTACTACAAACTTAATCTTTAGACTCTTTAGAAAAATTAATTATGTTTCCTGATTGGTCGATTTTAGTAAAGCTGTATTCTGGTTGGTTAATACCCAATACCAAATATTTTTTAAGAGTTAAATTAGTGTTCTGTGATTGGTGGATTTAATAGGTGAAGTATTTTGATTGGTCAAATTCAAATATTTTGTAAATCATAAATATGTATTCATATTTTCCCTAGGGGTTAAATGTACTACTTTAGCCCCGCTTGACAAGTCTAATATGACACACTTTTCGAGCATGAGAAGTGAAAAAGTATATATCTTCGCCGTGGAATCTATTGTTAATTTTGGGTGGGTTAACCTTTGTTTATTTATTTTCTCGCAATCGAAGTGAAAAGTAGAGTGTATAACTCTGGTCTAAAAGCCATATTACCCCTCGAACTATTTTCCCTCACTTCGTTCGGGAAAATAACTATCTCGTGGTAATATGGCTCGTTTTAGACCCTTGTCATACAATCTACTATATGAGAAGCTAGAATGAGATACAACTAAACTCAGCTTTTTTTAATAGTTCCGAATTTTTTTTTTCTTCCCAATAACCTGAAATTTGTTGATAATGTTTATTATTACGTATATTTTACCAACACATACTTATACATTGATAGATCAGATTTTTTCATTGAAATTTCCTTATTTTTCCTATTAAAACCAACTTCATTTTGCGGTTGGTTCCGAACCCTAAATGTGCGGAGTCCGACACGCACTTGGCCAGTTTTAATTAACAATAAGGTGGACAAGACACTTGGGATATTGAAACCGATTAATTATTTATTACTAATTATTAAATTTACATTTTCGATGTTCACGGTAAAGTATATACCTAAGGGTATTCGATAATTTAATCTGGCCCAACATTAATGTAATATTATGAACAGCATTGATCAAACTGTGGTAACATTTAAGATGCGTTTTGACTTGACAAACTAATTGTGGAGTTCAGTTTAGTTCGTTTCACTATTATACCTATACGGTATTTTTTTAGGAGGCTTAGAGTATTTAGGTACGACGTGGTAAAAAATATTTGCCTCTTAGGTATTATGACGAGTTCTACTCGCGCGTTTAATCTTGAGTATTGAAAAAGACGTCTAGATAAGGCTTTTACTACCATACAGTCAGCAAATTAGTCAAAAAATCAAGTAAGTATTCAATATGCAAGGGCCATAGAATTTAGTACCTACATACAGGAGTCACTTTTATTGAACACTACCTACCTGGTCTAACTACTTTTCGATCGCTTCGGTTAGCTCAACTGTCCTAATAGCCGTGCGGAAACTTGCCAGAATCGGGATAAAACATTAATTTTTTATTTACATAAATTACAAAATTTCATATTTTTCCGATAAAAAAACTCAGTAGTAAAATGGTCATAACTGGAAAAATAAGTGTATCTTCTAATATTTTTTTATTATAAGACATTGAGGAAATCCACGTAACTTTTTTTTATAATTTACCAAGGATAGGCCTTACAAATCCAATGTAAAATCACAGTCACAAAAGACACACAGTTACACGTTAATTTAGTAGAACAGGCAACGTAACTGCCCTCAATCCAATCTTTGTACTCAGAAACGCGCGTGAAGAGTGTCGTTTTATCGGAGTTCTTGCCACTCACGATTCCCAGCAATATGTCTTTACCAGGGGTCTCGTACGGATCCGAAGTCCCTGTGCAAGCTAATGGTCCTCCTGAGTCGCCCAGAGCCACGTCTGACCTCACCGAGTCTGTGCAAACGTATGTACTCATATCCATCTCCCAAATTCCGGAGCATTGCCATCTTGGCATCGTTCTGATTACAGCTACCATTAGAACAGGTGTTCGGATTTGTTGGCTATCGACCTCGCTTAGGTCTCCAAAACCAGCTGCTCTGCAGACCTCTGGATAATCAACCACAGTCCTCACGTAAGGTATGGAGCTCACATCGTCGTTGAACTGAAACGGTACGTCGACCGTTACTAGCGCGATATCATTTAGCGGGAATATGAAATGATCATGCATCCGTAGCCCCTTGACTCCCCTCCATTGTGCGTTCGCAGTGGTCTCCGTGTTGCCCGAGTGGATTACCTGCGTCTGTAAGCTGCCCGCGACCACTCTTAGAGCGCTGGTGTGTAGGGCCAGGAAGAAGTTTTCTAACTCAAAGCAATGGGCAGCCGTGAGCACTTTGTTCGGAAATATGATGGTTCCCCCACACAGACTATCCCATACATATAATGCTCTTCCATTTATATCAGTATTCGGCAACTTAGATTGAGTAGCTTTAAGTGAGACTAAATAAGGAACCTCTCCCTTGACGGCGGCTTCTCCGTGTACAATTGTAGTTTTTACGCGATATTGTGAATAATTTAAAGTAGTTATGATACGACTGTTGACATTTCCGGTAATTTGAACGGTATTGTGCATTTTAATTATGAGAAAGATTAGGACATAATAAAAAAACATGAATTTAGATCTAATGTTGTATCAAAACACAGTTAGGTTATACATGCTAATTTTGACATGATGTGAAAGTTGTCACTCAATCGTGACAACACTGAAAATTGGAGGGGGGCGGGGACAGCCCGAGCTGGGACGTCATAAAGATGGCGGCCGATTTTTGTCCAAATCTCAGGTTCTATGTTACCAATAGTACTTGTGAGGTGTTGTTTGAAAGCTTATTACTATAATTGCTTCTTTAACAGTTATACCATAAAAAATATGATTTTTGTTCACCGTGTCTGCGGCTCATGTTGAACTTGTTTATTTATTGTTACTGACCAATAAACCTTATATTTTTGGAAAGCTTATAAATTAGTCCGAATAAGTAAGATTCGAATTTGCGACTTTTTGCCATACGCGGCCAATAGCTCTACCTTCTAAATTACGTACTAGGACTTCGTAATGTAATGACAAAACAGATTTTAGGGTATAAATGGGATCAAAATGTGAATGATGACTGTCAATTTCACAACACACGTTTTCTGAGACCTCTGTTTACCTACATGCCTTAAAATTTGAACTTTGAGGACCATGGGGACAAAAACTTGTTCACTGTGACATATGGATGGACAGACATAGTGAAACTACAGGGGTTCCGTTTTCGCCATATTGGCTACGGAACCCTAAAATGTTCAAATCAACATTTTATGAGTTTATTTTCGTTCTTACGTTTTTCTGAAAATACCTTAGATCTCGTCAAAATTTCGATAAAAAGTGAAATTTTGATGGTTAGCAAGACGCGCCGCCCCTTTAACGGAAGCACTCCATTCCGGAACGAGCGTTTTGGCGTAACATGTCCCAAATCTGAGAATATTCGCGAAATAATAAACAATATTTTGCATTTTTTATTCCTATTTTCAACAACAAGACAGCTTACTAAGTACACGTACTTACCTATAATGGAACCAGAAATTGCTCGTGTTTTATGCGATATCGGACCAAAAAAGGAGCAACCGATTAGAACTAACCTCTCGTTTTTCTAGGAGCAATGACCAAATTGCTGCATGAAAGTCAGTGACTGTTTACGTTTGCTTTTGTCCGAGTCACCAAGCGATGAATATTCAAAAACAAGTTTTAGAATAACCTTGGGGCAGCTAAAGAATGCTCAAAAATAAAGTAAATTTCCGTTTACACCAAACATATTTAACGATGGTAGGTATACCCAATACCACAACGAATTAATGCCGGTGATTACTCACCTATTTATAAAACAGAGCCTCGTCGATTGCTGGTTATTTCCCACATTAGGTATACTAATTAAATACATTGTAACAAGTTGCATCTGTAATTGTTGCGGCTCAAAGAACTAATTTTGTTTGCGGCGCGAAAAGCAATTTGCGGACAAATTACAAAGAAGGCGTTCGAGCACTGTTGGTTGTATAGGCTTCGACAAAAGTAGGTGATTAGGACACCGTGATTATGGCTCGAGACAATTATTGCTGAATAATTTGACGCCATTATAGAATTATAGACTGTAGGGTTACATACTAAATTTATATACCTACTGAAACTTTTATTCCTTAATATATTTTTAATACAGGCCCCATTCTACAGTTTCACCATTTCCACATTCTAGCATCTCTTCATATTATAAGGAGATACAATATTTAAAATTATAATAGATAGGTACTTGCAAAGTTTCAAATTGTCAGGACTAATCGAAGCGGGTAATTCTGAATACCGACTTGTAATATTTGACTAAGTACATTTATTCATGCAAAAATTCACATGGTTACTGGTGAAGTAGGAATCGATCATCCAAAGTAGACCAACCTACTAACATTTTGGCATGTGAGTGTTAATGGCATAAATATTTCAGCCATGAAACTTCATAGAATTTCTTAGTAAGCCGACATTCAAGGTTATTTATCTGCCAATTCGTAGTCAGCAAGCGTTATGATTATATTAAACCATGAAGCGCATGGGTCTATACGTAGTATACCTATATTATACCGCGCCTAATATACGCATTATATTACGAATGTAAGGGATATTACAGATTTCCGAGGCTTTCGCAAAATATGAATATTCCCGATTATGGCAACATTACGACATAAATCACGACCTTGTGTCCTGAGCTAGGAAATCCTGTATTACAGGACCCAGTTTCGTCGTTCCAATAACTTCACCTACGTATCTACTATACAAGTGTACAGAGAGAGCAAGAAACAACCTAGTTTGCCTAGTTTTAGATGGCTAGGTTAAATGGTTAGTATAGATATGCCTAGTGTTAGATAATGTTATTAGTTGTGTCAAAAACAGATAGTCACATCCGTAATCTCCTGCTAGCATGGAACTACGATATGTCAGAGGAAATTGTGAGTGTGTAAAAACTGTTATCGGCGCCTTTGTAATATAGAGAACCGTCTGAACTCCAAAAGGATAATTTTTACCTTCCATACTATGCTCGCGAATGCACGAATATAGACGCACTTATATTTAGAAACACACACACACACACACACAAAACTAGCATACTTACAATTAATTATATAATATGTGTAAAAAACCCCATGTTTATACAAAGTAATTTATTAATTAGCTGTAGGATAAGTTGAACTTGAAGCCGCATCATAGTGACAACTATTATTGTGCTTGAAACCCAGACTTTGCCGAGTGTAGGTGCCAATGTAACTTCTACTTCGGTCTTTTTAAATTTTGGTAAATAAATGTTTTTTTGATATGGAACCCTACATTGCGCGTGGCCCGACACGTATTTGGCCGGTTTTTTATTACGATTTGGCATCGAAGGGTTTTTCAGAAATGTCATAGAATGGTATGTTTTGTCAAAAACTTTTCGTACCATATTCAAACCTAGACTAATAAATCCAAACCCTCAAAGTGATCCATAAAAGAATAACACTGGCGTATACATGTTGTTATGCAGCCCCTTTCGTTGCAGAGCACGCAGCACAGTAAGATGCCCTGTGTACTAAATAATTATATAATTAGATTCCGTACTGAGCTACTCGCGACTGAGTTTATAATAAGCTGACATATTCACGACTCATAAATTATATTTCTTCGTAATATAAGCCATAATACTCAGAACATATTGCACATATTATGTCGCTAGAATGCAATAGTAGTTTATTATGAGAATGTAATACGTTTACTGTACAAGTATTGAAGAAGGTTTCAGATTAGTTTATTTTCTTACCCATGTTTGTGAATATATATTTCACGTATGTACCTGGTAAGACGACAAACACCAAAGCAGTCGTTTTTACGGTTCAGTAGGCAAAATGAAGAAAACGGATCCTTTATAGTTTCGTCATGTCTGTCCGTCCGTATATGTCGCAGCCAACGTGTGTAGTAACGTTGGCTGCGACATATATGAAATGTAGGAACAACAGGAGGAGGGTATTCTATGAACCGCTACATAAATGTGATGTGAAATTATTTATTTATTTAATCTTTATTGCACAAAAAAAACCTTATCGTACAAAAGGCGGACTTAATGCCGTAGTGCATTTTCTACCAGTCAACCTTAAGGCGAAGCAGAAAGATTTGTTGGCGGTGCAACTAACAACTAACGAAACTCAAAATTTATATTTTATATAATTATTTTTAAAAAAAGACATTCATTTGTGTCATTTGTTTTTTTGTACATACCCATAACAGGGGGATGTACAAAATATAACAATGCACATAGGTGTGTGCGGTATCTATATATATATGGGTGTATATGGTAGCTTATGGTATACCTAAATTCTGTTGAACTGCATTCAACATGGAGGTAATGTTAAGATTATCGCAGTGTTATGGAAGTAATTATTATATTCCTCTTGAACTATGAAAGCACTGTCTACAATTAAATATTACTTTTTTATCCTTATGAGCATACTAAGTAGTGACCAGTAGGTAGACTACTTACCTCAGGTACTAACAAACACAGACAAAGTATTATACATTCATAAAGTTATAATTTGAATTGAACTTGGATACAAGTTTAGGTTAATCTGGTGTCTGTTAGTTAACTAAGTTAAGAAAACTACAAGTTGGATGCGCCGCGCGCTTTTGTATATTAACCACATTGCTCGGTATTAGTTTAGTGAATATATAATTCTAAACTTAACTTTATTATCTTGTGTTATTTGTGTTTATATTGTGTCCTTAAAATAGAATCCCAGAAAAACATTCCATTTAAAAATAGGATCGAAACTCTTTCGCCGCAAAAAAGGTGTGCGATATTACGTAGAGCCAAGTCAGGCATTGTTATTAATCTTTATTTGCTTATTAAATGAAATTTTCAGCCTTACTACATTCTTTAGTTTTTACATATTCAAAACGATACTACATATTGTGTGATTACCAAGTCACAAGATCTTATTTAGTAAGAAAATAAAGACTTGGCCTTTTTTTACATGGAACGTTTTTATGGGATCTCACTTCTTTTTGTAGGTAAATGTGTCAATACAAAATGAATGCATCTAGAACTAAAAACTTTTCATAGACGCAGGAACTACAAAAGTATAACGTTGTATTGCTTGTATTTGTATAGGATTACAAACTTATTATATATATATATATATCTGAAACGTGAATCTGAAATTGCAATATTTTTTGCTTTTTTTATAACTTGATAGGCTAAAAACTAATCATGTTTAAAATTTGAAGAAATTAGAATTATGATGATCGGTCAGTCAGTCAGTGTGTCAGTGACAAAACTAAGGATCGTTGACGGGCAATAGTTCTTAAACTACAAGTTTAAATTGAATATTATTGAGAATGTATCTAAGTCATATTATTCCCTATATGCTACTGAAAATTCGGGGTTCTAGCTTTAGCCAGCACACAGGATGTTGAAAATGGCCTGAATCCCTTTGAGAAAAGGATAGTGCAGCCGTGCCTCTTTGTTTTGCTCGACTTGTCGGGGGCACTGCCGTGCCCCCAGATAACGCAATACTATTACAAATATTTCTACCTACTTACTACAAAAATCAAAGAAACACGAGAACGCACTGCGAAAGGATTTTTTTAACAATAAGAACAAAATTATCCATCGAGATGTTTGTAGATTCATTCTTTGTCCGAGGCTTACTTTTGCCCGTAACACATTTCCCTATCTGTAATAGTTATCGGAAAAAAGTGAATATACAATAAACCGGAAAAGGTGGAACACATTCCACGGTGTTGGTAAAGCGTCAGGTGGAGGGGAGGTAAGAGTTGTGAGCTTTGAAGACCACACCCAAAGGCAGATCTCATGCCACACAAGTTTCAAAACTTTATTATTTTGTTGCTTTACCCCATACGAGTACATTGATTACATACCATTGTATCCCAGTTTAGTAGTGTCACATTACTCTAATAAACTGGGATGTTTTTTGAATTCATATTATTTAGGCAACCATTATTTATACACAAATAATTGATATTTCAAGAAATATTATGTAGGTAAGTACATATACTGAAAATTTTACAAACAATATATCTTCAATTTGTGAAATGCTTTGTATGCTTTTAATTATTAATCGACGACTCAGATATTAGTGTAAACACGCGCCATAAGCTTCCAACGTCAGTGGTTAATTGATAAACACCTGAGTTAATGGCCGGTTAGCTTATCAGTTAACAGTTTATTCTATTATCTATGACGGGTTTATCTGGACACTCCCTTCCGACGTGTGGGGAAATGTTATGTATAGCTTGTTTGTTGGATTTGCACTAACTCGATGTAGGGGGCCTAAATACCTAGATTAGAATTTATTGCGTCAAAAAAATTTTTCTTCTACTTTTTCCTAATCAGAACACGATACCGAATATGCCCTTAAACGGATTCTCACTAGTTTTGTTACACCCTGGAGATATATTTATGGCACACGGTTTTTCTTCTAGTTTTTCCGAATCAGAACACGATACCGAATATGCCCTTAAACGGATTCTCACTAGTTTTGTTACACCCTGGAGATATATTTATGGCACACGGTTTTTCTTCTAGTTTTTCCTAATCAGAACACGATACCGAATATGCCCTTAAACGGATCCTCACTGGTTTTGTTACACCCTGGAGATATATTTATGGCACACGGTTTTTCTTCTAGTTTTTCCTAATCAGAACATGATACCGAATATGCCCTTAAACGGATCCTCACTGGTTTTGTTACACCCTGGAGATATATTTATAGCACACGGTTTTTCTTCTAGTTTTTCCTAATCAGAACATGATACCGAATATGCCCTTAAACGGATCCTCACTGGTTTTGTTACACCCTGGAGATATATTTATGGCACACGGTTATCGGTTCGCCAGTCCTTTATCTACATTTGGAATAGCCAAATTTAGAAAAAACGCCAACTTTGTTTTTTATAATTTATTTAAACATGGTCCAAAAAGCTCTAATTTCGATTGTAGTATGTTGTTTATGCATTTATATATATGAAATGTACATGTACTCGTAATTGTTTCTTATTGGCGTCTCTAACAACGCAAGAGAGATTTTTATTCTACACAAAAGTTACGCCCAAAAAACTAGTTTTCAAAACATATATCTTGAAGATGTAAGTGGGTTTTGAAGTAAATGAAGAAAATTCGCAACACTGCTGATAAATATCAAATGATACTCAGTAAATAACTTGTTAAAAGACCCAGTGGATTGAACGTCGTCGCTATAGCAGCTTTTACTATATGTTAAAAATATTATATGTATTGCATATTTTGTTAAAGCTCCAAGTTACTATTTTCGTCTGTTACGATTTTTTTGTAACATCGCCACAGCTACAAAAAGCTTGAAATTTTCCAGAGCTAAACCACTTAAAAACTAAAGACACATTTATTTGTCTGCGAGGCTCCCCGTTTCTCTTCGTTAAGGTTCGACCGTTGCAGGTGACACCGACATAATTATGTATTATGTTACAGGGACTTCTCCAGAGGATTCTACAAAATAGTTAAGGTCAAAATCATATCGTATTAAAATGGCTAAATAATAATTTAAGCCTGATTTATTACATGACTTACTTAGTTATCAAAGTCTATGGGGTGTTGAAAATAAGTACCTACATAGTTACTCGTAACCCGGCAACCCTGGTCCCTGACGCACCATATTGAACTATATTAGTTGACTACCTCGTCAATTATTAATGAACATTAACAAATATGAAAATTTATTTAGGTATCAGTCTATTGATTTATTTGTTCATTACGTTATTGTTCAATCGCTAAACTGCTTACGATAAAAATTTGTATGGAGTGGAGGTATAGTTTGCATTTCGAAGTTTATATGGAAGTGCGATAAACGAGCATTAGGCGACGAGTGTCGTGGGCGCAATACAGTATCTTTTATTTATTCAAAAGTTACTTTTCCCCTCTTTTTATCGTTACCCTCGATACATTCAGAGGGACAACGGGGTTCGTTTGCTTATCAAAATCAGCTTTTAAAACTTTACATAGACTTCTGTTTGCACCGGAAATAATTAGGTCATGTGTTGTGAACTTGATTTGAAATTTATACCTACTTATTTTGTTATTTAATGTGTAAAATTAATAGTTTATTATGAAGTGAACTAAGTAATAAGTTTGTAGCTAAGGATAAGTCATCTGGAAACGCGTATAACTGTTGATTTGATATTCAGTGATAGAACGATTCAGTTAGTTCAATAACATTAGAAATGTAAATTTGTATAGACGTTGTGTTACAACCAACCCTGTCGAAGGGACTCGTATGAAAATCAGCGCAAGGCCTCAAGCCCTGCATATGCTGAGAGGAGCACCCATTGCCCAACCTAACACAATTAAATATGTATTTTAATCCTTATTTTAAGACACGTTCTGAGAGATCTTAAATTTTTTTGGCAATAAATTGATTCTGAATTTGAATTGGTACCCGGTAGTCAACGGTGTCGGGCACCGATGTTTTCTCTTAAAGATTGCTAACGCTTTACAGGAAACAAGGAATCTACAATCGACTGAATTATTGGTGAATTTTGACTAACGAACGATCGCGTTTTACAATGTACCTTGAGCAAACTCGACGTAATCATAATAATTATGAAGCAAGCTACTTTTAAAACTGAATTTTTACTCCATATTCGATTGTGTAACCACTACGGTTTTATGTAGGTATGTGTTGAATAAAATTTTAAGTATATATCAATATTAGATACTTGATGAAGTAGGTGGGTTATTGTCAGATTTAGGTTCGCGTCTTTTCGGTGTTCAAATCAAAAGTTAAGGGCTACAAATCTTAATTTTGGATTGGTCTAGTAACCCGCATGAACAGAGCCTCCGTTGCCATAATTCCATGTACTACATCATAACTTACATGCACATAAGCCGTTAACTATTGACCACCGAGAGACAACTTTTGCTTTTCCAATTGACAGTGACACAAATTAATACACAATCTACACATATTTTAAATAAAGATGATTATTGGGAGGATAGAAACGCGATCAAGTCCCGTCTACTAATAATAATCAACTTGTGATAACCGTGTGAGTTTAAATGTATCTAGCTCTATCTCTGTGGTTTGTTCAAAGATCCAAAGTGCTGAAGACATGAGTTCGTGTCTATTATGTATGGATTGTGGTTGTGTTGTCAGCGCGGAATGTGAAAAACCTCGTATAGGTAATTAATAAAGTCGTGGATGTTCCCGCAATCATTTCGGGCACAAGGGGCCATCATCCCAGCATGGTTCCATCAGCGGCGCGGGTCAGCTATGATAATGGGCGAGGAGTGTTTCATTGGCTTAACAAATTATTGTGATTGGATTACATGTCATTCTCAATTAAAAGGATATCTTTTGGCGCGGCAAGAAGGTGCAAATTCCGTATTGATGCAATTAGTAATCACCTATATTGACATCGACACATTAAAATGTATGTCTCATAAATATATCAGTATTTATTTATATCTGAATAAATGTAAATATTTTATTTTACACAATGACAAAACGGTTGAGACTTCCTATTAAGTAAGTAATAAGTACATGTATCAGGAATTTCAGGAAGTCCATCTATAATAAGTACATTAATACATGTTAATACATCATCATTCATCTTGTAGTGCTTGCATAATACAATCCGTAAATGGTTTTATTTCCGTAATTATTGAAATGTAGGTAACATCACCCACTTCAATTAAAATAGCAAAAATTACATATAATTAATTAACAAGTGTACCTGACATAATGTCGGTAACAGTTCCTTAATAATCCGATAAATTGCGCACCGTGGGTGGAAAAATACGTGAGTAAAGGAGCATTATATTTCTAAATGTCACGAATTTAACTCTACTTACAAGTTATCTTACTTTGCTGGTTATTACTTAGTAAATACGCAATAAATTCACGTCAACCAATATTTCACACATCTTCGATGTATTATTTAACTACGTAAAGTCCTGTGTAACAAACATTGTTATACATAGTGGTCGGTCGCTACGGCTACTATATAAGAGGCGAAGCGCGTAGCTCGGCGCGTCATTTTCGTAGCAACTTTCGTAGCTCGTAGCACCGTAGCAGCCATGGCAATGGGGTAAGTAATTACGTAGCTGTAATTTTTTTTTCAGGGTTGTGATTTATTACTAACTAGTGGCTCTGTGAGCTGTAGACCTTGCGAGTGTAGTTTTTTATAAGTTTTATGTTCAAAAAAAATTTTTTTAGAATTAAAAAGTGACTCAACAAATAAAATTCTATTACCGAACCTGCTCATAAAATTTTACGAGAATTGGTTGAGTAACGCGCCCTCTAGAGGAAAACAAACCATTGGAATTTTTTTTTTAAATTTTTGTTCCAAAAACTGATCGGCAAATTATTTTATATAATTATCGAACCTGCTCACAAAATTTCAGGCGAATCGGTTGAGAAATGCGAACTGTAGAGGAGAACAAACTGAAATTCGGTCGCAGAAACATACTAATCATTGCAAAATAATGTTTTTGAGAATGTCCAAAAACTGACTACAAACAAAAACCTATATAATTACCGAACCTGCTCACAAAATTTCACGAGAATTGGTTGAGAAATGCGACCTGTAGAGGATAACAAACGGAAATCCGCCGTCCGGATATACGAAAGCATTTTTATCAGCAGCGACCCTCGTTTCACTCGGTCAAATAAAGTAAAAATACCTTAATTTATATTCAGCCGTTTTATGGTTTTAAATGTCTCGTCTTCGCTCAATGTTTTAAATATTTCATTTGCGAGTTTCAATTAAATAACAGTAAAAATGCTTTAATTTTAGATTTAGTGAAAACCAGTCATTTTAACCAGCTTTTTACAAAATTATAACTTGAAATGTTAGCTTTAGAAATTTCGGGATACTTGTAAAGTTATATCATAAAGTGTACACGCCGCATAGAGTTAAAAAGCAGTTGTGATTTTGTGAACGTATATCGCATGCGAAGCCCGAGAGACCAGTGCCAGCTTTAATTTTATCCTAAATTTCCTTTGCGATTCTGTGAATTTCAAAATATTTTGAGGTTTTATGGCTTTTTTTTTTCTTTAGCTTATTTTATTTCCAAAATATGTGAACAATATTAAGTGTGCCCCGGTCACCTCTAGGTACCAGCCAGGAAAACGCTACGAAAATGATGACATGATACTTTGCGTCTTACATTTATGTTTGTACTTATACGCGTGCTTTATTACTTTTACTTAATACTTAACATAAGTAAAATATAAAAATAGTCCATAAAACACAGCTAGAAAGCATAAAGATTTTGATGTTTATCAAACCTTAATTCCAATTCCGTCTTATTTCCACCATTTTTAACCGACTTCAAAAAAGGAGAAGGTTCTCAATTCGGTTGTGTTGTTGTTTTTAGGGTTCCGTACCAAAATTGTAAAAAAGGAATCCCTATGTTTTTACTTCATCTGTCTGTCTGTCACATCACTAAGTATGTCAAGAACTACTTATGCTATCGATTTGCAACAGTTATAATCTAGATGCATAGAACATGTATTTTTTGCTAAATATTTTCTGTGAAAAATGACAGATAAATTGGTGGTTCAAAAATAAATTAGTAAATTTTATTGAATATGTCAAGTGGGATGTCATATGAAAGGGCTTGAGGTAAAATGTAAAAAAATACCGTTCCCCCACTTTATCTCCAAATTGCTCAAAGGGAACTAAAAAACATAAAACAATTTTAAGGGAACTAAAAGTAATAAATAAATACTAATAAAGTCAATCAACAAAAGAAAGTTCGTCATTACAATAGTATTTTATGCAACTGGTATCTGTCAAAAAGGGTCTAAAATGGCGAGTGGTGTTTAAAGACACCACGAGCCTTTTTAGACCAAGTTCATGCACCGTTGCATACAATACTTTTTCTACGACTCATATTTCAAATGATGAAAAGTAAGTGTTTTTCAGAATTTTCATGCGCGATATTCCCTTAGTAATTGTGTAACTTATCTACGCAATTTCTTCAGGAATGCTGTAACTTTCCTCCTGGGTTTTTAAAAGAACCTTCCTAACTAACTAACTACATATTTTCTTCACGAACAGAAATAAAATCCTTTTATTTATGCACCTAATGTAATAGTTTATCAACTTAAACGTTTTCGGTTTCAATTAGTGCAGGGTAATTAAAAATGTGACACTTTGTTTCTCATTTTTTATAATATTGTAGGACTTCCGACCTAAACTGGATTCGAATCCAGGTCGAAGCTGAATTGTTTATTATCATAAATATGTCCGAAAATAGATAAAACTTGTTAAATAACATAAAAAGATGATAAATGTATTTAAATAAATTAGCAAATAGTATAATATTTATCAATTATTACATACAAACTATAGCGAATTTGCGTTGAGTTGGCAGCACTGATTTGAATATTAAAAGTTTTACTTGACCGCACCAAAGAATGACTACTAGACATAGTATCTGTAGTAAGTAGTCTGTGCCACCGTGACGTATCGTTTTTGCGAAAAACGAAACGGTTATGCGTATCGTTGCAGGACATAGAGATTATATACTTTTCTGCAGACTTATTTCGTATGTCTTTATATTAGGGTTCGTGACTATAAATGACGGATAGAAGTACGGGAGTCGAAAAATGCAATAACAGGTCAGAATACCATTCAAATCACTGGGTAATATTTAAAACGAATTTACTAAATTTCGTATTGAATAGATCTGGATCTAAGTATTTTGACATGTTTAGTACGACCAAATGTAATGTTAATAGAGCATTTTGATCTTTTTCGAAAACTAGGGCATCGATATGAAAATTGCTAAAGGGATATTGCGGCTCAGTTAAATAATTAAGTAATTTAATTAAAAATATCTGGTCTTTATACCTATTCTTTACGCACTGAAAACTCACTGTGTTATCACTAGCAAAGTAATTAAATATGTGTTTCATCCATTTAATAAATTCAGTCTGAATTTTCTCGATGGCATTAACATGAACCGAAAATCGAGGACAAGTCATAAGTTGCAAAAGTGCTTTGCATAACACGAGTCCAGCGCCAAAATTAGACCTTAAATCTTTGTATGCGTCCTCAGGAAACAAGTGAAAATATCCTGTTTCGACACATAATTTAGCTGGTACCAATAGCTAAAGTATAAGTATTATCTTTTTTATGTTAAATCCAGTTACAATTAACTGGATTCCAATTTTTCCTCGTATTTGAGGCGAGGACAATACGAGGAAAAATTGGGTTGGAAGAAGCTTCAAGGCAAAAATCAACGAAATAAAATTATATGAAATACGCGGCTTCCGCATAATCAGAGTTTATGGTGCCGCGGGCCTGGCTTCTATTCGAGACGCACAATCATATGTGATAGTAATGTTGATGAATTAGATAGATTATTCCCTTGGGTGATCACAGAATGCAATGCGCGTTCTATTCCGTGTATAGATCTACTTTATTATTTATTAATTTTCATTTTAGTGAAAAAATATGGAAAAAACATTAATAAAGTTGTTATATCAGTGGCTACAAAATTAAAGATAAATAAAGGTATAAAAATGAGGAAATATTGGATTCATCAGGTAATTATAACGACAAGTGAATCCAAAATTTTTAAAAGGCAATATTGATTCACCAATGGTGTTACCTAGAAAACCTCAGTAAATTCTTCCAAAGTCATATCCATTACGTTGCTTTTACACAGATGAGCGCTTTTAAGTTGAACGTTTTCTGTACTTCCGATCTACTCTCACTAATATACTTAGATATCAGTAAGTAAGAAGGAGATAGTTACCATGCTCTCTGAAACGCCTTCATCTGTCAGTCTTCGTCAGTCAGTTTGATCGCTTCTTGGAGTGAAAAATCATTCTCTATAAAATATCGATATCGATATTTAATATTGATATTCGTAACATGTATGTAATTCGTAAATTAATTCTTTTTTCGTAATACTTGGTACATTGAAGTTTTCACTTAATTAAAAACAAAGGCTGCTATGTTTATATACCAAGAGAATTATAACCTGCACTCAAGATTATAATACTCCCTACAAATTTAAGTTATAATACATATAAATACTGTAGTAGGTGTCGCAATTTATATGAAAACGATTAATGACTTAAGTCATTCCCCAATCACCCTTACGAAATAATTGTATCATAAACCATACTTTATAGGGTTCCGTATCTGAAAACATCATTCTTAAAAAGGCATGTCTGATTATTATAACTTCTCATAACTAAAAAAGGTTACCATCGCCAAATGTTAATACATGATATATCAAATAGTGGAGACAATTAAAACATAGTAAATAATATACCGAACATTTGTCTATGTTCATGTTTTAATACCTGTCTACAGGAGAGGTACATGGAGTACAAGAATAAATAAAAGTGGCCCATGAATAAAACAGTTGTATATTTAAATACACACGAAGCTTTTTCCTTTTGATATTTTCTTGTTCAGTGATGATTGGTCAGCGTCCAATTATTGCTCCCCGTACTGCGTCTAGTCAATCCATTATTGATGTAAATTATTTTCCGTAAATCTGAAATTGTCAATTTACTATGTAAGATGTAATGCAATAACATTTTACCTAAATGCCTGTATATAAACAATTCACATCTATAAAGTATCGTCATTTTTTTTCATTAAATTACAACACTAGCCTAACCTAACCAAAGTTTTATTTTTACCAATAACTCTTTAAAATCAACTTAGAAACAGGCACAAGCTTCTTCCTTTATAATAATAGCATTGGGCCATTCCCCTTTTTCATGTATATATTTTTCCACACTCTTTTTATTAATGCAGATTTTAGAATACTTGGCCTTCGTCACTTCATGTTTTTGTATTTTTATTTAGAAAGAGGTTTAATTGTTAGAGGTTTTTCTTATATTACAGGTTTTTGTAATTACCGAACCACAGATAATATCTATAACTCAAGTAACTCAGTTGTTCCTGTATGTCTCACCATATGTATTAAAAATGGTTTTTACCACTCTGTTATCTTTTACAGCAATATGTTAATACGTAAGAATTTTTACCTAGAAATTTCCTTTTATTAGATTCAGGTACTATTTTGAAATCCTATTTTTGTACACTAATTCAATACATATCATACATTTTTTTGTGATAGAAAACTGATGGTCATGAATAAGTAGAATGACCCATCTGCAGTTTATCTGAGACTATTATATGCAGAAAACCTCCTCTGGTGCCGTTTTATTTTGACGTGAGAGGTGTATTTCTACTTATTTGATAATTTTGGTGTGTATTCAAAACGGGACAGTTCGGTGACGGCCGAAAAAGATTGTCATATCTGTCCCACTCTAACTCATCTTGGTGTGCCATAAGGATTACAAGAGTCACCTATATGAAAAATCATTTGGCTTAACACTGCCGGTCTGCTTTACTCTGATGTCTGGACTTGAGATGCTTTTAAAAAATAACGAATTAGGATGTGAAAGGACATAGGCGCAGAGGAAAAACTAATTAATTTAGGCATAATTCACAACATATTTAGTATCCTGCACATTGGTCAGGCCCGCCTATCGGGCGCTCTGGTCGTAGGTATGTAGAGGAAATTGCGTAGTGCTACGAAAAACCTGGCAGCGAAAGTATTAATGAA
This sequence comes from Epiblema foenella, assembly GCA_963556455.1. Classification (NCBI taxonomy): domain Eukaryota; kingdom Metazoa; phylum Arthropoda; class Insecta; order Lepidoptera; family Tortricidae; genus Epiblema; species Epiblema foenella. The sequence continues at coordinate 24,683,374 of OY747096.1, read as the reverse complement.
CTTGTGCCTTACAACTGCTGTTCAGTACCTACAATAACAAGGGGTAAAATAAAATATTACAACTCGGTTTTAATGATCCGACCTCACATGTCAGTACCGAAGTATGTCTAAGAATCGGCCAAATGCGAGTCCGACTCGCTTACCGAGAGTTCCACACACAAATCGTATACCCATCCCGACCCCATTAATTCAGGAAAAATCTTAACAGCGCGATGTAGAAAATGACCGCTAATCGCCATGAGTACAGCACATCTACGAGTATCGGCACATTTTGTTATTAATTATAACGAGTGAATAACGTAGTATGTATGTCGTTTTTTCAAAGGCTAATTCCGATTTCAATTATTATTTCAAAGAAGAATAACATAATTCGTTTAGTACGTTATGTGCACTGCCATACTCACAGAGTATGACATATCAATATAACAATAAAGTAGCTCATTTGAATTCCTTGATGTACCAAGCCACTTGTTTCAATAACAAATATCATTTCTTTGACACAAATAAATTTATAAAGCGCTTCACGCTAACACTAGAAAAAATATTTTTGCCAAAAAAATATTTCATGACTTTGGTGGATCTGTTAGCTTTTAATATAGAACCACACCGATTTAATAGTTCACCTAGCAGACTCCACCAAGTCGATAGTGTCATCAATACCATTCCTTTAAACTAAATTGTAAGACAGCGGAAAAACCATTGAGTGTTAATATTTTTCATCAAAATATTCAGGGTTTTTCCAGCAAGGAACTAGAAGTAGGCTTATTTTTAGATAATGATGATATTCAAGTTTTGTGTATTACTGAACATTGGCTCAAACAAGAACAGATGATATTTGACTTTGTGAATTTTAAATTAGTGAGTTTCTTTGCTAGAAAATCTGCCATTCATGGTGGCTCTCTCATAATTGTTAAAAGCTCTTTTAAATGCAAAGAACGGAAGGACATAGTAAAGTTATCAATTGAGAGGATTGTAGAAATTGCTTGTACAGAACTAGATAGCTATATAATTCTATGTGTATACAGGCCGCCAGCATCTGACTTCTGCACATTCGAATCCACTATGGAAAATGTGTTGAGGTTAGTAACTAAAAGCCAAAAAAATGTTATAGTTTGTGGTGATTTCAATGTCGACTTACTTCAACCATCTAACAATACCGTCAAGTTGTTAAGTTTGTTTAAATCTTTTAATTTGGTAAATTTGTTTTTTGAGCCTACCCGGGTAGGTGTTACCAGTGCAACCTGCTTAGATAATATTTTTTGTAACTGTGAATGTTTGGATAAGAAAATTATAAATTGTTTTAATTCCGACCACAGTGGTCAAAAGGCATCTTTCTCAAAGATAATTGAAGAACAACTATAACATACCGACCCATAACTAGTTCTCGTTTGGAGTTATTTAAAAATGAAATTAACTATAATATTTGTATGTTACCTTTTTCACAAAATAATTCGAATAGCATGTATAAAGATTTATTCGGCTTAATTATTGATCGCTTCAACGAAAATTTTGCATTGAAAACTATTTCCGGGTCAATAAATAATAATAATAAGATAAAGTTTAGTGATTGGGCTACTGTAGGCATACATAAAAGTAGAAATAGGCTTTATGAACTTTATGGTGAAAGGGAGGTGAACAAGAACAGTCATTTCCTGGACTTTGTCAAGACTTACTCAAGAATCTTCAAGAGAGTGTGTTTTACTGCTAAAGCAAACTATATTAGTTCGAAACTTAAAATATCTGACAATAAAGTGAAAACTGTTTGGAATATTATAAATAGAGAATCTGGTAAACTTAAAACCCGCAGTTGTCAAGTCAACATCCTCAAAGAAGACCAACAGGTCATGTCAAATAATGATGTTGCCTTGGCATTCGAGAATTATTTTTCGAATATAGCAAGTAGTACTACGAAATGTCTTCCGTCATCTGAAACCCAAGCTAACGCTTTACTTTGTGCTAACATTAGTAAATGTAATGTAACGTTTAATTTTAGTCAAGTAGATTCAATCAAAGTTATTAAAACTTTTAAATCGCTCAATTTAAAGAAAACGGAGGATTTATGGGGAACATCAGTAAAAGTTATTAATCATATCATAGATGTCATTGCGCCCCACTTAGCTTTGGTTTACAATAACTGCATATCAGAGGGTATTTTTCCGGATCTTATGAAATTTAGTAAAGTCGTACCTTTATTTAAATCGGGTGATTTGAACGACCTAACCAACTTTCGTCCTATGTCTATACTACCTGTGTTAAGTAAGGTTTTTGAGAAATTAATGTTAAACGATATGCTAATGCACTTCAATAGAAATAAACTTCTTACAAGTAATCAGTTCGGTTTCACAAAGGGGCGCTCCACGACTGACGCTGCATCTGTGCTTATTAAGTATATTTACAATATTTGGGAGAATTCTTGTGATGCGATTGGTATTTTTTGTGACCTTTCTAAAGCATTCGATTGCGTGGATCATGGAACGCTCATTTTGAAACTTAAACATTATGGTCTGTCTGATAATGCGTTAAGCCTTATGTCCTCATATCTTAGCAATAGAACTCAAACAGTTGTTGTAAATGGAACCCAGTCTAGTGGAGCTGTAGTAACGTTAGGAGTACCTCAGGGCTCTATCCTAGGTCCATTTTTATTTTTGGTTTATATAAATGACTTGCCGTCTATAGTAAGTGATCTTTGTGACATAGTATTATTCGCGGATGATACGTCATTAATCTTTAAGGTTGACCGAAAAACAATAGAATGTTCTAACGTTAATGGCACACTGGTCAAAGTACTTGATTGGTTTACCGTTAACAACCTCCTACTTAATGCTAAGAAAACTAAATGTGTCAGATTTTCTTTTCCTAATGTTAGACCGGTTGAAACTAATATTCTTTTAAATAACGAGTGTTTAGAAATTGTAGATAAAGCAATATTCTTAGGTATAACATTAGACAAAAATCTACAATGGAGTCCCCATATAGCCATTATGGCACGTAAATTAAGTTCAGCCGCTTATGCTATTAGAAAAATCAGACAACTGACCAATGTAGAAACAGCTCGCTTAGTTTATCACAGCTATTTTCATAATGTTATGTCGTATGGTATTCTGGTTTGGGGTAAAGCAGCTGACATACAGACAATTTTTGTGTTACAAAAAAGAGCCATTCGCTCCATATATAACCTGGGCTCACGTGAAACTCTAAGAGATCTCTTTAAAGAAATTAACATTTTAACGGTAGCATCCCAATACATCTATGAGAATATTATTTATGTCATAAAGAATCTAGAATCATTCTGTAAAAATTCTGATATCCATAATTTTAATACCCGGAATAAAAATAAAATTGCCACTCACAAGTTTCGTGTCCGTAAAGTTTACAAGTCTTTTGTAGGTCAATGTGTTCGTTTTTATAATAAGTTACCCGATGAAATTTTGAATTTACCCTTTCCAGCTCTTAAAAATTACCTAAAAAAAACTTTGATGTCAAAGGCTTATTATAGGGTTGAGGACTATCTAACAGACAGAAATGCATGGCCCAAACCAAATACCTAAATAGCGTAGAGTCTAATATTTTCATTGTATCTCATTTCTTGCAGGAAAGCATATCAAACGATTCGACATGTTTTTTTTGTAAATACCTATTGTTTTTTTTCCTCGTTTTTCTTTCAATTCTCTTTTGTTGTGTACCATTTACATTTACTTAAGTAGGTTAAGTAGTATCATTGTAATAAGCATATTTTGGAGAAAATGACTGACTGTCGAGTTTCTTTCGGCGTTTCTTCTCGGCAGTGGTCTCTTGAGAAACGCTAGTAGTTTTTGACTTGTAAAAGTGCCTTTGCGGCCTACTTGCAGAATAAAGTTCATTTATTTCATTTATTTCATTTACGTCCAAAACAGTTAAATACATCGGATTAGTTGCATAAAACCTGTCTGTGCCTGTGTGTCTTTGTTTAACAAAAAAAAGAATGGATGGCAATAACTACGCCATTTATACATTTGTGTTTTTTTTTTGTGCAATAAAGTTTCAGTTTAAATAAATCCGTCTATCCCCTTTGAGGTAAAATACAACACATTTAGTATGTATACAAGGGCCATGAATAGATAATACAAGCCGGTGTCAATTGACTTGCGAAGCATGCCGGGGCACCTGTTGCCACCTAAATTATTTATGGCGCGTTTATTGGGTGCGGGGAACGCGAGGAAGTAAGAGTCTACGAGAGATTGCCACTACTAAGCGTGGGCCACGCGAAATGTAGGGTTCCGTAGTTTACCACCCGTTACAATATGCGGATATAAAAATATTAGCAAAATTATGTTTACTGTGTTTCACACAACTAACAACATTATCTAAGTAATAAATGGAAATTGTAAGAAAGTTTCCTTTTCCAAGTACACTTCTTCAGATGGGCATGGCGAAACTAAGGATTAATTGTTTATTAAGGAATCCTAAAAATGCTGATGCAGCTGCTTTGCTTGGCCTCGAATGAGTTAAGAAGGCAAGAGTAAATCCCTATTTTAATAATGGCGATAGATATGTAACATTGTACTCGAGAAAAAAGTGACTACTTTTTTGTTATAACCAAATCTTCTGAACACAAAATTAAATAAATAAATATTTTTGGACAATCTTACACAAATCAACCTAGTCCCAAACTAAGCAAAGCTTTTATACTATGGGTACCAAGTGACGATATACATACTTATATAGATAAATAGATACTTAAATACATAGAAAACATCCAAGACTCAGGAACAAATATTCGTGTTCATCACACAAATACATGCCCTGACCGGGATTCGAACCCGGGACCTCCAGCTTTGAAGGCAGGGTCACTACCAACTAGGCTAAAGCGGACGTCAAAATTCTCACACAATATCTCCCCGTACGTTCTCGTTTCGAAATGTTTAAGATGCCGCCCGCTAAAATTGGACCATTTCACCCCAACCTCCCGTCATCTGTCAGTCTGTCGCCGTTAAACAGTTTAGATTGCAGTTTTAATTACGCGTTCCACTTACAATACCTAACTTAGATCATTATTTACGTATGTGTTATTTTTGTAAGCTACTGTTCGTAAATACAACTAATGCTAGATATAATACTGGGTTCCGTGGAGGCTATTATGGTTCCATATGTTAAAAGAAATTTCGGAATAAGTAGTCCTAGTGTACGTTGTACTGATTCAAATGTTCAAGATTCAAAGAGATTCAGCTATGTAACGCCGAGTTTTGGGCGTTGCCAAAATTAAAGCCTATAAGCAGCATGCGAAAATATTTTTTTAATTTCAATATATTCCTGGAAATTTGAACGATAGTAGATTCAGAATCCTCTTGGCCTGCAAGTTTAATTTTCATTTTATCCTCCTGTTTTACGATCCATTGGGATAAGGTGCAACGGGGCAATCTAGAGTATGGGAAATTAAAACTAATCGAAAATATCTTCCGTGTTTTACATCATTTACTAGAGTGTCATCTTGGTGAAACTGTGAAAGCGTTTGCCGCTATCCGGACATAGATAGCACTCTAGTAAATCATGTAAAACACGGAAGATATTTTCGATTCATTTTAATTTCCCGCAGTCTAGATTGCCCCGCTGCATTACTATTAGCTACTGAATTACTATTAGCTATTTCTGGTGGTATGGTATCGGGTATACAAACCAGGATTACGTACCTACATTGGTTTGGGCGGAGGTTACCAAATTCGGAATAAGATTAATTCTGAGTCTTCCAGCTTCTTATTTAGTCAGCTTCTGGGTAGATCATGTTTTTATTAGGTTTTATTCGGAGTGAGTCTGTTTCTGAACATTTATAATACTATATTCAGCAAATTCTTATTTAATCTTTTTCTAGGTAGGTCAGATTCTCAGTAGGTCGGGGAGTTTTTTCGTATTAGGTCAGATTGGAACAAGGACAGATTCAAACAAGAAATGTTTATTTTTAAAACAAAATCTGATTAAGTATATTTCTTTACTACGGCTGAATCTAATCAAAGGGAATTCTTAATAAGGATAGGTCTTAATTAGTCATTTTCTAAGTTATAAGCCTTCTGCGAAGGTCAAGTATAGTTAGCTAGAAAATAAGATAAGACCTGATATCAATACTATTTATAATGACTTAATCGTAAGTATTCTGGCCACTTGTAAACAAATGTATGATAAAACAATATTTCTCTAGCTCTGTCAATGGCTATGAAAAAAAAAACAGCTAGAATTGTTTAGAATTTGCGGGGATACTTACAGAAGTACTTACATATAAAGTACGACACCCTCTTTCCTCTTCTATAGTCACGTTGAAGACAAACAACCATTCTTAATTAATAAAAAATCTATACCCAACTAAATTAAAACGCCTCGTCTGTATATGTACTACGAGTATGTCCGTTTTGATAAAAAAAAACACTTTATCAAGTTATTTTATTACGGTATTGTAGGTTGTGATACGGTAAAACTAGGATTATTCGATGCCATGAGAAACTCGTTATCAGCAATTGTGACGAAAATACTATTATTTCATTTTTCGTTAAAATATGCTACAAATAATTGTGGTTGACTGTGTATCCGCATGACGTACCATGAAATTGACTTACACTAGAAATGTCACTTACGAGAGTTTAACGTAATCAAAATCTAACTAAAATAGAAATAGCCTATGAATGAATTAAACGTATGCAGTATCTGACCTCATCAGAAAAGGCTTTATTAATGAATTTGACGCAGCCATAATTTGTTTTGGTTCTAATTGAACTTACTTAAAATCTGACTTTCTCAGAATTTATTCGTTAGCGAATTTGACATAACCAGTATTCAACTTATTACTATCACGACCTCATAAGAGTTGGACACTTTCGGAACCTGACTAAATAAGAATTTGGATGAGTCAGAATTAAACCTATTCCGAATTTGGTAACCTTCGCCCAAACCCTACATTACTATGAACTTGCACACCCAAATATAATTGAAGATATAGGTGGATCTGTATTTTATATTGAAAAAAATTAGATAACTGTAATTTCCAATAGGATAATTTGTTAACAAGGTGACAGTTATGCAATTCATATTTCTAAAACGAAGATTTTGAAATCGTTTGACAATGCTTTTAAGTGTCGATCATGAAATTTTTACGATTTATTTTCTAGTACAGTAACTGCGATCACACGCTATCATTTTTACAGCCCACATAAATGAGTGGGTGTTTAATCTATCTTTTATATTGCCTTTATCACTTATAAGTATTGGACATCCTTTATATTTGTATTTGGTATAATAAGATGTTTCCTATTTCTATGTTGAGAATTACAACTTGTCGTCATCTTCATTTCAGCGCCAAAAGGCACAATTTTTTCCTTGTTCTTTATTATAATTGTATTCCTTATATCTTATCTGTACAACGTTAAATATCAAAAATAGCAAAAGAAAATATATGCATGTACTAGTGGGAGCGCGGGAACTAAATAAGCAGACAGTACTTTAAGAAAACTATTATATTTCTAATTTTTAATCATGAGAGTTAAACATCCAAAGCAATGATATCCGCCTTTACAGGTACCTAATGAGTTATTTAACCCGACTGTGACTTTATAGGCCGGGTGCAATAAAGCGAAAGGAGTGCGTGGGTGGATGGTAGCCTGGGGAAAACCTCCGACACGACCACGCGGGTGATTTTGAAGACTGGAATACTCTAAGAGTATGCGCTCCAGTGAGATTGGCTGAGCGGTTTCAACCGAATCTGACGTGTGAGTGGAATCGAGCTACTGGGAGTTTTGTCGCTGGTTCACTAAACCTAGCCTAGATGAGAAGAGTCTAGCAAGAAACTCAGCTAGGCCCGACCTGGGGCGGACTGACTCTACCCGGTGTGCGGCGGTAGCGGGATGAATAGGGACTATATGTGTCTGTGTTGTCGCGATCGCGCGGTGGATGTCCCCGCCGGCGGGAATGCCTAAGTGTACGCGTCGTGTCTGAGTTGGACGCCGTATGCGCAGCGTTCCATCTTTCGATGGACGCTGTGATTACGTCGTCAGGGTCCGTGAGTGTGTGCCTAGGACGCCTGACCGTGCGGCCCCTAATCAGTGATCGTCCAGTTACGACAGAGGGGGGAAAGATGGGAACGTAGTCGACAGTCTTCCTAACGGATTCCTGTGATGGGGAGCGTTGTCACAATAAAATCTGGCAGTCTGCTTAAAGAAACCATACATGGTGCTAATCCCCATGTCGTGGTGCAGACTGAGGTACCACGGGGCACCAGTCGCCCTACGGAAAAAACGATTCTGAATGACCTGAAGCGGCTTGAGCGATGTCATAGGCACGTGAGCAAAAGCTACTCCTGCATAAGACATGATTGGACGAACACAAGTTTCGCAGAGTGTCAGCTTATTTCGAAGTGACATTTTGCTAAACTTGTTTATCAGTCAGTTCCGTACGTACAACTGGATCTTGCCGAACTTGGTTGCACTCAGCATACTTCTCGCTATATCTTTCTCGCTTACAACTATCACGCCGTCCGTCCCTTTCTCTACGTTCCTTTCTAAACATGCATCACTCTCTCATACCAGATACCTATCTATATACGTATACGAACTGTGAATGTTAAAGGGATGTTAACAGACTGGGGAAGACGAGATAAGCTGTTTGCTTTTCTTTCAGACTTGAATGCAGGTACGGTACAGTGAGTACTAAAAGCCCCGCTAGGATTTTGAAATTACGTCGATTTGAGAATATCTTCAGTACCTAATTTTAGAATAATTAAGAATGCCCCAAAGATACGTAATATAAGTCATTTTATTATAAGTAGGTACGTACCCAAGATTGGTAGACAATTCCAATCAGTGAGGTGATGGTGGTAACTAATATTTGGCATAACAGTTTTTTCCCCGATATTATCTATTCTTTTCTCAAACCGTGAGTTTTTCACAATTATTACAAAACGAGCCTAATAATAGTTCGTCTTTACATAGTTAGGTAAATAAGTATAGTAAGGTAAAAGTCCCAATTATGATACCTTGATTTAAATAATTCCACCTTTATTGCTATGAAAGCCGTCGTCTTCCGGAGAAAAGAAAAATAAACAATTGCATTCTTTTGTAACGTGGCTGGGATCCCAGGGACTGGTAGGCGACGGGTTAAGATTGAAAGTGCTAGTGCTAGCTACGTATAAGTGAAAAGTTTAATGGAGTTTAGACGAATACATTAATATGGAGAATGACCGAGAAATAGGTGCCTGTCTTAGAAAAGAATAGCTGGTGTGAAAATAGTCATACGATACGGACCACTCGCCAATAGTACCTTTCTAATGAACTAGTAAATTACCTACCAACGTTATTTTTAGTTAGCCAGGATTTACTTTTAAAAATGCTTTAGCTCCTTTCTCTACAAAACAGGTAACGGTGTACAACCGCCTTAAAACGAGATTGCTGGTGGATTAGACTGTGTGCACAGGCGTTTATTGGTAGCGTTATGAGGCACCTATTGTGTCCATCTGCTTAGATCTATACAAGTGTTTATTAACGCTTTGATGTAAACTGCTGACGCTATAGGATTTGCCTTATCACAAAACGGGGACGGAGGATATTAAGTACTAGGTATGCAAAATATTTTATTCAAAATGATCTTGCTAGGGTTTTTTTTATCCTATTTTCTCTTAACTTCTCTATTACATTTTTCTACTTTTATATATGGTTATTTATAAAAAAAATGTAATGTAATGACTTAGGAACCTATACAGGATCATGCCACGACCAAAAATGTATGGGACAACTGCTCATTTAAAAAGTTTGACTGCACATAAAAGAAATACTGATTTGCGCAGCAAAAATATAAAACGCGGTTTGCTGTATTAGCATTGCTGTGCAAATAAGCATGGGTTGTTAGGATTTTTTGATGTGCATTTAAATGTGTTCCAAAATGTATCAAATACCACCACATTACGCTCGCAAAATAACGTAAACTATCCTCATCATGAAAAAGCTTAAAATCTTGTTTTACTGGACATAATGTTTAAATAATTTTTAAGAAAAAAAAACCGACTTCAATTGGGGAGGCCGGTGAAAGATTATTACACTTAGATGGTGAACTCTTCCATACAATGATAGAATAGTTGTTTATGCAACTGGTATACAATGAGCGGAATTGCCTTATTACGTAAAGTTGCATACATTACTTTATCTACACACATATTATAAGTACTCTTAGATGGGGTTCAGAAGCCGACCTGCATTGCTAGCAGTGCTACCGATTACATATTTTTATAGATGCTTTATAATCAGAAAACCTTATCCCTGAATTATTTAAAATAGAGTATAACAGTTTTAAATTTGAAAAAAAAAAAAATTTACATCAAATTCAAAATAAATGTAAAATTTGAAATCCTTGGCCCCGAATTAGTTGAAATTGAGTATAATGACGATATCCGCAAAACATTTTTTTTTTTTTACTTAAAGTTCCAAATAAATCATCCTGATCATCATCAGCAGTTCCACTTCATCAAATGTCACGTATTTCAATGTAAGTGCTTGATTTGTTTATGAAAATACTACAATCACTATATGTATGCCTTTAACATTTGAGGAGTTCCCTGGATACCTCATGGATGCCATCATCAGAACTGGAGCTTAACAGATGATTATTTTGAAAATCAAACTTGCTTAACAAACACAGCAAAGAGGACAATGCGCCAAACGTGAACTATGCGTCGTTGAAGAGTTCCGTTCTGATCATCATCAGCAGTTCCACTTATCAAATGTCACGTATTTAAATGTAAGTGCTTGATTTGTTTATGAAAATACTACAATCACTATATGTATGCCTTTAACATTTGAGGAGTTCCCTGGATTCCTTATGGATGCCATCATCAGAACTGGAGCTTGACAAATGATTATTTTGAAAATCTAACTTGCTTATCAAACACAGCAAACAGGACAATTCGCCAAACGTGAACTATGCGTCGTTGAAGAGTTCCGTTCTGATCATCATCAGCAGTTCCACTTCATCAAATGTCACTTATTTAAATGTAAATGCTTGATTAGTTGATGAAAATACTAAAATCACTATATGTGTGCCTTTCACATTTGAGGAGTTCCCTCGATTTCTCATGGATCCCATCATCGGAACTCGACCATGACAAAAATTCGTTGTGAAAATAGAACTTGCTTAACTAATACAGTTAGAAGGAAAAATCGCCAAACGTGAACTTTTCATCGTTGAAGAGTTCTGTTCTGATCATCATCAGCAGTTCCACTTCATCAAATATCACATTTTTGTATGAAAATGCTTGATTTGTTGATAAAAACATAAAAATCACTATATGTTTGCCTTTAAGATTTGAGGAGTTCCCTCGATTCCTCATGGATTCCATCATCAGAACTGCGTTTTTTCTTTTCTTTCTTTCTTTCTTTTCTTTTATTATAAGTACTCTTAGATGGGGTTCAGAAGCCGACCTGCATTGCTAGCAGTGCTACCGATTACATATTTTTATAGATGCTTTATAATCAGAAAACCTTATCCCTGAATTATTTAAAATAGAGTATAACAGTTTTAAATTTGAAAAAAAAAAAATTTACATCAAATTCAAAATAAATGTAAAATTTGAAATCCTTGGCCCCGAATTAGTTGAAATTGAGTATAATGACGATATCCGCAAAACATTTTTTTTTTTTACTTAAAGTTCCAAATAAATCATCCTGATCATCATCAGCAGTTCCACTTCATCAAATGTCACGTATTTCAATGTAAGTGCTTGATTTGTTTATGAAAATACTACAATCACTATATGTATGCCTTTAACATTTGAGGAGTTCCCTGGGTACCTCATGGATGCCATCATCAGAACTGGAGCTTAACAGATGATTATTTTGAAAATCAAACTTGCTTAACAAACACAGCAAAGAGGACAATGCGCCAAACGTGAACTATGCGTCGTTGAAGAGTTCCGTTCTGATCATCATCAGCAGTTCCACTTATCAAATGTCACGTATTTAAATGTAAGTGCTTGATTTGTTTATGAAAATACTACAATCACTATATGTATGCCTTTAACATTTGAGGAGTTCCCTGGATTCCTTATGGATGCCATCATCAGAACTGGAGCTTGACAAATGATTATTTTGAAAATCTAACTTGCTTATCAAACACAGCAAACAGGACAATTCGCCAAACGTGAACTATGCGTCGTTGAAGAGTTCCGTTCTGATCATCATCAGCAGTTCCACTTCATCAAATGTCACTTATTTAAATGTAAATGCTTGATTAGTTGATGAAAATACTAAAATCACTATATGTGTGCCTTTCACATTTGAGGAGTTCCCTCGATTTCTCATGGATCCCATCATCGGAACTCGACCATGACAAAAATTCGTTGTGAAAATAGAACTTGCTTAACTAATACAGTTAGAAGGAAAAATCGCCAAACGTGAACTTTTCATCGTTGAAGAGTTCTGTTCTGATCATCATCAGCAGTTCCACTTCATCAAATATCACATTTTTGTATGAAAATGCTTGATTTGTTGATAAAAACATAAAAATCACTATATGTTTGCCTTTAAGATTTGAGGAGTTCCCTCGATTCCTCATGGATTCCATCATCAGAACTGCGTTTTGACCAAAACGGGACCAACTTGGATATATATACTTACAATCAAAAAAAGAATTTCCAAAATCGGTTCAGACATGACGGAGTTATGCAGTAACAAACATAAAAAAAAAACAAAAAAAAAAAAAAAACAAAAAAAACATACAACCGAATTGAGAACCTCCTCTTTTGAAATCTTGAAGTCGGTTAAAAAGCAATTTGTACCTACCAATATTTAATACCTTACCATTTTCCCTAAATTAAGGGAAATTACCCCATTATCACCTGCTGGCAACAATTTACTTGTCAAAGGCATCACTTTGAATGGCAAATTGCTCGTTTCGGCAGTTTTGGAGTCTACGAGGGCTACACTGATACTGTTTCGTTAACGTTTAATGTTAGGCTGCAGAAAGTAAACAACTTTAAGCTATTAATCATATATTTTACACGCCAAAACGGCTTTAAAATTAAACATGAGTACCTAGTGTGTGTTTCTTTATAAATCACAAACAGAACGTACTTACCTTTGTTCATTTCTAAATTAACCAGCTACTATACTGTAAATATAGCTATTCCAGAAATTAATTCACAAACTGGTTATGAATACTCCTAATTATAAAGTAGGTACCCATCAAAAATGTAAATCACAATGGCCGTGTGCACTTGGGTAGGCTTCCGAGACGTGTCTGAATCGTAGGCAACCCATAGACAATTATCAATGGTCTCATTCTCAACAAAAAGGGTTCCTCACGGTACGGTACCCTTCATTGTGCGTGATCCGACACGCACTTGGCCGATTTTTATTTCTTTCGCCATTAGAGTAGATGGTTCCTTAATGACATCGACAAATCATCCCGTCTCAAGGTCTAGTTTTCCCAGTTGTGTCTTAGGCAGCCCGGGGTCCACTTTCACACCTACCTAATCCAAAGATTTGTCGTAGGAACTAGTTTTACGAAAGCGACTGCCATCTGAGCTTCCAACCCAGGAGGAAAACTAGACCTTGTTGGGATTAGATCGGTTTCCTTCACCGAAAAGCCACTGTTAAATATCATTATCAGGCGAGAAGGGGCGGAGCACCATTCGATTAGCGGGGGAGGGGGCACTTTTTTATAGGAGAAAGGCCTGCTTCAGGGCAATTGGCCTCAGGCGAGGGGCTTCAGCTTCCCCTTATCCACGCCTGTGGGTACTGCCTACAGGAGTTAATCTTGTTATCTCTATAATGTCTAGTCTAATAGTCATCTATATTATTAGTATACTAGCTTTTTCCCGCGAATTCGTTCGCGTGAACGCCTATATCAACCTATACTGCGTATCTCATACCGTTGGGAAACGATTTTTGGAATGAAAAATATATTCCAGCATGTTTAATGTTTAAATTCAATAGTATTGTGATTGTAACACGTATATATTTTACGACTCATCATCACGCTACTTCACGTAACTTGCTAGGCGCTGCATCTTGTTACATTTACACGTACATTTATGTACTTTGTGGGTACCGCTACTATCAAAGTGTATTTCTGACACACTTCAATTTTGCTCGAATTAAACCGCGTGAGTCCAAAATTAAATGATGATTCGATACACTTTGCCGAGCCCAGATCATATCGGTGCTGACGCTGGAACAAAAGTCTGAAGTAGTTCTGCCCTCTCTGGAAAATGTATGAAAAACAATGCTGGGCGGCGCATGGACCGGACTGGGCGCAGTATACTGGGAGTCTTCTTGATTCTAAGTTTTGTAATGGAATATATAATTAACTTGGTTAAATACAGTCAGCCAAGAAAGTGGTCTACCACTTTCTGGTCTACCACTTTCAAACCTCATTTTTTACATAAGTATAAACGACTCAAAAATGGAAGAGTACTTTCTTGGATGAATGTATAGTTAGTGTTACATATTCTACTGATAGCAGCAGAACGCCGGATTCTAGAATTTTGATGCGGAAGTATTAGTAATCGAGACGAATAAAAAAGATGTAGGTACATACGTTCTTAAAAGAATATCCCTTTTTAAAAATGCACATTTTTTTCTCATATTGTCGCACTTATTAGGTATAGATTGTAAAAGAAATCCCATCAAAAACAATACTTGTCAAGAAAACCAAGTCTCGCAACTCAGTTGTTCTACGGTAAAAAGTTGTGAGATCCATGTAATACCAAGTCGGTTATTAATTTATTCAGTCCCTACTTAAGCGACTTTCTGTCCTAATACGTCCAGTCCCTAAGACCACGATCGTGGCCCATAACAATTGAAAATCAATTGTGTCTGGAATCTCCGTACTCGAAGCATTAAGTTGTTACGTAATAATTAACAGCATCTTATAGTGTCGCATATCAATATTAAAAATCTTTATTGTTTTATATAAATATATTGAGACTTGGCCATCGCACTAAATAATTTAATTTATACGTGTTTTCATGCGATGGCCGAGTCTCAATATTCCCATACATAGAGAATGACAAAGAATGAAATAAACACGAACCATCACCAGGTATAGGAACAACCCAGTGTGGACAAGGCTGATCATTTACATACAGTATTACTGAATCCATTGCGACTACCTACAAGTTAGATTGCAAAGTTATTTTTATGCAGAAATACGATTAGGTAATAAGAAATGACTTTATAAATACTTAGGTACTTAAAGTATCAATATTTAATTTAAATTATTTATCCGAACAACGTCCAAATCGTAAGCAAATAATAATACGTAAGTAAGCCCAATCGTCAAAGTAGGTAGGTAACAATCGAAATTAACGTAGGTACGTTAACTTAGTTAGGTAGGTACCTACCTACATAAATCGCAAACTTGAGGTAAGATTACAACGTTAATATACATTAAAATTATCCAAACAACGTCCAAATTGTAAGCAAATAATATCAGTAAACCAATGAGAGTAGCCTTTCAGTCGTCAAACTAATATAGCAATCGAAATTATCAATGAAAATCGCAAACTTATAGGTAAGAATTCTGGGCACATCCGAACAGCATTGGGGCGCTCGCGCGAATAAGCGTGGCTGCTGCTCGCTCGGCGACATTCACCTTTCCGCGCGCCCCGCCACTGACCCCGCCCCGCGCCCTCGCGCTAGTACCGCAGCGCGTAGTAACGGCCCGCGCTCACTCGCTAGCATCGCAGCGCGTGGTAATTAATTTACAACCTTACGCACTCGTAATAAGTACGAATACGCACGTAGGTACGTTTTTTGCATTAAATAATTTAATTTACACGTGTTTTCATGACGGGAATACCCATTTTTTGCTCGATTTGGCAGGGGCACTACCGTGCGCCTATATTTATATGGGATTACAAAGTTAGCAGTTATGTATCTAGAAAACTGGACCGAAATTTTGAAAAATTTTACTCGACTTGGCGGGGGCACTACCGTGCGCCTTTATATTTATATTGTATTACAAAGTTATTTAAGTAAGTAGTTAAAATTTATAAAACTGGACGGATATTGAGAAAAATTGCTAGACTTAGCGGTTGCACTACCGTGCCCCCAAATATTTTAGTTTTTCCTTGATTCATACACCAAACACTACTTATATTCCAAATTTGAAGCTAGGTCTGCTAGAAGTGCCTTAGAATTTTGATGATCGGTGAGTCAGTCAGTGAGTGACAAAATTAAGAAATTTGACCCGTTATAATTCTTAAAATACTGGTTCAAATTTAATGAAATTTGAAATATACAGTGTCTTTACAATGCCTGCATGGTTACTGAAAATTCAGTCTTCTAGTTTTATCCCCAACGAAGTTACAGGGGGTCGAAAATGGCCTGAATTGCTTCGAGAAAAGGATGGTACGGCCGTGCCGCTTTTTTGCTCGGCTTGGTGGGGGCACTGCCGTGCCCCCAGATTTTTGTAAACCCAGAGACGTAGTATTTACTATTACATTCCTCCTCCCAAATTCACCTATTTACCTATACATGAACATAGAAAATATAAGAAGCCAGAGATCAAAGTCAGAGAGCTTTCTTCAATTTTGAAAACGTTAAGCAATTAACTTTTACGAGCCGGGAGAACGAACTCATGCAGTACTGCAGCTCAAGACTAAATTCCGGTGGAGGGCTCAAGAATACGTACTTGCGAACAGCTGAAGACTGAGCCCAGCGCAGGGATGAAAATAGAGCGCGGTACTTCTTGCGCAGTCGTCCAGCCCAAAGGCCGAAAACCTGTTCATAGCCTACCTGTGATTTGACATGATATCTAATGCGAACTTAGAGGTAAAAGATAGGACATCTTTTAAAGAAGTAACATAACTTCATATCAAAAATAACTAATCAAATTTCACTTAATTAATGATAAACTAATGTCCGCTAAATTAATGATAACTATTGGTAGAAAGAGATCAAAGTGCTGATCTGGCAATACAGAAAACCAACTAAAGATATCCAACCTGTTTAAACAATTATTACGGGTTTAGAGGTCAATATTTTGTGCAAACAATTACAAATTTATGTTCCTTTATTGAACCTGACTGGTTTTATAGGCCGGGCCCAATAAACCGACGAGTGCGCGGTTGGAGAGTAAGTCTGGAAAAAATTCAGAACCTTTCACAAAGCTGGCGGTTTAATCTCTGGAATACTCTGAGAGTTTGCGGTCCAGTGAGATTGATTGAGCAGCTTCAACCAAAAGGTTTGATTGGAATCGAGCTACCTTACTGGGAGTTTTACCTCCTTTGTTCCTTGCTGGGGATGGCCGCGTGCGATATGCGAGATTTAGCAACACGGGCCAGCCGGAACAGTTCTTGGATGGGTGACCGCATTGAGTGGTTGCTAACTGAGCGCTCCTGTGCTTTAAAAGGCACGTTAAGTCATTGATCCCGGCTGCTGTCTATGGCAGCAGTCGTTAAGCCAAGGTGAAGGCCTTCGGGTGGCTTGAGATCTTCTTACAGTCAAGTTGCCCACTCACTTGACACAAAGGGGGGTCAAGTTGCACCACGTCCGCAGTAGTAGTAGAGTACCCACCGCTACCCTACACGTGACCCCTGGGTGGTGCTAACAGTGCAATAAAACTGGCAACCGTATCATCTTCTCGAAGATCTCACGGTTAGAAATAATTGCCTAACGAATAAAAAAAATATTGGAAGTTTTATCACTAGACTAGATAGATGTATAGATAAAACAAACTTCTTCACCATAAAGTTTACCTACGTAGGTACCGTATGCCGGACAAAGTTTTACACCCTATATTCTAGGAAAAGTTAAATTATGCGGGTACTTAGGTTACATACCGTTCAAAAGATTCTACGATTAAACTAAGTTATATTAGATGGATAAAACCTTTAAAATGTATACAGTACTTAAATATTTTTGGATTGTATGTAGGAGGAGCGTTTCAGATGGCCCATTCTTCTTTTTCATGTACCTATATAATTTTCAGAACTTTTTTTTAATGCAGATTTTGAAATACTTGGCCCTCACTGCATATTTCTGTAATTTTATTTAGTAAGAAGTTTAATTAGACTATCACTTCCTGTAATTACCGAACCACAGCTAATGTCCATAAATCGAGTAGGTAACTCAGTGGTTCTTGTATGTATCACCATTTGTATGAAGAAATGGTTTTTACTACTATGTTACACCCACCTTTTACAGTAAGTTTTTGTACATTTAAGTATTTTTTCTCTATAAATTCCTTTTATTAGGTTCAGACGAAATGTTCATGTCGAAAATGATTTGTACACGAATTCAAAACATATTATTTTTTTGTAATAGGAAACTGGGTCATGAAATAGTAGAATGACCCAGATATGGCTTGTGTTCCTCGCTTGTTACGATATATTTGATAGGGATTGTTCTGAACTTATTAGGTATCTATACGAAATAAGTAAATATACAAATATACCTAACTTTGTTCAAAAACCCAAAACAAATACATTGATATGGCTCTGCTCAAAGGACTGGGTACTTTACGCTATTTATTAGTAGTTAATGTAGACAAAAGGCAAATTATACGTAACACAGACTATGAAACCGCAATGGTTTGAAATGACTGCCGAAAATAGGGAACCATTGAACTTTGAATTTAAATACAAATAGAATGTTCAAAATCGGTTCACAAATGGTTAAATTACTCCTATTTTGAAAATACTATGTTGTTCGTTGTTTCAGTTTGGAAAACTACCTACTTATTAAAAACTATTTAATAGATCAGAACGTGTAAATTGTATACAATCAATTTCTATTTATTTATTTGGCCCGGGGGAAGCATGGAGGGGGGGTGTCTGTCGGAGACATACAATTATGGGACAAATGTGTCAGCTGCAATCATCGGTGTTAAATGGACGTTTAAAATCTGCGTGACTACAATTCTATGACAATACTTTGTCCAGCAAATTACGTAGTAGTAATTAAAATGCTGATTTCGGTGTTGCTTGTGACGACGACGGGATTATGTTATGATTTTCCTGTAAAATCATTTATCTCTGATTCTTTCATTTACCAAACAGGCGAAGTAGGTAAATCAAACACAATACTCCCGCAAGTACATTATAAACTTAATGAATAAGTTGCTCTTTCTAAATTAAACATAGGCATTATCTTCATAACGAGCTGTGTTAAATCATGTTGTCTTAACTTAATACGCTTTGCGAAATAAGTAGGTTAACATGGTTTGCGAAATAAGTAGCAATATGCATTAGACCAACGCGATCCAAAAGTACAATGTTGTAAAAGTTTCGGTATGGCCGAAAGGTTCGGCAGTTTTTTGGCCGAAACCGAACCTTCGGCCGAAACATGATTTTTAGGCCGAAACCGAAACTTCGGTCGGACACTAATAATCATTTACCTGACTTTGTTATCATACTAAAGGACAATAAATATAAACTTTACCTTAAAATAGTTTTAACCGAAAATGCTCTGTACAATTAAAAAGATGTTTATGAAATACATTTTAAATTATAATTAAGTTATACAAATAACGCATTTTTTTAAGTTAATAACTTTAAAATATGCGTTATTTATACCTACATATGTATCTCATTACATGTTATACATATGTACCGATAGTTAATTGTTTTCATATAGAAAGACTGTAAATCTAGTAATAAGACGTATTACGTGCATAATGTATTTCAACGGAATAAATATTTTTTGACTTTTACCAGAATCTAGTTCTGATGACCCTCAAACATTCAAGGGATACATATAGCGATTTTACTATTATCGGTAACGACCCGCCCCGGCTTCGCACGGGTGCACTATTTAAACACCGCATCAAAATCCATTGCGTAGCTTTAAAGATTTAAGCATACATAGGGATATAGGGACAGAGAAAGCGACTTTATTTTATACTATGTAGTGACATATAAACCTTCCTCTTCAATCACTCTATCTATTAAAAAAAACCGCATCAAAATCCGTTGCGTAGTTTTAAAGATTTAAGCATACATAGGGATATAGGAACAGAGAAACGACTTTGTTTTATACTATGTAGTGATAAATCGAGCATTTGCATACAGAAAATAGCATTTGGTGAAGGGGAATTGCTGAAGAAGACCACGGATGGTCGTCCAGAACTCCTGTTTCATGGGTGGCATTAAGATATTTCGATCAAGATACTGAAGTGACTATGACGGAGTCAATTTAAATGGCCCTGATGTAGGTAACGGAACTCCGTAATAAAACAGTATAGCTTAGCCGTGTTTGAGCTTAAAATAATCGTTATGGGATGCATACTCTGGTTTACTAAAAAGTGTGAAAAAAATAAAAATATATACGTCTGCAAAAAACAAAAAACTAAAAAAATAATTGCCTAACATCTAACATATCAATATATGATATTTTACGCTTCTTATTGAAGAATGTAGACGTTATACAAGACGTTACCTATTGTAATTTTATTTGGCCGGCCATTTCGTCAACTTTAGATAATTTCTTTGGATGGCGCCGAATTCAAAAATTACAATAGGTACGTCGATATTGTTCTATAAGAAGCATAAAGTCTCATATTGAGCTATTAGATGTTGGGTAATATATTTTTGCTTTTTAGTGTTTTGTTTTTTGGAATCGGTATTTTTTTCACTCTCCAATATACTCGTGTGTATACATAATAATATGTACGAGAGTCCCGTAGCGGCGTCCAGACGCCGCTAAAATACGGAAATTCCTATAGTTATTCAGAAAAGGAACAACTATAGGTACAGATACATTTCTTTAATTTGTGCCTCTCTTAGGAACACCAAAAAATGTAAAAAAGGGGTCTTAAAAATCGACAGTTTCTTTTCACAGTCATATTATGCCGAACCAAAACCAGGCCTAATAAAAGACTGCTAGCTAAGTTATCCGGACAACGTGGATGCGGCACATCATCATTATCATCATCAGTCGTTCCCTCAATGCTGAGGACATAATGTCCAATTCTTGCTGACCAGATTCCTCCATAGGTTCCTATCACCCACATATATAGATGGCAGTACAGATATAGTTACAGGGCACCAGTGATTCGGATGCTCCGTCTAGCGAGTAGTCTGCCCCGGAACCTGTGGCCCTCAACACCAGGGTGCGCACAAGTCTGATCTTTAGACCCTAGCATCTCTTGCCTCGCAACATCGCCGACACGACGTTGTGAAGCGAGAGATCACCCACTCTGAAAGCTGTCGCCATTGTGCGGCGCTTCTCGGCCCAGCGAGTACACCATTCCAAGGTGTGCTGGGCCGCATCGTCGTCAGCGCCGCACTCATGGCAGGCGGGGCTGCCCTCTCTTTTAATTTTTTGCAGGTAATGACCGAAACAACAATGTCCGGTCGTTACCTACCACAACCTGTATCCCACGCCACTTTTCCATATGCCCTATCTAACCAAGAGTCAAACTATCCGAGGAGCACTCCTATGGTGCGGATTCTATAAGAGCAATCCCCCAGGTCTTCTAAAGGCTAAATCGCCAATAGGAATAGACTCCTATCGGCGCTCAAGGCACTGTTAACGTCAACAAAGACGCCAAGAGACTATAACAGACATGGATGTCCACGACAATGAATGGCTTAAATCTAAAGAGATTTTCTCTCAAAACATTGAATATGCGAAGAGTTTGTATAATTATATTATTGTTGAAGTAAAAAGGTCATGACCATTTAAATCTGGCATAAAAGAAAAAAAAGTTAAATTATGACGTTGAATTAAATAACGATACAAACTGCGATACAATACGTCTGTCATTCATGTAAACATTGTAAAAAGATCGTTTATATTGTGTTTTGTTAATTTTCTTGGGGTTGTAGATATTATGTCGCCGACTCAAACCGTATATTTTCTCATACTTAAGAACGTACTACAGGTTTGAGTTCAGTTATTGTCTATTTTTATACTTTGTTATGTCAACTCAAAACAGGAGCCACGTCGCTGACGTCACGCGAAAAAAGTCACGTGGTCAGCGCACAGTAGTTTTTTAAAACCCATTTTTTAGTCCTTTTTCTACAAAAATATGAAAATATAAGAGTTTTATGTAACTCTCCAGCATGAGACGAATCTAATGACTATCATTTATTAAAATTGGATCATAACTGTAGATCTGATGGGGTGTACAAAAATCGGCCTCGCGTAATATATACATAGATAAGCATTTTACAGAACGGCCTTGCCAATTTCTAATAGTTAGGGAGGCGAATAGGGGAATTTTCGGTAATACTCGAGCGTGGCAGTTTAAGATATGAGAGATACCTTAGACCTAATAGAACAACCTTGTAAGGTATTTAGCTCTATATGTAGTGACGCGCGCCTAGGATAGACGATCAGATTAGTAAAAAAAAATCGATAGTCTGAAATACTCGAGCGCGTCAGATTAAGATATTGGGGGTTGATTTTAGTGTTTTAAGACTAAATTTAACTAATCTGACGATAAGTCCTTGACGCCGCCGAGTTATAGGGTCGCGAACTTGTAAAAAAAAAACGTTAATCCGGCATTCTCGAGCGCGATTTTTATTTTATTTATTTTGAAGAATATAATGTAAAACTTACTAAAAATACAAAATCTGCCGGTTTCCGCATGACCGGAAGTGTGGAGGAGCCATTTCGTCTTCCGAAAAACGCGTCGCGGCATATAAGTCGCGAACGATACATTTTACAAAAAAAAAGTTTAAATAAACAAAAAAGGAAATTTTATTTTACACAAAAAAGGTCTCTTTACATTTTTGTCCAAAGTTAAAACTTTTTGACTTGAAGCATCATAAAAACTCAAACTCCCGGTTTTTTGAGTATATCTCGAAGACTGAGGGTGTTAAAAAAATTTGATATGAAATAACGATGATTAAATTATGTGACTTTTATTATATCTCAAAATTTTATTTTTCTAAAGCTTCTCGACAATTTTCGTGGACTCGGAAAAAGTTACGCGTATCTGTATACAAAAGTATTATTAACATGTACAGTTTCATGTGTGTATATTATTCAATAGCCTGTTGATCCTCAAATTGTTTTTTGGACGTACCGTAAGCAAAACGATGTGAAGAATTGAAGTAAATGTAAAGGTCATACATAACAATACAATTATAATACAATTTTTATATCATTTCATTTTTTTATACAATAAACTAGCTTTTGCCCGCGGCTTCGCCCGCGTACTAAGAGTAATTTTTAACCATCTACAAAAAAGGAGGTTCTCAGTTTGACCTGCATGTAGATATCTATTGGATGTCATTTTCGTAATCGTCACCCCGAGGAACCACAAAGATGAAACCCATATCGATTTTTAAGAAAAATAAATGTCTGCCATCTTTGATTTGAAACGGATGTCATTTTCATAATCGGCACCCAGAGCAACCTCGAAGATAACACCCAAATTGATAATTAAGAAAAATAAATCTTCGCCATCTTTGATTTGAAAATGCATGCCACTTTCGTAATCGGCACCACGAGGAACCTCGAAGACGACACCCATATCGATTTCGAAGAAAAATAAATGTCCGCCATCTTGGATTTGAAAATTGATGTCATTTTTGTAATCGGCACCCAGAGCAACCTCGAAGATGACACCCAAATTGATAATTAAGAAAAATAAATCTCCGCAATCTTTGATTAGAAAATGAATGCCATTTTCGTAATCGGCTCAAACTTGGAACCCTCTTTTCACCCCTTTAGGGGGTGAATTTTGTAAAATCCTTGTCAGTCAGTCAGTCAGTCAGTTTCTTCTTTTATATATTTAGATAATACAATTCGCACTACATTTCATCTACATTTCATCATCATCATCATCATCATCATTTCAGCCGAAAGACGCCCACTGCTGAACATAGGCCTCCCCCAAGGCTCGCCATTTAGACCGGTCCTGTGCCGTCCGTTTCCACCGGATTCCCGCGACCTTCACCAGGTCATCACTCCACCTTGTCGGAGGCCTACCGACAGTTAGCTCGTCTTCCGGTGCGTGGACGCCACTCAAGCAGTTTCTGGCCCCACATTTACGTTGGTTGTATCTATCGCTTTATTGTCATTCTTAAATTCCCCGTTTTATCAAGGAGAAAGAAAGGAAAAAACCTTTTTCGGTCAGATTAAGAGAACCCACCAACATTTTTGTCAGATTAAGAAAATATGCTTTCAGGATACCGAGATAAACCTCCCCTATGAAAATCTGACGCGCTCGAGTATTTCAAAAAAACTTTATTTTTTTGCATTTTCAAAAATTCATCGTAACTTATCGTCACGCCGAAATCGTCAGTTTTTTTAAAGGGAGCTTCCTTGGGGCCTACTTAACACCCCTTCTGAAAATCTGACGCGCTCGAGTAAATTTTTTTTTTTTGCATTTTTGACTACTTTATTTTCCTACCCCCACCACGCAAACCGGCAGATTAGTATACCGTTGTTATCAGAGGCACTTGGGGCATACGTAGTATGAATATCTGACGCGCTCGAGAATGCCCAAGTAACTGTTTTTTTTAACGTTTTTGAAACACCGTACACGCCAAACCCACCGCTAAAATGGTTTTTACCATACGAGCTTTTCTTTTCGAAATTATTTTATCTTTCGATTTTGATAGGTCTCGACGGCGCCGTTGAATTACGCCATTTAGCTACCTCGCCTCCCTAACCATAAAGTTACTCAAACTAATCGTATTCGTCAAATTAGCGAAATAATTTTTATGACTTTAAGAGCTCGATTATCTCACATAATATTAAAAATAAACAAACACCACGTAATTTATAAATTATTGTTTATTGACCCTTAAATACTGTTATTTATCAATATAGTGAGCTACTTTATACCTAATCAATTACGTACTTAAATAAAATTGGGTAAATTATTATGAAAAAAGAGATGTCAAAAAGAAATGGAAGTGGTTTGTTTAACAAACTGACAGGCGACTATGATATACCGATCTTTAGAGGATTCCCGCTCTGTGTCGCAATCAAATACTCTGATATGTGTTTCTCGTGCTGTTACGAGAAACACATATCAGAGTACGTTGTTCTGTTATATTTTGATACGTTGGTCTTGGCGCGCGGTATTAATAGAAAATTTGTTGTAGGTAGTTCTAACTGAGTAGGATCTATAGCGAAATATACTCCCTGATCTGTATGAAATTCATAGGTGGGCATGTTATAATAAAAGTACGCAAAGCGAGAGGAAAGAAAGCATAGCGCTATAAAAATAAGACAGATTAATTAAATTTCTTGTCAAAATATGAAATAGGTGCGTGTATATTTTAATATAAAAAAGATGCTATGGGTTGTAAAATGAATTGAGTGTAAAGTGGGAGTAAGGCGGAATAATAGGGATTATTGTTTTTTTTTGGCATCAAATGCTGAGATTACGTATCAATATTATGTATATAGGTATAAAAGTCTGGGACATCGGGGTGTATGTACCGAAATGTACCTCAGGGGAGAGTTCATATATTATGTATACGTGAGGCTCTTAAGATAAATTGTTTCATACATGTTACATATTGGTAGCAGCTGGCTATTTTTTTTCCATATTTGTAATTACCAGTAATACCGTTTCTGTAATCTCTAATTAATAGTAATAATCAGCCAGTACAAGTAAGAGACCTATTAAGGTCTCTGTGATTCGTAATAAGAATAGTGATTTTTTTTAAACAGCAGACAATTTCAGATTTTTGATTCGGCCATTTTATGTCCTAGATAGATAGAATTCACGTGTTTTTTATTTCTCCCGAAATCCTAATTTTCTTTCAAAAATATCTAATCTAAATGTAGCGAATACAAAAAGGTTGTAACTAAATTATGATGAAGTCATTACTATGAATGTTTGACAGCATTACCCTTGCCACTTAATTTTCTAAAAAACCTTGGGAGTGTTGGCATCGCGTTAGTCAGGTGTCAATTGATTAAATTTTCTGTATTTAGATTCTGAATAATGTAACGTGCAAAGCACAAAGATTGATTGAAAAAGTAAGGAATTATGGCATTTCAAGAGTCATATAACCCAGGCCCGAAACTAATTACTGTTATATATAAACACTTGCAAAAATAATACTGTTAGTGGCACCACGAAACGGTTATTTTAGACCAGTATTATTTCTAAAAATCGCTGTTTTTTTCGATCTCAACGGCATTTTGTGAGCCATTTTGGCAACATGCTTTTTCGAGGTAAAAAAGCCTGCTGAATCCGATTCCGAATGTTACCAAGCCGAATTTTAGTTCCTTTACTCAAAATTCAATTCTTTCGAGTGGTATCAGAAAGTGACAGATGCTTTATCTTGTCGTTTATCATGCTATCACGCGACCATCATAACCCCTAATGAATCATTTTTTCTTAAGTCCGCCGTGCGATCTCGACAACAATACATATGGTCCTTATTCGTCCTGGTACCGCCGCATATCAGGTAGAGTCAGTTCGACCCAGGTCGGGCCTAGCTGAGTTTATTGCTGGACTCTTCTCAGTTAGACTAGGTTTAGTGAACCAGCGACAAAACTCCCAGTGGCTCGATTCCACTCACACCTCAGATTTGGTTGAAGCCGCTCAATCAATCTCGCTTTTGAGAGAGCGCAGTCTTAGAGTATTACAGTGTTTAAACCGCCCACATGGTCGTGTTGTAGGTTTCCGCTGGATTTTCCCCAGGTTAATCTCCAACCGCGCACTCCTATCGCTTTATTAGGCCGGGCCTATAAAGCTACAGGCAGGTTCAAAAAATACAAGTTGAATTTAATACAAGTTATAATTCAATTTAACGCAATAAATATGTGTAATATGTGTATTCGGATATGCCTAATATGTTAAATCCAGCTCTTATATTATGCTTATATTTTGCTATCAATTTTTACACTGGTTAGGTATATTAATTAACAAAAATGCTTTTGAGTAGCATTTTGAACGTTTAAATGCTTTTTATGGAATACTGAATCAGAGTTTAAGCCGTCGTCTCCCGGCGAAAAAATAAACAATACCATTCTTTGGTAATGAGCCCTGGGATCACAGGTAGGTATATCAAAAGCATATCATTCAACACCAACACATTGATAAATTTTAAGAACCTTTTAAATTGGTTCCTTATATTACAATCTACTTAGATAAATGTTTGAGTCTGAATCTTGAAATCATGGTTTTAAAACCAGGTCCATTAAAAATTAAACATCGACATGACGGTATTTGTGGTCGCAATACGCACGCTCACTCCCCAAGGAAATTCCCTCGTATTGGATACAATTCAATCGCAGATTGTTATTTTAATATAAAGTTATAGAAAGGTTAACTTACAAGTATGTGATTTGAGCTATCTGTTAAAATAACGTAAATATTTTTGATGAATGTTACAAAATATTACCTAATAGTCTTTTTTTTGGAATTGCTTTACATAACCAAGGGTCTACGTTTTTATAAAATAATTTTGAAAAGCCTCAAGACTGCGACCAATTTAATTTATTTGGCTCCTCCAGTTGGCACTGGACTCAAAGCACCTAATAAGGTCAAAAGATTACATAAACTTAGTTATGTTTAAAATAAATTTCTTACTGGTTTTAAATTGCCACGCAGCCGCAATCACGTCCCGTATACAGCGCAAAAAAAACAAAAATGATTCTCTAATTCCAGTGAACAGTTACAGCTAGGTTTGTGGGTTGTGCCCGGCATATTTATTGTGCTGGCAATTAGTTCACAATGTAATTAACAAGGGCTCGTGGTGTCGCATAATGTGGACACGGCCTTATCCATCATGGCCGCCGCGGCTGTCACTTTTTGGCGCGCAAAGACTTTAAATGAAGAGCAAGTTTGAGATATTGTTAGAATTGTGTGTCTTGAATCTGTTATCGAAGTTGTTCCATTAAAGTTCTTAGGTAGTTATTATTTAATCCCAAAGTTTCTGTATCTGTAAAATTCAATGTACCCAAGAAAGTGGTCCACCACGTTTGACCTTAATGAACAACTAAGAGAGTCGAAAAGTGGAAGAACGATTTCTTAGCTTACTGTACATACTTATCTAATTTATTTAATGGACTTAAGAATTAAAAGTAGATAGAAACGACACACCGGAAGTAAACCTATTCAAATACCTATTTATTCTATGTTATTTGTTCTACGTTAATACAAAAAAAAAAGAAAAGAAAGAAAAAAAAATACCTATTTACCTATAGATCATAATTAATAGGTATCCTAGTTACATTTCGAACCTTTGTCCTCTTTAAAATAAAATTTAATAGGTACCTATATATTCAAACTGTTTAAAGTGTAGTTGTATTACAGCATACTTGGGAGTTATTAACAATACGTATACTCGTATTATTCAAAATTACAGAATAAGTATACAGTTTTCAACCATTCTTATACAAAAGAATTTTGATTCCCTTAGTAACGTTAACAAATATATGTCGTACATAGGTGTGTCTAGTCTATTCTACTATGAAGATTTAAGCTCCCAAGAGTTCAAAGGCCCTTTCTATCCAGATTGATCTAGAGAGACTATTTAAAACAGTTTCAAATCTCAGCAATATATTTCAGTTACCAATTTAATTTCACACGACATTGATGGACGACGACGCTTTCTGATCGGCGGACTTTAATACAAGTAATTCAGACAAGTGTGCGTAAACACAGAAACAAATAAGGATGTATTTGGACACTACGCGGGCATTATGTGGCAAATAAAGCCCGGGGTGACAGTCGCCTGATTTATTTTGTATTAAAGGTGTCGGAAAAGCCGGTGGACAGCCGTGGAATAACTTATCGGTCTGCTCTGTAGGCGCCTTAAAACTGTTTTGTTTTCTTTTTGAAAATTCTTAAAAACATGTATAGGATAGATTGAAAAAAAGCGATATAGCTTTAGACTAATTAGTACACAATTTACCTACTTGTTGCCATTTTTGTGTTTAAAAAATGTATTTGTTTTTGACGTGCCTATTAGTCATTGACTATGTTACATTGAACAGTTCATTAATACATCCATATTCATATCATTGTAGCAGGTAGCGAATATTGATATATTTACGTCAATGCTACTTCCTCAATTTGCAAATACCTAATTAAATTAATGTTATTCTAAGCAAATTACAAATGCATATAAAGGTAAAATAGATACCTAGCTTTGTCCTGCGCAAAACAGCTTAAATAGGAAATGCAACAAATGTCGGTATTTTATTGTATTTAACTTTACTGTTTGAAAGCTTGAAGTTAAATGACAACATACCGAACAACATGGAGATGTTAGTTCTACCAATGGGGGCTATCGTTTTTGTGCTCACCAGTTGGCGCCACTGTCGAGTAAGGTCCAGCTGTCAAAAATTGTTATTGATTATTATGGACATGAGAACGAAGTTTGCAATTAAATCATATTCAATACCTTAAATTATCGAACATACCGCACTGTAGCGCGGTCCCGTTTTGTTCGGAAAAAAGGAAGAAATTACTTTCCGAAAGACAAAACTGTTTCATAGCCCTGACAGTCATTGACCCTTAACTCATATTTGCCATAATCAAGCTCAGGTTTTGCGAAATAGTCACCATTTTGTTCCAACTAGATATTAACCCGCGTAGCGCAACCACAAAGAGTGTCATTTGACATTTCGGAGACACCACGCTACACTAGCGCCTCTAGCGGCGAATTCATACACGATAGCCCTCATTGCTTGGAGACGTGAGAGTTAACGTCTCATTCATTTTAAGTATGTACCTATGAGGATAATTTCCGGAACGACCCATCCGATTTCAAAAGTTCATCATTATAGAGATAATAATTCTATAGCGGCTCTAGCGACATCCAGACCATCTTCGTGCTACATAAACGAGCTGTACGCTCCATCTACGAACTAAAAGCCAGAGAATCTTTCAGAGATAAATTTAAAGAGGCAAACATTCTTACTGTCGCATGCCAATACATTCTTGAAAATATTATGTATGTGCGGAAAAAAATACAGGAATTCAAGCTTTTTAACAGTGATATCCATGACTACAACACTAGAAGCAAACACAAGATTGCAGTGAAGGCCAGTCATCTCCGAAAAGTTAGTTAGGATTTCGAGATTTATTCATACGATCGCGGGCGCTCTTTGCAATAGGTGAAAATTGAAGCTGCGAGGCAGTTAATTAAAGTAAATAGATAATATAGATGTGTTTGTTCTTACCTTAATAGCAATTAACTCTTTAGTTAATATCAACTAACTACTAAGCACTATTGTATTTTGACACGGAAAGTTTGTTACCTTGAAGTCTCGAAGTCTGCATAAAACCTGATTTATGTACACATATGAATGAGACTCGCATGGGAGTTTGACTACATTGCGCGGTTGGATAGATCGATTTAACTCAGTAGACCTCAATAACACGCAATGTAATGAATCTCACCTGTGAGTCTCGGTCGTTTACAGAAGGCTTTACTTACCAGGGTTAATTCGGCTGGCAAGCCGACTCATCCGTCGTCATCCTTCACAAACTTAAGGTTATGCTATTCACAAATTAACATGTTAAAAAAATTACGCAGGGTTTTTGACGCTTCAACAAAACTTGCAACTTCTTTAAAGTTTACTCAGCAAGCACAGACAGTTTACTTTATTTAAATGCAAATCACTGGTAAATATTCATGTAGACGGGTCACTTTTCCAACATAATTCTTGTAGGCCTCAATTTAATAAGTTTATAAAATATTTACATTTCAAAGAAACACGTGGTTTAGCGGTTCAAAGCGCCTTTTAATTTTTAATTATTTGTCAACTGCTTAGCGTTAATCATGCCAATGTACCTACATATGTATGTCCTTTGTTATAACAAATGGTTATATATTTTAAAAGATTCGTGCTCTACTTAACAAGACAGAATAAATGACAGAGCCAAATCACTAGCTCACTCGACCTTAGGTACGACTGGTGAGCTCTCGCTCTAATACCTAAATCAATCAATTACAACCTTACTTATTCATGTAGATACTACGTAACTAATGAAAGTGTGCAAAGAGGACATCGCTATCTACTGGAAGGTAGTGCAGTCGAGAGCCTGCAAACCACACAGTCTGGTCTAATTGAGGCAATTAGGCTTTGCAGCAGTTAAAGGGAACCATGATTATTAATTTGTGTTTCTGTGATTATGTTATGGCACCAGGGGCCTGAATTAACTAAATTAATTATTAGATACCTACTCATAATCATGTGTTCATATATTCTCATAATGATGTATTCATCTTTTGAAGTTTGACTAGTAGTTTTTAATTATTAATTGCATGTGGTTAATTAAGACGTTTAGTATTTCAATTGAATTCCAATATGAATCTCATACTAGGTAATGTTAGAATAAACATTGAAAATATATGGAATACGAAACGTGTCTAATCGACGTGTAGGTATGTAATTTGGCAAACTCATCTTGCTCGAATTTGGAGCAACCCAACTGGGGAAGTACCTCCGCCTTGCAGAAAACCACAGCCATAATAACATTATTTACTATACAAGTATTTAGTGTTGTTCCTGGAGGTGAGCAAGGTTGCCAGAGCTCCCGAGGATGCACTGTGTTGAGAGCGAGGAACCTAAATGTGTTCCTTCTGCTGTCAACACAGTGTATCCTCAAATTTTATAAAGGGTCTGCAACGCGCACGCGACTCCTTTGGAGTTGCGGGCGTCTATAGGCTGCGGTGGCCGCTTACCATCAGGTGGACCGTATCGTATGCTTGATTGCCACCGGCGTTGTATAAAAAAAAATTGATCTGACATTTGGTCTAACGTATATATGTTTACATCAGAGGCGAGCGGAATGGGATGTCCACACTGGAGGAGCGTTCGTTCAGGTAAGGGGCTCCACGCGCTGTTCATCGATTATTGACGAGTTTTGAGTTGATATTGCTCCTTCAAAACTATAGATATATTTAAGGCACAAACGGTTATCGGTTCTTGAAACCTTTATCTACATTTACAAGAGCCAAATTTTGAAAAAAACTGACTACTTATTTTTTTATGATTTATTGAGACATGGTCCAAGAAAGCTTTATTTTCGATACTAATATGTTGCTTATATATATATGAAATGTACATGTAAGAGAGATATTTATTTTAAACTCATCTTCATAAAAGTTACGTCCAAAAACTGGCTTGGCCTAAAATTGCCAAAGTTTGATGCCATATATCTCGAAGACAGTGAATTTTGAAGTAAATATGGTATACTATTTCGGTAATCTCGTTGTTCTTAATGCGAGAAACCATGATAAACACGAGAAAACGGAGAGTTACAGATCGAAGGTCATTGGGAGCTAGGAGCCCCTTAATGATAGGTTTTACTCTAAACAATATCATGTAGTTAAATTTGAATGCGAAACATAAGTATGTGATCGACCCTCAGATATTTGTGCTATCTAGTGCGATATACTTATAATTACGAGTACAGTCAACCGGGGTTACTTTCAAATTGAGGAGCGAATTTAAAAATCCAGTTTTTATACCGTACGAGTTACTTGATGTTACTTTTAATTTGGTTAGCATGAAGTCAGTGAAATATCTTGGTAAATTTCTTAACCATTTCCTAAACTTAATCAGACTAGAAATACTTATTGATGATTATATAAGTGTTCTTAATCGATCAAAGTGACCCCGTTTTTACCTAAAGTCACCCCAGTCTACGGTATCTTAGGGTCTATACCTACGTACAGTATACTTAATCTTTAGTAGTTTCATAAATGAACCAAAGTCATGTGTTCTACTGTGCCACCAAAACTATTCTGAAACCTGCTAAGTAGGTACAAGTTGGAGTGAAGGCCGGGTCATTATTATTATTATTATATAAATAATAGAGATTATATAGGTCATGGGAGTCCGCTGGATGCGGTCCGATCATTATAGCACTCTTTTGGGATGCCTAATGCCAATGTCCAGAGCCTGTACTCCGAACTTCTTATCGTGCCGTCCCTTTCACTCTCGTGTTATTCACTGAGGACGTCTTTCGGTTGAAATGATGATGATGAATAGGCAGGAAGGTAAATTTAATTAGAAATGGCAATTACAGAATTAAAAAAAATTGTGCGTATGCCAAAACTCGTATATCTATACTTATTCTCATGACATCAATTATGATAACGATTGTTTTGTATTTGGCAACAATTACGTAAGGTTCTTCTAAACATATCGAAGCAAATTCTAGATGTTTAGAAGTCAGATAAATTCATTCGCAATGTCTAGTTAACAAAGAAGCACCTAAGTAACGGTGTACCGAAAACTTGAACTAACTAGGTTTTTATCGTGAATTGCAATCACGTCATATATTTTGGAAAACTCGATATGAATCTTACGCAGTTCGCAGTTCAATGCTACTCTCCTGCAACATACTGCGAGATTGAAAACGTTTTTTGTATTTTCTAAGGAACAATCTACCTAGCACAGGAAAATAGTTTGAACCTACTATACGGGTCCGAGTAGGTGCCTACGATATTTTAAACTCTACTTTGAACGTTAATTTTAAATTTAACGAACATAGACAAAACTGAAACATGTACATTTGAGTGCAAGATATGTATTAATCCTCTCATAAATATGTACCCAAACCTTAATTCAGCGACACAAGATCTATGGGATATAAGCATTATTGAGTAAGTGTATGCCCCATATTTTAGCGTTTGACTGTACACCTACGACATGGGGAATCGAGTGAATCTCCGTGAATTTAACATTATTGTAAGATCACAAACTAAACATAGCTCAAGTCGAGTGAGGTTTTAAACGTTTTGAGAATAGTCCTTTTTCACCGACGGTACAAGTTCGCGCTTCTTATCCAGTCCTTCCGCGTCATCGTCGCGTGCGCATCGCATCGATAAACTGCAATGCCGTTCAACCAACGCCGTTTTAATATAGAATAGATAAGAAACAAAATATACCTAGTAATTCAATGTACCTTTTAAAAATAAATGGTTTGGTTCTAAAAATACGTGTATTTTGAATATGTGTTAAGTGTGTTTTTCAGTCTTACTGGAAATGTAATGTTTGTTTACAAGTAAGTACTAGTAACTGCATAGATAGTTTTGAATATTATAGCCAATAATTACTGTTATTAGACATTCTATGGCATAGAATATATGCAATGGTAAAAACCTTAAATCGCTTTAATTAAGTTTGTTGGGTCTTAAGAAAAATATTATTATACTATTGAGTTTATTATTTTAGTTGAACTTTGATAAATGCAACTGTAAACCCGTCGTCTACCAGTCGCTGGGATCCCAGTGCTCATTACAAAATAATGTAATTGTTTATTTTTTTCACTGGGAGACGACGGCTAATATTAGCCCGTTAATTTAAATCTGTTTTGATTTGAGGACGTTGAAACTCGATCATATTCGGTTACATCATATCTTCTTATTAACTAGGTTTATAAATACTTGTGTAGGTAAGATGTCATATCCTATTTATGATTATGTACTTACCTACCTACTTAGGTATTTGTAAATAAAGCACCTTAGTGTCACCGTCCGAGTTAAAATTAACTATAAACTAGTGACTCAGTGTTGTTAATTTTAAAATTTTGTTTGAAAAAAAATCCTTTGAAAATTTCCAAAAAGTGATTAACAAAATAAATCTATATAAATACCGAACGTACCTACTCACAAAATGTCACGAGAATCGGTTGAGAAATGCGACCTGTAGAGGACGATAAACGGAAATCCGCTGTCCGGACATATGAAAGCATTTTTGTCGAAGCTGAAGCAAAGAACTTCGTTTCACTCGGTCAATGACTTAACGACATTAACCATTTGCCTTCGAAACAAAAAGGACCTCAGACCAAGAAAGTTCTGGAGAATTACTTGCCCTTTGTCAGTTATTAGAACATTGATAGTACCTACGCGAAATATTCTACAAGCAGGCGGGGAATTAAGTGTTGTCACTTTGTAACCACTAATACCTTACCAGGATATCTATACATACCGATCTAAAAAGTTAGATGCCATCAGATGATTCAGTTAGTACTCGTTTGTTTCCTTGAGTTTAATAATAATAGACAAAAATATAGGAACATGGAATGAGGTTCCATGGAACAATCTGTGGCGGACACCGGAACCGATTTGTTTGTGCCGTGCTATAATAACATGAAGCACCTTAACGGTAGAGCATATTTGAATAATCTGTTGTCTTCTCGGTGCGCGCTGTTTGCTATTGAAGAGGCGCTATTTTTCAGTGAAAATTTTAATGGAATATGAAAGGTTTACTATAGGTATGTAGGTAGTCTAGCTACGAGTAGGTACAGCTACAATTTGCTGCCTAACTTCAGTTTAGGTAGATTAAAGCAGAAATAAAAGCGAAATGGACCGTAAACATGATGGCTTTTAGTTTGCTGTATGAAAACCTAACTTTTTCACTTGCTAAACAAAGGACTTGATATGTAATTTTGATTATTCAAGAGATTAAATGTGAAACGATGGTCTAGGTTTGTGCTGTTTTGAATGACCAACGTTATCGCCTGCCATGTGCCGCGCATATTCACGACCGATTACTCTTAATTTGAGGATGCTACCTACTTCATAAGCATAAGGCAGATATTAATCGCCTAAGTGGATCGGAATATGCTCTGAATATTTTACTGCGTTGAGTCGCACACGCGGCGACCCAGTTATATTTTTTATTATTTCGTTCGAGTATTCAATCTTAAAGATTTTTGTCACCTATGTGTGACTGTGGAAAAATCAAGGTATAAGTTATTGTTAGGCACATGTCAAGGTTAAATGTTAGAATATTGTGATTGCAGTGTCAACAAGTTAGTTATTCTTTCATTCACAAATATAACCACCGAAGTTCTGCACGATAATAGATGTTAACTTATGTACAATGATATTAATAATGGCAAAGCGACTAACAAACTATAGTGTCCCATATGGGGACTTCAGTGTAGTTAGCCATGGTCTATCGTGGGCTGTTAGCAAAAGAATTAGAAGAAAAATAACAAAATCGTGTGTGCATTGTACGTACGGTTCTATAACGTCATGGTCACGTCGTCTACAATCAAGTAGGTACCTTGAGAACCGTTCTCCATTTAATATTCTACCATTGAATAGGTTCCTACTTATGAACATATTAAATAACATGTTTTGCCCATACCCTAGGGATGGACATGGACCCTCCCTGTAATACTATTATTTATTTATAACATAACAACTGTAATCTACCAAATGCAATATAAAGGTATGCAAATATAAACGTATTAGGCGACGACCGCTTTAGCCTAGTTGGTATTAGTGACCCTGCCTTCGAAGCTGGAGGTCCCGGGTTCGAATCCCGGTCAGGGCATGTATTATGGGCACCGGAGCCGGCGACGTAGCGAGTCGATCCCGCGCCGAAGATGAGGCCGTATGAGCAGAGAGTGCCTCCAGGCGGAGCCGGTCAAGCGTCAAGTCATCCAACCGCTTGTTCCGTTGAATGACTCGCACCTGATCCGATAGGCATTGCGCAGATACGGTAACGGTTGGTTCAAGCGCCTGTAACAGAGGAAGCATCCGAACACGGTACGCGGATAGATTAGTTCCTCCCTCTGTCGCCCCAAAGTACGCTCGCATGCAATTCTCGTTCATTTCTTGAGTCCATCGCATGCGGCGCACTACACCACCGGCAGCGGGAGCCGTGAGTGGGGCGGAATGCCCCGTAGGCCCCAAGCGTGCCGGCAGCGGTCGCCTTCCCCGTCGCGCTGATGGTCGTGGCGGCGGCGGCGACGGCCCGCGCTCGTCACTGCTCGACTCGCTGGTGTCAGGTGCCGTTGCGAACTCGTCACCTGACGACGAGGGCGAGGAGCTGGACGGCGCGGGCGGTGGTGGTGGACGTGCGCATGGTTGTTGTGCCGCTCTTGATCTCGTGATCATTTTAATTGAAATTTGTAAAAGTATTGCTACAGCCGTTTGACAGTTGAGCTTTTGCTTTTACCCGTATTTAAATTGTATTGTATCTCGATATTTTTGTAATACGTACTTGTAGGGTTGTTATATTGCACAAAAACTGTCTAAAACTGTAAATACAGCGTAAAAAGAGCAAAATATTAAAAATTCCAAATAAAATGAAGATTCGAGACACAAAAACAGTAATAATAATAATAAATGACGGTATTATTATTATTACTGTTTTTTTTTAATTTCTCAGTATTCGAATACTGGTATAATGAAATGCATGGGCCGAACCCAAGTACATTTCATAACGAAATATTCAAGTCTAATTTTGATTGCGGTCTATTTCAGATAAATTGGGGGGTAGGTACATCAATCACTCTGTAAGAATTTACGGACAGGTGTTCAAATAACTGTATTTAACTTCCAAATCTGGGCTATTTTATATTTTAAATCTGTATATTTCGTTAATTTTTCACCTATTGTAGTTTATTGTATATTATATAGGTGTTCGGGGTTGCAATGTCGATTAAAAGGGCTGTTTTATTTGCTGTTTTCACTACAGTGATATCTGGTAAAGTGCGTGGTTCGGTCTGTTAAGATAGCTCTGTCATAATATATATCTTATGGGTTTGGTTTTTTATTATTATGTAGACACACTAGCCCCGTCGCATCTCCACCAGACCTCCTTGAGGGCAGCAGCCGCAGCAGAGGCGGCCGAGCATGCAAAAGTGGGAAAATATTCTGGTCTCGGCACCGAATATAATTTCGTCCCTTTCGGTGACGAGACCCTTGGTCCATGGGGCCCAGCTTTGAGCCTCTTCAAAGAAATCGCGAAGAAGCTTAAAGATACTACCGGTGACCGAAGAGCTGGCAGCTATTCAGCGAGGAAATGCTGGCAGCGTCTTCGGCACAATGCCGCAGGGGCCATTTTTAGATTTAGTTTAGTTATTAATTACTTTTTCATTTTATTTTATAAACTTAAGCCTTATAATAGTTTGTAATTGCTGTAGTATTTTATTTTCGTTTATTACAATAAGTAGGTCCCAAATTCTCGTACCGAAAATTCCAACCGGACCCTCATCAATGTACAAATACCACACAACTTAGAAACATTCCAGGAATGAATCCCGAACCAGCCGAGCAAGAGTTGACCAATTAGGCATCCTAATTACATGAACCGGTTTCATTCAGGACCGGCTTGTCCATCCTACATTTTCGTCTTTAAAGGAGTAAAAACCACCCTGCTTGCACGAATTATATCACAGGCACTTTTCCCACGGCAGCCAGAATAAAAAAAAACGTGTTTTGATGAACCAGAAAACTTTCGAGTAGGTAGTGTATGGAAATCCGTCTTTAAAATTTATGGAAAACGGCATTGAATTAAAAAAATATGCACGTACTTTCGTCATTATTAAATGCACTTTTCCACTTCCCTTTAAGTCTATATTTATTATGGTATTAAAACCGAAAAAAAAACTTCTCCCTATTCTTAACTGTGGTGTAATTCTTTGTCACTATAAACCACCGTTTTAGTGTCACGATGTTTGGACCCCGCCACTACTTATGTTTGAGGTCGTATAAAGTGTGATTTGTTTGAGGGACTCTTATAGGTATTTATTTGGTGCTCGTCGTAGACTGACTACGGATTGAATAAGAGCTATATATAACCCGCATAATGATTTTCTAGTAAACAAGTCCACACCGAGAACCCGCCAAATCGCGTTTAGCGATTTTCATTTTTTATAGCCATAAATAGAATGGTATATTGTCTTTTGTGTTAATAATTACGCGCCATGCACAAAAGGCAAGGCCCATTCCGAGGGGCCTCCCCAACTTGATCTAAAATCGTTAGTGCTAACCTACACCTACCAACGTTCGATATAATTTTCATTAGCCCTAATATTAAGATAACTATACTTGTCATACATATTTATTTGCTGGGCCTATTTTCAGATCTCCTAGTCTTTTCTTATTAAGTATACTGAACATCAAGTATGCTAATAATATATTAATAACTAATAAAGATTCTTCCTAGTGATTACTAAGCTTCCTAATGATTAATGTGCCTAATGATTACTATGTCTAATGAAAACTACACCTAATTTCATTACGCCTAATACTTTGTCAGGGTCTTTTCACTTAATCTACTAACTTTTGCCCTAATGTTTGACTAGACCTAATGCGAAGCGGGGCTCCATCGACTCGCTGACGGGTCAGAATTGCTCGACAGCACACTTGTTTTCCCTAGATAGGTTCGTTCGTTACCTTTTGTCCCTCAGAGCGGAAAGTAGGAGCCCCGCGAAGCGGGCCTCCGTCGACTCGCTGGCGGGTCTGAATTGTTCAACGTCGCAATTGCTTTCCCCAGATACACATTACCCAGATGAATATTCGGGATACTAACATTAGGCCTAATAAATAGTTAAGCAACATTACCATTCGGGTTTGTGATTTTAGAGATATAGATAATAAGGTTTAGTCATTGTTAGGCTTCGTTATATTAGGTCTACGAAAAGGATAGGTTTAATAAAATTAATATTACTGTTAGTTCGGTTGTGAGAAATTAGACATTATGAAAATTCGGGATAGTGACATTAGGGTTAAACAATAGTTAGGAAAAGTGATGGGTTTGCGATTTCAGGGTTCACAATATTAGGACTAGTGAAATTAGGTAAGAAATTCTTAGGGCTAACGGAGGGGAACCCATCAGAGAGATCTGATGAAAATACTGAAATTTGAGCTTCCAGTGTGAAGAAGTAATGTAGAATTACACTACACGAAAATTACTGTGGACTGAAAAAGAAACAAAATAACCGAACAAAATATTGAATATCCCTTGGTAAGTAACTGTTTAAAAATCCTAAATATCATAAAAATTAACTTTCGTGCTGTAGATTTCGTAATTATCAATTTATCAACGACAGGGATGTTTCTTTAAATGATAGCTTTTTTATTGCTCAAACAAAAGAACCGGATGGATTTTTCGTAAGTGAACCAGTGTTCCAAAAATCAATTAAAACGTACTAAATATTTACGAAATTACGCGCAGATCTTTAGCATTAATTAACCATCCCGCTCTCTACGGGAGCGGGATGGTTGATTAATGATAAACTCACGCGTGTTAGAGGGGGTCATTTGAAATGGAATGGCCTTACATGAGGTTACCGGTGGTTACTGTATATACCAATCCCGCCCCTTGCAATCGCTGGCTTGTAAGCGGGTAGCCGTTATGCAATAAAGATTTCTATTTCTAATCTTATTTCTTTAAAGCAGTTGGTACCGCATATAATTTGATAGGCTGCGCAAATAACTTGATATCAACATCGGATGAGTTGCCTCAGACGACTTATCGATAATGCCGGCGACATAATGCCGCAAAGCCTTCACGAACTGAGCTTATCACTCCGACTTGTCCTATTAGCCTTGTTTGTGTAGATGATTATGATCATATAAAAAAAAGGGTGTAAGATGTGACAAGTAATTAAGTACGTTTTTATAGTGAATATATAAGAACTAACCTGTCTGGTATCCCATTATTATTTGTTACTGTATTTCCTTTCCAGTCATTTTTTTTCATGAAAAAGTCTGTGTTAATCAAAATATAGATAAGAGTAAGGTAGGTTAGGTAGCAGATTTGTTTTTGGCACGTACAATGTTGGTTCGTAATAGCAAGGACCATATACAATAGGACTGACAATCTTCATACTACGCACCGTGCTCCGAAAGTTAGTATCTCTCTACGTAGCTAGATGCCGCTAGGAGTACCGATTCATTCAAAAGTCGTAAATTTTATAATTTCCATGAATGCGCAAAAGTGAATTCACAGCCATCGAACGTTACGACATTCCAAATGATACAGTAAAAAGCGAAAAGATGGCGTTAGGTGCGATGTTTCATTACTAGTACTAGGTACGTTCCGTTCTGGCGCACTTCACTATTTATTTGCACTTACATAATTACTTACAAATGAAATATATTTCACAGTTTGTTTACCTTGTTATTTATAATTTATCTTAAGAACCCAAATAATGTCCGCAATTATACTTTAGTTTAAAAAGATTAATTGAAAGTTTAAATTCTGCGCGAGTTGAATCTTAGTATTCGGTTAAGCAAACGTTTTCACTCATAATAGTGTTTGAAATTCATTCGGCGCCGAACACGTGTGGACTAGCGCGGGCGCGGGAGGGGCGTGGCGCGGACAGAGCAAGTCGATCGCCGGCCACTGCCTATTTTTTGATGTACATATATAAATATTCCCCTTATAATTTATAAACCTATCTTCCGCATTAAACCTATTTAGGTATTAAGAGGTGCAAGTAGTAAATACTGACCACATATCTAATAAACCTAATTGTCAAAAATGTTCTACAGTCCTCGAATCACAGCTTAATACAGAGTAGTCAAATTAATAAAACGTAATTTTCTGACTAGCTCTAATTTTCATTGCATATTCATTCACGAAGATAATTCGTAAAAATCTAAGATCCATTATATTGTTTGTAACATATGCGTAGTGAAACACCTAGCTTAGTTTATAATAAATAAATATATAATATGTAATAAATAATGTGGGTATGATCATATACAAATCGACCCCGCCTAGTCCCGAACAAACTAAGCAAGCTTTTATTTTCTCTCTCCTCTGACACTTATACGAGTATATAGATAAATATATACTTAAATACAAAATGGAGTTGCGTTTCTTTTAACTACTTAACATTTACCTGCATACGTGTAAAGGCACGGGTCCGTAGTTACTTTCAAAATGAACTACGGTAAGCGATACCGATATCCCGCATCACCTATTAATTTATTGAACGAAAAAAAACCTTGGTAGCTACATTGAACTATCTGTAACTTACTCTATAGTTGGTAAGAGTCAAAATGTGAATATAATAAATGTGTTAGATCAAAGGCGATTTCCATAAACAAATGAAGGCCCAAAATGAAAGGAACGAATGTATCGCATGACATTTCCTATCTCTTCTCGATGAGCGTCAAATTTTGTAATTAGAATACCTGTTGGTTTGTTTACAGTGCGGATATTTATGAGCATTGCATGTTTACATATTTTTGCACTCTTCTTAGGCAGATATAATTGTGTATGTAATTTGCCTAGGTATTTAAGAAAAAAGTTTGTTTAGATATTTGTTTCTATTTGCTGTCTGTATGAGGTTGGAAAAAAATTGTGTAGATATTTTTGACTCCTGCTTATGCGAACAAAGTAGGAGTCAAAAATATCTATTGAATATGAAAAACAAGTGCATAGATGCTTTTGTCTGCGTGTTTGTCTACATATATTTGTCTGTCATTGTACGTATATTTATGAACGTATTAGCGTACACAATTTAATGACTCGATTAATGTTCAAATATATCTGATCGAAATTGTTGTATGGATGTTTTTGGCTAACGGATAGTAAAGATATTTTTGTCGCTTTGGGAACGTGTATATATTTATGCCCTTGACTGTACGCGTAATTTAATTTTATACACATTTTACCAGTTCACCAGCGCCATCTAGTTATTTTATGTAGCAAAAATTGGCGAACCCGCGAGCAATCAATGATTCCAGAGGTAGTGCCATCTGTTAAATATGATCTGTTTCACGTTGTTGATGAGTAAAAAATATAATCCTTAAAAATTGTGTATAGAAGGTATATAATGGTATTAAAATAAAGCACTTAGACGTTTGTTCTTAAAAAACAAAAAAATCAGGAGAAAACATTGGTGAAAATAACATTTTTGCGACTTCCAGTCTACGAAGCAGCGCCATCTAGTTTTAATACCGAATTTTGAGCTATTTCAGAGTTACGTTTTTTTGTATGAGATTGTCAGTCCTATTGTATATGGTCCTTGGTAATAGGTAGTTGTTCAAAATCATGGTTTAGTTCACATTTTTTTGTTTTG
Source organism: Epiblema foenella (assembly GCA_963556455.1). Taxonomy (NCBI): domain Eukaryota; kingdom Metazoa; phylum Arthropoda; class Insecta; order Lepidoptera; family Tortricidae; genus Epiblema; species Epiblema foenella. Next base: position 24,640,702 of record OY747096.1, on the reverse strand, counting down.
TATTGCGGTTTATAAAAATGTAAGGTAGGTTTCAAACATACCTGTCTCAAGAGTGTCGAACCAGTACCTCGTAGGTGTTCATAATTAGGTAGGTAATTACGTCCCAATTTTCTTTGCATTGAGAAACCCGATGATGTTAATAGAGTTATATAAAGTTAATCAGTAATCACGTTTGCGTAAAGGATAACTTACGAAGTAGGTAATACAGCCGTTCCCGTTCCCTGTGATTGGATTTTGACGTAGGTAGATCGAAAACCTTATTTATTTACACAATTGTCTTCGTTGTAAGTAGGTACGTAAGTAAATTACATGGTAAAAATGTGGAGTCTGATACTTTAGTTTTCTAGTTATTTTACCTACCTATAAAAGCTAGACAAAATATAGATATACGTCCTCCCGTGTAGGTAAGATAAATTAGTAAGTAGGCAATCAAAACAAAAAGGCTTTATAATAATTTTTAAGAAAAAAAAACCGACTTCAATTGGGGAGGCCGGTGAAAGATTATTACACTTAGATGGTGAACTCTTCCATACAATGATAGAATAGTAGTTTATGCAACTGGTATACAATGAGCGGAATTGCCTTATTACGTAAAGTTGCATACATTACTTTATCTACACACATATTATAAGTACTCTTAGATGGGGTTCAGAAGCCGACCTGCATTGCTAGCAGTGCTACCGATTACATATTTTTATAGATGCTTTATAATCAGAAAACCTTATCCCTGAATTATTTAAAATAGAGTATAACAGTTTTAAATTTGAAAAAAAAAAAATTTACATCAAATTCAAAATAAATGTAAAATTTGAAATCCTTGGCCCCGAATTAGTTGAAATTGAGTATAATGACGATATCCGCAAAACATTTTTTTTTTTTTACTTAAAGTTCCAAATAAATCATCCTGATCATCATCAGCAGTTCCACTTCATCAAATGTCACGTATTTCAATGTAAGTGCTTGATTTGTTTATGAAAATACTACAATCACTATATGTATGCCTTTAACATTTGAGGAGTTCCCTGGATACCTCATGGATGCCATCATCAGAACTGGAGCTTGACAAATGATTATTTTGAAAATCTAACTTGCTTAACAAACACAGCAAAGAGGACAATTCGCCAAACGTGAACTATGCGTCGTTGAAGAGTTCCGTTCTGATCATCATCAGCAGTTCCACTTCATCAAATGTCACTTATTTAAATGTAAATGCTTGATTAGTTGATGAAAATACTAAAATCACTATATGTGTGCCTTTCACATTTGAGGAGTTCCCTCGATTTCTCATGGATCCCATCATTGGAACTCGACCATGACAAAAATTCGTTGTGAAAATAGAACTTGCTTAACTAATACAGTTAGAAGGAAAAATCGCCAAACGTGAACTTTTCATCGTTGAAGAGTTCTGTTCTGATCATCATCAGCAGTTCCACTTCATCAAATATCACATTTTTGTATGAAAATGCTTGATTTGTTGATAAAAACATAAAAATCACTATATGTTTGCCTTTAAGATTTGAGGAGCTCCCTCGATTCCTCATGGATTCCATCATCAGAACTGCGTTTTGACCAAAACGGGAACAACTTGGATATATATACTTACAATCAAAAAAAGAATTTCCAAAATCGGTTCAGACATGACGGAGTTATGGAGTAACAAACATAAAAAAAAAAACAAAAAAAAAAAAAAAAAACAAAAAAAAACATACAACCGAATTGAGAACCTCCTCTTTTGAAATCTTGAAGTCGGTTAAAAAGTAGAGCCGAAATGAGATTGGACCTTTTACATATTTAGCATTTTTTTAATACGTGCATAAGTAGGTGTTTCAGATCCTTAAACAAAATTGTACCTAAGAAGAGAAGTATCTATTCAAGGGTCGCGTCACCAAAAGCGATTTATGAATTAAATGCAAAGAAGGTCAGTAAAGGCAATAAGTATTGCGTTTCAACTCATAGGCATTCCAATATAAAACGTGATATGTGGAATTCTTCGGATCGGTTTCACCGAAATGTACCTACCGATGCTTGGAAAACTATTTTTATTCTAGTTGGAAGGCAAAATATGCTGGATATTTAACAAAGTAGTGAGCAGGCTTGTGTGGGTAGTTTCATGTAATCTGAGAATATTTTTGAAAGCGCAGAGGGTCATCCGCGGCCAGAGACCTATACCTACTAAACTACATCAAAGGTTATCCGCCTGCATCCTTGATACCTATCTAAGTACGTACTTGATTATTAAAGATATTATTGATTAAACAACAAGTAGGTAGTAGTAGGTAGGATATAATATATCTAAAGTATAATCTCCAACAATAAACGGTTAGGTAAACATACTCTTCACCTGGATTTCATAAAACTGCCCGGTTTACTTACCCATAGTTAAACCTTGTAAAATGCTAAAAGTAATATTCTTGAACGGAATAAGTTTCGTAAAATAATACCCTTGTTATCCTACGCTTCGCTGACAAGCTTCAAGACTTCTCAAAGAAATGCGGATGCCCTTTGCATCCCTCTGTAATAATAATAATATAAGAATAAATGTAGTTTCTTTCGACGTAAAAGCCTCTTTGAGGCCTCCACGAACGCGCGTACAAGACAATAGCAATTTCATTTTCCCCTATATGAACTGACCTGATAACGCATGACCTTTGTCAAGAAGCTGACAATCGGTATTTCGCAAAACGCTGCTGATGAAACACTACGCCGTTTCGCTTAGATTGAGGAGGAAGGATAAAATACCTACCTACCTATATAGGCTAGGTTACAGAATAATTCAGCATTTATCCTAGGCAAAAGGCTGCTTTGAGGTTTGTATTATGTACCTACTTATGTTTTAGTATCCAACCCTAACATGTCGTACCTACGTTTCAGGTTGAAAATTAAGACAATAGAGAGACAAATATTATTAAACGAGTTCTAAAATTTTAATTTTGTCCCTAACATATTTTTATTTATTTTATTTATTAAATAGGCACACAAAACAAGTATCAATCATTAATACAACCATACAGCAATATTTTTTATAAAAACTAGACTGATGCTCTAAACTATGTGTACACAGCAAGATTGAAATTTATACATTAGTTGAGGGACATTATAGTCGTGTAGTTAAGTTATACAGTATATATAATCCAGACTTAATTTTCATTTAAAGTGTAGGCAATAAAGGAAGTGTTAGTAGGTACATTTACTTAAGGTATACTAAGGTAAAAGTGAAAGTGATTATGTAAAGATTTTGGTTATTTGTCTCTTAAATACAGGAAAACTACTTTTAACATATACTTTAAAAAGGTTGACATCGTTAATAATTAACGACTGCTTCAAGTCGTTATTACATAGGTACAATGTCCGTGAATTATATTTAGAATGTATACGTAAGTTATTGCACTTTACGTATGTATGTATAGGCCAGGCAACGAAACGGTATAGGGGGAAATGCTTGGAACACAATTTTTGGCTTCGTAACTTTGTTTGGACTAGTTAGGAGGTGAACATGTCTAAAGTCCCCCCCCCCCATAGCTTTTGAGCCAGGGGCATTTGAAGGTCCCATTTTTCGGTTTTTCATAAAAGAAAACTCGTAAACCGTGGCTCATAGCAAAAAAAAATCTGAGACATAAATAATTTACATAAAACTCTCCACAAAAAATGTTGTACACTTTTGCTAGGATGAATATTTAATGAGCATCCCTTAAAAACCAACGGGTGGAGCATTAGTGTTCAAATTTTCACAGTTTAAGCATTTTGTTGTTCTCAAGGGCTATGGGTGGGGACTTTTGATATGTTTACCTCCTAACTAGTCCCAAATAAACTTAAGTCAAAAATTGTGTTCCAAGCATTTCCTTCTGTACCTTTTTTGAGCATTAGTTGCCTCAACTAGTAAGGGGGATAGTGGGATAGTACATTGAAGGCGAACTTATAGCAGTAAATATGATTTTGGTAGATTTAGCGAACAATCTGTGTTTTGCTCCCGAACGCGAGCTGAATAATGGAGTGTTATTTATCTTCTCATATTAGCATAGCGTAGTAATTTAGTATTTTAGGACCGGGTATTATTTAAGTAGTCTGCACGGCTACAAAATGGATTAGGTCCGATTCTTATTATACTTGTTTTTGGCGGGAGTATTATATAGGTATTTTTTTAAATTTATTTATTACACGTAAAGTTTATAGTTTATATAAATTATGTTTTTTTCTCATCTGCCAAACAGTTTGTTGGCAGAAAACATACTGTATAGGTATACCCTCAATTACAATACTAAGGTCTATCTAATATTTATGTACTTTTTGTACCCGTAGTATTACGAATTGTTTTTTGTGTAGACTGCGCGGTTCAGTGTGGCTGAAAACCAACTTGAACTCGAAGACATGGTATATTTAGGCGCAGTAAAATATAGGAAAATAAAGGAATGTCACAGAGGTGTTACTGGTCTCGCGGTTAGCAGCGGACTGCTTGCTCTTGCTTAGTAACGGGTTGCATAATGCATTAAATATGGTTCATGGAAATATGCACCTTAATTCTATACATTAAAATCTATATTTGTATAACACAAAATTGAAAATAATGAATTTTACCCACCTAATAAGAGTAATGAGCGCATCGCTAACACTTGTACAGACATGAAAAATAAAACTTAGAACTGGGTCCGTTATCTTATCTTATCTTATTTGGATGAGGGCCCTAGCGGATGCACTTCGACCCAGTGGGATCTTTTGTGCAATTGCCCCCTCCTTTATGCCTACTCCAAGCTGCTCTCCAGCATTTCCACAAACCGAATGATGGAGTTCAGCGGGAGTACTCTAAATTCCTTTGGTTCAGGGTAACCATTGCCAAAGTCATTCATTCTTTGTCTGGCAAGGGCGTGACATTCACACAGTAAGTGTTCCATTGTCTCGACATCCTCGCCACACATCCTACATTCTGTGTCGTCTGATAGTCCCATCTTGATCAAGGTTCCTTTGACCCCGAAGTGACCTGTAAACACCCCAGTTATCATCCGGAGTTGCTTTCTGCTGTATTTCCAAAGTTTTTTGGTCCAGCCTGTATCCACTCCTTTCATGAAGAGCTTTGAGTGCCTTAAGCCCGCCTCATTCCTCCACTCATGTTGGTGCTTGGTTTTGGCGCATTCTTTCAAGGCTAGTGTTATGGTTCTCTGCGAGAGTCCCACAAACGGTTCCGGACCTACAAAACAGTTTGCTGATCCCCTTCTTGCAGGCTCATCAGCTTTTTCGTTACCAATGAAGCCCTCGTGCCCCGGTATCCATACCAGTTGCACTTTGTTGAGTCTCCCAAGCTTATTTAAAACTTGGATACCATTGTACACAAGTCTAGAGTCCACTTTCGGCGCTGTTAGCGCCTTAAGGGCCGCTTGACTGTCACTGAGTATATAGATATTCTTCCCTCTGGTTCGTCTATCTATATTCACCTGTGCACAGGCAATTACGGCGTATGTCTCCGCCTGGAAGACAGTCGCAAATTGCCCCATGCTTACACTACTACTATAGTCATTCGCATAAATTCCATGCACCCGTACCGGATCCTATTTTTGATCCGTCTGTGTACCAGATATCGTCTTTGTTGCCATCGCTCGGTCGTTCAAGACCTTCAGCCCATTCGGCCCTTGAGGGAACTATTGTAGTGAAGTTCTTATTGAACACATACTTGGGTTGCATTTTGTCGCATCCCATGTTTGTTATTCTGTCTAGAAAACTATCTGTTTCCATGTTTGTGTGTTTAGTCTTAGGCTTACTGTCGCTCCACAGTCCAAGCACTCTCAGCCTGTAGAGCGACTTGCGCGCTTCCGACTTGATCACCAGGTGAAGCGGTGGTAGGTCCAGTAGTACTTCTAGCGCCGCCGTTGGCGTTGTACGAAACGCCCCTGTTATAGCCATGCATATCGTTCTTTGCACCTTTTTCAGGGCCTCTCTGCATGTACTCTTTAAAGTCCTTGGCCACCATACCAGGCTTCCGTACAATAGTATGGGTCTCACCATCATGGTGTAGATCCATTGCAGTACCTTTGGGTTCAACCCCCATGTTTTTTGGTCAGTTAGGGAAGGAGAGAGTTTTGAAGGCCATATATAGGTACAATAGGTCGGTGCGCTATACTCTCGCTCCCACGTATATCGCACCGTTGTTGCTGCCACTGTCGCTCGAATCATGCGGACATGATTACGCCCCGGAGGGCGTAAGAGTGCATGGCACACATAGTAAACACCGCTTCGCTTACATCTTGAAAGAATTAACATGTCGGTATTGTTGTCAGAGGTGACGCGTGTCGTGTTTGGGCGCTGTGCGCAGTGGCGGCGCTTGCGATAGCACACGCGGCGGCAGCGCCCGCGCAGCTGTGCTCGGGTGCAGTAGAAGACGACCCGCGCGCCACGCGCTTCTGCCAGGCGCTCAACACCTTCCTCGAACTGTACGCAGAAGCCGCGGGCGAGCAGGTGCCGGAGTACCAAGGTAAAGTACAAACAGCTCGCTGTTGTGTTCGTGTCCTCGGTGCCGTGGAGGAAACCTGCACGCCACGTGCTTCTTCCGAGCTCTCAACACCTTTTACTCGAGCTATAAGGCGAGGCGGAGGACGAACAGGTGCTCTAGTAAAAAGGTGAACCGACTATAGTGGGACGAACGCAAGTAACGCAATTACAAAGAAGTAAGATCATGCTGAGCGTACATTAAGAGTTTCATCATCATCATATCAGCCAAAAGACGTCCACTGCTGGACATAGGCCTCCTTAGAGTTTAGTCTGGAGTAATATTGCAATGTCGATTTAAACTTCCACAAATTATTATAAATACTATTATTACATATTATTATTATTCGATACTAGACTTCATCGCACAAATTAATTTACGTCCACGTATCAGAGGTATCATCTAGTACTCTTGAAAGTTGGTCGGTAGGTACTTTACTTCTTTGTAGCTATCAGACTGTAAAAAAAATTAACCAAAAACAAATATTCAAATATTCCCGGATTTCGCCACAAAATTACTGACTGTCGAGTTTCTTTTGGCGTTTCTTCTCGGCAGTTTTGTTCTTTTGAGAAACGCTAGTTAATTTTGACTTGTAAATGTGCCGTTGCGGCCTGCTTGCAAAACAAAGTTCATTTATTTCATTTATTACTACGATGAAATGTATATCTTGATATATGTTTGTACGTGTTTGCGCAGCTCTGGTGCGCGACTACCCCCAGCTGCTCGACTCGGGCATGAAGCGGCAGGACGTGGTGCACTCGTTCCTGCGCTTCGGCCGCCGCCGCTGACGCCGCGGCCCCCGCGCGCCTCGCGCCTAAGACACCCGCATCCACACGAACCTTCGTCCAAAACATTTATAAATATTTATAATAAACTCTATGTCTGGTATCCGAAACTAGCGACCTCTCTCTCCAATTAAAATGTTAGCGATGTATTAATATAAGTAACGATATTGTTGTCAACATTTTTGTCGCACTACGTTGTAGTTAAGACTAATTATAATTATTATGATGTTTTAAATAAATACATATTTATGACAAGCTTAGAGATTATCATTTTAGAATTGCACCTCTTGTAGCATTAGAAAGCTTTCTTATGTTGTTTCGTGTAGGATTCACAGGACATTCGGATAGGATTTAGCCCATTCTTATGGACATTTTGCTTTGGCCACGAGCTACATAGTTCGTGTTAGTGTTGAGATTACTAACAAAATCCTGACTGTTTTGCCTATAGAGATTTGTACATACCTATAATAAAATTCCGAGTCTAAGTAAAGAGGAAACTGAAATAAGGAGTGACTAAAACAGCTTGATATAATATTATTTGTGTATTTTCCTAACACAGTAATGAATACCATATTCAAAACAATACACTGATAAGGAACATCAACATATTTTTTTTTCAGCCAAAGGAAAGGAAACTATTACAGCCACAAAAGATATGTTTCTTGAAAAACTTTAAGACTAGATTTAGGCAGTGTCATGGAAGTAGGTATATTATAGATGAAAATAAAAAAAAAATAAGGCCAGTATCGCTTACGGCGAATACTTAATCTGTTTTGTTTTATATATTTATTCTGAAATGACATACATACCTATTAGCTTCTGGAATAAATACCTTACAATCGACAACGGTATCTTATTCCATTTGGACTGTAATTACAAAATACAGTAAGTTTGAAAATCATATGAGAAAGTTTAGAAAGCAAGCAGTTTCTCTGTATTTACTAGATATTAAAGTTAGGCTGTATTCGTAGAATAGACCTATGATTAAGAGGTAAAAAAATCGTTTCACACTTACTATCAACAATTGACAAGTAGTATAAAGGTCTGATATTCAACTATGTTAGTACAAAATGTCTGGAATTCTGCGCCCAATTTTATACGGTTGTAATGAATGGTTATACTAGTATTTGGTTTACTAACTAGTACGTAGATAGTACAGATACAATCATTGAATTACCAAAATGATAAATAGTTTTGAATACTAAATTTTAATGGTATGCTGTCGTCGGCCGTTTAACCGATATTTTAATAAGATCAGCTTGAGTTTATTGAAGTGGTTTTTTGTGTGGTAGTAACATGACAATTTACATTAAAACACACCAAACGATGGATATATTAAGTAATTAGTTACAAGTAATAAAATATTAATAAAACAATGAAATAATAATTTGACTAATACATAAATAAATAATACACTAACTTAGTAATAAAATTATACTATACTTAATACAATAAATATAATGAAATGACAAGTTGTGTATTTCAATATGTCGTCTGTCATGACCACCACTAGACTCCACCAACACTCTTAAAACATTAAATTCAAATGAGTACTGATAATGAACAAGTTACAATACGATTAACACACATAAACATATCAAATATTTAGGAGCCCAAGATTTATGTAGACTATATAATATCAAACAAAAACGTAAGTACTAATAATTTTTGTACACTTTTTTTATTTTAAAATCGTCTTTACTCAGTCAGTTAGATATTCTAATTGTCATTTTCATGCATTAATAGCGAAATTTGCGCTTATTACGCATAATTGTGGCAAGTGTGTCTTCTCTTAGATTTTACGCTAATAAATAGGTTTCAATTTAATAATTTTCATAAAATTAACACTTCAAAATAAGAATAACGAAATTTATAGAAAAAGATTTTAGTATGGTTTCAAACAAGATAATTTACATAGAAAAATATATTATAGAATAAGCAAAGGGAAACATTGTGAGTAAATATTGTTTAGAAGTGATAAAATTGAGACCGTTTACATAGTCACTCCTAACTATGTAAACGATCTCAATTTTATTACTAACTATTTTAAACTGTTTTATTGATGGGCATTTTTAACCATAATCAGGTATTTTATATAGCTGTCTCTCAGTTATCGCACAAATAAGTGACATAAGATACACATAATTTAGTACGAATAGACATTAAATATATACTTTTTACTTACTCTACTACGAAAGACAAAAACTACTGAAATTTTATAATAACTTTAACAGTCTCTCTCTCAATCTTTTACAAATATTAGCATTCACGTAGAGACGCCCTCATTAAAATTAAATATTTACCTAATTTACAGTACCATTACAATTGTCCTGTGTGCATTTTAATAATTAACATATGCTGATTTTAAAACTTAAATGCCGTAGAAAATTATCCCAAAAAAGTATTTCATTTGTTATACGTAACAGTTAAACTTGTTTATTCACATTTATTGTATGTTTCTATTCGCGAAGGATGATGCATTAATAAAACTACGTATTTAAAAACATGCACCCAGGACAGATGCCATAGAATTGGAATCAAACAATACAAATAATCGCTACAGTGAAAATAAGACTATATAATAGTATTTTATGCAACAATTGTATAACAGAGGTCAAAAAAGGCGACAGGCGTGGGTTACGATGTAAGCCGAAGGCGAACATCGTAAATAAAGACAACACGAGTGTTTTTTGACTTAGTTATACAACGTTGCATACAATACTTTATCTACATCCATATATGAAATCTTCTTTCATGTGTTCAGAGCTTGTTGAAGTCTTTTTGAGCACGAGCCTGTATCGTAATGGGCGGAGATGGCCATTACGATACCGTTTTTGATGCTGTAAAGCTGGTCCTTACCTACACTTTTTGAGCACATAAAAGAAGAGTTACTATATGGGTGTAGACAAAAATACTTAATACGTCATGTACACCACGTCACCTCCCACCGACAAAAGACATTGACCCTGAAAGAAAAATACATCTATGAAAACTGCCGAGGTGTTTTTGTTCAAGTATTTACTTGGAAATTGAACAGTTTTCATATCAATACGCATTTTCAGAAAAATATTGTAGTAAATTTTGAATTTACATGTGATAATTCCATAGATTAAGAATAAGAATACTTTATTGAAATAAAAAGCCCTTATTTTTATTGCACTTACTACTCAAATTGTTGCTAGAACTGTAAATACAAAGAAATGTTGCAAGATCGTTGGTATCGCTGAAAAAGGAGTGATCATCGTCAGTTGGAGAGTAGCCTGGGGAAAATCCAGGGGAAAACCTCCGACACGACCACGCGTGTGGTTTGGATCACTGGAATACTCTAAGAGTTTGCGCTCCAGTGAGTTTGGTTGAGCGGTTTCAACTGAATCTGAGGTGTGAATGAACTGGGACGCTGGTTCACTAAACCTGGCCCGACCTGGCCCAGACTGACTCTACCAGGTGTGCGGCGGTACCGGGACAAATAGGGACTATATGTGTCGGTGTTGTCGCGATCGCGCGGTGGACTTCCCCGCTGGCGGGAATACCTAAGTGTATGCGTCATATCTGAGTTGGACGCCGTAAGCGCAGCGTTCCATCTTTCGATGGACGATGTCGCCCGGATCCGTGAGTGTGTACCTAGGACACCGGATCGTGCGGCCCCTAATCAGTGATAGCCGAGTTACGACAGAGGGAGGAGGGATGGGAACTTAGTTGACAGCCTTCTTAACTAACGGATTCCTATGATGGGGAGCGTTGTCAAAATAACGTCTAGCTGTCTGCTTAAAGAAACCATACATGGTGCTAATCCCCATGTCGTGGTGCAGACTGAGTCTGAGAGACTGGTCGTGGTACCAGTCGAGCCTGTCTGCACCAGTCGCCCTACAGAGAAAACGATTCTGAATGACCTGAAGCGGCTTGAGCGATGTCATAAACACGTTAGCAAAAGCTACAGTCAGCTAAACTTGCATAAGACGTGATTGGACGAACACAAGTTTTGTCTCTACAAAACTTTACACTCTTGTCAGCTTATTTCTAAGTGACATTTTACTAAACTTGTTTATCATCGGCCCAAGCCTTCCTAGCACGAACAGCGCACGGTTACATACCCTACTGATGTGGCTACGGAAAGTCAGTGAACATGTTAAGCTGTAGGGTGGAACATACCTGGTTCTTGTGCGCGTTGTCTTGGAGCATGAGCTGTGTGATGTAGAAAGAGGTAAGCGCGTTACCGCCCAGCGCCGCCGTGTAAGCGCGCGCTATCGCCAGCACCTGCCAATACCGATACATTTATACAAATCTACTTTACTTTTGTCGCTTCGGCTTATATCGGCTCTGGCACACTCCGCGGTGTCTAGATGCCATATCGCGCTAAGAACAAAAAGGCTATGCCATGGTGTGAGCGCGTGCGAGCAGCATGCCATAATTAGCTGTCAAGCATTGGTTTTGATAGACATTTTTTTCTATACGTAACTCTATTCTTCTGTACTAGTTTTGGTTCGTATTCAACTAAGCTTATTTCACAAATATTGGTCACCTAGGCGTGGATAGGATGTGTCGTGGAACGAAGTGTACCGTCAGACTATTGTAAGCGTGTAATTTCTATAATAAAGAGTGTGGTGACCCACACTGGATTTATACTAACTTGGCACTAACATGATAGCGTACTGGTTAATGTAGTAAGGATCCCTATAGCTCCAGTACAACACAACACGCGTAGATTAGCGAATGCTACGTATCACTGAGCAGTAGGTAGGCCTAAATGAACCACTTCGTGATATGAGGGTTGACGTATGACTTCAGTGTCGGTTACCTCGCAGGTGAAGGTGTGCAGGAAACCGTTGAGCCCGCCCAGCTCCCTGACGGCGGTGGTCTCGTGCGCGAGCAGGAGCACAGAGACGTCAGTGTCGGTTACCTCGCAGGTGAAGGTGTGCAGGAACCCGCTGAGCCCGCCCAGCTCCCTGACGGCGGTGGTCTCGTGCGCGAGCAGGAGCACAGAGACGTCAGTGTCGGTTACCTCGCAGGTGAAGGTGTGCAGGAACCCGCTGAGCCCGCCCAGCTCCCTGACGGCGGTGGTCTCGTGCGCGAGCAGGAGCACAGAGACGTCAGTGTCGGTTACCTCGCAGGTGAAGGTGTGCAGGAACCCGCTGAGCCCGCCCAGCTCCCTGACGGCGGTGGTCTCGTGCGCGAGCAGGAGCACAGAGACGTCAGTGTCGGTTACCTCGCAGGTGAAGGTGTGCAGGAACCCGCTGAGCCCGCCCAGCTCCCTGACGGCGGTGGTCTCGTGCGCGAGCAGGAGCACAGAGACGTCAGTGTCGGTTACCTCGCAGGTGAAGGTGTGCAGGAACCCGCTGAGCCCGCCCAGCTCCCTGACGGCGGTGGTCTCGTGCGCGAGCAGGAGCACAGAGACGTCAGTGTCGGTTACCTCGCAGGTGAAGGTGTGCAGGAACCCGCTGAGCCCGCCCAGCTCCCTGACGGCGGTGGTCTCGTGCGCGAGCAGGAGCACAGAGACGTCAGTGTCGGTTACCTCGCAGGTGAAGGTGTGCAGGAACCCGCTGAGCCCGCCCAGCTCCCTGACGGCGGTGGTCTCGTGCGCGAGCAGGAGCACAGAGACGTCAGTGTCGGTTACCTCGCAGGTGAAGGTGTGCAGGAACCCGCTGAGCCCGCCCAGCTCCCTGACGGGGGTGGTCTCGTGCGCGAGCAGGAGCACAGAGACGTCAGTGTCGGTTACCTCGCAGGTGAAGGTGTGCAGGAACCCGCTGAGCCCGCCCAGCTCCCTGACGGCGGTGGTCTCGTGCGCGAGCAGGAGCACAGAGACGTCAGTGTCGGTTACCTCGCAGGTGAAGGTGTGCAGGAACCCGCTGAGCCCGCCCAGCTCCCTGACGGCGGTGGTCTCGTGCGCGAGCAGGAGCACAGAGACGTCAGTGTCGGTTACCTCGCAGGTGAAGGTGTGCAGGAACCCGCTGAGCCCGCCCAGCTCCCTGACGGCGGTGGTCTCGTGCGCGAGCAGGAGCACAGAGACGTCAGTGTCGGTTACCTCGCAGGTGAAGGTGTGCAGGAACCCGCTGAGCCCGCCCAGCTCCCTGACGGCGGTGGTCTCGTGCGCGAGCAGGAGCACAGAGACGTCAGTGTCGGTTACCTCGCAGGTGAAGGTGTGCAGGAACCCGCTGAGCCCGCCCAGCTCCCTGACGGCGGTGGTCTCGTGCGCGAGCAGGAGCACAGAGACGTCAGTGTCGGTTACCTCGCAGGTGAAGGTGTGCAGGAACCCGCTGAGCCCGCCCAGCTCCCTGACGGCGGTAGTCTCGTACGCGAGCAGGAGCACAGAGACGTCAGTGTCGGTTACCTCGCAGGTGAAGGTGTGCAGGAACCCGCTGAGCCCGCCCAGCTCCCTGACGGCGGTGGTCTCGTGCGCGAGCAGGAGCACAGAGACGTCAGTGTCGGTTACCTCGCAGGTGAAGGTGTGCAGGAACCCGCTGAGCCCGCCCAGCTCCCTGACGGCGGTGGTCTCGTGCGCGAGCAGGAGCACAGAGACGTCAGTGTCGGTTACCTCGCAGGTGAAGGTGTGCAGGAACCCGCTGAGCCCGCCCAGCTCCCTGACGGCGGTGGTCTCGTGCGCGAGCAGGAGCACAGAGACGTCAGTGTCGGTTACCTCGCAGGTGAAGGTGTGCAGGAACCCGCTGAGCCCGCCCAGCTCCCTGACGGCGGTGGTCTCGTGCGCGAGCAGGAGCACAGAGACGTCAGTGTCGGTTACCTCGCAGGTGAAGGTGTGCAGGAACCCGCTGAGCCCGCCCAGCTCCCTGACGGCGGTGGTCTCGTGCGCGAGCAGGAGCACAGAGACGTCAGTGTCGGTTACCTCGCAGGTGAAGGTGTGCAGGAACCCGCTGAGCCCGCCCAGCTCCCTGACGGCGGTGGTCTCGTGCGCGAGCAGGAGCACAGAGACGTCAGTGTCGGTTACCTCGCAGGTGAAGGTGTGCAGGAACCCGCTGAGCCCGCCCAGCTCCCTGACGGCGGTGGTCTCGTGCGCGAGCAGGAGCACAGAGACGTCAGTGTCGGTTACCTCGCAGGTGAAGGTGTGCAGGAACCCGCTGAGCCCGCCCAGCTCCCTGACGGCGGTGGTCTCGTGCGCGAGCAGGAGCACAGAGACGTCAGTGTCGGTTACCTCGCAGGTGAAGGTGTGCAGGAACCCGCTGAGCCCGCCCAGCTCCCTGACGGCGGTGGTCTCGCGCACGAACAGCAGCCGCAGTGCGCAGACGCGCCGCACGATGCCCGCGCCCGAGCAGTAGCACAGCGACGTTAGGGATACTGTTGTTGGGGCCTGCACAAATATAAATAACATTTATAACTAAAAGTGCTCAATCATTAATAAAAACCGGCCAAGTGCGTGTCGTACTCCGTAAATTTAGGGTTCCAAACCAACCGCAAAATTAAGTTAGTTTTAATAGGAATAATTGGGAAATTTCAAACAAAAAAACAAATTAGTTACTAAGTAACAAACTACTATCCGTCACTTTCGAACAGCACCAATCAGAAAAGACGAGTAGAAAGAAGAAAGAAAGAAAGAAAAACATTTATTCGTGACGATACAAACATAAAATATAGATAAATAAACTGTAGCTTGAGATAAGCCGACATACTCTCGCGGCCATCATGTGTTAGGCCTTATAGTACTTTAGTAAGTGAGACACATCCTAACCTGTCCATTGACTACGACGGCAGGCTTCTCCTCCTCTTGAGGCTTGGCGTGTTCCTCGTCCAGCGAAAAGATATCGTCGTCATCGGCGGAGTGCGCGGGGTGACCGTTCTCACTATGTTCAACTTTGCTCGGATCGACTAAACGGATGGCAGCGCCGGAGACCACTAGCTGGATTTCATCCTGTATAAAAATATGACATTCAGAGGGGTCTGTTCAGTATAGGGAAGTCTGGAACTATAAGTCTTATAGTGTAAGACATACAAAAATCGGTTCTTACCGGAAAAACTACATTCATAGATTTAAAAAAACTGTAGTTCAGGAATCGAACCCTTTTCTTTCTAAGTATTTCGATATGCCATTACTTTTATTTCTATTTCGTATTACACGAAACAGTGTACTCTTTGCAGGTACTGTCGGTCAGCTAGTGTCCGCATCGCAGATTACCCGTGATATAACATCCTCATGGCCGATTCCGGCCACAGGGACTGTGTGATCTGGTTCAGGTTATATGTCGGTACGCTCTCTGGTGCGATACCCCGAATTGCCTGCATAGACAGGTACCTCCGGCAGCTCGAGCTGTATGCGCGGCGCGAGCAGCGCGTAGGGCCGCAGCCTCCGCAGCTTGTAAGCCACGCCGTCCAGTGCTCGCGCCACGTGCCGCTCGCCCGCTGTGCTCGCGCCGCCCTGCCCCGAGAGTGTGAGTCGAGCGCGCCACACCTAACAACAATACTACATTACTATAAACCGACCGTCTTAATGAGTCCTCGCCTGTTATGCGACAGGGGCAAGTAGTGGGTTATTTAGTGTCGTATTTGTATGGAGCACCTTGCAGATTTTCAACAAAGGACGCCACTTGGCACAGTTGTACCTAATGGTCATCTGAGCAGATTTAGCCCTGTACCCACGAAATTCGTCCATGGTGGTGGGGGCTGGAGGGGGGGTGGAAACCCCATCTACCGCGCTGCACTCTGAGCTCGATTTCTTCATAAGTTTAGTGAATAGGTCATGTTTGGTATCGTTTTCGTATAATTCAAGGATGAGGAATTCATTTCTGAAACAAAATTTTCACTCGTCCGTAGAAAAAAACAGAGTTCTGCACAAAACCTGAAAACATTTTTTTAATTTTTTTTACAAAATGTTGCACTATAATTAAACCGCGAGGTAATGCACTATAAAAAAAATATGAGTTAATAGCCTATTTTATGTGAAATTTATAAACATAAACTGTATTGACAGATTTAATCTGCACATGTGTAAAAAAAAATAATTCATGTAGCGGCGGAGCTGCGTACTGGCGAGAAGCTATATATATTCAGAAATGAATTCCTCATCCTTGAATTATACGAAAACGATACCAAACATGACCTATTCACTAAACTTATGAAGAAATCGAGCTCAGAGTGCAGCGCGGTAGATGGGGTTTTCACCCCCCTCCAGCCCCCACCACCATGGACGAATTTCGTGGGTACAGGGCTAAATCTGCTCAGATGACCATTAGGTACAACCGTGCCAAGTGGCATCCTTTGTTGAAAATCTGCAAGGTTGATGACACTAAATAACTAGCTAAAGAGAGAGATGTCAACGGGTAGCGGGCGGCGGGCCCTGCCTCCCGCTGGCCTTCCGCGTGGACTTAGTTAAGCAGTCGACTTATACAAAGGCAGCAATGTCTATTCCTGCTATACTAGTGGCTCTGTGAGCTGTAGACCTCGTGAGTGAGTTTTTTTATCATTTCCAAAATCATACATTATAAAAAAGATCAATTATGAATATCGAACCTGTTAAATTTCCTGTACAAAATCTTGGAAATAAAAATTGTTTTTGAGAATTTCTAAAAACTGACTTAACAATAAAATTCACTGACTTGACAAATTACTCATAAAATTTCACGAGAATCGTTTGCGAAATGAGGCCTCAAACCGTTGAAAAAAAAAATATATTTTTTAATTTCCAAAAAACTTATTCGACAAAAAAAACTGTATATTTAACCAACCTGCTCACAAAATTTCACGAGATCGGTTGAGAAATGCGACCTGTAGAGGAGAACAAACCGAATTACGCCCTACACTACTACGCCTACCTAAATACGAAACTTACAAAATCATTGATAAAAAGATTGGTTTTACTCCAAAAACCGTCTCGACATAAAAGTTCTATATAACCGTTTCGACAAAAAAAAACTGTATATTTATCGAACCTGCTCACGAAATTTCACGAGAATCGGTTGAGAATTGCGACCTGTACACGAGAACAAACGGAAATCCGGAATCTGGACATACGAAAGCATTTTTGTCGAAGCTGAAGCAGAGACCTTCGTTTCACTCGGTCAATAATATGTGCAGTGATTTTCTCAAAAATATACGAGAAATATTTAAATTCTAACCCCCTATTTTAGTAAAATTTCCGCTAAATTCGTTTGTCCTTATCTATCACTTTGAAATTTAAGTGTGTGAGAAAGGGACAAAACATATTTTAGTTAGCAAAAGGTTTGTTAAGAGTCTTTATAAGTTTGAACGTTCATCATTTCATCAGTTCGTAGGGTCCGTACAAATTTATAACAAATTACCCAAATATATAAAAAACACAGAAAAAAAACATCTGTTCACTAACCAACTAAAATCCCTTCTAATAAACAAAACCTATTATTCAGTACAAGAATTTATGCAGGATACTTTCACATAAACAAGTCCCAAATCGAATTTCTTTGGCCTTAGCACACATAACCCATTTCTCATCCTTCTACATAAATCACGCCACACCACTACAGATTAAAATTTAAGGCCTTAAGTAACTATATGTAACAAAGTATATAGCATTTAACTAGTTTTAAGTATCATGTTATGCCATATCCTAACAGGGTGCCATGTGTGTCAAAAATAATATTTTGTAACAACTGTACAAATACCATCATCATCATTTCAGCCGAAAGACGTCCACTGCTGAACATAGGCCTCCCCCAGGGGCATGTTTTTTATTTTTCCCTTGGGGGGGATTTGCCATAGTCGCCACGCTTGGCAAGCGGGTTGGCGACCGCAGTTTGATGGTGGTAATGATCGAAGGATGCTGCTGCCCACCCTCCGATTTTCCCTTATTCGCCTCCTACGAAACCCACGGGAAGAGATAGGGTGGCGCAATTCTTACCCGGCAACCACACGGGGGCACACAAATACCATGGCTTGCAATAAATGAATTATGAATTAAAATGTTTACTGCAAGAAGACTAGCATGAACAGAAAATAGTTAAAGTACATCTGAAACTGTAAGGCCAAATTATGTCAAATGAACGCAAGCAAGAATCTAACTTGTAGTCAGAGCCCTTAACCCAGTTTTGCTTGAGTTCGTGTGACAGAATTTGACCTTAGAGTTTCGTACGAGCTATACCTGCGCAAACGCGTGCGGCGGCACTGCGGGCAACGCCTTCGAGGAGCTCGTGAACACTTGCATCAGAGGACGCCGCTTGGCTAGCACCTTCGCCGTCTCCACCTGTCAGAATTCATCAATATCTTAGGACAGGTTGCAACAGCGTACCATTACAGATCGATCAACGTTAAATATGACATTGGTAGCTGTCATCCCATAGAAACTTGTCTAGTTTTCCAAATACCTTGTCAGGCGACCTCGGTTTCCGCCAAGGTAGTTAAAGTGCTTTTCTCTATTTAACAATGTGAGGAAAGAACACTTAAACCTACACACACACTGTGATAATTTCTATCATTAATTTTATTTGTTAATAATAACACTGACTACACGGCGATTTATTTTCGGAATTAAAGGTCGTACAAAGCTAATTAGACCACAAGTACAGTAGTTTTAATCGATGTGCGGGAGGGCAGCGCCTTCATCGAACCCGAGCCATCTGGCTGCGGGTTTAAACCGGTGCCGTGTGCCGCGGATGCACATACTGGCGGCACGTATCACAGCGACGCTGATTCTTGCTCTGAGCCAACCCAGTATAGTGCTTAGGGAGCGATTCCAGCGTTCAGATATGGTTTCACTCATGTGTTTTATGAAAGAACACATTTGGGGTGCAAAGACACCATCAACTGATGTTACAAATGGTGTGAAAGTAGCATGTCGCATTTCATTTAGAGTATTTTCTCTTTTTTTCATCTTCTGCTGATTTTAGGACAGATGTGACTGGACGTGAGAGGTAGGAAGGAGCGTCAGTTTCAACAACACGGATATCGAATAACGCCTCCCTCTGAGCATCCCATATGCCACGGCAGTATCCTGCACGTAGTCCGAGCGTCATTTTCGGAAATGTTTGGTTCTTTTGTTACGTTTCCCCAGGCGTGTTGGGAAAGTTTATAAAAGAGATCTCTGATCTCATTGTGTCGCCTTGTGATTAGGCCTCCGGTTTTACAACAGAGCGCGTGATCAATGTTGAACTGGCTGTTGCCGCAGCCATCGCATGACTTTGGCATGAACTTTGCTATTCTATGGTAACGTATTGATAGCGATAATTTAACTCCGATTTAGCTGAAAGCACTATTTCGACAACTTCTTTCAAAGGTATTATTGTTGTTGCACTGCTTTTTACACTCAAACTTTGTTTTTTAAGTCATAATAAATGATAACTCATTTAGTTAATTTAGTGCTCAAATTAATAAAATTGTTACTTGCTCATGTTAACTTTTTATATGAAGGAGAAGCAATAATAGAAAAATTAATAACAATGGCATAACGCGCGGTTTGTAGTGTGCGCTACTGCACACTCACACTCCCACAACATTAGAGTATAACATGTAGCCCAATAGGGATGTTGACTCAAAATTTATTGGTATCTAAATTATATCCAAAAGAAAGAAGACATAAAACTATGCCAAATGGTGAAAATCCCATTAAAATATCTCAAAAAATAACGAAGCTACAACCGTTAGAATGTTGTTAATAAGAGTGAGAAAGCACTAATTTGTAGTGACGTCACTGACTTAAAGCGCCATAGTAAATGAAGATCGTTCCATACAGAGGTGCGTTTTGCGAAAAAGGGACAGAACATGCCCCCACTTAAAACTTTGATGACTTGTAATTATGTAATTATTTATTTTTTTGAGTTACTTTTTTCGCTATTTGGTTGAGAATTTGATCCTTTTTCGAGAAAATTTGAAGTAGTTGAGTTTCTTACTTAGTGTCAACATCCCTATTGGTTACTTTAGACAGAATAGGTACAATACACGAGCCGTACTGGCGGCGCGCTGCGCCAGCCAGGAAGAAAGGAAGAAGGTTGTTGTTATTTGATACCTCTTCACATGGCGATTTCCCTTAGTCATATCGATTCAAGTAATATGGTGCTGTCAGTATTTTTAAAAGTTTAACGCAGCGGGAAGTAATGGGTTTTGGTAGGATTATTATACTTCATTAATTTGGGCGGATAAAAATTAGCCTCTTCCGGTGTTAGTTTTTCAAACAAAATACGACCCTTTCCGAGCATGTTGGAGAAAAACAAATATAAACGCTATAGGCCGGTATTACAGACACACCAAGCTCAATTCCCGGTCTGCACAGCTAGTCTCCACGTTCCATTTTTTTCTTTGTGCTTTGATCATTGTATCAATAGGAACAATTTAAATTAATCTACGAGAATTGTCAAAATATTAGTCGCTTAACCCACGCCGGATAAGCGGCTGAGCATTGATACGAAACTGAAACGACTGGAAGGACTAGCTTCGCCAGGTATGCTTCTGTATGAGCCAGTTAGCCCATACACTTGAAAGCTGTGTTTGAGTGCGTTGAGGGAACGGAGAAGTTAAGTTGTAGTTATGAAACTGTTTTATTATTTAAAAGTAGGTACAAAATAGTAAAGTTAATTGGCCGTTCCTTCGGTTGATGTTGATCGTATGCGAGTTTAATTTGCACTGATATATTTTACTTTATTCCGCCATATCAAAGCGCGGCCGAAAGTAGGTCGCAACGTAAACGGAAAAATGTACAGTATTGAGACTGTACAGCTTCCTATTAGTTTTATTGTGATTTTCAACAAACGCGTTTGCGTTTAGTCTTATTTGTACGACAACAAATAGTTACCACCAAATGCTACGAGAGGCGCTGTTCACGTTGTATGTGTGTATGTATGCATGTAAATACTTTATTGTACACTAAACACAGGTAAAAAATACAGACAAATTCGGTTACATTGGTACAAAGGCGAACTTATCCTCGTTGTTATACTAATACTGGAGGTTTTGGTCCTTGTCGGCGCACAGGTCCAGCACCAGGGGCTCGTTACTACTAGAGGCACAAAGTCTCACGTCTTCCGCCTCGTCGAGCTCGAGCACGCACGCGTCCTTGTCGGCGCACAGGTCCAGCGTCGGGGGTTCGTCGCCTCGCTCGCCGTCCGCCTCCGCCAGTGCAACGTTCGTGCTCAGTTCGGGGAGAACTGCAAACCAAATAACGGTTATGTACCATCGAGTTTTTAAGTATATCCGAAGGTATGATTATATTGGAACAACCCGTGGACTATTTTCAAACTCGACTGTATTATAACATCGGGTTTAGTTTACGAACTGTAATTTCATACACTTCGACGTAAGTAAATGGAAAAATCGTATTCTAGTCGTGGCTAGGTAATACGACATCTGCTATTTCTCACTTGTCAATACTTTCGTCAAATATTGGGTAAAAGCGGATAGGATTACTGTTCTGGGTAACATAGACTCAGGAGCAATTAAAACGGGTCAAGTTGTAAGGAAATTCGATACAAAGTGTACCCGTTTGATTTGCTTTTGACCATAGAATAAACTGTTTTGGCTTACTAGCGTCGTAGCCATTGGCTGCCTTATTGGCGGTGAACGCGTCCCACAACGCTTTCTGTATTTCTAAAGCTTCTTTGTCGTTTTCTGTTGCCTGGAAAAATAGTTTCTTGTGTCATGCACCTGTTAAATAATACATCGCGACATAAAAAATTAAAAGCCCAATAAAGTAGTTTAATGTGATCGAGTTGAAATTTTCGTAATCAATTGGAACCATACACGAACTAATTAAGAACGTTAACAATTTTGTTTTGTTGACAACTGGTGGGAACAAGTTCACTGTTTAGCTTTATTGTTCATTTCTGTTGCAAAGGGTTAGATTTTTTTTGAACCTGACTGTGGCTTTATAGGCCGGGCCGAATAAAGCGATAGGAGTGCGCGGTTTACACATCCTTCCAATACAGGCTCCTTTAACTTGTGAATATTAGTTTAGTTTAAAACTAATATGAAATTGGACTGTGCTGGACTGACATGGTGGTGTCCTTAAGCCTGCCACACATACTACTAGAAATCGCTACGATCCGACTGTACCGTTTAAACTGCACCCATAAATTGAAATGGCTACTTACAATTTCTTTGGATCTCGTTTTATCTATTCAAATTTACATACTGTTCCGTTCGACGGTCCTGTTTTAAAAAAATCGTAAACTTTACAGTTTTTTTTATCACACATACGTTCCGACTATCGGTGCAGTCTAAACGGTACAATAGGATCGTAACGATTTCTCGTAGTATGTGCATGCAGCCCTTAGGAAAGTGTTTGAAGAAGTGACCTTGATCCTCGGCGGCAGGGGCGGCGGCAGCGCGCACACGCGCACGGCGATGCCGCTCGCGATGGCCATGACGCAGCGCTCGCCCACAGCCACTTGCGTTTGCAGGGAAAATAGCGCGTTTGCACCCTAGGACAATTATGTTGCTTAAAATAGGGATGTTGACCCCAAATAAGTTAAAAATTAAAGTCAAATCTCATTTTGAGAAAAAGGGATTAGGTAAATTCACAATAAAATGTTGAATAAATTTATTTACATTAGCTATATGTCTTCAAAGTTTTAAGAGGGGGAATTTCCTATCTCTTTTCCAAATAACGCATTTTTGTATCGAACTATCGTCATTTACTGTGGCGCTAGAGGTCCGAGACGTCACGCATCTGCAGCGTTTTCTCGCTTTGAGATATTTGAGTAGAATTTTCACCATTTGGCTTGCTTTTTTTTGGAGTAATAAATGGTTTTAAAGCTAAAGTTTCAAATTGCACCCAACCGACCGCCATCCGTGCCCTCCATAGACTACATAAAGATATGCGACGGGGCATATGTTGAGATATGCAAACTTGTGCTAGAGGATGCTCTTATACATATAACTCAATGGTCGGAGATGTCTCTAGCGCCGGACTCGGTTTAATTCGTTATCTATACAGGGTGTACAATCCAAATGGGTCAGTATGGAGAAGTCGAAAACTATGAGAGATAGCGAGATCTGTTCTTAGGAACCATGACGTCGATTTTAGATTTAATAATAATTACATTCAAACTTTTTTATTAACTCTCATACATAACCGGGAATCGAACCTGGTCAAAATCAATGTGTATAAATTCTGCAATTCGCAAAAAGCACAACACTAATGGAATCTTGTTTAAATAATTGAAAGAAAAACCCACCAATAAGATAATTATTTTATTTCAGTAAATGTTCAAAATGGTAGCCATTCTGTTGAATGCAAAGATTAATTCTTTTGGGTAACGATCGCAAGATTGCATTTCTTATTTTTATGGGGTGCATATGTGTTAAAATGTTTTCTAAGGCTGTAGTTAAATCTTCTACAGTGTCGTAATTTGATTTGTAGATTTCATCTTTGACATAACCCCATAAGAAATAGTCAAGTGGCGTGATGTCCGGTGATCTTGCGGGCCATTTAATAGGGTTATGAAAAGCCGTGTTTCATTTGAAGTTAATTCCAAAAACAGTATTCCATTTTCAAATTTTAAATGAATTGGTACGCCCGCTGAACAAATGCATAATACCGATGCAGATAAGATATGCATAAGTGGTCTCTTCAGATAATTGATGATCGATTCATATTATTCACGACTTTTTACAAATTAATAAAACTGTGGGCATTTTAGTCTAATTTACTGTCAGTTGTGTTTACACAAGATTTCATAGCCAAATTTGGTCCTTTTTACTTAACGCGGTTACAAAAATATTGACCAGGTTCGATAGGTTCGGTTATGTATGAGAGTTAATAAAAAAGTTTGAATGTAGTTATTATTAAATCTAAAATCGACGTCATGGTTCCTAAGAACAGATCTCGCTATCTCTCATAGTTTCCGACTTCACCATACTGACCCATTTGGATTGTACACCCTGTATAGGGTACTACAGTTGTAACGACCTGCATCCTCAGCTTGGCCAGTAGTAGCTTGTGTAGCTCGTACTCTAGGAACGGCAGCTGGTCGGAAATGTCTCTGGCGCCGGGCTCGGCTTGCGGCGGGGCTCGCCGCGCACGCGCCGCTACTGCTGTGAGCGGTACGGCCGCGCTATAGGCCGCCAAGCTAGCGGGCCTGGCGCAGGTCGCTAGTAGCACGGCTGGTACGCGAGCACGTCTGGGGACAAACAGTTAATAACAATCCGCTATTTGACTATTTTTTATGGTATCATTCGGACCAGTTTTTATAGTCGATCAAATGTTTGTATTGGACCAACTATAATTATAGTCACACGAAGACGAAAATGAGAGGCAAAGTACAGCATAGCTAACGAGCACTGAAAAAGCTCCATACTGATTGACAGCGAAATGTGAAGTCACAGTTCTGTGGTTTCATACTACCGTTGTATGGAGAAACAAGTAATTTGCCGTTTTAGTCGTGAACTGTTGCGTTTATGTACATAGTTGCCTTACATTTTTTTTTAATAGAGTTCTCAAAAATTGATACTTTATGTAGCTGTATACCGTGCGCACAGTTGGATTTCTCGCACTAGTGCTTTGGTTAGCCAAGCCATACATCCATTGGAAGAGATTTAGGTTGAATCGTTTACTTATTTCTTTAATAAGGAATTTGGCATTAAACTATACTTTGTACATATTATATTTAAAACATTAAAATTGCATGTTAGACAATTTAATGTTTTGATTGAGTGGACCAATGACCGGAAACGAGTATTATGCGAAACCTCCGATTAATAGAGTAATATGCAAGACTGCAGCGCTGGATGAATAAACGCTTGTTATTTTTTGACTAAAATTATATTTACTTCAAATAAATCAAATATAAATTAATTACAAAATTAAAAATTATAAATGTTTAAATGTAATTAAACTACTATGTGACATAAAACCTCTTCCAAAATAGTTTTTGATGTGGCTGAATGCTGACAATCATGACATGTCGAAAAAAGTCTATCATTAAAAGTTAAACCGTCTTTTTAAATACCGCCTCTTTCATTCATAAATTCTATACTTAATTTTGTAATTGTACTGTTTTAATAATATTTATGTGATATGTGTGATTTATACGATTGTTACGTAAAATGTATGTAGATATAGACCAGGTTTGTACACCCCCCATTTTATTTTGTCTCCAAGTTATTGTTTTAGTTTTGTTTCTTTGATATTTTTTCGCAACTGTATTAAAAAACGTCTTTTGATATACGAGCGGAAGTGTCATTTTCACTCGTCCCGGGTCTTGTCTTGTCCCTTGCCTTACGGCTCTGGCCAAGACAACTCGGGACTCGTGCAAAATAGCATACCTTCCGTACTTGCATCAAAATGTACTATTTTATTGCAACATAAGAATTGTATCAGTAACTTTCAATTTACATTTGGATTATAATAAAACAACATTATTGCGAATCGTTAGTCCCATATCATTTTATGATTTTAATGACTTCGTCTAATTTACTATATATTGTGATGATTTCATGGTTTTCTATCCGTATAGCTACACTATGTTATACATAACATGTGTCAAATACCTAGTCTTATGTCTCCTAGTCGTATGTATACGCATAGATAGTGCTTTTCTCCGTCGAAACTGTTTTGTTATAATAGCCTTATACAGTAAATTTTTATTATTTGGTTCCGTAAACTTTGTTGTTAAAATTTGATGCAATGGGCATCTTCAGGGGTTCCTTATATATAACAGCGAAGCGGTAGGTTTTTATTGAGACTATGCTTCACTTCCTGATCTGTAGTTTAGTACCTGCAGCCTTGACAGACGGAGAGCTCGGCGCGGTAGGGCCCGGCGCCCGGCGAGTACGGCACGTGCGCCAGCGAGCATGAGTCCTGTTCTGTTCCCTCCCAGCCGCACTCCAGGTCGATCACCGCCGCTGTGCCCGATGCAGACAGCACGCATACATCCTCGCTACACAACAAGCGCACGTTATAACGTGACATGGCTGTGAAGTTATGTAGTTTATGCAATCGTTATATAATGTATGCTTTTTTAGTCGAGAACCACGTCTAAGTAAAGTTCGAGACTTAAAAAGCTAATTACATAAATATTGCATACACTGTTTTTTCTACGAGTCAACGGAAATTAATGAAACAAACCGAAATATTAGGACAGCAGGACCCAGGACTCCCGCAGCAGGATTTCCGCAGGACTAGTTTGTTAAATTAAACTAGTGCTGCGGAAATGAAAATTAGGCACAGGGGTTGATGGCTCGTTGATGTCTTCGGTTCTATGTCAGCTGCGTCAAGTAATTGGTCAATCTCATAAGAGTTCAGTAACGGCGACACGTGATTGGTCCATTTCATACGAATTCAGTTGAAGGGAGCTCCATAGAGAAAAATATGTGATTTTAGTTTCGTGTACGATATTTTAATTCAAACATTGAAGTCGACGAGTAGAAAAAACATTTCATTTTAATACAGTTTCTCAAAAAGTGGTACTTTATGTAGCTGTATATGGTGCGCAAATTTGGATTTCTGGCACTCGTGGTTTATTGTTTACTGTTGGTCCAAGCCACATATCCAGCCGAAGAGTTTTAAGTAGGTTCAATCAGTTTGCTTATTAATAAACCATTTAGCATTATAACTATACTTCTATTATATTTAAAACATTAAAATTGATTATTAGACAACTAAAAGAGTTGTCAAATACTAAAAACCTAAAACTGTTTTCAAAAAGTTGACTGATTGAGGCCGGGTTTTATAAAGATCCGTTAGACCAAATGTCAGTACATTTTTTGACATAAAAAACCGACATAAGGTCTAACAAATCTTTATAAAACCGAGCCTGAGTAGACCAATGACCGGAAACGAGTATTATGCGAAACCTCCAATTAATAGAGTATTATGCAAGACCGCCGCACCGGATGAATGAACGCTTGTTTGTTTCGCCAAAATATACATTTATTTACAAATAAATCAAATATAAATTAATAATAATATTAAAAATAATTGTTTTTTCATGTTTAAACTATCATGTGACATAAAACCTCTCCCAAAATAGTTTTTGAGTTGGCTGAATGCTGATAACCATGGCATGTTGAAAAAAGTTAATCAAGTAAAAGTTAAACAGACGTTTTAATTCCCGCCTCTTTCATTCATAATTTCTGATATGTGTGATTTATACGATTGTTAATAAGATGTAGGTATGTAGGTAAACTACGCCAGATGTAGACCAGATACGTGCGAAGCCCACAATGATACATTTTGTTTTCTCTCTTTTAAGCTTAGGTACTGTTTTATTTTGTTTTGTTTCTTTGATATTTTTTCGAAACTGTATTAAAAATCGTTGCGGAAGTGTAAATTTCACTCGTCCCGAGTCGTGTCCCTCGTACAAAATGACAAACCTTCCGCACTTGCATCGAAATGTACTATTATTTTATCTTTCAATTACTACTTCTTTTTGTTTTTTGATATTTTATACGCCGGTATTAAAAAACGTCGCTTGATATACGAGCGGAAGTGTCAATTTTCCTCGTCCCGAGTATTTCCCCTCGCCCGATGGCTCGTGCTAAATGACATACCTTGCGCACTTGCATCCAAATGTTCCGCAAATGAAGTCAATTCTACCTTACTCTCCGCTCTTTGTGTATAGCAAATTAGCACCCTGAGAACGCCATCTAGTGGCTTCACCATTTCCACGGTCACCATATAGCCGCGGTCTCCGTGTAAACTATGACGGTGGCGACACGGCGGCGTGCGCCCTTAGCTCTTTTCGCAACTCGGCCCACCACGCCGCGCGAGAGCTGCTCTCATACATACACACTCACCATATAGCCGCGGTCTCCGTGTAAGCTATGACGGCGTTGCACCGCAGCGCCCGCGCGTGCGCCCTTAGCTCTGTCCGTAGCTCGGCCCACCACGCCGCGCGAGAGCTGCTCTCGCCGCCGCTGTCCATGAGCTTCACCGAGCGAGCGCACACCGTGCCACCTGAAAGAAAAGCAAGATAAAAACGTATCTTTCTTTTAAATGGTATCGGAAAGAGACATAGTACTTTTTTGTCAGTGAACTTTTGTAAGCGTCTTCGTGTTAGGAAGGCTCCGGGTGCGGATGGTGTATCCAATCTTATCCTGAGACTTCTCCCTGAAACCAGCCTCCTCATTTTGGTCGATAACTTCAATGCCGCACTGACCAATGCTCACTTTCCAGCTGCATGGAAAGATGCAGCGGTCATGGGGATAGCGAAGCCCGGTAAACCCCGGACCTCGTCTGCCTCTTATAGACCGATCAGCTTACTTAGTTCTCTAGGAAAGCTATATGAGAGGATTCTCAGATTTACGGCTGAGAATAATGTCATGTAAGCACACTTTTATCCGGCGATACCTCCAGGAGGCAATCACTGACCTAGGTGGTTGGCATAATCTTTGGCGTATCGAAGTCAATCCGGAAAGTTTTCCACCCGTCTAACCGCGTTAGCACGGAAAGGCGGGTGGCTCCGATCCAGATGTTTGACCGGCCCATCCCTTGGGCCAACGAAGTAAAATATCTTGGAGTGACCCTCGAAAGAAAACTGACTTTCCGTAGCCACATCAGTACAGTACGCAACCGTGCGTTGTTCGTGCTAGGAAGGCTTGGGCCGATGATTAAAATGTTTATTAAAATGTCACTTAGAAATAAGCTGACACTACAAAACTTGTGTTCGTCGAACCTCAGTCTGCACCACGATATGGGGATTAGCACCATGTATGGTTTCTTTAAGCAGACTGCCAGACGTTATTTTGACAACGCTCCCCATCATAGGAATCCGTTAGCTAGGAAGGCTGTCGACTACGTTCCCATCCCTCCCCCCTCTGTCGTGATCACTGATTAGGGCCGCACGGTCCGGCGTCTTCGGCACACACTCACGGACCCGGACGACATCGTCCATCGAAAGATGGAACGCTGCGCTTACGGTGTCCAACTCAGACACGACGCGGACACTTAGGCATTCCCGCCAGCGGGGACGTCCACCGCACGATCCCGACAACACAGACAAATATAGTCCGTATACGTCCCAGTACCGCCGCACACCGGGTAGAGTAAGTGCGAGCTAGGTCGGGCCTAGCTGAGTTTCTTGCTGGACTCTTCTCATCTAGGCTAGGTTTAGTGAACCAGCGACAAAACTCTCAGTAGGTCGATTCCACTCACACCTCAGATTCGGTTGAAACCGCCCAACCAATCTCACTGGAGCGCAAACTCTTAGAGTATTCCAGTGTTCATAACCACCTGCGTGGTCGTGTCAGAGGTTTTCCCCTGGATTTTCCCCAGGCTACCCTCCAACCACGCACTCCTATCGTTTTATTGGGCCCGGCCTATAAAGCCAGTCAGGTTAAAAAAACAGTACTTTTTATCTCACGAACGCGGGCGAACATTGTCTATATGTGCGTCAGCGTAGGAACTATGAGTTCACATTGTCTATGTGTTCGTATGTGTCACAACTACAAACTATGGCTGACCCGCGCTCGTGAGTTAAAAGTACTGTACCACTTAAACTGTTTGCAATTAGTACAGGCAAAACCAATTTAGGCGTAATACCTATGCTACGCTGGCATGAAGCCTCTCCGTCTGCAAAAACCAGAAAAACTAATAATTCGATACGGACGAACGCTCCACGCTAATCACACAAGCACTTTAACGCAGCATAACATAGCCAGCATACTCAGCAAGCAAGGCATCATCTCTATTATTCTCTCAATAAGGCTGCTGACTCCAAAGAAACAAGGCAAAAAATATGCCAAATGGTGAAAATTCCCTGTACATATCTCAAAAAATAAAGAACCTACAACCGTTATAATTATAATGTTGCTGATTAGAGAGAGAGAAAGTACGACTGATCAGGGACGTCACGGACCTCGAGCGCTATAGTAAACGACGATCGTTCTAATACAAAGGTGCGTTTTGCGGAAAAGGGACAGCATCTGCCCCGTCTTAAATCTTTGAAGACTTATAACTATGTAATTATTTATTCTTTTGAGTAACTACTTTTGCCATTTGATTAAGAATTTGATCTTTCTTCGAGAAAATTCAAACTTATTAATTTTCTTATTTGGTGTCAAAATCCCTATTCCTCCCGCATCCGAGTGAACAATGCTAGGACTACATGGATACACAAACTTACCAATATGCACAATGAAGCCAGAGGGATACTCCGACATAGTGAGGAACGGGTATTCAAGCATCTCGAGGTTGTTGCTGTTCATCGACGGACGCAAGATGGCGCCGCCACCGCTGCCCGTGTTGCCCACCGACATATTTAGTGATCCACCTGTGTTTAACAAAATAGTAAGTCATAGATATGCCCACCCACCTACGAATTGAACAAATTATACAATGTTTAGAACATCTAACCTTTAGGTGTAATGCTAAGATCAGAATCCGACGAGCGCCGGTGTATCCCGACTGGCAACGACGCAGCTTCCAGTGACGAGTTGGGAGCGTGCTGCGCGTGCGCGATTCCATCCCGGTTGCCGTACGACTCGTGCCGAGCGTGCCTCGGTGACCCTTTATCCTTCTCCTTCTCTTTGTCTCTGTCTCTCTCCCTCTCCCTGTCAACACCGCACGCTGCATGCGAGTTATCACACACACTAGCCTTGTTAGTGTCGCTACACTCACACTTATCATTACATAGACAGGTGCCATCGATGTCTATACTCTCGGATTGGTCTATACTAGTCTCTGGCAATGAGGGTATGGTCTCTAACTTGTGTGCGCCGCTAAGTAAAGGATGAAAGTGTTGCAACATAGGCGCATGAGGAACGGATGGTACGATATTAAGTTCGATTTCGTTGGACATTTTACGCGACTCGTTTGAACGGATACTATCCTGCCTGACTAGTTTTTTATGATTTGTGTCACCAGATTCAATATTTTCTGTTTTAGATTGTTTAGTTTGCTTTTCATTCGTAGATATTTTCTGTGGCTCTGATATCAAATCACCAGCATGTCCCTCATACCCTCCAAGCACAGTTTCAGGTGATTTTTCTTTCACGTCTTTCACAATTTGTACTTCATCATCTTTAGATGTAGTTTGAATTGCCTTTTGCTGTTCATTTTCAGACTCCTTTCTGATTCTCGTTTCTTCTACTTTTTCCAATTTATCATTTACATCATCAAAGAATTTCTTTTCGTCTTGTTGCACCGGATTAGGCGATGCCGGTACCAGTAAATTCTGTACTTTGTCAATCAAGATCGTCTCCATTGCCGTTGCGATTAAACCACTCGGATTGATGCTTGGCCTTTTCTTGAAGGACCTGTGCTCTAGAGGGTGGTAATCCTCTTTCCCATGGTTGGGAGAAGATGGACCGCTCACAGAAGCCCTGGAAACCGGTTCAGAACCTATATACATTGAGAAATTTGAAGGAGCGAATTCGTCACTCTTATGAAGTCGATTGTTAGCATCAATGCTTTCTTTGTCAAGAGTCAGAAGGTCAGAGTATGACAGAAAAGCAGATCCTAGTACAGTTTCGCTGGGTGCTTTGGAAGGGACGTCGGAAGCCGAGCTATGTTGACTGAAAGCAGGTTTCGGGTAGCTGTGTTTTCTTTTCGGCAACAAGGAGTAATGAGACAGGCTTTTGATCATGCTGCTTTTGGATATTTTCGAAAGCTGACGTTTGATATTGTATGACGAGCGATATACAAAGCCTTTCTTCTCCACAGGAGATGATGGGGCGCTGATGCTCTGTGATAACTTCTTACGTGTAAATGGATTGTGAAATTTGAAATGAAGGTTATGAGATTTCGGTTCTACGAACGTGTGTTCAGATTTCCCAGCACTCGTCGTTGCTTCGGGCAAAGTAAGTTCGGGGGTTAGGACTTCTGTTTTTGAATCATTGCTATGGCGAACTTCATGGTCAGCTTCTATGGGAATCTCTTGAGGTGACTCCTTTTGACCAATGTCTTTTTCATTGGTTTTTTGATTTGTGTCATTAGGAAGATCAGGAGTATTAAATTCCAGCACACTTAGTTTTTTATCCATTTGTGCTATAAAAGCAGGGTCTACGTCGTTATTTAGCACAGACTTGACTACTGAACTTGTTGTTTCATATGACTTTTCAGTATCTGTTTTAATAGAACTTTCATCGTCTTCTTCAGAACTGGAGTAAGGTTCTGAACTATCTCCAGACAGCGCAGATGAAATTGAACCAAAATACCCGTGTTCTCCAGGCAACTTCAGAAGATTTTTTCTTCCAGCCACGGGGGTAGAAGGACAGGATTCAGAAAGTTTTCGATGGGGCGCCTCGGGTTCTTCTGTTTCTTCTTCAGTAGATATGTCTTTTAAAGACGAAAACTTTATAGCTGGTAATTTCTTCTTTTCGCTCCCGATGGATTTGCTATCGTAAGCTTCAGAATCTTTTTTAGCTTTTTCTTCATCTGACACATTAATAGTTGGCTCAGATTCACTGGTTCCTCTTAAAGTCGAGCTTGGAGAATGCTCGGAATCTTGAGTTTCGGCAATACACGCAAGACTTGTGTGAGCATGAATAACTGACCTAGCCAGCACCGAGGCCATACCAATACCTTCATCAGATTTATTGGCAAAAGCTTTTCGTAACTTAGGCTTTTTCAATCTTTTCAACTTTTTGAACTCATTTTTGATATCGGAAAGAGAAATTCTTGACGTGTCGGACACGTTTGACTTTATCGATACCGTATCATCAGCTTGATCTAATTTACGCGATTTCATGCTGCCCAGTCTGAAAATACTGGTTTTAAGCCGTTTTATATTCCTGAACGGCCCCATAGAATCATTATCGTCATCACTACGATTCAGAAGCTTGTTTAAATCTGTCTGGTCCTCAGACAAGTGCCTCATGCTATCATGAGGTCCGTAATCATTTTGATAGATAGAATAATTCCCTGAATAACTTTTGATGCTGGTTTGCCTCGATAATTCAAAGTTTTTGTCGTCTTCTTCTATATTCTCGGATTCGTCAAGCATTGATGATGTTTTCGGGTTAAGTATGTACAGTAATTTCTGTAGTTCGTCCTGGTGAGTTTGGAAGTATTCGTTCAGATCTGTAGTACTTTCATTGTCAGTCGCTAAAATGTCCAAGTACGTATTGAGTTGTCTATGTTATGAAGCGACACGACACACCATGCAAACATAAATTCATGAGTATTATTTTATACTTATCATATATGTAGTTGTTTAGTTGTAACAACATTTAAATGCACATTTAAAGCGGTGCTTTTAGATGCTGCTCCTAGTTTTTTAAATTACCTACTGTATTCATCTGGATATCTCAAAAATTACTTATTTCATACTGGTATCAAATTCGATAACACAAAAAAATAATTTTGTACTAAGCAGTAAAGCTGCTAAACTACAAATTTAAATTAAAGGAAAAGTCGAAAAATTTAAGCTCCGAGTAGGATTCAAACCTGCGACTTTCTGCCTAAATCTTTCAATATATCCTACCCCAGTCGTCTGCCGGTCCCTGTGATCCCAGGGATCATAACAAAAAATGCTATTGTTTATTTTTTTCGCCGGGAGACGACGGCTCAATTAAAATTTGTCAATACTTAATATAACTTCAAGTGATATTAGCTTGTATTTGATTGAACATAAGACTCACTGTTGCGAGCAGGGCGGCACGCTGGGAGGTTGGGTGGACGTCGGCGAGGCTGTAATGCTCACTGCAGTACCTATAATAAAAAAAAACTTTTTAAATAAAATTCTTAGGCGACAGCCTACAACACATTTGCGATGAGCGGCAGGAACAATAGAGAATATGCATCATTTTTTTCATGATGTTATTTGAACTTCTTTTTAGATAGGAACAAATGTGTATATGGAACAAGAGGGTGCGCCAAAGTTCACATAAAATTGCTACTTCGATTATTGGAAGTCCGAAAATGTTTGTTATATAATTTTATATCATAATGATCATTACTTATAACTTGTCTTTGCGCATAACTATCGTAACACTGAATCATTCATGTTAATAATGTCAATCATAATAAATATCTGTAATACTAATGTTAATTTTCATTTATTTTTAAAATATAACGATTTTAAATAATAAAATTTTAAATCGTATTTATTTTTTAACAACGACAAATTAGTAATAAAAATTTATATAATATTTATTTTAAACTTTACCTGATTTTATTTACAAACTGTCAGGTATCTTCCACACCACATTCAACTTGCTATCAAAATAGAAATACAGTCCCAGAGTCGGGATAGGTACGACGACGAGCGAAGCGAGGAGGAGTGTTAGGTGTCTTTTGTTCCTCAGAGCGGAAAAAGGAGCCCCGCGAAGCGGGGCTCCGTCGACTCCTTGGCGGGCCGAAATCGCTTAATAAGCTAGGTACATGAAAAATAAAAAAGTTGCGGGGATAATAGACATAATAGATGATTTATTGACAATCAAATTTACATGTTGTAATTCAGCGCATACATTGACAGCCGATATACAATATAAGTTTATAATTATTAAGTTTATTTTAAAAATCATTATGAGTTGTGATGAATAGTTGGAAATGACATTATGTTGTTATAAAATCTGCCTAAATATAATTATGAGTAATGATGTTGGTAATACAAATGTATATACAACAAATTTGTAGGCAAAAAAATTATGACAAATGATTACTATGATCAAAAAGCGTTATTATGAAAAATAATATGACAAGTAATGTTATGTGAGCCAATATGGACCCGGAACAAGGACAATTAGAGCAACACAAAAGACAAACATAGCTTTCAAAGTACAGCATAAAATCCGAGCGCTTAAAACGCCCCCAAAATTCCCATACTAATTGAGCATAGTATGTGACGTCATATACTATGCGCCCGTACTACATTGTATGGAAAAACGAGGAATTTACTGTTTTGTTCGAGAAATATTGCGTTTAGGTACATTATTGTCAAACAATTTTTTGTTTACTAAAACGTAAGAATCTTGATGGTGGTTGTTAATTTAATAATTTTTCGATACTTTCAACTGTCATATCTTTTTAAGATTTTGAGAATATTTATTAATTTACTGCTTTTGTCATAATTTTATGGTTTACTATTCACATAGTGACATCTTATTAGTATTCATTCCACATGCACAATCTCTATTGTAAAAGCCTACCTGGCAGAGCTCTCGAGCTTGCGCTTCGTAGAGAAAGGGACCATTTGTCTCTAGCTGCCGACACAAAGAGTCCTCAAATCAATAAAGGGTTGGCAACACCCTTGTGACTCCAGTGCAGTCGTAAGTGGACAGGTCGCGAACTCGGCCCCGCTTACCGCAGATACAAGAACGCGGCTTTTACCTTACATTGTCAATATGCCATAGACATCTAACTGAAGTAATTGACAGCACTAACCAATAGCCCTGGCGACGACGCCCGCCTCGCCTTCCAAATCAAAGTCTTGTTGGTAGCCGACCACTGCATTAGCACCCAACTCAGCCGCCTTAAGACCTACCAACCGTTGCACCTGAACATAATCCAATAATTTATTTACGCATAATACCCAGAATATAACTACGCCATACTGAATGTCCATTAAAATTTCAACACTCTTAACATGTTAGCTTTCGCCTTTAAAGCTCGGCTCGGCTGACAACTGCAGAACTATACGTTCCTACGAATTAGCGTAATTATTTTTGATAACTCAATTGCTATTTGGCCTATCAGGGTTAGGCTTTTGTCAAGTTAGTAGGCTGCTGGACTGTTATACTACATTTACCCTCTTTCCGAGGCTTGGCAAGCATTAACAAGCACAAGCGTGTAAACGGGGGTTGGTTTGGCTTGCGTGAGCTTGCAAGAGCATGTTTCCCTGTCCGGAACACACAGACGCACTCACAAGCATGTCAATGGCGTCCATGCGTTTGTAAAGGCCTGGCGTTTGTGAATTGATTGAAAAATAGATTGACAGGCCTCGGAAACCGTGTAAATGTAGCATAGGAAGTGCTCCAATTACCTGGTTGCTCAATTTGATGAACGCAACCTGTCGCGCCTCGTTGGACGCTCTGGGGGTCCTGATCTTGTCGATCCACTGGTATTCAGGGTCATCATTGACGACCAGCTCCTCGACGAAGCCGTGGATAGCGGTGACCTTGTAGCCGGGTGGGATCATTGGGCCTGGGGACACGTAAGTTACTCAAAGTTGCACCGCCGCCAAATTCAACACACGAGTTGTATCATATATACACCACGGTTTTTGGCCAATGTTGTTTTGATGGTTTATTAAAGTTGTAACCAGTAGCTACTTGAAAATGCTATCTATAAGACGCCTAGCTATCTATGTGTCTAGCAGTGAGACGTACAGTAGCCATAGCTATAGTTGTAGTTGTGACACTGACGCACACATAGACAATGTGCATCACACAACCATGGCTCACCCACGTTCGTCAGATAAAAGTACTATATATGAATCAGAGTCTATGATTGAAGACTCACAATGGAAGAACTGCACGCCGCAGCTGGACGTCTTGTACTTGTTGAAGTCGGAGAACAACTCCACCTTGACGATGACGTTCAGCTCGCCGCGGATGCCGTGCATGGTGTCGAACACCGGGATCCAGCCAGACATCATGGCGCCTAGATGTAAACAAAACACTTGTAATTATCACAGTTAAATATTACTTTAGAAAAAGAACTTCGTAATTCATGATACACGTTTTTCTAATGATACTTTCCGATAGCGAATGTATAGGTAAGTTGTATGTTTTGTTAACAAGATACTCACGATCAGTAAATTCAGTTATCTTAAGGCTTCTTCCTCATTGTCAGCAACGTTTGAGCTACCTATATAATAATGCCTAGAAAATCGTGGACATCGTGGTATACTTATAGGTTTGGCAGCTTATTATTTTCTTAGGTACCGACACAGAGCACAGTGCAATTAAACCAATGAAATCATGAAATTCTACAGGAAGCAGGGCGATACTGATCAAAATTATCACTACCTTGCCGATCGCATCGTTAGCGGTATACCTGTGTCGTGGTCCATACAATCAGATCAGCTTAGCCTGGCTCCTGCCTTGCCGATCAACTGCAGTGGCCTGTCTACGTTATTACGTTGGCATATAGTTCACATTTATACCTTCATACGGCGCGACCTTGTTGATCGCGACAGCTGCATTGAACAGTCTACACTGTTACGTTAGCATACGGTACATAATTCGTACCTCCGTGCGGCGCGGCGGCGCCCCCCTTCGCGCTGGGCACACGGGCCAGCAGCGGTGCGAGGCTGATGACGACCTTGCCGATCGCGTCGTTGGCCGAGTACGTGTCGTGGTCCATCAAACGCAGCTGCAGCGGCTCGTCTTGCAGCTCCGATTCGTCCACCTGAGATAATGTCAAGTAGGTTATTGACGCTGTACCTAAACCTTATGTGTTATGTGGATGTGGCGTTGGGGAAACGGAACCTTAGTGCAGCACTATGGAATGCGACAGGCGCTTGTTCCGTAGAGCATCCGTAGAGTATCGCATATCTATTAGAGCATTGTTAATAATGCCTGCATTCCTGGCATCACGTAATCACTCTGTTTCGCATATTAAAGTTAAAGACAGTAGTATTAAATATACCTTAATACTACTGTCTTTCATGCCACAAATTACAAATTGATTTCATTTCTGCTAAAAATCAATTGGCTCGAGTTTGGCTTATTTATGGTTTACTAATATTAGTAAACACCACAACAGAGGAAATATCGGTCGTGGAATTTCGGAAATCGTACTTTAGCCAGATAATGCTGAGAGAATAACACAAATACAGAGCAACTAGCAGACGCTCGCCAGACATTTACGAAAATAAACCAAACATATGGCATTTGCGTCTGAGCCAAGATT
Organism: Epiblema foenella; assembly: GCA_963556455.1. NCBI lineage: Eukaryota > Metazoa > Arthropoda > Insecta > Lepidoptera > Tortricidae > Epiblema > Epiblema foenella. The sequence goes on along the minus strand of OY747096.1, from coordinate 24,602,808 downwards.
TGGAACCAAATATTATGAACCTGACTAGGCTAAGTCTCATACGGTGAGGTCTCTCTGTGATTGCATTAAATTAAAATCACAAAGACTGCAAAAAGGCCACAAGGGCACTTTTACAAAGCTACATTTATCTCTAACAATTCAAAATAATACAATACTCACTCAAAATAAAATTAATTACTTAAATGAAGTGTTAATAATAACAATTCTTTATTGCAACCATGGTGGGATACAGTTCTTCGGAATGCAGTTATATGAACCAGGGACCCTGGTAGGGCACAGCAACCATTTTACAATATAGTAATAAAACCTTAAAACTAATATAGAACTCATAGATAACCTATGATAGAACTATAGGTAAAAACAGTACATTTTCACTTAATTATTGTTAAACTTAAAGAGCATTATCGTTCATAAGCTCTGATAAATACTGTATACTAACATTTTTTTTTATCAAGAATGATTTTAATGAATTTGCAAAATTGCTATCTTGTTTATTGGTTTTAGGGTGTTGGGAATCTTATTATAAATCGATCTCTAATGCGGCCCCTTTATATAAATATCCAGGACAGATTCAGGAAGAATTAATATATCGTTACGCCTTACACTCTTATTGAATTTAAATAGATTCAGGTCTATTCACACTAAGATCTCCAAAGAAGGGAGAGTTAGTACTTCTAGTTTTATGAATTGCGGTTTGCAACTTTCAGTTCACTTCTGCATTATAAATAGCTCACTTGCATTAGTGCTAGCGCCCCAAAAAGCACACCGTAACATAACCAAGCCTGGCCATACGCGTGATAAGCAGACAATGCATTCTAATTGGGTATTTGATTTCTTAGGGCACAAATAAACAAAGAAGTTTGGTTTTAATTTTTTCAATACGTTTTTTCTAAAGATGCGCTGAATATGGGTTTGACCGAATACGAACATTCGGCCGAATATTATTAGGTTCAGCTATTGCCGAACCGAATATTCGGCCGAATTATTCGGTTCAACGTAATTCGTTCATCTATTGTTGTAAAACAGACTAATTGAATGGTAAAATTTTTGTTCATTATCAAAGCGGAATATTGGCAAAAAATAAGTTAAATCACTGTTAATAATGGGTCAACTACCTATTAATTTCACGGAGCAGTAACTACAATACACTCTTGTAACTTGTAACAAAACCCTCTCAAAATTTTTCGATAAATATTCGGCAACTGAACCGAATAATTTGGCCGGTTCAAAAATATGCCGAATATGCCGAATACCGAATAATAACCGAATATTCGGGGCATCTCTAGTTTTTTGCATTTTTTTTAACCTGACTGTGGCTTTATAAGCCGGGCCTAATAAAGTGATAGGAGTGCATGGGTGGAGAGTAGCCTGGGGAAATCCAGGGGAAAACCTCCGACCAGACCACGCGTGTGGTTTGGAACACTGAAATACAAAAAACGATGGAATACGAAATTTAAAACCATGTTTAGTCCTAGTAGAGTAAAGTGTGTTACTTCTTCAATATCTAAGTCTTGTTTAAGTAAGGATACGTTTATAGGTTGTTTTTAGTATGGTCTGAATGTAATGAGTTTTGTCTTATTCTTTTTTTTTATACAACGCCGGTGGCAAATAAGCGTACGGTCCACCTGATGGTAAGCGGCCACCGCAGCCTATAGACGCCAAAGGAGTCACGTGCGCGTTGCTGACCCTTTTATAAGATTTGAGGATGCACTGTGTTGCAGCAGAAGGAACACATTTAGGTCCCTCGCTCGCAACACAGTGCATCCTCGGGAGCTCTGGCAACCTTGCTCACCTCCAGGAACACAACACTAAATACTTGTATAGTAAATAATGTTATTATGGCTGTGGTCTTCTGCAAGGCGGAGGTACTTCCCCAGTTGGGCTGCTGAACTAATATTAATAAAATGCAAATGATCATTGACGATAGTGACATCACAATACGGAAGAAAAAAAAACTATTACAAAATACTATGAGTACGCCACCTGTCTCGAGCTCTTCTGCCAAAAAAAATGAAAATACGAACGACTGCTCACTACAAGATACTTCACTAATTAAATCAAAATCCAGTGAATCCTTAACTCAGAGCAGTGATATCTTTCTATATTCGGATAATACTTTGTCAAAAAGTCTAGAACTAACTAATGACCTAGAACAGGGTAGGCGAACCAATGGCACGCGTGCCATTGATGGCACGCGGCACAATATTTTGGGCACGTCGCCGATCATAAAACCTATGCCTGCGAGTCATTATTTTCAGAGATGAATAACATTAAAAACTCGGTTAGAAACCGTTTGACAGATGAATCCAGTTCAGCATGCATTTTGCTAAAAGTAACATCTTACAACCCTAACATAAATTATTTGTCATCTGACCTGCAGCAACAGAAGTCACACTATTTTTACAGTAATTTAATTTATGCGTGTAATAAAAACATTCCAAAATGTACCTTTTTTGTTTACTTTATTTAATAAAGAGTTTTGATAGTATATAAATATTATTATTTTCCAAATAATCAGAAAGTCAAAATTATTTGATGGCACGTCAACAACCCCCATCAAACATTCTTTAGAAAAAATGGCACGTTGATGCATAAAGGTTCGCCTACACTGACCTAGAACTTGTATCTGAGCTAAAAAGTGAAATCGAAAGGCTGAAATTAGATCTATATATTACTGAGAATGAGCTCCAGAATATTATTCTCGAGAAAAACGAATTTTCACGAATAAATAAAAGCTTATGAGGGAAATATGCACCCTCATAACTATATGCAAATCCCCACAACCTTCACAGAAAACGCGCCAAAGTTAGGCAAATACCTCCACTACAAATTTTGATCTACAAGTCGAAAGCTTTGCAAAAGTTTCTGCTATTTAAAGGCAGATTAAAGAACTAGAAACTGACCTTCTAATTGCCCAACAGGAATTATGCAGCCTTAAACAAATCATTAAACGACTTGGAAAAAGTGCAGACTTAAATAAAGATGGGGACAATTTGATGATAATTGATATACAAGGAAAGGAACAACTAACCTTACAAAAGAACAAGAAACCTGGAAGTACTGCCACTAAAAAAAGTGCCACAATTAAAAACAATGTCATTCACTGTCTCAATAAGAACCCCACTAGAAACAGATTAATTTTAGCCAGTAATATGAAAAACGGTAAAATTACGGAAATTATCGGGAATAACAAGATCCTGAATAACTACAACTACTGACATTATATTACGCCTGGTGGTGGAATCAAGGAAATAAGTACTTGAACAAACTGAATCTCATGTAAAAAATCTTACCTTGGTTGATTATGTAATAATTGGAGAGGAAAATTTTCAAGAAAATGTAGAGTATGATGAACTGGTGGAATATATTACTGATAAACTGTATTCGATCAAATGCCCCATTTACATATGTGGTAGACCCTTTCATAATGTTAGGGTTGAGATTTTCAACAAATTACTACGTACTAACATAAAATTTCACAAGAGGCATTTTTCCTTTGAATCAAACCTGGATCTTAATTTTGAAATGTTTTCCGAAAGAACAAGACGGGTGAATAACCGCGGAGTGGAAAATATTCTGGGTCATGTAAGTGAGTTTATTTCCTGGAACACTCATGCTGCTGTACATCTGGAATCAAAGAAAAAAAAGCCCAAGGAAGTACAAAGGAAAGTTTCAGATTATTTTCCACAATCAAGACGTCATACATGACGTATAGACATGCCTGGACATCGAGAATCAAAAGTAAATTCCCCAACTGACCAGGAAAACAGGTTTCGTCAGAGCGACTGACGGGCGAGGCGCTCGTCAAAGTGGTTGTCAATCGGTACCACGGCCAGCATTACTCCCCCTGGCGAATAATCAGTCTAAGTACCTAAACTCCTCCTCTAAACCATGTATTGGCATATTTCACCAAAACATTACTGGCGCCTTAAATACATAAAAGTTATTACATTTTGCCATCGTGGATCTTGAAACTAATGGTACGCAGGTAGATATTATGTGCTTGACTGAAACAAACATACTTCAAGGATCAGAACGTAATTTGAAAATAAATGACTTTCAGATAGCTGCTAGTTTTTCCCGAAAGCACTCCAAGAGGGGTGGGGTAGCGATAATTGTTCGTAATAATATAAATAATATGCCTGTGGCAGAAGTAAAATCACTTTCACAGTCGCATCTTTTTGAGTGCTGCGCGACTGCACTTACTCAATTCAACTTAGTCATAATATGCATTTATACAAATAAGACACCGACATCAACCTCAGCGTTATTTTTCCGAAAACTTGAGGAATTGCTAAACAATATATGTACAAACAAAAGGAAAAAATATTAATATGTCTTTTGTGGAGATCTAAATATCGATACTATGAAAGATTCGCCGATATCGAAAGAATTCCGACAGATTCTGGAGAGGTATGATTTACAACTAGCCATCAAATGTCCAACAAGACTAACTGAGCATTCTAGAATATGTATTGACCACATAGCAACGAATGTTAATAGTGATGATACTATCGTACATGATTTAGGACTATCCGATCACACCGCTGAAACATATCAAGTACCAGTAAAAAAACGCCCTCCGTGTCCTGTAAAATGGTGGTTCATATTAAGAAGAGATTTTAGCCATGAAAATCAGAGGAAATTCATAGAATGTTTAACGAGTTTAACATTTAGTGAAGTTTTAAATGAAATTGATGCCAATCAAGCTTTTAACGTATTCAGTGATATTTTTCTTCTTTTCTACAATTTGTGTTAAAAAAATACTAGAGGAATTCGGAAGTGTTGCAATAAGAAGCGTCAACTTTACTTGCTCAGTAGACGCTCCCAATGTTACAAATCACGCTACGTAGAGTACTCCCGTTTTCTTAAGAGATGCTTACTAACTCAACAGAAAACAAATAATTAAAGATACATTGATAATAATACCAATAAATGTAAGGCAGTGTGGAATGTTATCAAAAACTACGCCACATCGGATTGCAACAACATATCAGTGGATAGATTAATAGTCAATGGTAGAAATGTCGATGAACCCCATGCTGAATGTTTTAATAAATCAAATCAAAATCAGTTGGGTATGATGGCGTAAGGACGGATATGATAAAAATATGTATGCACATCATAGCGGAACCACTTATGCATGCAATAAATCTTTCTTTATTGCAAGGGGTTTTTCCAACTGCACTAAAAAAGTCTGTAGTAAAACCTCTCCATAAAAAGGGAGAAAAAACGGGCATGGGAAATTATAGACCGGTTACTCTGATATCTATTTTTGCAAAAAATTTTGGAAAAGTTTATGTTTAATAGGTTAGTACACTTTTTGGATCATTATAATGTAATAACTGAAGAACAACATGGTTTCCGTAAATGCAGATGCACCACTCTGGCGGCATTCAAATTGGTAAAAGATGTATTAAATGCAGTAGATAATAAGATACCGGTAACAGTCTTGTTCATGGATATGAGCAAGGCTTTTGATTTTGTTTGTCATAAGCGTTTAGAGATCAAACGATATAAATACGGTGTACGTGGTCCTGTTCTAGATTGGATCAAAACGTATCTAAGTCAGAGAAATCAATGTATCGAGACCCTAAAATATTGCCCTATAACAAAAGAGGTGAACACTTATAACTCAACATTTATGTATAATAATTATGGAGTACCACAAGGTAGTGTATTGGGCCCTTTGTTGTTTTTAATATATATAAATGATTTGCCAAAGTGTTTACCTTATGATAGCATATTGTTCGCAGACGACACATCGATTATTATAAGATGTCAAGATGTATCAACGTATAATGAAGATTTGAACAGGGTGCTGATTGAAATGGTTGAATGGTTAAAAATTTATAACATGAAAGTAAATATAAGTAAAACCAATTACATTCAATTTCATACATTAAGAGGAACCTTACAGCAATTAAGTATTACCCTTGATAATATATCTGTGAGAAAAGTAAAACATACAAGGTTTTTAGGCATATTAATAGACAGTCAATGTAACCGGAAAGAACATGTTAGTATGGTGCGCTCTAAAGTAAATAGTTTTGTTTTTGCACTACGAAGAATAAGCCAAACCGTTTCGACATAGCAGCTCTACTTGCCTATAATGGCTATGTAAATTCTGTCTTACGATATGGACTAGTAATATGGGGAAACTGCTCTGACAGAGATGCAGTATTCTTATCACAAAAACGCTGTTCAGGGCTATGTTTGCTATAGATCAGATAGACTCGTGTCGCACATATTTTATAGAAAACAAGATCCTTACTTTCCCCTGTTCGTATATTTTTGAAGTTTGCGTGTTTGTCCATAAGTACAAATTCCTATTTGTTGAACTTAAGACTATTGTTTCTGGTGCGACTCGATTGCAATATTAATATACTTTACATAAGCCTTCAGTGAAATTGGCACTCTTCAAAAAACTCATATGTTATGTGTATTTTAATGTATAACAGACTAGCGACCCGCCCCGGCTTCGCACGTGTGCACTATTTAATAGATGTTATTTTACATATAAACCTTCCTCTTCAATCAATCTACCTATTAAAAAAAACCGCGTCAAAATCCGTTGCGTAGTTTTAAAGATTTATGCACACCTAGGGATATAGGGACAGAGAAAGCGACTTTGTTTTATACTATATAGTGATTACCTGATATGTTTAAAGACAAAATGTATTTAAATCACACATTCATGAATGGCTTGTGCAAAAGTGTTATTACAGTGTCGTTTTTTTCTTTTTCTTACTTATAGTTTAATTATCTTACTGAATTAATTTAATAGACTGACTCACTTTGAAATCTTGATTTTGACATCGCATGAATTTATTTTTTATTTTATGTATTACAGTAATAGTATGTGATAATAATGATTTTCTAAATTTTTGACATAATTATGATTATTAAGGTGTTATATTTAAATTCAATAGTTTTGTTTGTACACCTGAAAAGGTAGAGTCTTGGTGAAACTATGTGTAAAATTGAATATTATACCTGCAATGTAGCCCAATTCTCCCAAACAATAAATACTTTTAGACTTTTTTGACTTTTTGTAAATTCGAGCAAGATGACATTTTGCTGTGCCCTACCTCTCTTATTCATATTTACTTGGAGATTATGAACTTGTAGCCAATCAAAGATTTGATAAAATGTTTCCTTGACTGGTGGGTTGTTGTCATTGGTAATTGGACAGTCAAATAGAAGAGATATGTCATCAGCAAACATTACATATTTATGGTTTGTAATTTTCGGGAGGTTGTTAATATAAATCAGGAATAAGACACAACCAAGTATGCTGCTTTGGGGAATTGAGTTGTTGACAGTTACTAGTTGAGACTGCTATGTTTTTAATTGCCTTTTTTTTGTTATGGTGTTCAATTTGTGTTACATGTCAGATGTAGAATGTTACATTTCATAGGTACGTAGTTAGAATAAGTAGTTTGCCCCAAGTTGTATTGTAATGTGACCTCGCTATTTATTCCTCTCTTTATCACCCTGACCCTGGCAGCTTAGGCTTCACCTCACTGACGATTGCCATCGGCAGTGAGGTGAAGCTGAGGCCTAAATGAGAGTGTGTATGAATACCCTAGGTTAGGTCTTAATGATTTTATAATTTGTAAGTAGGTAGTTTTATATCTTACTTTTTATAGAAATATTGTAGGATATGTACTCTAAAAAGAAAGATAAATAAACAGTTGAAACTGAAGCTTAGCTTAAAATAGTTTTTTAAATCCCAAAATTATATTTGTTTGTTATGAAACTGTTACTAGGTACAGTTGTTTCAGATAATATGGGTAAGTATTTTATTGACCCAATTTAAAGACCTATTCTGAAGCTAAGCTTATTATGGTTATAGTAACCTTACCTCAAACCGATACCATTCCGTGCTGCTCCAATGAGGGTTAAGAGACTTTCTGCATACATCAGTCTTGTGTGTAACACTCCCAAACTTGATCTCCACGAAGGCATCGGTAGTGTCGCTCGCGCGATCCATTACCGGCAGGTTCCTTCCCGCCAGCACCTTTACTTTGATCTTCCCAGGCATGTTTATAAACGACTATTATTACTAAACAAATTAACGTTCAGGTGTTACTCAAATATTCCACAATACTATTCACAACATATTAGTCCGCATTATCATCTCCTTACAGAATAGATTAGCACATTTTATCCGAAAATTTCGGACACAAATACGAGATTAGAATCTTATCAGAGAATAGATGGGCAGACACACGAACACGAGGATAGATTTGACGATAACTACGTCTTTATTATGTTATACTCAAGCGACACTCATATTTTCGGCGTATCTAATTGAAGTAGTCCACTGTTTACGGCACATTTTCTTGTAAAATAATGTTATTTTGAGTGAAAATATTTGTGTATCTCACGCATTTAAGATGCGTATTACGCGACAGTGTTGTATAAACACTGCACCTTTAAGCGCCTCTGTAATATTGAAACTGTTCTAAAAGTAATGAGTAGGTTTATTAATAGATAAATGAAGTTTTTATAAATAATTTGTAGGTGATATGTGCAACAGCACGACTCTGGCCACTGGCAGTTGTCAGAGTAAATGTCAAGTTCTGAGTTGTCACTGTCAGTCAACATTATCAACAAACTAAAGGGCTCGTTCCGAATCTCAGAGTGAGCTTATGACAGGATCTGAGGAGCTACCGCGACCGAAAACGAACGAAGTTCGAATATCTCCCTCTCACTCTTTCTTGATAAAAAAAATATATAATTACACCAAATTGAATATGCCAGTTCATTACTCAGGTATCCCACATTTTTTCTGGTTTACAGGAACATATCCAACTTTTGTAAATACATTTTTTACAAGACATTCAATATGGTTGCAAATCTATATAAATAACTTATTAAGACACGCTGTTGTTTGCGTTTTGGCAGCTTGTTGTTTTTCACGGCCTGGTAAAGGGTTAATATCTTATTTATATTGTTTCACCAATTCGTTATTACGAATTTGATAATGATATAAATAAAATAATTTAATGTTTTCCACTACATATTTCACCGTGAGAAAATAGCGAAGGACATGCCTTTATTTTGATACGTCCTGTTGTGGGCGAAATATACTTTTTTCAAAATATTCTCGCAAACTAAACTTTTTGGAAATGTGTTCCGGCAATAGCTGGTGACACAGGAACTTTGACCACTTCTTGAGTCTCGGGGGATGGAAAACGATATAATTTTAAAGCGTCCTTTTGCAAAGTTTTACATACACAACACTCGTCGTACATTTTGCGAAGGCACTGGCATAATTATCACAAAATAACGCGGAAAAAAGCACTGCAACTCCACTTGATAAACACTATATTGTGACAGTCATTAGACATGGGTAACTCCGGAGTGATATATAAAAAAGATATATATCGCTCCACCCGCACGAATCACTCTTGATATCCTTCAAAATCCGTGTATATCAGTATATTTGTATATCCGTACAACTCCCCCGCTCCCGGTATCGTTTGCTTTGCAATAGCGACATCACATCGCATCAGGTAGGTACTTACTCATATTTAAAAAAAAAACTATAAATCAATACCTATTTATTGTATTGAACTAATTACTAATCTCAATGCTTCGTACAGTTAAATAGTGGTAAAATTGAGCGGTGAGCGGCCGAGCGAGTCGCGTTACGTGGCGAGAGCTAGAGAGCTACGGAGCTACTGATCGACGGATGCATACGGATATAAAGATATAGAAGAGTGATATATATCCCGGGAGCTGAAAGATATGTTTCACTCTTTTCTTTAAAGTGACACATTTTGCCCATGTCTAACAGTCATGACTTCATAAAACATTCAAAACAAAGATGGTTTACAATATGGCCGTCAAAGCAATAGCCAATCACAGCAGAGCCAACTGTCAATTGAGACCAGCGGTACCATAGACTTACGGTCAAATTTCGTTCTATGAAGATAAACGGCCGTGGCCGGCAATACACACGTACCAAGATGTATGAAAGAGATGTAAGCAAAGACAATAACACACGTGGGAACGAGATACAATGAGGCCGTAATATCCGTCCCCTTTGGTCATTTTCTAATCCTCCTTCTATAGGATCATCTTCCTACGAATACGAATAAGGATGAGATGTCACAATCGTGCTAAAGGATGTATTAGAATTCTGATACATCTCAATTTAGGTTATCATAAGTCTGTCACATCAGTATTCATTATTTATATAATTAAGTAGATAATTTTGACAATTAGTAGGTAAGATTTCAAACACAATGTATATTGTTATTGGAAATAAATATGATATGATGATATGATATGTCCCTTTTGGTTATAAACTTATACGCCATCTATATCTCTTTCTACGCTACGGCCATAATAAACCAACAAAAGTCAATGTTCAAGCTGTGATTACAATATGATTACTTATTTCTATTACTTCAAAAAAATTACATCTCCCGTTAGTTTAGAGCGATGTAAAGTTATCGTTTTGGAACGATACCTAAATGATACGGTGCGTTTCATGGTGCGTTTCGTAAACGGCGCTTCAGCGCATTTGAAGCAAAATTTGAAGATAGCGACCTTACCGGGGCATGTTGTTCACGCTTTTTATTTTCTTTCATTTTTCATAATTAAATTAAATTTAGTAATAAGTTTAGTTTTCGTTTATTTTTTCCTTTACTTATCGTTTTTCTGAATAAAAGTATTTTTTGAATAGAATCGTGTTCGTGACACTTACGGACATACCTATAAAATGAAATAAAGTTGATATTAAGTAATTCAATCAATTCTCTGTTTTATAACATTTTGATAAAATTATGACGATGGGTACTGGGGAAGGACCGCATTTAATTTGGAAAATATGTCATACAATGGGGGCTATCGTTTTTGTGCTCACCAGTTGGCGCCACTGTCGAGTAAGGTCCAGCTGTCAAAATTTTTTATTGGTTATTATAGACATGAGAACGAAGTTTACATTTAAATCATATTCAATACCTTAAACCCGTACCGTAAAAATATTGAACATCCCGCATTGTAGCGCGGTCCCGTTTTGTTCGGAAAAAAGGAGGAAATAAGTTTCCGAAAGACAAAACTCTCAACTGACAGTCGCTGGCCCGTAACTCATATTGGCCATAATCAAGCTCAGGTATTGCAAAATAGTTGTTAGAGATTAACCCGCGTAGCGCAACCACAAAGAGTGCCATTTGACGTTTCGGAGACCCCACGCTACGCTAGCGCCTTTAGTGGTGAATTCATACGCGAATTACGCGATAGCCCTCGTGCCTCATTCCGTACCCGAAGGCTTATCATACTCTTTGCCTATTGATTTCATTCACGCCTCCGTCTGTCGTCTGTCACTAGGGAATGCAATAACCGGTTATGGTTTCGGTTATGAGGAAAAAATAACCGAAAACTGGTTATAACCGCTTAAGGTTATTTAATGTTACATGGAAAATATGGAAAGTTAATAAACGCCATGAAATACAATGAGACCACTCCATGTGGCACTCTAAAGTACACCACCTCATTTATACTTATATAACATAAAACACATTAAAGTCCGAGTTTAACACATAGGCACCTTTAGAATAAAACGACAACTAACGAGCATAAGCGCACTATGGCCTCCTTTTTAAACATCCATTAATTCTACACTAAAACTTCGCATATTATAAAAATCACAGTAAATTTAATTCATTTTTAGTAGTTTAAATTAAGAAAAGTGTAACCGAACGTAAACGAAATCGGTTTTTGAATTTTCCAATAACCGGTTATTAATATTAGCCAAATTATTTCTTCCAGCCATACAAATTGTCAAAAAATATTTTAAATGGTTTTTTAACAGGGGCTAAAAGGGGGCGCCAAAATTTTTTTTCACCTTTCCCGTCGTTGTTTAGGGCTCGTTTAGGGCTCGGTAAATGCTTTTTGTTTTAACCCTTAAATGCATGATTTTTTTTCAATTCAAAAAAAAAATATGGATACCTAAAATGGCGTAAAAAACACGAGAAAAATACGAAAAAACATCTAGACATATTTTGGGTGAATTTTGTACTACTATCCAAAATGTGGATACAGCCTACATTATGCACTCCCCGCAAAATCAAATAGCCCTATACACGGTCTATGACAGATCTGAAATCCGCAATGTTTGTAGCTGTACGAATTAAACATTTTAATAAAAAAATAAATGAAGCATTTATTCACGAAAACAGTACTCTTTTACAACTTGTTATAACTTCCGCCAAACTGTATAACAGTTTAATTTACGAAAATATGTGCTTGTACTATACGTAATTAATATAATAACACGTCGTTTCCCTTAAATGATGCACTCCCATGCAACTAAAACCAGGTTTCGCGTTTTTTAATAGTAGATTGTATGACAAGGGTCTAAAATGAGCCATATTACCACGAGATAGTTACTTTCCCGAACAAAGTGAGGGAAAGTAGTTCGAGGGGTAATATGGCTTTTAGACCAGAGTTATACACTCTACTTTTCACTTCGATTGCGAGAAAATAAATAAACAAAGGTTAGCCATCCAAAATTAACAATTAATTCCACGGCGAACTTATATGTAATTTGGCATTGACAGCATGATTTTTTTTCTAAACTGCTTTCAAGCTTTGACACACAAAATAGACACCGCGGTTCGCGCGCAATATTCACGCGCAAAAAAGCTAACTCACCTTCCATTGAGCGCTTCAAAGCGTCGCTCGAACGAACTAATCACTTTTTTAATTATTGTGAAATAGGGACTACTACAAACTTAATCTTTAGACTCTTTAGAGAAATGAATTCTGTTTTCTGATTGGTCGATTTTAGTAAAGCTGTATTCTGATTTGTTAATACCCAATACCAAATATTTTTTAAAGAGTTAAATTAGTGTTTTGTGATTGGTGGATTTAATAGGTGAAGTATTATGATTGGTCTAAATTGAATGTTTTGTAAATCATAAATATGTATTCATATTTTCCCTAGGGGTTAAATGTACTACTTTAGCCCCGCTTGACAAGTCTAATATGACACACTTTTCGAGCATAAGAAGTGAAAAAATATTAAAATAATGTACGAGTTAAATTTGTCAACGAGAATAACTTCGATAGTGCCGATAGTAATTGCAAAGTGCCGGGAGTGCATAATGTAGGCTAGATCCTACAAGATCAAATATGTAAATATTCTTTACTTTCTGGCTGAGACCTTAATTAAAGTTTGTAAAAGTAAAATCGTTATGAAATGAGTTACAGAATTGTAAGAGAAAATAATTACTTAGTTAGTTAAAAACCACTAAACACAGTCGAAGAAAACCTTCAATATTCAACTTTTTCTAAATTGCCGCCATTTGGGTTAAAAACATTTATAACTTTTTTATATTCAGTTTTGCCAACAAATCGTTAATAAATGTGAAAATGCGTTAGTTTTTCTTGTAAAATCATACAAGAACATAATACATACATATCTAGATTTCAAACACTAACCATGTTTTGGTTATGTAGGATGCATCCTACACCATGCATTTAAGGGTTAAAATATATTGGAAAACAGGACTGAGAAGCCACCATATTTTAAAAAAATCTAACTTCCCATTAACCTACGAACTTGAAAGATGCTAATGTTTAATACTACATATATTTTACCAACAAATACTAATATTTTTTTTTAGATTTCCTTATTTTGTCCTATTAAAACCGACTTAATTTTACGCTTGGTGCGGAACCCTAAATGTGCGTAGTCCGACATGCACTTGGCTGTTTTTTTAACCAACTTCAAAAAAGGAGGAGGTTCTCTATTCCCCTGTATGTTTTGTTAACTTTTTTTGTATGTTACGCGATTCCACCTCCATTAATGAACAGATTTGGAAAAATATTTCTTTGTTTGAAAGCATATGCTTCTAGATTGGTGCCGTTGTTTTCAAAGTTCACATCTGATGATCGGAACCATGAGGAATTGACGGAACTCCTCAAAAATCCAAAGAAAACATATGGCGATTTCAGTATTTTCGGTAACAAATCGAGTAGGTATCTGGATTCAGAAAGTAGCGTTTGGTGAACGGGATTCATGAAGAAGACCACGGATGGTCTTCCAAAACTTTCAATCATGATACTGAAGCGACTATGACGAAGCTAATTTAAATGGTACTTATATAATGTTACCATCAACCTGATCTGGTAATGGAAGCCGCAAGGTAGGCAACGGAATTCCGTAATAAAATGGTTGCCTGGGCTATTAGCCGTGTTTGAGCTTATTGAAATTGTCATGAGATGCACTCACCAAAAAGTGTGCCTGTAATAAAATAATTGAAAATAAAAACGACTCCAAAAAAATGGCTTTTCGGTGTCACCTCCCTTGAAGTAGCTTGGCGAAGTATTAAATTGAAAATTGAAGTCGGTTTTTTACTAAAGTGAAAGAAATTATTATTTATATGCCTACGCATTTTCTCTCTATTGCAGTTATGTTTATTTTTAGCAATTGTATGGCGTTCTGTGAGACACCGATGGTACCTACAGCTAGAAGCCTGCTGGAGGCAGATGCCACTCTGGCCCGATGCCACCTCAGCATACCTAATGCTGAGCCAGTGTCCGTTTCACTGCCGCGGGGCACACAAATGTTATGTGGTTTGTGTATGTTTTTCTTATGTTATATTTTTCGTGATATGTCTTCTGTATCTGTAAATAAATGTTTATTTCTTCCTTTCCTTAACCTTTTTGACGCCAACCACGGATATAGGTATCCGCGCCGTTGGTTCAACGCCAACGACTTAATACATCCGTCGGGGCGTGCAACGCGATATCAACCTCCATGCCTTTTTCTATAAGGTTCAACTTCGCGTTTAACATTCCCATGTCATGGCGTGTGTGGCAGCTTTTGCATTTGACATGGCGTTGAAAAGGTTAAACTTATCGCCACCATTTTTATTACTCCCTGTATTGTCATATATGTATATATAAGTAATTGTATAGTCTTTGACACCATAATAATCTGATGATGCGTAGTCCAAAGGTCGCCCTTATTAATAGGAAATCGTAGGTACTGGTACTACTGGGAATTAAAACAAACTTGGTGTGTTGGAATGTTTATATAAATTAAATAAATTACGAATACATAGATTGTTACAATAAGTTATGGCGAAAGTTATCGACATAAGTAGTCAACTGCTTTTTTATAGCTGACACGACAATTTGCACATAATATATGACACGTCTAAATAGTTGTAGAAATAGAGTTGTGAGATATTTTTGAGGGAATTCTTTTGTCATACATATAGATACATACTATTGCAGCCTGCAAATTTTCGTGCGGGATTGATCCCGCATATTTGATTTGTCCCGGATAGCATTCCCTAATTTCAGATGATCGTACCAACTTACAATAATATTAGCATACCTATTACCAGAACACTTTTGCGATCATTTGGTGTATGTCCGTCTGTCACAGGCAGTTCTATTACACTTAGGTATTAGGTAATACGTTTTTATGCACATTAACAAATACACACTATACTAAACTGTTAGGTACTTCGTTTACACGATGATGTTTAAGTAGTGAATCTATTGACATTTGCAGTTGCAGTTTTTATATTTAAGTACTACTAGTTTTTGTGATGGTAGAGGATGCATAATACATACGGTTCATGCGGATTGTTCATATTGACAGTCTTTATCGTTTAGGTATTAGGCTCTACATATAGTATACTGTAGCTATGTTAATATTTGCATCTACTCTACGTTATCCAACTCCTGCATTTTTTGATACGCCTGCTTGAGTTCTTTAAGCAGAGTCTTCACCTGCGACTTGTGGACCAGCAGAGTGTCCTGCGCGCGTTCACCGGTGACGTCCTCCGCGTGTAGCGTCAACTTTATCGTGTCCACAGTGCCTGCAGGCCCCGGGCTTGTGGTCACATCTGTGAGTCTGTTCACTGAAATAGAAGATCGAAATTATTTTTGACTAAATAAGGAGAAGTACAGAAACATTCACTACATTTTATTTGTCAGAAAAATTAAACGTGGAAATCTTCATCAATCTCTTGGACTCAATGCTACCAATCAGAATCGTAGGTAAACAAACGCAACAAGTCTAGCGCCCAGTGAATATGTTCCGGATGTTACCAGGGAGACTGCTCACCCGTGAATCCGCTAGTCTTCACTCTTGCCTCATACGCCTCCCTGCCGCTGTCTGCCGCTTCTGCCAGCGCCGCCGCGTGTGCCCTAGGCAGCCCTAGCACCAGGAGATCACGAGTGAGCTGTGAGCCGGGGCAGCCGCCGCGCCAGGTCTGACGAAGCACCCAGCGAATAGCTGCTGTTGCTCTGGCGGCTTCCTCCCGAGATGCTTAATAAGATAAGGAAAATATTGCTTTAACAAGTTCAAAGTGACATGTCGCCAAATGTAGTTACGATCTTATTAGTTGGATCGCTTATATTTTAGGTATATGGCATTAAGTCATAAATTATTTAATGAAATTTTTATAAAGTTTGGAATTTTCAATAATCTTTTGTCTTATGACTTTTATCTTACCGGATAGTCTTGCGCGGGTATAGTCATGAATTAGTCCCGTCATGAGTAACTCCCGTTGAAACTTAGTAAAACCCGAACATAACTAACTCCCACAGAGTTGCCTAGTTTCGTAACAATAGGTGCCAAGTTCCACTGTGAATTTACATCTTTACAATCTCGTGATGTTCTTTGCACATTAATAAATGTAATGAACACTGCGTTTTTAAGTTTTAACCATATCCAAATTTTAAACAACTTCCTTGTCAAGTCACCTTTAGAGGAGTTCTATATTCGTAGCCAGTTTTCGCTAAAAGGCAGAAAAAATACGATATTTACACTACACGCGTAGCGCTACGAAAATGTTGGTAGTGATTCACGTTACTTATTTACTTTGAATCTGTTTCGCGATAGTTTTGACATGTTAGCTGAAACCGCGTGTGAGCGAGTGTGCGGAACACAATCACATAACATTGCAAATATTGCAATACGATTACTGATGTCTCAAATTATATACCTAATATAGGGTAAGATGACTCAATTTGTGAAATAGTGAAAACCATCAAATTATCATAATAAATAGTCAATTAAGTAGACAAATTAATTACAATCATAAAAAAGATATGGGATTGTACATATTCGCTAAAATGTTTTTTTTTTATTTATTGGCCAAATGTAAATTGAAAGTTACCAATACAATTTTTATCATGTTTCAATAAAAAATAGATTTTATGGCAATTATATGCGCAATATTTTAGGGACACAAACGGCAAATTTCCCTTTGTTCCATACGACGGTAGTATGAGGCTACGTCGTTAGCTTATGCTGTTACTTTGCCCCTCATTTTCGTCTTTTGTGCTGCTCTAATTGTAGTTGGTCCTATACAAACAAACATTTGATCGTCTCTAAAGATGTGTTCGAATGGTATGTTTTTTTTGTCATCTAGCCTATTGTAATACTTACACAAACTAGTGTCTTTTAATATGTCCATGATGCCGTCTTCCTAAAACAGAAAATAAGGTCTTCTATTAAAATTGTATTTAGTTCTCTATCCAACAGACATAATCTCATCATTATATAATTAAAACAATAATACAATGCTCCCATTCGGAGGTCAAAGCTTTTATTTAAATAGGTATCAAAAAATCTTTCAATCTCAGTAACCTACAGCAATTCGAAATCAGTTCATAATAATACTGGTTAATGATAGATTAAGTTATCGATAAATTAAAGCATAGATTAAGGGAAAGGTTAGGGAACATTGTAAGTAGGTAGGTACTTTACTCTTATTCTCTTTGCCCTATATTATATTAAGGTGACGTCTTCTTATCTTCAAAGACATATACCTACACTCGTATCAAAACGTATGTCAAACAATCGAATTACGTAGTGACGTGGAGAATAGTGGAATAAGAGCAAAAACCGAATGCTATTTGCAGACTAAAAGCGTGGACAAATCGGAAAATACGTTATTCTGCCAGCATATACCTACATAGGAAAGGTATGTGGGTGAGGACCAAATTCTTGGACCATATTAATTTGACTACATTTAAATGATTCCGTTGTGACACGAAAGCTCCCGATATATATTGTATGGCTGAGTCACAACGGAATCAATTGAATTATAGACGAATTAAATGCCTTAACTATGGTCCAAATATTTGATTCTCACCCATGTACTTACGTTTATTTTTAGCGCTCAAAAATACATTTTTGCTAAATATAATCAGCATTTACGTATATAAAGTACCTACTTTAGTATACTAGATTATTATTAGGGAGATACTTCGTTTTCAGTTCGCGGCAGGCCGTAAGATATTTCGGATGAAATACCAAATAGAATCAATACGTTAACCAACTTGTACTTTGTTTAATTGAGAAACATGAAGGAGAAATTTTAACCAGCTACTTAGCAGTTTATCTATGTACGAGTATAATTACTCGTATAATTTTAAGAAAGAATAGTAAGAAAGATTCTTACATGCATTTTTAAAGTTAGTAGCGTTAGATCGTCGCGTCCTTTACAATTCAACAGTCTCGAAATATAATATTCCGAACGATCGCCAATGGTATTAAGTTATTTTACAGCTGCAGTAGACTACTTATAGCCTTCTAGACTATATATACCTTAGCTATAGGTACTAGAAATATGCTAAACGTGAGAAGATGATTGTTTACATCATAAGAAATGTAAAATATACAGTGCTGCAATCCTAGCTGGCACTCAAGAGTAATATTAAAACCAGCCAAGTGCGTGTCGGATTACGCACAATGAAGGGTTTCGTACCAACACCTACTAGTTCAAATTTAAAACCACTATCCAATACATTGAATCTAAAAAGGTCGTATCTTCTTCGTACTTATTGTGTTTTTGTACTGTACTAACTATGTCCTTTAATTGAGGTGTGCAATAATAGTAGACTGTACAACAAGGCCTTAAAGCGAAGCGAAGCGACATTTATGCCTGAGTTATACACTCTGCTTTTCACTTCGATTGCGAGGAAAATTTCGGTTGTGAACAAATAAAACAATGACATTACATATATATAAAAGAGTATTTAATTAAAATGTAAAGTAGAATTGGTACAATTGGAAATATTAAAAGAAATCGTCTTTGCTGGCATATTGACGGTGTTTATTTGAGAGGATGGTACGTTATGATTATGGAATGAGGGTGTTCCCGATCTAATCGGATTTTCTTCAGCGGCGGGTTGTGGTTGGAAATATCCATCATTGTTAACACCCGACGGACCCGGCTGCGGCTCATTCGGGATTAAATGAATGTCTTCTGTAATACAGTCTGTTATATTTGCTTTATTTTACACGGGCTCCTCTATGTAGCCTTCGGCTACCTGTGCCTTTACCATGAGTTTGCATGACCGGACTTGCTAGCGACTGCGTCAACGATTTAGTATGCCGATTCTTAGTTCTATTGCTTAACCGTCAGAGGCGCTGTACTTTTGCCTATACAAATTTTTACGCAGTCGCTAGCGAGTACGGTCATGTAAACTCATGGTAAAGGCACTGGTCCGATTTCCATCCGCCATGGCGTTTTATATTTGTTAGGTTTGCTCCTGGGTCTGCTAACAGAGTGGCTGAAGTTCGTCTAAAACAGTGGACTGTGTAATGTTCTGGATTATCTAGTTTTAGGAAAAGCGCAATTTCTTTAGGCATTGATGCAAATTTATTACGGCCTATTACTTGGCGCGTGCATTTACCCTTCTGGTAGTTCAAAAAAAAAAAACGAGGTGTTAATACATTCTCGGGGCGTAAGGCCTGATATTTTTTTACAATATTTAGAAATTCGCCTTTAACGACGAATGTTCGTTCCTGGTTATTTTTAGTATTTGGCAAGTTTATAACTTGCAATATCGAGACTGTTTTAACATCATTAATAGTAATATTTGTTAATTCGATACCGGGGCATGCGCCGCTTATACCAAATATTAGGGCAACCTGCAACAAAAACAATAAAAAAGTATTAATTAAGTGCAATATTTCACATATTCGTGTCATGTATAAACGATGTTCGTTGAAATGATGAATGAAAATAATTTAAATACTTAACAGTTTTATTACCTTCGTGGCCAAATATCTGTCATCAGGAGCGGTATTTAAAAATGTTTCTACTTGCTTCCCCGTGAAGACCTTGGATTTTCTGCTTTTGTGCCCAACAGAAAGTCTTTTTAGGAAACTCGCAAGCTTCGTGTAGTCCTTTATGTTCACATCATTTTTCGTCAGCACAGTAGCCCTCAACATAGAATATACACTCCATAGTGTAGACGGCTGTAATTTTTTTGACAATTCGTCAAAATTGAAGTAATACACTCTCCGTTAATGTATTTACCTGCTTTTCAGATCTCCAACGCATGAAATTTTCATATGCGTTAAGATAAAGGTGCTTTGATTTCGGCGGCAATATTTGTTCTACTACTTTTTGTGCACTCTGCTCGATTACCGTATTCGGCGACAGTGCAATTTCATCGTCACTCGACGCCATTATTTATGTTCAATCGTTAAATAATTCTAGGAAATAATATTTTTCACTTCAATTTAAACAACAAAATCGGCGTACAGTGAAAGAGCATAAAAAATAACCAATTCCTGCCAATTTATTTTTAAATGTTTATTTTTAATTTTTACCATGTACATTTAGACTTAGATACTTGTTTTCTGCCAAGTCATAAAAACATTTCAGTGCATTTTTAAACAATAATCAACTCCTATTTTATTTGATTTCTTTAATTTAATTATAGACGACGACTCGGTTAGAATAGCAGTGGCTCTTCGGTTGGGTGCCAAGGTGTGTGAGCTCCACCGCTGCAGTTGCGGGGTCATGGTAGCGGAAAATGGGCACCATGGTTTAAGCTGCCAGAGGTGCGCTGGACGGTTCCCGAGACACCGCTCCATTAACGAAATCATACGGCGAGCCATGGTCTCAGCGAACGTTCCATGCGTTTTGGAGCCACCCGGTCTGACGGTATAAGACCGGACGGACTCACGTTGAATCCATGGCGGAGAGGCCGTTGCCTTTTGTGGGATGCCACGTGCGTTAGCAGCTTTGCTGTATCCCACTTGAGGCAAACCACACAAGGTGCATGCTTGGCGGCAAAGACAGCCGCAAAGCAAAAACACACGAAATACTCCGCCCTGGAATCAACGTACGACTTTGTTCCGGTAGCAGTGGAGACGGCAGGACCATGGGGCTAAGAGGCCCGCCGCCTGTTTAGAGAGCTAATTTGGCGGTTACGGGAGAGGGGCAACGATCCCCGCTGCGGGTCATATCTGGTGCAACAGGTATCCATAGCGGTGCAGAGAGGAAATGCCGCGAGCATTATGAGTACCTTTGCGCCAGGTACGATGCGGGGTGGGTTCTAGACTATGTACATTTATATCTTGTTTTTTAATTTAGATTATTGAAATCAAATATTTGTACGCTTTTTGTTTTATAAATTCCTACATGATTTAAATTTATTATATAGAATAGAATAGAATTGTAGATTATAGAAAACGTACGGAATTCAAATAATTATAGCAAGAATAAAATAAAACAACAAGTTTCATTATTTTACGAAACTTTACGGCTCAATTAAATTGTGCAATATATTTTGACTCTGTTTGGGTGTTGAGCCTCATTGTCATAGTTTTAGAAGAAAGATGTACTTTATGCACTAGAGCTTAAAAAGCGATTTTATGTCGTCTACGCACGACTTAAATTCGAAGTTTACGAGCATGAGAAGTGAAAAGAGTATTTGTATTGTATCTTCATAGGAAACTTACGGCACTTACGACGTTTTGTTTGAGCAAGACAGTTTTACGGCGAAAACTCAAAAACCTATATTGTTCAAACCAAAAATGGTTGAAAGTATTTATTAATCCACATCACCTCATTTTTTTTCAGAATTTTAAACTTCATAGTTTGGAAATTAGAGGGGGGGGGGGGAACTTTTTTATGACTTTGACAGCTAATATCTCAGCAACGGTTGACTTAAATGGAAACATTTTTTAGAAACCTCCATATCATTTTTAAAGGCCTATCCTTGGATACCCCATACTACCATACATACCTTGGATACTACCATGTGCATTGAATTTTTTTTTCCACCCACCGGTTACATGTATGGATTTTTTTGTAATTTTACATCACTTTTATGTAGCGGTTCATAGAATACACCTTCCTAGCAAATTTCATAACTGCAGTGTTTATAGTCTCCGAGTAAATTGGCTGTGACATACGGACGGACGGACGGACGGACAGACATGGCGAAAATATAAGGGTTCCGTTTTTGCCATTTTGGCTACGGAACCCTAAAAAGTCAGGCGGGCTACACAAAGTAAGCAATGACTGACACATTGGAGAGTGCCAGCTAGGTTTGCGGCAGGTACTTATAGGAAGGTATTTACATGCATAATATATATGATGTAAACATCAGGCTGTGCACTATGGGATGCGGCAGGTGGTGTCATATCGTCCGAGCTGAACTTGTATAATATACTCACAGGCAGTTCGTCCACGATATGCTGCAGCAGGCCACGGAACATGGGGGCTGACAGGCTGCCGAGCGCTTGCAGCGCCGCCAGCGCCCACAGCGGGCAGTCGCCGTTCGAGCAGAACTTGTAAACTCACAGGCAGCTCTTCCACGATGTGTTGCAGCAGGTCACAGAACATAGCGGCGGACAGGCTGCCGAGTGCGCGCAGCGCCGCCAACGCACACAGCGGGCAGTCGCCATCCGAGCAGAACTTGTAAACTTACAGGTAGCTCGTCACGATGTGCTGCAGCAGGTCACGGAACATAGCGGCGAACAGGCTGCCGAGTGCGCGCAGCGCCACCAACGCACACAGCGGGCAGTCGCCATTCGAGCAGAACTTGTAAACTTACACGTAGCTCGTCACGATGTGCTGCAGCAGGTCACGGAACATAGCGGCAGACAGGCTGCCGAGTGCGTGCAACGCCGCACGCACCTACAACGGGCAGTCGCCGTCCGAGCAGAACTTATATACTCACAGGCAGCTCATCAACGATGTGCTGCAGCAGGCCACGAAACATGGCGGCGGACAGGCTGCCGAGCGCGTGCAGCGCCGCCAGCGCCCACAGCGGGCAGTCGCCGTCCGAGCAGAACTTGAATTTCTACAAAAATACCTACAATTATTTTGGCTTTAATAGGACGCTTGATTCTACATGCCCTACTTGAGGACGCTCCATTTGGAGAGAATGAGATTTTTGATGATGGCTGTACCTTGGTCCTGTAGGTATCCAGTCAATGATTTAACCAAATGTTTTGTTTACGTGAGCAAACAAACCAGTTAGTTAAAGCGGTTTCCGAAATAGTTTGCCATTTGTTAAGTAGGCGGTCGATTCGCGTGTTCTGCTGGGCCTCCCCATTCGAGAAAGGGAGGGCGAATTTCTAATTTGTTAAGAAGTCTGAACGTAACTTGTACGTATGGTTAAATTGTATCACTTCACGATTTAGGCCAGGTTTTCTAACGCTGACATATTTGTGCAGGTAATTATTGCTTCTTGGCGTTTGTGTGGCGAATTTTAACATATACACAATGCAAAAATAGGAAGATGTCTAATGTCAAAAATAACCGCGTAAGTGAACTTAAACCGTGTCGCCCCCGTCTGCCTATCGTTATAAAACGCAATCATGTTGGGTGGTCCAAATTTAAATAAAAAAAGATACGCAAATAAACAAACGGCTTGTAATTATACCGGGCCTTAGAATGTCTCTCTAGTCAGTCATGTATTGTCAAAAGTCCTCAATTCCAATTAGGGTAATATCCAAATTATCAACATCCAAATGTTCGTATTTATCATCATATCGCGTTGACTGTCAATAGTATCAGTTCCATTGCCATAAACATTTATTCC
This sequence comes from Epiblema foenella, assembly GCA_963556455.1. Classification (NCBI taxonomy): domain Eukaryota; kingdom Metazoa; phylum Arthropoda; class Insecta; order Lepidoptera; family Tortricidae; genus Epiblema; species Epiblema foenella. The sequence goes on along the minus strand of OY747096.1, from coordinate 24,578,964 downwards.
TGTGCTACTCTTACATACATATATACTTAGTATTTAGGCGATCGAAGCTCTCCATTTCAGATTGGAGAAAAATGATTTTGTATGTCCGGATTTCTGGACGTCCATCTGGCTTTTCTCCTCTACAATGTGAAATTTAGTGAGCATTAGGTTCGGTAATTATATGCAATTCTTGTCGAGTCAGTTTTTGTTTTTTTGGGGTGATATAATGCCAACATGTTATATAGGTGTAAACAAGATATAATACTTACCATAATTGTATGTCAGCCCGTTCGTTCTGAAACACAGATAACAGTTGAATTAACATGCAAACTGCAGATACATACAACTCATATAGACGCGACTAAACACGCCCCGTTAACTTCATGTATCTTGTGATACGTACGTACGTTTACACCCCCGTGAAAAACTATCAGACTAACATATACATAAGTATACATTCTACATGAATTACATTGATAGTTTACAGTGTTTTAAATTTTTTAATTTAGTTTGTTTTATATGTATATTGTAGCAACAAAAAAGTAGCCTAGTACATCGTAACACATCCTTGCCTTTGCCTTGCTAAATAGTAAGTAATAAAAGATGTGTTGTATGTACGGCTACGTGGGTTGCTAAGTTGCTATTATCTATATGGTGCTGACTATACGTTGTTCCCTGCGAGTACCTAGTAGTCTTGAGAAGCATAGTAACGTATTGCCCAAGCGTTCATTGCATTTAGTGACGCCAATTTATGTTCTTACATACACATCACTAATAAAGTAATCAAATTTCACACGATCCTGGCAACCGTGAACAGTCTCAGTCTACCCACATATAACAATATCTACATAAATTAAACATTAGCATAATATCTCCAAAAGGACCGTCTAACAAATGTAAAACTACTTTACAAAGTTATCCCGAGAAACACGGCCAAGAGGGAGCAGGTTCGGGACGAGTTATATATACATACACATACTTAATCCAGTGCTTCTGTGTGAAGCGAACTACAAAACGATCGGAAGCTACAAGAAGAACGGAGAAACGAATTATAATAATACCTATTGTTTTATTGTACAGTCAGCCAAGAAAGTGATTGATTATTTTTGAACCTAATACTACCTGTATACAAATAGGTAATTGAGTTGGAAAGTAGTAGAACACTTTCTTGGCAGACTTTTCAACGCTCGAGAGATGTCAACGGTTTTGTAATAAGCACTCTCATATGACAAGCGACACGCTGCTCGACCTGAATTCTTAAATTTGTCAGGGACCCGGTACTTGACATAGGCCCAAATATTTTTTGATATCGACATCTGTATCCGATTTTCAGTTGCAAAACTTAAGCCCATAACCTAATCAAAAAGATACCAAACATTTTATTTGTTAGGTACATGAACATAAAAAATATATATCTAGACATGGACTTGATTAAAATGCTCTTTGCATTTTATGTGACATCTGTTTTACTTTTATCTGTTGCTTTTGTTGAACTTAGGACGTTGGAAAGGCATAGAGACTATGTATATGTTATTTTTTAATACAGTTGCTCAAAAAGTGGTACTTTATGTAGCTGTAGATATATCGTGCGCAAAGTTGGATTTCTCGCACTAGTACTTTTTACTTTCCCATTTTTATTTCATTTACTGTTGGTCCAAGCCATACATCCATTGGAAGAGATTTAGGTTCAATAAGTTTACTCATTTATTTAATAAGGAATTTGGCATTAAAACTATACTTCTATTATATTTAAAACATTCAAATTGCATATTAGACAAAATAAAGGGTTATCAAATATTTAAAAATATAAAATAATTTAAAACAGTTGAGACTGATTCAGTAGAACAATGACCGGAAACAAATATCATGTGAGACCTCCGATTAATAGAGTATTAATCCTGCAAGACCGCCGCGCTGGATGAATAAACGCTTGTTTTTTTTCGTCAAAAATTACATTTATAATAAATAAATCAAATATAAATTAATTATAAAATTAAAAATGATACGTTTCAATGTAATTAAACTACCGTATGACATAAAACCTCTTCCAAAATAGTTTTTGATTTGGCTGAATGCTGACAATCATGGCATGTTGACAAAAGTCCATCATTAAAAATTAAACGGACTTTTTAATTGCCGCGCCTATTTCATTCATAAATTCAAGATTTAATTATGTAATTACTTGTACTGTTTTAATAATATTTATGTGATATGTGCGATTTATACGGATATTACATAAAATGTATGTAAACTACGCTACGTAGATATAGACCAGGTATGTACAAAGCCCACAATGGCAAGTAAACCCATTTTGTTGTCTCTTAAAAGAGACTAAACTAAACTAGCTAAAGTTATTGTTTTATTTTTGTTTCTTTGATATTTTTTCGCAACTGTATTAAAAAACGTCGTTTGATATACGTGCGGAAGTGTCATATTCACACGTCCCGAGTCTAGTCCTTCGCCTCACGGCTCGGGCCAAGACAACTCGGGACCCGTGTAAAATGATATACCTTCCGCACATGCATCAAATGTACTATCATGTACTATTTCTCACACCATACTCGGAAACGGTCGTATTTTGTTTGAAAAAGAAACACGCGAAGTGGCTTATTGGCGCCCTTTAAAAACTCAAATAAGTAGTCTTTCCCTGTATAATAATCATAATTTCCCGCTGCGTTAAATTTACAGCCATATTAAATCGAGACTACTAAGGAAAACAGGCCAAGTGCGTGTCGGACCACGCACCATGAAGGGTTCCTTGTCTACAACTACCAGTCCACATTTAAATCCTCTATCTTATGCTGTTAATTAAAAAAGGTCGTATCTTCGTAGGAAAGTCACACTTACGTCCGTTTGTTTGGGCAAGGCAGTTTTTCAGCGATAATTCAATAACGGTTAGACCTACTTGGTGCCTACGGGTGACTTACGCGACTCCAAATTTCATAATTTTAGTACTTATAATCTGCGAATAAATCAATCGGCTGTGACATACGGACCAACAGACATCGAAACTAGAAGGATTTCGGTTTCGCTATTTTGGCTAAGGAACCCTAAAAATGGCATTCAGTCAAAGAAAACCGCCCATGCAACCACGCGTTTATAAATATTCCTTTTTTGATTCTTTTCATTGTCAGATCAGAAGAAAAATATATTAAAAACTTAATACGTTACACCTCGGTAATAATATACTATTGTATCGCAACCCTGGACATAATAGTTAAGGTGTAATCCTGGCCAGGGAAGGCGAATAATTTTTATTCACGGAGACGGTAAAATAATGAAAGCCACACATCATTTTCTTTACAAATACGAATGGTGTTACACGGTGGGTAATGGTTGTTACCTATGAATTATATGATACTTCCTTAGAGCATTTAAGACAGGAGAAGCCTTCAGCGTATTTTTCCGAACAAAGTATTTCACCAAATTTTGGGGGGACGAGGTAACACACATATAAAGTAACTACTCACACTTGCAAAACTTTCTCCCATTGCTACGCACCTACACTAAAACAATTACGCACGCTCACTCAAATCACCCCCTCAACTCACTCACTCCCTATATCTTTGTTTTTCTTTTGTATGTGCTGTTTTATTATGTGAGGTATGCAATAAAGAGTATTTGTATTGTATTGTATTGTATCACAAAATTCGACCTTACAAGCGTTTATACTATAGGTCAATTATCGCATGGCTAAATTGACCAATTTCAGTAAGGATCACATTTCAGAGTTTTTATAGAAACTAGTCCTTGTAGGTCCGATATACGGTGAAGTTTAATGTCAAAATAGCGGCCAAGCGTGATGGTCAAGTACGAATGTTTTGAAATCGACTTTGTAATAGATACTCTATTTACGACTTTAATGAAAAGTTTAATAGTGTAGAAAATTATAATTAAAGCGAAAACATACGTACAAGTGAAATGATAATTCATCTTTTCGTAAATTTCATAAATTAAAATGTTTTTTGCATCCGAAAAGGATACTTCCTACATGTAGTTACTAAAACTTTGATGACTGTTTTCAAAATAACAGCGTTACACTTGCCGATATTTTTATTTCGGCTTATCTGAAGTTTTGTATGTATACGAAAATGAGAATCCTTACTGCAACATTGTAAAATTAAAAGCTCTCGATTCTGAATTAATTATATTTTTACACGTTATTAAGTATTTCAGTTCCACATCGTGTAACTAAGTATATAGGAAAGAGTTCAAAGTTATTTTTGACTCAAAAGTAAGGTAATCATATTTAATATAGATAATGTTGCAGTTTCTAGATATAAAACGTTCTTCTTGGATATTATAAAAATAGAAACATTACCGTGGGCCTATGCTTGTCACATTTGGGATCCCAAATTTTCTGAATCTCTGGAATATCCCCGACTTTCTACGTTGGTAGGCAAGTACTCTAGGCCAGACAGGCAAGTCCCTTCGTTTCGTTGTCCCCTTTGTTATCCTTCAATCAATTTAGGCGCCGGCGGCGGCGGCGCTCAGGTGTTTGCCCGGTCACAACTGCAGGGCCATCGGGGACCACTTACCGCCGATGGCAATCATTGTCTACAAGATCACTTTAGGTCACGGTGTGAACACCAATAATTGGTCGGTTATTCCGGAAGTCATTAGGGTGAATAGTAAATTATTGATACGTTATGTATCAATCGCACGGTTTCAATCCCATGATAAGATTCAGATCTTTTGTGAGGAACTTTCCTGTCTGCTGCTAATAGATAAACGTTACTTTACGTACAAAACTCACGTGAGTTTCAGACATATTGAAATATAATAAACGGGTCACTCACGTCTTCAAGGTTGAGTATAGGCCGACATGTTTCGGACCAATACGTGGCCCTTAATCATGAGAACTACTGAGCTGGTCTGTAACTCTACATATGTGTTAATAAAGATTAAAACATTCAAGGCCAATATGATGCATATACTATGATGGAACGTCAAATCTAGCTATAAACTCAGAATTCTCACGTAGGCTGATTGATGCCTGATTTTTGTTCAGTTTTTTATGTTTTACAGAGCAATAAAATAATATATTCAGCCTAGTTGCGGAACATATTCTTCAATCTTAGGATCAAATCAGAAAAGCTTAACATACTTAGATCAAACAACATCACACAACATTGATTCATGCATGATTAAGTACCCTAAATCTATAATGTTTAAATTTTAAAACTTTAAAGACTTGTTTAAACCGGTCTAACGCGTCTCTAATCTCGCGTTAGACCCGTTTAAACAAATCTGTAAGTATGTTTACAAAGCGCTTTTTTTAAAAAACCCACCAAGTTTGAACATATTGCACAGTATTCTCTAAGTACTATTAAAATGTGCATAAACAACATTACATAAGCCTTCTCTTTTATTCGTTGTTTAAATTGGTAAAGAGCTGCTGTTCGCCTTCACATATCTGGCTAAAGCCTGGTTATAATACATCTTGTGAGTGCAGCTACGCCATATTCTATCTTGAAAATCTTCAGGTTTTCATAACCTGCCGTTCGCTTGTAACAGGGATGCTGCTGTACTACGTGTAGAAGTCACGGCAATAGCGATCACTTTAGCGTGTTTCATCCTGAGTTCGTAACTGAAAATACGACATCAGATAATAACGGGTTTACAAATGTGTGGCAATAGATACCTAACACATTTTCGCCCATGTTTTATTCTCCATATTTTTACTTCTGAAACCGTATATCGATTAGAACCAATTTGCCAAAGTTCAAAATGGACTTCCTAAATTGCTTATTATGAATTTCGGGAACGAATAACCCTTTATTTTGATATGTGCTCGAGGCAAGCAATTCGATACGAATGTGTGTTGTCCCTATTATTAGGCAACTGCGAAGTAACGTATTGGGAATAGTAAAAATCCCCAAATCAAAATTTTTACATCGAATATTTTATTTTATTTGAAAATAAAACAAAATATTCAAATGCCGTCAATCTAAGATTTGTAGTAATACTAGCGGCCTGCTCCGGCTTCGCCCGGGTAGTCCAGTTATTTAAAGTCAAGTTAAGTCAAGTAGAATAAAGTTCATTTATTTTATTTAATGTTTTGAAATAGTTATCTTCTATACTCATATATCCTAATTTAAGGATTTATCCTAAGGTTTTCTAATACTATAAAAAGTGAAAGTTGGTGCGGACTGATTTACAGGTTTTTCAGCACATTCCAAAGTCAGCACTTTATAAGTTGCCATTTTAGTACCTACATCAATATGATGATCAATTGATCACTGAAAAACCCACATAACGGCCACGACCAATTAGTAAAGACATCAATTTAAAAATGTTTCAAAAATATAATATACACTCTAGTATTACTTAATTACTCTAGTATCATTGACCGAGTGAAACGAAGGAATTTTATTGGATGGTTTGTTCTCCTCTACAGGACGCATTTCTCAACCGATTTTCATGAAATTTTGTTAGTAGGTTCGGTAATTATATAGAGTTTTTTTGAGTCAAGTTTCCTGAAAATTTCGAGAATAATATTTTTCAATGATTTTGTGTTTTTGAGGGCGGATTTCGTTTTGTTCTCTTCTACAGGTCGCATCTCAACTGAATGTTGTTAAAATTTGTGAGCAGGTTCGATAATTATACAGTTTTTTTTGTCGAGTCAGTTTTGGGAAATTTTCAAACACATTTTTTTGGATGGTTTGTTCTCTGCAGGACGCATTTCTCAACTGATTGTCATGAAATTTTGTCAGTGGTAAATATACAGATTTTTTTAAATATGTTTTGAGTCAGTTTTTTGAGTAATTCGAAAACACTATTTTTTCAATGATTTTGTGTTTTTACGGGCGGATTTAGGTTTGTTCTTTTCTATAGGTCGTATTTATCAACCGATTTTCGTGAAATTTTGCGCGTTTTTAGTCGAGTCGGTTTTTGGAAATTTTCACAAAAAAATATTAGAAAAAAACAATAAAAAAGCGAGGTCTGCAGCTCACAGAGCCACGAGTTTTATGTATTGTTTTAAAATGTTGTGAAGCAGGAAACAGTGAAGTTACTAATGAAGGGGGCACAGGATAGGGTGTTTCGTCCTACGACGCTGCTCGAATGTGCCATTGCAATTCAACAGTTGGCCAGCGGTAGCGATAGCAACGCAATACAAAAATCATTTATTTTCAACGGGTACAAAAAATGGTGTCGAATCCTCTTTTAAATGTATGACGTGTTTAGGATAGGAGGCATTCGCTTTATCATACGAAGATGTAATGAGGTTAAAATAATGCAGTTGCATGTTTTATAAACATAATTTTAATAGTTTTCTGCATTGATAATTATTTTTTAACCGACAACAGTCGCCATTCTATCCATCAAAATCGATACCATTAAAAAAAGCTGTGAGCTGTGAAGTCATTTTATTAATTATTAATAAGCTGAAATCCTGCCAGTATAATTAAACCATTTAACATTTAAAAAGACTTGATTTTTTCGTATTCAGTGGTACTGCCATTTAAAAAAAGGCCAACTTACAAAAAAATAAGAGTAGGGTGACGCCTGCTACGGCTTAGGCAGAGCTACAAGTACTATAACTGAATGACTTGTGGAGTCTTCTCTAAAATAAATGTATCCTTTACGTTAAATGGACAATTCTATGCTTTTAAAAATCACCTAGATTATGATGAAAAAAAAATGTAATACGTTATTCAAGGTCAAGTAATTTTAAGGAACTTCGGTAAACTGCTAGCAAACTTTTTTGTGGGGGATAATTGTTTTTTGAGAACTCCAAAATAAACTGTTATGCATATTAAATTCAAAGAAGTAACATCATGTTTGTCTCGGCTATCAATAAATAGGTAAAATAATTAAGATTGAAATCAGGAGAAAATAGCGTGACTGTGTGCTTATTTCAAGGATACAATATTAATACGTTTTTTTCAGGGTGTTCAGGCATTACAGAAGATTGAACGCGTGTAAGGAAGATGTTGGGAATCATCGAAGCGTCGTAAGCGTGTCAATTCGAAACAACGGCGATAACTGATCGATGAGAAAAAATTACCCTGAATTTCATTATGATATAATGAGAAACTTCAAACTACACCCATAAAATTTTAACATAGCGAACATTAGTTCTTATCAAGAGAAGACAAGAGCTTCAATATACAAATATAAAAACAAATTTCAGGCCTTAAAAAACGAAACATCGACACTACAAATCAATAAGTAAATAGTTAAATACATATAAATAAAATAGTTGATTATTGTTAAATTGTATTTCCATTATTTATCTATTTCGTTTAATTCTTGACATTACCATATTATTTATTATTCTGACATTGTATAGATATTTGACCATATTTGGAATCGAGCGTTTATATTGTTTTTATTTCTATTATTTTAAATTTGACTAATGACATTGCCTAGGATATTCTAGCCGTGTATACAAATTTGACATTTTTATTTATTTTTTACCTTAGACATTATTTGATTTCAATTATTTTTCTTTCATTATTATTATACCTATAATTATATATATATATATACGATCCTTTTGTGAATTTATCTTGTTTTAAAAATGTAAACCATGATGTAATTTTATAAAGGAAATAAATCTATCTATCTATCTATCATAAAGCAGGACTATAAAGCTCACAGATCGAGGACTATTGAAAAACACCTGAAGCAACCAGAAAACTCAAAAATGCTCTTAAAGAGTTACGAACAAACGCCGGATAGATAGTCTAAATCGAGAAAGTAGAGCCGTGTTTAATCGTAAAGAGATAATAGAGACAACAACTATTTTCTACAAAGCCCTTTACAGCTTTAAGACACAAGACAGCTCTGGACATTGCTTTTTTTTTGAGCCTGACTGTGGCTTTATTAGGCCGGGCGCAATAAAGCGATAGGAGTGCGCGGTTGGAGAGTTTGATGATAAAAAAAAGAAAAACTACATAGAGCTATAGTTACATTTTTCCTATATAATATATATTGATATCAATAAAATAAAATGTTTCAGGATGTGCAACCCCATTTGATATATTCACTAGACTTTCAAATTTTGAACCATGTGCCAGTTATCACAGAAAATAATAAAATTAAAAAAAAAATACATGTTCTATTCTGTTTTAATATTTTTACTTTTGGTACGGCAGCCTAAAAAGAAGAGCCAAGGGATATCACGAATTACAGACCAGTAAGCTTACTTACCTGTTTCTACAAACTATTTTCCACCATTATAAACAACAGAATAAGTGTTACACTTGAAGCTAAACAATCAATAGAGCAAGCAGGTTTTCGTAAGAGCATTTCAACAATCGATCATATATATACGCTGGAACTAATAATGGAAAAATACAGGAAAAACAAAGAACACTATACATCGCGTACATCGATTATAAAAAGGCATTCGATACAGTGTCACACTCAAGTATCTGGAAAGCTCTAGAGGCACAGGAAGTTGAACAGCAATATATACAAATAATTAAAAATATTTGCAAGAACAGCATCAGCAGGATAAAACTTGAAACAACGGGCCCTACATTCCCCATCCTACCAATCCAAGTATACATCCAAAATAAAAAACAAAATTATTACCTGCCAACGACGAATTAAAAGAAGTATCCTTAGTATTTAAAAAACTCAGAAAACTCAACATACAAAAATAAGAGATATCTCATATCACCAAAGCCACAGACGCCCTAAGCAATGCTAAAAAACTAAAGTGGAAGTGGGCAGGGCACGTAGCGAGACTACATGATGGGAGGTGAACGAGCAGGGTAACAAATTGGAAAGGCCCACCAGGGAAAAGTCTCAAAGGGAGACCTCACACGAGATGGGCAGACGAATTAATAAAAATAGCTGGTCTCCGCTGGCCGCAAATAGCTCAAGACCGAGAAAAATGGAATTCTTTGGAGGAGGCCTTCACCTTCACTCGAGGAGGGGTTCTTGCAAACAGTAATTAGTTTATGTTTTAAATTGTTATATTTTTCGTTATATTGCATGAAATAAAAGGCTCTTAATTTATTTTATATATTATTATTACGTGAAAATGATACTGAAACATGTATTATTTGTCTGAAAGTTTCGCTGCTGCTGACGGTCCGCTCGAGCCGCTATATAAGGCGCAGCTCCGAGCGCCGACAACATAACATCCCTGGTTGTCAACCGATACACCTCAGTCGTAAACACTAACCCATGTAATGAGTGGACATCGCACAAACAGGTCAGTGGATTTCACTTAGCATTTTCTCACAATTTTATTTCACGCTTTTTTCCAAATTTCATTTTACAAAACCGTACAACAATAGGTAATATTTATCTAATATTGAACATTTCTGAAAAGTCCAGGCAAATTAAAAATTCTACAAAGTATCCCTTTTATCTAAATATTTCACTTTATTCAAAAATATATTTACTTAGACATACTACATCTGCATTATTTTGAAAATATGGACCTCAATTTGTACAGTAATATAATATAGGTACATGTACAAGGTGTTTCTGTTGTTCCCATTGTAAACAGACACGTGTATATTTTCCTTTCTGAAATTGTTCCTCTTGCAATAAAAATAGATGCGTTGTATAATGCCCCAAATGTTTAGAAACGTGTATGTATGTATACACTCACGAGCAAAAATAACGAGTACACTGTATTAAATTTCCATAGAAAGTGTACCCGTTATTTTAGCTCGTTATTATATTTTGGGTAATTTTGGAATAAAATCTGGATAAGAACAAATGTTGATGAACTGTACCTACATGGAAATTGTAAACGATTAACTGTAGATCATTGTATTGTACTCCTCATCACCTTAGCTTTATCTTGACTGCAACCTGAAGGACTTTTAGATATAGCTAATCCTAAGAATTTGCGTTCGTACATTTAGTTAGTAATTATAAGTCTTGCTGAAGTAATTGCCATCTGCACTGTCAACTCAATCGAGAAAATATATCTCATGGGGATTAGGTTTTTTGTGAAGTGAGTGATACATTTAAGTATTATCAAGGCGCACGGAAAGGCCTCTAAACACGTCTACTGTACTGTCATAGAATACTACCGTCATCCTAACGTTATGTGCCTTAATTATCTACTTACACGAATCCAGGTATCACATAATTTTATATTCTTGGAGTTTAGATAACGATTTTTAATAATATTCCTATTTTCCAATTAACATATGAGAAATGATTTAACCTACTTACCTAAGTATAGTCCCAACGCGCACAAGTTATTTACCGCAATCGCGAAGCGTCTGGTTGACGTAACAGGTGACCGAAGAGCTGGCAACTTCCTCGCACAACGTAGCATTGCGATACAGCGAGGAAATGCTGCCAGCATCCTCGGTACAATGCCTCAAGGACCTATTTTAGATTTAAGTTTGTTTTAATATTGTTTAAGTTATGTTTGTTAAGTATTCTTTTATATATTTTCTGGTCAATAAATTTATATTTCACAGGGAAAAAACGATGTGTTTATAATGTCAATCTTACTAAAGCTGTGCAATGGAAAAGTTAACCCCTTATAGCTATATACCCTCGAGTCTACGGAAATCTCTGTGAATATATAAGCAAAGCAGCTTCTAACAGCCTGTAGCACAGCATATGTAAGGTATTATCATTTATTATTTTTTTATGCTAATATTCAGATCACTAGAAAATCTTTCGCGTCTAATAGGCCCTAGCTTATATATACTAAATATCTTGTACTAAAAAAGCCCGACTGTTGAAAGTACCTGTCTTCAAGATAAAAATAGGTAAAAACTAAAAAGCATCGATCGATGCTGATTGATAAGAATGATAAGGGATTTGAAACAACCCTTGTTATATAAATTACTAGCGACCCGCCCCGGCTTCGCACGGGTGCACTATTTAATAAATTTAATATTATTATACATATAAACCTTCCTCTTCAATCACTCTATCTATTAAAAAAAACCGCATCAAAATCCGTTGCGTAGTTTTAAAGATTTAAGCATACATAGGGATATAGGGATTAGGGACAGAAAAAGCGACTTTGTTTTATACTATGTAGTGATGTCAAAGTTCTAGATATTATTTGTTGTTTGAACATCTTGATTGGGCTAACGCAATGGTAAATTTTTTATACGGAATACACGATGTCATAAAAACACTATTTGCATGTTTTAATGAGTATTGTACCACTCAAATGTTATGTTGTTTCGCTCGGTCGCTAATGTTAGCTCGATATGCTGTGGGCTACATTTAATTTTCAATTTCATTCAACTTGTCGTTTTTTTGTTGAGGTACCTTCGGACAATTATCACTAGTTGGGCATGTCAAAAAATCATGATATTAGTATATATTACATATACTATGCTAATATACGTCATATATACTAATACCATGATTTTTTGACATGCTCAGTAGCTACCGTAGAGCAGGACTATTGCAATAGAATGGCCTTGCCTTAAAGTGCTAATTTTTATTATGGTCAAATTTCCGTGCTAGCTAAACGGTAGCTGCTGGGCATGTCAAAAAATCATGGTATTAGTATATATAATATATACTAAAGTGGACTAATTAAGGGGCTAAAACGTCTACACAATTCTAGTCTCATATTGTAGCAAATTTAGTAGGTATTCTCTAAAACCATCTTGAGGAGGTACTATCAGCAACTAGTCATTTAGGGTTATAAATTTATAATCCGTCTTTCGATTTTTGACATAGATTCGTTCGGCGCTCTAGGTCACAAAATTGGATTATTAATTAGGCCAATATCCTAAACTAGTCTGCAAAAAATCAAAATCACCGGATTTGACGTACACTACTCCGTACTTTCAGGCGACAAGGTTACTTACTGGATTAGATGGTATTTAGAGTATTTTACAGAGTTACCGTGGTAATATTCAATATTTTGATCGGTTATTGTGTTTCTTTGTTTCTTTTTCAGTCTACAATATAGCTCTGAATGGGCCTTGCCTTAAAGCTACATATCACACAAACGGATTCTTAAATCTGGTTCTTCTGAATCTAATTTTCCGTACGTCAGCAGGCATTGTAAATATCTACATGACTCTGGTTTGGTTGATAAGTTCAACTCCCACCCCCAAATTCATCAATTTGAGGGATGTTTTAGGGGATAAAAAGTATCCTTTATGTTAATCCAGGCTAAAAACTCTATGTACACAAAGTTTCATCAGAATCCGTTCAGCCGTTTTTGCGTGATTGAGTAACAAACATCCAAATATTCAAACATTCTAACTTTCGTATGGTTAATATTAAGTAGGGTATTTCATTACAAAAGTATAGTTTTTAGATTTTTCCTTGTACTTGTAGTATATGACGATATTATTTGCCAAATTTCATAGTTCTAGATCAACGGGAAGTACCCTATAAATTTTGATTCCCTTGAGAGTGTCAAAATATACGTTTTTTTGTGACATAAACGCCCGTATCTTTCTTTCACATTAACTTAGAAGTTTGATTTTTTCACAGCTTCAAGGGACTGTAGACCTTAGTATAGGGTTTTAATTACAACTCGATACATCCACGCCTTCCCGAAATAAAGGGTCGTGACGGACAACAAAGTGATCCTGTAAGGGTTCCGTTTTATTCCTTTTGTGGTACGGAACCCTAAAAAATTGTGTATTTTTACTCAAACATATATATATATTCATAAAGCATAAAAGACTTACATATCAGTTGCTTATTATTAGTAGGTAACAGATAAATTATTAAACTATGTCAATTAAAGTCAATTAAATGATATAATAAATAAATAAATAAATAAATAATAAATAAATAATAAATAAATAATAAATAAATAATAAATAAATAATAAATAAATAATAAATAAATAATAAATAAATAATAAATAAATAATAAATAAATAATAAATAAATAATAAATAAATAATAAATAAATAATAAGTAAATAATAAATAAATAATAAATAAATAATAAATAAATAATAAATAAATAATAAATAAATAATAAATAAATAATAAATAAATAATAAATAAATAAATATTAGAGGACAATCTTACACAAATCGAACTAGCCCCACAGTAAGCTCAAGAAGGCTTGTGTTATGGGTACTAGACGACGATATATTTAATAGATATAAATACTTAAATACGTAGAAAACATCCAAGACTCAGAAACAAATATTCATGCTCATCACACAAATATTTGCCCTGACCGGGATTCGAACCCAGGACCGTCAGCTTCACAGGCAGGTGCACTACCCACTAGGCTAAACCGGTCGTAAAATGAAGTGCGATATTTATGTAGTGTCATAGTTTACTACAATAAAATTATTGTAGTAAACTGCAACTACACCTATAAACGCATTTAAAATATATTGTATTTTAAATGCCATTATAGGATAAATGGCCTGTTGTTGGCTACCCCACAATAACTGGCCACTTCGCAAAAATATGCACAGAGCAAACCAATTGTTGGCATTTCTGTAATTAAATAAATGAAATTAATATAACTGGGTTCAGAGCTGACATCATGTATTTTGTTAAAGCCGGCACTGCACAAATTTGGTGGCCAGTTATTGGCAATTTACCCTACCTAATATAATTTCATCAGATTTTAGTTAGTACGAGCAGCGTAGAATTATAGTGGCAATTTGAAACTTATTTATTTACACATTGAATTTAATACCCACATAGGTAACTAACTAGGGATGCTCTAAACTAAACTATTGTTTGCTTAATACTCTACACGATCGGACTAATCAAGTACCGTGCACAACAATACTCTCCATCACCAGGCACAATAAAAAATATTTCAAATACCTATACTCGTACCCCTTTGACACGAAACTTCCATACAATCAGACATGAGAATCGCAGAACAATACGGACCAACAGGCTCTCACAATGAACATATTCAAAAGATCGAACTAAAGCCCTTCAGATTCAGATTCAGATTCATTTATTTTACGATAAAAATTACAATACTTATAAATTTAAGTGCATGTCAAAATTACAAAGAATTTCTACTATGATCGTCAATTACCATGGTCGTCCATTTTTAAATCTGCAATCAGTTTGGGTGCAAAACATGACCTTGAGTAGCTTTGAGGCTCACCATATCTTAGCATTGGAAAGAAATTCGTGTGTAGGTAACATAAAACACATTTTGATCCAAGTGCGGAAGATGTCATCTTGCACGAGTCCCGAGTTGTCGTGGCCCGAGCCGTACTGCGAGCCGCACGGATATCAAACAACGTTTTTTAATACAGTTGCGAAAAAATATCAAAAAACAGTAATAAATAAACAGTAGGTAACTAAGAACGACAAAACAAAATGTGTTTACTTGCCATTGTGGGCTTTGTAAGTACCTGGTCTATATCTGGCGTAGTTTACATACAGTCATTGTTTTTAACAATCGCATAAATCGCACATTAGGGGGCGTCCATAAATTACGTGAGATGTTTAAGGGGGGGAGGGGGTCGAGTCAAATCTCATCTAATCTTACGTTGGAGAGTGGGGGGTTCTCGGTAAATATCACGCAATTTTTTTTCTGATTGAAACAAAAAAAATTATACTATTTTGGTCCATTTAATCCAGATTGTACACGCTTATAAGATTTAATCTTAAGCGTAATCGTAATACGATAAAGATTATTCACTAATTCGTTCGAAAGAGAATAATTTAATTCATACTTCGACGTTAACTCTCAGCAATATTGATTACTAGTCTTAACTAGTCGTAAATAAAAGCACGAAGAATTTTTTTTTTCTTTTTACAATAACAGTTACGTTAACGTTTACGTAAGAAACCCACATTTTAAAAAATCTCACGTGAGATTGGGGGATGGGGGAGGGGGTTGAATAAAATCTCACGGGGGAGGGAGGGACAGAAAAAAAAAACACCTCACGTAATTTATGGACGCCCCCTTACACAAAAATATTATTTAAAAAGTACAAGTCATTACTAAATTATGAATGAAAGAGGTTTTATAATAAGTAGATCTCTTAATTGATAGATTTTTTTCAACATGCCATGGTAGTCAGCCTTCAGCCAAATCAAAAACTTATATTTAAACATAAAAAACAATTATTTTTGATTTTATAATTGATTTATATTTGGTTTATTTGTAAATAACTGTATTGTTTGGCGAAAAAAGACAAACATTCATTCATCCAGCGCGGCGGTCTTACAAATACTCTATTAATCGGAGGTCTCGCATAATACTCGTTTCCGGTCATTGGTCTAGTCAATTAGTCAACTTTTACCAAACAATTTTAGATGTTGTAATATTTGATATCGTTTTAATTTGTCTAACATGCATTATTTTGTATTTTAAATATAATAGAAGTATATTTTTAATTCCAAATGCTTTATTAAATAAAGAAGTAAACTGATTGAACCTAAAACTCTTTCGTTGGATGTATGGCGTGGACCAACAGTCAATTTAAAAAAATTTAAAGAGTAAAAAGTACTAGTCCGAGAAATCCAACTTTGCGCACGATAAACGGTTACATAAAGTACCACTTTTTGAGCAACTGTATTAAAAAGGACTTTAAGTATAACACTGATATTCAATTATTCAATTGGATATTCTCCATTAACACTAATGTATATAATATACAGTTATTTGCGCAACAAGAGAGCAAAGTTGTTTTTTGCTGCGAGTGCTGATTTTGATTCCCGAACAAGCCAAAGATTTTAAAATTAGAATCTTGAGCGTAGTGAGGATAACTTTGCACTCGTGTGACATATACAACTTTTCACCTCAGCAGTGAGAACATATTAAGGTTTAGTAATGTCATAGGTTTTTACGTACGTCTCTGGTAATTAATCCGGAAGAAATTTTAATTCAGCATTCATCAAAGCACTGCTTGTTTGGTTTTATTAACTCCTCAGCACAACGTTCAGGCGCACGACGGCATACTTGGGTACATTTCAGCATGTCACGCGCGCACCAGCTCGCGTGTACAATAAAAACTAGACGCACTGTTGTTTAAATACGGCCTTCATCACTGATCACTAATATTTTCTAGTTATTTTAAACACTAATTAATATCTGAAGTGCAAGACGGAAGAATATAACAATTGAAAACAATTTAATCCAGCGATTATTTAAGGGGGCGTTCTGAAACTGCACTCGTGGTACAAAGCTAAACGAAATTAAAAGCATAATTATTAATTGACGTGATAATCTTTCTGTTTTTTCTTCAACAATTGTTTTACTTTATATTATTTACTATTAAAATACTATTTTATTTAAAAGAACCGTTGCCAACAACTTTGTGATAATTTTTACTTTTAGGATAATTTATAAGTTTTCGCGCGTTTTGGGGGTGTACAATAAAAATTTGATGTCGAAGTGATGACGAACAAATGAATATTTCTGGCGATCTCTTTTATCGTATCGAACTGAAAGGGACAGAGCGAATGAAGTTCAAATATTTCAAATTTGTAATAGACCCCGAACTGTCAATTGGCAATTCGTGCCGTACAAAATTAAAAAGTTACTTTGTCTCATGGTCTACAAACGAAGTTTTCCGTCTCTGTCGCACTTGCAAGTCTATAGGTAAGTCCGACAGGGAGGGAAATCTTCGTTTGTGGTTCGCGGTAGTCACTCTGCTGAGGTGAAAAACATATTCATAGAGTTGCTAAAAATCGTATGTTTATATTGTATTTGAAACTCTATTACCTTAAAGTAGAACATCCAATGGAACAAGAGCATATGTCAATGTCAAACTCGTAAAATATGTACTGTAGGCACTTCCTTGTAAGTTTTTAGCTCTGCGGTACTCAAAAGCCGATATGACAACTTTCACAAGAACAATACGATTTTTCGCACAATACAGTTTGTATTATCCTTTGGAACTGAATAATAATAATAATAATTGACCTTCTATTTGTACCATTTCCAGGTATTCAGGTAAACGCCACCGGGGGTATTGGGCCATGCGTGTAACGACACATTTCTATTAAAGCAATTTAAACCTTTGGCAAAGGCCCTAGAGTTGATAATCCGGTGAATGCACATGCAGTCTTTATTACGGACTATAGCAAACCGCACAATAGGACAAATAATTGGACACGAGAAAAACACAAACACTATAACTTGTAAAGTTTCGCTAATTGTTTCTAAAGTATAATACCTATGTATAATCAGATCTAAAGGTTTTTAACGTTTCCGGCAAAAAGTAACGTATTATGTGAAAAGCTTATTCGCAGAATAAGCAAAAGCTTATACGTTCCGCCGATACCTGTTGTTGGAGTGACCAGGCAGCCGCAAAAAAGTAAACAAATCTCACTTATTATATTTAACTAATCGAATTTGGATGTCACGCTGATATCAGTATGTTGCTAAGCAAAATTAATTATTTATTCTACATTATTAAATCAGTGCAAAATTAGCTCCACTTTAGCTCTTAAAATTGTGTAGACCAATCAAATTAGCGAGACCTGGCATAATTCGATAACCCGTTGTTTTTATTACTTTATCAGATATTAATGTTCAGTATAAAATATTAATTGGATATATTAAGTAAAAAATGCGTGATCGTAACGTATTAAAAAAAAATCGTGAGTTATATACACAAATAGTTACGTACACTACCTAACTTTTATCTAAAGGCTAAATAGGTAACCAAATACCATGTTAGTATAATTTTGAGGTGCATTCAAATGTGATCACTGAATAGCAAAATTAACCTGAAACCAAATTCGTAATTATTTTTTTTCACAGATTCCATCTGATCTCGTAGCTTGTAGTGATAGTATGAGTCTAATCTATGTGCATTTCTTTAAATTACCCAAGCATACTCAAATTATCAAGTTGGAATAATAACTATATTGCTGTAGTTCTTGAGTACTTACGAGTATATTACGTGTTTAGTGTTAATTATGAGGTTTACTATTGGGTTGTCGTATTATATAAGTCTATGGATCTCAAATCTTTTGCAGTGCCAATCAAAGGAATTACTTAGAATCTTCTAACTTCTTATTGGTTTGATTCACCTGACTGGGCATTCCAAAATAAAACAGCCTCTACAATAAATACCATTTTTATATGAACTTAAGTATAAATATAATGCATGAAAGTGGTTGATGCTATCATATACACTACATCTCAAAAAAACCCTCTTTTTGCTGCTAACAGATACTAAGTATATGTTGGTACCTTACCTCACCTCATTTGAAGTAGGACATTCAACCACCTCATTTTTGGAAATAAGGTACTCCTTCAAACTCATTTTAATTTCATGTCCTACCCAACACTAAATCATATATCTCATTTTGAATAATTTAGTTATTATCGATTTAATAAACACAATATTTTAATAAATTTCCGCCCCAGCTGAACCGTGGTGCACCCCACGTGCTTACAAGTTTGACAATTATTGACTATAAGCCTATAATAAATGAATCCACGAGCCGACTACCAGACGAGAATAGCTCGCGACTCGCGACAGCACGACCGTGAGTTGAGAAACAAAGAAATTACGACCTTATTCTGCAAGACATAACGTTCATATTAAAACGCAAGTAAGAGAAGATATCAATTAATTGATAATCGTGGGTATTTTTTGTTTAATTTGTTTCTTTTAGTGCTAATAATATGTTGATGTTATAAATTAAACACTTTTGAAGTAGTTATGTATTTTTCTTTTCCAAAAATTACCAATTTTTGTGACTTTAGAGATCCGCAAAGAGAATATGTTTAATTTTTAATAATTTATCAACACATATGATATACTATTCAGACTAATTTGTTGAATTACAGTTATCTATAATGCCCGATAAGATAAGCCAGAAAATGTGTAACTTACCGAACCTTCTTTATTAATGATAGTACCGATTGATTAATTAGTTTAATTTTAATTTATTTAACTGGAATGCAAGCGTCGTATCATAATAGAGGTACTTTTACGAAGTTATTTATTATGCTGTACTTATGAAATCAAAATGTGTTTAAAATTTAGTTTTTCGGTTTTTTTACATTGACGCGGAACCTTAAAATGTTTAATTCTTATTATTTTAACTATAACTAACAATACTTCATATCATAGACAAAGAAAATTACAGTTATCTAATTGTGTCCGGGGTTCGCTAATTTTCTTTACTATGTTACATGGATTTTTGATTGATGTGTGATTATACAATTTTAGGAACTAATTTTAATTAGTAAGGGGAAAAAACACGTAATATCACGAACAACACTTAAAGTGAACCGCGGCATACTAGAAGTAGGTACGTCGAGCGCTTAACAAAGGGCAACGGGAGGCAGGGCCCCGTCGTCCGCAACCCGTCCGCTACCCTTTGACGTCACCCCTCTTACCCCTGTCACAGGCGAGGACTCATTAAGACGGTCGGTCTGTAGGATGAAAACAACTAAGTAACATTCGCCTACTCTCTAAATATCAACAAATTATGCAAAATGAGTATAAAATGTAGGCACTACGTTAACGATCCGGCGCGCAGCGGTTATGTACCTAACAAGTAATCGGGCTGTCAACGGCAGGCGACTAGGAATTAAGTTAGTCAGGTGTCGAACACAATAAAATTAGCCCGAGGTAGTTGTAAAATTGTTGTTGGTGTCTGTACTTAGACATTATGAAGATAGGGTACCTATTATAAATAGTTATATCACAGTACGAACAAGAGTAGTACTATCCAGTGAACGGAAATAAATACCGTTCACTGGTACTATCTATTCAGGTTTTTCAGAAAACGTGACACAAATTTGGGTTACGTTACATACTTGCCAAACAAAGCCCAAATGAGAATCTCAACAATTTTTTTCTCTGCAGGTAAGTGCTTTAATATTGAACCAATTTGATAGATACCTATCCAAACCACACAGGTATGGTGCAAGATAAAATAAGAAAAAACTGAACTATGCAATTGCAAAACTACTTAATTCAAATGGTAATAATTTAACCCCAAAAATACAACTTCAATCTGGTATTGACTCACACATACACAAGTGATAATAACTTCACCATAATTGTAAGCTGCTTTCCAGTTGGTTACTTCAGAAAATAGCGAACTCGCTGTAAATTGGCCCGTATTATTTGAGGAGTTCCGTCAATTCCTCAAGGATCCCAAACTTGACTTCGGTTTCGGTACGTCATCGAGGGTCCATGTCATCTGTGGTCATCATCATCAGTTCCACGTCACCTGATAACCTTTTTTCTTTTTATTGAAGTTGGTTAATAAACAGAACTAATAGCTAATTTTTCTCATATACCTGTCAATAATGAAAATCTATATACATATTACGCGAGGCCGATTTTTGTACACCCCATCAGATCTACAGTTGTGGTCCGATTTTAATAAATGATATGTCATTAGATTCGTCTCATGCTGGAGAGTTGCATAAAACTCTTATTTTTTCATATTTTTGTAGAAAAAGGACTAAAAATTGGATTTAAATAAACTACTGTGCGCTGACCACGCCCACGTGACTTTGCCCGCGTAACGTCACGTGACGTGGCTCCTGTTTTGAATTGGCATAACACAGTAAAAAAATTAAACAACAACTGAATTCAAACCTGTAGTAAGTTCTTCAGCATGAAAAAATATACGTTTTGAGTCAGTAACATAGATACCTATGTTGCTGACTCAAAACGTGCACAACCCCAAGAAAATTAACAAAATACAAAACAAACAATCTTTTTACAATGTTTACATGAATGACAGACGTATCGTATCGACATTTAATTCAACGTCATCATGTAACTTATTTTTTCTTTTATGCCAGTATTAAATTGTCATAACCTTTATACTTCAAATAAATATATGAACAAACTCATTTTCCCATATTCAAAATTTGGAGAGAATAAACAGGTTTAAGCCATTCATTGCCGTAAACGACTGGACGCTCGTCTCTGTTGTAGCTCTTGGTGTCTTTGTTAACCCTAACAGTTCCTTGGGAGTCTTATTCCTATTGGCGATTTAACCTTTAGGAGACTTTTTCTGTCCTCGGGATGGCAAATCGCCCCGCGGACTCCCCTTCCGGGTGGTGGCCCATTGTATTGCTAGACGAGACCGGGAATATGTTTGAAAGAATCCTCGCGTCCCGGATCAAGAAGCATTTAGAAAATGCGGGCCCAATGTCACTCCAATATCATGGAGTCCCTCCTTACCTGGGGCGCGTCGTGGACCACTACCTCACGCAGCGGGTGCTTTATGAAGAAAGGGGAGGGCAAAGGAGAACAAGGCCCATGGCCTGTGGTGTGCCCCAGGGGTCCGTGCTTAGACCTCTACTATGGAACCGACCCTGGGGTATAACCGGGCAATAAGGGGTGTCCTCCTTCCCCGGATGGCCTTGCATCTGCTATGCAGACGATACAATGGTGGCTGTCTGGGGAGCGGAGCTCAATGAGGCTCTGCGGCGGTCGGAGGTGGCAACGCAACGGAGCTTATGGGTAATCATACAAATACCATACCGAATACAAATACAATTGCAATACCTAAAGGAAGCAATAATCTTCGGGGTGAGGTGGTTGTGGCCTCCCGGGAGCGTCTCACTAAAGGTGAGCGGGAAAATGATCCGCGTGAAGCCCAATGTAAAATTCTTGGATCTCATCCTGGAACGCAAATGGAACTCCGGGGAGCATTTCCGCCAGCTTGCTCTCCAAATAATGGCGACGGCTTGAGGATCAATATAATAGCCGTCCATGGCGTGCCGCCGCCTATATGCCGGTGTCACTCGAAGTATGGCCCTTTGGCCCTATATGGGGCCCCGATTCGGTTGGAACGGTTGAGCGCGGCAATCAAGGCCCTGCTCAGAAGGCCACAAAGGGTGGTGGCGACCAGAATATGCAGGGTCTTATCGTGACGGTGGCGTGGGCGGCTGGTACGCCTCCCTGAGAGTTGGACGCCGAGATCTTAGCTGAGGGGCACAGGGAGCGGAAAAGGTGTAGGGCATCGGGAAAGTTTCCCACTACCAAAGAGGAGCGCAGGCTTAGGGAGCTATGGAAGAGCGACCTGGGGAACTGCCCTTATGGAATCCGCACCATACGTGCGCTCCTCTGTTCGTTTGACTCATGGTTAGATTGGGCCCATGGAAATGTGGCGTGGGGTACAGGTTGGCGCAGGTAATCACCGGACATTGTTGTGTCAATACCTGCAGAAAAATAAGAGAGGGCAACCCCGCCTGTCATGAGTGCGACGCTGACGTCGATACGGCCCAGCACACCTGGAGGAGCGCTCCACAATGGCGACATATTTCAGAGTGGTGATTTCTTGCTTCACAACGTCGTGTCGGCCATGTTGCGAGGCAAGAGATCCTAGGAGGCGGAGACCTCCTTTTGCGAAACAGTGATCTCGCAAAAGGAGGCGCCGGACGTGGGTGGGAACGAGCGCAGCCAATGGCCGCATCCTCTTCCAGTAGGGCCAGTGGATTGGAACCCACATGGTATGGCTTTACACGTCTGGGAGGAGGGCCAAGCGTCACTGACCTTCTCCTTCTTTGGCGCGGGTATCCCGGCTTGAATGAGCCGGAACCGACCCCCTAAGAGCAGAGCGGGTGACACCATTGTATTTGGGTATGCTTCTCCCCTCTCTTTGACCACGTAACCCCCAGGGTAAGCGTAATGCATTTTCACGCTACAAAATTATTTTACGTTTAAATGTGCGGTACAGCGCTGTTATAAAAATGTCATGGTAGTTCTGCTGATAAAATACTTGCCAGAATCACATTGCGATAAGATTTACAGTGGTACTATTTATAAATTTCTTCTCACAGTCGTAGATTTAATATAATTTTTTTCT
The DNA here is from genome assembly GCA_963556455.1 of Epiblema foenella. Classification (NCBI taxonomy): domain Eukaryota; kingdom Metazoa; phylum Arthropoda; class Insecta; order Lepidoptera; family Tortricidae; genus Epiblema; species Epiblema foenella. Next base: position 24,555,320 of record OY747096.1, on the reverse strand, counting down.
GATATGTCTAAATTCCTGGGAACTTAGGTGGTTCTGCCAGGCAGGGAGCATCACATGTTTAAAGGGGTAATTAAAATAAGACAATCTAATAATACATTTTTTTTCGATGTCTTGTGCATATTTAAATATTGGACCGGTATGTGACGCATTAAGACTAAGATTTGGAGGGTTCGCGCTATACAGAGGCCAACAAAGATCAGACTTGTGCGCATCCTGGTGTTTTCGATCTGTCTTTCTGACTCGGAGACGTGGACTATTCGGGCTAAAATGAAAAGCATTTGAAATGTGGTGCTGGCGTCGACTTCTGAAGATACCATGGACTGCAAGGCGAACAAACTAGTCCATCTTGGAAGAGCTACGTATAAGTCCTCAACTATCGACAGTATGTCAGGACCGCACCCTCGCATATTTCGAACACTTCTCACGACGTTCTTCGGATGACACGGTCCTCAGCATTGAGGGAACGACTAATGATGATGATAATGATGTGCCGCATCCACGTTGTCAGGATAACTTAGCTAGCAGTCTACTAATAGGCTTAGTTTTGGTCCGGCATAATGTGACAGTGAAAAGGAACTGTCGATTTTAAAAAACTTTTTTACATGTTTATTGTGTTCCTAAAAGAGGTACAAATTACAAAAATGTGTCCGATAGTTATTCAGAAAAGGAACAACTATATAAATAACGCCGCTACGGGACTCTAGTGTCAATATAATTCATAAATTAGGTATCCGAAGTTATCTGTAGGTAATGTTGTTAGTAGTTAGTCATTAGGTTTGAAAAGGGCAGAGAGACAGAAAAAACACAGCGTAATAAAATTGTAAAAATATTAGTACAAGTTTGCTCCCCAAGGAGAAATTTCCATTCGAAGCCCGATAATAAAAGTAAGCAAGTTGTGGACTTGAAAGTAGACAATTGATAGTGTGGTCGCTACTTCATATTCGCACAGTAGCTTTAACGTATAGCGTAGGTAACGAATTATCGCTGAACATAAGTAAATAAAAACATGAAGACTAACTAAGAACATCCTTCGTCTATAGAAGTTTGTTAAAATACACAAATGTACATGATTTCATGAAATAACGCTTGAGTATCCGGTTTTAACTTTTAAATGTTGGTAATATAAAAATACAATTAATAAACACTTAAAAATGTGGAAGTTGAAAACAAACAGGATAAGTACTTACATATGTAGAACACGTAGTCATAAATCAGTTTTTCCGACTCTATAGGTAATTCTCATTTTGTATTTTTTTTTGATGGATCAAAATAATGTCAGTCATGCATGCTCAGGTAATCCGATACAAACAATAATAAGAATGCGTTGAAACTCGTGTGGGATATGCAATATACCTATGAAAAAACTAGTCCAATCCTATTTAGGTCTTCGTATGTGAGCTTTTCATTTTCTTTTGTATGGTAACATTAAAAGCTGAAACCTGAGCCTTTTTATACCTTTTTCTTTTTTCATAATTTTAAATCAGTTTGAAAAACGTCAAAACTCAGTAGGTCGTAACGAAAGTTGTGGCTTGGCTTAAGTAGGTACTTATATTAAATAATTACTAGGGACCTCTATAGGGCCCAATAAAAAGGGGCACCAAGTTAAATTCGACGACCGCTTTAACCTAGTTGGTAGTAACCCTGCCTACGAAGCTGGAGGTCCCGGGTTCGAATCCCGGCCAGGGCACTTATTTCTGTGATGAGCACGAATATTTGTTCCTGAGTCTTGGATGTTTTCTATGTATTTAAGTATGTATATCGTCGCCTAGTACCCATAGTACAAGCTTTGCTTAGTTTGGGACTAGGTTGATTTGTGTAAGATTGTCCACAAGTATTTTTTTAATTATTCGGAGACGAGGTCACTCGTAGGACATAATTGGATCCGACGAGAAGGAAAACAAACGTCTGTTTATTTTTCATTTTTCATAGATCTCGATACCGATAGGTAGTATGTTTTTAGTAGCGTAACTAGGCCCCGTGGCTTTACTAGATCTTCCTGTCACTAAAAGTTATCAATGAAAAGTTGAAGGAACACCTATGAATTTGTGAAATATTACATTGTTTCATATCATTAAACCACCGTATTACTAAACTACTAGTAAGTACAGAGAACAAAACACAAGAAAAAATATTGGACTAAGAGTACCCATAATAAGTAATCCGAAGATACCGATCGACCTGATGAATGGCGCGAGAAACCAGAAATCGAACCCCTATCATGGGATCTACCTTTATAATATTTTTATTAGAAAAACAATTTGTTGTTGAACATAATCATAAAAAATAATACGATGTTATACTTACATTGATCGGGAGTTTACAGAACCAGTGCAATAGCTGACAAATCTCATATAGTGCGAGTCACTTCTGAATGCCAGTCAGTCAGCAACAGCATAAGACTAGTTGGCTCTGTGAGCTGTAGACCTCGCGAGTTACTTTTTTTAGTGAACTTTTCCAAATATTGGCTCGAAAACATAATTCTATATATGTACCTCATTCCTCATTATCGAACCTGATCACAAAATTTCACGAGAATCGGTTGAGAAATGCGACCTGTAGAGGAGAACAAAGCGAAATTCGCATGCTCAATCTTACAAAACCATTGAAAAAAATTGTTTTTTGTAAATTTTCAAAAATTGACTGGTGTCGCTCACAAACATTCGGAATCGGTTGAGAAATGCGACCTGTAGAAGAAAACAACCGGAAATCTGGAAATCCGGACATCTACACATACGAAAGCATTTTTGTCGAAGCTGAAGCAGAGATCTTCGTTTCACTCGGTCAAAAACGGATATCCATTCTTATATACTGTTGTTTTATATTGTTGCAAAATAATGAAGAATTTTTGTTCTTTATCGATTTTTGGACGTTTGTGTCCGGTGGCCTGTATAATAATATCATAACATTATGTCCTGTATATCACATTGGTGCGAACAGGAATACAAATCCTTACAAAATTTAATAAGTACACGTGTTTCCATGACGAGAGGCAATGTAAATAATCTTAATTTTAAGATTTTCTCTAAAAAAAAAATATTCAACAGCACAACCAAGTTACAGAGATTTCAGACCAAACATGGACAATACCGTGTGTCTGCGTATTGAAAGGAATTGAGACTCAGCGAGACCGCTGATTTTCAGTCTCTACTCATAGCCTTAGTAATGATACTAAGTTGTTTCAATGTGTCTAATGTTGGTTCAATGTGTTTGATCGGAACCCCTGTGGATTACAAGCGGTCTTCTTACAGCACTTTCATATTCCGATATCGGCTATTGTCAGGGTTTCAGCAAACAAGCAATATTGACGGATTTGCGAGATCGACCTGCTTATTGTTTCTTGGGAAATGTTTTGAAAAACTAACGTTACTTGGCGTTACACGACAGGTTCAAGTGTACAGTGTGGCATTCTATGATTTTAACACACCAGTGACTACCTACCTAGCGTGTGAATGTTAACAAATTAGGTGTTACATCACAAAAATGCAATAATACCATTAACACACAATTTTTTATTCTTTAAAGAGGTATAAGTAATTCGATTACCTGAAGAGGAATTGAAACATTTTCTGTTTATGTAGGTAACCTAAAAAATTATGGACAGGCCTGTCACGCCGGGGTGTTAATTCACCCGAATGCGGCTGATACCGCCGCCGATAAACACGTTACCAGACGTTACTGGGTGATGGCGTTAACGCGCAAACGAGAGCTGCATAGCTTGATTCGATGTTTTCAAGCTCAAACATCTGTTTTGTTCAAAAAAGAAAACCTTCTCTACTTAATGCTAAAATTATTATGGATATTGACATAACTTGCTTACTCAAGTGACATAGATTACGAACTTCGATCTGCGGGCGTTAAAGGCGTCCCCCACCGTCACTGTCACAGGTGTCACATATACAGTAATTTTTTTTAGAAATTAAAGGGATTTCACTGAAATTAAAACAAAAAATAAAGAGCCCACAAACTTTTCCAGTACCTACTTTTAAATACCTACCTAAAGTAAATTAAGGAGTTAGGAGTTAGTTGGTACATACTTAATTTTGCCCACACTCTTACGGTCGCTGTAAGGCGTTGTTTATACGGGATTTTGTTGTGCGGGAACACAAACATACGACGAAATATGCGTGAGTTTACGTACACGCGTGGAAGTTTACATACTCGCCGCTCGCGTCGTGTCACGCGTTGCCCATACAAAAACGTCGCCTATGCGGTTACGTTGCATTCGGGAGCGATGCACACAGACAATAGCTGTATTGGGGCGACAGAAATATAATTTTGTCATTCGAAACAGCATAATATTTTAAATATGCAAGTTTGTTCTTATTATTGACCGATTCTCCTTTTTACAGAACAATGCTGCACTACTGGCTCCTCCTGTCTTGGTTCGGCTCCGCAAGCCTGCAATACATCAACGTCGGGCCCACGCAGGAGGCGCTCATGGGCCCTGTAGTCTCCAACTTTAACGACCGAGTACCTTACTACTTCACGCTCCCACACCAGAGCGAATTCAACGTACATGGCGACCCCATTGACAACTCTGACACCTACAACCAGTTCTATCAGCGCGGCGATTACACGCCCGTCGATCGCAAGCGGCGAACGATAGACGAAGAATCAAAACTTTGGTTATCAAATATACTGGAGGGTAATAAACAGAACGACGTTGGGGAAAAAGTTTCTACGCCTGTACTCCAACTAGAGTCTGTTACGGCTAATGAGACTGATACGGAAACGTTGAGTCTACGGAAGCGGAGCTTCAGTCCTTGGGGAGGCAAGCGTGCGGGAGGCGTGAACGTCGAACATATGTGGTCCTGGAAGCGCGCGGCTCGCAACAGGGAGCCGAGCATGCCCAAACGGGTGCGCTTCACCCCTTGGGGAGGCAAGCGGAGCGGCCAAGTAGTATACAAGCCAGGGAATAAAGTTAACAGGGTCATCTATTCCACCTCGATACCGGCGCTGACTAGGATCTTATCCAACTATTCGCCCTCTGACCATCCGGTAGATATTACCACCTACCAATTTAGACCAACCTTGGACAAGCGGCATCCGATTAAAATTCTGGCTTCGCACACCCAATCAGGGCACCTCCGTGACGCCATGCCATTCAAAAATTTTTTGAGCTCACTACCGCCTTTGTTTAAACCTGGTCATCCATACGTGGACATGAATTTGAAGAAAGACGGCAAAAGGAAGGTAATATTCAGTCAGTGGGGAGGGAAGCGGACCGCGCCCATAATCGGGCCGATATGGACGCCGGCTCCAGGCAACGTGAAAGAAGCCACATTAGATGCCATTCTGCTCATCAGAAACAACAACATTGATGAAATAAAAGAAGAACCGATGAAAGCACTGTAATATTAATATGAAACAACTGTCTTGTAACTTCCGAACTATAAATGGACTCCTTTCTTGGCGGCAACGAGATCTTTCATTGGTCACGTCATGTAGTATTTTATCTAGCTTGCTGTATAAGAATATAGTGCCATAATTAAGATAAAGATAAGTAGTTTGAAGTTCGGGAGTTACATAATTTGTCGTCGACAAAAGGCTGGGTTTGTCGAGGGCAGCGAACTGAAAAATGCACTAAGTCAATGCTAGGTCTCGTATTGTACTTATTTATTATGCTAACTTGTTAGAATATTAAAGAATATTAAGTTGACGGTTTTTTTATTATCTTAAGACATATCTTACCAAAAGGCAACAAAGCGCCTAATAACACAAATTTCATAACAAAATAAAAGCGTGTTTAATATCCTGGATCATGAGCCTAAAAGCAAAGAGCCACATTACCAACAAAATGTGTTGAAAAGAAAATGTTAGAGAGTAACAAAAAAAAACTATAAGAAAAGAACAGAATGGTGATATACCAAGAATATGATATATATACTTATCACCATTATGTTTATCTGCACCAAAAAGGTAACAAAAGGAAGGCGATTATGGTGCGACTTTATCTGTCCTTCTGTCATAACTGTGAATCTCAAAAACTACTTACGGTATTGATTTTGGGATAGATGTAATGTAAATAAGGCAAACCTATATTATTGTATATTTGTGTTGTCTACTACTTTATCATATTCAAGCCGTGGTCTCATGGCGAAAAAAATAAACAATAGCATTCTTTTGTAATGAGCCAGGGGATCCCCGGGACCGGTAGACGACAGGTTATTTTACTATTAAAACATACATATCAAGGGTTCAAAAAACCAGTCTAAGTTATACCTAGTCTATTAAATTTAGTCTAGACATACTTAGGTCAGTATTTATGAATACTGACTTATAGGTACATTAGTACATTATTATAACACACCTGAGAAAGTCCTATCACATGATATGTCATGTGACAGGACTTTCTCAGGTGTGTTATACACTAATGTACATAGGTACAAGTATGCATGTTAATGGACATTTACAGTGGTTTGTTACTGCCAAACTTAATCTTTATTCTATAATGATTTATTTATTAGCAAAAATTAAAAAAAAGGTTCTTAGCAATATTAACAATTTTTATAGTACCTACTCTCCTGTTGAACCAATGCATAATAAAATAAACACAATATATTTTGAAAGATAATTTATTGTTGCACTCTTATCCTAATTTTGTCTTAAAGAAAAGGTTACTTAAAATACATAAGTAGATCTTAATAGAGATATGAAATTTAATTGACTAACCGAAAAAATCAGTCCAACATTAACCAACACAAAACCTGAAAAATACAGCTTAAGTTAAACCGTCCTCAAAATTATGTGGTATCCTGACTCAGTCTCAATAGGCTTACTCAGTTGTCCGACTTTAAGCTTAAAAGCCTCTTCTTCAAATGGCACCTGCATCTGGCCTCGCCCAAACAGTCCTAGGTCTCCACCTCTCTTTGCTGATGAGCAGTCTGAGTATTTTGAAGCAATATCAACAAATTCAGCATGCTTGGAAACTATTTGCTTGCGATACCCTTTAAGGGCATCCAAAGCATCATCTTTGGCACGGGTTATCTTTTCATCTCTCCATGAAGATGGTCTTCTGCTATTAACATGTTTTACTAGGATGTGGCTACAACGGATCTCACCAGGATCAGCAGGAGCTTCTGGTCGCTCCCACTGTGACTTCTTTGTGTAACTGTTGAGGAAATACGTCATGCCGGTGGATCGGCTTGTCCGCATCTCCCATCCCTCGGGCAGCGGCGCGTCGCTCTCTTGAGACATTCTGGAATGTTTGGGCAAGGTTGTGGTGGATTGTCACTAATATTTTCACGAGTTACGTTCGATGGACACAGCGTATTTAATATTCGATATCGAAGATTTCAATCATTTTGCAGTGAAGGAAATTTCCAGCCACGCGTCATAAAGATTGACAGTGTACTGTTTATCAAAGTTTTTAGATTGTTTATGATTAAAAATACGTCTCAGTTGTTAACAACGCTAATGGAAAGCGAATTTACTTATAAAGTACGTACTAGTGAAGCTTTGGTTCATCAAGAAAGTGGCACAATGGTAAATTGATGAATGTTTACATACAAAATGTAAGCCGCATACTACTAACCTTTTCAATATAAAGTAATTAGTGTCAGAAGATATTTTACTTAAAAAATCTTACCTTGTTTACTCCAAATTAAGTAGGTATTGCCTCGAAGAAAAAGGATAACAAGCACAAATACGTTTTAAAAAGAGAAAATACAGCAATTTATGTGTGTATTGGGAGTTTACGCGCTTTTAACGGAATGACAGTTGATGATTGATGTTAACATGTTGCCAACGTAATTTCCGCGATGTAAAAAAAAAAAAATAGACACTTATTTTCTATTTCGTTTTAGTGCAGATATATTATAAAGAAAAAATAAGTAAATAATCCTGAAATTAGTACATTATTGAATACATGTTCTAAATTCTAATCACATTGTATTGTAATAATGAATTGACACGAACACGAAGTGTATTTAACGCCATCTATGGTGGACATTTTAAACCTGCTTAGACTTATGAATCATCGCGACATCTATCTTGTGAATATTGCATTAAGTGGTCAATAACTTGAAAAGTAAGTTTCAATATCCGTTTAAGTATGGAAAGATGGACCCACTAGTTAGTACCTAATCCCGCTATATTTATATGTACTACATATACCTGGAGTGTCTGGAACTTAATGGCACTTTACGTGGTTATTTGGGGGTACTTACACTGGGAAGACTATCCTACGTTTTCTACTTCGAGGACCATGTGCTGATTTGTGGGAAGTCGTGGTGGGATTTGTTCCATATTGCATGACTAAGTTAAAGAAGCATTAAATTCCCTAAAAGTAAAAGTTCGTCGTTGAACCTTATTTTCAGGTCTAACATTAATGGAGATTCAGCTAATCAAATTTGAAGTATAAAGGCAAATTAGAATTTACAAAACGGGCCAAGTGCGTGTCGGATCACGCACAATGAAGGGTTCCGTACCAACACTTATTGATCAATTAGAGAACTCACCACGTGTCATCACTTACGACTTTTTGATTGGGCATTTTCAGCGAAAACTCAAAAACCGTAAAATGTATTCTTGTTCAAATCAAAAATCGTTGAAAGTATTTATTTATGCACACCACCTCAATTTTTTTCAGATTTTTGATCTTCATAGTTTGGATTTCATTTTTAAAGGCCTATCCATCGATACCCCACCTGACAATATGCGTTGATTTTTTTGAAATACGAGGTTTACTGAAATAGTACGCCATATTTACTTCAAAACTTAGGTACTGTTCGAGATATATGGCATCGAACTTTGGCAATTTTAGGCCAAAAAAATAGTTTTTTGGATGTCACTTTTGTGAAGATCAATTAAAAATAAAAATCTCTCTTGCGTTGTTAGAGACGTACTAATACTAGACATACTAATATCGAAAATACAGCTTTTTTGACCCATGTTTGAATAAATCACATTAAAATAAGTAGTCAGTTTTTTCAAAGTTGGCTCTTGCAAATGTAGATAAAGGATTGAAAAACCGCTAGCCGTTTGTGCCATAAATATATCTAAAATCGATGAAGCGCGTGGAGCCCGTTAAGAGACGGCACTCTTCAAAGAACATAATAATACTCACGATTCGAGTGAGTTTCTTGTTTAACTTTCGTATTCCTCACCATACACTATATACTAATATTATATCTGTAATATTTTCATACTTTACCTATTTTGAAAGGGATATCTGAAACGGCTCTATAATATACAATATTTGAGAAATCATAATTCTGTAGTTGTTCAATATATATTTACAGAATCATCAAAATCAACTTAAACGTCTCTATACGAAGTTAACGAAGGAAAACCAGTCAACAGCATATGCAATTTAACTTTTTGTACATACGGCTAGCCCTATACAAGCATCTATATACAATAATTATACTGAAACTAGTTCTTTTCCAAAACAATAAATCCTGTCTCGAATAAAATAAAACACACAAAGTATGTTCTCGTGGCTTTGGAGAAGCCTCCACTGTTCTCGATGATATTAATTAAGGGAAAGCAGGCACCAGCTATTGCAATTTACCGCTTACAAATTAAATTTATAACCGATGAGCGATGACATTATTGAAAACGGCTTCATATTAGTTAAGAACCCCAGATTCAACAGATAATGAATGGGGTAAATTTAAATAGATAAAAACGGTTTCAATACATAATATTACTAACAGTTGTTGTATCTACCTGACAAAAACTTTTCTTTTTGAGTTGGTACATGTCGTAGCTCATACCGTAAAACCTGACGACTTTGCCCTTTCAACATAGCTTTGCCCACCACGTCACATTTTAATAAAACTGACCTATCACAAAACTGGGTTCAGATACCTTTACTTTTTACTCTGTGGTCGAAACCTAGTGCTAGCAACATTAACCAATTGTGTTGCCCATACCTATCGATACTATCGATTCGATAGTCAAGTGTGAGATAGCGTTGAATAAGGGTAGGTTAAGGTGTCCATCAGTTAACCACCTTTTGGTTCTTTTCAATTGAAATATATTATTATTTGTACTAGTGTATAGGTACGAGTAGGTTAGTTGCCTATATATTTGCATTAGGTAAATGTTCGATTTCCTTATAGTTTTTACACAAATTTATTTTATTTTTAATGAAATTTGGTCAACTATGTCCATATAAGGTCATGAACTGCTATGAAAAAATGCTCTTTTTCTCACATACCTAATCATAAATGAAAACAACATTTTTGTAGTAGGTCTACTATCACAAATCAGGGTTAAACTTCATAAGTTTCTAACTAAGGACATCTTACTTAATTAACAAAGAAACAAGGAATTGACAGCCTCAGTTATTTGCAGTAATCAGTATTAACCGGTATGTATCACACGATATGCAATTTTTAATCAAATTATTATAATATAATTTCCTTAGATTTGTGTTAATTAATACAAAAGAAGGAACATTATTAGAACGCACTACAGCTAGGAACTATTTTTTTTCAAATCCGAGAATTTTATTCAATAGCTATGTTAATGTATTTACTTGTCGTACATTTAACCATAGCTAAATTTTGGACAATAAATTTTGGTTAACTGTGGTTTGGAACACTGGAATACTCGAAGAGTTTGGGCTCCAGTGAGATTGGTGAGCAGTTTCAACCGAATCTGAGGTGGGGGCGCAGGGCCACTTATGCTTAGGCATCTTTTGCGCTTGGGTGCGTGAAGCGACAACGTCGTGTTTGCTAGATATTTGAAAAGTTAAATGTGTCCGGTTATCCGATGGACACCTGATCCTATGTTTTTGGTTGGCCAAAAAGTACGAAAAAACATTAAAGCTAATTTGGTCTGTGACCACAGGTATTTAATTTTAACAGTAAATTTGTGTAACGTAAACGATGTAGACGAAAACTCAATGCTGTATCGCTTTTATTTGTGTAATTATAACGATGGGCAATGCCATGAACGTATTTGCAGCATACTTTCTACAAAGTTTTCGACGGATTTTCACCCTAGGGTTGGCACCCTGACGTCATAGTCAAAGTAAATTTGATGATTCACCAAACCAGATGCAATTACATTTAAAACTAATAAATTTTTATTAAGATTATCATAACCCGACAAACTTGTGTACCTACATGAAACACTTTTTTCTACTTTTAAGTTTTGTCGTAGTCGGTTAAGAAATAACATTGACAACCCTATCACAGTCTGACTTTTGTGTGGGGACTTCAGAAAGTATTTTATGTGACTTTGCCCACTTGAATCAGTACACTTAGCGTTATGCTCATAGAGCATGTAATCGGATACAGCTCTGCCATAACTGTTCTAGTTTATAGTCTTTAAGACACATATCCATAAAGTTGGTAACGTAAAAAGTTATAAAAAATAATTCAAAAGTGGGCGTGTAACTTCTTAATTTTTTTGGCCCGGTCTTTTGAGTGATTTTTTTATAATAATATATGTCTTTACGCAGGACTCTGCTTACAGGTAAATATAAAGAAAAGCACACACCTAAACTGAATACAAAGAAAAACTATTGATGTGTTGTGAAGAAACCATACAAAACGATAGATACATATTTAAAAAAAAGTAAGTTTGTATAAAGCCCGCAAAGTTATGCGATTCTACGGTACTAGTATAACTTGAACCAGTAAATCAATGTGTTATAATAAGGGCTACAGTGTTCAGTAAAACTGGCATTTAAACAATGTAGGCGAGTGTCCACCCACTGGTATACATTGCATTGAAAATATCGAGAACACCTTACAATACAATACAAATACCCTACCTACAAATACAAATTATACGGGTTAATTTCACGTTAATTTCACAATGTACACCTATTGTAGGTAGAACTTCCTTAGCTCATTGTTGTTGTACAAACACATTAAGAGAAGTCAACATCCGTGTAATTACAACACCAGGGCGCAACAAGGGTCAAACACTGTAAGTACTGGCTATTGAACGCCAGGAAGACCAGGAAGTCCAGGATCTGTGTACTTCTACTTTAAGCCTGTAATTGTGTTATTTTTGAGGTGATAATACAATTCCACCAGTGAGTTTGTACCTACAAGCAGCCTGCATGTACTTGGGCAAGTGCCCGAGGTACCTAAGTAGTTACCTACCTCTCTTTACATCATTTCAGCAATATTAACATAAGGCAGGAATATTCAAATAGGTACAGAAAGTTAGTTGATCTCGTTACTTGTTTGAATTTTTTGTACCTACCTACTGTAGTACAAAACTAATATAGATTGTACACCAAGGGAATAAAGCACTGTTTTACGTCGCGGGTGCAATATTGAATCTTGAACGTAATGAAGGACTTTACTCCCGAGCGTAGCGAGGGTGTAATGAGTCCTGAGTGTAGTAAGGGATTTAAGCGCGCCCAAGACTAAAACTGTTTTATCCCCGAGGAGTATGCTCTACTTTTCTCATCTCTTGCGAGACAATAAAGAAAAACCAAGGCCAACTAGAAACAGAATCAATCAGTCCGCCAAAGCCCATATTTTTCTAGAATCTGTAGTTATACTCCGTATGCAGCGTCTTGTAGAACTCGCGGCTTTTGTTTTAGGTATTTAATAGTAGGTCAAAGGCCGCGAAGGAAAAAAGGTCATCCCTGTTCCGGCCGAGGCTATTTCTCAAAAACGACAATGAAAGAAACTTATAAGACAGCTCCAAATGTTATTAATGAAATCCTTGGTAATTAGAGATGAGTGATAAATAACTTCACGATGAAAAAATCACGGTGATATGCCGATTAAAAGTAAAACTGTTACTGGTCACGAAGTAACAACGTTACAAAATAACAAAGATATTTATCACTGGAACAGTGGAACTGGTGCAATCGCATGGCGTCGCGCACCGTAGGTGACCGCTGTTACTGTGACTATGAACTGTGACTGTGACTGTGACTAGTTGTCACGAAGGAACAACGTTACAAAATAACATAGATATTTCTTAGCGTTGCGTTAACACTAGAACGGTCCAATCGCGTTTTATGAAAAAGACACTAAATGATTTATAAATATTGAATATTCCAACGAAATAATGTAATTAAATACCTAGAGAAATGAAGTTTTAAACATTTTATGATTTAGATAAATTATTTTTTTATGCGAATTATTACTATATTAGCATATTATTATTATTTGTTCGCAATTTATGACCGATTCTACAGCGCAGCCAGTAAAACAATGATATTAATCATAGTTAATGTATCATATTTTACTTTTACTGTTATTAGTGTATGTATAATCATTTGAATATTAATTTAATACTAAATACGATGTGCTTGACTAAACCTTTTGTCCGAGTTAGAGGTGCATGTTAATGTAATCGCGATTTCACGACTGTCATGTATATTGTGAAGTTAGTAGTAGACTAAGCCGTCACTTAGTCACAGGAACGGACGAAACGTAAATGCCGTGATATGAAATGACCGGCATGACAGTCACGGTAATTATTCACTGTGATTTTTTTGGAACGGGAACGACAGTAACGGTGATCTAAAAGTAACGCTTTTCCCCATGTCGCGGGCGAATAATAGAATGCGGCACTTGTATTTGTCTCTAGCTGTCAATACAACACATCCTCATATCAAAAAAAAAATCGGCCAAGTCCGTGTCGGCTCACACACAATGAAGGGTTCCGTACCAACACCTACCTGCTAGTTCATATTTAAAACCACTATCCAATACATTGAATCTAAAAAGGCCGTATCTTCATAGGGAACTCACGGCACTTACAACCTTTTGTTTGGGCAGGACAGTTTTTCAGCGAAAACTAAACAACCGTAAAACCTATCTTCATTGGGTACTGGTCACTGCAAACTTAACAAACATCTAACACAAATGGGCATAAAACAAAGTGCAGCATGCAGGTTCTGCCAAGAGTCGGAGGAAACTGCCATCCATATCCTCTGCTCCTGTGGACCACTTATGCGCAAAAGAAGTATCTACCTAGGGAGGCAAATCATGCCCCCAGAGGAGATACAACAGATTGCGACCTAAAGAATCTGGAAATTCCTGGAAGCAACGGGTATAAGCAATAGTAGATTGTATGACAAGGGTCTAAAATGAGCCATATTACCACGAGATAGTTATTTTCCCGAACGAAGTGAGGGAAAATAGTTCGAGGGGTAATATGGCTTTTAGACCAGAGTTATACACTCTACTTTTCACTTCGATTGCGAGAAAATAAATAAACAAACGTTAACCCACCCAAAATTAACAATAAATTCCACGGCGAAGATATATACTTTTGCAGATTGATTTTTTTTTCTATTTGACAGATGATTTTTTTTCTATACTCCTTTGACACAAAACATAGACACTGCGGTTCGCGCGCAACATTCACGCGCGAAAAAAGCTAACTGACCTTCTATTGAGTGCTTCAAAGTGTTGCTCGAACGATTTAACCACTTTTTTAATTATTGTGAAATAGGGACTACTACAAACTTAATCTTTAGACTCTATAGAAAAAATAATTATATTTCCTGATTGGTCGATTTTAGTAAAGCTGTATTCTGGTTGGTTAATACCCAATACCAAATATTTTTTTAAGAGTTAAATTAGTGTTCTGTGATTGGTGGATTTAATAGGTGAAGTATTTTGATTGGTCAAATTCAAATATTTTGTAAATCATAAATATGTATTCATATTTTCCCTAGGGGTTAAATGTACTACTTTAGCCCCGCTTGACAAGTCTAATATGACACACTTTTCGAGCATGAGAAGTGAAAAGAACTTTAATGGCTGCCACAATAGATCAATATTGGTCGAGGCGGCAAAGAAAGCCCACAACAAAGAATAATAATAATAAATAAAATAATAAAATCTATCTTGTCCAAATCAAAAATCGTTGAAATCCATTCCATCCACCATTCAGGCCTAGCTGTATACACTCTGATTACCTATTAATAGAGTCGCGTAACTGCTGGACTTTAGGACGTTCTCTCATCTAAGCGAGGAGGCCTATGCCCAGCAGTGGGACATACGACTGGTTATGATGTGTTAATGTTGATAGACGTGGCCATAATTCTACCACTTATTTATTTGTAGGCATTTTTTGTACGTTTAGGATACCGTAAAAACTGGTGAATGTGCCCATTGAACATAGCTTGGCCCGCCCCGTCACATTTTAATAAAACTGACCTATCACAAAACTGGTTGTTTTTACTCTGTGGTCGAAAGCTAAACTTATTGCGGGCAACATTAACCAATTGTGTTGTCCGTAGCTATCGATAGTCAAGTGTGAGACAGCGTTGAATAAGGGTACGTTTTTTGGTGGGCCAAAAAATACGAAAAAACTTTAGAGCCATCTTGGTCAGTGAATGGCCTACAGGTATATGCTTTTAACAATTTGTACTTAGTTTGTGTCTCGTAAATGATGTAGACGAAGGCTCAATGCTGTATCGCTTTTATTTTTGTAATTATGACGATGGGCAATGTCATAAACGTATTTGCAGTGCACTTTCTACAAAATTTCCCGGTAGTTATTAACCCTAAGGTTGGCACCCTGGCGTTATAGTCAAAATAAACTTGATGATTCACCAAACCAGATGCAATTAAATTTAAAACAAATATATTTTTAAAAGTGTGTAAAGAGCGAGCAAAGTTATACGATTCTACGGTACCTTAGTAAGCTTCGGTGACCTTTACTTCGGATTGACTTTGATCCATAACTCTTTAACTCACCCAATCTGACAAAGCTTGTTGAAGAATAGGTATGTTTTTATAATAAGCCGATATTGTTGTTTAGAGAATATTTAGAAAAAACTAAATTTAAAAGTGCCATGTTAGACATCTTAAAACTAAACAAGCGGACGTGGATGTGTTAATAAATTCAGGTGAATTATTAAATACCTACTCTCATATTAATTACCTGGCCCTCTCATTAGATAAATTATGTAAACTTTATTGCACAATGCATGACAAATAGCCATCTAATAACCAGAGCTCTTTGTATTTATAAGTAGTATAGAGACTATTAATTCATTGGAACCTTTTATAAAAATTAATATCAAATTAATTGATAGCTATTGGACATACTGGCTCTTAGCCAGGAACTAGGTAGGTATGGCCAATCCAAAGCAAGTTGGTAAGTCAATAAATCATAAAGCTTATCAGAAAGGTTGGTACTGGTAAAGTAAAGGTAGTCTGTGTGGCAAATAGACTGTCGTCATAAAGGTTGATACTTAACTTATGTAGGTATTTTTGGCACGCCCTCCTGCCCACGCAGGGCGCAAGTGACGCCTTTACAGGATATGTACGTAGGCCAGCAATTTTGGCCCACGCAGTTATCTAACCCACACAAACTGCAAAATTAAGCGTTCGCGATTGAAAAAGACGAACTTTGGGACACTTTATTCCTACCTACGCGCCTATATTAAGAGCCCACCTGACCTTTATTCCATAAAAACTAAATATTTCCCCATAATAGGTACAGTACCTACCTATTAATTGGGGTTATGATTGGAGTAACTTGCAGGACACGTCACTTGGTATGACTTGCCTGACCTGAACCTAATTTTTTGTTAGCTGACCGGGAATAATATTATGTATTTATTTATTGAGTTAAACTTATTTGAACTTTTGTCAATTTTTTTGCTACTTAGGTACTTACGCATTAATTTTGTAGACAGGACATACCTACTTGTAAAATAAAATCATATTCTTGTAAGCTGTAGGTACCAATACAATTCTCACTCACGCATTGCATACTTATTGGAACTAACATGCCGGTAGAATTGAATGAATACGCTAATAAACAAACATGCAATACTCGTACGTCCAAACATCCACATACCGAAACTTTATTGACTGCAAATCAAATAGGTACCTACGTTAGCACAATGTTTAATGGACAAATAGACAATAGGTATGTAACCTTTCCACGAACTGTCCGAAATTAGATCGCAATCATTCGTGAAATGATTTGCATTGTATGCATGCGCGTCGCACGGCATCATTAGCCAATTATTAGCAGCTTGCCAATAACGTTTGATAAACAACCATCCGAGATTGTAGGGCCCTTTATATAGGCATTACTCAACCTATATGTTCGTGAGGAGTCATAACGGGTGGAGATGGAGACTTATTAAACAAAACCAATATAATCCCATTCTTATGACCCTCGAGCCCGTCCCCAAAACCTGCACGGATATAGTATCCTGCAGTTGTTCATCCCAGTGCCTGACTACCATGTGCTCTTGCATGAAGAACGGATTGACGCGCACCAAGTTGTGCCACCGTTCTTGCCAATGTGTGAACTCCATTTTCTAACATGTGAAGGTTTGAAAGTCACAATTTTAACATAGTACATATACGAGCTAAGCCACTCTTGAGGATTCCATATTGGGTACAATTACTAGGTATCATAAAAACTTTCAATTTGTAGATAATTTTGTCTTCTGAAAGATAGCAGACCTACAGTTTGCGCTAAAGTGCACTGCTTAACGTAAATATGGGAAGGAAACAACAAAAAGTTGAGTCTTTATTTCCTTTTTTTACTCAGCCTACTAAAACAACGCATTATTAAACGACACAATTAAGTTAAAATGATTGCATCCCGTTTTGTCGTGCGCGAATTTCGTTCATGGAGAGCGTGGCTGACCGAATCGAGGCATCCCCACGTGAACGAGCTATTTTAGATGCAAAGAATATAATATTGATTCTATACCTACATTTTAAAATACAACAGTCATTGCCTCGCAATGAGGTATCCTTCAAATTGATTGACACTATTGTTGACCCTGACGTAGCAGTCAACTGTTGAATTTTTGAATTCACCTGGATTTACGTAGTACTGGATACGCAACGGCACAACATTGGTCATGAAAAAGTCCGACTCGCGCACCCAGGGTTCCGTACACAGATGTGTACCGGTCCCGACCCAGTTAATAGGGATGTTGACACCAAATAAGAAAATCAATTAGTTCGAATTTTCTCGAACAAGGATCAAATTCTTAATCAAATGGCGAAAAAAGTAACTCAAAAGAATAAATAATTATATAATTAAATATGTCTTCAAAGTTTTCAGAGGGGGTATACTCTGTCCCTTTCCGAAAATCGCACCTTTGTATTGGAACGATTGTCATTTACTATGTCGCTCGTGGTCAATGACGTCACTGATCTGTCGCGCTTTCTCTCTCTAACCAGCAACAGTAAAACTGTTGTAGCTTCGTAATTTTTTGAGATATTTGAATAAGATTTTCATCATTTGCCATATTTGTTTTGTTTGTTTCTTTTGGAATAATCTTATGTCGTAGTAAAATTTTTAGTCAACATCCCTATTCAGGAAAATCTCAACAATATGGGATAGAAATTGAACGCCATGGGTACAGTAACATCTATCGGCAAATTTTGTTGTAAATTTGAGGGACAGAATAACTTAGTATGTATGGTGACAGTATGACCACATCAGGAAGCTATAAGGGCTGATTGTCGGATATATGATTGTGGTTCTGACTATCCAAAGTTGCATCCTGAGATTTAGATTTTGTGTCAATGTATGTAAACAACACATTATCAAGCGGCGAAACTTACTTAAAAGTGATGATCTGTTACTTGCCTTAAACCTGCCAATAGGAAATATAATCCCCTCATAATAAATTTATAATATTTCGCATCATATTTGACTTCGCGTTTTCGAAACCAAACGCCATTCCCATCAATGTTGCATCTTGTGTTTCCATACGACAATGCCTAAGCTTGTCTCTTACCGGGTGTCCGCCCCTTCGACATGTTAGCATAAACGACGGACTTATGTCGGACAACGTGGCAAAATAATTTACTTAACCTCCTAAGACCCCGCGTCCTATATAAAGGACAAAATATGGTCAACGGAAAATAAGTTAAATTTTGAAGTGATAGAGTTGTATTTGTTTTGGTTTGATTGATTTGACATAAAATAAAATTCAAATTTGTAATCGGAACTGTTAGGTTCAAATTCGATTGTATTTTTATTTGTATGGTGGGTCTCAGGAGGTTAATAAATAGGAAACTAGTTAGTGTCGACCCTCAGTTCCGTGCATTAATATGGAACAACCCGAAGGAACAACTCTTTACTTGGTGGCCCGGACGACGCGCAGAAATCGCACTCGCACATCTACACAAACAAAACCAGTAAGTGTAGGTAGACCTTTGGTACCGCACAGCAACTTTAGCATCAGATGTCTGTCTAATGAACGGTACTTTAGTCATACCTACAGTGCCGGATTAAGCTAGCGCGGGGCCTGTAGCAAATTCTATCAAGGGGCCCTTGCTTTGTTTTAGGTTTTTAAGGTTATGGTATTAACCTCTTCGCCGCCATTGACTTGGTATAAAGTCAGTACATTTAGTGGCCCACGCGCCATGACTTCATATCAAGTCGTTGTAAAGCAACCTACATGCTGTCAAATAAGGCTCATCTTTGCTCTGTCACTTTGGCGTGTGAGACACAACTTACGAAATCTACTGTGGCGGTGAAGAGGTTAAAATAAAACAAAACTGTTACGAGCAAACTTTTCTGGATTTAATTTGGGCAAATACGAGTGGGACCTGACTACGTCCTGTAGGGAAGTTCACTTATGGAGATATTTTTGCGGGAAAGATGTTTAAGTAAGTATTTTAGAATAGGGTGGACAGCCGTCACCTGGTTATAACCCAGTCGAGGAAGCAAAACCTCGAAATGTTGGGGTAACTTTGATGAAATTTGGTACGAATGTTCATTGATGGCCTTGTTTTCGTCTGCCAAAAGTCCCCAGGCCAGGACCTTCTAGAGCCTATCTTGGAAAATATACTCCACCCGGAAGATATTCGCATTCATAATACTTAGATACTTTTTAGGGTTCCGTACCAAAATGGTAAAAAAGGAACCCTTATGGTTTCACTTTGTCTGTCTGTCTGTCACATCGCTAAATATCTCAAGATCTACTTATGCTATTGATTTGAAATTTGGAATAGATATAAAGAAGGCTTACCTGCATACATAGAACATGACTTTTTAAATATATTTTTTTATTTTCTGTGAAAAATGACAGATAATAGGTGGTTCAAAATTTGAAAGTCTAGTTAATATGTCGAGTGGGGTGTCATACAAAAGGGCTTGGGTTGCACATTCTGAAACAATTTTTTTTTTTTACTTTGAGTCATTTTTGTTTTATGAGGGAAAATGTAAAAAAAATAACGTTCCCCCCCTTATCTCCGAAGTTTACCAAGGAAAATATATATAATTATTACATAACATTGACATCAATGTATATTTTACAGGAAAAATATAACTGTAGCTCTATCTAGTTTTCCTTTTTTTATCGTCAAAAAACATTTGTTGTAGGTATTCTAAGTTTGTAATTTAATCACCTTTGCATGTATTTTTATTTTATAAATTCCTACGAGATAATACTGAAAGTACCTTCATTCAAATAAAGAAAAAAAATATTGAAATCGGTTTACGTCATAAAGAATTATCCTTGAAAAACTACCATACATACAAAGTTATTCAGTCGCTCAAATTTGTAACAAAAGTCGCTGATAGATAGCACTGTTCCTATGGCGTCCAATTTCCACACCATTTTGTTGAGATTTTCCTGATTTAATAGGGTTGGAACCGGTACATATCTGTATACGGAACCATTGGTGCGCGAGTCCGACTCGCACTTGACCGGTTTTTATTTATAGTAGGGTCAGAAAGCGTGGGTGCGCGGGGCCCCCAAATGCGCGGCGCCCGTGGCATTTGCTACTCTTGCTATATGGCTAATCCGCCACAGGATACCTACTTGATGATTACATTGTTTGATTTTTGATACTTGCCAGAAAAAAAATGTTCCGAGTAATCGGCGATCTGTTGTAGTTTTCAGTATATCTATAGCCACGGGATAAATAAAGTATATTAATTTTTTTCACATGGCAAAGACGAGTAAAACGCAGGTCCGAAAAGCATGC
Source organism: Epiblema foenella (assembly GCA_963556455.1). Classification (NCBI taxonomy): domain Eukaryota; kingdom Metazoa; phylum Arthropoda; class Insecta; order Lepidoptera; family Tortricidae; genus Epiblema; species Epiblema foenella. The sequence goes on along the minus strand of OY747096.1, from coordinate 24,534,453 downwards.
CTAATTGCCGAGTTATATATTGGGGGAAACCGTATGTTATCGCCGATGATAGTCTCATGAAGTATTTCCTATAAATTAACGATTTTGACGCACTTTGATGCAAACATGAAAAACCAATTAAACATTAAGAGTATTGCCTTTAACGTGATTGGTGCCTCGAGTTACGCGGAGGCGTTCGGACGCTGTGATTGGTCGACAGTTTCCCTAAGTAGAGGAGTTTTAGCGGGCTTTCCATCAGTTGACGGTAAATTTTCCCGCGCGTAGCTGGTAGCTGCGTTTTGCAAGTCGCAAAAGTTATGACGAGTGCTTGATTCCAGCGAAGCAGTTTGTTTACGGTAAGTTCTAATCTAATGAAAAATATATATTGTGAGGAATCGATTTTAGGGTTTTTGGTGAAGAGCTTGTGTGGAAATTACTTTTAAATTATTTTTATTTATTTGTTAGTACATTATTCAGAATGTTAAAATACTGCAATTTTTCCATATTTTATTTTATTTTCTTCATTCATTTCTCAGTTTTCTTTATAGATTTAAAATAAATGTTCGAAATCAACTAGACCCAATATATTCTTCTGGGTAAATTATTGTCACTAATTTTATAAGTAATGACTAAAGAATGAAGTAAAGAGACTAAATATTTTCATTTCAGCAAAAGCATGAAACGAAACAGTCAGCAGATTCGTTTATTTAATATGTACTTCGAAAACGGAATTAGCCGATAATTTAGAAAGTGCCTAATTATTCTAATTTCTTAAGTGTTAGGTGCTTGTACTGAGACTGATAATCTAAAAATTATTTAATTATGTCGATCTTTTAAACAGCAGATACTTATTATTTCATATTCTGCTAATTAATGACGTTTAACCCTACCTACCATTGACGACTAAGGACATTTTTTTGATTTATACGTTTTTGTTTTATTAGGTTTATTGCTTGTATTAAGTAAATAAATAATATTTTGAATTAGTATACACAAATTATGGTATTTACCATGTTATGCTTTTTTCATCATCCTCTTTACCTTTTTCCAGTAGTACCTGTGGGTACCTACTAAAAGATCCAGAGGTCAGCTTTGGCACCTCCTTCCAAGATTTGGAGTTGGGTACTTACTTAGGCACTAGTTTTACGGAAGCAATTCCCATCTGACCTCCTAACCTTTCCTTTTGTTAGACAGGTATTCACATACAAAATGTACCTACTGACTCGCTTTATCTAGTTATATCGATTACATTAAACATCTTTAATCAACAGACTTGCATTTAAAAAAAAGCACAAAAATACGAAATAGCTAACTTATTTCAACATAATTTAAACGATATCTATCAATTATAAACTTTTTATGAGGGAATACCGGATACCGGTATCTATTAATCTGTCATTCATAGTCCCTCCCATCGCGAAACAATTTCAAACATTTCAAACTTGAATGTTACCGGCCAATCAAAGACAGTTGGGATTGTTATTGGCATCCATCATTAAGCAGGTATCTCACATACCTACCTGCCGTTAAAAGCAATTTTCTTAACCCTTCATTCGAAAATTTCCGCCGGCTGGAGATACTCTGTCATCATCTTTTTGTATTTTTTACTAAACTAGAAACGTTTGAAGTATTCAGCGTCACTGAGGCTTGAACTATGGACCTTTGCCATTTTTGTCGAATAATAGGTTAATGATATTTGCCGTCAAAATGTACCCATATCATAGGCAGCTAGTAAAGTATAATAAAAGATTATAGAGCAGAATACAAGTGTTGAAAAGTAGTTATTTATGTCTCAACGCCAGAATATTCTATATTTTAATTAATCTTCAGGTTCTGAGAGTTACAAATGTTTCAATAATAAGGCAATTTTTGTGAAATGTTATTTGTAGCACGACGGCAGGAAACATTTTAAATGTTTCCGGCTCATTAAGTATAAAAATACTTGGCTCACGCAGAGATGAAAGTCACTTTTTATGCAAAAATAATAAAGTTGTTTCAGAAAATACGAAATAATATATTGGAGAAAGTCAATATTAACTTAAATAAATGTCAAATAACCACAAGCAAAGCTTATTCAGATGGTAATATTATGAAAATACTTTTCCCCTTACGTCGGTTATCTTAAAACTTCTGCGTTCTAAACGAGTCGCAAAAACTTGTCAAGGAGATATTAAACTTTAAGCTGTTGGTTAAAAGAAATAAATACAAAACACCTGCTATAACCATTTATTTAATACTTTAATAGTTGAGTAGTTTGTGTTTACAGCAAATTTAAGCTAAAATAGCAATTTTCATATTTAGGTAGGTATACCTACTTACGCTAACCACTGGTAAATATAATATTTTGCCTACACAGTTAATTCAAAATGCGAGACTTAGATGAACCTCGATGAAATATTTGGCATGGCAGACAGAAACGTCCTTACGTATCCCTTAGATTTTCCTACGATTGGGTTCCGATCCGATCGTTTTAGCAAGTCTTAAAATGTTATTGATAAATTCACCTGTCTGTCTGCTTCACGCGATATGTCTAAATATCTATTAAGGGTACGGTCAGAGTGCACGATGGACGCGAAGCGGGCAATAGAGCGTGCATACCCAACCTAAAGCTGCAATTATACTTCGTCGTTCACCTAATGCGGTCGCCGAATTCATTTTAAACTACTTAGGCCAACAAACGTCGTCTTCACATTAGTCTGTCCGCCTACCTATAAGCGTTGGCAGCTGTCGATCGCCGAATGCGGCCGACTAACGTGTTCTTTACACTTTTGCGGACGCCGCATGCAGCATGCGGTGAACGACGAAGTGTAATTGCCATTGCTTCACTAACAAATGATGGTTTTATGTTACGCTAACTGTAGTGTGGAGCTCAATTTGCATGTATCATGCGCAGTTGTTATGATGTAGGATACTTTCATCTTCTGGAGGTATAAAAGTAAAAATCTGGAAGACTCGTGTAAAATACTCAGTTATGTGCATGGCGCCAGGAGCCAAGTCCTAAGATAGTCCGTCATGGAGAAGTCCGTCCATTTTGTTACCTACTCCTTAAGTGCTGCATTAAACTATACCTTTATTATACTTAGTATGTAGGTACCTACCTGATTATTAGCATATGCCCACGAATCCGTGGTCACGATTTTGTACGTATCTTTCTCCAGGACTCGAACTATGTCTATAAATTTAAATTTAAGAGTAAAAAGGTAAAAGTGACTGTCCATTAATCCTCATCATCAGTGGTCAATGTTCTCACTAAAGAACAATTTCGTCTCTAGTACTGTCGATTGTCGCTTAGAGTCCTTAATAAATTACATAGGTATTCGTATACATGTTATATCACCAAAATGTTATTAACTATCTGTTTACAAGTAGGTATTTTGAAATTAATATACCTGAATATTATCCTTGATAGTTATTTTATTTCATGTAAACAGCTATTATTTTTCTAGTTATGTAACTTATTGTATATGTACCGTCTGATTTATATCTACTTATATTACATTGGGCAGACAGAACTGGCTGAAAAAATGTTATATTATGAAAGGTAAAATGAATTGCAGAATGATACAAACAAAAACGGACCAAGAAAGCGCAATGAAGGGTTCCGTAAAAAAATATAAGTATAAACAGTTCGGAATCGGTCACGACTCGAATTTTGCTTGGATGAAAAAGTACCTATTAGTACAATGGCGTATAACGATGCTAGCCGAGGCTCGCAAGGCAAACCCAAGCCACTCACGTTTTAAGACCCTTCTTATGCAACATTTGCATAAAATACCATTATTTTCCTATTCATTTAAGTCCTTATCTACTTCAAAAACGTGATTTGTATTTTTTTTAAACTTTTATATAATTTTATTCATAAAACCAATTTACATGATAATTATGATAATAATAATTATTAAATGATTTGTATTTGAAAATAACTTATATCTAAATCATGTTAAATTCTTTTGGGCTCATGTTGCTAACGGACGTAGAAACAGGTGCTGAATAAATGATCGCTTGGAGCGTTATGTGTTTATAAAAGTAACGTGTCCTAACAGTCTAAACCAGCCGCGTGCTGTTTCGAGTCGGAATATACTTTTTAATGGCCAAATCCATTAAAAACAATATTGATGTACAAAACTAGGATAACAATAACTAGGATTCAACCAATTCCATTTCATTTATTTCATTGTATGTAAATAAAACGGACAGAAACTTGAAGTGGGTCTAATAGACTTATTTATTGTCGTCAAACCAGATCTACAAGCTTTGGTTTCATTTTATGGAATCTCCTACATCTACTATGCATTAAGTAACTATAAAACGTATGAATTTATGACGCGTGTTAATTTTAGCAGTAAAAATTGTCAGTATTATAATTTATTCAGATTACTTCCTAGCTTACATCAGCCCTGGGGAAGGGACCAAATTCCGCTACGGTTTAAACTATGGGAATTGTATATATGAATCGTTTTGGCGCTTTTTCTTTTTATAAGTAGAATATAAATGAGACTGGAATGAAATTTTAGCTGCAAAATGGAGTCTAATGTTTGATATATGTCACACCACCACCCAGGTGGTTAATAATTGAGTCAGATTTAAGAGTCTTTTGTATACAACCCAGCGTAGATCGTCAACCACTAAGTATACTCAGACATCTTGGTGTAAACGGACAAGAAGGCTCCATGCTCCATAAAACAATTATAAAGCCACAAGAAAAAACATCTTCAAACAAACAGAGTCCATTTTTAGTTAAAAGATCAACCCAATTGCGGCTTGGTACTTAGTAACTAATCTCGTAATTTATTTGTCTCCACTTCCCGACTTCTTGTGAAATACTCTCTTTTATCAGTTTCATGTTAGAAGTTGACGTGACTTGTTGATAAATTACACTTTGAAAATTTCGCACTCTGACCGCCAAGACACAATGAAAGTGGAGTACCTACTATCGAAAATCGAATTGTGCGATTTGCTCCACTCTGATCTCACAAATCCTACTGTATTTAATCTGCGAGTCAATATCCGTGAGTGGACTTAGCCTATTCTCTATATGTCACTGTCAATTGATTCAATAAATAAGCTGTTCGTGAGAAGTTTTTCTAAGACACGTGAAGATGTAGAAAAGTAGGAAGATATGTTATTTGGTGTTATTTGGTATGGTCACGTCACGTTGTCTTGTATATCCTACTCATATACTATGATATATATGTAAATAAAATATATTTGTATAATTGGGTCCCCCGGGCTTAGTCCCTAAGATGCTGGCAGCATTTCCTAGCTGCGATTTAAATTATAAATGCGAAAGTTAAGAAATCATACATGAGAGTGTAAGTGCCATGAACGTCCCTAAAATTGCTTCTCAATATTTTCAGTAACTTGCCTCATACTCATAGGTATATGTAAAGTGCGATTTAATCATCTTAGGCCGGAATCGATGAAATAGGAATAAGGACTTATACTAAGGTTAAACGTCCAAATTGCTTGGGCTGATGTTGGAAGTAATTGACCCTAAACCGACTTTTACTTTGTTAATTTTCGTTATTAGAAAATAATAAATAAATCATAAATATTCTTTAGCGAAGAGATCGCCTGTTGTTTACGTCTACTTTAAGCTTAATGTTAACTATGTTATTTTTGAGGTGTGCAATAAAGTGTATTTTGTTTTGTATTTCGAAACATTTCAACGTTCAATGACTAAGATAAAAATATTCGTGCTCATCACATAAATGCGCTCGTCCTCGCCGCCGTTCGGACTTCATGGAATTAGAGTGCATCTTCTAGTGCCTCAGCCCAAAACTTGTGCTTAAAGTTTTGGGCTGAGGCACTAGAAAAATAAGAACTATTAGAGCAATAACTAACTACTACTAACTAGTGAGTTATAATAAAATTCAGGACAACATTACGACCCGGCTAAAGCCAAGGACTATAATGATTTGGTTTCGGTAAGATGATGATATATAATTTGGCATTGTCGAGCAGGGTGGTGGGAAAAAAACATTCAGTGCTACTGAAAGCACAAAATAAGTAATCACAATTTAGAAAAATTTTTCACCTACTTAGAAATAGAACCAACGTCAAAAATATGTTTCTGACGATTTTTTTTTACCAAATCACGAAAGGGGTATTTAAGTAAACAAGTCCAAAACTCTACTATCACAAATGGAAAGCATAATTGAAACGTTTCACAGGCAATTTCACGAAAAGTATTTATTCAAAAGATTATAATATTCCCTATGAATTATTTAATAGGATTAAACGAAACATTTTAATTTCGTTTGAATGCTACATGTTTGGGCGTTGTTATCGTTACCTCTTTATTTAGGATCCTTATGTTTACATTGTTGTATGATAGCAGTGAATGTATTGTCGTAAAGAGCTTATGCAAACATTGCATACTTATTATTATTAGCAAGTGTATGGAAAATTTAACGGTTGAGGTTTATTCAAATAAAGGAAAGTTTCTTCGAGCACTGACGGTTCGGGGATTGTAAGCCGCATCTCGTTCATTACATTGGAGTTCTTTTCTCCCACTCGTACAGACTATGAAGAGTATTTCATAGCTTTATTGGTAACAGTGAGGATTAGACTTCCAGTTTATGCAAAAATCAGTGAAAGGAAAACACAAAATGGTGGCGCTTAATTGAATATAAAATTACTTTAAAATTAGACGACTCTATTGTATATTCATTTTTTATTTTAAGTACCTTAGGTATGCCTATTCGTAGCGTATTTGTTAACTATTTTTCGAACCCTCAATGATACTATTCGACTAAAGCTTGAGCCACTTTTTATAAAAGACCAGTAGAAAGGTATGTATTTGATTGACACAGGCTAACGAATGTTCTAGCTCGTGATAACTGTAGTTAATGTCAATCAATTTCAAGTTGAACTTTACTTTAATTGTTAACCGTTGTTTGTTTAATTTCAATTATTTTCACTTCTCATTTATTTTATTTATTTATTTAAGGTTTACTAACAATGCTTACACTATCACGTCCATTAATACATGTTAACATGTATTCACTCTAAGTGCAACAATGACTTAGAGGTAAACACCACTTGCGAAACTGTGAATCACTTAACTAAATTAAATTTAAATATAACAAAACACAAAAGAATAATAACTACTAGCTGACATTAAGCTTACTTGACACCACAAACTTGTAAAAATTGTGTAGCTTAAACATTCATACAGAGAAGAATAGAACATTTGGGGTAAGGTAGCAAAATAATTCAAAATCATTGAGATATAACAAGTATGCATATGTATAATGTAGCAGACACATAAACTACTTTTGAGATTGCTAATTTATAAATTAAGTAACTTAGGTTAGGGACTTGCTCAACTCATGCAAGGAAGATGTCGCCCGATATCCATCCACTCACCTATGCGGTTCAAGTTTGCGGAAGGCTAAGAGTAGTTTGCGAGGTGAGTCGAAGTAAACCCTATATACCTAGCCAGAAAATGGGAGAGTTCTTGCCTGACACAGACTTTCTGAACGGTGTACAAAAGGGCGCGATTGGTCTACCAGGGAGACGCGAAGGAACACGAAAGTTAAGGAGACCTAACAATTGAGGACAGTTTATTTTGTGGCGTACTCATGCTCGAAAAGTGTGTCATATTAGACTTGTCAAGCGGGGCTAAAGTAGTACATTTAACTCCTAGGGAAAATATGAATACATATTTATGATTTACAAAACATTTGCTGAATTTAACCACAATTAAAATACTTCACCTATTAAATCCACCAATCACAGAACACTAATTTAACTCTTTAAAAAATATTTAGTATTGGGTATTAACCAACCAGAATTAATTTCTCTAAAGAGTCTAAAACTTAAATTTGTAGTTATCCCTATTTGACAATAATTAAAAAAGTGATTAAATCGTTCGAGCAATGCTTTGAAGCGCTCAATGGAAGGTCAGTTAGCTTTTTTCGCGCGTGAATGTTGTGCGCACTTCGTTGGGAAAAATCTCGAGGTAATATGGCTCATTTTAGGCCCTTGTCATAGAATCTTCTATTTTTACCTGACTGTGGTTTCATAGGCCGGACCTAATAAAGCGTTAGGGATGTGCGGTTGGAGAGTAGCCTGGGGATCCAAGGGAAACCTCCGACACGACCACGTGGGTGGTCGGTCGTTAAATTCAAGTGTTACACTTGCTCCCTTCGGGGCACATGAACGCTACGTGCGCTACGCCGCAGCGCTTAGCAGTATTTTCCGCCTTGTAGTGAATCGCTTGACGCATGTTAGTCATGTCATGGGCCCTTGAATGGGTTAATTTAAGAACCAGCGTGATTCAACTTCCACGTAAGTGCGAGTAGGTCTGTAAGTCGTTGTTATCGTGTTTTTTCTAGTAATAAGTAGATTTTTTCCCCAAAGTAAAAAAAAAACTTTTTTTTTTATATTCCCATGTCTACCTCATAAACATGGGAATATGAAAATACGTTATGTATATGATAATCTTTATCATATACAATACCGACAAAACGGTGTTGTGTGCAATAGGTAGCTATTTATTTTGAAATCTTACCTCATTGCACCTAACCTGTATGTTGTCATTATTAACAATGACGTATTGTAACATTTGATCACATAATGAAGAACTTATTATTGAAAAGGTTAGGGTATACAAGGATTTATCGTCAATTAAATACTGAATAACGGTTAGATTAATTTCATTTATTTTAATTTTATTTTTATACTTGGAAGCTAGAACATGCCTATCTACGAGTAAAGTCTTGATCAAAGTGAGGCAAGGCGAAGGAGTGACTAAAAGATCTGAACAGAGAATGAATTGAACTAAACATTCACTCAATCAATCGGTCGTTCATTCCTTTAACAAAGTAGTCAAATCAGTTACCTTTTATTTACAGGATATGTTAATTTTTGTATATTAAAATATAATAAAATCAACACTTATCACCTTTCCAAATGAATAAGTTCTGAAATAAAGTAATATCTTAAGGATTTATCTCATTGATTTTTTTTCAACCTGAAGGCTAGTAAAAGGGACATGTTTTTCTTCCGAGCAAAATGTTCTCTAATAACGTCAACAAAAACATCATTTAGCCCGGTAACAGACTTATTGTCGGGTTCGGTTCCCGCTAGATTGAATAACATTTTTTTTATCCCGAGGGATAACTTCGGATGTAACGTTCTGAAATCTGTAATGTATCATTTATTGATAATTTTGACAGAGCTCAAATAAAATTGTAATTTTTTTAGTAGTTTATGCAACTGATACATAATGAGAGGTCTTAAATGAAATAGGATCACACGAGTGTTTTAAGGCCTAATTATGTACAGTTGTATACACTACTTTATCTACATCCATACATTAAATCCTCTTTTAGGTGTTGAGGCACCATTGCGTTGAAAATGCAGGAGTTCGAGTTCGTGAGCTCATTGAAGTCTTTTTGAGCACGAGCCTGTATCGTAATGGGCGGAGATGGCCATAACGATACCGTTTTTGATGCTGTTATGGCCATCTCCGCCCCGGACCGGCGCGATATTGTAAAGTTGGTCCTTACCTACACTTTTTGAGTACATAAAAGAGGATTTACTGTATGGGTGTATACAAAAAAATATTTCTGTATTGCTGAAAATATTCTCATTCCCGGGAATACTGTTACGGTACTAGAAAAATTGCCGGGAATACTGCCCGTGTTACCGGAAATGTTGACTGTACAAAAAATATCAATGTGATCAATAAGTAATGTATGTATCTTCTATGTGTTAACTATCGAATATATTCAATTGGTCATCCTATAGATTACCCAGCATATCATACTCCGAAGAGCCCAGTAAGTACCAATGGGAAATGTCCCGGTACAATCCAACTAGAGTCATTAGAGCCCCGCTAACATGTGTTAACTCTTCTATTTCCTACGGCTTAACATTGCTTCCGAGTGTGTACCAAATAGGTTGATGCTAGGTGGCTTGAGATGAGATGCAGTATTTCGGTAGCGAGTGCGGTACATAGTTCCACAGTAGGAGCATTTGTTTATTGATACTCAGAAGTAGTTAAATTAGATAATTATACACTAGTGGCTCTGTGAGCTGTAGACCTCGTGAATGAGTTTTTTTATCATTTCCAAAATCTGACATTATAAAAAAGATCAATTATGAATATCGAACCTGCTAACAAAATTTCACGAGAACTTGTATAATCTGTAGAGGACAGCAAACCGAAATTCGGACGCTAAAAAATTAAAAAATCTTTGAAATAAAAATTGTTTTTGAAAATTTTCAAAAACTGACACGACAAAAAAATTCTATATAATTACCGGACCTGCTCACATAGTTTCACGAGAATCATTTGCGAAATACGACCTGTAGAGGAGAACAAACCGTTGAATAAATATATACTTTTTTTAATTTTCAAACACTTATTCGACAAAAAAAATCTGTATATTTATCCAACCTGCGCACAAAATTTCACGAGAAACGGTTGAGAAATGCGACCTGTAGAGGAGAACAAACCGAAATTCGCCCGCAGAAACTTACAAAATCATTGATAAATAATTTTTTTTTTTGGAAATTTCCAAAGACCGTCTACAAAATAATTCTGTATAACTATAGAAGAATTGCGACCTTTAGACGAAAACAAACAGAAATCCGGACATACGAAAGCATTTTTGTCGAAGCTGAAGCAGAGACCTTCGTTTCACTCGGTCAATAATAATTAAATACGCGTACTGTAGCGTGTGTTTATAATACAACCCAAGAAGTAGTACATAAGTAGTAGATAGTCGTTTTTTTTAAAGCTCTTAAATGAGGCAGCGAATACATAGTCCTAAAAATTACTACTTAATATCTTTTTAATAGTTTGCATGTTATAATTTTTGTATAACGTTTATATATTCAACCCTCCTTCAAATAAATATTAATAATTAATTTAGGAATAGTCATCATTCGTTTTGACACTGAGAGTTGTTAACTAAATTTCACAAGTTGGTCCGTGTACGGCATAAGGGCAGCAGATCAAGACAAACATTTAAAAACGACAGTGCGAAAAAAAATCGATCCTTATTGAACACCGAGCGATGTCAATTCTATTAAAATGCATATTGAATGGAAGTTTATATTCGCGTTTTATATGTAAATACGTTTAAACGTATTTTGATGGTCGAGCTAAAAAAAACATCCCGATTTTCTTGTCACGTGTTATCGAAATAAATGTGTTTTAAATAGAAAAGGGTCGTATTAAAAACAGATTACTTTCTATAGCTCTATATTAGCGGGTCAACGAAAGCCGGCGAATAAGGACGAGGCTATTACTTAGAATGAGATCGCATTAGATAGTATAATAGGATTAGTTGGTCTAGGTAACGTTTTCGTTAAATAAATTTTATTATTTCATAAGAACACAAACATAAATCTGGATTTGAGAATAAGATGACAACTCCTGGTATATTTACTTATTCTCATACCTTTGTTTTGCTCTGAACCCTATCTACTTAATTTAACATATTACCAGTCTTCTACGTTTGCTAACTAACTTCTACATTTCAATTAGCACCTAAATTTTGCAGCAGTACATGACGATACACAGAACTCATTGTGATGCATTGAAAGCCGCACACAAAGAGTCAACACAAGTTGTCCGACCAAGTTACGTGATAACTGCGTCCCACTGCCTTTGTCTAACGCGGCGGGTTTTTTAGTTGAGTTGCATTGGTTTTCTGCTGCTTGAATATGCTTATATTGAATAGAGGTTTTTGAAGATATCGTCTAAGAATGAAATCAATGTACCTACTTACGTCAAATTTTAATACTGCAGGTACCTGATTAAGTTTCAAAATTGTATTGCAATTGCCTAACCTAACAGGATCCAAGTAGTCCGTTTTGTTCACCGATTTTGTTCACAATCATATTTTTTTATGTTTGGTGTTTCCATAGTTACTTATATGTAACTAAACTGTTGACCATTTAAATGTCAACAGGAAAACGCCTAGTTATAGTTCCCGATTTTGACCTAACTATATACAAATAGTTACTTTGGGATCAGCACTACTAGTATAAACCTCTGGTCTGGTTTGTAAGTAACGTAAACGTCCCTGTGCTCGACACTGACCCCATACATGGCACTTTCAATCTTATGTCATGATGATAGAGGCGATTAATTGGTGTCATCTATTGGGCACTAAAGTGTCGAGCACTGGGACCTTATTACTCAAGGCGTTTATCGTTACCATATATATATTATAGTACATTATTATACAAGTGAGGTACGTTGATCACCACGCTAGAGGCGATATAGCATAGGGAGCCGAGAGTGTAATGATCACTACTCACGCGTGTCATACGACTTTTTTCGACGCATTTGTGAGGAAAAAACAATTCTATAAGATAAAAATGTTATCAATAACTTTCTGTAGTTGCTGATTGTAACAGTTACTACTTAAACAGATTATGTATCACAAAAAAAGGTTTTCTCCATTTTCCATTATTTTTGAAATTAAGTAAGTACACACTTTAAGCACTAATCAACAATATTTACAAATATTTATGAATTAAGTAATGGCGCACGGTAACTTTTTTCTTTTCTTTGTGCTATATATAGGTACTGAATACGAGTTCACACTAATATTATTGAGTGTATGTATGTACGAATGTAAAAATCTTTATTGTACATGAGGAAAAATACAAGAAATATTACAAAAACATTCATATACATATGTACAAAGGCGAGCTTATCCCTGTAAGGGATTTATTCCAGCTAACCTTTCAGAATTGATTGATTGTTATTCAAAATTGATAATTTTACTTGGATATTTATTATTAGTTACTTTCAATGAACTAAAATTTTAAAAAAATGTAAATACCATCTTAAAAATAAAATTACTTAATTAAAATCTTTCATTGTTTTAGCCGTGTAAGAATATGTTGTCCGACTTAAAAAAAAAAAGCTATATTTATAACCCGGTTAATTTAAGAATGCTTAGTGTTATTACTTACAACTTGCTGCGAGGTACAATTGTATCTTAATCGAGATAATAAATATTATAGCTAGCCACCAGAAGAATAGAGTTAACATTTATCTGACATATATTTTAAAAATCGGCCCTAACTGTATTAAATGAAGAATAATATATATTATGATATATCAGTTTTGACGTTTTAAAATTATAAGGTTAATCATCTTGTGAATTTGCAGTGTCGGTCCACAGCTACTTGATGACGCAAGTGGTTGAGCAATCACTGTTCTGTTTAATTTAACTGCAAAATGATCCGTGATACGAAATTAAAGCAAGTCGATGACGATCGGGTTCATCGTTAATTAACGTTACAAATTTAACTGTGCCTTTGTTAAAGACTGGTGTTTGTACTGTCTCCCATAATTGATAGGTAGCAGAAGGATTTGCAGTCTCCATCGTTGGCAAATTTACCTTGGTAATGGACGAATGATTATCATGGCTGTTTTCGTTTGCAATTAGCATGCTTGCTTCGTATGAGGGAGTTAATTAATGAGTATTTTGTAGTTGATCATTACTTACTTAGTAAATCTGCATTTTATTATCCGTACATCATCAGTTTAAGTGACGTTCTCACATTTTTTTGTTGAAACTGTTAATCGATAGATGAGGTAAACGTCTTAATGTTTTCCACTTTAATACCCAACTGTTGACCTATCACATATTATATGGCATACTTCAGATTGAAAATGTCAAGTAGCGTTTCCGAAATTGTACAAATAGAGCACTTGGCTATGCGTAGTAATTTGTAGCTTGATATTTGTAAATTTATACATTGAAATACATTGTTATGGCTAGTGTCCCTCTTGCGGAACAATAGTAATCCAAAACATATTTAAAGTTACTATTTCTATCTAAGTTGATGTAAATCTTCCATCAAACTTGGGGTTCAAAACGTGCCTTGAAGACTGCAGACTTAATGGAGTTAGGAGTTCCTGCCGGCCTCCACAGGTGGCAGGCAATAACTATACTTCACGGCCATAACTAGGATTCAGTGCGTGTCTTGGGTACAGAAAATCATTGATGATAGAACAGTATAGGTACCTGAAATAAGTTTTAGGTAGTACGACAAAGCGCTAAAAAATATACATGCTGATGTGAAAAAAGGGTCATTCAAAGATTTAGGTTCAAGTTTTGTCTGTGTACATATCCAAGGTTAAAGGCTTTGTAGCCCAAGCCTAATTTTGGTCTAGTAACCCGCATATGGATTGATCTAGTAACAGTGTCCCCGTTAGTTACTATAAATACATGTAATAAAAACATAACTTACATACTGTACGTAAGGAGAGAAGACTTTTGTTTCTTTCAACTGTGTATATATGACCCAAAAGGTAAGGGTATCGCATAATATAATTTAAATTTATCCAAATATTTTGTTGCGCCGATTATCATTTCGCTTATTTATCTTTAGAAGTATAACTTATACGTTTTCGTATAGGTAATAGATAGTAGTAAAGTATACAGATTTGTTTAGATATCTCATAAAAACTGAGGAACCCCCGAAGTGGTTCACGGTCAGCAACGCAACGACATATCGGGACTATTCATTGCTTCAAGTAGCTATGTGAAGTTCCTGGGTAATAGCCTTTTTATTGTTATACTAGTGGTCGTCATCAACTATGCCCCTTCTCTTTCTTGTCCACTGATTTAAAGCTTTGAGTTAAATGGAATAGAGACAAGATTTGGCTGTGTTTCCTTTACAGAGTTGGATCCTAGATTACATCGGAGAATTTAACTTAGCCTATAAATGAGTTCTATATGAGCTGAGACAATTTCGGTACGTAAGCATTAGACCTTTTTTACTATGTCCTGCTTACTTTGACTTCGTAATTTCAATCGATTCTGTTGACTCAACTACGTTTACGTAGTAAGTACGTGAATACTTTAATTACTAGTTTAAAAGTAACTCCTAATCTCACAAAATCCAGTATGTATATCTTTTCCACTCCACCTGCTCGACAATGGCTAATTATACAGGGTATAATCGTTAAATGTAGCTAGACGATAATTCCGTAAATATAGCAGATATCAGAAAACTACAAATTGATATCGAAAGTGACGTACCCATTGAGTCAGATTACATTAATAACTTTTTTTGAATAAAAGCAGAAACTATCCGAGAATAACGCGACACGTAAATCGAGACATTGAGGAATATAAATCTAGGACTTTATCGATCGCCCCAAAGACTCAACCTAAGATTTCATATTTATAATTGATATAACTGTAAATCTTCAGAGGGGCAACGATTCAGTCTGCGGCTATGGCTTAATTGTTTCCGCAATGGCTCCCATCAATTCTGGAACTTAATAAAATACCTAAAATTTAAATTAAAATTAAAAAGCCGCGAGAGAATACAAAAACATCTTTCTGTGATTGGTCTTAAAGTACAAAATATATGCGAGATAATCTCGGGCTCTTATTCTATTGCAGTTATTATGTAGATAACTCTTTATTGTAGGTTTGTACGATGAAGATATATTATGTTTATTTAATGGGGTTGCACGAGATTGGTTCTTTTGAGATTAAAACATACCTACCTCTGTCACATGTTCTTTTTTAGTAACAATTTTCAGAAAACGCCACTGTAATACTGTTGTTACCAGGAAATTACTAACCAAATCTTTTTTCAAACTTGATTCCGGGTTTTAACGGTCTATTTTTAGGTAGAAATTAGTTAATATAATATAGGAAACAAGTTTACTACAATATAATACAATAGACACGTTTTAACTCTACAGCAGCAGTCGAACATCATCGTCGAATGTCTCGCATTGTCGGCTGCGGTGGACGGTATCAGTATGAAATTCTCGTCGACTGCCACCTTAGCTAGCAGACACGGTACCTTGGGCTTACCACAAGACTCTCTGTTGTGCTGTTAACAGAATACCAATAAAATTGGAATCATTCTTGTTATCATTGCCTAAGTATTATTTAATAAAACGTATTTAGTTGTACATATGATTGATGACGACAATGTGCACAGTAGGATGACCTAGTCTAGTAATTGAATGACCTAATACATTAATATATTGGCAAATAAGCTCTTCAACTGAAAAAGGGGTTTACTATCCATACTGTAAGTAGATATTGTTTTGTAATTACCCAAATTTGCTTGTAGTGCCGGATCAAGCTGTGAGAAAAAGTAATGTAGATGCTTAGGCACGTTCTTAAAAATTGCGAATGGGCGCCACCGGGGAGAGGGGACACGTATGGTCTAGAAATGCTTAGGGCATTAAAATTTCTTAAACCGACACTGTTTGCCTGAGTAACATGACGTGTATAGAAGAAACTAAGGCGACATCTTCACTTGGCGGGACGGAATCGGTATGTGATATTTTGTTCTTTAACGTGAGCTTACTGATGTCCCACAGATTTCCTCACTTGACATGATAGTGTCATCAATAGTATCATGCGTAGAAGGCGCCCACTGGATGTCGCTTAACCTGATATATTTCAATATTTACATGATACGTAATCGAGATGGATATAACTCATAACAACTAAACTGCCGAGCATCATGATTAACCAGTGGAGGCAGTAGCTACTAATAATACACTTGATAAATTAAATTGATGACAATGAAGCGTCACAAAATAACCAGCAAAATGCAACTCGTCCGTAACGATATTGAAGCATAAAACGTTTGCCGATAGAGCTGCGTCCGCGATTCGGGCTCACTTTGATGCTGTGTGTCACATGAATAGATAATGCTTACAGGAGATCCAATTCAACTTATTTTCAATGGGTTAAGAAATCGTTTGCATTGAACATGCCCAATGTAATATAGAGATCAACAGCGTGTCGTTCATATTACTCAATATTTAAAAGCTATTGGGATTTTTATTCTTGAGCTCTTGAAGAAAAAACACCCTCGGTTTGCCTAAAACACCATAGCGACAGCATGATAAACACTAGTAAAATAGTACAAAAATACCGGCCAAGTGCGTATCGGGCCACGCACAGTGTAGGGTTCCGTAGTTGCTCGTCCATCACGTCACCGGTCATATGCGGAATTACGGACCTACGGACCCGTAGAAGGGTTTTTACTGATCTTAGTACTGATGATGTACTTTTTTGAGATGTTGTGTTGTATACATATTTTTGCCCTTTACGGTAATGTCTGCTTAGCTGTGATAGTTTTCCTTTTAAATTCATCGTATATGCGACTACATTGTTTTTTTTACATGCCTAGTAGCCACCGTTTAGCAGGCACTTGACCATAGCAAAAATTATCACTTCAAAGCTTAATATCACGCCAACCGATTCTTGAAACAAAAAATTCTTTTAAAAACATAATAATATTTTTGAAAGATCTATCCAACGATACCCCACACGATGGGGTTGGGAAGAAAAAAAAATTGCACCAACACTACATATAGGGGAGGTACCCTAAAAAAAAATTTTTATGATTTTATTCTACCGTTTTGTCGGCGTCATTGATATGTATACTCATGCCAAATTACAGCTTTCTAGTACTAACGGTTACTGAGAAATGCGGGGGACGGACGGACGGACATGGCGAAACTATAAGGGTTCCTTACGACGTCATGTCTTAAACTACGGGACCCTAAAAAGTAGTTCCTAATAACTGTTTGAGTTTATTTGGACTGTGTTAAATTTAATTGAATAAATTACGTTTTAATTGACATTTAATGATATGAAACAAAACGTATATATTTCACGATTGCTAGATACAATATAAATACGATGAGTAGCCATTATGGAAAAACCCTCAAATAACGGCAGGGGCAGAAAAAACCCGATACTTAAATAAGTTTGTTCAAATAGTCATTTCGCTGAAAAATCGATAGGTAATAAGGGCACATTACAGAGATTCGAGTATTCCATTTAATCTATTTAATATTTTTTTCATTTAATTAACATCTATTTTAACGATGCCGTTTTCTGTCAGCTGTACAAACGAGTGCAGATAAAAAAATAGCAGAAAATGTTTCCGCAAAAAATCGTTAATTATATATTATATACCTATAGGAAACGAGTTGGCAAATGAAACATACAAACCAAACCAGAGAGTTCTGTTAACTGCAGTGCAATTGCAAAGTTATTTAGAACAAAATTGACTCCGCTCTTTTCCCAGACGCTGATGTTGCAATTATGTGATTGCGAGTTGTGAGAAACATTGCTTCATAAGAACTGCATTGACCAAATGCTGAACAACTGAGGAAAACTAGGAAATTTTAAGTATTTCAACGCAGAATCGACTCAGGACGTCTTGACTAGACTCTACGTAACGTACTACCTTACTAAATAACTATAACAACTTATAGTTTAAGAGCCGACGACACTGAACCTAGTTCGATAAGACTCCCAGATGAGATATATATTATAAGATGCGTCATTCCTCGGGGAACACGAAACGGCTATGCTGCCATGCAAAAAACCTGGTGGCCATAGTAAAAAAAAATTTTCAAAAAAAATAAAATTTCCGGTTACTAGTACGATAAGTCTCCCAGGTTTCGTTTGTTCCTCGATACAGGGGAGGGGTAGGACTATACGATAATGCAGTGCTGCAAGCCCCCCTGACTGGCCTTGTCAGTGGCAGCAGCATGATAAGTGACGCCAATATTGAGGTATCTAGTATGATCGGTCTCCTGAAAAAACCAAGGCTCATCTGAAAGATCATCAATTTCTGTGTAAGAAAAACCACTGCTGCCTTTTCCCAATAGTGGAGAAGGTGGTGCTGCAGCGATTGAAGGGGCTCAGTACACTGAACCTAATTCGACAAGACTCCCAGATGATATGTATATTATAAGATGCGTCATTCCTGGGGGAACACGAAACGGCTATGCTGCAATGCAAAAAACCTGGTGGCCATAGTAAAAAAAATTTTTCAAAAAAAATAAAATTTCCGGTTTCTAGTACGATAAGTCTTCCAAGTTTCGCTTGGAACTCTTATTTCGGTATAATGAAGAATAACTTTTCAAAATCATTTGTTTATGCAATCAACGACAAGCAAAATTATTCTTAAATGTACGTGGCACGCGTATTAAATCAGTACAAATCGAAAGGAACCGGGTGATTGCTGACAAAACTGAATTGAAAAACCGAATCCAGCTGCGCTGAAGGCGATCTTCAATCACAGCAGCAACCACCTTCTCCACTATAGGGAAAAGGCAGCAGTGGTTTTTCTTACACAGAAATTGATGATCTTTCAGATGAGCCTTGGTTTTTTTAGGAGACCGATCATACTAGATACCTCAATATTGGCGTCACTTATCATGCTGCTGCCACTGACAAGGCCAGTCAGGGGGGCTTGCAGCACTGCATTATCGTATAGTCCTACCCCTCCCCTGTATCGAGGAATAAACGAAACCTGGGAGACTTATCGTACTAGAAACCGGAAATTTTATTTTTTTTGAAAAAAATTTTTTACTATGGCCACCAGGTTTTTTGCATGGCAGCATAGCCGTTTCGTGTTCCCCCAGGAATGACGCATCTTATAACATATATCTCCTCTGGGAGTCTTATCGAACTAGGTTCAGTGTCGTCGGCTTTTCTACTATTATGTGTTACTAGCTTTTCCCGCGACTTCGTAAGCGCGTAAATGGTAGATTAAATGTCATTAATTATGTATAAGCTATATTACTGGCAAATTAGTACACTTTCAGTAGTGCATGCGTGACATATCTCATTGAAAACATACAAAGTTTATATAAAAAAAGTCTCAAATCTCCCACTTTAAAAAAGATTTGCTCGCCGTACAAACTTTGAACCCTTTTTTCACCCCTTTAATGAAGGAATTTCGAAAAACACTGAAAAAACTGCAACGACTGTGCAAAAATAAATTCTCTAGCGTTCGAAGTTTCGGCTGTGCGTTGATGAGTCAGTCAGGACTACTTCTTTTATATATATATAGACTAGCATTTTGGCTTCACCCCCGTACTAAGTGTTATTTTTAAACAGTCTACAAAAATGGAGGTTCTCAGTTTGACTCGTATGTTTGTTTGTAGCAGATTATAAGATTATACATATAATTGTATACGTATTTTATACAACAAAACTGACTAGGCTAGTTGACACATAGGTACCTAAATATCAACTAGTTCTATCAGTTGCAGTGATTTTGTAAACATGTCTTAAATTGTATTTATACACATATTTAGTATACTTACCCAGGTACAACATATATATATATATACATATAACACTGTGGCACCTACTTCTTGCCTCGTACTTTCCGGGACTCTTTTCAAACGTTATGTTTCAATACTATTTATATTCGATTCTAGAAATGTATTCAGCATTCTTTTGTTATGATCCCAGGGATCCCAGGGACCGGTAGACGATGGGTTAGGTAATTACTCGACAAGTCAGAGCTAGTTAATTTGATAGTATTTTTTAAAGTTATTTATTATTTATCGTACGTATGGCAATTACTTCGAACTGTGAGATCTTAATTCGAGAAGACAGAACGGTTGTCACTTGTCAGTTTTGTTGCACTTTTAGCACCACTCAGGGGTCACGTATAGGGTAGCGGTGGGTCACCGATGAGTACACTCTACGGACGTGGTGCCACTTTGACCCCCTTTGATAAGTGAGTGGGCAACTTGACTAAAGTTCTCAATCCGCCTGAAGGCCTCTAACTTGACTTAACGACAGCCGTGCCTTCCAACGCACGGGAGCACTCAGTAACTACTCAAAGCAGTCACCCATCTAAGAACTTGATCCCAGCCTTGCTTAACCTCGCATACCGCACGTGGCACGCGCGCGCCGCCCCGGTCCCATAAATCCCGGTAACTATGTAAATTGTAAGCAAATTAAAATACTTAATAATAAAAACTAGAAACCCATTAGACCTTTTCCATTCAGATTCAGAACTGGCTTGATGTTGTTTGTTACGAAAACTAAATCAGCCGGCGACGAGTTGTTGTTGGCAACATTTCAACCGGGATATGAGCGAACTCCGCATTATAAATTTACGAGAACACTGCAAACACAGGACCGCCGAAACATGTAAAATAAAGTTTCTTTACTATTAACGTACGTATTTGATATGTTATAGTAGTTTTATGCGTTATCGAGGGACCGTTCTTATCAGGTTTGTTTACTCTCAACTCTTTGTTGTCCGCTTCGTTTGTCAAGAAACCTACCTACTTGAAACTGACATATGCTCTTATTCCATTGTATAGTCTACTTTAACGCTAATGTAATAGAGTTTCTATTACAAAGATACGATTTTTAGACAGTGTTTATGTATATAATAGAAACTCTATTACATTACCGTTAAAGAATAATATCCAATGGAACATATCATGATAATATCAGTGTCCTACTTAAATATAAAGTTATTTAGGTATAGTCAAAATCATAAATATATGTTGGTTACCAAAGTGGCAAAAAATATCTGTACGGTCTTACGCTCTTGTGAATAAGAACATGTTCACATATTTTTGGCATTAACTCCGTATCGATATTTTCGATGCTGACTGTACTTTTACTTCCATCGCAATCCCTGCTGCATTGTTTTTATATTCCCTCCATTTTATACAAATACTTTAAATATTAATCCAGTAATCTTGTCGCCTGAAAGTACGGGGTAGTTTGCGTCAAATCCGGTAGTTCTGATTTTTTGCACACTTGTTTAAATGATGTTGGCCCAATAAATAATCCAAGTTCGTGACCTCGAGCGCCGAACGCAACTTTGTCAAAAATCGAAAAACCGACTATACTTGAGGACTAGTTGGTGATACCTTCTTAGGACATTTTTAGAAAAGACTAAATTTGCTACAATATGAGTATATAATTGTCTCTGTAGACCCAGTAGTTTCGGCGATAAAGCCTTCCAAAGTTTGCGAAGTTCGAAAAAATGTTAAACTTTGAAAGTGTTTATTTCGGAAACCATTTATTCTACAGAAACAATTTTAGCCTCATATTGTAGCAAATTTAGTCTTTTTTTAATGTTTTCAGAAGGTGTTACATAAATTTTATTTTAAATTTTGTTTTTAAATTTTTGACAACATTATTGAAAAATCTAAAAAACTAATTATAACCCTAAAGGACTAGATTTTGTTACTACCTTTTCAGGTCATTTTTCAATCTTGAGTTAAGGTGTCAAAGCGGATCCTAGGATCCTTAGGACACAACCGGGAAAATGCTAGAGAGGAGGAGGAGAGGAGCTATCTTTGCGCATCAACGGATTTCCAAAGAATGGAGTAACGTATTAGGTATTCGTAACACAGTGACATGAAATCATGGAAAAACATATTTGGCCTGTCGTAAAATGACTTATTGAAAAATGATGATGTTATACGCAATGTGATTCTAGGTAGGTATGTAATTAATAAAATTTCATGAAGGGAATTATGACTAAAATATCGCCTCACTTTTACGACTCGAAGAGCCGTTCTCTCTCACATACAGTTCCTTCCATTAGAGCACTAAGGAAATCTTTACAGAAAATTGAATGTTTTTCTAAAACGAAACTTTGTTATTTCACCCCCATACTCGTATGTTTACAGTGGACGTTTGGATTTCTCTCGGGTACAGCTTTGTGTTCTGTAGACCGAATATTGAATGTTTTTTGTTGTTAAAACTCATTGAGTTTGATACTAGATCTACTCATAAGATGATATACTTACTCATAAGTACAAAAAAAAATGTGTTAATATATGGTCAAGAGCAAATAAAATAGGCACACTTTGTATCCAATATCCCAACAAACTGAAATACGTGCGTTCACATCCATACAATTTTGGCGGCCTGGCAGCGAATGTGTTAATTGCTCCAAAAGTAGTAGTTGTAAGGTGCAGCGGCGCAATCTAGACTTCGTGAAATTAAATTACATCATTTACTAGAGTGCTATCTATGGCCGCGGATAGCGGAAAAGCGCTCTCACAATTTCACCAAGATTACAATATTTTTTTAATTCTCTTATATTATATATATATTTTTATAATAAATATTAAACATATTGGTATATTCTAGGCAAAAGGCTTTAATATCCCATATAAATTTTCAGGTGTTAAGAAATTGTTGTTGTTCTTGAAATATGTCGATATGTAGTTTGAATCGAAATTTCTTAATTACTTAAAAATCCACAAACTATTATTTCTCCTCCGTCATGCATGCTTTACACATCTGTGATGCCTAAGTTGTAAAGGTATTTGCTTAGTGTTTTGTTATGTTGTTAATCCTACTATTCTACGTACGTTGACACCTCGGAGGTGCGCTAGTGCCGAGTTTCGACAAAGCGGCAAGAAGCACAAGCGCTACGCGACAAATTGCTAGAAGGAAAAACGTCATGGAAAAAATGTTGGCATTCCTCCGCTGCAATACCCACTCATTAACTTAAACTTTGACTCCAACACCAAGAAGTAGTAATTTAAAACTTCAGGTTAAATGTAATCACCCGGTCAGATTACATTGGAGTGTAACCAGCGAAATTAAAATAGTGTTTAAAAATGCTCCAGACTTCTCGCAGTCGTTTAATAACTTTTTCTAGTTATTTGCGTAAATCTGCAGTGCCTAGTTAAGTAGAAGGGTTAATACTGGGCAGTAACTGTACTTCCTGCCCTAAAGAAGGATTCATCTTAGTGATTATTGGGAATTGATGTTTGTTTCTTAAACGTAGTATGTTGGCTTATTGCTCTGATACACGTCATCGGAAAATAATGTTGTTAGCGATAATAAATGTTTTTTTTTTAACACTTTATTGCACATAAAACATAATAGTAATATCATGTGTTCGAGTGTGAACTTATTACTGCACGGGATCTCTTGCAGCTAATCTTTGAGCGACTGTGTGAAAATGTTATGTATAAGTTCTTTACTTAATAATCATATACTTACGAGGAAAATCAGAGCTATCACATAACAACACATATTAATAACAAACATAGGTACTTCTTACATTTATGAATCACATGTAACTTGTACCTATCAACTCAAATGTTACAACTAGCTATGTTATAAATAGTGTATTCACAAACTTGCGCTGTTAATCATACATTTCTCATAAATTAACGTTACAATAAGTCTGAAGTTTTGTTGGTAGACAAAACGAGACAATTGTTAAGTAATTTAGAAACATAATTTGTATGAAGAGAGTTTCCTACTAGCATTGACGAGGAATTTATAATACATGTAAGTTATAATAGTAGATTGTATGACAAGGGTCTAAAATGAGCCACTTACCACGGGATAGTTATTTCACTCCGTTCGGGAAAATAGTTTGAGTAATATGGCTTTTAGACCAGAGGGCCTACTCCGAACTTCGTATCGTGCTGTCCCTTTCGCTCATATAGTATATAACACGAGAGTGACTCTACTTTTCACTTCGATTACGAGAAAATAAATAAACAAAGGTTAACCATCCAAAATTAACAATATTTTCGACGGCGAACTTATATATCATTTGGCAGCATGTTTTTTTTCTAAACTACTTTGACACACAAAACATAGGCACCGCGGTTCGCGCACAACATTAACGCGCAAAAAAAACTAAAAAGGCTAACTCACCTTCCACTGAGCACTTCAAAGCGTTGCTCGAACGAATTAATCACTTTTTTAATTATTATGAAATATAATAGTAGTCCCTATAAACTTAATCTTTACACTCTGTAGAGAAATTAACTCTGTTTCCTGATTGGTCGATTTTAGTAAAGCTGTATTCTGGTTGGTTAATACCCAGTGCCAAATATTTTTTAAAGTTATTTTAATGGTTTAAGGTTGGTGGATTTAATAGTGAAGTATTTTGATTGGTCTAAATTGAATGTTTTGTAAATCATAAATATGTATCCATATTTTCCCTAGGGGTTAAATGTATTATTTTCCATCGATTGCTTTGTTTGCTTATTGAATTGCAACCAAAATTTATATCAACTTCCTGTAAATACAACGCTTCAATATAATAGTAGATTGTATGACAAGGGTCTAAAATAAGCCATGTTACCACGAGATAGTTATTTTCCCGAACTAAGTGAGGGAAAATAGTCCGAGAGGTAATATGGCTTTTAGACCAGAGTTATACGCTCTACTTTTCACTTCGATTGTGAGAAAATAAATAACAGAGATTATCCACCCTCAATTAGTAATAAAATACAATGAGTATATGGCGGCAACTTTTTTTTAAACTGGTTTGATTCAGATACCTAGTAAATGAAATAGGGACGAAAAAACACCTAATGTTTTTACTACTTAAATTAGTTGAACAAAGTATGTACCAAAAAGAACCCAACGTTCCGATTGGCTGTCGATGTGTTTTCTGATTGGTGGATTTAATTTGGTGAAGTGTTTTGATTCATCAAAATATAATGTTTTGTAAATCATAATATGTATTCATATTTTCCCTAGTGGTCAAATGTACTACTTTAGCCCGGCTTGATAAGCCTAATTTGACACACTTTTCGAGCATGAAAAGTGAAAAAATATAAATAATTTCTTTCTTCAGCATTAATTGTGCCAGATATTAATACAACCGGGTGCCGCCATTAGGCAAAACATTTCAAAAGAAACCTTCGAAAACGGTGTTGACAGGTTCTTAAAAGATCACGGTTTCTTCGGATACTATCTGGGGCTTTCTTTTTATTGGTTTTATTTTTGGTATTTAGGTATCTATTGATAAGTATGTAACATTGGATAGACTGCCATTTATTGGGTATTTTTGATAAATAGTATATAGTATAGGTGTGTACCTATCTGGAACTTAATTCTGGATGACATCATTATTTTCATTAAGTAAAGTCGATAATTGTGTTACCTATTTGTTTGAGAACAGAAATGTAAGTTATCATAATTATTTGATAAGTAATTGTGCTAACTATGCATCAATTCCGATGCTACGCAATTCCTTACTCTCGCTAAATCACCTTTAACTTATAACGCTTATATTATAAAAGTCCTGCAGATTTTTAGTTATTAGCAGTGAATAGTGTGTTACGAGCAAGTCTTAAAAACGATTAGGCCGAAGACAACATTTCCGTATCCTAGGAAATGTTGTCCTCGGCCTAATCGTGGACATAATTAGGTTATTTTTCTATGGAACTCAACATTTTCACTCTTTTCAGTGAGAAACGTGTGAATATTTTGGGGGTCTAAAAATCTGACGTCGCAAACTGTTCAGGAAAAACGCTTTCGGCAGGGTTGAAACACTGTCGCTCAAGTGGACCGCTAACACTTGACTGCGGTTTACAAGTGCGTTAGCTTTCTTTGTGTTCCGGGGATTGTCAACAATTGGTTCATTAAATTATATTTATTTTAGGCTGGAGTGCGTCCTGTGGGATCCGGTTTTAAGATTTGTTAGCGACATTTTGGTTCAGGTTGTTCGTGAATGTTATTTGTAAGCGAAAATGCTTGTTTAACCATCTAGGCGAATATCGTAATTTAGGCGAGAATACTTAATTTAGATTAGATTTAGATAATTTATTTCATGATACGGGATTACATTATAAATTTGCACACATATCAAAATACAAGAATTGTTATCATGATCGTCATAACAGGAAAAATAAAAATAACATAATGTCAACTAGAGTAGTACAAAACACGATAAAAAGTAAACAGAAAAATAAATGCATCTTCCATTCGGAATCGTCAGTCACATAAATAATAATAATGTCCATTACAAATTACAAATTTCAAAACACAAAAATACAAATCAGTTGAATTCAATTTGAGTTATAATTATTTACATGTCAGTAAGCTAAGATCCATATACTCTTTAACCGAGTATAATGGGTTTTCCAATAAGAAGCGTTCAGGCGGCGTCGAAATGCTTCGTCAGATGGTTCAAGTTTAAGATCAGCGGGCAGTCGCTCGTAATAGGTGGGCCCAATGACACGTGGGTTCTTACCTGCAAGTGCCATGCGACGGGGAACTGTTCTCAAACGCCCAGTATGGCGGAGTGTCTTGCCAATTGCATTTACTGTGTTAAAGTCAGAAAGGTTGTTCCTTACGAACATAATAATTTCGAAGACGTAGAGTGAGTAGTGCGTTAAAATGCCTTGTCTCAAAAAGTGGTCTCTGCACGAAGTTCTCGGCTTTGCCCCGATCATCGCACGCACAGAACGTTTCTGCATCAGCAGCACTCTGTTGGCATCCGTTGAGTTTCCCCAAATGAGTGTGCCATACGACATCAGTGAATGAAAATGGGCAAAGTAAACCTGCTTCAGGGCTTCGTCTGATATAATTGGCTTTAGCTTACGTAAAGCAAAAACTGCACTGCTCAATCTGTCGCATAATTTGTCTACATGGCACTTCCAGTTTAGATTAGAGTCCAGAGTGAAGCCAAGAAATCTACATGTATCACAATACATATCGGCAGCGGGGTGTTTGCTACACACGGATAATATATCCTGTACGTAGTTTTTTCTCAGTGATACACAGACCAGAAAGTAGATATTATTGAAAAGGTTAGGGTATACAAGGATTTATCGTCAATTAAATACTGAATAACGGTTAAATTCATTTCATTTATTTTAATTTTATTTTTATACTTGGAAGCTAGAACACGTCTATCTACGAGTAAAGTCTTGATCAAAGAGAGGCAAGGCGAAGGGGTGACTAAAAGATCTGAACAGAGAATGAATTGAACTAAACATTCACTCAATCAATCGGTCGTTCATTCCTTTAACAAAGTAGTCAAATCATTTACCTTTTATTTACAGGATATGTTAATTTTTGTATATTAAAATATAATAAAATCAACACGCCCCCTCAAAAATTAACAATTATTTACAATAAATAAGCATCAGATCGTATTTAACTTCCAAGTATTGTCTGGGGAAATTACAATTTTATGACCCAACATTTGTTGCAAGGATTGGGAAAACCCAGAAAAACCCAATCAGGTCATCAAGATAATTATTACGCCATAAAAATAATCATCAAAAATGTACAATAATTATCTCAACAATACATTATTTAGTATGTACATTTCAATCGCATTATTGCAAACCCATTTCAGACTGCATTGCTTTAAAGGCAGCTGTAGGCAACTGCTTTGTTAAAGCGTCTGCTATTTGTTTACCTGTGGGAAGATAACATAATTTAATAACATTTTTCTCAATTTGCTCCCTAGAGAAATGATACTTAATGTCGATGTGGTTTGACCTCTTGTGGTTAGTGGGATTGTTGGCAATACTAATACATCCGTTGTTATCCTCATAAATAACAATCGGCTGTGTGATATTTACATTAATGCTTGACGCAAGACACTTTAACCATAAAGCCATGTACTGGGCTTCAGTTTATGAAGCGGCAACTGACATTTGCCTCTTTGTACTCCATGTGATTGTACAATTATTGAATAACTTAAATAAATAACCTGTGGTACTCTTCCTATCACTTGAATCATGGCCACCCCAGTCTGAATCGACATAACCACATAGAATGTTATTAGAATCACATCGTTTGTAAGTTAATTTTAAATCTATTGTGCTTTACAAATATCTCAGCACCCTTTTTAAAACATTGCCATAATTCTTTGTTGTTTTTATTTGTATACCTGCTTAAAATGTTATTACTTGTACTTAAATCAGGACGAGTACATAGCATTATATACATTAAACAACCTATTATACTTCTGCAAGGGGCATCATACTTCTCTTCAGAGTTTAATGCTTCATAATTTAGTTTTACTTCTAGTGGTGTGCTAATGGGGTTGCAATCATGCATTTTAAACTTACGAAAAACTTTTCAATATATGCACTTTGATTTAATGTGATTTCATTGTCCAGACCTATCAATTTTTATACAAAGAAATAATTTTATATCTTGTAAGTCTTTCATTTGAAATTGACTCATTAAATACATTTTGAAATTATTCATTATTTATATTTCACCACATGAAATAACTAAATCATCCACATACAAAATTGCGTAAATATTTTGTTGGACGCTTCCTCTATCAAGCATGTATATACATCTGTCAACCGATGAACTTATAAATCCTTTTTAAACCAGTGCTTGCTCAAAAACCTGAAACTAGCATCTAGCAGCCTGTTTCAGTCCATACAATGCCTTATTTAGTTTACATACATAATTCTTATCGCAATCTACTTCTTTCGGCACTTCCATAAAAATCTCTTCTTCTAATTTACCATTTAAAAAGGCAGTTTTAACATCCATATGGTGGACGAGTAAGTTAAATTGATTTGCAAGACTAATAATGAACCGAAAACTAGCAATTCTGGCTAGAGGTGCAAAGGTTTCATTAAAATCGACAAGGTATTCCTGACTAAACCTTTTGACAACGAGACGGGCTTTATATCTTTGCGGTCTACCAAATTCATCATACTTGATAGAGAAAACCTATTTATTATTAACAACATTTTTATTCTGTGGTCTCGGCACTAAAGACCACGTGTTGTTTTCAGAAAGAGATTTTAACTCTTCTTCTATGGCAACTTGCCACTTAACACTTATATAGACTGCGCACTCAATATGCACTCATCATCATCAGTTTGATAATAATGAACAGGCGGCCGATTTTTAAGTCTATCACTCCTCCTTACGTCATCTGATTTTTTATTTTCATTTTGATTTACCTTCGTACAATTATCAGGGGCATTACTAGATGTGGGTTCAATAATGGTTTCATTTAATCTGCGATTTTTCATAGGACGGCCGAGATCATCAGATTTAAATGCATCTGATTTTGAATTGTCAACAGGACGGCCGAGATCATCAGATTTAAATGCATCTGATTTTGATTTACTGGTTTTATTATGTACATAAACCGTGGCACAAAAAACCTTCCAAACTTTATATCCGTTTGGTTCATAACCTACCAGTATTCCCTTCCAAGATTTATCGTCAAATTTAGATTTACTGGTTTTATTATGTACATAAACCGTGGCACAAAAAACCTTCCAAACTTTATATCCGTTTGGTTCATAACCTACCAGTATTCCCTTCCAAGATTTATCGTCAAATTTAGATTTACTGGTTTTATTATGTACATAAACCGTGGCACAAAAAACCTTCCAAACTTTATATCCGTTTGGTTCATAACCTACCAGTATTCCCTTCCAAGATTTATCGTCAAATTTAGATTTACTGGTTTTATTATGTACATAAACCGTGGCACCAAAAAAAAACTTCAAATCATGCCACAATTCATATGGGGTTTTCGATTGCATAAGGGCTCTTGAAGGCGTTACATTTATTAATCGAACAGCAGTTAATACAGCTTTACCCCAAAATACTTTATTTAATTTGGAACCACTAAGCATAGATCGCGCTTTTTCTGTAATAGTCCTTACCTTACGTTCCGATACACTGTTTTGTTGCGGTGTTTTTGGAATTGTCAAATGGTAAGTTTTGCCCTTTTCAATACAATAATTTTTCATCTCGGCAGATAAATATTTGCCGCCGTTATCGCAGTATAAATTTACCATTTTCAAAATTCAATTTTGCCTCACATTTACGTCACTACGTCCGTACACTTTAAAAGCAGTAAATACCTCTGACTTGTACGTTATCAAATACACAACACAGTAATGGGTATACTGGTCAATAAAAAAAATACAAAATAATTTTTATTGTCTATCGTGGGAGGAGTGATTTGGCCACAAACATCAGAATGTACCACAAATAAAAGTCGTGTAATGTGATCTTTATTCTTAGTCAGATTAAATGGTAATCTGGCCTGTTTGCCGTTTATACAAGCTTCGCACATTTTATCATTTGGCTCAACAAACTGAATTTGATTAACATCTTCAATCATGTTCTTATTCTTTAATTGTATGAATTTATTTTTACTTATGTGACCCAAACGCTGATGCCATAAATTGTAGTCATTAATATTAGCTTGGTATAGGCAGGAAACAGGAATAGCCATATATACTGATACAGCAAAGTCTACAAATACAAATACAAAATACAAATATCTTTATTTTGCTTAAAACTGCAACTGCTGCTGCTTGCTGTTTTTACTGCAATTTAATTGTTCAGAGACTTACCCTTCATGACAGTTGTGTCACCTTTACAAACTTGGGAGCCATGTTGGTCGAAGATGATCGTGTAGCCAGCTCGCTGCATCTTGGGCACCGACAGCAGGTTGTAAGGGGCATCTGGGCAGAACAGCACATCCTCCAGAAGTCCTTGCACGCCCAAGTCGCTCGTCACCCTCATTGTCCCTTTCTGTGTAGCTGAAATAAATTCACTGTGCTTAGCAATCGATATTTTCAAAGGTGGATTAAGAATTGTAAAATTAATGAAAAGATCCGACCTGTTTGTGACGTGATCCGATGCTCCCGAGTCCAAAATAAATCTCACTTTATCTTCTTGAACATCATCTTGACAGTCTCCCGTCATAAAAGCGAAACCCGAGAAATCGTTAGCAGTTTCTTGATTCAATTCGACTTGTTGAACTGTTCGCGTCCTATTTGTTTCAGTCTGTTTTTCTTGCATCATTTGTTTAAAGTAATAACAATCCTTTTTCGCGTAACCTTTTCGTCCGCAATGATGACATTTTAAAATGTGGGTATTTTTCCAAGTTTTGTTCTTGTAATGTCTACGGTTATTATTATGGTGGTTTGGCGGTATAGCTGTATCGATTATTCTCTTCTTTGAATTATCGGGCTTATGCTCGACATGCAGTACTTTTGAGCTCGTATCTGCACTGTCGTTTCGAAAAATTTATCGTTAGAGTTTCAAAGTTTTAACGCGTGGCCTGGGCCCCATAACCTATTGAAAAGGTTAGGGTATACAAGGATTTATCGTCAATTAAATACTGAATAACGGTTAAATTCATTTCATTTATTTTAATTTTATTTTTATACTTGGAAGCTAGAACACGTCTATCTACGAGTAAAGTCTTGATCAAAGAGAGGCAAGGCGAAGGGGTGACTAAAAGATCTGAACAGAGAATGAATTGAACTAAACATTCACTCAATCAATCGGTCGTTCATTCCTTTAACAAAGTAGTCAAATCATTTACCTTTTATTTACAGGATATGTTAATTTTTGTATATTAAAATATAATAAAATCAACAGATATAACATATAAATCAAGTCTGTTGATATCTACTTCTGATTCAGAGCACTTGTCAAGCCCCAAGGGCTCTTAAGGTAACATAATTACGCGTGTAATTTATGCGCAAAATGGTATCCGTGACGTTAACGCGTTAATCGATATAGTGCTCACAACGCATTCAGGAGCAAGAACGATGCATTACACGAGGTCCTATGATAGGTCCTTAAGGAATCGTCAGAACTTCTAGGCACATCTATAATTTAGGTATTTTCAATGGTGAGTGATGTGATACTTACTAAACCCCCCTAAAACTTTATACAGTGACTATGAAATAACATAAAATTGCCGAGTGTATTATTTGTGTTGAATATTATTAAAATAACGAAACAAATACTTCAATCATTTATGTGAAATAAATTAATTTAGATAATTAGGAAAATTTCGGTTCATCTTATTGTGAATCACGATTAGTACTCAATTCGGTAAAAGTAACTGCCATTCTTTCAAGTAGATAATTTTGAATTTTCTTATTCCTGGCACAATTTTCACAATCTGTAAGTTTTGTAACGATATTTCATACTACATTTCGCTCGTCACAAAATTGAGATAAAAATTAATGTATGAAATAGACATATGCAATAAAATAGAATATAAACTAACCTTATAATAAACTAAACTAAAAACTAAATATTTACAAGTAAAAAAGAGGCTCCAGCTCGGAGCTCGGCGGTAGGGTGCCCAGAAGGCTGGCCGCATTGCCGCGCTGGACAGCAATGCTGATCCGCTGAGCGAGGCACGCACCAGCCTTCTGGTCACCCGTCGCTTCCACAAGGCGCTTCGCTAGCTCCTTAAATATATAATGAGCTGCAGATCCCCACGGCCCTACCGTCAATGGCTGCATATTTGCGCCGCTTGAGGTGTTCAGCCGCGTCGGCGGCAGCCCCAGCCTTAACAGATGTCCCTGGAAGATGGGAGGGCGCCAGGGTATCCACACATGTGGCATCCCAGACTAGTGGCCGTCCCAACTTCCAGGGTATCAGTGTCATGCCGTCTGGCCTCTTCCCGTCGTCACGAGCCAAGCCAGTCGGCTCTAGAATTGCCGGTGTTCCGGCGCTGGTAAAGGCTCGGCGCAGGATGTCATTGATGGAGGCATGTCGTGCATGAAAAATAGTGCTCGTGATTCTGAGTAAGAAAACCAAAATTACCTAAATCAGTGCAAAATTAAGTAAAATCCGTAGAGTAAAAACGATGTTATATTTAAACCTTAGATACATGCTCTATTGTTAGCAAAAACATATACATGTACTTATATCTATATACGATATAAGTAAGGGTTATATTATTAGCATATGTCACGTTCGTGATTTCACAATTAATGTGTTTATTCGCCTCTCTAGAGTCCTGCGGTGAGGTTCCATATTTGGTAATCCGACTATGGCAGCGCTTCTATCTGAGAGATGTAGATTGTAGATTTGATTAAACTACATAAGTAGCATTGGATTTGGCTTTAATAAAATATAATATGTGTCCTTCCCGATTATGATAAAACTTAACAAGCCCTTGTCTTAGTCTTTCTCTTACAAATAAAACCAAACTCAATTTCATTAAATTTAATCATATTATGAATCATATAAAAACGGCAAAAAAATCACGTTTGTTGTATGGGAGCTCCCTTAAATATTTATTTTATTCTGTTTAACGGCAACAGAAATTTTAACTGTCTAACTATCACGGTTCATGAGATACAGCTTGGTGACAGACGGACAGAGGAACGGAAAGACGGACGGACAGCGGAGTTTTAGTAATAGGGTCCCGTTGACCCTTTGGGTACGGAACCCTAAAAAAGGGCATTTGTATACAGGAATGAAGCTGCATGCATCTGACTGTATGTATGTACTCGATTACTCGATCTGCTACAAATATGTAGTGTTCCTAACTTTTAGTCTCACGACGCGTAGAATGCTACGATCTGCTACGAACGAAGAGTAGGTGCTACGTCGTAAGTTGCGGCAACGTTAATGGCCACAGAGTTCAAACGACTATCTTAGACTAACTATTTATACCGGTTATGTTAGATCTTGCTCCAGAAAAATCTTCGTTTGGTGTACCATCCCGAACAGGGATTGTTGAGCCACTTGCCAATATTCGCAACTTGGACGTGTAACGCAAATCGGGACTGACACGTCATCGGGTAACACGGCTAAATTACGGACAATGGCAAGTGGCTCAACAATCCCGGTTCGTGACTGTACGTACAGCTGGATTTTTCAAAACACGGATTTAATACTTTCTTTCATTGCTTTTATCTACATGCGGTTTATCGCATGTTATTTATTGGCTACGAATCGTTAGCAGTGAAAGTTTAAAATTTGGAACGCTTTAAAGCAATCAGTTTTATGAAATGTATTTTTCACACCAGCTGCTCGACAATGGCTAATTATATATCATGCAAAACTTACCGAAAGCAAATCATTATCCCTTGGTTGTAATATTGTACTAAATTTCATTATAATCCGCCGGGTAGTATAGTGATTTCGCTTGTTATAGTTCTTATTGGCCAAGTGAAACGAAGCTCTTCAGCTTCGACAAAAATGCTTTCGTATGTCCGGATTTCCGTTTGTTCTAGTCTACAGGTCGCAATTCTCAACCGATTCTAGTGAAATTTCGTGAGCAGGTTCGATAGTTATATATAATTTTTTTGTCGAGACGGTTTTTGGAAATTTACAAAAACAATTTTTTTGTCAATGATTTTGTAAGTTTCTGCGTGTGAATTTCGGTTTGTTCTCCTCTACAGGTCGCATTTCTCAACCAATTCTCGAGAAATTTTGTGAGCAGGTTGGATAAACATATAGATTTTTTTTCTCGAACAAGTTTTTGGAAATTAAAAAAAATATATATATTTGTTCAACGGTTTGTTCTCCTCTACAGGTCGCATTTCGCAAACGATTCTCGTGAAATTTTGTGAGCAGGTCCGGTAATTATATAGAATTTTTTTGTCGAGTCAGTTTTTGGAAATTTGTAAAAACAATTTTTATTTCAAAGATTTTGCAAGTTTCTGCGTCCGAATTTCGGTTTGTTCTCCTCTAGGTACAGGTCGCATTTTACAACCGCTTCTCGTGAAATTTTGTTAGCAGTTATCTTTTTTATAATGTCAGATTTTGGAAATGATAAAAAAAATCACTCACGAGGTCTACAGCTCACAGAGCCACTAGTTGTTATATGTTTAAAATCTAATTTTGTGAAGATCGCACGGCGGCGTGGACGCGCCAGCTCCGCGAACCGCGTCGATCGCCCGCGGCCGTCGCATTCGAAACAAAACACGACGACGAAGCGGGCTGCTGCCGCGCTTGTTTCTAATTATTACTGGAATGCTTGGAATTTCATTTGGAGCTCTGTTATAATTTGCAAATTCGATTGAATTTTTTTGAGAAATGGCCTCGGCCGGAACAGGTATGACCTTCCTTCCTTCGCTGCCTTTGCAGTAATGTGCACCTACTATTAATTACCTGAAACAAAAGTCGCGAGTGCTACAAGACGCTGCATTGTAAAGAGTAAAACTACAAATTCTACAAAAATACAATTCTCTAATAACATGGCGAGTCACGAAAGTGATTGGGCTTTGGCGGACTGATTGATTCTGTTTCTTGTTAGCTTTGGTT
This sequence comes from Epiblema foenella, assembly GCA_963556455.1. NCBI lineage: Eukaryota > Metazoa > Arthropoda > Insecta > Lepidoptera > Tortricidae > Epiblema > Epiblema foenella. Next base: position 24,498,910 of record OY747096.1, on the reverse strand, counting down.
TTTCTTTATTTTCTCGCAAGACGTGAGAAAAGTACTCCTCGGAATTAAACTGTTTTTATCTTGGGCGCGCTTAAATTCCTCACTACACTCAGGACTTAGTCTTAATTCCCTCGCTTAACTCATCTGGAGTCCTTCGTTGCGTTCAGGATTCAATATCGCGCCCGTGACATAAAATAGTGCTTTATCCCCTTGGTGTTCAATCTCCTATTAACACTCGCAGTGCCAAGAACTCCCCAGAGGAGTTCACTGCTCGTAGATGCGTAACCGATAACATGCGTTTCTCCGAATGTAGAGGAAATTCCGTAGCACTACGAAAAGCTTGGCAGTGAAAGTAACTGTACCATTTTCACAGGAAAATTTAGCGCACCATTTCACTGGAACACACTTTTACCAATCTAAAGTGAGAGGAGCCTTCTTTATCTTTTAGTTTAAGTTTTGTAGTTTAGAAAATTAGAAAACCCGGCCAAGTGCGAGTCGAACCCGTACGCGCAAACGAGCGTATAATATGAAAGTGTTTCGTAAAAAAAGAACGCATCTCAGCAAGTCATGTTACTTGTTTTTGTTGAGTGCCGAGGATAATTTATCGACTATACTCTTAACTAAGTAATAATTTGAAATTAGTGGTAATAATAACACTAACCTTACAAATTTTATAAATACCTTATTTTTATGTAGCCTTAGACATACGGGCAAACAGACAGGCGTGATGGAATTACAAAGATTCCGTTTGCCCCGCCGTGAATATAGAACCCTTAGGTGTCATGAATGTGTTAATCTACCCTAATCTGAATTCAGGAATGATGAATGTAATGCCATATTTAGGTATCACCGGGTTGTTTGTATCGGTCCCATAAAGATACAACTCAATCCGATTATTCATTGCGAACTCATAAATCAAACGTTCATATAAGGACCCGCTGTCAATATTTTATTTATTGATTTTCATAATAATTAAGTATCATTTCCGTCAGAATTTCTGTCATTTGCTGACCGTAGTTGATTACATAAGTTTTCAAACTTACGCTACGTAGATCCAGCTTTATTTTTAGTATGGAAAATGACATTTGGAGATATCTTACGCTCGCTCAAAAACGTTACGTAAGCACCACTGGTCTTTATATTCGTTTTAGTTGATAGTGAATGATAAGTTCGCTAAAGCACAAGTCCAGTACTTAATTTCTTTGTGATTCAATAGTTTCAACATATTTTTTAATAATGATTACAACTCCAACTTCCTGTTCCTCCAACGATTTGATTGATTTATTTTAAATTTATTTTTAAGTTACATTTTGGGTTTCTCCGATAGGGAGGTGTAGATTCTCAAATTTTCTGTGACGAGATGGAAAGATTGGGATACTTTTTCCTTTATCGAATTTAAGTACCTACTTATGTTTCTCTAATAAGGTAAAAAACCCAAAATTACCAAATTATTAGAATAAAAAGGTTGACATTTTACTGAAACCGCCTATAATTTCTACAAAACTATGAAAAACTCTAAAGATCGTCACAGTGATAAGGGGGTACAATGTATGTGCAATACATATATCACGGTCACTTACCTTTAAAGATTTTATAATTGTTCACTTTGACATTTATGTTTGTTTGTTTGTTTCTTTTTGCCTTACTTATGTATTTCTATCTATTGCAGTCATGTTTAATTTTTTTGTTATTAGGTATTTATTGTATGGCGGTCCGTGAGTCACCGACGGTACTGGCTGAAAATGGCTGTAGGTGTCTGACACCTATGCATAATGCTGAGCCAGTGTCCCTGTGACTGCCGTGGAGAAACACATGTTATGTGTTTTGTTTTTCTTCTGTCGTTTTTATTTTGTACTATGTATGTCTTCTTTCTTTCTTTTTTTCTTGTGAGAAAGGGACAAAACACATTTTAGTTAGCAGAAGTTTGTTAAGTTAAGGGGTTTACTTACATTCAATGAATTATGATGAGGTTTCGTAATCGAAGTAACAGTCTACAGTTGCGGCATGTCATCTGAAGAATGAATTGAACGGAAAACGCTAACTAAACCGAAAATAGTAGTGAAAAGCGCAGATTTCCATAAATTATTCATAGAATTGGAATGTGCAGTTAGTTTGTTATTCTCATTGCTGCAGCTGTAATGGACAGTACCTATGGGCGTTGGATTTAAGAATAATATTATTCATTATTACCTACCAATAGTGCGCTGTCTTAACTTACTAATATTTTAAGCTGTGATATTTTTTTATTAATTTAGCTAAAAGTAAGATTAATCTAATGATAATACCTATTTACAGAGGCGTATTTTGAAATATGGCGCCCAAGGCCAATAAGTTTTGCCGCCTCAGAAGTCAAGAAAAAAACGATTTAAAGAAATACAATTTTTTTTAAACGTCTACGTTTTTTGAGACTTAAATGGCCATATTTTTTTATAATTTTGATTTTTTCACAATTTCAGGGGACTGTAGACCTGAGTAATGAGTAATGAATGACCTGACGATTTCAAGTCGATACCTCCACGCGTTCCCGAGAATAAAGGGTCTTGACAGACAGACACACAAACGGACAACAAAGTGATCCCATAAGGGTTCCCTTTTTTCCTTTTGAGATACGAAACCCTAAACATACCGTATTTTTTGTTAAAGATACCGTCCCGCCGGCTGGAAATTGTTGAATTAAGGGTGGAGTAAAAAAAGTTACTTATAGACGCGCTCCATAGGTATTGACGAAACTTAACTTACAAGCGAGTTTGCGACCAAATGACTACTAGTTCTTAAATTGAGATAGACAAGAAAAAATAAAGAATATGAAAAGTAAGTTGGTTGAATGGCGCCAAAACCAAAAGAAAATGCAATCGGCCAGGGACGGCGTAGCCTAGCATTGCATTAGGGTACATACTCGTACATCCCTGCCTATTTACCTCGCGAGGAAAATTAAACGACACGTTAATAATAATATTACAAAAATTTATCAAAAAACAAATCTCCATGTTTGATTTAAAGTTGCTATCGTTATTGATAAAATTCGTATCAAATGCATTCACAGAAACGCTCCTAGAGCTACTCTCGAATAAAATGTTTGAATGAAGCTTTTAGCTCTGCAAATACCTCATTATGCTCACCTGGGCTCCCTTATGGCTTGTGAGCGTATTTCTCTAATTAATTGACCTTTTATCCCTTTTTCTACTATTTTAACAATAAAACCGCCTGCCTCTTCCCCTACATGTTATTGTTGAATTTATCGCTGTAACAGTTTTGTTCGTATTTTGGAAATAGAGGCTATTGTACGTATATGTAAACATCTAATTTTAAAGAAAAATACAAACTAATACGTTTATTTAAAGGTCCTACATTACGATGGAAGCACAGATATGCAGAATAAATCAACATAAATCAAATATCCAATGAACATAATATGTAGCCCTGACCATATTGTGTGGTGACTTTGATGACAAAATTGCACACAAAACCATTTCGCGGAGTAAGCGGACTACGTCACTGCATGTGCCCAGAAATTGTCGTTCCATTTTCGACGTCAGAGAACCTCATAAGGAATAACTAAACAGTCGCTACCTACTACAAGCGCAAACAAAGTTGCTATATTTCTCACACACTTCTCAATATTATTTTCTCTAATATACTGGGAAATATCGGTCTTTATATTGTAATACGCCTCGGTAATATCGGTCTTTATATTATAGTGTAATACGCCGCGAAGCATCGAAATAAATTGTAGCAATGAAATTCCACACAACATTGCTTGCACTGTACCCGCCGCGTGTCTGTAAGACACTCAACAGGCAATCTCTTCTTTCCCAGTCTTAGTAGTAAAGTTAATATTATTTCATTATAATTACGAAATGGGGTTAAATCGACTGCTATTTCTAAACCTGTAGCTCACAAAATCTTAAACGAAACTTAGGTTAATCTTTTAAGGGTGATTTGTATGCCCCTGCCATAAAGTAAATATAATTAGTCTTTGCCCCTGCTAATCCAGGAAAAAAGAGTAATTCTGTTTCTAGTAAGTAATTTAGCAATATTGTAAAAGAAATAAAAATAAAGATTGGTACCAAAATTAATCAGAGCGTATATATGCGCGGGCAATTTAATAAGCAATCATTCTAGCAAAAATTAAAAAGTTATGTTAAAAATATTACGAAGTATGCTGTGTTGCCTACATGTTTATACGCATTGTCACGTGGATGTTGAATTGGAAAAGTTTTTGATGTGTCCAACTTTACATAGAGATTATTACCTATTTCGTAGGAAAATATTGTTGCATAAATGAATTCATCATGGAGTTACTACGAGTATACCAACAGTTCCACACGTGCTGAATTATCTATATATATAAAAGAAGTCCGCACTGACTGACTGACTGACTCATCAACGCACAGCCGAATCTGTTAATAAAGTTGATTTTTGAACAGCCGGCTACATTTATAACATAGGCTAGGGACAAGAAAGGATTTCTCGAAATTTTTCCCCTAAGAGGGTAAAACAAGGGATGAAGTTTTGTATGAAAACACGTATTTATTGAAGTGAGAGATTTGAAACTTTGTATATAGGCTCTCTGTTTAAATATATTAATGGCGTATTTCAGCGTTTTCGAAATTGCTCCCCTAAAGGGGTGAAAAGGGGGTTCTAAGTTTGTGCAGGGACTAAATCTTTAGTTTTCTTAAAAATCGATATGGGTGTCATCTTCGAGGTTCCTCGAGGTGCCGATTACGAAAATGACACGCATTTTCAAATCTAAGATAATGGACATTTATTTTTCTTGAAAATCGATATGGATGTCATCTTTGTAGATATGGTGTCATGTCTTTGACGATATGGATGTCATTTTCAAATCCAAGATGGCCGACAATTATTTTTCTTATAAATCGATATGGGGTGTCATCGTCGGGGTTCCTCGGGATGACTATTACGAAAATGACAAGCATTTTCAAATCCAAGATGTCGGACATTTATTTTTCTTAAAAATCGATAATGGTGTTATCTTTGTGGTTCCACGGGGTGCCTATTACGAAATGACATCCATTTTCAAATCTTATTTTTTCTCCTGAGTAACTTTTCACAGAAAATTAACAGCATCAGACAACTGACAGAAAAAAATAGACCTCATTTATATCTTTGTTACCATCTCAAATCTACGCGAACGAAGTCGCGGGCGGCTACTAGTTTTGTATATATTGTACGGTCGGTGTATGAAAGACAGGGGACTTTCTTTATTTAGGTACCAACTAAATACATTTTTACCAAATAATTTGTTTCAAACTCATACTGTTTAATCCACGCATTCATATTATAAAAAAAACATCAAGTCTGTGAGGATATCGCGACCAATTTGATACGTATTTGTTTAAAACAAACATTTGAAAAGTAGGTACCATCTAACTTCTAAAAAACATCAACTCTGTAAGCATATCGCGAGCAATTTGATACGTATTTGTTTACTAACTTCGGAAGCCCATAAGACAGTTACAACAACTAAAACTAAAAGTTTGTTGAAATGTTTACGATTAAACTTGAAAGCTGGACCTTCCCTTAATTAGGTTAATACCTGGCTAACTTAGAGGCTTACTACCTACTTGCGACGTCATGTGATTTGTTTAGCTAATAAAACTTTCCAGCTCAAAGGGACCTGCAGCCTCGTATTTTTTCAGAAAATAGAAAGGATTTGGGTCTTTAACGTTCTTATTCCATAGTTGATCATTAGAAACGGATAAGTTTCGGTATTTAGGAAAATTCTAGTAGGATTACAAAAATGACAATGTCTTTTGAACATTTCAATAAATCAATGGCGATTTTAATTTTCTGACGCAGGTAGGTACAATGACTGGATATATAAAAACCACGTTTTTGTGGTATCTGTCACACTTTAGCTAAAAATGGGGCAATGACTCTCTTGATGCTTATACATATGTAATTAAGCTAAGCATTCAAGAAGAATTGCGTAGCCAAGTTGTTTTATTTTTAATCGACTTTGCCATAAAGCCAATAAATATTTGGTGAGCTATAAACGGGACCGTAAAGCACCTGTTATGTTCTGCATTTTGTTTTATCGCTCTAGCGCTGTAGCGCCGGTTTACCATAGCTCTCGCGGGTACGTCAAGTGAGTGGGATTTTCTTTCGAGAAGAGAATCAGCACTACTCCTAACAATAAGCCATTTCGTTTTGTAATGAAAATTAACCATTGTATAGCAAACAGATATTAACCAAATGGAACATTTTACATTTTGGATAAGTACATAAATGTAGGTACCTAAAGTAAAATCTGAGTAGATATAGGTACCTAATGATGGTGCACGCATCATAACTTATTTTCGTTGAAAAATTCCTGAATTCTCTTAACATAAATAATAAGATAAATAAACTGCCTGTGATAGGCTGATAAACATATAGAGATCGCATAAGGCCCTGTTAAATTTTTGGGTAAGGAAAGGGTAATTCTCGGCGTTCTTTTTCTAAGAAACAGCAAAGTTATCATATATTCTCATTACTTATTTGGATTAAGTCAATTCCTTTAAGATCTTACATGAAAATACAGTTATTTAGAATTTACTCTCTGTATATGTACAAAGTTTTAAATCTCTTACTTCAAAAAAGTATATTTGCTCCCCGTACGAACTTGGAACCCCCTTTTCACCCATTTAGGGGAGCTTTTCGAAAAACGAAGTACGAAGTTTTAAGTCTCTAACTCTAAAACAGAAGTTTCTCCTATACAAACTTTGCACCCCTATTTTACCCTCTTAGGGTTAGAATTTTGCAAAACGCTGAAAACACTTTCTTTGGATTTAAGTTTGTAACCTTTCTACGATTTTTTAAGTCTTCAGCTCAAAAAAAAATTCTCCCATACAAACTTTGCACCCCTATTTGATCCCTTTAGGGGTGGAATTTCCAAAGATCCCGTCTTATCCCTTGCATACGTCATAAAAGTAAGCTTTGGACCAAATTTAAAGTATGGTAGATCAGGACTTCTTCTTTTATATATTTAGACTAGCGGCCGTCCGCGACTTCGTCAGCGTAGATTTTAGATGGTAACAAAGATATAAATGAGGTCTATTTTTTTCTGTCAGTTGTCTGATGCTGTTAATCTTCTGTGAAAATTAACCAAAAGAAAAAATAAATGTCCGCCATCTTGGAAATGAATGTGCATATCATTTTCGTAATCGGCACCCTGAGGAACCTCGAAGTTAACACCCAAATCAATTTTTAAGAAAACGATGACACTCATATCAATAATTAAGTGAGGAAACGCAGCTAGACTTATGGGCACCCTTCCAAATTATGGTGCTTTAGGCGATATTTGTATTTATTGGTTAGACACCGTAGTTTAAGGTAGGTTTAGTTTAGTTTTAGCATTTGTGTTGTATATTTTCTCAGGTTTTTAATTTTGATTATAACAATGTTTCATTTTTAAACAAAAAGAAAAATAAATGTCCGCCGTGTTTGATTTGAAAAAGCATGTAATTTTCGTAATAAGAATCGTTTTAAGAAAAGAAAAGATTTGCTCCCCGCACAAACACGGAACCCCTTTTTCACCCCTTTAGAGGAGCAATTTCGAAACACGCTGTAACAAGTTTTGTTGTATTTAAACAGAGAGTCTATATACAAAGTTTTAAATATCTCACTTCAAAAAAGATTTGCTCTCCGTAAAACCTGGAACCCCCTTTTTACCCCATTAGAGGAACAATTTAGAAAAACGCTTAAACATGTTTTGTTGTATTTAAAGAGAGAGTCTGTATACGAAGTTTGAAATCTCGCACTTCAAAATGGATTTGCTCCCCGTAAAAACTGTGACCCCCCTTTTCATCCCTTATGATAAAGGAGCTTCTGGCTTGGCTGAAATTCAGGAGGACCTTGTCACAGATTTCTAAATAGAAACAGAATCAGCTTATCTACAGATTTGGGTAAACTACAGGGAATAAATGAAAGAGGTTAGATCCTAAAACTTGTTATTTATTCAGCGTTTATACAAAACGAATTGTAGTACCTTAACTACTTAGTTACTGGAGATCAGATCATCATTCAGGTTGTTAAGTATCAAGTTGTTCAGTCGGTAGAGCTGGTCGCTTTGTGGTTCATGAATGATCTGAACTACCAGAAATCTAAACTATATGTTAGTCCCTAAATATTCCGTGCTATCAATGAAGACTTTATTTTATATCCTACTTCCCTACATGTAAAATAAAATTCACACCGACCTTCTTTTCAGTTGCTTGTGTGAATGTTGCTGGATGGCTTGACCCAACAGATTACCTTAAAATGGGGCATGCGGAGGAACTTGGTCCCGGAGCAGAAATGGATCCCCGAAATACAGCATACAAAACATGCTTCAGAACACTCTTCGAAACAACTTCAGAACAAAATACTCGAAAAACACCCAATCGACTGAAAGAAATTAATTGTTTCTATTAGTACCAGAACCATGTGGTTTGAACTTAACAAAGGATGTTCAAAATGTTCAGAAAACCTCGCTTACCAGGGAAAACGCTCCAAAATTGGATTAGTCTCTCCTGCCGAGCCCACCCTTCCATATGGATCAACTGCCCATGTCTGTAAACAACCACATGGTAAAAAGCTGACAAAGGCATCCATAAGCAAAAAGCCATACACAAATTTGATAGAAAATAATCACTTACCTTTGATAACTCCGCAAAATAAAAATATTAAGGCCATTTCCATCTGAACAGCCACCAAAAAAGGCACTCCGCCACATTGTTAATCGGTGCAGAGACCGGATGAAAATGGACAATATTTCACAAGATTCCCATGACCATTTCGAAAGGATCTTAACGCAGCTCTGGACAAAATTGCCAAGTCACAATGATACCAGCGCTGAAGAATCCAAGTAACCAATTATTGCTATTTATTAAGCAATGACTTTCTTTATCTTTGAATTTTGGACCTGTGGTCAATAATATTATTTAAATCATTTTTGTTTTAAACTTAATTAAGAAATTTAAATATTAAATTTTATTACTGTTATTCCCTAAAAATACCCATATATTCCAACATTCCTCATCTGGTTGGAAACTCTGAATTTAATTAATTTTATTCTGATTAGCTTAATTAGATTTGGCAATTACTTAATTATTGCTAGCCTGATGAGAAAATGTTGCTCCTTGAAAATATGCGTAACTAGGTGAGTTTGAGACATTCAATAAAAGGCTCAAACCAGCCTGCTGCTATTTAAGAAAGTAAAGCAATGTTACACCCTTAAAGGGATGAATTTAGTAAATCGCTGAATTTAGTTTTGTTATATTTAAACAGAGAGTCTATATACGAAATTTCATGTTTCTAAGTCCAAAAAAGTTACGTTTCCCATACAAACTTTCATCCCTTGTTTTATCCACTTAGGGGTTGAATTTCGAAAAATCCTTTATTATCCCTAGCCAACGTTATAGATGTAACCGATTGTGTAAAAATCGACTCTCTAGCGTTAGTAGTTTCGGCTGTGCGTTGATGTGTCACTCAGTCAGGACTTCTTTTTATATATATAGACTAGCGGCCGCCCACGACTTCTGCCGCGTAGATTTTAGATGGTAAGTTAATAAAGATATAAATGAGGTTTATTTGTTTCTCTCAGTTGTCTGATGCTATTAATCCTTTGTGAAAAATTACTCAAAAAAAAATGTCCGCCATCTTGGATTTGAAAATGGATGTCATTTTCGTAATCGGTACCCCGAGGAACCTCGACGATGACGCCTATATCGATTTTTAAGAGAAATAAATGTCCGCCATCTTGGATTTAAAAAGCATGTCATTTTCGTAATCGGCACCCCGAGGAACCTCGAAGATGATACCTGTAACGAATTTTAGATAAAAGTAAAGATTTGCTCCCCGCACAAACTTGGAATCACCTTTTTACCCCATTAGGGGAACAATGTAGAAAAATGCTGAAACATGTTTTGTTGTAATTAAACAGAGAGTCTATATACGAAATTTTAAATCTCGCACTTCAAAAGATTTGCTCCCTGTACAAACTTGCAACCCCCTTTTCACCCCTCTAGGGGAGTAATTTCAAAAAACGCTGAAGTACGTTTTGTTTTATGTAAACAGAGAGTCTATTTACGAAGTTTGAAATCTCTCACTTCAAAAAAGATTTGTTGTTCCCCGCACAAACTTTGAACCCGCTTTTCACCCTTTTAAGGGATGAATTTAGAAAATAGCTGAAATTAGTTTTGTTATATGTAAACAGAAAGTCTATATACGAATTTGCAAGTTTCTAAGTCCAAAAAAATTACGTTTTCCATACAAGCTTTGCCCCTATTTTACCCTCTTAGGGTTTGAATTTTGCAAAACGCTGAAAACACTTTCTTTGGATTTAAGTTCGTAACCTTTTTAGAATTTTTAAGTATTCAGCTCAAAAAAAAAATTTTTTCCCATACAAACTTTGCACCCCTATTTGATCCCCTTAGGGGTGGAATTTCCAAAAATCCCGTCATAAAAATAAGCTCTGGACCAAATTTGAAGTTTCTAGTTCCAGTAGTTTCGGCTGTGCGTTGATGGTAGATCAGGACTTCTTCTTTTATATATTTAGATTACGCATCATACCTACATAAATTGAAGTACATGTTTCTAGCAACACAATTCAGTAAAATCTTTTTCAATCATTAGATTATTATAAAGGTGGATAATATATTCAACTGCGCGCGCAATTCCAGTTTCGCATGAAGAATCCAGTGTTAATTAGCGAAAAGGCCTCACAAATGTTCCGTTGGACTATTTTGGTAACGGCGAAACACTAGATATATATAAACTTTCTACTTTTGTTAAAATACAAACACTAGTTAAATAAACTATAATCTCTGTAATTTATTTATTTTCGTACAATGGGCACACAGGCAGTTTGATCTGAGTCCGTTATGGCGGCAATGGTTAACGTTGCCGCTTTATTGCGGTTGTCTAGAGCTGGCTAGTGATTGTTTAACTACCCCCAATAACTTCAAAATTATGTGCCACATTCCTTTCATAGTCGTGTTCAAGCTTTAATTGTAAATCGGAAAAGGAAAAACATCGTCGAAATCGGTAGTATTCCGAAGAAGCCCGAGGTCCTCTTAGGCACCTAGTCCTATGCAAGCGATTGCTGTCTATGACCTTTCAGAGGTAAAAATAAACCTTTGTTGGGATCTTCTCTTGTTGAATTTCGCGATAAACCAAATGTAGGTATAGTGCCTTAGGCAGTAACAACTCAATTTAAAATAGCCTTTACTTTAACAATCTTACTAAGGTTTAACATTAGTGTTCCACTTATATTTTAATTTTATTTAATAAATAGTATCCTGCTTTCCAGCATAGGCCTCCCCCAAGGTTCTCCATAATGTCCGATCATTGACTTTGCTCCTCCATGGCACCTGCTATCACCTTCAGGTCATCTTCCCATCTTCGTGGTGGTTTTTTTCGTTTTCTCTCTCCTTCTCTAGGATACCAAGCGGTCACTTCTTTGACCCATTTGTTTTGTTTATAACTTAGTATAGCTATGACCAGTCCACTTCCATTTTGCTTTTTTTATTGTGTAAGAAACATCTATAACTTTCGTTTTCCTACGTATAGTTTTCAAATTTATTCGATCCATTTTTAAATATTCAGTAAACTTCTTTCTATGTTGTGTTGTTTCTATTTTCCTTGTGTTTTTCTTTGTTAGGGCCCATGTCTGACAACCATAGGTCATATAGGGAAGAATGCATGAGTTAAAGATGCGGCTTTCACGTAATTGAAATTGAATCGTCGCTTAGTACCCATAGTACAAGCTGTGCTTAGTTCGGGACTAGGTAGATTTGTGTAAGATTGTCCACAAATATTTATTATTTATTTTTATTTATTACGTACAAATGGTACATATACATATCATTTACCTTTGCTGCGGTTTTTGTCGTGACATTTAGCAGCCAGAATATGCAGAATGTAAAACCCACACGCATTGCATTCAAAAACATACAATACATATCATCATAACAAGGCTGATTCTTTTAATAACGCCCCGCAGTGTCAGCGGTGACAGAGGTCCGCCTTGTTATTCAAATGTGGGATGAGCTTTATTATGTGAGCCTTAGATTTAGGATACGTACTCTCAGCATCGTAATGATATACTTAAATAGGATGTCTATATTTATAACCAACATGGGTGAGGCTCGAGACTGGTTAGAAGTTAAAATTTAGAATTCAGATGTCTACCAGTTTTCGACTCTATTGTTTGTATATTAAGGTTCAAAAGAGATAGTAGAGTACCTTCTCCAATTTCAGGATATATTTTTTCCTTATTGCAATAACGTAGGTATTATTATTTTACCAAATAGTCTTTAAACCTATTAATATCTATCATGCTTTTCAACTTTACTTTGCTGAAATAACTCAAAGACAACGGTGCACTGAATTCAACCATCTATGTATTCTAACGTCACTCTTGCTTTAAAAAGTAATGACAGTCGACAGAGATTCTCTACACTGATTGTAAAATGTAAATTACGTATATACATCAATTTATTTATAAGTAAGTGATGGTAGGAAATTAAGTTCCCGTGAGACGGATTTTTCCCAGATGTCAAGTGACCAGCCAAAGATATATTTAGCGTGTCGGAATTAAATTGACTGAATTCATACATTATTTACGGCGCAGAAGGATTATCCCCCTGTGCGAGTCTGTACTATGTCCATAGGCATGGCAAGATTTGGTTGATAAATGTTGCCCTTTTTTATTTAATTTTAACAGGATTTCAAGTTTATTTAAGTATTACCGCTCGAGTATAGGTAGAACACCGACTGTTTTCAAACTTTTTGTCGTTTTGATCACAGATGTGATCGCCTGTGTATTAAATGACAAGTGTTTTTGACATTGATGTATGGATTTATTTTTTAGCTGGCCTTTGTTATTGGTTTACCATGTTGGTGTTTCAACATGATACGAATATTGTTTCCATTGAGCAAAATTGTTTTTAAATTACCGATAAAAACTCGCCCTGGGGCAGTTCACAGAGCTTACCGATCGATGTACCGATTAACCTTTGTAAATTGATAATGTTTATGAAATACATGTAATGTAAATTAATCAAATAAAACTGGACTGCCAAGTTCTGTTCTGATGATTTAAGCGGTATCAGAAACAAGTATAATATTTTAACACCACCCGCTCGACAATGCCAAAATATATGTACCTAACCTAACCTATATTTTGTTTTAGTTTTAATTAAATAATTGTATGTATGGTAGCTATAAGGTATCTTTTATAGCTACCATATCATGTATCTATAGGCCTTTGTTGCCTGAAATAAATGATGTATTATTGTTATTATATCTCCTTTTAAAAATCTCGGATTTTAAGGCCCGGTCATTTGAGAGGCGTGCGTGGGGAAATAGATCCAACACCTAGAGCCCCTTTTACCCAATTTTACTGTGCTGTAGTACACCAGCTAGAACCCATTCACGGGTACAACGGTAGATACTCGTACCCGTGAACCGGTCCCAACAGGCGTTGGGGCTATTGTATGTAAAGTGGAAAGAGAGTAAATTATTATTATTATTGTTATTCAGGTTTTTATTTTTTCAGGTTTTATATATATATATCGTAATTCTACATTGTGTGGTAAGTGTTTCAGTAGTTAACACAGTAGCCATTATGGTGGTACTCAGGGTTGTTAGTACGGTTGAGCGGCCTGAGCGTGAGCGGGAGGATGGTATGGTTGGTCAATACGGCAAATTATTCGTTTTTCACGTTATGTTACGTCACATAACACGCTCAGTTAATATGGGACGTTTTCAGGGCTCGTTAGTTATGCTGCACTATGACACCCATTTTCGTCTTTTGTGTTGTTTTAATTGTAGTTGTTCCATATAAACATTTGTTCCTCTCTAAAAACTGGTTCGAATGGCAATTCGTTCGAAATATCGAAAACATATGTGAATCAATTCAGTTCATGTGCTTCCTTTTTCGTAAGCGTTCAGCCGAGGCACGCTGAATGTATTGATATTGAGATGGGATTGGAATAAAATTGTTGGTTACTGATTAATACCCGACGCTGCTTTTGGGTGAAGTAAAAAGTAAATTATAAGAAACGTTCTTTATCCTGTTTATTTATATCTGGTACGTCACTACACAGCTTAGACCAGCAGGGTATTTGTTTGTTATAGTTGCCAACTTAAGTCGCGTCAGGCTCGTCATTCATTCATACTAAACCAGCTTTACAAACGTGCACGTGGAACATTCCAATGGATCTCCCCCAACGGTTTTAATGCGACGTTGAGTTATTATGTTACATTTGAACCGAATGAATTTAAAAATCGAATCAGTTTCAAATGTGACAGGGCAGGTTTACTCACGAATAAGATCTGATTGATTAAGTTTTCACATATTAATGCTGGACAAAATCGATGTGGTATAATGATAAGATCTCTATTAGTGTATTTTGGACCGCATAATAAGTGACAATTATATATTCTATACTCTTATAGCATTAGTTACGTTGTTGATTTTTTTTTATCTACGTCATCATTAAAGTTAAAGTATGGTTTATGTCGTTACTCTAGAGATTACATTTACTTTGTCAGAACTTATTTCCTGATGGGGTAAACCTTTTAAAAGCTAGTGATCCAAACAGGTGGCAGATAACCTATTTGACTCTTAGATAAGCAACCATTGTCCCCGATTTGTAAATTGCAAAGCTTCAGAGGGCACATTTTGTGTTAATAAGGGATAAAGTACCGGTATTAAGTTTCAATCTTGAAGTCGAGTCGAGTGCCGTAGACGCTAATCTTAATTTTGTTGGATTGTTATTTTTATACAATTGTAGGTAAAGAATTGGGTTAATGTACAAGACAGACTTCAAAATTTGTTTGTTGGAAGGAACCTGCTTTAAATTAAATTTGTTTTAAGGCACGCTGCACCGTCAGTTATTATTAAACACCGATCGTTTACACGTCAGAAGTAAGTTTAAAATGCTCGGGTTCTTCCAGCGGTCCTCGTCAACTAGTCCGCAAGTCCCAGCCGCTTTGGACAGGTGTGAGTTACGTACATCGAAACTTGTTCTGCGTCGATTCCTGTTGCTTTGTGGGTTGTTCCTTAAGTTTGAAATAATAGGCTATGATTTTATAAAATGTCTTTAATAACAATTTAAATAGGTTGGTACTCTATAATATTTGAAGATGTTCTTAATTTCTTAACAGCAAAATCGCCAAATAACTATTTAGATATTTTTGATTGCCAGCTTTTGCTAAGATGTAGGGTTGCCAGGCTGGTTACGCGATTAGTTACAGTAGACAGTTTTAGTTTGCGACCACCTCATAAAAGAGGTTTTTTTTTAATTAAAGTTATTTGTATTTTTAAGGACAAACAAAAACATATATTTGTATGCATTTTTTTTGTGAGTTTTTTAATGGGAATCCATTAAAAAAATTATTTTTTTTCAGTTGTTCAGCTCATCCAAGTGGTACCAAGCCGTTAGCTGTCGCAAATCAACCTATCGACCCTACTTCATTATATTAATTATAGTTAAGTACACTATTAATCGTCAACTCTATGTATATACCTATATACTTTTTACAAACGAATAAGATGCATAGTATGTAAACATGTCTTTGACGTCGACCGTACGATAAATTCAAATTACAGATTACGCTCAATTACACGCATAATTTTACCAAAACAAACGATCGCGAATATACACTTTATTCAGTTTCAATCATTAAAGTTGAAATGTTTTGCTTTGATCTAGACTGTTATTGAAATGTACATCACAATCAAATGTTAGATTTAACAGCCCCATTTGGAGTTGTCACCATCCACTCTGTTCCCGCCGGGATGGGGCAATCAAAGACATAATAAAATTTATGGGACTGGTTTGAGAATAGCACGAGACTAGGGCGACCATGTGAACATAGGGCACTCAGGAATTTCAGGATGTCCAATATGCGCGTAAGCCTCATTAAGAAGATATGTATAGCCATCGTCTTGTATTAAGTTTTGATGCCCGCGTTATGCCAGTTGTTGGAAGATAAGGCTCCCCAAGTGCTCATTTGTATTAAGAATATACTGTTGCAACAAACGTTATAATGTATTATGTAGTGTGTGTCAGCACTGCCTGTGGCAACCGGTTTTGTTATGGTCATATCTCGTACTACATATCGATAATAAGTGTACATAAAATAGCAAGTGGTAGGTTTATGTATTTAATAGGCGCATAAAATAGTTACGTATACAATCTATTTATTTCTATCTATGGTTTTGTGGGTGGGAAAGATGGTACCATAAATAATGGTATATCTTGAGATTAGACTTCAATAACTTGAGATTAGACCTAGGAAATTTCCATCTAAAGTAACGTATGAGGCTAGGATAACGATAATGACAATCAGATCCCAGTTTTCACATTGTTAGGAAACCACCCTACTTTATGCGTACTTTACAGTTTTATTTACTGAAGGTAAAATGAGGTTAAAATATCGGATATTAAGTGCTAATAAATTGACGACTAATAGTGTCATAATTGTTAAATATTTAAGTGGAATTGTTACCGCTTAATCTATATGTATTTGACATCTATCACATTTACTTAGATTTATGTTGACATTAAGTTCTTGATGTTATTTAGAAAAGTTCTGAAGTACTTCATGGGGTTCAAGCACTGTTGCTTTGATTATAACCTCAAATGTCCATTTAAGCATAAAATACCGGTCAAGTGCGAGTCGGTCTCGCACACCAAGGGTTCCGTATACAGATGTGTACCGGTTCCAACCCTGTTAAATCAGGAAAATCTCAACAACATGGTGTAGAAATTGAACGCCATGGGTACAGCGCCGTCTATATATCGGCGACTTTTGTTACAAATTTGAGCGTCTGAATAACATAGTATGTATGGTGGTTTTTCAAGAATAATTCTTTATTACGTGAACCGATTTCATTTTTTTTTCTTTATTTGAAAGACGGTACTTTTAGCATAATCTCGTAGGAATCTATAAAACAAAAATACATGCAAAGGTGATTAAATTACAAACTTAGTATAGAAATATTTTTAAGATAGGTTAAAAAAAGAAAAACTAGATAGAGCTATAGTTATATTTTTCCTGTAAAATATACATTGATATCAATGTTATGTAATAATTTCATATTTTTTCCTTGGTAAACTTCGGAGACAAGGGGTAAAACGGTTTTTTTTGCATTTTCCCTCATAAAACAAAAATGACTCGACGTTTTCGTTTGTTTCAGAATGTGCAACCTAAGCCCTTTCATATGACACCCCCTCAACATATTCACTAGAACTTCAAATTTTGAACCACCTCTCTGTCATTTTACGGAGAAAATAAAAAATATATATAAATAAGTCATATTCTATGTACTGGATACATAGATACCTACATTAAAGTTAGCCTTTTTTATAACTATTCCAAATTTCAAATCGATAGCATAAGTAGTTCTTGAGGTATTTAGCGATGTGAGACAGACAGACAAAGTGAAACCATGAGGGTTTCTTTTTCTACCATTCCCTACGGAACCCGAAAAACATTTACAAGCCCCTACATATACATATAAAGCCAGGTTTATAATGTTTAACTAGCAAAGTTAACTTGGGGAAGTAGGTACGGTGAGCGGTCCGGAGCGCAGTAGCGTGCTCGACGGGCTACTTTGGCTAACTTGTTGCGATAAATAATGAGCAAAACGATTTAACTACTCGCAAATAACTTTAAAAACTTTATTTTCCTATTAGAATCCTGCAATAAATCGAATAATTATGGGCTTAAATGTATTCTACAATATTTTAAAGGAACACTTTCCGAACGGAGGGTCACTTTAAATAAGGAAAATTGTATAAAACTCGATATTTAGCACGAGTAAACTTACATACATATAATGTGTTCTTTCATACAAGTGCGAAGACGCAGAAACCATTTGAAAATTAGTGGCCGACCGAAACACGTTTTTTTGCCGAAACCGAAACCGAAGGTTCGGCTTTGGCTCTAGTTTCGGCCGAAACCGAAACCGAAACTTTTATAGACGTGTGAAAATCGTCAAATAAAGTGTCAGTGGTCCATTTTTTCTAGACATATAAACAATGTAACTAGGGATTGCAATCCGGTATTATTCTCAATCCGGCTGGATTTCACTATATCCTGGTGGCTCGAGCCGGTTCAGCCAAATTGGTGTTGAACGATTGCCTCTATTAAACAATGTCAACTTTGGTGGCATAAAAGGGTTTTTCCGGTCCCATTCGAGTCATATCACTGGATCTGTTAGGCCATGGTACTGACCTTGGCCCAACAGATCTGGTGATATGACTCACTGGAGTATGCTGATAAGCTGAAGTACAAGTATGACAAGTTCCCTGCTTTGGAACCAAAGTACTATTTTGTCCCTGTTGTGGTAGACTGCAGGATCCTGGAGTTTGGAAGCCAAGGAATTTGTTATGGATTTGGGTCGACGACTGAGAGATAGACAGGATCGTAGGCATATAGTGCAGCAGATTTCGCTGGCTATCGTGGTGACTGTATGCAGGTGTCATGGAGACATTTGAGCTAGGCCAGATCCAAGATGGTCCATTTAACTAGGTAGGCATAGTTAGTGTTTAAGGTTGACGAAGTCGACTACTATAGAAGCGAAAACCAATCATCGCCATGCCATACATTTTTTGATTGATTGATTAAAGCGTCTTATTGATTTGCATTAGTGCCCACCCGACGAAGAATTGCAGATTGTGATTGGCGGTTTACTATTGGTGCCTTTTTGTTAAATAAACCTTATTTATATATTAATTTAATATTAACAATGCCACGTTGTAACGATCGCTCGTCAGCGCAAGAATTCTGAAAATACACGGGAACGTTTACTTACATTTTTTTAAAAAGCAAATCAATTTTTGTAATTTGTTTTAGCGCTCTTTTTTAGGCCTACCGGAGTTATCTATCTATATCGGAATGTTGCCGGATCCGGTGCCTATCGAGATACTGGAGCAAGCCAGATTACCGTACCTATCCGACGGACCAAATTGCAATCCCTAAATGTAAAACAGGATAGTCCGTGTAGTGTGGTATAAAATAAAACAATTTTTGTACTTAACAAGATATAAAATAACTAAAATAAAATGTATTCTGCTGGCGGAGTCGGGCGAAGTTATCCAAAGGCAGCAGAAATTAGTCGAACGTGATCCAAAAGTACAATGTTGTAAAAGTTTCGGCGCGGCCGAAAGGTTCGGCAGTTTTTTGGCCGAAACCGAACCTTCGGCCGAAACATGATTTTTAGGCCGAAATCAGCCGAAACCGAAACCGACACCGAAACTTCGGTCGGACACTATTGAAAATACCCAATTTAAGGAGGTCGTCGAAGTAATTTTTGTTCTAAGGCATAATGTGGAGTGAGCCAACCTGATATACCCAACTTCACGTAAGAATCTTATACCTACCTAAGAACGTCACATCACCGTAATGTGTTCTTTGTACTTTGTATTAGAGACTTCCTCGAAAAGAACATTACCACAAACTTTGAATTAGGTAAACGAAAACATTCTCGGATATTCATGAATATGGTTTGGTTGGCATATATTGAACAAGTTTTTCTTATAGAAAAAATACCGAGTACGTATGATAATAGGTAATATACTTACATTATGGTTTGTCTCTTTAAGTATTCTTCCGTGTTGTACTTACCTACAAGATCTGAAAATAACATCCAGGTGATTACAGTGCCTAACACGGTGCACTCTAACCTCATTGGTTAGCGAAATTGCGACGGGAAAAATTATCACCTGCTGGCAAATTGCACGCTAAGACAAAAAGTTTGAAAAGCCGAGAGCCGAGCTGGCGGGGGTATTACAGGTTTAACGACATATTTAATTGTGATTATGAAAGATAAGATAATTTGTAATGTGCGTATTTGCAGAGAGTTTCTTTAGGATGTAAAGAAATATCCTGGTACCTACCTAACTAAGGATGACTGACGAATATCTGACGCGACTGTAGATTTCTTCAGGACCTTTATAGAACGTGTCATTTTTGTTATGTAAATATTTATGCACATAATCAATTTTATGCAGCGGCATATTTATGTTTAGGTAGTTACGCGTCCGCCTCACATTTATATTTGTGTTTACGCGACATCCGGGGGGTGTGCCGCCGATCGCCTCGCTTGTCCATGAATGCGGCCTTAGCACACCCACTAAAATAAAAAACATTTGTCTTTATACGGTTATAACTTAAGTTAAAGACTGGCTACCAGACCACTTTCCAAATATTTTTACAATTTAATAAAAAAATGTTTAAAATAACAGCCTCTAAGGATATATTTTTTCCAACAACGCTCACTAAGAATAATTATAACCTTAATTGGATTTTAATTGAAACATAATTATTGTATTTTTAGTAGATTTACCTACCTTGTACTTATATTTGCTTAGGTTTGTGTTACAAATTGTGGTTTTCATTCAAATGATAGCAAAACACCATATCAAACAAATGTAAGCCGTCATCTCCCGTTGACGGATATCACAGGGCACATAACAAAAGAATGCTATTCTTTATTTTTCGCCGGGAGAGGACGGGGTGCAGGGGGTTATAATGCTTAATTTATGTCATTGAAGTGCTGAGCTCTCAGGGTTAAGTAACTAAGTCCATAGTGTCAGTTCGACGAGGTAGGAATACATTTAGTGAGAGTTAATTCTCAAAAACCCATTAAATTCATCTAAAGTCCTTATTCTCTTTGGTCAAATTAATCATAGGCGTTTAGTGGTTTAACCTCTGAAACAAGCACAGCCAGCTTCTACAGTAAAGTCCACCATTAGGCAAAGTTGTTTGACAAGTCAAAATGCACAAATGTTGTCACAGAATGGCCAGTGCTGTTCGTATCGATATTATTTAAGGCCTTAAGTACTAGACCTACCGATCGTTCGGTGCAATTTATCGGGTACTCCTAGATGTTTGCAGAGAACATCGAAAATCTAAATTAGTAGTGTTTCTCTCAGTCTAATATGCTCTGAATTTGTCAAATTAAAATGATTTGTACATCTTATGATATATTCCTATTTAAAGGACTAAACTTCATATTTAAATACCATTTTTGTCCTGCTGAACAAGCCTTTACACATATTTTTATTCGTGTCTCATAGATTACAACAATGGAATATGTTTGGTAGTACAAAATTATGCTTATCGATATGTTTTTATCGATATACGGTATATATTTTTTTTCTACTCCTGACAACATCTTATCTGTCAGTTTACTTCGCCTAATTGTGGATTTTAGCTTAGGTTTCACCTGGGGTATGTCTAACAAATCACCTAACCTTGATTCGATGACACTAATTGACGCAATATTATCAAGTTTAATCTGATGATAACTCAATACTTGTCGAGTATCAAAAGCACCGAAACTTTCAGACTTGTCCTGTTTTTTACACGAAAAGGGATAATCTGATATGATGGATAGAGTAATGTATTACTATCTTAAACTAACAAAGTTTATCGCGTACTCGCGCGTGCACAAATGTGTAAACTTATTCGACGTACGAAATACTCATGACAATATGAAATCTTATCAAGCCCTTTTTTTGTTTTTTTTTACTACCTAAGTTTTACACAAATCACACACGATATTTTGAATAATGTAATATAGTAGGCACGTACTGAGGTAATAATGAATAGTGTAACCTACTATATAAGTTTGACAAGGACTATTAGCACTATATCTCCAACAACTGTAACACTTTTTTATCCAACTGTACGCACGGTTTCACGCTTTTAAGTGACTTGCTGAGCTTCAGTCCCATAGTAAATGAATACACTCTGTGAAGTCATAAATGATATGTAATAACTCATGTAAATTATTACATCGCAATATCCAATAAGGTAACAGGTTGAAAACTGAACCGTAATAAATTTTATTAGAACACACAAATTTGAAAAAAAAATCTGCTGTCCATAAAAAAAACTTCATGGTTGGTGCCTCAAATATTAAATATTACGCCTGTACCTGTAATCGTAAGCAATGTTCGTTAAAATCTAATTGTATGGAAAGTTTGACAAGTTTCTATGGGATGACAGCTGTCGGCGCCATGTTTAACTTCGCTAGGTCTGCGATCGTTAGTTGGTGCAACCTACCTTAACACTACCCACAGCAGCTAAATTATAACGGCTAATTGGAGGAAAATGTATTTCAACAGATAAGGTAAACATCCCAACGTTGGACACTTTAATATCCTAATAATTCACATCTATATCTATTATACGTCACTATTAATATTATATAAGATCGAATGCAGCAAAAATATTGTTTCAGTGTCAAGGAGTGGAGTGTTTACCTTATCTATGTCACAGAAAATTACTTTTACTACCTACGCATTTCAATGCAAAGGTAAGATTTCCAAAACACAGGGTTGGTTTGATATTCGGATTGAGTACACAACCAATAAACCATTTATTTACTGGTAATCCGGAGTTCGCAGGCCGATGCTGTCTGTTGCCGAATGCATCGCATATAAACGTTATAATTAAAAAAAAAATTCAACCCAGTACAAGTGATTCAATATGCCAGTCACGATTTTGGCGGGATTGCGACAGATATCCGTTAGGTTTTTTAAAAAGGAAATTCAGGTGTAAAGCAATTTTTTGGTTTATCAAATTAATCATATTATTTTACAATTGGAGAATAATACGCAATGTTAGTTTTCTATATAGAGTGCAATGTTTAATTATACTGTGTAGTAAATATACATTGTGGCACTGTCGCGGTAACAGCAATAATAGCGATATTACAAACTAGTGTTTGATAGAAAGCATTAAGGGGCTCCACGCGATATTCATCGATTTTTGACGAGTTTTGAGTTGATATAGCTCCGTCAAAACGATATATATATTTATGGCACAAACGGTTATCGGTTCTTCAATCCTTTTTTGAAAAAACTGACTACTTACTCATTTTTTTATGATTTTTTCAAACATGGTCCTACAGAGCTCTATTTTCGATATTAGTGTGTTGTTATGCACTTATATATATGAAATGTACATGTATAACTGTCCCTTATTGACGTCTCTAACAACGCAAGAGAGATATTTATTTTTAACTCATTTTCACAAAAGTTACGTCCATGAGACTGGTTTTAGGGCCTAAAATTGCCAAAGTTTGATGCCATACATCTCGAAGGCAGTGAGTTTTAAAGTAAATGTGGTATACTATTTCGGATAAGCCATAAAAAAATACGAGATAACGGAGAGTTACAGATCTAAGGCCATTGGGAGCTTGGAGCCCCTTAAGATATAAGTACATATAACTTAAGAAGTATGAGTTATTTTGTGTTATATATTTAATTTTAAATTTGTTCATGAACATATTGTTAGTTATATATTTATCATATCTCTAACAAATATGATAACTTCATACCTAAATACTTTTGTGATCAACAAAATGTGTATTATACAGTGGAGATAAAATTAAAAACATTAGTAGAGGGTCATATTTTTAACACATGTTATATTTAGTTTATCTCCAAAATAATAAAACGACAATAACGAGACACGTGAGCTGACAAATTGCTTCTCACCGTGTTCTCACCTCACCTGCGTCAAAGGAGTCATTGAGAATAAAGAGTCTAATTGACTTCTTTCGTCGGTTCTTTTATTCAAGTGCGATATCTTTAGGTACCTGCTTTGTTAAATTTGAACGCATGATTATTTCCCCTAAATTACATCGAGTTCAGTACGTTATTTGTGTAATTGGCGTATTTTTATGTTAAACTACTAAATAAAGATGTCAAACGAATGCCTAAATAACGGCTATCTGAGGCACAGTTTACACAGTGCTGTAAGTACCTAGCAGATGCCTACGTTACGATCATACAAAAAGGAAAATATATACATATACTCGTATTATAGTTAGGTAACTTACACTTCTATTGTTCTCGTTACGTTGCACTTATAAATTCCACTACGTGATGATGAACAAAAGCTATTTTTTTTAATCGGCCAATTGCGCGGCGGACATAGCATATTTAAGGTTCCGTACTAACCGCAAAATTAAGGTAGTTGTAACAGCAAAATGAGGAAATTTTGAAATATGTATGTACGTAATAATAAATATTATCGTCAAATTTTAAGGTCAATTCAATACTCGATGGGAAGTTAAAAGATTCTGTGGAACAAAATTAAATTTGTAAAAGAAGTTGACTTTAGTTGCTTCTCATTATTACTAAAATTAAAAATTAAAAATAACAGTCTAAATTGGGCCCTCGGTATTGGCAGCATTCCCGCGCCGGATTGCAATAGCAATTCTCTGGCGAGAAAGCAGCCAGCGCGAAGATCGTCTTTTGTATCCCATAACCGTTTACTGAGTGCCTTGTGGAGTCCCTTGCGAACTTACTAAAATAATTGTTGTATCAATTTAACAACCATTATGTTGTGCTTATCTTCATAAAAAAAACTTTCATTATTTTATCTATTGTCTGTTATCTAAATCTACTCCATAAAATATTGGATTATTCCACTCGCTGGCGACCAAATTTTATTTTCACTCATTATCCTTTATACAATTTACCGCGGAAGGAATTAATTCTATGACAAATTGTTTCATTCGTGCACGAGAAGAATTTCACATTGGTTTTATATTTTGCAATAATATTGGTATCTATAATACTTCGATTATATGATATTGCTGTCGATTTAATTTATATCAGTCATATTACAACTATGTACATAGTACCTACACGTTACAATTTTTAGTCCAATAATATAGGTAATTACATACCGACACACTTTATAAGAAACTATTAAAATATCATATGGATGACCAACAATTCACGAACATATTCATCATGAAATTTTAGAGCTACGTTCTTGTCGGTGGAGTAATCGCCAGTCTTCTCGGTTCTCTGCTATTCTTTTGACCTCCTGATATGACGCGGCCCCAATTTTTCCTTCACTTGGTTGAAGTATTTCAATCTGGGTCTAACTCTACCCTTTCTTCCTTAAATTTTTCCCTCCAAAATTTTCACAGAAAACTGTTATGCTACATCAGGTGTCCAATTATCCTTCCTCTCCTGTTGTGTTGTGTTGTGTGTTGATATTAGCATAGTTGTATTCTCTTTCACAATGCTTAAAACCTCTTCATTTATTTTCCGCGCCGTCCACCTAATCCCTTCCATTCTGCTCCAACACCACATTTCAAATGCTTCCAGTCTCTATCTATCCCTCTGGGTCAGCGTGCACGTTTCAATGCTCCTGATTGCTTTACCTTAATTAGTTGTTTTAGCTATCTTCGCTTTACGTAAATTCTTCTTGTTATTGAAGCCATAGCAATCATCTCTATAATATCTGCGGTGCATCTGGAGTCATTGGTAATTATACTTCCTACGGCTGACTGATTCTATTGTAGAGTTTTGCAATGTAAGCACGAACATATTAGTTGACGGTTATTTTTGTATAGGTAGTAATTTCCAGCACTCAGCTTTCAACTGACCACCATTAAGACTGCACTACCCCCAGAATGCAACACATCTCTTCGTTCAATTATTACTTTTTCTACTAGTCGATTATAATGTTTGAATAAAGACTTGGTAGACCAAACTATTTTTTCTGGAGTTCCCGAAGCAACGAACGGCCTGCACATTTTTTCCTCCAACATTCTTTTAATCAAATCATTAACAGGCTTTGTAAATGGTTTCATGGCTAATGTTTTATTTTCAAATAATGATATGTTCGGATACATCGGATACGTTTTTTTTGAGCAATTAATCAAATGGCCTGCTACCGAAAGAGGTTGGTACAAAATTGATTCAATACTAATGTCACATTATAGATAAAATGCATTACTTCAATCTGTAATTACGTAATGGCAGACTATCTCTGTGAAGTATTATACTAACAGATAATAATTACATATCAAAATAATTCCTTACCGTTGTTATGTAAGTACAGTATATAAAGGCACATGTCAAAGTAGTGGACATTGGTTCACTTGTGCTCCTAACCGTATAACTTAACGAAGGTTGACGAAGGGTTGATTAGACAAATATTTATAGATAGTATTTATCTGAAAACTATTAAGCCGTCGTCTTCCAGGAAATAAAAAAAATAGCATTCTTTTGTAATGAGACTAATGAGCTCTGGGATCCCAGGGACTGGTAGACGGGTTTAGCCAAGTCGAATCTTGAGCTTTAATCATGTCCATACTTCCATACTTCGGGGTTTTCGGTGACGAAATTAATTGAGAAAGAGTAGATATAAACATATAGATTAGTCTGAAGAAACATCATATAATATATATATTTTTTATTATTATTTATTCGTTAGGCAGAAACCTGCGAAAGTATATTCTGTTTTTTGAGTCAATACCTAATCTTTGCCTAATGTCAAACATTCCCGCACCGAAAACCCCCAGGTATGGACATGATTAAAGCTGAAGATTCGACTTGGCTATTAATAGTTTTAGTTATATGCTATCTATAAATATTTGTCCCAAGTGAAACAAACGCACTGCGTAAGCAGTTGTCTATTCACATTTAAAAAAAAATTGTGTGGCATGATCCTATAACTAAATTATGAGAACTTTTTACACAGAACTCGGAACCCATTATATGTAGATACAAGTATCAATACTCTTGTCGGCGAAGTCGATAAAGTTTGCTTGTTGTTAATATTTGAACTTGCCTGATGCTTGCCTGTCATTCATTTCACTCTTATGTTTTTGATGGGATTCATCTTAATAATTCCATATAGACCAAACAATATTAAAAAAAGTCTAAAAAACTATACCTATGTCATAAAACTAAAGGTCACAACTTATAGAAAACATTAAATCTTTTTGGTAACAGAATATATAAAACATGATTTTACTACATAAATAAAATATTCTCTTGACAAGTCAAGCTATTGTCATAATTCGAAAGTGTCAAAACCTAGCAATTTTGCCATCTCACCCCATTGCTATCTCTTCTAACTCCAACTACGGGGTGAGCTGGGATTGCCTACTATTATATGTTTATCGATGAAACTATGAAATGAAACAACAAATTATCATTGAAAAACTAAGATTCATACATCCGAAACACTTTTTTGTATATAAATCAATGTTCCACATATAAAAATAAACTTTTATCCAGGTTTGAACTTCGATTTCGCCCATTTTACGGTACCTACTAGACTAAAAAACATACCTACATCGACTAAAGAGCATCATACTTATAAGGATTGCATAAAATACTATTGTGAGAACGAGAACACCGAATGCAGTGATTGTTGGGGACAAACACCCTTACCGACCGCGCTCGTGCGTCAGATAAAACCATATTTCCTGGTTCTAGCACTCAGGCACACCGTGTAAGTTTTAAATAATGTTAGATATTTAAAGTTGCTTGTATAACAGGCAATTTGTTGAATTCGACTCATATATCGCTTCCTACGCTTGTCTTGAGCGCCCGTGATATTACGTCAAGATTGAATTGCAATGATTACTATCACGAGAGTGCGAGTATCAAGGGGCACCAAATACGTCAGCTTTCTGATTTGCTTAATAGAAGCCAAATGCAGTCTAAGGCGTCTATAAAACATAGCTATTGCGAAATAGCTGGTTACTCTCCAAAACTTGTGAAAATCAAACGATCTCATATATGTTTTTAACTTTTTATTTTTCATATATACCTATGTCTTCTCTGCTATAAAGTAAGGAGTGGGTACTGTAGAGATTGTTAGGGTATATATGAGGCTAGCCGTGTAGGCCGAGAATCATAACGTATACAAATCATATTTTGAATTATATTCCAGAATGCCTGTCAAAGGCGACATTCTTCTGGAAACAAGTGGTTTTCCAGGGACTTGCCTTCACGACTCCCTCAGAGTCACATGTTTGTAAATTATTTAAGATATGATTGTGACTGTATTTCAGTCTTTGAGGGAAATATAATAGATTCATATGTGCTTCCAGTATTATCTTTCAGCTAAGATATACCCCTATATGTATGCTACAATACCTATATTTAAGCATAAATAGCTACAATGCATTGAATCTTCCGTGTACTCATAGCCAAAATGTTACCAAAAGTTGAAAAGGAGTGCGTCAATAGTTCCACAATAGCCGGGCCACAAATTTATCTATCCTGAATCGGTCGTAAAGTGCTCCGACGCCGGTGGGGCGACGGCGACACGGCGGACATATTACATTGTCGTTAATGTCGTGCGACAAAACGAGAGTGCTGCACCGCGATGCGAGTAAAATTGCATTTTGAAACCACTAATAGGTGTCTCGATACTTTATAGGTATTTTCGACGATGTGAGTAAAAGAAAAAGTGATTAATACTCGGATACATCGACTGTCAGATTTTACCTGTAGATGTCGTGAAAAAATATACCTATCTTATTAGACAAAATGCTAGCTAGAGAGGTTCTTTTTATAATTTATTTAGTTATGACAATATTTAGTTAAAATTGTATCGAATAAAAGGAACATTAACAAGTTATCGGGTTAACACAGGTAAATATTCAACTATTGAAATTGAATCGAGGCCAGAATAAAATAACAAACTGAAGCTCAAGAAAAACGAATATTCTTATAATATTCTTAAAATATAACAATGTAATAAATGATCCATGTGATTTTCTTGTAGGTACATAACACGAACCCCGGTTAGCTAAAACCCATTTAATGGATAATGACGTTTCAAGAACAGATTCTACTCAGCTGCCTCCTGGGACGGACATTTTTATAATCTTTCGTATCTCTAATTTTCCAATAAATTATGAAGTCTGCTCGTCGAAAATATTTCAAATTTAAAAACAAAATTAAAATCCATTCGTTATTTTTCGTAAATAAAATGTGTTAATGAACGAAATCTTTTGGGATAACATGAATATTTCATGTGGAAAATTGAGAAATCCTTTCATTACTTAGGAGAAAGGTTGGCTCACAACTTAGCCAGGCAAATACTTGATTCGCTTTCGTAAAACTAGTGCCTACGCCAAAGGTAGGTGAGAAAGAGGACACCGGGCTCCTTTAAGATGACCGGGAAAACGCTACGAGGATATGACTCGAGCTGTATTTCAAAGTCCAGGCCAGGACATTAAGGGGCACCTAGCTCTCAATGACCATCCATCTGTAACTCTCTATTTTCTCGTGTTTTTTATGGCTTATCGTATTCAGGACAACGAGGTTTACTGAAATAGTATAATATATTTACTCACTCTCTTCGAGATATATGGCATCAAACTTTCGCAATTTTAGGCTACAAAACCAGTTTTTAGGACGTAACTTTTGTGAAGATAAGTTAAAATAAAAATGTCTTGCGTTGTCAGAGACGTCAATAAGGAACAGTTACATGGTCCTCACTGACTGACTGGCTGACTCATCAACGCACTGCCGAAACTGCTAACGAGTTGATTTTTGCACAGTCGGTTATATTTATAACGTAGGCTAGGGAAACGAAAGGATTTTACGAAATTCATTCTCTAAGGGGGTAAAACAAGGGATGAAAGTTTGTATGAAAGCACGTACTTATTGAAGTGAAAGATTTGAAACTTTGTGTATAGACTCTCTGTTTAAATATATTAATAGTCTATTTCAGAGTTTTTCTAATTGCTTCCCTAAAGGGGTGAAAAGGGGTTCATAGTTTGTAGGGGGAGGAAATCTTTTTTGAAGTGAGAGATTTGAAACTTCGTAAATAGACTCTCCGTATAAAAACAACAAAACATATTTCATCGTTTTTCTAAATTGCTTTGCTAACGGGGTGAAAAGGGGGTTCCAAATAGGTACGGGAGCAAATCTTTTTTGAAGTGAGAGATAAAACTTCGTATATAGACTCTGTTTAAATACAACATGTCTCAGCGTTTTTTCGAAATTGCTCCCCTAAAGGGGTTAGAAAAGGGTCCCAAGTTTGTGCGGGGAGCAAATCTTTACTTTTCTTAAAATGCGATAAAGGTGTCATCTTCGAGGTTTCTCGGGGTGCCGATTACGAAAATTACATGCATTTTGAAACCCAAGATGCCGGACATTATTTTTTTCTTAAAAATCGATATGGATGTCATCTTTATGGTTCTTCTCTTATGACATCCATTTTCAAACCAAGATCGCGTACATTTATTTTTTCTCCTGAGTAACTTTTCACAAAAAATTGACAGTATCAGACAATTGACAGAAAAAAATACACCTCATTTATTATATCTTTGTTGCCATCTAAAATCTACGCGGACAAAGTCGCGGGCGGCCACTAGGTTCATAAGCAACATACTAGTATCGAAAATAGAGCTTTTTGGACCATGTTTGAATAAATCATAGAAAAATAAGTAGTAGTCATTTATTTCAGCCAGAATGCCCATAATAATTGAATACTTAAAAAAAAAACAAATACTGTGAGTAGCGGCTTGACTTTGACCTAAAAGGTACCTTTGGAATTTAGGCTGTGGCCAAGCTATAAATGAGCGATTTTTTGTACTTAACGTTTTCAGATCAATAGCTACAAATAAGATATTTTTGTCAAAAACATATTCATATCTTGACTGTTTAAATAATTATTACCTTATTAAATGTTACTTGTCTCGTTTTGTAAAAATGAAAGGATATTATTTAGCCATCTTTATAAAATAAAATTAACTATGACCGCATTCATGTTCACATTACTTTAAAAAGAGTGTGTAAGCACCGACGTACGACTGCAGTTTACTCTTTAGGAACGATTACAAAATATATTAGTTTAGATTAGTAAATGAAGATAAATGAATTCGTTTTTTATATTACCTTAAAGTGAAAATTTGAGACCCAAGGGAGCCCACTTTACGGTACTGAAATAATGTTTGTTACATTTATTTATATGAATAAAGACGTTATCGATATCGATAAATGTTGACCAGGGACGTCCACCGCCCGATCGCGACAACCCAGGCACATATAGCCCCTACTCGTCCCGGTAGCGCCGCATTTAGAGTAAAGTCAGTTGTCAACTCGGCTATACTCAGGTTGGGTATAGTCGAGTTTCTTGCTCGACTCTTCTAGGCTAGGTTTAGTAAACCAGCGACAAAACTACCAGTAGCTCCATTGCACTCACAACTCAGGACCTGCAGGCGAATCACGTAACTTTATGTACTAACGGTAGATAGATTTTACTGTCAATTTTGAAGTATAAATGTAAGAGCTGACAATTAAAATTTGACATTAAAATCTACCTAACGGTAGTACAAAGGTTACGTGATTACCCCGCTGTACTCCGAAGTTTGAAATCCGAACTTCGTATCGTACCGTCCCTTTCATTCTCATGTTATACACTATATGAGTGAAAGGGATGGCACGATACGAAGTTCGGATTTCGAATTTCGGAGTAGCCCCTCAGATTTGGTTGAAGCCGCTCAACCAATCTCACTGGAGCGCAAACTCTTACCCCCTTATTGATAAACGTCTTTCAAACCTATATAAGTTAACTAGCCGCTAAAGTTCATTTGCCCTTATTTCTCATTTTGACATTTATTTTTGTGAGAAAGGGACAAAGAACATTTCAGTTAGCAAAGGTTTGTTAAGTTTTATGAATAAGAGGTTAGAGTATTCCAGTGTTTAAACGTGGTCGTGTCAGAGGTTTCCCCTGAATTTTCTTCAGGCCACTCTCCAACCGCGCACATCTATTGCTTTATTGGGCCTGGTCTATAAAGCCACAGTCAGGTTCAAAAAAACAAAAAAAAATTACCAGGGACATCGTGGATCTACACGGAGAAAGAAAAAATAATAAAAAAAAAACAAAAAAATAACATGACACGATAAACATTTATTTACAATTGATCGTCATATTGGTTGTAATTATCAGAAGAGCAATTGCATCGGCTTTTTTTAGAAACTATTCTAAATCGGCATTATACGTCGCAACAGCTGAGCTGCGGCATCTCTTAATGAGCCAGGGGCGGGTGCTATGGATATCAGAGACGAGCTTTCCACTATACCTAGCGCGTGCGGGACCGTTTTTGAGCTTAGTAATTCTATTCTAAACGCACATATATCCCGTTTAGAATAAATAGTAAATATTAATTATCTGTCAAAAATATACTTAGAAATATGTCACTCAATTGACCACGTACTCTAATTATCTAAATTGATATCTACTCAAAGTGCGAAAAATTTCCCCTCGCAAGATTGAATGTCACGTGACTTTTAGTAAGGGGCTTTTTAACATTTCGATTTTTGATTAATCGCCAATGTTCCTGACAAAACGCCTCCGATTAAGACTCAGCCTAAAATTAAAAAATAATTTAACAAGAGACAACAGTGTACCTGAGTAGTGTGCGACGGAGACACACTTTTAACTTCGCGTGCGGTGAAAAGAGATGGGGGCGCGCTAATGAGACGTCAGCCCTCGTCAGGGGTAAAACAGCGTCATACACGTATGGAAAGAGTTTTTGTATGTTGACATGTGACGCTTAGACTGAACCATTAAAAATAAAGTTTGCGCTCATTTTCATGAAAGCAGGAAGGGTTACAAAATGCAAATAATATGAAAAATAACTTAAAACGATTGATCAACTAAAATACTTTTTCTGAATCCGTCAGTTTGTTTTATCGTTAAGTTTTACTATCAACTCATCTCTCGTCGAACCATTTAGGGCCCAAACAATAATTTGAATAAATCATAACAAATTCGTTAACATCGGATTAATTAAACCTTTTAAACTTCTGTATTCTGTACAAGATAATTATAATTCGGGATGATTGTATATGCCCTCGTCTTTTAATTATAATTAGTAGATTTTTAGTTGGTTTGATAATTAATTTAAAACTTTTAATTTGCTTTATCCGATTTTAGTTACAAGTTTTATGCTTATTATTTATTTATCGTATGACAATTATTTCAAACCGTAAGAACTTCGAGAAGACAGTAGGTACGGTTGCCAGTTTGTTGCACTTTTAGCACCAGGGGTCACGTGGTGCATCTTCGACCCCCCGTGTCAAGTGAGTGGGCAATTTTGACTGTTAGAAATTCTCAAGCCGCCCGAAGGCCTCTTGGCTGAACGACTAGATTAACGTGCCTTCCAAAGCACGGGAGCGCTCAGCTAGTAATCACTCAAAATGGTCACCCATCCTAGAGTTGATCCCGGCCGACATTGCCGCACGCGGTACGCGGGCGCAGCTGGGCCAAGAGCGCTCCGAAATGTCTATTACTATGCTTATATTGATTATAGGTGTCAAACAACCAATACTTACAACCAATTATTCCCTTGTGTATGGACCCAACTATGATTATGGGTAATATAATCACCCACATTCATGACATCTCTATCGGTCCAGAGTGTACGTAACGACTCAATAAGCCCAAACTGTCATTCACCAAACTGTAAAAATAGATGTGAAGTACTGCTAAGTAGTGCTATAGCACATTTGGCACAATTTGTATAATTTATCAGTTATTTAAATGTTTGAAAGATAATGAAATTAATGGACATTAGCATATTTCCAACGTATTTTATTAGACCCCTGGTTAGTGCCACAATCATAACTTCTTGACAATAAACCTTAATCTGCAATATATTAATTAATTAAATACCAATATGGTAGGGATTATAATTAATTTAGCAGTTAACCCTTATTTAGCTGTGACATTGTGATAACGAATTTAAATACGGACCGCAATAAGTGACCAGGGTCTGAGATAAACTCTACTAATGCCTACTGACCGAAGCTGTAATCTTATTTATTACTATATTTATATATTTTTGCACAACTGCTTATTAAGCTGCGACCTACATTCAGGATGCTGATGCTAAATTATAAAAAAATGAATATATCGTAGCACTCTCCAATAGTTTTTCTTCAACTTTCACATGTTTTTACACGTAGGTACTTAAACCATAAAATAATTAATAGTACCTAAACTTGACTTTAAGTATTGCAGGTAACACCGCTCAGCATCAGCATCATAATTCATTAACTGTTCATACAGTTGCCACGCAACCGCAAAATTTATGGTTGTCTATTGTTTGCCCGATATACTATAATAATCATTTGCCCGAACTTCGCTTGCCCGAATTTCATTTGCCCGAAAGTTTCGTTTACCATAATAGTTAATTGACATACTCTTGTTTACCCGAATATTGGATGTCATAATGATAGGAATGCCATATTAATTAATAATAATTGTTATAACAGTGTGTGTGTGTGTGTGTGTGTGGGTGTGTGTGTGTTATAATTGTTGTTGTAGTGTTGTGTGTTGTGTGTTGTGTTGTGTTGTGTAGTGTGTTGTGTGTGTGTTGTTGTTGTGTTGTGTGTATATTATTAATAATTGTTTTCCATATTATTATTTAATAGAATATTTAGACGCCATACTAAACATGCATTCGGATACCTAAAATGATGCACTACGATATTGTTAGTTTTTCCGCTCTTTTATAAAAAAATAACCTCGAAGACGAAAGCGGGAGCAAAGTTCCCGCTTCCGTCTTCTAACCTATCCGCGATCCGAGTCGGTTTTGCCACGAAGCCCCTGTTCCCTAGTGCCTACGATACACCACTATCTTGGCATTGGTTAATCTCGGAGAAGAGTTTATTTGATGCCCATTCTTTGAACAGGGACTTAGTAGCAAAACTGACTCGGATATTTTCTCGGAATGCAATACGTACCCACTTTATTACATATGAATATTATGGATTTTGAGATGGATGGCAAATGACATTATGGCATGTGATAGTTATGGATTACAATGATTATGGAAAATGAGATTATTGATATTGATATTATGGAAAACAAAGATTCTGGCATATAATTAATATGGTAAACAATGAATATGGCATACGAAATTATAGAAAAATTATGGCAGTTGAATATTATGGCAGATAAAATTCGGGCAAATGAAATTCTGGCAAGCAATAGTATACCAAAATTTATAATATAATTCAGTTACAAGTTTAATCTACTTAACTAACTATATTCATGAGCAAAAATAACGGGTACACTTTCTATGGAAATTCAATACAAAGTGTACCCGTTATTTTTGCTCGTGAGTGTATATAGTTAGGAGTCACAACAGACAAATAACAAAAAAATGTAGTAGGTAGGTTTGATAACAGGATAATAATAACAAAGAAAAAACGTATACATCACTAAAAGGATTTTTTAAAAAGCATCTCCTATTTTCAGTCTATTTAAAGGACTTGGTTACTTACTTCAAATAAGTTTCTACGCAACATCTCATATCTAGTAGTAATAAGGTCGACCCAAATGAAATGTTTTTTAACAACTGTATTGCTCCTGTGTCTCCTCGTGCTATTTATTAGCTGGATTGATACTTATTGTATGGATTCTTAGCTCTAGATCTAAAGAATTGAATTTATGTCTGTCTATATTACTGTAAGAACGTAAAGAAGATTGCTGGTATTAATATTTTTAGCAGTCTCAGCCTGCGGATATTCGTTAGACTCTGCTCATTCGTGCGTCGGCTCCCAGGGGGCGCTACGTACACTTCGTCACCTCGGTTATTTAGTTATACTAACGGCATTCATTCTCATTCAGCGACAACATAAAGTTTATAAAGCTCATTTTACTAGGTAATTTATTTCAACGGTAACGTTGGAAAGTGCCAACAATGCAATACCACATTGCTTGATTTTGGCCTTAAAAACATATGACGATTCCAAAATTTTGATTGTTACAGAACACCATGAACTCGGCCAGGGTATACTGTCTGCTCGTCATCGCTTGCGTGCACCTGAGCCAGCACCTCGCGAGCGCACAGGACAAGCGCGCGCCCATGGGCTTCGTTGGCATGCGTGGCAAGAAAGTTGCCGAGCTCGACGACGCTGACGTCTTCAAACGGAAACCGCAGTACCACTTCATCGGCGTCAAAGGCAAGAAAGACCTATTCGAGCTCGCCCAAGACGTCAAGCGAGCACCGATGGGGTTCCTCGGAATGCGAGGCAAAAAAGACCCTGATTCCTACTTCCTCCCGCCTCTCTCCTCGTCCGAACTCTACGACGATGGATATTTCAGAGGAAAAATAGATTACTCACCGATCCGAATTTTGGAACAGAACAATCAATTGCAGGACTACCAGTTGAATGAATTATTAGAGAGGTTGCGATCGTCCGAAGAAAATGATGTTTCCATGCCCGAGTCGGCAGAAGATGACATGCTCAACACCATAGACAAAAGAGCGGCAAAAATGAACCAATTTTACGGCGTCAGAGGCAAGAAAACCCTGCCTTTTGAAGCCAACTTTCGGGGCAGATTCATAGCGGTGAGGGGCAAAAGGGATATGAAAAACAGCGGGGCACAGGAGATCAAGTTTTTGTTAGGTCAAAATGGGCCGTGGCCGAAAAGGAAGGCGCAGATGGGCTTCTTTGGCATGCGCGGCAAGAAATGGGCTGATGGTAAACCACCTTTGTTACAATACAACTTGTTCTCGACAATATGTACAGTCAGCTTCATGTAATTAAGTATATCAAAATTGAATTGTGTTAATTAATCACATAAATGCTTGCTTGCGCTTCATGGATACAGTTTACGAGTAAAGTTTACTGAGAATTATCTAGATTTGCAAAAACAAAGTATTTCTAACTTTGTTCTTTAACAAACTGGGATATACCT
Source organism: Epiblema foenella (assembly GCA_963556455.1). NCBI lineage: Eukaryota > Metazoa > Arthropoda > Insecta > Lepidoptera > Tortricidae > Epiblema > Epiblema foenella. Next base: position 24,462,424 of record OY747096.1, on the reverse strand, counting down.
CAGGTTACTTATTATGTGTACCCACTAATAATATCGTATCATGATAATCAACAATATAATTGTTAATATCCTTTTTTTCTAAATAAGTAAATAGTGTAATTAAATGATTTTCTGCTTAATTCAGTGGTACTTAAATACGTATATCTATACAACGTACCTATACTATATATGACTAGTTCGTGTAATTCGCTCCAAATCCATCGTAACGGGAATAATTCAAGCTACCTGCCGGTTGGTATAGGGGTTACACATGAAAATACCTAAAATTGGTTTACCTATTGTCAAAATAACTATGTTCGAAATACCTATTTATAAAATCTCAATTATTTCACCTACAGTATGAATGACGGAATTTCGAAATACCTACGTTCAAACAATTAACCTAATGAATGAAATACCTCATGTTCAAAACGCCTAGTGGATGAAATACTTAATGGACGATTCGCCTAAGTGTGATATAACCACGGCCAAACTACCTAAGTATACTTAAAAAACCTAAAGTGCACAATCACGACAGGTTTTTACAGATTGGTTTTTAAAATAGGTAAGTAGTAGTTTTATGTGTATGTATATAAGAAATGTCGAAAGTCAAGAATGTTAATTGAATAATAATTTTTCGGGGAAATGTTCGGTTCTGGCCCAGTAGGGCCGTAGTTCTACCTAACCACTCCTCCTCGCTTCGCTCGTCGTCATACCTACACCGACCCCTTTGTAGGGCAGTCTATTGTAAGACTATAAATAATTATATCTTCAATACAACGATGCTATATACAACACAATTATGACAATGAAATTATTATGCGGAGGATCATTATAATGACAAAAGACTTAAGAGCAACGACTTTGTGCGTAAAGTACATATTACGACAATCTCTACTTCTATTCTCGACTTCTACAATATTCTACACTAAGGCAGGTTGGTGTAGGTACGACGACGAGCGAAGCGAGTTAGTAGGGGTAGTTAGGTAGAACTGCAACCCTGCAGCTCGTAACGTGCCGCCGCAAGTATTTTAAAAATAGGCATTTCGTACATAGGTATACCGAAACTAGTTATTTCGAGTTTAGGTTAATCGTTTAATAGGTATTTCGTCCATTAGGTGTTATGAACACAGGTTAAATAAGTATTAGGTATTCAAAAAATAGGTATTTTCTAAAATGTAGGTATATTGACAACAACAAATTAATTTTATATATTTTGATGTGTAACCGTTAATAGGTAAGGTCGCAATGCTCGAAACCTTAATTACTAGAGATGTACCGACTAGTCGGGAAAGCCGTAGTCAGCGACTAGTCGGCAAAAGAGGGCGACTATTCAGCACATTATGACTTACTGGAAAACATAATTTCACTGTATGTCTTTTTTTTGCTATATGAAACACGCCGGCCAGTGTAGCAAGTAAATTACTAAAACGTAAACTAAACAAACTTGTCAAAACAAGAACGCATGGCGATCGACGCGATGAGCGGACCGAAACGAACATTCCCGATTGGGCTCGAACTCAGCCGAAACCAATGATCGCCCTTGCCGACTAGTCGGCTAGTCTAGTCGGCTAGTCGGTACATCTCTATTAATTACCTTAATGCACAATAAATGACACCTATTGAATTGATCACCTCTGTCGTTATGACATAAGATTGAAAGTGCCGTGTATTGGGTCAGAGTCGAGCACATGGACGTTTACTTTATGTTAGGTACCTATTTATCGCAATGAAAAGATAAATAAATAAATATTTGTGGACAATCTTACACAAATCGACCTAGCTCCAAACTAAGCAAAGCTTGTACTAAGCGACGATATACATACATACTTATATAGATAAATAGATACTTAAATACATACAAAACTCAGGAACAAATATTTGTGTTCATCACACAAATAAATGCCCTGACCAGGATTCGAACCCGGGACCTCCAGCTTCGTAGGCAGGGTCACTACCAACCAGGCTAAAGAGGTAGTCACCTACTTGTCAAATACCCATAACTGAAGTCATAAGTAATCATTTACGTGTAAGTAGGTAATATGAATTAATGTGTATTTTGTTACAGAAGCCAGTTACGAGGAGGAGAGAGTGAAGTAAGTGTACCGTGCAGCGATCATTTCTAGCTCAAAAGACTTCCTCTAGCTACATATCTTTTTAATACTATTCTGCGCCTTTCGGCTTTCGATAGATCAAGTTATACCTAGGCAGTGTTAAGCTTAAACGAATAGAGGTAGGTTAATCGACATCTTGCTTTTACCATGTTACCAGGAAATAAATATAAATGTTGTAAACGTAGATAGATGAAAGTTTTTGTTAAGTAACCCGTAGAGCGAAATAGTTAAGGTCCTACTTATTTATTGTTGACATTAAGTAGAACTCTATTTTTATTCATACTAATGACTAGTATTCTTTTGATAATTGTTAAGATCTCTACCTGTTTCTGGATTCGACTTTAAGAGATGTTATCTAACGAAGTTTTATAATTATTTGAATTAGTATTATATACTGTAATGTATTGTACATTTTGTGAAGGCTGGCAAAATGTGACAGACAGAACATTGTAAGTATTATAATTAAATAAATGCAGTTGCCTATTCGTCCATTGTTTTTTATTATTTGAGAAATGCTGTATGTAAATCAAATTACAAGAATTGATGTCAAACCACGCTAAATCTAAGTAGGTACATTAATAAATACAGTGCGTTACCTGCATGCGGGCATTTATTGAAATGAAACTGAATAATATACCCACCAACACGGGAAGGGGTAACAATATGGGGGTTGTGTGAAAAAGGACGGTACAGGAAAAATGATGATATTTTTAAAATAAATAATTAATTCATTGACAGTAAAAGCGTGTCCTTGTAACGTTATTTACATAAAGTGATTTTGGTGGCCAATTATACTATTCATTAAATATTAAGAGCGAAAAGCGTGTTCTTAAAGGGCTCCTAGCTTCTAATGACCATCGATTTATAACTATCCGTTTTCTTGCGTTTTCTATGACATATTGTATTAATAACAACAAGTTTTATCAAAATAGTATACCATATTTACTTCAATACTCGGTCTTCGAGATATATGGCATCAAACTTTGGCAATTTTAGGCCAAACAAACCAAAAATAGGCAAAATAAAGTCTCTCTTGCGTTGATAGAAAGGTCAATAAGTAACAGCTACATGTACATTTCATATATATAAGTGCATAAACAACATACTTATATCAAAAATTGAGCTTTTTTAGACCATGTTTGAAAAATTCATAAAAAAGTATAAGAGGTAAGTTTTTCAAAATGTGGCTCTTGCAAATACCGATAACCATTTATGGCCCAAATATATCTATAGTTTTGACGGAGCAATATCACCTCGAACACGTCAAAAATGGATGAATAGCGCGTGGAGCCTCGAAAGGAGCACGAATCCTGTTGAATAAACAACATCCGGAATCCTTCACATAAAAAATGCTATAGGTAAGTAAGTACAGGCACCGTCATTAGCAGTTAAAGTAGGAGAAATATATCGATACCCGTCTTTATTACTTCAGGAGTAAGGGACTGTTGGGATTTTTTTTGTCGGGTTTGCTAGTAAGTAACGCAAGTAGTGGATATTATATAGGGAGTGGGACTGAATAATTTAATTATTTTAGTAGATCGAGATTAGGTGACGGTCAGATGAACGATAACGGACGCAGGTTAGCGACAAATAAGTACAAATTTAAGTGAAATTGTCGGTAACCCGTATCCGTTGTGGATAATCTGATTACCAGGGTTATTCGGTGGCCGCATACTGTGTCCAACTGTAGTTCGTGGGTAGCGTCTCCCGGCGCGTGCCAGCCGGGTAAGCCATGCATAATCTTATTAATGTTATCGTAACAAAAAACCCCTGAAAACCATCCATCATGTCAAAGACAAGCAACCCTAGACCCTAGGGAAATAGAAAGACCTCAAGAAATGTTAATATATCAAATTTCCTTCTTTAAATTTTCGACGTCCATGGCTTACATTATATTTTGATTCCGATCTGAACCACTCTGTGTAATGGAATGATAACATAGTATTCGGACAGAACAAGAATATGAAACTCCCATGAGTTTCAGACATATTTAAATAGAATAAACGGGTCACTTACGTCTGTAAGGTCGAATATCGCTCGACATGTTTCGGACCAATACGTGGCCCTACCAAGACGTACGAACCAATACCAAGAAGTGAGTGACCCGTTTATTATATTTCAATAGAACAAGAATAAGTTAAAATTGAATAAATCCTTTAAAATAACTGATATAATTTAAGGATCAGACCACCATCCAGTTAGGGCTTGTATTGGAGGACAAAAGGGATTTGTAAGTATTAGTGCAGACATTATGAAGCATGCAGTTCTTAGCTGTGCGGGCTATATTTGATAATCACATAATGGCCTTGGCAAAGATGCTCCTGGGAGCTCTAGAACTTTACTACACGTTTCCCGGAGCTGTCCACCGCGAACGTCCTGCCGCTAAACTGCAATCAAACATTACTTTCATTTATTTGAATGTTGTCAACTTTTTAGGGCTCCATAGGGAACAAGCAAGCCTTATAGTTTCGCCATGTCCGTCTGTCTGTTCGACTGTCCGTCCGCGGCTTAGCTCAGTAACCATTCGTACCTATACTAGAAAGCTGTAATTTGGCATGAGTATATATCAATAGAAATCTTGACCTGCCACCTAAACACGGGTTACTAGCCATGTGGAAAAAAGTAAAGGTAGTTGTATATATAATTAATTTATAAGGAAAAATATCACAGCTAGGTAGACATTACTAGTTAACGAGTGATGATCGAACTTAAGAAATGTACTTTGAAAAACAAACTTCCATGCAAATTCCATTGATTACTTAGATAATGTTGGTTAGTTGCGTCAGATACCTAGCAAATAAAGTATAAGGTTGCGAACTTTCAAGGCCGCATAACGTAACGGGTGGACAACAACGGAACCTTACGTTGCGCATCGACAATTGGCCGATTTTTAGGGTTCTGTACCAATATGGTAAAAAGGAACCCTTATGGTTTCAGTTAGTCTATCTGTCTGTCTGTCACATCGCTAAATATCTCAAGAACTACTTATGCTATGGACTTGAAATTTGGAATAGTTGTAAAGAAGGTTTACCTAGATGCATAGAACATGGATTTATTATTATTTCTTTTTGTTTCTGTGAAAAATGACAGATAAAAGGTGATTGAAAATTTCAAAGTCTAGTGAATATGATAAGTGAGGGGTCATATGAAAGAGATTGAGTTACACATTCTGAAACATTTTGTTTTACGTTGAGTCATTTTCGATTTATGGGGCAAAATGTAAATAAATACCGCTCCCCCCTTGTCTTCGAAGTTTACCAAGCAAAAATATGTTTTTTTACGTAAAATTAATATCAACGTATCTTTTACAGGAAAAATATAACCGTAGTTCCATCTAGTTTTTCTTTTTTTTATCATCTAAAAACATTTCTATGGTAACCTATCGCAAATTCGAATTTTTTTATGCCGAATATTAAAAGTCCGAAAACGAAACGCCTTTTTTCGTTTTACATTTTTTTCATTTGTCCGAAGTTTCATTTTCTATATTTTCTATTGACCGATTTTTGTATGGTCACAATTTTACTATCCAGCTGATTTAAAATCACAATGATTATAATTTCGTACATTCATTTGCCAAATTTTTATTTGTCCGTAGGGTTAAAATATCGTAAAGTCCAGATATTTCTAAAAATAACAAAGTTCATTTCCATCGAGTTATAACAAATCATGAATACTGTGTTATTTGCTATGAATTTAAATGCAGGCGCTGATTGAGGAAACTCATAATTATATTTCAGCTAGGACTAAAAATTACGTTCATTATTATGATCACCCTACAAACAGTCGATACAATTATTAATCGATTTTGTCCCAACAAGTCTTTCTGGGCTTTTATAAAAAAAATAACCTCGAAGATTAAGACGGGAGCTTCGCTTCACTTCAGCTCCCGTCTTAATCTTCTAACCTATCCGCATTAGAGTCGATTTTGTCTCAACAAGTAATTCTGGGCTTTTATAAAAAAAAATAACCTCGAAGATTAAGACGGGAGCTGAAGCGAAGCGAAGCTCCTAACCTGTCCGCATTAGAGTCGATTTTGTCCCAACAAGTCATTCTAGGTTTTTATAAAAAAAATAACCTTGAAGATTAAGACGAGAGCTTCGCTCCCGCTTAGTCTTATATATCGAAATTATGGAAAATGTCACGTCGACTTTCCGTATCATTGAAATTATGAAAATGTGGCTAACGTATAAGTTGTCAAATGTAAAAATTGGGAACTGTAAAGCGGGCTTTTGAATTGCGGACAAATGACATTGTGGTAAAATGAATCCGTGGTATTTCAAACAGTTGCGAAACAAAGTATTTGGATTGTAAAGATTCGGTGAACCGTTTTCGGACAAGTGAAATTCGGTAAATAGATTTTCGAAACATCGATAGGTTACCCATTTCTATGCTTAGTTTGTAATTTAATCACCTTTGCATGTTGTTTCCTATGTACTTATGTTGAAAAAACATTATTTCAAATAAAAGAAAGAAAATACATATTCGCTGATAGATGGCGCTGTTCCCATGGCGTTTAATTTTTACACCATGTTATTAAGATTTTCTTGAATCAATTGGGTCGGGACGGGTACACATCTGCGTACGGAACCCTCGGTGCGCGAGTCGGACTCGCACTTGACAGGCTTTTATTTATGATGTCAGTGGAACCTGTTTACACAAGCTCTATTCTGGCTTCACATCTTGTGTTTGTACTATAAGGTCTTGCATTTCAAATTTGCTCAACTTCCCGGAGTACTTTATAAGAGCCTTCTTGATAGTGGACATATTACCAACAATGGTATTACAAAAAGATATCTAGACATTCACTCTTAGAATACCTACCTGCCTACCTAACGAAAATATATTTTCTCAATAATCCCCCGCAAAGTAAACATTACTCGCTATAGATTGGAAGGTAAGAGTATAATTTATCAAAATTAAAAATTCAAGAACAACTTTTAAGAAAGTAGAAACAGTAGAACAGGTTTTGTATGTGTCTCAAATAATTTGCGTTTTTCGGTGGAAAATAGTAAATTATTGCCGGGGCCGGGAAGTATTAGGCAATTGCAGGCTGAGTATATGAGACAAGCATACGAGGGCGTTTAATTATAATACGAAGCTTGTAATTGCCATTCCGGCCGAGGCTAATATAGTGCTTTTCTTAAAAATGGGGGAATTTAAGTACGACGAAATTTTAATTTATCAAAAGATAAACATAACTAAGGTTACATAAATTTACACTAACGTGAGACATATTTAGACTTAATATGAGAACAACGGTTGGAACTCCCTTGGAAAACTCACTTGTCTAATTTTAATAGAGACAAGGGCTGGGTTATGCCGCCAGCGTGGAAGCCTGTTATTCCTGGACTACAATTGTGTAACGATGAACGTGTGGACATAGTTAGTTCAGTGTGCCTGCCGTCGGTCGATTTGGACTTGTTGGAGCAGTCAACTTTAACACAGGACTGCACCGCCCCGCCCCCGCCCCCGCCCGCCTCCGCCCGCGAGCTTCGCGCGCGTCGGAGGGCAGTGTTGCGCGGTCGGTTGCCTTGATAACACTCAACCTGATGAAGGACTCCAATTGTAGTCCGAAACATGTCGCAAATAGTGACTTTCCAAGTGAGTTCCAACCGTTGTTCTCATATTAAGTATAACTAAGGTTACGTCAAAAATTTCATTCTTACACCCATTTTTAGGGTTCCATACCTCAATAGAATAAAAACGGAACCCTTATAGGATCACTTTGTTGTTCTTTTGTCAGTCTGTCTATCTGTCTGTCAAGACCATTTATCGAGTTGAAATGAAAACCTTGTACTCAGGTCTACAGTCCCTTGAAGTCGTGAAAAAATAAAACTTCGTAGTTAACGTTAAAAAAAGATAAGGTAGTTATGCCGCAAAAAACGTATATTTCGACACTCTCAAGGGAATCAAAATTTATAGGGTACTTCCCGTTGATCTAGAACTATGACATTTGGAAAGTAATATTGTCATATAGGTACTACAAGTACAGGGAAAAATCTGAAAACTATATATTATACAAAATATCCTACTTTATCGAAAGTTAGGATGTTTGGATGTTTGTATGTTTGTTACTCAATCACGCAAAAATGGCTGAAGGGATTATAATGAAACTTGGTATACATAGAGTTTTAGCCTGGATTAAATAAATAAATAATAAATAAATAAATATTAGAGGACAATCTTACACAAATAGAACTAGCCCCACAGTAAGCTCAAGAAGGCTTGTGTTATGGGTACTAGACGACGATATATTTAATAGATATAAATACTTAAATACATAGAAAACATCCAAGACTCAGAGACAAATATTCATGCTCATCACACAAATATTTGCCCTGACCGGGATTCGAACCCAGGACCGTCAGCTTCACAGGCAGGTGCACTACCTACTAGGCTAAACCGGTCGTCAAGATTGGTTGGTCGTTGGAGGTGGATTAACATGTAGGATACTTTTATCCCTTAATTTATCCCTCAAATTAATGATTGGGGGTGGGAGTTGAACCTATAAACCAAACCAGAGTCATATAGATATTTATAATTCCTGCTGACGTACGGAAAATTCGTCTCAAAAGATTCAGTATAAGGCTAACCTCCGAATATGCACATATTTGTCACGAATCTTAGGATCAAGATATGATAAGGACGTATGACGAGGTGACTCTATAGACAGATGTCAATATCACGATATTCGACAACGGAATTGGCATTGGCGTGTCATTTATACTGATGACATTAGGTGAAGTTGAAGCTAATGAATATAATTTTACACAATTTACTACTTATAGTCTTATCGTGGCTAAGATAAAGCAGCTTTTCGCATTATTTAGTTTTATTTTTACGATCGTAGTAACAAATCGAGTGATTTCGCTTCTAATTTAGTTGGAATGTCTGTGACTATCTCTAAACGACTTATGTTAATCAAAATCAAAGCATGTCATCACCTACGGTTCTAGCAATTGCATGCATAATCGCATGAAAAACAATAGGTTAGAGTTACGTAATATACTGACCCATAGCCTCTGAAGCGCTTGCGATATAATTATTACTAAAATGTTGGCAATCCTTGACATGTTGTAAAAAAATAATTTTTAAAATAATCAATAATACTCAAAATTTGACATAACGTACGGGTATATCTAAATCACACTCGTGTGCCTAATTATGTATACTGTACCAGTTGCATATCGACGCTGGAAAGGCAAAATGGGATAACCGACATTTTTGGCAGATTCTGCCGATTTCAACGGTGTGTATAACTCAATATCGCCAAAAATGTCGGTTATCCCATTTTGCCTTTCCAGCGTCGATATACAGTACCTATACACTAGTTTCATCATCCTCCTAGCCTAGCGTTATCCCAGTACAGTTGCATCCTGAAGGATGCCCGGGGTCTGCTGCCTAATCCCAAGATTTGACGTAGGCACTAGATCTTACGGAAGCAACTGCCATCTAACCTTTCAACCCCAGGGAAAACTAGACCTTATTGGGATTGGGTTAGGCTTGTCAAGTGAGTGTCTCATGTGCTATCGTTTTTGAGCCTGCTGAAGCTTGTTGACGGAGGCAGACACCCCGGCCCGGACCTATTAATAACCAAGTTTTGCTAATACGTCGGTACATTATATTAATATTAATTTCATTAAATTGATAATTGAACATCATAATTTGAAGTTATTAAGGGTGCCCTTGACCGGGGCGGCAGTGGGCGTATTGCAAAGCTGGTCTTTGGAATAATAAGATTAATTTCAAACATTGGTTAGCAGATGATTGATGCACACGATTTTATTTACAATTCACGCCTCATCTTATATGACATAGAAATATATTTCGTTGCCTACCTATATGTCGTATTCATTAGTAGAATGCAGACTAGTTCCGTAATAAAAAGCAAATTTGTTATGACATATTATTAAATAAAATGATAAATAATTGTTTGAATACCTAACCTAATGACTAAATATGAACAATAATACCTAATACAAAAATGTTTCCAACACGCAGTATGATAGTGGTCTTAATAATATATATTTACTTATCAAATACTAATTCTACAAAAGCAAAACAAAAACCGGTAAATATGTACTAGCCGCTGTTCAGGCACTTACTTATGCACCATTTTTTTTTCTTTTAGTATTGAAGCGTTCCTCCATTGCCTAGCAATTTACTCTGGCGTGTCCCGTTAGTAACCTATGCACCGTCCATCCGCGGCTTAGCTCGGGGACCCTTACTGATAAAGCTGTAATTTGGCATGGGTATACAAATCAACCACGCCAACTAAAGTGGTGAAATAAATTTATGTGTAAAACTCATAGTGAGGGGTAAACGTATAAAACGCTAGCGAGGTATTACGAGTACAACTCACAGAGCCACTATAGCTGTTATAGTCAAGTTTTCCCCCGCGTTGCCAGCTGAATGGTTACTACCTACTCGCCACTGCTCGGTGTGTGAAAGAAAAAATCATTATACTAAAATAAATAGACATTAAGTAGGTCTTTATTTTTCACTTCTCATGCTCGAAAAGTGTGTTATATCAGGCGTATCAAGCGAGGCTAGAGTAAATTTAGGGACAATATGAATACATATTTATGATTTACAAAACATTTTAATTTGAACAAGCTAAATACTTCGCCATATTAAATCCACCAATCACAAAACTCATCGACAGCTAGTCGGAACGTTGGGTAATTTTTTGGTACGTCGTACATCGTACGTCGCTGTCCAATTAAACTCTTAAAAAGATTACGCCTTTTTTCGTCCCTATTTCGACTTTGAAATTTATTAATTTTGGGCGGATAACCTTTGTTTATTTATTTTCCCGCAATCGAAGTGAATAGTATAGCTCTGGTCTAAAAGCCATATAATTTTCCCGACCAAAGTGAGCCTCATTTTTAATGCGAAATACATAATTTTACACCGCGACACAAGTTTTAAAAATTTCTAGTACTACCCCTATATTATTTTTTTAAAATTAATAATAATGTATTTTTCTTACGAAATAACTATTTTGTTTATATCATATTATTTAAACGACGAAATTGTAAATTTAAATCTAATAACTAACAACTTTAAGCAAACACTGGAGTTTAAATACGTACCGCCATTTTTTTTAATTTATATCTAACACTTCTTTTAAAACACGTGTCTTAACACGTTTAAATATGCCGATATACAAGTTAATGTTTCGTCTGTGGAAAAAAACGCAGGAGATTTGTAATAGTGCAATCATTTGGCTGTTTACAAAGAATGTCTTAGTCAAAAAACCACTTTAAAAGGTAAAAAACAATACAATAATAGAATTTCGTACCGTTTCGCGGCCCCTGCGGCAGGACAATAATGACTTTTCCCAAAAAGGCCCGTAAAGTGCTTACTCACTATATTTTGGAAGATTTAAGATCAGATCAAAATTAAAAAAACAAAAAACCATTGCAGTCCGGCAGGAATGTTACATATAAATTCCTTTTTCTACTCGTCGACTTTCTCTCTATGGAGCTCCCTTCAACTGAACTCTTATAAAATAGACCAATCACGTGCCGCCGCGGACATAGAACAAAAGAGATCAACCAGCGCCCGACCCATGTGCCTAATCTTCATTTTCGCAGGACTAGTCTGTTTAATTATTTCGATTTGTTTAATTAAGTTCCGTCGACTTGTAGAAAAAATAGCGTATGCAATAGATATATACTTAGCTTTTTAAGTCTCGAACTTACTTCAGACCACTCGGCAAGCCTCGTGGTCTAAACGCGGTTCTTGACTAAAAAAGCATAACGATTGCATAAACTACTATTATTTGTCGAGTTCAAAACTTTAAAAAAAGTTGAAACAGGCATACAAAAGACGGCACAGGTCATATTCATCCAATAACTCGTATTTTTCTGTTGGAAAGGCGAAGTTTTTGTATGTGTCTCAAGTAGTTTGCGTTTTTCGGTAAAAAATACACTTGCGAATTTGTAAAAAAAGCAAACAGAGGAAAAGTATGAAGTTTTTGACGGTTTGAGGTTATGTTTATCAGTCAATTTTTTCCTCATTTCCCCCATTTTTGAGAAAAGCACTATATTAGCCTCGGCCGGAATGGCAATTGCAGGCTTCGTATTATAATTAAACGGACTCTCAAGCTCATCCGTTTGAACAAATACTCAGCCTGCAATTACCTGCTTCCCGGCCACGGCAATAACGTATTAGTAACTTTTTAAATCGGCGCTAGTCGACAACGAAAAACTTCACAGATTATTTTTATGACAGTAGGGCGAACATTTCCGAGCATATTGGAGAATACAAAATTAAATGGTGGTAACGCTCCACCACGCTCCTCACACACCTCAGCGGCGCGCCGCCGCCGCCGGTGGGGTTTCTTATGCCGATTCATTCATGTTATTAATTTATTAGTTCGAATACAACGAGTACCAGTGGGTTTCCAGCTTAAATGATTATTGCTGTTCATATTTTCCGTAAATATTAGCATAATACATGGCCATTCTTTTCATTACTCTTTTTCATAGTCATATATATTTATTGCATTATGTTGTTGTAAAAAATAAGGTCTTGAAACTATAATATTTCACAATAATGTAGCCTACATTATTGTAAAATTTTGGTGTGGCTGGTGGTGTGAAAACCTACATAATGTACAATAATGCCAAAAAATGCTGCTCGACAATGCCAAATCTGAAAATATCATGCAAAACTTTACTAAAATCAAGCCCTTGGCTTTGGCTAGGTCGTAATGTTGTACTGAATTTCATTATAACCCGCTGGTGAAAATTGTGACTTCTCTTCTCATAGTTATTATTGGTATGTACTTATAAGTAGTCTCGTTTCGTGAAACCCGCATGGCGCAAATAGTCTGAGAAAATCAATAAATTCGTGTAGTTTTGAAAATTAGTGCAGTTATACCTTGCGGTATCCAGATGGACATACTAAAAGTCCTCAAGGGTGGGGGTGTGCTGAGGGTGTAGAAGGGTTTAAAGATATCTTTTTTAGTTTTTCGTAAAAAAATGTGGCCGGCGGTGGCCCATAGCATAAAATGTTCTTAGACATGAGTATTCTACATAAAATTCTCTATAAAAAAGATAACACTTTTTAGCTAGTTTCAAAATTAAAGGTACTTTTATAACCCCTCCCTACACCCTCAGCACACCCCCTACCCTTGAGGACTTGTAGTATGTTATTCTGGGTAGCGCAAGTTATAACTGTACCAATTTTCAAAACTACACGAATTATTTCCTCTGATTGCCCTTATTCGCGGTAATTTTCTTTAACTAAATGCCCAGCCCTGCGGGCGGGCGTCGCCGCTCCTAACTGATTTGAAAATCGAATTAATTTTACTTATTCGAAAATCGTACTGGCCACCACAAGTTGAGTGGGTCTTATATTAAGTACCTAAAACAAAAGCCGCGATTGTTGCAAGACACTGCCTACGGAGTAAAACTGCCGATTATAAAAATAGGAGATAAAATTCTAATAAAATGTCGAGTAACGAAAGTGATTTCGCTTTGACTAACTGATTTGGTTCTGTTTCTACAAGGGCTACTTCGTTTTTTTTTATTGTCTCGCAGTAAGAAATGTAGAGTAGACTCCTCGGGGATCAAGCTATTTTTGTCTGGGGCCCGCTTAAATCCCTAATTGCACTCAGGACTCTCTGCAAGTCATAACATCCTCGATCCTCGCTACGCTCAGGAGTAAAATCTGGAGCCCTTAGTGTCATTCAGCGTTCAATATCGTGCCCGTGCCATAAAACAGTGCTTTATCCCCTCGGTGTACAATCTAACGTAAATACATAATGGGTATGTGTGCATGCGTGCGTACGTGCGTGCGTTCGCGTGCGCGTGGTCATGTGCGTGTGCGTGCGTGTGTGTGTGTGTTTGTGAGTGTGTGAGCGTGGGTGTTTTTTTCACTCTTATTAGATCCTCCATATCCTCATACGAGAGAGAAAGAAGCCAACTCGTTAACTTATGTTTCACTTCTCATACAGAAAATTCTTTTAAGGGCAATTTGAGTAAGCCATCATCCGGATGGCACTTACTTATGGTCGAAACATGTGTTGTGTAAAATATTAATGCATGCTTTAATAGAACACTCCCACCTTCTCATTCTAATAGCTACTTGTCCTTTTTAGTCGCCTAATAAACCCGTACAAGATCACACGTCTGTTTATTTATTTAAATTCATTAATTATCAAATTTGCAAAAGTGAACCTAATTACAACCAACATATGGTCGCAATCGAACCGGATTATCTGTGCATCGAACACCTGGCCGCCCGGCGACGAGAACAATAGCGAGCCGCATTCCAGAGAGATAAGAAGCCGAGCGCATCTATTGAATTGCAACTAACTAATGAGTTTAACTTAAAGAAGATATTATTTATTACGCAAAGTTATAATTACGATTTATCGACTTGTACGTGAAACTGCAGTGTTTTTAACGTAAACAATGGCTGAAACACAAAAACAATTACTTGCCGTGCTTGAAGATTGTGCTAAAGTGTTTCAAAAAACGCAAACTAACTTGAAAAAGTGCCCCAAAGCAAGATTAACTAAAGGATACATCGAGTCTCGTATTAAAATTATTGATGAACACTGGACGGCGTTCAATAATGCACACCAAGAGTTAGTGAAGGTTACGCCTATGGAACAAAAGGGTGTTTTACCGTACTTTTTGAACGAAGAGTTTTTTATATACGAAGATTTATACAACGTGCTTCGGGGAGATTTGATGGATATGTTGACAAACTTATTAACAGAAGCGGCGATGGAGACATCTGCTGCGAGTTCAAGTTTACTTCTGGCATCTACACCAAACAACTTTGTTCACTTGCCACGCATCCAGTTATCTACATTTAGTGGGAGTTACGAAGAGTGGCCTGCGTTCAAGGATTTATTCATGTCACTAGTACATAACAATAAAGCATTAAGTGACGTACAGAAGCTACATTATTTAAAGACAAGTGTTACTGCCGAAGCCGAGTCCTTACTGAAGCACATTCAAGTTACGTCTGAAAATTATTCACAAGCATGGCTGATCCTAAAAACAAGGTATGGCAACAAACGATTGATTTTGAACAATAATTTGAAGAAATTAGTAAACCAACGTAAAATGACTTCTCAATCAGCTACGCAACTTAAAGCGCTCTTAGATACAACGTCGGAGTGTCTACACAACATTAATAACTTAAAAATACCTGTCGGCGAGTGGGATCCATTGGTAATATTTTTGCTTATTCAGAAATTGGACCCAGAAACGCATAAAAGCTGGGAAGAGCATTCATACAAGAGTGACTCTGAACCCTTACCGAAGTGGAGCGATTTTAAGGAGTTTTTGGAGGCGAAATTTCGTACGCTGGAGCTACTCACAACTACTGCAACAAACACAAGAGAAGTGAAGTCAATCAAGGAGCGTAGTACATGCCATGTTGCCACACCTACCTATGACAGGATCTGTGTGATGTGCAGTGAAAGCCATACATTGTGTCACTGCAAAGAGTTTAGCAAGATGGAACCTACGGATAGAATAGAGTATGTTAAAACCAAAAACTTATGTTTCAACTGTCTAGTACCAGGGCATTCAGCATCAAAATGTCGAGTACCTGTGTCCTGTAGAATATGTCACCGACGTCATCACTCTCTTCTGCATCAACAAAAGCAGTCTGAGCCTGCGGCCACCATGAGTCCCTCACAACCACTGGCTTCAACACAACATGTTGTAGAAGATATAGAAGAAGTGCAAGCTAACACAGTGATCGCGTCGCATCTCACTACTAGACAAGGAATAGCACTACTAGCGACTGCCGTGGTGGAAGCAAGAAGCAACCAAGGTCATATCATTCCTCTACGCGCGCTAATAGACCAAGGTTCCCAGGCATCTTTCATAAGCGAGAAGGCGACTCAGCTACTCAAGCTTGAACGACAACACGCCAAGGGAAGCGTCATGGGTGTGGGTTCTACGAGAACTGAAATAAAGCACGTGGTTCAGCTAGAAATCAAATCACAGTTGGATACAACATTCGTCCTGCCAATTCAAGCGTATGTTATGTCGAAGCAGCTGACCACGAAGATACCCACGAAGCATATTGTTAAACAACCATGGCCTCATCTACAAGGGTTACAACTAGCGGATCCTACTTACCACATGTCAGGAACCATAGACCTCTTGCTAGGGGTCCGAGAATACGCTAGTATACTGCAACAAGAAATGATCAAAGGTCCACCGGGTACACCCTGTGCACAAAGAACCAACCTGGGCTGGATTCTTTTTGGAGATGTTGATACAAAACCACAAGAAGATACTTACGTCGTCATGCATCATCAGGTCGACATGGATGATGTCCTGAAATCTATATGGGAAATTGAGACAGACACTGAAAGGAAATTCACAAAAGAAGAACAGCTATGCGAAGAAATATATGAAAAAACAGTCACACGAAACCACGAAGGAAGATACATTGTGAAATTACCATTCAGAACAGAGAATCCACGAGTGCTCGAAGGAAATACAAAAGAAATAGCTACCCAGCGATTTATGCAATTAGAGAGAAAGCTTAAAAGATCACCGAACCTGAAAACTGAATACATAAAGGTGATTAATGACTACCTGGAAGAAGGTCATCTAGAAATTGTACCTGAAAAAGAAAGAAGATAAATCAGTGTACTTACCACATTTTGCAGTAATTCGCGAAGACAAAGAAACTACTCGAACGAGAATTGTCTTTGACGCCTCCTGTAAAGGATCAAACAACGTATCATTAAATGATGAGCTCATGATAGGTCCGCAACTACAAGATGACTTGAGGAATCTTCTTATGAGATGGCGAATGAAACGTGTTTGCTTCGTGGCTGATGTGCAAAAAATGTATCGGCAAATCTTAGTAACTAAAAGCGACACCAATTACCAACGTATTATTTGGCGAGAAGACGATCGCGACACACTGCAAGAATATCGTATGCTCAGAGTTACCTTTGGCACCGCTCCTGCACCGTACTTGGCTGTCAAGACCCTTCAGAAGATTGCTGTCGATGAAGATGAAAAACAAGACAATACGCAAGTGACCAACAAGTATAAAAAAATTGCAATTAAAACAATAAAAGAAGACTTTTATATGGATGACTTACTGTCAGGAGCAGCAACCGCTGACGAAGCTATAGCAATTGCGAAGGAAGTAACGCGCATTTTAAGTCAAGGCGGATTCCAATTAACGAAATGGTCTTCAAACGACATTGAGTTTATGAATTCTATTGATGAAGAAAAAAGATCAGCAAATGCACAAGTAGAACTGAACCTAGATGGAACTATAAAGGCATTGGGAATTGTATGGAATTTGGGAACTGATTCATTCCAATACAGTTTAGCCCTACCTCCGATGGTAAATACGATAACAAAGCGTGGAATATTATCAGATGTGCAAAAGCTGTTTGACCCACTAGGCTGGATTGCACCTAGCACTATCATGGCAAAAATGTTGATGCAAAAACTTTGGCTTGAGAGAATAGGTTGGGATGAATGCGTCCGCTTAGAATTAGAAGAAGAATGGAGACAGATCCGCGCTGATTTTGTAAACGTGAAGGATATACGCATTGACAGATGGGTTTGTACAACAAACTCCATAGAAGAAAACATACAGATACACGGGTTCAGTGATGCCTCAATGCGTGCGTACGCAGCCGTTGTATATATAAGGACAGAAAACCAGGGCAAGATATCAACCAAGATCATCGCCGCACGAACCAGGGTCGCTCCACTGAAAACTATTTCCCTGCCGCGCTTAGAGTTATGTGGAGCCTTGCTTCTTTCTAAATTAATGAAACAGGTTGGAGAGGCAATGAAAATACCCACATCAAACATGTTTGCATGGACCGACTCTTCGATAGTCCTTGCTTGGCTGTGTGGAGAACCCAATAGATGGAAACCATTCGTAGCCAACCGCGTCGTAGAGATCGTCGAGAACCTAAACAATAAGCACTGGTACCATGTCCAGTCAAAGGATAACCCTGCAGACGTGGCTTCGAGAGGTGTGATGTTGTCCGCACTGAAGAACTGCGACTTATGGTGGAACGGGCCAAGCTGGTTATCTGAAACAGAAATAAAAATTAATAAATTAGAAACTTTAACAACCGATGAAGAAATGAAAGTACAAAAACTGCAAACTTACCTTAATGCTGATGATGTTGAAACACAAGAAACAAATTTAACGTCACAATTTGAAAATTTTGATAACTTAACTGAGCTCTTGAAAACTATTGTGTACTGCCGAAGATTCTTAAACTACAAGAAAAATTCTTGTGGCTCTGATAACGATATAACAGCTATGGAATTACAAGAAGCACTTAACATTTGTGTGACAAAGATACAACGAGAAGAGTTCCAAGAGGAGATCGATTGCTTAACACTTAATAAACAAGTGAAAAAGAAGAGCTGTTTACGAACCCTCACCCCATACTTAGATAAAGATAAATTGCTCAGGGTGGGCGGCAGACTCAGATATGCTAAATTAGATGAAGACAGAAAACACCCAATCATTTTGGGAAACAAAAACCTGTTAGTACCACTAATCATTGCTGATGCACATGCAAAGACACTTCATGGCACTATGGCTGAAATGATATGCTACCTACGTTCTAAATTCTGGATACTCCGTGTAAAATCACTCGTGAAAAGATATATTCAGAAATGTTTGACATGTGCAAAACAAAATGCGGTAGCCAAAACTCAAATTATGGGAGATTTGCCTGAAAAAAGAGTAACTCCAGCAAGACCGTTCCTGCACAGTGGGGTAGATTTCGCAGGCCCATATCAGATTTTAACTTATAAAGGTAGAGGAGCAAAAACATTGAAGGCTTATATCGCCATTTTCATCTGCATGGCTGTCAAAGCTATTCACATAGAACTGGTTGGAGACCTAACTTCAGATGCATTCATAGCAGCTTTTAGACGTTTCGTCGCAAGAAGAGGAAAATGCACGCACCTATGGAGCGACCAGGGTCGAAACTTTGTGGGAGCTAATAAAGAACTTGTAGAAGCTTGGAATGAAGCCAAATTGCAATTCACTGGGCCAATAGCTGAGACTCTTGCAACCGAAGGAACACAATGGCATTTCATTCCTGCATATAGCCCCAATTTCGGTGGGCTCTGGGAAGCGGGCGTCAAGTCCATAAAATATCATCTGAAAAGAATCTTGACGACAAATCTGACGTTCGAAGAAATGACAACTATACTGTACCAGATTGAGGCCTGCTTAAACTCCCGGCCCTTATGCCCGCTCGATGACACAGATCCAGAAAATGTTGACCCTCTTACACCAGGGCACTTTTTAATTGGAGAACCCCCTGTCGTTGTTCCAGCAATAGAATACAAAGACGTTAAGATTCATACCTTGTCACGCTGGCAATACACACAAAAACTGATGGCTGATTTTTGGAGGCGATGGCAAGATGAGTATCTTTCTAGACTGCAACAACGACCGAAATGGCTGAAAAAAGAAGAAGAATTTAAAATAGGAGACATAGTACTTATAAAGACTGATAACTTACCTCCTGGGAAGTGGTCGCTAGGACGCATCCTTGATAAACATCCTGGTGATGACGGATTTACTAGAGTGTACAGTGTGAAGTCTGGTAGTGCTATCGTAAAACGATCGGTGACTAAATTATGTGCGTTGCCGGTTGATACTCAAACTTTATAATGTCGTCAATTTGTTAATTAAATTGTATTGTTCATTGTGAAGTTTTGAAAAGGACGTAATAGTCCTTTTGGTGGGCGGTATGTTGTGTAAAATATTAATGCATGCTTTAATAGAACACTCCCACCTTCTCATTCTAATAGCTACTTGTCCTTTTTAGTCGCCTAATAAACCCGTACAAGATCACACGTCTGTTTATTTATTTAAATTCATTAATTATCAAATTTGCAAAAGTGAACCTAATTACAACCAACAACATGTATAGTGCTTTTTTCAAAAATAAATCAAATTGAATGAACAAAAATCAATAGGACATTCTGACTAAGTTATCGTTTGATGCTCCGCTTTCCACTTGATGAACTTTTCATAATTGTTTAAATATCTCTTTGGATTTGGATTCGGGTGAAAGTATTTTTTTAGTAATGCCATCTAGGTATGTCGCAATCATTTTTAGCAATTTTAGATCTTACTTAACTATTTTATTTCAATGAAGACAATCCCAATAGAACAAATACATAAATATCGTGTTAAGTTCATGTTTATGATGATTTATTTTATTTTATTTTATTCAATCTAATCATGTTAAGTTCCAATTAGTATCAAAATAGTTAAAAACATGATTGAACTGTATTTTCCGCCTTTTTACATCGTGCCATACAGACGTCAACCTCTATGGTACCTATTTTTTTTAAATGTCAATTAACGTCAACTTTAGTATTTAGCTTTTTTGATAAAAAAAACAGCTCTAAATTTAAATGTTATTGTAATGGGATTTAACATTACTTACTTCCTGCAGGCGAATCACGTAACTTTATGTACTACCGTTAGATAGATTTTAATGTCAATTTTGAAGTATAAATTGCTGAGCTAATGTCATGTTTTTTGTACCCGACGCTAGTACATAATTGAATGAACGATTGAATGGAAATCCCATACTAAAGTGAGAAATTGATCAAATGATTGGAAACACGTAACTATTTGACGGTTAAATTGTACGCTATAAATATATCAATTACTGCGTGACAAAGTACATTTGTCTTTGATTCATACTCTCTTTGTAATAATGTGTTTTGTGTATATCGGTTGCGTGTTTAGTATTTGTGATTTAAATATAATAAGTCGTATTCATTTATCAATATCACATTTTCCCTTAATGTTAAACAAAGTGCTATGAATTGGGTTATTATGATAGTAAATTTGTGCAAAACATTGGAAGGAAAAACCATTTCTTCATTGGATCACCTTTGCAATAACAAAACGGCGAATTTCATTCAACTTGTGAACGGTACGGTACGAAACGGTGTTTCTAACATACGTACTAAAGTTACCTGGGGCGCTAGTAGCAAACGAAGTTTTCCCTCTCTGTCGCACTTGCAAGTTTGCATATAAGTGAGACAGAGAGGGAAAACTTCGTTTGTGGTTCGCAGTAGCCCTTCTGGTGCGAATTTTTGACAGGCGTCCGAACGGTCGAAAAATGACTAAAATCTATCTAACGGTAGGACATAAAGTTACGTGATTAGGCTTCTGGACAGTAGGTGTGCTTTCCTGAACACTTCTGGTAATTGTCCAGGATGAGTCACTTTCGGATACTATTGTAATAAAACTCCTCTGGATCCTTTTGAATAATTTATTAAACAACGCTAATAGTCACAATTACACTCGTCTTAAGTCTAAGGTTTACTTTTACACGTCTGCTCTTTCGCACCGTTAACAAAGAAGTACCCAGAAACACCTTGTTCCCCTTTTTTAAAACCTCACCATTCCGCCCTCTGCCTTCTTTTCTACCCGTTAATCTTTTTCTAAGTCATAATGGCGGCGGAATACCCTCAAACTTAATAAAAAGTGAAACTTAAATGAAACCTAACACAGTATAACATAAAAATCATTACACTCGGCCATCCGACTGCGTGCTATCTCCGGAGCACGCAAACAATCATTACACTCATTATTACCAACTAATACTTTAACAATACATAATTATGTTACTATTCCATTGAAATTTCTTTCTCAACACCAATGTAATAGAGTTTCCTCAATATAGTAGTAAAAAAAAATCAGAAAAATAATCGTACGCTTGTAACAAACAGTCCATCACACTGATGCTAAGACAGAATCTCAAATGGATCAACACCCTCCGTCAGTTTCAAAGTGTCATCAATTGTTCTGTACCAAATTTATGATGCCGGCCAACAGGTTTTTATTTCATGGTAATCAAATTATTTACACATTTAATCATATATCAAACAATAAGTCAGTTTTCGTACATATATCTAAACTGATTTGCTATCCTTGCATATACACACAGACACACACACATACATAGTCAAACATACTTACATAAATATCCATAATATATATTTGCAAACATCTTTACTACAATTTCGCCCATTCGGAATCCGCATCGTTATAGGAATCAGATATATTAGGCTCGGAACCAGACGACTTGTTAATCTGTAATGCCTGAACGCTAATCCAAGACCGCAGCCTACCCGATACTGCCACGATCTCCTTCTTCCTAGCACTGAACCCTGGTACATTGACTATTTTATATTGGTTCCTAAACATTTCCACTAGCACTGAACATTTCCAAACAACACGTTACTTTGCTTTTTACGGGTCGACGAACTTAGTTAAGAGCCTTTTTGATTTACCCGTCGTTGTAAAAATTAGTCTTCCCAAGTTTTACTAAATCGCCAACAGAGCAGAAAATCTTATTGAACCATAAGTATATTTTCCTTTGCCGTATTAGCTAACTAAAGGAAGCTTGATATTATCAGAAGCTTTTTTCCTAATTTCGTCGAACCGATTACCGTTAGTGCTCATCGGAAGTGATGTGGAACACTATTAGGAGCATCGATGGATGAGATCCTACCGAAATCCTCATCATTGGTCAAGTCTGCTATATGAGTAAGTCGATTGTCACCCTTAACTTTACTGGCAATTGAAATAGACTGGCTATCAACTTATTATCGATGGGGCAACTTAATCTAACCCCAAATAGTA
Source organism: Epiblema foenella (assembly GCA_963556455.1). NCBI lineage: Eukaryota > Metazoa > Arthropoda > Insecta > Lepidoptera > Tortricidae > Epiblema > Epiblema foenella. Next base: position 24,439,661 of record OY747096.1, on the reverse strand, counting down.
ATTTCGATGCGCTTTTCATAGTTGCGGCATTAACAGTAATTATTAATACTCCACTGCACTCCACTCAGCTGTTTATATCAATCACGCTCGTTATTCTCGAAATTATGAGTGGATAACGCGGTAAGAATAGTTTGGTTATGCTTGTGGTTATACTTCTTTGCTTCTGCATTCGCCCTCAGACAAGAAACTATATTTAGTAGGTAAATGTTTAATGCCTTCACTGACACAGAAGTCCTGAAATGCAGCTCAAGGTCATGGAATAAACTGTCCAATACTCCAGCTATGTTTTTTTTTGTTTTTGTGTTTTTGACCGGCCTTGCAAAGACATATTTTGTAAAGCCATCACCTATGGTTAGAATTTAAGTATAGCCAGCTTTGCTTTTTACAAACGGTCCCTCGCTACCTTAGAAATTACTAGCCGACCTAGCCGTAGTCCTTCTTCCTATGTAACGCATTCCTAATCACGAAGTTATTTTTAATATCAATGACTTCCTAACGTGAGCCCGGTTTCCCTAATCAGTTTATTCATCCACTCTAACGTCACATTTATGTAAAGGTGTTCCTTCGTTTTCATTATGGTCAAACTGGACGACTAGAGCTTTCACTTCTGGTATCGTTGGCAACTATTAACTCGCCCGCCTTGAATTAAAGAGGCGCATTACCTAGTCAAAGAAGTGACAAATATTACTGCCTTCCCATTGTTAACCCCATAACAACCTTTGTGTAAGTGATATTCTTGGATTCGTAATCTGATTGTGTCCAGAACCACACCATGACATAAGTTTAAGCACCCAAGGCTCCTTAGTGCAATTGTCAGTAAGCATAAGCTCGACCCTACCCTATGGCACCTTTCGCATTTCGTAATGGGTTTTCTACAATCCTGATAGATGTGACCACAACTTGTAATTTAAACATACTGCTTCTGTTCCCCTATTAAGTACTCATGCCGTCTCTATGAGAATAATCCCGCGCAAACCCCGTCTCTTGAAAGCATCTACTACTGGTTGGACTGGCGCGGTGTCCCTTTACTGCGTGGGCTATTTTGATGCTAAATAGTTCAACAAATCCTCTGGTTCCTCACATTTAAGAGCCCCCCATTCCTGACGGAACTGTCAGTGATTCCGTAAGTAAATTACGCAATTAACCGCTTTACGACCGACAATCTCGCACCTACGTAACAATCATAATCTGTCGTAGAAACGTTAAGTTAACTTTTCGTATGCGCGAGATTTTCGGTTCAACATTTCATCTAATAGCTTGTCATATACATCGTTTGAAAAAGCCTTCTTTAGTTTACTCTACCAGACCAGACGTTCCAAATGTAATTCTCAGCACAATCGGTCGCCTTCTCAACGACCGCTCGACGTCCTGCACTCCGTAATTAGGGTCGACCTCAGTTACTCTTACTTGGTACGCCTTGAAGTGCAGATATTATCTTCACCAATTCATCAGCTGACATAGCCGGTTAGCTCGGTTTCCTTTGGTAGGTGTTCTCTCACCCTCACTTTACGATGAAGATCTTCTTCGCCTCCGTTTCGACCGCTTCGGCCGTCTAAGTGTAACTATCGCTTTCTGTATCACCTGAAATTTACAGCGCATTTAATGTTCTTTCTCTGAACCATGTGTAGCCTAGACTTGAACTTTGACCTTGAACTTTAAATGTAGACTTTTTACTTGGACTTTTAACTTGATCTTTTAACATGGACTCTTAACTAGTACTTTTAACATGGACTCTTAACTAGTACTTTTAACTTGAACTCTGAACTTCGTATAACTATTTCGACTTTGAACTTTAACTATGAACTTGAATTTCGTCTTGGACTTCGATCTTGGACTTCGATCTTGGACTTCTATCATGGACTTCTATCATGGACTTCCAACATGGACTTCCAACATGGACTTCCAACATGGACTTCCAACATGGACTTCCAACATGGACTTCCAACATGGACTTCCAACATGGACTTCCAACATGGACTTCCAACATGGACTTCCAACATGGACTTCCAACATGGACTTCCAACTTGGACTTTCAACATGGACTTCCAACATGGACTTCCAACATGGACTTCCGACATGGACTTCCGACATGGACTTCCGACATGGGCTTCCGACATGGGCTTCCAACATGGGCTTCCAACATGGACTTCCAACATGGGCTTCCAACATGGGCTTCCAACATGGGCTTCCAACATGGACTTCCAACATGGACTTCCAACATGGACTTCCAACATGGACTTTCAACATGGACTTCCAACATGGACTTCCAACATGGACTTCCAACATGGACTTCCAACATGGACTTCCAACATGGACTTCCAACATGGACTTCCAACATGGACTTCCAACTTGGACTTTCAACGTGGACTTTCAACGTGGACTTCCAACGTGGACTTCCAACATGGATTTCTAACATGGACCTCTAACATGGACCTCTAACATGGACCTCTAACATGGACCTCTAACATGGACCTCTAACATGGACATCTAACATGGACCTCTAACATGGACCTCTAACATGGACCTCTAACATGGACCTCTAACATGGACCTCTAACATGGACCTCTAACATGGACCTCTAACATGGACCTCTAACATGGACCTCTAACATGGACCTCTAACATGGACCTCTAACATGGACCTCTAACATGGACCTCTAACATGGACCTCTAACATGGACCTCTAACATGGACCTCTAACATGGACCTCTAACATGGACCTCTAACATGGACCTCTATCATGGACCTCTAACATGGACCTCTAACATGGACTTCTAACATGGACTTCTAACTTGGACTTCTAACTTGTCATGACTTCACTTGACTTTCGAACATGGACCTTAGAAATTGCTTTTGAACTTGGACTTTAGAACTTGGACTTTAGAACTTGGACTTTTGAACTAAGACTTGAACTAAGACTTTTGAACTTGTACTTTTGAACTAGTAGTTTTGTACTTAGACTTTGTACTTGGACTTTTGAACATGGACTTTGGAACTTGGACTTTGAACTTGAACTTCGAACTTGGAATTAAAACTGGTCCAACATTGAACTAGGACATCGAACTTGGGCTTGAACCTGGTCATTGACCTTTGACATTGAACTGACATTGCACTTAGACATTGAGCTTGGACATTAAACTTGGACATTGACCTTGGGCATTGGACTTGGACATTGAACTTGGACATTGGACTTGGACATTGGACTTGGACATTGGACTTGGACATTGGACTTGGACATAGGACTCGCACATTGGACTCGCACATTGAACTTGGGTACTGAACTTGGAGTGAACTTGGTCATTGCGCTTGGACATTGAACTTGGACATTGGACTTGGGCATTGGACTTGGACATTGAACTCGGACATTGAACTCGGACATTGAACTCAGGCTTTAAACTTGGACATTGCTTTTGGTTGAACTTGGACATTGAACTTGGACATTGAACTTGGACATTGAACTTGGACATTGAACTTGGACATTGAACTTGGACATTGAACTTGGACATTGAACTTGGACATTGAACTTGGACATTGACCTTGGACATTGAACTTGGACATTGAACTTGGACATTGAACTTGGACATTGAACTTGGACATTGAACTTGGACATTGAACTTGGACATTGAACTTGGACATTGAACTTGGACATTTAACTTGGACATTGAACTTGGACATTGAACTTGGACATTGAACTTGGACATTGAACTTGGACATTGAACTTGGACATTGAACTTGGACATTGAACTTGGACATTGAACTTGGACATTGAACTTGGACATTGAACTTGGACATTGAACTTGGACATTGAACTTGGACATTGAACTTGGACATTGAACTTGCACATTGAACTTGCACATTGAACTTGCACATTGAACTTGCACATTGTTCTTGGACATTGAACTTGGACATTGAACTTGGACATTGAACTTGGACATTGAACTTGGACATTGAACTTGGACATTGAACTTGCACATTGAACTTGGACATTGTTCTTGGACATTGAACTTGGACATTGAACTTGGACATTAACCTTGGACCTTGAACTTGGGTATTAAACTCTCACATTGAACTTGGGCATTGAACTTGGATATTGAACTTGGATATTGAACTTGGGCATTGCTCTTGGACATTGAACTTGGACATTGTCATCAACTTGACTTTCAAGTTAGAATTTAATTTGGACTTCATTTCATTTGGACTTTGAACTTGGACATTCAACTGACTCTCATCAAAACACGTTGACAAAGTATCACTACAGGCTTATACGGCATAACTACATGGCCGTTCACCATTTTATAAGCAGCACACTTGCTAGGCAAACAGCACATCTACATGGCTGTTAAGTCACTCTATACGCAGCACACCTACATGGCCGCACACATGCTAAACAGCACACCTACATGGCTGTTAGCTCACTCTATAAGCAGCACACCTACATGGCCGCACATATGCTAAACAGCACAGCTACATGGCTGTTAGCTCACTCTATAAGCAGCACACCTACATGGCCGCACTCATGCTAAACAGCACACCTACATGGCTGTTAGCTCACTCTATAAGCAGCACACCTACATGGCCGCACTCATGCTAAACAGCACACCTACATGGCTGTTAGCTCACTCTATAAGCAGCACACCTACATGGCCGCACTCATGCTAAACAGCACACCTACATGGCTGTTAGCTCACCCTATAAGCAGCACACCTACATGGCCGCACATATGCTAAACAGCACACCTACATGGCTGTTAGCTCACTCTATAAGCAGCACACCTACATGGCCGCACTCATGCTAAACAGCACACCTACATGGCTGTTAGCTCACTCTATAAGCAGCACACCTACATGGCCGCACTCATGCTAAACAGCACACCTACATGGCTGTTAGCTCACCCTATAAGCAGCACACCTACATGGCCGCACTCATGCTAAACAGCACACCTACATGGCTGTTAGCTCACTCTATAAGCAGCACACCTACATGGCCGCACTCATGCTAAACAGCACACCTACATGGCTGTTAGCTCACCCTATAAGCAGCACACCTACATGGCCGCACATATGCTAAACAGCACACCTACATGGCTGTTAGCTCACTCTATAAGCAGCACACCTACATGGCCGCACTCATGCTAAACAGCACACCTACATGGCTGTTAGCTCACTCTATAAGCAGCACACCTACATGGCCGCACTCATGCTAAACAGCACACCTACATGGCTGTTAGCTCACCCTATAAGCAGCACACCTACATGGCCGCACATATGCTAAACAGCACACCTACATGGCTGTTAGCTCACTCTATAAGCAGCACACCTACATGGCCGCACATATGCTAAACAGCACACCTACATGGCTGTTAGCTCACTCTATAAGCAGCACACCTACATGGCCGCACATATGCTAAACAGCACACCTACATGGCTGTTAGCTCACTCTATAAGCAGCACACCTACATGGCCGCACTCATGCTAAACAGCACACCTACATGGCTGTTAGCTCACTCTATAAGCAGCACACCTACATGGCCGCACATATGCTAAACAGCACACCTACATGGCTGTTAGCTCACTCTATAAGCAGCACACCTACATGGCCGCACATATGCCAAACAGCACACCTACATGGCTGTTAGCTCACTCTATAAGCAGCACACCTACATGGCCGCACATATGCTAAACAGCACACCTACATGGCTGTTAGCAAACTCTATAAAATTGTACCAACCATCTCATGTAGTGAGGTACACGTACAAGCGTTACAATCAAATTCCATCATTCGTTACTTATGTCAGGATTACTCAAAAATATTCTCTCAGTGAGTGCAACACTATCTCATTTTGTACGTGTACCTACTCTTACGATCAATGGTCTAGTTATCTAATAAACAGGATATTCAAAATTACTTAACTCCGTTTCCCATGGCGCGCAGGCACACGCCCACTTCTGAAGTGTAATAAAACTCCTCTGGATCCTTTTGAATAATTTATTAAACAACGCTAATAGTCACAATTACACTCGTCTTAAGTCTAAGGTTTACTTTTACACGTCTGCTCTTTCGCACCGTTAACAAAGAAGTACCCAAAGAGTATAATAAGTATGTTGGGAAAAGAGAGCCATCTCGCGAGTTAACTTGGAAACACGTCTACACCAGCGCCGCAAGCTTATCTTGTCCGTACTAATTTTGCGTATGTGTGCGTGCACACACACATGCACGTATGTATGCACTGTTCACCAGGCGAGTTCCGACCAAAACGAAGATCAAGTTGCCGGATTTGAGCAAGAATGGCAGTGTGTAGGCTTGTCCGGATCTCGTCGACTTGCTAGTAACAAGCCTACATACTGCCATTCTTGCACCAAATCCGGCAACTTGATCTTCGTTTGGTCGGAACTCGCCTGGTGATGAGATATATTGAATTCCAGTGAATACAAAGATTCGAGAGTAATAAAAACAAGTTTTAAATGTTATTATTTATTTATTAGGTACATTATAAACTTCTATATGAATTACGTGAGATCTAAGCTCCTTACAAAAACAGAACGGTCGCCACTCTTATACATTATCTAGTAAAACTGTTAACATTGGCTGTTTTTTTAATGAAATAATATAATCATATTCTGCAAGTAGGACGCAATAGTTTTAAATGTTATTAATTATTTATTTGCTGCCATTTTCACCCTCATCTTTTTGATATTTGCTAGAAGAATGCGTGCTTCTGTAAGTTTGTGAAGACACCTGAAACACAAATAAAACCGTTGAATATCTCACAGCGTTTTATATGAAATTGCTATTATGATTATGGTTAACAATATTATCGCGAATGAAATTAGTAGGTAAATGAATGATTTATGTTTTTAAGAAATGTACAAAAATTATAATATAAATATTACTTTTAACACGTTCAACGTCCGTGACCCTGATAAGGGTTACTGCAAGCCTCTTTTGCAAAGCCGTAAGGTTTACAATTCGGATTCGAACAATAAAAGTATTATTTTTATTAAAAAGATATGTTCAATAAAAAAAACAGGTTCTCAATAGACAGCAGGGATCAACGGCTTAATGTGCCTTCCAAAGGACGAGAGACGAGAGAGACGAGGAGAAAAGACGAGTTCAGTTTAAAACCACTCAAAGCGGTCACCCATCCAAGAACTGACCTCAGCCGACGTTGCTTAACCTCGCATACCTCACGCAGTACGCGGGCGCCGCTGGGCCACGAGCGCTCCAAACACAACTTTTTTGTCAAGGCATTAAAGAATTTTCAGATATATTTGAGTACCCTTCGATATTATGAAGTATATGATGATGACGTATCGTTATATCATTTATACATTTGGTAGAATCATCAAATCACTGAATAGTTAAGTTGTTTGCGAAATTTACTTACCTAAGTGATCGCACCCGAAGACAAAACCTTTTTTTCCCGGAATACTCATTTTCACGAGTAACCACAACAACAAGAATGTCTAAAAAAGTAGGTTATGAAAAGCGGTAACACTTCTAATACAAAACAAGTTATATTCATTCTAACAAATAACAATAGCAAAAAACTAAAATAAGACAAACTAACGATATTAACAGAAATCATCACAGTCGTAACAATAATATGAAATTTACACTCGTACGAGTCTAGTAACACAAGAAAAGAAAATAAATTACCCACATTATGACACCCGTGACACAGGTACGCCAATTCAATAAACGTTTCTTTTCACGACGATAAATAATGTTAATCTTGTGGGAACGTGCCATTACCAGAAATAATTGTATTATAATTATATATTATCAATAAATTAAAAATTAAAAAATAACAATTGGACCATGATTCAAGGACAATTTGAAATATTATTTGCTTGAAACGAAATGTTATATCAAATTGTTATTGTCGTGACAGCGAAATCTAGCGGTGGTAAGTATAATTAGCAAGCAAGTAAGAAATGTCGGACAAGATGTGAAAGATGTCGCTACCTTCCTTTTATATAATGGGTTCGTTATAAGTTTCCGGCCCCTGGAAGTACCCAGAAACACCTTGTTCCCCTTTTTTAAAACCTCACCATTCCGCCCTCTGCCTTCTTTTCTACCCGTTAATCTTTTTCTAAGTCATAATGGCGGCGGAATACCCTCAAACTTAATAAAAAGTGAAACTTAAATGAAACCTAACACAGTATAACATAAAAATCATTACACTATCTTCACAGATGTTATCAGAACATTTCATACTATTTTTGAGAAAATAATTTATTATTTGATGTTAAAACAGAATATCAATTGGATTAACATCACCTGTAAGTGACACAGTTTCAGCAATCGTACTGTACATGTACTGCCTCGACTGACAGCTAATAGCCTTTCGCTCTGACAAATCAGGATTTCACTTAATACTTACTACCTACTGCTTTACTCACTTTATACCTACTGCTGGAGCATTCGAGAGCACGAATTAAGATACGCGGGTACATTAGTAGCCTGCGAACTATACGGGGAGTATGTACGTACGGACTCACCTTTGAAATATAATTTGATAAGGATAAGAGCACATACAAAAATGCTGTGGTGGTATTTACTAGTCACCTTTTTCCTATCCGCCGTCCGCCTACACCCTAATATTATCAAATCTCCACAGGCTAAACCTGCTCAATATATTGCCGTAATTAATTTTGTAAATGAGAGTTAATGCTTCATATAAAGCATATGGGCGTATCTGATATGTGAATGGTCAGTAAAGTATCTACTGAAACTTTAAGCCTGCAGTCAGTAGAAATCCTCCGCTGGAGTGGACGTGTCTACCTCGTCGGTGTGCGCCGTAAGTACTTACCTCTGTTCATACATACGTAATATGCGAATTATTTTAATTAATCTGCATTATTAATAAACATACATACATAAATGCTTACTATTGGAGTAGGAACGCATAGATCAAAGAATACCAAATTTACTATGATCCGTACATATTTCTTTTTCACTTCTCCTATTCTTAAAGTATAATATATTTTTAAATTCTTTCATTTCTGCCCTGCTGACAGGGAGCAAAAACGTTTTTGCTCCCTGTGCCTGGTCGCAGGCCGGCAGCGCGCGCGTGCGGGCGGCCGCACGTGCGCCCCCGCGCTTCGCTTCGTTTGGGATTCAGCATGCTAGCCCTCGATGAAATATCGCATTTTTCTCCCTTGTACTACAATTTACTATTTACTTGTTGAAAGATTTTTTTCCACTAGTTTCTTAGCATTAACACTCACCTACATTCATTTGTTTTAAACTGCGATAAAAGTGTGTGTCAGCTCCGACGCACGACTGGAGTTATTCCTTACGAACGATTATAACATATATTAGTAAAGATTAGTGAATTATATAATGAATTATAAATGAATGTCGGGTGACCAGAGGGCTGGCAGCTATTTTGGCCAGAGGATTAGCCTAGCAATCCAAAGAGGAAACGCTGCCAGCCTTCTGGGCACTATAGCTAGTGATGGGGACTTGGGGGGCATCTTCTTTTTATAGTTTAGTTATAGGTTTAGTTAGTTTAATTAGGTTAGTGATGTATTATTTAACTTTATATTTTAATTGTGTTTTTTATGTTTGTTTCAAGTTTTAGTTTGTATAAAATGTAATTTCAATAAATGAAGATCAATGAATTATATAGATTAGTAAATGAGGATAAATGAACTCATTTTTTATATTACCGCAAAGTGAGGCTATTTGAGACCCAAGGGGCCCCACTTTACTGTACTGAAATCATGCATGTTACATTTATTTATATGAATAAAGACTTAGCGCGTAGACGTTATCGATATCGATAAATGTTGACCAGAGGGCCTACAGAGCGCAAACTCTTAGAGTATTCCAGTGTTTAAACCGTCGGAGATTTCCCCTGAATTTTCCACAGGTCACTCTCCAACCGCGCACTCCTATTGCTTTATTGGGCCCGGTCTATAAAGCCACAGTCAGGTTCAAAAAACAAAAAAAAATACCAGGGATGTCGTGAATCTACACGGATAAAGAAAAAGAAAAAAAGAAGTAATATGATAAACATTTATTTACAATAGTTCGTCATATTGGTTGTAAATTATCAGAAGAGCAATTGCGTCGGCTTTTACAAACTACTCTAAATCGGCATTATACCTCGCAACAGCTAAACTGCGACATCTGTTAATGAGACAAGGGCGGGTGCTGTGGATTTCAGGGACGAGTTATCCACTATTCCTAGCGCGTGCGGGGCCGTTAGTATTCGTATCCAAATCAGTTTTGTCAAATTCTCCATACTTAACCAATGTGTCCAAGGTTTGCACCCTTTTGGACTCTGTGTGAATATTTCACTAACCTTATTACAATTAATTAGAAAATTTTAAAATATTTACACGTTGTTTTATTATTTTCTATCTTGACAGACACACTTGACAATTCAACAACTGAGAGCTGCGCAAGATAAGTTGCGCACGAACATAACGCATAACACATAACGTGCTAAATTAAGAAGTCGTATCTTTACCCTGATCGTATACTGAGATACGACTTTTTAATTTAGCACAGCAGATTACGTTTGATTTTACACCGTTTACACCCTATAAATTTTCATACCCCGGGCTTATAGGTAAGAAAATCGATTCTTAAGGAGTAAACTCCAATAAACTACAAAAAGTGTGATTTATGTACGCTTGCGACTACGGGGAGTCATAAGCGCGTTGCACCCCCGTCGTTGTTTTGAGGAGCTTGCGAGTCCGTTTAATTAACAAGTATTTTTCTGTTGGAAACGCGACGTTTTTGTACGTGTATCAAATTAATGCGTTTTTAGGTGGAAAAAATCGTTAACGAAGCCTGTAATTGCCATTCCGGATGAGGCTAATATAGTGCTTTTCTCAAAAATGGGGTAAATAAGACGAAATTCGAATTAAGATTTGATAAACATAACCATTTTTCCACTAAAAACCGAATTTTATTAAAGACACATACAAAACCGTCGCGTTTCCAACAGAAAAATACGTGTTGAATTGGCTGAATATATGACCTATGCCGTCTTTCGTATGCCTGTAACCAGGGACCGGAACCGTTTACCCTAATCAGGGTTTTCCATAGGCTTATTTTAGAAGTGGTTTTAAAAACCCTATCCATATTGGTAACCCTATGATAAGGTAACCCTATTGATAGGGTTACCATATTGATCGAGTTAACTCAACTAACCACTAACCAAAATCAAAACCCTATCAATACGGTAAGCCTATCAATAGGGTTTTTAACCAGTTCCAAACAAAAGTGATCTTTACGCACACTTCAATTAGACTCATTTTTAGATAACCGTGGCTGGCAGGCAGCTTGGCACAGACGATAAGCTCGCTGTGAAACCAGTCCCAGTAGAAACCAGTTTGATTTACCGAACACACTCCTTGTTTTTAATGCAAATAACTTTGTACTTTGAGTCCTTATGTTAGAATCGTATTTACTGTGCATGCAAGTATAGATTCCTAGCGGCGGCTTGGACGAGTCGGCCGCGAGCGTTTGTTTGTTTATTTTACATTTTGAACATCTATTTTTAACTTTCGGTGCAATGTCAGAAACAAATTTGATTTGTCATACATACTAGAATAGCTCTGTGAGCTGTATACCTCGCCTGTTTCTTTTTGTTTTTTATAAATGAAACTATTGAAAATTTCCAAAATCAGACTCGATAAAAATTCTATATAAAAAATATTGAACCTGCTTACAATGTTTCACAAAAATCGGTTGACAAATGCTATCTGTTGAGGAGACCAACCCGAAATCTGGAAAGCTGAAGTGGAAGGAAACTCGGTCAATTCTGACCAAAAAAAATTGACGGTTCATATGACAGTCATCTATTTATTTAAATATTCCGAAATAATAATTCGTTTTGACAGTACTAATCGGAATCTTTACTATATACGAGTATTCCTACAGTTACAACTATTACTTATCCTACTACCTCGACCTATGGAAACAGCAAATACGCACGAACATAGAGTTGTTGAACCGCCCAATTCCGGGATTATAAAAAAGTTTTTTAGAAATCCGGGATTTTAGTAGTATATATCCTTATTCATATATTAATACTTGTATTTTTGTTAGCATATTAATTAGGCGCATATACGTATAGAGATTCATTACATTATTAGGTTGTGTAGGTACCTTACGGAAATTGTTAAAGCTTTGTTAATTTATACCAGCACGGCGATGTGCAAGCGAGCCGAAAGCAGATAAGACTTGCTGTCTTCTATTGTCTTAGGATTAGCATGATGGCGGTGGTAGTCTAAATGGTAAAATAAACTTGTTTATTTTATAAAGACATTTATGCCGACGTTGTTATCTTTTAAGAACTTAATACAAAAGAGTGTGCCCATGCCTAAAGGCCGTGGTATTTGTCATTGTTTTCAGAGTGAATCTACACACGGTAATTGACAAAAAAAAAACAATAGAATGAATTTTCGTTCGTTACTTTCCTTAAATGTGCAGGTCTTGCTTCAGGTATGTTTTTAGTGCATTCTCATAACCATCTAGTTGAGGACGTTTGAGTGTGACAGTGGATTTTATTGTTAACGTTATTTCTTTTATTTTTGTTATTTTTGCGTTTATATCAAATTTTGTGATGAATATGGCTATTTTTAATGGACACTGATTTGTGCATTTTGATTGGATTGAAAAGTTAAGCGGGTGTTATAAGAAAGGTGAGTGTGTAACGTATTATTTTTTACTTCAATTAGGTACAGTTAAAGTTTTTGGACAACAGTGAAGATTGACTTATAGTTAATATGGGTAACTATCGTGTAACGCATTAATTAATTAAATTGTAAACGAATTAAAAGCCTTCACTATGTTTGTTCCAAAAATGTGAACTTTACCCAAATATAAACACCAAATCTTTAAGGTACCGATTCAATTGTCATAGGGCCCGTACATCTCATGTCGTTGTCGAAAAATTATGTAATGGCGTGTACAGGATGTTATAACACTACAAATGAGTTAACTAATCTATTGGCTAGTATAAAAATAAATACGTGATACATAAAACGTAAATGAAACAATTTGATTTGTATTTTATTTCGATACGTTTTCCATCTTATTCAATAGTATTGTATCCAAATCTGTCATTCAATGAAATTGATTATTTGCTAGTACACAGCAAATAGATGTTAAGAGGCCTTACATGTTTTAAAATATTTTGATTTAAAACTACGACAAAAGTATTGATAATAGCAATAAAGTGATTAAAGAATACAATGATTTTATTAAAGTTTTAGATAGTAACGGAGGGATTTTTTGATTTTATTGTGTATAGTAAAATTTAAGCAAAAAAAGCAGTTTTTACATTGAAAATGGTCGATTTGGAGTGATTTTTGGAACGATATTTGTTAATGACAAAACCAAGAAATACATTTAAAATGTATGAAATTAGTAGTGATCGACGTTTTGGTTGCCACACCGCGGGATATGAAGTAGAGATGGTAATATGGACACGCTACAAAACCGCAATACCAATTAAACTGTTCGAAAAAATGTTGTTAATATCTATAATTATGAAATAGTCGAAATTACATTGAGCAGTGTTGGATATAATAAGCATTACATATTTATATAACACGGAAAAAAATTAAAAATTTAGGTATCCAATTAGTTATTTAAGTGTAACATATTTTTTCCCAAGTACGTATTTTTTTTTACTCAGTCATATCGGGATGTTGTTTGTTACATTTGGCACGTGTTACACATATTTACTACACTAATTAACGGTTGGATTTCACAATGGAAAACTTTTGTATTGTCATTGTGATTTAATACAAACTCCTTGGCTATCTAACTGTAGAAGTTTTTTACCTATTCATATTTCTTTTTGAAGTTTTGCATCGCCTTAGTTGCCACATATTACCTACTTGTAAATAAATATGTCATCTGTAACTTGAACCACAGACGAATTTATTCAACAGTAATGATATTTATATTATGTAATGAAATCAGACAAAACTAACTTTGTCTCTTACTATACTCACTTTGTCCTAATTGTAATAATACGAATCCCGTGGTATATCCATACTAGCATAACGATTGAGGTCATTCACTCCGAATGGCATCTAAAACGCCGATAACTAGAAATTAGGTCGCAATAGCCCTGTTCTAGATAGTAACGGGGAGAAAATATCAAGATATATGTTAATTCACACAAAAAGGGCCTCAATGGATGACCGATTATCAACTGATAAAAAATCTTAACATAATATTTTATCCCACACTGTGTTCAGCCCAGAAATGGGCATGCAAATATTAAATAAGAACATAAAATAAATTGGACATAATTTTAAGATAATCATAACTATATATTATATATACAATGGGATATTAAAATGTCAATAAATATATTGAATATTATTTAAACCGGCTCTTTTTAGTTTCATTTGGGCACACACTACATTTCCATAATAATGTTTGTTTTTTCTTGCAACATCTCTTTATTCCTGTAGTAATCCATTTTTTAATTGGTGTTATTTTTAATCGGGTAAATGGAAAACACAAGTCGTACAATAATTAAAAAAGAATATAAATAGGCTATGAAACCTTCACATGCTTCGTTAGAATTATTAGTCATATTGATATAGATACAACGGAAGCCCAAGTTTTGTAGACATCATTGAATTTATTTACTTTTTCTATACACCAAATAGCCGCGATAAGGTTCCTAGTTCGACAGATATTTATCATTTGTAATACAATCAGTCAATCCTCTATGAAATGATGACGATTAAAATATAACACCTGCGCAGTCTGTGCTATCAAAATTATTGCTAAGTTAGTTTGGCCTAACGCTAAGTAGCGCTCCACGAGTATTTCCTTTGGTTCCCATTTTATGACCGAAGTAGATGGAGAAGTGAAAAATCAAGCAAAGATTCGAAGTTGAAAATATTTATTGAAATTGGCAATATTCATTAAAAAAATATAAAATTTGTCAAAATATGATAAACAATGAGCACTAACAAAAATAGGTAAAATATCGAACATATTTTTCTGTATTTGTGTTTGTAGTTTCATTTGACAACACAGTATTAATCATGACACATTATACAATCTACAAAGAAATAAACACTTATTAAAACACGTTATGCCTATAATTAATAACAAAAATGTGAAAATCTATTAAACATTTGTATCAGATTCTTTATAAATCTTAGTCATAGATATTATTCATTGTTTGCTGTACCTGGCATTAGTAAAATGCTATTTAGTGTTGCGCGGCAAAAAAACAATGGGATAATCCTACCTGAAAGATAAGTTGTACTATTTTTTGGAGGTGTATTGAGCTTATTACAAAGAGATAAGACCAAAAGCACCAATGCATGTTGTAAAACCAAGGTTCTTTTGAATGAAACACCTGCACTTTTTTATTATCTATGTCATGTATTTTGTTTTGCACACGATAATGCCATTTAAAACACTTAATCCAATTTTGTTATGAACTCTCAGTAGGTATAAATTATTGTACGTTTTCTTTGCGCCAGTAAACATTTAGACAAGACAAAACTTTATTTATCAGCACTATTGTCAATACATCGGAGCGGCAGCGAATTGATTGATCAGGTTAAGAGGGCTTTCAGATTACTTATATGTTTCTGGTTTCGATATATTATAGCCACTAGTTTGTTCAAGCATCAGAGTTGCTCACCCTCGCGCCGCAAAGGAAAATATGACAGCTTTTCGTAGTAGCTTCACTAAGCATAAGTATCTTTTTTTGTATTACTTTTTAGGTCTACTTTTATTATGTAAAAACAAGTCAAATATGAAGTCAAGATATTTTTTTGGTATCTCATTTAGAGTAAAGCAAAACATGAATTATTGCAGTAAAAGTACCTACTTACCTACCTATTGTTGACATTACCAATCAATCAGTTAAAACTGCAAAATAATCGTATCTTCCTAATCTCTCACATTTTTCAATCGTATCTCTTATACGATACGTAATCGAAACTTACTTTTAATTTGTAACCTTCATAATCCCGGGATTGGGCGGTTTAGCAGCTCCATATTAGATGAGCATGCAATCAGCCTCAAATATAACCGTGCCGAACCGTGCTTTTGTTCTAATATTCATTGATCTTTTACCGACTACTCGTACTCTGCAAGTATTTGTTTCTCTTTTTTCCAACGAAATAAATAGAAGTATGTATTAATTGTAAGTCTCTGTAATGTGTCAAACGTATCGTGTGATCTCCAGTAAAAAATATTAACTTCAACACACCGGTGCAATTAATTGAAATAGAAAATAATCGTTAGTAGTAATATTGATATATATATATTTTAATTCTAAGCATTAAGTAGTACCTATAGAAATAAGAACCTGTACTTGTGACTTTCATAAGGATCAATATGTCAGTAAAAGCAGGCCAAGCGTTACTCGTGCGCATGAGGGATTTCGTTCATTCGACCTAAGTATCTCAAAAACTGTACAACATATCTTGATCAAACTAAAAATCGTTGAAATTAGTTATTAATGCAAAGCATCTCATTTTTTTACAATTTTTAATATTCATAGTTTGGTAATTAGAGGGGTTCCGTTTTCGCTATTTCGTCTACGGAAACTACGGAACCCTAATAAAAAGCAGTGTAAAGGAGGAATATTGTCGTAAAATGAGAAGGCTTGTAGCGTTTTTTTTTATTGGAGAAAGAAATAGGAAAAAACATTTTAATTAAAAGTTTACAAAATATTATTAACTTTATTCATTTTGTATTAAGCAGTAATGCTTCGAACATAAACTACGAATTGAAATTAGAGAAATAATAATTTATAATTGCTCAGAGCCTTATTTTTTCTAATTTTCCTTAAATAAACTAATTAACAATAATATTATTTGATTTGTGAGACCTTTTTGTAATTAGATAACGTAATATTTATTAAAAATATATTATCTTTACATACGATACATACGTATATTTAAATAACAGAAATACATTATTGAATATTAATAATTCTTTCATTAACTGTACGAGGACCAGCCGAAAATTCACTTTAACCCAATGCGTCACCAGCTGACGTTAAGGTTACCATAACCCAATGAAAACCCTAAACAAAAACCCTATCGCGATAGGGTTTTAAGCTTAACCCTATTGCGAGTTAGGGTTAACACTTCAATAAGCTTACCTTTACAATACGGTAACCTCATGACAGGGTTAACCCTATCATAGGGTAAGCAAATTGATTGGGTTACCGAATCGATAGGCTTAAGCCTAAAGAAGGGTTTTCCGGTCCCTGCCTGTAACTCGACAAAATAAAGGAATTTAGGTAGATGATTCAAGGCGGCCTGCATTGTTTTTAATTTTTTAATTTTGATCTCTCCTTAAACTATACACTTTACCTTCCAATATGTAATGTTCACTTTGCGACCCATTTTTGAGCAAATGTTATAATGATTACAGATCAACATGAACGCAGCTGTTGTATGTCTGCTTGTCTTCGCCTGTATTCTCTTCAGTCAACATGATGTCGCGGTGGCATCGCTAGCCCTCCGGCCGGATCCCGAGAAAAGTTTCTCCGACTATGAACTGGACTACGAAGACCCAGACAAGTTTAAGCAAATGTCTGTTGGCTTTTACGCAACAAGAGACAAAAAGCTTCGAGAGTTATCTTTGCCTCCCAACCTCTACGACGACAGCGAACCTTTGCTTGCCAAAATGTATAGTGTACCAACCGCTATTGACCAGATAGATGAACCTGATCGGCTGAATCGATTATTTAGTACAGCGTTAGAGGAGATTGACATGTCTGAGGCAACGGATGGCAACATTTCCGGTCTAAGAAGTGAACAAGAGGCGGGATTACTCGGCTTGAGGACTAAAAAGGAGGATAGTAGGTTTGTTGGAAACGGATTCTTTGGTTCGAGAGGCAAGAAAAGATTTATTGAATATGAAGCGTAGTGGTTTAAGGAGTTGAAAATAAAGAAGCTGAAGCTTCAAAATAATATGACATAGGGCGGTGACTGCAGAAGATGAACATTTTTTTTGAGAGTTGTACACTAATTAGGTCAAGTGCACAAGTTTAACTTTTATACGATCTCTACAATTGTATATGTCGAGATTGGATTCTTCTATTTTAAACCCTCCGATAACGATACAGTACAGTAATTAATTTAAAAAAAAGTTTTATGTCAAAATAGGCCTATTTGTCCAAAAGATGAACCAGTCTAAGCGTATCTCTATAACATTTTTGCGCTAGCGACGTTGCATCTCTTTTAGGCACATATGGGTGAAATTCAACATGCCTAAAATTTTGCTAATTTTGGTGGCTTTATTATTTTGATAGTCCAGCTAATGAAAATGTGTTAACAGTGCGTCATTAGACATGATTAAAATTATGTCAAATGGGCCTTTCATTCCACTGAGTACTTTTGGAGATATTGACATTTTTTTTATTTGATTGCTATTCACCACGTAAATTAGATAAAAAAGGCACAAAAATTAGAGCATGTTAAGTAATTTGTTTAAAGAACAAATAATAATATGTAACGTATGCCTGCAATATGTGTGTTCGCTTATAACTCAATACATATGTTTATATTCACATACTTATATTGTTTATTATAGAAAAATGCAAGTGCGTACTGAATGTTATTTTTCTAATTACGCACAAACTAATTAACCGATTTGGATAAGGTTTTCTTTAATATACCGTAAGGAATATACCTATTTAATCGTATAGAAAAATAAAATTAGAACAAACTGTTACAAGACTTGCTTAATTGTTCATCTTTTGGTGCCTTGGCCCTAATAGTTGAAACAACATGAAATGAACGGCTAAATTTTGGACCCCGGTAGGACTAGGTGCCTATCTATAAAATGAACTAACCAAAATCAACTTGGTGTTCTGTTCAGATATAAATATATAAAACTCCCGTGAGTCTCAGGACACACTGAAATATAAAACCGGCCAAGTGCGAGTCGGGCTTCGCACATTTAGGGTTCCGAACCAACCGCAGAATTAAGTTTTTTCGCGCCCCCCTTTAGTTTTGTGGGAGGCCCCGATAAACATTTAAAAATAAGTTTTGACAAATTGTATGGCTTTGGGTCAACAAGATGCTTACCTATACCTACTATGAAAATTTGAAAACTGACATTTCGTCAACTTCAGGCAATTTCTTTGGATGGCACCGACTTTAAAAATAGCTTACAGCAAAGAAAAATTGCAATACATACATGTTCAATAAGAAGCGTAAGTTGACCTATTAGAAGTTATACTCGAAAACGTAATTCAAGACCAGCGAAGGTTGCCACTAAAATAAAATACGTTTACGGTGGTATATTTCCAGTTTTTTAAATACCACTATATAACATTTATATAATATTTATTTATTGGTAGTTAACCTACGATTTAAATAAACAAGTTAATTCGAAAACTGTTATTGCACTTGTAATACTTCAGGTATTAATACTATTTGGTACGATTTATAAAAACTAGTCGCGAACAACGTTACATGTAATGTATTGCTATTCAACAGAAAATCAAGCCAAAAGCGTGTAGCTCACTTTATAATTACAATCATCCGTTTTTTGTCGCCATGGCTAGACTAAGAAATATGCATCCGAATATGGGTTTTATTATTGTTTTAGGTGATAATTAGAAATTGCCATTTAACACACACACACGCACGAACGCTATATCTCAATTTAGTCAGGTTATCATAAGTTCGTACTTTTTGGGTGTATTCGCTAACCCGGCTTCTATTAGGATCCTCTTTCTACGTCAATACGACGAGTATAAATATTTCTAAAGAGATCCTTTACGCGGGCCACCAAGAGTGACGGAAAAGGTATTAAATGCAGATAAATTGAGAATTGGTTTAAAATGGCTGCCGGTGTACCATAAATTATTTCCTGAACTTGGGCGGGTAATCGCTTGTGTGACGGCACAACTGTCATATAAAATAAGTTGTGCTCTACAAAAAAAAAGTGAAACTGTGACAAGGACAACAAATGATATGTAACACTCTATCGCTCTTATACAAAAATGTATACGACAGTCTCACTCGGTTGTGGTATTATTTTGGTATTATTATTTGCGTGTCGCGTCTGGTATCTGTGGTCAATACAAAAGGTTGGCTAAATCTAAATCTGAAATGTTGGGTTGACAATGACATAAGTGACTGACACATATGACAGTGACATATATAGACGTAGTTTTTTTGGTTTTGAGTTACATTTCGAGTGTAGGCCTGTATTTTTTACTTTTTTGGGGGATTTTTCAATCCTCACATAAAATTATCCGTCAGTTAAATCTGACAGATACTTTTATCTGGGGATTGAAAAATCGGCCCTTAGTGTTTTTTGGAGTCGGTTTTTATTAATTAATTTATTTTTCCTCTCCAACCTTGTTAACAAAATAAGGTAAGATTCGTAGGATGGTAGGCACCAAAATTAAAATAAATAAGTAGTTAAGGTTTTACTGTTGTCAAATACGCTATTGGTAGGAAATTATAATGTTTTTGTAATAATCTTCACGGAATGTATTCTCATGACTGTAAGTTTCAAATCTTTTCTGAAAAGTATTGGAAAACATCTATAAATAGCCGATTGTCTTCATGTACCTACTCAATATTCGGGGTAAACCCGTCGTCTACCGGGGATGCCTGGGATCATAACAAAAGAATGCTATTATTTATTTTTTTCGCCGGGAGACGACGGCTTATGTACCCACAATAAGACAATCACCTATGTAATAGTAATAACTTACCACAACTTGTGTTTATTTATTTATCGTATGGCAATTATTTCAAACCGTGAGATTTTCCAGAAGACAGTAGGTACCTATGGTTTTCCAGTTTTGTTGCACCATTTAGCAACATCCAGGGGTCACGTGTATGGTAGCAGTGGGTAAGTACCCCCTACGGACTTGGTGCAACTTTGACCGCCACTAAGTGTTTGCGTAACCGAACTACTTAATTAAATATTTATTATTTTATTATAAGTAGCTTTAAGAACAGTCTTTACACTAAGTAAAGACTTGTAGGTAGGGAAAATTGACTAATCTTTACTACAATATTACCTAGTGTGGTTATTATACTTATTTAAATATTTATAATTATATACAATAGATAATATAGCTGTTAGTCTCTAGGCCAGTTACGCGGCCTGCGTTAGTTTGCGGCTTTCTGAAGAACGAAGTTATTCAATTAAATATATTTACATTTTTACATGCCCTTTAGTGAGTCGTATGCGTTTTATTTAATAGCTATTGAATGGGAATATATTAAAAAAGCAAGAAAATATCCTTTCAGTTCATCAGCTTATCCAAGTGGCCGCAAACCGGTGCATCAAATGAACAGGCCGTAAACCCACCTACCGACCCTACATGTTGTTAAAACGGCACTTGTAGCTATATAAATTAATAAAATAATATTATGAATGCCCTTGCTGTTTTCATATTACACAATAGAACAAATAGAAAAGTACTCTGTGAATAGAACCCAGGAAATCGCTACTAGGTGGGCACTTAGCACCACAGAGTAGTTTTCTAAATACTCAGCACTGACTGTAGAGACTTCTCTAAATTCGAGTGCTAATAACTACTTAGCTAAGCTACTAGTGCGAGATATCCGGTTTCCGGCCAAGTTTTGCCTAAAAGCTTAAAATAATGTAAATTTGGTGCGCGGGCGACAGGTTGTGCAGGTTACTAGTTGCTTCTTCTATGAGAGAAAAATCGTTAATTTTGCTCATTAGGTACATTTAATTTTTATTTTCATATTTTTGCACTTTGTACGACTGTCTGTTTAAAGTATAATGTAGGAGATTACACTTACATTTTAATAATTGATTATGATTACTCTAGGCTCTCTCGAGTTACTTATTTGTTTAAGTTTCTTTGTGAAACTTCTCTAGTCTATGTGAAAACATACTATCCGGTCTCCGGCCGGATTCTACGCCACTACTCGGTATTCGGCAGGATAGCCCAGATACCGGATAGTAGTCGGATATCCGTTGCATCTCTAATAATTATATGTATATTTAGGTGCCTACCTCCAATAACAAACTTACCAGCTACTCCAGCCAGTCTGTTCAAAAAGAGAGAGTTGAAAGGTCAAATGAAATAAAACAGGATAATAATTTCATATTTTTTATTAAAACTTTCTCCTTATAAATCCATCGATTGCTAACATAATATAGAATAGTTCGTACATAGAAGCCATGTCTCGAGTAATATACATAAATACATAACATACAATGATGGGTGAAAACAAACAACCTTACCAAAAAGAACAAAACGACACCTCTGCCTCTGACCGTCATCTTTAAAATTATGTCTGGAAAGAAAACTTGAGATAGTTCCTATCTCAAATTTTAGACTGCTAATAAATGACACCGTGTCAATTATAAAATGGTACTGTTGAATCACGGTCAACGCTTATTTTAGTCCCATACGGGACCCGCCACTTATCATATCACAATGATTTTGCAATTACAACAAAACATCCTTAAACTACATCTACAGGGAAGCAACATTGATCCGATAATGGTCAGCTTCCAAAGAATAATCGGACTAATCAATTTTCACAACCGAATATCTAATTTTTGAGAATAATTTTAGTTTTTGGTTGAACCTGAAGATCCCCAGTGATTTTCTCTTCGCCAAAATTTTGTATTACTTATGTTCAATGGCACACAATTGTAGGGCAAGAAACTGAAAAACACAAATTATTTGTCATTTATCAATACTCTTATATGTTATCAGACAAGATGTTGGGGTCTCGAAGAGAAGTATCTTTAATTTTATGAATCGTATCAATGAGACTATACCCTGTGTTAAGGAAATAATATGTAAGGACTTTATTAATATACACCTCATGATTGTAAGACGATTCCGGCAAAAAGATACAAAAAATACGTTCGATAGTTAGGCACTATTTTCAGGATGCAATGAAGGCTAAAATGGACATGTAATGACTATAATAAATTACTTACAACTGATACAAATGTTATGATTATGAATTCTATTTTTACGCGATTACTACCTTTGACTTGATTTCATTTTAATCAAAAGACACGGGCCAAAAGGATAATATTAAAAATATATATGGGCCTCAAAACTCAGAGCTGTTTTCAACAGTATGTAAAATAAACAGTTATGAAGTCAGTATCGAAATACGAAAAACTAAATTTGAAATTAATAAACAATTTTAACTACTATAGAATAGTGGGAAATGAATGGAATATACAAGTTTCGGAACATGTGTTCCTGATATTAGATAATTTGTTACTATTATAATTATTAGGTTAAATACAGTAACACTACATTTCAAGCATAGAACGGTAAAAATAAAAGAACACATTTAAATATTGATAATTGTGTGACTTCACAAAATCTTAACAGAATTTATATAAATAACACATAAGCACAAGAAAAATAGGTAATTATTTGAACGCTAACTACTTATTTTACAAAAGTTGTTTATGCATCGTTTAATAACTTAACTATTATTATACGGCTATTTGTTATTGTTATTATGGGTATTGGTCTAGAGACTATTTTGGTACTTGATAGCTAAAATCAAATTTCCAATGCGTCATTTCATTTCACTTTTTATTTGTTTTATTACTTTAATTATTTATAGATATTTTACTTGAACCTTCTAAACATCAGATGGTTAATTAATAAACATCAGCCACTCATTTGTATCAAGAACGTGATGTAACTCGGGCCTAAAACAAGTTCTGAAGTATTTAGTGCCTGGTGCATTGCCAAAATTTACTTAGAAACAGTTAATTTATTTCGTTGAATAAATATTGCTTACACAAGACACTTAGCACTTAATCGATACAAATGAACAGTAAAACCTAAAATCACAAATTCCCAAAATCAGCGTAAGTAATTCAAATGAGAATGTTGTGTATTCTAATTTAATCGGTCGCCAATATAACATGCGTTTCTTCGTCACTTAAATTGTTTTTGTAGGGATTAACGAGTTTCATTCATTAGTTGTTTTAACACTGGGATGAGCTACTTGATAATTAGATGCTGTAAACACAAACTAGCAAAGATACGCACGTACATCAAAGGGCTTACGTACTATACGTCAAATGATAACCCGCATCGATTCCGTGCGTCGACCCGGATTCAGTCAAACAGCACGTAGGCGCGCTCAGCCTAAGTTAAGGTGATATTGCAATTTAAAATGCGGACGAACATTCACCTCTCCTCTACACTTGCTCTGCCGTAAGGTTGCCACAGTCGAGTAGCTGGCCATTCTAATTGAGAAGCGGAGTGACAAATTGATTTCCTTATAAATAGTTCCTACAACCGAACCGGGTCATTAATAAAACATCACAATAAATAAAAATTAATTATAATTTACACAAAATGTAATACGCACTGCAAAAACAGCATTTTATACACAACCTATCAAAGATACTATCAAACGTGAACGATTAATGATAATTTATAGAAGATAATGACATAATTCCATTAGTCCCCGATCCTAGTGATACACGTTTGCTGCCTCGACTACGCTAAATGAATTGATTAATGTACGAAAATATGTTCTGATTTTCCCATAACACGAAATGTTAAGCACTGATTATAATTGTTATTTATTTTATTATACATATTATCTTTGCTTATACTTAGCAAAATGATAAGTTTGGAAACATCTTAGTAGAATTAAGATTTGCAATATAAATGCATTCATAATTATCATATTCTTCTAACAGCCTGCTTCTCAAATTTAAATTTAAACACGCTTTATGTGCAAGTCATACATGACGCAATTAGCCCACAGATGTAGAATATATTTCCACAATCAAGACTTTCTTATAACCATTTACATTGGTGTTTCAGAACTAGTCTTCGCTTATTATATATTATTCCCGCTTGGTAGCGTTGATTGAAGAAATTTATATATTCGTCTTCGTTCGTATGTATAAGAGAAGCAGATGCTCCACAAGACATTCTCAAGGCATACATATTGGCTGATAAAATTTCATCTCGAAATACATCTAGATAGATATCGTAAATCACTAATTATTTCCATATATATATTATTTCCACAACTAACCAAAACGTTTCCAAATACATATACTGAAAAAAAAAACTATAGTAGCACCGAAATAGTAACTAAATTTAAAACAGACTATCCAAGGCACCTTTCATATGTTGTCACATACTAACCACACACGATAAAATAAATAAATTATTATAAGCCAACAGTATAAAACGGAAGTCTACGTATTTATTTCCATATCCAAACGAGACGGTTTGACAAGACGTCTCCATAAAAATAGTCAAGTCCGAAATCTCTTGTTGGTTATAGCGGTTATTTTACTAGATAACCTCTCTAAAGAGGGAACAAAGATTTCAGTACCGGGGCTTGAGGATGGATCGCATCAACCACATTTAACGGATTTGTCAGTTTCTTAAATATATTTTGTTTAGCGCTTTCTATGCAGTGTGCATGCTTGTCATTTTTAAACATACCGGTTAAGCCCTCACAAATGTTTTTGACGCGCCGTGACAGCGATAGTGACACCGACAGCAATGCGTCTTACATGGGAGCGAGAGGCCGAGCTCCGGTCTTACACACGTATGCCACATCGCTCGAAGCTGGGTCGAGCTCTATAGTCCGCCGAATCTACACAACCTACAAAGCTAATATGTATATCCAGCCAATATGTATATATTGAGACCAGTGCCGGATTATAAGACATTTTGATGTCCTAAGCATTTCTAAACTATGGTGCTCACATCTCCGAGATTTTGGCACCCTCTAGACGTGGTGCCCTGCTTATTTTGTTTATTTGTTAATCCGGCACTGACTGAGACATAATGTCGGTGCTCACGGTTTAAATGGCGTTCTGCAACGTGAGCGGGTGGTTGAGGGTGCCGTGTCCATTGTGCGCGCTGAAGTCATCCTCGAAGACGTCGGGCTTGGGGCTGGGGCGCGGCTGGTGGCTAAGCTCGCTGCTGATCTCGCCCTGGATGAAGCTGGCGGAGATGTGCGCGTTGGTGTTACCATTGTTGGTGGTGTTCGCGTTGTCATTCGGGTTTTTTCCCGTCGGCTGCTCTTGCTTGTCTTCGATCTGGAATTACAGGATAACACAATTAATATGGCGCGCGTCAAAGCTCTTAAGTAGTTGACTGAGAGACTATTATTGCTTAATCCACATGCCTTATTACTTGGGTCGTGCTATAATATACTACACGTTAAAAACTAAAGTAGAGCAAGTTTATTACATATTACCTGCCCGCGTGTTACAAAGAATGCAGACGGGATCTCAGAACAAATAGCTTATTCCATCCCAAAAGTTCACTAAGTGTATACACTGGTAAAATAATTTTTGAAATCGGGTGAGTAGGTCCCGAGACTATCCCTTACACACAAACTCGCATATTAGTGTATAGCTATTAGCGTAGATTAACAACGAGTAATGAACTTAGAGTAAAATTTATATGGGTAGTTTGTGAGTTCCGATCCTAAGAAAAAGAATACATTTTTAAGAAAACTGGGGAGATGTCCTAGAGTCTCCAGAACTACAAAAATACAATATAATAACCAAAATACCAAAAGTAGGTGCGAATTTAATTTGGAAATTATTCAATTGATGTCGTATATAAATCCTATTACCATTTTTTTAACCAGGAACGGTACCAACTAGTCTATACTAACTAGTTACATATATCATAAGTGATCTGCGGCCACTCACCGGGTGTGTGTCGGACAGCCCCAGCAGGTCGGCAGTGACGTTCCCGTTGTTGGTGACGGCCGGCGCGGGCGCAGCGCTCGGCTCCACAGCGGCCGAAGGCTCAGACTCCTGTACGATGACAATGGAATATTGTAATATGGAGTCGAGCAACTTTTATTGTTGTGATTAGACATTTTACTATCCGGTCGAATACCGAATAATGGCGTAGAGTTCGTACATAGATACGTGTAAAAAAAGGGTGAAATTCAATGCGCACTACGTGTAAAATTAGAGCATTACTCTATGTAAGACTAATTACGGCGAGTTAAGCGTTGCAATTTGCACCGATCGTCGAAATTTAATTCATTTTTGGCGCCTGCAGCGCCTCAGGCGCGCGTTCCCGGTGTCGGGGCCGGGCTGCTGCTCCTGCTCCTTCTGCTGCTGAGTTTTGTCGCCACACATTTCACGCTAATATCGTCAAGAGCGTGATTAGCCCACAGCGTGGGTATGGCAGGGCTCCGTGCATACCTGCGGCGCGTCAGGCGCGCGGTCTGCGTTCCCGTTGTCGGCGCCGGGCGCGGGGGCACCGGGCTGCCCCTGCTCCTTTTCCTCCTGCTGCTTCTTGTCTTCCTCGGCCTAAAGGAAATAACCATATAATCACGATACTATTAATTTATACCGCCTACGAATTTAGTGACGGTACTTTAAACTTCGTTTTCTGAAATTACGCGATCTCCTCGCACCGCAGCCGCTCCTCTCTCCCGCCACGGTTACAGTAGGGACCACAGAACATTAAATAGGTTAGAAACGCTACCAAGCCCGAGTTGTATCGGAACCAGTGTCGCCACCTAACCCCCTCCAGGTCTGTTACTACTACACGTAAAAAATAAATAAACATACTGAAATTCACATACGCGCAACGACATCAACAGTCTGTGATTGGCCGACAGTTTACTCACACAGACATAAGTCAATTTACATGGACAGCACACGCGCGAGCTTCAGCATTGACTAGTAAAATACTAAAAACAAAGTTTACCGGTTAATTAAATTTAAATATACTTGTGCTAAAGTTAGAACGAACATATTTAAAGTGTATTCGACCTTTTGTTCTGTGCATAGGTATTTTTTTTTAATCAACCGATGTCAAAAGATGGAAGAAAAGAGATTCTTAGTTTGTCATGTTTTAAATAAATGTTTTTTTTTATAAATATTATAAATAATTGTGCAATTTTGATATATTTTTTTTTGTTCAATAGGAGGTATCTGCAAGCTTATCCTACATAAATTATGTGATGATCTGATGATGGTATCCATGAGAAATTTAAATAATTTCTCAATTTAAATAGGCACACTTATGACGATTTTGGTATTTTTTATAGTTAATCATACATTTCGTCTCACTTTAAATTTAGTGACGTAGCCTATTATTTATGATCATATCTAGAGAAATGCTCAATAGGGAACTTGCATTATTTAATTAATCATAAAGAATTAAGGATTACTTACGTAAAGATACCAAACACGAAAGAGTTAAAACAATTTCCAGCGCAAACGCTCACTGGCTTGACGTGACGTAATAAGACGTAAAACTTTCACGGCGCATGAATAATATTTGCATCACAGAAATAATATAATTTCAGTGTCATTTAATATAATAACATACGTAATAAATCATTTTCCATTTTATAGATATTTTTCAATGTTTTACTAAAGTTAGGTACTGGAGTGACAGATGGAGTAACCTAACTTTTTATTAAAATACTTCGCAATAAGAATAACATTTTCATAATAAATCTTACAGTAATACACTTGTAAAATAATAATTCAGACTTACGACGAGTAGCCACTATTTCCTTGATGCATTTATAAAAGTTACAGGGTTCATACTCAATGATACAGTTCTACTGCAAATATACAGTAATGAATATGAAAACTATACTTAATAACATATTAATCTGAATCTCCGCTTGATACTACGAGTAGCGCTCGTTAACGAATCAAGCGCCTCTGTCCAGACATCGGCTTTTGATGTCGTATCCCCTCTCAAGAACAAATGTCGGGGCTGGTATTACAATATTATTGCTTACCCTCATTTTATATAACTAACCTCCATTTCACAAACTCATCACACCATTTTATTGCATACCCTCATTTAAAACAATTATCTACCCTTTTCATTTTACAAAATCATGAAACTTGTATATCATTATTGGATTACTAATATATTTTCTCGATGTAATCTTAACGCAAGTTCCCGATTACGTAGGTACTTAACAAATTCCGATGAAATTTTGTCGACGTAGCAACCAGTGCTCATCGAAATACACGTTATGGAGTGGAACGGATGATGAAGTACTGGCCCTGTACTCCGAACTTTGTATCGTGCCGCCCCTTTCACTTTCGTGTTATACACTATGTGAGTGAAAGGGACGGCACGATACGAAGTTTGGATTTCGAATTTAGGAGTCTGCCCTCTGGGTTTACGATGCGTGGGGGGACAGAGATACCATAAGGGCAAATTCTCCCTTCCCCCTATGTATGTATGAAAGCCGGCAAAGCAAAAATGTAGCTGCAATATTAATATATTTTTTGACGTGACAACGTCTTATAAATTGGTTTGCCGGGTGACACTTCAAGAAACTGCGTTACGCTCCGCTCACGTTATGCGCTCACAATGAGAGCGAGTGAGAGGCATGGTTAGCCCGCCTAAGAGCGAGAGAGACAGACATAAAAAGTCGTTGTCACGTAAAACTTTCGCCCGTATACCGACTTTACAGGGAACCAATTTTTATTTAATATTTAATATTTTTGGACAATCTTACACAAATCAACCTAGTCCCAAACTAAGCAAAGCTTGTACTATGGGTACCAAGTGACGATATACATACTTATATAGATAAATAGATACTTAAATACATAGAAAACATCCATGACTCAGGAACAAATATTCGTGTTCATCACACAAATACATGCCCTGACCGGGATTCCAACCCGGGACCTCCAGCTTCGAAGGCAGGGTCACTACCAACTAGGCTAAAGCGGTCGTCAAATATTTAATCCATACTTACAAGGAAACATAAAATAAAACTTTTAAATACAATAAGTATGAAAGAAGCTCAAGGCAAAACACTGTTTTATATTTAATATTACTTTTTACCACTATGCATGTTATAAATAACATTAAGTGCGAAATTGCTTTTATCGGTAATCTCTCGAACTGGTACAACACTACGCGCACGTGACTAAGCGCAAACCCGAGCGGAGAAATGTAAAAAAATTACAAATTAAAACAGTTTTTTCGTTAATAATTAACATTGAAATGAGATTATTTGTGCAATGTAATCCTTCCGGTATGTAACATGTAATTTCTTGCTCTGCATGGAATAATGCCACAGGACGGCATGTTTTAATATTTTTGACGCTTTACGTATCCGTTCCTTCGTTCATGAGCAACTGAGCCGGCAAGCGGCTGCTGTCGGCGCGAATGATGAGCACACGCTCATCATCGCGGCGCGCGTGCCACGCCTACACCGCCTTTCTAACATATTTAATGTTCTGGGGTAGGCACCGACCTTCCTGAGCCTGGTGCGCGCCATGATGGCCTCGACGCGCTGGCGGCGCGCGACGCGCTCCCGCTCGGTGCGCTCGAGCTCCTCGCGCCGCAGCTTCTCGGCTTCCTCTGCCTGGCGCCTCTTCTCGTTCTCCTCGACCAATCGCGCCGCACGCTCCGCCTCCTCGCGGGCTTTGCGCTCCACTTCCTCCCGCTCGAGTTGTTGTTGCGCCTGCAATTCAGTTCACAAGGGTTAAGACTAGTACAAATCGCGACTCCCAAATTTCGGCCAACCGGGGGAAATTTAGACTTAGGTAAACACATTCCGTGGACTGTTATTAAAATTATGCCTATTCGTTGTTCTAGGCAAATTATTACAATAAATTAGGCCGAATATGATGAACCTGAAAATTCGCCCGCATTCTGTTAAAAAAACCATGAGTAAGTTCACCTCGATAGCCTTCCTCAATTTCTCCTCCTGCTCGGCGCGCTGCAGGCGCGCGAGCTCCCGCGCCTCCTCCTCCTCGCGGCGCTGCCGCTCTTCCTCCAGCCGCTGTCTCTCCGCTTCCTCTTCCGCTTCGCGCTGCAGTCTGAAACATACAGTCAGGTTACATGCCATTTTGTATTATTGACTTCACGAGATTCTTCGAGATCAATATCAGCGAAAAACTAGCTAGCGGGACGCCATATTTGACGTGAGAGTTCTCGAAGTCGTGATGTGAAGTTTCACGTTGATCTTGTGTCCATATTGTGCCAGGTGTCAGAGGTGCATTAGTGAGCATAACGTCAGACGAGTTGAATAAGGGTTGAGCGGAGGAGGTGGAGTCCCACCGCAGCTTGAATTTCAATTCATTTGTGGTGAGAGTGCTAATCGATTTTCATGAAGAGGCTTAACTGAAAGCTGTCGTATTCCAGCGATTTCGCAGTCAGTTATTCGATACCCAGAATAACCACCTCGCGTCGTTGTCCCAACTCTAATTTTAAGTAAAATAATCATAATAAAATAATAATCATAAGTACTAGTTGTTAAGGTATTTGTAAAACGGGTGCCTGTGGTAACTACGTCACCTCTGTCGCTCGAGCTCGGCCTGCCGCTCCAGCTCCTCGCGCGCGCGGCGCCGCCGCTCGGCCAGCGCCGCCTTCGCCTCCTCCTCCGTGGTGATGCGCCGGGACATCATGGACGCTGGAAACAAACCATTTCCTTCTATTAGGCACTCATTCACTTGTTAACCACTGACCCAACGTCTTTTCATCACCAGACGCTGCTGAAGTATTATTTAAAGGAAATGTAGTGGAATGTACGGAAATCTTTAGTTTCAATTATGTGTCTCCTATCATCGTTACCAAAGCGTTTAGATCATTGAATGTCAAGAAAATTATTCAGGATTTTTGAGAAACTTATTCTTAATCAGCTTCTATCCCATTTCAATCGTAATAAACTGCTGAACAGTAAGCAATTCGGATTTACTAGAGGCCGATCCACCACGGATGCCGGTGTGGATTAAACATATTTTTGATGCATGGGAAAAGGCTCAAGATGCTGTTGGAGTTTTCTGTGATTTATCAAAAGCATTTGATTGCGTTGATCATGAAAATTTGATCAGAAAGCTTAGGCACTATGGGATAAAGAATGGAGCTCTTGATCTCGTTTCATCATATCTATCGAACAGAACACAGCGAGGTGTCATCAATGGGACCTCGTCAACAGCAAGCGACAGCAAAATTGGTGTACTACAGTTACTTCCACAGTGTTATGTCTTATGGAATCCTGTTGTGGGGGAAAGCGGCGGATATCCAGACTATCGTCGTACTACAAAAACGAGCAGTGCGGTCTATTTATGAACTAGGAGCTCGTGCCTCCTTAAGAGAAAAATTCAAAGAGGCAAACATTCTCACTGTAACTTCTCAATACATTTTGAGAACATTATGTATGTACGGAAAAATCTCCATGAATTCAATCTTGACAGCGAAATCCACGACTACAACACGAAGTAAAAACAAGCTCGCAGTGGCAGCCTGTCGTCTCCGTAAAGTTAGCACGTTCTTCGTCGGGAGCTGTATACGCTTTTATAATAAAATACCCATGGATGTAGTGAATTTGCCCTTCAACAGATTTAAGTGTCACGTTAAAAATCACTTGGCAAGCAAGGCGTATTATTCCGTCAATGATTTTTTAAACGATCAAGAAGCTGTCTAATTTACTAGAATTAGTAATGGTTTATAATGTAGACATGTATAACTACAATTTTTTAGTCTGGACTTTTACTGTTCTAAAATCATTTCATGTACATTTGAGCACATCCTGAGGTATCTCATTGTATTCGATATTTTATTATTAAGTACTATTTTGATTATAAATGTCCTGCAGCTTGAATATGTCATGCTCGCCTAAAGGTCTTTGTTTACGGTGGCGTCGTTGATCGGGTCGCAACCTTCCCAACATATGGTCGAGGGAGGCGATGGCTGAGATACGCGTCATACTCGTGAACGGGTGCTGTTTGTGGGGTCCGGTCTGTTCATGTTTTCAAGGACTAGTAACTTCGTACTAGTGTTCAGTGGAATTGACATGATCAGGCGCGGATCCAGGATTTTGTTCAGGGGGGGGGGGGCACTTTCGAACTTTCCGAAAATAAAACTGACTTTTGATAACTGTTTTTATTGTCAGAACATATTTCCTACGTCAGGACATAGGCAATTGCCCTCCCCTGACACAGGCTTCAGGGGGGGGGGGGGGGGGGCAATTGCCCCTGTTGCCCCCACCCTGTATCCGCGCCTGGACATGATGAGAGACTTCGTTCTGTTCTCATTTGATTTTATTGTAGACTGACGCTCAGAGACCTTATACATCTCTGAGGATATGTATTTATTAGATTTTATAGCTCAAAATATTTTATTATGATTAGTGTAAGGACCTACTTTATTACCTTTTATCGACGCTTAGAGACCTTATACATCTCTAACAAATCTCGATTGTTATAAGTTTCTTAGTCTTATTTTTGACATGTAACACTACATTTAATTAATGATACTTTGATTATTGTATTATTTTTATTTGATGTACCTAGATAGATTTTGACTTGTAAAAGTGCCCTCGAGGCCTATTTGCAGAATAAATGTTTTGATTTACAAGCTTCCATTACAAAGCCGTAAGGTCTACAATTCGTATTCGGACAGTGAACGTATTAACTTGTCTAATATGGAATTTTAATGTTCTTAATATTATTATAATAGAAGTATGTTTTTCATGCCAAATTCTTTTACATAAACGTAAATTTCAAGGTGACAGATAAGGTTAAACGAACTTTGCGGCTAGTTAACTAAAGTAGGTTTGATGGACGTTTATGAATAAGGGGGTAAGAGATTGCATCCAATGTGAGATTGGTTGAGCGGCTTCAACCGAATCAAAGATGTGAGTGGAATCGAAGTCCTGGGGGTTTTGTTGCTGGTCCACTATACCTAGTCTAGCTGAGAAGAGTCCAGCAAGAAATTCGGCTTGGCCCAATTTGGGTCGGACTGACTCTACCTGGTATGTAGCGGTATCGATTTAAGGATAGCTTTATCAGGCTCATATCCACAAAGAGATTAAAGAAGCTGCGATTTCTTATATTTGACACCTAGTATGGTGGATACCCTGATTCACACTTACCTTTTGGTTGCCAGAGCCTTAGACACATTGTTTCTCTGGTGTTTTTTTTTAAATGTTTATTGTTTCCTTACCTGTCATTTCATTTTCTTCTGTCTTCTCTTGGGACGGATCTTTCTTTTCTTCTACCTTCTTCTCCTCTGATTTTTCTTTTTTTTCTTCTAACTTCTTTTCAACAACTACTGCCTTCTTTTCTTCAGGCTTTTCGATTGTTTGTTCTACTTTTTCTATCTTCTCCTCAGCATTTTCTATCTTTTGTTCTACAATCTCTTCCTTTTTTTCTACAATTTCTTTTTTATCTTCTACTTTCTGCACTTCGTCAGACTTCTGTACGTCTACTATTTCAGGCTTAGCCTCTGCTATTTTATGTACCGCAACCGGCGGATTGACTATGTTTATATTTTGATTTTCTTTGTTTTCGTTAACCTAAACATAAAAAAGGCGCAAATAAAATAATCATAATGAAATAACTTGAATAGTTGGCTATTAAAAATAGTTATAATATTTACCTTATCGTGTAGTGGCTGTCCGGCGTGATCATTTCCATTTTGTATCTGCAACGCTTCCAATTTTTGACTAACTTCGTGTGCGTTGACGTGGTTTTTATCGCTCGGTTTTTGCTGAAATGGAAACCAATGGTTTTAAATGGTTATTATATTACTATTATCTCATCACACTTGATCGTAAAGAGTTTTATTGTACGCAGGACTACTGAAGGACATTTGCTTAAATTAAACCGGCGGGAGTCATTACTCCCAAGGGAGTCAGTTGTATTCCCAGGGGAGTTATGTAAAACTGCAAATGTGATGAAAACTGAGCTGAGCGACGACTGTTTGCATCCAATGTTTCACTATAGGATAGGAGAGATAAACATTAACTTCTTGTAAGATTCTTATGTAACGGAGAAAGACAACTTATAGAACATGCAATCCTCATCTTATTACTGTCTTTTTTTTGTGTTTGTTACGCGATTACTCCGCCATTTATGAACAGATTTGTAAAATTATTTCTTTGTTTGAAAGCATATGCTTCCAGATTGATCCCATTGTTATCAAAGTTCACTTCTTATGATGGGAACCACGAGGAATAGAGGGAACTCCTCAAAAATTCAAAGATAACATGTTGCGATTTTAGTATTTTCGGTAACAAATCCAGCATTTGCATTCATAAAGTAGCATTTGGTGAACGGGAACTGATGAAGAAGACCACGGATGGTGATCCAAAACTCCCAGTGTTTCATGATTAACGCTAAGATATTTCGATCAAGATACGCAAGCGACTACGGCGACACCAATTTAAGCATATTACATGCACTTATGAATGTCAAAAAATTACCACCGGTTCATAAAATAAACCTCTGCCTCGAGAAAAACCGGGGTAAGAAACTCGGCGAGGTGTTTTTTTTTTTCAAAACCATATACAATGTTTATAAAATAACAGTATCTAATACTACAGAATTAAAATGCTACAATATAAAACTTATATATATATTTTTATATTTAGGATAAAATATATCTGTTACATTACGTGTGCGGGACGCTATCACCGCCAAATTTGCATTTGTTAAGTAGATGTAATACCTTAATTTCCTTATCCTGGCTAGGTTCCTTGGAGTGCGCGGGCGAGGGCGAGAGCGCGCGGCCGGGCGAGGCGGACATGGACTTGCGATTGGGGTGCTCTTTGGAGGGCTTTGGCTTGCGCGCCAGCGGCGGCTTGCCCTCGCCCGGGGCCAAGACAGGCGCTGCCGACACTGGGAAATATATCGTTTATTTACGCCCTCATTCAAAAACGTACATCAAGGCTATTTAAGTTAAAATTCGTTATGTATAAGGGAAATTTAAACGTAGCTTAGCTCGCCTACAACAGAGGCGATCCTAATGCTCCACACTCGACGAATGGTGAGGGAAGTAGGCACAGATGTAGTGTGGGCGCGTTACTCGTCATGCCGCTCGTCATTCGCCTCGTCATGTCCACCGCTCCCTAATTTGTCAGTTTTTTGGCGCTAGTCAAAGGCCCAGCAAGTAAATAACTAGTATATTATGCAACTGGTGTATAAGAAGGGTACAAAAAAAAGCGAGTGGTGTCGGTTGCGATGTCCCAGTTATACACCGTTGCATACAATACTTTTTCTACGACTCATTTCAAATGAAAAGTAAATATTTTTCATGAGCTATATTTTCCCTAACTAATTGTGCAACTTACCTATGCGCGCGGCGCGGCGCGGCGCGGCCGCCGCCACCAGCGTCCTGTCGCGGGACACCGACGGCGTCGTGGCAGTCTGTAGGGTCCACAACAGGGCACACGGTACATACCTGGTCTGGAGGCGTGCAGCGAGGCGGGGCGCGGGCGGCGCGGCGTGGTGTGCGCGCGGCGCGGCGCGGCCGCCGCCACCAGCGTGCTATCGCGGGACACCGACGGCGTCGTAGCCGCGCTCTGGCTGCCCGGGCCCGTCTCTACCCCGCCTGTCCCACAAGGTAAATTTCACTAACCGAACTACGATTAAGGCCCTAATACACATTGTACGAGACTAGCATGCGAGTTTAACTACATTTTGTGGTTTTATAGAGCGATTGAATTCGTCGTACTCCCGTGACCCGCAGTAAACTCGCATGAGAGTCTCGTACGTGTGTAAATAAGGCTTTAGTTAGGATTTGCTCAAGTCGAGCTGCGGCGGGAACGGCGGTGATACGTGGTAGCGAGAGGCCGCGCTCCGGCTTTAAATAGTGGTCAAGGTTGTAGTGGAAACCGCTTTGATGTTCCGCGTCTTGCCCGCTATGAAAGGAGGTCTCAAATACGCTCATCTCGTATTAATTGTTTTTCTCGACCATCGCGAGACGCGTAGCGTCAACATAGCCTTCGCCTTAGACTTTCGTAGTTTTCACTTTTGTCTGACTTTCATAGCTTCAAGGGGGGGAAGTAATCAATATTCGCGGCATATACTCGTATGTTAGATTACTAGAAACTACTCGACGAATTGTGGGCTAATTTATTAGTGGTAAATACATTTCCAATATAGGCGCCTAATGCATACAATTTTAAATAGATGATAACACTGGACTATAACGGAAATTACTAGGGGAAACGTCTATAGGTATTGAAGTTTGAACAAGGAGAGTTAAGTAACTATACAATTCAGTAGTAGGTACAACATCAAAACGCTCAGGATTAAACAGGGTAACATTCAACATACGTGTTATTTAGGTACACAGCTAAGCTAAAGCACATTTAACATTTACTTAATTTAAAAAGAAAATACTTATCCTAATGTGAACTTAACAATTTCCATCGCAAGATTTTCCTGTCTTGGAACATGAAGTCAATACCTGTGATTAGTAATTACGAAATTCTAACGGGACTAATTATACTGCGGAGCTAGTAAAACTGATCATACGATTTCACGACAGAAAAGCCACCATCCTCTTTCCAAATACAACCGGGCGAGGTGTGCGAAGCCACACAAGGCAGGGTGCCTAGAACAACTTTCTACAAAGGTCGAGCTTTTGCTCTTTCATTGTTCTAATTAGAAAGAGGGTATCTGGGTTCCATTTCTTGCGTTTCATCACAGCGTTAGTAGTGCCAGAGTAAATTTTTACGAATCCATAAAATTTACAACAATCATGGAGCTTATCACGTGGTAATTAGGGCTTACCTCTCGGCGTGTTGACCCCCGTGCCGGCGATGGAGGCCGGGCGCGGCTTGCGCACGGGCCGCTGTCTCAGTACTGGTGCCGCATTGGATAGCGCGCTGGTCGGCCGCGAACCAGGGGTAGTATCGCCCGACCGAGGTTCTGTGGCGTATGTACATGACGGATGTTACTAGAGATGCAGGGAATAGAGGACATGAGGGATGAGGGCCTGTGGGGAACAGTAGGGCTACCGTAAGAATCGAATCTCGAAGTGGTGCTGCGATGCTTGCGCACCAACAGTCTCTGCACGGGCGCGTTGGACAGAGCTGGCCGACCGCTAACCAGGCGTCGGTTGTGTCAACATATGTACATCCAACAGAATTAATATCTAATACATTCTAAAGGCTACAGAAGTAGAGGCGTGTTATAACATATATATTGCTGCAGATATTAATGCTGATGAGTGTACACATGACAAATGTTACTAGAGGTGCGGGGGATGTGGGGAGGCGTGGAAGAGGCTGTGGGAAATAACACTGCTACCGTGAGTTCGTATATCTACGGCACTATCGCTCCAGTATTATAAGTGCGATGAGACTGAAGTATCCGAATATCGAACTGAAATATCCGATTTTTTATGGTTATCTTAGATTAGCGTTCCTGGTAGGTACTTACTTGTGCAGAAACGAAAAGCAGTCGTAACTGAAATGAGGATGAACTAAGGTAGGGGACAGAAGGAATTGTGAAGCCAAAAATTACTTTTTCACCTCACCCGCTCTGAAAGGCTTACTTTATCGTTTCAAATCTGCGTGCAAAAGTCCATTTTATCCGCTAGCGGATAAA
Source organism: Epiblema foenella (assembly GCA_963556455.1). Lineage (NCBI taxonomy): Eukaryota > Metazoa > Arthropoda > Insecta > Lepidoptera > Tortricidae > Epiblema > Epiblema foenella. The sequence continues at coordinate 24,401,355 of OY747096.1, read as the reverse complement.
GTGATTTTGAAATTCGAACATGATGTAGTACCGCGCTACCCAATTTTTTTATGGATGCGTTCAGAATCATGGTTCGGCCATGCGGTCTTAAGGCCGTTTCTACACTGATGCGGTTTCCGCACGACGGTGCGGTGTGCGAGTGAGACAGCGCTATACATGTATATAGCGACGGCCCGCTCGCACAAGGAATGTGTCATCCGATGAAACATTTTATTTTAGGTACTTACATTAAATTGAAAATCATTAAATTTTAGTTTTATATCATTATTTTTCTCGTGTCTTGAAACCCTCGCTACGCTCAGGATTCTATTCTTGAATCCTTCGCTAGCTCGGCTTTCAATTCGAGCACTCGCGCCAAACAACAACTTTGCAGCCTTGCATAACAAATAACTATTAATGCGGGGGACAGGTGTTACGGGAACAATGTTAAGGCTAAGGTTGTGGGTGACATTGAATAATTCAATTTATTCTATTTCGAGAGTAATTTTACATGTAGCATTGAATTTGATCAATATGTACTGGTACTGTACAGTCATACTGTGTATGTAATGGAAATATATAACCAATATACAGAAATCTTATCTCAGTTACCTTGATAATAACAGATTTAATTATGTATTACAATTAAGTTACCTATTTACTTTTATGACTAGATTGCGGATATGTTGTCCACGTGTATGCAGTGTGAATTTAAGTGTGAGTATTTGATAGAATGATTTAATAAATCCGCCTAAGAGGCACATATTTTACTGATGAGTTATAAGGTGTTGTTCCTTATCAGCGAGTGAGACGGGAAGGACTCAATATGTGGTAGAGGATCAAAGGATAAAAACGAATGAGGATCTCAGATGATCATTAGATCATTACAATATAAACAATTACCTAATATACAGTTCCGTTACAAAATTACTGCAAACATTAAGTAGTGCTGTACATGTACCCAGTGCATAGGAAGTTAGATCCCAACTCACCGTAATTTTGAAGTTTGAGTGATAGGCTAAGAATAATATTTAGACTCACCTTGTACCCAATGTGAAAATGCCGAATGTATAGACCCAGAGTTTTTACCTAAAGTGACTAGAAGATTACGATGCCACATTTAAAAAAAACCCACAAATATTTGAAGTGTAAAGAAGAGAGACAAGAAAAATGATATGGTCATTTTCCACGTTAAAATGTAGATACATTAAAAACGGAAGAAAAATATTTATGGATAATATTCTATTCTAAAAAGAATACTTAGTATCTGTAGTTAGTGATAAATTACGACCTATTATATATTTTGTTAATAACAAAGCCACACTAAAACAAACGCCCAAAAGATGAAATATTAATACTCGTTTCGTTTACTATAAATCTGTAGTAAGCTGAATCTTTCCAAACCATGTATGGACGCTGTTATGCAATAATGTGTCAGCCTACTACATGTTTTCCTATTAGATTGATACATTATTGCATAACGGCATCCATATGGCATCATATCAAGTGGCTGTTATTTTATACCCATAAATATCAAAATGTTTTATCGTTATCCTATCCTAGCCCAATGACCAAAGGAAAATAATTTTGAAACACATTCTTCTGTCAAAAAGTGAAATTTCACAACGCTCTCAAACCGATAAAAGAGAATTCATTTGATAGAAGCGCCTCTCACTTAATTAAATCATACAGCGTTCCTAATTAAAATCAATCACCAAAGCGAAGCACTTTTCACAACACAACCGTTTCTTAGCATCAGTCACCAAAGCGAAGCACATTTCAAAATTCATTCAAACTTCATTGTAGCGTTGCCTTATCACCAAAGCGAAGCACGTATTAAAACGCTTTCAATCCCATCCTATCTCGACGTCAAAACAATTTAAAACCTATTAAGTCATTATAACGCCACCCTATCCTAGCGTCAGTCACAAAAGCGAAGCACCTTCCGCCTCCAAACCCAGCAAAGCAGCGATCCTCCTGAAATCCTTACGGGTCCTGTTGAGGTGGTGCATGGAGGGCGAGCCGGAGAGCGGACGCGAGGGCAGCTTGTCGAGCCGCGTCATGGAGTAGGCTCTACCTGGGGCGCGCGGAGCAGGCAGCGTCGGCACCAGGTCGGTGCGGCGCCGCGCCACGCTTGACCACATGGCTGGTGGCGGCTGTCGGTCGGGTTCGTCTGGAATACACGTCATTTTCGGTTACATACTGCACTTTTTACGACCAGTTTAACTCAGTTAGTGACCCTGACTATGAAACCCACTCAGGTCGTTTTCGACGACGGGGTCAAATAGTTGGCAGTAGACCTCATTTCCTTGTAATAAGATAAATAAAAGCCAAAAGCTGATAATTCACTCGGAATCATAGTATCTTTTAAAAGAAAAATAAATTACTAATTTAATTAAATTGATAAATATTGTAGTTGAGATTGGTTGAGTAAGTATATCCGATTATCCGTTGTTGCCGGTTCAAAGTGCGCATACTATATAAAAGTGCATAATATGTTTGATAATATATATATAAGAAGTTTACTTATCATTGTATGTAACAAGCACGTTATAGATGAATTTGATGATATATAACATTTGGAAACTCATGTGTTGCGAATTGCACGCGTCACATGCAGGACACGACATCTCAAGTCTTACAACGAATTAGTATAATATCTTTTAATCCATTGCAAGGCCGCGCGCTCGATTAGTGTCACTCATCGGAAGCGGGTGCTTTATAAATTTCTTCTTACTCAGTTATTATAAGTTACCTATAAGTATTAGATAGGCACAGGTGACATTAACTAGTAGTATTTTGGAGAGCATTGGTTTATTTCATTTAATATCTATGTATACATGCAATTTAAAATACGAAGTTAACTTACAGAAACTTGTAAACATCCTCAATCCTATAGAGGCTGCGTTAAAATAAAGGGATTTACACAATAAATGTCAATAATGATTAGTTGAGATGGTAATTTAGACATGCTTAGAGCCCATTTTTAAAGGTAAATAAATTGTACAGGGCAATACTAGTTCCAACATTTTAAGAGTACACATAAGGACGGTTTACAGAAATGCGCCTTGTGCGAGAACGTAATTAAGTATTTCATCGCGCGCGTCGCATTTTCCGCTCGCCGCGCACACTGTGACGAACCTAGCCGTGCAGAAGGTCATTGTAAATTATAAGTCAAGCTCTTGAAATGTTGGACATAAGCATATGTACCAGTATGGAAAATAAACAAGAGACAAGCAACTGGAGGACCAATGCATTAAAGAAGGATAGATATTGAACGAACGCGATGTAGCCGTTCCAAGAAGCGTTAGCTAGCATTTGAAATCAAACTTCCTTGAATTACGAGTAGAACGCCAGGAAGCTTTATAGGATTAGTCGTATTACGGCTAAAAAACCACGCGAACGTTCCATTTTGAAGAAATCTTTGCAATTCAGATATGCAACAGTCACTCAGAGAAGAAATAAATGTTCCACGTATACACTCAATTGTATTGAAATAGACTAATGATATGATTTATAAAGAATGATTAATGACTTAGTATTTTATTACTTAAATCAGGAAAAAGGAATAATTCTTTTTAACTGAGCATATACGCCAAACTCTATAGCCACATTGCAAAGCTGTATCCATGCAACGATACATCAACTCGACTAGGACTATGTAAATACCACGATTATAAAACTATATCTCCCACATTTCTTCGAGTACATTTCAAACTCATATTATTTTGTCGTGTAATAACAATCCTGGTCAGGACTGCACTTAAACAACTACTTACCTTTGTTATCATTGTCTGAGTCCAGATGCAGCGCGGAAGCGCGCCTCGTGAGCGGCGCAGACGCGAACATCACATTTGTTGTTGATGCCGCCCTGGAATGCACACATATTTTACACATTTTAGCATCTACGTATTTGTATAGAACTTGATTTATTTTCAAGAACCATGCTAATACATTCTCATGCCGTGACTGCAAAATTAGATAACCTTTTGAACACCATGTGCCATTGAGCTAATACATATGCTACGTGTATTGACCCTTACTTAAAGAGTAGTTGGAGTTCAAAATTAATACAATAGAATTAAGTTAGTTTTAAGCTACACATGTTAGAATACTAAAGCCTTTACCATGCTACGCTATAATACATGTTCTTAGTTCTTTTTACCCACGACGGGACGGAGAAGGTATATGCGTTTAGGGTGAGAGGTTGTTTGTTTGTGTGTGCACATAAATATTTTCGAAACGGCTTGTTGTTAGTCGATATTATGGACTTATGTTTTCTAGACAGATCACAAATAAACTTAAAGTGTATTATTAATCGACGTTAGTATATGTACGACATAAATGTGTGTCATTTTTCTTCAACTAAGGACATTTTGGTTCCACATTGTATGAAAAATCATTGCTGAACCATATTTTCAGGCTTACTATTAGCGGAGATTCAGCCGATCAAATTTATCCCATAAAAAACATTCCATGTAAAAATAATATAAATAGGCCAAGTCTTGAAACTTTCTAACCGTAAAAAGTTGTGAGATATTACGCAGAGCCAAGTCAGGCATTGTTATTAATCTACATTTGTTTACTATATAAAATTTTTAGACTTGAGAATCACATAACTTTACCTCATTCATTCATTTTTGCATACCCAAAACTATGTTCTATTGTGTGATTGCCAAGTCACATCGTTCTTCATTATCGTTCTACTTAAACCGATTTTAGTTAAAATGCTGTAAAAAAAACATCTTCATCATGATAAGTCTTTGTGAAAAATGTCAAAACACATTTAGAGAGGTACATTTAAGTTTTATGACTTATTTTTTAATACTATAGTACTCAAATAACCAAAAACAAAAGACCCACATTAAAACAGCAATTATCCACAATCAGGTTACATAAAAATTTCACCATTGTAAAATCTGACGCGTTAAGGTCGCCGTTTTGAAACAATGGGGCCGCCCAGAGACAATAGCGGAACTGACGTCACGGGGTCGCTGGACCATGGCAATTATGTCACCATCTGTCTTGTCCTTATGGTGCAGGATGTGAATATATTAGTCTACGGGCGATAAACCTGCCTACATCCGTAACTTACTGTTTGATGGAATATTATTGCAAGGTACACTCGGAAATACATTATTTGATGGTATTCCATGACCGGTGTTCATTTTAAGCATTGTCGCTTACTGTCACGCACACACACACATACGTAACTTCACAAACACTCTCAAACAATATACATTATCACCCACGCATCCCCACTCACACACTTTTTGTGCATATACTTAATGTTTCATTATTTTAGTTATTTTTTTTTTGTTACCACTAAGTTGGTTTTGTTAATAGTATTTCTGTGGACATCTGTCATTGGCTATTGTTTTAGTTCTTTAAGTATGGTATTTTTGTATTGTATTGCTGTTGATGCCCCAAATAAAAATAAATAAATAAAATAAATAAATAAGCCGTCGTCTCCCGGCGAAAAAAATAAACTATAGCATAATTTGGTATGAGCCCTGGGATCCCAGGTTCCGGTAGACGACGGGTTATTCGACCGGTGTTTTAGATGAATCTATCTACTAATATTTAATCGGTGTTCAGTTACACAAATTGTGAATCGCTCTACCCGCCCCTTTAGAATAACAATGCGTAATTGAGTATTTAATACATTTTAAAATTTATAACATGGTGTCACTCTAGGGTTAGTAAACCATCTAAATATCATAATACATTGTAAAACACGTGACTTCTGGAAAACCTTAACGTTTCGTATGTAACGAAAAATTAAAATTCTTTTCATATGGTTGTTTTTGACGGCACTGAGCAAACATAGAAGAAAGGTTAATTTCTTGTGGTGTAGTATCAGTTCGAAAGGTAGAAGGAGCACTCATAATGGTTCTGCGAATTTCACAGGTGTGTATGTGAAATGTATATGCTGATTAGTGAAAATCAACATTCGTTTATTATTTATTATACCTATGCGCGAGACAAAATGCAAATATATACCTATATAAAAAGTAACCTGTTGTGAGTTGTCACTTTATATTCTCAATAAATTTAAATCTAATCAGTAAATACCTGCTATCTGATTTATTAACAAATATAATGGGTAATAGAGCCTGATTGTGTGATTTGCTGAGTATCTACGCAGCTGACAAACTAAACCGTCAAAATTATGTTTGAATTTAGTCCGATGGCGGTAAGGGTAGTTTTTGCTTAATTTTACCATTTTACCTCAGGCAAGGTAGTCAAATTATTAACAATTAACTACTCGAGTAAAATACTTATGATGCAAATGTATGCGCTGCAATGTTAGCCGTACGTGACGTTCACGGTGAAAGTGCTGACCACTGGTACATTTTATTAAGAAAACGGGACATAATTGTGCATAATTGTCTATATGATTTATTTATCTCGTAGTTTCAACCACTGAAATATATATCTGTTAAGAATATAGTCCCGTTTTCTAAACCAAATGTATATTAGTAAACTACCATAATCTCGTCATTTATTTCATAAAAATACTTTATTTGTGCTATTTGTCATGCTGAATCGGACCATGCTCTCATATAACTACAGTTTACTTAGTAATAGCACAGGGTACTTATAACATTTACTACCTATTTTCAAACATACACAAAACAAATAATTAGTACAGTTAAGGAGCCAAAATCAAACTAAATTAGTATCAATTATTGTCTAAAAACGTGTCGAAAAACAAAAAGAAAACTGCTTACAGTGACTCAAAAAAGTTCATCTGATCTATGGGGTTGGTACTGGTGGGGAAAACACAAAAAAAACAAAATTAGTGTAAAATAAAACAGTGAAACATAAAACGGTATTCAGACTTCCATCCTGTTATACATTAGGGAGCAACGAATGAAAAGAAAAATGGATATAAACTATAAACCATCACCGTAAAGAAATAAAGCCCAAAAAATTAAGCAGAAAGGAAATAATTATAACTCGCTGACGACTCAAGTCGAAAGAAGTATGAACATATAACACCTCAGTTGTATAATAAAGCGATCAAATAAAAAAAGGAAGGTATGATGCATGCATACATTTTAATTGAATCTAAAAAGGTGTCTATTACTACCTACACAATAGGGAACTTAAAGAAAAATATTTAAGGATTACGTAAAGATACAAAACGAAACAAACCAACGAAAAAGTTAAGATTTGCGCAAATAATGTAAGTCTTAATTCAAATCAAAAACCAACATTTCAAATATCGCGCGTAAACGCTTACTGGCTTGATGTGACGTCACTGCATAACACGTCAAACATTTCATGGCGCATGAGTATTATTTGCATCACAGATAATTGAAATATTTCGCAAAAAAATTATAATTTCAGAATAAATCTTCCAGTAAGTACTACACTTGTAATGGCTATCATTATTGGATTACTAATATAATTTCTCGATGTAATCTTAACGCAAGTTCCCCATTAAACTAGTAAAACAAGCTGTAGGTATATCATTGCTCTTAATCTTTTCTTCTGTTTGGGTCCATTGTCTATAAATTTGTCTGAAATTTATGTGTGTAACGTACTAATTATCCGACTTCGACAAAATTTTACATTTTATAAATAAGGTCTTATCCAGAAGTGACGTGAGCTTTTTTGGGCCACTTTTAGACCCCCCCTCCATCTTGGTGATCTTTGGTGAGGTTCTAGCCGGCCACCCTCGCCCTCCCACACGAAACCTCACGTGTATTTTTTTTGCACTAAGTATTTAAATTTTAAAGTAAATGATATTGTACTGTATTATTTGATCTTGTGTTTATTGTCGTATATGAGTTATGCAAAAATAGTCGCTGTTTTTGACGTGTGAAGTGAAGACTTATAATTTCTTACAGCAGCGTACTCGTACTCTACTCGTATTATTTCACAGTTTTGTAGGTGCTATCAAAATACACATGAGGTCACCTTGTAACTCCCCCCCAATGTGATCAGTCGTGAGGTTTTTGTAAGCCCCCCTCCCCCTTCGGAGCCTCGCGTGATTTCTGGATAAACCCTAAGTAATGTTTTAAGGAGAAACCGTTCGGGGTAGCTGAGATTTTGAGGGGGTGAAGCAGCACGGGGGCGGAGCAGGCGCGGGGGACCTGCGCATGACGCCCGCTCCTCCCGCGACACTATTAGGTGTAGTAGTCCTATTTTAATAGTACTTTAAAAAATTGCTTTAATAGCAAGAGCAACAAGGATGGAATATATTTCTTTAGGCTAAGTTATTTTAATAACATTACAAAAATGTTTATCGCCTCGTTATTTCATGGATTTCAATAATAATTTTGTTAGTACAAATAAAGGAATAAAATGTAAGGAGTCGCTATTAGGTCAATTTTATTTCTTTATTTTTGTATGGAATTGGAAAGAATGAATATTAATGATTCAATTTAAGATTTCCACAACTTCCTCAGCGTGGTTCAGAATGAACCTTTGTAGATGTGGCGTACGAAATCCACCGCGCAAAGGTGGGATGATGTTCGGATCCACAAAAACGAGAAGATTTTTTTTCTTTAGTAAGCAAGACAAATCGATTGACGTAAGAATCATCAAAGTAGGCTAACGCCTTTTGTTTTTACAGTGCCACAAAGGAACATATGTACATACCTACATATAATATATTATATACTGATAAACACCTCGTTTGCGTCACAGTCGGGTTAAAAAAAAAGAAAATATGCAATTTGTTCTTTCCCCGAATTTGATGTTTTTGTAGGTTACATGACATCAGTTACACGGTGATTATTACTCACAGTACTGTGGGATGTCAATGTTTTTGTGGTATTCAAAAATGTATAGATATTCTTTCAATATTCATCCATACCCACATGAAACGTATTGTGATATGAGTGTATCGCATGATAATAATCTCCATGCACGCGATGCCCATGTCTCCTGCCTTTTTAAAACCTTACGGGTCTGGCAACATTGATCGGCTGCTAAGCCTTATAGCACACACGTACTACTTTTAATCCGTTATTTTTTAGATTTACGAGGAAGAAGAATAGTGTCCGACCGAAGTTTCGGTTTCGGTTTCGGCTGGTTTCGGCCTAAAAATCATGTTTCGGCCGAAGGTTCGAAACTTTTACAACATTGTACTTGCGGATCGGAGGCGGACGAATTTCGAAAAATCCTTTCTTATCCCTAGCCTACGTTATAAATGTAACCGACTGTGTAAAAATCAACTTTCTAGCATTAGTACTTTCGGCTGAGCATTGATGAGTTAGTCAGTCAGGACTTCTTCTTTTATATATATAAATATAACGATATGCATTTATTAAACTCGAATGAATAGTTTCGATAGAGGTATGTATAGTGTCAATTGTAACTCCCCCTAAAACGTTACTGCAACGGTTCTTTGAACTGACCTGCGCGCGGCCCAGAAGAATCCCGCTGAGTCGAGCGGCTCGAGGAGGCGGGGGGTGGACGAGCCGAAGGCGAAGGCTGAGCGCGGGGAGGAGCGAGCGGCGCGCTGCCGCTCTAGGCGCTCGGTCCGCTCGCGCTCGCGTTGCAGCAATGCCTCGCGGCGCGACACTGACGCCTCCCATATCGCTCGTTTGCGTTCTTCCACCTGTTGACAACACATATTACCAACCTGGGGCCAGTTTTTCTGGTATTTTTACATTATTTGTAAATTATTTCGTTTTAGTTTACAGTTAGGTTAGTCATGTTTTTATAATGTTCAGTATATTTTAATTATTCTTTATTTAATAAATGTATGCCCTACAATTTATAAAACATTATCCTAATTGTTACAGTCACGTAATATTATCGACTTTGATGTGCGTCGTTCAACGAGCAATTAGTCATAAAGCGATAATTGATAAACTAAAAGGGTTTATTTGTTTGTCTGTGGTTTGTCGAAATTGGATTTTCGATCCAAATAGGTTTATACTAAGGTATCATATTTTATTAATTACTGACATTATCGTATTGGATTCCTTCATATCCAGAAGACGTATTTAGTACTACTTATATACAATGGAATTACTTAGATTAAATTACCAAAACGTATATTCACTCTTCAGCGAGATAGAGTCCATCATCAATTCTCTCTTTCTAACCAACACTTTTGAATTGTGTTAGGTTACAATGTCAGAAAACCTGTAACCCATATTTGGAAGGTATGAGGCGAATGATGAGCGAACTGCGCTGCGGCAGCTCAAGTGGCGCGCAGCGAAATCTATACAGATGCAGTTTTAGAAGGGGCACTGTGTCAAATTATACACTTTGATATGCTATTCTTCTACAGGGTGGAACGGAAAGAACGAGGGACTTTCCTGCAAAATTGGAATTGGTCAGCCTTAATTATCATACTTTTGTCAAATAAACTAAATAAAAAAGAAATATACACGCTTAATGAACAAAATGCCTAAAACACAGTATGTAGTTACTCAATAATGATTGTACATAATACCACTACCAACTAATTTAGCATCTGGTACAAGAGATGGGCATTATTCGAATATTTTTTCGAATAAACAATAATTTTAAATTTTATTATTCGCGAATAACTTATTGGCGAACAATTTTATTGGCGGCTAATTTACTCGCGGATAAATCGATGAACCACTTTTCAAATGACGAACCATTCATTCAGATCCACAATAAAATTTAAGATTTACTGGGTATTCTTTTTAAATCGCATCAAAAACATAAGCGTGAAATAAGAGCCAAGTTCAATATTAAGAATATGCGTCGTTGTTGACTTCGGCGACAAAAGAATTGAGATCTATATGGGGCCAAGTTCTGTGTAGAAAATCCTGAAATTTATTTCACTTGGGATGGAATTCAAGGTCAGGATTACTACACACGGCCACTGCGTTGCCAGTTCTCTTCTATTGAACTTAGCTTGACACGCTGCCGCGTGTCTAGATAAACAACGCGTATAATATTTAGAAATGAGATGTTTTCAATGTCGTGTATATTTTTGTTCTAACACATTGTAGATGGTTTAGGGACTTAGGGTTTAGGAATAAGTAATCTTATAATCGATACGACTCAAGTTACCAAACCGGCTAAGGTTTGCAGTTTAACATAAAACACTTGTCTTATTCTCCCAGTCCTCCCACAGTCTATCCCACGTTTACTCGTCTAAACGTGGGATAGAAGGATGATTCATGTAAAGTAAAATCTTAGTCCGGTAAAAACAAATCTTTTAGTTATGTTTAGTTATGCTTTTTAGAAAACAAATAATTAGGTATTCAAAAGGCCTGCCACAAGGGAAAGATTTGGGGAATTTTATTAGATATATTTAGATATAGTACTATTTTTATAGCTTTTTCTATTATTACTTTTGTAGATTCTGTTGAATAAGGTGGAATTTAAAAATGTTAAAACACATTAATGAATAAACAAATAAATACTCTGCAGATATTCAAGTAAATAATTATTCGTGATAATTAATTCGACGAATAAATTATTCCCGAATATATTATTTCAAGAATGAATTATTGGAGTAAGAATAATGAATCGATAATTTTATTCGTCATTCGTGAATAATTATGTTATTCTTATTCGTTATTCGTCATTCGAATAAATTTTGCCCATCTCTGGGTACAACGCAACTGAACAATAAATTTACTAAGTACTGCACATTTCCTAAAATAATCTATGAAATAGTTGGAAATAGTACACATTTATGGACCAAATAATTCGGATAAAAAACAGTAGTTACCATGCAGAGACAAAAATGCACTTTTTTTGGCATTGTTCCATGTAAAGTGAGGTTAACTAACAAAACAACAGTTTCGCATCATGTTTCTAAAATAAATGATTAAAACTGTGATTAATTCGGTATCTGTTAAGGAAATGATAATAAGTTGATTAGTCAAAGACTCATTGCTATCAGGACATGAGTTGGCGTGGAAATCCGCAGCTAATTATTTGAAAATGAAATCATGCTGTTGGTAGATTACATTAAATAAATTATTAGGTCACATATAATAACATTCACAACGGTGTGCGTAATAATAAACTATACTTTGTTTTTGTAAAGATTTCGATTTACATAGAAAAAGTCGCGCAGTTTTGTCATTTGAATCAATAAAATAATAATTTTAGTTTATTTTCGCGTTTTGGTGTTTTTACGTAGGGAGTTCTGTTACAAGTATTCATGAAGCCGGTTTTTTTTAAGTTTGAATATAACGAATAAATATGTCGTCAGGAATCTCCGGGCTCGGTAGATGGAGGGGTTGCAAGTCTTGCAAGAGCTTGATTTTTTTTACGTCTGAAACGACAAATAAGGAAAGGGGAATTTCATTGCGAAACTTTCACAGAATTTTGTTCTTTTGAAAAGCTTTTAAATGTTTAATATTTTCAGCGAGTCTTCTTTAATTGGGCCAATGCAATATAAACTTTACGTATGTGCGAAACCCAAATAGTAGGCACCTACACGTAATCAGTGACATGTCCTTTTCTACTAAAACAAAAAATAGAAGTTAGGCTTACAAAACGTGAACGTTCAAAATATGGGTACAGAAAATGATCTACCTATTACTATTTATATTACGTTAAAATAAATATAAACCACTCGCTGTTGCTTCTAGGGAAGACATTTGAAAATGAATCGCGCGCTTCTACGTCTACAATATATGTCACGTAAGAAAATGGAAACACAAGTGCCAAGCTATAAGATCGTTGTTACGTCAGCTTTACCAAATCGATCGTTGGCAGCACCCGCAGTGTGAACCAATCGTTACGACCACATAGGTAATTAGGTACGATAAACAATTGAGATGAAGAGAGGAATAAACTTGTAGAATTAATTATATTTCAACATATGCAGACGACGATATAGGTATCAAAGCATACTTGAGGTTTCCAGAAATGCGTCAACGCTTCATGTATTCGTTCTGTGAACTAATGGTTATTTTATTTTGAACTACTCGTAACTATGTTCGTTAGTACACTCAATGCGTGGGTTTCAAATATATTGAGAACCACTCCCTTTAGCGTTAATTCAGTTTCATTAAATGTTATCTTGATTAATTTATGGCCCCTTTCATAAAGTTTTAGAATGTCTGCGCGCACTAGAATATATCCACGTTTTTTATATGATGGAAAAAAATATAGGTATGCATACGAACTTTTTCTACTCGTCGACTTCTGTTTGATTAAGATTTCGTAGACGAAACTAAAATCACATACATTTCTCAATTGGTTCCCTTCAAGGAAACTCTTATGAAATAGACTAATCGCGTGTCGCCTTTTATTGTACACTTATGAAATTGGCCAATCACGCGTCGCCGTTACTGTACTCTTATGAAATTGACGAATCACGTGACGCCACGGACATAGAACAAAATACATCAACGAGCGCTCGACCAATGTGCCAAATCTTCATTTCTGCATGACTAGTTTGTTTAATTAATTTCCGTTGACTCGTCGAAAAAATAGAGTATGCAATAGTTATATATTTTTTATCGATTGCACTAGAAATGCGCCGAATATGGGTTTGACCGAATACGAACATTCGGCCGAATATTAGGTCCAGCTGTTGCCGAACCGAATTATTCGGTTCAACGTAATTCCTTTTGTTATAAAACAGACTAATTCAATGGTAAAATTTTTGTTCATTATCAAGTCGAAATATTAACAAAAAATAAGTTAAATCATTGTTAATAATGGGTCAAGTATTAATTTCACACAGCAGTAACTATAATAAACTCTTGTAACTTGTAACAAAACCCTCTCAAAATTGTTCGGTAAATATTCGGCAACTGAACCGAATAATAAAACATTCAAAAACATGCCAAATACGTCGAATACCGAATAATAACTGAATATTCGGCGCATCCCTAGATTGCATAAACTACTATTAATGTACTGAAATGTACGATACATACCATTAACAATTCAACAATAATGAGAAAAATCTTGCCCTTAGTAAGAATTTGTTGAAAAATATGGTATAAATAAAATATGAATATACAAATGTACATGAACAAAATAATAAAAAATTGAGGCCGCGGCGCAGTTAAAAAAAGAATATATTACGGTTGTGAATAAACATTTAAAGGTTTTTATATAAAATTATAAAGCTTTAAGCGCTCAAAACTAACTCCACGCGCTCTTTAAAAACCTGCTGTCTGTAATCGGGTAAATTTAGTTAAACTAATTTGGGTCGGTTGCACCAACATACGATAACAGGCCGGTCACCGTCAAATATGGCGCCGGCAGCTGTCATCCCATAGAAACTTTTCAAACTTTTCATACAATCAGATTTTAACGAACATCGCTTACGATTACAGGCGGTTGGGTGGGTACCCTTAGTGTTACTTAAATTTGAAGCTAATCACAAAATAAAGAACTGACTTATGCAAATAAGTAATCACAATTGAGAATAACTTTTCTGTTTCTTAGAAATAAGACGTCAAAATTCTGGCTTTTTACTTACCAAAAACATGGGGCCCTTTATCACGTTTTTTTGAAGTTCTTTTTACGTTTAATCTTATTTCCACTTCAACATTTGTTGATAAGCTTTCAATTTGCAGTTTAGAACAAGAATGCTATTTATGAAGCTCTTTAAGGTCAGTTTAGGTCATCTGTTGCGAGCGAAAATGTCTCTTTCAAAACGGCTTCAAACAATGGAAGAAAGAACAAAGGAGATTTGTCTCGGAGCTAAATAAAAGGGAAATGCGAGGTGGCCGCCTTTTAATTGTTGCATTTGCAGCCGCAATTAGCTTTTCATTACTCAAAATAATATTAGGCTTTTTTAGTTTAAGATGCCATAAAGTCATGTAATAAATACACATAAGTAAGTACTTCAAAAATAACGCATATTTATGGTTACTATACTGTAATATTGCACTGACGATGACGTTGACGGGGAGCTACACACACATTTTTATGTCCTCTTCTTCTATTGTTTGTAAAATCAATGTGAAATTTAATCTGAAACTTGCAACTGAACATCAGTTGTAATACGTTCTTCTAAAATTTATGTACGACCTTGGGGCTGTACTATACCTTTAGTCTTAAAAGCCAGCCGATTGACATGACACTTATAACATAACGCTGCAATATTTTAATTCGAGTTGTTAATTTAATACTTAAGTGTAAGTCCCTCAAAACAAGCAGCATAGTGCGACCGGTTTTAACGATTTTCTAGATCGGTCCAACCCAAATCAGTAATGGTGTCAATGTCAAGAGCGCGCTTTCACTAACGGACATTTTCACGCCGGTCTAGATATTCTATTTAGTCTATTTTTAGACTAATGCAAACTAAACATGGAAGCTATAATAACGATTGAAGTATTTTATGTGCGAATTGGAATATAAGCCCCAATAAATTGCATAACAAGTAGCTACAGTGAAATCTGTGTTTAGATTTTTTATTGCGTAGGTACAAAAATAAGAGTAAAAGGTAGTTGGCCATAGTTTTTCTTCAATTATCGTAAAAAATTATCTTATACATTATTGTAAAAATCTGTATTTGTAAATAAACTTTGACATACCTGTTAACCAAAAAATATGTTGTCTTCTAATCAGATCAACCTTAAAATATTTTTTATTTCAAATTCACAATTGGCCATCTTTCCCGAGGTATCTGGGTGTGATGGCCGTGTCATGAGAGGAAAGATAGCCAGAGGTTATTTCTAACTTTAGCCTAGTTATTTAGTCTTATTTCCTATTTTAAGGCCTTATTGTCTCTCTGGAGCACATTGGGACATATGTATATCTGCAAATTAAGTGTAATTTTAATAATACCAAAACTGCCACACTGTGCAGTAAAGCCAGTATTTCGAAGGAGAGTCTAGAGAAGGAAGTGTTCTGTAGTAATTTTCGCCACATCCGCGGCAGATCCTTTCCGTTTGTCATTTTCTTCTTATTTTTACTCGATAATACCCTATTAATAGGACATCGTTACTACTTTCAGGTAGCTTTTCTGATAAACGGACTCCAACTGGCTATCATTCCTTTCTTGGGAGAGATGACCACACCTAAAATTAACAAAAAGTGAAGGCACGATACGCGTGATTTTGAGGATAGAACAATGCGTTGCTGTGTGCAGCCATTTGTTTGTATATTATGTTTTTTATTGTAACTACTCTCACAAATAGACATATTTTGTATGAAATATTCTGTGAGCAAAATAAATGAATTGAATTGAATCCTCAACCGGTTGAGCAGAAATTACTATATAAATTATTTTACTTAACACGTTCACAGTTCCTGATCCTGATAAGGGTCACTGCAAGCCTCTATTACAAAGTCGTAAAGTTTACAATT
This sequence comes from Epiblema foenella, assembly GCA_963556455.1. Lineage (NCBI taxonomy): Eukaryota > Metazoa > Arthropoda > Insecta > Lepidoptera > Tortricidae > Epiblema > Epiblema foenella. The sequence continues at coordinate 24,385,137 of OY747096.1, read as the reverse complement.
CGGATTCGGATAGTTTAAGTAACCTCGTGACAATGTAATTTACTGCACCACCGAACTGATCTCCTGATGGATACAGAAGGTGACCACAACAAGGCCTACAGTACACAAGATGTAATTGGAACCGTCTATACTTAATATTTGTCGAGTGCCAATTTTTTTTAGAAAGGTGGAACGGCCATAATATAGAAAGAGGGCGCAATTCGTATACACTCAATTCCAGTGACAAAATATATACTTTCCGTTGGAACAGCTCTTTATTTATTAGTGTTTGTAAAATTCCAGTGACAAAATATTTATTTTCCGTTGGAACAGCTTTTTTTTATTAGTGTTTGTAAAAGCTTGCGGTTTTCGGAGGAAAAATACCTACAGTTGCGATTCTGAAACCTATTTGACATTTTAGGGTTATGTTTATTAAACCTTTTCTCACATTTTAAATAAAAACACTATTAGCCTCGTCTGGTATTAGCCGTCGTTCTTGTTCACCAATCTTTTGCAACTACACCTAATTGTTTCCAATATACACTTGACGTCCATGTGCTGTTATGGAGTTTATGCATTCTCACGTCAAGAGGCTTTAAGAGCTTTAGACGTCTTTGGCGTTCAAACAATAATAATAATAATATCGATTTATTTCAGGCATTGCCCAGAAAGTGCTAGTAGATACACATTTTTAAATCTTACAAAACTACTGTTAGTATCTGACACAACATAATAAACAAGAATTATAATGTGTTCGGAATATTTGCATACTTATGTGTGTATATATATATATAAACCTGTATCAGTACTACAGATTCTGTAGTTCGTTTCAAATTAACGTAGAAGAATAATCTAACAATTTACGCTGTGTTTCCTAAGATACTAACTATGTTACTTTTTGAACGTCAGAGGCCTAAACTCAACACTTAAACTGAATTTAGATTCGTATCATGTATGTCAGTCAGTAGGATGCAACGTGAAAAACACATACCCTTCTTAAGGCCTCGGTGTAGTCAAACGAGAAACGCGACATTGTTTGAATATTACTATGTAATGAATGTAATTTTTAAACATGCAATCCAATTCCAAACCCATCAGAACCGTCACAGTTACAGAAACAGAACCGAACACTTTCAAAACGATTCAGTAACTATCACTCGCTCAATTGCCAGCGCTGATGGAAAAAAAACGCCCATATTCTAGAATGCACCCGCTTACACCAATATATATACTACCGTTAACTCTTCACTAACCTATAACAACTTACACAAGAACTTTATTTCATCACTGGTAAAGCTAACGTGGGTAAACTAATGAGTGATGATGCCAACTTAATTCAGGAATTGACAAACAGGGGTTCGTCGGGAACTTAGTTATGTCTGAGAGTTTGTCAACGGCAAAGTTTGATTGGTTCGTGATCCTGAAGGAAGTGTATTTTTGTCACGACTCCTTGATGCGGTGCGGGTTAAAATTAAATGTTTTTGATGCACTACAACAGAACGCGGCTCCGGATTATTTCCGTATGGGCCATTAACGTATGAGTGGGTTTGGTATTTAATTTCGTTTACAGGAAGCTGACGAAATTGCTTAGGAGATTTGATGTGGGATTTTATTGAAATGTATAAAGAACTATGAATAACCGATTTTAGGACATTACAGATGAAGATGCTGCGATCTTTGCCATACGGTAGTAGTGGCTTGGTACTGGCGATCTTGACCGCATTCGTACATTGTAATTAGTGTCAATGAGAACAAACACGTAAATCTTGTGAATTCCTAAATATTGACCTTGCGCCTTGGACTAAAAAAATATCGCACACATTTTATGAATATTTAAAACTTAAGACATAGGTACGTTACATGTACTAATTCGACCTGTGACGTTCGAGGAGGGTTGGAGCATTCTTATTTAAGGCGCAGTTTTATAAAATGTAAGTGGCACTTTTATTTTCAAGTACATTGAGGTCCCTAAACAAAAGAACCGTTTTATTTATAACATAGTAAGATCGTATTCAGGTAAGGTACTATGTTATGTTCGGAACTGTTTTTGTATTTTTATTGAGGTGAGCAAAAATAGTAAATTAATGTAGAGGCCGCGAAATAGGGGATTCCCGGCCGAGTAGTTACAGACTGGAAATGATATTCTAAGGACTCAGTAATAAAAACACGCACTGCGGCAGCGGGTGGCCGGCGCCGTGTTTTGTTTTCGGGGGCGCGCCCGAAACAAAAGCCGAACACTTTGCCGGCCTAGGCCTTGAATGTTGTATGAAATTCCATTATGGGCCGCTCGTTGCGCCGCACCCAAAACGTGATACTTCGTAGCCTGTTGTAACGATAACGAAATAACGTCAATATTTTATTGTATGTTTGAGAAAAGAGTATTTACATTCTAATCGGAGAATTTGTGCCTTATGTATTTGTGTACATTTTACGAATAGGCGATATAATATAACGATCACGAATAGCCAGGCAGGACAGATGCATGTGCTACGCTCAGTGTAATAGTAGATATCTACTACTAACAGATACTCGTACTCGAACCTAGCCTCGCTCGGTCTATAATTGACAATAAACTAGTTACGTAACATTGACCCGGTCAACCGACGGACTTGCGATAAGTACCTGTCATTGGCTGTGATTATTTGGCTTTTTCAAAATTTTACAAACACATGATTTGCCTGTTGTTTATACAAATACTAGAAATAAAGACCCATAATTCCCAAACACAAGTAGTAAGTAATAATGTACTCAGGTTGATATTTGTGGTCAAAACGAAAAAAATGGAGACTAAAACCTTTTTTACGTGATTGAGTAACAAACATCTAAACATCTGAACTTTCGCATTTATAATATTAGTAGGATTAATAATACCACATAACTTGTACAAGATTGACGTGATACAATCCTTGCAAGAATGCAACCATGCACTACCATAAAGCGCTTAAGATAAATCTAAATGGCTAAACAAGTGAGAACTGAGATGACATCACCAGAGCAAGGCCGTGACGTCAAGAGGCAAAACAAGCGTGCAATTACCTTGTGCTGGCATTTTACACGTAGGAATTTTTAAGAGAAAATTTACGCAGATTGTTCCTTTAAGCTGGCGGGTTTGTATATTTTGTCATTTAGTTTAGAGTAACATACCGTTGTTATTTTGAAAAATGAAGATTAATAAAGGTCAAAGGGCCTATTCATAAAAACATTTGGCCTTACAGCCATTGAAGCCTTTACAAATTGAATCCTATAGATAGCATACGCTTGCCTGTACGAGTATTAAAAGATCCAATACGAATACGTACGTATGTAATCTTATAATGTAACAATAATTGGAAAATCGGATTATTGAATAAATGTACTTACACCATCGATCTTCGGAAACTTCGATCGATACTTAAAATAAGTGTTTATTACATTACAGGCGATTTAATTTGGGTAACCTATAGAAGAATAATATCTACATAAACTGTTTTCATATGAATTTACATATGGCAAATTGGAATTGAATAATCATGACTCCACTAAGCTGTGTCCACAATCGATACGTGTTAATAAGTTCCGTAAGCAGATACAGCAACTTGTTGGAATTTCCTTAGCACATCTGCGGCTTTCTAGACATCCGTTACTGCACATTGATTTTTCTTATTGAGTCTTACAAAAACTAGAAAACCCTCACTATATTCTCCCTGTGTTCTATGAAAAATGCATCCATTGAATTGTTGGATTAACTATCGATCAACTACTCATAGCTTCAATATTTAGAATTTGCTATTTTATTTCAAAGTTGTTTAATTTTAGTTGGAAAGCAAGCGAACACTTAAGGTATAAGGGAATTTTGCAGCCGAGATGATAGCGCTGCTGAATCAGAGGCTCGGCGCCGCGGGAAACCAGGCAAAATGCAACAGATCTCGACTGCAATTTACATTATATTTCTTGTCGGTCCCACTCACCTGCACCCTCCTATCATCGTCCCTCGCCCGCTGCTCGGCTTGCCTCTTCCGCCGCTCTTCGTCCCTCTTCTCTCTTTGCGCTTGTGCGGCCGCCGCGTGTGCTCGCAGCTCGTCTAGCCGCTTTCTTTGTTCCGCCTCGCGTCTTTCCCTAGCTAATCTAGCTCTGTCTAGAGCTTCTGCAGACGCTGGAAATAAAAAAATAAATGGCGATTATATACCAATCGTCTAACTGTAGACCGCAAAAAGACTGGCCTATCATACAAATTTTATCCGTACTTGAGAGTCTCATTCAGCAGACAGCAGATATAATACGAATTTTCAGGTGCTAGTGTAATCAGTGCGATACAAACACAAGCCCAACTTATTTATATATGAACCCACATACACATAAAAACCGTACGTAGTGTCTTTAGAGCAACTAAACGTCCATCATAACGACCCTTTCTCCCACAAAAAACGCGAGATTAGGCGCGGTCCAATTGCAATGATTATCGCCTATAAAGCTCGGTTTATAGTCGTCGCGCATGCACGGGCGAAAGTGATAATGGGTTACGGTTCAATTTTTGCTTCTGTGAATATTTGTGGCGCGGCGTCCATAGAAGTGGATTTAATCGACTTGAAGACATGCCTCTGTTTCTTGACATTAACAACAGTAGACTCAAACTCCTGATGAGAAAAGAAAGCCACATTAGCTCAGGTTTGCCTACAGATTTGATTGACACGATTGTCACGCTATTGGTGTGGTGAATATGCTTATGAAAATCCTTTTTACATGAATAGAGCATCTGAATAACAAACACTAACCCCCTTATTCATTAATCGAATCGTTCATTAAACCTATTTTAGTTAAACTGCCACTAAAGTTCGTTTGTTTTTATCCTATCACTTTGACATTTATGTTTGTGGGAAAGGGGGTTAATTGCTTACCAATTTGTGACTACGTACTTTCAGGATTTAGATGTCAGGTATTTATGTACTATTGCACAAATCACAAATATACTAGTATGTATCGATTTCATTAGGTAACATACAAAACCGTTGATCAATTGAACCATTAAAAACTAATATATTGCTTGCTGAGACAACATACCTACAATGAAAGAGATTTTGTTTCACCCACCCAATAATTAAAAATTCCCAGAAAATGTTATTATAAATTTCTATGGCTTAAAATATCTAACTGTGCTTCTATTGAAATTCATAGCAAGTCTATTCGCGCTTTTCATAATAAAAGTTAATGAAAATGTTGAGTAGAAATAAGAAATGTTTATTTGCTTAGATACAGTTTACAAAGATGTTACTTTAAATTATATGGTACAGTGTATCTAGCCTGCAAGCAGGCGTGCAAATTATTTTGAAAATAAAAAATATACATGTCAAACTGACAATGTGAGTTATTAAAATACAAAAAAGAATTACAATGTCAATCATGAATAATTGGGAATAACACAATAACAAATAATAAGTAAACAATTCAGCGACAGATAAATCAATAAAAAATTAACTTAATTAATATACAGCAAGATTGCTTTTACACTACTCACTTTAAGTGCTGAAATACTACATTTAGGACGTAAACGAATGAAATGCCTCAAACCCTCAAAGCTTTGACCCAATTAATGCATAGCACGCACACACACTTGTTGACACACATACTACAATCAATGGGTAACGGAATGTCAGAACTCATAGAGCATATAGATCAATAGGTTTATTGATTGTACTTATAAGTTTGTCGACCAGAAATATATGACCATTGCCAAGAGGGCGCTATGATTCTCATTTATATTATATGACAACAGGTCGGTAATGTCAGTATAGTCGGAATAATGAATTTTTGACTTATTTACCTGTCAGTTCTGATGTTAATTTTGAAATGTTTAGTAGTAAAATTTTTCAATTCCCACAGCGCTTTTTCCAGAATTTTATTATATACTTTAATGTTCCGTTCTTGATAATGAATCGCTTTGGGCATTTTTCTTCATTGGTTATTTTATATTCAAACAATAAGCCTAAACTACTACAGTGATACTGACAACAGTCACAACCTATGATTAAAATATTGGCCAGTGTAAGAAATTAGTTAACCCATTCGAGGCCAACGTTCGCTACGTGTGCTACGCCGTAGTGCGCAGCAGCGTTTTTTCGCCTTGTAGCGGAAATCGCACGTAGAGGCATGACTCATGTGTCGTCATTGGCCTTGAATTAGTTAAAATGAAATTTCGTAACATGGCCAACTGTCACATATTTCTGGTCCGGCTTTACCTGCCATTAAGTTATTAAGTAAATAATTGGAGTGTCACCATGCCCCGGTTACCGTTGTCTCAATCATTACCCGTGTCACATATGTATAGATACGTTCATATAGTACAGGCGTCACTTACAATGCGCAGAGCATAGCAGGTTATGATTTTTTCTTTATTCGAATAAAGAACACAGTCTGGGAAGGATAGGTTAGGTTAGGTTAGATGACATCAAATGCACTGTAAAAAAAGTTGTACATTACTGCCATTAAGAAATAACCTATGTATCACTTTACGCAGCAATGTTTTAAGTGAAAAACTATGTCTCATACGTGTACCTAAAAGAAGGCAAAATTTCCGAAAGACTGATAAATTATTCAAAAGTATTATTCAATTGTACAAAAAATAGTAATTTTATCTAGGAATAGAAACAGGAGGGCATTGTTTACAAAAGGTTTTCGAGTCCAAAGAGTGTAACAGTGTTAGGGAACCAGACAGATGCGTGGAAACTCAGAAAATAGTAGGAATCTATATTATTCGTCTATAACAAAAAAGATCAAGGAGTGACAGTCATAACATTTAATTTCGCATTGCCTATAATTATAGGAAGATATTAATTAGTCCATTCCGCTTAAATCCATCCAAATATATATGGCGCGTAAAAATGACTAAGGAAGGAATTGTGAAAATCGTAAATTACTTAAATATGTCAAACATGTTTCATACCCCTTCGTTGGGTGCGGCTTATGAGCGCTGCGACAGTCGTTCCCGTGTTACGGAGGTACGCATAAATAGTGGATAAAATCCAAAAAAAAAAAGAAAATATACAGTTATGATTTAAACCTAGTCAATAAACCAAACTTGTTGTCGTTTTGTCGCTTAGTTTACGAGTATTCTATAACAGACGGGAAACTGCGATCGCAACGCTCCTGAGCCGCACCCATGCAGTTATCTAACTTTTACATCAAAATAATTAAAAAGCAACAATCACAACATATGTCATAAAGAATTCCACAAATCATAATGCGGTACTTTTTTATCTAATCAGTGACACAGCTAACTTTTCTAGGCGAATTTTTTTTTTTTCATTTTAAGCGATGTTTCGTGACTTGTTTACAAGAACGAATGCGAGATTTTCACAGGACATACATAGGTCTTTTTACAAAACTGCCCGAGTGAGCATGTAGCAGAGAATAATTAGTCGGATTTACATACATAAGGTTTTCTGTTGGTATAACTAAACCGATGTTTGACAGCTAATAATGGCATGCAGTTTCGTTACTAGCGCCATGCCATAGGGTATCTTGACACCACGGAGGTGTGCCAGAGCCGAGTTTAGCCGAAGCGGCAAGAGGAACAGGCCTGCGTGTAGTGCTGCTATTCCAACTTTTTTCTACAACTAGGTCTAGCTAACCTTGCGGCTGAAAAACGTACTTGATGGTAAATCGATTGCTTTAACAACCTCGCATCTCTATGAAACCGAGTACTGCAAACGTAACCTTACCGTGTACAGAATACGGTTTATCACTACATAATAGTATAAAACCTGTCTGTCTGTCCCTATGTATGCGTAGATCGTTAAAACTAGGCAACGGATTTTTTTAATAGATAAGACTGATGCAAGACGAAGGTTTATATGTATAATACATGCATGAGGTCGCTAGTATGGATTTAAAAGGCTAATTAATACCTTTTAATTATAAGGATCTCAGTACTCCATAGGAGACCATCGGCGTGTTTAATAATAAGATGTCGGACAATAAGAACAGCTGTTAATGTTGTTATGGTACTTTGAGTTGATACAATGCCGTATCTTGAATAGCGTTTTATTATTCCATTGTTATTACCTGCATTCTCATAATCGGATTAATTGCATATGTTAAGAAATGTGAGAAGAGCGAGTGTGTATATCTAACGTAAAATAAATTTTGAAGGGGATAGTTTAAGATATACATTGAGATGAGATGTGAACCCGATTTAAGCAATACAAGCCGAGTTAGTTTGCTTTATAACCTCGTTAATGCAATGGCAAGTAATAGCGGATGGTTTTTCAATTCCAGAATTGTATTCGATATTGGCCTCCAATTCCGAAATTCCGGACTTGTTCCGAAATCGGGATTTACTTCTTTCAACTAAAAGCTCTTTCTCAAAAAAATTAGAGAGAACTCAAAGACTATCAAGAAAAATCCACACAAAATTCTTAAAAATTCACGAGTGGCGGGTGCCTGCGCTGGCAATTTTCTAATATACATATACAAATCCCATTGCAGACTTGTAAATTCTACATATCATCTAAAACGTTAGTTATAGTTTTCCGAGGCTGTTTTGAGACAATAACTTTTTAACTCGCTCACACTCGGCAGGCAAACCCTTCCTTTCCTGGCTTTTTAGGGTTCCGTACCTCAAAAGGGAAAAAAACTCTGTCTGTTAGATCTTTTATCTCGGACATGCGTCGAGGTTGAAATCAAAACTATATACTCAGTTCTACAGTCCCTTGTAGGTGTGAAAAAATCAGGTTTGGTATGATGGGTGACCAAATGTTTTTGTAGATTTTTTTAAACTTTGTGTGTACTTTTATTTAAATCACAAAAAAGAACAGGATCTTTCAGATCAGGAACAGAAAATCGGGTCTTTTGGGGCATCGAATGAAAGGGCAAGTTTAAACAGATTTAAATCATTTTTGTGATGTACCTATAATTATCGAATTCCGACTTATGAAAAAGAAAGAAAAAAACCTTTTCTCTCTTTCATATGTAGTCAGTTACCTACCTTTGGTGTATGTAGTACCTAGCAATTTGTACTGACACGCGTACCCACTTACTTATCTATACATGTATCTGTAACATTTTTGACTTACTGTACCTACTATTACATTTTATTAGATTTTACTACGATAGATATTAGCAACTGGAGTCTTAAATAGAAATGTCTCACATATTAACGCGCGATATTCATGGCCATGATCACGATAATATGATAGATATATTGTGATAATGCTACTAAAGCGTGATCTGTTACGGTGTTTGTGCGTAGGTGATACAATGGTCAGTGAGTCAACTCAAAAGTCTGACGCTGAGATCATTATTTCAATTCTCATAATGTAGCGATATGGATCCACCATATTTATGCTCACTTAAGGGGATGCCTCGATTCGGTCAGCCACGCCCCTATGAAAGAGACACGCTTGTCTTTCGCGCACGACAAAACGGGATGCAACACTCTTCGGGAATTATCTGACTGTGTGCAGTATTATAAAATTTCCTCTTGACAGAGTTTAGCTGAGGTAAAATACCCTCATTTTAACTTAATTGTGTCGTTTAATAATGCGTTGTTTTAGTAGGCCGAGCAGGGTTCGAAAGGATAATTATTATCAGATAATTATCGTGATTTTTACGCTTTGATAATTATCGATTTGATAATAACCTAAAATTGTAAATTCGGCACGAGTAAAACAAATACGTGCGTGAATTCGAACGTTAATAATTGCGCTCTGTATATGTGTTTTAATGATGTTGTAATTATTAATTGATTATATTTTAATGGTTAATAAAAAATTAGTAGAATATTGTATAGCAACTATTTATTTTGCAACCTGAAACACCATAATCTTTTATATATTAGTACAGAGTACAGTCTATTGGTAAAAATACATTTTATAAGTCATATCATACATCGGAAAATAAATTTAACTAATAAAATAACGTATACTACCCTACTCATAAGAGGGATAATTATCGGATAATTATCGCGATAATTATCAAAGATCATAATTATCTTGATAATTTCGAACCCTGAGGCCGAGTAAAAAAAGGAAAATAAAGACTCAACTTTGGGGTTTTCTTCTATCGAGAAAATTTTAAGCAATCATGTTTCGGCTATTGTTCTGTCAAGTCATATAGTCAAGAATGATATACTGAAAATCAATTCTTTTTGTTTCCTAGTCTGGGCAGAACAGTGTTTCAAATAACGCGATATTTCTCGTTTCGCGGCCTTAATTTGCCATTGAGATATGTATTTTTTTAAATTTATTGATCATATATTAAAAGACTTGAAACTAATACATGGATTCGCCAAGTTCCAGCAGAGCAGTTTGTTCGAGAATAAATTAAATACACTAATTCCTTAACTCATACTATTACCTATGTGCCAACATTAGTGCCAATATTACATACTTATTCATAAACGTCAATTAAACCTATTTTAAATGTAATGCCTTTAACATTCGTTTGTCTTTATCTGGCAATTGAAATTGTGTCTGCGGGAACTGGGTTATGAATAAGGGGCTAAATATCTTTCTTATTATAAAATAACTTAACCTAACATTCACTAACTAACTAGTAACAGTTATTCACCAGTCAGATTAATTATCATCAATGTCTTAAGATTTTTATACATATGTTTTGATAAGCAGTCATATTCCGGGGGTGTGCTATTAAATATTCTGGGTACCAGGTACTGTCTGGTTCTTTGACCGTAATAATTACTGGCCGGCGGCTCGGTATACCTTTTGAGCGCCGTGTCCCTCAGTGTTCGACTATACTTTTTTAGTACCTTTAAGCTTGGTTTTATAAAGATCCGTTAGACCTTATGTCGGTTTGTTATGTCAAAAAATGTACTGAGTTAATGAAATTTGATCTGACATTTGATCTAACGGATCTTTATAAAACCCGGCCTAAACTTACCAACATTGGTACTGGTCAACGGCTAATAGTAAATATTAACCCGCTTATTCATAAACATCTATCAAACCTATATTACTTAACTAGTCGCTAAAGTTCGTTTGTCCTTATTTGTTACTTTGACATCGACGTTTGTGAGAAAAGGACCAAGAACATTTTAATTAGCAGAGGTTTGTTGAGTTTTATGAATAAGAGGGTTAGTTTTTTCATGCACGATGCAGGTAAAATGCAATATTTTTGAACAGTTGATTATAAATTTATAATGCTTGTTACAATTTTCTCTAGTTTGCTTACCTACCTGAGCTGAGATATGACGGCAGGACTCTAGGACTCAACCTCTCGAAGGTAGGGCTTTTTTATGCCTGATGGTAAGCAGCCTAGCCTATGGACACTTGCGACTCACAAGCGCGTTGCTTACTCTCAATACAGAGCATCATCGGTAGCTCTGGCGAACTTTACCTACTCAGCACCAGGAAAACAACACCACGTACCTAAAGAGCCTCAGGTGTTAATATAGCTGCGATCTTCTGTAGCATGATACAATAATATACTGCGCCAGGTATGGCAATCCGGTACATCGGTTAGTATTGTGTGTGATACGAGCTACGGCATCAACCTATCGATGGTATGCGGACGTAAGTGTGAGTGTGCCTTCGACAGTGAGGTCACTGGTGTTACGATCCGGATTGTCAGACCTTGTTTTCTTAGACCATGAGGTGGAGGTACTTCCCCAGTTGGGCTGCTCTAAATATGAGCGGGATAATGTACTACTGTGCCCTACCACACAACAATTACGTATTCGAAGACAATCACTAGCATTCTCGTAGTTATTTTAGAAAAATAAACATCACGTAGTTTGCAACTACGGAACACTTGATTATCGTCTGTGCGTAATTTTCAACTCTGCGCAGTTTTTGTAGCATCATATTTCATATATTTACAGCGGTTTATGGTACTTTATCTCCACCATCTGTGTACTCAGCCGAACATCTATCGTAAAAATCTATACGACGTCTAGCCCGATACCGATATCTACTGATAAGCGAGATGGCGGAATGTGGAGTGAGCTATCGATCAGGTCAATAATGTTTACATTGGTACCTCAACACTACTGATATAATAGGAATATAAATTACGCAATGTTCATACATCTAGTTCACCTATTCCACTATGCTCTAAAGAACTGCAAATCGACGATACATTTGTGGCTGCATGCAAATTATTAATAAAGTTTTGCAAGAAAAGGTACTTTGATTAGTAAAAAACAATCGACGACGTTAGGTGGACATCTAAGATGCGAGTCTTAAATTTCGGGTTGACAAGAAACACTGACCAGGTTATTCACCGACCTTGTTAACAGCCGCCGGTTAGCCAAAAATATCTACATTTAACCAAAAGTCTTCACTTTTAGTTAAATGTAGATATTTATTTTTTATATGAGTAGGATCCAGAATATCATAATTATTGTCGCGAATCAAATACCCAAATCCAAACACGTAGGTTTGACATAAGGTTACATCCGAAATACCAAAACACCCACAAGATTTCACAACTTTAACACCTAAGCAGAGAATGCATTTTTGATCAGCAATAACATCAATTAGGATTAGGAAATGTCTACTTTTTTTCTTAGAATATAAAGTTCATAATCAGTTTAGGGTAACTCAAGGCCACTAAGACTCACCAATGTCACCATTGATAATATGCTGATTTAATTATATTACCAAAGACCCGCCGTTTATGAATTGGTTTAATAGATGGAAGACGTTGATATTTTTTGGGGTTTGGCTGTAGAATGTTATTATTGATTCATAATAGTTATACCAGTTGAGTCAGACGACCAGGCATAATGTTAATGATAATCTTTAATAGGAAATAACAAATTAATGTGTAGTAGGTATTTTGGTCGCCACTCCTAGGCTGTTTCGAAACTAGGCACAGATAGATTTTGGAACCCAGGTTCCAGCACAATAGGAACACATAGTAAAAAGTTTAGTTTTATTGAATCTACAAGATTGATATGTAATTTTTGAAGTTTGCGGTTTTTGTAATAAAGTAATTGTAAAAATGTATGAAAGCAAAGCATGTAATTTGTAATTAAATACTTACTTTCTACTTTTCTAGTAGTGAAATGTGTTTGAATTGTGTTTATAATATACTAACAATGTATATTTAGATGACATGTCTATTCAGCCAATGAGTCATGACATCACTGATGAATTATGCATAGAATGTCAATAGTCAACAGTAACACTCAAGGATGGATTAATTGTTGGGTTTAGATTTCTAATTTGTTGATTTTTTCTAGTGATATTTATGAAACCAGTGGTTTTTTTTAAATCGATGGGTTATGATCAGAGATCGGACAAATTTGCGTCATTGCTCGTAATAATGTGGACATGACTCCAAAATTAATCAAAATGTTAATCAATTAATTAATATCGTATTTGACATATAATTTGATTCCTAGTCAATAAATACAAAAGTTTGTTAAAGTATATATTTATTAAAGAAAACAATCGGTATTTTTTCCAAATTTCCTGCAGTCACGCAGTGTGACAAGAACCCCACTTTTTAGGATGTTCTGCTGGAAATAAAAATCGATAGTTTAGATCAACACAAAGCTCAGACTAAAACTCCCGATTGCCAAATCCTTCTAGTTTCGGAAAAATGTTTTTTAAAAGTCACGTGTAAGAGACCGGGATATTCACTAAAACTAAAACGAAGAGAACGATAGAAAATACAGAGAAAAAGTTTAGATAAAACACTTAGAGAGCTATCCAAATACCGTTAGATGGAGAAAATAATATAGTCCTAATATCGTCTGTTTCGAAATTAAAGCAATTTCGGTTTTTATTTTTTTGGTAAAAAGTCCACCATATTATTTTATTGTTTTTGTAGACTAATAAGGTAATTAGCTGTCCTATATACCATAAAAATCTCATGGCATAATTCCGTGGACTATAGGAGTTAGGGAATTTTAAAATTTCTTGTTACGGTTGTCACTCAACCCGGATAAGAAAAGTTAGGTGTGAAAATGTACGTACTATATCTTATTGTGTGTCTTTTGTTATAAAATGTTAAAATTCCTCCACGGTAAGTACAACTGTTTGGGCATCTAAATGTTCCAAATTGTCGCAACATGTATTCGTCATATGTTTCCGAGGACTTTATGTACTAACGGTAGATATATTTTACTGTCAATTTTGAAGTATAAAATGTATGAGGTGACAATTAAAATTTGACATTAAAATCTACCTAACGGTAGTAAAAAAGTTACGTGATTACCCCGCTGCTGAGGCAAAGCGGCATTATGGGTCTGTAACGGCTCCATAATGCCTCGTTCCCGTTCCTCCAGACTACAAGTATAGCCAAGGGGTTTTAGTAAAACCTAACGTGGGTGGACCGCTTCCCATGCCACTTGTAGTCTTGCACTGGAATGCAACACACCAGCAGTGTGGATGTATGGGGCTCCACCAATTGACTAGCAAGAGTAGGGAAGAGAACCTGATGCTCCCCATAGGTTACATATAATGCAACCAGTGATACTCTTAGATGAGACAAAAATATAGATTTTCTACTGTAAAAGACAAATAAATTTGTTTATTTCGAAACTTGTAAGTGCTAACCCTGACACCGGGTATTCTGGATATAACATATTCGTGTTCATAACTTCAATAGTCCACGCAGTAACGACGTAATATTTTTACAGCTTACAGGGGAAATTGTAAGCTATTTTTGTGTATACCATACTAAAAATAATATCAAGTAATTACTGAAAAAATAAATAGAAAGGAATACTGAAGAAATGTGAATAGCTTCGAAACTAACGAATATTAGCGTGTGAACAATTGGAAAATATAGTCTTTAATAGTTGGATGTGACACGACATTCAGCTAATATTTTGTCATTTGCGAATTATTTTGACTTCTACTGAAAACCGGATAAAAAAGTATGATCATTAATATTTGTATAATTCAATAACTAATGGGATTTGGAAATCTTAGCTTTATGTTGATTTAGATCATCGGATTTTATCACCAGCAGAACATCCAAAACAAATGGGGTTCTTGTCACACTGTGAGCCAGTCCATTTCTTTTTACATCAAAAATATACTTAAGTACTGAAAGACTCCGCTCGCAATCCACTAGAACACTTCTTCGTCAGAAATAATAATCATAGCAGGATATTTACCATGTAGTAGTTGTTGGGTATTATTTCTAGTGTAAATAATCATGTCAGCTTAAAATCTTAACTTCTTTATTATATAAAATATATTTACGAAAACGATAACCACTTTAAATAACATTTTGCTAATAATTATAAGGACATACAAACTATTATCTCTGGTTAAATTTTATTTCAAGAAATAATTAATTGATTAACATTTTGATTAATTTTGGAGTCATGTCCACATTATTGCGAGCAATGACGCAAATTTGTTTGATCTCTGGTTATGATCAAAAGTCTACAATGATGGTGTTCTTTATGAAGCATTTTAAATTGTGTTAAATTTATTTAGATTGTTTTAGTTTTATGATGAAAAAATATTGATATATCATTGGACCAGTAAGATGAATTACTTGTTGTTTGAATGAAGTGGATGTTGGCTTCTAACAATGAAAGAAATCTGGTGGTGGTGTAATAGGTAAATTAAAAAATTAGAACTATTGAACACAAGTGTAAATTCATTTCAATCCCATTGAATACTGCATGATTAGACCACAAACTGAGCACAAAGCCAAGAAAGAGTTTTATAAGAAACTACACTGACAATTTGACAACCAGCAATTATCAATAGTTTTTAATGTTTTTATATTCAATATATATGTACAGGAATGCTACTGTGGCCTATCTGGGCTGGACATGTCTGCCGAATGCACCCGGAGCGATGGATCAAAGTAGCTAACTGACAGACCTTACAGGATGGCTACCGAGGCAGAGGCAGACTGGAAAGGAGATGGCGGGTCAAATTTGATCTTAGATAGGTACCAGTGATTTTTATCTGTTATGTTATAATTGTAGTTGCATGCATTTGTGTCTTATAGCAAATATAAGCATGATTATGATTATGATGTATTATATATGGTATGGCGGGAGCTGGCACACGACTAAGACAAATGGCGGAAAAGAGGGGATGCCTTTGCCCAGCTGTGGATAACAATACAGGCTAATAAAAAAAGGAATGCAAATTATCATATGCATTCTGCATGCCCTTGTCACAGATATTGTTCAAAGCTGATGTGACTATTATCAGCCTGATAGCAGGTTATTAATCCAATACAAACACTCTGAGATAAGGAAGTTTAAATTAACATGTAATGTGTTATATAGGTACAGTTACACTAGAAAAGGGGCTATGGTTATGGGGAAGTATTAGTTGTATAGGTAATATAAATTGCCTATCCATACATGCATGCAAACAAATATTTTTACAGATTTTAAGGGAGACATCTAGCGTAGGGCATGAAAGACAAAACTCTAGATTAATGTTCATCACCCAAAACAAGACTTTTGCAAAGCCCCCATATCCAGTCTACCACAGGGGTTGCACCATGTCTGCCTAAAAAATATTTCGCATGTAGGTATTTGGACTTTGTTTGTCAAATAATCTAGAACCCAATAAATTGGCGTAATACGCGGCTAAAGCTTATCTTCACAACACTAGTGATAAATTCAATTTCTTATCCACCTACCATTTTCATTTTGAATTCACGAGTTAGATAAATGTGATAAGAATTATGGAGAAAGTATGCACAAATACATACCAACCAGTACGAAAATTCATCAGAATGACACCTATAGTTTGTGTATGCACAGAAATGTCAGAACAATCATATGGTGCATATGACTCAAGTATGGCATCATTAGGTCAACAAATGATTAAATGTACATTACATAAGGCTACTAGGCCACGAAATTGGCGCAGCATCTTAAAAATAATCTAATAAAGTGAATATTTAACCATTCAATTGATCAAAATATAGATTCGGACAATGAATACTGCATGGAATGACATTAGTATTCATTTTTAGCACATTCCTGAACACTTGTAACCGTCTGGCACGCATTTAGCTAATAATAGAACATACCACGACGCTAAAAAGACGCCTAATAAAGACAAAAACAAAACATAACACTTGCGTCGGGCGAGCCACTGCGGACATTCTCGAAAGCGGTGCACAGACCCACGACGTGGGGCCACGACACGGTTTAGGGTTAGACGGTATTTAAACACTTATTACACAAAA
Source organism: Epiblema foenella (assembly GCA_963556455.1). Classification (NCBI taxonomy): domain Eukaryota; kingdom Metazoa; phylum Arthropoda; class Insecta; order Lepidoptera; family Tortricidae; genus Epiblema; species Epiblema foenella. Next base: position 24,368,037 of record OY747096.1, on the reverse strand, counting down.
CAGCACGTTTTAACGTTAATAGCACTAGTACCTTTACTTTCAGCGGTTTCCGCAATATTCACGTCATCAACATCAACCATCTTGCTGGATGACAGTCACTCACTAATTCACTTCACTTTTTAATCGAACATATTCGAAAACTCATACTTCGTTCACTATTTTCAGCCAGACAGCCAGCCAGCGATCTATAAGACGGATACTGCGTTCCGTTCGCTGCTAATGAAACGCGCTACGTATTCGAACAACTGCAATTGATTGCTGCGTTTGAGTTTTTGTTAACTGTCTTTCTTCATAGTGTCAAAATGTTTGAACTCATTTATTATAAAGAAATAACTTTAGTTAAATTTATTGAATAAGAGCTGATACATACCTAGGTGCGTATTCGAAAATATTTAAAAAATAATACCTATGAACATAACGTCATCTGCCGGTAACGATAACCGTCTCTTTGTAATCGAGGTAATTACTTTTTTAGTAATTACTTGTTAAGTATATACTTTAGATTCATCATTGGGGTCGGGGATTGCCTTTAATAATAGTAGTGAATGATTCTTTTAATACAATACAAACCCGTTAATTTAACGTTTTAAGGTCACCACGCCATCTAGTAGATCTAGCAGAACTTCCATACTACTTTGGTTTACATAACTACCATTAGGTGGCGCTATAGTTAGTTGAGGCTAGCGCCATCTTTGGTCCATACTTTGCTTTATATACATATTAAATGTTAAGTTCTTATAATAACAAAATAGCAACTTAGAGCCTAGTATAAAGCAAAGATGGCGCTGTAGTAAACTTTGTGTACTGCCATCTATGAATTATTTTACAAACCTAAGTAGTACTCAATTAATTCACTAGATGTCTTTATCTAACAAATTTATAGGCACAGAGGTATTCTATTTAAAATGTGTGTTTTATGTAAATCTCATGACCGATATTTCGTAGAGACTTTAAGTGTTGCATATAAATGTTGTATTGTAAAATTGCGACAGTAAGTATATAATTGGTACCTAATGTAAAAGTAGCCTAATTAAAGCTGTTCATTGGCTCACTGTATATATGCGCATTTGGGCTAAAGCTGTATTCGCTCCAATCACAAAATTAATTACTGAAAAATATATATTTCTCAAACATGAAATGAAATGTTGAGGTTATGTTCCTTATATTAGGCTGCGAAGTGTCACGTTTCGGGTGCAGCTAGACGAGATGCCTTTAAAGGAATTTCATACAAAGTTGGAGGCCTAGCCTGCAAGATGTTCTTTTTTAATTTCCATTCCACATTTATTTGTGACACAGCATCAGGGCGTTCAGCCGTAAGCAATTATTTGCTTTTTGGTTCATCATGACATTCTGCCACTACGATTATTAAAAAAAAAAATAAACGTTATTTGATATATTTTACTGTTTTATTTATATAAAATCGACATGAACATAATAAATAACCCATTTTTAACATAGTCCAATAATTTCAATTGCAAATTTAACTACCAAAAATACACATTTAAAATATTTCATCTAAATATTAGCGGGATAAATGTCTACTCAAACCGTGAAGGTATTTTTTAAATCATTTTGAAGGCAAAATTATTATTTTTAATTCTGTAATTCGATTTAAGCGTTGTTGAATGTGTTACCTATTTAAATATAAGTTCCGATATGACAACAGCGATGAAGAAATGTACATTTCTTAAATAAGTTACGTTTATCTACCCACCTTAAGTATTCATAAAAAATTAAAAGTGGTTATAATTTTTGAAAATAACAAGAATGACAAACTGTCAGTGTCATTCCATAGGATAGGTCGATCCTAACGTTTCGTTCAGAAACGTGCTACGACCATTTTAGTATATTTATGTAGTAGTAGTGTTTTATATTCAATGTAAGTCTATATATACTCGGCCGGCAACCCCTTACTTCCCGACCTCTGTAGTAATGTACTATTGTATATCTACTAATATTTTATTATGGCACCTATTTAAAGGCACAACAACAAATATTCGTTATATAAGAAGGTACTATTATTTTAATGAAAGTATTGTGTCCAGTTTTGCTAAGCATTTTGTTTTTTCGCAGTACCTAATAGTAGATTTGAATCCAGAAAATAACGAAGGACACCAGATTTTACTCCCGAGCGTAGGGAGGGTGTAATGAGTCCTGAGTGTAGTGAGGGATTTATTTCCAAGGAGTAAACTCTACTTTTCTCATCTCTATCGAGACAATAAAGAAAAACCAAGGCTAACTAGAAACAAAATAAATCAGTCCGCCAAATCCCAATCACTCTCGTGACTCGCCATGTTATTAGAATTGTATCTTCTATTTTTGTAGAATCTGTAGTTTTACACCGTATAATTCAGCGTGTTGTAGCACTCGCGGCTTTTGTTTTAGGTATTTAATAGTAGGTAGATTACTGCAAAGGCCGCGAATGAAGGAAGTTCATCCCTGTTCCGGCCGAGGCCATTTGTCAAAAAATGCAATGAAGTTTGAAAATTACAAGGAAGCTCCAAATTAAATTCCAAGGATTTCAGAAATAATTAGAAACAAGCGCGGCAGCAGTCCGCGGCCGGCGCGCCGGCTGCCGGCTTTGTCGTCGTGTTTTGTTTCGTTCGAATGCTACGGCCGCCTGCGAGCGACGAGGAGATGGCGCGTCCCGTGCGCGTCCTCGCCGCCGTGCGGTCTTCACGAAATTAGGCTTTAAAGATATAACAATAAGAAGTATGAAAAGTGAAATCACAGAAATTCATTACAATATAACACGGCTCAAGCCGAGCCCTATAATGATTTGCCTGTGATAAGGTTTGCATGATATATACTTGTCGTTGTCGAGCGTGGTGTGAAAATTTTTTATTTGATTTAAAAATCGTTTAATTATTGATAAGTTTTTTGATGTGCAGAAAGTTACTTAACTACAATATCCGTTTTATTATCGTGACAATATTTCTTATGGGCATTAAGTTCGATCATACACAGGTATCTTTCCGCTCCAATTATTATTAAAATGAATCGTTTAAATTCCGGCCTCTTCCTACAATCACGAGCGGAACTGGTCATCCTCAGTAAAATCGTTACATCAAGGCAACCACGCCAGCCGATGTTAGATTTCTCTCATTAACATACATTATAACTATGTAGGTATTAATAGTGGTTTATGAAACTGCTACATAATGAGACTCTCTCGTGTGATCTTATTATGAAACTCGCCTTTGGCTCGGTTCATAAAACTACACTCGTGTTTTAATGCCTAATTATATACAGTTGCATACACAAGTTTATCTACATCCATATATTAAATCCTCTTTCATGTGTTCAGGAACCATTGCGTTGCAAGTAGGCTCGAGCGTGAGCCCGTTGAAGTCTTTTGTGAGCACGAGCGCGAGCCTGTATCGTCATGGGCGGAGATGGATGGGAGATGGCCATAACGATAACGTTTTCGATGCTGTTATGGCCATCTCCGCCCCGCGATATTGTAAAGCTGGTGGTCCTTACGTACACTTTTTGAGCACGTTAAAGACGATTTACCATTATATGTAGTACTGTGTGTACATAAAAAATATAGACGATAATTAGATAGAAAACAAAACTGTCAATAGGTATTGTTATTCATCATCCTCCTAGACTCCTAGAGTTTTTCTCGGTTGTATCCTAGAAAAGCCCTGGGTCCGCTTTGGCGGTCCCAAGATTTCGCATAGGTATTAGTTTTACGAAAGTGACTGCCATTTGAACTTTAAATCCAAAAAATTATACCTTGTTAAGAGTTCTAATATAACCCAAATTAAATACTCTGAACCTATATCCTACTTATAACTTGAAATACTAACCCAGTGGTGGTTTTGAAAATTAGGCCACTAGTGCCACCACTAGAATATGTGATGCAGTTTACCTATTACCCACAGTAACGGTAACACATGGTACCTATAACATAAGATTTACATAATGAGCGTAGTTACAACCTATTATACTATCGCAGGCTCGGAAACTACATCATCAATTGTCATCAAAACAAAACGCTCAGATAATTTTGCATCTACTTTTTATGCGACGCAAAACGACATGATTGTCTAAACTCATTCATGGTTTACGAAACCATTGACTCGCTCTGGGAATTTTTTACTTGATGCTCAGTCAATTTATATATATATATTTTTATTCCAATGACCAACGTAATTAAGAAAGTATTTATTTTGATTAAATAGTTGGCATTGATGTGACCATGCACATCAATGCCGGAAAAAACAAATGGTTTGTGATTATTATACGTCCGGCAATAATTAACATTATACTCGTACCTGAACCCTAAACAGGATGATTACTTCAAATGAGTCAATGCGGGAGGTCGGCAAATAGGAGAAAGGGAAATCTGTTCACAGGAACCATGGCCTAAATTTAGATTTACAAAACCGACCAAGTGCGAGTCGGACTCGCGCATGAAGGGTTTCGTGCCATTATCCAGCCAAAAACCCCCTTAAATATTGATTTTATTCCGTTTTTTAGTCTTTGTTGTTATAGCGGCAACAGAAATACATTATCTCTGAAAATTTCAGCTGTCTATCACGGTTCATGAGATCCAGCCTGGTGACAGACGGAAGGACAGAAAAATCTTAGTAATAGGGTCCCGTTTTACCCTTTGCGTATGGAACCCTAAAAATTACATTTCGTTTGTTTTAATCTCGCAAATTTAAATCTGTCATACATACCTAATGGGCAAAATCAATATAATAAAGTACCTACAGTCACTGCCCCAACACGGCGCGCACATATATCTGACACTTCTTTATTTATAGAGCCAGAGGGGCTAAGATGATCGGCGATCGCTTATGTGTGGGATAGCATTCGTCCCTTACTGCCAATTATGTAAGTGCGAGAGAGACGAATGCTATAGCATATAAGCGATCATCTTATCCCCTCAGGACAGATATTTATGTGCGCTTGATTGTGGCAGATATTAATGCTGATGACTATACATACGTTTAATATGGAATGTGACATAATACAACCCTAGAGAAGAATAAAAAACAACCATTACAATTTGAACGTACTTAACTGTATTAGAGAGTATTAATAGTTTTTAGTTATTAAACAATAATGAGTTAAGATGTAAGGTGATTAGTTAGTGAAGTGACTAACCAGCAGTTTCGAAAGTGAGCTTGCGAAGGCGCAGGGAAAACCACAGCTGAGTGTGATTAATGGTGCATCCAGTTAACTAGAGGTATTGTCATAGATATAAATTCTCGTCATAGAATAGTGTAATTAGTCGTGAAAAATCTATCATATTAGGTGATACAATGAAAGAGGATGCGAGTATTTTTTCATCCCCTAACCTCCCCAATGTACGTCCATGTTGACTACCAGCAATGGAGCAACCATATTATTTATATAGACTCTACTTTCGGGCAGGCAAAAGTCGAGGCTAGCCCTAATGAACTGAAGTGCATTGTTTAAATGCTCATGTCAAAATAAGTCAAGTCTACTTTCGGGCGCAGCCATCTTGGGAAGTCTTTACGTCTTATAGAAGACCGTAGTCATTCTACTACCAGTACCACTCCCTCTCTGTAGTCGCTTCTTTATGACTGAAGATCGTGATGATCTGACGTCTGTTTGGACAGTAAGCCTTGCTTCCACCGAGTCCTATTCCTAACTTGCTGGCCTTCTCCGTAACCTGATCGGTCCACCGCGTTGATCTACCACGGGATTGTTTCCCACTACTTGTTCTATATGTCACCACATACTATACATTGTACAACACCTTGTTTACCAAATGGTAAGTTAGCCAGAGCTACCGATGATGCCTGTGTTGAGAGTGAGGTACCGGGGTTTTCTCTAGGTCTGCGGTCGGCCGCATGCGGCCCGGGAGGCCCATACTTGCGGCCCGCGAGCCTTCTTATTCACAACCGACAATGTGGCACCGTTTGTCTTTTGCTACTATGTGGCCCTTGACTGCTAAAATTCTGCCGACCCCTGTTCTAGGTGAATTAAAAGTGAAGCTTTAGGAGAAGTTGTAAGGTTGAAAGGAAGGCAGCAGATACCAAAAAAACTAGTCTCGTGATTAGATAGCTGAGGGGACCCTGCAGCCTACATCAGGATGATGTAACAGTTACTTAGGGAATATACAAAGCATTGATTACCACCAGAAGATTAAATTTGCGATACATAAGTAGGTAGGTATTAGGTATTTGCTCTTACATTTTTTTGAGTTTGGTCTGGCTGTAAAAGCATTGACATACTAAGGGCAAGAAATTTGGTGTAAGTGGGTACCAATTTGGTACCTACATTAGTACGAACGCAAGTGAGAGAAATTTGAATATTCTGTACATGAGTTAGATTTCATAATTATGTAAATGACAGCAGCAATAGTCGCCAGCAGTTGCGATATTGCGGCACAGCGCTGTCTTTTTGTGTAGAAAGATTCAATTCAATCAAATTCTTTTACAGAGGTAAAGGAATTTGAACTGAATCTTTACCAGAGGGTAAGACGTGCGCCGACCCCGAGCATCAGCTTCGAATTTTGACGGGTCTATCCTTACTTTTGTAATCATAGAGTAAAAGGAGTGATTTGGAAGAACCTGCTATATTTTGATGTTGAATGGTCCAATTAATAATTAGGTTGTAGGTATAGGATCTCCGAATCTCGGAAACCATTGACGTTAACTCGGAAATACCAGAACTGTGAGTTCAATGATAAAAGGCAATACAATTTCCCAAGGGACTAGTTTCAATGAAAATTACTATCGTGCTCGGAAGCAAGATATTTAAAAAGCATACAATATCGCAAGAAATTAAAAGGGCTGTCTAGTTCATTAGTAACTAGTACGATAATTGCTTTTCAATTTGGCTGGTTAGTGTCGTTTGCGAGCAGGTTGTGCGCCTGCACATCTGAATAAGACTGGCCGGTGAACGCAGTTGGCGTTTGACTTTCGAACGAGCGCCCGATGAGCGCGAAAAACGTAGTTGTCAAAGTTTTGCCGCCATTGCTCGGCGTATTTTGACGTAATTTGCGAATTTAAAAACAAAATTCGAACTTTATTTAATTATCGTGTGTGTTTTTAAAAAGCTGTGTTTTAACTGTTTTTCATTACAATTTTCATTGTAACGCAGTGAAAATTATGTGTATATTTAAGAAAGTGTAAATTGGAATTAATAATGATGCTTCCACACAACGCATGTATTGCATGCTTAATTCTATTGGCTGTAACAATAGGTAAGTAATTTTATTTAAATTGTTGATATAGTACCTAGTAAGCCAACCAAGCAATACCTACTAAAACTAAAGCTAATTAAAGGTTAACTACATCGTTACCGAAATACGTACTTGAGATTAATTGATATAGTTTTATAATGAGCAATTTTCAAGTTGTTTTAATAAAATTAAACGCTAGCAGAATGTGTTCACGACGTTAGTCACAAATCAGATTTAATTCATTAAAAATGAATGAAACCATGGATCTGTTTGAGCGGGTAATACTTTACACACACGGGATCTAAATGGTTGCTTTCCGGTTGCTACTTTTTATAGGTAATCCACTGTTTATATACGTATGTCTAATGAACTGTGAATGAAAGTTTATCAACCGTCTACTTTTTCTTAGTTTCTATAAATATATATAGGTTTTTATGTTTTGGCACTTGTTGTGTTACTTTTGAAGGCAGACTCATTACAGAGATTGGTAGAATGGATTTATAAGAAATTTGATAGTTTTCAACTGAATTTAAAACATCGTTTAAGGATAGGAAATTTGAGGTGAGGGACCCTATACTACCATACGAGTTGAGAACAACAGCCAGTGATGAGTGATCAATAAAAGTGAAAATTAGTGACTAATGAATATTACAATACTTTTCTAAATTTGCATGCACTTTAATTAATGACATCGATTAATGCTTGCACATTAACTCAAAAATCAGTGTTAATAAGGCTCAAACCTAGCTAAAGACACCACTATGTAGGTAATATTATAAATAGCCTGTAGATACCTAAATATAATTGTAAATGACAAATACATATTAGACTTTATTTTCTCTTCATAAGGACCATATCAGTTCGTTAACGATCGTCTATAAGCGATGCTATGCTTTATTGAATGTAATACTTTCGCGTGGAGAAAGTGGTTACCAATTAACACTAAAGATCCGGCGCGGCGTTTACGGCAACAGGTTGTGCGGAGAGTTTGTAAACAAATTATAATAACACTCTCGATTTTCTCATATTATAGTAAAACCGTATATTTGCCTGTGCCGAACAGCCTGTATATTATTATAGATGATTCAGACACCACACACCTGTCCGTAAGTGTTTCTATCTATATATAACCATAAAGATAGCAAAATATAACATTTCTTATACTAACAGACATAGAATGTGCGTTTCTATTGGTAAGTCAGATATTTAGCTTGAGTTTTACACAGTCCGCAAAAAAACTAATTTAACAAATTATACTGAACTCATAAAAATATAATTACCTACTATCAAGTGGCAGCGATAATCCGATCCTCCATCTATGTCAGACAAGAATAAAACTGAACTACACTCGCGGAATGTTCGACACTCTTTGGATCTTAATGTCATTAAAATAAAGTCGAAAATTGGCGAACCTTTTCATTCTTCGACTATACCTAGGACCTAGACGATACACTCGAGACCACTCATTCTGAAAAACTCCAGAAGAGTTCGAAATTTTGCCTGTACATTAACCGTATAAATATTTGTATAATTTTAAACTGATCTCAAGAATGTTAAAATGCTTCGTCAGAAGTTGTCTCTCAAGGTTCTAGACTATTCTGGGAATTACTGCAGTGCAGCATGCTTCACAGCTAACGGTACCTTTATTGGCCGTATTTCATTGAAAGGGCAGTCTTGCGCTCGTCGGACCCGGTTGGCCAGTTCCGCATCTATGTCAGGTGTTAACCGATATTCTAATAGCGGAGTTTATAATTGGCTACATGGATCCAGAGTTACAACTTGTGGGTAAGCCCACAAAAGCACATAATGTTAACGCTGTGGAGCTTTTAGTGTTTGGTTTATGTACACGTACTTGCCTACTTCTTACTTGAGGTTTAATCATAATTTGTATCGAAAGAGACCTGGAGCAGATTTTTGGGTACGAATCACGGCTCGTGCTAACGCCATTGAGTTTTTCGGAACTTACGCATGGAATATCATTTGTTGTTGAAGATGTTTCCTTCTCTTTCGCTACATTTGGCTAAATTAAAAATAAAACTATGCTTACCCCACAATCAAATAAATTATGATATATAATGGGTACTAGGTAAATACCATGAACACTATGTCGGTAATTGGTGCAAGTGTGACCGATGCGCGTACGCATAGCCCAGTGGTACCGTTACGCTGCGATTATACTGACACGACCCGCGCGTTAACACGGATTCGACCGATCCATGCCAAATCCGATAATAACAATGTCAGTATAAAGAAAATACAAACTGTATTTAAGAGAAGAAATTAACAGAGACGAAGTTTCAGTTTAGATATAGGAAATCTTAAATGTATAGTTATAGCATTTTACATAACATTCACCTTTATCTCGTCACATACAAAGTAACAATAAAAATATGAAACCTTTTGGCAAAAGGGTGACGAATGATTTTTTAAATGCCTTAATATATTAGGGCATTTAATTCGTCTACAATTTAACACGAAGTGACACGAAAATTTGTCACACGAAAATTTGTCATACAATTTATATGGTAACTGTAGTCCTCACCTAAAAACCGATATTGTTATTTAGTGTGTCCGAATTGAGATTTTATACATGCAGAAATAATGTGTAAATACCGATTAATAATTGATTTCCCGATTATTTACACAGTAAACTAAGAAATTGGTCAAGGTATATGTTTAGAACCTTAATGTTTAAATAATAAAGATGAAAAGTGGTACTTAGATCAATTTCTTGACTGACTCTTTATTTCGCAGCACCAACGTTTGACCGAACTTGTCTTATAATTATTATAGGGTCCTTACAGTCTAGCCAATCGACATAATAGTTACTAGAACCTTCGCACCATATTTACATGTATTCTTGCAATGTCATAATTATGTGAAAACAACAGTTTTAAACATGATTGAAAGTTAACAAAACGTACGATGTGGGTAACAAGGTGTCTGATCTGACCACTTTCCCTCATGATGAAAGTTTTTCTCTACAATTCTAGTGGCGTCCGAATTTGCATAATTATTTGGGACATAAGAAGCGCACAATCATAGACGCATATACTTACATTTTAAAATTGATTGAAAATGCAATTTTAGATCTTGGAACTTGTATACATTGATCACACACGGAAGAAACTACAAATCAACATAATACTCGTATTATTTAAATGAATAGCTTTCGCATTTCATGTAAGGAAAGTCGAATACTCTATATTGAGATAATCTTTTTCTCTTAATATAGTTTCTTATTAATAGCTCTTACTTCAAGAATGTTACGCAAGATGCAAATCAGCCTAAAAAAATACCCTTTCAATCATATAAAGTTTTAAACATTAGCGACGTTATTTTAATCAGATATGTTTTCCAGAGTACGAAATATCTTGAGATTCCATTTTATAATAGCAAAACTCCTTGACGACGATTTTTTTAGTTCCCTTTTTCGTCTTACACACCGCACACCGCCTGTAGCCGAACATTATTGACCGAGTGAAACGAAGGTCTGCTTCAGCTTCGACAAAAATGCTTTCGTATGTCCGGATTTCTGTTTCTTCTCGTCTACAGGTCGCAATTCTCAACTGATTCTTGTGAAATTTCGTGAGCAGGTTCAATAGTTACATAGAATTTTTTTGCCTAGACGGTGTTTGGAAATTTCCAAAAACAATTTTTTTATCAATTTTTTTGTAAGTTTCTGCGGGCGAATTTCGGTTTGTTCTCCTCTATAGGTCGCATTTCTCAACCAATTCTCGTGAAATTTTGTGAGCAGGTTGGCTAAATGTACAAATTTTTTTTTGTCAAATAAGTTTTTGAAAATAAAAAAAAATATTTTTTCAACGGTTTGTCCTTCTCTACAAGTCGCATTTCTCAAACGATTCTCGTGAAATTTTGTGAGCAGGTCCGGTAATTATATAGATTTTTTTTGTCGAGTCAGTTTTTGGAAATTTTCAAAAAAATTTTATTTCAAAGATTTTGTAAGTTTCTGCGTCCGAATTTCGGTTTTTCTCCTCTACAGGTCGTATTTTTCAACCACTTCTCGTTAGCAGGTTCGATATTCATAATTGATCTTTTTTATAATGTCAGATTTTTGAAATGATAAAAAAACTCACTCACGAGGTCTACAGCTCACAGGGCCACTAGTTTATTACTTATCAGTTTGCATGGTGACTATTATTCATCGCGAGAAGCAAGCCCACTGGTATTTTTAAATATAACCTTAAAATACTGTCCGTTGACCTTACCTTACACCAGTTAAACAACTAATAACGGAATTTATTGCCTTGAGCGTTTTATGTTGCAAGAAAATCGTCCTTCGAAGAGCATTTCAGTTTGTTTGCGAGTAGACACGTATCTTTTGTTTCCTTTGCTAAAATATAAGTATACTTAGTCAAAATTTATTAAGTAGTAGAATTTGAATGTATTATTCGTTTTCAACGTCTCATAACAGTTTTTAATTTTAATTTTATAATATCTATGGACTTGTTCTGGAATAAAAATATTTTCATTTCATAATTATAATTGTCCCGATCCGATAGAAATGAAATCAAATAGCGAATAGTTTCGACCAACACCTCAGGAGACTCTTGCTAAATGGCTGGGTCAAGGGTCGGATACAGAAGGCGGTACTCAGACGTCACGCGGCCAAGTGCACAGAAATTGCGATCGGGTATTAAAGTCTCTGTTCATTTGTAAGAGACCTGTGTACATGGCTCATATAGGCTGTGGTTACATCAAAGACTAGCTTCAAGTTACTCGCTGCTCCGGTGAAGCGTGAACAGATGAAAACTGCCGATTGTATTGTAATTATATAAATCCCACACTTCCACAGCATATGGCACAAGTTATAGGTTATTCACGGCCGTTTGACTAGCAAGATGCTTACCTGAGGAGGAACACTGATTTTTATAATTCAGTTAATAACGAGTAGTTGAATGATGAGAAGGTGAAATTGGTAGGTACCCGACGTCCACCACTCATGTACCTATGTACCTTTGTCATAATTGACAACATGGTTGCTAGTTGCATATCACAATCATGCATCACTTCATACTATCTTGTGACACGTTTAATGTCTGTTAATGCAAAATGTCAATGTTGAAGTTCTTAATTACACATCACGGTTTAAAGACATTCTTCACATACAAATACTAGTTTATTGGTCAGCATGCAAGCGGTTGGTAAATTTTCGAGCATATTAGGTACCTACATTATGTCAATGTCAAAACTATTTGCTCGGTTATTGTGGAATTTCTCTCATGTTTGCTTGGCGCGTGGTATTGTGAAAGTGTCTCTAAATATTTACACGGCTATAACAAGTGCACTTGTCTAAAGCGTGCGAATTGGTCACATAAGTACATAAAAATAAGATTCTGAGCGCTCCATGAGATCAGAAGACGAAAGGGGACAATTATCGAGAAAAATTAAGAATGCGAGTTTTGGAGAGCGGTTCGATTGGAATTTTATAAAGGAGGAATGGTTATTTTATTAGACTAACATAGCCTACAATCTCGTATTTTCTAAGACTAAAATGGCTTTGGAAACTATATCAGATGATTAGGTAGGTAAGTCGGGTCATGTTCAGAGTCAGTCTATAAATATAATGGTTTGGCATATAGTTTACAGTTTGACCGGTCTGACATATTTTGTTTTCCACGATAATTCCACTCAATATAGTCATATTTGGCAGAACATTTGTCGCGGCACGTGGTATTTTTACACACAAATTTGTAATTTGAGAATGCGCATTCAGTGGCATAAGTGAAAAATTTAAAAATCAATATGTCTTATAAATTTGATTCCTTTCCTTTTCACTTCGAGAAACTCGAATCAGGTGAAAGGTGTAAATGATATTAGTTGCTAGAACAAACTGATGCTAACTGATTTTACAGCGAAGAAGTTGCCACTGAGGACGAGGACACTTCAACAATCATTGGAGACAACACTATACGTATACGTGTTTCAGCACTTTCTGTGTCGCTATTTGCTTATTTTGTGCCAGAGGTTGCCAAAATTGTAGGTATGGACGTGAACGCACATAATATGCGTTGCCAATGACACTTTCGTTTTCTCTGAAATATTGTTTATTTACCGGAAACGGCAAGGGGCGGTTTATTTGTTATTTTTATTTACTTTATATGTAGTTTAAGATACATGTAACGTATTTTGTAGCTTTACTTTAAATAAATCTTTTACAATATTAGTGTATTTTGTAAATTCTTATGCATAGAATATATATTGTTGGCATATAAACTGTACTGTTATTACACTTTTGTAAATATTTATAAACTTTTCGATATTGGAAACGTAGAGTAAAATACGTAATGTGTTATCCGCGAGGGGCCCCCGCGGGGCCCATTGACGTACATTTCTAGTTAATGGAGAATTGGATCCAAAACTAGAAGACAAAAAAAGTAGCTAGTAATCAAGTCGACGGTATAATTTTAAGTCATGACGAAAATGACTTTAAATAAAACAGATCTGCTTGTATCGGCATGAAGGATCAATAATGACAAAATTATATGTTGGTTTATATATTGGTGGTATTATAAAGATTTATGTAGGTAGGAAATAAGTGTTACAGTTTCTTTTTCCAATAACAGCTATACACTGACCTAGACAATCGGACTGCCACCCGCGGTCACCTGTCATTTCACAGCCTGCACCGTCTGCTCCAATAACGACGTTTAAAGTTTCTCTATTAAACGTTTCCAGTGAAGACAGTGACTGATTTGTCGCTATGTCAGCTATAAACAATGTCAATCATGACTTCATGACGTTAGTAGGACAATAGTCCTAGACTATACAACGATTCCATTTACATAAATGACCGGTCTCATAAGTTCATAATTATAATCTGATCCTGCGACTTACATTATACGTTCATCAATAATCGATGACTCGAACATGGGTGGAGTTTAAATTATTGGACCATAGTTAAGGCTTACGTGTATAATTTGATTGATTCCGTTGTGACACGAAAGTTAATTACAAATATCGGTACTTAGACTTACTTACTGCCTAATCACAATTAGGACGTGGGACCTCCTTGATATTAGCGTTAAGTTATACTTATTATTATTATAAATTGATTGATATGTTCTAACTATATTTTTTCATTACATGCATAGAGATAAAATGCGAAATTAGCAGAGGGATTCCCTAATATTATAATTACAAGGCATAATCATTGTGACTATGTTAATTGATAGCCAATAATTACGCTTTGTCGCCTGAAAGTACCCCGTAAATAGAAATAACACATCTGAAAAAAATCATAACAACCGGATTTGACGCAAGCTCTGAATAGGTTTAGGTTTAAAAACATTTATTCTCATATAAGATCTACAATCACTTCCATGAGAACATGGTTATTAGACAAATACATGTATTGGACTTAGTTCTTGTCACCGCAAGAATGCAAAATCATATTTAAGGTAGACAACACATACAGTAATATAAAGTAATAAAATATAATAATTAAAAAAATATAATAATAACAGGAATTGAGTCATGCAAAATATTGAATTAATATGGGTAGATAGTGTACTAATTATAGATAAGCTTGTTCACCCATTTAATCCATTTTATTTATTTACTTATTACGACCCGGAGATGAAAAAAAATAATGGTTTGCTAGGTTATATTCAGCGCGTGCCTTTTTGAATGCGTTGAATGAGTTTACATTTTTTTCTACTCCTGTACTTGTTTTCGCGACTTAAGTGATTATGAACTCTAATATAAATACATACTTTATTTATTATGTAAAAAGTCTATCTAGTCTATTGCCCAAAAATACACTCCTTACCCTACTTTAATGAAAAATTAAAGCAGAGTTGGGTGCCACAGACTACTACAAATACTATGTTTAATAGTCATTCTTTGAAACTTTTATGATTAAAATCAGTGCTGCCAACTTAACGCAACTTTGCTACAATTTTTATGTATTAATTAATGCATAATATATTATTTACTAATATAAATGCATACATTTATAATTTTTTTGTGTTGTATAACAAGTTTTATCTATTTTCGGATATATTTATGAAAACAAAACAAATAAGATTCGATCCGGATTTGAATTCAGTTTAGGTCGGATGCCAAGTTTAGCAAATTAAAAAAAAAACAAACCATAAACAAAGTGTCATATTTTTGATTTTCCACCAAATTCATAATTGAAAACGAAAACATTCAAGCTGATAAATGATTATATTACTTAAATCAAAGGCTTTTTTTGTGACATGAAGAAAATGTGTAGGTTGTTTGTTGTTTGTTTGTTTATTGATTCATTTAAAAATTCACGAAGTTATATAGCATTAGTGAAGAAATTGCGTAGGTAAGTTACACAATTACTAAGGGAAAAAATGGCGCATGAAAAGTATGATAAATACTTACTTTTTATTTGAAATTAGTCGTAGAAAAAGTATTGTATACAACGGTGTATAACTGGTATAAAAAGGCTCGTGGTGTCTTTTTTGCGATGTTCACCAAGGCTCACATCGCAACCCACACCACTCGCCTTTTTATACCCTTCTTATACACCAGTTGCATAATATACTATTAATTTCATGTGGTATTTTATTGTACAGGAGCGCACCTTCAAACGTAACTGAATGTATGAAGTTACTGGATTATTTAATCACTGCTAAAATATATTATGTTAATTTCTTATACTGAGGTTTAGGATATTCACTTTTTTAAATAAAATATTTACTAGTTTATTGACACACGCCATTTAAATAACGTAGTAATAGTTATTTGACATACAGGGGCGCAAAGTTGTATTTTAACCGATGGCGTGGAATTGAAATACGAGCTAGCGAATGGATTATATGATTGAACAAGGAACGAAGCAAGTGGTTCGACAATAGAATCCTGAGCGAAGCGAGTGTTGCAACACACGAGATGTAAAATAACTCTGCAGCCGTATGTAACTCAAATCTTTTCATCTCACTAAAGCGAGGAAAATACTGCATAAGAAAAACAACTAAAATAATATGTAAAATCAGCCTCGTTGAATTATTTTTTATTAAATTAATACAATATATTATAAAAATATTTTTACTTCCACACCACCTGATTTGATCAGACAATTTAATCACATGGGCGAAAATTGTCCTGTCTGGATACACATTTAGTAAATGTTATTTAATAAAGTAACTAATAACACGTTCGGATTTCAAATATTCTTTGCGCTCTTGTGGATAAAATAAAGATTTGCTATCTGTTTTTAAAGAATAAAAAACGGCTTTCCGAGTTATTGAGGTGAAGAATTATATCTCGGATTGTTTTTCATAAAGTATTGAACTATACCTATATCACTGTTATTGTTCAGTGTCCGTAACCGGAAAACTGATATTGAGAAGTAAGTAATAATTGAATGTAATGGAGCGTGCTTTCTTCAATATAATTATAGTATGTACAGTCACGAACCGGGATTGTAGAGCCACTTGCCAGTGTCCGTAATTTAGCAGTGTAATGAATGACAAATGTTACCCGATGACGAGTCAGTCCCGATTTACATTATACGACCAAGTTGAAAACACTTGTCAAGTGGCTCAACAATCCCTGTTCGCGATGGTACATATAGTCATCGTATTAGTATTGGGACTACTTTATTTAATCTCATTCAAGTTCACGTTAACAACGTCTGTCTAGTTATTCATTGTTAGCACGTCTGCTTCAAATGCATATATCTGGTTTGTCACAATCATGACAACCTTCAATAACGCCCATAGCATTACATCGTGTGAACTTACCACTTTCAGTGAATACTAAAGAGTCCTATGAGATAAAACGGTGTCACGGTTACTGATGTCAACATTGGTATGACTCTACAGTTAGTCTTAACTTAATGTGCTGACACTTAACCTCTACTGCTGTCTAGAGTCGTTGTATTTGAGTAGGACTGAATAGGACTAATTAACGTGAAGGGTGGAAAAGAGATTGCATAAGACTACATATTGTGAATTATAAGCCCTAATTAAATAGTACACAATTGACTGTTCTGAACAATAAATACGAATACATAGTATAGTAGATGCGAAAAAACCCAAAAATGAGTTGTAAGTAATGGAGCAGTTTTTAATTTTTTTTCACTGTAGGTAGATAATCGGCTAAAATATAAACTTGAAACTGGTTATAAAAAGGCTCCAGTAAAGACTACTATGCATATCTGGTTTTAGCTTTCAATCAGATCATCTAGGTCGTTAGGTGTACTTGAATGATATGCTTACATGCAAGTTTATGCTGTGGAACACATGCAGTGAGTTGCATGGCCCCTCGCAGCCTCTATCCGCTTACGTTTTCAATGTAGGTACCTACTCGTATTATAATATATTATGTCCTGTTATCGACCTTAAATACAATAAATTAATTACTGTTCAATTTTTGATTTTTTAAATCAGTAACATGAAGTTTTATTGTCTGTTTGGAAGGTTCAATGATTCTTTACTACATTTTTCTTTCAAACATTAAAAAATAAAGGAATTCATTAACACACTTGCATTTTATAAATAAATTATATTTAGTCTAATAGTATATAATCTTATAAATAAATATTTTGCACCCATATAAATGTTTAAATTGATACCATCCTTAAATCAGGAATGTGTGACCAGACTAGCTACCTTGTATTGGAGCTGAGAGCAATTTAGAGGTGTAATTAACTATTAAGTTTACGTATAGCGTAAACTTATTTTTCTCAAAAATAGCTAGCAGTGAACTTTACTCGCTATATATTGGACGATAAGGTGTATAGTTTAAGGACACATTAAAGTAAAAAAACATTGCAGGCTCGCTCCACGCGCCTGAAATAGAAATTCCATTAAAAGTAGTTCCAAACTTTTTAAAAAGGTAAAGTGGCCATAATGAGAGTGCCCTCTTTATATAGCCACCAAGTAATGTACATCCGAAAATGCGAAAACCGGTAGAAAAATACATTTGTGATATTGTTTAAAAAATATGTACGGCAGGAAACCATTAAGTTTATTTCATTAACCTTAATTCAAATTTTGTCTTATTTCCCCCATTTTGTACTCTAATCACCAATGTTAAATGTAGAGCTTCTCCTGTTACTTGGATCCTGGGCTTCACCCATCCAGCCATTGCAGCAAGTTCGCTAAGCTCCTACGTGTGCACGACTGCACTTACGTCGTACAGTATAAACTTATAATTTATGTAATAGTAGGTTGTATACCAAGGGGATAAAGCACTGTTTTATGTCAAGGGCGCGATATTGAACCCTGAATATAACGAAGGACTTCAGATTTTACTCCCGAGTGTAGCGAGGGTGTTATGAGTCCCTCAGGACTCAGAAGTCCTTTGTAACAGTTGGGATGACAACGTTATCAGAGGGTTTTGAACCTGCAGAATACGGATTTGCCGGTTGCCATTCCGAAATTTGAACCATAAGTACGGTATACCGGAAAAGGTGCAGACCATACGAAAATTTTCACCGTACATTTAGTAAATCGTTGTTTCGGTACCCTAAAAAAGGTCTGATTGTTATGATCTTTTTTTCATATCTTGTAAAGGACAAATGTAACCCAAAAATCGATCCTCAAGTTCTGTGTCTTTCTCCGCCATCTTGGAAAATCTGTCACTTTATTTAATTTTTTACCTATATTGTTGTTATAGTTCATTCTAGTACTTACTAAACATAGTACTGAAATATTGTAGAATACAAAATTTGCTAAAACTTTTTATTAAAAAGATTGATGATAATTATGCTAATGCGTTCCATTCAACTTTCTGGTGGCCAGGTCGAATAAATTAGATTCGACAATAAATTTATGTACTTATCTATGTAATTTAGTTCTCTAAAACAAGTGCACCTCGGTGTTGGGTGCTCAAAAATGAAGGTCAGCATTGACTTCTTCTTTTTGAAACGTCATTGCTACTTGATAACACTCTAGTGTAGGTCTATACTTTACTTTCACGTTAGCGGTGAAAGGTTTTGTATAGGTAGTCTGAATTATTCAAGTCTAAATTTGGTGTTTAATTTAAGCTGATGGTCGTACATAAAGAGGTTTCGAAACGGATGGTCACTTTTTGTGCTCATTAGGTATTTAATGGATAGAGACGGATAGATTTACAACAATGAGCAATGACGAAATAAAAATTCAATAGGTTTTAGTTGGCCGTAAATAGTAATTATCTAGCTGTATAGTTTGAACATATTTCATGACGTTAAATTAATGAAACTTTTAACTGCCATTACACTGTCTTATCTGACATGCTATCTATTGTATAATCCCTTATTGTCTGTGTGTTTTGTTTCTGAGTCTTGGATGTTTTCTATATGTATTTAAGTATTTATATCTATTAAATATATCGTCGTCTAGTACCCACAATACAAGCCTTCTTGAGCTTACTGTGGGGCTAGTTCGATTTGTGTAAGATTGTCCTCTAATATTTATTTATTTATTTATTTATTTATTTATTATTTTAATGTATTTATTCATGTATTTTCTACTTGCACACTTATTTATTAATAGTTTTCAGGGGTCCGTACCTCAAAAGGAAAAATACGGAGCACATATAAGATCACTTTGTTGTCCGTCTGTCTGTCTGTCAAGACCCTTTATCTCGGGAATGCGTGGAGGTAATTAAAACCACATATTCCCGATATGAAAAAATCAAACTGCTAAGTCAGCGTTAAAAAAAAAGAAACGGCCGTTTTTGCCGCAAAAAACGTATATTCGACACTCTCAAGCTAATGAAAATTCATTTGGTACTTTCCGTTGACCTAGAACTATGTAAGTATCTGGTAAGTAATATCGTCTTATGCTACAAGTAGAGGAAAAAATCTGTAAACTTTACATTTATAAATTGAATCATAACAAATATATAGTATTTATATCAAAGACAAAGGCATAATCTATCTGCACAAGCAGCAGTAACTTTTTGGCAAACGATCCTTCTATTCTAACTTATTTTTAGGGTTCCGTACCTCAAATGGAAAAAACGGAACCCTTATAGGATCACTTTGTTGTCCATCTCTCTGTCTGTCTGTCACGACCCTTTATCTCGGGAAGGCGTGGAGGTATCGAGTTAAAATTAAAACCTTATACTAAGGTCTACAGTCTCTTGAAGCAGTGAAAAAAATATACTTTTAAGTTAACGTAAAAGAAAGGTACGGGCGTTTATGTCACAAAAAAACGTATATTTCGACACTCTCAAGGGAATCAAAATTTATAGGGTACTTCTCGTTGACTCGACGTCGTCGTCTAGATCTATGAAATTTGGCAAGTAATATCGTTATATACTACAAGTACAGTGAAAAGTCTAAAAACAATATATTTGTAATGAAATCATATAAAATATCCTACTTAATATTATACATACGAAAGTTAGGATGTTTGAATATTTGGATGTTTGTTACTCAATCACGCAAAAACGGCTGAACGGATTATGATGAAACTTTGTATATATAGAGTTTTTAGCCTGGATTAACACGAGTGATACTTTTTGTCCCTTAAATGATCCCTCAAATTGATGAATTTGGGGATGGGAGTTAAACTTATGAACCTGATCCACGACTCTGGTCTGTCATGTAGATATTTACAATGCCTGCTGACGTACGGAAAATTCGATTCAGAAGAACCAGTATAAGGCTGACCACCGAATATGCACATATTTGTCACAAATCTTAGGGTCAAGATATAATAAGGACATATGGTGAGGCGATTCTATAGGCAGTTGTCAATACCACGACATTTGACAACGTCATTGGCATAGACGTTTTATTTTATACCGATGACATTAGGTGAAGTTAAGCTAACATTAATGAACATATTTTACACAATTTAATTGAACATAACTTTACACTGAGTCTTATCGTGGCTAAGACAAAGCAGGTTTTCGCATTATTTACCTAGTTTTTATTTTTACGATCGTAGTTACAAATAGTATTACGCTTCTACTTGTTTATAATGAGCTGTTATTTTGACAGATAGAATTCGTATGTATGGGACTCTGATATTAGAAGAGCTAAAGACGTATGTCAATTAAAATCACCGCATTTCAGCCCCTAAAGCCTTAGTTCTCTCAATTACATGCATAATCGCATGAAAAACAATAGATTAGAGTTACTTAATACACTGACCCATAGCCTCTGAAGCGCTTGCGATATAAATATAAGCCAAAACTTGGTGACCGAGCCGTAATAATTTTACCCCATTATTCATAAACGTCTATCAAATCTATATTAGTTAACTAGCCGCTAAAATTTATTTATTATTTATTTATTTTATTTGACACACCAACAAGATACTAAGCTAATACATTAATAAGAACATAAAGTTAGATGACGCAAGTCCTGCCTATATTGCAATAACAGGCGTGCAACATCATTAAGTTAAGATACCAGGGTCAGTATAACAATAATTAAGAGTACAATATAAGTTTCCGATATCAGCAAAATTACAATTAATGAGTTATTTTTTGAAATTAGAAAGATAAGTTCGTTTGTCCTTATCTGTCACTTTGATACATGTGCTTGTGAGACAGTGACGAAAGCCTTTTTAGTTAGCAGAGGTTTGTTAAGTTTTATGAATAAGGAGATTAATGTTTAATTGACCGAGTGAAACGAAGGTCTCTGCTTCAGCTTCGACAAAAATGCTTTCGTATGTCCGGATTTCCGTTTGTTCTCGTCTACTGGTCGCAATTCTCAACCGATTCTCGTGAAATTTTGTGAGCAAGTTGGATAAGTATACAGATTTTTTTTGTCAAATAAGTTTTTGAAAATAAAAATATATATATTTGTTCAACGGTTTGTTCTCCTCTACAGGTCGCATTTCGCAAACGATTCTCGTGAAATTTTGTGAGCAGGTCCGGTAATTATATAGATTTTTTTTCGAGTCAGTTTTTGAAAATTTTCAAAAACAATTTTTATTTCAAAGATTTTGTAAGTTTCTGCGTCCGAATTTCGGTTTGTTCTCCTTTACAGGTCGCATTTTTCAACCGCTTCTCGTGAAATTTTGTTAGCAGGTTCGATATTCATAATTGATCTTATTTATAATGTCAGATTTTGGAAATGATAAAAAATCTCACTCAGGAGGTCTACAGCTCACAGAGCCATTAGTGTAGGAGATTAAATAGATTACGCTTTGATATCTGCATACCGTAGTTGTTAAGAACCTTTGGGTCAACTAAAATTTGTGGAGTTGTTAGTGCTTGGTTTAAAGTCACAACAATGACTTGTGACGCTGTACCCACGGCGTTCAATTTGTATTTTGTACATCGTGCTATTCAAATATAAATAATATAAATATTCCCTGAATTAAATGGGGTCAGGACGGGTACACGACCTGTGTTCGGAACCCTCGGTGCGCGAGTCAGACTCGCACTTGACCGAAATTTTTACTGTTAGATGTCGCGTAAGTATGCGACGCTGGACACGATGTTATCTGCCACTCTACTCACAGTGCTTGCGCCGATGGGTTATTAAGATTGTGGGCACGCGACACAAAATAACTGTTCTTTTATAACAGCTGTCATATTAGATAAGAAACTAGTGAATTCATTACTCATACTTAGGATTTTATAGTGAAAACGTCAACTACAGCCGTTCTAAAGTTTGTCATGACACCTTTCCGTTTAAGTATTTCGTTGAACTATTAAATCGCATCCTTGTTATTAAATAGCCCATAACAAAATTGTAATAGGATTTAAAGAGCTTCTACCTGACAGCAAAGTGTTCTTGTTTAAAAAAGGAGAAAACGCTGTACCTACAATGTTAAATATAAAGCATACGTACAAGTAAATATAAGAATTGAGAAGCCGGTCAGTTTTTTTCGAATTGACCCTGAACTTTACTAGCAGTATGGTAGGATTTGTAAAGCTTACTTAGCGAAAATCATAACCGTTGGTTAATGCTAGTTTGGCCTGAAGTGTAATTCCATAATATTACTTACACTTAGTCGACGAAAGTCTTACACTTTATGACGTGTGTATGTGATGTGAAAACGGATGTAATGTCATAAAAACAATAACCATAATAAACCACAAACGAGCTATAATTTTGTAACATTCCCGTTTAACGGTTGCTTGTGTCACTGTGATTATTCCGAGGATACTACAGACTGGTTAAACCGGACAACAATGTTATGAAAGCCAGGTATTTTGCATTGAACTGCAAAAGGCTTTCCACTTGCTCTCTCACCATGTTCGAGGCGTTAATAGGTTATGTATGTAGTAGATAATAAGTAAAGGTTGTGCAAAAATTTAAAATATAATCAATGAGTGTCAGAAACAGCAAATAGTTAATAACTAAAACAACATCCTTTATTAATTTGAGCTTAAATAAAATTATTTATCAACATAAAGCAACAACACCCGGAGACAGATTCCACAGAGAACCGAAATTTGTTTTTAAAAAGATGGATAAAAAAATATTTTAATAACTTTCAAAATACATAATCGCTTACAAACTACGACTACTCATAAAATCATTAATATAAGAATTTAACTAAATCTTAACTTAATCTAAAACAAAAGATCCCCGGAACGGCTTGTACCTGGCGCAAATGGAGAAATAACATGTAGGTAAATACGTAAGAAACCATCAAAAGGTCTTTTGTTACTTTACCTACCTGGTGTTTTCTGTGAAACAAAATTCTTTAAAAAAATTGTCTATAAAACAACGTACAACCGTAAAGTCACAAATAGTAATAGCGCTCTTAAGGGCCGATTTCTCAATCCCTAGATAGAAGTTTAATAATGTATAAAAGTGGAATCCTCAGACAAGATGTTAGCTCATTCTTGTCTTTCATAAGACAATAAAAAGTAACAACGATAATTTTACCTGACGGATAATTTTATCTCGCAATTAAAAATCGACCCTAAATGGGTTATTCTCATGTCCAACTTTAACTTCATATACTTTATCATAATTATCATAAATATTATGCTACAATCGGTTGTACGTTGTTTTATAGACATTTTTTTTAAAGAATTTCATTTCACAGAAAATGTTTCTCATATTATCATTCCACCATTAAGCGGAACACTTACTTTGTAGAAATTCAAATCAATGATTTTTGATATCAATATTTTTTTATATTTCGATTATAAAAAATATAGAACTATAAATGAAATATTATTTTTTCTTATATTATTTAGTTTACGTAAAAAATATTACTAAGACAACAGTTGCATAGAATTTTGTTTCTCATAAAGTAAATCTCATATTTTAATTTCATAGAATAATTAATTCGCAAAATAATTACATTCTAGAAAATTTTATAGTACTTTTGTTGCAAAGAAAGTTTTATGATTCGATATTCATGTCATAGCATTACAAATCATATATTCTTCGACCTTATATTATTTAGTTAGTATAAAACTTATTACCAAGAAATACATTTTATCTTCTTCGCTTCGTTTCAGCTCCCGTCTTAACCTATCCGCAATATAGTCGTTTTTGCCCCAACAAGTCTTTCTGGGCTTTTATAAAAAAAAACCTAAGCGAAGCTCCCATCTTAATCTTCTAACCTATCCACGTTAGATTCGTTTTTGGCCCAAGAAGTCGTTCTGGGCTTTTATAAAAAAATAACCTCGAAGATGAATTAAATTAATCTTCTAACCTATCCGAGTTAGAGTAGATTTTGCCCCAACAAGCGATTCTGGGCTTTTATAAAAAAAAACCCGTATTGACGCTGAAACAATAATATTCCAAATAAAAGGACCAAATATTATATGAAATATTTTCTGCTAAACAAAATTCTATGAAATTTCTGTCTGCAAAATAAGGGGACATCGTGACTTTACGTATTGCTAAAATGATTTGCTACAAGCGGACGTAATTTTTTGTGTAAGACTTTTGCAATAAAAGTATATAGATTTTTTTCAATGAAGTAGAAATTAAAATGATAGTTTTGCAGTTTAATTTAAGTTTATTAAAAATCAGCCATGTCCTCTCTATAACATTTTTATCGTAACAGACCCGTAACGTTAAGTATTATGGTCCACGAATAGCGGGAATTTAAACATTTTCCTACAATCGTGTTTCAAGTTCCTACAATCGCGTTTGTTTGCAAGCAGTTTACAATTATTCCGAGTTAATTCGGAAACATAATAATGGCGCCCTTTCCGTGATTGATACATGAAGGCCACAGTTAAAGCGCGTGTCGATGTCAACACCTCTCTAGCTCCTACCGATCCGTTCCGAGCCTAGTCGCACTGCAGGGCACATAATGTCGTCAAACCGCGACAGATGTCGTCAAATTAACGGCAATTGTCGTCATTATTTATCATTAGCCTGCGGTAGAGTCATTAAATGAATCGGTGTTAGATGGTTATCGGTTCACATAATATAATGTCTAGCTCATTGTTTTTTCATACGTTACTTGATGTAGGCTTTTTAATTTTGTAACTCATAGGTTGGTATTTGTTTAAGTGTACCTTCGGTTTAGTCATTAATAGGCAACGTTATAGTAATTTTTATAGTACAGTAACTCTAGCATAAGTTTTTTTGAAACAAAACACAAACGAACGTGTTTGCATTTAGTCTCAGTATGGCAAAAAATAGTTACCACCAAAGGCCACCAGAGGCGCTGCCATTGCCATATAAATTTAGACCGAACGGATATATATATATATAATAATGTCCATGTATTGTTTTAACACTAGTTTTTTTCTTTCAAATTTCCAACTTCACGCCAGCTGGCTCCCAAAGTGCATTACGTCTAGCAAGCAAATGCAAATTTGATATCAAACCAAGTTTTTTACTTATCGATAATATAAATTAATTTGAACGTCTTTTCATTTATTTAATCGCCTGTAGTTTTACTTTCATCATCATCTTCTACATGTAATCGCCCACTGCTGAGCATAGGTCTCTCTTCTAGTACGCCACTTATCCCAGTCCCTTGCTAGTTTCAACTAGGAGTAACCTACGGTCTTTTTAATGTCGTCAAACCATCGTGCCGGTGGTGGACCGACCCTTCTTTTGCGTGTAAGTGGCCACCAATCTGTTAGCATTTTGGTCGCCTTGTCAGGACTGCCCGGAAATATGTCCTGCCCAAGTTAAACTTGAGTCTTGAAATGATTTCTCTGACGCCACGCACCTTAGTGCGACGTCATTTCTCACTTGTAGCCTTGTCCTAACTGATAACTGATCTGCTGATGAATTGATGACAATTTCAAAATAATAAGTACCTATCGTAAAGTTGTAGGTACCTATGCGCAACAATGCATGAACTACTAAACGAATATAAGGGACATAACAGGTACAATCGAATAAGCCGATATCTACACATGTTTTAACTTTATCCTTGAATGAGCTTAAAACAACTTTTCACTTTGAACTACAACATTATGTATCATTCTTACTGGACTATTGTATTTATATCTGAAGATAAGTATTCGGAGTATACTAATGAAATTATTTAACAGAAGGAGGAATTGTATAGGCGGCGCAGTAAAAGAACTGTTACTTCTTTTTTATTTACAAAATTTATGAATTTTCTTTCATACTAAATAAATCATCCTTCTAAAATGATTCAAACCACATACGATCGTTTCCTATTCATTTTCTAGTAGCCAGCACCTTGCACAACCATCACAAAGTACCAATCCAATCCAGTCATGAAGCTGCATCACTTGGAAACGCACTTAACCATCATCTGATTTTTGTGTTGTTTAAATACTGAATTCAAAATTCTATATCCGATTGATCCACATTAGATCTTTAAGATAAAGTATCAATCAATATTACGTCAATACGGTTACTGTTATCACTGTAAACCGTTAATAACCAGTAAGTAATGCCACTCATGTCGCCGTGAAAGTTTTAACTCTACTATGAAAGATTTCCAGCGTTTCCCTGCAACAATACTCAATATTTACAGCTAGAGAGTGCCTGGGAACAATGAACAGTGAAAGCAATTGACGATGGGTATTTTCTAGTAAACTGACCTTGCATACGGAAGGAAAACAACGTTATTATAAAACAACTGAATAGCACGAGTTGAATGTCCTTAGCAAGATATCATAATATCGCTTATATTTCATACTGCACTTCAAAATGCTTGAATACCTACATTCTAAAACGTTACTAAATATTCTGTACCTAATGTGGACAAGTAGATAGACTGTTATGCTATAATAAATGGAACTAACAACCCCAAGACTTGAGTAGAGCTTTAGGCATTCTTACATTCATTCTTTAACTATCATGAACTATATGATTGGTCAATAGTAATCGACTTTATAGAGGCATCTGTAGGATGAGTACCTACGAAGCAGGTAGGTATTATACCTAGGTGCTTACTTAATAATAACCCAGGCTTAGTAATTAGTAGTTAAGTACCTATATGAAATATTACAGTGACGCAACTTTACTCATTTTCATCTTGAATAATTATATGTTGCGTTCGTTTACGAACTTAAGCCTGTAGTTTATTAGCTAAGCACTAAGTACATAATAGGGTGATTGTTGTAACTTTAAATGACGGATTCTAAATAAAATAAATAAAAAAAACTAATGATTAGCCTGAGGGTGTCCGCCTACCTCATTTTTACTGACACTGTCAAACGTAAGAACGTACTCGTAGTGTATTCAAGGTGACACATACATTAAGTGATGATACAAATAAAAAAAATGGGATTCTATCCATGATTACGAAACAGTTTAATATGGGACCAACTTAGGACTTTTTTTATAAAAAACAAAACTTCTTCATACATTTCGATTCGTAGATTGAAGACATCGATTTAATTTAAATCGATGATTGAAGACCATTTCCTATGAACTAACAGTTTTTTTCGCCCGTACACGGTGTGTCCCATAATGAAAGTCGTTTAGATTCGTGGATAGAATCATAGTTTTACATTTTATATTATGATTTACGTGTCACCTTGTATAATATTATATGAAATAATTATTGCCTGCGTAAATGCTTTGTCACAGTCAATTCCAATTTTGACTCTTAACGGCATGGCAAGTACACTCAACATTCTAGTGGTCCGAATGTACTGAACTTCAAACCTTGACTATGTACAGTGGTCAATGTCGCACAACAAGAGGCGTGAGAAAGTTTATTCGATGCCGTGATAAGTGCGACAAAACAATGACGCCTTTAATTGATATAGATAGATAAACACTTTATTCGTTACTACAACATACATGGTATAACATGATATAAAAGTGACAAAAACTACAATGAAGCATGCAAAGACTAAAGTAACCAATAATACACTAAATAAAAATAACTATGTGTCGTGGCAGAGAATAGGCGCTGGCTCGATGCAATGATACGGTAATAAGCCACATCGCTGATATTCTGACAGAACCTTACAAAAATAAATCTAAAATGCAATTGAAAAAGTGAAACGCTACACAACACAACAAATGCAATTTATGTGTAAACAACTGAGTGTACAGTACAGTCAACATCGAAAAACTAACGCAATCAGTGATAAAATATATGAAATTGACATGAATCACAAGGATGTAAGATGTGAGAGTAGTGATATTTTTGTGATTTTGGGAACAGACATATATTTTTGTCCTTGTACATTAATTGAATCGTAGTTTTCACGAATCGCATTCAGTTCAGCAGCCGTGATTCGCGAACACGTCACTCTCGCGGATATTCTTTACATCAATGCATTGCTTGCACTGAACTCTTTCCAAACAAGGTCACTACCTACTGTTCGCACAAGGAAACTTTCTCTTATAAATATCTGTCGTATTGGCATTGATGTTTTTGATCTCTTCTTCTTCTACTTAGCTTCTTGATCTTATAAGCGTGTTGGTAAATGGTGATTTTATAATGTTCGCTGATGATGGTTGTGCTGTTGTCTCGGGTGATTCATTCTTGGATCTAAAAGTAAACGTGACACGAATAATAAAGTTGACAGATTGGTTTAGAGTAAACGGTTTTTCAATGAATCTAAACAAAACACTAATCATATATTTTTGGTTAAAAGAAAGGTATCCGACTCCCCTTGACATAGTGGTTAACGGTATAAAACTTACAATAGTAAAGGACAAAAGTTTCCTGGGTTTTCAATTTGATGCAGGTTTAAAAAGGAACAAGCACATAGATGTACTTACCGGTAGGTTAGCACAAGGATCTCTCGCACTATCTAGGCCTGCTCCTGCCCTTTCGCTAGAAAGTATTAGAGTAGCATAATACGCTTATATAAACTCCATCATTTTGTATTGTATTGACCTGCGGGGCCTCGCTGCTGAAAGGGATAGTGCCTCCTTTTTCTCCAACTATGGAGCACTTCAGAAAACTGAGAATATTAACAGTTACGAGTATGTATATCCTGTCGGTTGCTAAATTTATGTGAAAACACAAGCTTTTTACGTCAGGAGGCCTAACCAACGTAAAATTGGCCGCAATATAAAGCTACGATTGGCACGTACATCAAAATCATTGTGGGAATATGGTCTAAAAATATTTAATCAACTGAGCCTGGAGATCAAAGAGACTTCTTCTTATGAGCTGTACATTAAAAAGTTAAAACTATTTTTAATTGATAAAGCTATTTATAGTGGAAAAGATTGTTTAAATAATGAATGAATAATTTATTAGGTGACATTATTGAAATTGTCACTGACATTAGTAGGACGGTATTGTTAGATTTTTTAATGTTATTTTTATTGGTGGTTTTAATATTTAACATGTACAATTTAATTGATAGTTTGATAACTATTTAAAAATTGTAACTTGTGCCTTTTTAGATGCATTAAATGATTTGACTTTGACTTTGTTAAGTTCGGAAAGTAAATAATTGGGAACCTTTAGTTTTTTGGAGTGGTCCATATTATATTTTTTATTGATACTACTTGACCCTTTACTTACTAACTTTGACTTATTATAGTTATTATAGTGTTCAAAACTGTTGTCGGTTTTTTAAATTAAGGATCGTTTTTAAGAAATATGTTTTCGAATCTTATATTTGATCAACCTGATCTGGTAATCGAAGCCGGAAGGTAGGCGACGGAACTCTTTAATAAAACAGTGTAGCTTAGCCGTGTTTGAACTTATTGGAATTGTCATGACATGAGATGCACTCTGGCTGATTCACTATAAAGTGATTGAGATAAATTTAGTACAATATAAATAAAAAGTCGGCGAGTTCTGTAGTATCAATATCGCGGTCGGGCTTGCCCTAGTCGGCCGGTGTAGCGCGTGGCAAAGGCTGCTACTGTTTTATGGCCAACTCATTACAACTTGAGCCTTATCATCTAGAACGGAAGGTATTTATTTGTGCGGATTATCTTTTTTTCATACTTCCTTTCGTTTTGAACTGTTTCGATAATCGTTTTATGGCGTTACGGACATAGTAGAAAATACTACTATACCAGTCCCTGGGCTCCCAGGGCTCATTTAAAAAAATGCTATTGTTTATTTTTTTCGCTGGGAGACGACGACTTAATGTATTTATAGAATCGTTTTTATGCAAAAAATATTGAAACTGTGTTACGTAAGTTATTTTAATATTTCAACATAAATGTTAAAGAAAAGTACATCCGTGAAATTATATTTGTCATAAATTTTTAGTTTGGACACTTTGAACATAAAATTCATTCCCGCACGCGTTCGTAAAAGCAGCACTTTCTATGCCCATGTTGTCCTGCAGAAACTGTACTTGCATATTTATTTATTATAATACATTTTCTGTATAGATGCATGTTTTTGATCATAAACGTGATACGTGGCAAAAGTCAACGACTTGTAATTTTATCAACTATTTCATTTTAATTGTACGAGAGTTGCCCTTGGTGGAACTTTCCGTACAATGTAGCTTATAGTGACCAGATATATTTTTAGCCATTTCATTTTAATCGTAATTTGCTTGCCCTTGATGGCCCCGATGAAACCGAGGCTCGTCTGGTCTATGCATCTGGTCTGGTCAACGTTTAACTCATAATAAATGTAGTCTACAAACCTGCTAGAAAACAGGTGTATTCCGAATTAGTCGGTAATCTGATTGACCTTGCACTGTCGCTCTCGATTGGCCGTCTGTCTCGCTCAGCCTATAAAGTACCCCACCTGTAAACACACTCGCAAATACGTTTAATTTTGTGCACCACACGGAAGACACGTGAATGAAGGATTTCAGTACGTGACAATTACAGGATTAAACGAAATTACCTGAAGTGAAGTTCTATCCTGATTATATGAAGTATTCGGGAACGAAAACATCCATGGTCTTCTTCATGCTAATGCAAATTAAAAATATAATAAAGGCGTGTTCAATAACATTTAGAAATGTAGAAGAAACACAAACTTCAAATACAGTGATTACAGTGAATATGAATCCGTTCGATTACTTTGATGACTACAGATTTCGATGAATTTTAATTTGCTTGATGTATGAAACAGTGTAGTATAGATGAGAGCAAACTGCAGTAAATATAGGTTAGTGCAATCATATTATATAAAATATTTATATCTTTTTTGGTTTTTGCCCCCACATGTTGTTGCACAAATTTGAGTGCGCTTCTACTGACCAGATGCACCTTTAGGTTTTCACAGTATGCACTTCCTAAATAATTATGTTTCATGAATATATTTCACTTCTTACATATGGTCCTATTTAAATATCTGAAAATATTTGTAAGTTATCATTTTCGAAGTGATTTATTTTACTAAAATGTTGAATAAAATCGCGAAGTTCAGGCAATGGTAACTCCTGCTCTCTCAAGTTAATAATAATACGGACTTAATACGAATATAATTGGAAACTACCTACAATTATATACTTTTTTAAGGAGCACGATTTCATGCAAATTTTGCGATTATTGACCGAGTGAAACGAAGGTCTGCTTCAGCTTCGACAAAAATGCTTTCGTATGTCCAGATTCCGGATTTCGTGAATATTTATTCTTTTTATTAAAGTCGCTAGAGAAATTAGAATAAACTGATGCGTATACAATTATTTTCTAACGTCACGGCGTGTTTGGTTGAATTTTTGAGAAAATGCATATTAAGTACTCGTATAATATACCTAGTTATATAATAGGGTATTATGTATGCTGATTATATATTTTAGGTCAGTTTTAACGACGGCATTTTTTTAATTTTTAGGGTTCCGTACCAATATGTTAAAAAAGGAACCCATGGTTTCACTTTGTCTGTCGGTCACATCGCTAAATATCTCAAGAACTACTTATGCTATTGATTTAAAATTTGGAACAGTTATAAATATCCTGCAAAACATGATTTTTTTAATTTTTTTTTAATATTTTCTGTGAAAAATGATATACAACAATGGTGATTTAAAATTTGAAAGCCTAGTGAATATGTCAAGTGGGGTGTCATATGAAAGGGTTTGAGTTGCACATTCTGAAATATTTTTTTTACATGGTCATTTTCG
Source organism: Epiblema foenella (assembly GCA_963556455.1). Lineage (NCBI taxonomy): Eukaryota > Metazoa > Arthropoda > Insecta > Lepidoptera > Tortricidae > Epiblema > Epiblema foenella. The sequence continues at coordinate 24,335,540 of OY747096.1, read as the reverse complement.
ATTTATGAGAAAATGTAAAAAAAAAATACCGTTCCCCCTTATCTCCGAAGTTTACCAAGGAAAAAATATAAAATTATTACGTAACATTCATATCAATGTATATTTTACAGGAAAATATGACTATAGCTCTAGGTACCTACCTAGTTTTTCTTTTTTTATCATCAAAAAACATTTCGATACTGATTTTGTAATTTAATCACCTTTGCACGTATTTTTGTTTTTTAAATTCCTAGGTACGCGATTATGCTGAAAGTACCTTCTTTGAAAAATTTTTTTTTAAATTGGTTCACGTGATAAAGAATTATCCTTGAAAAACCACCATACCTACATACTAAGTTATAAAGTCTCTTAAATTAATAACAAAATTCGCCGATAGATGGCGCTGTACCCATGGCATTCAATTTCTACAACATGTTGTTGAGATTTTCTTGAATGAATAGGGTTTGAACCGGTACACATCTGTGTACGGAACCCTCGGTGTGCGAGTCGGACTCGCACTTGACCGTTTTTTTTATATGTTTGGAACGAAAACGCGATGAACGTTATATTCTTATTTATTGTAACAGATGTCGCTATTCGTACTATACCTACATATTCGTAGTAAAATTTATGAATGCTGCTTACTGCCGAACGATTGTAATGGTCTGCATATGTTACCGTTAGTATGTGCAGTGAACTAAGAAAGCGAAGGACGTAACACGTTACTTAACAAATTACGCATCCAGTCGCCAGTATTAAATCGAAACCTTCAACTATTGCCCAAATACAAGTTTCTCCTTTATTAATACATTTTGAAGCTAAACAATAGTTTTAACCTTTGCACGGTGTCGAAAACTTACAACTAACTTACTGCATATTGATTGAATTAGAAGCTGTCGGCTGTGTTATTGACCAACACGATACATGCCAGTGTCAAATTTGTTAGCGAATGGTGCCAGTTGTAATACTGTCACCATGGCTTCGAATATGTGTGACAAAACATCCCTGATTAGTAATTCTAATGTCCTTTCGTTGGTAGTCGACACGCAATATCAACTCAGACCAATAAAAATAAAGAGCCTTTAGAATATCATCCCTTGGCGTATATTTTCTAATAAACAAGCTTACGGATTAGTCTTTACACGTGATTAAGTTGTATCACAGCGCACATTGCATCCATTAGATCACTAGGTCGAGTCAGTTATGCAGTAATGTGTTTATAATAACTTTGTTACGCAATATTTCCGCTGGCTAGAACTCTGTAACTGATTTCGGTTGAGATAGGTCAAGATCAGGTCATTGACATCTATTTCTTAATCACGAAAAACTAAATACTGAATGGATGTACGAATAACATGAATGGATGTTATTCGTACATTCATTCAATGGCTATGGCGTAATATGATTTTCCTAAAAGTATATTCCACCATAGCGGGCCTGTTCCTCTTGTCGCTTCGGCTAAACTCGGCTCTGGCACACCTCCATGGTGTCCAGATACCCTATCGCGTTAGGAACGAAAGAGCACGTACTATGCAACGAGCGCGTGCGAGCGGAGTGCCACGATTAGCTGTCAAACATCAGTTTTGTTAGACAGAAAACCTGTACGTATTGTCCATTATTCTGTGACCATAGCTAAGATATAAGTTTGTAAATCAATAAGCAGAATAAATTCTAAAATGCTAAAGATACACTCAAATTTAAACGCCTTACGAATCTTACAAAATCGATTATCCTAAGGTTCAGTTATACGATGTTTAGTAACAACATTTCACGGCCAAGATAAATGTCGTTTAAGCCAACCAAAGTCAACTGGCAACTTTCCCTGTGAAAATGAAAGTGACCTTTGATAATTTACGGATGAGTCTGTAAGGGACTCTCACGTCGTTGATATTCTTTTGAGCATGTGGATTTTTATTTTATTAACTTGAGATACTGTCACAGTCATTAAAACATGAAACTTGTTTTTTTCTTTAATGAATTTGAAAGTACAAGCGTGTCATCCACTATAGTGTCTGTTACAATTCATTTTGCATACCGTGAAATGCGCCAACTTTGCCTCCAGAAGGATTTATGTAAAAGGTTCTCCCAGAAGGTTCTTTGTCTTCTATTAAAATATAACTGACGACCGGTTTAGCCTAGTGGATAGTGCACCTGCCTGTGAAGCTGACGGTCCTGGGTTCGAATCCCGGTCAGTGCAAATATTTGTGTGACGAGCATGAATATTTGTTTCTGAGTCTTGGATGTTTTCTACGTATTTAAGTATTTATATCTATTAAATATCGTCGTCTAGTACCCATAACACAAGCCTTCTTGAGCTTACTGTTGGGCTAGTTCGATTTGTGTAAGATTGTCCTCTAATATTTATTTATTTATAACTGATTTATGGCAACATTACTATATTTAGTAGAAATATAGGTAGTATTTATGTCATCAATGTGTGTCATACATGTCTTTAACTTTACCCAGGAACTTACATAAATTTTTCGAATGTGATATGTTTTTTCGCTGGCAAAAAATTGTCAATATTTCGAGGTCAATTAAGGAAAATTGAAATGCCTTAGATGAAAGTGTTCTACCACTGGTTGTAGAATATAAACTGTAGAGCATTTCTGTTACATTTTCAGCTACAGATGCTCATTAAAATAAAAATTATGGAGGTGGGCAAAGTAATCTAGTATTTCACAAACCCTGATTGTCAAACATTGCCCAGCGCCAAAACGAGCTCAGGGCTGTCACCTTGGGATATTTTACCCGACTGCGCAAGCAAAAGAGGGTAATACTTTCTAGTTGAATGATTTCATAAATCCATACTAATAGTATAAATGCGAAAGTATGTCTGTCTGTATTTCCGTCTGTCTGTCTGTGTTACCTCTTCACGCTTAAACCGCTTGTATAGAATAGGTTGAATCCCGGGGAAGGACATATTATACTCTTTTCCCGGAAATCATCCCGTAAGGGGGTGGAAGTTTGTAAGAGCGATAACTATGTAAGCACCTGATATAAAAGAATAGCAATAGTATTAAAACGAGTTCTACGCGGACGGAGTCACGGAAAAAAGGTTGTTGTGTATATAAATACGAAAATCAAGTTTTTTCTTGCTCATAATACATTGATTACTTATTCTGGGGTCTTTAACATACATATAAGAATTATTCAGATAACTCTCGATTTATTTTACGCTGTCAAGAAATAAGAGATTCATAGGTATATTTCAAATAAAAGAAAATTCCACTGATAGAACAGATTATTCCAAAACTTACAACCCTAGCAGTTTTAAATTGATGAATGCAGCTTGTATGGAAAAACGCAAAAGTGCTATATATATAACACTGCACACCTATATTGTGTAAGAATTTACATAGTTAAGACCGAAATGTTTACATGGAACGTCATCATACACAACAATTTGTAGAATAATTATTTTTGTAAGTAAATTATGTGCATAGGAACTATAATTTCGTCAAAAATCAGCATGGACATTGTTGGCAGAAATCCAGATAACTTTCTCCGCGATACATATTGACCTAAAAGTGGCTTGAATGTTCATTTACTAAGACAAAATGAGCACAGTTAACAAAAAAAGCATAAGCCTAGAGTCTGCAAATGAAAGATAAGAATGAGTTATTTACGGGACTTTTTATATGACAACACAACCTGAATTGTCAAACGTCATTGTTCTATTAAATATCATTTTTGATACTTACGCTTATCCTATAAATTTACTCGTCGCTAACCTAATACGTGTGTAATAAAATTACGCGTGGATTTATGTCAGGTTCTCTTAATATTTTAATTTGGCATGAAATTTGATAATTCTGGGGATCGACGACGCGGGTCAACATTTAGGGTACTTTTTAACCCATGAATCGGCCAAAATATACATGGTAAATATCCCGTTTCTAATCGTAATTCTAATATGACACTTTGTTTATGCTTTGTTTTTTTTTTTTTAATTTGCTAGACTTGGCATCCGTCCTAAACTGAATTCAAATCCGGATCGAATCTTAACTGTTTCGTTTTCATAAATATATCCGACAATAGATAAAACTTGTTAAACAACACAAAAAGATGATAAATGTATGTATTCATATTAGTAATTAATATATTATGCATTAATTAATTCATAAAAATTATAGCAAGTTGCGTTAAGTTGGCAGCACTGCTTTTAATCATAAAAGTTTCACTTGAACGCACCGAAGAATTTTTTTTTTTATTTATTTATTATGGTTCACCAACAATTGTTTACACAAAGTTTACAATGATCCAAAGTGTATTAGCAACTTGCTATGTGTAACAATCACTTACAGGTAAACACCGCATGCATAATATAGAAGAAACGTCTTAGTATTAACTAATTATTACTAGGTATACAACTAAATAATTGAATTTATTTTTTGTAACTATATTGTGTTCGTCACTTTCCTTATTAATTTAAAATAGATACCACTTGGTTCACAAAGCCAAGCAGTTATCAGAAAGTGTTTTAAATTTTATGAATGAGTCAGAGAAAATATCAGACAAGTGACTGCAGCTGTTGGTCGCTTTACATAACCTTGAGATGGGCGAGCTGCTGCCGAGAACAGTCCTTCTGAGCGGGGGGCAGAGTGGCGTGATAGGCTTGCGAGGAGTTCGGGAAGGAGCTCGAAAAGACAGGAGGGCTAATAGTTGCGGACAATTTATATGATTATTAATGAGCTTATATGAAAAAATTGCGTCCGCAACTTTCATCCGCGTTTCTAGTGATCTTAACCCAAACCTCTTTAGACTTTGTGTGTAAGAATATGATTTTTTAAATTTGGTAGCAGAAAAACTCAAATGCCTGACAAACCTTTTCTGCACACGCTCTAATCGTAGTGAGTGAGTGGCATAGTGCGGCCGCCAGACCACACTGCAATACTCCAGAATACTCCTAACAAGACTGTTGTACAATAAAGTTTTTGTTATACTACTTTTAAATATTTTTACGTTCCGTATAACGAAGCCCAACATTCTAGATGCTCTTTTAACTATATTTTCAATGTGCGGAATAAATGTGAGCTTTTGATCAAAGATTACACCTAAATCTCGAACTGTATTTACTTCTTGTATAATTTCGTCACCAATGAGATAAGAAGATTTTACAATATTGTGCTTTCTTGATATCTTGATATGTACGCATTTTTTGGCATTCAAGACCATCTGGTTATCCGTACACCAGTCAACAAGCCTACCCAAATCGCTTTGCAACAGGTCAACATCACTAATACAATCAATGATGCGAGCAAGCTTCAAGTCATCAGCATACATGAATATTTTCGAGTGTATAAAGCAGTCAGGAATATCATTTATGAAAATGTTAAACAACACTGGTCCCAAGTGAGAACCTTGCGGTACCCCGGATGATATGGTATGTGGTAGAGATCGATACCCATTAACTACAGCAAAAAAGGACCTATTTTCTAAATACGACTCCAACCAATTCAAAATGGCCCCGAACCCATAAGCAGACAGCTTCTGCAGCAAGATTTTATGGCTAACTTTATCAAAGGCCTTGCTAAAATCTGTGTATATGATATCCATCTGCTTTCCTGCATCCACTGCATCAGAAAGGAGCTCAGTGAATGAAACAAGGTTAGTGGATGTTGATCTGGCCTTAACAAATCCATGCTGAAAGTCGCTAATGTACAGTCCAAAATGCCTACTGATATGTGGACAAACAAGCGATTCCAAGATCTTGGCAAACGCACAAAGTATGGATATAGGTCTGTAGTTAGACACTGTGCTGTTATCACCTGATTTGTAAATGGGTACCACCTTTGCTGTCTTCCACAGTGATGGAAATATTCCGGATGCTAATGACCTGTTGTATATAATACTTAGAGGTCTAACTAATTGTGAAGCACAGGATTGAATGAAAATTGGCGGAATCCCATCGGGACCCGCGCCTTTATTACGATCGAGTTTTTTTAATTTATTTAGCAAAGAGTCGTCATCGATAATAGGAATAAGTAAGTTCTGACTATTTTTTATTAACAACTCTAATGACTCACTCATCTTAAAACCTTTTCCGGCTTGATCTACATTTCACATATGTCAGTACCGCTCGTGCTAGTAACTGTCCCGTCCGTCATAGATAATGGATATGGACTTGTTCCCCCACGCTTAGCTTTCATAAATGACCAAAATAACTTAGGATTCTCTTTGAGTTCGATTTCCGTTTTATGTATGTAGTCGTTATATCTAGAAACTGTTAATTTATTAAGACGTTTACTAATTAATTTAAGCTCTAAGGCGTCTAGAGGGTTTTTATATTTTATGTAACGAATTCTAATTTTTTGTTTTTCATTTGACAATTTTTGTAATTTGTGATCGAACCAGGGTGGAAATTTATGTTTTCTTAATCGCGTGATAGGTACATGTTTTTTTGTTATTTGGTCAATTATTTTATAAAAAATTCCAAGCATGTCATTCACATTCAGATCATAAAATATTCTCTCCCAATCATAAGTCATGAGATCTTTTCGTATCAGTTCGTAATTTGCTTTATAGTAATTAGGTCTACATACTCCATTATTATACGGTAATCTGCAGTCTTTAGAAAACAATATAGATATATCAAGTGGGGGGTGAAATTTATCAATTTTGCTTAAACAATTAGGACTTTCACTGACACTGCAAGTGGAGACAGTCGATAAAACTAGGTCAAGTATGCGGCCCATGGAGTTAGGTGTATCATTATGTTGTTTTAATTGGTTTAGATGTATAAAATCCAGTAGCATCTCACTAATATTTGGTGGTACGTAAATGTCACTCGAATTGTAAACAGATTTCCAGTCGATGTTTCCCATGTTAAAGTCTCCTAGCATACATATATTAGAATTAATTTCTTCAAGAACAGTGTTGTAGTGATCAAGTAATAAAACAAGATTCGAACGCAATACGGGCGGAGGGAGATAAACAGCACACAAAACCAGTTGTTGACTATACGAACTCGAACTCGGAATTTTGATGGTTACCCAGAGGTCTTCAAAAGTGCTTTCCCAGGCGGGGATTCTTTTACATGAGATCCATTTTTGCACTGCGATAAGCACCCCACCCCCCTCCTTACCGTGCTGCGCTCTAGCGTGTTCTCTATCTCTCCGGTACACCACATACCTATTATCAAATAGTTCGCTGCTCATCACAGAACTATTCAGCCAGGTTTCTGTTAAAACAATGATGTCGTAATTATTACAGATTATATTACAGTAGAAATGATGAGTTTTTGTTCTTAAGCCACGACAATTCTGATAATATACTTTAAGGTTGAATTTATATACTTATAGTTCTAGGGTAACATGCGAACGTAACTAACACTAACATACTTGAGGATATATATTAATAGTATTTTATTTTATTTTACTTAAACTGTCCATATTTCGTATGTATATATATTCTGAGTCGTCGGTTTTTCTCGCGTAGACCCTGCCGTCGCGCACCCACACATACTTGTAACCGTGTTCCTTGGCCTTTTTCCTGGTAGCGGCGTGGAGAGTTTTGTTAGCAGGGGACAAATGTTCGACCAGGTACACAGGCGTTTTTGCACCGGGAAGCCCGAGATGCCCACTATTGAGCTTGTCATGCGGGTTTGCTTTATTAAACCTTATGGTTGCAGCTAAAAGTTCATTACGCACTCTAGGCGAAGCTAGTTGCACCACAATGGACCTGGGACGAGTATTGTCAGCGTGCAGTTTCGCTATGCGGGTACAGTTCTGTATGTTAGTCTCGTTTAACGTAGAGCCAACCGCAGATGCCATGCCACACACAATAGAGACAAGGTTTTCCTGCTTATATTCCGGCACACACTGCAGTTCTAAGTTGGTCGCCCGCACCTGCTGTTCAATGTTGTTGAGACGCTGGTTCAGTTCTACAATTTCGGTTCTCATTCTAGTATTATCTGCCCGCAGGTCACTCACAGCCTTCTTAGCTTCAGCTTGCTCGGTTTCAATATCCTCAAATCTGGAGTTCATAAAGCTCATAGAATCCTGTATTTCTTGCATAGATTGTTTTAGTGGTTCCAATTGCTTAGTTACTACGCTCATCATGCTCTTATTTAACTCTCTGATCATTGTGCTAAATTGTGATTGCATAACTTCTTCTACTATCGCCCGTATCTCTTCCGAGCTAACAGCCGCCTCGGACACAGGGGAGGCAAGCGCGGGCCGCTTGTTTACTCTGGCCGTGGAAGGTGTGCGAATAGGAGTGGAGTCTTGTTTAGTCTTCTGCTTACTGTTATTAGTCGTGCAGGCGGGACACTTCCAGTTAGACGGGAGGTTCGAGGTATTTTTCAGACCTGTGGCTGCCAAACATCCCAAGTGGTAAGTTAGGCTACAACTGCTACAGTCGTGTTTGTCGTCCTCGAGATTCACGTTTGAGCAACACCCTAAAGGCTGGTTTGTCAGTGACATGATTATAATTTAGTTATGCAGTAAACTAAGACAAAACAGCTGATGAGTTGCACCTCAACGCAAATGGCACTTAAATGAAAGTGAGACGTATCGATATGGTTGTAAAGTCCAGTTCAGTTCGCGCACAATACTCGCTTAGTCTCTGTGTTTGTTATCAACGCGCATCAAGTTCGGGGCTCAAAAGATCGTATACGCCAACGATTTCCAGGCGCTTAAGGCGTTATATTACGAGCACTTTACACTGACGGTGGCTTGCAGTTAACCGTTCATGTTCACTTTATTTTTGGTCAAATATCCTTTATTTTGGATATTATTTTTAACACTTATTGTTCTGTCCACTAAAGATTGGCTTTTGCAACATGATTATGGTTAAACTAGCTCGAAAACTCGAAATTTAACACTAATATACAATTATATTTGACGAACACAATTGCTAGGATGTTAATCGCGCGGAGGTAGTTGCGAGTTAAGACAAAATGAGCACAGTTAACAAAAAAAGCATAAGCCTAGAGTCTGCAAATGAAAGATAAGAATGAGTTATTTACGGGACTTTTTATATGACAACACAACCTGAATTGTCAAACGTCATTGTTCTATTAAATATCATTTTTGATACTTACGCTTATCCTATAAATTTACTCGTCGCTAACCTAATACGTGTGTAATAAAATTACGCGTGGATTTATGTCAGGTTCTCTTAATATTTTAATTTGGCATGAAATTTGATAATTCTGGGGATCGACGACGCGGGTCAACATTTAGGGTACTTTTTAACCCATGAATCGGCCAAAATATACATGGTAAATATCCCGTTTCTAATCGTAATTCTAATATGACACTTTGTTTATGCTTTGTTTTTTTTTTTTTTAATTTGCTAGACTTGGCATCCGTCCTAAACTGAATTCAAATCCGGATCGAATCTTAACTGTTTCGTTTTCATAAATATATCCGACAATAGATAAAACTTGTTAAACAACACAAAAAGATGATAAATGTATGTATTCATATTAGTAATTAATATATTATGCATTAATTAATTCATAAAAATTATAGCAAGTTGCGTTAAGTTGGCAGCACTGCTTTTAATCATAAAAGTTTCACTTGAACGCACCGAAGAATGACTACTAAACATAGTATTTGTAACACTGTGGCACCCAACTCTGCTTTTATTTTTCATTAAAGTAGGATAAGGAGTGTGTTTTTGGGCAATAGACTAGATAGACTTTATACAGAATAAATAAAGTATGTATTTATTTTACAGTTCATGATTGCGTAAGTCGCGAAAAAAAGTACAGGAGTAGAAAAAATATATATTCATCATACCGTGACACGAGAAAGACATTTAACGTTGTACCATTTAATTTATACCTTAAGAATAATGAGAAATAGTAGTAATTTATATACCACGCAAGAACTCATATGACAAGGAAATAGAGAAATTAATCATAAAATTAATCCTATCACAGTTCTCAAACTAATCCATCTGGCCATATCCACGTAACGGCTAGATTCAAAACGTGTTCTAAATGGTAAGCGGTGGAAAAACCGCGTTAAACTACTCCGGCATGTGAAATGCTTAGTCATTCGAGTTTCAACTGATGTAACAACTAGCAACATAATATACGAGTATATGCACCTGCTTTGAGTTTATTATAAATCTGTAGTGCTAAAAATAAGTACAACTTTGTAATTACGACACAATTTGATGCTAAACGGTCGAGTAGGTACCATTTATAGGTACCTACTCGTATAACCCGTCTGTCAAAAGGGAAAAGGCATAATTTTTTTAAATAAGCTTCTAATTAACAATTTTTTTCCGATATACATTCGACATTAGATTGATTGTAACAACCAAAGTGGAAATAAAGTCGTGGTCCATAATTGGCTACTTTCGCTGCTTGTATGTAGTGCTGGCTGTAGGGGACGGGTCTGGAACACTTTGTGATATTCAATAGTCCATTATTTAATGTTTTATTAATATTCAATGAGTTTCTGTCAACATTTAAATTTTTGGTACAAGCTTTTATTGCCGACTGTACCTTTTTTTCTCAGTCATCAACTAGGTACTCGTTGAGACGGTTCCAAATGGGTCCAAACACGACGGGTTTATCTTGTATAGTTTAGGAGTTGCTATGGTACCATAATAATATTGTGAGGATACCGGGAAGTGACAACTTAAATACTTATACTTATAGACTTACATACAGTGTAAGTTAAAAATAAAAGCTTGATTATAAACGAGTGTTGTTAAATGAGTTAATAAATGAGTCACTAAATGAGATTAAATTAATATAATATGAAGTTGCATAGTATAAGACAACGATGTCGTATTGTAAGCAAAAAAAACGAATTTGTGTTGCCATATTTATTTATTTTAAACTTTATTGCACAAGAAGGATATAAGTACAAAGGGCGGACTATGTTTTTCTACAGGGTGTTTTGGTAGCTACGTGCAAGAGGTGATAAATGAGGTAATTACAGACATTTCATATGAATTGATTTTATTTGAAAATATGTACTTTTCCATGAACATCATGTGTGCAATAAGTAAAAAGCTGTCGGAACAAATTTAAATTAAATTCAAAACTTCCTTAGTTCCTACCGTTACTTAAAATTACAATAACCCAGAAAACATTAAAAGAACAATTAAAAAATATAAATTTTTTACTCTGCGCTCGTAAGGAAAAAGTACACATTTTCAAAATAAAATGGCGCATATCCGCTCACTTACTTTTGGCAACTTTGTATTATAAGCTACCAAACACCCAGTATAAGCTCGTAGTTCATACATGATGAATTCTTGGCTAAGACATTTTTGTCAATCATCAAAATTAGTTACTCACTCTATACGGACTTGTTCATTGGGATCGTTTAACCACAAATTTTCTCCAAAAGCAAGCCAGTTTATCAATCCAAATGAAACAAAAACGAAAGCGATTGCAATAACACGTCACTAGCCTAACAATGCCAATGTGTAATGTAATGTAAGTAATGTTCAATGCGGTAGGATAGGATGCGCGGGCACCGCGATTTCACGGCGATTTAGAGGCAATCACGTAAAATTGCTGTTTCACTCTTGCAGTCACTGTAGCGAACGAGTTAAGTGAAAAACAATTGCCTTGTAAGTGTGTTGTTGATTCATTCATATAATTTCATTTTGTCTCGCAACTATAAAGAAAGGGCCGAAGGAACTGGTGATTTTCTTAGCCTAACCTTACTAAATCAACTCGACTGATTTATTCTACTGCATTTGGATATGTACTATAACTATAAGTGTTGATATCTCGTCTGTGACACAGTACAATTATGTACTTAATTTAGTGTCTGAGTTGCGACGGTCGTGTTGTCCATACATTTAGCACACGCCTGCTACTCCACGCTTCGTTAGTTCGCAATATTTTCACTTTTCTTTCTACAAATAATTGTTCTTAGAACACGATTTCATGCCAATTTAGCTGATATAGTAATTTAACTGTTATTTTCTCGATTTATCCTATAATTTTAATATTTTTCCGCGGTGCAAATTGGCATGAATAATTAATACTATTAAGTGTAACTTTATTGTTCTTTCCGATGAACTGGTATAGCCTTCTTACAGTAACTTACTTTTCACTTTCGTTTACTACGTGATCAATTTCGTCATAATATGAAATAAACTTAATTCAGTTGAAAGGCTACAGGTCAGTTCTTAGTTGAAAATTCAACATCTTGATACCCAGGACAGACATTCCTTTGTTGTTACGACATGACATGGGATATAAACTAAAAGTAACGGCAGTAAATCTACGCAGTCGTTGCTCAAAGCAATATTGTAGATTTTACTTAACCAATGTCAGATCAACTGTAACGTAAATAGTCTGAAATGTAATTAATTTCATTAATATATAGTCAAAAAAAAACACATCACACGCTGTGATTTGGAGGTTGGAGGGCGTTGATTAAGACAATTTAATATAGACAAAAATCATAAAGATCAATAAAATTCAACGTGCGTATTAGAACGTATACTTTCTTTATATAAAATTAGCATTATTTTCATAAAATACATTATGATTTTCTCTAAAAAGGTCAGTAGCTGATTTGGCTAAGCGATTGGTTCACGATGCCGACGGTACTCTGTCCGCAAGTAGCCCGGGCTTTCTCCCAAACATTCGGCTGACCAGTTTTGTGACATACGATTGTTTACCTTGTCCAACATAGGTTGAATGAAAGGGAGGACCTTAGGTATTGAAAATACGATTAGTATGTTATATGCTCGTTAATATTAGGTGATTAAAATTATAGACGGGTCATGTGTTGATAGCTTAAATTTCATTTGATCTCATGAGAAAAATATCATCAGTGTGCGCTGCGCGTTTTTGTCAATATTTTCGATTCTTCATTAGATATTTAGAACACATCCTAGTTTGACACTGTTTACGTATCATTAAAGTAGGTCAAGTATTTTTGCAGGAATTGTTTAAGAAATTCGTAAAGAATCGTTATTACAATGACCTAAGATTAACCTACGAACTTTGTTGTGTTACCTCTGCAATAGATGAGATAATGTAGCCAAAACTAACACTCCCCCAAGCGATGATTAAGCTCGAGCTCTTACACACAGCAGGCTACTGACTTGAGCTACCAGTGAACCGGAGTCTGCAAATTATAATACATTCGTCTGTCTGTTTTAAGAGCAATGAAATTGAAACTCCGGCCAGTTTATGGCACAGAGGCTGATTCATATTGCTGCCGGATTACGTAATCGTCAATTGTAGTTAAATCTACCTTACATTACCTACGTTTGAAACGTTACGTAATAGACTACCTGATATTCCCAAAATGTTGTATTGTATGTCTATGTTTAGATACAATATTTAGGCAGTATTACCAACTTTTATAATACCAATTAAAATAGTAAATAGTTAATGACTTAAAATGTAAGGTTTATAATAATATTGTAGTGTAAATGTTAAACATAGCTGTAAAGCTGTAATATTTTTAAGACAAACAAACGATAGTAATTAAAATATGTATTTTAAATTACCACTTAATTTATACATACTCGGAACGAAACTGCACGTAAAAGTAAGACTAATATAATAGACTTCACTAGAGTCAGCTATACATTCTGTTCAAGGTCATAAATCAAAATTTCGGCAAAATTTTACCTACTAAATGACATGAATATAAAACCGATTAGCAAAATTCTTCTTAATACAAAAGTCCACCCATTGTTTGTTGCGATTTCATTACCTAAGTATTTGTTCATTATTAAAGAAGTCTCGATTGCGTGGCTCCTAGCATTGTCTGTTAAGAGGTTGAGCAAAAATGCGTGTGGCTTATGTGAAAGACTAAGGTCAATGGATATTTAGTTTTGCAAAGTATTTCATTAAATTTTGATTTTATGAGTTGCATAGTACCTATGGTTGATGATGATAACATTAGCCTCGTTCATCATAAACGTTTATGTCAATGATGGTAATACATATATGCTTATAGCATTAATTTGGTGTACTTAGGACCCAAGTAGTTTGATATAAGATTTCAAGCTTACATGGTCATTTACATTAGAATTACGATTTGAAACGGGATATTTACCATGTATATTTGTATTTTTGAGTTCCCGATATTTCGACACTGTTGCAAGCGCCATTATCAAGGATTAATCCTAGGATTATCCCGTTTCAAATCGTAATTCCAAGTAGTTTGTACTGCAGGTTAAATAAAAAAAAGTTTTCCCTTAAAACTAACAATCCAACAAAAACTTAAATTAAGATACTAGACGACGCATCAGGACTACTTACTTAACACTATTTTTCTGAATATTAATTAAGTCGGGTGAAATTATCAAACATAATCAGTTCCAGTGAAAACTGTCCAGTAGAAACCGCGTTGAGTAACCGACATAATACCTTAAGATTAAGATTGTGCAGAAATATCACGTAAAGTTATACCATCTTTACAATCATGGTAATTTGCCACTAAGTATGGTTATGCCGCGAACGTGAGTTCAGAGACGTAGACCATAGTAAGACAGCTTAGCCACTGAGAAAATAAATGATGGGTTTAGTTAGCTACACGGATAGCGAAACCCAGCATTAGATAGATCCCGATCTCTCCGGTAGACCAAGAGAATTAGCGAGACCTGGACGTAATTCGATAACCCGTTGTTTTTATTACTTTATCGGATATTAATGTTTAGTATGAAATATTAATTGGATATATTAAGTAAAAAATTCGTGATCGTAACGTATTAAAAAAAGATCGTGAGTTATCGTACACTACCTAACTTTTTTCTACAGGCAAAATAGGTAACCAAATACCATGTTAGTATAATTTTGAGGTGGACTCAAATGCGATCACTGAATAGCAAAATTAACCTGAAACCAAATTCGCAAGTACGTTTTTTTTCACAGATTCCATCTGATCTCAATATCTAGATAGGCAAAAATGGTAACTATGATGATTGTATCTGTTAAAGCTATATTGTGTCTGTTTAGACATTTCGGACCAAAATTAAACATTAATTTTTAACGTTTTAATAATAATGTATTTCTCAGTAGGCAAAAATCGTAACTGTGATTTTTTTGTTTATTAATAGCTTTTTGTGTAGTATTATCATGTTTTCATTAATATTAAACACATTAATGTCACGCTTAAGAAATTGAAAATCAAATTGAAAATACGTGCGAACTTGTCGTGGAGCGGGATGCATGCGGTGGGTGCGGGGTGGGGAGAGAGCGGAGCGCCAGCGGCGAGCGTGCGGCGGATTAATTTCTTCAGAATTTTAAACTTCATAGTTTGGAAATTAGAGGTGGGGGACATTATGACTTTGACAGCTAATGTCTCACCAAAGGTTGATTTAAATGGAAAAGTTTAACGCAACCTCCATATCATTTTTAAACACCACACGAATTTGTGGGTTTAAAAATGGGTTAACGAAACACTTTTCAAAGTGGTCAAAAAAGGGCAAAGGGAACGCAACTCAATTTTGACAATGTCAGATTCAAACAAGTTCTGAATCTGACAAAGCTTTATCACTTTGGGATGCTTGTTTGTTTCTGAGGTTTGTTTATTTAATTTATATTTGTATCAGCCTCGGTAGAAACATTTAGCCGATACATGAATATCTGTGTATGTACCTTGTAGTGTAGCTGCACTTGTATTGTTGATGTGGTTTGCATTTTGGACTGCGACATACGATTCCGGAATTACTTTTAATGCTGTTTTTATTCCGCCTCATTGATGTTATATCATTAGTAGACTAATTATTTATTTGTCAGTTTAAATGATAACATCTTGTAGTGATAGTATGAGTCTAATCTAAGTGATTTTTTTTAAATTACCCAAGCCTACTCAAATTATCAAGTTGGAATAATAACTATACTGCTGTAGTTCTTGAGTACTTACGAGTATATTACGTGTTTAGTGTTAATTATGAGGTTTACTATTAGGTTGTCATATTATATAAGTCTATGGATCTCAAATCTTTTGCAGTGCCAATCAAAGGAATTACTTAGAATCTTCTAACTTCTTATTGGTTTGATTCACCTGACTGGGCATTCCAAAATAAAACAGCCTCTACAATAAATACCATTTTTATATGAACTTAAGTATAAATATAATGCATGAAAGTGGTTGGTGACTATCATATACACTACATCTCAAAAAAGCCCTGTTTTTGCTGCTAACAGATACTAAGTATATGTTGGTACCTTACCGCACCTCATTTGAAGTAGGACATTCCTCCTCATTTTTGGAAATAAGGTACAAAAATAAAATCATAATAAATCATATATCTCATTTTGAACAATTTACTTGTTATCGATTTAATAAACACAATATTTCAATAAATTTCCGCCCCAGCCGAACCGTGGTGCACCCCACGTGCTTATAAAAGTTTGACAATCATTGACATAAATGAATGCACGAGCCGACTACCACACGAGAATAGCTCGCGGGTAGCGACAGCACGGCCGTGAGTTGAGAAACAAAGAAATTACGACCTTATTCTGCAAGACATAATGTTCATATTGAAACGCAAGTAAGAGAAGATAACAATTAATTGATAATCGTGGATATTATTTGTTTATTTGTTTCTTTTAGTGGTAGTAATATGTTGATGGCATAAATTAAACACTTTTGAAGTAGTTACGTATTTTGCCTTTCCAAAAATTACCAATATTTGTGATTTTAGAGATCCGCAAAGAGAATTAGTTTAATTTTGAATAATTTATCAACACACATAATATACTATTCAGAATAAATTGTTGAATTACAGTTATCTATAATGCCTGATAAGATAAACCAGAAAATGTGTAACTTATCGAAAGTTCTTTATTAATGATAGTACCGGTTGATTTATTAGTTTAATTTTGATTTATTTAACTGGAACGCAAGCGTCATATCATAATAGAGGTACTTTTACTAAGTTACATATTATGCTGTACTTATGAAATCAAAATGTGTTTAAAATTTAGTTTTTCGGTTTTTTTACAGTGACGCGCAACCTTAAAATGTTTAATTTCTATTATTTTAAGTATAACTAACAATACTTCATATCATAGAAAAAGAAAATTACAGTTATCTTTTATGTCCAGGTTTCGCTAATTTTCTTGGTCCACGGGGTTATTGGCAGTGTCAATATATCCAAACGGTCATATTGCCAAATTCTGTCACTTGGATAATATGACTGCTTCATAATGTCTAGGTGATAGAATGACATATTGCCATTATGTCGAAGTGTCAAAATTACCAAGGGGTCATAATGTCCAGATGCTATAGAATACCCTAATACAAAAGTACATGTGTTATTTTTTTTTTGGACCTGACTGTGGTCGGTCCCAATAAAGCGAAAGGAGTGCGCGGTTGGAGAGTAGCCTTGGGAAAATCCAGGGGAAAACCTCATCGAATATTCTAAGAGTCTGCGCTCTAGTGAGATTGGTTGAGCGGTTTCAACCGAATCTGAGGTGTGAGTGGAGTTTGAGCTACTGGGAGTTTTGTCGCTGGTTCAATAAACCTTGCCTAGCTGAGAAGAGGCCAGCAAGAAACTCAGCTAGGCCCGACCTGGGTCGGACTGACTCTACCCGGTGTGATAGCTGCTTCTGCTGCGGGCTGTAACCCGTTAGTTTTCTACATTGTAAAGGCGCCCCGGTTTGCTTATCTTATATGGAATAGAAAGAAATAGCGTTTTTAGGGTTCCGTAGCCAAAATGGCAAAAACGGAACCCTTATAGATTCGTCATGTCTGTCCGTCCCACAGTTATTCCGCCGTAGGCCATAAATCAAAAAAAGTCATGAGCGAATCCTGGCCTAAAAGGTAAGTAAAAATATTTACTAATAGACAATCTGTCAAATACTAAAAATAGCACAATAATAAATTGCAATTATCAATTTCATATGTGCAACGAAAGCGATAACATCTCAACCCTCATTAGCGGTGCACTTTTGACGTCGTAATTTAATCACTTTGTTATCGTGTATTATTATTCCTATTTCTTTATTAACACGATAACATGGAAATCCGAGAAGAAGGTATGTACTTTATTTTCTAATATGTTTTATGTATATGTGTTTGAATTTTATACAAATTTTCTACGGGAGATCTATCGTTTCGTAAAAAATGTTATTAACTACGGATTCAATTAGAGTTATACTTTGATGCCGACTGCAGGCCAATCACGTAACTTTATGTACTAACGGTAGATAGAATTTACTGACAATTTTGAAGTATAAATGTATGAGGTGACAATTAAAATTTGACATTAAAATCTATCTAACGGTAGTACAAAAGTTACGTGATTACCCCGCAGTACCGCATTATATTAGAGACATACCTCGTAATAAAGACCAAAGCGTCCTTAATAAGGACTGTAAGTTTCATTGTCATCTGTTGTCAACTTTTCTAGTTAATGGGGTGTCAACGAATAAGTGTCGTTGGCCAAGAATATAATGAGTTTCTTTCTAACATGTTATATTTTTGTTTTAGGTACTATTTTGAAATGTGCTATTCCAAGGCGTACTATTTTTGATATATGGCACTCCAAACAAGGCACTGAAACAGAACCTTTGCCATGCCTATACCTAAGAGACATATGTAATTTTGTCAGATCCCATCACTCTTACTTTAAAACACGTGGTAAGGCAAACCAGGGTAAAAATAATGAATCTTTTAGATCACCCTCGAAGTCACAAGATGATAGGAGGAACTAAAGCTACTGGAGGGAAACGCCTTTAAACGCAGTCTAACAAACTGGCTTTTAGAGCATTGTTTTTACAGCGTAAAGGCGTATCTCGAACACCAGCATTAGAATTAGTAATATTTAGTTATATAATTGTTATTATTTTATGATTTTATTGTGCCTCTTTGACTGTGATATGCCTATTATGTTAATTTTACTAGTATTTCAATTTGACTTCCTACACTTATTTCAATTATTTTTATTTTTATTCTTTTGACATTTTAATGGACTGTAAGTTTTGACATTTTATGTATTTGCACGCTTGCATGCAGGCTAGATGCATGAAACAAAATGTATTGTAACATCCCTATACCTACTGTGTCTATGCAAATAAATAATTTCTGATTTCTGATTCTGATTTAAAAAAGAAAAATGTCTACATGTTCTGGGTACTTTGACTGGAATGTCACTTCATTTCGAGAACATTGAAAATATTGACATGAAGATTTTTAACGATAGAATCAGGAATTTATGTAAACGATTTTCGTGTTATTGGAAAAAAACTTTTAGTAGTAAGTCTAAATTTATAGAAAATATGCAGATTGGCTTGTTGTAATGGAGTATATTGAAGTAAATCGAAGTATTGTGCCGCGTATTTTGCAACAGAACGATAACGTCGATTCATCCCCTTCTTGTTCGCGTGGCCGTCCAAAAAAAGTTTTCAATAATAGTAGTAAACATACGAAAAGGAGAAGACTTGCTGCACTATCCAACTTAGATTCGTCTGCTGTCGATACGTTGCTCAATACTTCCGCTGATGCCAGCTTAAGCTCTACAAAAATCGACGACAACGATGTTTTGTCGCTTATTGCAGAGGTTAAGTTGACTAGGCACCAATATTTATTCATTAAGAATTTTATCGATAGTAAGATATCAAAAAATTGCATACCTTCCTACCAAAGTATTGTAGAAGCTAAAAAACAATGTTATCCTCCAATTATATCTGTTACCGAATCATCCGCCGAAGTCGAACTTGAGAGTCTGTTAGACCACACTGCCACTCGGGTCCTCTTATATCAAGTCTAAGAAAGTTACCCACAAAAAAAATACTGTTTTATCAAAATCAGTAATAGAAATGTTATGTTTAAATAAGTAATTTTAATGCTTTACTGTTATTTGTTTCATATGATAATATTTTGTGTTTATGGACTATGAATAATATGATTATTTATTATTATTTGTTTGATTTGATGTTTTTTTAACAACTACCTTTTATCCAACGGACATCGCGTATAAAATGATTTAAATTCAATGCCGAAAACCACATTACGGCGAGGCATTTCTAATCTGAAAAAAACCTTTTTTTTATGATATACTCCCAAAAATGTTTTAATTTTGATTTTTCATATTGCTTTCATGTCATTTTAACGTTTTGAATAGAAAAAACCATTGTTTCGCTCTAAAGGTATTTATGGCCGCCCTTGTATGGGAGCGGAATCACTGTGGCGTCCGTCCGTCCGTCCGTATGTCACAGCCGATTTACTCGGACACTATAAGCACTACAATTATGAAATTTGGTAGGAAGGTATATTCTATGAACCGCTACATAAAAGTGATGTGAAATTACAAAAAAATATTAAATTAGGGGGGCACTCCATCCTAACCGGTGGATGAAAAAAAAATTTCAACGCACATAGTTGTGTGGAGTATCAATAGATAGGCCTTTAAAAATGATATGGAGGTTTCTAAAAAACTTATCCATTTAAATTAACCGTTAGTGAGATATTAGCTGTCAAAGTCATAGAAAGTGTGCCCCCTCCCCTCTAATTTCCAAACCACAAAGTTTAAAATTCTGAAAAAAATTGAGGTGGTGTGAATTAGAAAATACTTTGAACTATTTTTGGTTTGAAGTTGAACAATATAGGTTTTACGGTTTTTGAGTTTTCGCTTAAAACTGTCTTACCCAAACAAAAAGTCATATGTGCCGTGAGTTACCTATGAAGATACGACTTTTTTGATTCCATGTATTGGATAGTGATTTTAAATGTGGATTAGTAGGTGTTAGTACGGAACCCTTCATTGTGCGTGATCCGACACGCACTTGGCTGGTTTTTTAAATAGCATTCTCTTTTTTTTAAATTATACAGTTAAAGCTCGTATTGTATCATGTTCTTCGTAAGTATTTATACTTTTATTATAATGCAATACGTATATCGGTTTACGACATGGCGTATAAAAAAAACATACGAGTGATAAATTATCTGTTAATATAAATCCATGACATCACTTGCCTCTATTCTGGCTTTGTCTCAAAAGGCAAACAAACATTAATTCTATAAGGCCTTGCCTCGTAGGCTGGGTGAAATCTAGGTCAATCTACTCATACTTATATTTTGTATCCTGAACCAGTCATGGCTGTTATATATTCATTCTAATCGGCCAAACTTTCTACGGCAAAACAACAGATTTTTTAAATGTGGGAATATTCTTGATTACATGGTCTTTATCTTTTACGATAAAAGGGAATAATAATTGAACATACTTAATTGTAACAAAGAGGTCAGGTTTGTGAAGCTGTTCATTCAAAGATATAGTTTATCCTATTGTACAGTCAGTCAAGAATATAGTCGAAATCTGGTAGACCACTTTCTTCGCCCACAATAGGTACTAGTCATATTTCAAAATTAAGGTACCTATACAAAAAAACCAAACGCGTACTGTTTTAACATTTGCCGTAATTATTTTGTTCACGGCTTTGTAATTCAATACTCAAACATAAAAAGCTTTGTGCACAGAAATAGGCATTAATTAGCTACCTATTTGCGGGAACTATTAAGGTAGCAATTTTGTGATTGGGCAGCCAACTAATTCTATATAACAGTTTATCTATAGTCTGGCATTCGATTCAATTATAATAATTACTTTACAGTACATGTGTTCGAAAAAGTCGAAAAGTGCGTTTTAAAACTTTAAAACAACCAAACAGTGCGTGTTAATTTATATATTATATATATGGTAAAGGACAATATTAGTATGTAAAATTCTTCATTGTATACGTATGTACATGAGCAAAATGCAACAGTTGACATATATGTACAAAGGTTAAAAAAAAAAATTAAAATTTGGAACTATTTATTTCATTAAAAAAAGTACATATAAAATTTTCTTCTTTTTGTTGCGAAATCTCTAATATTTGAGATTATGTGCGCGGTCACTCCGCTCTCTTTGTAATCTAAATAAATAGGTGAGCTTATCCTTGTATTAGTCATAGTAATTCAAATATTACGACCCTCCAGCTCTATATCTTTCTCCGCCATATTCGAAAAACTGTCAACCGATTGGTTGTTATATTCTTCATTCGTGTCAGTTATCGAGTAATATTGCATCTGCCTATGTGAGTAGTTGTATTTTTGTTAAATATTTGTGTCAAATATTTTACAATCATTTTATGTTACGTTGTAGCTATGTTATTAATTATTATTATTTTTTCTTTTGTCAATCGATTTTAATCGATTAAGTATCTTTATTTCGTAAACCATATCGATTATCAAAAAAACTATATGCGATTTTGATTGGCCGCGCCACTAATTTTGTCTGTCACAAGTGTCAAACACAGAGCTGTTAAGTCAGATGCACACAATAGGCTACGTAGAAAGAGAATTATACCCAGAGTACAGGACGCAGTTATGTGTTAAAGGGAGAGAGACATATTGTCATGTACGTTGTGCCCTCATTGCCCGTTTTGTTGTCCGGCATTTTAGTGTCGTATGACGTCACACTTGACATTCGTAATTGGCAGCTACCGTTTTACAAATTTATAGCACAGATAAAATATGCATTAGTTTTAAAAGTAATTACAAAATTTATTTTACATGATCATCATCAACTCAATTCGACGTCCTATAACAAATTTTATCTTATTCTTACAATTTTTTATACACAAAATTAACCTATTAATTATATCGTCCTTTTTTTTCAGAAATTGTGCGGCCAACATGCGTCCTAGAATCGGACTTCGGTTTCAAGATCAACTGTGCATTCAAAAAGTCTGGTCTCTTCAGAGTGAGGAATCTTGGCGGATTAAAGGCACACGCTAGTATAGGCATGTATAACTTCAAATATATTTTTCAGCATTATAAAAACATTAGGTGACCACTACATATTATGCTCGGATTAGGCCAATAGGACAGAACATTAAGTACATGAGATACACAAAAATGAAACCTGAATCGGTTCAATAGCATCCAAAATTATCGCGAAGAGGCAGACGCGCAACTGATGCGTTACCTGTAGTTTACATTTTCAATATTTTCCCTTGATACCTCTAATACCTAGTATGTCTATTGCCTTGTTCATATACTATTACTATGATATACTTTCATCACGCTTATTTTAGCTAAGATTCCTGAATACTGCATTAAAAAAACATCTGTAACGTTAAAAAATTGTTTGTGAGGAAGATAGAAAACACATTTTAGTAAACAGAGGGTGGTTATATGAATAAAAGGGTTTACGAGTATGTGTATGCATAAGGTACTAAATTTTTTATAAATAGTGTGGAGCTTTTTACATCGAAGTCATTAATTAATAATATGATAAATGGCGGCCTTAATAGGCACACTATAACTCTTTCATACTAAGGGAATAATATAAAATATATTAAACTGTTCGAACATTTTAAACACTTTATACCTAACACCCGTCATATAATATTATGTGACGTAACTGAACTGACCACGTTAGAATATCACCGTTCGCCACGAGATTGAGTGCACACAAAGGTCGAATAAGTAAATAAATATGTTTGTGACCTTGCCCGTAGAAAACACCTGTATTGTGCAGTTAATAGTCAACTTCATACCTACATCAACTTCATAAGTAGACCCCGTTACCAATGCATATTTGATGTCTTTTCACCTTTCTTTAACTCTCTTCGTGCGACCTCAAACTCAACAAATGAAGATTTAGAACCGAGTTTAGCTTGCAATTGAAACATGTTTCTGGCTACACATATCTTATATTTGTATATCACTATGAAGCTGACCCGTTGTCAAAGAAATAGATAGACTTTTCTAGTAAGTAGGTATGTAGTGGTAATAGTTACGTATTTACCAAAAAAGTTTTCTATCATTTTATGTCTCTGTTACACTTACTTACACAAATATTAAATTAAAGCAATTTTCTCACGTTGTTGTTGTTTGGCGGGAACAGGCATAGATTATCCCAGTATATGTGAGATTACATAATATCGTTTAATATGAATTAGTTCTTAATAGTTTACTTATTTCCTAAGTATGGTACTTCCTAGGCATCTGTAGTAAGAGGACGAGTTTCCTATGTATAAAATTTTGAACTCGTTTTTACTTTTGAAATTAATCACGATGTAGCAATATCCCCCGTGTGGTTGCCGGGTAAGAATTGCGCCACCCCATCTCTTCCCGTGGGTTTCGTAGGAGGCGAATAAGGGAAAATCGGAGGGTGGGCAGCAGCATCCTTCGATCATTACCACCATCAAACTGCGGTCGCCAACCCGCTTGCCAAGCGTGGCGACTATGGCAAATCCCCCCCTTTTTGGGGAGGCCTATGTTCAGCAGTGGACGTCTTTCGGCTGTAATGATGTAGCAATATCGCAAAATCTTCCTGCCTAATAATTATAAACACGTAAAAAGGCATTAATTTACTACTTAAATATATGTATCAAGGTTACAGAATGTCTTGCAGCATCGTGAGTATCAATTGCCCGCTTGCACGTAAAGCCGTTCAAGAGGAAAATTGATACCTTGAAATAATGAAGAATGTATTCGTAATACTCTAGAATTAGTTGTTTTGCTTACTCTTTATAAGTACAAAATAGAAATTGGCCATGGTCTAGCTTTCTAAAGCGATTGCTGTAATATTTTTCTTGTGTCAAATGAACGAGTGAACGAGGCTTTAGATTTCGTATTGATGTTATGGAATAGTTAGGGTAGGTACCTACTTTTATAACAGAGATGTGCATATTGTGATGATTGCGATAAATTTTCTAACTTAAAATTTCAGGATTCAGCCTTGGAGATGAGCTTGGCTTCGAGCAATCCCTCACCAATCTGGACCCGAGCCGGCGGCGCTCAGTCAGTGTGAAAAATGGGGCGCCCCCTAATATCGTCACTGATACCGCAAGAACGGTGGGAAAGCAAGAGGTATGAACGATTATATGTTTAGGTTTAATGAGTACAAATTTAAGATACTAACTTTTAATTTGGGTAAAAATATTTCAGAAACGCGGCAAACAAAACCGAATTATGATGCGACCGCCTGCACCCCCAGGCCGACCGAGTCAATCAGCAATGGAAAGACTAACCAGTCTGCACCGCCGCGCATCCAGCACCATGCGACCGATCATCGTGTCAGGGCCCACGGTCGAAGCGCCCACTAAACTGACTAGAGTCAACCCTACCGTCACCATGGCTAAACCTTTCCCAATGGGAGTACCACCATTTAAGCCATTACCACCAAAAGACGACAACTTAAATGTGCTCCCGATTGCAGTAACCAAAGTCTATACTCCTCTGCAAGTCCCGCAAGCCAAAGGGCCCGGAGTGGCCTATCCAAGTGAGAATTATCCACACGTAGCACACGATCAAGTATCCAAAATGGTATCACAGATGACCGCAACACATATGGCTCAGCCACTCTACAAAATCACACCAACTCCCATTATAGTCAACACTCCAAAACTTTACTCCATACCAACTACACTGAACCCATTCATTCCTATGCCTATAGCGGCTCCGCCTACCCAGGCTGCTATGACGATCATACCTGCACCAGTCTTAAAGAACTCTATTCAAGTCGCTCCATTTTCAAAAGAACCTACTTTCTCATTTAACCGAAACTCTTTCCACCAAACCAATCCTATTTCTAACTTTGTAGACCCTGCTCCTCAACAAATCCAAGATCTGGCAAGTTATCCTGTGTATAATACTAAAAAGGTCGACGATTATAACACTATCACCGGTTATGGGGACGACGTGACCCTGAAGTTCAACAAAGAAGATATTAATGCGAAGATAGTTGAGATAGCTAAAGCTGGAAATATATCGATGGAGGCAGTGGAGGCGGCAATAGCTTTGCGGCAGCAACAGTTGCTGAACAAGTACGCGAACGTGCCACTGCCGACGACGACCACGACAACCACGACGACAACGACGACCACAACCGAAGCGCCACTTGTATTCCAACCAGAGCCAGAGCCAGAGATAGTTGTACCTCAAGTGCAGCAAAGGCCTTCCAGGTATTTACCATACTTTAAGTTCTTACCTAGTTTAGACTTCGAGATGCAAGTTACTTTCGTAGGGCCACTCTCCGGATTTATAGCGACGGCGACACAGACGATACGGTAACTAGAAGTTGCGCCGGAGACCGATATAATCGTATTTTGATAATTACCGTTTCGAAGCGCTACCGCTTATTCAGTTTATTTTTCCTATTAAAACCACAAACTGATATTCCTTGTACACAGATTTCCTACATCAGGCAAGGTCATGAATGCCCCTAAAGAATACTACCCCATCGGTTATGAAAAGAATTTCGACGACCATTTCCAATCCAAGGTAGACCTGCCCGACACTTCTTTTCACTGCGGTGATCAAAAGTACTTCCCCGGCCTATACGGTGATGAAGGCCTTGGATGTATGGTAAGTAAAGCGACCATGAATCATTTTGAATAAAAAAAAACATAAATATAGTTAACCTTAGTGCGTCCATGTATGATTAAAATTAGAAAAAAACATATGCAGAGCAAAAATTAATAATGACACTCGCGTTGGGTTTATTTATAATACAATAATATACTGCGCCAGGTATGTCAATCCGGTACATCGGTTAGTAGTGTGTGACATGACCTACGTTATCAGCCTATCGACGGTATGCGGACATAAGTGTGACTGTGTGAGTGTGTCGTCGACAGTGAAAACGTGCCGTCACGATCCGGATTGTCAGACCTTGTTTTCTTAGATCATGGGTTTATTACCCAAGTAATTAGTTCCCTGTTCAGTGTATCCGTTAGGATACCAAAACAGTATAGTCCTATTAAGTAAGATCTCTCATGAGATATCTACTCATAAGGCATATCTAAAGCACCTAAAGCCATTTGGATACACGTAAAAAACACACACACACACATGCACATACAAACACTTATCGGAATTGCTGAAAATAGTAGTAACCCCAAATCATAATCTATAGGTACAGTCAAGTGTGAAAATATGTATCGAATGTATCCTCTCATAAATATGTAACGAAAACTTAATGCGGCGACATAAGATCCATGGGACATATTTTTGAGTAGCATGCATGCACCCATATTTTTTCACTCGACCAATAAACAAAATAAATAAGCCATTCATGGCTTTAGCAGTTAAGCAATTTCAAACTCTGCGTTAAATTATTTGGAACTTTAATAATAAAAAAAATAAAAAAATAAAAATAAATATTGAAGTGGACTTGAGGAGCTTATTTTGCCCTTTTTATGACGGAACCTTTGTTAAAGTGAGTCCTTCGCAAGTCAGAGTTATTCGCTATCCTACTACTCGCTACACCCTCCTATTCCGAAATTAGGTATGTAAACATACTCACCCCACTTTCTACATACATGATTTATTAACACCTGTAGTTGAGGAAGGCGAATAAAAAAAAACCGAACAGTAGGTATTGATTATGTACTTTAAATAAAACTATATTTTTTATGATTTAATTACATAGTTTCAAAAATAAACGCTCTACTTGTAGTAGTAGTAGTACTGTAATTACTTGCCAAATTTCATAGCCCTAAATCACCGGAAAGTACCCTATATATTTTGATTCTCTTGAGAGTGTCGAAATATACGTTTTTTGCGGCTGAAACGACTGTATCTTTTTTCTTACATTAATTTAGTCTTCAAGGGACTGTAGACTTGAGTATATCATTTTAATTTCAAGTAGATATTTCCACGCGGTTCCCAGATAATGGGTCTTCGCAGACAGACAGACAGACGGACAACAAAGTGATTCTATAAGGGTTCGCTTTTATTCATTTTGAAGTACGGAACCTATATTTATAATATTTTAATATATGATTCAGCAAGAAGTTGTGCGAATATCAAACTGGATGGTTTAATGTAAAATAAAACATCAAAAGCCATCACCATCAGATACAATCAGAGAAATACTGCATTGACCGAATGAACTAGAACTCTAACGACTTTTTGCTCAAATTGTTGCTCTAGTTTAAGCTTGGTGACATGTTGAATTTTGTGTCAATGGAACAGACACACATTTAATTTGAGCAAAAAATATGTTACCGCAGAAGTCATTTATGGAGGGATGATGAGTGCCGTGAGGCATGGAGCGAGATTGAAAACCCCCAATCGTGTATATTATCAGTGTCCATTTTTGCTTTGTGGTTGCAAACAAAAAATCAACCATCTATTCCAATGTATATATCCACAACTTACTCATTTTACGAAATACACAAAAATACTTTCCGTTTCAATTTCAGGTGTTCCACGTGTGCGCTCTCACCGACGACGGTCTCGTTATGAAGTCCTTCCTCTGCCCTGAGTCGACCCTCTTCGACCAGACCATCTTGAAATGTAACTGGTGGTTCTACGTGGATTGCGCGAGCACCCGCCGCCTGTATGACACCAACATTCCTGTTTCGAAGAGCTATCAACTCATGAAGGCGCTAACTTTCTTCTCTAGCTATAAGAAAGAGATGCAGGATGAAATCAGTAAGTATTTTTAAATTATTTATTATCTTGGAGTTTTAGAATGTTACCAGAGAAAAATTAAACTTACAATTTTAAGGTTTAATATGTATTGTACTAAAATAAAATATCCTAGTTAAAATGGTTTATGTAGAATAAGATGGTGTTAGTTTATTCCGCACCTAGGAATATCCCAAAACCATTAAGATTTAAGGAGCCATTGCTGTGTTAATGTTATAAGTGCGTGAATTTAAATTATTCGTTAGGTTAGCTTGTGATTAAGTGCATTAGTTAGATTTAACACTAAACAATAACTTGCAGTAATGTTTGGTCCAAGCGTGCTAAAATATCTGACACAGTTAATTTTTGTACTATCTATTACGCAAATGCTCTTCATTTCACTTTTTATTTGGCAGGTCGAAATCCAGAAGATGTAGAAGGCGTTAAAGAAGCGATCACTATTTTAGAGAACCAGAATCAGAATACCCAGATAGATAGAGGCAGTCCTACTAACGCCATACAAATAATAACTCCACAACCTCTAGTTGACGAAAGAAGTAACCATCGCACAAATGACTCAGGACCAGTCTACAGGGGAACCAGAAATTATAAGCCCTCGAATAACAGCAGTACCTTTAGGACTAAGAAGTCTGGAGTACCTGTAAACAGGCAATCAAACGAGCAAACAAGTGCAGAATACAGACTCGTAACGGTCAATGCTGATATGAATGTTAATCAAAACGCAAGTTCAGCAGAAACAATTAAAGTTACTTCGTCAGAATCTTCCGAAAGAAAGTATAAAAGAAGAATGTCTCTAAGGAGAAATAACTCTACCACAGCTAAACCTTTTACATCGCCAACTACTATTACTACTACTACAATTAAGCCTACTGATACTAAAACCTCAATAGAAATAGTTAAACAAGAAATAAAAACTATAGAGGAATTAAACAATGCTAGTGTTAAGCAGGAAAAACTTACAGATGAAGTTGAAACTTTAGATAGAATAGATTCAACTATTTTAAAAGAGGGCGAAAACTCTCCACCCGTTAAGAGATTCTATAGATCTAGCGCTGAAAGAAGCAGCGCGGAAAAAAATAATACTGAAATGACAATGGTGAAAAACGAAAAAGTCCAAATAGTCAGACCAACGTCAATGGCTAGATTAGTAGGAGAGTATCCTACTCAGTCAGTTACTATCCAGAAATTAGATGAAGCGATCTTAGGCAAATCTAGAACAAAGAAAGAAACAGTCACAGTCGTAACCCCAGAAAAACATTTCAGAAGTAAAGAACAGACGTAGTATTCTCACAATTTTAGTCAATAACTAATTTAAGTGTCATATAAATGTTGCTATTTATTTATTTCACTTCGTAAAATACGTAAGTGGTGAAGCCAATGTTCACAACTTGTGTTGTGTAGTCACCGTTAGAAAGATACACAACATAATAAGTAGTACATAGGTGCATACCCTACTCCTTTGCCTCGACTGATATAATACTAAAAATATGAATATGTAGTTTTCTATTTTCTAAGTAGCCTCGTTAGATTTGTATTGATTTTGGTCGATAGGTGGCACTTGGCAGACACATTATGCTGAAATGCTACGAAAGTTTGTGTATACTTTCTCAGGGTGACTTAGCGTATTGCTCAATTTTATACGTAGATTAGACAAGGATTCAGTCAAGTGATATTACGGTGTATGTTTTAGAGTAGAATTAAACATGATTCCTGATTTACGTCTATCATTTATATACGAGTTATCCTATTTAACAGCTGGGTCAATTTCAACAAACCAATATTTTTTTTCACATCGGTGATTTTCTTCAAATTGAAGTCTTTCATCGATTTTTTAACATCAACCGAAAGATTTAGCTACTGTAGTTAATATATGTTAACGGCCCTGTCATACGATAAATAGTTACGGAGATATTAGACAATCTTTTTTTAATTCATCGAAATGAATAACTGTCACCGAAATAAATACACGCAGTCACCGATGTGATAATAACGTCACCGAGATGAAATAAATAGTCACCGTGATGATATTAAGATAACCGAAATGATATAAAGTCTCACCGATGTGATATAACAGTCATCGAAATGAAACTAAAATTAACATAAAAAGGTTTTATAGATAAACATAATGGTTTTATTGCTCCTTTGATATCAAAAAAGAATTATATGTTTCACAATAGTCATAAAATAGAAGACCAAATTAAAAATGGTTCAAATGGCATCTACGGAACCCTAATACAAGCGAATGACGCATGGCTGTATGTGTCAGCTGTTTGCTGATTTTACTTGATATGTAATGAATGTTGCCTATCCTTTCATTTCTTAATATATATAAAAAAATACAGCAAATAAAATTTTGTAAAATTATTTATATAAATCGATCATTGACAAACTTTTTTAAGCATTTTGAAAATTTAAGAAAAGGGTCAGTCGCCATAATAAATTATACATAGGTATATTTAAGTCCGTTATATTTATTCAAATCATAAGAGAACAACAACTTTAAAGGAACCTATTATTTAGAATTAATATTATACAATCTTTATTAAAACATGTATTTAAATATGCATATATCGTCCGAGTCTTGTTTGGATGGTTTGCGGCCACAACATCTCAAAGAGCTAACCTCGCCCTCGGCTGGCAACAATGATTAGTCGATTGTATAGCGAAACTCTGTAATTTCCTTTAAAAAGGTTCTCTTAATCCCGTGGTTTGCCCCTACTTGTACGGAGGTTCACTCTGTGCTCTCTCAATAAAGGGCGGGGGGATTTGGCCGATCGCCATAGGCTACACTCTGCGTTGCCTGTCGGCTAAACTGGGCTACCGGGTAGTTAGAGAGGCAATGGCGGATTACCTACAACCACTTCAGATAGGTTTCGGAATTGTGCAAGGTTGTAACGCGGCCATACACGCCTCAAGAGCTTTTGCTCTTGGGAATGGAGATACGGGTTCCGTTATTCTCAAGATTGAAATTAAAAATGCCTTCAATAGCGTTGAGAAGGAGACAATTCTCGAGGAAGTTTTGGATCGAGTGCCATCTCTTTATCCGTTTCTCCGTCAATGTTGGCACACGAACACGTCTAGCAATTTATTTTATAACGACATCAATAACTTCGCAAGTCGGAGCTCAGCAGGGTGATACTTTAGAGCCCTTAATATTTTTTTGGACATACAAAAGGTTATTTCTTCGCTGAATTATAGGCTAAATGTGTGCTATTTAGACGATGGAACGTTAGCTGGTAGGCCTGTAGTATTGCAGGATTTGAGACAGCTTTTGCCAAGTCTAAAGGCAATCGGTCTGGAGGTTAACTCATGCAAATGTGAGCTGTTTTATTGTGATCCCATGGATGATAATGGCTACGGTTGGCATTTAGGTTGTTGTTGCCAGGGTTCGATTTCTGAATGAGTCGTCCTTATGCTTGCTGGGTGTTCCCATATTTCCGGAGGGGGTTACTTTTGCTCTTGAGGAAAAAAGGGTGGTGTTAGTTGGGGCTCAAGAACATTTGAGAAATTTGTCAGCACATGCATCGCTTACCCTGCTAAGGACCTGTTCAGCGATGCTTCGCATGTTGTATATTTTAAGAACTTTCCCCACCTGGTTGTTTGGGGACGACGTGTTAAGGTTGGACGATACGCTTCGAGTATCTTTGAGACCATTTTGAATGTTCATTTAAACGAGGCACAGTGGTACCAGGCTTCTCTTCCGGTTCGCCATGGGAGACTGGGTATACGTCGTTGTCGGAAAGTCGGTGTAGTGGCGTTTCTTGCCACCGCTCACGGGACATTGGGATTCGTCGCTCGCATCGTATGTTATAATGGCGATGATACCGAAATACCGTTTGTGGTTTGTGTTTGGATTGTAAGGTTTGTCAGCCGCATCGGTGAATTTGTGGGGTCATGGTTGAGGAGGACGGCCAGCCTTAGCTGTCATAGGTGCGCGTAGCTGTTTTCAAGGCATCACGCAATCAATGATGCAGTTTGTCAGGCTTTGGTGTCGGCCAACATCCCCTATGGCTTGGGCTCCAAGTCTAGGGGCTGGAGGCTTCCAGGATTGTATCGCACGGATAGCAAAAAGCCAGATGGCCTCACACTGGTTCCGTGGCAAAAGGGTCGGTGTCTCTTGTGGGACACTACGTGCGTCAGTACGTTTGCCCCGTCCCACCTTCACCTTACGGTCAGGTCTGCGGGGTCGGCCGCTGAGTATGCAGCCATATTTAAACACTCCAAGTACACTGCCCTGGAACCGTTGTACGATTTCGTGCCGATTGCAGTGGAGACTGCGGGATCTTGGGGCGGTGGAGGTGGAGGCTAAAACATTTATTAAGGAATTTGGTCGCCGGCCTAGGGATAGGGCAGTGATCTGCGCTGCGAATCGTATCTGGTTCAACAGATTTCGTTAGCTACACAGCGCAGTAATGCTGCAAATGTAATGGAAACATTTGCCAGCGCGGTGCAGTTCGGGGCGATCCTATTTAGTTGATATTAATTGACGAAGCCTGTTGCGAATTGTTTTATTTTTGTGTGGATATCTATATGTGACGACGTCTATTGATGATTCATAGTTGTACCCACCTGACGAAGCCTGCATAGCATATTAGAATTTCTCAGTAATGTCAAGATGATGATAATAGAAATAAACATATTTTATTTTATATATTTCATAACAAAAAAGTTGTAAAAAAACAATTCACAACTTCTAATCAGTTAAGACTTTTATTATGTACGGAACCCTTCAACCAGATAAAAAATATTTCATCTTCGGTGATATTTTTGAATTCGGTGAGGTGATAGGAGCAAATTGTTCACCGAATTAACCGAAATGAGATCACTGAAATGAAGAACATTGAGGTTTAACTCGAATTATCGAAAATGTCACGTAGGAACATAAAAATTAAACCTAGAATATGTAATAAAATGTTGACTTACATATAATATCCGAATAACAAACAAAACATATGCACTGTCACCAAAATATAGCAGTAACCGAAATGAAAACTTTTTTGTCCCCACATCACCGAATTGATAAACTTATGTGTATAACTCGAATACGCAGCTGGTCTCAACACGTGCGCTTGCGCCGGACGTTAGCACGGGACTGGTCGAATAACCTTTGATTGAAGCAGTGCGTCCACAAGGCGTTTCTTAGCAACTACACGCATCGAAACTTTGTTCACCGATATGATGTCGTCGTGCAGGACAGATACATATACTCTGACCAAAACATATACAGGGTATTTTAGTAATCCCAAATATCTCATATCGATAATGCAACTATCCTAGATTATAATAAATGTCTCAGTTAACGTAAATACCTATCCATATTTGTGTCATGAAATAATTTTCCATAAAAAACGTACGGGGGACAGGTCACTGTGATGATAAATCGGCACTTAATAATTTTTTTAAAGTAATTAATATAAATTTTAATACAATGGCATTATTTGCCCCAGATAGAAGAACAACCCTGCTATTTAAAAAAAAATATCATGAATATGTATGACCAAAGAGCACCCCCGTTATCAGCCGTGCCATTTCAAATTCATGCCTGGGATATTGACCCAGCTAAGAATAGGCCAATGATGCAATTAGCGGTAAAATGTTGAAGGTATTATGAAAGAGAATATAATCATTGACGTTTTAAAAGACGGGACTCTCATACTAGGGGATGAACGTGAATTGAATGCAATTGCCATATCAATCCAATACTGCCGCCATTATCCGCCTCGAATATTCCATACTATCCTCAGATATTATTTTATTGGGTGCCGTTCAGTCGCCATAAAAACAAAATGCATATTTTCAAGTACCATATCTCCGATTTTCATAACAAACGATTGTCAGAATAACAAAATGCATATTTACATTGGATATAATATTTAAATACCATAACACTCACTTATCACAACCACCTTTTCTATAACGTTTAATTGAACTAATGTATTTTTATATAATACACATTAATTATAATCATTAAAACTAATAACAACGTATGCATATTTTCTTTGATTATAATACTTAAATACCATAACACTCACTTTTCACAACCACATTTTCTATAACGTTAACGCGGTGGGTCACTCTAAGGCAGGTCGGTGTAGGTGGGGTCCCTTCGTTTTGCCAAAATCCATCAAAATCTTATTTGGCAAAAAAAAAATTCCAGAAAGACCTTTTGGGACAAAATCGACTTTCACACGGATAGGTTAGAAGATTAAGACGGGAGCTTCAGCTCTTAGTTCTTCTTAATTATCAAATTGACAATTATGAACATTGATCATTATAATCGATGGTATTAAGCAAATTGTTTTAATGCATTTTATTTTTATAACAATTAATCACTTATACAAATCGAAATTATGCAGTTCGTTTGTATGCAACATGAAAATATGCAATTTGTTTTTATATTAAACATTACACACCCCATTTTATTGTACTGCGAACCTGGGTATTATATAATATTAATAATCATTCTGACTACATCACACTAATATTCATTTTCACTGTTCTCGATAAGGTAGTATGTATTACATGAAAATAACAAAGTTACAACTTCGTGGTTCTCTATAATGAAGATCTATTAAAATGTCAACAACATATATTGCAATTTATCTGTAATACTGTAACAGAAAATGATGCACTTATAATGAATGTTTTACAAGTACGTGTTATTGGTTTTGACGTGATCTTGCATATAATTTAAACAAAACAGCACTTAATATCGAGTGTTTGATAAAAATAATGGGCGGGAATCATGAAAGTAAAAATTCTGCAAAATTTAACTAAATAGTACAAATTTTGGCAAACACCTACTGCTGCGAATCGAAACTTCTGGTACTTAAAATAAAAGCAAATTTATATTTTTTAACTGATAACCGTACGGAGACGCGCCTTGGTAAGGGCCCTACAATTTAGCGAGTAGCGAAGTGAAACGAATATTTTACAGTTTTCGAAATCGGCCACCCTGCACACGCTAGGTGAGTAGCAAAGGCACTAAGCGCGCAATGTGGCTTGTTACGAAAATACCAGAATGTTATTTTATTTCTTTTAGTCATTCGATAGGCTCTGGGAGCCTGCATAGGCAGGTAGCCTATCAGCTGTCGGTGCGTTTGCTTATCCCCGTATTTAGGTGTCACCCAAAATATGTCAGTAAGGTAAGTTACAGATGGGACAGAGCGGAGTAGAGGAGCAACTGCACTTCCCCCGCGTCATGCGCGTAGGAGCGCAGATTACACACAGGGCGACTGCCAATATCGCCAGCACTGACCACCAAAATGCAAGCTTCCGAACGCGGCATGTAGATATGCACTGCGTTAATTCACCTGAAACAAAATAGATCCTGTAATTATTTTATTTCTAGCTAGTACTTAAGCCACCAAAACAGATTAATACTTGAATTACCTACTTATCGACCGAACAGGAATAAAGCTTATATTCCAAGATGAGTTTAGATTGTTTTGACGATTAACTTTCGATTAAATTATTATTTAAGGCCGAACCCGAATAAAGTAAATTTCCAGGTTAGCCCATATAATTATGACTTCTTTATTTCAGTTTGGTTACATCGTTACAGCCTTAGAATTAATTCTACGAGTACCCATATTTTTTTTTTAATATATACTTAAATTAGAAAAATAATGTTTTAAAAATATTGAATTAAGAGCATACAAAATAAAATCATTACAGCAAATGTCAGCAGTGTGATATTAACATAATCCGCAACAGTAAACATTGTCCTTCTATTAGCTGTTCAGAATTCGAAACTATAACATCTGCAACAAGAAAAGTTCAAAATTACAAAAATACCTACTTATATGAAATGAATTGAATTGAGGGTTTGATCGTATTGCGTTACTTATCGGCAGTTAGTCGTACCGTAAATTGGGATGAGTAGGGACAAACAGACATTCAAACCTCGATCAAGTTTATTTTTACATGTGTAAATATTTGTACCGTACCGTACCGTGCCGTACCTGTACCGTATGTATTTTAAGACGACTTGATTATCTGTTATTTCATTTCTTAATTCTAACGATAAGCACAAAATAGAAGGAAGTTAGTGAGGTGAGTTCGCAAAATTGCTAGGGACACTTTCGGATTATGAACATTAGAATAGCCTGCCTGTGAAGATAATATTTTACTTAATATCGAGATTTCTTTAATGAACAAAACAATTTAGTCAATCAGTTTGTACGAGTAGATAAATGACAAATGTTCGCAGTTCTCATTAGTTATTTTGTGGAATTACTAGTTGTAAATAAAAGTAGGGTGACACCACCGTCCAGTAACGGGCAAGCATCAATGATGTCCAACTTTTTAAATAATTTAAAAAAAGGTAACATTCATTATTTTTTATAAAACAATCTATTTAAGGCCGTATGATCTTTGAAGTGTCCATTACTGGAGGATATCAGCTTAAAGTGTCCAAAACTGGTGGTCCCTGCAAAAAGAACATTTATTTATTATATCGTTTTCCATTCTCCGAGAAGACTCAGAAAGTGGTTAAAGTTCCTATATCGCCAGCTATGGCCGGAACACATTTCGAAGAGGTTTTTAATTTGCGAGAAACATTTTGAAATAATGTATATTTCGCCAACGACAGGAAGGACATCTCAAAATAATGGCATATCCTTCGCTATTTTCTCAAGGTGAAATATCTAGTGGACAACATTAAGTTATTTTATTTATATCATTATAAAATTCGTAATAACGAATTGGTGCAAAATATAAATAAGACATTAACCCTTTCGGATTTCGAAGTTCGGAGTAGGCCACGAAAAACAACAAGCCTCTAAAAAGCAAACAACAGCGTGTTTTAATAAGTTATTTATTTGCAACCATATTTAATGTCTTGTACAAAATATATTTATAAAAGTTGGATATGTTCCTGTAAACCAGAAAAAAATGTGGGATACGGTATTCCCATTGCCTGCCTGAGTAATGAACTGGCATATTCAATTTAGCGTAATTATAATTTTTTATCAGGCAAAGGGTGATACGTCTCCCACATAGTACCATTGCATACAGTAGTCCAGTTTCAACTCCAAATCTCCAACAACACATCAAAAATATCACTAGTTATAGGTTGAACACAATAACAATTTTACCTGAAACGACAAGACAATTAACCGAGCTATGGGTAGAATAGTTCCCACATAGTCAAACTGTAATAAGGCAATGGGATAGTGTCATCCCACATCCTAATTCTGGTCATATTACAACAATCATTAATATTTACCAAAGTATAGGATTACATTACCTTACAACACTCAAAATTTACAAAATATCAAAAAGTTGTCTGACCTGATGTGCTTTTATGTCGCTGAAATTAAGTAAAGTGTTCATATTTTGTCACAAATCACTGAAATTACTGGTCAAGTGAATTCAAACGGCTGACAAAAATACATTATTAGATTTAGCTGTGTGCTGTGAATGAAGATCATGATATCATATTATCAGGGATTGATATAATGTTTTGTAGGAGATGGAGTTGAAACCGGGCCATGGCAAACGATATACTATGTGGGAGACATATATCCCTTAACCAGGTAAAGGGTTAAAGGGCACATATATAGCGCGTATACAAAACCGGAATCTGTAATGCAGCAGAAAACATATGATAAATATAAAAAAAAATTGCAAAATAAATTGTTTAATAAGTAAAATGTTGTTTCATTTCATCAATCAACTAAGATACGGAACTACAAATTTCACGGTGTTTTAATTGAACGCCAGTTTCATCTCAATGGAAACTGGTGTTCAATTGAAATTCCGCGAACTTGTACACAAAATTAAATTCAATGAGCTGTATAGCGTTGGATGAACACCTTACGCTCCTTTGCCACGGTTCAATGAAAAATTAAAAAAAAAGAAACGTCAGTCAAGACTAGCTGTACAGATTAAATATAATTTGCTACGGTCAATTTTTTTGTTCCCGAGTCGGCGGTCTGAACACTTACTAGTCTGTGATTTAAATATACTATTGTTTTATTCAAAAGCCTACCTGTGCCTCTCTCCTGTAGACAGGTATTAAAACATGAACATAGATGAACGTTAGGTACATTATTTACTCTGTTTTAATTGTCTCCACTATTCGATATATCATTTATGAACATTTGCCGATGGTAACCTACTTTTCAACTCATGACAGACTTTTTAAGAATAATAACAATTTTCAGGTATGGAACCATAAGAAGCATGGTTTATGATACAATTATTTCTTAAGCGTGGTTGGGGGGTGACTAAAATTATTACTTAATCGTTTTCATATAAATTGCGATACCTACTACATTATTTACATGTAGGTATAAATTAAATTTGTAGGGAGTGTTATAATCTTTAGTGCAGTTTATTGTTGTCTTGGTACATAAACATAACAGCTTTTGTTTTTAATGAAGTGAAAACTTCAATATGCCTAAATATCGATGTCGATATTTTGTAGAGAACTATCTTTCCCTGCACTAACTCATGCCACGTAGTGATCAAAAGCGGGGACAGTGACAGATAAGACGGGTCAGATATCATGGTAACTATCTCTTTCTTACTTATTGAGAAGTACGTTAGGTGTGAATAAATCGGAAGTATAGAAAACGTATAGCGCAATAGCGCTCATCTGATTTACTGTTGATATCTGTGTGCTCAACTTTTTTTATTAATATATCGATAAAATGTTCATGTCCACTTTTGCAGCAACAATTACCTAACTCTGCTATTGTTTCTAACGTCAATCAACATTTCAATGCGATATTTCTGTTTCGTTTGAAATGAAACGTTGGCTGATCTGATATTTGCCTTTGTGCAAGCAAATGTTGACTTTAATGTGATGAAGCTTTTCTTACCCCGACTACCTAATAGTAAAAATTCTGCTAAATTTAACGAAATAGACAAATTTTGTCAAACACCTACTGCTTCGAATCGAAACTTCTGATACTTAAAATAAAAGCAAATATTTTTTTATCTGATAATGTACCTAGTACCTAATATTGAAAGTGTTAGGTTTTTTTAAGTTATGAATGTTCCTTGTGTCAAAGGAGTTTCAATTGATATCCAAACTCTATACATGATACAATTAAGAATTGTTGTTGTCATGTATGTCATGTGAAAAATATACTAATAAAATAACGCATCGATATATTAATGTGCTTTAATAATTAGTTAGTTAGTAAACTCTCCAAACCACTGCGTATCTGAATCTCTATCAGGTTATCGGTCCCACCTACGTCATGGAGAATTTTACAAAACTACATATTGGTTTACTGGAGGGAAAATCGAATTGGGACACTTGGAAGTACAAAGCCGTGAGTCTACTCAAAACCATCCCGCACGCGCTGGGAATTGTAGAAGGCCCGTTCCTTAAACCCAAAGCACCCGCCCCCGCCCCTGGCTCATCAGGAGATGCCGCAGTTGTCGCCACGTATGAATTGGAATTGGAACGGTTCGTAAAAGCAGACGCAACTGCACTTCTGATTATCACAACCAATATGCAAGAAGACACACTTAGAAAGGTCATGAGATTTACAAACGCGAGAGATGTATGGCTTGAATTGCATAGACTTTTCGACGGCGCTGACGAAGACAAGTCTTATAATCTGTGCATGAGTTTCTTTGGCTTTAAAAAGGATGCGGCAGACGACATAGCTACCCACATGTCAAAACTTAAGAACATCTGGACGCAGCTGAATCAGGAATTAAGTAAAGATGAGAAGAGCCAGTTACCAGAACTGCTACTCCTATGCAAGATTCTCGACACGCTCGACGAAACTTACTTCTCCTTCAGAAGCAGCTGGCTACTTCTGCCAAAAGCCGAGAGAACCATCGAAAGCCTAACTAGTCATCTGTGTGCATTTGAGCGAGCACTGCAGAGCAACAACGTGCTTCAACAGGAAGCTCTCGTCTCAAATTCTGGCACCACGTTTAATGCAGAGAAGAAAGATAGGAAGTTGAAATGCAACTACTGCCAAGCTATCGGCCATCGAGTGAGAAACTGTCACAAGTGGATCAAAGACGGTAAGCCTCCGAAAAGCAGTAATCCTCGAGCAACACCTTCTACTTCTAAATCTGCGAACATGATTCTTATGTCTGTAGAAAGCACTGAAATATTTACGATCAATCCTGACACCGAGAATTTTTACGTGGATAATGGCGCCACGAGCCATGTGACAAACCGGGCTGATATGTTCCAAAATTACGAAACCTTCGACGAGATCCGTACCGTAACTACGGCTAATGGTAACAAGATCAATGCTAAAGGAAAAGGTTCAGTGATAAT
The DNA here is from genome assembly GCA_963556455.1 of Epiblema foenella. Taxonomy (NCBI): domain Eukaryota; kingdom Metazoa; phylum Arthropoda; class Insecta; order Lepidoptera; family Tortricidae; genus Epiblema; species Epiblema foenella. The sequence goes on along the minus strand of OY747096.1, from coordinate 24,294,968 downwards.
GGAAGCGAACATTAGAGGGAAGCTGCAACGTGTGACCCTGCAAGATGTTTGGTACGTTCCAGCTATAACGAAAAACCTATTCTCGGTTCTAGCTGTCCATGATAAGATTCCGAACAGCCAATTCTCATCAACGACAAAAGAATGCACTGTCTATGTCAACGGAGAAGCATGCCTAATAGGAAAGCGACAGAAAGAGGGAGGATTGTACAAACTCGATGCAAGAGTCGTAGTTCCAGAAAACCCCGTTGAAGTCTGTGCTACGTCCAATACCATGCAACTTTACCACGAGAGATTGGCGCATCAAAACAAGAGACACGTTAAAGCCACAGTTAAACGCGAACTGGACGTAGATCTGCCTCTTGATAAAGAACTATGCGAAGGTTGCATATATGGGAAAGCACATAGACTCAAATTTGGTACGAGAACTCGAGCTACCGCGCCAGGAGAACTCGTTCACACTGACGTTTGCGGACCGTTCCAACCGAGCTATTCAAAATACCAATACTACGTGTTGTTCAAAGACGACTTCACCAGCTACCGTATGGTATATTTCCTGAGACGCAAGTCAGAGGTTAAGGATAAGCTCGCCTTAATGTTAGCTCAGACAAAAACTGCAGGACATACTGTACAATGCTTACTAAGCGATAACGGTGGTGAGTTTGACAACAAGTCCATTCGAGACCTACTGAACTCCCATGGAATCCAACAGAGATTGGTTACGCCGTACACACCAGAACAGAACGGCGTGAGCGAACGTGAAAATCGGTTTTTGGTTGAAACTGCGAGGTCTATCATGTATGCGCACGAACCGATGCCACAAGAACTTTGGGCAGAACTTATAAACACCGCCGCATACATCCTCAATAGAACCGGTCCGACGAACACGAACGACAAGTCACCATACGAACTTTGGAGTGGAAAAAAACCGATTATAAAACATCTTCGAATTATAGGATGCAATGCCTATGTTCACATTCCAAAACAAAAACGAAAGAAGATGAACAAGAAAGCCATCAAAGGAAAACTTGTCGGTTATGATGAAGATGGGTACAGGATCTGGATATCTGATGGAAAAAGGAACACACTCGTCCGCTCGCGTGATGTAACGTTTGATGAGAAACCGTTACCTAACAGCGATGTTCACCCAGCTTGTGCCAATAATGACACATATACGAGGGAGTGCATCCTGCGAATGCCGATGGACAACGCCGTCAGCAACGAGGAACCAGATTCTCATCTTGACGTACATCATGATCCATTGCCTGTCCAACCCGAGAGAGATACCAACAAGAGTAAACCAACATTCTCTAATGATCTTGAACGCGGCCTTGAGGGAGAAAACTTGGAACCTCAACTAGTCCAAGAAGACCACGCTCAAGAATCTCAAGAGATTTTGGAACCGCAAATAGTCATAGAAGAACACGGTAATGAATCTGAAGAGAGCTTGGAACTTGACCCAGTCCAAGAAGATAACGTTCATGAATACGAAATGCGTCATGAGGATTTGGAACCTGAACCAGTCCCAGAAGACCATGTTCATGAACCCCAGCTACTACAAGATGATAGTATTGATGACCCTGTAGATGAATTCTATGATGCAGAACCGCCACGATACAATTTGCGAAATCGCAGCGAAATAAGAAAACCTGGTAGACTCGATGACTATGTGTGCATCACAGAGACATACCCGTCGAATTTTGCTGATGCAATGCATCGTAATGATTACGAAGAATGGCGGAAGGCGATGGAGAGCGAAATGAAGTCATTAAAGGACCTCAGTGTGGTCGGCCTGTGATCTGCCGAAAGGGAGAAAAGCGCTTCCTTGCAAATGGGTTCTTCGAACAAAAAGAAACCCAGACGGCTCCATCGACAGATACAAAGCACGGCTCGTCGTGAAGGGCTTTAAACAGAAAAAAGGAATCGATTACGATCAGACCTTCAGCCCTGTCGCGCGCCTAGCAACCGTAAGAGCACTACTGAGTGTCAGCGCACAAGAGAATATGTACCTCGTTCAATTTGATGTTGTTACAGCGTTCCTCAACGGAAAGCTTGATGAGGAAATATATATGCAGCAACCAGAAGGATTTAACGATGGAACGTCTAAAGTCTGGAAACTTAATCGAAGCTTGTATGGCTTAAAGCAAGCTCCCAGATGCTGGAACTCTTGCTTTGAAGCAATTCTATTAGAGATGGGCTTTAAGCAGTGCGAGTCTGACTGTTGTCTATACACTAAGGAAGTAGATGACAACAAGCTATTAATCACATTGTATGTGGATGATGGATTGGTAGCAGCAACCAATAAAGATTTGGCGAGTTCGTTTCTGAATGACTTGCGCAAACGATTGCATATTACGACTAAACCTGCATCGTATTATCTTGGGTTAGAAATCGCCAGAAAAGCGGATGGCTCTGTTTTTATAAACCAGGAGAGTTATGCAAAGAAAGTCTTAGAACGTTTCGCAATGGCAGAATGTAACCCTGTCACAACACCAATCGAAAAGGAAACTTCTTATTCAGGGAAAGTCGAAACTGAAAAGATGGAAAAGTTTCCATATAGAGAAGCCGTCGGTGCCTTGGCATATTTAATGGTCGGGACTCGCCCAGATATTGCCTATGCCGTGGGTGTAGCCTCCCGGAAATTAAAGTCTCCCTCCAAGGAAGACTGGCTTAGAGTAAAGAGAATACTGCGTTACATCAAAGGCACGTGCTCCTATGGAATCAAGTATGAATCGCAGCAATCTTCAATACTTGAAGGATTTAGTGATGCAGACCATGGAGGAGATCGAGAAACGAGCCGATCTACTACAGGCGTGGTGTGTCGCTATGCTGGAGGCGTGATATCTTGGCTCAGCCAGCGGCAAGCATCGGTTGCCATATCCACAACCGAAGCAGAGCTAGTTGCAGCAAGTGAGGCAGCTAGAGAATTGGTTTGGCTTGCCAGAATAATGCAGGAACTTACGAAGCTCAAGCATACTCCAACGCTGTATGTGGACAACGAGGCAGCTATACGTTTAGCGCATAACCCTGAGTTCCACAAGCGCACCAAACACATTCGCATCCGGCACTTTTACGTGCGAGAACAGGTTTCTGAGGGTACACTGGAAGTGAAGAGAGTCGGCACAACGGAACAACTGGCCGACGTTCTGACAAAAGCATTGCCACGGGCAAGATTTTCTTCCCTTCGTCGTGATCTTGGAGTAGAGTGTTGAATAAGGGAAAGTGTCAAAGGAGTTTCAATTGATATCCAAACTCTATACATGATACAATTAAGAAATGTTGTTGTCATGTGTGTCATGTGAAAAAAATGTACTAATAAAATAACGCATCGATATTTTAATGTGCTTTAATAATTAGATAGTTAGTAAACTCTCCGAACCACTGCGTATCTGAATCTCTATCAGGTTATCGGTCCCACCTACGTCATGGAGAATTTTACGAAACTACATATTGGTTTACTGGAGGGAAAATCGAATTGGGACACTTGGAAGTACAAAGCCGTGAGTCTACTCAAAACCGTCCCGCACGCGCTGGGAATTGTGGAAGGCTCGTTCCTTACTGGGAGCTTGCTTTGAAGCAATTCTATTAGAGATGGGCTTTAAGCAGTGCGAGGCTGACTGTTGTCTATACACTAAGGAAGTAGATGACAACAAGCTATTAATCACATTGTATGTGGATGATGGATTGGTAGCAGCAACCAATAAAGATTTGGCGAGTTCGTTTCTGAATGACTTGCGCAAACGATTGCATATTACGACTAAACCTGCATCGTATTATCTTGGGTTAGAAATCGCCAGAAAAGCGGATGGCTCTGTTTTTATAAACCAGGAGAGTTATGCAAAGAAAGTCTTAGAACGTTTCGCAATGGCAGAATGTAACCCTGTCACAACACCAATCGAAAAGGAAACTTCTTATTCAGGGAAAGTCGAAACTGAAAAGATGGAAAAGTTTCCATATAGAGAAGCCGTCGGTGCCTTGGCATATTTAATGGTCGGGACTCGCCCAGATATTGCCTATGCCGTGGGTGTAGCCTCCCGGAAATTAGAGTCTCCCTCCAAGGAAGACTGGCTTAGAGTAAAGAGAATACTGCGTTACATCAAAGGCACGTGCTCCTATGGAATCAAGTATGAATCGCAGCAATCTTCAATACTTGAAGGATTTAGTGATGCAGATCATGGAGGAGATCGAGAAACGAGCCGATCTACTACAGGCGTGGTGTGTCGCTATGCTGGAGGCGTGATATCTTGGCTCAGCCAGCGGCAAGCATCGGTTGCCATATCCACAACCGAAGCAGAGCTAGTTGCAGCAAGTGAGGCAGCTAGAGAATTGGTTTGGCTTGCCAGAATAATGCAGGAACTTACGAAGCTCAAGCATACTCCAACGCTGTATGTGGACAACGAGGCAGCTATACGTTTAGCGCATAACCCTGAGTTCCACAAGCGCACCAAACACATTCGCATCCGGCATTTTTACGTGCGAGAACAGGTTTCTGAGGGTACACTGGAAGTGAAGAGAGTCGGCACGACGGAACAACTCGCCGACGTTCTGACAAAAGCACTGCCACGGGCAAGATTTTCTTCCCTTCGTCGTGACCTTGGAGTAGAGTGTTGAATAAGGGAAAGTGTCAAAGGAGTTTCAATTGATATCCAAACTCTATACATGATACAATTAAGAATTGTTGTTGTCATGTATGTCATGTGAAAAATATACTAATAAAATAACGCATCGATATATTAATGTGCTTTAATAATTAGTTAGTTAGTAAACTCTCCAAACCACTGCGTATCTGAATCTCTATCACCTTGAAATATCGCGTGTACTATGCTTAATTTGATGATTTTAAGAATCACAATCGTCATTATTTTATAATAGGTTATGAAACTGCTGCATAATGGGAGTTTTAATACATAATTATGTATAGTTGTTAAATACTCTTTCAATATGTGTTTCATGTGGGCGCGTTGTGCCGGCGGAAGCAATGTTTGACGAGATGACCCGGCCCGCAGTCCTCGGCCGCGGCGGCGCACCTGTAGTCTAAAGTTGTACGTGATTTCATAATGTGATGCGGTTACAGCGTGCGCGCGGGGTGGGGGGACGTCGAGCTTAAGAAGATGTTCGAAATTAGAATGTAATTGAAGTATCGATTATCGATACTTTAATGTTAAATTTAAGATGCAACCTGGTACAGGTTTATTAATATAGGCCGTAGATAAAATCAAAGAAAATATTGCGGGAGGGTCGCGGGCACTTACATGGTGGCTTTTCAAATATTCTATGTAAAACGAGTTGAGTAGGAGTAACGGATAAAAGTTTGTAAAATACACTATAATAGACTGTAGAACTATGATAAATAAAAGGAACATTTGAATGTAACATGTAAATTTAATTTACATTTTCCTTACCTCCTCCGATATCTCAATATGATTTAAACAATATACCATTTACGCTTTCATTATGGTATCATTCAATTTCAAGTAATGACGCATACTCAAAATATACAGCCTTCATAAAATGTTACACTTTTGACTACTCATGTAAATTGACAACCCTGGTCCACAAACAGCAACTTGCTCCTCTATCATTCCTATTCACCCCGTTCGTAACATCAGCTCTCCCCATTCATGACCCAAATGTCCCTGTCGTCGTACTAACTCACCCCTCACAGCAAGCCTACTTACACGATAAAAATCCTTACATACGGTTAAATCGTTCTGTGTGTTAAAACCATTATATACCATAATATAACTTATATTTTTCTGTTTTAAATAAGCCTCGTAAGTATTTATAAACGATATCAGAAAGGTTGATGAACAGTTACATAAAACCGAATTCAGACTAAAATTAGAACATGAACTTTGGCAGTGTTTAGTATTTTTAATATTTGGCTACTTAGTGTTGCCAGAAGAAGAAAAATACGATTAATAATATAACAAAATTATAAGTGTATCCTGACTTCCTGAGCCAGAAAAGTAATTAGCAATCGAAAAAAAAATCCCATAAAAAACCATGTTAAAACAGGCAAAGTCTCGAAACTCTTTCACAGTAAAAACTTGTGAGATATTATTTAGAGCCAAGTGAGGCATTGTTATTAATCTTTATTTGCTTACTAAATAAGATTTTGAGACTTTAGGTGGCTGGCTCAATATTCCAGGGTCCTATGTTTCACTTTCAACCAATTGAAATTTGAACATTGTCATAACGTCAAAGTCATATTTTGACCACTGTAAAAATGTAACATGAACCATATATAAAATTTAGCCAGCAAGGTGTTTTTGTGTTAGAAAGGTTTACCTAATAATAATTAACCTAAATATTCAAATAAAATGCATATTTTTTATATATGAATTAGCTGTTTTTTATTATTCAAATTAGTTGTAACAATATAATTGACCTGGAAAGAAACATCTTATGACTTTGTCACAACATACCTACTAGACCACATACCGTAACTGTTGCGTATGAACACTATCATTTTTTGCCTGAAAATAGACATTTAATCATTTTATCACAAATGACCGGGCCACACGCCACAATAAGCGCGGCCGCGACAGCGGTCGCGTAGGTAACGCAGAACATCTGGAGCGTTCACAGTGAGCGCGTTTTCAGTACGGCATCCCGCAGTCGGGGCACAGGGGCACAGCTGAGCACGAGCACTTGGGCAGAAACAGGCTTCTAGTGTAGAAAGGTACACACAGGATTAACGCAGTAGCCCCAAACACCGTGAGGAGTGAAAAGCAAATCATGCAGCTCCAGACTTTATGGGTGAACTTCTCCTAACTTCTGCATCTGAAACAAACAAATCTAACATAAGTCTGGGCTATAATTAGAAGCCGGTAGTTTAATCATAGCAAGAAAACTAAGTTAACCGTTTTCCAGGCATAGTATGATTTTTTTTAAAGTGATACCTTGAAATGAATCACCAAAACGTAACTATTTTTTATATATTTTTGTTTTTTATAAAGCGTTCTAGATTGGTGTGGCCCGGAACCGGGTTAAGTAAGGCCAGATTAGGCTGAACCAGAAAGGGGGAATTCATACCTATATATAAAAAAAAATATACTAGAAATATATTATTGCTCTCCATCGTTCAAATGTTCTTTCGATGGTTAGAAACAAAATTCGATTCGGAACAAAATCATTGTGATATTACGCCCCCAATATCACTTAACTTTTTCCCTGAATCTTTTCCTTGATTAATATCCGACACACATAAAAAAAAACGGCGCTTATCTGATTATTATCCGGAATAACCGGAACAATTCGGATCTTCCAATCCCACAGAAACTATCACTGAACACCACAAAATGATTAACCGAGACTGACTAAAATATCTTATAAAACTGCTAGCATATGAGCCTTAACCATTTCAGTGCTCTGTTATATAAACGCTGTCACTGACACTCCAGGACATGGAAATGTCAAACGCGAAGTGAAACCCTATAAAAACGCATGTAGGTTGATATCGCATTGAAAGCCGTGACGGATATATGCGTCGATGGCGTAGAACCAATGGTGGGCACGTACCTATTGGTTAGTCGTCGAAGAGGTTAAATTAGGTATCAGAGTTCTAGTAACTAGTATCAACCATAATATGGAGTTGTCATCCAAATGGAGGATCCATGACACGCTCCCCGTTAACCACACAGTTTCGAAGTTTAGCATTATTGAATTTCGTTTTCCATTGAGCACACTAAAGGATGAATTACACCAAAGGTTGATGAGATTGGATAAATTTCATTAGGTACAAGTTAAAATGTAGGTACTTACAAGGACACCTCTAAAAGACGCGCTCACTCAGGGCCTACAATTTTGTTAATTAAACATGAAAAGCATATTTTACGATCAAAAACATATTTCACAAGAATTTCTTGACATTACATACTTTAAAACATAAATTTACCATACAAAAGGTGACGGGCCGTGAATTGAACTGATTGTTCCAAATTTGAATTTTGTTTTTCTATTTTGAGCAACTGTGACAACCCCTTTGCAGATGTAGCAGAATAACCGAAGAGTTTTCATGCTTCTAAAAGAACCAAAAGAGGCGGAAATCACGAGTAGTTTTGTATACTTTTTTCTCACCAAGCATCCAATCGGTCTAACCAGGGGAAGCCTCCTAATAGGTACACCCAATCCAAACTAATATTATAAATGCGAAAGTAACTCTATCCCTATGTTTCATCTTTACGTGCTCGAGATTGAAATTCGGTATGAGGATAGTTTGAAACCCTTCCTTCATCTCTCTAATAGCGTCTTTTGAGCGTCATACCAGAATCTTTTCAGCGCCCGCGCAGCGTCACTGCGATGAATAGTATAGAATAGAATAGAATCACTTTATTGTTTTATCGTGTTATATTAGTTGTTAAAGGTATTACAGATTCCAGCGGTAACCCATATCGGGTACAGAATATTAACTTATGGCTATAAATAGATTATTATTTTTGGCTTGTCTTCAATCCTGCTTACTATTTTTGCAAGTTATCTACGCGATAGACAGCAATATGAGCGTCATGGTTGGTGCTGCGTGGGTGCTGGTGAGACGCTGACGCTCAAATCGCTCAATAGACAAAATACAACATTTTATTCGTAGCAATTGTTATAGGTCATACAGATTAAATATAAAATATCAAATAGGTGCCCAACTAACAATGTAGTTATGTCGGCAATAATAATTTCAATTTTACAGTTTAGATTCTGCATTAGGAAGATTACAATCATAATATCATGTTGTTTATAAAAATTATAGTATAATTTATTAATATAACATTAATTAAGGTATTATATGTACTTTCATATTGTGAGTGGCAGGTTAAAAAATTCTTCATAGGCGTAGAACAGTTCTGTCGTAAGGTATTTTTTCAATCTACCTCTAAATCCGGCGGCAGCAGCTGCATCTCCAATCACATCGGGTAGTCGATTGTAAACAGATGGTCCTAGATAATAAAGTGAACGATCTGACTTACACGCCGCTAGCGTCACGGCACAGTGCGCCGACGCTGTGCGAACTTTGCATCGTCGCTGCGCGGGCGCTTGCAGGACGCCGACGCTGAAAAGATGCTAATGTGGGGTCTCTTATTGGGTGACATGGGGGGCGGATGTTCGTATGGAAGTACGATACAAACGAGTTCCACGCGAACGAAGTGGAAGGTAGTTGTTTGACGCTGTGAATACAAAGATCACTGGTCCTCTCCTATCATAATTTGTTACTATGTACAATAGACAGTAAGCTAAGAAAGTGGTCTATGAGGTGTTCACAATTCTTAACCTCAGGCGACTAGTGTAAGTGTCAAGATGGGTGGAAGTCGCCTATATCCGAAGCCAGCTTAGGCCGCGTTCATGCACACGAGCTGCGCGCGACTTAGGTACCTCTTGTCAGAATATATGAAAATCAATGGAAATCCCATGCGACTTAGAGGCGCGCGCGGCCTGTCGCGCAACGTATCGCCTTTCCAAATTAAGGCTCTATTGTATTGATACGTTGGTTTCGCTAGGCGTCACATATTGACACACTTTTGGAGACAATCAGAAACAGGCTCTTCTCAGAACCATAGTTCACTTTTTTGATTGACGAAATCTCTAGAGCCACCATCTTCCGAATCACTTAAAAAATCCTCAAATAACCAAAAATGTTTTAGTTTTACCCTCAACAGCTCGAAGTTCTCGAACCAGTCTATTTTGATGCGAGAAATCAATGAGCAAAATGAGTTTATGCTCACGTCGTGAGATACAGTTTTATTTTATTGGAATGTGTCGTATGCGACGATGTGCCATTTTTATTTCGGGGTCTATTACGAATTCGATATATTTCAACTGGTGTCCCATTGTTTTGCAGACAGAAATTTCATAGAATTTTGTTTCGCAGAAAATGTTTCAAATAATATTTGATCCTTGTATTTTTATTTCGACTATTATTGTTTAAATGACTATTTACTTGAATGAAAAATATTTCACAGAAACACAATTCAATGAATTTTGTAATATCATTTTTTTATTTGACAAACTTATCAAACCGTAGAATTATGTTTGGTGTTTCGTTGTTTCGCATACAGAAAATTCACAGAATTTCGGTTTACAGAAACTTATATTAAATAATATTTGGCCCAATATTTTTATTTTTAGTATGATTGTATCACCGCTTATTCACTTCACAGAAACATATTTTGCTGAAACACAATTCAAAAACAATATCTATATATAATAGAGGTTATTTTTTTTAATAAAACCCAGAAAGACCTGTTGGGGCAAAATCGACTCTAACGCGTATAGGTTAGAAGATTAGCTTCGCTTCGCTTCAGCTCCCGTCTTAATCTTCGAAGTTATTTTTTTTATAAAAGCTCAGAAAGACCTTTTGCGGAAAAATCAACTCTAACTAAATAGGTTAAAAGATTAAGACAGTTCAGTTTTATTTGCATTTATTTCGAACAGTAAATTACAATTTCAGTTTTTTTTAGATTTTTTCTAATATTAAAATTTCTGAATAATCTTGTTTACGCTGTCGAATCCGATGAATGTGATCATCTTTATCAATGTACTTTCGTTTTTTAATATAACGAAATAACATATAAGGTCAAAGAATATAAGATTTGTAATTATATCGTAATGAATATCGAAACATTATACGCGTCATACTCGTGATCGGGTGCTGTTTGTGGAGTCCGGTCTGTTCATGCTTGCTAGGACATAGTGACTACGTTAATACTAGTGTCTTTTTATAGGGGATTGACGAGAGACATCATCCTGTTGTGGATTCGTTTTTATTATCAGTGACTTAGAGACCATATACATCTCTAACAATATTAAATTAATTTTAATTTTGACGCTCAGAGACCATGTACATATCTGGGATATTATATTAATTTCATTATACTCCTTTTTAATCTTGAGACCTTATACTTCTCTAACTTTACTGATGTTGTAATATTTGTAATAGATAACTTTGCAAGATTATCTTCACTGTATGACATTAATTTTGTTATAATTGTAAACTCGAAATTATTAGTCCTTCTTGAACTGTAAATTAATATTTTGACATGAAAAATGTATTACTTATTATAGTCGGACTTTCTGAAATTGTAAATTAATATTTTGACATGTAAAAGTGCCCTTGTGGCCTATTTGCAGAATAAATGTTTGTATTTGTATTTGTATTAAATTTTCTTTGTAATAAAAATCTAGGATAAAAATTTCTACAAAGTAATTGTTTTACGAATTGATTATTCTATGAAATGATAATATGAGATTTATTTTATGAGAAACAAAATTCTGTACAACTATTGTCTTGGTAGTAATTTTTACGTAAACTAAATAATATAAGAAAAAATAATATTTCATTTGTAGTTCTATGATATGAATATCGAAATATTAAAAAATATTGATATCAAAAATCATTGATTTGAGTTTCTACAAAGCTAGTGTTCGGTGTAAAGATTATTCTGTGAAATGATAATATAAGAAACATTTTCTGCGAAATGAAATTCTTTAAAAATGTTGTCTATAAAACAGTGTACAACCATTTCAACTTCATTCACTCCGTCCCTTTCAATTCATTACGAAACGAGTCCGTCTCGGGCACCGAGGGTTCCGTATGCAGATGTGTACCGGTCCCGACCCAATTCATTCGGGAAAATCTCAACAACGTGATGTAGAAATTCAACGCCATGGAAACAGCGAACTCTTCCCCCGAATTTTACGATAGCTCCTTATCAAGTGAACCGATTTCATTTTTTTTTCTTCATTGTAAAGGTACTTTCAGCATAATCGTGTAGGAATTTATGAAACAAAATACATGCAAAGGTGATTAAATTGCAAACTTAGTAAAAAATGTTTTTTGATCATAAAAAAAAAATAAACTACATAGGTTATACTTTCCCATAAAATATACATTGATATTAATGTTATGTAATAATTTAATATTTTTCCCGTGGTAAAAATAAAAATAAGGGGGAGGGGGAAGGTATTTTTTACATCCCTCATGAATAGAAAATGACTCTGACGTAAAAAAAAAATGTTTTAGAATGTGCAACTTAAGCCCCTTCATATGACATATTCACTAGACTGTCAAATTTTGAACCATCTATTCTTCTGTAATTTTTCACAGAAAATAAAAAAGTTTAAAAAAAACTCATGTTCTATGCATCTAGGTTACCCTTTTTCGTAACTTACAAATTTCAAATTGATAGGATAAAGGGAAATTTTCACTTTAAAGTGTACCCCCGCTTTTGACGATGTCCCTCAACTTCAACTACTTCTTACGGCTTTAAATATTTATTTGCTAATGTTTGGACGATGTGAAAATATGGGAAGTTTAGTAAAGTAACAACAATTGATTGTAAAATATGTGTGTGTATTGTATAATGAATTTTTAATGCACCGAGGTTAGGAGTGACACTGAAAATATTTACTAAGGAACCTATTGCACTTGTTGGACCGCCCAATCCAGACTGGTTTACGCGTCACATATACCGTATTAAAAACTAAACTTAAATATAATGCTTAAAACTGATGCCACCTGACATGCCAGGTTCGTGACGATCGAAAATATGTTAAAAATTCTACCAATTCATAAAATACTTCTACAAATGGGAACATTGAATATCACGTGAACAAATTGACGCCATTTTAACAGTTCAGTGTCCAAAAGTCTGGCCTGGAGTGAGATTGTGTTAGTCGACTGGACACCCTGCATATTTCGTTAGTCAGGTTTGTGATTAAATTTCTGTAATAATAATAGCTATGTTTGACTTTTCAAATATTTATGAAAGAAACTGTCAATCTTAAGACTGTTTTCCAAAAGACTCATACTGAAATACTGCAGAACTAAGGAATAATGATTTTTTTTAATTACAATAAAGTGTAGAACCATGACTTCAGTTTTGTGACAAATCGTCCCGTTACGTATAGGCTGACCACCGAAGTCACAAAACTGACAGCATTAAGGTGATGTTACATGGGCATTATTAAAGAAAAAAATATCTCAATTTGTGCTACTAATTTTATATTTAAAAAAATATGGTATGATTCATTTTCTAAATTCTTACTTTTTTAATTTGAGTCGTTAATTGCTTTAGAGGTTTTTATTCTGTCGGCGATGAAAAATTAATTTGCTTTATCACTGGCACCACAAAAAAACGCTTGGCGTCACCTCGCCTGTAGAAAAGCAACTTTTAATTTAATTTTTGAACTTTGAATTGGTAAATGACTGATTATTTAAGTCGTTTAATCAGTGAATTCTTAGTAAGTTTTTGTTTCTTAGACTTTTAATGGTTACGAAACCTGTAAGACTGATTATGTTCTAAAATAATTAAAATGTATAATTAAAGATCAAATGTATTAGTTTTTGCACACTTTCACGCTCCATGTAACCCCATCCTTAGAATTTTGGGCCTGTCAGTTTTGTGACTGTCCCACTTGCTTAGGTACACAATTTCATTGCTATATCTTTTGTCTTAAACATTTAGAAGAATGTAACATAATATTGTAAACATACACATAAACAGGAATGAATACAATTATGATTAATAATGATTTTGTCGCCCCATACCTGAATATAAAGAAAATAAGGAGCGTCTCGGTACCACCCGTCACAAAACTGAAGTAAAAACTTATTCTTAAACAATAGTTATTGATAACTTTAATAAATTATGCATTTTTTTGAATATAATGATTGTTTACTTTAGTTAAAACATAAAATACTTGTGAATATCTTAATATTTAAAACAGTATAACATTATATATATATTAATTTATTTAGGCAACAAACAGTCACATTTTAGTATATTGTCACAAGACTGACAAGATTTTACTAAACTGTCAGTCAAATTTGTCTATAATTAAAAAAACTACGCTTATTTTTACAGAACCGTATAGAATTCCAATAAATTAAGAACAACTAAGTAGGTACACTAATTACTAAAAACGCCCAATTATAGTTCTTGAGATAATTAGCGATATGACAGACATACAGACAGGCAGATAAAGTGAAACCATAAGGGTTCCTGTTTTACCATTTTGGTACGGAACCCTAAAAATTGTATCCCCCACTTTACGTGTACGAGAGGTACCCAAAAAAAAATTGTTTTCAATATTTTATTCAATATGTTAGTAGTTGTGTTAAAAACATAATAGTTAAATATAAGTTTTCCAACTTTTAAGTCCGCATAACTGATATAAAATGGCATGACTGGTATAAATTCTTGTTATTTTAAAGATACTTCAGCGCCTCGAAAATCGCAAAAACGGCTTAGTTGAATTGGCTGAAAAAAAAACTCGCAGTATAGAGATATAACAAGAAATATCCAATAAATCAGAACATAGCGGTGTAGATTATTTCTTCCACTTACTCTATTCCACTTTTTCTATTTTTTTAAAATGACTGGTTGCGTCTTGGAGGAGGAAACAGTCGTGATCGAAACCTCGATTTTTGAGTTTTATGAGTGCTATGAGTGGGAATTTTAGTTCGAGCTGCAGTTGTCCTTATTGCACGAATTGGAGTCGCAATCAGTTTCTTAATACGTACACAGAATGAATAGTGATGGGCAACAGTCGTTGACATATATTATCGATAAGTTGTGAAAAAGATATCTATAAATCATATTACCAGAAAAGTCAACGATCACATGAAAAAGCCAGTCACAACGAAAGAAGATTGAATAGAAATGTATATTAAAACAAATAATAATATAACATAACACTTTTCTTGCCAAAACATAATATCTACATTACTATAATGAAATATGTGAAGGTATAAATTTTGAATAATAGAATTAGGCTTTTTTTAAACCATGTACCGTAAATGTTCTGTTGAACCGAACACCTTGTAAAGAAACCCTTCGTCTACCGGTCCCTGGGATCCCAGGGCTCATTACAAAATAATGCTATTGTTTATTTTATCGATGGGAGAGGACGGCTGAAGAAAGGAACTCACCGAGCCCCACAAACTCCCCGAACAGACATCCTTTAGAGGAGGAATTAGAAAAATGCTGGGTCTGAAAAATTTCAAACCCTGCAGTGCAAAAAAAAATTGTTCTTCGTACAAACTGGAATCTTTTACAGGCTTTTCACCACTTTAAGGGAGAAGTCTCGAAAAACACTGTAATACTTTTTGTTATATCTAAGCAAAGAGTGTATACGAAGTAAATCATTTGTGTTAAAAAGGATTTGCTCTCCGAATCAAGCTTTCAACCACTTTAGGGGAGGAATTTTGAAAACGCTGTGATTCAGACAATGTTTTTGCTTATGTTTTGCTTTATTTAAACAAAGAGTCTATTTACGAAGTTTCAAATATCTCAATTCAAACAAGATTCGCTCCACGTACAAACTTTGAACCCCTTTTTCATCCCTTTAGGGAAGATATTTTGAAAAACGATGAAATATGACACAATTTATTTAAACAGAGATTCAGTAGTACTCCATAATCAGGTAAGGCCTTCATATACACACCTCCACTGTTAACTTTCTTCACCAATGAGTCCATTAGCAGGCACCACACGAGTGATATCCCCCCTGTGGGAACCCCTTTCTTGGACTTACGATTTTGGAGACGCCTCCCAGTTCAGCCGTAATGGCGTATCCATCTCGCCACTGATCGACTGATACCTTATCAACTTAGGCTTTTCTCTAGCCGCGAAAGTCGCCTTATAAAAGGGTTAGGCATTCAACAGTGCAGAATATATTTGTGATATATAATATGCAACAAATTAACAGTAAAATAAATACAAGTCTGTTTATCACTACCGAGAATATCTATATCCCATTGAATCCTATCAAGAACTTTCCCACGTAGCCACTGGTGACTAATGATCCCGAAACTGATCCATGATCGAATGATATGAAAAAAAGGGTACATTTTGTACCTAAGGTTTATTTCTTATATACAATATTTCAATAAACAAAAACAATATTTTACAAATTATTTTGACAAGAAATCAGTGGTTTTAGAGGCAACTGATTTTAGAGGGCAGCATCGGAATTTACAGTTTGTTGTTTCTTTCTTTTTCTTCATTAGAACTTCGCGGATGACTATGGGGGTACATGAGAGACAACTGAAGATTAAAAGTGCTGGCAAAAATGCGAAGCAGTAGTAAATCATTATTTCTTCTTCAAACACTTAAGGAAATTCTTTGGTGCAAAATGTTTGTGACACGCGGGTACACCAGCCAGGATTGCAGCCAAAATTAGAAATGTAAACGAGATATACATTTTTCAAAAAAGTTAGATGTCACCTTTGATCATCCAATCTTTCAAAATACCCTGAAAGAGAAAAAAGTTTTGATTATAACTAGAACAGTCAAGCCTAGATTCAAAAATGCTTATTATTCGTTTCGTTATCGGCGAAAACTTTATAGCAAATTATCATGTTCCAAACTATATGTCCCAAAAATTCATTTCGGCGAATGATCATTTGGCAAAACAACATTTGGCACATTTATGTTTTCGCAAATGGTTTTGGGAAATTCTTGTTTACCAAAATTACTGAGCATTATTTTAAAATGACACTTTTCATATTGTCGAATGTGTAAATTGGTATAATATACTTGTTCCAAAATATTGTGTTACTGAAAAAAAGGTCGGTAGGTCGGTGCTTTGCCAGCCGTTGCTGCGGCACGCTCGGCTCGCGCGCTATAGGGTCGCTCGCTTCGCTCGTCGTCCTACCTACACCGACCTGCCTTAGACTACCCCTGGACTACCCCTAAAGGATATTTTTTTCCTGAGATATCATATGTAGGTAAACCTAGCTGCAGAGTACAGAATGTCATTCTGAATATAAGGAGTGATAGTAAAAGTAAGTACACCACCCTCATTATTTGAAATGTTGTAATCTTTAATTTATTTAAACTTTATTGGACAAAAGCCCATGAACAAATGGCGGACTTAACGCTGAATGTCATCGCTACCAGTCAATCACAGGGCCAAACAGAGGCACTCAAAATCGGTGCAGGGTAAATAAATGTAGAAACGATAATAAATATGTAGGTATGCAAAGTTTTAATTTGGCTATATTCTTTTAGGTTTAATGAAACATTTGCTTATTTAAGCCGTCGTCTCCCAGCGAAAAAAATAAACAATAGCATTCTTTTGTCATGAGACCGGGGATCCCAGGGACCGGTAGACGACGGGTTTATTTGTCAAATAAGATTTTGATCAAGTAAAAAAATTGTCAAGTGGTAATTATTGGTTTGCCAACTAAAAGTACTGCAATAAGTTGGTTGGATAGTGAAATATCAGTAGGTACACAGCGTACATCACATCTATCTATATATCAACCTGAGAAGAACACCGTTTAGTGAGTACAAATGAAACTGGATACTTTCTTTACAAACTGGTCGTCAGTTACTTTCGTATGAAAGTATAGGTATCTAATGAAAATACTCAATCCCCAAACGATATACATGTTAATTAGCATAAAATCAAGGCCATTTCGTGAAGCTTACATCCAAACTGCCCTCCATAATTTATCCAATCTTTGGACACAATCAGTGAAAAGTGTCCCGTTGTAAGTTGATGTATCCCTCGTTACTGACGACTCGTGTCAGTCTGTGTCTGTGACTGGTGACTGGTAACTGTACGCCATCATTCATGTGTATAAGTTAAATAGTGGTATATGTATACCTCGGTGTAAGTTATCCTCGAAGTAGCTTGCTGTGTGTGTTTTGCAAGGCACTCAGAGGCAGCTCAGCGTTTTATTAACATTTCAATCATAGTTCCATTTTATTAAGTACACACTATTATTTTAATTTATCGAAAAACTCTCATGACAACTACTGATTTTGACATAGAATGAAGTCTGTCAGCATTTGATTTTTACAAGCCTTTATTCTGTTCGTATGTAAATATGTTTTCAATCCTCATACTCTGAAAGTAGGTCATATTTGACCTAAAATGCGGGTTGAAAGTGAGGCATGTCGCCCCATGGGTCGAAAACTAATAAAAAAAATTGAGCAATGGCAGAAATCTGTACAGCCACCTCCGTAAAAAAATATTGAAATCAAACTGTGTTAATAAATATATGAATTATTAAGAGTTAATATTTTAATATATGGTAATAAAAACTAAATAAAAACTGGTAGATATTGTTAAACACATTTTAAGCAACTGACTAAATATATTAGCGCATTATAAACTCATTAAAAAAAATAACTGACAGAAACTTAATCAGCACTTTCTTTAAACTGTAGTTACCTATTATTTGAAGCTTATGGAAATTACAATCAATTAAAATGTTGCATTATGGAAATAAACAAATATGTTATCGAAATTTTTTAAATGGTTTTCAATAAATTATAAGAATTATTTTGTTCATTATAAATTATTTAATTAAACTACTCCGCTTCCAGCAAATGGTCGACACAGAAACACTATTAACGTCAGCCACGGTTTCCGCCATAATGGTCCATACACAAACGATTTTTAAATGTATTTTATAGGATTTCACTGATTCAGAAAATGTTTTTGTATATTTTTTTAGTTTCCTCATAAGTGGAATAAAAAGCAGAGTGTTTAACTAGGATAAAACCGCCCATTTCAGCCTCGAATTATTGGTGCTCTCACTACGTTCGAGCATCAAAATATCTCGTCTGAAATGGGTACCTTTCAAGCCTTATATACTAAAAATTGTCCCAAAAATCTCAATCCCTTTTTCAGTCTCTTACTGGTATATATGCGATTGACATATTGGAATAACGTCACACTTCCGTTTTATAGGCATCAGTTATTGCTCACAATACAGGGGTGTCAATATTATCGTGTTATTATAAATTGTATGAATTTTGCTTCAATATTCATGAATACACGAGTGATACGTATTGTGATATGAGTGTATCGCGTGATAATAATCACCTTGTAACTGATGCATTTTAGTGATTTTATTCAAATCCAGTAAATAAAAAAAAATAGAAAAACTATTTTATTACGTTCAGGTATAGCATAATTATTTATTGAAAACAGGTTTATATGGCATTACAGTGTATTAATTTATGCGCTATGAATAGAAGTTTATGCAACTGCTACATAATGCCTAATGGGGGCTATCGCGTATAAATTCGCCGCTAGAGGCGCTACTGTAGCCTGAGGTCTTCGAAATGTAAAATGTCACTCTTTGTGGTTGCGCTAGGCAGGTTAATATCTAATTGGAACAATATGGTGACTATTTTGCAATACCTGAGCTTGATTATGGCAAATATGAGTTACGGGTCAATGACTGTCAGTGCTTTGAGACAGTTTTGTCTTTCGGAAACTTATGTCCTACTTTTTTCCGGACAAAACGGGACTGCGCTACAATGCGGAATGTTCGATATTTTTACGGTACGGTTTTAAGGTATTAAATATGATTTAAATGTAAACTTCGTTCTCATGCCCATAATAACCAATAACAATTTTTGACAGCTGGACAGTGGACCTCACTCAACAGTGGCGCCAACACCAGAGAGCACAAAAACGATAGCCCTCATTATGTACAGTTGCATACACTACTTTAACTACATATATTAAATCCTCTTTCATGTGTTCAGGAACCATTGAGCTGCAAGTGTAGAGGGCTCGATCGTGAGCCCGTTGAAGTCTTTTGTGAGCACGAGCCTGTATCGTTATTGGTGGATATGGCCATAACGATACCGTTTTCGATGTTATTATGGCCATCTTCGAACAGGTCCGGTACGATATTGTTAAGCTGGTACGTACGTACACTTTTTGAGCACATTAAAGAGGATTTACTGTATGGGTGTAGATAAAGTTAATTACATTTTAATTACAATATTATAATACTTCTATAAGACTACATATTTAAAGTTGAACAACTATCATCCATCCTCTCACAAAACCTAAGGCATTCACTGCCCACAGTCGCCCATCGCTACACAAACGTGTCCCAATCAGAGGGCCTACTCCGAAATTCGTATCGTGCTGTACCTTTCACTCTCGTGCTATACACCATACGAGTGAAATGGGACGGCATGATACGAAGTTCGGGTTTCAAAGTTCGGATTAGGGCCTCAGGGCCTGTATTCCGAAATTCGTATCGTGCCGTCCTTTCACTCTCGTGTTTTACACTATACGAATGAAAGGGACGACATGACGCGCTATTCTGATTTCGAAGTTCGGAGTAGCCCCTCAGTAGCTTATGTAAGTTCGGTGACAATACAACAATATTGACCGAGTGAAACGACCCACATATCCGGACGGCGGATTTCCGTTTGTTCTCCTCTACAGGTCGCATTACTCAACTGATTCTCGTGAATTTTTTTGAGCAGGTTCGGTAATTATATAGAATTTTTAAAAACATATTTTTTTATGGTTTGTTCTCCGCTACAAGTCGCATTTCTCACACAAAAACAAAAAAAAAACATAGAAGAGCTAGGTCTACTAATCACACAGCCACTAGTGGTACCGCCGAGATGATTTGATGCTGATGAACCGTATCAAAGACGAGTAGTTAGTTGATAACTTTGATAACTGTGGAAATAAGTTACAGTCGGCAATAGTAGCTTCTACCAAACACGAAAGTTTTGATAGAAAGTTTCTTTCAGACAGAGATGTACCATAGAAGAGAAATCGCCAAAGAAAAAAAATACTAGGCATTATTTCAACAGGGTGCGATATAAAAACTTGACATATTTAGGGTTCCGTAGTCAAAATGGCAAAAACGGAACCCTTATAGATTCGTCATGTCTGTCCGTCCGTCCGTTCGTCCGTCCGTATGTCACAGCCGATTTACTCGGAGACTATAAGCACTACAATTATGAAATTTGGTAGGAAGGTGTATTCTATTAACCGCTACATAAAAGTGATGTGAAATTAGGAAAAAATAATAATATAATGATATGGAAATTTCTAAAAAACTTGTCCATTTAAGTCAACCGTTGGTGAGATATTAGCTGTCAAAGTCATAGAAAGTGTCCCCCCCCCCCTCTAATTTCCAAACTATAATGTTTAAAATACTGAAAAAAATTGAGGTGGTGTGCATTAGTAAATACTTTCAATGATTTTTGGTTTGAAGAATATAGGATTTACGGTTTTTGAGTTTTCGCTTAAAAACTGTCTTGCCCAAACAGAAGGTCGTAAGTCCCGTGAGTTCTCTATGAAGATACGACTTTTTCAGATTCAATGTATTGGATAGTGATTTTAAATGTGGACTAGTAGGTGTTGGTACGGAACCCTTCATTGTGTGTGATCCGACACGCACTTGGCCGGTTTTTTATCTAAATTCCTTTTTTTGTGATGTGTAGTTAAGAGTTTTGGCATAGGCATCGATTTCTAATAGGTATAGAAATACCTTAATGTAATAACTTAATAAGAACTCTGTTGTGTAGTAATTGGAGAATCTGATCAGGTCATGTGCGGCCGGCCTATCTTTATAGTATTCGCTTGTAGGGAATGAGTATGAATGTAGGTGTATGAAAGATCCTCTACAGCTGGCACGCATAACCATGCAATGTGACAGTCATGACATCCGTGATAGCACTAGATTGTGATTTGTTTCCGTCACTAAAATCAAATTAATTCTTTAATACTACTGCTTTATTTATACCTTTATTCGTATTTAATAGATGATTATAAATGGTGTCATAATGAAGTTGTGTTTGTTCGTTCTTTTCACAACTTCGGTGTGGTCATTACCTCAAGATAAGGTACCACTGCAACAACGTCTAACGAATCAGGTACCAAGTTTTTTTGTGTGGTTAGCGCTGATTGTAACCTTTTACGTCATAATACGCAACAAAACCCTTACCCCATTGCCAATATTACCTTAGATCGTCGACCTCCGAAGTCAAAACCCTAAGCCTCCTTCCGCAGTCGGGTGAATACGGGTGATATGTTCTAGGTAGCATAGCCATGTAACTGCGACTGCAGCAAAGGCTTAAACATCATCAGCATACATATCACTATATTGGTTACCGATTCGTCAGAGTTGGAAGTCTAACTAAGGACTTCCAACTCTGATGGATCGATAACCGACTGGTCCACAGTGGGCCTCGCGCCTTGGTAAGGCAGTCGAAATCAAATATTTTGCGGTATATTGTATTTACTTGTTCTAAATCTTTTCCTTGTCGATTATAATACTATATATATAAATAAAACACATTTTAGCGTACATTACATGAAAAATATAATTATAAAATCACGTCATAAGTAAAATAAATATAAAACCTAAGTTATGTGTTAAAATATATGTGTTATAATAAACATAAAACATTAGATAACAGTATTTTTAACAATATCTGTCTACAGAAGATATCTATCTACAGAAGTTCAATAGCTCTAATATTTTAATTCATATTATAACCTTTATATAAACCAGATCATTCCAAAATGTAAACATAACCAATAATTTAAAATAAAACCTTAAATTCTATGTTAATTGGTATTATCTAATAAACTAAGAACAGGTGGTAGTGTACTATTTTTTTTACCGGGCAATTTCCTACTTGAAGTTACCAATGGATCAGAGTTTAACAATAATCTGTACATAAGATCGTTGTTTGTTAGGTCACGGGACATTTTTCTTGTGTGATTTAACCTGAATTATTTGTTTTTATTAGTTGACTCTGCAGCTTCCACAGATAGTTCATCAATAGGAACTAAAGCGTTTTCGGTGTCAATGGCATCATGTAATAGCACGTTATGTACCGCTGAAGGCAGGGGATACCAAGGATATGTTGTTACAAGTTTAAGTTTTGTCGCTGGTTCACTAAACCTAGCCTAGCTGAGAAGAGTCCAGCAAGAAACTCAGCTTGGCCCGACCTGGGTCGGACTGACTCTACGCGGTGTGCGGCGGTACCGGGAATAGGGACTATATATGTGTCACTGTTGTCGCGATCGCGCGGTGGAAATGCCTAAGTGTACGTGTCGTGTCAGAGTTGGACGCCATAAGCGCAGCGTTCCATCTTTCGATAGACGCTGTGATTACGTCGTCCGGGTCCGTAAGTGTGTGCCTACGACGCTGGACCGTGCGGCCCCTAATCAGTGATCGCCGAGTAACGACAGAGGGGAGAGGGATGGGAACGTAGTCGCCAGCCTTCCTAACTAACGGATTCCTATAATGGGGAGCGTTGTCAAAATAACATCTGGCAGTCTGCTTAAAGAAACCATACATAGTGCTAATCCCCATGTCGTGGTGCAGACTGAGGTTCGACTGGTACCACGGAGCACCAGTCACCCTATGGAGAAAACGATTCTGAATGACCTGAAGCGGCTTGAGCGATGTCATAGGCACGTGAGCAAAAGCTACACTTGCATAAGACATGATTGGACGAACACAAGTTTTGTAGTGTCAGCTTATTTCTAAGTGACATTTTACTAAACTTGTTATTCATCGGCCCAAGCCTTCCTAGCACGAACAACGCACGGTGGCGTACCCTACTGATGTGGCTACGGAAAGTCAGTTTTCTGTCGAGGGTCACTCCAAGATATTTGACTTCGTTGGCCCAGGGGATGGGCCGGTCAAACATTTGGATCGGAGCCACACGCCTTTCCGTGCTAACGCGGTCAGATGGGAGACTGTCGGAAGACTATCGCAGTGTTTTTTTCCGTATTGACTTCGATACGCCAAAGTTAGGCAGAGGTCGGTTTTAGATATCCTCCGCCGACACCTCCCTTGAGGCCTCACTTCGAACAGTGTTGAGATAGTTGGTGAAAGAATCGATCGCTTGGTCGGTCTGTTCAGTAGTAGTTATGCAGTCAGGGATGTCTCTAAGCAGGGGAGGATCTGTCTGTAAGAGACCTGATTGTACCTTATTCCAGTCTGAGTGAGGTCCTAGTCTCAAAAGAACTGGCCTATGGTCCGAGTCAAGTTCATGTATCACTTCTACAGAACGCAGACTTAAGAGGGGGCACCACGCCAAATTGTAGTTTTTAGATTGAATATTTACCTATCACAATCAAGTGCAAATGCCACGAAAAAATTCATACGAAAACTAGATCATATTTTCTGTTTTTGAGTCTGAACAAAACCATACTGGAATAAAGTTGGGTCGATAGAAAAAAATCGCCAAAACAAATTTTCGACGAGAACTTTCTTACCAGAGTTCTAATATCGACCTTATTTCACAAACTTTAAAGTTCAAATTACAACGTTACCATTCAACGGCCGCCGACCTCGGTAGAACTAATGTTTGTAGTATATGCAAAAATAGACGATGACTTTCTCTCACGTCCGAGTCCTTACCGCAAGTCAAGTTATTACACTACCTATATTTATTTTCAGTATTGCTGCAGCAAAGACAGGTCAAACTGGAAAACAATGTGTTCCGCGTGTCATTAGAAACAGGCGACAAATTCAAATAATTACATAACAGAAAGGACTGGTAGATATTATTTTGTTAGATTTTGCGTTTTAGTAAAATATTTTTTTTTGTATATTGATGAAATATAGGTCTAGGCGTGTAGTTGTAGCTTGGTTTCACTCGTATGCGTTAAGCATTTCTATATATCGACGAGGGCGGCTTCGATGGGTGATATATTGGTGGTTGGTCGAGCGGTGTATGTAATAGTCCAGTGGTAAGGTAGGGATGGCATCGAGCGCATTTCATCATCACTACTTCGTAACTAGATATTCACACTGACTCACGGAAATAAGGAATAAAACGTCACTAATAGGGTTTATTACACTGTATTAGTTATTTCAAAGTAAGCACTGGATCGGTTACAAAGTCAGAAACGCGGAGCATTCTCCGTTTACGTCCGTGCGCCACAAAGTCAGAAAGAATAATCCTCCTCAGACAAGGGGCCAGAGCCTTTTGTACTGTCAACGTAACTTATAGTTAGTTTAGAAAAGAGTAGTTGTCAATGCATGTTTTAGCAAGTCCCCACACGGAACAAACGCAGACCACTCCCAAGCTATTACCGCTTGGCGTTTCCAACATTAAACTAAGTTTTCTTAATCTAATCTCGTAGCGTTGATCTGCTAAACAGGCCGTTATGTAATGTATCTCCGACATATATGAAAATTACTTGTAATGTTTCGTAAAGAAGTAACCTAATAGCAGAACGTAGATAAAAATGATATAAAATAAGGTAATAATTGTACTTGTATTATTTTTTGCAATTTTTGTTTACTGAGGGAGGAGGGTGGCACTCTTACATAAATCAACCTAGTCCCATTTTGTACTATAGTACTATAGGTACTAACCAGGCGACGATATACAATAAATAGATACGTAAATACATGAGAAACATCCAACAATCAAAAACAAAATATTCGTGTACAAATAAATGCCCTGACCGGGATTCGAACCCGAGACCCAACTATGCTAAAGTGGTCCTCGTTAGTTAATACGATATTTTCATCAATCAGAATTAAATTGACAAAGTATTTTTATATAGTTTTTACCATAATATTTATTTATCGTATGGCAATTATTTCGAACCATGAGATCTTCGATGAGTTGTCAGTTTTGTCGCACCGTTTAGCACCACCCAGGGGTCACGTGTGGGTATTACGGGCGTGGTGCAACTGCGACCCCTCTTGTCAAGTGAGTGAGAAACTTGACTGTAAGCAGTTTTGAAGCCGCCCGAAGATGTCTAACTTGGCTTAATAGACAGCAACCGGGATCAAGGGCTTAACATGTCTTCCAAAGCACGGGAGCGCTCAGTTAATAACCACTCAAAGCAGTCTCCCATCCAAGAACTGACCTGGGTCGACGTTGCTTAACCTCGCATGCCGGGGCGCTGCTCGATCACGAGCGCTCCTAGTAATATACCATAATTAACTAAAATCGTAGTTTTATTATCGGAATGTCACGGGACCGAAAATTCCGACCGAAATTTTTTGCTCATGAGTGACGTCAGGATTGCAAAAACGCGTCAACGATACGGACTATTGGAAGCTTATTCTTCTTGACGTTTATGTTTCTGCCCTCGTGACGACGGCGGGCGTAATGACGGCTGCGATTTTGGTGCGAATATTAATATCGTTCAAAATTGAACCATTTTTGTAGAAAGCGATATTATTGTGAAGAAATTAAAATACTCATTCATTCATTCATCGGCCTATGCATCTTGACAGATGATTTAAACAGCGTCTGTGTGTGAGAAACAACGCTTCTCGTGACTGTATAGTCCAATCCGGGATCGACATTTACGTCCACATTTACGACAAGCGTACTGAGGATCCGTATCCTCTTGGCGGTTACGCCTTTTAGCACGCTTGTGGGCCAGATCTTGGAACCAGGCGTTATCGTGGATTTCGCGGCCTTTTGCGATAGTATTTCTCCACTCATCGCGATTGCAGGCAAGATCTTCCCAAGTTCTGCGACTAATGTTAAAAGCAACCATGTCGCGTTTCACGCAGTCTTTGTACCGGAGCATGGGACGTCCTAACATCTTTCGAACTAACATAACTATGATTCAGATTCATCTATTTCATGATAATAGTTACTCCTTGGAATATATTTTACATGTGAAAATTTATACTAATGTATAGTGTAAATAAATGATTTATGAAGCGATAATAAACTCCTTATACATTTTCTTATCATTTGTATATAACATTGTCATGTTTCATTTGCCTGGATGGGCATATACTGTGCGAAAGTCGTCGTCATCGTAGCGGGCACAACGCGGGGCAGGCGCGGGGCGCGCGGGTGATTTCTAGTTTTTTCTTGGCGTTATGCCCCCTCTTAACGCTACGTTCTTTGGGAGTGCTATGTCGAGTATGTCAGGTCGGTGCTCTACGTTACGATGGAAATGAGTCGGTTCTAATGAAGCGAGGAGATCCAAAGGGAGGCTGTCGATCAAAAGGTGATGAAGCCGATTGCCGTTGGCATTGGTTGCAATGCAACCCTAGTTAATATGCTTACTATTTAGGTCCCCGGCCACGATGACCGAAGGACCTAGGGAGGCTAGTGGTCGAGGTCAGTCTTAAGTAAGTCACGTTGAGGTGAAAGGTAGGTTGACGCAATCGATATCGGAGGGTGGCCCTCCATCGATATACGGCAAACCGACACTTCCATGTTTGTCAGGGGAGGGGGGTGAGACTTATGCAATGTAAGTTACGTTTATTGAAAATGTGCGTGCCTCCGAATGGCCTACCATCTTGCCTGTCATCTCTAATCTGATTGAATCCAGGGACGCGAAAGGCTCTGGTTCCGGGTCTGTAAAAGGTCTCTTGAACCAAGAAGATGTCTACTGAGTGATCACGGAGGAAGTTCGTCACCTCATCCTTCATACCTCTCATGCCATTGGCATTATAAATACCAATGGTAAGCGAAGTAGGTTTAAGCTTTAGGGCCGTACGATCCATACTAGTAAACACCGACACCCTGACTGCCGAACTGAGCGGCGATGTAATTTTGTGTCGCAGCACTTAGGTAGGCAGTCAGACCGCTCGCCGCCTCTGGGGTGAGCATCTGAATTACCTGCATAAGCGCAGAGAGGGGAGATGGAGGGAGCCGACCCGCTTGACTGGCGGCGGGGCCACATGCAGGGAGGTCCGCCTGAGATTGGGGTGCACAAGGCACCGGGCGGGGACCTACGGCTGCTGAGGGCAGCAGGTTCCTAGGGGCACCTAACCCTAAGACCGGAAGGGCAGGAAAAGCTTGCGAGGTGAACTGGGGAGCAGCACGACCCGCTTTTTGCTTCTGCCCAGAGGGGGGCGAGGACTTTGGCTTTTCACCATTGTTGCGACTCTTTGGGCGGCAAGGGCATCCCCCATATTTGGCAGTATGCCCATGGTCCCCCATGGGCTTACGTTGCAAACAGTTGCAACACTTTACGCCGGCCGGGTCCTTATAACCCTTTGGACGATCGCAATCGCGAGACGCGTGATCGCCAGCGCACTTGACGAATCGGGGGGGAGAGAAACAGCCACGCGCACTGTGGCCGAATCTCTGGCAGTTGTGACACTGCGAGATGTAGTTCCTCTTGTTGGGAGGTTCTACCCTACGGACGATGGCTCTATAGCATTCCTCTTCGGCGGACTGTCTCCGGTTGTAAGCCATCGACAGCTCATCGAAGAGACGGGTCAGAGCGCGATAGTCCTCGGGTCCCTGGACCGTAATACGAAGCCCTTCCAAGGGCGGCTTCAATGTATCCGAATTGAGCACTCGGATGCCCCGCTATCTGGCCATTGCCAGGGCAGTTGGCCACCTTTGCGCGTCAGTTAGGATGCAAGAGTCCGGCTTGTCGGGGTTGACCGCTGAGGTGGCAGTCGAGCTGGGAGCTGAAGATCCGCCGTCCGTTGCCAGAGTGGCACAACGGGCCGGAGGGGCCAGCGCAGAAGGCTCGGGGACGACAAGAGTCCGCGGAGCTTTCTTCGCCGGCGAATCAGCTCGCGGAGACTTCGGCCGCGTACGTTTTCCCTTACGGCTTCCGCCTACAGTTTCCCATCCTGACGTGTCCATTTCGTCTTCAGGACAGTGCGGTCGGTCTTAATTCTGTTTCGGTCTCCTTGGGACAGCGGGATCGGGAGCGGGTAGAGCGGGAGCGAGCGGAAACTCTTTCCTCTTGCGAGGAGGGTCGCTCCCTGGGAGACCCTGGGGGACGGGCTTGAAGGGCCGGAGGGTTGCTGGGGGCAGACAGGTTGATCCAGAATTAAATTCAACTCATTTTTTGGTAGATTAACGTTTACTATGACGCTCATCCAGGCGGAATGTTTCACAGTAAAGTTCTTTTTTTGAACAACGACAACAGTTCAACTAGTATTCGACTAGTCGTTTGCATGTATTCTTGATGATGTTCTCCGAATTTCCGGTGTCTACGCTTTCTGGATCCGGCAACATGCCTATTAATTCTTAAGACTTGACGATATTTTTCTGTAGCTGAACCACATACAGGTGACCGTAGTTAAATATAAGATCATTGGTAAAGGATCCGATGTATGTCTGAACTGAAAAAAAAGTAAAATTACTTCTGAAACGTTTTCGTATCACCTGCAACGAAAAAAAATTGTCGTGGTTAACACCCATCGATATGTATTTATATATTATAAATTAAAATGTAAAAGTGTGTGTACAAATAATAACAACATACCTGACATTTGAAGGTTAATTTCAAAACAATCACTTAGATACTAATATTTTAGAAATTTCACTACTATTGAGCGGTCACATGAGTCACCAATAAGGGCGCGCGCATGAACGGAAGATATTTTCACTTTCGACGATTGTATGAAAATGAAAGTAATTAGTTATCCACCACCTACTCGTATATATAGCTAAATATAGTACATTTATTTGCAAATGACATGACATCATTACTTAAATAAAAACAGCACTTTTTGAATTTAGACCTCACGGCGTCCCATAGTGCGGTGGTAAGCTGAAAACTTTTGTGTTTCGCTCGGCAGCGAAGTCGTTTGGCGTTTCGTGCCTTGATATCCTTGCTACGCTCAAGACTGTACTGTACTTACGATCCTTCGCTAGCTCGGCTCTCAATACAAGCACTCGCGTCAAACAACAACTTTGCAGCATTTCATAATAAATAACTATATTATTCGAATAGGTACCAAGTCAAGAACAACCGCATGAGACGTCAGGGCGTGACTGCGCGAAGACCAAGTGCGCGTCGAGCATCGCCCAGAAGGCAGCGGCAGAGGCCAAAGCTGCCCAGGCCGCGCAGAACGCGGCAGGCGCACAGGCTGCTCATATGGTGAGCCGGTTTATTACAGATTTTTTTCATCTCGCATGTACGAAATTTATATAATATTTCGATACTCTAAAAAGTACATATACCCTTAGAGCATTTAAGCCAGGAGGCGCCTTCAACGCATCTTTCCGAACAAAATATTTCGCACATATAAAGAAACTAAGCCTACTTTCGACACAACAAACATTCTCCCATTACTACTTACCTACACTAAAACAATCATGCACGCACTCAAAACACTAAATGTGAGCAATAAAAAACAACCTTACACGGTACATAGCGTTTACACTAGGTCTATTATCGCATGGCTAAATTGGCCAATTCACAAAGAATCACATTTCATATAATTTTTTATAGATAGTAGTCCTTACGATCCACTTATGCTCGGAAATACCGTGACGTGAAGTGTCAAAATAGCGGCCAAGCCTGAAGCGTCGAGTACGAATGTTTCTTTTCTACTCCTGTACTTTTTTTCGCGACTTAAGCAATCATGAACTCTAATATAAATACATACTTTATTTATTCTGTAAAAAGTCTATCTAGTCTATTGCCCAAAAACACACTCTTAATAAAAATTAAAGCAGACTTGGGTGCCACAGACTACTACAAATACTATGTTTAGTAGTCATTCTTTGGTGCGTTCAATTGAAACTTTTATGATTAAAATCAGTGCTGCCAACTTAACGCTACTTTGCTATAATTTTTATGTATTAATTAATGCATAATATATTATTTACTAATATAAATACATACATTTATCATCTTTTTTATGTTGTTTAACAAGTTTTATCTATTTTCGGATATATTTATGAAAACAAAACAGTTAATATTCGATCCGGATTTGAATTCAGTTTAGGTCGGATGCCAAGTCGAGCAAAATAAAAAAAAAACCATAAACAAAGTGTCATATTTTTGATTTCCCACCATATTCCTAATAATTGAAAACGAAAACATTCAAGCTCATAAATGATTATATTACTCAAACGATTTTTTTTGTGTTCGTGAAGAAAATGTGTAGGTTGTTTGTTTGTTTATTGATTCTTTTAAATATCCACGAAGAAGTTATATAGCATTACTGAAGAAATTGCGTAGGTAAGTTGTACAATTACTAAGGGAAAAAATGGCGCATGAAAAGTATGATAAATACTTACTTTTTATTTAAAATGAGTCGTAGAAAAAGTATTGTATGCAACGGTGTATAACTGGTATAAAAAGGCTCGTGGTGTCTTTACTTGCGATGTTCGCTCACATCGCAACCTACACCACTCGCCTTTTTATATCCTTCTTATACACCAGTTGCATAATATACTAATATCGACTTTGTTGTCGATGCTCGATTTACGATTTTAATTAAAATAGCACATAAAGGCATTTTGACGGACCTCTTCACACGCCGGGAACGATTTTGAGACTGACGTATAGTCGATTAATAAAGTAGTTTTTAATAACGTGGCAGATTTCTCTCCTATACCTTTGGCAGAGGGGTAAATAAATGAATGGCGTCTCTAGTCTTAAATGCTCTAAGCATGTACCAGACCACCAAAGTGCATGTACCAGACCACCAAAGTGCATGTACCAGCGGTACTAAAGGTAAACCCTATATAACATATATTACTATGTGCCATGTTGCGGACATTCATTGCAACTAAGTTCTTACACTGGCAATAAATTGTAATGTCCAATTATTATCGACCAGACTCCTCTATAGGCTCCTATCGCCTATCACCTATCAACTTATGGATGGCCTCGTGCAGATATAGTTGTAGGGCACCAGTGATCTGGGTGCTCTACCTAGCGGGTAGTCTGCCCCGGAACCTGTGGCTCTCAACTTTTCCCGTCATAATATTTTTCTACTGGCTATCCGAAGAACATCGTGAGAACTCCCCTTTCTTCACAGTACCCGCTCCACGATGCGCCTCAGGTAAGGAGGGACTCCATGATATTGGGGCCCGCATTTTCTTATTGCTTCCCGATTCGGGAAGCGAGGATTCTTTCCAAGATATTCCCGGTCTCGTCCAGCATTACCATGGGCCTCCACCCGGAAGGGGAGCCCATTGGGCGATTTGCCATCCCGAGGATAGAAAAGTCTTCTAAAGGCTAAATCGCAAATAGGAATTGTACTCTTATCGGCGCGCAAGGTACTATTAAGGTCAACAAAGATGCCAAGAGACTATAACAGAGATGGACGTCCACGACAATGAATGGCTTAAACCTAAAGAGGTTTTCTCTCAAAAATTTGAATATGCGAAGAGTTTGCATAAATATAATTTTTATTGAAGTAAAAAGGTCATGACAATTTAATACTGGCATAAAAAAAAATATTAAATGTTGACGTTGAATTAATTGACGATACAATACGTCTGTCATTCATGTAAATTGTAAACATTGCAAAAAGATCGTTTATTTTGTATTTTGTTAATTTTCTTGGGGTTGTGGATATACGTCGTCGACTCAAAACGTATATTTTCTCATGCTAAAGAACTTACTATAGGTTTGAGTTCACTTATTGTTTATTTTTTTACTGTGTTATGTCACTTCAAAACAGGAGCCACGTCGCTCGACGTCACGTGGTCAACGCACGTAGTTTTTTAAAATGAAATTTTTAATCCTTTTTCCTAAAAAATATGAAAAAATAAGAGTTTTATGCAACTCTCCAGCATGAGACGAATCTTATGACTTATCATTTATTAAAATCGGACCATAACTGTAGATCTGATGGGGTGTACAAAAATCGGCCTCGCGTAATATATACAGGGCGGAAAAATCGAATGCCACATGGATGGCAACTACCTTAAATATTGTAAATAGCACATTTTGTGTAAGTGAGTCTCCCGGATAGGTAAATTTTTCGTTTACAATTTTCATGGCCTTCCGTTATTCTGATTGTATTTGTTATTTAGAGAAAAATGAACCCTATCAGTAACCCTTTCAATCTGCATCATAAAATACAGCACATTATTTTTTGTCACATTTGACCGGTTCGAGTCCCGACTGAGGCAAGCGATTTTTCATAAATCCTTAAATGCAGTATTTATTGTTTTTAAAAACAAAGGAAAGTCTCCCTTACACAAAATGTGCTATTTACAATATTTAAGGTAGTTGCCATCAATGTGGCATTCGATTTTTCCATGTATATAGATAGTGCGAGATTGAAAAATATTTACTATGGTTTAGTTTAGTTTAGTTTTATTTGTTACAAAATTTTTGCTTATACTACAATTGCATAAAGATTGTCAGGCGCTCTAATTGCGTAACAAAAAATGAAAATAAATAAGAATATACGGTTCAGTATATTCTTATAAACACATAATTAATGGCAAATACAAAATTAAATTGAATATAAATAGAACCACATACAAAATAAGCCAATAATAATAATAATAATAATTAGGAACTTCGTTCCAATAAGTCACAATGTAACCCAAAAAATTGTACTAATTAGTACTTTTCAACTGGTCTAATGTTAATTAAAATAGGAAAAATGACAAATATAAGAAATAATTATTATTTTCAAAAAAATATGTCAAAATATGTCAGTTTAATTCTATTTGGGTATGTCAATATATTCTTTCACCGAGTAGAGTGACTTCTCCAATAAATGGTACTTTAGTTGGCGCTTAAACACTTCCTCGGAACATTCATTTTTTACATTTTCGGGTAGATGTTCATAGTAGGTAGGCCCTATCACCCGTGCATTCTTTGCGTGTAGTGCTGTGCGCCGTTGTACTGTTCGAAGTTTTCCCGTGCTCCGCAGGGACTTTCCCGTCACTTGCACTCGCTTAAACTGTGATAGGTGTCTTCGCGTAAGTAAGATTACCTCGAAAATGTATTGCGAGTAATGGGTCATAATTCGATGTTCAGCAAACAACGCCTTGCAGGACTGCATCTGTGGAGGCCAAGCAGGGTCTGCAGAGCTCGCTTTTGCATTCGCATCACCCTCTCAGCATCGGTCGAGTTGCCCCATAAGATTATACCGTAAGTCATAAGCGAGTGAAAGTGAGAAAAATACGCTTGCTTCAGCGCAGCATGGGACACCAGCGGCTTTAGTTTACGCAGCGCAAACACCGCGCTGCTCAGCCTACCATAAAGCAAGTCGACGTGTTGTTTCCAGTTTAGTGTAGGGTCCAACATGAAACCGAGAAACCTACATATATGGGAAACTAGCGAAAAAAATAAACAATAGAATTCTTTTGTATTGACCCCTGAGATACCAGGAACTGGTAGACGACAGGTTAATGATGTATTTAACAACTTAAAGTATGATCTTCACAAAGATATTACACACACAATGTTTCGGAGTTATTTCAGTGAACTAAAGCACTTGCTTAGATAATTTAGTATGATTGAATGTTGACCTGACATTCTATTATCATTTCTATCGCAGTACCAGTAAGTAGTTGATACGGAAAATAACTTTGATTCTAACATTTCAAGATATTTCTTTAAATACATTTACTGAACACTTTAAGTACAAACCAGATGGCAGATAATAATTATTCTAAGTGACGGATATTTTTTTGCAAAATGCCCATGAATAAAATTATCTTTTTTTCTCCTCTAAATCGCGTATTATAACTTTCTAGCTACGCATGAACCTCTGTAATCTTTACTTGATGTTATTTATTATTTCGATGTGTAATGCGCATTTACGTTATATGGGTGTTATGATATGTCAAAAAGGAAAACGTACAAATTTTCAGGTATAATGGTTTATTTACCTTTACTTATATATAGACCGCCGGCAGATGCAATGGCCGCACTTTCTACAGTAGGTATTTATTGAATCATTTTCAATTCTAGTGACAGTCTTTAAGCCGACGCTGTGTCAATTCTACTGTCATTTTATTTTGAAACAGAATATGAAGGTTTATGGAGATTCATAGCCAATCGCAGACCTCTCAAATCACAAATGTATAAAAAGACGGATTCCAGGTGAAAACACAACTAGCAGAGAAGGCTCTACAAGCGGCAAAGGCTGCAGAAGCTGCGCTCGCGGGCAAGCAGGCGGTGGTCGAACAGCTACAGCAGGAGGTCCGGGAGACGGAGGCGGTGGTGTCGCAGAACCTGCAGGCTGTGCACCAACAGCAGGGCACCGTGGCTGCTGCCAGTCAGCTTGCCCAACAGGCAAACGCTCAGGTACACTTACACTGACAACAACATAACAGTCACCTTCACACTTCTAATTTTGTGAGATACCTAAACATTTAAATTTTACCCTCAAAATTACATCGTATTTGTCTACAGCACAAGTTAATGATAAATGCCTGTCAACTAGCAGCACAAGTGGAAAAATCCGCCAATTGCGTTTTAGAGAAGACAAAGATTGGTCTGGCGGAGAAATCTAGGAATCTGGCTGAAGCGAGAGCGAGGCTATCGCATCTGCAGCACAAGCTGGCGTGCGCATGTGCTGACTGCGCTGCAACCAAACAGGCTGCTCACTGCGCTTGCGAGGCCGCCCGCGCCGCCTGCGGCAACGCCAGGAGAAAGAAGCGTAGGAGTCTCCAGAACGCGGCTCAGCAAGAGTCACGAAGAAAACTAACTAAGAGTTAATAAACTTAACAAAAATCGGGCAATTTGTTCGAACAGCGTGAAGCGTCTAACTACATCTGTGAAAATGTGTAAATATATTTTATGGAGGCAAGCTAGGTTAGGCCTAGAGGTAAGACATGAATAAATTAATATTCATTTTACATTACTTGCCGGCTGGTTAAGGATTCTCAAGTTTAAAAAAACAGGTTCAATTCAATTCACATCGTCCACAAACGAATAAAATAATGTTTCTATATTGAATTTATAACGGTAATTTTAGATAGATTAATTTACTATAGTTTGGGATATCCAGTGTTAAGCTGCAACATTATAGTTTTATAATAAAATAGTATTGGTATTATAAACGTGTTTCCATTTACTCCATACTTACTAAAAACAAGCACTTACATATATTTTTCAGACAGCTGGCGTATTGCGAATATGGCGTCTGTTGTACCTAGCAGGGCAGGGGGCCGGGCAGGGGCCGGCATAAAACAGATTTGGTTTTGTGTTATATCACTCCCATCTCTTTTCCAGTTTCTCTCGTATTTGTTTTAAATTGTAAATATCGCTAATTATCGGTTAATATGCCAATCGATTCGCTTTAGCCACATCATATTTTTTGTAATTTCACATGACTGTGTTAAAAGTGACTTCTTACAGCAAACGCTCTGAAAGTACATTCCTTATATATTGACATATCTTTATAATAGCAAAAATTTTCTGAAGCGTTACTACAAGAACTATATTACAATAGAGTCTGGCTAATGAAAGCTGACACTGAAATTTATTAAAAACTTTTTAAATGACAGTATTACATTTATTAAACATTTTAATACCTACGTCAAGTGTGTCAAAGTTGAGTCACTGGAGACAAATATTGTTTGATCATTTACGTGTCAAAAAGAGGGATTAGCAATTAGATTAGATTAGTTACATGATAATAATTTATTCCGTTAATGTTCTTCTTCCTTATCAAACTCAGAGTATTTGAATGTAATGAAACTTGTTTTTGGTTATGTTATTGCACAGTACGAGTATGTACTGAACTATGTAAGACAAAAAATGTTTTTTTGCTGCCCAAGTATAATTATTGTCTTACCACATTTCATTATACACAGTGTTGCAACACAAAGAACACAGATGTTTTAAATTTGCCGCTATTTTCTAATCTCAGCTTTCATTAACCAGACTTACAGAAAAGTTGAACAGTGAATACATTTTTTACCTTATGGTATCGAAATGGTCAAGCGCATTTGTTATGCAAGGCTGCAAAGTTGTCGTTTGACGAGAGCGAAGGAATGTAAAATCGTGTGCTAAAGAATAAACCCTGAGCGCAGCGAGGCTCTCAAGGTACGAGACGCCGAACAAATTTGCTGCCGAGCGAAACACCACTTTTCACCTCCCCACCGCGAGTAAAAAAGAACCTAATGCAAGCCGTAAATAATTTGCAATCATGTTCAATAAGGGGCTGTTTAAGTCTCATTCATATCAAAGCATTTCAATGATCATTAACATTAAAATGCATGAAATAGCCTCTATTGCACTATTAAATGATATATTTCTAAAAGCTTAGTACTGACCTCTCATTTTAGTTTATAGAAAACCGGCCAAGTGCGTGTCGGATCACGTACAATGAAGGGTTCCGTACCAAACCTACTAGTCCACATTTGAAACCATTATCCAATACATTTAATCTAAAAAGTCGTATCGTGATAGAGACCTCACGGCATTTACAACCTTTTATTTGGACAAGACAGTATTTTAGCGAAAACTTAAAAACCGTAAAACCTATCTTGTTCAAACCAAGAATCGTTGAAAGTATTTATTAATGCACACCACCTACATTTTTTTTCAGAATTTTAAACTTCAGAGTTTGTAAAATAAGAGAGGGGGGGGACACTTTTTATGACAGACAGCTAATACTGCCGTCTCAAGAAGAAAAACCATAAGTGACATTTTTTGCAAAATGGACTTATTACCAGCCTTGTAATCAGAAAAAAAATGTGATCTTTCTCTCTAGGAGATATTACTATATCTTTTGTAGATCACGATTTAGACAACCACAAGTGCATGCCATTTTGGGAAAATTGGCCCTTTTTTGAGGAAGAAAAAACATAACTCTGTAATAAGATACAGAA
Source organism: Epiblema foenella (assembly GCA_963556455.1). Lineage (NCBI taxonomy): Eukaryota > Metazoa > Arthropoda > Insecta > Lepidoptera > Tortricidae > Epiblema > Epiblema foenella. Next base: position 24,257,727 of record OY747096.1, on the reverse strand, counting down.
AAATGGTTAAGTGACCACTTATGGTTTTTTAAATTTCTGTATCGGGCTTGAACCCAACTTTTATATCATAAGAAGAAAAAACATAATTAGTTTTTAAAAGATACAACGCCATTGAGATCAGAAGCAAAACTCATTTATTTCCAAACTACCTTCAGCTGTCATTACAAATCAATCCTAGAAGTACCCATCTAAATACATAACATACCTTTCCATCAAAATTAACAAGTTTAAATCAACACACACATTAGTTAAGCACTAAATTTGACACTAACAATCATTCGGTATTCCTATGATCTCAGGCCATAATTCTGGGGGAGGTATTTCAATAGGCTCTGATGCTGTTGAAGATTGGGATTGAGACCCAAACTCAGGTGGCTGTTGGTTGCAAGTAGGGGCTGCCATATACTGGCTGGTCGCTCGGGATATGATCTGATCTGCATGACGGCGATGCAGCTCTCCATCTTCCGTTCTCACCAAATAAGTACTGGGCCCCTCCACCATCTCCACCGTACCCTTTGCCCATTTCAGTCCGGGTGTGTACATGCGCACGAGCACAGTCTGGTGCTCCCGAAAGGTACGCGCGCACGGCCGGTGCACCGCTCGCTCGAGCTGCTCGTCAGTTCGGCTTGGCGTGTTCTCTGGATGTAAAATCGACACTGCCGTTCTAAATTTGCGCCCGTTAAGCATTTCCGCCGGTGTTTTATTGGTACAACTACTAGGCACGGTTCGTAACGCGTATAATGCTTTAGCCAGTTTTTCTTTCCAGGGCATGTTGCAAGTCGCCATCTTCTTCAACTTATTTTTAAATGTCTGCACGGCTCTTTCTATTTGCCCGTTTGATGCCGGGTGGTAAGGTGGGGTGAATAGGTGCCTGATGTGATTCCTCTTCATAAATAATTTGAAATCCTCTGATGTAAACGTCCTGCCGTTATCCGACACCAACACGTCCGGTAAACCTTGGGAGGCAAAAATACGTCTTAGAATTATGATTATTGCATCCGAGCTCATCGATGGAACAATTTCTGCCTCTATCCACTTGCTGTATGAGTCGATTAGAAGCAGGAAAGTTTTTCCCTGAAAAGGGCCGGCAAAATCGACGTGAACTCTGCTCCATGGTTTCTCTGGTATGACCCATACTTGCGGATCCTTAGGTGGATTGTTCCTCACTAACTGGCAGGCTTCACACTCAGCCACCACTCTCTCTATTTCCTTGTCCATGCCAACCCACCAAAGATACCCTCTAGCATATGCTTTGGTCTGTACTATGCCTGCATGTGGGGCATGTAATAAACTAAGCACCTTTTGGTGGAGCGAGGCTGGTATAATGACTCTATTACACCACAATAAACATTCTTTATTATGTGAAAGAGCCTCTCTACGGATCCAATATGGTTGCAATTCTGGATCTGTATTCGAGCGCGGCCATCCATGAAGCACGTTAAACGACACCCTCTGTAGTATATTATCCTTCTTGGTTTCCTCGGCAATAACTTTCGCATCGAGGTTCCATCCTAGGGGTTGCTCCTCTAACAAAAGTACTTCTCTCAAACAGTCAGTACCCACCCTTACAGAAGAAGTGTCTGGCTCTGTCCATCTGCTTAAAGCATCTGCATTTCCAATAGATTTGCCCGGTCGATATTTAATGGAATAACTGTACCCATTTAGTTTTAACGACCATCGCAGCATTCTGGGCGATATTTGATCAGGAATTGGTTTGTCCGGGTTAAATAAGCCAACCAAGGGTTTATGGTCGGTGATGATGCAAAACTTCCGTCCGACTAGAAACTGATGATACTTGTCCAATCCAAACATTATCGCGAGCGCCTCTTTATCAATTTGCCCGTAGCGTCGTTCGTGAGGCTGTAACGTCCGCGAGGCCATCATCACCGGACGTTCCGACCCATCTTCCATAACATGAGCCAATATCGCTCCCAAACCATAATCAGATGAATCACAAATTAGCAGCAAATTTTTATTTAGGTCATATCCAACCAAGGTGCATTCCGACGACAAAAGGCTTTTAGCTTTATTAAACGCTGCTTGTTCTTTGTCACCCCACGTCCACCTTGTTTTCGCTTCTAAGAGCCGGTACAAGGGTTCTAGCAACGTCGCTTTGTCAGGTAAGAATTTCTCGTAGAAATTATACAGTCCTAAAAATGCTCGCAATGTTTCTTTGTTTGTGGGTGCAGACTTAGCCTGAATTTCTTCTATTTTATCTGAAGATGGGTGCAGCCCTTCCGCATCCAGCGTATGTCCCAAAAATGTTATACTCCGTGAAGCAAAGATGCATTTATTAATGTTTAGGCGAAATCCCATGTCTTGCAGTTTACGTAATACCGCATCCAGTCTTTGATTATGCTCCTCCATATTTCGCCCTGTGACCGCTATGTCATCCAAGAGACACGCAACGCCCTCCATGTCTGCCAGCGCCGTCGACATGACCCTCTGGAAAAGGCCGGGTGCAGCATTCACTCCAAAGGCTAAACGATTCATTTTCATGAGCCCGATGGGTGTGTTTAGAGTCAGCAACATAGCAGTGTCCTCGTCAACCTTGAGCTGAGTATACGCCTGCTTCAGGTCCAATTTGCTAAATACGCTTCCTCCGCTAAGTCTCACGAATGCCTCTGTCGACGTAGGGAGAGGATATGTGTCAACATCTATTGATGCGTTAACCGTAGAACGATAATCGCCACAAATACGCAATGATCCGTCATCTTTCTTTACAATCCTCAATGGAGTGGCCCATTTAGAATATTTGATTGGTGTTAAGACACCATCCTTAATCATTTGACGCAGCTCGTCCTCCACTTGCTGCTTCAGTGGGAATGGCACAGGGCGTGCCTTCATGAAACGTGGCGACGCCTCGGGCCGTACGTGTAGGGACACTAATGGCCCATTGTACTCTCCCAAGCCCTCTTTAAACAAATTCGGATACTCCTTTGTCCACATAGCTATTTTATCTTCTGACCAGCACACGCCAACCAACTGCAGGCCCAATTTATCAAACCAGTTTCTACCAAGCAGGGTCGGTCCGCCGCCCGCAACAACAACGAGTTCACACTGAGCCTCTTTATCACCTAAAATCACTCGTACGTGTGCCAGCCCTAAGACCTTCAAAGGGGCACGAGTCCATGTGACTAACTTCACATTTGTCGAATATAATGGGGGTGGGTTGGACCACAACTTCTTGAATGTTTCTTCAGATATGATGCTCCTCGAAGCTCCAGAATCAATTTCCATGAGTAGTTTAGCACCATTAATAAGCACGTTTGTTGTAATAGATGCATGATAATCTTCGGCGCAGACATAAATCCCATTCATATCTTCATGATCTGATTGTGCGTCACAAGCACACTTGTCTTCGGTCTGGTGCACCCTGCCCTGTTTTTTACTGCAAGCCGGAGCTATGTGACCATGTCTTTTACAATAATAACACTGTGCCTTACTAAAAGGGCATCGTTCATTCGGTTTATGAACGCGGGCACAATGTTTGCAATTAACTGAATGGATTTTATCGATTTCCATCTGATCACTTGTTATGTGATGTGGAGTTTGCACAGATGTACTAGCTTCGGGGTACAAATCAGGGAACGTCGCCTGGTAATTAAGACAATATTGAACGGCCCCTGTGTACGTGAGGTCCTTGGTCTTCAACAGCTCGCGGCGCAGGCGCTCGTCGCGCACCCCGAGAACCAGTCTATCTCTCAACTGACGTTTAAGATCGGCAAAGTTGCATTTTGCACCGAGCAAACTAATCGCGCCGATAAACTCTTGCACGCTCTCTTGTTGTAATTGTAAGCGTTTATGAAACTTTCCGGCTTGTAAAATTTCATTCACTTCCGGTTCAAAAAAATTGTCCAAAACACTGATAATGTCCTCAAATGCAGCACTAGTCGGCCGCAGTGGGACCAGAAGTGATGCGATAAGTGAATAAGTGTCTTTGCCACACTGAGATAAAAACAACGAGCGCGCCCGCGCGGTGTCGTGCGCGGCGCCCGCCACGTCCAATGCACATAGTAATTGTTCCTTATAGTCACACCACTTGTCAGTTTTTGGGTTAAAATGTCCGGGAAGCACAACATTCGAAAGATTACTGTTCATTTTCGCACAAATTACATTAATTAACCACAGTCGCCAATAAAAGATACAACGCCATTGAGATCAGAAGCAAAACTCATTTATTTCCAAACTACCTTCAGCTGTCATTACAAATCAATCCTAGAAGTACCCATCTAAATACATAACAGTTTTTATTTTAATGTTTGATGTAAAAAACACATAAGTTGGCAAAAATGTTGTTTCTAGTCAGATTAAGATTTATACAAGTAAGGTATACAGGATACAGAAAAACCATATGTGGCAAGTTATGACTTTTTAAACTAGTATACGCTACAAAAAATATGAACTTGTGGTATATTTCTTAGATTATTGTTGCTACTTGTGTTTTATTAGGCTAGTACAAGTCCCCCACTCCGACCACTCAAGGACAGATTTTGGCAAGCACGGATTGCGGCATTTGCGGCGTGGCATGTTGGTCAGTCGCGCCGATTACTTTCGTAGGAAGGAGATTGCGCGCACGCATTCAAATACCTACTTCACTTACTTTTACTCAAAATATGAGTATTCAGTTGTAAATAAGTGACTACAATTAGAGACAATAAATAATTGTAAGTATTCATTTCACTCACACTATAGTCTTGGCGCCTAGCCTAAAAAGGACCTAAACTGTCAAGTTTTGTTTGTTGTTTATCTCGCTCGCTCGTTTTAAGTAGATATATTAAGCCTGGCGCGCATATTCTACTGTATTATACGATTCTAGATAAGGCTTCATCTTTTAATATTCGTGTTAAGTTACTTATTGGTCTATGTTGAATACTATGACACGAACTTGTGAGCTTATAACGTATAACAGCTTTATGCAGAATGACGGTGTCTGCTAACAGATAATAGTTTAACAATTCTAGTAGTATAAGGTGATATAATGTCATGCATAGTCATAAATGAAGCTTTTATTACCTAGGTTCTTATATATTATCTTTGTTGTATAGTGCGTTTCTTAGTTTGCATGGTGATTGTAAAAAAAATATATATGGTAACTAACATATGACCAATTTTTTTTTCTGATGCGTCTGCAATAATATTGTAATGGTTTTTGCCTATGCTCTGCAAGAAAGGCTGCGTATGCTTGCTTTGTGGCTATATGAACATGTTTTATTGCCTTTTGGTTATCAGATTACTAACGATGCGGTAGTCATCTACGAAAAATGTTAACGATTGCTTCGTATGGCCAGAGGAACATCAAAGGCGTCTCTTGGAACGGAAGCAGTTGTACATATTCCTATGTTTACCAGATATGTCACCATATATAAACGTCATTTGAAGGTGACCCTACTAGGCTGGACTTTATTAAACCAAATATTATAACAAATAGCTTTCCGACACCTAAATTGAATGATGCACCCAGAAACATCTCAAAAAAAGAAGAACAGACATCATACAGCGTCTTGAAAAGGTTATGCCTCCAAATAGGCTAAAATTTTAAGATCTTGCAAGTGATGAGAAAGCTCTTAATCTCATAGATGAGCATGATAATTAATTAAGAATTAAGTTCAATATTAAGTATCGCATTCACTAATGTGTCATAAATACCTGAAGATCTCTACTTAAAGCATCTGATTTGTTTACTTTTAATAAATTCGTTTGATATTTATCGTGTTTTCATGAAACCCTATTATACAATAAGCCATAAGTGCAATAATTGGACTATATAAATAAAACACAAGTACCCACTTGTGCTTTTTCAGATTCTTGTCCGACTCGGAAAAGCGAGCATAAGTGCGTACTTGTGTTATTTTTACTTAGATACCAAAGTGAAAAACTAGCAGAAAAAACACAAATGCTCACTTGTGTGTTTTATTCTTAGTATCCATATTTTTTTTATATTTAGTTTAGGAGGCAGAAACGGTTTTTTCTAAATATCTTATTTAAATGAATAAATAATTGAATAAAGCGCAATTGCTAATAATTCTACAATATTTGTTTATTAATAAACAAAAGTTACAAGTTTGTACTCTGCCTATAAAATAATTTACAAGAAATCTAAAGTTTTTTGGCTTTATCTCGAAACTTACTTTTTGTCACTTATGGTTTTTCTCCTTGAGACGGCAGAATATTTCCCCAACGGTTCACTTAAATGGAAAACTTTTTTTAGAAACCTCCATATTATTTTTAAAAGCCGATACCCCATACGACTATGTGCGTTGAAATTTTTTATTTCATCCGCCGTTTACATGTCCCCCTAATTATTTTTTAGTCTTGTAATTTCACAACACTTTGTAGCCGTTCATAGAATAAGTACACCTTCCTACCAAATTTCATAATTGTAGTGCTTATAGTCTCCGACTAAATCGGTTGCGATATAAGGGTTCCGTTTTTGCCATATTGGCTACGGAACCCTAAAAAGTTGAACTCGTGAACGTTTGAATTTCGAAATAAGTTTATCCGCTAGTGGATAAAGTGGAGTTTTGCACGCAGATTTGCAACGATAAAGTAAGCCTTTCAGAGCGGGTGAGGTGAAAAATAATCTGACTAAGGTGTAGAGTTTGTAACTCTAGAGCTAATAGAGTTAGGGTGCATATAAAGTTAGAAGCTTGGCTTTACATTAGATCTGAAATTTTTTTTGACAGTGCGTGCGATATGGTCTCGTCTTGGCAACGTTAAATTAATCCCTTTAAATATAATTTTATGAACGTCAATCAACCCACGCAAAACTCATTTGAACAAAGACCCGACAACTAGTAGGGCTATGAGTAGAATAGCCGCCTGAAAGTGCCCTAATTCTAGTCATATTAAAAAAACACATGCATATTTAGTGAAACATAAGATTGGATAACCTTACAATACTCAAAATCTGCAAAATATATATTTATATAAAGTACGGTTATAGTATAGTTCTCACGTAAACGACCATTTTACTAAGGTTCAGCTAAAAAATGAATATTGTAACTTAAATTTTTATGTTTATTTACCAACAAATTACCACACGTAAATCAATAATACAATCATATTGCACGACAGTCTTAAGTATGTATATTAAACAATGATAGTTTGTATAATACTTTTTGTAAACTACAATACTATTTTTTATTATTACTGAATAATTAACAAGTAACATTCAGAACATACATTCATACTACACTTATGATGAGTAGAGATTATCAACGTTGATATTGACAGGATTGCACTGATCTCTGCTGTCCTTCGGTCTGTTCCTAGACGGACGCTAAGGGTCGGTTGCACCAAACCGTCAGCTTACGATTAAAGCGATGTTCGTTAAAATCTGATTGTACGCAAATGTTCACAAATTGCTATGAGATGACAGCCACAGGTACCATATTTAAAGTTCAGTGTGTAACAGTAAGTCGGTGCAATCTGCCCAAGTTGAACAGTAACCATTTAAAGGGAGTCACAGGGAAACCTTATTAGAATACTAATGCAAATAGAGTCAAATATAATACAAACACTGTTTTCATGGTTCTCGAGTGTATTATGTATTGAGCTAGCCGATAATGGCGACTTTTTCCCTTTCAGGCGGAGAGTGAACGTATCAATTGATAAATGGACTGAAGGCATCGTTCAAATTTTGAGGACTAAACGCCATATTACTCTGTTTGTAGTTGATATAAGGAGAAACGGATGTTGAGGAAGCTAGTGCAGATTCAATGTAACTGTCTTGAGCCTCATCTACAGATGCGTACTGCGGGGCGTCATGGTGGAAAGTCTTAACAAGACGACCGGGCGGTTCCGCGTACTTTCCTCCGACCATCACGTGGTCAGGATTATTATAATCATTCGAGTTCATTTTACTTTTCCATGTTTTAATTTTTTTTACATATGGAAAATCATGATGCTTGGTTTTAGGTTTTGTATGTTGATGGTCTTTTATCGGTTGTTGTTTGTATACATCAGCATATGAGTCGAATTTAATTTCTGTATATTTATGTGGTTCCTCGTGGTCATAATAGTCTATTTCCGGTTTAGAATACACGGCATGGTGCTTGGAATAGGCGTTGTTATTGTCTATGTTGGCATCTTGATTGTAGCTCTGTAGTGACTGATACTGTTGCTGATCATAGGCTGTGTTGGGGCCGAGGTTATCAAAAGGTGATAAGCCTGTAGGTAAATTTTGAGTCAAAGGATTTCCGTAAGAGTCTACTGGGGGTTCGCCATAGGTCTGTTTCGGTGGCGGGACGTATTCATGAGCTAGATCTTTAGGAGGTTCACCAAAGCCAGCTGGTTCTTGTGGGTAGTAGGGTAGAGGCCGCAATACCTTCTGCGGCGGTGGCCGGCCATAATACGATTTCATCGGTGGATACTTAAGTTTCGCGTTACGTTCACTTTTGTATTTGTTATATTTAGACCTTAATTGTTTCTTCTTATATTTCTTAACAGCTATTCGGTTTGGGGCCGATGGCGGCGGCCCATACATAGGTTTAAGGGATCCTCGTTTCGGTTTCTTATGCCAATATCTCACCTTTGAGGCCCGTTGATTTGAGCTGTTCATTTTAAAGGTATTTGGTGGAAACCCGGTTATTAAAATTGCTTCTCTTTTGGTCCGCCGGTTGGGTTTTTTCGCAACTAACTCTTGTGTTGTGCTTTCTGCTCCCACACATGTTGCTGTGATCGATATCTGAAATTGAGAAAAACTTGATTTAATGTATGATACAATACAATGCAAATGCACACCTTAATAAGTAAAATATCTTCTTCTTTATTTACTCTTTATCTTTTACAAACCAAATGTTGTATTAGGTTGTATTAGGTGTTGTAGAAACATTGTATTAGGTTTATAAGTTAATAAATATTATAATGATTATTCTCTTTATATTTGTTATTATTATTATACAAATAAAAAACAGAACATAAAAAATGGAAACTAGAGGTAACAGGTGGTCTATTCGCGGCGGTGAGATGTAATAAAAATCGTTTTTGGGAAATATAGTTCGCGATGGGAAACTTCTGGGATATACCTATTAAGGATAGAAACTAATATACATAAATTGTATCTACGTATTCTATTTAAGAGGGGGCATCGCGCAAAATTGCAGTTCTTAGATTGAATATTTACCTAGCACACTTAAATGCAAATGCCACAAAAAATCATACAAAACTAGATCATATTTGATATTTTTGTTTTGTTAAATTAGAAAAAAAACAATGTGCAAAAATAAACGATGACTTTCTGTCACGTATGAGTCCTTGGATATTACACTACGGCGGAAAATTCAAATAATTGTGGCGTTCCATAACAGAAAGGCCCTTATGGCACATTCTAGATTCGTAGATATTTTGTTTGATATGTACCTTATTTAGAGTAAATGTACCATAACGATAGGTTCAAGATTAATATATAAATCTGCGTAATTCACAATAGTCTAGTAACATAACATAAATAAAATAAATATATACCTAGACTAGCGACCGGCCCCGGCTTCGCACGGGTGCACTATTTAATGGATGTTATTATTCATATAAACCTTCCTCTTCAAACACTCAATCTATTAAAAAAAACCGCATCAAAATCCGTTGCGTAGTTTTAAAGATTTAAGCATACATAGGGATATAGGGACAGAGAAAGCGACTTTGTTTTATACTATGTAGTGATATAATTATACTTTCTGCGTAGCAGCTAATCGGCAAAACAACACCGGGCGATAGCATTCAATTTAGATAACGCCAATGTGCTAACAGAGTCCTGTACTCCTGGTACCATGCATGTGCTAATATGACAGTTTTAAGTTATCAAAATTGTGAATAAAATGTTCGAATTTAACATTTATTTACAATAGTATAACATAATATTGCATTATACTAAAATACTTTAAAATAACGTTTTTAGAGTTTATTGGAGTTTACTTCTTAAGAATCGATTTTCATATATTATAAGCCCGGGGATGAAAATTTATGGGGTATAAAATCAAACGTAATCTGCTGTGCTAATTTAAAAAGTCGTATCTCAGTATACGATCAGGGTAAAGATACAACTTTTTATAATTTAGCACGTTATGGGTTATGCGTTATGTTCATGTGCAACTTATCTTGCGCAGCTCTCAGTTGTTGAATTGTCAAGTGTATATGTCAAGATCGAAAATAATAAAACAACGTGTAAATATTTTATAATGTGCTATTTAATTGGTATAAAGTTATTGAAATATTAACTCAGAGTCCAAAAGGGTGCAAACCTTGGACACATTGGTTACGTATGGAGAATTTGACAAAACTGCGTATTGCTAGAGTGAAAATCTAATTGGGATACATGGAAATACTAAGCCGTAAGTCTACTACGAATACTAATGGTCCGGCACGCGCTAGAAATAGTGGAAAGCTCGTCCCTGAAATTACTCCTCATTGAGGTGAATATAGGAAACATCAGCTTAATCCAAGATGGGGAGGAGTAGTGTTTGAGTAAGCGCAATTTTAGTGTCAAGTTCTCAGAAGAGCTACTGCCGAAAACATCTTCCTGCTGACCTCGTTCACTTGAGGTACCCAAGATAAAGTCCTATCCATAATAATGCCAAAATTTTTTACTTGTGAAAAAAAAAGGGATTAAGAAGTTATCAAAGTAAATCGGTGAAACACTATTAAAATCGATTCTTGGGACAAATTTTGAGCTCCCAATTGGGGCTATCGTTTTTGTGTTCACCAGTAGGCGCCACTGTCGAGTAAGGTCCAGCTGTCAAAAATTGTAATTGGTTATTATGGACATGAGAACGAAGTTTAGATTTAAATTTTATTCAATACCTTAAAACCGTACCGTAAAAATATCGAACATACCGCATTGTAGCGCGGTCCCGTTTAGTTCGGGAAAAAGGAGGAAATAAGTTTCCGAGAGACAAAACTGTCTCAAAGCCCTGACAGTCATTGACCCGTAACTCATATTTGCCATAATCAAGCTCAGGTATTGCAAAATAGTCATCATATTGTTCCAATTAGATACTAACCCGCGTAGCGCAACATGAGCGCAACCACAAAGAGTGACATTTGACGTTTCGGAGACCCCACGCTACACTAGCGCCTCTAGCGGCGAATTCATACGCGATAGCCCTCATTACGATAATCTGGGTTTTAGAGGGATTAACCTTAAGACCAAAACTATGACCCCAATTTAGGATACCACCAGGTCATTATTTACAGTGCTGATAACAGATGGCAGATCATTAAGTACACCCTGCGAATAAATCTGAAGATCATCGGCATAGATAGTGAGAATGAGAAGAGAGATTATTTGTGATTGAATTTATAAAAATAGAAAATAACAAGGGAGCTAGCACGCCGCCTATTACGTTATTTTTAGTGACCGACCGAAACATGTTATTTTGCCGAAACCGAAACCGAAACCGAAGGTTCGGTTTCATTGTAGTTTCGGCCGAAACCGAAACCGAAACCGAACCTTTTATAAAAAAAAAGTCCTTAAAAAGTCGAAAAAATGTTAGTAAGTTTTTTCTAAAATTAATATCTCGCCGACCTATAATTACAGGTATACTACTTTCAAAGATTTATCACAATGAAATTTCAGCACAGTTACAGAGGTTCTGTTTGAAAATGTAACTACCCTATAAATAAAGTGAAAAAAATACATTATTTGTAACACAAAGTTAGCGATTTTTTAATGGTGGTATAAAATAAGTCGGCCGGCGGAGTCAGGCGAGCGACGCCATATTGCCAGCCGTGCCGAGCGCCCCCGAAGGTACGATGTTGTAAGTTTCGGCGCGGCCGAAAGGTTCGGCCGTTTTTGGCCGAAACCGAAACTCGGGCCGAAACTTGATTTTTTGGCCGAAACTGGCCGAAACCGAAACCGAAACCGAAATTTCGGTCGGACACTAGTTATTTTTTATATTTTTTCTTTCTCCGTGTAGATGCACGATAACCCTGGTCATTTTTTTTGTTATTTTTGAAGCTGCTGACTGTGGCTTTATAGACCGGGCACAATAAAACAATAGGAGTGCGCGGTTGGAGATTGGGCTGAGGAAAATTCAGGGGAAACCTCCGACACGACCACGCGGGCGGTTTAAACACACTGGAATACTCTAATAGTTTGCGCTCCAGTGAGATTGGTTCAGCGGCTTCAACCAAATTTGAGGGGCTACTCCGAAATTTGAAATCCGAACTGAGTATCGTGCCGTCCCTTTCATTCATATAGTGTATAACACGAGAATGAAAGGGACGGTACGTTACGAAGTTGGATTTTGAACTTCGGAGTACAGGCCCTGAGGTGTGAGTGGAATCGAGCTACTGGGAGTTTTGTCGCTGGTTCATAAAACCTAGCCTAGCTGAGAAGAGTCCAGCAAGAAACTCGGCTAGGCCCGACCTGGGTCGGACTAACTCTACCTGATATGCGGCGGTACCGGGACGAATAGAGGCTACAAGTGTCTGTGTTGTCGCAATCTCGCGGCGGACGTCCCTGTGCCTTTACCATGTGTTTACATGACCGTATTCGATAGCGACTGTAAAAATTGTATGGGCAAAAGTACAGCGCCTCTGGCGGTCACGCAATAGAACTAAGAATCGGCATACTAAATCGTTGACGCAGTTGCTAGCGAGTACGGTCATGTAAAGGCACTGGTCAACATTTATCGATATCGATAACGTCTACGCGCTAAGTCTTTATTCATATAAATAAATGTAACATGCATGATTTCAGTACTGTAAAGTGGGTCCCCTTGGGTCTCAAATAGCCCCACTTTGCGGTAATATAAAAAACGAGTTCATTTATCCTCATTCACTAATCTATATAACAGTTTACTAATCTTTACTAATATATTCTATAATCGTTCGTAAAGAGTAAACTCCAGTCGTGCGTCGTAGCTGACACACTTTTTTTTGTATTTTGTTAAAATATATGACTAGGCGTGTGGTTGTAACTTGGTTTCACTCGTATGCGTTAAGTATTTCTATATGAGAATTAGTTATAAAGTTTCGTAAACAAGTGTCCTTATGGCAGAACTCACATAAAAATGATATAAAATAAGGTAATAATTTGTTCTAATACTTTTAACTATGTACTTGCATTATTTTTTGCAATCTTTGTTGACTGAGGAATAAGTTACACACCAGTGGCGATGCATCCATAGAACTCGATTCCAATCGGGTTGCTTATTATTTTGGCCACTTCATACAATTCTTGGAGAAATTGTAAGTCTCTCCTATGTATACATTAAACGTTACGGCACTAGTACACACTTACAACATCTATTTTCAAATACGAAAAAGTATAATGAATAAACATAATTATTAATAAAAAATAACATTAAAACTAACCTATTACTAAATATAAACCTAATAAAGATCCCCCAAATCGATCCCCTGTGGCAGGCTGCCCACAAGGCTGGCTTCATTCCCCCGCTGGATCGCAATGCCTATCCTTTGGCAGAGGAATGAGCCAGCCCGGCGATCTGCGTTGGACTCCCGTAGTTTTTTATTTATATTTTTTATTAAATTGTGGGCGTCCGGACTCCATGGCCCTAGGGTCTCGACAGCAAATGCCGCAAATATGTTATTGTTTGACAGATCAACATATTTGCGGCGCTTTAAGGCTTCAGCTGCTGCCGCCGCCCCGCCGGCTCTCAACGAAGTGGCTAGCAAATGGAACGGTGCCAGTGTATCCACACAGGCATCCCAAATAAGCGGTCGCCCCATTTGCCAAGGAATTAAGGTCATTCCGTCGGGCCTCTTGCCATCGTCACGAGCCAAGCCAGATGGTTCTAGTACAGCTGGCACATTGACGCTGGCAAGAGCCCGACGGATTGTGTCGTTGGGGCTGGCGTGGCGAGACAGGCGGCCGGCGCTCCTACGGCAGGAGAGGCTATGGTGGCCCAGGCAGTCTACCTAGGCACCACAGGGGCAGCGATGGGGAACAACTATACACTGTACAGAGGGGTATACATGTAGCCAGAAACCTGACTCATGTTGGTAAGAAGCCAGAAGACGGGTTTTTTCCATGCTGGTGGTGGCGGAATTAAGTAGCCAGTCTTGGACTTGGCGGCAGACGGGTTCATCCCACATTATTGTATATGTTGTTTAGATGGTAGGTCTTTATCTCGGCAGGCCAATCTCCAGGCTCCTTCAGTTTCAGCCAAGTATGTCACCTCAAAGTCACGTAGCGACGGGGTGAGGATTTTTCCTATGAGGGATGACGTACTGTGTACCGATGATAGGAACGCGGGGACAGCTATGCCGGATATAAGTCTAATTCCAAGACCACCGAAACGGATCGGCAAAGTGGCGTGGAGAAATTGCCTTTCGTTAATTTGGACATTTAGAATGCTCTGAATTTGGAGATGGATAATATTATCTATTTTTTCACAAAGCTGTGGATACTTCCAAAAGGGGCTGCAACGCATTGCGTACGTAAATTTGGGGACAAATAAACAAAAACGAAGAATAAAAAAGGCCATGTGAGAATTTTTTTTTTAAGGCGGTCTGAGTATTCGGAAAAATAGTGAATTTGTTTGTCAATGAAATCCGGGATTGATTCTATGAAGACTGGAGCCCCGAGGAGGTGAAGCGAGCTTTGGGAAATAGGTTTTATGCCTGGACAAACATGTTCGAATTCGTGGATGATTTGGGAGCTATTCGGGTTTTCGGGGTTAATATAAAGTTCGCACTTACTTAAGTTGAGTTCTAGACCTATATCCCTAAACTTAGTCAAAAGGGAGCGCAAATCATTGAGAACACAGCTCGCTCCTATTGCAATGGGAATTTAAATTAAAGATGGCGATAACATTTTTTCTTAAAAATCGACATGGGGGTCATCTTCGACGTTCCTCGGGGTGCCGATTACAAAAATGACATCTATTTTCAAATCCAAGGTGGCGGGACATTTTTTTTTCTAAAATCGATATTGGTGCCGATTTCGAAACTGCCATTCATTTTCAAATCCAAAATGGCGGAAATGTATTTTTCTTAAAAATCGATATGGGTGTCATGTTGAGGTTCCGCGGGGAGCCGATTACGAGAATGACATCCATACATACCTATATACGGTTCAAACTGAGAACCTCCTTTTTTGTAGACGAAAGTTGTAAAATCAATGTGACTAAATAATCACTATACCTTCTTCCATGTAAAACTCGAAGAATCGTGTCTTCATCTTCATGCAATTTCAAGGAACATCATCTTTAAATATTTAAACATAATGGTAGGTAACCCTTCGTGCGCGAGTTCGACTCGCACTTGGTCGTTTTTTTAATTAACTGAAACGATCGAAGTAAGTAAAACTAGTACAATATTTATCTTAAATATCTGAGATAAGCGACGAGACGTAGATTTTATTTATCCGTTAGTATCTCAATTATTTCGCTAGGTAGGTACTTATATGGACAGACATTTATATGCTTCAGACGACTATGATTCACTTTTTAATTCGCGAACCGCTTCGGGAATGCGTCTTTGTCGTGTTATTAATTGAGATCCAAAGAAAGTATCCGTAAATACTCTTCTGCGCTATGTGGTCATTAGAGCAATATGATATTGTGAAGATTGGAAATGTTGCATTTAATTATGGAATCGCTTGGACCACAGCATTCCACGGATTTTGGAAGTCTGCATATTGGTCCCAGTGCTGTCGATTTCTATAATTCTTATAAAATAATTAGCCCGATAAAAGCAAATCATACATAAAAACATCAATACTTGCAGTAAATTAACTAACTGGACCATTTACATTTTTGTGTAGTCGTATCCATGGATGTCACTAACGTCCTATATGATTTACAATCAAAATACTTAAAGATTAAGTTTGTACCTATTTTATAATAATTAAAAAAAGTTATTAAATCGTATGACCAACGCTTTGAAGAGCTCAATCGAATGTCAGTAGCTTTTATTCGCGCCTGAATGTTGTGCGTGAACCGCGGTGTCTATGTTTCTAAACTGCTTTGATATACAAAACGTGTTAGTATTGGCACTTCAAAGTGGCTGAAAGGGTCGGAGTCATAAGTATAAATGCTGATGTGATAACGAATTTAGTTATACTGATTTTTCGCCCCCTATATAAATTTTCCAGATATCATTTACAATACAAATAAAAACGGATCAAGTGTCAGTCCGAATCGCGCACCGAGGGTTCCATACACAGATGTGCACCGGTTCCAACCGTATTAATTCAGGAAAATCTAAACAACATGGTGAAGAATTTGAACGCCATGGGTACAGCGCCATCTATCGGCGAATTTTGGTACAATTTTGAGCAACTGAATAACTTATTAAGTATGTATGGTGATTTTTCAAGAGTAATTCTTTATCACGTAAACCGATTTAATTTTATTTTTCTTTATTTGAAAGAAGGTACTTTCAGTATAATCACGTAGGAATTTATAAAACAAAAATACATGCAAAGGTGATCAAATTACAAACTTAGTGTAGAAATGTTTTTAATGATAACAAAAATAAAAACTACATAGATCCATAGTTATATTTTTCCTGTAAAATATACATTGATATCAATGTTATGCTTATGTAACAATTTCATATTTTTTCCTTGGTAAACTTGGGAAATAAAATAAGGGAATGGTTTTTTTACATTTTCCCTCATAAATCGGCAATGACTTAAAAAAAAAATTAAATATTGTTTCAGAATGTGCATCTCAAGCTCTTTCATATGACACCCCACCTGACATATTCACTAGAGCCAAGTTAGAGGCCTGCGGGCGCCGTGAGAACTTCTAACAGTCAAGTTTCTCACTTACTTGACAAGCCTAATTCCAATAAGTTTTAGTTACCCCTCGGGTTGGTAGGTCAGATGGCACTCGCTTCCGTAAAAACTAGTACTGGGATAACGCTCGGAGGATGAAGATGCTGATTTACAAAACAAACAAACCAAAGAAGTAAACAAACATACAAATACTTAATATTGTGGTTTAAAAGGATTTATCAGCTTATCACGTCGGTACAGAAATAGCTGCGTGACTGCAGTTTCACTTTTGACGCATGGTCTGCAATGCAATATTTGTGTCAGTTTTTGTATTTGGTTCATCGTTTTTACTGTTGTCGAGAGTTATCTTTACACACTTCGTTTTTATATCATCAAATCATTTGTATGAAATGTGTGATCAATGCCGCGCATGTTATATATGGGATATATAAATTCATTTCCGATAATTTCAGCATACTGATTGCTTTGTACCACAAGGAACAATCAGTTTATTAAGATAATTAAAAATCGTATATATTCAAAATAAAGTGAACAAGAATACCGGTGTCTTTGAGAAATTAACCTAACGTAACCCAACAGGAATGCCGCCGGCTTGTATTTGTAGGAAATGAACAAATGCACGAGAAGGTAATAGTTACAAAGTCAAAGGTGTTTTTGCGTTAAACATAGGCATCGTGTAACAACAAAGGCGAAAAAATAGAAAACTAGTACTTAAGGTAAATGTCCCAGTGCATTGACCTGGCACTTTCAACTTGTGTCAAAATGACAGGTGATCAATAGGTGTCATCTATTGGGTATTAAGGTGTCGAGCAATGGGACGTTTACCTTATAGATGAAAAACAGTACTAAATCCCCTCTTGCATGTAGTTGTAGAAAGTTCGATAAACATTTGTTTTACAGCCCAAAATCGGTACCGACACCAACACGTATTTGTGCGGGATAATACGCGTACGTACCGTTCGTATTTTTTTCTTTTGTTGACATTATTTTATTTACATTATTATTATTTCCATTGTTGTGACGGCCGTGATAACAATTCATAAAAGTTGATATGTCTGCAAAATATTGTACCTAATTTCTAATCATGAAGAAAAATGGAATTGTTTGTCATCGATTTCGGGTCGGTTTATTGTAATGTTTGCTCTCCTAAACGTAACCCCGAACTAACTCAGCTCTTTGTAACATCAAGCTGACACTAATCGCCTTCCACACCAAACTCGATTTTCAGTATCGACTCCACACCGACAAACAATTGAATATTCAATTTTGCCTTTTCTTTTTATCGATGTCAACTTTTTTTCTTTACCATAAAACATGACAGCTATTCGGTATGTACCACACGTCGGTCATTCAAGTCGAAGTCGACTCGTGCGCTATACTTAACTCATGTTCCATAGTTATATGATAATCGCGATCCCGGGGGTCACTGCGCAAACAGGAGAATTTCACTATTGCGGCATACTCCTAATACGAAGATGGGCGTAACTGTCGTAAGTCTGTGTTTAAATTACGCCCTTTTTTTGTATTATGCTGTACAAAATGAAAATCTAAGAAGTTATTCTGCTTTCTGTTAGGTACTCGTATTAGAGTTGCTTATGAATTAGAAAAATGTGCTTCTTAGGGTCCAGTGTTGCCATATACCCCGCTTTTCCGCTTTTTTGCCATTGTCCCCGCTATCCGCTATTTCCGCTTATATCCGCGTTAAGCAAACGCTCAGTGAAAAAGGCAAGGCAATTCAAAATGTCGAATGATTAGAATTAGCTAGAATGACTGCGTGTAACATTTATAACTGCCGTTATAGTGCATTTGACGGCAGCACATTTCTTTCATTGGAACATAAAAATAATGAAAATTATTAACAAAGAATATATTCCGCGTTTTCATTCAGAAATTCGCTTTTTTAAAGCGCACCTCCCGCTCTTTGTGTTTCGGCATCTGGCAACACTCTTAGGATCATTATGGAAACAGTGAATCACCTTTTTTCAGAGCCTTTTTTTACTTTATTACAATATTAGTTTGGAGGCTTTTACTTTAAACGTTTGAAAGGTAGACTAATTGGCTTCATATCTGTCATAGGCAGGAACTGTCTATCTCTAACGAGTAAAGAGATACTTATGCTCTTTTTTTTTTCTAAAAATGGCATATTATACACTATGTACCTATTGGTACACACTTAATATAGTTAAAGTACACAATGGATTGAGGGGTGGGTACTGTGAAACTGGTATCATATTATTTTGATTAAAACCCCCTTTTTTACTTATTGTAATTTACAATTGAATCAGTCCCAATTTACGCGTAAGTATAAAGAGAAAAGTTATCAAAAAGTTAATCAAATAACTGTAAAATCAGTCTTTTTGTGTTTTTATGTTTATTAGCATAGTATTTAAATGCTATTTTAGCGTGGATGCCATAGTAATTAACAATCTACAAAAAGGTACATCAGTACCTATGAAACCTACTATTTAAATCACGATCCACTGTGAACCCTTTCAATTTGATCCACTGAGTATCCCCACGCCATTTCAAATTTATGACGATGTTACGAGGAAAATTATATATGACAAGAGATATCAAATTTACGTTTAAAATAAAGTTAGATTAATAGTTATTTATTGAAAATATTCATTTGAGACATAAATATATAGATTTAAGAATAGAAAACGTCTAAACTTACCTATTTATATAATACCTATTGTAATGTAATAAACACTAAAAACTGTTGCGAATTAGAGGAAAGAAACGTAAAATTAGGAATGTTATGGCTTAATGCTAAACAACGTATAATAATCAGCGTAGCGTTTTAAGCTAGTTCCTTCGAAAGAGCAAATTATTATTCAATCCATCCAACGATCACTTTATACATATTTTACTAAAACCAGTCATCGGCTTTGAAGATGTACCTACTAGGAAATCAATTTAAAGCTTCCTCTCAAGGTAAAGGTAGGAAATGGATTCAAGAACCCGCAACCGCAGCTACAGTTAATTAAACTGTTGTTTGTCTTGACTGTACTTAGTTAGAGCCGCATTCTCTAGACACTGAGAGATATTTCTGAGAGCGATTATACAGCTTGAATGAATATAAAAATAACGGCTTTTGATAAAATATGAATTCTCTCGACTCACATAACTCGAGATAATGTCGGAATACAATAATACCACATTACAGTTACAATTTTCTTGTGTTTTTTAACTATTTGGCACTCCAGTTATTGTTACTGATCATTTTCGTAGGTTGTCGTAGGTATTCGATAACTGACCCATTTATACGGGGTGCTTTCCATCTTGTTGGATTCAGGATTATAATTCATAACATAGGGTTAGCCTGAGGTAAATGCTAGGCATTACAATTTGATTTCAATGTGTTCTTCCGTTCTTACATATTGTTGTTGTTTTCTTATTGTAAACTCGGCTCGCGTGGGAAAGAATAACCGAATTGATATTAATTTGTAAGCACCTTGTTCGTTCCAATAAATCTGATGGCGACTGTACATAGCAAGTGACTCTATTGAGATTCCCGTTTAATTAGTCTGACAGTTAGTTCCTTTAGATGTCTAACAAGCAGAGTTTTGTTTGCGAGTAAAAAGTGTTCTTGGCACATTGTAACTTTATGACAATGTTACAATGAATTTTCACATAATTATTGGCTAGAGATTACCGATTCTCCCTTAGTCCCACAAGAGTTGTGTAATTGCGTGAGAGATTAGAAAACATCAATGTAAATCGCTTTTTTTATTAAAATGAAGTGGAGAATTCACGATGTATGAAGTGAATCTACTGTTTCACTTCATACATCGAGGACTGAGGCACAGCTGAGTTCGAAAATATGCAATGATTGATGAATTTGACTGTACCGATATTGATATGGACATCGCCATGTCCGTTATTAGCTCAACAGCAGTTACTAAACTAAAAAAATAATTAGAAAAACCATCAAAGCTGTAACGTGTAACGTTAAAATGATTAGTTGATTATTACACTACCAAGCCTGGGTCTGCTTGAATTATTCGCCCTTATGTGATTTCCTCCGACATCGTTTGACTTAATCGAATAAAGTCCATAAAGTGCAGTATTTATTTGATATGAAACGTCTGTTAATAAATAAGATAATTGTTGGACGGTCGCCAGTTTTCGGAAATCGTAAACAGCCTATTGTCTCTTTCCAAAGACCGACGTGCAATATTTATTGCCAGGTACTATATTGAAGTATATATAATACATAGACGGCTAAAAGCCGAACTTGAGGAAGTTAAGTAACTGCTGACAACGAAACAGTTTTTCTATATTTAACGGCGTGACATTATTATTGAAGAGAAATTCTTTAATTTTTTTTAAGTTAGTTTTAGTAAGTTTTGTGGGATATTTAATTGCAAGCTCACGAATTCCTCGCCCGATGGCGATCTAGTTCTCTAGTTTTAAACCGAAACTCTAGCCATGCCATAGAGAAATTGAAATATATGGTGTATAAGCAATGGTAGGGTAATTCGCCAATAACTGGCCACTTAAGAAAATGTCATTCAGTTACTAGCTACTAAATTATTGCATTAAAGACCGTCTTTAACAAAATATATGACTCAGCTCTGAATCCAGGTATTTTAATATTATTTATTTAATTGTAGAAATACCAACAATTGCTTTGCTTTGTGCATATTTTTGCAAAGTGAATTGGGGGGTGGTCAAAAACAGGAAATTTACCCTAGATGCAATTTGTTTAGTTTTTTTTAAACTAACCCGTTTTGTTATTGTGTGAATTTAAAACGAAATAGGCCTGCTGTGGAGAAAAAAACACATATGTCAAAATTTGTAGTACGCAAGGATACGTATTCACGTGTTACTGGCGATCTGAAAATTGCTACAGAGTTAACTATGTAACGTATATATAGAAAAC
Organism: Epiblema foenella; assembly: GCA_963556455.1. Classification (NCBI taxonomy): domain Eukaryota; kingdom Metazoa; phylum Arthropoda; class Insecta; order Lepidoptera; family Tortricidae; genus Epiblema; species Epiblema foenella. The sequence continues at coordinate 24,236,128 of OY747096.1, read as the reverse complement.
TTACTTAAAAACTTGACGCAAGCGCCGAAGTTTGGACGAAATCGACAAGCTTGAAGTGAAATTTGTTAACAAAATAACCGTGATACAAACATCCGTTGCATACACATGCATACAGTTATTAATGTATAATATTTTATTATGCTTCCCATCGTCTCATACAACTTTGTATGCCGTAACAACCTCCGAACCTAATAAAAGCTATGACATAGATGAAAAAGCATGAGACGAAGCTCTATTCATCCCATTGCGTAAGTGAAAGTACAATGTGTAAACGCTGTATACGTGTGATGATAATAAAATTCCTATAGAAGTTTTTAGGGTTCTATACCAAAGTAGTACATAAAGTTAATGGGTAAAGTTTTTTTAAATTTCTTGTTTCTCGGATCTCTACGTTAATTAATACCTGCGGCCCTTACACAAGAAAAAATATGACCCAAATATTCCACATCGTCACATATTTGTATGGAGTCTGTTATTTATATATAGACAAGACGCATTGGAAGATAAAAAAATTAAAATCTGGCGCATATCTTTCTTGTACTAGGATCGATAGTATCAACGATTCTTAATAAAAATTACCTGAAAATATGCAATAACAATGAAATAAAGATTCATGGATACAGTTTTTTCGTAAAACGTTCAGTTATACGTTCATAGTAAAAAAGAGTTTAAATAGATTAACTCTCAATGTCAGGATCTACTGTCCATTTTTTTATCTACCTAAACAGAAAAACAAAAAAAATCACGTGCACCTAGGTATGTACCTATACCAAATCAACATAACTCACGGTTGATCAACGTCCGTTAACGCCGCCGATTAACTAACAAGCTAATAACTCGTTATATTTTCGTTAAATTGGCGCAACGCGCAACAGTTTTCTCGGCGAAAGTGACAATGACAATAGGCGTTCTCGCCTGGTTATGGATAATTGCACCCTGGCTCAGCGTTACGTGGTTTTAATACAAATTCAAAATTAGTTCAAAGCATTGTTGAATTATTGACAGCCGTGGACTATTATATTAACTTAAAATACTGAACATATCCTTCACTTTATGACGTATTTGAGATACAATTGACTGACATATTAGGTACTTGATGCGGTAAATTGCAATAGAATTTTCGGGATAGTGTATATATACTTGTACTTGGTTCACAGGCAGAAGTGTAGTGTATGTTATTTAATATAAACAAATGAGTATGAGTATCTCGCCTTGGGAAAATAGAAGCAGTGTACCATGGTGTAGGCAGGGGAGTAGGAATCGTTAATATGGGCATAGTATCCGCGATCCGTATACAAAAAATATTGACGCTTAGAACTTAAAACAGTAGGCAAAATATGTATGTTACTTAATTATTATCTACATCATTACTATACCTACATTGTTAAACTATATACATTTATAGAAATTCAATTTATTAATAATCTGAAGACATTTAAAGAGAAATAGTCTTTCAGATATTGACATGAGAAATAAGTTCGCCTGACCTGTGGATAAAGGTGTTTCACTTTACGTACAAATATATCAGGTTAATAAAATAAATATGAATAGACAACAGATAACGGACGGATTGTTGAAGACCGGCTCATATATAGATTCGCAATAAAATAAACAAATGAATTAAAAAAAAAGGTACATCTAAGTAGTCACAATAAAATAAACAGATGAAATTAAAAATAACGAGTATATCTATCAATCAAGAACCTACATTAAACTGTAATTTCGCACCTGACTGTGGCGATATCATGATAACAGTGACAGTAAGTGGTGTCATTTCATACCACGCGTGCGCACTTTCGTTTTGTAGCTTTATGCGCAAATTGTTATCGCGGAGATTATAACAAACATGCGTCAAGGTAAACGTCCCAGTGCTCGACACTGACCTGATACTTGACATTTTCAACTTTATGTTATAAGATATAGAGACACATTAATTCATAAACGACGTTAATTCATAAATGCTGTTAGAAATAATCTGGAATAATTTGTTTAAAAATCAAAATATGATTGCATTGTGCAAGTAAGTATTTAAGAGAGGTGCGTGAGGATCTTGGTACTAACTATTAAACGTTAGTCACTAATGATAAACTTAGTTTAATTAAAAATTCTGTTGTACAGCTACGTTACGTTGAACGATTGACCGTGCTTTCTATCTAAAGGTACATGTAAGTAGGTACCCATAGACAGAAGAACACGTGTTATTAAATACGGGTCGAATGTGACAAAATGCCTTTATCGTTTGGCACGGAATAAAATAACTCATAAACGTTTACTGGCGTCAGTTAAGAATATATTTTAAAGGTCAACATGAACATGGACTACCAAAACATTTTAAAAGTAGTTGCTAAGTCATGAATAAGTATGTACTATGTGCGGATATTAACGTGATGTGAAACTAACCACCAAAGTTCTAGGTGTGCAAATCTACATAAATTGTTCAGCTACTGGGTATATGTTCTTCACTTCCAACGCGCATAAAATATGATACCCTCGGTTCTCTTATCGAGTAATACTGCCTTTAGTGTAATGATCAGCCTCACGAGTTTCATACGATGTTTATCAAAACATTTGGGAGGAAATAAAATCTATTCTTTTAGTTGTTAATAGCACCTTTTATTGAAGTAGTAGAAATAATGCTTTGTGCTAAATGATAGTCAAATTATCTCCGCGAATAGGTACATTACCAAATAGGTTTTACAGTATTTTTGTGTAATTACCTCTCAATTTTTGAGAAAAGCTTAATTTTAAGTGTATACCGTTTCGTATAGTAGTCTATTAGTACATTATTGTCGAGGCTCAGAAAGGTCACTTCGTCAGGCAATCCGTTACTTTCGGCAATTACTGTACCTTTACTATTAGTCTTCCTACTTGCTAACAGAGTATAATTTATTATTTGAATGACAACCTTTATGCGATTCGCACCTATTCATGTTTCGACTTACTTCACCACTTTGCCCAGCAATTTATCATACATTGGTAATTTAATACAATTGGTAATTTAATCAACCTAAGGAGTAACACTGACCCAGCCAGTGGACCGAAGGAGACTGACTTTCCATTGGAAATCCAAGTCAGCTTAAAAATCCTGAGAATCTTATATGTAATCATACTAACTTTAAGACCCTATCGTTTGAAAATAACAACCTGTTTGTAACAACCGACCGAAACATATCATGCATTAAAAATGTTAAAAACGTACCTATCTGACGTTAGAGCATTTTCAACATGATGAAAGCTGTTAATTACCTCGTATCGTTGCCTTAAAAAAATTAGGACTATTCTGCCTTCAGCCCTACTCTTACCACGCCTACCGAGTTTTTTACTATCACTTGAATAAAATCCAACTTTCTTAGTGAAGTACGTTTTATTTATTTACGTCGATGTCTCTTTGAGACATTTACACGAGGAGGGTGACGGGAGGTTGACGGATCAATGGCTTCCAGGCAAACGAAGCATTATGCATCAGCTCGATGAGTTGATGATATCATATACCACGGGTTACTCTTGTAGATCGTGATCGTGAAAGTATAAACCAATACGTGTAAAAGTAAACAGTCGAGTCACTAAAGAATTTTTATAACGCTCTCTAATTTTTGTACGTATTTTAATAATTTATATAACCTTTATCGTAATACAAGATAAATTAACGTTCGAAGTATATTACGGTTTGATTAAATAAGATAAGATAGGAACGGGACGTGGACCATAAACCATAAAGTCTCCATCCTCCACTACGAGTCTTTTCACTTTGGCGTCTATAGGAAGTAGAACGGATTTATCACTAACCTACTTACACCGAACCCGGTGTGTATTTATACCGGTATGTAGCCTAACCTATTGGACCCTTTCCGCAAAGATCAACACAATGTAATCACTGTGGTCAGTTACGATCTCAGTGCCTACTACATATCAATTGTCACTGAAACGTTATGATAATTTTATGTACATGTAAAGTGGATTCAAACCTGTCTAAACTATGTATGTATGTAAATACTTTATTGTAGACAGAGTCCAGGTTAAAACAAAACCGGTCAAGTGCGAGTCGGACTCGCGCACCGAGGGTTCCGTATACAGAGGTGTACCGGTTCCAACCCTATTAAATCAGGAAAATCTCAACAACATGGCGTGGAAATTAGACGCCATGGGTACAGCGCCATCTACCGGCGACTTTTATTACAAATTTGAGCGACTGAATAACTTTGTATGTATGGTAGTTTTTCAAGGATAATCTCGTAGGAATTTATAAAACAAAAATACATGCAAAGATGATTAAATTACAAACTTAGGTAGTATATACATTTTTTTGACGATAAAAACAAAGTAAAACTAGATAGAGCTACAGTTATATTTTTCCTGTGAAATATACATTGATATCAATGTTATGTAATGATTTTATATTTTTTCCTTGGCAAAGTTCAGAAATAAGGGGGGGAGGCGGTATTTTGTTTTACATTTCCCCTCATAAAACAAAAATGACCGTAAAAAATTTTTATTCAGAATGTGCAACCTAAGCCCTTTCATATGACAACCCCACTCGACATATTAATAATTAGACTTTCAAATTTTGAACCACCTATTACCTGTCGTTTTTCACAGAAAATAAACAAAAAATATTTAAAAAGTCATATTCTATGTATGTAGGTAAGCCTTCTTTATAACTATCCCAATATTTCAAATCGATAGCATAAGTAGTTCTTGAGATATTTAGCGATGTGACAGACAGACAGACAAAGTGAAACCATAAGGGTTCCTTTTTTACCATTTTAGTACGGAACCCTAATACAGACAAATTCGGTTACATTGGTACAAAGGCGAACTTACATCTACCTAAAGGGGTACCTATACCTACTCCTACCCTACCCTATCCTTACTACTTATCCTTAGGTATTTATTACTTTTATTATATATATGACACGTAATTTTAAATGTAAGCCGAAAACAATGAATTTAATTTGTTAAACAGTGAGTAATTCTACGACGCGGTAAAAGCGGTCTCAAAACGAGTTAAGTCCGTGTCGGAATTTGTTTGTTTTGCCAACTTGGTTTCTAAGAGAGGTCTCCGGTTCCCGTTATAAAGGCTATATGTTTGATTTTCGGAAAAACTCAAAACCTTGCTGAGATTTAGGTACTAACAACAATTGGAGATTGAGATCTAGTCTGTCAATTGTTTAGGTATATGTAGATATGTTAAAATAATAAATGCTTAAGTAGGTATAGCGTTTTAGGTTTAAAGCGCTTATTACACCATCCTGAATTCAGAATCCTGACTGAGCTAGGAAGCAGATTCAGGAACGTGTAATCGCATTCAGGAAGCAAGGATCCTAAAAGCTTCCTTCCTATCCCCTCCCTCGCGTCCTAGTTAGGTTAGGACGGCTGATTCAGGATAGTGTAATAACTGCTTTAGCAAATCAACATGATAGTAAACTAAAGAAGGCTAAATTCTGAAGGCATGACATGACACGCATGAATTTGTATTAAATCTTAATTCCATATTCTTTTTCGGTTTCATTCAGATTCTAGTCACTAGAATGTACAGTCAGGTTCGAAAGTATGTGAATGGAATGTTAAGGTATATGTATATTATATAATATATAGGTAACATATCGATTATCTGGATTAGTTAATACGCCCTCATTTCGTTCACAAAAGCTTAGCTATTACTCTGTACAGTATTAATTAATATTTCAGGAAATATATAATTCACTAGTTGTACCCAATCTTTATTTAATAATGAAAAAATACTAGACCCAAATACTAAAACAACAAAAAAAAACTCACCGTTAAAAAGATAAAACATAGAGTGTCGGACAATAGCATCTTTCACACACATATAACAAAATAACTGCTGCCGAAGCAATTATTACTAATAAGATAGTAGTTTATAATTTACACAAGTGAATCTGAGTGGTGTGGCCCGATCGAAAGCCAGGTAGGTAATGCGATTCGCGGGAGATGACTGCGGCCCGGTGGGCTGTGACGGGAAAGCCATCGAGCGGCTCACACCGCTGTTTACTAATAAAGAAACACGTAAACAAACAGACGTACCTATAACGAATTACGAACGATCAATGAATTCCATGACCGTTACTCATTCATTTAACTTTTAAAAATGTTTGTTCGTCTGATTGTTTTGAGATCACGTTCAAAAAGCTGAATGGATTTAAGCAGTTGTCGGCTTAGTGTGCATTATTGCTAGAATGTATTGAACTTGAACGAAATAAAAAACGGCAAATCATAATTTTTATTTTAGCTTTAGCCTAGTTGGTAGTGATCCTGCCTTCGAGCTGGAGACCCCGGGTTCGAATCCCGGTCAGGGAATTTATTTATATGATGAATACGAATATTTGTTCTTGAGTCTTGGATTTTTTCTGTGCATTTAAGTATCTGTTCATCTATATAATTATGTATATTTTCACTTGGTACGCATAGCAAAAGCTTTACTTAATTTGGGACGAGACTCGGCCATCGCATGAAAACACGTGTAAATTAAATTATTTAGTGCGATGGCCAAGTCTCAATATATTTATATAAAACAATAAAGATTTTTAATATTGATATGCGTCACTATAAGATGCTGTTAATTATTACGTAACAACTTAATGCTTCGAGTACGGAGATTCCAGACACAATTGATTTTCAATTGTTATGGACTACGATCGTGGTCTTAGGGACTGGACGTATTAGGACAGAAAGTCGCTTAAGTAGGGACTGAATAAATTAATAACCGACATGGATCTCACAACTTTTTACCGTAGAACAACTGAGTTGCGAGACTTGGTTTTTTTGACAAGTAGTGTTTTTGATGGGATCTCATTCCTTTTTGTATTTTGTAGACAGTCTACTTTTTTCCTTTTCGGTACCTTCTACTTATTGTATATATGTATGTATATCTACCAGCAACGAATTCGTCAAACTAATATAGCAATCGAAATTATCAATGAAAATCGCAAACTTATCGGTAAGAATTCTGGGCACATCCGAACAGCATTGGGGCGCTCGCGCGAATAAGCGCGGCTGCTGCTCGCTCGGCGACATTCACCTTTCCGCGCGCCCCGCCACTAACCCCACCCCGCGCCCTCGCGCTAGCACCGCAGCGCGTAGTAACGGCCCGCGCTCACTCGCTAGCATCGCAGCGCGTGGTAATTAATTTACAACCTTACGCACTCGTAATAAGTACGAATACGCACGTAATTTAATTTACACGTGTTTTCATGACGGGAATACCCATTTTTGCTCGATTTGGCAGGGACACTACCGTGCGCCTATATTTATATGGGATTACAAAGTTAGTAGTTATGTATCTAGAAAACTGGACTGAAATTTTGAAAAATTTTACTCGACTTGGCGGGGGCACTACTGTGCGCCTTTATATTTATATGGTATTACAAAGTTATTTAAGTAAGTAGTTAAAATTGATAAAACTGGACGGCAATTGAAAAAAATTGCTAGACTTAGCGGTTGCACTACCGTGCCCCCAAATATTTTAGTTTTTCCTTGATTCATACACCAAACACTACTTATATTCCAAATTTGAAGCTTCTAGGTCTGCTAGAAGTGCCTTAGAATTTTGATGATCGATGAGTCAGTCAGTGAGTCAGTGAGTGACAAAATTAAGAAATTTGACCCGTTATAATTCTTAAAATACTGGTTCAAATTGAATGAAATTTGAAATATAACGTGTCTTTACAATGCCTGCATGGTTACTGAAAATTCAGTCTTCTAGTTTTATCCACAACGAAGTTACAGGGGGTCGAAAATGGCCTGAATTGCTTCGAGAAAAGGATGGTACGGCCGTGCCGCTTTTTTGCTCAACTTGGTGGGGGCACTGCCGTGCCCCCTGATACTAATTAATCAATACGATTGAAGTTGTTTATAGGCACCAATTCCATTAAAATGGATACGATGCATGTTATGTTTATGGCTGTAAATTTTGTTCATCTATTTTTTGTGTTTAGCTGAAAAGTAATAATTTTAATAAAAGTAAATTGAATATAAAAAAGTAACTATAAAATACGTAACACAAATGTAAAGTGGTATTATCATCCGTCCATAATGAGTAGGCAGTGTGCGCTAGCGCCGCGCTCTCTCATCGCCACTTATTGTAAGTTTATTATCAACAACCCGACATGTCACACAAATATAAAACAACTCTGAGTATATTGTTATGAATTATCATTGAATGAATACTACGTCTCTTAGTGGTAACGTTCAACAAATTGTTTAAATATACTATTCCAAGTGCGAGACAGTACCTAGTACCGCCGGGAATAGGAATCCGTTAGTGTCGACTACGTTCCCACCACTTCCCCCTCTGTCGTAACTCGGCGATCATTGATTAGGGGCCGCACGGTCCGGCATCCTAGGCACACACTCACGGACCCGGATGACGTAATCACAGCGTCCATCGAAAGATGGAACGCTGCACTCATGGCGTCCAACTCAGACACGACGCGCACACTTAGGCATTCCCGCTGGCGGGTACTTTCACCGCGCGATCGCGACAACACTGACACATATAGTCCCTATTCATCCCGGTACCGCCGCATGTCGGGTAGACTCAGTCCAACCCAGGTCGGGCCCAGCTGAGTTTCTTGCTGGACTCTTATCAGCTAGGCTAGGTTTACCAGCGAGACAAAACTCCCAATAGCTCGATTCCAACTCACCTCAGATTCAGTTGAAATCGCTCGACTAATCTCACTGGAGCGCAAACTCTTACAGATTTCCAGTGTTTAAATCACCCGCGTGGTCGTGTCGGAGGTTTTCCCTGGATTTTCCCCAGGCCACTCTCCGACTGCGCACTCCTATCGCTTTATTAGGCCCGACCTATAAAGCCACAGTCAGGTTCAAAAAACAAAGTGTCCAAGCGCCACTCGTAAATAATTATTATTTAACGATTGAACAACCGCAAAATTAAGTTGGTTTTAATAGGAAAAATATGGAAATTTTAAAGAAAACAACTGATATATTAATGTATTAGCATTTGTTGGTTTATAATATACGTATTAATAAACATTAACACAACATTTCAAGTTCATAGGTCAATGGAAAGTTAAAAAAGGCGGCCAAGTGCGTGTCGGACCACGCACAATGAAGGGTTCGGTATCAACACCTACTAGTCCACATTTAAAACCGCTATCCACTAAATTGAATCTAAAAAAGTCGTATCTTTATAGGGAACTCACGGCACTTACGACCTTTTGTTTGAGCAAAACAGTTTTTAAGCGAAGACTCAAAAACCGTAAAAACTATCTTGTTAAAACCAAAAATGTTTGAAAGTACTTATTAATGCACACCACCTCAATTTTTTTTTAGAATTTTAAACTTCAGAGTTTGAAAATTAGAGGGGGGGGGACACATTTTTATGACTTTGACAGCGAATATCTCACCAGCGGTTACTTAAATGGATTTTTTTAAAAACCTTCATATTATTTTGAAAGACCTATCCATCGATACCCCACACGACTGCCCGTTGAAATTTTTATTTTCATCCACCGATTACAAGTATGGAATGCCTAGGGGGGGCATTTAATATTTTTTTTGCAAATTCACATTACTTTTATGTAGCGGTTCATAGAATACAGCTTTCTACCAAATTTCATAATTGTGGTGCTTATAGTCTCCGAGTAAATCGGCTGTGACATACGGACGGACGGACGGACAGACATGACGAAAAACTATAAAGGTTTCGTTTTTGCCATTTTGGCTACGGACCCTAAAAAATCTTCGCAACAAAATTTTGTAAATAGGCTGATTTTGTTGGTTTTTCATTCCTTTGTTGTTAAATATTTTTAAAACAAAAAAAAAACAGTATTTATCTACTCAACGAGTTCTAATCAACGATACCCCACTCGCTGGGATAGGGTAATATTTTTTTCTTTGCACCCCTCTTAAAAACGTTTAAAAATAAGTTTTGCCAATTTGGACGGCTTTGGGTTAACAAGATGCTTGTACTGTGAAATTTTTAAGTCTTTAGGTCCAACCGTTTGGCTGTTAAACTTGTGTGACAGACGACGGACGGACGGAAGGACGGGCGGACGGATGCGTGAGTGACAGCAATAGGGTTCCGTTTGGGTACCCTACGGGTACAAGAAGCCATTAAAGTCAGATTTTTTTACAAAATTTGTTTGACGTTTATACTTGAAATTTGGTGATAATATTTATTATTAAGTATGTTTTACCATGAAATATTAATATATTGATAAATATTTTATTTTGTAATTTCCTTATTCTTTCTTTTAAAATTAACTTAATGGGAAATACAAAGAAAAAATTGATTTATCGATATTAGTATTTGTTGGTAAAATATACGTAATAATAAACATTATCAAGCAAATGTAACCGCACATTCGCTGCAAAGATTGGCTTTGTCAGTCACCAGATAGCCCACCAGCAGCGTCGGTCTCAGCTATAGAAATCAGTCGCTGTGGCCGAATACGGCTAGGAGAAGATGAATAGTAATAGGCACGGAACCCTTCATCGTGCGTGGTCCGACACGCACTTGGCCGGTATTTCACATTTCTGTCGTTAAATTTAAATAATCAAAAATTTTTACGAGTGGCGCTATAGTGGACACGTTAAAGGCCTCTTAAGAATCCAGTTATCCAACCAAAAAGGTTCTACGTAGGTATGGTTCCGCAAGTTATTTTATCATTTCACATAAATTGAACGTACGATCGAACCAACTGATTTATGACCCACTTGGCCTATAAATGGCTTGGAACCGTCAAAACAATAGGGTTTTCATGTCTCTCACTATGTAGCATTTAGATTGTTTTAAATATTAACAAATTGCATACCTACGGGTTGGAGATCTCTGCAATTTTAACCTTTGTCATCATTGCATTAGATGTATTTTAAATAAAACAGTTAAGTATGTTTTGAATCTCGAATAAGCTGTCACTCATAATTTAAAAAAATAACTCTTTAGGTAATACTTAAGTACATCACAACAAAATTACAATTTCAAAAATCAATTGCTTGTTAGATGTCAAAGTGGTCAGTCAATGAGATTTCCACCATCCACATTTGGCATTTTGTAGAACAAAGAGCTCGGATTATAGGTAGTCCTCGGTGAAGAAGGCTATTTCAAGTTCGTTACCATAGAAATTATGTTCAGGCGAATTCTAACCTAAGTATAGTATTTAGACGACTTAGCAAAATTACCTTATTGGTGGGTCATAATCATGATTCAATTTTGTCGATCGTACAATAGATTATTATTTCAATTACATTTTATTTGTTTCAATCACCTATAACTCTTTTGTTTTCTTACTAACGCCACCTTTCGAACGAGAGATGCACTATCGACTTAAGTTAGTGGGAGAGACGGTGTTCGACAGTAAAGTTCTCGCTTTCTTCACTAGATGGTATGTTGTTTCAGACTCACTCGGGTGTCCGGTACGGCGTGTTTAACTATATAGTCATCACTAATTGTAAAAATAAATATATTAAACATTTGACATACATTCATTGGTAACAAATATTCATTAATAGTTTTTAGGGTTACGTGCCCAAAGGGTAAAACGGGACCCTATTAGTAAGGCTTCGCTGTCCGTACATACGTCCGTACGTCTGTCACCAGACTGTATCGCATGAACCGTGATAATTAGACAGTTGAAATTTTCACAGATGATGTATTTCTGATGGCGCTATAACAACAAATACTAAAAAACAAAAAACGTAATTTTTTTGTTGTTATTGTACGAAACCCATCGTGCGCCAATCCGACTCGCATTTGGCCGGTTTTGTTATTGTCCATTAGTCAGAGGTTGATTGGGAGCGCTCGAGGCCCAACGGTGCGGCGCCCGCGTGCCGCGTGCGGTATGCGAGGGTAACAATCGTTGGCCGGGGTCAGTTTTTGGATGGGCGACCGCTTTTAGTGGTTACTAACCGAGTGCTCCCGTGCTTGGGATTAACTGAGAGTTAGATATTATTTAAGAGATAAATTATAATTACCTATATACCTACCTACATCCTTGCACTACTAAGAGTTAGGGGGTTAACGTCGTGTTTATGATTTAACATTCTCAACCCACCTATGCGGCAAAGTCAACTAACTCTGGGCCAGTAATGTGAAAATTGACGTACAGCATGATGATGAAGAGATCATCGAATATATATTAATTCGGACTTTTATAACACAAATAATTACAGAAAGATCTGATCAGTTTTACTTGCAAAGAGACAATGCTTTTCATAGAAGATTTCGCCTAAAATTCTCGTGCACGAAGTTTCTTTTCTATTTTTAGGAAAGTATCAACTTAATTTCAACCAAGTCACATATATATGGATGAGACAGGCACATTCCTTATTCATGGCATAGGCGTCATACACACTCTTATCTAGGGCACAGGCACACGCAACTGACGCAACAATAATTCAATGAACCTTGACAGTCAACATAATGCGTAAAAAACGAAATGTCATTTCAAATGTGTCATAAAAGATTATGTGGACTTATGCAAAGCATTGTAGGTTGAAAGAGAGCACAACACTAATAACATTCATTATTCGTTCGTACATATTTGGTCGGTATAAAGGAACTGCAGCACTGTGTTAATTTGTATTCGTGAAACATAAACTGACTTAAAAAATATATAAAAAACCCAGAGATAGTAAACCCCGAGTTTATTAATTTGTATTCGTGGAACATAAACAGACTTAAAAAATATATAAAAAACACAGAGATAGTAAACCCCGAGTTTATTAATTTGTATTCGTGGAGCATAAACTGACTTAAAAATATATAAAAAACCCAGAGATAGTAAACCCCGAGTTTATTAGTTTATTATTTAACTCGAAATTTTGGAGCAAGTGGGCCAAAGCCTTAGCTACATTTTTGTTTCCTTTGCCCCTAAGGGGACAAACATGTAGCCCGTTCTAGGGGCATGCTTCTGCCGCTTCATCGCTGCTTGCTTTGTTAATATCTAAGGTGACCGTTGCATGATGCTTCATTCATTATGTTATGACTTTATTTTGGATATGATAATTATGGTAAGTGGTAAGCTCTCGTAGGTATATATTTTTATACATTTATTATTTTCAGACGAAAAACACAAAAAAAACAGTGGCATGAAAAATTTATTTAATTTTCTTTTTATTACATTATGTATGTTATGCTAAAATAAATACAGAAACTGTTTGGATATTTTGATCTTATTTATTATGTCCATTTAAATAATTAATGATACAGAAATAATTAAGCGTAGAACTAATTATTTATTTACAATTTATAATAAATTATAGCATATTTAATGGTCTTATGATAAAGAGTTTTATGGTTAAATATGCTTGAACACAATTATTCGTATTAATTATATGTGGAGAGCTTAGTTCTTGTTACGGTTTCAGGGTATCTGGAAACTAGGCCCAAACAAAAGAAAACTAGCAGGTAATGAAATTTCAGATCCTTCAGTGTATTAACTTGTTTGGATGTATGTAGGTAAAGTCCATTCATTGGCCGTGGTTCTACTTCGTAATGCGTCAGCACGGTGTGTATGTGTAGGTATATATAGTCGAGGAATAAAATGTTCACCATATTTCGACTTTATTTTAACTAAATTAAGGTTCAAAAAATGACGCACATTTCAGTCCGCGAATGTACTAGTGTACATGGAGCACGGATAACTCGCCCAGAAAATTAGTGTTCCAGAGTTACATGAGAAAGTTGCTGGTTCTTAGACTCCAGGTGCAACAAACGTATCAGTGTCAGTAATGGAATTAAAGCGCATTTACTTGTTTTCTTATATACAGTAGGTAGGTATGTATCTTATAACTTCTCTTCAAAATGTGAATGTCGAGGAATTTGAATGTTTGGCACTTTTTCAATAGAAATAGAGTCCAAAAGTGACAAATACTAAAATTTCCCGATAGCACGCTACTTAATATGAAATATATGCTGTTTACAATTTCGCGCCACACTTACAAGCTAGGTACATTCGGATTAAATTACAGATTGGAATACTTTTTTTCTAATTTATTGACTCAAATAGTACAAAACTACTGAAACCCGTTATTATATATATTCATTCGAGATTCCAAGGAATATACGATAAGAAGACAGAGTTTGGTGTATATTACGAAAAACACTAACTAGGTAAAAAAACTTTTAGGGCAATAAAATTTTGATGGTGGTGATGTTGACAATTCTTGAGCAAATTGTTTATCGAGTTTCTGTAATAGATAGCTGTCCCTGTCCTACCGATTAACAAAAACTGTATGGTGAAACACATAAGGGATGCGGATGCGTATGTATGTAAATTTGCGGATAGTATGACAAAATATTAATATCTGCGCGTTTTGGAAGCGTATTTCAAATACGTAATACGTATCATATGAACACAATGCCATAGACACATCTATACCAGCGCACGACATTCTCAACCGAATCCCTTAAATGATGTATTCGTATAATATCTATATAATAGAGAATTATGGTACTATTAGCATTATTACCACAGGTACATTATTGAGATTAGTAGGTTTTTCATTGGCGGTTAGTAGGTTCAAAAAACTTTGGATTTAATGGTCGTTGGTTATAGCAGATTTTACTAGAAGTAAAATTAAATAGTAAAATGTTTACATTAACTATTGTAAAAAAGGCATTTATATGATAACCATTAATTGAGTGTTTTTCGTAAAATACCGCATAATTTAATATAGACTAACTTATCCCTACTCGTCGTTGGAGTCGCTGCCTTGCCAACCCGATCACTGCAGCACAATAAAAGTACGATTAGTAAATGGAAGAGATAGAAAAAGGCACGCAAAGTGTATGTACATAGGTGCTGGTTTTAAATGACGTTGGCAAGGCAGTGCTAGGCAGCGACAATACGCATGGCATACTATCATTCCAAAAGAAGCTCTATAATGTTCATGATACTGTATTAATGACAGCTCGCGAGATAGCGATCTCATGAAATTGATTTTTATGAAATAATAATATTTATTACTTTGAAAAGTTTTATAAATTATAAACTTAAGTTCGATAACGCATTTTATCATACCATATGCCATATTGCGAACTGATATTAAAGTATCATGATTCATGAATATGCCGCCACATTTAATGTCAGTCTAAAAACTTGATAACGGAAATTAGTCGTTACCTATTGTATAAATTGGCTTTCTTAAAAATGTTAACTTAGACCGGATCACAGGAAAATGAAGGTTTCAGATTGACTTTGTGCAAGCATATTAGAAATGGCAAATTCATGAATATCTAACGGTTCTGATAAAAAGTCAAATAAATAAGAATTGTTCATAGGTACGAGTAACTTTATATTTCGGTCTAAACAATGGATAATTTTGGCATACGTACATCTTTTTGATGGTGCCTACTCGGTAGAGATTTTACCAAAAATGGGATAAAGACTTACTCGGAAATATTGCCCGTAGATTGGTATGAACTACTATTAATCATTAATTTAGTGTGACGCATTTCATTACACAGGTTAGGGGTCCCTTATTTTAACATGATATGTATGGAATTAGGTTTTTCTCTTTTAAATTTTCAGTGTAGGTTACACAGTGAAGCTCCTAGCTTCTAATTTATCATTGGCATTTCACTATGCTGCCATCTAGCGAATACCATGCCAACAAAACGGCAGACATTTTGTAAGCTACCTAATCTTTGCATTGTGTTTCTAGCTTAATTTCGAAAAATATTAAATTTTTCATGTGTCGCTAGTTAAGCCATATTTCAATACGAAGCCCAAGCATTTAATAACTATTAATAATAAATATGTACAATTTATAACTTACACTCTCATTGCATGATATAAAATTAAAAACTAACTACCAAATGTACTACTTGAAATTCATAATTCTTGCATAAGATATTAGATTTTTTACAAGACATTATCTACATAGAAGGAAATGGAAGGACCCTGTTTTTGATCTGACATGGTCTACATCAATCAGTGTAGAGCCTATTGTCCTTGGACAACCCTAGACAAGAATAGTAAACATGAAAGAATGCTTTTCGTTTTACTTAGGCCATGTTAAGATAGTTTTCTTTTTTATGATTAGTAACTGCTAGGTAGTTTAAAGTTTCAGAATCAACAAGACCCTAGCATGAAGTCAATGATTTTTTTATCAATCTTGTCTAGAATATCCATTACAAAAATTACAGCGAGTCGAAAAATCGTAAGAAAAATGGTCTTACGATCTTTGGACCAAGACTTAGCGAAGAAACTAAGACTGGACTGAGCGAGGTATAAGATTTAAGGAAATAAACTCCTGGTAACAAGTTGTTTTGACGCGTGATAAGGAAATTTCGCTATGATAGTAACATCATTGAAAGTAAAATATCACTAAACAATAATAGTAGATTGTATGACAAGGGTCTAAAATGAGCCATATTACCACGAGATAGTTATTTTCCCGAACGAAGTGAGGGAAAATAGTTCGAGGGGTAATATGGCTTTTAGACCAGAGTTATACACTCTACTTTTCACTTCGATTGCGAGAAAATAAATAAACAAAGGTTAACCCACCCAAAATTAACAATAAATTCCACGGCGAAGATATATACTTTTGCAGCATGTTTTTTTTTTCTATACTCCTTTGACACACAAACATAACACACATAGACACTGCGGTTCGCGCGCAACATTCACGCGCGAAAAAAGCTAAACTGACCTTCCATTGAGCGCCTCAAAGTGTTGCTCGAACGATTTAACCACTTTTTTAATTATTGTGAAATTGGGACTACTACAAACTTAATCTTTAGACTCTGTAGAAAAATTAATTATGTTTCCAGATTGGTCGATTTAAGTAAAGCTGTGTTCTGGTTGGTTAATACCCAATACCAAATATTTTTTTAAGAGTTAAATTAGTGTTCTGTGATTGGTGGATTTAATAGGTGAAGTATTTTGATTGGTCAAATTCAAATGTTTTGTAAATCATAAATATGTATTCATATTTTCCCTAGGGGTTAAATGTACTACTTTAGCCCCGCTTGACAAGTCTAATATGACACACTTTTCGAGCATGAGAAGTGAAAAGTAAATTATTTCATTACTGAAGTCACGCGACAAAACTTTGAAGACACGAATTTGATAAAACTGTCATTGTACTGACCTTGATACTAAATTGAATGATTACTGTTACAAAAATTTCATGTGATTAACTACAGTCATATGCAAAAATAGCTGAGCTATTACATCACACGAAAAATCCGCGTTAGATAATTTTGCAGCTGACTTTACTTTTATAGAGGCACTGCTGCGTGCCGTTTGTATACCTGACCGCACTAGAGCCGGTGTTCGATTTCAGTCTACTAGTATGTGTTCTCCTCAAGACTTATTGTGGGCATACATGCTTTTTGATATTTGGTGTTATTTAAAAATGCCTCTCATTTACGTTGGTGTAAAACGATAATATCCGACAGTTTCATCAAACCGCATAACCTACTTAAAACAAAATAATTGCACACGAAAAAGGCTACTAAGAATCATTGTGTCGCTTCAGCGGTGTGGTAATGTGAGGGGTGGTAGCGCCAAACCTGAGGAGGGGAGTACTCCACGGGCACCTCTTGAGCAGTCCCGCCAGCGCCCCACATTAGGACCGTCTGTCGGGGCACCTCTGTGGGCTGAGTTTGCTGCATTCGCTCGTGATCCGCAGATCCGCTGGACCCACCAGGACTCGGCCCCGGCACAATACTAGGTGATCTCCTCTCTTGTCCCGTCACAGGACTCATGTACCTCCCAGTAGTGTCAACGTATGTGTACTCTCGCGAGGGCGGCCTATGGTACGTTGGTGCCACGTCGTAACCGGGTGGTGGCGCCGGTTCTAGGAAGCCATTTGGCGTATAAGGAGTGTAATGATACGATAGTGGTTTATACTGATGAAAAATATTGTCGGCCGTGAGAAACCGATCGTCCAAAGGCGGGGGGGCGTAGTGTAAGGCAGGAGCTGGCGGGTACTCTCCATAAGGTGCTGTGTAAGCACCATTTAGGTTAGTATACGCTGCTGCTACAGCATCAGCGGCTAGGTAGTCTACGGGAGGCGGAGCGGGGGTGGAAGGCACCCGTCTTTTATTCCGACAGGTGGAAAGGAAGTCTCGTAGTTGTGTTTTATAGCGGCGCGCGTTTCGGGGAGGCGTAGTGACGGTGGACTCGCAGCCTGACAGCTGCTCCGTCTCCGAGAAGTAAAGGCTCGTGAGGCCCGTGTCCAAGTAGCTCACTTTAAAGTCCATAGTCCGCTTGCCTAGAAGATCACGACCTTCTTCCTCCCTGTAAGTAGACAGTCTTGTAAAATAAGTGCAAAATAGTTGATTTGGTACACGTTAAACATTTTTGGTTTCTTATTTTAAATAGGAAGTGACATGTGATTGCTTCAATTTTATTAATGGAGGCAAAATAGGTTTTTTTAATACTAGAATTGGACGAAATAATCTGTATAGTCGAAGCACTTACATTAGCGGTCTATGCGTGCTGATGACGAAGTCAGGCTTGGAGTTCTTGTAGACGAGCCGCGAGGAGGTCTGCAGCCACTGCCACTGCCCTTCTTTGGTCTGGAAGCGGTACGCAATCATGCCGGAAGCACCCGTTTTTAATACTGAAAGAAATAAGAAGTTAATTCAACCGTCAGAAAACGAAACATTTCCAAAGGGTCAAAATACACTTACACTGTAATTTAAATATTATTGTTCTCTGCATATTATACGTAGCTTATGTATAATGTCCTATTTTCCATTTTTTTAAGTGAATGAAACGTTTTATATTATTATTTTAAAGACAAGCTATTTTGTCAAACGATTCAAAAAGGGAAGTAAGTAACAACGGCAATGTTTTACTGTATGGTGATGATGATACAAATAATATCATTATACTCACACTCTTGATGAGCGCTGGCCACGTAGGCCAGGTCATCGTAATGCACTAAGTCGTAGCCCCCCATGTTGCCGAGTTCTGCATCCGTGTACCCCAGCAACATCTTACCCCTGGAAGCATACACCATTACGAAATCAAGCTAGGTACGTTTATTATCGTTGGATACAAATAGTAGCTGAATATTTGGCGATTCTATATCAAAGATGATGACGATAATGATTATAACGCAGCATTATTCAGTATTCAGTGTAGTTAATGAGGAACTTGCGTTGAGGTTACATCGAGAAATTACAAGATTTATTCGGAAATAGTTATTGTTATTATTAAAGTTATGCAATTTAAAAGACGGTATGATGTCACTCCATTACGAGTAGCCACTTCAGTAACTTCAGCTGAAAACATCGAAAAATATCAATAAATGGAAAATGTTATTATCAATGATTTAACGTATTAATTGAAGTTTGAACATATATTACTGTATTTTTGTGATGAAAATAATATTCATGCGCCATGAAAAGTTTAACGCCTTATGCAGTGACGACACGTCAAACCAGTGAACGTTTACGCGCAAAATTTGAAATGTCGCTTTTTAATTTGAATTAAATAAATTATTTGGCAATATTTTAACTTTTACGTGTTTGGAATCTTTACGTAATCCTTAAATCTTACTAGATGAATAAAATAATGCAAGTTCCCTATTATGTATCTACTATCGCGGAAATGTCAACTTCGAATGGCTCTACGTAAATAATCATAATTCTAATATAATATAAGTACTAATATTACACTAATAATATTAAAATCGATCTGTCTGTCTGTCTGTTACCTCTTCACGCTTGAACCGTTCAACCGATTGAGTTGAAATTTGGTTTGTAGGTAGGTTGAGGTCCGAAGAAGGACATAGGATAGTTTTTATCCAGGAAATCATCCCTTAAGAGAGTGGAAGTTTATATGGAAGTGCGATAACTAGGTAAGCGCCTGATATAAAAGTATAGCAATAAAACTTTAACGCAGTGAACGAGTTTTACGCGGACGGAGTCGCGGGCAAAAGTTAGTTATAAAATATAATCATACCTTTGATCCATAGACACGAGCGAAAGATCTAATTTGTGCTTGCTCTTGAACATAACCTCCTTCTGTGGTATTTCTAACAGACTGGGCGGTCCGAAAGGGGCACATATTGCAAACAACGCTAGTGGGGGATCTTCCGTCTTCTTATTCTGCCCATGTAGGATCTTGACTCGGCCTCGGATATCAAGCCTCTGTGGAAAAAATAATACCTATTGTTTCAATATTATTCACATTTATGCCATATGTAGTAAAATGTTTACATCGCCCATCTTTTCAAAAAAAAATAATCTGTGACATCAAACTGACAATTAAATAATTGCCTATATCTATAGCAGTTCGAAAACATAACATGTGTACTGTAAGTGATCTTATATAAATATAATAGTAATTATGATGGCTCAAATTTAGCCAATAATTGACACAACAATATTGTGGATCACTTACCAAAAATCCCGAGGTATTGTCTAGCAAACACCTAAACCGAACAGTGAAACTTCTCTCCAGAAGATGCGCTCTCTCTGGCCTAAGAACATCTTGGAGCGTCAGATTGCTGACTTCAGGAGGTAGGAATGAGTTCCACAGCAACTGCCGCTGTAATTCCTCTCGGTCCTCAGAGTGGACTAATTCGTAGACCGACTGGTGAACTATGTCTGACTGAAATAAAGAAAATTATGGTTATAGACATTTAATGAAAAATTAACGAAAGAAATGGAGAATCACTAACAAAGTTCATTTGAGTTTAACTACCTAATAAAACAATAATCCTAAACTTTAAATCAATTACTTAACAACAAGCTTATATTCAAGGTAAATTAAAGGTTTGCAACAAAACAACCGAGTCATAATCAAACCATAAATCAATAAAGTATAAAATAGCCCTAAATAATCGATTCCGACTCGATCATCAAATCATCTATAACGAAGATGGATATATTAATTCCGAAATCAATAATGCAAATGTCAATCTTAGCATCACTGAATTAGGGTGCAATATTGATTGGGGATGGACAATTTATAAAAAAAAACAGCGCTTTTAACACGTCATGTAACAAAGACCGTGTAAATATGGATAATGCAGCGTGCAGCAAGGAACTAATTGAAAATCAATGGGATAGCTCAGGGCACGGTACAAGGGCCCGGTGACATGTAAATGATTCATACACAAACCCCAAAAGGTTAGTGAGAGTAGGGGAACATATTGCAGGCATTAAACGTCAGAGGATGATTTGTTGGGTAATTGCTTTTGGGGTTGCTATGGAGTAAGGCGTTGTTTTGTTGATAGCCCTTTGTTTTTGCAACACGGTTTGGTACGGCGAGGAGAGAATTTATTTGGTTGATGAAGAAACATATTTTAAGGGCGTTTTTACTTCAACCCTTGCTTTAGCATTTATAAACTATTTCATTTGAAATTGTGTATTTATCAGAGTGTGAAAAAATTAATATATGAAATTTGTTTGTTTAATAATAATATATCGACGATTAATTAAAATGAAATGGAATACACTTTTATAACAAAACTTACGCCCACACATCATAAACTTATATTGTAATAGTCTACTTGCAATGTAACTATATATTTAAATATGTATGCTACGTTTCTTTATTACTTAGTATTGGCCTTGAATTAGTTAAAATTTTTACATCCTTAAACAACTTTATTAAAGTTTTTAAACGAATGAAAAGATTATATTACTACTAATTGAAAACAATTTTATCGTATACAGCCTGGTTAACGTGTTATTATGTTATTAATATATATTTGTAATTAATCACAATCAACTCACTTAACAATATTCTAAGCAGTGTTATTATAATAAGAAGAATAGGAACTGTTCTGAAGTTTTTACTCCGTTTGATACATAAACCCATAAAGTATTGTGTGTTAATATTTGCTACATTGTGTATAAATTGATGGTCTTAATTAGAAACGCACCATTACATACCTGATTGGAAATAACAGTCGCTGACGTAGAAACGCTAACTTAGTATAGTGTCTTTTGTGTTGCTTTATGAGTTGCCTGTTTTAAAGGAACTATTTGACCCCATTTATAAGAGTAGAGTGAAACATCAAGTTAGGAGGTATAATGGCGGATCGATACGCCACCTGGTGGGCTCTTGTCCTGACTCAGGAAGGATATGGCAGGAGTACCACCGAGTCAACACTATAGAATCGAGCTATAATAGACTCTTCGTCAATGCGGTTAGAACTTTGCCATGAAACATATTGTTGTGGTAGTTCTGTAACGATAAATTGACTTCAGAGATTTAATAACAGACAACAAAGAACCTATATATAGATTGTAGTAAAGTTGTTTTCAGGTAGGAGGCAGAATTAAAACTATTGTGAACTTATCGTGCGGGGCAAAATCAGGCATTTCAGAATATTCTTTCTGTTTCACCCTACAGGGTCTTGCAACCGATTGTGCGATAGAGAGAGTCGTCGCCGTCGGCCGTTTGGCGCCTAGTTTCTCGTAGAATTAATGCTTCGGGTGTTTTCCACCCCTTAAACCTTTATCAAATAAGACAAGAGAGCCTTGATCGATTTCTTACATCCTTAACTAGGTTTATTCATATGTTTTGCTTTTTTGGTAATTTTTTCTCGTATATGAATAATAGCAAAAAACAGAAGGGAGTTTTTAGAATCAAAAAACGAATGTTTAAGGGTTCATATTTTCACTTCTATGCAGTTTTTCGAAAAATCAAATCGTATTAGACCTAGTATTTAATAATAACTACAACATTTTTAAAAATCATGCAAATTGGTTTAGGATTAAGGGGCGGAAAACGTTGCCGCTTATTGTATAGAAACATTCTGCTACACAATCCTCTTAAGGTAAGGTCCATTTAGAGACCTGACGAAAATACTGAAGTTTGAGCCTCCAGTGTGAAGAAGTAATGTAGAATTACACCATAGAAAAAATATTGTGGTCTAAAAAAGACACAAAGAAATGAAAGAACCTAACACAATATTGAAAAATGCCTTGGTAACTCTGTCAAAAAATCCTAAATATCATCGTAAATATAAATTTTCATGCTGCTGATCTTGTAATTTATCAACGACAGTGGTATGTTTTTTACAAAAAGGACAGCTTTTATATTATCTAATGAAATAACCGGACAGATTTTTTAATAAGTGATCCAGTGTTCCAATAATCAATTAAAATGTACTAAATATTTACGATATTACGCGCAGAGCTTCCGTAGAAAGCGGGATGGTTAATTGCAAACTCACGCGTGTTAGAGAGGGTCATTTGCACTGGAATAGCCTTGCCTTAATACAACTAGTTTACAAAATATAACATCTACATAAATACTTATATAATGATACTCTCTTACACAGAAACCACTCTCTCTCTCTTACACCAATTATATCGTAGTTATTGGCAATGAAATTGTACACGAACTCTATTTTTACACATTTGCATGTAACTTAGCTGAAGTTACAAAATACCTGTTAATGTTAAGCCGATTAATACATGATCTTATGATCTACGTTTATATGCCTGTATACCATGTATCAAAATTAATACCTACATGTACATAACAGTATTTCAAGAGTTAAATAATAAATTGTTCTTCTGAAATAGAACGTTTAAGGGATGATTGAAGACCGCCGACACGTACATAGATCAGGGGATACCAGGGAAACCCCGGTTTACTCCGCGTGCCCCTGCCACGTGCCCAAACCAGGAAGTAGCAAGTACTGGCCGATTTAATGATTCCAATATCGATTTGTTTAATCACAAGTTACCCCTGCTGGCAAAGATTAACGCGATAGAAGAGTAAATAGGGATCATATAGAGATTAACCCCTTTTCACGCCGAGGTATGTATAGTGCTTTTTTCAAACATGCAATGAAATAAATTAAAAAAACTCCAAAAAAAATTTTTCTTCTAAACACTAAAAGCAAATAAGACAAAAAATACACACATACATTAATATTTATTTCGTTCAATTTCCAACTCGAATTGAATATAAAACACTACTACTACATAAATTTAATATACTAAAATGTACGAAGCACGTTTCTGAAGGAAAAGTTAGGATCAACCTATCCTATGGAACGACACTGACAGTTTCTCATTCAATTGTCAAAATTTATAACCTCTTTTAATTTTTTTATGAATGCTTAAGGTGGGTAGATAAACGTAACTTATTTAAGAAATGTACATTTCTTCATCGCTGTTGTCATGGGCGTCGGAACTCATATTTAAATAGGTAACAAATTCAACAACGCTTAAATGCAATTACAGAAAGAACAAAAAAAAAACAATCTTGTCTCCAAAATAATTTAAAAAATACCTTCACGGTTTGAGTAGACATTTTTACCGCTAATACTACAAAAATGCACATTTAAAATATTTCATCTAAAATAATTTAAATATGCATTTTTGTAGATAAAGTTGCAATTAAAAATTATTGGACTGTGTTAATAATGGGTTATTTATTATGTTCATGACGATTTTCTACAAATAAAACAGCAAAATATATCAAACATCGTTTTTTTTTTAATAATTGTAGTGGCAGAATGTCATGATGAATCAAAAAGCAAATAATTGCTTATGGCTGAACGCCGTGATGCTGTGTCACAAATAAAAGTGGAATGGAAATTAAAAAAGAGCTCCAACTTTGTATGAAATTCCTTTAAAGGCCTCTCGTCTAGCTACACCCGAAACGTGACACTTCGCAGCCTATTATAAGGAACATAACCTCAATATTTCATTGCATGTTTGTTTTATAACAAGCTGCATTAATGTATAATACGATAAACGTTTAAAAAAAAATAGGTACATACACGTCTGCAAATACAGTCATATAACTTGAACTTTAATTCAGTCATACGAAAAGGTTTGTAAGTAAACTACTAGTATAACAAGTCGAATACAATAGAGCACTTATAGTTTTCAGGTTTATTTGTGACATTGACTTTCTATAAACATTTAATCTATGCTAAATAGTCAGTCAGGTAACGAAATTACTCGGTTGCCTCGAGCATAAACAAAAGCAAGCGGGGGAATAAAATTTATACCATGCTCCTTTAGTGAAAGTTTTATTATAAGGGGTCGGATTTCGAGCAAAATTGGGGTTTTTACTTCTGATAGCCATATTTCACCGGGGGCTTTATTAGCCGTAATGCGGAGGGCATTTATTAATGAGCAAGTTTTTAAAAATGCGGCTTTTGTTACGTTTTTTTATGTTGTGTTAGGGTTCAGTTGGTTACTTTAGAAATAAGAACTTAGAGAAGTTTTAAAAAGACTTACGACGTATTACGTAGGTATTTTAGGAAATAGACGTAGGCACCTACTATAATCCATTAACTGATGGTCCTTTAAGTTAAGGTAAAAATGGTGACCATCTTCCGCATTCGTTTGGTGCCAGAACTTAAATACTACTAGTAATAATGGTCTTATATTAAGTACATAAAATAATACGTGACCCGTTCTGTGTTCGATGTATATCCATTTATGACAAGATGCGCTATCGCTCCTTTTTAGCCGACTGCGCGACGCAAAGGAGGGTAATGTGTTTTATGGGACTGATTGATGCGTCCCCGCGCATGTGTGTCAGCAATCTTGACAATACACGCAAGTCGATAGCACTGAAGAAGCAGAAATCTGAATATGAAAGTTAACACGGCACTTTTATGCAAACTAATGAAGCGGTGTAGCCTCATAAGGACAGAAATGGTGAGAAGTGGCGACGCATTGTTTTATTCATCGGTCCATATTTGATTCCGATAAAGCCATTTCTATGTAACATTGACTTTTGGTATTATATAAAATAGTACAATAATAGCAATCTATTTGATTAGTCTTTTAGCAACAGAATGATAATAGCTGGTAAGTATGTGAGAAATAAAATATTTAAATATTTCTTTCATAAATCTAGTTGTAGAGTTTACAGGTCAACGCAGATCGGATTGAAATAGGTTAAATAGGTTAAATAGGTTAGGTTAACAACCTCATATAAATAGGAATAACGTGTTTATTTAGTGGCGGAACCCTTAAAGCGAAAGTTTTATTATCCCTTTTAATTCTAGCCCGATAAAAAGTTTAACCGATAAAATGGGGTGATTACTGCAAAGCCTTTATCGTCGAATATAATATTTTTATTGCAATAAAGTTTCGTGAATAAGTAATTAGAAACGTTATGGTTTCTCTATCTTAGTATTTAACGGTTTAAATTCAGTAGATTTAATTTAAATACGTGATATACTTGATGCTATAATTTTTGTGATTTTCTTTAAAACCGAAATTTCTACTTGTTTGGTCAACTGTTGATTTGATTGAATTAGATTGTTATGTTATGAAATATAGCTGAAATTGAAAATATAGAGATACTTATCAATAAAATATGTTCATATTCTTTTATGCATGTGTATTTCTATTTTTTTTACTTGAAGTATGGACGCAAACCATATTATTATATTTTTAACATTCGTGCGGAGTGACATAAGAAGACGAAAGTGAAATTACATTAAATATATAATGCGAAATGTTTTATTCATTCAGTAATATTTCCCTATATAGAAATTAATCATCGCGCGTTTCATGATTAGCAACAATTAGGGTTAATTACCACTAAATCAAATTAACCAGTGACAAATTAAACCCGCTATGAAGGCCATTTTCAGCTACTTACAAATAACTGAAAATTATACACATTCTGGTAGCCAGCAACATAAGGAAAAGTATAAGACCTAGAATAATGAGTACAACCTTGTATTATTCTGATTTTTTTTGTTTGCGTAGGTATTTCGAAAATATTGTATAATCTTCAGAAAGTGAGATAAACATTTTCCTCTTAGCCTTGTCTGTGACAAGAGTAACAACTCTTGTCACTTCGGCTAATTTTGTTTGTAGCACACCACCGAGGTGATGATATAGCTAGGAGCAAAAGAGCACGTAGCTTGGGGCTTGCATGTGCAAGTAGGATACCATTTCTAGCTGTCAAATATAGATTTAGTTTGACAGAAAACCTTCTGTACTGATTATTCTGTGCTTGTGACTAGATTCATTCGTCCTGAAACCCATACTAGACCTTTTTACGAGCAGGCTTCTGTTTTGTTACAAATACTTACCTGGTGGAAGCCGAGGTAGCTTTCGATGCTGTGCGTCGCGAAGAACACCTCGCCTTCGCACGTGAGGATCATCAGGAAACCGTTCAGCGCCTGGAAATTACCAATTATAACATTCAGTAAAATAATGTAATGTATATTTAAAAATTATCGGAAAAAAAGTACATAAGTATGATGAAAAATATTTTTAGGGACAATTTACACCACGTGTAAGGTGAACTTTCGACCTCGTCTGTAATGTTACAATTACAATGAGAATATGTATTATTGTGTATTATATACGGAATATAAACTTGAAACCACAGCTTCTTAGGTAGGAACATTAACCAAGTTAAAAAACCAACCGTCTAATGTTTAGGATACCTATATCAACAAAAAACCAAATTACCTCCGTTTTTGGTTTACTAAAATGTAAAGTAGTTGTCAAAAAAGTTCTTAGTTGACTGTTTCCGCTAGTGGCCCAGAGGCGATGAGTTTTTCCTAAAGACATCGAGTTGGCAATTTCCCGCTGACGCGTGAGTTATGAGCCAAGTTGCCGACTGAAATATCGTGAGTGTGCCCACTGACACACGTTACATATGCATGCCCGAACTTGTAAGAAGCGCCTCAGTAAAAAATGTTAACCCATCCTAGATTCCTTCGCGATTCGCGTTTCTAGATAGGAATTTTCTTTTCGGCGAAATGACATACCTACTGTTTTATTGGATTATATCACTACATAGTATAAAACAAAGTCGCTTTCTCTGTCCCTATATCCCTATGTACCTATGCTTAAATCTTTAAAACTACGCAACGGATTTTGATGCGGTTTTTTTTAATAGATAGAGTGATTGAAGAGGAATGTTTATATGTATAATAACATCCATTAAATAGTGCACCCGTGCGAAGCCGGGGCGGGTCGCTAGTATTTCAATAAATAATACACAGGGAAAGGAAAACTCAAACGTTCTCTCTTGTTCACCCTCTGGAATTATTCCTGAAAAAAGAACTAAGTACCTATATCCTTCCCGGGGGTTCAATCTCCTTTCAACGGTTTGGAGAGTTAACAGACAATTAGATAGACAGAGTTACAGTGACATCTCTAACATTAGTATGGAGACAGTACGAGCTATGGAAGACCGAGAACTACGGAAACGCGTCTTAGGTCAAAATTTAATATATAGGCTCCCGTCAAGCAGTATTTATTGCCAGAGTTCGTATTCGCAATGATTTATTAGTGAATAAGCCATAAATCAGACAAATAAAAACTTTGGTAAAGTTTGATATAAGAATGAAAAGTAAATAATTGTTGTGTAACTATGTGAACTAACATGAGGTATATTTCATAACTTTATGAATGATTCTGGTAATATTTCATAACTTTCGCAAAACTTTATACGTTTTTTTTTTCGAATACTGGACGCCAATTATATAGGTATTACATATAAACACACACGTGTGTATTTTTAAGTGTTATTATTAATATTATAACTGATATTTTTAACACAATACAGTATATTTTATTTATATAATGTGTGGGTTCTTAGTTATAGAGCAACTCGAAGTTGTGCAAACTTTTTATACATGATTTGTAGAACAAGATGCATATCTAATTATGCGTCGGTATCTTTAACTGAGCTATTATCATAAGGAGATATACGATAGAGTGATGGATGAAGATACCTTAGACCAAGAAAAAAAGATACGCGGAGCATTATGTAAAATCTAGTGAAGCTGGTTTTTAACCATGCCCAATTATTCCAATAAAGTAAGCTCTCGCTCACGGATGCACGCTGACGCTGGGCATGGTTTAAAAAAAAACCTTCACTAGGTGATTCCGAACGCTTGCTTACTTACTAAGCTGGCAAAGCGACCCGAAGTGGACACTTAGTGTCGGAGGCCAACATCCACTTCGGGTCGCTGTACAGCTTACAGCTTAGTAAGCTGCTGGGCTGCACTGGCTCGGCTACGTTGAGAGAACATGAGAGGATCGTGCTGCCAAAAGATCTGCGATGTCCGATCGGCCGACCAAGGAATCGATGGATCGATGAAGTCCAAAAGTACCTTAGTCAGCTTCAAACGGCGGACTCTAAATTCCTGGGCAGTTTGTCAGGACAGAGCACAGTGGGGCAGGGGTATGTCTTAGTCTTGGTTCCTAATGATCCGTCTGTTTTTCTCTCGGTCCGAGGAAGGTACCTGCAGGAACATTTCGCCGTCGGGCATGGCGTGGTCGTACGCGGAGTGCTCGCGTCGGTGCCCGTGCAGCTCCTCCTTCTCCTTGTGCATCACCACTGCAACAACACATACATTGCATTAAT
Organism: Epiblema foenella; assembly: GCA_963556455.1. Taxonomy (NCBI): domain Eukaryota; kingdom Metazoa; phylum Arthropoda; class Insecta; order Lepidoptera; family Tortricidae; genus Epiblema; species Epiblema foenella. The sequence goes on along the minus strand of OY747096.1, from coordinate 24,206,846 downwards.
AGCTGAGGCGTCGCTTTCACTCATATAGTGTACAACACGAGAGTGAAAGGGACGGCACGATACTAAGTTAGGAGTATTATAAATACCGTATCATCAAACATACTCAAACGTATGCAATCTATTTGCTGCTAATCAAATGTATACAGCAAATGTAATCATTTCAATCATTAGAACAAAACCATAGCAACGTAACATGGATATAAAAGTTATGGATACAAAGCGACTGGCAGCGCGATAAACTGGATCTACTTTCCTAACAGTTTGGCTTAGCTTCTGAATTAGCATCAAATAACATATTCAAACGTACGCAACAGCTAATCAGACGTCAAGTGTACCTCTAAATAAGCATGCCCACCGGGGGCATCGAGTTACTTGGAAGCTTTGCTGCTAGTATTATTATAATAAACGATAGATATCGTTTATTTTATTACCGATTACGATACATATTTTTTACTTTCTAAACTTACTTGTTCTCCATTTATTTGGCTCTCTTTTCAAAATAATTAGAAGCAGGGGCGAAAAACTGTTCGTGTCGTTTCAGGTTTGGAAAAAGTTTTTTGATAAGTCGGAGCAGAGTTCGCTAGGTTATATTTTTAGTTTTTTTCGTCTGGTTGAAATGTCGTCGCCTTCAAGACCTTAAAGTTTAAGTGTTATTATGTTTCACATACCATGAGCTAAAGTAACAGGATGCTATAATTCCTGTAAGACCTTGTGGTGATAATGATAATAGCGTTAAATAATATTTTATAACGCTATTACTCCTTTGAAATAGCCGCTCCTTTTTAATTAGGAGTTACGGTCGCATGCTCACTTTAGAATGTACGTACTTACTCAACTACATACACTGCTTATGTATGTATACGAAAAGTACTAAGGTTCTAAACACCTGCCCTTTTGCACGTCACAATAACTTTGCCAATGTAGTATCTTGCTTAGAAGTGTATTGGTAATGTCAACGTTAGGTTCTTACAGTAAGGTTGTATTTTAATTATCGCTTCGAATGCGATAAGAATGTCGCGAATGGCACGTTGTTTTTAATTTGCGATTTTTAACGGTTTTCTTTGATAAGTATCTATTACTGACTTTGATGGAATTTTAAACAGTTTAAACTTTTATCAATAATTACGTCTTGGTTTGGAGCTGTCTCATAATTATGCCAAACATAATAACAGATTGTACTTAATAACTTGCCATAATGATATTTTTTTATATATCAATATGTCCATTGATGCGGTAGACATGTTTGTTTCCATTACATTGTTAAACCTTAGATTTTCATCGTAAAATAATGGTAACTTTTACATCATATGTACATAATTCGAGACATTACCGGCATTTGGAAAGCCCATTCAGTTAGAAATAGGTAATATATGTAGTAGTTTTATATTTTATACATTTGTTATTTATATCTTTAGGATTATTTGTCTTTAAATAGAACTAGTTCCTTCAAATACTACATATATTAGTAGATTGTATGACGGTCAAAAATAAGCCATATTACTACGAGATGGTTTAATGCGGTAATATGGACTAGACCAGAGTTATACACTCTACTTTTCACTTCGATTGCGAGAAAACCAATAAACAAAGATTATCCACCCACAATTAATAATAAAATGCAATGAGAATATGGCGGCATCTTTTTTTAAAAACTGTTTTGACTCAGATAAATAGTAGTTGAAATAGGAACGAAAAAAGACTTAATGTTTTTAATAGTGAAATTAGTTGAACAAAGTGTACTAAAAAGAACCCAACGTTCCGATAGGCTGTCGATTTGTTTTCTGATTGGTGGATTTAATATGGTGAAGTTTTTGGATTGGTCAAATTAGAATGCATTATAAATCATAAATATGTATTCATATTTTCCATAGGGGCTAAATGTTTAACTTTAACCCCGCTTGATAAGCCTAATATGACACACTTTTCGAGCATGAGAAGTGAAAACTTTTAAAAATATGTGCATGCGTATCTCTATATACACGTAGGTAATCATAACTAATGCCTCATAATACCACATTGCGCTACCCCAAAGCCGTGCTTACATTAAATATTCCAGTTTAACACCACAAGATAAGATCTAATTTCGAATGACAGCTGTCCCTACAGCATCCCGGCTAGAGATGCGATTTGTCGCGCTGAAGCCACGCCCTCTGTTCAAGAACATATAATAACAAACCTATATTGCCGAGGGGACCGCGAGGGATAGAAGAGTGCAATATGACAAATCACAACTGTTTAAAAGATGCGTCCGGAATATTACATACCTATTAGCAGGAATTATAAAGTGATATGGCTAGTTCTACAAACTAAGGAATTTTCGGTGGTTCAACTAAACTATCATAAAAATTTATTACAAATAAGTATTAGTATAGAATACTATCATTACATATCATGTCTCGTTGGGCACTAAAAGAAATTTAGATTTAAAATTATTTTCCTTTCGAAATCCCTATTTAAAGGGCCAAATTCTCAAGGACCTGCAGTGTCCCTCAAACAAAATCTATTGAAAAGTGCAATGTTATTCATTTACTATGACATCGAAGCCATAAATAAAAATAAAGTAAAGAATTACTCGTTATTTTTTCTTGCCTGTGAGACTTATCGTCCCCAAAAATGTTATACAATCCTTTTCCAGAATTTGGCCCAACAGTTTAATCTCAGGACCCTGTTCAATGTAAAATCCGCGAATATTCAATATCCTATTCGACACTGTCAATTACGTGTGTAGAGAGAGAGGCAAAAAATACCACCTATCTTGTTACACCTAGCGTGTCCTAGTGTGTCAGCCCGACACGAAAAAGTCCAGAAAGTCGCGTCGTGAACAGTCAAGCTCATAGAATCCTGGTAAGATATTTACTTACGCTGTAAATATAATAATATGGTATTTTTAGCGTTTTGATATGTAACTTGCTTACACGAAGGCTTAATTCTGCTTAATTTTGATGAAATGTTTTTTTTTTGTATTGGTTAAAAAATCTCAGGATTCTGATCTCAGGATTGTGTCAAATTGAGACCAAGGATACTGAGAATGACCCGCGATCTTGGGAGTTTATAGTTTTTATTTGTAAAATAAGAAATAAATTAACGCTGATTTCGGTTAATTTTCGTATTATTCCCCATAATCCTGATCACACTATCAGTTTCCTGCGAGTGTTTCAGGAAACTGAGAGTGTGGCTGTGTGTGTGAGGATTCCTGCTACTTAATTTCCATGAAATGGCCATAAATCAAAGAAATATATTTTGACTGTAGTCCTTGATGTAATTCGTGAATAAAACTCAATATCTAAGTAGCTAAAAGAACGACAAGCTCAAAATGTTAAGGCACCTTACTGCAGGTCCTGAGCACATTAATGTTTCATAGCTACTTGTGGTGCTAACTGTACTTATCAGCAATTACATACCTAAATTTAGGGTTAGATACATTTAGCAGCACAAGTAGATATATGCAATACTAGCTTCTGCCCGCGACTTCGTCCGCGTACACTTCCACTCGCTATTTCATGCCTTCGAGGGATGATTTAAAAAGTATTATATAGTATGTTTATACAGGATATAAACACGTTGTATACAAAGTTTCATCATAATTCGTTCAGTCCTTTTTAAGTGATTGAGTAACAGATATCTAAATATATGCATTAATAATACTAATAGGGGTTGTACACTGTTTTATAGACAACATTTTCAAAGAATTTCGTTTCGCAGAAAATGTTTCTCATATTATCATTTCACAGAATAATCATTACACCGAACACTTACTTTGTAGAAACTCAAATCAATGATTTTTGATATCATTATTCGTTACTATTTCGAAATTCATATCATAGAATTACAAATGAAATATTATCTTTTCTGATATTATTTAGTTTACGTAAAAATTATTACCAATACAATAGTTATATAGAATTTTGTTTCTCATAAAATGAATCTCATATTATCATTTCATAGAATAATCAATTCGTAAAATAATCAATTTGTAGATAATTTTATAGTAGATTTTTAATACAAAGAAAAGTTAATGTTTCGATATTCATTACGATATAATTACAAATCATTTATTCTTTGACCTTACGTTATTTAGTTAATATAAAACTTATTACGCAGAAAAACATGTTATTGAGTTGCAGTTTCTAAACATTCCAATTCATGCCTTTGCCTTTGACAAAATGCATACCCTCCTATAAAATTATAACACTGCGTTTTTGCCCTAACAATCTTTCTGGGCTTATATAAAAAAATAACCTCGAAGATTAAGACGGGAGCAAAGCTCCCGTCTTAATCTTCTAACCTATCCGCATTACAGTCGGTTTTGCCCTAACAATCTTTCTGGGCTTATATAAAAAAAATAACCTCGAAGAGCTTTGCTCCCGTCTTAATCTTCTAACCTATCCGCGTTAGAGTCGATTTTGCCCTAACAGGTCTTTCTGGGCTTTTATTAATAAAATAACCTGTATTATATATTGATACTATATTTTTCTATGTACACATAGTTATTGTGTTGATGTATTGGAAATACCATGAAAAAAAAACACCGAACAAACAATGTTCGTTAAAACATAATTCTACTGTTTGATAAGTTTCTTAAATAAAGAAATAAAAAATATAAATTCATTGAATTGTGTTTCAGCAAAGATGTTTCTGTATAGTGAATAAGCGGTGATAAAATCATATTCAAAATAAAAATACAAGAACCAAATATTATTTAATATAAGTTTCTGTAAAACGAAATTCTATGAATTTTCTATCTGCGAAACAATGAAATACCAAACGTAATTCTACGGTTTGATAAGTTTGTTAAATAAAAAAATGATATTACAAAATTCATTGAATTGTGTTTCTGTGAAATATGCTTCATTCAAGTAAATAGTCATTGAAACAATAATAGTCAAAATAAAAATACAGGAACCAAATATTATTTGAAACATTTTCTACGAAACAAAATTCTATGAAATTTCAGTCTGCAAAACAAGGGGACACCACTAATAGGATTAATAATGCTCAGGATCTGCAGTTATGTCTTAAGAATATTTTGAAAGTGATGCGAAAGTGAAACGGTTAATAGTATATGTACATATATTTTTAATTCGCCTGTAGGTAACCACCACTTTTTCGCGGACAGTACAAAGATTCAAATACCTACACTTTCAACGCGATGACATGGGGAATCCATCATTTTACCGAAAATCATTACATCGATTATTGTCATCATCCATCGAACTTCGTTAGATCGTTCAAACATTTGATCGAATTACCTTTTACACAAGAATCAACTCATCGAATTTTAATTCAGTATTTTATTTGTTCATCGACGTAGTCGTTCATCGAATGGCCTTTAGTATAATTTTGGTTTAACGATGGTTTCAGTTCCCAAAATTCGTTTTACCTAGAACATCATTTCACCACTGTTTACTATTCTTGATATACGTCTAAAATTAAAATTTTCCCAGATTCTTGGCGTACTCTGTAAAAGTACTCAAAAACAAAAATACCCAAAACCTAAAATGTACAAAAGACCTGTTAGGGCAAAACCGACTGTAATGCGGATAGGTTAGAAGATTAAGAAGTTAATCTTCGAGCTTATTTTTTTATATAAGCCCAGAAAGACCTGTTAGGGCAAGACCGACTGTAATGCGGAAAAATCATGCTTGCTTGGTTGTTCGATGAAACATTGTTCTTGGAAAGAATACTATATAGAACGTACTATCTGTGAATCATGTTTCGTTAAATTAATACTATGAATAACGAACATTTCTATGTAAGGTAAATTCGATGTACCGTTACGCTACGATTAGAGACGGATTCGAAACGATTAACTATGAAAAGTGGTTCGATTATATAAAATGCAACGAATTGATGATTATGTGATTAGAAAAAAAAACTTAATGAAATTCGTCGAACAGTTTTCGGTGAAATGAAAATAGATGTAAGATATTTCGATAAAATAATAGACACCCGATGACATGACCACATCGCTCGCACTTATTTTAACTTTAATCGGATCATTAACTACAGTTTAAACACAATAAGTAAGGTAACTGATCTTGACACAGTCAACAAAACCCCTTCTTGAGTGTGGCCCAGTCAGGTTATAATTAACAGAACGAAATAACCACCTTCACGACCAGCAGTGCTGTCAAACGTAGTGAATATAATTGTAGGTATGATAAATTGAATTAGTTACCCGTTTTGGCTGGCCGTAATTAATGAACAAAGAAAGTGGCGCTTGAGGTGGTGAGTACAGAGGACAGGTAGATAGGTACCAATGTGTTTTATATTATGGATTTGTAGGAACTATATCATCATTACTTCTATTTTTTTTCTAATACCTACTGGGTTTAGATTGTGATCATTCATAACTTTATCTGTAGAATTTATTGACGAAAATGAAACCGTCAAATGCTAATCAAACCACGCATAAAAGTAACCTTAATAAAATCTTGATTATACTGATTTAAACTTACACGATTTTCACACATTATTTTTGGGAAACGGGACTTAATCGCTTATGATACAAATTTATTTACCTTTTTCAAAATCGTGAATGTTTCGTAGTCGCAGCTTTTTATGTTGTATTAAATAAAATGTTACGGTGGTATGTTACTTTTATGTTGTGTTAAATTGAATGAAAATCATTTTAAATCATTTTATTTTATAGTTACCTTTTTAGAATGTACACGTTCCGAATGTAAGTAGCTTCCAACGAGGCGAGGACTAAAATCAAGACCCTTAGCGAAAGCAATTTGCTTTTGTCGCATTGCGTTTTGTTAGATCATATAGCTATTGTGAACCAAGAAGTGTTGAAAGGTGGTTGAAAACCTTGAACTATATAAATATCAAGTCTTGATTGGATGTTGTTTTAACACGAGTTAAAAACTCTACTTTTCATTTCGAAATCGAGAAAAATAAAAAAATATCTATCTATACATATAATAAAGCTGAAGAGGGTCAAAAGTCTTTACTTGGAAGATATTCGAAAAAAATTGGGCTGGGGATACTTAGAATCGATAACAGAACACGTTCCAACAGTTTTTAGACTTTTTGTCTGTTTGTCTGTTTATTTGAACGCGCATCACGTGAAAACGGGTGAATGGATTTTGATGCAAACTTTACTAATCTATCGAGAAAATCCCCGGCCAGGTTATAGGCTATAAAAATTATAAAGATTGGGGATTAAAAGAGGGGTTGAACTTTGTATGAGAACTTCTGAAATTCCTGATATAAAGGTTGAAAATTGGTAAGTATATACTTGAATATAAATTAAAAAGAACCCCATTCAAACATTGTGCAATTTAAGGATAAAATGTGAAATGGCGGGAGTGAAACAAAAATATTTAGGGGCTAAAGAAAAGCAAAAGTTCTGTTTGAAGCGAGAAATCAAATTATGTTGGACAGTTAGCCGCTATCACCAAGTCACAAACCACTTGAAATCCGCCTACCTATATTTGATATGTCTCTAGGGGTCATCTAGAAGGTTGTTAGATTTAGATCCCTCCAACCAGAGTAACTGCTTATGTTGGACAGTCACCTTACCTACCTTACATAACTTGAAATCCACCTACCAAGGACGTATGTGAGGGGGTGGGTTTTAGAGGGTTCAAATAAAAATACATTTTTTTATTTAATTAATTTCAAACAATTTAGGGTAGATCATAAATTTTCTTCACGACCCCCTTTTAGCTGCCAAAAAAATATTTTAAAACATTTTTTGACGATTTCTATGGCTTTGGGACAAGGACAAGAGCATAAGCTACACAAAACTAACCTAATTAGCTAGTATAAACTGTGAAATTTTAAAAACCATCTCCAGCCGTTTGGCTGTCATATCTGTAGGACAGGCGATAGACGTACACGTGGGAGACAGCAATTTCATCTACATATACTATGACTTCATCGGGGGACGGGCCATAAAGTCATACCCGTCCGTGACCCGTCGCCCCCCTTAGAGTTTTTATATCTCCGTGCTTGCCGCCTAGCTATATTTAATATGTCTTCAGGGGTCATCTAGAAGGTTGTAAAAGTGGTCGAGTTCGACAACGTTAATGGAGTCACAATACTATTAAATTTAAACATGGAATACATGTTATCCCTGATATCATCTCGCAACGGTATGAAAAGTGGAGTAGAATTTGATATGGATGTTCACGCGAATGAAGTTGCGGGCAAAAGCCCATTATAAATGCGAAACTAACTCTTTCTGTCTGTTACCTCTTCACGCATCAACCACTTAAACTGATTTAGGTCCCACCGCCGGCAAGCAGCGAGTATTCTCATAGTAATTCTACTCGTTTTCTCGCTCAAGCGAGTAGAATTACTATGAGATTGCTCGCTTCTCGCCGGCGGTGGGAACAGTGCCTTAGATGAAATTTGGCATGTTGATGGTTTGTATCCCGAGGAAGGACATAGGATAGTTTATATCTCGGAAATCATCCCCTAACGAGATAAACGACTTCCACGCGGATGAATTCGCGGGCAAAAGCTAGTATATAAATATGCAAAAGCATTGTCTGAATGCGTGAAATCCCTTCGAATCCATTTCAAAAATATTAGTGTCTGGACCATTTTGGCATTTGGTTAATAGTGTTTGTGTGTGGACCATTTTCTGGAAGCGTTTATGAAGGGTTATATTGGACAAATGAATGCCCAGAAATGCTACTTTCAGCACGCCATAATTAGGTTTCGGTATTTAATATTGTTAAGTCAGGTAGGTTTCAAGTAATTTACATTATGAGTTGGATGAAATTGATTATAGAAAAAAATTAATTTAAAAAACAAGCAGTCCTCAGTCCAATTATCACTTCCACTAAACCGATTGACCGGCTTGACCGATTTAGAGACGGTTTTCTTCAATAGGTTTGTAGGCATATTATTGATGACAATTTTCAACCTACTTCCAAGGTCCAATCCAATAACTCATATAAAGTCTTTGGCAACAAACAAACAGACAAACAGTTATTTATGTGCCGCCGGTCGTTATGGCCCGGGCAATTACCTCACGTGGGATACGCCATGTGGCCTCATTAGGGCTGGGAGAAGGTCGGCAGTGCCCATATCGATATCGCCTTTTGAAGCTATTTATCGATATTGTTGTGGCCAGCTATTATCCCGCAAGGTGCTACGTATTTTTTTCAAAGTATACCTACCTGTAAAATAAAATAAAATCTAGGGCACATGGCAGATGATACCCATCTAATTGTGTGCCAAATTCACAAAGAGTTTGGCATATTATTAAGTGATCTTGTAGTTTTTGTCATTTTAGTCATTCTATCATTTATTTATCACCTCTTTGGTGAGATAATTATACTAGTCAGTAGCTAATTTCAAATGGGCTTTTAAAGTATCATTCCGCGAAATTGACGATTAGTTTTATAACATTGTACTCACTCATAATATCAAAAGTATTATTTCCAATAAAGTGCTTAGCGATCAATTCACAGAAAACAAATAATTTAATAATATTGATATTTGGGTACATACAAAAAATGAGTAATTCCTACTGAGCTAGGTAAAATTCAATCTTATCTCAATGTCGTAAAATCAGATAGGGAAAAAACTCACACACAGCATTTATAAATTCAACTCGTACAATAATTCCTACTCTAAAAATCCGTGAGTTATTGTTTTCGCGCCATCTCGATAAGCCAATCGATCGTTGTATCGATAAGCCGTCATCGACAATCGATCGTGTTGATAATATCCGCAGATACGTCACTAATCGAACGCGCTGGTTTTATCACCCTTTATAATCGTCATTGCTCCCTCCAGCACAGTTTTGCTGTTAATTGAATATTTAACTATTTTTTTTTGCGGAAACATATAAGAAGGTTTTAATTTACGAAATCAAATATTTATTTAAGTACATTTCATGTTTTGAAATTAAAAAAATAGAAGTTTTCTTTCCAGTTCTGTTTATTTCATCACTGAGCCATGCTGATACACTAAAATTACTTTAACGAAAATAGCACTGACGATTCACATATAATTTCAATGAGTGAAAAACGCCTCGAGATGATTATTCATTATCGTTATTATTTTATAACAATATTTATTCCATAAGTTCAGTCGAAATCGTCACAGCGGCCATCCATCAAGCATGTCGCCATGCGTAGCATCACGGCATAATAAAATTAGCAAATATTAATAATTAATAGGTAACAACGATTAATTACTGCGATTCTCGGAATCAGCTGTCGCATGACTAGGTACGGTTAGCAATTAAAATTTAAATGACAGTTTGATGTCATGCTAGTTTTTTAGGATCGATTCAGTTCGTAGCTTACGGACGAAGGCTTTGCCAATCAGTGAGGTTAGTCCACAAATTCTCAGGATAGTTTTAGTTAGGTGTCAGGTATTGTTTTGATAATTCGTGATATAGGGAAATCGTATATGTGAGTATCACCGAAACATATGTACTTACCATAACATACCCAAGTGAATCAGTAACACATCTGTGTTGACCATTCTTATAAGCTCTGACGGTTGGTCGTCCGTCTCACGGTCAGTGGATAACTGAAACACACTTTTTACAGTTGCGGTTGCGTCGACTGACCAACTGTCAGCGCCTGAGCATACGCAATAGTCTAAACTAAACTTTTTTAAATAAAACATTAAATACCTATTGTCAGTGTGCGGATAGCTGAACACTAGGCCTTTAAAACGTTATGACAAATATTACGCATAAAGAAATAAAAATAAAGTTATGATATCGTTTTTTCTTAAGTTAATCAAAATGTAGCTTTTCAAAGTTGCTAAATAGATACCGTAATGCCTTTTGTCCCTGCCACACATAGCAATAAAATAAAGTATTCAAACAAAGTGAAGCTGTATCTGGCGCCGGCATAATGAGCCTCAAATACCATTTTCAATACGAAGAACGTTTTGTTTCATAACTAATGTTGTGAACCATATCGGTATATTATCGATATTTAAACGCCTTTCTGAATACCTAATTGTGTTATATTCTCGTTCTAGTTTGAGTGAGCAACGTTCAATATTTGTTCATTATGTTTAACCCCAATCAAAATTAGGTAGTCAAAACAATTTTTATTTATTAAATATATATTACAGAGGCATTAGACGAGAGGCGAACAGCAACGGCTTTGGTATTTTGTGCTAATGCAATATATATAACCTTTAATGTCAAATCAAAATTGACATCTACAAAGTATCTAGCTAATATCACAATTGGTACATCACAAAAGACGCGGAGTTCGATTAAATGAGTGATACACGTCTACGTTAGTCACGTCATAGGCTAGGGGCGATAACACGCTGTTCCACCCGGTTATGTCACTTGTCGTAGTCACGTGACAAAGAGCTGAAGGGTTAATTCGTGGTTTAATTCATGATCGGATATTTTATTGTTTATCTGTTTGGAAAGTGGATGGGAATTAGTATGAGGATGGAGATCTAATCCTGGAGAAGAATATACTGCCGCAAATAAGAAGGTAAATAACTGGAAGAAAGTTTGTAGTTTTGCAAGTAGTGTTCGAAAGTTTGTCCGCGAAACTTGGTTCAACGAAATTTACGAAATATATAAAATATCAAACCAATAAAAGATCGTCAATACGCTTGTGATTGTTCTAGACTCGCGAGCGTCCATAGTCTACGGCTTCTGCTTACTAATAGGCAGGCCGTATACTTATTTGCCGTCGTATAACAAAATTGGTTACAAGGTAGTATAAAACTTCAAACAAGATCAGAAAATGGCCCCCGTAAAATGAACTAAACACCTAATAATTCGCTCTAGTTTGTATAATTAACCAACAACAGTATCTAAATCTGCCCCAACCCCGTCACGGTGGCTTACCGCGCGCGTGCCATATGCGGGACGGTTAAAACATCTGCGTGCGCGCCATATTCGTTTTTAATTGCGCTGACCGTGCGACCCGGGGCCATATTGTTTTAGATAGGCAACTGTCATTGGGGAAATACTGGGAGATCAAGAGTACCTTGACCGCGGTCCATAGAAATGCTGTACTCATGTGAATAAAATATGTACTATATTGCGTTTCTTCTCGCCAGAGCTCTTAAGTCTCCAAAATACTAGTAGTTTCCAAAGTTAAAATAGCCCTTGGTTGGTCTACTTAGCAATTTCAGTTTAAGTTTTAGAAAAAATATACAATTTAAGTTTCAAAAAACATACACCGAATCTCATGAGTTTTAATTAATTGATAAAGTTTCATTGCGAACTCAGGGGCAGATGGAGCGCATTCGAGCGTGGACAATAGGAACCTCCCTTTCTTATGACAATTTAGTTAGAAACAATCATTAAATATATTTTTGCCATTTATTAGAAACGAGAATAGGTACGTTGAGATGAGACTTTGAAATATACCTTATTGAGTTATTGGATAAAAGGACAGCCTTATAGAGTTTACATGAAATGCAATGGATCATGGGTCTATGGCAAAGAACATTACTGGTTAGTCAATACCTATAAGACAGGTAATGGGGCTAAGATAGCTACTTTGCGAGACTCGAAGGAGACTTTGTGTTGTGGCTGTCATAATTATTGACTAGACAAACCAAGTCCAATGACTATGAGAGCCGCGTCATGACAAGTTCGAGTACCCAAAACCCACGACCCATCGTAAATTGACTAAAGCGTAAAAGTGAACATCCACCAGAGACTTGTTAAGCTGTGTTTTGCAAGTTACACCTAGCTGTCTCTCTGGACTCTGATGGACATTCACCTTAAGGCTCAATGCGACCATTCGTACCTGCCTACAAGTAATAGACGGCCCAGTACGCTCGTAGTATGATAGAGTTTTCAAAATTTTATACAAGATATAGTACCCTCAACACGTGGCTCAATTTCTCCTTCGTGACTAAACGCCTTTAGGATCAGGTTAAACTAAACTATAACACAATTATGACACGACGCGACCACGACACTTTAAAATTAAAAACCGCCTGGCTTTGTTTAACACTTACCATGACTTACTACTGCTTGACACGAAGCTTAAATCAGGCCAATTATATATTAGTCGTGTATTTTTACCTAATCCTTATAGATATGTGTGCTTATGTACCAGGCCGAAAAAGGCCTAAGGCCCTTTACAATTTTATTTACTGTACGAGTACGGTCCGTCAGTCACGGATTTGGTTTAAGATTATCCCAGCCCTACTCAAACTTCATAAAATACCTTTATGAATTTAATCATAGATATATAAATATTTTAATTAATAACTTTATTTAGCGCATTATCTTTGAAAAAATGGTTTGAATCGGATAACGGATGTGCGAGCTAGGTACATTCAACTTTGGTTATTAAAATAAATTAGCACTACTTCTTAAATGTTACAGATTATCGTACTGACAATAGATTCGAATTGTAATGTTTGGTGTGTTCCCAGCATGATAATATGACGGAGCGGCTTTTAAACAGGATTTGGAAAACAAATTGACTTACTTATACGCCTGTATTTCCAAAAGGGGTAGGCAGACCACATGAAAAATTTAATTCCAGTGCCAAATTTAGCAATTGGAGGTTTTAAATATGGAGAAAATGTGATATTGCAGTGATAAGTTGCTAGCCCATCGCCCACAATACACTACAACCCGGTTCCTATAGCCGGCTCTTACGACACCCACGCAGAAAAGGGGGAAGTGTTATTCTAACCCGGCACCACACTGGGTACTTAGTACTTACTGCTGTGGCGCAACGACCTGAAATGGATCTTGGCCTTCGACACTAAAGACCGCCAAGGCTGTCTCTGTCTCAATCTCAAGCTATCTTCATTCAGCCGACGACGGTTTGGAGCTCAGCTGGACAATCGAAATCGAATCGAGCGTATTGCATATCCATGTACAGGATTTATCAAGTTTTATGGTGTCTCTAAACCAAATAAATACTTAGAGCGTAGCAATTAAAACTGTATTCATCACGTATCCGTTGGTGCTGTTAAGCAAAAAGGCTTGAACGACCAAGTATTTAAAACTTTTACGGTCAGACATCACCCGGTGGTCTTCATTAGGGAACATTTCCATGCTAGTGGTAAAAATTTTCTACAATTTACTTTCAAAATTGCGCTACTTTGAAAGTAAATTGTACAAAAAACTTAATGAAGTTAATGGTTTTGCGGCCGTCACCTAGGCTACCTGCACCTTTGAAATATTAATATTAATGGTATTATGAAATGTTCTTACCAATACAGGTTTGTTTTTTAAATTATTGTTGAATTCTGGTTGAGCACTGTGTCAGAAAGTAAATTTTGTAACGTAACTAACAACGGGTGCATGAAATCCTGATTTGAAAGGTAGCTTATTATAATTTCCAAACAACAAAATAAACTTATTCTTAGCGTTTGTTACCCACTGTTATAAATAGAGGATATTCGGAGCGAAAAATGAAACCAGCGCGACGCTATTTCGAAATGATTTTATAATGAAAAAATTGAGAGACACATTAAACTTCAATTGAAATACAAATTAATTTATAAATAAAGCCAGAGATCCAGGGAATCAAACATCGCCAGCGACATCAAGACGTATCGGTTGGACTTACCTTTCTTATGCTTAATTATATCGAAAAATTGTGACCTCTAGCGCCTAATTCATTCACTTGTCAAAAAAATCCTATAGGATCACAGGATCCTGTAGGTTTTTTGTAAGTAAGTAAAAATTGTATAAAAACAATTTTGTAGAATAAAGCGCCTCTACTAGTAGACATTGTTTAAATTTGTGAGTGTATTGTGCATAAGTTAGATATGAGCGGAACCACGCTGGAGTGCTGTCCAGTCTCTAAGTTTCATCCAGAAGAGGTGGTAATTTTCAAGAATCTAAGTATTTATTTTTCAAATTCTCCTTTACTCTGGAGATCGATCTGGCTCATTTGAATAATTCGAAACATTTACAAAATTGTAATTTTAAATTTAGAATAAAGGCTCCTATAACTCTTCGGGATTCCCACAGGGAGCGTTGACAGCCGATAATTTAAAACTTCTTTGCTCCTTAGATGTTAATACGGACTTCGGTCATACCGTCATCTCTTTCTCACCTATCTGTTTTTGTGAAACTTAGAATATATCTGTGCTTGTCGTTTGAACCGTAAAATTACTTTGAATATTGAGACATTTTAGTTCACTGGTGATTTATACAAGGCGAGAAATTTTATCGATTTGTTTACTTTAAAAATTAGTGGTAAGTATAGTCATCGAATCATGTCTACATACCGCCAGATATAATAATGTAACTATGAACACGGTGTTCGATTTGATTGTCGGCGTCTCCGTTTGTATTGGCTTTAAGTTTTATTATTTTAATATGGTAATAAAAGACAGAGTATTATACTTTTTGTCAATGGAAGTCATACATACTGGGTTCATTTTTCTCTACTCTAAGAGATTAATTTATAGGAATCTACTTAAAGATTCTTTTGCTGTTAACCAAAATTAAGTTTAGAAACACTACTTTTTTATATTTTTTTATATTATGATATTATTACTAGCCTCACATTGCAACGGTTGCAAAAATCCAGAATATGAAAAGTACCCAACATTAATATTGATGTTTTTTATACGCACCCTTCGGCATAATTACTTATGCCCCCAACTGTCACGAGCGTCAGTTGCGTGGAACGGGGCGCATGGTACTTAATCGGGAGATTGGCTCGGATGATATGCGGCCGTCACAGACTGCAGAGGTTCCATCGTCTGCAATGTTCTTGAGAAAATTTTGCCAGTAAAATATAAAAGATAGGACAATCTGTAAAAAATCGATGGTTTCAAGTGTTCAGGTGCTTTCAATAAGAATGAAATAAACAGCTATCCAATTAAGACATGATTTACGTGTATCAATGTATTCATATCGCTGAGTGTTTGTACTACATATAAAGTGGTATAGTAAATATGTATATTATTTCTCCATTTTAATTTCGATAACAGTGTTTTCATACACGTAATTACCTAGTCTTTTATTACCGTGCTTAAGTTTCAACAAAAATACTCTAGCATAAAGCCTTAAGTTGTGCATAAAACCCACAGTTACAACATAAACTCGATTAAAAAATAAATACATTAAGTTAAACAATACGATAAACATTCGAGCGGCCATTAAAAAGTTACTCGTGGTAAAATCAAACATTTCGACCAGGTTTCAATTTAAAACTTCGAGTTTTGGTCCAAGTAAAGATCGAAAGACGATTCATAATAAAGTATTACTATACCTACGTACTGTATTCACTTAAACGTGTTTGTTGGGGTTTCTAATTTGCTGTGGTATGCAAACCTACACATCCATAGCATTAAATATCAGTGAAAGTATTTTCAATAGTAATGATCTTATTGCGCGTTATAATTAAATTGATGATTGGGTTCGAATCCCGATAAAGGGAAAATGTTTAACACTTAGTCTTGAATGTTTTTAATGTACTTGAGTATTTATATCTATTAGACATATTGTCGTCTAGTAGCCATAAAACTAGCGTTATTGAGCTTACTATGGGGCCAGTTCGATTTCTGTCAGATTGTTTACATATAATATTCATTTTTCCATCGGTTGTCACTTGTTATTTATCTCTATGCAATTGTTGTGGATTTATCTTTATTTTGTCTTTCAGGACTACTATCACAAACTAGTGTCAGTATGTGGGAGCCCGAGCTTCGCTCAGCATTTTCCTGCGTATGAGACATAGCTGAATAGATTGTTCGCCCCCGATAACCGAGCAAAATTCATCAAAATCGTTAGAGCCGGTTTCGAGATCCTCGAAATGATTATTATGATAGTGAGTCCCTGTTATCCCTCATTAGGGAACAGGGCTCACAGAAGAGTTCTGCGTTTTTCACGGTTTTGCGTGGCTTCTCCCAGCTCTTCACAGCCGAGGCCAGTTGATCCAGCCTCTGATCCTCCAAATAAATAATTATACAAGCATTTCTCGTTTAACATATTTTTTTTAAGATAATAAATATACTTCGACTGAAACTTAAATAGGCTATGAATTAAGAAAGGAAATATGTTGCTTGTTACTTAAAATATATTAAAAACCGGTCAAGTGCGAGTCGGACTCGCGCATCGAGGTTTCTGTATACAGACGTGTACCGGTTCCAACCCTATTAAATCAGGAAAATCTCAACAACCTGGTGTGAAAATTGGACCCCATGGGTACAGCGCTATCTATCGGCGACTTTTGTTACAAATTTGAGCGACTGAATAACTTTGTATGTACGGTAGTTTTTCAAGGATAATTCTATAACACGTAAACGAATTTCAATTTTTTTTTCTTTATTTGAAAGAAGGTACTTTCAGCATAATCTCGTAGGAATATATAAAACAAAAATACATGCAAAGGTGATTAAATTACAAACTTAGTATAGAAATGTTATTTGACGATAAAAAAAAAGAAAAACTAAATAGAGCTACAGTTATATTCTTCCTGTAAAATATACATTGAAATCAATGTTATGTAATAATTTTATATTTTTTTCTTGGTAAACTTCGGAGATAAGGGGAGGGGGAACGGTATTTTTTTTACATTTTCCCTCATAAAACAAAAATGACTCAACATAAAAAAAATTAAAAATTGTTTCAGAATGTGCAATTCAAGCCCTTTCATATCACACCCCACTCGACATATTAACTAGACTTTCAAATTTTGAACCATCTGTTATCTGTCATTTTTCACAGAAAATAAAAAAATAAATAAAAAAGGTCATGTTCTATATATGAAGGTAAGCCTTCTTTATAACTATTCCTTTCAAATCGATAGCATAAGTAGTTCTTAGACAGACAAAGTGAAACCATAAGGGTTCCTTTTTTCCCAATTTGGTACGAAACCCTAAAAATGTACTCTTTCAAGAGTCAGGTAGATTGAAGCAATAATTAAGTTTCCTTACTGATTGAAATGCAAATATTACTATTTAGTGCGTATTCGCTCCCGGCCCTCTCTTCGCCCATCCTCTCAGAGATTGCGTCGGCCATTTAATTGATACCCGCTGCGCCAGAGTGGGCAAAGAGTCGGTCGTTAGCTTATCATCGCGCTGATTTCACACCCGGAGTAGGCGGCTTATATGACCTTGGTTACTTCGGACTAATCTGCCACATTATATCATATTATATCATATAATGTGTCCTTTCAAAGGTAGTATTCCTCAGCCAAGATCCCATCCCCGGTTATCAGTGCTTGTGAGTCTGTTGGTTCAGCTAGTTTCGTAGCCGATCTTCAAATGAGACAAGGACATACAGACAGTACACATGTTGTCTTCTATGCTTAGGAATAACTTTTTTTGTAGTCGGCATCATACAGGTACGTAATATATGAAGTGAAACTAATCTAAATATATAAAAGAAGAAACTGACTGACTGACTGACTGACTGACATATCAACGTACAGCCCAAACCGCTGGTTCTAGAGATTCCAAATTTGGCACGTAGGTTCCTTATAAGGTCTAGGGGTGCACTAAGAAAGGATTTTTCAAAATTCACCCCCTAAAGGGGTGAAACGGGGGTCCAGTTTGTATGAAAAACCGTATTTATTAAAGTGAGAGATGAAACTTTGTATATAGAGTCTGTGTTTAAATATATTAATGGCGTATTTCAACGTTTTTCTAAATTGCTCCACTAAAGGGGTGAAAAGGGGGTCCAAAGTTTGTACGGGGAGAAAATCTGTTTTAAAGTGAGATATTTGAAACTTCGTATATAGACTCTCTGTTTAAATACAACAAAACATATATAAGTGTCTTTCGAAATTGCTCCCCTAAAAGGGTAAAAAGGGGGTTTCAAGTATGTACGGGGAGCCAATCTTTTTTGAAGTGAGAGATTTAAAACTTCGTACATAGACTCTAAGTTTAAATACAACAAAACATATTTAAGCGCTTTTTGAAATTGCTCCCCTAAAGGGTTCAAAAGGGGGTTCCAAGTTTGTACGGAGAGCAAATCTTTTTTGAAGTGAGAGATTTAAAACTTCGTACATAGACTCTATGTTTAAATACAACAAAACATATTTAAGCGTTTTTTGAAATTGCTCCATTTAAGGGGTGAAAAGAGGGTTCCAAGTTTGAGCGGGGAGCAAATTTTTCCTTTTCTTAAAAATTGATATGGGTGTCATTTTCGAGATTCCTCGGGGTGCCGATTACGAAAATGACATTCATTTTCAAATTAAAGATGGCGGACATTTATTTTTCTTAAAAATCAATATGGGTGTCATTTTCGAGGTTCCTCTGGGTGCCGATTACGAAAATGACACTCATTTTCAGATCAAAGATGACGGATATTTATTTTTATAGAAATCGATATGGGTGTCGTTTTCGAGGTTCCTCGTGGTGCCGATTAAGAAAATGGGATGTATTTTCAAATCAAAGATGGCAGAGATTTATTTTTCTTAAAAATCAATATGGGTGTCATCTTCGAGGTTCCTCGGGGTGCAGATTACAAAAATGACATCCATTTCCAAATCCAAGGTGGCGGACATTTATTTTTCTTAAAAATCGATATGGGTGTCATCTTCGAGGTTGCTCTGGGTGCCGTGCCGATTACGAAAATGACATCCAGTTTCAAATCAAAGATGGCAGACATTTATTTTTCTTAAAAATCGATATGAGTTTCATCTTTGTGGTTCCTCGGGGTGCCGATAATGAAAATGACATCCAATACATATCTGCATGCAGGTCAAACTGAGAACCTCCTTTTTGTAAACGGTTAAAAATTACTCTTAGTACGCGGGCGAAGCCGCGGGCAAAAGCTAGTAAGAGATAATGAAGTCTTACAAATATATTATCCGTTATAACTTTACAGGAAATGAAAAGGATGGATTTTGAAGGATATTGAGGAAAAAATAGTAGACCAAGGTTTGAAAACTACACATTTCAGACAAAGTGTTTTGGTGGTTTAGTGATTTCACCCGAGTTAAACACTCTGCTTTTCATGTCGAATACAAGGAAACTAAAGAAATGGTAAATATATGAAAACATTGAGTTAAATCCTATAGAATCAATTTTAAAATCTTTTGTGTGTGGACCATTTTGGCAGGAACTGTTGGCTGACGTTAATAGTGCTTGTGTATGGACCATTTCCTAGGATAATTACGTAAATAATATTGAACAAAAATGAAGAATTTATTGAAATGTCTGGATGACGTTTTTGTTTATTTCGATGAATTAAAATAATAGTACATCACTGCACAGGCCGCGAAATAAGTGATTGCCAACAATCCCTGTTCGCCAGGCTTGTATAGTGCTTATACTCAAAAATGCAATGAAATTTGAAAATTATAAGAAAACTCGAAATTAAAATTTAAGAACGGCGCCGTCTTTTGCTTTCAGGGTGCGTCCCCAAAACAAAAGACAATCACTTTGCCGTCCTGGACCTTCAATGTGATATGAAATTCCATTATGGGCCGCTCCGCTCGTATTGCGCCGCACCCGAAAAATAATACTTCGCACCCTGTTATATATAACGAACATAACGTGAATATTTCACTGCATGTATGAGAAATAATTATTTACACAGTTTAAAATCAATACAATTTTAAGGACCTGGCTGTTCAGGTTTCTGCCATTGCACAATTTTTGATTATTACTTTGCAACAAATGAAGCGACATGCCTCACTTTCAACCCGCTTCTAAGATCAAATATGAGCTACTTTCAGGATATAAGAAATGAAAAGTATTTTTACGAGTATACGATGACTTCGACGTGCTATTTTATTTCTAGTAGCTCTAGCAAGATACATGTAAGCCAACCCTATACAAGTGTTCAGCGGGTCACAACTCACGAATAAAAAGAAACATTGCAAACTTTGCGTTGAACTCAGAAACATGAGTTATCCGCCCGCCTAACGTTCTTGGAATTCAGCTAATAACTGCTGAAGAATGCTGCTACCGTATTCGGGTGATCAAACATTAAAAAGTAGTAATATTCATATTATTAAGCAGGCATATTGATCTTTAAAGATAATTATTCAAATCAAATAAATAAAAGACACTTAAGTACCTACTTAATTTTGCAAACGTTAATCAAAAGCTTATGAGAGGGGCATAAAACACACCTGCAGATAATAATATCATCATTGTAAATTACATGGTTTATTATTTCCTATTTTCAACGAGATAGGTACTGAAAAGAGAATTATAACCAAGTTCTTTAACACTGTTTTTGCTGTAGTAAAATATTATTGCATATATATTCGAGTTTTTGACGATACGGTTTCTTGACCGTATAAAACCAATAAGGATTTTATAACTAAAAATGGGAATTCTAAGCAACGTATTGTTGTTTTATATACCAACATATACCTAGATATATGCATGCATTTTATTTCAAAACAAACAATAAACGATTTCTATTTCGATGTTTCTATAGGAGTGTCCCGTGGTAGGAACCTCTATGCATTTAAGTATTAGAATGTATTTCTGTATTAATGTCATCTGTGGAATTAATTAAATAATACAAGAGTCAATTAATACGAGTCAGCTGATGAATAACTATCACTTCTAAGCCTCAGGTGATGCAACTGATGAAATTCAATCGCGACGGCCATATTTTAGCCGGGCATTAAAATGAAACGTAAAACAAACTGTAAGAGGCTGGGCCGGTTGTATCAATTGTGGGGATCTTCAGACCCCGGGACTCATGGGCATCGTGGTTGCAAAGCGGGATCAGCAGGGTAAATGCGTAACTTTTCGAACGTACGTTAGATAAGGTTAGGACAGTCTTGTATGTCTTAACGCTCTTTAGAAAAATTACACAATTACCCTTCTACATGAATCTGCTGAATAGAACGAAATGATACATGAATGAAAAAAATATAGTTAAAAATAAAAAGTTATTAAATATTCTTGATATTAGTCCTGAATTAGTTAAGAACTGGAATTTCGTCAAATACCTAAGTAGATGTAGTTAACGTTTCTTTTAACCAAAATAGACATTAATATAACTGCCAGTGGCAAATAAAGAGCCTAATGGAAGTTTTGCATCAATAAGTATTGAGTGTGACAGTGTTAGATAAGCGCTGGAACCCTGAGTCCCAACCGTCAGGCGCGAAATGAGAATAAGTTTTGGCGGGGCCATCACATAAATCAGAACACTGGTTCCACACTGGTGTAGCTCAATTAAAATACACCTATCAGATGTACACCTTACGGTAGGCGTTGTTTTTTTACTTTTAACTGATAAACCGACCTTTTTAAATGCCTTTGTCAACTGTTTCTTTTATTTTTAAATTGTCTCATTACGTGCTCAGTTCTATTGAGATTGTTTATGGGGCACGTGTTACCGAAATAAATGGAGTCCGAAATAAATAGGGTATCTGATGTATATGATGATATGGGAATGATGAACTGGGATTATGTTTATTACAATATAATAAACCGGGTCATTTCCGTTTTTAAGGTCATTCAATATGTGTTCAATCAAACCGTGATTCTTACATTCGAAACATATCTGAAACTCACTGGAGATCTATATTTAATTTTCTTTACCCATACTTATAATATAACATACCTAACAGAACCAGCAGCGCAACATCGGCAGCATCGTCTACAACTAGAAGTGTTAATTATTTCGACAACACAAAAATAGGGTTTATTTCCAAATGTCCAATCGTCCTTTAAGGACGATCGTGCCACTGAGATTAGTGGAGCCGTGTCAACCAAATCCGAACACACAATTGCTGATCTAGCTTATGGAAATGTGAACGGCATATTCGTTAAGCCTAGGGTAGTAGGTACTTTTGAATGACTCTAGTTGGACACAAAAAAATAAAAGCAGAATCACTTCACCCAGTTATTTTCGAAAACGAAGCTGTTTGATTTACAATCAAAATAAACGTTATATTTTCTCCAAATACTGTATCTAATAAAACGGCACAAGTGCAATTTGAAATTCACAGCTATACAATAATAGCAATTAAAATCTCGATTCGGTTTTGGTAATCGTCGGCAATTAACCGATTCGTTTATCGATTCAGGGCGATACAGTTACGGACGCTCGTGCGCCCAATCGATTACAATCGGAACTGAACCGATTTAACGATTCGTAATCGGTAATGATGTGAAACCGATGGTCCTTTACGAGTTGGGGGTTAACGTTTTTCTTGCCATGAGCAATGTGAGATGAACGAAATAATCAATAAAATTTTTCGTATTGAGAGAAACATTTATCGGCATAATAAGATGACTATAACTACAGCAAATAACAACCCTATTAACTGGCGATATATATAAACAGGTTATCAAAATCAATGTAATGAATTCATGACTAGGACTAGATATCAAAGACATTAAACTTAGACAAACTTACGGTTGTACAACTCATCAAGCATAAACCGCGCATAAATAATGTACAGTCCAGTACAAGATTTAAACACGGGCGCGGAGGCGATTTACGATTTGCTCGCAAGCAATCAATGAGCGTGATATTTTGACGTTTCATTAAACGGCCGACATCTTCATATCTCGCCGGAGGTTATTTATGTAGTGGACTGTACCCTCGGGCTGGATTCATACTGAGCGAGGTATGTCTTTATTGTTTATTCTTATAGGACTACTTACCTATCATATACCTAGAATAAGTAGATGCCGATGGTGCACGACAGTCTTAATATAGTGCAGTGTGTCTGGTTACTCATAAAAGTAGTATTGATGTTTTTAATGTTTTGGCGTTATATCGAGAAGGAACGCTCAATTGTTAATGTTGAAATTAGTTCATGTTCTCTATAAAAAAATGCAATTAAAAATGAAACAAAAATCGCTTGATTTTGTATGTTATGTGAAAGCGATAACTAGAGACAATTACATGCACAAATAAAGTAGGAAAGTGATTTAATGTCAGAAAATCATTACTGACCGAGTGAAACGAAGGTCTTTCATATCCGGATTTCTAAATTCGCGTTTGATTTCCTCTACAGGTCGCATTTCTCAACCGATTCTCGTGAAATTTTGTGAGCAGGTTCGATAATTATACAGATTTTTTTTGTTGAGTCTGTTTTTGGTAATTTCAAAATAAATCTCTTCAATGGTTTGTTTTCCGCTACAGGTCGTATTTTCAACCAATTTTGTGAGCAGATTCGGTAATTATCGGTCTAATCAGTTTACGGAAATTTTCAAAATATGTTTTTTCAATAATTTCGTATGTTCCTGTAGACGGATTTCGTTTTGTTCTCCTCTACAAGTCACATTTATCTACCTAATAACTATAATTAGCGTGAAATTTTGTGAATAGGTTTCTATAATTATATAAAAAAATTGTAGTCAGTTTTAGGAAATTAAAAAAAGAACCACTCGCTAGGTCTAGCTACTCTCCTAGTGACTCTGTGAGCTTAGTTTCTAGTTATAAAATATTTAGTCACGATATACAATCTGATATTTATTTTAACCATGTTATACACTTAATACTCTCTAAAAAATATTACATGAATGATGTGTAATTACCTACTAGATCTACTCAACGTATACGTAAAGAAAAGCGTATATACACTTCGTTTAAAAAACTAGAATAGCTTTGTAAATAAATCCAATCAATCTTGCAAACATGGTTACAAATCAAACTACGAACTATATCTAGGGGCAAAATGCAAATACAGCTAACGATGAAATAGCGTATACGGTCTTTTTCCTCGATGTTTACTCATAATCGGGGTATTTATGCTGCGCAATTATTAAGTTTTTAGAATTACTGCTGTTTGGTGGGGAGCGTTTGTTACCTTTGGACTGGATAAATTGAACATCCAATTATTATCTACAGTAGATACAATATTATAAACCTTTCATCATCGGCTAACGATAATATTGGCTAACCCTCTCAATAAGATGCTTCTGCTTGTAAAGGGTTAAATACGTACCTAAAATAGTGCATAGAGCACTTATTTTTCCTATATAAACTGGAGCAGAACACACAGAATGGTACATAATGACAGTTTACAACGTCCAATTATCACGTCCGTGCATCGGGCTGACGATTATACGAAATAATCGTAATCGGTCGTCCTTCCGGTTTCGACCGGTTGGCATCACTGCAGATGCAAGGCAAATTGTGAAGGATTCCGTGGAATTAATGCACATAATTAGATTCTGTTAATACTCGTACTTGCTGAGATCAAGAAATAAATCATTACGTAGTCACGTTTTAATGTTGGCAAAACTATTTGAAGTATATCTAAAGTTCGCCTTAATCCGTTCAGCCGGTCATTATGCGTGATTGAGTACCTAACAAACATCTAAACTTTCGAATCCACAAAATAAATGCATGGAATAATTTACTGTTATATACATGTAATCAAATCATATTTTATAAATGACGTACCATACCTAAAAAAATACCTAAATTATAAAACTTGCTTATTATCTTGTTTAAAAAAGGAGTTTAGTTTTTCAAAACACAAATGAAATAAAGTGACATTTAAGACAAACAAGTTTTAATTAAAATAGGTTGATGGCAGTTTATACTAATAATACATAGCAATTGTTTTCAAGTTATAAGAACGTTTATTAGCATGACTATCCTATAAAATTATGGATGAGTTTGTCCTAAAGAATGGGTATGTCCTGCTCATCTTATTGGTAACTAATAATTTAAAATTTGAGAGCTAATTGATCGTTGATTAAGCTAAATAGTTAAGCTGTATGTGCTTCTCAACAACACTAATTTGATTCAATCTAACACATAAATTGCTAAATATATATTATTTCTTTCGTTTTTATTTCCTTATTTGTACCTAAGCGCTATTGCACCTGTTCCATATCTATAAGTCATATTTGCACGGGCATCGAATTATTAATCATGTTTCGTCGTACTCGTCTTCACCTATTCGCATAGTCTGTTGTGTAATTTAATATGACAAACCTTATTTCGAATCGACTAAGGTTCTCGTTTCAAATAAAGACAAGTTGAAGATATGAGGTTTTCAAGGTAATCCGATTTGAAGATAATACGACTTACTGGTAATTAAAATAACGGACTGTTGAAATTGGAAAAAGGTGTAGTTATGTTATCGGTACTTGATATGTGCTAAAAGGGCAAACGTTTCAGCATTCATTATGCCTGTATTCCATCGAATGCAATGGATTATACAGTAAGTTATTTTTATTTCACTGCGAAATCTAGAGGTAACAATGGACAATGAAAAAGTTAAGTTAATTAATATTAGTGAATATAAGCGAAAAAAGTTAATCAGTCCATAAATTATTAATTATAATTCTGAATGTGATCATTACATAATGAGCGTAAGGTAAGGCTAGGTGTCAAAATGGACCCCGGGTCCTTAAGGCACAGCCGGGAAAACGAGGAGGATGATGATATTTAAGTAGGTATACGTATACTTTTAATTTCTAATTTACGAGAGTTCGTTGTCGACATGTCGCACGCGTTATTGGTTCCATATTGGGTTGCATACATTTGAAACCCATAATGTTGGTGTGCATAACCATTTTTTTATAATAGTCTTTGCGCATTAAGAGTGTTAGCCATTAATTGATTTGCATAAATTTTATGGTGTTTGAAATATCTGTTTAGCCCAATGATTGACTGATAGAGAATGCCATTTAGCATTAAGCCCGCCATTTGCACAATTTGTGTATTTTGTGCAATCAAGTTTAAATAAATAAGTAAGGAATGTCTTATAGTTTTGGAGCATACCTAATCATTACACGGCATAATGTTTTTATGTATTTCGTGTTTTGGTGAATAGTACTGAACAACATAATTATAATTATCTAGGGCCATAATAATTAAAAATAATTAGGTTATGGCGCTTCGCCGGCCGCTACCGCGGCACGCTCGCTTCGCTCGCAGTTCTACTGAACCACTCCTCCTCGCTTCGCCCGTCGTCGTACCTACACCGACCTAGCGAAGCTCCCGCCTTAGTCTTCTGAACTAACAACATTAGAATCGGTTTTGCTCTGGAAGGTTTCGCTCGCTCGCCCGGTAGCCAAGTTTGTATGTAGATCTTTTATCGTATCAGCCCCGATTACACGGCCAAATTGCGAAGTTGTCAAATGGCTCAACAATCCTTGTTCGGGAACAACAATCCCTGGTACATGATTATTAAAGTGCCCAGCCACGAGAGGATTAGCTGAAGCGTCTCGACTCATATCGGTGCGATTTCATA
Organism: Epiblema foenella; assembly: GCA_963556455.1. Lineage (NCBI taxonomy): Eukaryota > Metazoa > Arthropoda > Insecta > Lepidoptera > Tortricidae > Epiblema > Epiblema foenella. Next base: position 24,179,811 of record OY747096.1, on the reverse strand, counting down.
AATATCGAATAAATAGTATTTATGCTCATGTGATTCTGGGTAGATGTGCTAAATGTAATCTTCTTGTACGCATATTTCTTAAATCGTATGATTTTTTTACAAACAATATTAACGAAACCGTGGGACGAAATTATAAATGCTGATCACAAGGACGCTTTTAGAGAAAGCAAAATAGTCAACATTTAAGAATAAATAGACTGCTCAGTGTGCACAGTGGCAATTTTCTAGGTTTCTAGTGATTATTGGATAATTTTAGGTTAAGTGCAGTCAATTGTAATCAAACAGGGTTCTTTGATTTATAGAAAAGGAGTTTTTTGTAGGTCATTGCTACTACTGCTAAAAGTTTGTTAATTTGAAGAATTTAAGAATATTTTACGAAGTTAAAAACGTACTTACGTGATAGCTGATAGGTTTGCGCCTCCGATATTCTTGATTTTTTTTAGGCATGAAGCCGTAATATAGTAGATTGTTAACCAAGGGTTGAAAGGCCGTTTCAGACGAGATATTTTGGCGCTTGAACGAAGTGTGAGCGCAATAGTTCGAGGCTGAAGTGGGTGGTTTCACTCGAGTTAAACACTGCTTTTCATTATAAAAAAAATATCAAATATGCACAAACATTTTCTGAATCAGCGAAATAACCATTTTGGTGGGAACTGGTGAGTGAGTTAACAATGTTTGCGTATGAACCATTTTATTTATTTGTTTTTGAATTAAGAATTAATCTTATTTATATGGGTTACTGCCTTCGCCCAATCTAACTAAGATTCACCGTTTTTTTGTCTTTTTAATACTTTTCTGCTCTAGACCAGAAATGTACCACTTTCAGCACGTCACTTAATTGAACAATGATTCACTTTCAGAATATGAGAATCAAAAAGCTATTTTGCGCTTTCCTTTGTTGTCGGTGAATAAAATATCAACATGTTAACGTGTAAATATTTATTGAAACTCATATACATGGAATGGACGGTTTGATGAAGCAGTTGATCCACGAAAGATTATTTACTTACATAAGAGTTGAGGAATATTTATTACAGTTTGAACTAATTGAGATACTTCCATACGTACCGCCTCGTTTAAAGCTTAATTACTGTTGATAAATGCATTCATTATTAGTGTATTAACTGGCAATTAGTAAATAGTAATATATTTGTCATTGATTAATTTGTACTGCAAAGGAGTAATTTTATTTGAATATAACATTTATATATAGATTTACTGATAAAATGTTTGTTGTGCGCCGGAGTTCTCAATGCGACATTCCACCGAATCAATAACCCACAAACTCAAAAAACACACTTAAAATAATTAACCACACAATCTCTCATCGGCCCGCGTTAAAACACCGGGCAATCTGAATAAATCTCCGCTTCCACATTTCTCTCGCTTTATTAAACGAGAAAACGAGCAAGAAGGAACACAAGAACAAAAAGGAACACGACGAGAACTCACGAACTCGACCGATATTGGTGACAAAATGTTTTTACGCCTCAACCGCGACATTGTTCTTTTGTTCTTCGTTGTTTTATATTCATTTCGTTTTAGGGTTTTTTAATTAAGCTTTAATTTTTATCTCGGGGCTCCCGTTTGATCGTGTGGGTTTTAAGACAAACGGAAAGCTCTAAGTTTTAATTGTAACAGTGTGATTTATTTTGTAACATCTTCATGTCTGCTTTTTTTTGTTAAAGAGCACCAAATCTTTAGGGATCATCTTGTAACGGTGACTTAGCAACTATAGTATTTTATATTCATTATATAAAAATAAGAAAAATACACGACGATTATCTATGAGCTGGGCGGATTTTCCTATTAATTAATTTTCTCAACTAGGCATAAAATAAATTTACTAACGTGAGACATATTTACACTTAATACATAACAATATGTCGCAAATAGTGACTTTCCAAGTCAGTTCCAACCGTTGTTCTCTTATTAAGTTTAGGCATAAAATACTTAATCCTCAAGTGTTCTGCACCTGCGTCATCTTCGATTTCTTTTTTCCTTTAGTGTTTGGCCATTAACACAACCTTAAAGATTTGTACAATTTAGAAGTTTCAATGGGATAGCCTATTTAAGTTTGTGGTCGTGAACACATCCATAAAGGCGTGTCCGTGCAACGCCGGGGTCGTATACCCGGCTATCAGTGACAATGTCCAGGCTACCTGTTAAATATGGACTCCTAAGGGATCAGATATAACAACTTTTAGAACTGGCTAAGAATAAGAATTTCGGTGCTTTACGACATTTTAAAGAAGAGCAAATATTATTATGGTGTATTTAACTAAAATAACGCCTACATAATTTTACGTCAACGTTCTAGCTATGTGAATAAAAATACATGAGTTTTGGTTTGATTGATGTTGATTTAATGATGTATCAACATTGGTTCATTAATTCTTGTGGCTATGATAAATGTTGTTATTTTGTCATACATAGCTAGGAAAATATTAAATTTCGGAACTCATTCAGAGATTAAAATTAGACTTGTCCCCGGCTTTTCTCAGGAATAAATCATGTCTCTGTCTTTCACAAAAAGAATCACATTCCTTCTGAGATCGTCTTGAGTTACTACAGGGATCTCCAAACTACGGCCGGCCTTCTAATACCCAAGTTGGTTCAAATGTAACGTATTTCAAACTTACTTTAGGTAAATCTATCATTTTTATTAGGTATGTAAAATTATATTTAGATCAACAATACGCACGCTCGAAGACGTTACTTAATCGCCGCTTAGATTTCTTCTGGCATGTGGAATAAGGTTAGGTTAGGTAGGCTTTCACTACATCTTTGATTATGTGCTATCCTCGCGTCCTTAGGTCTGCACTCGAATGTCTCACTCATCCCGGCGGGTCATAAATCGGGGCTCATTTGAATGTCGATTGTGATCGACGACGCGCGCGCCGCCTTATAACTCACGGCCTAAACGAGCCGTTTATAGCATACTCGGCTACATGGATGTTACGATTGTTTGTATGTGTTATATCGCTTTTGGTTGTTGTAGAGCCAATAATTGCATGTTTTAATAGTAAAATTCCTGAAAATTTAATTTTAGGAGAGCCATAGGTACATATATATTAGTGAGGCAGATTCACGTGATAATGTGGACACGCTAGACAAAAGCAGCATTCTTTGTAATAGAAATTTGAAACTTCTTTTATAGACTTCAGAGGGCGAATTTTGAAAATCTCTGAAAATAGTTATCTTGTAATTTAATGATGGGTCAATAAACGTAGTTTCAAGTTCTTAGTTTTAAAAAAATATGTTGCCCGTACAAGTTTGTACGTTTCCACCCCCGTTTCACCCAATCAAAGGGCAAATTTTGATAAACGCTGAAAACATTTTTTTTCCATTTTTAATATTTTAATGCTTAGTTAAATTACTATTAGCGTGTTTATACGTCTCTATTTTTAAAATAATTTTGTTCCTCATACAAACTTTCCACCCCTATTAAAATGTCAGATGGCCGACGGAGAAGTTGGTTCCTATCAAAAATCTACGTATCTAAATAGATCCAGGAAATTTTTAATGGTTTAGGTTTATCAAGAAAATCCCAAAGAAGGAATATTGGAAAATATACAAGATATCTCATTTCCAAATATACTTAATGTAAGGTCCAACCTATAAAACCTGTTCCGATGTCACCGTAAAGTAGTGAATACGGAATTAAATTTAATCCTAAATAAAACATGTCGCCGATAAGCGGGTGAGAACCGAGTGTCCCAATTAAAGCGGTTTTTAATGTGTCCCCAATCATTTAAATATGTTTCAAATAATTTAAATTTGTAATCGCACGGGAGCCGGGACGATAAACCCGTCGCCGGTGTATGTGGGCACTGGTATGTGACAATGAGAACAATCGCAGATCTATGTAACTTCGTTTCTATTTGAGCGAGCGACTTAGACGCACTTGTGACTTTTGTAAGCATGTTTTAAGAGAAAAGGGCGTAAGAGTGTACATATATTTTTATCACATATCCAGAACTAATGGCTTCGACTGTACTTTCATTCTTGCAATCATTAACGCCTTATGGGAGTGCGTTTTTTTTCTACCGATGTTATCGCGCTGAATGTCGGTCTAGGCTCCTCCTAAAAAACAAATAGCAACGAATAATCGCCGCAAGTGTTTGATATCATCGATCACAAAACCCTCGTCACAGACGTGTGTGCGCCTGCGACTAATTACCGTCGATCCCAGCGCCACAACCGTATCATTCGCTTTAAAAATAATACTGATTTCTCTGCGCCTGCTCGCTTTCCAGTATAATTACGCGTAGATATGGCTCGGTGCGGAAAAAATATGAAAGTCGTATAAAAAAACAATTTCACGGTTGATTTACATGAAGCTGTATGCATGGTGTTGGCGAGTTGATGTGGTGCTCTGAACTCAAATACATTTTCTTTAATTGAAAGGTTTGACATTAATGATTGTTACGTCCACTGAAGTCTTTAGAATGATCGAAGTAAAAAAAGGACTCTATTTGACATTGAGATATCTACTTAACTCTATTTTTTTTGTCCACTCATGCCAAAATATAATTTTAGAGTTACTTAATACAAGAGATCCAATGACAAAACTTGTACTTAGCTGTTAATTTATTTTAGATAATTCTGCACCTACATTTAGGCAATTCAAATAGTTATTAAGGCTATCAGAGTAAACAATATCAGGTCCTTACCGTACGTATACTAATATACTTACTAATCACAAGTCAACAAATTTAAGAACCCTATACGATACGGGTAGGTATCTCAATCAATACAATTCTATTACAAGCAGTGTACTTATTTAAACATCATTTACTATCGGGAAAATGTATTCATATTTTCTATTAAAATATGAAATAGAAAATATGAATAATAAACGGATGCTATAAAATATATATATCCATCAAGATGTTTGATTTAGCGAGCCAACATCCAATTAATTATAGATACCAAACAGCCTATATACGTAAAACAATGATAACTCATTTGGTATTTACATACATTAATACATAAACTCACGCTTGTATTCCCGAAAGAGTATAGTAGAGGAAATGATTTCAGTGCCACTATTAGCAATAGCCATGATGGCAAAATTAATCATCCATTCGAACCAGGTTTTAAGTACAGACGATCAAATGTTCGTAAGGGACTAACTACAATTAGACCAAACAAAAGACTAACGAACACTGAAAACGCTCCATACTGATTGACACGCAGGCGTGACGACACGCCTGCGTGTCCTCGTACTACCGTCGTATGGAAAAAGGGAAATTGTACATATTTGCCATACAATTTCTTTTTTATTGAAACACGAGAATTCTATTGGTAACTTTCAATTTACATTTGGCCAGTAAACAAAAAAAACGTTTTTGCGAATCTTTATAGTCCCATATCTTTTTACGATTTTATTTAATTTGTCGTGATAATTTGATGGTTTTCTATTCATAGCCCACTTTATTATAAATTGTAACATTAGTCATCACCTTTATTGTAAGTTTAAATATGGAGAAAATGATATAGCAGTAATAGGTTGTTAGCCCATTGTCCACAGCACACTGCAATCCTGTTACCATAGTCGACTCTCTTTACGACACACATGGAAAAAAAGCCGGTGAGGTTATTCTGTTAATATAAATAGAATAATTTAAGTATTTTATCAACATAAATCATTGTTAATTAGTTATACGTATATTATGGACTATACATCAGTAAAATAATATCTGGACTGAGTGTTTATAAGTGAAAACTAAGTTATGACAGATAGCATCATAAAATCTGAGCTAGTAGGACGGTCACGCTAGGTACGGTTAACAAAACCAGTCATAGTAATGTCTTGTTTTCTTAATAGATACTGAAAAAATGTAAATTGCTTTGAATGTGCTAAGTCACCAGATTATCCGTTACACATTTTTATCATATTATATATATTAATTTTATAATCAGAAATTCCACGTAATAATTATATGTGTCACGCAGTGACACGTTTGATAGGAACTTTGCCACCAAATATGGCGGAATGGCTTAAAGTTCACGACCCGGCCACAAATTTTGTTGACCCAATACCTCCTAGACGATAATTTTTAAAGTGCTACAGTACAGATAATTGTTTCATTAACGTCATTATGTTCCGTGGGTGTGTTGAGCAGCAGTAGCATACCGACTCAAAAACAGAATATTAGTAATTTTCTCAGATTGAGAATATATCAAGCTATAGTACACTCAGTCTCCTGAGGAAAAAAACGTCAGTTGAGTATGCTGAGTGGTGGATAAAACGTCAGCTGGTCATACATAACAGTATTCAAGTGATTTATTCTCGATTTGAAATTTAACAGATGGCAGTTTACATGTTATTGTAAATAAAAACACGCCAGCTGGTTATACATGTATATAATATAATATATATAAATAATAATATTTTTTGGTCAATCTTACACAAATCAACCTAGTCCCAAACTAAGCAAAGGTTTTACTATGGGTACCAAGTGATGATATACATACTTATATAGATAAATAGATACTTAAATACATAGAAAACATCCAACACTCAGGAACAAATATTTGTGTTCACCACACAAATACATGCCCTGACCGGGATTCGAACCCAGGACCTCCAGCTTCGAAGGCAGGGTCACTACCAACCAGGCTAAAGCGGTCGTCGTATCACAGAGTAAAAATTCAGCTGATGTGCTACGTGTGTAGGAGGCTACCGCTTCTCAACCACAATTCAGAGTTTTATTATAAATTTCTCTGGGGCACTTTACACGTTATCGTCCTAGAAAAAATGACTGACGAAAATTATACTTGATTCGTGGAGTAATAGAAAATACTTTATTTCGCAATTTTCACTTCATAGTACTTTTTTTGAACCTCACTTTGGCTTTATAGGCCGGGCCCAATAAAGCAATAGGAGTGCGCGGTTGGAGAGTAGCCTGGGGAAAATCCAGGGGCAAACCTCCGACACGACCACGCGTGTGGTTTGGAACACTGGAATACTCTAAGAGTTTGCGCTCTAGTGAGATTGGTTGAGCGGTTTCAACCGAATCTGAGGTGTGAGTGGAATCGAGCTACTGGGAGTTTTGTCGCTGGTTCACTAAACCTAGCCTAGCTCAGAAGGGTCCAGCAAGAAACTCAGCTAGGCCCGACCTGGGTCGGACTGACTCTACCCGGTGTGCGGCGGTACCGGGACGAATAGGGACTATATGTGTCACTGTTGTCGCGATCGTGCGGTGGACGTCCGCGCCGGCGAGAATGCCTAAGTGTACGCGTCGTGTCAGAGTTGGACGTCGTAAGCGCAGCGTTCCATCTTTCGATAGACGCTGTGATTACGTCGTCCGGGTCCGTAAGTGTGTGCCTAGGACGCCGAACCGTGCGGCCCCTAATCAGTGATCGCCGAGTAACGACAGAGGGGGGAGGGATGGAATCGTAGTCGACAGCCTTCCTAACTAACGGATTCTTATGATGGGGAGCGTTGTCAAAATAACGTCTGGCAGTCTGCTTAAAGAAACCATACATAGTGCTAATCCCCATGTCGTGGTGCAGACTGAGGTTCGACTGGTACCACGGAGCAGCAGTCGCCCTACGGAGAAAACGATTCTGAATGACCTGAAGCGGCTTGAGCGATGTCATAGGCACGTGAGCAAAAGCTACACTTGAATAAGACATGATTGGACGAATACAAGTTTTGTAGAGTGTCAGCTTATTTCTAAGTGACATTTTACTAGACTTGTTAATCATCGGCCCAAGCCTTCCTAGCACGAACAACGCACGGTTGCGTAGCCTACTGATATGGCTACGGAAAGTCAGTGGTCTGTCGAGGGTCACTCCAAGATATTTGACTTCGTTGACCCAGGGGATGGGCCGGTCAAACATCTGGATCGGAGCCACACGCCTTTCCGTGCTAACGCGGTCAGACGGGTGGCAGACTATCGCAGTGTTTTTTTCTGGATTGACTTCGATACGCCAAAGATTAAACCAACGACCTAGGTCAGTGATTGCCTCCTGGAGGTATCACCGGATAAAAGTATACTTACAATGAGTCGTAAAGAGCGCGGTATCGTCCGCGAACAACCCCAGTTGCACTTTAGGGTGCCTGGGAATGTCGTTCGTGAATAACGAATAAAGAGTGGGAGAGAGCACGGAGCCTTGCGGGACTCCAGCCTGGATGGGGTGTGGGTCCGAGTACGTTCCCTCTAGTCTGTATCGAAAGCTTCGATCCCTGAGAAAATCTCGTATGGTGAGTACGAGTCTGTCAGGCATACCGAGATGATATAACTTGTATATCAGCCCGTTATGCCAGACCTTGTCGAATGCTTTCATCATGTCGAGAAAGATTGCACCGGTCCTGAGCCTCTGGAATCGAGAGAAACCGCCCATCACGTGCTCCGTGACGCGGTGCACCTGTTGGACGCACGAGTGCGCGGATCTAAAGCCGAACTGCTCGTCGATGATGACGTCATTCTCAGCCGTAAATCTGAGAATCCTAGTGAGAAGGATCCGCTCATATAGCTTTCCTAGAGAGCTAAGTAAGCTGATCGGCCTATAAGAGGCAGGCGAAGTCCGGGGTTTACCGGGCTTCGCTATCCCTATGACCGCTGCACCTTTCCACGCGGCTGGAAAGTGAGCATTGATCAGCGCGGCATTGAAGATGCCGACCAAAATGAGGAGGAGGGTTTCAGGGAGAAGTCTCAGGATACGATTGGATACACCATCCGCACCCGGAGCCTTCCTAACACGAAGACGCCTGACTAAGTCACTGACTTCCTTAACCGACACCGGTAAAATGGGTGAAGTTACTGGGAGACGCGATCTCCTGTCCACCTCGGAATCGACCTATCTAATATGGGCTTCGTCGGTGTGTAGGAGATTAGGCGAACATTGGGACTCTAAGCTACTCGCAAGGCATTCGGCTTTCTCACTATCCTCCGGTCCGGCTCCGGATCCGGACGATCCAAGGGGGGTATGGTCCAACAGGCATTTGATTTGAGAGATCTCGCTAGTTTCCAGTAAACCAGATGACTAGGAGCGATCTCACCCATCAGATCCCTGAACGAGTTCTCCCGAAATTCGGCAATTCTCTGTTTGGACTCGTTACATAAGTCCGTCAGGATTTGACGGTTTTCAGCAGTATGGTGGTTGGAGTAAATCCTGATTGTACGATTTTTTCTAGCCACTAACTCCCTCAATTCCCTAGGCAGAGGTCGGTTTTGGATATCCTCCGCCGACACCTCCCTTGAGGCCTCACTTCGAACAGTGTTGAGATAGTTGGTGAAAGAATCGATCGCTTGGTCGGTCTGTTCAGTAGTAGTTATGCTGTCAGGGATGTCTCTAAGCAGGGAAGGATCTGTGTGTAAGAGACCTGATTGTACCTTATTCCAGTCCACGAGTGTTCTGGTACGAGGTGCATTATTAGGGTGAGGTCCTACTCTCAAAAGAACTGGCCTATGGTCCGAGTCAAGTTCGTGTATCACTTCTACAGAACGCAGAGTTAACGCTACGTTCTTTAGGAGTGCTATGTCGAGTATGTCAGGTCGGTGCTCTACGTTATGGGGGAAATAAGTCGGTTCTAATGGAGCGAGAAGATCGAAAGGGAGGCTATCAATCAAAAGGAGATGAAGCCGATTGCCGTTGGGATTAGTTGCAATGCAACCCCAGTTAATATGCTTACTATTTAGGTCCCCGGCCATGATGACCGAAGGCCCTAGGGAAGCTAGTGAGTCAAGGTCAGTCTTAAGTAAGTCACGTTGATGTGAAAGGTAGGTTGACGCAATCGATATCGGGGGGTGGCCCTCCATCGATATACGGCAAACCGACACTTCCATGCTTGTCAGGGGAGGGGGGTGAGACTTTTGCAATGTAAGTTACGTTTATAGAAAATGATCGTGCCCCTGAATGGCCTACCATCTTGCCTATCATCTCTAATCTGATTGAATCCAGGGACGGGAAAGGCTCTGGTGCCGGGTCTGTAAAAGGTCTCTTGAACCAAGAAGATGTCTACTGAGTGATCTCGGAGAAAGTTCGTCACCTCATCCTTCATATCTCAGGCCATTGGCATTATAAATACCAATGATAAGCGAAGTAGGTTTAAGCTTTAGGGCCGTACGATCCATACTAGTAAACACCGAGACCCTTGACTGCCGAACTGAGCGGCGATGTAATTTTGGAATTTTGTGCTCCGGGGTGAGCATCTAAATTGCCTGCATAAGCGCAGAGAGGGGAGATGGAGCGGGCCGGCCCGCTTGACTGGCGGCGGGCCCCCATGCAGGGAGGTCCGCCTGAGATTGGGGTGCAGAAGGCACCGGGCGGGGACCTATGGCTGCTGAGGGTGGCAGGTTCCTAGGGGCACCTAACCCTAAGGCCGGAAGGGCAGGAAAAGCTTGCGAGGTGAACTTGGGAGCAGCACGACTAGCTTTTTGTTTCTGCCCAGAGGGGGGCGAGGACTTTGGCTTTGCACCATTGTTGCGACTCTTTGGGCGGCAAGGGCATCCCCCATAGTTGGCAGTATGCCCATGGGGGAGCTTACGTTGCAACTTCATAGTACATTTACATTTAAACACACATATTCACACTAGTGAGTGTCGACATCACAAGTGTTTTTATTTAAATTACCAAAAACTAACTTGTCAAAAATTCACCAGAATTGGTACAGAAATGTGACCTGTAGAGGAAGGATTGGAAGGAGAACAAATCTAAATCAGCCAGCAGAAACAGAAACATACGTATAATTACCGAACTTGCTCACAATATTTCACGAGAATTGGTTGAGAAATGCGACCTGTGGAGGAGAACAAACCATTGAAATTATATTTTTTTTTAACCTTCTGAAACTGGCTTGACTCAAAAATTCTATATAGTTATCGAACTTGCTCACAAAATTTTATAGGAATCGTTTGAGAAATACGACCTATAGAGGAGAAAAAACCGAAATTCCTTCATTTATTTTCTCATTCGTATCAAAAGTATAAGAATCCTGATCGTCAAGTAAGATATAGATATAAATAATAATATTAATGAGATACCTATTAAAAGGAACATATTCTCTCAGTAAGGATCGTCATAACATAATTTGAACAAAAATATAGCACACAGATAATTATTAGAGTTACATTGTCTTTCTAACGTTTCTACTTTATTTCTCGTGTATCAAAACTGTTTTGTATTTTTTATAATATTAAATATAATGTAACGTAAATTCACATGTGTGACTATAGAAACGAAAGTTTTTTTCTAACCCTACACTCTGACGTATCTAATAGCTGTCAAAGATGGCGTGTGTACCGTGCCATAATCGTAAAGATTTAACCACAATTATAGCACCTTATTACGGCAAAAGTAAAACTGATACAGTGAAGGTCGTAAACGCTGTATTTTTCTAATTTACTGTATCGTAGAGCATTAAAATATGAAATTATAGTAATTAAATACATATTTTTTTGCATTGCGACAAACAATAATGGATATATCGCTTTTGAACGTGCACAAGCCTCATTACACTCACACGTCAGATTCGGTGGAAATCGCTCAATCAATCTCACTGGAGCGCAAACTTTTAGAGTATTCCAGGGTTTAAATCGCCCTCGTGGTCGTGTCGCAGGTTTTCCCTGGATTTTCCCCAGGCCAATCTCCAACCACGCACTTGTATCGCATTATTGGGCCTGGCCTATAAAGCCACAGACAGGTTCATAAAAAAAAACTTGCAGAAAGACAGACACAGTTTTGCATTTATAATATTAGTATGGATGCATAGTACAGTCGCCATCAAATATATCTGTACTCTCCAGGGTGCTCAAAATATCTGTACATGCACTTTAACGCCTTGACAATAGAGTCTTGTTCAGATATTTGTGAGCACCTTGTTCGCTCCGCTATATCTGATGGCGACTGTACAAGAAACGGTTAACGAAATTGAAACACATAAGTAGGTATGTTCTTTTTCTTTGCTCAGGAAGGGATAGAAAGTACATGTTTCAGTTCGTATTTTGGTTTTGTATGTTTTCGTCGTTTTCGTTTACTTTACATGCGTACGGTAAAGGTAAAGAGTATCTAAATATGTTATATAATGGTATTTTACGTATGTATTATTAAAGTATAATAATATAAATAAAAAACTTTTTAATATGCTATCAACATACAAGCTCCTATCGTCTTATATAACAAAGACGAGTGTAGATTATTATGCCTTTGAGTCGATCTAGCCAACCTCGGAATACCCAACTGGCGTGAGATGGCGCAAAGTAGGGAAAAGATCATGTTTGTGGTCAAGATTTGGGTCAGCTAGCCAGCGTAGTGAGTTTTGTCGGTCGTTCCACTGTCAAGTTGGCTACAGAAGATACATGAAGTCTACGAATACGAGATAATATTTTAAAGATTGTGGCTCTCCAACAATTCGTGATTTGGTTGAATGCTATATTTATTTATATATTATCATCTTGAATATGTAAATATTTATAATATATATGATTGTGATATGATAATGTGTATTTATGGGTTTTTAGTTTTGTTACAAGTTAACTTAACTTATTGCACGTTGTTGTACACGGTGTTAGTTTGTCTATATTTATTATCCCACTTTCCACCCAATCCCTCAAAGGTTAGCTGGAAGAGATCCCTCATAGGGATAAGTTCGCCTTTGTACGTACTTTAACCCTATGTGACATAGTACATGTTGTTCTAACCTGTTATTGTATACAATAAAGTGCTTACCTACATACATACATACAAGAATGATAAATAACGATATGGCTGCGCTTTGCCTTTATGAACCAAACAAAGCGTCAAAGGTCACCAGCACAGTTAAATTTTGACATTTATTTCAGTTTCAGGGTGGCCGAACAAATTTATATCCCTGCATACTTATATTAAATTAAATACCAAGTGAGTTATATTCATAATGATTAGCATAAACTCATTACGTTACTTGGTCGGGCGTAAATTACTGAAATATGTCATAATAAAAAGTTTTATCTACGGCGCTCCCTCCAGGGTGCGTTGTTACATTTATCTATAAAAATAACTTTTACGCTAACTGTACTTTAACATGGAAATGCGCTAAGTTCAAAAGGGTGTAATTTATATTATTTGGTGCATTTTCGTATAAGCTAACTAAGGAATTATTCGTTCTATTACCGTTATGTAAATATTTTGCATTTCAGTATTGATTTCAATTATAATATTTTAATTCAAAACTTGTTTTTCTCAAAACTTAATAATTTCATAAACTATTAAATACCTATTGAATATGTTTTTTTTTATGGGGATCATACCTAGTTGTGATGAACTTATGACGATCCAATCAATATTAAGCAGATATCGTCTGTATAAACTTATGTTACGAAATGACACAGATGGGCTAGCACAACGAATTATATCTCGCGCGGCTCAGGAATTCCTGTCTCACTTGAACTGTGCGAAACAGAAAGAGGGGGTAGATTTTTCTCTACTCGCGTCGCAGCGGTAGTAGTGCCTGATATTCGAGTGGAATGTGGAAAGTGAGCGTATAAATGTGAAACACAGCGGGATCACTTGGTTCTTTTGTACGTTAATTGTTTTTATGCACTACACTCTGTCAGACGTTTAACAGAATGATTGTCCCTAGTTTGCAGAACCCTAAAAGTAAAGTGTGAGGACGTGCCGAAGCATAAGGGCTGATATATAACGAGTTGATGTATAAACGGCTGATATTTGCATCCGCCGCTCAAACAAGCAGGTACCAAAATATTTACCAAAATACTGCTCACAATTTGGTTAAAATGTAATTTTCCGTAGCGCGTACGAAGACCCTGAGATATTAATAGAGCTGATATTACCACAAATGGTTATGCATGTGTACACTAAAAAACTTTTAGTCTGAAATTATATTATACATAATTCGCTGTTTATTGTAATAAAATTTAAGCCTTGAAATTAATGGCATAAACTACTGTCTGTTACTCAAATTTCTAATTTCAGACTTAAACATATAGACACCACACAACTGGATATTTATTATTATTATGTATCAACGTATAAGCATCTTTGGGTTTCAAAACTAGACAAGAGCATAATTATTATAAGTATAAAAGTCTTCAGTTTCTCAGTATACAAACTACATAGCCCATTAAAAAAATCCTGGCTTTTATTATTAAAAAATATTCGATTTAGCAGCTCAATGTAAATATTTTCACTTTCACGGGCTACCCCGGGTCACTGCCGAAATTCTGTCACGCAATGTGGCCATTAAGGGTTGTTTCCCCCCACCCCCCTTCCGCCCCTAGTCGGCGAATTTTACAAACTACCCTCCGTAATTTTGTGGCCCCCTATACCCCTAGCTTTTTATGCGAACCCAATTGGTTGGTTTGTTGAGGATTTTTAGGGGTAATGCAGTTTTTGGGGTCGTGATTTTTAGGGTGGCTTGCTTATGGATTACAGGACTAATCTTGAGATAGCGGGTACCACCAGGGTAGGTAGATTTGTAACATTCATTTACATAATGTGTTCATTATAGTGTGCCGCCTCTAGTCCGGAAATGTCATTACTGAACAGATCGTGCATTTAACTAAAAATACTTTTATTAAATATATACGTACATTTCCATTTACTTTTTACAAGAGAGTTGTCTCTTCTGTAACATTGCAGGCTATAAATAAGCTCAATATGCTAACAAAGTCTCAACAAAGCTTTGTTTATATTCGCGGAGCTTCAGCCCGCCCCCATTCAGGGTGTTATTAAGGCTTTAACCGGATTACACGTTTACAGACACATTTAATGTAAAGTGACGTTTTACCTTTTTATATTTACATTCTGGTGTGGCCGGTGAAAAATAAAAATTGTTACATATTAATTAAACCTTTATATAATATTTTATACTAACTGAAGCCACAAAGACATTTACTACTTATACAGAATGCAGCGATGTATTAACATGCTGTTGATTTAATCCTTCGCTAAAATCGTAGTTATTATGTAAATTTATTTACATTCAAGTATTTAATCAGCATAAGCCTCCAATCCTTTATTTTTTATAATAAAATAAACTAATGCAAACTCATTGTGTATGTTCACCCTGTATTCCATTCTATTATATATAAACCAACACGTACATACTAACATATATACAAAGTTTGTGCTTTAATCTTATCGGTTAAGTTAACTGGCTTATACGCAGTTTCCTTAAACGCTTAAGCACCTTTTAATCCTTATTTTATGAATGTGTTATAAAACTAGCGGTTCCATTTTTCCAACACGCTAAAACTTTGGGTTTGTCAATATAAACTGAATTGTAATAAATATTAAACTTTACTATAATATGTATGTATAATCGTGATGTGATATATTTATGAAGTATTGCGAATATCGCGAGCGCGAAATTTTTTTCCTCCGGAACTGACAAGAGTATACTAATGAAAACTGCAGATCTAATCATCCTATAATGATATCCTCAGGCATTATATAAATCAGAAAAAAGACAGATTAATATATTATCTTTTAAAATTGCTGATGCCTAAATAACTCGATTGAAAAAGTAGTAGGTACGATCACCGGCATCAATAAGTATTTATTTACCTTATTCCATTGAAATAAGTTCCAAAAATGTACACATATGTACCCCCTCGACTGTACCTATATGTGTATGTACGAGTAAGTAATGTGTTATTGTTATTTTCCGAGCAATTTCAAGTTCGTTAGTGGTATTTATCTGATGCTAGCTAACCTTTTTCAGATTTTCAAAAACAATTACCTTTCAACTGATAAGCTTTACCTGTGACAAATTAGTAATTTGCCCATATCTTGCCAAACTAAACCAAGCTTTATTTGTAAAAACTGAAAGTGCATTGTAATGGTGGTACTTATTGGTGAGTGTTTCAGAAAACAATCGAGCGCGATAAGGGCAATCCATCACGGCGACCACAAATGGTTTTTTTTTACACCGAAGGTTGAATTGTGTAGAAATTTAGCTCTATAGGAGAGTGGTCTTGTACCTTCAAGAAACCAAAAATACTCTCATTAGGAAATTTCATATTTCCCTTTTTTTAAAAAAAAATCACCTATGTATTTGAAATACATAGGTGATTTTTTTTTAACTTCAATGAAATATACAGAGAGAACTCCAAAAATATATATTTTATTATAATATCTTTAAACGAACATTTCTTGTAATTTATTTATTTTTGATATCTCAGAAACGGCTCTAACGAGGTCAGTCTTAACGGTCTGCTTTGGACGTCGTAGAAATCCTGAATACTAAACCAAACGAAGAAGAAGTATTAAGTATCATCCGCTTGCCCTTTTCCCATTTATTTGGGGTCGGCGCAACATGTCTTTTTCTTCCTTAGATGCATCTCTGTTACTCGTCATCTTTTCATTAACATCTTTCTTATTCATATAAATAAACTACCTACCGATTCGTTACTTTATGTTTTTTCCTATGCCGTGCTTATATTGTTCTGCGTATCGCCAGATATAATATTGAGGTGTATCGCAGTCCGCAAACTAACTCCTCCCCTCCGCGGTGCCTAGCACGGCCCGCACCGTATCGATCCCATGCTAATACCGCTATTGACGTATTGGCCATAGCTATTTGTGAAGTTCCGGATCTTTTCAGGAAGTTCCATGCTTTCATATAAGATTATACACGGACTATTTTCTGCTAGAAATTATCTACGTGTATGTGGTAATAGGTACGTGTAGAGAAATTGATTTTGTTAGCGAATTGGTAAATAGTTACAGAATACAATCGTTATTATGGAGCACTGACATGTAACATGTCTTTATGGATGCGAGGCTAACGGAATAAACAATGTTAAAAAACCAATCAAATTTTACCGGAACCTACTTCGGGCAATCGAATATTTATCTTTTTTTTAATTAATGACCACAAAATCGTTTAATACTTAAAAATAAAATCTGCAGTTTAAGCAGTCTCAATCAATCATTCTGCAGTATCTTAGTACATACCATTCCTTGTTCTGTTTTCAATACATATATTATTAAAGTTTACTATTTAGAAATGCCAGATATTTTTAAATGAAATGTTTACATTTCAAATACACAGGACTTATTACTGTCGGTCTAAACCTGAACCTCTGGATTGTAATTATAAGTATTATGACATAATGTACTTACAATATACAAAAATTAAAACCGATTACAGTTACAAAATTTCAAGAAGTACAAATTTACAAGCTACCGGTATTAGCGTTCGCCGAACTAGCGGCGCCCCGCGGCGCGCCTCGCCGCCGCCGTCAATGCTTCAACAATCGTTTTCTTTAGAATTACTGGTCATTTTCGGTACATATGTGGACAAAAGTCTCAATAAATATGAGAAATGTTTAGGTTGTAGGTAAGTTTGTCTAAATCAGCTGTTAATTTACTTGAATCATCTTGAAGTATAAGTAAGTCATGAAACGTTTTAATAATCCAATCCAACCTAGTGCTTCCCACTAAAAAGATTTTAGATATTTTTTTTTGGGAAAAGGAGTAGACATTTTTTGTTTTTATGAAAAACTTTGTATTTTATATAACGTTTTCCATTATAATTTTCATAAGTCATATTGTCACTAGTCATAAAATTAAACAATATAAATTGAAGTTCCGATTTTTGCAGGTCATCATTACTGTTCATATAATTGGTTAGTCATAACATTAAATGTCTAAATTGTATGCCAGTTCATAATGTTAAAGGCAATAAACTTGGTTATAATAATTTTTGTAAGGTCTTTTTTCGCAGGACATAATGATTAGTTAGTCATAACATTAATTTAGCGCGTTAGTCGATTTTGCATTTTTCTGGGCTTTTATAAAAAAAGAATCTCGAAGATTAAGACGGGAGTTTCGCTTCCCTTCAGCTTTCTTCTTAATCTGCTAACCTATCCACGTTCGAGTCAATTTTGTCCCAACAGGTCTTTCTGGGCTTTTATAAAAAAAAATCTCGAAGATTAAGACGGGAGTCTCCCCTTAATCTTCTGAACCTAACAACATTAGAGTCGGTTTTGCTCTTTTATAAATTATATCATCGAAAGTCATAAGGAAATGAATTAGCATTTTCAAATGTATGTCTGGAAATGTTTATTAGACGTAAGTCACTTTAGGCATTAAAACAACATGACTTACAAACATTAGTACATTGAAATATATGTCTTAAAATATTTATGAATAATTAATTATACATAGACCTTTGAACATATCTGTCTGTGTTTGTTATAGTCAACAATTTTATGATTTTTGTGGTTATAGTAATGAATATTATAGATCATTAATGTGTGTACTGTTAAGCGTTATACTTAATTAGATTACTTTCATACACTGTAACTTAATCATTTATGACATTATGAAATTAAGTGTACACTTATACAGGGAAAATAAATATTAGCAGTACCGAATAACTGAAATAACCAGTCAACATTTCACGTCATCGGTTCCTTAAACCCCCGCTTACCCCATAAAGCATGCTGCACCCCCTACTGATTTTTATATTCGATTCTTGTACGGTATAAAATTATAAGACGCATCAATAACTCACAGCTGATATATAGGTTGGTAGCGGACGTATGCAAATGTAGTTTTTTTGTATTGACGATTTACGCGACCAATTACTGATGTCGGCCATATTGATTTGTATTTTCTTATTAAGTAGTTTTAAATGTAGCTTTTTTCTAAGATTATAAAACGCAACAAATTGGTGGTCTTTAACGTTGGATTTATTGCAATAATCTGAAATCAATCTCCATTTCATATAAATAGTTGTTACTGAACATATTGTATGATTAGTTAATCTTGGTCAACCGTGGTAATTGTTTTTGTGATGTTTTAGTGGTTTAGCAGGTTACTATTTTCAGTAAAAACGAAATAGTTGTAAAAATAGGATACCAAACAACCAAATGTACTAACTATTGATCAAAATCCATGGACAAGAGTTGATCAGAAATGTTAACTGGCCGGCACCATCCCGGAGTAGATATTAGCCATAAACATACAGTAGCAGCTGATCAACTAAAAATATCAAATATCCAAGCAGCGTGTAACATCACGACTTCTACGATTAAATCAAATTGACTTTGATATCGATTACTTTTACACAGAATCGAGAACGTACATTTATTAATACGTGTTGTAGTAATAAAATCGGCTGACAGCATTAAATACGTGTAGGGCATCGCATTTATTAGTAATCGATACATCGGTCGGTATGCATATCGATTATCGGTTCTAAGCCAGATTACGCGCTGTATGTTAATACGGGCCCTGATATTGTAGTGTTAAATTAATAGTAGTGTCTTAGTGAAATGCGAGCGAGTGCTTTGTTGGGTAGTTGCATTCAATGAATGGGTATTTAAATAAGCAATTCAGGAGATCGTAGTTGTGATTCAAATCTAAAAATAAAAGTTTATTTACATAACTTTAGAGAGCATTCAAATATGAATGTAGTTCAACCCTCTGCTGTGCATGATTTGATGATTGCAATTTATAAAGAGATCACTTACCTATATTTACTTTCGTCTCTCCATTTTTTCTGTTGTGATTGCATTTTATTCTCTGTTTTGTTTTTACATTAAAGCGCTTACTACCTTGGAAACAACTCTACAACTTCATATAGCGCAGGATGGAGAGGCGTTCAATCTTGCTGAGAATGTTCTTCTCGAAGAACAGCAGCGAGGCCTGCGTGTCCAGTTTCGCGTTTAGCTGCTCGCGGTGCCGCTTTAAGGGGATACTCACCTTGAAAATAACTCTTTGTCCTCAGATAGCTGACAGACAGCCGCAAGATGGAGAGGCGGTCCAGCTTGCTGAGGATGTTCTGCTCGAATGGCAGCAGCGAAGCCAGCGTGTCCAGTTCCGCGTTCAGTCGCTCGCGGTGCCGCTTCGAGGGGTTACTCTTCGTCACGCCGTCTTTTGAAGGGGGCTTGATGCTGGAAGAGGAAAACAAGTTCTTACACTTGAATATAGAGAATTGCTATAAGATGGAAAATAATTACAAAATAAGGCAGAGTAAATAACAAGAAATGCCCCTCCACTTACAAAGAGCCAAGAACACTGAGAATATTTTTAGTTTTGCAATTGTAGCAGTCAGTCCCAAAGTTTATTTATTTGGCTTAAATTATGAGTATTAGATACGTACTCTGAAGTCAGTTCATCCACAAAAAGAATCGTGAATTTTCAATTCATGAACCAAAAAGAATAAGTGAAATAATGAGTGAAAACTAAACATTTCTCAAGCTTTGATCGTAATCTTCAAAATAAACCGGCAGACTTCTTCGCACTGCCGGACCATAATTTCTGGGCACCGCTTCTGTGATCGCTTTGCCAAAAAACTCAATACAAATGGTACTTGTAGGTAGCACTAAAGGAAACATACTGTATGCCAATTTGATCTCTTTATATACCACGAGGTTGCATACCTATACAAAGATATTGTACAACGTCTAGTTCGATTACGTTCAACTCCATTATTTGGAAGATCAATATCAAGTTGCTATAAAATTTGAGCGGCGAAACGACTGTCGCTATATTATTTAGGCCTGTTTGTGAGCGGTTTTAAAACTAGTAGCTCTGTGAGCTGTTAACCTCGCGAGTGTTTTTTTTTATTTTGTTTAAAACAAATGATTTTGTAAAATTTCCAAAAACCGCCTTAATTTTGTTTTGAGGTCTATATAATTATAAAACCTGCTCACGAAATATCACGAGAATTGGTTGAGAAATACTATCTGTAGAGGAAAATAAACCGAAATCCGCACGCAGAAAATACGAAATCATTAAAAGAAAATGTCTTTGAAAATTCCATAAACTGACTCGACAAAAAATATATATATAGTTATCGAACCTGCTCAAAAAAATTCACGACAATCGGTTGAGAAATGCAACCTGTAAAGGAGAATAAATCCGTACATACGGTAGCATTTTTGTCGAACCTGAAGTAGAGACCTTCGTTTCACTCAGTCAAATATCTAGATCTAGGCTAGTTAGGCTAGGTATAAGCGTAAGTTGGTAAATACTTATTTGTTCTTGTGTCAAAAATAGTTATTTAAATTTGGCTATAAATAGATACAGGTATGTATAGAGAAACATTATATCACTATATATTATTTTATAGTGTAGTTTATAAATAAAGTAGGTACATTAATAAAATATAAAAGCAACATTATTTTCGATTGCCCACAATCTGGGTGTACTTGCTAACAAAGGTAATTAATACAAATTCCATATCACTTATATTTCCAAAAGGCTATTTAAAATGACACATCGCTTTGTGGTCAAGGAACAGTAGCATGGGGTCGCACTTCAAAATAACCAACTTAACTTTGCGGTCGAGTAGGACCTGAAGCATTCGGAGTTGACTCTTGTTTTGTAGTCACTACGGTGGGCGGGATGTTTTGTACATTGTAAATTAGGTTGGTGGCACTTAGCTAAGCTAACTAGAGCTTGGTCACGCGAGGCTACTTGTTAGCATAAGTTATACTTGGATAAGGAGCGAGCTTGCTTATTGTGCTAAGCTTTTGGATAAAAATTGTGCTTTAGGAAGTGAATAAAGTAAGGTGACAATGTTTTCAGTCTGAATTTTTAACGTCAGTACCCAACGGTAGTTGAACATTACTCAGCCCACCGGCTCAGCCTGAGCCCCGCCCGTCTACTCTACAGGCAGTCAGGCCTTCTCAATCACGATGCTCTTACACTTTATTACTCTAGTTCAAAAAATCTTAATTAAAAAATGAGTCACGTTAATAGCGTGAATTCTACCAATACTTCGCTTATATTGATATCTAGTATCTGCTTTGGTTTATAAGTCAGATCTATGAGCTACGTTCAACTAATAGTAAAGTATAAAGTTAGCTCAGTCAATTTTCTATTGCGTCACCAATGAATTCACACACAATATGCAAGTTGCGCATGTGCAAACTGGCTCCAATGTAATGCAATAGACTGCCTTTAGGACTTTATGGCTTATTATACTTCACGCGATTAAAAATAATTGCTTTGTTTTCAAACATATCTTATATCACAGGTGAGAATTTTTTTTTTAAATCGAGACCATTTGCACTTTATGATGCTTGCAATGCTAGTTCCGCCAACGCCAATACCGGTAGTTTGTAAATTTGTACTTCTCGAAATTTACTGTAAATGTTTATAGGTGTAAAATACGAATTAGACATATGAAATGTATGAGCTGACAATTAAAATTTGACATTAAAATCTACCTAACGGTAGTACAAAAGTTACGTGATTACCCCGCAGGTGAAAGTTGCGACTTAAAATAGTACTTACTAACTTTTTCCCGCGGCTTGCGTACTAAGCGTAATTTTTAACGGTCTACAAAAAAGAAGGTGGTCAGATTGACCCATATGTTTGTACGTACTTACGTATGTAGGTATGTATGGATATCATTTTCGTAATCGGCTCCCCGGGGAACCTCGAAGGTGACACAAATTTGGAACCCTGCCCCGCTTTAGGGGAGCAAATTCGAAAAACGTTGCAACACGTTTTGTTGTATTTAAACAGAGAGTCTATTTACGAAGACTCAAATTTCTCACTTAAAAAAAGATTTGCTCCCCGTACAAACTTTGTACTCCCTTTTCACCACTTTAGGGGAGCAATTTAAAAAAATGCTGAATTAAACCATTAATATATTTAAACAGAGAGTATATATGCAAAATTTCAAATCTCTCACTTCAATAAATACGTGTTTTCACACAAACTGACATCCCTTGTTTTACACCTCTAGCATAAGCAGTTTCGGCTGTGCGTTGATGAGTCAGTCAATCAGTCAGGACTTCTTCTTTTATATGTATAGATTTATTTATGGTATCAATGACATACATTTTTTCGGTAAGCCTTGTACGAAGGATTTTTACATTACATTAGGGTATTAAGTTACATAAATGTATACATAGTTACTATTACTTATTCTTTGATATAGTTGACAAAAGTATAAAGAGACATAACGAATACTCAAGTCAGTAAAGGGCCAGCAACGCGCTTGTGATTCTTCTGGAGTCGCAAGCGTCCATAGACTACGGTATCTGCTTACCATCAGGCAGGCCATGAGCTTACTTGCTATCGTCGTTGTATAAAAAAAGAAATGTAAGACACCTCTTCCTCTTCCTAGTGACGGTTTCTGACGTCTTAATCGGTAAACGAATATGTATAGGTAATGGATAAAAATAAGAATATCCACGAACGCTTTACATAAGTACATCATCCATATTTCTCGCACTATCAGTTTTGTCAAAAAAACTAATAATGTGTTTATCACTAGTGATAATCGTGAGTAATAATAGATTATTAAGGGCTGATTTTTCAATCGTCGGATAAAATTATCCGAGAGTTAAAATGTCACTTTCAAATTGAATATGAAAGAAAAGGACAGAGCTGACATTTATCTGACACATGCTTTTATTTGGGGATTGCAAAATAGGCCCTAACGAAAAAAATTGTCACAGCTTTTAGGTGAATTTTGAGCAGTGATGAGTAATACTTACCTACTAATATATCCTCTTGCAACAAAATAGGTATCAAATCAATAAAACACAGAATATCCACATCGATTATTTGAATTATTTAAATAAGCATTTCATTAGCATTCAGTACATTATATGATTGAATAAATTGTAACAAATCAATTGACCCTTTTAATGCGGACTAAGTTAGGTGGTAGTCTATTTTAATTACCGTTCCTTATGTTAAATTATTTTGGGTGTAGACAAAGCGTATTTGCTTTTGTTAATTTGTTTTGAGACTCGCATTAGTTTTCTTTAAATTAGTTATACGAAGAGAGAAATGTTAAGAGACGTATACCGTAAACTAAAAAAAGTTGAAAAGTTGAAGTAATAAAGTTGTAAACGGTTTTCAGGAATAACTATAGTAACGGTCTAATTAATTGATCTAGCACTTTTTTGAATTTTACGCCAATATGCGCTATGCAAGGGTCGAAGATTTAATTAGGTATATTTTCGTATTCAAATGTACCTATTCTAACAGTCTGTCCATATTCAATCTATCTTTACTTTTATTACACTAATGGTGGAAAAGGCTATCTTTTATTTTGTCATCCCAATAAAGTTATTGTTAGTACAAACAGCAGATATACAGCTACCAATTATCAGAAGTATCTCTATCCTATAACCTTAGATTGAATGTAGGAAACACCTGTAAGTGGCACGCGCATCGCAACGTTTGATCACTATCTTACTGATAAATAAAATGTTTAAGTAATAATTCTTCAGATGTTAACAAGACTTCAAAAATATTTTATTCAGTAGGTGTTATGAAAAAAAAACTCGTGTCACTAAAATTGATAAAATAGCGATCCATTTGCAGGCAGCTGTGCCGGGTATACTTAATTGAACCGATAAGTAACTTTGTAACTTCTCCACACATTTCTCTGTTAAAAATAACTTCGTACTTCGGGCATTACTCATCGCTCCCCGCCGTTTTTGTTGATTTATTCAAAGGTGGGTATCAAACGGCGCAAGAGTCGCCCTTTGATAAAGTTCGGTACAATTTGTATCGATGTACCTACTGTTACAATGCTACAGAAAAATGCATCTTACACCGTTTTAATTAAGGTTGGATTTTAAGTATTTTATAAATGTCAAGTGCGAGTATCGAATAAATCAATGACCGATTATTTCTATAAATCGTAACTCGATTAAGTTATAATCGATGGTCGATTGTGATAGGTTGTTATATCGTAGGCCGCATTGTAAGTAAATGTAAGTAAGTAGAAGCTTTGGTACGTATAATTATAATGTAAGTTATTCGTGGTATTTAAATAACCTTTAACGTTGTTTAGCTTTTTGGGAGCCGGGGTTTGTGATGGTATTATGGGATGACACGTTTTAAGAGAGGTGAGAAAATTACAATAAATTGCTTGGAGAAGTTCTTTTTGAACGTTTTCTATTCTGTAGCTTTTTTATTATTTTATTTAAGCTATTTAGACAAATATGTATAAGTTAATAAAATACCGCTGACTATTAATTTAATTTGTTACTAATTTAATACAATTCATACGTACATACAATTCACAAATGTGAGAAATAAAATTTAAAGCAGACTGTGTTAGTGTTCTCACTTAGCACTCATCGGTCGTTAGCATTAAATTTTGTGGATATCGTAATAAAAAATATCCAGAAATGTTAATCTTCCCAAAAATATGAATATACCCAGGAACGTAATTATGCTTAAAATGAAAAAAAAACTTACCCTTTTCAATGCCATGTCAAAAATCCAACACACGCCGTGGGAATGTCAAACGCGAAGTTGAACCCTATAGAAAATGCATGTAGGTTGATATAGCACTTCACACCGTGACGGATATACATCCGCCGTTGGCGCCGTAAAGTAAAAGGCAAATCTTAAACTAGGTTCTGATTCCAGGATAATTAAATTACAATAGTTAGTGCACCGAAGATACAAAAGCCTCTCTCATTTTTAGCTTTTGCTATAGATGATTTATTTCTAGATACCAACCCTAAAATTACCGCCCATTGGAGCAAAGACCTTTCTAAACGGTATAAACATTTTAAAACTCAAAATGGCTCGGAATTGGTAGAAACAAAGTGTTGTAAGTTGCTCTTTCTCATATTTAAGTGTAATTTGGAGTCTAACGAACATTTAATCGGGCGGCTTAATAGTACCATTTTGACTTAGGCTAAGAGGTAGGTAGGGGCAGCAATGATCAACCGCTAAATTAAGGTGGTTTTAATAGGAAAAATAAGGAAGTTTAAATGAAAAAGCTTGATTTATCAACATATTAGTATTTTATAGAAAAATATATGTAATAATAAACGTTATCACCAAATTTCAAGTTTATAAGTTAATGGGAAGTTAAAAAATTCTTCGATAGTAAGGTTTGTAAAAAAGCTGACTTTTGTGACTTCTCATTCCTTTGTTTACCAATATTTTTAAAAACAAAAAATATTTATTTCTCTACTCAATGAGTTTTAAACGACGATCCTCCATTCGACGGGGTAGAACAAATTTTTGTTACACACCCCCTTTACTGTATGGGAGACGCCCTTAAAAAAATTAAAAATAATTTTTGACAATTTGTATGACTTTGGGTCACCAAGATGCTTATGCTGTGAAAATTTGAAGACATTTGCTCCAACCTTTTGGCTGTAAAACCTGTGTGACAGACGACGGACGGACGGACTGTCGCGTGAGTGACAACAATATGATTACGTTCGTTCCCGTCGGGTACGGAACCCTAAAAATAGATAAAGTATATTGGTGACCTATTTTTAGGGGGGGTGAGATGATCCTGGATGCATCACAGATCAGAACGCATTAATCAAATACTAGAAAGTTCGTAATACTAGAAAGTATTTTGACCAGCAATAGATCAAGTTATATGTTATAAAAAAAACAGGTAACAGGCCGAATGAATGCAGGACAGTGATCGTTATACAATCAAGTTCAAAAATATAGGCACATACAACTTACTCAAAAATATGTCACCAGGCTCTTATGTCGGTGAATTAAGGCTTTAGTACATACGAGTACTTGTTAAAAGGTACGGTCAGAATATGCATGACAAAATTGACCAATTCATCAAGAGTGTAACGAGTAAAGACGAAAAAAATATGACTAGAGAGTAATAAACTGAGTAATAGTACAAGTTTAGTCTATCGGCACATCGGGCAGTTTACAATCCCATAAACGTGAAATAAGACATTAATCAGTAGTTATTCACGGGACATTTCGCAGGAAACAAACCCCGTTAGTCCTGGGTCAACGCAAAAGCCAATGTCATCTAATAGCATCGATATAGTCAGTGTCGTCCAGCGTGACGTCACGCAACGCATCGTCTCGTGCGACATGCGGCGCGCAGCAGAGCTCACGCAGGCTTGATATTCACAACACTTACCGACTAACGTCTAACAAGCCAATACAATTCTAATCTACATAATATGTACGTATATTTACGGATTGGGATCAAGTTATACTAGAAATGAATGCCGAGTGGTGAACTCGTGAATGGGCATTATGTGTCATTCTCGTGGAGCCGCGCGATGTTCCGGACCATTCAAATCCGTTTTCACGCTTGTGACCGACTGTTAGTGCAAGAATTTGGAACCAATCGAATTTTTGTCATGAATATGTCAGTGACTACTTAGAAAGTGGTCATAAAAATCGCAATTATTGCTTTCAACATTTGCGTCCAATTCTTTTAACTACCTACCTGAATTACCTATCTGCCTGTATGATTTCTCCTCAGGTTTCTTCAAATTTATGAAAGACGGCGAATATAAAGCTAAGGACAATAAAATATATCTGTCAATCAGTATGTAAATATGTACATTACATGCTGGTAATTTTTGATTTTAGGCCAACAATGTCGCATAACAAACAGTGATTTAAAACGACACAAATTGATAGTAAAATTCCAAAAAGTCGAAATCGTTTCAATGTCAGGAAAGAACCTGCGAGCATCGCGTGGCAGGCACATCCGCCCTTCCTATTCGTGCCGCGCGCCGTTTACCCACCTATAGTAAGTTAACGGTAGTAAGATTTCATTTCACACGCATTGCTTGGACACGTCATGGTGTGTACGTGAAACATTGCCGTAAAACTCTGAAATGTCGAAGGTTGTGATTAAAACGGTTCATGGTGAATAAACACTTGCGAAAAATAAATTTAATTTTAATTTCTTTTTTAGAAGCACAAAACTAGGTATTCTAAATATTTTGAAAAATTCCTATACTTTGAGTGTTTTATGAGTTTTTGCGTGTCACTTTGTACAGATTTAGACAGATTTATGGGTCATTCTACTTTTTCATGACCACTTTTCTATTACAAAAAAAATCTATGATATGTATTGCATTAGTATACAAAAATAGGATTTCGAAATAGTACCTGAACCTAATAAGAAATAATTTATAAGTAAAAATACTTAAATATTAACATATTACTGTAAAAGGTGGGTAACACAGTGGTACAAACCATTTTTTCATACAAATGGTGAGACATCCAAGGACCACTGAGTTACTCGATTTATGGATATTAGCAGTGGTTCGTTAATTACCATAACTATCGGAAGTGATACTACAATTAAACCTCTTTCTAAATAACAATACAAAAATATGAAGTGAGGGCCAAGTACTCCAAAATCTGCATTCAAAAAAAGTGTCTGAAAATTATGTGCATGAAAAAGTAGAATGGCCCTTATACTCATTGATACCGCATTATAGTGAGTACTAGAACAGCCAACTGAAAGTTTCATCAGGAAGGAATGTCATATTTGGACTGATTTTTAAAAGTCCATTGCTCCGGTATGAATGTATGATCATAAATAAACTACTCCGTTTAAAATTATTCTATTTTTTTATTACATTACTTTATGGGGATTGAAAATACTACTAGTACTATTTGTTTCTATACAATGTTTCAACAAGAGACTGTAGATGGGGTTGGTCGCGCCCTGCCGTCGCCGTCGGCAAGTGCGGCGTTTTGACTGCTGAAGAAGGTATACTAACTGCTAAGGGTTGAATTTTATACCTATTTGCACAACAGCTAACTATATATTTAATAAAATGGAAAAACAAAGTTTCGATTTCCTTGCTTTTTTCCTCATGAAAGCGTTAGTCACGAAACTTCTTAAATCTTGGGGTACGGCAGTGCCCTCGACAAGTCGAGCAAAACAAAGAGGCACGGCTGCACCATCCTTTTCTCGAATATTTTCAACACCTATAATTTTGTGCCGGCTAAAGCTAGAACCCTGAATTTACAGTAACATAATATAGGGCATAATGTGACTTAGATACATTCTCAATAATATTCAATTTAAACTTGTAGTTTATCAACTATGCCCGTCCAAGTTCCCTAGTTTTGTCACTGACACTGACTGACTGACCGATCCACATAATTCTAAGGTGCTTCTAGCAGACCCACAAGCATCTAATTTTAAATATAATTAGATTTTAGCGTATTAAGTCATAAAAAACCTAAATATATTGCAATTTTAGTCACGTTTCAAACATATAAAAACTGCATAAGTAAGTTTGTAATCCTATACATATATGCGATACAAAGTTATACTTTTCTAGTTCCTACATCTATGAGAAGTTTTTAGTTCTAGATGCATTCATGTATTGATGCATTCATATATTTATCTAGAAAAAGAAGAAGAAGAAATCTCAGAACTATTTTACAGTTAAAAAGTTCTGAGACTGGGCCTATTTTTACATGGAATCTTTTTTATAGGTTATCATTCCTTTGAATTCGATTGAACTAGCAGTTATACAGTCAAACCAAGGTCTCTTAAGGCGCCGTCCAAAAAAAGGAAATTAATAAAAAAAAATGTTACGTCACAGACCCTATGTTTACAAATGTGCCGGTGCCAGTGGTATAATTATAAACGTATTAGGGGGTCGATGGCCGAGGTTAAGGCCGCCGCTTTGTTTTAGAACTGTCCCGTTGTGTATGGAGATTAAGAGACCATCCTTTATCTTGCTCGACTTTTTTTGTGCAGAGATGTTAAAATTGAGGGTTTATTCCTCAATTCTCGTATACAATCGTCGTAGGCTGCGTTTTTTTTTAACCTGACTGTGGTTTTATAGGCCGGGGCCAATAAAGCGATAGGAGTGCGCGGTTGGAGAGTAGCCTGGGGAAAATCCAGGAGAAAACCTGACTCTACCCGGTGTGCGGCGGTACCGGGACGAATAGGGACTATATGTGTCAGTGTTGTCGCGATCGCGCGGTGGACGTCCCCGCCGGCGGGAATGCCTAAGTGTACACGTCGTGTCAGAGTTGGACGCCGTGAGCGCAGCGTTCCATCTTTCGATGGACGCTGTGATAACGTCGCCCGGGTCCGTAAGTGTGTACCTAGGACGCCGGACCGTGCGGCCCCTAATCAGTAATCGCCGAGTAACGACAGAGGGGGGAGGGATGGGAACGTAGTCGACAGCCTTCCTAACTAACGGATTCCTATGATGGGAAGCATTGTCAAAATAACGTTTGACAGTCTGTTTAACGAAACCATACATGGTGCTAAACCCCATGTCGTGGTGCAGACTGAGGTTCGACTGGTACCACGGAGCACCAGTCGCCCTACGGAAAAAACGATTCTGAACGACCTGAAGCGGCTTGAGCGAGTAGGCTTGGACTGTAAAGAGATGGTATGATGCACAAACGTTGCGATTGCTACTTCATACTCGTATCGATTGACACTATTATGAATTATGAAGTGCAGTTGCAATATGTGGAAATTAGCTTTTGTCCGCGATATCGTACCTCAGTATCAACGTTCATCCCTATTTAAACTCTTAAGCGATGATTTTCGGGATGTAAATTATAGTCCTCCCAAAGGGATACAAACTATACTGTAAAATGTGTCTGCGAGAAAGGGTCAAAACACATTTTAGTTAACAGAGGTGTTAAGCTTTATAGGAATGAGGGGGTTGTGTATTTTCAGATACAACGTGTATAGTTTTGTTAAGATCAGAACTTGTGTTTTAGTACCCGACTTCAAAAAAGGAGGAGGTTCTAAATTCGGTTGTATGTACTTTTTTAAAAATGTGTGTTACCTCAGAACTCTGTCATTTATGAACCAATTTATTTCATTGGTTGAAAGCATATGCTTCAAGGTTGGTCCCGTTGTTACCAGAATCCAGTTCTGATCATGGAGTCCGTGAGAATTAAATAGAGGGAACTCCTCAAAAATTCAAGGGAAATATATACCGATTTTAGTGTTTTCTGTGACAATTCGAGCATTTGCATTCAGAAAGTAGCATTTGGTGAACGGGAACTGATGAAAAAGGATGGTCATCCAAAACTCATAGTGTTGCATTGTTATCACTAAGATATTTCGATCAAGATACTGAAACGATTATGACGAAGCCAATTTAAATGGTCGTGATGTAATATTATCATCATCCTGATCTGGTTATAAAAGCCGGAAGATAGGCAACGGAAATCCGTAATAAAACAGCGCAGCTCAGAGTTCAAAAATTACAATACTATTACTTTGTTCAATAACAAGAAGCGTATTGTTTATTATATTAGTCTGATATTGAGCTATTAGAAGTTAGGCAATTATTTTATAATTTTTTCTTACTTTTTTTATGCCTCAATATCATCATTTAAAGAAATTGACATTTTACAATGAAGTTACGTTAGGTATAATAATATTCACTTAAACGTCCCTTTGTTCGACACTGACACTTAGATATGACACTTTCACCTCATGTTATGGCGATAGAGGTGATTAATAGGTGTCATGTATTGGGCTGGCACTAAGCACTAAGCACTGAGCTCTGGGACATTTACTTTATATGAATAAAAGAGAGTGCACGAGTGAGTATAAAAAGAGTGTAAATTATTAAAAAATAGAAATTTACCCGGCGCTTAAAATTTATCCGCATATGACGACTGGAAAGGAAATGCTTTATTCATGTCCACCTGACTACGTTTATTATTTTTAACAAGAAAATTAATAGTTTTGTTGTTTGGACCCGCTTGACAAAGGCTTGCCCCTCCGTTTCCAGTCCTTCCGATCCTGAACCTTATTTTACTTTAACAGCCATGGTAAGATACAGGCATTGACCCAGAGTGATAGAAAATTAACTCTTGAAGTTTTTTCACCACTGCCACCATTATAATGTGAAGTTACTACTCAAGACAATAAAACTGTGACAAATCACCGTTAGTCATAATTGTCAACAAAAAATATTTTTTTTATCAGTAATCTATAATTGCATTGACTGCGTCGGCACATATTCTACTAGATTTTGGACACAAATAGCAGTAACTACAGTATTACTATCCTTACTCAGACATCTTTCTTATATCGAACGTAAGTATATTCTTAGCAATTGACTCTCGAATAAAAAATCTGCAAACAATGGAGTAGGAATCAACCTTCAGACAAGTAATTGAATAATCAAACCAGCATTTAGGACAAGGGAACTATAAAGAACTCATCTGCTTTAAAGCGCAATTAAAAACGAACCTTAACTGCCTATTAATGCAATTTAAATTCATTTGAAGATGAAAACATATACAACATCGTATACCTAAAACGTCTTAACGTTAGATGTAATCTCCCGGTCGTGCTATTCTAGTTTTAGTTGTCTGCACATTAAGAGATATTTTATCTTCTTGGTGGGATATATGATTATAAATTTTTACGTTGGATGCGAGTTTATAGTCGGATGGGCATATATGCCAAGCAAAATTAAGTATGCCAATATGTACGGTTGATCGCATTCAGCCTTCGTCGAAATGACCATTTTCCGTCGATTTTTCTTACGCCTTATAAGTACTTTTCTACTCGCGCCAAGGCCATATGGCAAGTTATATCTGTTATGTCATGACTATTGGTTTAGACTGATCACGCGAAAATATTAAATTAATAGTTAATCATTCAGATACGTACTTACCTATTGTTTTTTTTTAATACGAGTATACTATTACTTGCTTACTCCAGATTAGCCTACACTACACCTACACATTACTTCTTTGCACACTATTATTTTATCTATAGTCCTCGGCTGATAATAAGTCAATCCTGACACCTCTCATTTCCATACATTTTGTAACCTAAAAGGTGTCAGGATTGACTGCAGCTTATCTGCCGGGGACTACCTAACCTAATTGTTTATCAGCTGTCACGTTCTTCACGAATTTTGAGTGGTTATAGACTGATACTGTTAAATATCAAATGATATTTTGTGCCTACATCTTTCTGAAAAATCTAGTCGTACAAACCGGGGCTCGAGTCCACTACCTCCAGATTGAAAGTCGCTTACAGCTCGGTTACCACGGCTTCGTTCAGGTGTTTTCTGCGGAATATTCGGCGAGGAACACAAAGCCGGAGTTTTCGTACAAAATGCCATTACTGAAAACGGACACAGGTAACATTATATATGGGACAGCCTCGTTTGAACCGTTTAAAAAGCTGTTTCAATCGTAATAGCACTTAATAGCAAAAATCTATGCAGTAGCTGGACTAATCGGGCAATTTGCGGACAAGTGCTGCGATTTGTTGCAATCACAGTTGCTTCACTGTTATGTCAACCATTATGACCCGTGAACCCTTCATGTTATGTGGTCACTCTGTTTCGGTCAGGCTGTGCTATTTTGATCTTGAATCTTGATTATGTATGTGGATGAATTTAAGCGGGTAAAAAATTATAGTTAAATTACCGTATGATAAAGGACTAAATGCACACAATAAACTGAACAAATTTGTTTGCCGACACTCAATGACCCCTTAACCACTAAAGTGCCTTAAACACCATGTATAATCCCTTTAACTCACGGGTCGGGTTCCATTTGCACTACTGTATCGCCCCGGCCCTCTTCGATACCGGTCCGTGAGTTAGAGTTCCGTAACATAATTTGTTTTTACCGGGAGGACGGATATAAACTTATCATTTATTTAACAAATCGTGTTCAGAGTTTTGCCTATGGAAAAACATTATTCACTACATCTGTATCCCAATTTTTGTAACTAAGTATAAATTACAGACTAGATTATATTAATAACTAGCGACCCGTCCCGGCTTCGCACGGATGCACCATTTAATGGATGTTATTATACACATAAACCTTCCTCTTCAATCACTCTATCTATTAAAAAAACCGCATCAAAATCCGTTGCGTAGTTTTAAAGATTTAAGCATACATAGGGATATAGGGATATAGGGACAGAGAAAGCGACTTTGTTTTATACTATGTAGTGATAGTGATTATTTAATGCCTTTAATGCAAAAATAATGTTTCGAATAGACATTTAATGTTAATAAAATATCACCTTCAACCAACCATATTAATAGAGCGCGCTTCTTATGAAATGCCTAAATACTCATTAAAACTAAACCTTCATCGTACGTAACTGTTCTAATACTTAACTGATACTTAGCGTACGTACATAATTATCTCCTAATATGGTAGGTAAAGATATTGCGTAATAATAAAGAGTCGAGTTATCCACGGAACCCATACGATACATCAATATTATACTTTTTATTGGTTCGTATAGCAAATCGAGCGTTACAGTCCGTTCTCGTTTTGTCGGTCATCTTTTTCTTTTTTTCAGTCCGTGCGAAATTGAGAGGAATTAATTAACAAAGAATTTCTTGTGGATTAAAAGATAAATTGTTTGTTGGTGTCTTAAGTCAATTATTATCCTTGTTAGGCAATCGCTGGGCGACGGAAAACCATTAAAATAATTTGAGTTTCAATTATAATTGAATTTCAATTATATTTTTTGACAGTTTTATAATAGATAAGATGATATGCACGCAATTTAAATATGTTTGAATTTTTTAAGGCTCGCCTGAATGATTGTAACCTTCAGGTGCATGAAGGATTTTAAAGTTATTAAGTCTAAATATGATACGTTAGATATTCTAATAGACTAAATGTATACATGGAATAATTTTCCTTCTATGTTGGCCGCGATTGCATAAGTCTGAATTAACAGACGGGGATATAAAAAATTGAGAAATGCTTGCAAATTGTCAGCAGGTATTTTATTAGTCACCTACAGTAAAAATAATGCCTTAGGTACCTATTGAGTCTAAGAATGAGACATGGATAAAATGGGTGATGTTAAAATAATCGAGATTCGTCATTTAGTTAATCAGTAATTATCTATATATGTAAAAGAAGAAGTGGTGATCTACCATCAACGCACAGCCGAAACTACTGGAACTAGAAACTTCAAACTTGGTCCAGAGCTTACTTTTATGATGTATGCAAGGGGTAAGACTGAAGGAGGATTTTTGGAAATTCCATCCCTAAGGGGATCAAATAGGGGTGCACTTAAAAATTCGTAAAAAGGTTACGAACTTAAATCCAAAGAAAGTGTTTTCAGCGTTTTGCAAAATTCTAACCCTGACAGGGTAAAATAGGGGTGCAAAGTTTATATGGGGAGCAAATCTGTTTTGAAGTGAGAGACTTAAAACTTCGTATATAGACTCTCTGTTTAAATACAACAAAACATATTTCAGTGTTTTTTGAAATTACTCCTCTAAAGGGGTGAAAAGGGGGTTCCAAGTTTGTACGGTGAGCAAATCTTTGAAGTGAGAGATTTGAAACTTCGTAAATAGGCTCTATTTTTAAGTACAACAATAAGTATTTCAGCGTTTTTCAAAATTGCTTCCTTAGAGGGGTGAAAAGAAGGTTCCAAGTTTGTAAAGGAGCAAATCTTTTTTGAAGTGAGATATTTAAAACTTCGTATATAGACTCTATGTTTAAACAAAACAAAACTTGTTTCAGCGTTTTTCAAAATTGCTCCCCTAAAGGGGTGAAAAGAGGGTTCCAAGTTTGTAAAGGAGCAAATCATTTTTGAAGTGAGAGATTTAAAACTTCATATATAGACTCTCTGTTTAAATACAACAAAATGTATTTCAGCGTTTTTTGAACTTGCTCCTTAAAGAGATGAAAAGGGGGTTCCAAGTTTGTACGGGGAGCAAATCTTTTTTGAAGTGAGAGATTTGAAACTTCGTAAATAGACTCTCTGTTTACGTACAAGAAAAAATACTTCAGCGTTTTTTTGAAATTACTCCCCTAAAGGGGTGAAACGGAGTTAACAAGTTCGTACGCGGAGCAAGTCTTTTTTGAAGTGCGGGATTTAAAACTTCGTATATAGACTCTCTGTTTAAATATAACAAAACATGTTCCAGCGTTTTTCTAAATTGTTCCCCTAATGGGGTAAAAAGGGGTTCCAAGTTTGTGCCGGGAGCAAATCTATACTTTTCGTAAAAATCGATATAAGAGTAATCTTCGAGGTTTCTCGGGGTGATGATTACGAAAATGACACCCATTTTCAAATCCCAGAGGGAGTCTATTATTTTTCTTAAAAATCGATATGGGTGTCATCGTCGAGGTTCCTCGGGGTGCCGATTACGAAAATGATATGCATTTTCAAATCCACGATGGCGGACATTTATTTTTCTTAGAAATCGATATGGGTGTCATCGTCGAGGTTCCTCGGGGTGCCGATTACGAAAATGATACGCATTTTCAAATCCAAGATGGCGGATATTTATTTTTCTTAAAAATCGATATGGGGTCATCTTTGTGGTTTCTCGGGGTGCCGATTCCGAAAATTCCATCCATTTTCAAATCAAAAGATGACGGACATTAATTTTTTTTCGAGCAATTTTCACAAAAGATTCATAGCATTAGACAACTGACAGAAACAAATAAACCTCATTTATATCTTTGTTACTATCTAAAATCTACGCAGACGAAGTCGCGGGCGGCCGCTAGTCTAAACATAAAACTGTCACCGTTTATTAGACTCCGAAGTTTTTCCCACACAATTATTAGGGTAAGTTTAGCATAAAAATAACGTGACAACAGTCTTTAATGCTTTTTTTTGCTGCCAATCGTTAATGTAATGTTTGATTGTTTCGTAATGAGAATGTATTCTTTAACAGCGTCGTGGTTGAGCAGATACCCTGGCTTACAGTTAGGCACACATATAACTGTCAGAATTGACTTGTCGCATAAAGTGTCCAGTTTGACATATACGAAACAACAATGTAATTATTGATAAAATAGTGACAGTGTATTCATGTGTTATAAAATGTACTTCATTAGATATTATATGATATTTTGCGTCTATGACACGACAATAAGTACTTGAGATTATTCGTTTATTCTTCGTTTAACAACCGACCGGTAACCTGATGTTTAAAGCCCTGGCTACGAAGCTGACGATGAGGGTTGTGGGTCGAATCGAATATTTGTTTTTGATTTTGAGTCTTGGATCTTTTTATTACCAGTCCAATCGTTGGATAAAATGCCTTAATAACTCAACCTAAAATTATGTCAAAAAATCGGATGATTCTCCTGTTCAATTTCCATCCTTACCTGAAGAAAGAGAAGATAGAAAATGGATTAATGGCCATGTAACTTATGACATACCTACCTACGTAATATGCAAACTTCCTGACATTTACGAATTCACTGCCAATTACGACACATCCTGGCCTATGAGTTCGTCCTCAATCTTCATGGACATTCTTAACATGGACTATCATTTGTTATTTCTGTCGTTTTAAATGATCGAACAGCGATTACTGGCAATAAATGTTCTTTTATCTCATAGCTGTTGTATAAAATAAATCAAATAAAAAATATTTATTTCAGAATAAAATAATCCATATTTGTTAGTGCTAACCAATAATTGCAACTGTTGTATAAGAAGGGTATAAAAAGGAGAGTGGTATGCGTTGCTTTCCTACGACTCATTTCAAATAAAAAGTAAGTATTATTCAAACTTTTCATGCGCATTTTTTCTCTTAGTAATTATGAAACTTACCTACGTAATTTCTTCAGGAATGCTGTAATTTTCCTCGTAGATTTAAAAAAAAACAACGTGCCCTACGAACACAAATGAATTCGTTTTATTTAAGTAATATTAATCATTCATCAGATTGATTTTCTTTCTGTTTCTGTTAGAAATCTGGTAGGAAATCAAAGATATGACACTTTGTTTATGGTTTGTTTTTTTTTTATAATATCGTTCGACATGTTTCGGACCAATACGTTGTGTTAAGTTGCGTTAAGTTGACACTACTGATATTAATTTTGTTTGATTGGTGAAACTGATTTGATTTTAAAAGTTTCACTTGTACGCATCAAATAATGACTACTAAACATAATATTTGTAGTAAGTAGTTTGTGGCTACGAACTTTTGTTTAATTTTTCGTTAAAGTAGGGTTAGAAGTGTGTTTTTGGGTAATAGACTAGTTATATAGACTTTTTACAGGCTAAATAATTATATCATAGTTCGAAATACAGTATAGGAGTAGAAAATAGTACTTTATGCAACTGCTGCAGAGTCATTAAAGCACGCGTGTGGTTTTATGAAAAAAGCCAGAGACGAGTTTTATAATAAGACTACACGAGTGTTTTAAAGCCTAATTATGTATAGTTGCATACACTATACATTGTTTTTTTTTTGACCGAGTGAAACGAAGGTCTCTGCTTCAGCTTCGGCAAAAATGCTTTCGTATGTCCGGATTTCCGGTTTTCCGTTTGTTCTCGTCTACAGGTCGCTAATTCTACACCGATTCGCGTGAAATTTCGTGAGCAGGTTCGATAGTTATATAGATTTTTTTTGTCGAGACGTTTCTGCGGGCGGATTTCGGTTTGTTATCCTCTACAGGTCGCATTTCTCAACCGCTTCTCGTGAAATTTTGTTAGCAGGTTTAATATTCATAACTGATCTTTTTTATAATGTCAGATTTTGGAAATGATAAAAAAACTCACTCACGAGGTTTACAGCTCAAAGAGCCACTAGTTATTATTAG
Source organism: Epiblema foenella (assembly GCA_963556455.1). Lineage (NCBI taxonomy): Eukaryota > Metazoa > Arthropoda > Insecta > Lepidoptera > Tortricidae > Epiblema > Epiblema foenella. The sequence continues at coordinate 24,141,591 of OY747096.1, read as the reverse complement.
AAAGAATGACAGCACGACTTACGAGGTTTTTACCAGGCACGTTCTGCAGTAAAAGTATCAAATTATCGTAATTAATATTAAAACCCTTATTTCATGCCTTCCATTATATATTGAACTAGCTTTTACCGGCGGCTTCGCCCGCGTAATAATAGTAATTTTTAACCGTCTACAAAAAAGGAGGTTCTCAGTTTGATCCGTATGTTTGTATGTATGTATGTAGATACGTATGGATGTCATTTCCGTAATCGGCACCCCGTGGAACCGTAAAGACGACACCTATATAAATTTTTAAGATAAATTAATTTCCGCCATCTTGGATTTGAAAATGGATGTCATTTTCATAATTGGCACCCCAAGGAACCTCGAAGATGACAACCATATCGATTTATAAGAAATATAAATGTCTGCCATCTTTGATTAGAAACTGGATGTCATTTTCGTAATCGGCACCCAGAGCAACCTCGAAGATGACACCCAAATTGATAATTAAGAAAAATGAATCTCCGCTATCTTTGATTTGAAAATGCATGCCATTTTCGTAATCGGCACCACGAGGAACCTCGAAGACGACACCCATATCGATTTTTGTAAAAATAAATATCCGCCATCTTTGATCTGAAAATGAGTGTCATTTTCGTAATCGGCACCCAGAGGAACCTCGAAAATGACACCCATATTGATTTTTAAGAAAAATAAATGTCCGCCATCTTGGATTTGAAAATGGATGTCATTTTTGTAATTTGCACCCCGAGGAACCTCGAAGATGGCACCCATATTGATTTTTAAGAAAAATAAATGTCCGCCATCTTTAATTTGAAAATGAATGTCATTTTCGTAATCGGCACCCAGAGGAACCTCGAAAATGACACCCATATTTATTTTTAAGAAAAATAAATGTCCGCCATCTTTAATTTGAAAATGAATGTCATTTTCGTAATCGGCACCCCGGGGAATCTCGAAAATGACACCCTTATCGATTTTTAAGAAAAGGAAAAATTTGCTCCCCGCTCAAACTTGGAACCCTCTTTTCACCTCTTAAAGGGAGCAATTCCGAAAAACGCTGAAACACGTTTTGTTGTATTTAAACAAAGAATCTACTTACGAAGTTTTAAATCTCTCACTTCAAAAAAGATTTGCTATCCGTACAAAATTGGAACCCCCTTTTGAACCCTTTAGGGGAGCAAGTTCAAAAAACGCTTAAATATGTTTTGTTGTATTTAAACATAGTATCTATGTACGAAGTTTTAAATCTCTCACTTCAAAAAAGATTTGCTCTCCGTACAAACTTGGAACCCCCTTTTGAACCCTTTAGGGGAGCAATTTCGAAAAACGCTTAAATATGTTTTGTTGTATTTAAATAATAATAATAATAAATGGTTTGTTGTATTTTAATATGTTTTTTGTTATGTTTTGCTCCCCTAAAGGAGTGAAAATGGGGTTCCAAGTTTATACGGGGAGCAAATCTTTTTTGAAGTAAGAGATTTGAAACTTAGTAAATAGACTCTCTGTTTAAATACAAAAAACCTAGATCAGGGCTTTTCGAAATTGCTTCCATAAAGGGATTCCAAGTTTGTAGGGAGAGCAAATCTTTTTTGAAGCGAAAGATTTGAAACTTTATTAGTAGACTCTCTGTTTAAATACAACGAAACGTATTTCAGCGTTTTTCGGAATTGCTCCCCTAAAGGGGTGAAAAGGGGGTTCAAAAATTAGTGCGGGGAGAAAATCTTTACTTAAAAATCGATACGGGTGTCGCCTTCGAGGTGACTCGAGTGCCGATTACGAAAATGACATGCATTTTCGAATCCAAGATGGCAGACATTTATTTTTCTTAAAACTCGATATGGGTGTTATCTTCGAGGTTCCTTGGGGTGCCGATTACGAAAATGACATCCATTTCCAGGTGGAGACATTCTTTTGAGTATAATTTTTCACAAATTTAAAAGGATCAGACAACTGTAAAAAAAATAGATATCATTTACCTAAAATTTTCACCTAAAATCTACGCGGACGAAGTCGCGGGCGGCCGCTAGTTTACTCATATATAGATTATTACATGATAACGCATCAATTACTTTTAAAGTTACGTTTCGGTTAATTCACTAAAAGTTGTACAACAAAAAATCCAAAGAAGTAGAGGTCGACAAGATGTCGGTTAGATTTTTAAAAAGTATTGTTACAACAGTTGTACTGTTACAACAATATCAATAACTGCCACTTATCCGGATATTTCGTGCCAATTCAATGTGTGTGTTTACGACAACTGCTTTTTTACTTCATTTCTAATATTAAAAAAAGGTATAGTTAATCTACATCCATATATTAAATCCTCTTTCACGTGTTTCATGTGGGCGCGTTGAGCGTGCGCATGTTTCAGATAGCCGAGCCCGGGGCCTGGCTTGTTAAGTTGTACGTGATCTCGTAACTGGATCATCTGTGATGCGGTTACGGACCCCGCGTGTGCGGACTGTACGGAGGTGGCCGGGGTGTGCGGAGCACGATAATTGTAAAGCTAGTCCTTACCTACGCTTTTTGAACACATTATGGGTGTAGATAAAACAATAAAGTAGGTGTTAGAAGGCAAATCTTACCTACATTATTTTATCCTCCTGTCACAACGCCAATCCAGCATATAGATTTCTTTGTATTTTTAGCTATGGTAGGTAGCACAATTTTGTAACGTTCGGAATTGTCGGCATTGCTTCCAATTTCAAATAATCTCCCTACAAATCGTCTAGCTAAGGGATGCTAATACCAAATCCATTAACCAGAGAATCGCTCCGATTACCGTTAACCCCCCAATGGCCACGGTGCTTAGACTGCATTAGTTCCGCGCGTGTGGCATGGCCGGCCCATTGTGAACGACCACAGCGTTACCTGTAACTGACATTAGGGTGCGAAGTGGAATTGACGAAAACTAGCCAGACGAAGTTTCAAATAATATACTAAAATACTTGTATAGATATCTAGATTAAATATGAAAGAAACTAGTACATATTACAATCAAGAGTTTATGTATCTTGTAACTAGCATAATAGTCTTAATAAATCTACCTTTGTATGTATCCTGCTTGGGATTACTTAACCTAGCTAAAAATGCTATATCATTAAATTTCTTGTGTATACTATACATTTTTTAATTTGGTTTTCTTGTAAATAGTATTGTATTTACCTAAGATACAGGAATAATTCTAGTTTAGACGCATGTAACAATTTTTGAAATATGTATGTATAGAATTACAACCACAATGTTCATTTTATTATCTTTATAATACCAACGTGTTTGACTTGTATGTCATAATTATCGTTATTACTTAGTCCTGGAAAAATTGCGGGCCACGATTATAACTTCAACATTTAATGAAATTGATATTTTATTTTATTCAAAGATGATTAGCGATAGGTAACCAAAAATCGTTTTTTCTTATCACCAGTAGCTGAATACTGTATGTGCTTAAATTCAGAAAGTTAAGTGTTATTAGTGAAGCTTCGAAATTAAATTGAGTTTTTAATCTTCCTAGGTAATACCTGTTCAAGCCACCTGAAGATTAAGCTTTGGTTGAGTGATAAAATTCATAGCACGTCAATGTGTCAATTCAATCGTAATGAACTACGCCAGTATTATATTTTATTTCTGTAAAGCGCACTATTTCCCCCAATTAAAAATAAATCAACCATGAAGCTTAAGGCAATAATACTACAATACCATGAAAAGCGAATTTCGCGGCACCCCCAGCTATAGATACCCTATCAAGTAACAATGCGACCATTCACTGTTTTGACAGGAGTTAAGGGGTCTCCAGGGTTGGACGTCTTTACCTGAGGGGCACAATAGACCCCGACCGTGCGGCATGTGCCCATTGTCGGGTTAGATTGATATTGCACTTGTTGTAAGTGATGCTGGGTTCATAGTGGGCTATAATCACATTAGGGGCAGGAAATAAGGTACCATCAAAGATGTTTACTGGGAGATACGAAGGGTTTTCTATTCTCAGTGCGATAGGTTAACAGAGCTGTAAGATTACTCATTTTAATCTTTAAGTAGTCAATAAGGACAATCTATTAGCAGCCTATAGAACTCATATTAGAACGGGTTGCAAATTAAGATTACAGACCGATCACCGTTAAATATGGCATAGGCAACTATCATGCCATCCCCTAGAAACTTGTCAAAACTTACCTCACAATCAGAACTAATATCGCTAACGATTACAGACCTTTTGGCGCAATGCACCTTTAATGATTTGTGTAGTGTACACGGCCTCTGGCGTTACAACTATCTGGAACGCGGCTACGTCCTTGTCAATGTTTGACATTGTCAAATAAATTGATTCATGCCCAACGCCGTTTCCATGGTCTCCGGTTCCTGTATTCCCAAGAACTTAATATCGGCGACGAGAAAATAAGCGAATGAAGGACGTAAGCTCCCTGTTATTTTATGTACTCGTGAAAGTCGGCCCAAATAATGTCAACCGCGCGGTAAACTGAAGGAATTTGATGTCAAGAATGGGCAGTGGGCTTAATTTGTTACAGAATAGAAATGTATTTTCTTGTCAACGAAGTTGCTGAAGATATGCGGATTCCCACCTTGATAACCACTACGGGAAATGAAGCTTACGGGCTACTTTTCAATTTAGACAAACTTCCACGCGAACATACGTATAAGCGGTCGAACTGATGCGGCAACATCTTCAACCCACCCCATCCGCATTAGCAGAAAGGTACCGTTTCCACCAAAGACGTCAGGGAGCCGTTGAGGACATAATTTTTCACAACGTGTGTGATAGACATTGTCACAACATAATAATGTAATAATACTATATTGGCAGTGGTTTGTGTTGCATATTGTGCAGATGCCTAATAAAACACGAAGGAAATCTTGTTTGGTTCGATTGTCAAGAAAATTTTATTCTGATTTCACAGTAAGGTGATTGTTAAAGTAGCTTCAATTTAAGACACATATATGTATTACTTTAAGTTCCATCTAAAAATTAAGCCCATTGCTTTTTGTAAAATCTCTATTTAACCTTAACTAGAAACACAGACGGTGTACCAAACTAACAATATAATATGTATCAGGTACAGGAGTTCCTAAAGGAAGGTGGTACAAGAATGCAGTGGTGGTCACGACCCTCAGCAATGAGGATACGACTAAGAAAAAGGTATACATGAAATAATGTTCTTATAAATCTGTCAACCAAGACATACATATTAGAAGCCCGTATAACATACATTATAAATTTTATCGTACAACCTGCCTCGCCTACTTAGTTACGTATCCTAGCGCGCTGATTCATCACTCGTAGTGTTCAGAGGGTTAGTCGTGCTCGATTAGGGTTGCCCGCGTCTAATTTATTCTACTCAATTCAACAATAAATATTTTTGTTATTAACCAAATTACTCTATAAAATAGCAAACTTTGATCGACCGAATTCGGCCGCTGCGTTGTCGCCATGGAGACGTCCATAAATAAAAACATTTTTCCCTGATAGAAAATCCGCTTGTATTTCACCGGAGGTGTGGCCCTTAATAAGATTTGCAAGTAATCTCATTTGTCAATGCGCAATTTATTCGGTCGAGGCGTGACTTTACACGATTACCTTCGAAATATATTGTTCTGTCATAGGGCTGTCATTTGGCCTATGAGGACTAACCACGCCTATAAAAAACATGGCAGTTCAGCAAGCCTTTTGATGGGTATAAATATTAGTATAAATCTTACTATTACCGTCAAACCTTGCCGAAATGCGGCAGATTTTTTTTAATACGTCCAAACTGGATATTTACTACAGCTGTCATTTGAATACACTGAATATATTTTTCAGTTGAATATTTTCACACAGAGACCGTTTGATTCCCATGTTCTACTATATAACTAAACAATTATAGGTATTTCTGCGAGTATTACAGTATAGGGAACTATGAAATATAAAATATAACATACCTAAAGCATTGCATGACCAAAAATGCAATTGAGTTTCAATGCGTTGTTTAAGTTGCTCAAAAGAAATTTAGTCCGCTGCTCAAATCTAAAATTATCAATAAGTACTACCGAATGGGTTTTTTTTTGTATTCAAACATAAATGTTAAGAAAACAAAGACAGTGCGTGCGAGTTGATACAGCTATATAAATCCAAGTTAAACCAATAAAGGGGTTTTATTAAATGAAAACCTATTGGATTTGCCGACGCCGCCGGTGCATTTTGTGATTAAGGTCGGCGGACACTGACGCGTCGTCATATAGGTTTACTTCATAAAATATCTTTAATCTATTATTTCTTTTGACAGTAATAAAGAATGTGGATCATATAACGAGTTTTTGAAGCTACTTAAAGTTAATTATTTTCAAAATTGTAGCATCTTCCGAATTCCACTACAAAAATGGGATATCCATTCGATAGAGCGGAATAACGCAATCCATAAATTCCGCAACCTGTAAGTTCTAAACATTAATCATATCCTAGAAAAGGAAATTCTTCTTACGCCTGATTTTATTAATCTTCTCCGGGTTTGGAAATGAGTTTTTTTAATTAGTCGGCAAGTTTACACTTCATAGACGCTTTAAATTTTGTTAATATAATATTAGTATATTCTTGACATAATAACGTATTATAAATCGATGAACGGATGCCAACACGAAAAAGTACGACGTAATGTATGACTAACCTGAGCCTTGTTAAGCGTATTTGTATAAAAATGTTATTGGATTTTGAACCTTATTGTTGTAATGGTAAAATAGCTTTTTGAACGAATTACTTTGATGCAACTCGGCTTATAATGATTTCAAGTTATAACTAAACAGTTAACGATCAAACCAGTTTCTCTTCTCAATTTTATTAAGAGTTTTGTAAATTTAGATCAGTTGGCGACATATCGATCAATCTGACGGCGAAAGCAAACCAGGCGTGCCATAGAACTATGCTCGGCACGATGCGTCGGCGGCGTATCGGTAGGCCCCGGCGACTCCGTATCGATGTTTTCTTATGACGTTAGCATGTAAAATTATCGTCCGTAATCCGACTTTACAGTCAACTACTTTTTTTGTTATTATAATGTAATAATACAATAGAAAAATTAAAAGGCTTTTATAAAATCGGACCAAAGTTTAACCGAAGCCGGCGTTGAAGCTGGTCGGTGTGCGCTGATCCAACCCTTTCCCCACAGAGTTAAATGCGGCTCATTCGATTAGCCGCTGATTGAATTAAGGTGAACGCACCTTGCCTATAATGGTTTCAGTTTGCATAGGGTTTGATTTAATTACTTTTATGCCAAAGGTATTTGTCATAATTGGGATTTATTACATGATTTATAGTGACAAACTCGCATGGTTCCCCTAACATATAATCCGTTGTTACTTTGTAATAATAAATAATATTGTACATTATACTTAGGCCGGGTTTACAAGGACCCGTTAGACCTAATATCGGTAAGTTATGTCAAAAATATACTGAGTTAAAAAAGATACTAGACATCTGGTCTAACGGGTCTTTATAAAATCAGGCCTTACTATAGATTGCCTAACTATGCTAATCCGAAATTCAATGTCAGTCTAGATTCATCAAGCTCAAATCAGGTTTAGCATAGAATTTTGCTCAAATCAGATCAGAATTTTGCTCAGTCAGATTTAGCTTAGATGGGTTAACATGGATAGTTAGTTAGTCTAGGCAGATAGAAGACAATCATGTCAACTGCCTTTAAGGTGTATTTCATGTCATAAAAGTGATTTATTGGTAATAAAGTGTATGTAGATAGGTAACAATAGATTTCGGACTAATGGATAAACGAAATATGTGATAAATGTGTTGTTTGTATTTATTACTGTCCCAAAGGTAACAATATCTTGAGAACTAGGCGCCAGTGGGCCGCGGGTGACGAGCGGGCAATCATACATTTGAGCGAGCTCTATGTATAGGTACTGCCTGCTATGTTAACTAATGACGACTACTATTATTACCTTCGTTTGTATACATAATAGGTACGTAAAAAAATACAACTTTATTGTAAACATCTAATGTCACGAGTTCGTTGTGTCTTTCAAGATGTATTTATTCAAAAGTTGACCTTTAAGCTACCACAAAATGACACTTCTACAACATGCTTTTATAAAAAGGTTCCATTCCGTTATTAAGTAAACTTCACATGTTAAACCTTTGTTTAAACGTTGGACATAATACCTAGACTTATTAAACTAATTATTTTAATAAAGCAATGACCGTAACTACAAATTACTAAGTGCTACAGACCTTAAACCAATCCATTAAGGGCTATATTGGAGTGGTTGGTGTTCGCGCAACATAGCAGGAGGGTGGTTTTTCAAGCATTCGGTGCAGGCGGCGGATTATTCAAAGTTTGTAATCTACATAATTCATAATCTCTGTGGGGTGTCACTTGTCGCGAGCATGCTAATGATATACTCAGCGTTCAGCATATTAGGTACGAAGGAAATGTGACCTGTGCAGATCATTTTGGGAACATTATTTGTGTACCTATTTCTGCTAAATATTAACTGAAACAAAATAAATTTATATATTCATTACATATTCAACATATTTATCTTTTAGGGAATCACTAAAGACAAATTGTCCATGAGTTAAGAAACACTTTATTACATTAGTAATAATGTAAGTATTAATAAGTAATAAGTAGTGTGATAAAGGATATGTAATATAGGCTAGACAAAAACAATATAAGATTTCAAGCTCACATGGTCATTTACATTAAAATTACGATTTGAAACGGGATATTTACCATGTATATTTGTATTTGTGAGTTCCCGATATAACTCACAAATACAAATATACATGGCAAATATCCCGTCTTTTAGAGAAAAATATTTCAAAAATTGGCTGTAAAATCGGTTCGATAAACCATTCGTTAATAATCGCTAGATTTGACGAACGGTACGTCTTAGCCTCATCAATAGACAAAATGTTCAATGTTAGGAGTGTGGAACTAACAAATCGCGAAGTATAATATATGTAAACAATTGGCAATCAACTAACTATTGTTCTCGAACATTGGGATTTTTACCATATAGTTTAAAACTCGAATTAAATTTGTAGGTACTTATTCAAGTACAAAAGTGTTTTATTATTTTATATTTACTAAACCGCTCGCAGTTGGCCGCACCTCGTCCCATCATCTTTAATTGCTGGCACAGTTGCTCAGCTATGCCATAAGATAATACCTTTGTTTGCAGCCCAGTAAAAAGCTAACCTAGAAACATTGTGCTATTAAGAGGAATCAATGGGTTTTCCGAGAATGTAATTGAATCTTGATTGATTCATTGATTGGTAAGTTAGTACTTACATGCTGTTTAGGGTTACGTTACTCGAGATAAAGAACTTCTATATGATTTTAGGTGATGTCTTCTTACAAAGTCAGAAAAATACTTCATGTTTTACACAGCAGTTTGTAGTAATCTTAATGAATTTGAATACTGCAAATTAACTTTTTATTTATAACAGCTTAGACTCAATTTTCGTAATACAACGACTTACACTTTATATTGACAGTTTATATAACTTTTGAATCTGAATGTAGGTACTTTCAAATAACAGAGTTCGCTTTAGATTGCGCGCCTTGTGTATGGAAGACTGCATTGTATTGATCGCTGAGTACAGTACCCGGGCTGGCAAAAATGACTTAAGCTTGTTTATAGGAAAGAAAAACAGGACGTTATTTTTTATCGAAAGAGGGAATAGCAAGTTAGATTCCTGTAAGTAAAATACTCCTATCTTTAAAGTTAGTTTTATACCAGTTATACACCGTTGCATACAATACTTTTTCTACGACTTATTTCAAATAAAAAGTATTTCCAGACTTTTCATGCGCCATATTTTCCCTTAGTAATTGTACAACTTACCTACGCAATTTCTTTAACTTTTTAACTACTTCGAGTGTATGGTGTAACTTTTTCGCGAGGAATTTTTAAAGTCGAGGATTTTTAAAAGAATCAACGTACCTATACATTTTCTTCATGAACACAAAAAATTGTTATATTTAAGTAGTATAATCATTTATCAGCTTGAATGTTTATGTTTTCAATCAGGAATATGAGGGGCTACCGCGAACAGAAAACGAACGAAGTTCGAATATCTCCCTCTCTGTCGTACTTGCTAATCCGTGCGGCAGAGAGGGAGATATTCGAACTTCGTTCGTTTTCAGTTCGCGGTAGCCCCTATGGTGGGAAATCAAAAATATGACACTTTGTTTATGGTTTGTTTTTTTTTTAATTTGCTAGACTTGGCATCCGACCTAAACTGAATTCAAATCCGGATCGAATATCAACTGTTTCTTTTTCATTAATATATCCGAAAATAGATAAGACTTGTTAAATAACACAAAAAAGATGATAAATGTATGTATTTATATTTGTAAATAATAGATTATGCATTAATTAATATATAAAAATTATAGCAATGTTGCGTTAAGTTGGCAGCACTGATTTTAATAATAAAAGTTTCACTCGAACGCACCACAGAATGACTACTAAACATAGTATTTGTAGTAGTCTGTGGCACCCAACTCTGCTTTTATTTTTCATTAAAGTAGGGTAAGGAGTGTGTTTTTGGGCAATAGACTAGATAGACTTTTTACAGAATAAATAAAGTATGTATTTATATTAGAGTTCACGATTGCGTAAGTCGCGAAAAAAAGTACAGGAGTAGAAAAAAACAATTATATTACCTACCTAGTGAACAGAATATGTTTCACCTATAAATTCTCATTCCACCGGGACCGTAACTCATAAAACGTAATAAAATAAGTCAATTACGGTGGTCTCTTACCGTGAAAATAATGTTTTAGTATCAAGTACTTTTAAATAACTGAGGTGTGACCTATTTAGGTCGATGTCCATCCTATGATCTAGATTATTACGCACAATGGCACGCCGAGTATGACCCCTGATATATATTTTGTTCCATAATGATGTAGAAGGAAAATATTCATTTAAATGTTCTAAGGCTGGTTCTAGAACAAGTGGCATTAATATGTAATAAAAAATATCTATGATAGAACCAGATCCCGGTCGCTAAAATTAAAATTCTATAAGTACACATAACAAACAAAAGACCATGCTATTGAGAGTGACTTGACATGTAGTACTTATCATTGATCATTTCCTCTCAAATAAGCCTTTCCAATTCATTCTGACAGTTATCACACACTAAGGGCCACGTTTGCGTCGTCGTTAACACTGGTATTTAAAATAACTGAAGTGCAACCTAACAATTAACGGTGCTAGTCAAGTCTTGTCAGTCTGTCAGAGCTAAAAAACCATGCACTTGCAATTTACGATCAAGTTTCATTTGGCTTGACGTCTTAAGAGTTATGGCTTCAGAGCTGTAATGCGAGGTGTGATATAATAATTAACTGGACGTTACGATGAGAGCTATGAAATGTTTATAAATTGCATTTTTTTCCTATTAGAGCTTTTTTAAACAATTATGTATCCTTTTTGCTAATGTCTGAACTTACATAATGTTTAGCCAATTAAATGTATTCAGTAGTCAGAGAGACAAATCAGCTATCGAAGTTACGAAAACTTCTAACCTTTCTTCTTCATTCAGTTGCAAATGTAAAATAAAAGAAACCGGAGAAATGCGAGTCGGAAATTTGTAGATATTGATTACGTGCTTTAAATAAAGACCATATTTTGCATGATTTCATTACATATATAGTTTCAGATTTTTCCCCATTTTTAGTACTTATAAGCCATAGTCAACTGAAAGTACCCTATAAATTTTGATTCCCTTGAGAGTGACGAATATACGTTTTTTGTGGCATAATTAACGAATGAACTATGGACATAAACATGAGTATATAGTTTTAATTTCAACTCGATACCTCCACGCGTTCCGAAGGTAAAAGCCTTTACGGACAGACAGATGGACAACAAAAAGATTCTATAAGGGTTCAGTCTTTTTCCTTTTGAGGTCCGGAACCTCTAAAATATTATTTCAATAGTCGCAGCAGTACCAGTATCACGCCTTTAAAAGTAATTTATTCCAGCCCATACGTTGAACGGCCCAATTTAAATTTTAATCGACCCCTACTTAGTAAGTTAGCAAGGAGTGGGGGACGTAAAGCTCAAACATTGTGCCTACAAAATACACCCTGACTATAAAGTAATAACCAGCCTTCGTCCGCAAACACCATTCAGGGGATGGTGGAAGGAACAAGCGAAAGCGGTGTGAACCACGGCACGGTGAGCGGGCGGTCTTCAGAGGGCACAGTGACATATTGTTATTTTGAATGAAGATATATATTTTATTAATATTAGAGGACAATCTTACACAAATCAACCTAGTCCCAAACTAAGCGAAGCTTATACTATGCGTACTAAGTGAAGATATATATACTTGTATAGATGTAGATAAATATAAAATTAAATACATAGAAAATATCCAAGGCTCAGCAACAAAATATTCATGTTCATCACACAAATAAATGCTCTGACCGGGATTCGAATCCGGGACTTTCAAGCTTCGTAGACGGGGTCACTACCTAGGCTGAAGCGGTCGTTAAAATGTAGCTCTGCCGGGGTATGCTCCACAAAAAAATTGGAGTTCAATAATCTTACGTATATATGTATGTAAAATATTTTCAGTCATGTGACAGGAATTACAGGATGCATCGAATAGTTGTAATATTGTGCGTTATGACAATATTGAAATATTTGTCACAATAAGATAATCATTTATTATTTCGCAATGTTAATCGTAACTGTCGCATTGATCCACTAAAGCTGAATTGGAAAGTGCAATAAATAGTTTAAAACTAGTCGTTTCGCAAAGTTACGGATGAGTGAGGCTGATTCGTTTATCAGTAGTCGTATCACTGCCAGTCATGCAAATAACCTATTTGAATTTATAATTGAATGAATGCTTTTATATTTCCATATTGGTGACGATTGTATTTTTAGTTTATGGGTGCTATGGTTTAGGAAATTTATTTTGTTGTTTGGAACAAACCCATCTTATAATATTAACGCTTATAAATATTAAGTACTTATATGTAACTGTGTACATTGTAATATCATGTGCATTTAAATCCAGACTGATGGTTTAAGTAAAGCGAGTAAGTTAAACAATTAATTATTAAATGTATTATAAAATCACGCAATAAACTGAAGTTCTTAATTACTTACGTAAAAAGATTCAACTTTCTTCTCTTCCATATATGAAAGCAAATAATAAATTAACACGTAGGCAATTTCCGCAATAAAAACTAAAAATAATGTTTATTTCATAATTAATATAACTCCAAAAAAATTGTATGAACCTTACATTGACAAGAAACAGCCGTACTTAATTTATTAACATTATTTGTTATTTGAATAAAACATACAATGTATGCCAATAAATCGCCAAATATTTCACCTTCAATCTGAAATGCAATTCAAGGACTCAAGGATATATTTACAAACAAACGCTGACGCTCGTAGTAGAACAACTTACGTTATCCTCCATACAATCTCTATCCTATTAATCGTAATAAACCATCGTGGATTCGCATATAAATTTGCATAATTAATATAACTAATTAATGCTAAAAACATTGCACTCGGTAATAATAGTGTGGGACTTGGTTTTCAAACGATTACAGTTTTTTTTAACCGAGAAAGTGGATTCCTTGGAGAGCTGCATTTGTAATTATTGGGGTTCGTCTAACGGTTTGTTGGCATGAATGTATCGGAATGAGACGTATGGTTTATTGAATTTCGTACAATTTCACATTAAATACTAGTAACCAGTTTTATTACACCTAAAATGTATAATCTTTATCCGGTTGTATTTTATCACTTTGTTCATTTTACTTAACCTGATCAAATTTCTTTTCTTTTAGTATACTTATTTTAAACCCGTTTTATTTTCAAAACGCTCATAAATGTACTAACTTTAGTCAACACTGATACTATTTTTCCATTTTTTATAAGCTTGACTGTTACTAACAGTACTAACACCAGTCAGCAATGTGAGCTAAATATCATAAATATATCTATTAATATAATCCAGTTACACGATTGGTACAAAAAAAAAGAGAATGCTGTATACTAATCACACTTACGCCTATTGATTCCAGTTTTATAAGCTTTTCTACCGCATTATTCCAATTTTACGATAACATATATCAGTGTATATATCCTCAGTAACAATACCAGCAGTGATCATAAATGTCGTCATTGTAATAAATATAATGCATACCTTACGTCGTTTTTACCTTGAAAAGTTTAATTGTTAATAATTTCCCATGATTGACACGTTGTTTTTGTTTCACACTCATCCACCCATTGTTTAAAGAAAACCATTTTATTTGGTTCCGCTGAATTTATCAAGAATTCACGATACGTATACATTTTTAGCAAGGAAAGTAGTAAGAGGTGGCAATGAGAGCCGCAGATATAACTTGGTATTGGTAGCCTTAAACATATCACTTACTGGAAGTAAAGCCTTGACAGTATTGAATGAAAGATTGGTGAGAATAAGCAAAAGAACGATCATCGTTGTTCATGCATATACTATAGAACGACTTAGCGGTGAATGTCTATTAACTTTTTAAACGGATTTTTGATCACACGTTTGTTAAGTTTAATAGCAATGCTATTGCAATTAAGCAAAGTTGATGAAGTTGCAACTTCTTCAATAGGTGTAGCAACTAAACCTACTAAATCATTTTTAGTTTTAAAATAAGAATGTAATTACACTTTTCCAAAGGCATTTTGTATTCAAATAACACAAAACCAGTATCTGTTGCCACCCAAAACCTAAACACTATAAATATCCATTCAATGTGTATCTATGGCTATAAGTGTTTTGTTATAGAATCGACCGCTATATAGCCATCTGAAAAAGAAATAGAAATCGTGAACGTCACAAGTTCGAGCGAGATGCAGCACACACTGAGAACAAACCACGCCCCCTTTCTTGCTTCTTAGGGTGATTCTCCTAGGGGATAGTGGTAGCTATAGTACAGACGTAGCTATGGTATAAAAGTTGGTGTATTACAGACAGGGTGAACGTACCTGCATTAGGAAACGTAATTGGCTTGCACGTGTCTAAAATAATTGTATTTTGGTTGAATTGGATATCATGGGAGCATTTGGAAATTTGGTTTTGGATTGAAAACTTCGCTCGCAGGTTATGCGGTATGGTGAGTAAGCAATGTCATTAACAATGTACCTAGCACGTAGCAACTATGTGTGTATAGTTAGTTTGTTTTACCTGAACTTGAAGCTATGGTATGGATGTTTTAATTTTAAATAAAAGTAGGTAATATAACATTATGTAATTGCATAGGAACATAATGTATAAAAAAAGAGTACTAGGCGTTTTATTTGGAGGCAGCACGAAAGCAATGTTGTTTTATTAGTTTAGTTTTTCCGAATACGGTCAATTTAGCGGACGCTTAACAAAATTAAAGCACAAAGGGGCAATGTGGTTTTTAAAATGTATCTAGTAATCTATTTTGAATCCTGCTTTATTTAACAAGGAATACCTATATATGTATACATTTTATAATCCCCACAAGTTTTTTTCTACTATATTATATCCTCGAGTGCATGAAAAATGTCATAACTTTATGCATCACAATGACGCATACGCTCTTTTTTTGTCACCAGCGGTATTATTACTACACCCTTGCCCTTTCAGACCCTAAGTTTCCCTTGTGACAGATAATTAGCCGACACGCGATCATGTACCGATCTGAAAAGCCGGTTGAAAAAATATATTAATGTAGGTACTTTCCAAGCGGAAGGGCTTAGGGTACTGTCTCAGATTAATTAAACTTACAAAACTAATAAATTTAATTTAGCGTTAATTCATAAAAGCGCGTATTTTTGTGAAGGGATGGACGTCACTAATAATAAATGTGTTACTGCACCTAATATAGGTGAATGTTAACAAAATAACCTTTTTGATTTATAATAGACATTGCAGGAACGAAACAAAATTTGTGAAAATACGCAAATTTATACGAAGTGCTAGGTAGGTACTACAAAAAACTAGGTGAAAACGTAGAATCGACAGTCTCTGTTTCAAACTATTAAACTGTGTTTAGACTGATTGTGTTATTGGTATAATATTAGGAATAATTCAGATGATTTGATTCCTGTTAGATTCTTTGTGAATATACTCCTACCTAACATAATAATTAAAAAAAATAACTGATCAGACTTTATTTACGTTGATGCTTAATTGTCCTTAGATGATGACTGTGTTTTACTAAGCACTACTAGGTACTCGTATATGCATTTATGTATTATTCCCATATATAATTGTGTGAAAGAAAAGTTCTAATTAAGATTTTACTACTGGCTAGTTTCTCTCGAACTAGTAATTAGAACAATCGTTAACTAGAGGAATTGAAACGGGAGATACCATTTATGGCGCAACAGTACCATTATTGCTATATTTATTATGCAGTTACAGCAGGTTAATGCTTGCTGTAAAATCGTTTTGATACGGAATGACGAGTTATTACTCGTTATAATGTTGACGGGATAAGTGTTTTACTTATTAAAACTGACGTTTTAAATTGAAAGGTGTGTACAAGGTGAATAAATGATAAACAAGGAATAAATTAAATATTATGAACGTACAACAAAATACAAGAAGCAGTTGATCTGCTCTAAGTTGTTCACAAAAACTGAAAGAGCGGGGCATCAATATACACGTCGTCGTATTACTGGGTTCTCTTAATTCCTTTCTTCTTTACCTTAAGTAATGATAAGAAAGCGTGTAATAGAGAGGTGTTATGGCTCAGAGACTATGGCACTACTCTATTACAAGCTGTACCTACCACAGATCCTAAAGAATGTAGTCACAAGTTAAACAAGTTTTACTAATAAGCCGAGACGCTCTGAAATTTTGCCAGTACACTACTAGTATTACTACTAATATCAAAGTCCATTTAAATGAGTTCAGATTTTAAACTTGAAAAGATAGTTGTCAAACAGACAGATTTACTTTCTCATTTATAATATAAGTCTGGATGCACTGCTACATTGTACTATAATACAAAGCATCCGCAAGGTTCATGAAGTTTAACGTTCATGCTAACACGAACACAGACATAATGTGCCGCGGTCACGAACGCTCAGCTGACGCTCCGGGTTCGAGTCCTGATGGCTTCTTCGCCCGAGACAATGCATACTCGTATGTGCCTATGTTATGTGAATTCTCTAAAGCTGGCTTGAATGGATCGAATGTGCGGTACGAGACATTTAGGTTTTCTGTCTCTATGTAGAAATTGCTACATAAATGTATATTTTATAGATTAGATTGATGTTGATGACAACCCATGAATATGAGTAGTTGTCGTTTCGTTCATTTTAATATTACCAGGTTTCATGGTTTTACCAATAAAATGGTTAAAATAAAAATCTGTAAGATGAAAACACTTCCGGTAATATTAGGACCATTCTGACCTGTCTCGTGTAAACGAGCTCAATAATTAAAGTTATTATTTTAAAGGTTATCGTATAATAATAATGGTTTATAATTAGTGACCGACCGAAACATGTTATTTTGCCGAAACCGAAACCGAAACCGAAGGTTCGGTTTCATTGTAGTTTCGGCCGAAACCGAAACCGAAACCGAACCTTTTATAAAAAAAAAAAGTCCTTAAAAAGTCGAAAAAATGTTAGTAAGTTTTTTCCTAAAATTAATATCTCGCCGACCTATAATTACAGGTTTCTACTTTCAAAGATATATCACAATGAAATTTCAGCACAGTTACAGAGGTTCAGTTTAAAAATTTAACTACCCTATAAATAAAGTGAAAAAAATACATTATTTGTAACACAAAGTTAGCGATTTTTTAATGGTGGTATAAAATAAGTCGGCCGGCGGAGTCAGGCGAGCGACGCCATATTGCCAGCCGTGCCGAGCGCGCCCGACGTTAGCCAAGCGCGACCCGAAGGTACGATGTTGTAAGTTTCGGCGCGGCCGAAAGGTTCGGCCGTTTTTGGCCGAAACCGAAACTCGGGCCGAAACTTGATTTTTTGGCCGAAACTGGCCGAAACCGAAACCGAAACCGAAATTTCGGTCGGACACTATTTATAATGGTTTTGGACAACTTTTTTATGTACAAGTAAACTCAAAAAATATAATAACCCACTTCGTTGATTTGGTCATTTTGAGTGATTGAAAGGTGAAGTTAGTTAACCTTGTCAAACAGTATACATATAATGTATGTATCTATGGTAGCATCTGGTGTCTTTAATAGGTCTTCTGTATAACAACATAATATATAAAATTTGCTATTTTTCGTGTGTGATTGGCATTACCTTATTAGACAATTACTATTTCCTTTTAATTAGATATCGGAGGAAACGAGTACCCGCTGAAGGTAACTACTACTCCCAACTACCAAGTCATGCCCCATTAACGTTCGGAACTCATGGTTTAGCGATCTTACAAAAATAAGAAAGCCTAAGGTATTGTTAATTTCTCCATGATAACCTTTTATTAGGTGGCTCATACAAAGTTCGGGCTTTAACTTAAAATTGCCATGTTGAACCGGCAATGAGGTATGCAAATTTCGCCCGGGATCGAACCGAGGTGCCATTAGTAGCTATCTGCGTTAGACTTGGGTTATTATAGACTTTAAAAATTTTGAAGGTCATCATTTTATTGATTTTGGTTCAAACTTTGCGTTCACTGCACTACATGTTGGTTACATCAAAGAAAAAACTATCAAAGTACCTAAGCATGTGTCATTTTATGTAGTGTTGCGCGCGCACGTTTTGACACGTTAGACTTTTCACGCATGCATGAGACCAATTCAAATTACCGCATAACTGACCCTGTTGATGTTGCTTTCCACGTTCGCTCCGAGCCTATACAAGCTACCGTGCATTCAAGAAGTCCGCACTGCGTTAGCCTCCGGCGAGCACGTAGACGCCTACAGATAGCCCCCAACGACAAACGACATGTCGCATAACTGACCCAGTCGCCTCCTGCGTCATTCCGAACCCAAACAAGCTATCGTGCATTCAAGAAGCTCGAGCACAGAAGCTTCAGGCATGCGTGTTTCGCTTGCGTGCTTTGCGTGTGTTACCTAACTAGACAGCACCACGTGGTCGGCACACGCGAGCTGATAACGCCGTGTCAATGAATGGCGTGATGTTGGCTGATTTTTAATCATGGAACGATGGGATGTTTGCGTGACGAGTGAAAGGTTTTGAGTGACCCGGTGACGATTTGGTTAGTGGCGCGGACAGCGGGACATCTCGTTAACACAGCTCGTTCCAGAGTGTCTGCTGTTGCGCAGTTGTTTCGTACTAGGGTAGAGACCTAATGAAGAGGGCTACTTTGTATAAAAAGGTTGTTTCATACAAAACAAGAAATTGTGTGAAGTGTGCAAGTGTGTGAAGCAAAATAAATTTATTCTTTATGGTAAATGTTTTATTTATAAAAACATGTGCATATTCGTATATTTTGTCTGAGTCATAGACTGACGTGCAAAAATGTCAACAAGCTATTCCAGGTGCCAAATATCACTGTATTGCAGCTGTTACAGATTAAATAGGTCGTAACTTGTGGAACGTAATATTCTGGCTGTAAATCTCTCGATCGTTAAAAACAAAATGGTATGAATGAGAGTGAAAGGACGGCATTCTGGTTGTTGTCACGCAATTGGGATGAATTCTGCATGGATACAGCATAATATAGCGCTTTTCAGAAGCCGATGTTTTTATGAACTACAAATACGTATTATAATACCATATTCTGGATGATCACGACACACACATATTACTTACTTACAGCACATTAACTATTGCTATGCTATTACGAGCCCCAATGCAAAATAGCTCGTCTAGTCGCAATTCTGCATGCGTATTTTTTTTCAAAAACTAGTATTTCTACCCGAATCGACTTTGATGATTAATGGAATACACTAGACGCAATGTCACTAAAGCTAGCTTAGTTTTGAGTTGTACAAAGTGTACATCTCGTTATTTATTTTAAAATAATTTAATTATAAATATTACATCTCACACGCAAATAATTACGTCTGCTTCATATTTAAGGCAAAATAGGTCGTCTATTTAAAATAAAACCTGTTTACCAGGGTTCGTAATATAAAATATTATTTTCAAATTGAATACGGAATATTCTCTGTCATGTAAAATGACAAACCACTATATAAAAGGGCAAATTCAGCCTAATTTTTTATTACTCCAAATCGTTTTTCTATCGAGATGGCACGAGGTAAGCCAGTGACTGAAGAAGTGCGGAAAATTATAATCTCCAGTAACAATAAAGGCAAATCTACGTACCAAATTGCCAAGGACCTTTCTATGCCAAGGTCTACAATCCAAACTATCATCGAGCATCATCGAAAACACGACAAAATTTCTTGTTTAAAGAAATCCGGCCGCCCACGAATTACTACTAAAGCAGAAAGCAGGATTCTGAGGAAGATCATCAAGAAAAATCGTCGTGCAAGAGCTGGAGAACTTACGGTACTATGGCGTGACGCAATTAAAAAAAACATTTCAGTGGATACTTGCAAGAGAGTGATGAAGAGGATGGGCTACGGTTTTTACACTGCTAAAGAGAAACCGTTACTTACACAACGGCAGAAAACTAACAGGTTGAAATTCGCCAAAAAGTACAGAAATTGGACCGTCGATCAGTGGCGTAAAATTATATGGAGTGACGAATCTAAATTTGAAGTCACAGTAGGCGATGAACGAAGTAAAGTCATTCGCGAAAAAGGAGAGGCATTTCAAAAAGATTGTCTTAAGCGTAAGGTAAAGTTTCCAGCTTCCTTAATGATTTGGGGCTGCATGTCGGCACAGGGTGTCGGCTGTCTGCAATTTATAGATGGAACCGTCAATGCCGAAAAATACAAAAGCATCTTACAAGAGAGTTTGCTGCCGTCTATACGTAAGTTAAAGTATAAAAATGCGTATACTTTTCAACAAGATGGTGCCTCATGCCATACCGCTAAAGCAACGATGGCGTGGCTGAAAAAGAAAAAAATACCTACCATGTCGTGGCCATCCAGCAGCCCGGACTTGTCTCCCATAGAAACGTTGTGGTGGAAAATGAAGAAGAAGTTGCGAAAGGACCCGTCCAGATCAAAAGCTGATCTTAAAGAGAAACTTACCTGTGTTTGGAATGAAACAACCCCGGAAGAGTGTCGACAGCTGGTAGATACAATGCCGCTCAGAATTAAAGCCGTTTTAGATGCAAAAGGAGACGCCACCAAGTGGTAGACGTTCTAATCTGCGTCGGTAACACTAAAGACGAACTTTTTTGCATTTTAGTACAATTGGTGAAACAATGTTTTTTTTATTACCAAGGAAAGTTCGTTTTTTTTTTCATTGAATAAATAAAATACGATTTATAACTTATACTGTTTTTATATTGCTAATTCTTCCAAACACCTTCGTCCCCCAGAATTTTTAGGTTAACGTTAGTTTAGTACATTTTTTTCCTACCAGACGTACTCATTTGCATTGGGGCTCGTAAATCCCTTAGTCAAAAATCGAACTTACGCGCGTATTTATAGGTATGCAGCCATCCGCTGTTAGGTAATTTTACACATTGACACCTATACTAGCCTTATAAATCCGAAAGTAGCTCTATCTGTCTATGTGTCTATTATCTTTTCGTTCTAAAACCGCATAACGGCTTTAGATGAGATTTAGCATGGAGACAGTTTAAGTCTCCGGGAAGGATATGAGTTTTTATTACGGAAATAATTCCTTAAGGCGGTGCAAAGTGGGGTGAACATTGTATGAAAGCGATCATTAATTAAGTCTTCCCTAAAATAATTGAATAGCAACTTGGGCCATAATGAGTTCACGCGGACTAAGTCACGTCTGAAAGGTAGTCGTCACAATGTTGTTGGTTTAGGTACTTAACTTCGAACTAAGGTCATTTTACCAGATGTCAAACTGGTCCTTCTCCATTAAACTGAACAAAATGAATCGCATTTCTTGAACTAAAGACACAGTGATTAAACTGCATTGCAATTATTTTAATAATTAGTTTACGGCATGCGTAAGGCAACTTGAGAGTAAATTGTAACACCTAATTTTAACGTCAACCCTAAGTATAATATCGAAGCCACAGGTGACCAGAGGCCAATACTTTGCACAACGCGTCAGCGTTGCTATACAGCGTGGCAATGCGGCCAGCCTTCTGGGCATACTGCCCATCGGCGCTGATTTGGAAGATATTTTTTATTTATAGGTTTTAGGTAGTTTTTAGTTTTTTTTTATTGCAATGTCCTTTTTTTAGATTGTTGAAATCAAGTTTTTGTCAATAACTCGCAAAAATAAACAAAGTATCAAATATTACAGGTGCAATAAATACCGCTATGCATATGTCGTGTTATAAATACCGCGATTTTGAAGTGACATAGATCTATCTATCTTGATTCAATTTACCAACTAAACGTTTCGTTGAACGTACGTATATTATATACAGTATCCATCGATTTAAAATACCCTAGATACACTATCCGCGTGTCAAAGCCGTCCACGCTCAAGAGTGCTTAAATGCATTTTAAGCACACTTGCGCTCGGAGTCGTACGCTAGCCATCGGCGAGTCAACATGCCGAAATGCTCCGTAAAAAAGTGCAAAAACAACGCTTAAACCGCGTTAAAAAAATATGTAATTTCGTATTTTCGATGACTTTTTATCTAAAGTTTCATAATATAATGAATTCGTAGTTATATTAGGCTTATAACAATTACTTTATACAAATATTTAAGAATATCTGCTACGCTACCTGTCTCTTTCCCTCGGGTTAATAATTTGAATATCGAAACGAAATGGCAGACCTATGACTGAGACTATAGTAAAATTTCGAATAAATGGAGTCGCAGACCAGCTAATTTCTTGACGAAAGTTTACAAGTATTGTTTTTATTAGCACAAACATATGGAGTGTATTTGTACTTATGTAAGTTCGTAAAAGGTATAAAATAAGAATATTAATACTATTAATCTACTTTTACATTTATCTGGGTACCTTTAAAGCCAGAATTAAAACATTACAATCACAACTTAATATGTAGCTTTATTTAATTCTTTCGCAAGACAATGACGTCCCACGCAGACGTTTTTGGAAACACGCGCCGACAAATGATGCGCGGTAAAATGCGCAGTAGTTACATACCTATATTACCAACAGAACACAGCACTTGTCCGTATGCAATGTTCGTATTAAGTTGTATTATTT
Organism: Epiblema foenella; assembly: GCA_963556455.1. Taxonomy (NCBI): domain Eukaryota; kingdom Metazoa; phylum Arthropoda; class Insecta; order Lepidoptera; family Tortricidae; genus Epiblema; species Epiblema foenella. The sequence goes on along the minus strand of OY747096.1, from coordinate 24,118,384 downwards.
GTATGTAATCTTTCATTTTATTTCGCTTAGTTATTGATATTTTTTCCTTTTCACACTTTTTTATCATCGACATAGTATTCACATGGTGCGAAAGTATGTGCTAATTCTGTTTACTTAATACTTTTATTTTATTTCTATATGTGAGTTCCTTTAATTCCGTTCCGTTTACAGTAGCTATTGGTACGCCTTAAGTAATAAATAAGTACCCATAGGATACGATGACTAGTTACCTTTACATATCGTGGGATGTATGCGTGTTCAGTTTCGTATCCTAATATATCTTAACTTTCTAATGTGTGCATTTGAAATAAAACAGTACATATCTGGGTAATGAAGTCTAAGTTTGAATATTTAACGCATTTAAATAACACATTTAATTAATAATAATTAAAAATATAGTAACTAATTGAGAACATCCTCCTTTTGTGAAGTCGGTTAAAAATAATTGAAGTAGTTATAACATTCAGGTAATTTAGAATACCCTGCACATATGCTTTTAGGACACAGTTCTAGGAGCAAATTGTTCGTGATGGTTTAACTAGGCTTAGGTACCTCAGGTGGTAAACAACGATTCATGATTAATAATAAATCGACATTACCACCTGACAGGCCGTATGCTTGTTTACTGCCGATGCAGAACCTAATCAAAAAAATATTATTTTGCGACTTCACGGTACGCGATACAGACTCTGTTCTCTGCGCTAATGACAATCGATGTGTGCGATCCGTAATGTCCCAAGCGCCAAAAACTTTGCATTTCAAATAATACGTTATTCTTGTGACATAAGGCTGAAAATCGAAAAAACATAAATTGGTACAAATTGATTTTCTTTTAAATAGTGTGTCTCTAACACGCACACACTCGTAATGACGGCTTGGACACTTTTTCGTCTTGCATTTGTAGGTGATAGTGTATCTAGGGTATTTTAAATCGATGACAGTATCTAACAACTTCTTACTATTACTATAAATGAGTAAGTAGGTACTATTCATTTCCACTGTTAATTAATAGTTTAGCTACATTATCAATAAACTCAAGCCCTAGCCCTTCATCAATAGTTTCATTTTTCAGATATTTTGAGATTGGGAGCTAACGTCAAAATGCAAACGGGAAAATTATAACAAACAGTACACTTGTTCTTTTAAATATATAAACTAGTGTCTCAGTTCAGTTAAACTAAGTCACAACTTCAATTCATTTCATCACGTTTCTCGTTTTATTATGGTAGCTGGGCAAGCGTGGAAACGAGTGAGCAAATCAGATAGTAAAACAGGATTGTATCGACTAACAAAAATGGACCTTCTGGTTGCCTTATTGAAGCCCCCCTACTGCACTGGCGCAGCGTATAATCATAATTGTGATATATATTATACCACTAGCGCCAGGTAACGTAAGTCAAAAAACTACAAATCTTTTTGGTAACTTATGGGATGTAGCTATAACGATTGTACGTTTCGACCAAACAATATACACATATAGGAACAGAAATTTCACACCACACTTATCCATAATCATATCATACGTCAGCTAGGTTCAACTCTTTATTAAATATCACAATGACGCTACTTTACAGTAGGTAATTTATGCTTAACGAGATGGCTAATTTAAGTTTAAATCTAAAATTGTTGTAAATTATTTTCTTTGGCTACATACATTGAATGATTTTTTAACACACTTGCAGTGTTTGTTCCTGAAGCCAAAACTCACAGTACCAACAATGTGTACATATTAGCTATACTGCCCATATTATGTTTAATGGACTACACTTAACCAACAGTTCATTAATTCAGTTCTTCTTAAGAAGTATAAGAGTTAGTTGACAACACAATCGTCCAGAACAAAATTAATTGAATCGCCAAAAAGTATGAGAACATACTGACAGATGGAATGGCAAAACGTCTATAATTGAAAATCGATAAATTCTCGCTTACGGCACTCTTCCATTCTACATCGCTAATAAACATATCTGCGTTAAATTAAAGCCAGAAAACATAAGCAAGAGAAATAAATAAACAATCATATAAATTATGTGTTCCTAATTATTTATCCAGTTATATTTTGCGAGCTGACAGTACCTACATTAAGGTGAAAATTGACTCATAACGATGTGATTTAAAGTTGCTTGTTGATTGGAGTAAGGAATGAGTATTGCCGTTTTATGATGAAAGGTGTCTAGTATGCATTGATATCGGCTTAATAGATTTCTGTATGGACGCAGCATTATGATCATAAACTAGAATTTACAACTATACATTTTCACAATCGTGCACTCGAAAAGGGACCTCGATATTGGCGTATAAAGTTTATATTTTCAAATCACGGTAAATAAAAATATGTATTTACGATCAAAAAAATATGAAGTGGGTATAAACATGAAGAACATATAAATATATGTCGAGAGCGTTAAGAACTAGTTTATTTAGCGGCAATAACTTCACAAAAAATGGTAAAACTTTGATATAAAAAAGGTAACGGTCATATTGCCTCATATTTCAAATCAATCCCATAACATCAAGAGTGTGAATATTGACCATTTTTGATTATTCTGTGTTGGTACTACCAATACCATGAGTACGCTCACTTGTCAGTTACAAGGGGAGAAAATATCATATTTGTGTTTTTATTGTTCTTAAAAGAGAGTTACAATATCGCAAACCGCAAGTATTGCCGGCATATGTGTTATGTGGCATATCTTCTGTCTTCGCTATGAGATCAAAGGGATATTTAGATTTAATTTTTTTATTTTCATAATACACAATTACAAAACAACTTATAGCTAACTTAATCTTTCGGCCTACCTGATGTTCAGGAGACATCGTAATCACCCGTAACTTATAAAGACTTGATACCTTAGAAGAATCACAAGCGCTTTGCCGACCCTTTAATTATTGGGTTGATACGCAGGTCCCTCACTCTCAACACATCACATCCTCAGGAAATCTGGTGATCTTACTCACTACCAGGAACACTACCACATCATCAAAAAGAGCAAGATTAAGATTTCGTCACCTGTACACAAATATAGCCCTGTATGTAGGTATACCTTGTGGGCCTGATGAGGCATGAAAGACAAATTTAGAAGGCGAGGAAAAGACCGACATATACAGATTTTGCGAAATTGCATACACCTATTCGTCTTTAAAAAAGGGTTAACTCGATTTGACGTTCGTACAGATGTTAAGCGTTTAATGGAATGGAAAACACTTCGGTTTTGTAACTTAACACCTTTAACACCTTAATTTTATCTTTCAACCCAAAACCTTCTTTAATAACTTGAACATAGAATACAAGTTGACTTAACCCCTACCTCTATGGTCGATAAAATAATTTTGTACCTAATCTACGGTAAATTACAGTTGGTATCAGGTTAAACTGAATGTAAAGCGTAAATAAGCTTCTGTTTAGTATCAATTTACGTGTATATTCAAGGTTCGATGTCCAATATCTGATTTTTGGGAAATAAATCAGGTGTTTAGTGAACCAATTTTTTTTCATAAATAGTGAGAATAGCGAAAGGGCATACAGAATGATTTATTTTGTTTCTTTTGTTCATCTATAGATTATTCAGGTAAATTAGAAATCGGTTACAGTAATTGCTAAAATGTTTCACGGCCAAAACAATTCATGCAGGCAAGTGCAGTAGCAAGCGAGCTACCGGCAACGGATCAGAACAATAAAGCACCCGGTATCGCGCGCGGCCTCATCGTACGTCACACCGCCTCGGGCGCTTGCGCAGCGGCGGCACTGGACCCGCAACACTTATTAACAAAACATGCTGATTTCAGTTTTAAACACAAATCAATAAAAAAATATTACTTTTGATCCCCAAATAACAATAATAAACACTTAAATTGCACTTATGTACTTACCAATATGAAATAAGTTTCCGTCGAAAGGAATATTTCTGAGTTATTTTCTTTCGAATTGCGCTGTGATTTCATGATCAAACCAGCTCCGTGAAGTCATTTAAAGACTACAAGATTTAACTTCCTAAATATTCAGGCTAAGTTATATACATTTAAAGTAAAATGTAGACATGTTTTTCGAAGAATTATTAAAGTACTCCGCACGTCTCCGCCCCATTTCTGTTCCATAAGACTGAGATAAGAAAGCCTCGGTCGATACGAAGTACAATATTTATCCAATTAAATTAACCAAGTGTGCCATTATAGCCGGTAATAGGTTTCTTTCTTCACAAAGGGTCCTTTGATTCAATGTTTTGTTAAATATTTTAACTTCAAATAACTGTTTTTTTTATTATCTGACTTCGGGGTAAATTCATAAATATTTAATGATTACAATAACCAATAACTATTTAACAACAATTGTTTAACTATTACATAATAATTCACAATATTTAACCCTTTGATGGGTAGACCTCATCTCACCCCATTCATTTCCCTTGAGTTCGATACTCGATTACGCTTTTACAATTTCGAGGCTTTCGAAATACTTATGTAGAAATTTTAAACCGCAAGACAATTAAAACAATGTAAACTACTGCAAATACGTCAAGTTGGCTGTTCAAATAGGCATTGTATTAGTACCTAGAAAAGAAAAGCCACAATAGGTATAGTTCATAATTATATAATTTAAAGTTCATATTGATAACTTAGTACAATTATCTACCCTAGTTCGTTAATCCGTTACGAAAATTCTACTTAAACATTTGAAATTACAATGACACTCAAACAGCGAAAGCACAAAGCAGACAATCTAGATTAAGCTCCAGTTTAAATTGCACAAAAGCTCCGCCAAGTTCGCCGAAGCCGTGATTCAGTTAATCAAACGTATTTCGTTTTTGATGAGTTTTTTATGGTGTAGTTGAATGAACTCGCGAGACGGCTGTTTACATCTATGATATACAAGGAATGCATGAATAAGTTACAGATTCATCACAATGTTCGTTGTCAGATGAGTCTGTTTTACTGAGTAAGTTATAAGTCTATTGATTTATAAGTGCATAATTATTAGATAATTATCGTATGCAGTGACGATTTTTTAATCTTAGTCGTTCACTTTCTTAAGTCTTATGACCACTCAAATCCAATTTAATATTACTTAATCCTTCGACAACAATATTTATAGTACAAAAGTAAATTTTTCATAATTGGGTCTTATTATACGGCATCAAACCAATGTTTCGGAATTCGTTCCTCGAAAACGTACGGTCAGTAACGAAATTATACAATGGTGTTACCGTAATTGTGCAATTATATACAATTATAGTCAAAATGTTGTGGAAAACATCGCCATTATGTTATTTGAAACGTTAGTGAGTTCAAAATTGAATAAAAAAGTTAAGTTTAGTAAATTATTTGAAATCTTTGAGGATCGCTCTGAAAATCTGACCAATAACCGAGTGTTACGGTTATATTTTTTCACATTTTTGTCACTAAAATTACTTTTTTCCTTCAAAAATCATGCTCGAAAAGTGTATCATATTAGACTTGTTAATTGGAGCTAAAGTAGTATATCTAGCCCCTAGGGAAAATATGAATACATATATATTATGATTTACAAAAAAAATATTTTGACCAATCAAAATACTTCACCTATTAAATCCGCCAATCACAGAACACTAATTTAACTTTTTTTTTAATATTTCGCATTGGGTATCAACCAACCAGTATACAGCTTTTCTAAAATTGACCAATCAGGAAAGAATTCATTTCTCTAAAGATTAAGTTTGTAGTAGTCCTTATTGCAGAATAATTAAAAAAGTGATTAAATCGTTAGAGCAACGTTTTGAAGCGGTCAATGCGGAAGGTCAGTAGCTTTTATTCGCGCGTGAATGTTTGATCTATGTTTTGTGTGTCAAAGCAGTTTAGAAAAAAGCAATCAGCTAAATTATACGTATGTTCGCCGTGGAATTTATTATTAATTTTGGGTGGATGACCTTTGTTTATTTATTTTCTTGCAATGGAATGGAAAAGTAGAATGTAACTCTGATCTAAAAGCCATATTACCCCTCGAACTATTTTTCCTCATGAATAGTAATAGGGCTCATTTTAGACCCTATTGGTTTTCACGTTATATAAATGGTTCTATAGCTAAAAGACTTGAGTTCTGCTCTCTTAACAATAAGATAAGATGTGATTGGTTCAGGAACAACTTAAGATCTAAAATTCCTACAACGAAAAATAAGTTCCCAGGAAATTTTATCTAAATTCAAACAGATCAGTGGGCAAAAAAGACTAAGCTTTTACGTATAATAGAATGTTGGACTTTCTCTGCGCACTGTACAATCGTATTAAGCCTGCTACACCCGGACCGCGGGCGGCGTTTAAATGGCTTATCATTAGGTAATTACTATCATTGCGGTACACATAGACCCGTCAGTCATCATCGTACCAGCTTGATTCCCTTTGGTTTAATGTCCTGTCTACTACGGCCGTGATATTTGGCAATACAATGTAACGTAGATTCTTGACATTGAGGAACCTTAAATTGCAATTATAATTTCTGGGTAGTTTAATGAATATTGTACATTCGTTCTTTCATGCTTAAAAAGAAGATCTTACGCTTTTGTGTACGATGTATGGTTTAGTATCGATTAGTTTTTTTTATTATAAATTTGTTTAAACGGGTTTCTTTGGGAAGAAAATTTTAAGCGAGCGAATCAAACGACAATAGTAATAGGTAGGTAGGTGCGCGGCAAAATGATGTAAAGGCTGCGTGAACGTTCGTTTTCCGATTAATGCGTGCGCGCTGTCAGTATAATTGGACGGATCGATGTCATACTCCTCGGGGGTTTTGCAAATTGGAATAATTTGTAATTTACGACGTATTCTATTGAATAAGTAGATGTTATAGTAAACGGTTTGTACGATCAAGAGTCAATATTTTATTGTTAGAAGTGTCTTACCTTAATTTGTTACGGCATTGTGGTGGTAAGACCGTGTTCGTCTTTTACGTCGTCGCTTTTGACCGCGATACTTGTGCTACACCTAACAAAAGGTTAAGATTTCTGCACTGAAATCAATTGAACTCCAACGGGTTAGTTTAATCTGTGTCCGCTGTGCCTGTGCCACACCGGATATTTCATCAAGATACTTAGTCATATATATATGGCTGCTTTTCATATGAATTATTCACATTTCTGAGTTAAAAGTACCTATGTTGACAATCAAATTTTATAAATGCACATGTTTTTGCGCTTTCAAAATAACCTGTCTATGTCAAAAAAACGAAAAGAATAAGTAGGTAACAAAATAAAAAGGTTGCTTCTAAAAAGCTCTTCATCTTGTAAACTGTTTCAATACAGCAACGCCGTCACATACATATGTATGTTATGCTACAACAAAACGTATGAAATGTAATCATCACATGGCGTACTCAGAAAAACAATCGTTAAAACAAACATAACCTCAAACAGAAAAATATCAGGAACTGCAATGCAGCCATGCTAACTCAGCCGCAGAACACGAGTAAAAAGAAACGGATAAAAATTGGCCAAGCGCGACGGTCTTGATGTGTTCATAATTATGCTGGCTGTAGTGAGATAATTAAAATAAACGGTAATAAGGTGTTCTAGGGCGTTGTCGGGAAGTAAACAACTTCTTGTTACCGACTCATTGCAGCAAATGCAATATGGGTGGTATGTGCTCTTCCATCTTTTGTATAGAATGTGCCCAATACCTATTCACTTCTTGAACTAAGCTATCATATTAGTAAATCAATGGCTTCAGAGTATTAAGTGATATGAAATGGGGTTGCAGTGGAGTTTTGCGTTTTTATGTTGTTGAATTGTATATTTCCTACATTCCCGTTGCATAGCATATGCATATGCGATATGAGCTCACGTAGCTATGTATTTATAAAGACTTAACTTTTTGACATTTTTCTTCTAGCAATTACTATTATTGGTACATTATAAAGTTACTGGGTACAATTTACATTAACATTCATTTAACGATTTACATTAATTTCCATTAACAGATATTTCCAAAAGTCTATAACGTTGCAACTTTGTTGACGATCATAAAATCGATTGAATATGATTGTCGTTACCTTTTATCTATTAGAACGATTATGGACCACACACGGCAAAATTAAACACTAAAAATGTAAAATGTATCCTCTGATTACAAGCAGATGTGCACGTACATAAATGTCAAATGGCGGGTTAAAAATGCTTGGATAATTTTTGTAATGTATCCAGAGCAGGTTTTAAATTACGTTTCAATTAAGTTTAAAGTAACAGTTTAAATTATTCATTATTACGATTATTAAAATGATTGTAAAAAACTGATTGGGAGTCAAATGTAGTCCATGAGCCTTAAATTTGGGTTCGGGTGAAATTCCTTTTTTTTTCTAAGAACGTGTTAAGCGAAAGAGGACGACAAATCCGAATCGTCAGGGGTGATTACGTAACCAGTGCCGGGACTGCAAAGCCCAACTTTGGTAAATACCAACTGAAAAACATGTTAGCGACATTTATCATTAATTATTTTAAATCTAGTAATATCTATGTAATTATCCATATAATCATGATTTCATAATCCATAGTGATGGGCTTGAATAAACATTACTTTTCTATTAAATTTATATTTACGAGTATCTTGTTCCATAATACAATTAGGTGTACTATTAAAATGTAACAAATGAACGATTATCAAGAACTCGCCAACTCGTAATGTATAATTATAATACACTTTACTCATAAGTTTTCAAGCCAACATATCTCGACATACCGTCATTTTCTTAGAAGCCAAAGAAGTTAAATGAAGCAATAATAATTATAGTAAACAACAGACTTATTAGCTATTGAAATTTTATGTTATTTTTTGTGACTTTACGGTATCTTCAGTCAAGCATCATTTAGTGCAAGAGTAGTACAGTACATGTCCAGTTATGTTTGACCCCTCCTTTTACTGTATTATTCCTCTTTAGTTTATAACTTACGTACGACATCTGTCTGTGATGGATCAATATACGATGGACGTCATACTTAGCTATTTTTAAACTTGATGTTTTTTTGTAATTAAATAGTTCAGTGTACTAATTGGTGCTAAAAAATGGATGGATATCCTTTATCTATATAAATATGAGGGTAAACATCAGGTTTAATGCTTAGAAATATATAAAATACACTAGACTACGAGGTTACTTCATAAAGAACCGGGCAAATGCGAGTCGGATTCGAGCACGAAGAATTTCGTACCATTATCTATTAAAACGGTAAAAAATCAAGTTCATTTTATGTGACCCCCTTAAGTATTTATTTTATTCAGTTTTTTTAATATTTGTTGTTATAGCGGCATTAGAAGTAAGTACATCATCCATGAAAATTTCAGCTGTCTATCATGGTTCATGAGATTTAGCCTGGTGACAGACGGACAGACAGGCGGACAACGGACAGTAAAGCCTTAGTAATAGGGTCCCGTTTTATCCTTTGGGTAGGGAACCCTAAAACAGTTTTTTTTGTAGTAGTGGGTTAGGTTATGCCACACAATGCTTACATAGCTATGATATTCCTTTAACTTCAGTAGTACCCATTATGCTGGTGTGGACAGACTGATATTATACAGGTACAATAAAGTGACCGCTACTCGTTTAAAAATATAGAAATGTATCTTGGCCATGTCTCTGTAAATATATCTGTTTACAAACACCCTATTTTTATCGAAACATACGTAGGTAGGTGGGTAACCTTTCTGATGCTACAAGAATTCAAAGTAACTACAAAAATTACCGGAAATAGTCGGTTTATATAACTATGCTAGTAAAAACTAAGAAAAAACTAAACCATTACGTGAACGGTCGCAACCTCGTGGGAGACGCAATTATTTTCCAATTTTAATCAAAAATATCGTCTTCTCAGCCTTTCACTTCCACTTAAGCATTTAAATGTCAATCTTTCGGTTGTCGGGCGCACTCCATCTTAAGTTTGTGTGTACAGATAATAAATTTTAAACCTTATTACTTTACAAATACATCGTAAAGTAGACTCCAAGCTTTTATTTGATCTGAAACAATTTGGATTCGTATGATTAATGCGTGTTAGTCTATCCTAACCTTCAATTGTTTTAACTCGAATTAAAAATATTGCAGTAATGTAAACTTTGTTAACCTATATTATAAGTCTATTTTTGCTTGCAGTGTCATTAACAACTAAATGTATATTAGAAAGTACAAGAAAGAAATTGATAAAAATGCCATTAGATTGCAATAATCATGTTCAAATCAAACATTGTATGTAGTTAACTTAACTCAAACCACAGCTTTTTTGTACTTAAATGTAATGATAATAAGATTAAAACTTGAGAGTTTTTTTTAGACGCTAATATTGATAAAGAATCGTGCGAAGAAATGGGTATAATCTGTCAGTGTCATACACATCACACAATGATGAAAAAGTTCATTATTATAAAGTCATATCATTGCTTCTAGGATTGCAAGGAATCATTATAGATTAGGAAAAATCTTTAAGCACATGAAATATTTTCACAGTTGCTTGTAAACACATTTCGTATTAGTTTAGGTATTTTCGATTTTACCGTGATCTTGCTAACCTCTCGTCCAGATATATTCAGTTTGTCAATTTATGGTCAGTATTACAATTGCGCATTTAGAATATTGGACGGAGGTGAGGCGATATGGATTCAGTATTGTATTCGTTCAGCTCGCTTCCGCATACCCCGCTTCAAGAAGCACTCATTCAAATGTAGCGACGCTGTAAAGGTTCTGTACTGACTCGGCTGACAGTTGACACTGACAGCTTACTGATACCGCACCGAAGAATGTGCTACTTTTCCAAGCATGTCTTCTGAAAAAAGAAGGCACTACTTGGGTTCTATCCGGCCAAGTTAATTTAATTTGTTTTGGTGCTCTCATTTTGTTACAATGAGATAGGCTTGGCACGTGTGAAATGAGCGCGTGTGACAAATATAAATCTGATTTCAACCAAAAACGTTTGTTTAGCCAAATAGATTCCCTTTTCAGCTAGTATTACCTTATGTGAAGTTATCTGGTGAATGGGTTGCCATATGCTCGTTTGTAAGTAACGGTCCAACTGCATTTGCTAATAAAAACGGCTGCATCTCCGCACTGCCGGATAGTAGACGCGGCGGACACTGGCATCCTAAATAATATATATGCAGCATCGCAGCAATCGACCGAGTCACAAAGGTGAGTTAAGAGAATATATGTCGTTTCCGTTCAGTTCAATAATGACATAAGCTAAGATATACGATGTATCTGTACAATAAGTGCAGATAGCAAAGGAGGGCGTAATGTTTACAGGCTTACCTACATAGAGCCTTCTACGCATTACCTTTCTCTGCGATGGACTGGATCTGGAAACGTATAAAGCGTAGATGCGTTCATTTATTGAGAGTTGAAAAAACTAATAATCCTGAACGATAAAGTACGTACTACAATTTTTTTAAACATATTGGAAGAATGGAAACCGCTAATTTATTTTGTACAGTAATATCTGTAATTTTTTATGTAGTTATGCAAATTAGTCGACATTCAATACGAATTCATTGATTTTACAAAAAAACAAACCAACTTCTAACTTTCTTCATTAAATCACCATCATAATTATGTATGACAAGCGTGCGTCATGAAATAGAACTGCAGTCAAATGAAGAAAACAAATCACAATGCGTAACTTATTTGTTCCATACATGGATATGGAGTTATACACTTATTTCATGCTACGATACTTTACACAGGATGTAACTGACTGGTCTATGTTTTATTGGAGTTCATATTTCTAAATAACTATGCAAAATATATACAATTATCTTTAAATATTATATCCGATTTTACGGGAATCTGTAAAATGTTATTATTTAAGGGATATGTTATCCGTGAGTAACAAATAAATAAATCAAACAATAGTTTGATTTATGACTTTACCGTGGATACAATTCAAAACTAACTGACACTTAAATGTTAGATTACAGAATTGATGTTTTGATTTGGATGGGATTTAAACAACCCTTTATTTTATAACAATATAAGTTCTATGTGGCTTGAAAACTGGTTCTAATTTTGAATTCCAAAGGTTTAAAATAGCTTGCACTTGCAAACAACTAAAACACAGCCTTGCATATCAAATAACTATTTCGTTTTATCGTAAGAAGAAATCCTTTGTAAAGAGTTAAAACTAGCATTGATAAAAGCAAGATACAAATGAAATATAAAATTACAGTTTGAATCATAGATCTGTTTTTTTGTTTACCGTTTAGCAGTTCAGAAACAAAAACCGTTATAAAATTTCATATTTACCATGTGGTTTACAAAACCCTTAGCCAGTGCGCGTCGTGCCTAGTGCAACAACGGAAGCATGACGCGGGCCATACCGGCGGTGAAAATTGCAGAAAATTAATTCATTTATACGTCTGCTGGATACGCAGCGGTGCGCTGTGCGCTGGCCTTTACGTTTCCAATGACATCGAATTTGTACCGTGATTTTAGAAATTTTTTGAATTCGAGCAGAGGAGTGATTACGTAACATTTTCGAGCGTGCGTAAGGTTGATCTAAATGTTATTTGCCATTCTGAAAATGACAGGTAGATCTAACTAACGTTTGACATGTTACATAACTCGCAACTAGCAGGACAAATGCTTACAGTTTTACAACGTTTATGTATCTTTTTGATCTGGAATTTCAAACATAGTTTACAGTTTGATAGAAAATAAATATACATTTTAATTTTCCCCTATGAAGATATGTTTTTTGATTTAATATATTGTACAGTGGTGTGGCAAATGTGTACTACCTAGTAGGTATCGGTATGTAACCTTTCATTGTGCGTGATCTGACACGCACTTGGCCGGTTATTCCATTAGGTATTATATTAAACGTTTTTCCAAACATTTTCTAGAGACTCAAGGGTATACTAAAGAAGTAGAAGGAAGTAGAAGAAGAAGAAGTCCTGAATAGGAAGAACGACAATTTTGAAACATCGATCATGTCTACGAAAACATATATAAATATGTGTTATTTGTTGATATTAAGTATAATCAATTAAAATTAAAATGCTATGTAGTTTTTCATGTGTCGGTCGTCGTTTATTAGAGGTAACATTCGGAGAAACAGTTTAATATGAAGACTAGTGTCCGACTGAAGTTTCGGTTTCAGTTTCGGCCGATTGCGGCCTAAAATCATATTTAGGCCGAAGGTTCGTCGGTTTCGGCCAAAAAACTGCCGAATCTTTTGACATTGTACTTCAGGATCGCGTTCGGCTAACATCGACACAGCCGGCAATGGCGTAGCTCGCTCGATTCCGCCAACAATACATCTTATTGTAGCTAAGTATTTTATATTTTTATATCCCACAAAAATATAATCACTTACATTGTTTTTCAAACTTGGTTGACACGATTTTAATACATCTTACAAAAATTTCGGCCAACATCGAACCTTCGGTTTCGGTTTCGGCAAAAAAACGTGTTTCGGTCGGACACTTATGAAAACCGCTAAACTTTAAATATAAAGCTCCCCTGAGTTTCAGACATATTGGAATATAATAAACGGGTCACTCACGTCTAGTCGCAGCTAGTTCTCATGACTAAGGGCCACGTATTGGTCCGAAACATGTCGAGATATACTCGACCTTGAAGACGTGAGTGACCCGTTTATTACATTTCAATATGCCCGCTAAAATTCACTAAAACTTATCATGAATTACACAAAAAGGCGTATAAAAATGCAGCGCTACGCGAGCGCGCAAGAAATTGCTACTAATTTCCTTTCAGAAAAACTGACAACGCAATTAAACTACTGAGATAACATCAAGGAAACTTCAAACAGGAGGTTTAATAAAGTAAACAGATACCGTGTGATCCGAATACAATACTATTCAAATTGAAGCTGTACTGTAATGATGCCATTTTGCGATTAGTTTACTCCGCTTTACTCCCTTTCACTCTAGAACGAAATAATCATGATCAAACAACCAAACAAGAGTTTTGTATTGTTTCTCATACCTACGCTTTTATAATACGCGTCAAGTATAAACAAAATCGCCCAACTACCTGTTAGATATATATACCTGCGTGAAATATGGCAATATAAATAGAGCTCATTTTCAAAATCATCCAACGACGTATATGCGCACCATTACGCGGCTCTTTTGCGGAAGGTGCGTTGCATGTGGAAATTGACCTTTTAAGAACATTTGTAAGTTTTATATACGAATCTCATTTTCAAGGTTTTTTATATATGCAGTCTTGTAATTTTATCTGCAAGGTAAAATAAAGCATCGACATTATAAACGTGCAAAGTGAAGTAAACCTACCAATCGAGGTGTAATCATATTTTCTATTGTCTTTGGTAATAAAAGTCTGATTGAAATAGCGCGAAATTCTTTATTAATTAATGTTTAACGCTCTTTCGCACGTTAGGTTTCCAGCATTCACTGCACAAAACGTGTCACGTTTAAATTCGATTTTTATTCGGGGATGAGTGTTACATTTTCTTCTCGAAAGAGCCTTCCTAGGCAAGTGGCGAACAGTAATAAAAACAGAACTTTTCTGCACGCTGCCTACGTTTGTCTCTCCTTAAGTAAATATATACGGCTACTTGCCGTAAATAAAACAATTAAACAATATTACAAATATTAAAGGCCCGGTTATTATAGTTTTATGGCTACGACCGTACTGTGTTAAATAGCATATAAACTGAGAACGCAGGCGATGGAAAACAAATTCCGTTTAATTGCTTTTACCGAAAGAGCTTTATAGGTTGGCCTTTTCACGGTTTTAACCTTTTACTGAGGTACAGCAATTCAGATGTAACACAAAGTGTCAAAGAACTTATCTCATACCACACATTTTCATGCTTGGTGGTCTCATATGTAGCTACAAATATACATAGTTTTGATATTATAGTTATTCTCAACAGCAACACAGAGGAACAAAAAAATTACTACAAACTTATTTTAAGTGACCATTCCTGATGGTTGAGGATTTTCTGCGGGTAGGTACTTGTATTAGATTTATTTCGCTATTGTTTTTAAATTGGTGTATTTAATACTTACTAAGTACTTCGACTCCAATGAAAAAGTGTATCTACTGTCAAGGTCAAATATATTATGTTTACACTTTTCGCATCTTGTTCTTAGTGATTTGAAGAATATATACATATATTGTATATGTATTAGAAGCAAATTTGAATATGATAATAAAACCTAGAGACTCAGGTGCTGACGTATAAATAGGACTTGTACTCCTTTCATCTAGAACCGCAAAATTATGTACATAACTTTCAATAGATATGATATTTATAATAATATTCCATTTTATATTATTTATTACTAGCATATACCATATTTCATTGCAAAAATGAGATCAGTAATCAAAAACATATACGTAGATAATATGTATCTATAACACTTGAAACCTATTAAGTGCGGTCATTGGAGCGAAGAAATATATTAATTAAAGTTCAATTGTACGCGTAAAAAGTCATGAATTCATACCGACCTGTCATTCTGTCACCTGACGTCGATTGTTACTAATCGTGTGGGAACCCCTTTATTTTTTGCTTCGATTCCGTGAGTTCTAATGTGCTCTAATCAAATCAAAAAGGTGCATTTTCATTATAACGAATAAGTACATGAAATAAAGTCCATTAATCTAAACTATTATATATGTACATACCATATAGAATATTTAATATGAAAATAAAAATTGCATTTAGTAATAATAAGAATAATTTTTGGTCGTGCCGCTTTTTATAAAGGTTCTTGTTTAAAGGATGCAGTGCTAATTACGAGTAAGTTATGTTAAAGATCATTTGTTTCTTAACGTTTGGATTGTAATTCTCGTTATCGTTGAATGGATTAGAAGTGGTTTTAATTGTTTATTAAATTCATATCTCAAATTACCTACAACATTTCCGCATGATTTTTAGAGTTCCGTACCTCAAAGGGAAAAAACTGAACTCTTACAGGATCACTTTGTTATCCGTCTGTCTGTCTGCCTGTCTGAATATTTATTTCGGGAACGGGTAGATTATCGTTTTAAAATTAAATACACACACTCAGGTCTACAGTCCCTTAAAGCTGTGAAAAAAGTCAAAATTTTAAGTTATTTTTAAAAAGATACGGCTGTTTTTGCCGCAAAAAATGTATATTTCGGCACTCTAACAGTGAAAACTATAGACACTATACATTTGGAATTAAATCATAAAAAATATAGTCCTTTTTCAAAGTACGTACCTAATCAATACCTACAAATTTGTACGGAGCTTTTCGGTGGGCGAGTCCGGCTCGTACTTGTCCGGTTTTTTTTACTTTGAATTTAATGCTTTTAGTAGCTATGAGAGAGGTAATTTTTGATTTTTAATTGTGTATGACCTTTTTTTTCTTATAGAAAACCTAGTAGCTAGTAGTAAATTGAAGAATGAGTAACTTTGTAGGTTGCTATGCAGTATTCTATTGTACCGAAAACGCCGAGAATCTAATGAACGCACTGGAGCTATTTCTTATGTAGGCATAATACCATTGACTACCTACTATAGAGTAAATAATGATATTTAGTTTCCCGTAACTTTAATTGCTTGTATTTTATAGAGGAGAAGTTAAATACGTTTCCTTTAATGCTGCCGCCGTATTTGCAAAACCTACGTGTTTTACTTTATCGTAAATACAAATGGAAGTAGTTTTCCGTGATATTTAATCCATTTTAATTTTTTAAAGACCATATCGAGTTCCGGGCAAAAACATCTCGCACATAACACCCCTGCTCTGCCTCAATAAATGCGTAATTGCAGTTATAATCACAACCGGTTTGTCATACAGTCAGATGCAATTGATGAATAAAGCAATAAATTTTGTGACAATTTCTTCTCAGTGATTTTTTTTATCAAATTGAAGCATTAGTACCTTGTAATTTTTTGTAAACTGCGATGTTCGATTGTTATTCAAAACTAGATGCTTCGTAAATGAAACCAAGTGTGAAATCATTAGGCATTATTTTTAAGATATTTGTGTAAGTCGCTTTTTATGCGACAATTTTATTGAAATATTTTATAGTATATCTTCCATAAAATCTTGCAAAATATACTAATACCTCATATATTATATTGGTTGTATACAGTAACATGATGTAGGTTTTCCATGATCCTTAATTAGGTACCTATATCTAAAGGCGGGTAGTACGTACTACCCGCCTTCTAGAACCATTCCGTAAAACAGAGAATGGCGTATTTTTTAAAGTCGAAATTACGTTAGAAGACAAAGAATTTAAACCATAAAAACGTGGTGAAGTGTACATGAAAGTTCATCGTCGGCTCACCTTTGATCTAATTAGGACAATCAACATGGCGGTCACGTCGCGCGCAAAAACATGCGCGTTGCAACTTGCAACCGCTGCGTCCGCACAGGTAATAAACTCTATTTTAATATTACTGCACGAAATTGAAAAAGTTGATTTTCATATTAAGTAGGTACCGGAATTATATTAGGTATTTATAACGAATATTATACGCACAGTTGGGTAAGTGATAATATAATATAGACACGCAGCGGTAGTTACGGACAAGCTTTAAAGAAAATGTCCGCCGACACTTCAGTCGTTCAAGGGTTTGGTGCCAACAGTAGAACTATTTTTATACTTATTTCTATTATACATCTTTTCGGGGATTTACCCGGTTTATCGTGCCCCATAGAGGGGGTACCAACCTGCGTAACTTTTGAACATGTTCAACTTCAACCAATTATATACATATGAAAAATAAATGTCCGCTAAATTCGTAACACACTATCATCTAACGTACTGAAAATTTGTACATATACTATAAGTGTACATAGATGCCTCAAATATACTTATGAAATTTTAGTGTGACTACTTATAGTTATATATATTGACCATACCGGTGTCTATTGAGTAGAGACTCATATTCCAAAGCTAATTTATTAGTAAAAAATTAGAACAAAAATATTCCAAAGGGTTTGTTTAATTACCTTATAATTGTACTTACCACCCAATTACATAAAGTAATTGAAATGGTTTGTTGTGTAGTACGGCGCCTTACTAATGATAATTATTTTTACTTAATAACGTACCGCATATTGTAATTACTACACCTTAAGGTTACAAGGACAAACTACGTTTATTTTTTCAGATTACAAACATTATGCGTTATCCGTCAGACTATTTCAAGAAAAATCCACTTGAAATGGGAAAATAGGAAGTTTAGGGGAAACGATCTTCCTACATGGAATAGGGGCCTGATCAATCGCATACGTAAATCCCACTTCCTACTCAGAAGAAAGTGTAATGAAAACATTGTACCCTCGTTTTTTGGGCAGGCGTGTCATTATGTACAGACTACGGTACCCATGTACAGTCGGTCAAGAATGCAACGCGTGTAACTGTGGATATTAATAAATCTGAAATAGTGAGGAACATCCGATTCATTGTCAGTAAGTTACGAGGATATAGCGACATTTGACGGATATTTTAGCGAAATTCATTCAGCTGTTTCCGGTCAGGAAGAACCCAAACTTGGTGTGTTTTGAAAACTAATTTTTAATTTTTTACGAAACTACTGTCTAAAATGTAATGGTGTGGTAAATTTTTGGAATCAGCTCATGTATGCCTTTCATATGATACTCGATGGGTTTTTGAAGAGAATCTGTTTTTTTTTTATTTCAAACAAAGAATTGATGACATCATACCTAGAAAATGAACCAGCTATTTTAGACCCTAATCTAAAATACTTACTAAGACTCGTAATCTTCACCGAAAAATATTCTCCATACGCGAACGTACTAGACTAGCAGTCAAATAATTGCATTAATGGCTTCTTTTATTATATCGAATTAAACTTGTATAATAGCACTTGTAATTCACGAAGACAAGCAAATTTGACGAAATTAGACTTTAACGTCATAGTAATAGGAACCACTTTACTCGCTTTCGTGAATTACAAAAGACCTCTAATTTTCCCACTCTGTGCAACCCTAATATTATGAACGTGAAAGTTTGTGCGTATGGATGTACGTTACTATTAATCATAAAAAAATACTAAACTGACATTCTATGAAACTTTCTAGTACCGTAGATATCAAAATAAGATATAGGCTATAATTTATTTCAAAATTCATCCCCTTTGGGGGTTAAAAAGTGGTGGAAATATTGTATGGAGAACAAAATTATTTTTAAGGAACCATTAGAAATTGAAAAAAAAAATTTTTCAGCGCTATCAAAAATTCGTTCTCTGAAAAGGTGGTTGGAAGTTTGTATGGGGAGCTATTTTAGTTTATACGAGAAACTTGAAAAGACTTTTATATACCCAGAATTCAATTATAAGAGAACTTATTCCACGTTTTTGAAAATTTACCCCCTGAATTGGTGAAAAGGGGGTTGTTATTTTGTATATGCAAACCTGATTTTTTAAAAGTGAGTTTTTTAAACTGGTAGATTCTCAGTTAAAACATAAGAAAAGCAATTTCAGCGCTTTTGAAAATTGATCTCTTAAAGGTGTAAAAAAGGGGGTTGAATGTTTGTATGGAAAACGTTCAATATTTGAAGACGGGGACTAAAAATTTCGTTATATACAGTAAAGTATAGTTAAATAAATAACGACATTTAAAAAAAATCTGGATTACCTGTGCGACGTCAGGGCTGGTCGCTAGTTTAACATAAAATGCTGTGACGTAGCTATTTTTATAAACCGCAAACTATAATCTCTAGAAAAAGTATGAATTTAACATGACCTACTATTTTGTCTAAATTTAGTATTTTTCGAAGGAAAATCTAAATGTAAATTCTGTTCATCAAATACCTACAAGTAAAAACCATATATGTATGTGTTTTTTTATATATAAGACCCTGTGTGACCTTAATGTTTTATACATGTTGATTGTTTTTTCAATAATTTGAATTACAGTTAAGATCTTACTATAATTACTTACCACTTGGTTCTTTACCCATAGAAAGAAGTGCATAAAAATAACACTGAAAAATATTCTTCAGTTTAACTCACTACATACGATAATAGCCATGGTCTTGCATTGTGATGTGCGGGACTTCTTATTTTGTTTAAGATACTTCACTGTTTAAGACATAATAAGGTGGAATATGTATAAAATCCTGCAATAGAATAATAGCATAAGCATAAATTATTCACTGTGTCGATTAGTAATAAAGTAGGCAATATTTTGAGATACGATACTTAACAATCGATATGCTTGGAGAGTTGTCCATTAATAACTACAACAAATTGTAGAATTTAATGAAAAGTGCATTTAACTAAACGCATTGAATTGAATATGTGTAATATGTTGAGTTATTTCTATGAGAGTAGAAACAAATACCTATGGCTAGTTTCATTATTAAGTTCCAATCAAGATTTTTTAGGTATTATACTTTAACAAAATAAATATTTCTTAGTAAGTACATAATAAAATAGAATATCTCTAAAAAGGTTACAAGCAAGACCCTATATGTCCCATGGTTTTATGTAATACTAACCTTTTATGCAGTATAGTTTGTTTGCTGCAAAATAAAGGCGCGTGAGCGTGACATGAGAAGAAAAACGCACGTGGAAATTACCGCTCCCTGCGGCAACGGCAGCCATGCGGTAGCGTATCGACTCGTAATCAAACGGTGCAGCTCATTTATAATCGATATATCAACGCACAAGCTTTCCATCATGAGTCCATCATATACGAAGTATTATTTGTACCAGTCTTACCCTACATAGTAACTTGTTTATCAAGGCTATTAGCGCACATTGTTTTTATCTTGAGGTCTAATCGTTCACATGTTTAAGCGTAATGAAAAAGAGGATACATACGGTACTAGTTGGGATTTGCTTACATATCTACGAATAATTTTGTTTTATTTAAAACTAGCTTTTGCCGGCGACTTCGTTAGCGTAAACATCCATATCAACTTATACTGCGTATTTCATGCCGTTGGGAGATGATTTCTGGAATAAAGAATCTATTCCAGCATGTGTAATTTCAAAAGTATTGTGACTTACATATATTTTACGGTTCATCATGCTACGTCACGTAAACTTGCTAGGCGCTGCATCCAGGGACCGGTACCGGTATTTTTAAAAAACCCTGAATTAGCCTAATATTTTGGATTATTTTTTGCTCTTTACGTAGGGCTGAATCGTGTATTTAGGTAACAACATCGTATTATTAGATTGTTCCATTAAAAACGAAATAATGAACCGGTGACCGTAATAATACCGGTATTTTTCTATGGAGAAAATACCGGTATCCGATCCCTGGCTGCATCTCGTTACATTTACACTTACATTGGTGCTTGATAATTTTGGTTAATTACCTACTTGTTGGGATTTAACTCTATCAAGTATACTACTGACACACTTCAATTTTGCTCGAATTAAAACGCGTGAAAAGTCCAAAACTAAGTGATGATTCGGTACACTTTGCCGAGCCCAGCCTATATCGGTGCTGACGCTGGAACAAATAATCCGACTACATAAAGTTTTTGCGTTGCGCTTTAATAATTGACACTGACTCCTACCTACTCGATTTAAATAGGGTATTTTTTTTTGCAGGTAGGCCCACTGAGGTGGTTCGGACCTGACTGTGTGAAAAACCCAATGCTGGGCGACTCGGCGCAGTGTACTGGAAGTCCTCTTGATTTCAAGTACTTAACTTGGTTAGATACAGTCAGTCAAGAAAGTGATCTACCACTTTCGAACCTCATTTTTTACATAAGTGTAAAACACTCAAAAGTGGAAAACTACTTTCTTGGACGAATGTGGTTACTGTTACATATACTACTGATAGCGGCAACACGCCGGAAAGAAACAACACTGGGTTCTAGAATTTCGATGATGAAGTATTAGTAAGACACGAATAAAAGAGGTATAGGTACATTCCTAAAAGGATACCTCAGGTATAGTTTGTAAAAGCAAGTTTTGTAAACCCAAAGACTTCCCTGTTCCCGAGCATTCGCCTATTTACCTATATATAGATATAGAAAATATACGAAACCTGACATCAAACCCAGAGAGCTTTCTTCAATTTAGAAAACATTAAGCAATTAACTTTTGTGATCCGGAAGGGTGAACTCAATACAGCAGCTCAAGACTAAATTCCGGCGGAGGCCTTAAGAATGTGTCCTAGCGAACAGCTGAAAATCGAGCGCGTTACTTCTCTTGCGGTCTTCCAGCCCAAAGGCCCAAAACCTGTTCATAGCCCAACTACCAGTGATTTGACATGATATCTAATGCGAACTTAAAGGTAAAAGAGATGACAGCTTTTAAATAAGTGCCATAACTTAATATCACAAAAGACTAATCAAATTTCATTTAAGTAGGTACATAAGTAGGTATATAGGTAGGTGACATCTATCTAAATTAATGATAACTGTTGGTAGAAAGAGATCAAGGTGCTGATCTGACAATACAGAAAACCAAATAAAGATATCCGACCAATTATTACGGGTTACGGGTTTAGAGGTCAATTTTTTTTGCAAACAATTACAAATTTTATTGATCCAAAATTAGGACCTTTAGGTATTGAACCTGACTGGTTTTATAGGCCGAGCACAATAAAGCGAACAGAGCGCGGTTGGAGAGTAAGCCTGGGGAGGATCCAGAGCCATTGACATGACCACGCTGGTAGAGCCGTCGTCTCCCGGCGAAAAAAATAAACAACAGCATTCTTTTGTAATGAGCCCGGGTTGAACACTGGAATACTAGAGATCGCTTTTTAGCGATAAGACCGCCTGTTGTCTACCATCAACATATTTAATTTTTAATCTTATTTTCAATGTATTTTCTGGTGAACAATAAAGAATATTTGTATTGTCCTGTATTGTAATACTCTAAGAGTTTGCGCTCCAGTGAAATTGATTGAGCAACTTCGACCAAATCTATGGTGTGAGTGGAATCAATCTACCTTACTGGGAGTTTTTCCTCCGTTTTACCTTGCTGGGGCACCAGGGCTTGCCAGCGGCGCCCGCGTGTCACGTGCGGTATGCCAGATGAAACAACATGGGCCAGGTCAATTTTTGGATAGGTAACTCGGCTTCCAAAGCGCTCCCGTGTTTTAGAAGGCACGTTAAGCCGTTGATCCCGACTTCTGTTTATGGCAGCAGTCGTTAACCCAAGTTGGAGGCCTTCGGGCGGCTTGAGAACTTCTTACAGTCTAGTTGCCCACTCACTTGTCGAAGGGAGGTGGAGGTTGCACGACGTCCCTAGGGAGTACCCACCGCTACCCTTCACGTGCCCTCTGGGTGGTGCTAAAAGTGCTACAAAACTGGTAACCGTACTGTCTTCTCGACGATCTCGCGGTTTAAAATAATTGCCATACGATAAAAAAACTGACTCTACCCGGTATGCTATGCCGTGATTACGTCGTACGGGGCCTGCACACTACTCTCATGCTATAGACTATATGAGTGAAAGGGACGGCACGATACGAAGTTCAGATTTCGAATTTCGGAGTAGCCCGTCAGGGCCGTGAATACGTCCTAGGACGCCGGACCGCAAAATTAGAAGTTATAGATAGATGGAGTTCAAAGCACTGGTTTAACAATGTTGGCAGCGACTGACTAACATAATTAGAAGTCTCATTTCAAACAGTTACTGTGGATTGAGGGATTTGTGGTTATTTGTCGCTAGCCCCCTAATCACTTTTTGACCCCCCATCTTTTCACATATTATCTGATAATTTCACAATTTTGAATGGGGTTCTTTTTACTTTGCTTTCTAATATATAGTTACCAATTTTCAAGCCTTTAAATCGCCAATTGAAGGACTTCTCATACAAAGTTCAACCCCTCTTTTCACCCCCTTTCATTCCTAATCTGTATAAATTTTATAGCCGAAAACCACCACTTACCGATAACGAAAAACCAAACCTACCTGGCTGAAAATCCAATAAACTTATTACTGAAGGTTACAATACAACCTATTCGTTAGTTTTCACGTGATGCCTAGACAAATAAACAGACAGACAAACAGACACAAATTCTAAAAACTGTTGAAATGTGTTCTGTTGTCGATTCTAAGATCCCTCAATCATTTTTTTGCTAATATCTTCAATGTACAGATTTTCGACCCTCTACAGATTTATTATATATATGTATGTATAGATAGATAGATATAGAATCAAAGTCAACATTTATTCTGCAAATAGGCCACAAGGGCACTTTTACATGTCAAAATATTAATTAACAGTTCAAGAAACAATAATAATATCGAGTTTACAATTATAACAAAGTTAATGTCATACACTGAAGATAAACTTGCAAAGTTATCTATTACAAATATTACAACATCAGTAAAGTTAGAGATTTATAAGGTCCCAATATTAAACAAGGAGTATAATGACATTAATATAATATCCCAGAGATGTACATGGTCTCTGAGCGACAAAATTAAGATTAATTTAATATCGTTAGAGATGTATATGGTCTCTAAGTCACTAATAATAAAAACGAATCCACAACAGGATGATGTCTCTCGTCAATCCCCTATAAAAAGGCACTAGTATTAACGTAGTCACTATGTCCTTGCAAGCATGAACAGACCGGACTCCGGACTCCGGATAGATAGATAGATGTATAGAAGATAGATAGATAGATAGATGTATATGTAGATTATACTACAACAAATTCATTTAAATTTGATATAACAAAGTACATATGCGTGATGGGCATAAATGGACAATATTCATTTTTAGGTAATCGAACCTATTTTTACCAAAACTAAACTTAAGTCAATAAGAACACACACAATAATATTTTATTTTTCATAAACTTTAGGTAGGTTATACCTGTATCTACAATTGAATATTAGACACATGTTAAACATTATACTATGTTGAAAACGATGAAATTATCACAATAAATAGTAAATTAGACAAATAACTCAAAATTATAAGAAGATGGGACTTACTTTTAATTCTACTAATAGAATTCTCATGTTTCAATAAAAAAGAAATTGTACTGCAACTATGTCCATAAACGCAATATTTCACGACTAAAATGACAAATTACTCGTTTTTCAAAACACCGAGATTACAAGGCCATGGAACTGCGACATCACATTTGACTGCCTGTCAGTATGGAGCGATTTCAGTGCTCATTAGCTATGCTGTACTTTGCCTCTCGTTTTCATCTTTGTGTAGCCCTAATTGTACTTGGTCCAGTACAAACATGTAATTGTCTTTAAAAACTGGTTCGAATGGCACCAAAAAATTTATTAGTCAAATAGGCAACTACACTTTTGATGATATAACTCTGAATTATATGCCACAGATTCAGCAAGTAGGGATAGGAATCGGTTTGTATTAATATTAAAGTGTTTACCTTGCTAAGGAAGTAATTATAATTATGTTACAGTAAAATTACCTAGGAATCAATTACAACCCCATACTAATTAAGCATGTTTCAGTTAATTGATGTTCGGTATATTTCACTATATTCGAAATATCCAATAAACAATTACTGAACCTAGTTATCAATTATCGTTCACTTGGAAGGCAAATTTACAGGTGTTTTTACAACTCCTGTATCACGCGAATACATCCTTTTTATTCGAGGTTAGACTTTAACCTGTAGTTAATAAAAGCGTTAGTAAGTACAATTTCAAAATGCAATAACTATTTCTGAATTAGTATTCAGGCCACGTAATGCTGAGGCGTTGTTGGAGGATGAAAAAAAGCGGCGTTTTCTTAAGACGTGTGAAAGACTGTAATGAGCAACACGTACTTACAACGTCACGTAGTATGTAATTGAAATAATTCCTATAAATGGAAATTTTAATAAGAAGCTTTGTATAGTATTGACGAGGAACAAAGGGTATCTATCTACGCATACCCAAATATTGCTCGGTCCATAATAAGTAACTGTTAAGGCGCGGATATTTACCCCACACGATTTATTTTGGAACGCTAAGGCTTTACAATGAGCTGGTGAAATAAATCTGAAAAAAAAGTTGTTCTTTAATTTACTTGTTTTATTAAACTGTAAAATTTAAATACTATGTCAAAAAATTTTGAAATGAGGCTGTTTTCACCATACATATGATTAACTACTTCTAAACTACAAGAGATATTTACAAGATTCTTTCGATAAGGAGGTAATTCATACATCTGACATCTGAACGGGGATAATTGGGATACCCACGGGACTTAAACCTTATATTCGTGATAACATTTACTGTCATATTCTGTTCATGTTCAGAAGAGCACTTGAAAGTTCATCTAAAAGACATTTTTTTAAGTAGTTTAGTTCTACAAACATTTCGTTTGTAAAGCAGCAGGGAGGCTACGTAAAGTTCTCAAACTTAGGTAAGGTAGATCTAAATATATAATTTGTCATTCTAAAAATTTAGCAATACAACTGAACAGTTCCACGCCCCTGGCAATTAGATAATAATTCAAAAGTTAGTAAATAATTTTGAATTTGTAATACATGTAATTAATAATACAGACACCGTCGGCATAGTCTATTTTATATGTTATTAAAATACTAAAATAACTAAATTCTCCAGGTTGATTATATAAATTTTGCAAACATTTTATTGCTTGCTAACGGTTTCAGAAATTACTTAAACTGCCCTAAATTCAGTATTAAATGCTTACCGGTAAATTGCCGATAACTAGCTGCAGGATTAGTATTTATACATCAGCCTGTAAAACAAGATTAGTGCTTTAAAAGCTTCTCTTTTTATAAATATATAATAAAAATGTCAAGCCAAATAACCAACATCTTCAGTAAATCTTATTATTGCATAAATTTAGTATATCATAACCGTTAACGTTAGTTAAAGCAGAGTTAAAGTACCTACTCGTAATAAAACCTGCATTTTCTTCAAGTCAATTAATTTAGCAATTATATAGAATTCCAATGAATTGTACAAATGGCATAACATACGGAACTATTTTTAAGACATTAATACTTATAGCTAACACACTGACATCAAATACTCTATTTCATATAAACCATCAATGATGTGATTACTGCGCAAAAGGAAATTGGATTGAAAAGTTTCATGTATTTTTTTGTAATTAAATCAGATATATACATATATCCTATTAACACAATATGTACATGAATGAAACTTGTCTATTGATATAAAAATAATAAGTAGTTGTCTTTGTTATCAAACGACCAAGGTGTAGTCGCTAGATTTACGTTTACTTCGTAGTACTGTCATTATATTATTAACGAGGAGGAGAAACATACATACTCGTATTATCAATAGTATTCAGCAGATCAATGATAAAGACGTATTAGGTACAAGTTAATAAGACACAGAATAGGAGGCTCCAACCAGCAACACAACATTAAGTTGACAAAAAATTCACTACTTCGTATAAAAATTCCACGCAAATCATGAATTCAAATGTGCGTTTAAAAAATAAATTTGTGCAAAATTGCGCGCATACGCCGGTATGTACGGAACCACCTGCCGCCGCGCGCGCAGATGGCGCACTTTAAATAATAAGTTTGCCATTTGAACCCTAAACGTTGAAAAATATGCACAAAAATATTGTTA
The DNA here is from genome assembly GCA_963556455.1 of Epiblema foenella. Taxonomy (NCBI): domain Eukaryota; kingdom Metazoa; phylum Arthropoda; class Insecta; order Lepidoptera; family Tortricidae; genus Epiblema; species Epiblema foenella. Next base: position 24,090,914 of record OY747096.1, on the reverse strand, counting down.
CTATAAATACAAAGGTCTCAACAAAGTTATAAAATTTACTTTTTTATTCATTGGTACGTATTTCTTGGAATCACGTACATATACACAAAATGGGCATTGTGTTTCAATTTACCTGATTGTCCGTCTCTCGAGTGTCTGTGAATTTAGACATTTACATTTTTTTAAAGAAAGCAGCAACCGATCGTCAGTTATACAAAAACAGTGCATTCATCGATCTATATACCGATAGACAACGCTTACTCAAATACATAAAACATAAGAATTTCTACGTTGGCTTACTTAAAGAAGATAACTGCAAAATTAATGGTAACTACACAAAAAATCACTAGTTTCACTAATGACAAATAAACGTGTTAGACTAAACGTTCATTTATAAGTATCTATTTGGAATTTAAGCTTGTACGTGAAATTAACGTAAGCATTCATATTATTTAATTTGTACTTATATTTTTTTTTTCATTCAATATATTGTTTTTTATAAAATGATTTACCTATTTTATAAGGGTATATATGTATCACAAAAGGTAGTGTATCTTTTGTTATACATATCCTTATTAAATAGGTGTGTCATTTTATATCATTAAAAGATAAACATATTTAGCAGTCTGTACGATTGTATAAAAATCTTTGGTATGCCGATTAATTGATATTTGTTTATTTATTGGTTCACTAAGGGATAAGCCTTAAATATTTGTGGGTATTCTATGAACAGCTTCATATTGTTATATCAGTATTGTATAACCCCATTTCATAGCTATTAATGATGATTGACCCAAGTACTTATTAGACTGACACTCTAACGTTAAAATCGTTTAGAAGACTAGACACCAAATTATGGTGTCTTATGGTCGCTGCTCGGGCAAATTACATAGTTTTCATGGTCCTTACACACCGGTGGCTGCGTGGACACTAACGCGTTGAATTTTAAACTGATAAAGTTGTAAGACAATGCAACAATGTTGCTGTTGGCAGCTTCTCTTATTGTTATTTATGAGCTGAATTTTAATTTACGAAGTGTGAGGAATAACTAAACATAATCATATAGTGTAGATTCCTGAAACACAAGCTACAATAATCGAAAAGATTTTACTGAAGGAGACTTTTTTCAGGTCGTTTATTTGCATGTTTAAGAAACCTATTGAAAGAAATACATGGTGCAAGCTTATCAGACTCTTCAACCAAATGATAAACGTTTCATGAATTACTGATGGACTTAGTGCCCTGGGTTACCAGTGTCTAGATATAACATAACGTTAACAAGTAGTTTTTTTGTTGGTCTTTATCTTCAGTATCATTTATAAGGCTTGTTTTTAGTAATTGATGCAGCTATTCTTCACATGTACTACTAAACAAGCAAATTAACCCGTCCTCCCCCGGTGAAAAAAATAAACAATAGCATTGTTTTGTTATGTGCCCGGAGGTCTCCGGAACGGGCAGAGAAGGTGAGTGTGAGTGTAGTGGTGAGGGTATGCCCGTTTATCAGGCAAATCCGTCTACAATTTTGACATCTGTTTTTGAGTAGGTACTTTTAGAAACTGTTATTCACAGCGACCATTGTTGCAAAGTTGCACGGAAAATCTACATGCCGATTGTAAAAATGTGATGATTTCTCATATCTTTAAATGTATGTAATATGGCACTGGTCATATTGTTTATAATATTTTGCTTCTCATAAATATCAATCCTGAAGTCGCAATAAATTAAATACTCTGTCGGAGGTACGAATAAATAATACCTTATCTAAAGAAGCCTCATACAAAACTACACCACCATGTCCATCCCATTTATCATACTCGAAGCTTATCAATCTTATCATCTGCATACCTACAATCTTCACTTCCCTAATATTTTTTCTGCGTGAACAGCTAACAAATGGACATACATAACCAAATCGCCCGCTCATCCGCGTTAACCGTTGATATTGCTGATTCAAAATTAGAAAACGAGGAAAGTCGATTGTCGATACGGTTACAAATTCACGGCAACAATCGATTCGAATGTATCGATACGGGCCATTATTCACCCCATAAATTTGTAATCGAATCAATGTAATAGGCCGAGACTGATTTTTGAAGGAGTCATTCAATATGCTGGCGAACGCGGATCTAAAGGTATTAACTGATGTATTATGAAAAACGGAATTCTTATTAAAGAGATATTGATCTAAAAAGGCCCAAATCCACAACACGTGTTTGATACATTGAAATGATACTTAGGCTCGATTTTATAAAGATCCATTAGACCTTATGTCTGTTTGTTATGTCAAAAAATGTACTGATTTACTGAAATTAGATCTGACATTTGGTCTAACGAATCTTTATAAAACCCGGCGTTTTGGTTACATACACCATTGACAGACGACCAATGGTCCGCGTTGCCCGATTTGAAGTTCATCTAACCGGCATACAATTGTCAAAAAATACCTTATGTGGCTCCAACAGTGTGGCCAGTAACGAGGCATTATACCTTTATGTGTCGAAAATGTGGTCATATTTTTAGTATGGAAACATTCACATATTCAGTGTGCCGGATGGATGTTATAGATGCTGCGATATTGCTGGAACAAATGCTAATGCTAAATGCTTCGCAATCTAAAATATTACAATTTTTCCAAGCTCCAGGCAATAAAAACTGAAAAATGGTTGTCTCGCTGCATGAATAATTATTATTGTGTCGCTTCGTCCCTTTTTAATACAACGTGAACATCAATACCGTTTTTCGACTCGAAGGAAAAGTAATCTAATAATAAAAAAATCAAGCTGACTTACTTATGCTAAATATTTATGTTCATGCTTGTATAATTTAAACAATTGATCATCAGACCTATTTCTAAATTTAAAATGTCTAAAACACTAAGCTGCTGCGACTTGTGGGATTTCGTCAGCCTTTGTTCCCACCTATGTAGATTATTTTGCCCATATGCTGCAATATTTTCAAATGGCTGTATTTTTATAGCTAGGATATATATACTCGACAAGTTTGTGACCGCTTGTAGCAGTAGGTACCTAAAAGTAGTTTTAATCCGCCTTTTGCCGGATTAATTGCAAAATTGACGCCCGTCTCTGTGAATAGGATTCAAGTAGATTTTATTTTTCTTCTTGTCGTGTTAGCAAAGAGAAAATAACGTTTCTAATCTTCGTTCGTCTCATTTTTTTTAGCTAAAGTAGGTACTATGATAATTTTGTTTGCGAGGAAGGCACAAAATACATTTTAGACAAAGGTCTGATAATTTTTGTAAGAATTTAATTGCTATTCTTTTACTTCAGGTGCTTATCTAGTTATCGCTAACTTAGGTATATAAGCATAATTCAAAATTTAATTATTCACAAGATTCATTTATATTATAGATAAGTATTAAAAAGTGTTTTTAAGGTTTGTTAGAATATTTTTCTTCCATCCCAATGTCGAAAATTGGGCCTCTACTTAATAATTATTATAACAGGTGTACTTAGCATAATAAAAGTGCCCAGTGTAGTCATCAAAATAAACGCTATGTCAATAATTTAATAAGTCACCTGAGAAATGTAGGTATGTATTGACGTATTTTTTTAAATAATTATTATCAAGCCAATAGATAACAGAGAGAAATCTCTACGTGACAATTTATTTCAGTGGGTTAGTTAGCAGTTTAAGTTCTGGGTGTCAATGTTTAATTTATTTTTGGTTAACAATAAAGAATATTTGTAAAGTATCGGATTAGTGTGAAATTTTACATACCTTGTAAATGGGTCAATCAACTTTTTCTTGTTGTTATTCTGTCCCGTCAGCGAGGAGACAACAGTAACCGAGTTTCTTAGAAAAATATTTATAATATGGGCTTCAAGCATGCTCAAGAGATGACCCATGTCCAAATGGATTTATGCTCATCACTAAAACTCATGTTTGCTAAATTTAAACCCTATAAAATCACAGTTTTAAAGAGTGACTCAGGAGACGTAACCATGGTAACGAGCAACAAAGATTAGTTGATCCACCCAAATATGGCCAGAACAGTTTAGTTTACTCAAAATAGCGCTTCCAGACACTTTGTGCCTCGGATTATTCTGTTTTGTTGTGTAATTTAATTATTTAATTAAAACCATATTGATATGAAGCGTAGGGTTGAAATTCCAGTGAGACATTAAATATTTTCGATTATTCTGTATGCAAACTGTCGACATTGATTTGTTCCGAAGGCCATTACTTTTCGGCGTGATTATTAAAATAAGTTTTTTTTTCAAAATTTTCACAAAAATAACGAATAAGAATTATATCTTATTGGAATTGGTTGCTGACTTGTTTTTAAACAATCGGTTAATAATTTTTACTAGCGGGAAAATATGTTAAAATAACTTCAACTGTACACTTCAAATTGGTATATCAAATTTTAGCGAGGTTTATCAGCATTGAGTATAACTAATAATATACTTTTTTCGGTGTGTTCCGATAACTTTTACTTAAGACTATCTTAAAATCAAGACTGGCCTTTATACCCCTAACATAATCTGTCTAAATTAGATTTCTGGACTAACTTAAACTAACGTGCAACTATTTTTACAGCACTTATAAGTAGGCATATCACTTACAATCGACTTGGTTAAATTCCTTGACATCACGATATCAATGCTAGAATGTATAATAAACTTAACCCTTTTATTTTAAGGCCTAAATTACAATGATAAACGTTAGTGAGAGGAAAACGATATCAATTAGTTAGAGTACCACAAATTGCTGAATTCTTACTCTATCTAATTGTCTTTGGAATATGTCGTAGAAAACAGCAAAAAATTTAAGCCATTTTGTTAGTTAATTGTATTGAGAGATGATTAAAATTTTTAAATGTCACATGTTGAAAATAATTTACTGAATTAGCTGCAATTAGCACAAATATTTATTAAATAAAGACAACGAGGATTGCTCACCTTAATAAGAATAAACAATAAGGCCTGGTAGTAGTGATATTTTATCATCGTACAGGCAAATATAATTTTAAAATAATCTTATCCCTATTTTGAATTCAATTTGCTTGAAGAATTATTTGACACTACTCCACACATTTTTTCTGATTAAGTATTTTAATCATTATGTGTATATACTTAATAAGCGATAAATCAATAAATAATTTCATCTAAATAAAAAATACGCGTTATTTGTATCACTTTGCCATTGTATGTAGACGTATCACAATTTTTTTAGTGTTGATACCTACCTTGTTTGTTATTAGTTGTGTTACCTACCTTGCCTACATTATTTTGTATCCTTCCTATTCATTACTATAAGAGAACGTACACTAAATAATGTACACTCAAAAAAAGACTGTAATTTTGCATTAAGCTATCCATATCATTTACACATTTCTTTTTCAGTTCACCAAGGTATTTGAAACGCCCGTTTTTTATAATTTGGTTTTAAGTATTTTTTATCGTTATATTCAATAATGATTTATTTTACACTATACAGCGCAATTGTGGCTTGAACGTGCATTTTATAATAACTTTTATAAATTTAGTGCTCATGAGTCGGGAGAAATGGTTCTTAAATACCTGCACAACATAAGATAGCCGGTCATTAAAAACTAGAAATATAACTAGGAAGGTACCTAGCTTTAAAAAACACAACAAACCTCTTCCCGTTCCGTCGCCTCCTCTTCGTCGCATACACCGTCCCCAGCTGGCTGGCCTGCGGCTGCGGCGGCCGGAGCAGCGTGTCCACGCATCCCTCCAACGCGTAGCCGCCCCAGCCGCACAACAGCTTAGAGTCCGCGGCTATTTTGACGGCTGGGCACAGTTTGCCAGGTTCACAATTGCCTGTTCAAGGTCAGGGTGCGTTCAAGGTTGTCGAAAACGTCTTCAAGATTTAGAGATTTCTGGGACAGTTTAGAGTCCGCGGCTGTTTTGACGGCCAAGCACAGTTTGTATGATTCTGAATTGCCTGTTCAAATTCAAGGGGCGTTCAAGGACGTCTAAGACGAGTTCGAAGTTGGGATTTTTCCGAGACAGGTTAACCACTACTTAGTTGACGATACTATACCTAGCAGTTTATTAGGTTCCTTTTAGCCTGTTCAAGCCCAAAGAACGATCAAAATTATTGTTTCCAAAATTTTCCCATTGCAGACAAACTTGAGCACTGAGACGCTTTTGATGACTGAAGAATTTGAATGGTTTATAGCAGGCAAGCGGAAATGACAATAAAAGCCATCTCAATCATGCTTATCACTTCCCGATGATCAGATTTCAGGTTCTGATCATGCTCAATAAGTAACTTGATTGCCAAATAGTTAAAGATTAACACATCTATGAATACTGCGTGTTCGTATATTTGAACTCGTTTTTTTTTCTTTAAGATTTACAACGCATTATGGAGATAGGTACCATAATTTTTAAGTAGAAGACACCGTGACTACACCGTGAAAATAGCGCACATTTGCAAGGGGTTAAGGTTTATTTTCCTGATATTTTTTAGATTACTCAGTTTTAATTGTTCGTCATAATTATCGCTATTGATGCTTTGGAAACTTAACTACACGACAATGGCCTCGCGTTATAAATTATCGAAGAACAATTATCTCCTTCCGTTCTCGAAGGCCACTTAGCTCGGCAAACCTTTGTTTCTTTTTTGCTTTAAGATTTATTCACCTACTAACGAATAAGGTGCATTGATAACATTTGAAGATGCGCACTTGTATCTATAACCACCTCTAAATTTGGTTTGAGTTGCAGCTTACCAATTAATTTTGAGTATTTTCATTATACTATATATTTTCTTTGGAAGATAAATTGAGCCACTATTAATACACGGAATCCTTTCTGGAAGAGTTTGGGCGAATTAGTATTTAACTAAACATGTTTTCACTTTTAGTTTTTATATAACACTTGCGTCGTTTGTTCACCACCAGAGGTCACTGTTTACGATCGATCCGCAACAAACACAAGTTTCAGTCACTATTTCAAAAAACCAATTTGTATCTTCATTGTTCTAATCAGCACTTGAGATAACACTTATGGACCTTTGAGTCATTTTGTAAACACTGATGTTATATCGGAAATGTTAGTTCACGTGTTTTTCTTTTGAGGTTATAATAATCGTATGGGGTAACGCGTGGCGCCGCCGGCGAGCGCCCGATGTCGTTTGGCGCCTCGGTTCCACAGACCCCTGACTGAGGGAGGAGTGGCCTAAACACAACACGCCCACTTCGTCCCACCGACCAATCCGTGCCCCACGGTTTCATCAAAGCGTACACTGGGACGTATTGAGTGCCGTGTATTTTTATTTTTACAAACAATTGCAGTGCGCTTTTTTGCATCGAGTTTAGTTTTGTTAAATTGTATCACTTTTATTTACCAACCGCTACTGCAATGCAATGCAAAATGAAAAAAATAGCTATTTAAAGTTCAGTTGAGTTTGTACGATGGATCGGAACTGTTTTTATTAATAACTCAAGATGTACACTTAAATTATTCAGATAATGAAATAATAGGCATTTTAAGATTGATATCAACATTTATTCTTCTTAATTCCACGTCTATTATACCTACTTCGTATCTTGGATCAGATGAGAGTGGTCATTTTATTTGTGCTTGCAATTTCCGGTTACAGTACATTTTATTTTTATAACTTAGGGATAAAATACAACGTCTCTATTGAGGTAAATATAAATGTAAAGAATGTTTTTAAACTGTAATTCTCACAATTCACGCGAATACAGTTCGTAACAAAATAAATATAACCAATTACAGGAATGCACTTAAAACAAAAGCATAATGATATCACTATCAGCATACGGGTAATTTTTTTTAAGGTAAATTATAACGTGTCGAGTCCGTCCCCCGACGCGCACAATGACGTCACAAGATGGCCGCCGCAGGGCGAGTTTTCACATTTTCCCCTTGAACGTCCACCCAAGCGGACAAACCTCTAAGGTTATAAACTTTTTTATTCACACCGCGCAAATATTTTCAGAAATAAATGTACAACGATATGCTTTGCTTAATTAGGAATTCAACAATGCAAAAAGGGTGTATGGTTATTGGTTAAATAATATAGTTTAAATAAAATTTTAAGTCCATCCTCGTCAAAATTTTATAATTGTTCATTTACATTCCGGGCTGTTCGACTCTGGAACTCCCTTCCAGTTGAATTAAGACGTGCTTAATCGATTGCTATTTTTAAACCCCATCTTAAAGAATATTATTTGTCTCTCCCTTAAAATTTTTAGTTAATTATTATGGCTGACACTATTTTGTTCTTACTATACTATGGCAGTAATATATATAATTATATATTATAAGTATGTATATTTATATATTATTTAAGTATGTGTAATTATATTGAATAGTTGTTTTGGAATCTTCATTTTCTCATTGTAATAATTTATGCACCACGTATACTTTTCAGCTTTATATTTCATTTCTCCACTACCCAAAGGTTGTCTTGTCTGGAAGAGATCGCTCTTCAGCGACAAGACCGCCTGTTTTTCTGCCTCTGTCTCCCTGTATCTCTGTTTTTTCTTTTGTATGTGCTGTTTTATTATGTGAGGTGTGCAATAAAGAGTATTTTTATTGTATTGTATTGTAAAATTTTAAGTATAATTAATCAGATAATCAGTTTAGTATATTCGGTCCCTACCGCGCCATTGTTTAGTATGGAATTGTGGATGATATAATTTTGAAACATGATTGGGTAGTTGGGTAGGTACATTGAAATCTAGTTGAGGGTTGCTAACTTGTGCTACAAAATAATATAGGACTAAGTAATTAATTCATCTTACCTGTAGGTATGTCACTTTAATTAGTAAGCACTTAGCACCTAAAACTTAAACAAAATGTATTAGGTATATATAGGGTCTATTTCAAGTATGTATTGTATGTTGTTATTTTGAAACAGATCACAGTTTTTAATTTATAACAACATACAATTGTTCCATTAACTGCATCAGCTGAAAAATAATTTCTTAAAATGATTTCAACAGAAATTAAATACAAAATTGTACATAATTCACGGAGTCATTTTTTTTAAATATTGTGTTTAAAAATCTTCATCTAATAATTGATAACTTATAAGTTAGGGTTGTATATTCTGTTTATTTAGCCTGTTCAACTGCGCATGAATAAGGTAAAATTATTTTCTAGCTATTAATGTCCTCAATTCTCATTAATAAATGTCACTTAGAAATAATACTAAAAAACTTGTTTTAGTCCAATAATCTCTTATGCAAGTGTATAGCTTTTGACAACGTCCCCCATCATAAGAAGCCGTTAGTTAGGAAGGCTGTCGGCTACGTTCCCATCCCGCCATGTTACGATAGAGGGAGGAGAATCACTGATTAGGGGCCGCACGGTCCGACGTCCTAGGCACTCATGGACCCGGACGACGTAATCACAGCGTCCAACGAAAGGTGAACCGCTGCGCTTACGACGTCCAACTCAGACAGGCATTCCCGCCGGCGGGGACGTCCACCGCACGATCGCGACAAGACTGAAATATATAGTCCCTATTCGTCCCGATACCGCCGCACACCGGGTAGAGTCAGTCCGACCCAGGTCGGGCCTAGCTGAGCTTCTTGCTGGACTCTTCTCAGCTAGGCTAGGTTTAGTGAACCAGCGACAAAACTCCCAGTAGCTCGATTCCACTCATACTTCAGATTCGGTTGAAACCGCTCAACCAATCTCACTGGAGCGCAAACTCTTAAAGTATTCCAGTGTTCCGAACCACACGCGTGGTCGTGCCGGAGGTTTTCCCTGGATTTTCCCCAGGCTACTCTCCAACCGCGCACTCTTATCGCTTTAAAGGGCCTGGTCTATAAATCCAGAGTCAGGTTAAAAAAAACCTTATTAATATACGAATGACAGTGACAACCAAATATCCAAAGTTTGTTTATTTCTGAAAGAGTTATTATACATTATCTACATATCATTATAACCACACAGGCCAATCATCTTTAGAATACGCATTTAATATTATTTACACTATGTTTACTAACATAAATGTTTATAGTAAATTATGAAGTAATTTCAAATACTTAAATACAAAAAAATCATTTGTTTAAACCATAATAAATAAATAAAATTAATATTAGGGGGATAACCTTACACAAACCATACCAGCCTCATAGTAAGCTTAATAAGGAATGGGAACTAGATGACGATTAACCTTAATACACAGTAAATTTCAAAGACTCGAAAACAAATTATATTCATGCTCAGTGAAATAAAAATGTACAAATGAAATGCTATGTAAAATTACTTATAATTCTATCAAGATATATTTCAATCACACAAATATTAAACCGGTCGTCATCATAAGCTCATAAAACGTATAACACACCGATGTACCCACATTCATACGAATATTTATTGTTACCATGATTGCTCCATAGAGCGCTCTATAGTGTCATATAGTTAGTTTAATACGACGATTGTGTTCGCCTCCCAGGGTGATGGTAAATCACAACGAATGGCTGAAATTCATGCACTGATAGTGTAAAAATAATAGTTATCTTACTCGTATTGCGGTACATATACTTTTCTGTAAACAAAACGTGCCCTGCATTTTATTTATGTTGTAAAAAGCAAGCATCCAATTAACTATTATTTTAATTTGTCTGTAGAGGTGTTGGTACCTACCCTTTCCTAGTCCTTACCTACCTTCATTGTTATGACTTTTGGTAACTTTGTATTTATTTTAGAGCAAATAATAGTATAATAGTATTATATCTTATGGGCATGGTCTTGGAGAACTTCGTCAGTCGGTGGTTAGCGACGTTGGTTTTATTTTATGACTAAGCAGGTTTCGCGTACTATCGACGACACAGTTGACTCACCGATAGGAGACCTTATCTTGTTGCAATAAGGTTCACGGATGGTCAGTTATCTGTGTCGTAAATGGTAGATAAATGGAGTTAACTCTCTTTACTTGAATTTATAAATGTTAATGTACCTACCTACAGGTAAACTAACGTGCTTGAACTTTATAATTAAGTCGAACTGTTATATTTATTCTATTAATTAATCTAAATTGGGCTATATTGGCCTTTTCTTACATAAACTATGCACTGTAAAGTCCTCTAGATGGCTTACGTACCTATATTAGCTTTAATTCAAGGTTTTTATATACCAGTTTATAGTAATTGTATAATGCGGTAAGGAATTATGAAATACGACGTTATGCACTTGTCAGTAGTTGAGAAGCTACCTAGTTATGTTTTTGTGTGTTCACAGGAAGTTCCAATTAGTTGTCATTTTCATGTAACTATTAGTACCTAAATGAAAAGAGGTTTGTGATGTTTGAAAAAGTATGCTTACGTAAAAAATAATATTACAAATACACGTACTTTAACCTTCGTACAAAAAATACCTTTGTTGGCAGTAACGTAAAAATATACACAATTACTGTCAATCAAATAATGTAATAGCAATTGAGCACAATTATAATAGTGAAGTTAGCTGATCAAATTATTATCTGATATCTGTAGCATTTCCATTAGCATCATTAACGTATATTTTTGTATAAGCGATCACCCATAAACAAGTTTAAAACTCATTTCCAATGCATATTATACTCAGAAAGTGGACAAGGGTAAACACATGCATATACAAGGGGTGCGTTTCTGTTCACATAACTTTTTACGTTCTATCATTCGAAGTCCGAAAATGTTTCTCAAACTATTTTACTCCATAATAGGAATGAGTGTGGTAACTCACTTATTTGTATCATAAATAACTATTATTTACGTTACTTTTCCGTCTTTGGGTCACCAACTAAAATATTTGTCCCAGATTTCAACTCAATCAGTCCAGTAGTTTCGGAGTAAATTGGCTGTGACAGACGGCCGGACGGAGATCCTATAATATTCCGTTTAATTCCTTTTGAGTTAGGGAGCCCGAAAAGTTTTAATTATTTCATTGAACAGGGACATTCCAGTTTGGGGTCATTATTTGAGGTGAAAGAAAAATGTTACAGAAATTAAAAACACACATCTGGTCTGTTTTAATTCAAACATTAGTATGTACACTAATCAGATTCTTATTATAATCAGAGATCAATAAAGTTTATTTTTATAAAAAATAAACTAAAATCGAATTTTAATGGTAAAGATAATGAGTTTGATGACCACGAAAAAGAACTTTTTCTCTATTTTAAAGTCTCATAATTGTACAATCTGAACGAAACTCAAAAAATAATAAGAAAACTATGTGAATTTACCAATTAAAGATGTATCAACTGAAAGACCAGAGTCGCAGATGCGGTGAAGCCAGTGACTCGCTATTAAGAGAGCTAACAGCATTAACGAACCTCATGCTGTCAGGCAAAGTGAATTCAGAAGTTATCAGTGTACTATATGGTGCTAACCTATGTGCACCGATAAAAAAAGACGGTGGGATAAGGCCTATAGCGGTTGGATCCACGTACCGCCGTCTGGCAGCAAAATGCTGCTGTAATGCTGTATCAAGCAACCTGTCACAGTATTTTCAGCCTACACAACTGGGGTTTAGTTCTAAAGGCGGCTGTGAAGCAGCGATACAAGCACTTGGAACTTTTATCGATAGAAAGGAAGGCGACGTTCTTTTAAAGGTAGACGTAAAGAATGCTTTCAACTCCGTTGACAGGGGAACGCTCTTGTCACAGGTAAAAGAAAAAGTACCAGAACTTTTCAACTTTGTCTGGCAGTGTTGCAGTAATCCTTCAAAATTATTTTACAAAAATTATCTCAGCTGTTGGCTGTCAACAGGGAGAACCCCTAGGTCCGGCTCTTTTCAGTTTAGAAATTCATCCTATGATCGAAAGTCTAAATTCTAAATCAATGTTTGGTACTTGGCTGACGGGACCCTAGGTGGGACGTTAACATTGCGCTACAAGACCGGCAAGTAATTAAAGAAAAATTTGCAGTCATAGGCCTCGACCTAAATTTTTCAAAATGTGAAATCTTCTTTCCACACGATACCAGTCAAAAAGCACCAAACATCAAAGAAATTGATTGCACATCTGTTCACCTCCTAGAGTCGTCAATTTTAGAAGAATCATTTGAGAGCTATGTCAATCAAAAGCAGCAATTTTGTAGCACATTTTCTGATAGATTACTCAAAATTAATGCCAACGTGGCTTACACAGTCATAACATATTGTCTTTTTGTACCAAAATTTATATATTCACTCCGCTGCAGTCATTTTCGGAATCGCCCCGACCTTTTAGAAAAGCTGGATAATTTAATCAAAACCACTTTCATCCGTTATCAATATTCACTTTGATATTGCTCAGTGGACCCAAGCTACTCTGCCTATCAGGCATGGAGGTATTGGGATCCGTAAAATTTATAGCATTTCTTTACCAGCTTTCCTTTCTTCTGTTAATAGTACTAAAACAATGGTTGCTAAAATTCTAAATTTAAACCCTATTTATTGACTTGGAAATTCCTTTTTTGGCGGAAGGTCAAATTTTTTGGAAATCTATTTCTAATTATTCAGACTGGCCTACGTCTTCACGTTCGTAGCGCCAGTGGGACGAGCCGCTTTGCGTGCTGGTACGGGATAATCTGTTCGAAACGTCAACCAGCACCACCGAACGCGCTCGTCTCCTTGCCTCCTGTAGATGGGAGTCCCTCCCTATTGCCCTCCAAAAATCTAGAGGCACTCCTTAGCAATGAAACTTTCAGATTCACGGTGTCGCTGCGCCTGAGAGCGACATGTATTGCCCCACACCGGTACCACTGTGGTGCCTGTGTTACCAATACCGGTCTCCACGGTCTCTCCTGCAGCAGGAGTGCTGGTCGCATCGCACGACATGCCTCCATTAATAACATCCTGCGCCGAGCCTTTACCAACGCAGGAACATCGGCAATTCTAGAGCCTACTGGCTTGGCTCGTGACGACGGGAAGAGGCCAGGCGGCATGACACTGATACCCTGGAAGTCGGGACGGCCCCTAGTCTGGGATGCCACATGTGTGGATACCCTGGCGTCCTTTTATCTTCCAGGGACATCTGTTAAGGTTATGGCTGCCACCGACGCGGCTGAATACCTCGAGCGGCGCAAATATGCACATTCAAGGAGCTAGCGAAGCGCCTTGTGGAAGCGACGGGTGACCAGAAGGCTGATGCGTACTTCGCTCAGCGGATCAGCATTGCTGTTCAGCGCGGCAATGCGGCCAGCCTTCTTGGCACCTTACCGCCGAGCTCCGAGCTGGAGCCTCTTTTTTACTTGTAAGTATTTAGTTTTTAGTTTAGTTTATTTTAAGCTTAGGTTATATTCTATTTTATTTCATATACCTGTCCTTATTAATACTGAAAGATACAATCCATGTGTGAGTATATAAAAAAAAATTGACGACAAAAATGACGCCTTCAAATGGTCACTTTTGTTACCTCTTAAATATCCGGGGAGATTACTCGATATAATTTCACCTCACGTACCAAAACATGGTTTGCCTTCTTGCTCTTTATATTATAGGTATACCATTAAGTTGCAGTGAAGACTGTTATCAGCTGCAAGCAATTGAAGGGGTGTTTACAAAAACAACATAACGAACATTTTTGGCGAATTTGAGTTATTGGTGTCATTGTGTTCGTCTAAGGTGGAGCTACAGGTGGTGCAAAAGATATTGTCCAAAAATGAGACCATTAGTCCAACATAATCTGTTCCCTAAAAATATATCCAATTTACAAATCCTAATAATATTATAAACGTCAAAGTTTGTGAGGATGGATGGATGTACCTTCGTTTCACTTAATCTCAAAAACTGCTAAACTGATTTCTATGAATCTTTCCAGTATTGTAGCTTAGACATGAGTATTGCACATAGGCTACAATTTATTTTAAAATTGAACCCCTTAGGGGGTAAAAAGAGAGAGGAAAGTTGAAGATTGTCTGTTTGTTACATTCAGAGCAGACAATGCCATCTATACTTTATAAGCGGCACTACTACAATCTCAAGCTCACCAGGGTTGACCCCGCTGCTCGAGGGGTTGGCTAAATCAATAGTCGACTAACACAACTGTAGCGCCTTTAGCTGTAGCTGTAGGCTACGAAGGTATGCTGGTACTAGTATTTCTAGATGAGAGCTATTACTTGTAACTTACACATCTTCCATACTAACTATTGTAAATGCAAAAGTACCTTTGTCTGGCTGTTACTTCTTCACGATTTAACCGCTGTTTGCACGGAGATAGTTAGAATCCGGAGGAAGGACGTAGGATAGTTTTTATCCCGGAAATTTACCCTTATGGGGTTAAATGAGAACGAAAGTTTGTATAGAGGTACGATATATAAATGACTTCGACTTGGACTGGACTGGACTTATACATCTCACTTTTACAGTACTTTTATCTCACGAACGCGGGTGACGCATGGTAGTATGTTCAGCTATACATGCGCATTATCTATGTGTTTGTCAGCGTAAGAGCTATGATTTCACAGTGTCTATGTATTCGTATACTGTGTCACAACTATGGCTAACCAGCGCTCGTGAGATACAAGTAGGTACTGTAATTAATAACGTACTTTATCCGCTAGCGCAGTCTCTAAGTCGGGCTAGAGAATTAATACAACTGCAACCCACTTATCTTAGTCTTGTCTGTTTTCTCGACAGTCATCATCTCGAAGATCGCTCAAATCTGCATACACCACATCTTTCATGTACTCCAGAAGGCAGAGTGATCCTGAACAATCTATTATTATACCTGAGTGTGATAAACGTAAGATTTTGTAGAGAACTTTTTGTGTCAGTTGGTTACTATAAAAACATTGAAGATCTTGCTCACAGCACAGCATTGCCAAAAACACTTCAAAATCCAAATTGCGAGATAAATAAGTACCCTAGAAACATATGATGACTTATAAATCACCATTTAGAATACTTCAAACAGTTTACCAAACGTAAATAATGATAGGTTCTCACAATGCGGTAAAATTTCTAAGGAGCGTTTATGTGCAGCAATATCATACATAGTACTTTACACACCAAATATTTAATAACATTTTTTTACAAACTACCTTTATCCGTTCTATTAACTACTACCGCACTAATATTCATTTAAAATCGTTCCAGATTAATCAAAATTATTTTCACGAAACTCAGCCCCTCGGTGAATTAGACCAATTTGAAAAATAATATTAATTCAAAATCATTCAAATTCGTTTTCGATCCGATGGTTAAAGGAATTCCGAACCGCAATTCAACTTAAAATTCGAACATATGCCACGTGAAATTTCATCGATAATCGTCCACTAATTCGATTCGTTCCATTTTTCGATTTTGGAGTGTCCGATTTTTTTTCCTACAAACCGAACCGGCGCCTCAAACGTTTGCCAGCCAGTATCAACTGTCAATCAAACTTGCCTGCATATTATTATTTAAGGTATCGCAATCAGAGGAGCCTTCGAAAAGGTTTTTTTACAATAATTTGGTTTTGTCTTGCGGCGGTAATTGTGTCCCGGGCTAGGATAAAAAAACTCACTTATTCGACGTTCTTATTTAAAATCTTCGACTTATCCCTAATCTTCTATTGACATGGTAATGAGAGCCGAAAATATTGTACGGTTGGGGTTATTCGAAACTGAGGTAGAGTAGTTAATAGGTTTATATATTTTTTTATTCACTTTATCAAGTAGCGGCTACACCCGCGTACTAAGCGTAGTTTTCAACCGTCTACAAAAAAGGAGATTCTCAGTTTGACCCGTATGTTTGTATGTACCTACGTATGTAGGTATGTAAGGATATCACTAGATCCCGTTATCTTGTCGCACAGAAATTGTTTTTGCGTAGAGTGTGAATGTTTTTTTATCGACTATCTAAATGTCGTTACTGTATGTCACTGATAATTTCAAAGAGGTGTCACTAGGTACTACTTATTATTTTTGTACAAAAATATATATAATAATAAAAGAAGAAATAAAAGTCTAGGGTGTTCGTTAGTTAGGATTTATCATAGTGTTTCCACAATAATTACAATAGTAATAATTACAGAAGTACAATGTTCAATCTCAATATCTACATGATTTGATACTTCCGAAAGCCAACTCCTTAATGTACAAGAAGAGTGCATTTATGTCGGCTATTCGTGTCTATAACAATCTTCCTAGCGAACTAAGAAGTCTAGAAGGAATTCGTTTTAAAAGGTCCTTGAAAAATTTTTTGACCGAAAATGTGTATTATAGTTTAAATGAATTTTATAATCATGTATCTATAGTGTAAACTTTGCATAAATTTATCTTAGGCTAAGAACTTAAAGATTGTATGCCCGAAAAGGGTAAGAACTGTTGATACGCATAATATGTACCTACCTGTACAACCTAACCTTTATACACAGTTTTTTACAATAAATTTTCTGTTTCAATAAACTTTACACAACTGTACATCGTCAGTGTAACTATGGGTTATATAGGGATTTTCGTAACGAAAAGTTTCACATCGGGCGGAAACTGCAAATCCAGCTGCATATACATGCGAAGGACGCACTGACCAGCCCCACACAATTTAAAAAAACAATTGTTTTTTAAAAGCTGCTGGTAATAGTAATATAAAAATGGCTGTTGTTGTCCATTCCAACTAAAACTAATAAATAGCTACTTACAATCAGAGTCAACGAAAAATAAAATCTATCAAAACAATTACTAATAAATACCACTTACAGTATTGAAGTTCCCGATTTGGATATGATGAGTTACTTTTCGTCGTAAAATGTTTACAATGCTGCCCATAGTAAGGTTATGTTACAGCTTTATTTACATGAATTCTATGGAACTAAGACTTATTTGTAAATAAAAAGTTTTCATTAAAATTGCATTATATAAACATCGATATCAAGAAGGTCGATAAAAAAACATTTACGCTCTACTGAAAAACAATTCCTGTGCGACAATATTGTCGGGAATGAATTTCGAAAAATCCTTTCTTATCCCTAGCCTAGATAGCTTCTATGCATATAAAAGAACAAGTGCTGACTGACTGACTGACTGGTTCATCAACGCACAGCCGAAATTGCTAACGCTAGAGAGTTGATTTTTGCACAGTCGATTACATTTCTAACGTAGACTAGGGATAAAAAAGCATTTTTCGAAATTCGTCTCCTAAGGGGATAAAACCAGGGATGAAAATTTGTATGAAAACACTTAAAGTTATTCCATGAGATTTAACTACTATCTGAAACTTTCTAAAATTATCGTTGCGGGTCATACGCAGTTGAGAAAACAAAAATCTTTTTTCCTGTAAACTATAGTTGACAGCTTGCTTATGTGCATACAAGTTAAGTTTTCGTTTTGTAAATATCGGCCTTTTGGCCTGATGCAAATAAATAAATAAATAAATTACAGTTTATTACTAATGGGGACGCCGTTTATGCGGATTAAAAGTCCAACCAAAAATTTGAATTTCTTGACCTTAAAATTTTATATAAGTATTTGTACAGAAAACCGTAAATCTTAGGTATTTATGTAACATGACCCGTTGAGATTTTATATTGCTGTTATTTATTATCCATACACATGATTATTTATTTATTTATTTAAACTTTATTGTACAAAATACACAAATTGTACAAATGGCGCGTGTAATACCAAATGAGATTCTCTACCAGCCAACCATTGGGCTAAGCAGATATTTTATAAAACTACCATATACTATAATATAAAAAAGCTTAAATATAACAATTAGTGAAAAATATGGACATTCATTTTTCTGAACCATACGTCTCTCAAAAATCTTGAAAAGTGTTAGGCAGCCATGTCGCTCTGGAGCGCCCAGCATGGCATGGCAGCATTGCACTAAAATATACAACAAACCAACATGTCATGACACACACACATGCACACATGACATGTCAACATGTCATGTGTGCATGTCTGCTATATCCGATATGGTACTCCGGAAAACACTCCTAGTTTGACCTATTGTTATCTTTTTTTGAGGCATGCTGCTATTTCTACATGTAACACACGTATCATAGATTTGTGGATTAATATATTCGAGTACGAAAAATCTTCAGGTGCCCTCTCTATTGGCTCCTGTTCCCTGCATCCAGCCACCGGACGGATTTGGTTCCGTGAAACTAATCAGGCTAAATAAGTAAATTGGGGTCCTCACGCGATCGACGCGGATGCTATTGGACGGAGGCCCCATTGAGACCGTTTCCTAGATGGAAGTCTTACACAACTCAGCAAAAACCAAGTAAAAGCTGGTCAGAATCATAATATGAATAATCATGAATTCTACCGCAATTTTTGTGGATATCTTACTTGGGTAAATGGGTACAAATAACATCGTCAGTCAGTTTTGAGATAAGAGATACAAAAAATTACGTACTAAAACGTCTAGCTCACATACTACCTCGCGAAATTATAAGGACATGCTATTTTGCGTCAGTGCATGCACACCTACAGTACCGACCCGAACTATGGGCCGGAACCACAGATTGGGAGCGAGCTTTCAGACTCCAAAAATGCGCCGCTCGTGCAATTGTCCGCATCACACAAACTGACAAGTCAGTGAGACCGCACTTGAGAGCTCTAGGCATATTAACCACTGCTGATTCTCCAAGCTGCAATATACGCGCGTGAGCAAGCAGATAATGAACCAGTCCGCGATGCGGTCTACCCTTGTTTGATTCTTCCGACCGTGCCCCACAAGCTGGCAAAGTCAACCAAGCTCATAAACATCATGGCTCCACAAGTGTTCAATCACCTCCCGAGTGAAATTGTTGTAGCGTAAAATAAATGCATATTTAAAAGAAAATTGAAAAGTTGGCTAGTCGGACGTGTAAATTATGCTTAACCTTTGGTATTTAAACAAATTCACGAAAATTTTGACATACATATTTTATACTTCATATTATTATTAATAATATTATATACTATTCGAGATTTTGTACTCTACTAACATATAATGTGATTAAATTAAATTTGAATAAACCTAATCTGTGATTGATATTACTAATAAAGAGAATATGAATATGAATATATGGTATGGACAAATTCTTTTGTGGGAAAATTTACTTTAACCATACAAAACATTGCTACTATTACAATGAATGAAAAGAAATGACTGTGATTGATCAAATGATCATATATAGTACTTGTATTTATTTATATCAAGTAATTTTTTAAACCTCGTCATATCTTACTTCAGTATTTTTTTTCTGGTCATATTTATTGGCACACAAATCAAAAATTCAATAAAATATGTGTCTTCCTTTCAACTAAATCAATAAAATTGGAGTCAACTTTAAAAGCCGTATAAGATTAAGTTATTTTACATCGAGTCTAAACATGTGTAAACACTCTAAACTTATCTGTTTTTAAACACTTGACTACTAACTGACTGACAAACTGTACCCATCCCTTTAGCTCTTGAATGCATATAATTATTTAAAACCACTTAGTGTTACTATAGTAGATTGTATGACAAGGGTCTAAAATGAGCCATACCACCACGAGATAGTTATTTTCCCGAACGAAGTGAGGGAAAATAGTTCGAGGGGTAATATGGCTTTTAGACCAGAGTTATACACTCTACTTTTCACTTCGATTGCGAGAAAATAAATAAACAAAGGTTAACCCACCCAAAATTAACAATAAATTCCACCACGAAGATATATACTTTTGCAGCATGTTTTTTTTTCTATACTCCTTTGACACACAAAACATAGACACTGCGGTTCGCGCGCAACATTCACGCGCGAAAAAAGTTAACTGACCATCCATTGAGCGCTCCAAAGTGTTGCTCGAACGATTTAACCACTTTTTTAATTATTGTGAAATAGGAACTACTACAAACTTAATCTTTAGACTCTTTAGAAAAATTAATTATGTTTCCAGATTGGTCGATTTTAGTAAAGCTGTATTCTGGTTGGTAAATATCCAATACCAAATATTTTTTTAAGAGTTAAATTAGTGTTCTGTGATTTGTGGATTTAATAGGTGAAGTATGTTGATTGGTCAAATTCAAATGTTTTGTAAATCATAAATATGTATTCATATTTTCCCTAGGGGTTAAATGTACTACTTTAGCCCCGCTTGACAAGTCTAATATGACACACTTTTCGAGCATGAGAAGTGAAAAATACAATTACATTACACCTATGTCAAAAAGACGATGCCAAATAATATTCCAAATAGGTGCCAGACAAAAGCATAAACAGCTGCGCCTGGCTGCGATGATAAATACCCTGGCGCCGCAAGATAAATTTGACTTTAATATCGCGTCAGACTTGTGACAAATAACGACATAAAGAAGCTATAAAACTGTATTAATTTATTCTCGCAGAGTAGTATACCATAAGCCAAAAACTAGAAAAGTAAAAAACCGGCCAAGTATTTGTTATATAAATGTTCAATTTATGTTCCATTATTTATCGCCTGCCGTGTTACATTGGTATAAAGTGTAAACTTATCCTTAACTTCAATAGTATTTAAAATAATTAACTAAAATCTACTATTGATTTTTACTTAAAATATAAATTTTTAATGGATTTTAAAAACGAACATCTGGTATTAGGAAAACATGTCTCAATTTTCAATCACATGAATGCATTCTTTTACTATAATACTCGTATATAATTTATTTTTAAACCAAATTATAGCAGTTAGTTCTAGGGTTGACAAAAGCGTTTTGTGAAAGCAACGATTTCAACAAACCGGTTCTGTCCGCACTTGGCTAACTATTTTTATGCTCTTCAATTTACTACAATATTACCAAGTAATAATCGTTAATTAACATATAACAAGCAAATAATGCATTTAACTTCGTATTAACTTGT
Organism: Epiblema foenella; assembly: GCA_963556455.1. Taxonomy (NCBI): domain Eukaryota; kingdom Metazoa; phylum Arthropoda; class Insecta; order Lepidoptera; family Tortricidae; genus Epiblema; species Epiblema foenella. Next base: position 24,069,194 of record OY747096.1, on the reverse strand, counting down.
GTTTTGTATGTATCCATCGTAAATGTAGTTAATCATGTATGCATGAAAGGTTATGCGTGTGTGCGTGATGGCAAATTGTAACATTTTTTTACAAATCGAGTAATTAATTCAAGATATAGTTGGCTAGGAAAGTTTATTTAATTTCATGGAACGATTATTTTCCGAGTACACAAATACACTACTTGGGAAATTACTACAAATGAATCACGAATGCAGTTACAACCAGTACTAAATCTAAAAATTTCAGAGTAACTCAATGGTTTATTAGCCAACCTAGGGTAGTACATGAATTACCTATATGAAAAAGATAACCAAGCTGCCATTCAATGTAGTGAAGGCTTGTCGGCCATCCAAGCGGGTCACATTTGGTAGATTTAAGTATTTTTTACCCACGACGGAACAGAGAAGGTATATGCGTTTTGGGTGAGAGGTTAATTGTTTGATTCTTCGTTTGTTTTTGTGTGTACACATTAATATCTGCATTAATTAATTTTATTAGTGTATCTCCATACTATACTGAAGTATGAAATGTTATGTTGCTTTTATATACCTAAAAAAATGTATTTTCTATCTAGGTAAGTACCTATCAGTAGAATTGTGCATCCCCTTTATAAGAAGGAAGATGTTGTAGTATATAGACTCTTTAAATAAACGGTCTGTCTTCGGACGCCCAACATGACACTGAGATTAAAAAGAGGCAAAGTCTGTAATTTTGTGAGTTTTCTAAATTGAAAATTCATTTGTAACAGGTTAATTATCGAAAACGTAAACCAGAAAAGCGTAAACTACTGTCAAAGACATGTCATGCATGTGAATTCATAATGTTTTCAAAATCTGTGGCATGTTTTTGACTGACTAAATAAGAAAATAGAGAAAAAGAAAGAAATTCACATGTTTTAAACTGGAAAAAGCAATATTCTCATTTCGTTCATATCTGCAAGCAAATAAGATATGGGTATGTAATACATGGATATAACCATGTTATCCTCTTCAATTGGTTTACGGAGATTAAGCTGATAATTTGGTTATTCAGTTAAAAAAGTATGTAAATAATACGGCTGAGAATCAACAGAGTATTACTCTGGTTGTGCTAATGCAAAAGAAGCTTAGGTATCTATAGTCGTTAGTTACGTTTTATTAAATGCAAGGTTTCTATGATACAATTAATCTTGCGAAAAAAGCGGTTAGTGTTAAAATTTAAATTGATGTACTAACAGCTAACACGTATATAATTTATGTAAATTCTGCATTAAAACAAAGATAGATAGAATAGAACTCTGCATGTACAGTAATTATTAATTACCTCTAGTATATAGGACTCACCTAGGCAGATTTAGGTGCCATATACCTATTTTCCGGAACCCACTTCCGCAAGAAACTTTTCTTGTGTTATTAATTTTTTTGGATCATGTGTTTTCCATAATGTTATAACCAAACGGGTATGTGCGCGAACCTCTGTTTTTATCAGATTAGATTTGAATTAAGTTCAAATATTTGAAAAATATAATTAAAACACGAGGTACCAATTTAAACACGCAAGTTGATTAGCTACTTCCCAAATCATCTATTTTCAAAGCGTATTTAATTTCATTATAGAACTGGTCGATTTAATCGAAAAATTGTTGTTTTCTATATCAGGAAATGAACAATCGTGCTACTGAGTTATGTAGCCAGACTCGAAATTTCGCTAAGTAATGCATACTTATCTGCATTTAAAATATGTTATTGGTACCTAAACGAATTTATACCTTAAGTGTACATCTTTTAAAATACCTACCGCATGTACTTTAAACTAACGAACCTAACGAAGTAGAGCACTCATAAAGTCATAATACCTACCGTACATTATAATAGATTTCCTGGAAATGTCTAGAATTCATTAGTGATACTGTGTATTGGTTTTTCTACTCAGTATTTCTACTCCTGCGCAGCGTAAATCAACTTTATTCATGTAAATGTGTCGTTCTCGGCAGGAGCATGAAATTATTAATTACCCGTTTCTCCAGCCATGTTACGGTTAAATTACGAACTATTATTAGGTAGTCAATGTGCACGATTGTGTTTGTTTAGCTTGTAAATTGGAGTATTCGTGCAATTTCCATTGGCTGATGTTTTGGAACATAGTTATATTAGGAGAATGTATTATTTAGGACACATACCGTTAATAATCTTAACAAACAAATTTTATCGAAGTAATATAGTCAAGCCAAACCGATGGTACGACACTCACATGAATTATTTGTTGAGACGTTTTAAACAGATCATGATATTTTTTTAAATCCCGCAATGGCAGAATAAGTTGACAGGTACAGGTACCCAGTACCTAGGTCCTAGGTATCCAAAATATGCCGAAGGAATTTTCTATCTAAGTAAACGTATGATACTCATACATTTTTTTAAACGGCATAGTAGTGGCATTTTCGCAAACCATATATTTTCTATATTGTCCACAGAAAAAACTCATCCTGGTTGAACAGACTTTTATGGAAGCAAACATTGAGTATAAGTAAACGCATTACTGCACTGTAGCATTAACAGTTGCTTAGGCTGGTGGTTTCTTTAGATTTTCCAAGCCAAGAGACAACAACTTATACAGATTTTTTTTTTGCTGTGGCATCCACTTATGCCACATTCTTTATTAATTGGTAGCCGAAATACGATATTCAATTAACATTCAACAGTGTAGAAAGAGAAGGTTTTTTTAACTATAAGGAATAGAGAGAGATAAATCATTGTAGTGCAATTTTATGATTTGCTTACGTGAAATACATATTATTTTTGTCTAGACTTGCTTAAGATCTCAATCATAACTTACAAAATGTTGCCCAATGAAGTAGTTTCATCGTCTCAAGAAATGTTAACATAAAAAACTTTTGATAAAAGGTGGAAGGTGAAAAAGATATTTTATAATTAAGTTTTCTATTGTTCCTTTATCAGGCAACGGAACAACATTAGGGTCATAATTTAACAATTATATACAACATTTCTCCACTCCCGTCTCCGTTAATGTACAAACGACTATTAAACGACAGGGCATTGAATTGTAAGTGTATATATTTTACATTAATGTCGTTTATATGTACTATATATCTTTTACCAGTGCTTCACATTAGTTAGTGTGATACATCGATACGAGCAATAGAAGAATGGTCTAAGTAAAACGGAGAGATGTGGTCATATATGCTCAGAAAAAATATTTATTTGTCACTCAATCCTATAAAAGATAAAAAGACCGGCCAAGTGCGAGTCGGACCCGCGCACGAAGGGTTCCGTACCATTATCTATGACAACTGAAAAAAATCACGTTTGTTGTATGGGAGCCCCATTAAATATTTACTTTATTCAGTTTTTTAGTATTTGTTGTTATAGCGGTAACAGAAATACATCATATGTGAAAATTTCAACTAACTATCACGGTTCATGAGATACAGCCTGGTGACAGACGGACAGACAGACAGACAGACCGACAGCGGAGTTTTAGTAGTAAGGTCCCGTTTCACCCTTTGGGTACGGAACCTAAAAAGCAAAAATACTCAAACTGAGTAACTGAAATCTAACAATCGTTGTCTGTCCCTGTAGTTAGAGGTTTGTGCATATAAGTTATGTTTTTATTTGTTTTTATTTTCATATTTCTACAAAAAAGTATTGTATTGCAATTATTCCCGTAAACGCAATATTTGTCGATAAGACCAAAACGCCAAATTACTCGTTTTCCCATAGAACGGTAGTACGAGGCCATGGAGCAGTGACGTCATATATCGCAGTCAGTCAGTATGGAGAATTTTTAGTCCTGAAAAACTTTGCCTCTCATTTTGTGATGCTCTGATTGTAGTTGGTCCCATACAAACATTTAATCGTCTCTAAAACTGGGTCGAATGGCACCATAAAATCGAATTAATCAAATAGCGAATTCCGCTGCCCTCGAACACTCGCGCCATCGCCGCGCATGCGCGCCGCGTCCTCTCCACCTGCCAACGCACGCGCAATTATGCGCAATCAATATCTTCATTACAACCATTTTTATTAACCAACACGACCGTATTCAAACTTGATCGATGAGTCCGTTAGAAGCTCCTTGTGCGTGTTCTGAATCTCCATTTGACGCTATAAGAAGCTTTTTTACACCATGACGACTACCAAGCATACTGCCCGCCTGATAAAAGGCAGACACCTTAGTCTATGGACGCTTGCAACTTCAGAAAACTTTAGTGATTAAATATATGATTCCACATTTGAAACGCTTTTCAAAACAAAAAAGACTTCCCTGGCATTCCAACTAGCAAGCGCTCTATCCAGTATTTCTTTTTCATTTTACGTATTATAATTTGTTTCACGGTTTTAAATAGACACAAAACTATTAACTAAGTAATGGTGATAATTATAAATTCTATTTTTATTTCATTAAATAGAAATTTATAATTTTTGTTTGTGCTTGTTACAAAAAATGATGTATTTTATAACATGGAATAATGCACTCGGAGCACGTGCTTTATAATTATTATGCTGTAGTTTCAGAGCAGTTTAAAAAGGAGACAGTGTAATTAACTTTGAAGGCCACCACGTCTCTTTCAAATGTATAATTTGATGTAATATATTTAAAAAATAAATAGATGTTGTGTACGTATATACGTATATACATGGGTAACAACTTAAAAAAAAGGAAAGCCTCGGCAAGCCTGCGACATTTTCGTAGCCTAGATTTGTTTCATAAGCTTTAATTGCATATATTTTCTCGGTATATTTTTACAAAGTACCTAGCAATTTCTAGTTGACGTGCCATTTGCATAATTATTGCAGGCATCTACAGTCGGCTACAACAATTTTTACTTTATTAATGATATGAGAACTTTATAATTATGTTGTTTTTCTGAAACTGATAGCCTGTAACGTAATTACCACTAGTGGCCCTGTGAGCTTTAGAGAAAGAATGAAGATTTCTATTTATAATTAGTGATTTTTTTTTTTTAGTTATAACTGACTTGACAATAATTATATATCATTATTGAACCTGCTCAAAAAAATCACGAAAATCAGTATAGAAATGTAACCTGTAGAGGAAAAGAAACCGAAATCATTGGAAACAAAAACTGATTGAAATTTTCCAATAACAGACTCGAGAAAAAATTAAAAAATTCTATATAAATACCGAACATGATCACAAAATTACACGACACTTGCGGGGCTAGCATAACTGCCGCTGCGACGCGACGCGAGTAGAGATAAATCTACCCTCCTCTTTCCAATTCGCATAGTTCGAGTGAGACAGGAATCGCTGAGTCGCACGAGATACGACTTGGCAGCAAGTTGTGCTAGCCCACTTGGTTGAAAAATGCGAACTACAGAAGAGAACAAACGGAAATCCGCCGGACATACTAAAGCATTTTGTCGCAGTTGAAGCCGAGACCTACGTTTCACTTATCAACACCTAATATCTATATATATAAAAGAAGAAGTCCTCACTGACTGACTGATCAACGCACAGCCGAAACTACTAACGCAGGAGAGTTGATTTTTACACAGTCGATTAAATTAATAACGCAGGCTAGGGATAAGAAAGAATTTTTCTAAATTCATCCCCTAAGGATGTAAAACAAGGGATAAAAGTTTGACTGGAAAACGTTATTTTTTTTGACTTAGAAACTTAAAACATTTTGTCCAATATCATATTAAAATCTTAACATAACTAATTAACTACCTATATATAAAGGTATGCCATGACAATAATTGGTACTTGCGATGATAGAATACTATGGATGACAAAACTACTAAGTTTTACTATTATAACTTTGGGACAACTTACAGAAGGCAGATGTGCCATATAGCATGGTGAATGCTCAAGTTTTGGTACGGAAATCAAACGAACAGTGTAAGATGAAGCTACGCACACTCAGTCTAGTGAATATATACTAGAGAGTAGAGCCCGTCAAGGAGGGCTGACTTCTCCGGGACCTATTCAACAAATATGTCAACGGCCTGATCGAGAAACTTAAGTTATGCGAATGATACGGTTCTCCTCAGCCCCTTAATCAGCACCTTACGTGAACTCTTGGCGGTTTTTGGGGACTTTGCCTTAAAAAATGGCATGAAGTACATACCGTTGAGACTAAAATGGTTATTTTTAAGCATATCCGGAGAGACTGCCGCCGGTATTTTTGCCAGTGAGTGAGTTTGACGCAGATTCGCTAACTGCGCTAAGGATATTAATCTGATTCTTTTTCGAGGATAATTTTAAAGTTTTCATATTTATTAACACTACTCCTAGAGTATAGTACGTATACAATGACGCTTTACGCATTAACGCCAAACAGCCTCGATGTTTACTGAAGCCATGGTACTCGATTTTTTGCCATTATCAAAAACCGAATAGCGTCGTTTTGACACAGAGTACGGTTTTCTAATAATATGCTTTTTCTACTCGTCGACTTCAATGTTTGAATTAAGATATCATCAAGATATTATTTCTCTATTGGTTCCCTTCAAGTGAACTCTTATGAAATAGACCAACCACGTATCGCATTTTACTCTACTCTTATGAAATTGGCCAATCACGTGTCGCCGTTACTGTACTCTTATGAAATTGACTAATCACGTAACGCCGCGGACATGCAACAAAAGACATCAACGAGCGTCCGACCCATGTGCCTAATCTTCATTTCCGCAGGACTAGTTTGTTTAATTGTTTCGCTTTGTTTAATTAATTTCCGTTGACTCGTAGAAAAAATATTGTATGCAATAATTAGCTTTTTGAAACGCGGTTCTCGACTAAAAGAGCATACATTATATAACGATTGCATAAACTACTATATTAAGACGGTTGACAGAAACATATACCGCAATTTAATTTGTCTACATTGATTGTCTACACAGGGGCAAGGCGGCAACCGAATCGCAAATAGTCGTGTATGATATGTTTATGTTAAGGTTTGTATTGTATTTTATTTTATTGTGTATACTGGTTTGTTTTTTTTTTGGAATGAGCAAATTAATTAATTAATGCATTCATTCATTTACTCGTAGTTTGTGCAGCTAAATATTTAGGTATCCATGGTATTTTTTTCTGATAGATATAGATAATTAAATAGTAAATACCACACGTGCCTGGACATATATCGCTATATATATCAATATTAATGAGCTTATTAATAAATATTTTTTAAATTAAGTGTAGCCGACTGTACCGCCAGTTTACAGCGTGGTTTACCTATACAATTAAACCGCGGCTGCATTATACGTCTCTATATGTAAGAAACTATACTTGAAGTGCATAACTGACATTAGTATAAGTATTTCCTTTTACCGAGTGACTATTTTTAACCTATACTTATACCTAAATGTAAGTCCAGAAATGAGTACCTATATTTCATATTTATACGACACTGACCTAATTCTTGGCACCTTCAATCTTAAACCATGGCAATGGCGATAAACAACAGGGTACCAATTATTGGAAATAAAGCACTAAATATCGGGACCTTTAGTCTGCTTGTGTATTAAAGTAGGTAATCATCATAATAACTGTAAGAGATACACATTTATAACTAGTGGCTCTGTGAGCTGTGCACCTCGTGAGTGAGTTTTTTTATAATTTCCAAAATCTGACATTATAAAAAAGATCAATTATGAATATCGAACCTGCTAACAAAATTTCACGAGAAGCGGTTGAAAAATGCGACCTGCAGAGGAGAACAAACCGTTGAACAATTTTTTTTATATTTCCAAAAACTTATTCGACAAAAAAGTCTGTATATTTATCCAACCGGCTCACAAAATTTCACGAGAATCGGTTGAGAAATGCGACCTATAGAGCAGAACAAACCGAAATTCGCCCGCAGAAACTTACAAAATCATTGATAAAAAATTGTTTTTGAAAATTTCCAAAAACCGTCTCGATAAAAAAATGTTATTTAGCTATTGAACCTGCTCACGATATTTCACGAGAATTGGTTGAGAATTGCGACCTGTAGACGAGAACAAACGGAAATCCGGGCATACGAAAACATTTTTGTCGAAGCTGAATCAGAGACCTTCGTTTCACTCGGTCAACTAAGTCTATCTATAGTTTAAAACAAGATCGACCTAGGTTAATCTAATAAAGCTGTATATTTTACGTTAAATGTAATGTTATAAGTCCTACATCTGCTTCGGATATAAACGTTTAATATAATTATGTTGACAAGCCGGCTTATAATATTGTTCATAATATTTTAAAGATAATTATAAGATAATAATTATTCGCAGTGGACAGGATTATTTTGTCAAACGTACATGCTACCCGAGGGATTATTCTAGTAAACCCACTTATATAAAACCAGTTTTATAATTATATGAACTTGTATTCACGCGCGACAAGATCAGGAAGTCTGAAAAAGTTATACGATTAAATAATATATTAAGTGAAATCGTCATTCCCTTTTAACATATATTCACCATATGATACAGACAGCGTCCATAAACAGCATCCACTTACGTAGACAGGTGACTTGCAAGACTACGAGTAACACGGGACAGGAGCAACAGCGTCGGCCGCGTTTAAAGTACATACCTATAATGCTGTTTATTTACACGATCTTAGTATTTTGTCAGTTCATTCATACAAATGTCTGTTATTAATATTATAAGGCCAGGTTTTTACCATAATTATATAAAATATAAAACCATAAATAAAGCAAACTATCTACATAAACATACTCTAATTTTGGATATGATTATATGTAGGTAAATATTTCGTTAATTGATTTCTAACATATTGTATGTACATATTGTGTGCGTAAATGATGATCGAAGATGTAATTATAGGTCTATTTTTAACTGAAACTGAACATTGGAAATTTGAAATTCCGAACGCAACGACGCGCAAATGCGCTCGCGGCCGCGTCGCTGTCAGTTTAACACTGCAATACGTACTGACTGCTTTTCATGTATTGCTGTTTTTTTTTTAAACTGGTACTTGTTTAAAACAAATGATTGTTATGAATATGTTGTATGCGCTCCTAATAATGTAAATGTCCGAGTGCTCTACACTGGCCTAATAATTGGCACTTTCAATCTTATCATAGTGACAAAGGTTAACGATAAATGTCAACTCTTGGACATTATGGTGTCGAGTTTTGGTACGTTTACCTTATATATAAACATATCAATACATGTCAACACAAGGGGTTATACATATTGCGGTAAATAATACACATTTTTATATGCATTTGTAATTAGTAGCAAAAACGCCAAAATGTTTATCAAATTTTCTAACTTTCGACTAAAATACCGGTGTAACCTTATGCAATAAGATGGTTATTCTTATATATTACTTGCTTTTACACGATAGGTACATTGTAATACGATATGGCTAGAAATAAAGTATTACCTACTTCAAAATGTCATCATTAATCCTTAAAGTATCTTTAACCGCACCGCGCAGGCTCGCGACAAAACCTTTAAGTACTTCATTGTACATTATTTATTGGCTTGCGGTTTCCATGTGATGTGCGCCGATAACTTAACTTCACCTACTGATGTCAACTGAGTGAAACGAGATAAGTTCGGTTGTTATGGGGTGACGGTTCCGTGAAAATAGCTAGCAACTGACCAGTGTCCTGATTGGACCACCCACTCTCGCTGTACCTCACTTAAGTAAAGGTATACATACAAGAGTAGTAAGTTTTAAAATACAAAACTGGCATTGCTTGGATGTTTCAGTCAATAATTAAGAAAGTAAGGATAGAGTGAGGCTGAGACCTGAGGCTGATAAATAAGACGGACCATAATGCTTTAGTTTCAAAATGAGCGTTCCAGGATAAGTTCCTAGCTCTTAACTAAGAAAATCACGTACGGAAGTCCATGGATAATCTTTTTATTCGTCATTATGTTGATTTGGTCTGCTAAACAAAAGTATCCGTCATAATTTCACTTCTTTATTTGGTAAAACATTCTTTAGCTACATTAAAATCATGATAAAATAATATACTGTGTCAGGTTGCTATGCAATTCGGTACATCGTTTAGTAGTGTGTGTGAAACGACCTTGGTCATCAGCCTATTGACGGTATGCGGAAGTAAGTGTGAGTGTGTGTCGTCGACAGTGATAAGAATTAATATTTAAGCCGTGGTCTCCCTGCGAAAAAAGTTGTTGTAATACTGGCTAATCAAAATTTTGAATTTATATCTCTTTTATACTTTATTGTATTCTCAATGATGTCTTAATGTCACTTCATCAAATAAAGTCAAATACATCAAAACAATACCATTCTTTTGTAATGAGCTCGGGGATCCCCGGGACCGGTAGACGACGGGCATGCACTCCTCTAACTTAAAATATTACGTTCTTACACAAGATTACCTAACCTAACCTTGGAATTAAGATTTACAAGATGTGAGAAAGTTGAAAAACACAAAGAGTTTGGTAAAATAACTGAACCTGCAGGTAACTTTATGTACTAACGGTAGATAAATTTTACTGTCAATTTTGAAGTATAAATGTATGAGCTGACAATTAAAATTTGACATTAAAATCTACCTAACGGTAGTACAAAAGTTACGTGATTACCCCGCTGAACTAACATGTACCTAACGGATAGAAGCGACTACGCCGACTCTTGCCTATGACAGGTATGACACAAATCAGTAAAAATTACGTTCAATTTAACGTACAGTAAACGGTCTAACATTAAACGTAAATTGTGTAGATGTTTCTTGAATTAAACTGTATTTTTAGTTGAGAGGTTTTGCATGTGCTTTGTTTTTCGCCGCGGAACCCAAATAAGTAGTGCTGTAGATCGTTTATCTTACGGACGTGCTTCTCATACACGCGTATTAAGTGTGATAAAATAAAACAAAGACGTTTTTGCCGCGGAAACGATACTTTAAAAACGTATTTAACCCGATAATAAGATAACTCTTCAATTAAGCCAATGTAGTGACCATTTTGTGGAGGTAATAAAAAGTAAAAAAGAAATGGCGGACTTTGATATCTATAAAAACTCATAAAGACCCGGCAATTTCCCACACAAAATTCACATACTTATTTATTTTTATACAAAACAAGATATGCCTACTATGCGTCTGAATTAAGTTTATGACTTCAACAATCACGTTATCATTTTATCACAGAAACAATTAAAATTCCCGAAAACGACCCTAATCCGGAAAAAGTTTTGTTTATCTAATACTTATATGAGACGGAGCAATATTTGGCACAGTCCTGCGTAAAAAAACGGTCTTCTTATTATTGCGTGGCGCAAGCTCCGAAAAGACCGCAGTTTGTTTTCTTGACCCCTTGTTCATAAAAATTAACAAACCTCTGCTAACTAAAATGTCTTTTTTCCTTTTGCCACAAACATTCATTCAACAAAAATTCAAATGACAGATAAGGACAAACGAATATTAACGGCGTTTTAGCTAAAGTAGGTTTGATTAACGTTTATGAATAAGAGAGTTATTCTTTACACTCTGTGATATCCCTGGGTCGTATACCGTATCACTTCATTATTTTCCATTATTCTAGTTCGTCTTTCGTCTTACTTCATTGCGCTTCAATCATCGCTCGAGCACTCTGAATAATCAACAAACAGTTAAAATCGCCATAAAACCATATTAACATGCTAATAACTAACATATGTCTATACTACTTATGGTTGGTTGATGAACGCTGCATTAAGTCGTATGTGAATGATTGACATACAATTTATACAAAAACCGTGATCAATTTACCTATACTTCGCTAATCACATAGATCAACATCTTCACATTTTACATATAGGTTAGTACGGGAAGTACTTTACAATATGAACTGCATTTTGACAAAGGAGTTCCTGGAAAACCTTTGGTACTTATCATAAACTTCAAAATGTGTATTTTGATGAGTATCATCAGCTTCTACGGCAACAAAATGTCATCAGAATTGTGATAATTAAGATTATAATAATACATAGTTAAGGTGTATTATTTATTATTACTATTTTCTTTAGCATTAAGGCTGTCTATTTATTTACCTCTGTCTCCCTGTATCTTGTTTATTCTTTTTCATTCCTATACTCTGAAAGTGGGTCTTTGTTCATCTATTTAAGTGACGTTTTATAAGTGGTACATGTATTTCTGCTGTAGAGCAGAAAAGTATTAAATAGAAAAAAGTACGGTGAATTGTAGATTGTGAAAAGGCAGTAACCTATACCAGCATAAGTACGATTAATTCTTAATTAAAAATTAAATGAATAAAATAGTCCATACACAAACACTGTTAACGTCAGTCAACAGTTCCCACCAAAACAGTTCTTTCGCTGATTCAGAAAATGTTTGTGCATAATTTGGATTTTTTTAGTTAAGAGAGGTAGGGCACAGCAAAATGTCATCTTGCTCGAATTTGGAGCAGCCCAACTGGGGAAGTACCTCCTCCGCCTTGCAGAAGACCACAGCCATAATAACATTATACAAGTATGTAGTGTTGTGTTCCTGGAGGTGAGCAAGGTTGCCAGAGCTCCCGAGGATGCACTGTGTTGAGAGCGAGGGACCTAAATTTGTCCCTTCTGTTGTCAACACAGTGTATCCTCAAATTTTATAAAGGGTCGGCAACGCGTACGTGACTCCTTTGGAGTTGCGGGCGTCTGCAGGCTGCGGAATTTAGTTCAGAGAATTCAGTTCTTATTTGAAGGAATAGCATTGCAATAAGTTTTTTTTTGCTCAATACTTTACAGTCATCACTCATGAAGCACTCGTTGAGACGGTTCTAATTTGAGCCCAAACACGAGTGTATTTCATGTAGTTTGGGAGTTGCTATGGCCACCTTCCTTCTTCAGCAGAAGATCAGCTTGCTAGTATCAAAATATTGTATTGTTACCAAACTTATTACATTAAGTACCTATGCCTAAAATCAGCTCAATCGAATACCGGCAAGTGGCTGAAAAATTGCAGATTTTGAGAACAACTTACTTCCATAATTACATATCTACATACTTACATACGAATAGGGCAAGTAAATAAAAGCTTTTAAAAAGGAGACATTCATCGTTATATTTTAGTAAATTTACACAAAACCTCAATGAATTATCCCACGTAACAGTCATGATTCATGATGAATAAACTCAATGAATTACATATACCTGCACATACATAAACCTTGGTGAAAAACCATATAAAAATTAGTATGGTAACTAGTTTTTGAGTTTATCGCGTAGATGCACTTTTATAATACACATATAGCGATAGTGCAGTTAACAACGTTATCCACCAGTTACATTCAATTTAGGCTGTCACAAATCGAATTGTTCCATATGTATTGTATATCTTAAGAAAAAAAGAGGAATTCTTGCTCTGCCGCAACACAACATGACCACTAATGAGGACAGGACGGCTCGAAAAGGGTATGCTATTCCCATGGCATTAAGGTCATGAGTGAATATTATAGAACCCCCAGCGCTTAAGTAGTTCAGTTAAGTTTTCTGTTGAAGTCAATGAAGTACTTTGATTGCTGATTACGCCAATGAACATATTCTAATATGTATAATAATCAATTATGCAACTAGTATTTAATTAAATTACTAACATAGGTACCAATAAATGCGTTACTTTTTCAATGTTTTGCGACGTGATGTAAGCAAATAATTTCAATACAAGTTATGATTTATTATAAGAGAAGTAATTTATAGTTATGTCATACCTAGGGCATGCAACTACAACGATCAATACCTTACCTAATACCAATTAGATGTTTGTTTTAATAACGATTCAAGCTTCGACTGCAGCCACTCTGTTCTAGAGTGGCTAAAATCAATAAAGTTATGATTTATTGTAAGAGAAGTAATTTATAGTTATGTCATACCTAGGGCATGCAACTACAACGATCAATACCATACCTAATACCAATTAGATGTTTGTTTTAATAACGATTCAAGCTTCGACTGCAGCCACTCTGTTCTAGAGTGGATAAAATCGCCACCACGTCCAACAAAAGAGTATTTTGTTTTCGAATCGGGAAAGAATTTCAATTGGATGGAATATAATAAGTAGCTTAATTTCCATGTTCAATCGACTGCCTATAGGCATACTTTGCATAAGTCAGGCGATTGACATGGTAACCGCGGGTAAAATCATGATCGCCGTACAATTTTACAGATGAAAATTTTACGTTCAAATCTAAAACAAATTATTTTACCCAACAAGAAGCGTCTAACCCGTATTCCCTGTGGAAAGCTATTTGAAAAGGTTTGAGCGGATACAAACTAGTGTACAGTACCTAACAAAGACAAAAAAATGCATTTTTTATTATCGAACTATAATTCTTGCACACATATATTATGTATGACCCATTTTCAATTTAAAAATGCCTGCCATTGAATAATACGTCTGGTATTTAAAAGAATGCCGGTCACCGTTTTGCGCTAAATGATGCCTCCTTCACACCAAATTACGAGCTAACGAAACTCTAAAATATCATACACCTGCTCGTCACTTTTTGAACTGACACGATATTACGAAGCCAAAAATATTTACTAATACCTGCGAAGGTGACCTGGGATTAATGAGAACTGTAATAAGTCTAAGATAATCGCCTGGAACTGTTTATGAATTCCAATTAATTATATCTTGATATACATAGTTAAAACAATTTATATTGGCAATTTGTATAAGGCTCTTGTTATAAATATGTATAAGTAATTTAGATACATCTTAAGTTCAGCTGCGATTTGGTTTGTGTTAAACAAAGTCATGCGTGTGTCCTCGTTCATTTACTAAACTCGATCGCTTAACTGGGCGATAGAAAGTATCAGATCATTCTTAAGCCAATTTTCCCGCGATATGTGACATAAGGGATCGATGAACTAGTTCAGAAATAATTTATAAAAACCGTTCCGTTCCGTTCGTGAATGTGTTTATGCCATAGGAAAAGCTAGTTAATCTACATTATGCAATTTTATGCCCAACTACTGTACGTCACAGTACAATACAAAATATTGTATATTGTTCACCAAAAATTGTACACAAAAAAGAAACCAAGACTGAAATTAAATATATATGGCAGACATCAGGCGGTCTGATCGCTTCCAGGCAACCTCTGGGTGGAGACACAACAGAATAAACGACACAAACGACGACGACTTATTAACAATACAAACAGTAGATAGTCACCGATCATCGGAGCTAGTTCTCTCTCTCGCTTTCCCTTAGATTAAATTTAATATAGGAATAGGTTGTATATTAATTATTTGACGATGTTGTTGAGTTATAAGTATAGTACACTCCAAGCCAAAATTTCCGGTTCTTCCTAAATTAAATAACCACAATAGGTTTTTCTAAATATTTTACAATTTTATTTACATGACATGTTTATCTTCGTAATACCATAAAATATCAATCTCCAATGTTGACGATTTTTGCTATATCTGGCTCCGTTAACATTGTATTTTTCATGGATTTTTAGGAGTCGAGTTTAAACCCGGAAATGTTAATCTGATGTAAAATGAAATAAAGATTATGACAGGTTTAAAAAAACTGTACAAGATTACACTATTTTAGGAAATAAGACTGTATTTTTTGTCAGTCAGTGTATTTGATGCAGACAAACGCGCGGATCATCATTCCCATCGCCTGATGCCTTGACATGGCCGCACTTACGCGTTGATGAAAGTGTTAAAGCGTCATAAACAGGTGAGCTGCCAGTTAACTGTCGGCGGTAATAAAGTCCCCGGCACAAGACGGATTAGCTTTGCGGAATTATACGTTTGGTGATTCTCGTAACGTGTGCAGAAAAAATAAATAAATTCTGTTTTGTAATTTTCTTACTAAAAGTTAAACAGTAACGTATAGGTGACTTTACTGTTTAACATCCTGTTTAGTTATTAATATTATAGGATATAGACTAGATGTGCTGTCTGTATTTGATTTTGGATTATTTTCGAAACATTTTAGGCAGATATTCATTTTCGACATATTCATAATTTGTAGTGTTTTTTTTAGGAAGCAAGAATAATGGGGGTACACTTACCATGGAAATTCAATACAAAGTGTACCCATTATTTTTTTCTCTTCATTATTTTTTATGTGTAAGGGTTGAGTCTCAAAAAAATAACATAGTGACACCGTGATGTAACTACTTTAGTAGGAATAAAATAAAAAGAACTTCATATGCACAAGGCATCTTTTACGTGTGATATGTATTGTATATTGCAAATTATTGTAATCATGTATGAAATCGAACTACTAACTATCATAAACAAATGTTAGTACAATTCTGCAGCAACTTCGTAATCAAGTAACATTTTCAGTGTATAAATTATAAATACAATATACTTTTCCCAAGTGTAAAAACTAAACAATATTTTTTATAAATACCAGTTGTCATGTGTCAAGCAAGTACAAATCAATCAACCTATTAAATAAATGTCAATGTACTCTTTTGTTCCATAAAGTATTTTTGCTTAGCGGATTGAAAAGAAAAAGTTTGTCAAGTAATGAATGCGGAAAGTATTTTATAGTTGTCGGTTCTTTATGAAATATACGGATAGCCGTATTACAACAATTTCATATGTTAGTTTAAGTTCATGGTCATATAATAGGTTTATTTTACGTATGTTAAAAGATATTTTAGCTTTCTGAATGTGCGGACACTTCTCTTAAATCAACGTATCATGTAGAACTCTAGACCTTACTCACATGGAGGTGGTGGGCCACGAACAGAAAACCACATATTTATGGAGCAAGTAGTAATGTTGTAACGTGGGCTCTTATAGTTCGTCGAGTTTTACCCTCTCGGACTCTGGAAATGAGCCATCGAGATGATCTCTAAACCTGAGCCGTGATTCGATTTGTCTGAATTAACAAAGTGACCTTTGTTTCATCGTTATGTAACATTTTTATTTTCGAAGACGAAAACATGAAAGTGTGGACATCTCTACTGCATGACACGGACGTGACATGGAAAACCGGCTTTCGCAGTATTAGCTAAAATTAATCTAAAATATTTTTGTCTATAGCTGGAAATATATTTAACAACTCTTGTAAAGGTTAGTAATCAATGGTAAAAGGTAAGCATAAAAATAAATAAATTATAGAAAATGATACCAAAATGTATAAATATAATTCTTACAGCAACATAAATGCCACAAATAATAATAATGTGTCTGGGAATATCTTTCACTTCACGTCTTGTTTTTCTGACATTACAATGATAATGAAAAAAAATACAAAAGTGGACCTATTTCCGGTGCGCACGCGCTTGTTGGCGTTTTATGCAATAGTTAATACTAATAGAGCTTACTCGTGTAAGAGAAAAATAATATTGGCATAACATCGGACTTGGTTTAATAATTTAGCATTTAATCCAGCCAGTTAAACAAATTCTAATGACAAGCCGCAACAATGTAATTTTGTCAGTACTTTCTGGACTTACATTAAACCAGAGTAACGGCCATCAAAACATGAGCACTTTTTATAACTGCAGTTGATATCATCTTCGCGCATCCTTAGACGGTACAAACGCACGCGAGTTACTCGTGGTGCACCTTTGTTAAGTATGTGATACATTAAGAACATTGTACATGTACAACACTGATTGGGACATCATGCAATGTTCTTCAGACATCAATGAAACATTTTGTGCAAAATAACAGACTTTTGTTTTTTTTCGGTAGGTAAGTAGTAGTTATTATGGATGGTATGGTATGCGTTTGATTCGTGCGCGTATAATTTACAGGTGTATCTAATTAAAAAATGGTGAGTCCGGTCAATTTGCTATATCCACATACTTACATAAAAGATATGTTTCGTATCAAATAATTATTTGACCTACTTCTCTCGTCATAATGCAATACCAACGCTTTAAGCCGTCGTCTCCCGCGGTAATATTTTATGATATTAGAGCCTTCAGGAATCTCTGGGATCTGGCGATGAGGGGTAAACGAATCCCATGCTATTGAATATGAAAAGGTAGTATTTTAATTTAGCCTCAACTTATAAGTGAGAATTTCATAATTGGAATAATTGCATGTTACCTACAACCGCCAAGTACATCCCAACCTTTACGATAGTAGTTTTATATGATGAATTACTATAAGTCGCCACCTTTAATGAAATTATTGCATATTGCAATACATTCAAAACATAATACCGTCATAAAATATAACTATTTAAAAAATATATTTATCTCGACTATTCCGATTAAGCCTTCCATTCGAAGATCCTTCGTAATAATTTTAAGTAAGTGTTTAATTATTATAATAATCATTAATGTGACGTAAATATGACGAGTTGCCGTTCCTGTTGCCAGAGGTTGGTATTAAAATTCATTTTGCAACATTGTTGGTCAAGTTAAGTGTGCACCAGCAAACCGGATTAGTAAATTATCAGAAATTACCCTGAACAAGTGTTAGGTACTATGTGAGAACTAATGAATCGCCGTATAAAATATTTGAATTGTAATCAAGCATCAGCTACATACATTTTAGAGCAAAGCTATCTGGATTCCTCGAAGAGATAGGCAGAAGAGTTTAATGCATATGCATATATAACGAACAATGCCCGTTGTAGCGGCAATCATTGTAGGTTTCAACACGGAGAAATGGTGATATTTCTATGAATGGTTGCTTCGTTAGCTCAAATATTTTTAAATATAAATTTATTTATATAATGATACTTTATTAAACGTGTTTGGTATAATAGTTTACATATAATAATATTTTTTTATTTTAACCAAAATTATGTTGGTGCTGTTTCATAAGCTTGCTTCACTTTTAAATGTTACGATTTCGCCTATTATGACACTTCAGATAATCTAAGATATATATAAATATATATAGATTGTTTGCTATAGAGGTTCACTTTCTAACATGGAGATAACACCTAAGTAAGTCACGTCCCAATTGATGATTAAGGTATGTGGTCAAAAACAACGAACGAATTACACCCGGGAACATTCTTAAGCTTAGCTTATTATTAAACACTTTAATAACTCTACTTTATGCCTTAAGCAGCTGTACTAAACCAGTTAACCGTAATTATTGGCCGCTAATACGAAACAATTTATCATCGCAAACGCAAAAATTACCAATCGTTTTCATTTCCGATAAATGATAACGGTTAATTTTATAATCATTTCAAAATAACACTGCCCAAATTCCGCCTCTTTCATGTAAAAGTTTCGGTAAGAAATGCAAGTAGATCTACATTTTATGTGAGTAGTGGTCTATGCTCTTCCTTTTAATGAATAAACAACCTTATAACTAGTATGAATATAATGAGAGTGTTAAATATTGTTACTAATTTAAGTCCTAAGCCTCCACGACGCTGTCTTCTTAAGACGTATGACATGTACGAGTACGTGTGTAATTTCATGATAAACGAAACATAACAGTTTAATCTTTCTAAAATTGTCTAAACGCTCACTTTTTTCGTCGTATTTCACCTTGTAATGAAAAATGAACAAAAAGGACAGTGAACAAAAAAAAATCGTGAAAATTACTTGGAACCATGTACTCGTTGCTCCATTCTTATTCTTACCGCGGAACCCTGCAAATTGAAGTTTAGCTGCAGTTTGGACACATTGTCAGCTTGCGCTGAATGTTTGATTTTCGAGATATGGCGACGGTTGTTTTTTAAGAATTCCACTTTATGTATCTTTTGCACGCGTGCCGCGTCTGCCTGCTAAATGATATTAAGTATTAAATAATAATTGGTCTTCGAAAGGTGCACGAAATGCACCATTCGTAAGCTTGAATTATGAGTTTATTTATTAAAATTTATACCTTAGTACAAGTTAACAAAACCTATTTTTAAATGTAGGTAGCGTATACCTACTTCCGAAAATTATAACCATGTTATAAATATTCATAGCACCGCGTATAAGTCTACGCGTTAGCATGGTTTACATTTGTGTGAAATATATACTTTACTTCTGTAATAAATGTGATGTAAATATTAGGACCAAACGTGAATTTCCATAACTAACAAATAAATTAATAAATGATATTTTAAGGCTTACTTAAATTGTCGTAAAAATTTATAAGTAGGTAGGTCTGTAACCATTTTATTCAATAACTATTACAAATTTCATACCAGATCAGATAACAATGTATTCGTAATAGTAGTATTAGTAACATGATAAAGAAATAAGAGAAATTAATTCACCATTATTTTTCTACATGTATAGGTAACAATTACTGCTGAATTTTTATCAAAAAGAAAATCCATTTCAAAGTAAATGTACAATAACTTAGGTTATGCTTACTTTTTGAAATAATGATCCGTCTTGTTTTATGTGATTTTCATAAGTTTCCTTGCTCGGGCGACGAGCACAGCAAATCGAACGAATACTAGCGAGCGAGCTAGACATAATTTTGGCGACGGTATAGCCTTCATTCAACTTGGATCAGAGATAATTAGTGTCCACCTGTGGTATCAAACATTTAGATATTTAAATTAATAATCCTATCCTAGTAATACCTCAAGCGGCGCAAATATATGCAGTGATTGACAGTGCCTACATGTTTGAGCCGTTTGGGGTTGAAACAATAGGGCCGTGGGGACCTGGTGCTCACAGCACCTATTAGGAGCTGGCGAACCTGTCGCGTCGGGGCGATCAGAAGGCTGGCGCGTACCTTGCTCAGCGCATCGGTGTTGCTATGCAGCGTAACAATTAATGCCGCCAGCCTTCTGGGCACCCACCGCCGAGCTCTACTAGGACGCGCTTTTTATTGGTAAATATTAAATAAATTAGCTCCTAAATAAACTATATTTAGGAGCTAATTTATTTAATTTTTAGTTTGGTTTGTTCTTTTTTATATTCGTTGTTTAATAAATAAAGTAAATAATGTTGTAAATTAACAATTTCAAAGGAAGTAATAATATCAAAAACTCAGGACGTACTGTAAGTTTTAAAAGCCAGCATAATTAAGTTTAATACAGTACCTCATACATTTTGTTAATTAATATTGAATAAATTTAATAACGAATTTTATTTACGGTAAAAAAACAAGCAATGCTTTTGTCGCAACAAATATTTGATTTACCAAAATATTATTAAACTAACATTCATGTGAAAAGGACGAAGTTTTTTTAAGGCAATTTTATTACCCACTTTAAATAAAGTATAATAACTTACAAACACAGTGCCGACGCTTCTTCGTACCTTAACCAGTTCAGGAAAAGAAATTGCGAAAACAGGCTGAAGACAAAATGATAGCATTTCTCCAATACGTACTCGTACCTACTACAATACCTATGAAATGAATATACAGTAGGTGAAGTATCTCGCTGTAGAAATATACACAATTGGAATAAAGCGAGTTAGATACGGGGTAATCTACCCTACCATCAGGTGGACCGTACGCTTATTTGCCACCGGCGTTGTATAAAAAATAAAAAAAAGATGAGGCAGCATTATACTACTAGGAGGACTAGGTACAACTACATACTCGTAGGTTCTTCCTTTGTCGTTATACACATTTGCCACTAGATGTCTACCTACACAAAATGCATTGATAATTTAATTGTCTACGAGTTGTTAGTGGAGTCATTTTATGCCCGAGGATTACATTTCCCCGTAACACTTTTTCGTATCTGTAATAGTTAATAAACTGGAAAACGGTTCATTTCACGGTGTTGGTGGAGCGCCAGCGCTATACATACCAATGACGTTGGCTGGCGATTATAGATAATAGGAATATCGTTTCGTTTTGTGCTAGGTGGAATTAGTACTACTATGGTTTATTGTACCTACAAAAATATTTTGTGGGTATTGCATACTTTACTATTATATTTATACACACATGTGTCAATCGCTCACTAATTATTTTTCTATAACAAACATGCTTTATGGAAATAACACGACTTCAGAAATTATTTTGATAGCATACCAAAATGCACACCTATAATGTTCGTAATTTTTATTGATCCTGTCTCTATTTTTTTATTGTAACGACAATATTGTATCTATTTTAATAACCTATATACCGAACAACAAAAAACACCAATTGATCCCCAAACCCGTCACTAATTACACTAGTCCTTTAAAATAGCCGCTTCACGCATCAAAGCTGCCGCTCTGAACGATTCGTCTTGCTCATTCAACACCACCAGCCAGCATTGACCCCCATGTAATATACCTACTGTCACAAGCTCTTATTCTTGTGCATTCAAATTTAATTCTTAATGTTCTTGTAATAGTGTCCGGAATTAAAATATATCTTGTTTCAGCTTGAAACGTTTTTATTTTTATCTTTCAATTTTCATATTAATCCACTAGCTTAACGAACTACAGCAAGAGTCGGAAACGCTAAGGATCTCCATAGAGTGGAAGGGCAGCAGAACATTGTATATGTCAAATAGACAAAGATATACCGACATATTATCTTATTAATGGCAGTAAGTACTGTGTGGGATGTCAGATGATGTGGGTAATTATGGAGAAGGTGAAATTGTAAATGCTGACTTAGAGAAAGTTAGGACTTTAAGATAGGCAATTAATGTATTTCATATTACGTAACTACCCAACCTACATATATTTTATTTATATGTATACTTTAATATATAGCCGTAGGTCGTAGACAATATGACATCAACCTCATTAGTCAAGTCTCTTAAGAACTAAAATTAGGAGAAAACTACATTGTAGTAAGCTTGAAATGGTTGGGTAGGTAAATCACATTTATAAACCCGATGTTAAAAATTAAACTTAACTTAGTTAAAAATAAAAATATTATTTTGTTCATGTTGAGAAACAACGTGTTTCTTAGTCTCTAGATGGAGTGATATAACGCGTCCAATTATTAATATACCTTCTCTGATTAATTTTATTACTATTCCGTGACATTCACAATGCTTCTGTATTGTTTAATTATAAATTTAGATGCAATTAACCGATTGTATGAAATAATTAAGATCATTTTAATGAATAATCATTTTTATGTTACATTACATGAACTTCTTTCACTAAGTTCCTTTTAATTTGTACTATAAATGTTAAAAAAAAGTTCAATGTTCATAGGAACTAAGCATCTAATTATTTCATGGTTGTATTAGGTACGAGGAATTTATAGGTTTTACCAAGGACCATATACAATTGTATATGGTCCTTGGTTTTACCTTCGTTTATTATTGCTGTAACAGATTATGGCTCTTGTACGAGTCCATCGGCATGTCTTCTCGTAGGTGGTACCTATACATATTTAACATCGAGTACATCTACATGAAAAGCCTAACTGATGAGTTATGTCAATTACCTATATGTTAACTTGGCTTTGATGTCAAGGGAGTAAGAGCGGACACATTACTAATATATGTATGGCAACGTACTTGTATTTAAATGGTTTTCAATTTTATACACGGACAAAAACGTTAATGAAATTTGTTTACCACCAATAAGCAAAAGAAGCGTCGCTCGGTCGTCCAGATCGATTGAATCGACGTCTTTAGAAAGATCGCGGGTTAATGTCACTGCTGCATAAGACTAAAAATAGCATAGGGCGAGTTGAATAGATGCTTACGTAATATTAGTTTTAATGACAATACTACTTAAAATAAATACATATTGTAGGTAAATTTCCATATTATTTTTTTACAGAAATAAATGCCATATGTAATATAATTAATAAACATATATTATTCATCTACCCGTGAAAAAGAGGAAGTTTTTAAGCAGCTATTATATATTTACATTAATAGGGGAAGAATTTCATATCCAATTATATGTAATATACATATGAATAAGAATACAACCGATCGATAACATAAATATTGTATGTCTGAAAATTATGTTAGCTCACCAAAAATAAATTTCATGTAACCACTTTTTCTCGTCGGTCTTAACAGAAGTCTATTCTTCACAGCAACTGATGTCATAATATGGAAATCTGTTAGGAATTATTTAAAAAGTTGGTTATAATCGCCATGAAGGCAATATGAATATTAGCCAGTAAGTAGTGCAATAATATTAAAGATATAATAGAACTCATAACCAGATGCCGGTATATAGTGTTTCCCAGTTCTTCCTAAGATATTAATGGGATAACGGTATTATTAGCTGAAGTAATTAAAATGCCATTGCTGTAATAACCGTATAATTTTGATAAATAACTTTTTCAATACATTAATTACTTAAAAGAAAGGCGTGGAATTAATCTGAAAGTAATAAGCTGCTTATGCTCGTACTCGTACATGAGCGTTTCTAGCATTCTCGCCATAGTTTAGGAGTGTTATGAACAAGAATTTCTCATTTAAGTAAGTTATGTCACATGCAGGTGTAGTGAACCTTTACAACGCGATCTTGAATTGTATGACTATTGTACTGGTCATTGTCATTATGGATGGCATGGCGGGGCGGTTCACGCAGCGGCGTTTTGCATGTTGCCAGCAAATGCCGATGTTTCAGTGTGCGGATGCTATTATAAATATTTTTTTCGAAGTCATTGATGCTTTATTAGTTTCTTATTTTTGTTGGCTTAATTTATTTTTTATGTTTGTGCTAAGAGAATAGTATATTTATAAAAGTTATAACGACTTTTTAACCGACTTCAAAAAAAGGAGGAGGAGGTTGTGTTCCTGGAGGTGAGCAAGGTTACCAGAGCTCCCGAGGATGCACTATGTTGAGAGCGAGGAACCTTAATGTGTTCCTTCTGCTGTCAACACAGTGCATCCTCAAACCTTATAAAGGGTCGGCAACGCGCACGTGACTCCTTTGGAGTTGCGGGCGTCTATAGGCTGCGGTGGCCGCTTACCATCAGGTGGACCGTACGCTTGTTTGCCACCGGCGTTGAATAAAAAAAAAGGTTCTCAATTCGCCTGTGTTTTTTTGTGTTTGTTACGCGATTACTCCTACATTTATGAACAGATTTGGAAAATTATTTCTTTTTTTGAAAGCATATTATGTTTCTAGATTGCTCCCGTTGTTTTCAAAGTTCACATCTGATGACCATGAGGAATTAAGGAACTCCTAAAAAATTCGAGGGAAACGTATAGCGCTTTCAGTATTTTCTGTAACAATTCGAGTATTTTTCATTCAGAAAGTAGCGTTTGGTGATTGGGAACTGATGAAGGAGACCATGGATGGTCATCCAAAAGGTTCAATCATGATACTGAAGCCACTATGACGAAGCGAATCTAAATAGTCCTGATGCAATGTTATCGTCAATCTGATCTGGTAATCAAAGTCGGAAAGTAGGTAACGGAACCCCGTAATAAAAAAGTCTAGCTTAGCTGTCTTTGAGCTTATTGTAATTGTCAGGATCACTCTGGTAATGAATCACTAAAAAGTGTGAAATAAAAAAATATATAAAAATTTAAACTGACTCTAAAAAAAGCAATAATTGCATAGCTTCTAATAGGTCAATATGAAACTTTACGCTTGTTATTAAACAATTTAGGTATTTAAATTTTTGTAGTCGGTGCCATTTCGGTAACTTGAGGCAATTTCCTTGTATGGCACCGATTTAAAAATATTGCAATACCGACATTGTTCAATAAGAAGCGTAATGTTTCATATTTATCTATTAGAAGATAGGCAAATTATCTTTTACTTGTTAGTGTTTTTTGGAGTCGGTTTTAATTTTTCCCCCAAATTAAATTTGGCATTTGCGATTCGACTTTCTATATAACGAACTTAGTGTAAGCGTATAACGTACGTTTTTGTATTCGGTGCCATTTCATCAACTTTAGGCAATTTCTTTGGATAACAATGTGTACGTTATATAGGAAGTGGTCAAATTGGAAACAAAAACTGGCCTAAATCACAGTAGTCACCATGAGTTGGCTACAACTTGTTGGCAACTAATGAGAATATGTCGATCTATTTAAATTTCTGTTACTTGACCATTCACCGAAGCATCTCCATCCGATCGTTAGTGTAACCACTACAACACAATTACAGTAAAAAACTAATTACCCAGCAATGCAGTGATACGGTTTCTAAACAAATAAAAACAGTAATCTGTTGGTACGAGTATTGGACGTATACGCATTACTGATCGGAGAATGTGATAAATGGAAAAGCGAAATTAAATACTTACGCGTATTTTCCAGCAAAAAATACTTTAAAAATTAATTACACTTACGAGTATATCATAAATGATTAAAACTGCAAAAACATTATTCTGAACTCGTGAATACAATTTTATTTCATTTTACACAGTTGGACCACATTTCTATATTCATTACATTTTTGTACCTGTACTGTGCAAATAAATGATTTGATTGATTGTTTAATTGACCGAGTGAGCGAAACGATCGGAGGTTTCCGTTTCAGATTGGGCAAAAATGCTTTCGTATATCCGGATTTCCGGCTTTTCTCCTGTGCACAAGTCCCAATTCTCAACCGATATAGATTTTCATATTCTAGGTTTTCTTATCGATTCATACCTTATTAATTTTGTCGATTACGTTTAAAAAAAAATTTACAGCTCACAGAGCCACTAGTTATTAAAATGGCCCTAATTGGATTGTTTTAAAATTTATATTAAATTATTACTTACATCATCACTCGCGAACAATAAAATTTAATTGATAGAAGTACCTCCAATTCACTACCTCTCCCGTTTCATAAGCTTCATATCTGTTTTTTTTTCTGTTCTGTGGGGCCATCTATAAATAAATGTTTCATTTGTAATTATGTACCTACAATGAAAAACCTGTTCCAAATTCAATTTTAAACAAAAGCCATAAAGATATTTCGGCACTGTTGCAAACGCCATTATCAAGGATTAACTGACGTGCTGCGAGTTTTAGTTGTGGTCTACCCACACACCATAGCTATCTACCCTCTTCCTGGTTCGCTTTATTCGCAGTGTCACCGTCACTAACACCGTGCGCCTTGTCACTTGAAACTCGATTACGATCACGACACACCACACTCACAACCCTCAGATCCTCTCGACAGAACGCCATTATGTACCTAGGTTGGTTAAGGAAGCCATTGAAATCCAAAGGCATAAGAATTTCAACCGGGACGATGGGTTTCAACTGTCAAGTGTCTGGCGTCCAGTGATCCGAAAGTTCACAAATCGAAAAGAGACTGTTTCCGGAAAGAACTCGCGTATTGATACTGTGAGTGTGGTGTGTCGTGACCGTAATCGAGTTTCAAGTGACAAGGCGGACGGTGGTAGTGACGGTGACACTGTGCGAAAAAAGCGAACCAGGAAGAGGGTAGATAGCTATCAGTGGCGGCGTGTCTAAAATATTCTTAGGGAAGCCGGAAATAATTTGCCTTTCTTATTCTTCATGAGCCGTAGTAAAAGAACTGGACTGGCTGAAAATTAGGCAAGCCGGTGGGAATTGAGTTATAATGACGCTCCGCCTCTGATAGCTATGGTGTGTGGGTAGACCACAACTAAAACTCGCAGCACGTCAGTTAATCCTTGATAATGGCGTTTGCAACAGTGCCGAAATATCGGGAACTCACAAATACAAATATACATGGTAAATATCCCGTTTCAAATCGTAATTCTAATTAACATTCTATACATTGATCCTTATAGTTGTGTATAGGTACTAAATAAAGTGACTAGACGTGCACTTTTCCTATTAATCGAAGAACTAATTAACTTGGCAATTAAACATGTGAGCAAATGTCTTCTTTGACAAGCAGGCAACAGATAGTACAGGGTACGGTCAGTACAATGTCTCGTCTGTTTGTCAGTTTAAAAATAATTTTTCACGTAAATTGTATAACTTTAATGTCTCTTTCATGCTGGCATGATGGCAAGCCAGTCATGAAAAACGATTTTGATAAATACGATATAACAATTCAAACTTAACATTTATTCCGTTACAACCTACGAGTGTAAAACTAAGCTCATCGAATGGCTCAAATGTAAAAGCTATAATGACATTGAAAGCTTTATATTAAGAAATCATTAGTAACATACACAACATTGGCCGCACGCACGCACACACACACATTCACACACACACACACACACACACACACACACACACACACACACACACACACACACACACACGCGCACGCACGCACGCACGCACGCAGACACGCACGCACGCACGCACGCACGCACGCACACACACACACACACACACACACACACACACTCACACATATAGATATATATAGTTTTTATTTCTCGCTTTTATTATTGTCTCTCTAACAGCGAAAGAGGTACTTAAATAAATAGGTAAAGTAAAAAAGTTTAAGTTTAATATGTTAATCTTTCGCTGTTATTAATTAAATTGTAGTGAAAATAAGTTTATACCCTATAACTAGTTGTAAATAATATCAAGTGGAAGAGCGGTGTTCTCTTAGCACAAGTATCCAGTATACTTAAAAAGAGACACCCAGCACAGTAAATGTAACTAAACCTAAGATACTGAATAAATATATTTTATTTATTTTATTTTATTTAAAGTAATTTTTTGAAGATTAGCGGGTGGGATTGTAGTATGTGACTTTAATTAATGTTTTTTTGGATATATTTATTTATTTAACTGGTGGGCGAATCACTGAACGTTTGACATGCTTGCTTCTATAGTCATTGTCAGCTCACGATTAGACGCGATTGCTTTGATCAAACAAGGAAACTCAATATCGGTATTATTTTTCATGCTTTTTCGGAAATTAACAATAGTTCTCATCTCTTTTAACAGTATAAAACCGCAATAAAAATAGTCTCCCGTGTAGAGTTTTTATATTAATAATAATTATGTGTCCAACTTGACACTTTGTGTGGAACTCCCTGTAAAAGGTTTTATTCTGCTGCGGTTTCGTCCTACCAGCATGAAGAGAAACCGGATCCTAGACCACAAACTAATTACTATCAAAGACCATCTCTGACAGCCACAGGCTTTGGCTAATTACTATCACTAAGAACTAACAAAGAAACCTAATTATGTGGTTACCGAACAGAATGCGCGAAATGTAGTACCCACCTGTTGATAATTTATCAATATCAAATCAATTTCCAAGTCGATAAGTCTATACACGTGGAATACGTAATTTCCTCCTGTCACAACGGGAACGACATTAGCCACAATGCGAGTGCATTGCAAGTTCGAGCATATGCTAACTCTACAAAGTTCAGAATAGAGTATGAGGTTTTTATAGTTGGTAAACTTTTTATATTAGAAGATTGATTTCCTGCGTTAAGCCAACAAAGTTTAATTCAGTTTTATTGGATTATGACATGAAATTATAACGCCTTTTTGCCGACCAGAGTAAATAGAATCAACATTATTGGGGTTCTATTTATGTGTCTCGCTGGAAGTTACATGGTAAACACGATTCGGTCTATCTGTGTTAACTTAAGAAGTGTACTTTTTCGCAGGTCCACAAAATTACAGTCCCGAGTATTTTATTTTAATTTCTACTTGAGACCTTCACGCGTTCGTAAGAAAAGCGGTATTGATTTAATTTTTGGTCCTCAAAAAACACTCATTCTAGTTATATTAAAAAACCGGCCAAGTGCGTGTCGGACCACGCACCATAAAGGGTTCCGTACCTACTACCTGTGGCAACAGTTAACTATGCGCCCTTACCCCCACATACCTTAGTCCACATTGAAATCCTCTTTCCTATACTGGTTATTAAAAAAGGTCCTATCGTCGCAGGAAATTCAAGGCGGTTACGTTCGTGTTTTTTGGGCAAGGCTGTTTTTTTTACATCAACCGGTTAATTGTATGAAGTGACCCCTAATTTTTTTTATTATAATTTTATATCAATTTTATATAGCGGTTCACCTTCCTACCAAATTTCATAATGGTAGTACTTATAGACTCTGAGTAAATCGGCTGTGACATACGGACGGACAGACATAGCGAACCCAACCAGCAAAATAGTCCCAGAATGCGCACTTTATAAGAGTGGTAGGCTTATAGCGCTCTAATATTTGTTTGGGAAAATGTCATCGCTCTTATATTAGTCTTAGACAAGCGAGTACGGTCTTAAGAACGCTCAGACTTATTACCTAGTCTCATATATGTATATAAGAGCATTTTATAATGCTATTATAAGCCTCTTGCTCTTATATTAGTCTTAGACAAGCTAGTACGGACTCAAGAACGCTCAGTCTTATTACCTAGTCTCATATATGTATATAAGAGCATTGTATAATGCTATTATTAGCCTCTTGCTCTTATATTAGACTTAGACAAGCTAGTACGGACTCAAGAACGTTCAATCTTATTACCAAGTCTCATATATGTATACAAGAGCATTGTATAATGCTATTATTAGCCTCTTGCTCTTATATTAGTCTTAGACAAGATAGTTCGGACTCAAGAACGCTCAGTCTTATTACCTAGTCTCATATATGTATATAAGAGCATTGTATAATGCTATTATAAGACTCTTCCTCTTATATTAGTCTTAGACAAGATAGTACGTATTCAAGAACGCTTAGTCTTATTACCTGGTCTCATATATGTATATAAGAGCATTGTATAATGCTGTTATAAGCCTCTTGCTCTTATATTAGTCTTAGACAAGATAGCACGGACTCAAGAACGCTTAGTCTTATTACCTAGTCTTATATATCTATTTAAGAGCATTTCATAATGCTATTATAAGTAAGCCTTTTGTTCTTATATATAATATAATAACATTAATAATATAATAACATAAATAAGGCTTAGGTCTTTAAAAAGGCTATAGCCTTAAAAAGTCTGTAGCCTTTTTTATGACTTAAACCTTATTAAAATCACTAGCTCTTCTAAACCTATTACATCAATCTAGCCCTAAAAATAACCTCGTAACTTTAAAGTTTGGAGTAAACGGCTCGATTTTTTTGGAACACTACTTCTGAAGAAGGTTTTATGTAGGAAAGCACGGAACCCAAATTAATTCAACATGGCCGTATAATTCGTACTCAGAATGCTAATATTAGTGTAAAAGCTCTTACAATAGTCTAATAGTGCGCTGGGAAAATGCAGCTGTAGCAATGGCGACACTCCCAATACAAATAAAGAAATAAAATAACTAAAAGAGAACACGAAATACCAGGAATGATAAGGCGCATCAAGTTTGAAGCGAAAACAGGGTCTACTTCACAGTAAATCATTTATTCCCAGGCGATTACTTACCGTAAAATAAACACATCCGATGATAACAAACACTACGTTAATATATTTCAATATCAATAATTACTTCAAGTTTTTTTTCACATGATGCACTAGCTGTCACACTAACGACTCCAGAATATTGAAATACCGTGTGAATTTAAACAATATCAAAATAAGCTAGTTTAGACTTACAGGATTCTAACTTTGGACCTATATAATCCTATGTAGGCTTATAGGGTACTTACGTAAAAGCGATATTAGCCTAAGACAACTTAAATAAGTTTTGGGCAAGATTACTTTAAATACGAACAGCATTCAATAAGACTGATATTAGAACGATATTAGCATATTTACTCTTATAATTGGTGCCCAAATCCGGGCTTAGACGATGATATAGGATCAATATAAGAGCAAAAAAATTTAGTCTTGAGACTTTTATAAGCCTGATTTTTGCTGGTTGGGAAACTATCAGAGTTCGGTTTTTGCCATTTTGGCTAAAGAAATGACTCTTGAAAAGTCTCTGTGGGTATTTTTACATGCTTTACGTCCCTAACTACCATCATAAACTTCAGAATAGGCTCCTAGAGTAGAGTGAGTATTACACAACATATGTAACACCCCTTCCCATCAGTTAACTTTAATAGTCCAACTTTCCTCTCGATAATTAGTACCACTAATTAGTTAACAATTAGTATTTTACATACATAGTCGTACCGAGTTAACTACAGCGGTATTACCACATTATATGTACCAGTGGGCAACTGAGCAAGGAGATCGGCCCATACTGAAATGTGATTCTCGTCTCGCATGACAGCAATAAGTGGATCATTTGACTGCATAATGTAACTTTGTTGTTAAGATTTCTAACGAATATTAAC
This sequence comes from Epiblema foenella, assembly GCA_963556455.1. NCBI lineage: Eukaryota > Metazoa > Arthropoda > Insecta > Lepidoptera > Tortricidae > Epiblema > Epiblema foenella. The sequence goes on along the minus strand of OY747096.1, from coordinate 24,037,339 downwards.
TAGAAAACATACTCGTAAAATTAATTCAGTGACGTAATAGAAAACAACTATTACAAATTGTTAGTTAAATATAATTATTTCTTTCTGTATTTTGCAAGCCTTATATTCATTTAACTATAAACTATGTGTTCGTATATTTGTAACGTGCATACAGGTGTTATTTTTATAGTTGACGTAATAAAAAGACTTGTAACAGATGTTATTGTTACGTGTAAAAGGTAAGTACCACTTTATATTCAAGTAATAAAAATATAGGAGTTAGTTTCATAAAATAGGAAAATTTTAAGTAAAGAAACAGGCCCAACAGCCGATATAGGTCGACCTTTGTCAATTACCTATTAAATGAATTAGCATTCCCCGTCTTAAAAAGCCTGGACCTACCCGCGTTATATTGCGATTGCCCGCATTATGCTGAGATGGTACCGCTTTGAGATAGCACAACTTTTTTTCATTATTTTTATTTTCTATTTTGCGGTGTTAATTGTTGTCTTTGTCTCGAATAAATATTTCTTATTTCTTATACAATATAACTTATGCTTCTGCAGATGGTCAATTAATAAACACTGGATAAATAGTACATTACTGCAGGGGCCAGGAAAATAGGGATTGCTAGCCAAGTAGGAAAAGACGGATAGGGATGTAAAATAAAAATAAATAGCCTTTTATTCCACATCTTTAAAATTCATCTAAAAGTTAAATCTACTATTATTTTTATGTTTATTCATTTATTGGGAAAGCATGCAGAAACAAGTGAGTACAAGGTAAGGTTTCTAACATGCAATTTAAACATTTCACGTGTTCCCTTAACAGCTCTCACTGAAACATATAAGCGAGATATCTTACTACACTTAACAAAATAAATTAAACAAATATAACACAACATAACAGAACAATAAAATACTCGTAGAGTTCGTGACGTGCCATGGTTTTTGCCAGAGAAGAACTACAATAAATAGATACATTAATCAGATCCCATTGGAGATATTGTTTAACCTACCAAATCAACTATGGTGGACCTCTTCGCAAGTAAAGGCCTCCCCCAGCTTCTGCCATTCTGTCATGTTCTTTGCTGCCTCTTGCCACTCTTTGTGCGGTATGCTATTACGAGCCCCAATGCAAAATAGCTCGTCTAGTCGCAATTCTGCATGCGTATTTTTTTTCAAAAACTAGTATTTCTACCCGAATCGACTTTGATGATTAATGGAATACACTAGACGCAATGTCACTAAAGCTAGCTTAGTTTTGAGTTGTACAAAGTGTACATCTCGTTATTTATTTTAAAATAATTTAATTATAAATATTACATCTCACACGCAAATAATTACGTCTGCTTCATATTTAAGGCAAAATAGGTCGTCTATTTAAAATAAAACCTGTTTACCAGGGTTCGTAATATAAAATATTATTTTCAAATTGAATACGGAATATTCTCTGTCATGTAAAATGACAAACCACTATATAAAAGGGCAAATTCAGCCTAATTTTTTATTACTCCAAATCGTTTTTCTATCGAGATGGCACGAGGTAAGCCAGTGACTGAAGAAGTGCGGAAAATTATAATCTCCAGTAACAATAAAGGCAAATCTACGTACCAAATTGCCAAGGACCTTTCTATGCCAAGGTCTACAATCCAAACTATCATCGAGCATCATCGAAAACACGACAAAATTTCTTGTTTAAAGAAATCCGGCCGCCCACGAATTACTACTAAAGCAGAAAGCAGGATTCTGAGGAAGATCATCAAGAAAAATCGTCGTGCAAGAGCTGGAGAACTTACGGTACTATGGCGTGACGCAATTAAAAAAAACATTTCAGTGGATACTTGCAAGAGAGTGATGAAGAGGATGGGCTACGGTTTTTACACTGCTAAAGAGAAACCGTTACTTACACAACGGCAGAAAACTAACAGGTTGAAATTCGCCAAAAAGTACAGAAATTGGACCGTCGATCAGTGGCGTAAAATTATATGGAGTGACGAATCTAAATTTGAAGTCACAGTAGGCGATGAACGAAGTAAAGTCATTCGCGAAAAAGGAGAGGCATTTCAAAAAGATTGTCTTAAGCGTAAGGTAAAGTTTCCAGCTTCCTTAATGATTTGGGGCTGCATGTCGGCACAGGGTGTCGGCTGTCTGCAATTTATAGATGGAACCGTCAATGCCGAAAAATACAAAAGCATCTTACAAGAGAGTTTGCTGCCGTCTATACGTAAGTTAAAGTATAAAAATGCGTATACTTTTCAACAAGATGGTGCCTCATGCCATACCGCTAAAGCAACGATGGCGTGGCTGAAAAAGAAAAAAATACCTACCATGTCGTGGCCATCCAGCAGCCCGGACTTGTCTCCCATAGAAACGTTGTGGTGGAAAATGAAGAAGAAGTTGCGAAAGGACCCGTCCAGATCAAAAGCTGATCTTAAAGAGAAACTTACCTGTGTTTGGAATGAAACAACCCCGGAAGAGTGTCGACAGCTGGTAGATACAATGCCGCTCAGAATTAAAGCCGTTTTAGATGCAAAAGGAGACGCCACCAAGTGGTAGACGTTCTAATCTGCGTCGGTAACACTAAAGACGAACTTTTTTGCATTTTAGTACAATTGGTGAAACAATGTTTTTTTTATTACCAAGGAAAGTTCGTTTTTTTTTTCATTGAATAAATAAAATACGATTTATAACTTATACTGTTTTTATATTGCTAATTCTTCCAAACACCTTCGTCCCCCAGAATTTTTAGGTTAACGTTAGTTTAGTACATTTTTTTCCTACCAGACGTACTCATTTGCATTGGGGCTCGTATTCATATCGTCGACCCACCTTGTATGTGGATGACCGCGTTTTCTTTTGCACTGTGGCCCCCTCCAAAATGTAACACGTTTGTCCATTTTCCATCGTCCATCCTCGCCACATGTCCTTCCCATTTGATGACTTTTGTTTTTTCTCTTATTTTTGTGTTTCTTACTTTGATTAGTCTCTTTAGGTTTAATAAGCTTCTTTCCTGGGCTCTTTCGCAGGTTTTAATTTTCTGTTTAATCTCTTTAGTGTAGAGGCAGGTAGCTCAAAGACAAGTGCCTACTACCATGTTTGAGCTACCTGTGTGGCTAGACACGTGTCTAGGTCTCATTTTTGCAGTTATTGCTATGTGGCTTTTTAATACCTCTTTTAGGCTCCAAAACTTGCTCCATGTTTTCGTCACTCTCCTGTCCAGTTCTATAGCTCCCCCGTTTTTTAGAATGAGATTTGTTTACCTAAATATATATAGCTATCTATTTATTCACTTTTATTTAGATTTATTTAGATAGGATTTGCCCAGGATTTCACTTTTATGTAGATTCATTTCGAGCCCGATTTGTTTGCTGTTTGTTTGAAGTTCCTGTTCTGTTAGGATTGTTCGAGAATAAAGCGATATCGTCAGCAAAACGTAGATATTTTAAACGTTTTCCATCAACATTGATGCCTTTATTTTTCCAGTCAACAGCTTTCATGACGGTATGTAGGACAGAATTAAATAGAGTGAGTGATAAAGGGTCCCCCTCTCTGACTCCTCTGTCTATCTTTATTTCTTTTCCTCTGTTTTCAAGTTTGATTTTAAATAATAATAAATAAATAAATAATATGTATATGTATCTCATGATATCTATGCATGTTTGTTGAATATCACTCTGAAAAAGCTTTCCATATAGCCTTGTGTGAGTTTGTGTCGAACGCTTTTTTGAAGTTTATTAAGCCTGTATGCAAAGATTACGTATTATATAGATGTTTTTCTATGAGCCGGTCGATGACTTGAACGTGGTCAATTGTAGAACAGCCTTTGAGAAACCTAGTACTCAGCCAGTTAGCTGTAGTGGTCGGGGCGTATATTTGTATTAATGTCAGCGGTTTATTGTTGAATTCTAAATTTAAGATGGCGATCCTGTCAGGAATTCCTTTGAAACTTTTTATATTACTTTTGTATTGTTTTATATTGGAAAGCCATCTCCGTACTTACATGCCTTGAGTTTCGCCATAGTAGCATAATAGGTTTTTGTTGTCCTCTGTCACAGCCTTGTCGGCGTAATCTAGCTAGCCCGATATTATCATATTTTATTTCTGACAGAGCATTTTTCAGTTTTATCATTTTAGTTGCTGTAGCTGAGAAGAAGAACGGGTGTTATAAGTACATACATACATTGTTATTTTGTATTTTTCAACGATCCTTTTAGCAGTATTTTTGGGATTTTGACATCCTGTTTGTATGCTACCTAAGACAATTGAACTGACGGGCGAGCCTGAGACGGATAGGGATGCGGGACTGGTAATCCTTTTTCACACTGAGTTATATAATTTATAATGACCCAGTCTGTGATTTTATCTGAAACACGTTTTGAAGATCTCATTTTTTACTTAGTATGTGACTTGTCGGCATACGGCTGGGTAGTTTTGTCAACTGCCTACCTTCCATTTTATAATATTTGTATAGATATGGAGAAATTACTAAGAGTACATCGGGAGTAAGAATAATATCGGATCTCCTTGCAATCAATGAAATTTAATTTAGACAGCCTCCACATACAGGCTGAATTCTGCGGCCGAATGCTGCTGACTTGATTCCGCCCGCAGGCCGCTCCATACAAATCTATGGCTCTACCACAGGGGTAATACGAGTATAGATTCCGCCGCCGAATGCCCTCACTTGTCTGTGTAGCAAATTTTATTCCACGATGCCATTTGAACTAGTTTTTAGAGAGGATCGAATGTCCGTGTCGGACCAACCACAATAACAGAGCAACATAAAAGTTAAGACTTAGAGTCAAAGGACAAAGGTAGCGGCTGAGCCCTGGAAACGCTTCTTACTAATTGTCGTCTATTCTGTTTAAAGGTGACGTCACTGTTATGTAGCCCCTTACTTCCATTGCACAGAAAAAGGAGTAATTTGTTTTTTAAGAATTTTGCGTTGCATAGAACTCTTTTTATGATACGATATATTTATTAAATCATAAGAGTTTTAGGGAGACGTAAACATATAATCAGTATACATACATCAGAAAAAATATTTTCTTTTCTTTCTTTCTATGGTAGATGAATCTGAAACACGTCAATTTTTATGCTTTACTGACATTTTGACAAGGTACAGACAGATAGACAGTCAAGTTCCTTGATTGCTGCTTACATGCAGTCTTTTAATTAAAGTCATTTACATTTATTATCTACAGAAAGTGTCAAGGAAAGTAATAAATTAACTAAAACATCGACACATTCTCATAAACACGTTTCCTAGGTATACCTTTCTAGACAATAAAGCCCTTTTTTCAAACGAGCTTATGTGTGGTCTGCCATCAATAAACGTACAAAGTCCATGCAATTTTAATTTCCACGGAAGGACAGTACCCCAATAAAGTATGTTTAAGCCTTTATCTAAAATCTTGATAAGCCAATAATTATAGAAACAACGACCGGCAGCAATGTTTTCAAAATATAAAAAAGTATAGACGCCATTAAAATTACTATAGCCATTACATCGCAAAAAAACTGTTTTAAAAATTATACCTGCCCTGTTCAAAACCAAAACAACTTAACAGATATTTAATTACATTGAAAAATATACTCTATATCTATAATTTTACGATTTAAATCAGCATAACGGCACTGTTACTACAATATCCTTCGAATACTTTCAAACGGACGTATGAAAACCGCATTAACTGTAAAACTCTCTGTAATCTCTCCTATCATAATCTTTGAGTGCGAGTGAAACAACGAGTCCACTGGACCGGATATTTCGCACGAAAGAACGAGATCGACATAGTATAGTTAGTTATATTCTAACAAAGTAACCGGTAGCCAATCCGGGGCCAGATATGGGCGTAGCGGGCGAGGCTTCTTAATTCAAATTGGTTCGAAGTTTGAAATTGTTTCGTTACTATAATGCACTGTACGATGCATATTCCTGTTTTTGTTTTATTCATTTTCACCGAACGATTTTGTTTAGGACCAAGATGAATGTTGGTCATTAAATTGTTGCTGTAATCTTAATCAAATCATTTCACGGTTGGAAAAGAAATGTGTACCTATTATACACTTGATTTTAATTACAGGAATAACCAAGTACTTAATAGCAATTAAAATCCGCTAAATTACTTGTGTAGTTTTTATCTTTATCTCAGTAACTCAGGACACTCAGGTATTTATACTGTATGAGTTGTAGGTAGATACCAGTGTCTTAATTTACCCATTAACTTTTTTATAATTGAACCATTATTGTACCTACTTAGCATTTCCAATAAAGTATTATTCGTGGAATGAACTTCAATTTTAACTCAATCAGAATAACCAAACCATCAGTAACCTGTTATACTAGCATTCGAGAGGTTAGACATATTTATATTAGATAGGTATCTAAAAATCTATAATTTATAAATAAAGTAGAAATTTAAAAATAATGACAACGTTTACAAACAAATAGGTCACCAACCTCATCCCAGTATCAATTTGTCTGGCGCACACACACACAATGCTACGCTACGCACGAAGGGACGCATAATTTGCATAAACCAACTGGATTCACATATCCTTTCAATAGACAAAAACTGGCTTCAGAAAAAGCGATTGGAAATATCAATACTTACTGAAAATGCTGAAACTGCATCTCAAAGTCAAAGACGGGTGGTGTTGTTACCACCGTCCGGTTCTTGTCGTGTATGTTCTCTCTTATTTTATAATTTAATTCTCGTGTCATAACCTCAAAGCTCGTATCCAGGAGCCGTAATATACGATAGAAGAACACAAATGTCTAAAATTTCGTGTCTGTTTTTCAAAATCTTAATACATTCCCTGCGGCAGCGCCAATACCAAACTTAGTCCCACATACTCGTAATTCTCGTATGAGGGATGCCAAATTTGCGGTACGACCTCCATTTTCCCGTATCTTGTCCTGACTTTAAAGGTCCCTAAAGACATGGAAACTTACTATTTGGAATAAAAAACTATTCTCATCAATAGTCTATAGATATATTTATGTATGTACAGCTGCCGTCGCCCGGAGATCTGCGTAATATTCTGCTAAATATAGACGTTTTAGAAAACCCATAATTTTACGGGGATACACATTTTTCTAGCCGCACAGGATACACATACTGCTAGTGATGGGGTAATAAAGGATCGATAATAACTTATTTAAATACATATAATATTTGTTACCCTCATGCACGTAAACATTTAAATACTAATAATAATGTAGAGTAATTTTTATATAGATGATATTCATGTGTCGTATCGATAAGCAATAACACCACGAACCCGATCTCTGATTAGATAAGTAATTAAAAACGGAAGTAGTGTAACTGTAATATATTTTACTTATTTCTTCAAATCAACAATGATAATTTAAACTTCACATGAGATAAAACTTTCATATTAAGCTTGCAAAATTTTGTGTAATACATTTAGGTTGACCACTGCCCAGCACTACGGCCAACTGAAGCGCCCGCGCCCCGTAGGTACCCGCATTTCGGTGTGGTACGGGGTTGCCAGTTACGGGCAAATAGTACCCGTATCGCACCAAAGGATAATAATTACCTTTCTGTGCGTTACGCAAAAATACCTCCCGTACTTTTTTTCTTTTTCAAATGGAATATACTTGAAGTCAGAATGTCGGGAATATAGTTATCTCTTTCTTACGTACACGGGAACATAGTAAAATCACTGACGCACCGAGCGTAAGAAAAGCACAGCTAGCTGCCGCACAGGCGGAAAGTCAAATACGGCCAAATGCTTCCCGTAACGCAGCGAATGTGTTAATGAGAGAAACATCTTAACAGGGGTACACCTATTATCTAATTCCGTCAAATGTAGCTAAAAACTTCTTGACTATTGCAATTTCGGTACGAGGAATTTGGTATCGTGAGAATCTTAGATGGCACAGACAGCGTTGAATAGGTGATTTTATAAAGCAAAGCCAACGCGGTGACAATTACTTCAATAATTATAGGATACGTCATTATTATTACCTCGCTCCTTTTTTAAAAGCTAGTAGATACTACATAAGAAAAACAACTGAAATATGTAAAAGCTGGTTATTTTTTCTTATTCCTCCTCCCAGCCATAGTCCTGAAGGATGCCCGGGGTCCGCTATATACGTAATCCCAAGATTTAGCTTAGGCACTAGCTTTTTTATTCACTGTTCTTAATTGAATAAAATCCAATATAAAATTATTTATGCTGGACTGTCTGCAGGCCTTTACATGTTATATGTTTAAAAAAACTAATGCGGAAATCAAATATTCGTTGCACTTGTGGATAAAATGCAGTTTTGCTATCTGTTTTAAAGAATAAAAAAGGGCTTTCCGAGATAGTGAGGTGAAAAGTATTTATTACAAAGATATGATTTTAGATAGGTACGTATGCAATAGGAACTCTATTTCATTAGTTTTAAACACGTTTTAGCTCGAGGGCTACATTGCACCTGAAGTATGAATTTACCTCATTTATTTAGCGAGCCAAGACTTGGCTCATGGATGGGCAAGGGCCAATAAAAACGTTGAAAACCACGGTTCTGCACGCGATAACCAGACCCGGCCCGTAACCCTAGTTTGGAGATCCCCGAAATAGAATATCCAATCAAATAAGAGCACATTTATTTCAGTGCCAACTTCAAGTAATTTGCTTGTACAAGATGTATCTCCTAAACGACTATCATTCATAATTTACCTGTACAAGACGTATCTCCTAAACGACGATCATTCTTAATTTACCTGTACAAGACGTCTCTTGTAAACGACTATAATTCATAATTTACCTGTACAAGCCGTATCTCCTAAACGACTATAATTCATAATTTACCTGTACAAGCCGTATCTCCTAAACGACGATCATTCATAATTTACCTGTACAAGACGTATCTCCTAAACGACTATCATTCATAATTTACCTGTACAACACGTATATCCTAAACGACTATCATTCATAATTTACCTGTACAAGATGTATCTCCTAAACGACGATCATTCTTAATTTACCTGTACAAGGCGTATCTCCTAAACGACTATCATTCATAATTTACCTGTACAACACGTATCTCCTAAACGACTATCATTCATAATTTACCTGTACAACACGTATAACCTAAACAACTATCATTCATAATTTACTAGTACAACACGTATCTCGTAAACGACTATCTGTCATAATTTTTTCAACACAAATATGTATTTTTTTTAAATAGGTACCTAGTTACCTACCCAATCAATGCAGTGGCATGTAGGTATTGCGAAATAATATTCGATTAATGCTATGTATAACATAAACTTCGGCGCTTAAAGATTAATGTATTTTCAGTATAGGTATTCTTCTAATAGACACATTGATTATTATTGGAAAGCGGGACTTAATCTCATACAAAATATTAATTTACTTTTTTCAAGGATTGCCTGAAGATTCGAATGTATCACATCCGTGGTCGCGAGCTGACTGGCGTGAACGGGTATCAAGATCTTCTAGCAGTACAGGTTTTTCGAACCACCCGCACTGTTTATTAGGTAAATGCTTTTACGCTAGGGCTGTCACTCGCCCGACACACAATACTAACAATGCCCGTTGATGTAATGGACGATTTATTTTCACGCTTGCACTTACTAACTACTGGATTCCACAAAGATGAAATCTTAAAACCTAATGCTTTTTGATATCAACGGCTTCTCTTACTTTTCTACTGTAGAAATGACGTTCTAGTGCCATATAAATTAGTATATTGTACTCGATTAAGTCCCATTTTCCGATGATAATGCGTAAAAATCATGTAAGTTTAAATCAATATAGACTCTAAAGTAGTCATGCTTTTTGATAAAAGCATTTACCTACACGACTAAGTACCTATCGAGCCTACGAATAATGCATCATCCATATGGCCTACATACCATAATTACCTACTCGCTAAACAACACGGTAACATTGGTGCCCTATATACTAAGTTAGTCCGTGGGACAATAAAAATAATGACTAAATGCACCATTACGTACCATCATGGCCTCAGCATACTTACCAATGAACACATACAAGCGGTTGATGGAATTCGCAGATTGTAATATACTGTACCTAATGCAGGTAATTACGACCTGGGTATGCGTACCGGTCTATTATAATTATTCTGTAAGTAAAATAAAGTCCACCATTAGGCGAAGTTGTTTGACAAGTCAAAATACCTAACACAAATGTTGCCACAGTATATATGTGGCCCGTGCTATTGATATCGATATTAGTTAAGGCCCTACTGAACTTATCGATCTTTCGGCCCAATTTACCGGGTACCATTAGGTGCTTGCCGAGAACATCGGAAATCGAAATTAGTCTGAATTTGTCAAATTAAAATGATTTGTAAAATCTTATGATTTATTTACGTTACGCGGTGTTACGTTATATCGATATATATTGTCACTATTTTTTTTTCTATTCCCGTCAACATCTTATCTGTCAGTTGTTTACTTCGCCTTCGCCTTCGCAATGTATTCGCATTTCAATGTGCATCGGGCGTTCGTTCTGGCATGTTAGCTCGGCATGCGTGGAAACACATCAAAGGACAAAACTTCGAATCTACGACAACAGATCTCATCGACTCTGCAATTGAGGAGTAACAGTAATACGAGTAAATAGAAACATGCGCCAAAATTCTCAATTTCCATGGGGAGTATACAAAGTATAACAAATTAGTCTTGGATAAGGCCATATACACAGAGCAATTGATGGTCTGTGGCCATATACTTACTGAATATATATATAGGTATTCTCCCCAAACCCAAATCGCAAATTGTTGACGGATAATTTTATCTGGTGATTGAAAAATCGACCCTTGGTCAACATTCTTTGCGTAAATGCTTTAATGTTTAACTGTACCGAACGAAATAAATCTTAATTCAAACATTAACCCCCTTATTCATTAACGTCTATTAAACCTATAAATATTAGTTAACTAGCCGCTAAAGTTCGTCTGTCCTTATTTGTCACTTTGACATTTACGTTTGTGAGAAAGGGACAAAGAACATTTTAGTTAGCAGAGGTTCCTAATGTTATTTAGGCAAATGATTAATTACTAACTTTTCCAGTTGCTTCACGGTTGATTTGATTTAGCGCCCTCTAGCACATTTTATTAGAACTACTATAACAAAAGTGTGCGCGTGTCGAGTTGAAGGTGATAGCAGTTCAAGCCGCGAAGCATGGGCAATAGATGGCGTAATCTAATGCACGTTTAATAAGTTAAGTAGTATTTTGTTAATGTAGTATAAAAGCTACAGATGGCGCTGACAGTCTGGCGATGGTATAATTGATATAGATTGAGACTTGAGACCTTGTAAAGATTGTAATGTAAATGAAGTTTTGGTTTTTCATAGACTAAAAATCCTAATGACAGACTGAATGACGATTTCCTCAAAAATTCCCGGAAAACTCAACGTTACTCGTGACATTGTTTTTATACCACGTCGGTGGCAAACAAGCACACGGCGCGCCTGATGATAAATGGTCATCGCAGCCTATGGACGCTTGCAACTCCAGACGTGGGACAAGAGCGTTGGCGACCTTTCTAAAATGTGTACACTTTTTGCTTGAAGAACCTCATACTTAAGGTCAGTATTTTGAAGCATGTAAAGTTTCATAAAAAAAGGCATTTTAAATAAAATTATTCTTCGAAAAGCTACATTTTTACAAGATGGATATAAATATTAAAATAGTCAAAAACGAGGTTCAAAGTCCTATCGCGCAACTAATGTGGCCGACCCTTTCGAGGCCATAAAACAAAAAAGAAGTCTGTTAAGGGTCCTTATAAGTTAAAAAACGCTCATCAATTTACGCCATTTTTTGTTTGATTTAACATACATCTTGACATTTTCTCAATGTTACTATCTAGAACAGGACTATTGCGACCTTATATCATAAACTTTAAATGTAATTTTGATTTTTTCAGTAAGTAATATCGTTTCAAACATCACTCCAAATCGACCATTTTCAAGCTAAAATAATAATAATAATAATAATAATAAAATGCTTTATTGTGCACTACATGGAGAATTATTACAATGACAAAACATGAATAGGACTTAAGTAAGTAGGTAACAACAGGCGGTCTTATCGCTAAAAAGCGATCTCTTCCAGACAACCTTCAGATAGCGATACAGCGTATAAAAATTAGTTATTGGGCAGTGCATACTAACAAAAAAGACGAGTACAGATTATATAAAAGAGGTTACATACAAAGTAACATAAACTACATATACTGCATATATATCTAAATATACACTACATAATAATACATAAAATATATAAATATATATACATAAGAGGAAACAACGACAAGGTAACGCAAACAAAAGGAAGTTTACAGGAATTGAGCAAGACTAAGAAAGAGATAAATAATGCTCTTTTAACCGTTTTTTAAAAATAGGGAGTGATGGAGCACTCCTAATATCAATGGGCAAAGCATTCCACATCCGAACAGACTGAAAACTAAATGATTTGTTGTAGCATTTACTTGACGATCGGGGGGGCACAAGAAGGAGATTTTGAGAACACCTAAGGGAAGACATAAAGGTAAACCGTTCTTTAAGGTAGCCAGGAGTATTAGGTATAAACAGCGTGCTATAAAGAAGAGAAAGGATGTGCATATTACGTCGCAGACGAATCGGTAACACTTCAGCAGCGAACGGAAACTGGAGACATGATCATACTTTCTCAACCCGAAAATGAAACGGATACACACATTTTGGAGCCGTTCAAGCTTGTTTAATTGCTCTTCTGAAAGATCCAGGTAGGACACGTCGGCATAATCCAAAATAGGAAGAAGAAGAGATTGAGCCAGCGCAATTTTAGTGGCAATAGGTAAAAAGTTCCGGACACGCCTTAGAGAACCCACGGCAGCAAATATCTTTCGGCTAACCTCGTTGAGTTGCGGGACCCAAGTAAGCGCACGATCCATAATTACGCCCAGATTCTTTACTTGGCTCGAAAATGGGATCTGGATTCCACCGAATATAACAGAAGGCAGGGTCTCAAAATTCACTCTAGCTATGTTCTTAGGGCTACCAATAATAATTACTTGAGTCTTCGAAGGATTAACTCTAATTCCATAGCAAGAGCTCCAGGACAAAATGCGTTCTAAATCAGAGTTGGTAGCAAGTATCTGAGATGATAAGTCAGCAATCGGACACTGGGAATAAATCTGGAGATCGTCTGCATATAAATGATAAAAGGAAAGGAGATCACGAGAAATAGAATTTATAAAAATAGAAAAAAGTAAGATAAGATATAGGGAGATAACACGCCACCTTGCGGGACGCCGGCCAGCGTGTTGCACCACGAAGAACGAGTGTCTTCTATCTTTATACGCTGGCGCCGGCCCTCCAAATAACTACGAACCCACCCAATCACAGCGTGAGATAAGTTAAGGGAACTTAGGACCGCTATTAAAATATCAAAGTCTACGGTATTGAAGGCGTTTGTAAAATCTAGCAGCGTCAGTACCGTAAGCTTCCCGTTATCTATTCCCCTAAAAATTCCCTAAAAACTAGTTCTTTCCGCTTAAATTCTACTACACACAATAAAATCAAAAAATGGCTATGTTACTATCTAAAACTTCAATAATATCATCGTATCCTTTAATAACTTTATTGGTATTATCAATACTTTTGTCATAATTTGAAATCAAAACATTTCAAAACTTATAAGGCCTCTTAATTGTGAAACATTTATTATATGACTGCCTTGATATTCTATTGATTTCTTGATATACACTTCTTTCTCTTATATTAATCATTTCTTCTCAAATACAATATTGGCGAATTGTTTTTTTTTCCCGTATTTTTTATCTTTTTAATATCTTGTAGTATAAGTCCTGAGTGTAGTGAGGGATTTAAGCGCGCCCAAGACAAAAACAGTTTTATCCCCGAGGAGTATATTTTACTTTTCTCACCTCTTGCGGGATAATAAAAAACCGTTTAAAATCGATATCTGAGTTGGGTGTCCAAGAGGTCACTTAGAACGAATCTGACGTCACATTTTTAAACAGTCTCGGCCACCTTAAGTTTGTTTATTTACTGTCCGATTACGTTCAAAATTGATATCTAAGCGTCCGAGGTGTCACTTGAAACGAATCGGATGTCAGATTTTTAAAAATTGGCCGCTATCTTTATTTTGTTTATTTACTGTCCGATTACGTTCAGAATTAATATCAGCATCCGAGAGGCTACTTTAGAACTAATCTGACGTGAGATTAAAAAAGTGGCGGTCATCTTGATTTTGTTGATTTACGATCCGATTACGTTCATAATCGATATCGGAGCGTCCCAGAGGCCAGTTAGAATAAATCTGACCTGACGTCAGATTTTTAAAAAGTGCCATCGTTGAGCAGGTGATGTAAAAAATATATTATAAATCAGGCAATACAGGTTAGTTGTCAAAGTGTTGCACCCGCGATCCTAACATCACTATCGCGGGTGCAAATACTACAAGTTAAATTAAAATTGGGTTTAAGTAACATTATAATCTTAAAAACAATAAAAATAAATTTGCCTTTGACTGCTTTTGCAAAGTTTGAAAACTTTAGCCTTATATTTATGTGTAATAAAACAAACTTTTATATCTGTTCTATCGCGCGTGCAACAAGCTAACAGTGACTTTTTATAGCCCATGTAGCTTATAAAATAACAACAAATTCTTACTTTTTTGGCACATAAGAATAAAGTCATATTTTTAGTATACGTTTAGCCGGGAAATTATTGTTTCGCGCCATTATTTCCCGGCGTGATTTTGCAGTTTATATCGATTCTTCGAATGATAACTTTTCCAAGCGCGCCAAAAAATATGCCAATTGGTGAATATCCTATTCAAATATCTCAAAAAATAACGAAGCTACAACCGTTTTAATGTTGCTGATTAGAGAGAGAAAGCGCGACAGATCAGTGATGTCATTGACCACGAGCGCCATAGTAAATGACTAAAATGAAGATCGTTCCAATACAAAGTAGCGTTCTGCGGAAAAGGGACAGAGTGTGCCCCCTCTTAAAACTTTGAACACTATAATCATGTAATTATCTATTTTTTTTAGTTAGTTTTTTCGCCGTTTGATTAAGAATTTGATCCTTTTTATAGAAAATTCGAACTTATTGACTTTCGAATATCGAGTTCCCAAGATTTTAAAAAGGAAAAAGCGGACAAAGATCATATAGGTACCTGCTTACAGCCAATTCAAATGATAAAATGGTTACTTTTATGTTGGAACCGCGACTATTTTCCTACCTATTTTCTGTAACAACTTGCGGTTTTCGATACCTTCATTCTGATGAGATTCAGATGAGATTGAGACAAGTCTGCTATTGCCTCCTTCCATGCCTCGAATATAATGTTATTCTTGCAACTATTGTACCTATATAACAAGGGTCTTAAAACACAAGTGTCGTGGGTTAACGCAAGTAAAGAGGCCAAGAGCGACACTCAGACTGTATCCGTAGAGTAGAGTTCATAAATATGTTTCCAACGGTTCAAAAATGTCCACAACAACCTAATCCCCATTAGCCATGGAGTCGTGTTCCCATATTTTTGATCACTTTCCCCTACGTATCTTATTTTTGAACACGATTGTACATATAGGTATATTATAAAATTACAGATAATCGTACACATATTTTACTTATTATAAACCGTATCTCTCTATCAAGTAGGTACTTACTCGAAACTCATGAGGCTCATACGTGATCCTCCTTTCATTTATTACAATACGTACTTTTCTAGGTATGCTAACAAAGTTTAATTGTGTCCCTCAAACGCCTCAAACAACAGAGTATCTTTTTATGGCAACAACAACATTAACTTTTTTGGAAATATGTTAGGACACGGCTTCATCCGCTAAAAGACAAAGCGCTGTAACTGTAACTAAATACTTCTCTAGGGAAAACGTAATGAAACGATGTCATACGGTGTCCATTTTTATTTTGCACACTAAAAAGTAAATTCGTAAAGGCAGTATGTCCAGTTTTCCTTAATGTACTTATAATACTTTATCGGTTCTCACAACCATTTCCTTTCCAACCTAAGAAATGCAATTTGGTACATTAGCCGCTCAACTCAGAGCTCCAATTGAGTTCAAGTGAAAAGCGACATGAAGTCGTTGCAAGGAATTCAAAATTGATTGACATTTATTGCGTAGCGACTGGTGTACTATGCCAAAGTACAGAAACAAATGAACACGTTTCAAAAACTGAATGAATAATTTTGTTGGATTTGGAGCCGGCGACGATCGGTTTTCCATTGTTTGTATTAGACGAGGATGGAGTGCTTGGGGTCCTTCTCGTGGTAGCACTTGACGTAGTTCCACGCGGTCTGCTGCGGGGTGTTGCCCTTGTTGGCCAGGCACGTGTCGATCAGCTTTTCAACGGCGGGCTTGTCAGCTGAAAAAAGGCGTTTTTTTTGCTAAATAAGTAGGTAATACGAATACACAACATGGGTTTTTAATTGTAATGGGAAACATTTAGTAATAACATATCAGTGGACAATCTTACACAAATCGACCCCGTCCCAAACTAAGCAAAGCTTGTAGATACTATTGCTAGTATGGCTAGGTACATGATTATTTAGATAGATAAATACTTATGCACCAGACTTAGAAAACATCCAAGACTCAGAAACAATTATTCGTGCTCATCATACAAATAAATGCCTTCTAAATTTTAACCTGGGGCCACCAGCTTCGTGTAGGTCTCCAAGTAACTAGGCTAAAGTGGTCGTCATTTAGCTCCTGAACATGTTCCCAAAACGATCCAATCCTCCTAATCGTCTGATCCTGGTTAAGTAACTACTGGCCCAAATTTTAATGTCTACTTTAGATGTCTTGTGTGGGTTTAAAGACTAGGTAATCTGAGCGGTAAGGCACTTTTAATCTGGAAGTCATGGGCTGTGTCATGGGTTAGAACCTCGGCTTGTTCCTTTGGGTATTTCAAAATAATATATTTACGAAATATCATTTTATATTTAAGATTATTGTGAACCCATCGTGCGGGGCGAGATCGGGCATTTCGGTATAGTCTTTCTGTTTCACCCGTCGGGGTGTTCCGCCCGCATCGTACGGTAGAGAGAGTCGACGCCGTCGGCCGTTTGGTGCGTAATTGGTCGCAGAATTAGTACTTCGGGCGGCAACGTTTTCCACCCCTTAAACCTTTATCAAATGAAACACTATTGGCCTTGATTGATTTGTTACAGATTTCTAGGTTTATACGTTTTTTAGTAATTCGTTTCTCGTTTATGAAATAATTGCTAAAACCCAGGAGGAAGTTTAGGAGTTAAAAAAACGTAGTATTTAATAATATCCACAACATTTCCAAGAATCATGCAAATAGGCTCAGGATTAGGGAGTGGGAAACGTTGCCGCTTTTTATATGGAAAAATTCTGCGGCACAATCCTCTTAACAGTAGTTATCCGGAAGTAAAACGTCGCGAGTAAACCGGTTTAATCAAAATGTTACTGCTGTACATTCCGCGTGCACATTCCCTACTACATGATGTTAAATATTGTTACCTGCGTTAGGAACTTTAGAGAGGGCGATGTCCTTCCTGAACTTGCCGTCCTTGGTCATAAGCTCTGACTTGATCATCATGCACAGGGCGTACTTCTTCAGGGGCTCATTTTCTGTCTGCAAAAAATAGTTATTCACCATCAGTTTTCGATCTAATAAGTCTAAAATCACCACAAGCTTCAATATTATACAAAATTCTTATTATCTGTTTTGCCACTCTTTGAAAGCTATACTTTGATACGGGGTTGTGAGGCACTTTACTTCAGCACTTTATGTTATATAACTATCACAACGACTGGTTAATATTAATTTAATATGACATCCAAGTCATGGCAAGTTGAATGCTATAATTTGTCCAATATCCCAATAGCCATCATTAATAGTCCGAGAGCACACTGGACCAGGGGACACATTGCCTTCTCAAGAAGAAAAGTATAATCAACTTACTTAATTTTTACGTTACTAATAAACAAAACTTACAAAATACGTTAAAAACATCAAAATTTAACCTATTTATGGTATTAAAAGTTTTTTTTTAATTCATAAAGATGAAAAAAGGACTCAGTTTCGCCATTAGTCATATTTAATTATCCTAGAAACTTCATAAGAACCCCGCGTTTTTGGCGTTTCTTAAAAAGTCGCTGATTGGACTAACAGTAAAATAACGTATTGCGTCCGGCTTACCTTGAAGTCTCCAGTCTTGAGTTTGTCGACGAGTTGCTGGTCGGGCTTGGTCTCCGCGAGGCACTCGGTGCGGTGCTTCTTCAGCTTCTCCTTCTGCTCGTCGGTGAGGGCCTGCCAAAAAAGCCAATAATTATCATATGAGCCAATATACGTTTTATGGCCAGAGGCCGGGTCATCCTCAATAAAATGTTTTTTTTTTCAGGAGTTGGCCGTAACTGTCTCTGTAATTATGCGAGATTTATAATTAGAGATCGGACAAATTTTCGTCATTGCTCGCAAGAATGTGGACATGACTCCAAAATTAATCAAAATGTTATTCAATTAATTACTTCTTGAAATAAAATTTGAATTTCCGGAGATAATAGTTTATACGTGCTTATATTAATTATCAAAATCTTATTTAAAGTGGTTATCGTTTTCGTAAATAATTTTATATAATGAAGAAGTTACGATTTTAAACTGACACGATTATTTACTCTAGAAATAATACCCTACAACTACTACATGTTAAATATCCTGCAATGATTATTATTTCTGATAAAATAAGTTTTCTAGTGGATTGCGAGCGGAGTTTTCCAGCACTTAAGTATATTCTTGATGTAAAAAGAAGTAGGCTGACTGCAGAAAATTTGGAAAAAGTACCGATTATTTTCTTTAATAAATATATACTTTAACAAACTTTTGTATTTATTGAATAGGAATCAAATATGTCAAGTAAGAAATTAAATATTTGATTAACATTATAATTAATTTTGGAGTTCTGTCCACATTATTGCGAGCAATGATGCAAATTTGTCCGATCTCTGTTTATAATATACGTTCACGAATATCTATATGCAAATCGCGTACAATACACGCGATGTCAATCACCGCTCCAAATGATTGCTACACTACTTGGCGCTTGCCCCACTCACGAATTACTCGCCAGCAAACTAAACCACAAAACTCAACACTATTTGTAAAATGTAGTGTTTTTTTTTGGTTCATGCAGTTGCACACCATCAGAATATTTAAGAGTTGAGGGAGGACTATGTTATTTTAAAGTAATAATTTAACCTGAAGTGCTGAAGCCTGACATTTTCAGTGAAAAATCACTCGTTTGAACGATTTTAGAATTTTAGAATTAATAAATTAAAAAGATCCAGGGACTATGTTTCAATAAAGATTCAATGAGTTGTGAGATAATCGTCTTGCACCAAAATTAAGGGGTCCCAGTAAATAGTCTCAAAGTTCCAAATTTTATAATGTAAAGGCGCATATTTAAAATAAGTCAGCAAAAACATCTATCCCAATAGTTAGTCAAATGTTTCCACATGCACGACTTGAGAATGCACAAAAATTTTTATAACTTTACTGCCAAAACTAAAATATATTTTCTCACCTGGGCAGCGACTAGGCAGACGGCGAATACTAGGAAAGTCTTCATGTTGGTCCCGAGTTTATCAGTGGCGCGTCCTGCGGGAGCGACGCGCTTTATACCCGAGCGCGGACCGGCGCAAGATTCACCGCAATGCCGCTAATCTGTGGGATATCAGCGGCGCGACACAGTTGGTAAGTGTGTGCTCTGGTATTTTTCCACGATTTACTATTGTAATAAAAAAATTAGGTCACATTTAAGCAAACTCACTAGTGTCACTCACAGGTAAATGTTTTTTTTATTGTTAGTAGGTAATAGGTATCAAGGAGAAAATAAATAGCATTTTGTGTCAAAGAGCGTGTCGTTACATACTAACATACCTCTTTTACTGTTGTCCATAAAGACCTTGCCGGTCTTTCACCGATTAGAATAATTAAAACCAACCTTAACTGAACACCCCTTCAGTGTATTTCCGCTTATGTAAGTATGTATGTATGTAAAATTCTTTATTGTACATGTGTAAAACAAAACACAAATTACAGGAACAGATGATATATATACAAAGGCGAGCTTATCCCTGTAAGGGATTCTTCCAGCTGAACTTTGAGCAATTGAGTGGAGATTGAGATTAATAGGCAAACCGAGAAACATGTACAATACAATTATAATATTATCTTAGTAACAACATACAATATTGGATTCAAGTAACTTTACTTAAATATACGTATTATACTCACTGAATGGCATGAGCTAGGTACCTACTACTCGCTCAAGCTATGAGTTATGGGCACAAAATATCTTTGAATCTAAATTGTACTGGGGAACCACATCTAAATTGTGTGCGTATTTATTACTAGGTAATGTTATTTTGATAAAAATTTAAAATAGTGCAGGTTGACCATCCCTGCACTAGTAAGTGCGGTCTGGAAAGATCCGGGCACAGCCTGCGAGCCATCAGATCTACATGCCTCCGTTCACACGGGGCGATAAAATACAACGAATTATTTTGATTAGGTACCATGTTTCTTATTGGTCACCGTATAAAAAGTAGGGTCAATAGGTCGGTTAGCGACCAGAAAATTTTTGTGTGCCAGTTTGCGTCCACTTGGATGAGTTGATGAACTAATAGTATAATATTTTCTGGATTACCTTTAAATAACTACCAAATAAAATGCATGCAAGTCACTGTTTCTTTAGGGTCTGTAAAAATGTTAATTTAATTTGTATTGTGTATGGATCCATGTTATGCGAAATAAATGAACTAACGCTGGTCGTGTAACCCTTAGCGACACTAAATTGCATCTTAATTAATGTTATAAGCAAATTCTATTATTCATCTCAATAAGGTAGTTTAAAAATATGAATGGTCAAATGCATACTTAAATCTTTCAGCTTTTACATGCTCTGCTACACGCCACGCGACCATTCCGGCGACTATATGGTTGGAGAACGGCGGAGACGGGAAACGTCATAGTCGCTTGAACTCTCAATAATAGCCCGCTTCTGTCAGTTGAAAATTGGGAGATTATTCTTCTTGTGGTACATCCCTAGGAAAAAATTCAAATGATAATAATAATAGTAAATATTCCTTATTTGTACCACTAAATGAGGGAATTCCTACAAAATGAATAAAATAATAATCTACATTCCTTTCGGTGATTTGCTAAGACTCCTTCTATAGGATTCTCTACGCATGTAATACATCAGTGCGTTGAAATCGTCGAGTCAAATTGACCAAATGTTGGCTATTGTATCTTTATTGGCTTATAAAAGGCCTAGTGTGGTTAACAGGGCAGACTAACAGATAAATTGCAATTCGACAATCAGAATAACAGCTTAATGCAATAACTCGATTGATTTATTATTGTCCGTTGACCCATCTCATCGGCCTCTGGCCATCTACCAGTACAGTTGGCCACAAATAGCTTTGAATAAAATCGCCTTACGAGTAAATTCATACCTAACCTGTAATCGAATATATACCCTTTTACATGGGTATTAAATGTAACGTGTTGAGTTGGAGGTCTTGTGTTTCTCGAGTGCTTGCTTTTTACCCACGACGGAACGGAGAAGGTATACGTATGCGTTTAGGGTGAGAGGTTGTTTGTTTGTTTAGTTTATATAGGTAGTAGAGTTGCTAAGCCGCTAAATTGTGCGCATCGGGTTATTCGGGTTACAAACATAAAATGTCTAGCACAGATAGAATGTTCCATGGTGACATTTTTCAGATATGGAAAGAAGTCAGAATCGTCCCCTGTGCGCGGGGAGTGTGGGGTGAATGGAACCAAGTACACATTCTTTTCGTTTTTTTGCTGTTCAGTTAAGGCCATCTACTTGTACAGCCGGCCACAAAAGATCTTTGAATAAAATTACCTTACGAGAAGGTTCATACCTAAGCTGTAATCATATACCAGTAATCATTAAAATGGCTATTTTTAAATGAATCGCAATGGTTAGATATGATTTCCGCTATCCTAAGGTTGTCTGGAAGTGTCTGATGTTGTTTGCCTCTCTACTCATTGTGACTATGTACTATACTGTTTTTTTTTTGCTGAGGTTGTATGATAAAGAGTATTTTCACCTCACCCGCTCTGAAAGGCTTACTTTATCGTTTCAAATCTGCGTGCAAAAGTCCATTGTATACGCTAGCGGATAAAGTGATTTTGAAATTCGAACATGACGTAGTACCTACCGCGCTACCCAATTTTTTTATGGATGCGTTCGGAGGCGGTTTCTACACTGATGCTGTTATGCTGTTTCCGCACGACGGTGCGGTATGCGAGTGAGACAGCGCTATACATGTATATAGCGACGGCCCGCTCGCACAAGGAATGTGTCATCCGATGAAACATTTTATTTTAGGTACTTACATTAAATTGAAAATCATTCAATTTTAGTTTTATATCATTATTTTACCTACTTTTTTAATTTATGGAAATACAAAAATAAGGAATATATTCAACCAATATTTGTATTGCAATTTTCTTTAATAATACTTGAATTGTTTTCTTGTACCTACGTTTCCTCGCTAGGGTGAGGTGAAAAGTTGTGTGTTTCGCTCGGCAGCAAAGTTATTTGGCTTCTCGTGTCTTGAAACCCTCGCTACGCTCAGGATTCTATTCTTGAACCACTCGCTACGCTCGTGGTTCATTTTTAGAATCCTTCGCTAGCTCGGCTTTCAATTCGAGCACTCGCGCCAAACAACACCTTTGCGGCCTTGCATAACAAATAACTATTTTATTGTATTGTATTTTAACGGTTGTCCCCGATTAAATGGTCTGCGCCTTTTACATTTGACTTATATAGAAATTAAGTTTAACGAAAACTGAAAGTAGGTATATGTAATGTAACAATCATTCCAATGTTTTGCAGCTTAATTCCCAATAGTGTCAAGTACTGCGCCAGTTTCTTTTTTGAACCTGACTGTGGCTTTATAGGCCGGGCCCAATAAAACGATAGGATTGCGCGGTTGGAGAGTAGGTGGGGAAAATCCAGAACAAACCTTCGACACGACCCACGCGTGTGCTTTGGAACACTGGAATACTCTAAGTGTTTGCGCTCCAGTGAGATTGGTTGAGCGGTTTCAACCGAATCTGAAGTGTGAGTGGAATCGAGCTACTGGGAGTTTTGTCACTGGTTCACTAAACCTAGCCTAGCTGAGAAAAGTCCAGCAAGAAACTCAGTGTGCGGCGGTACCGGAACGAATAGGGACTGTGTTGTCGTTGTGTTGACAGTGTTGTCGCGATCGCACGGTGGACATCCTCGCCGGGGGGAATGCCTAAGTGTACGCGTCGTGTCTGCTGAGTTGGACGTCGTAAGCGCAGCGTTCCATTTTTCGATGGACGCTGTGATTACATCGTCCGGGTCCGTGAGTGTGTGCCTAGGACGCCGGACCGTGTGGCCCCTAATCAGTGATCGCCGAGTTACGACAGAGGGAGGAGGGATAAGAACGTAGTCGACAGCCTTCCTAACTAACGGATATTTATGATGGGGAGCGTTGTCAAATCAACGTCTGGCAGTCTGATTAAAGAAACCATACATGGTGCTAATCTCCATGTCGTGGTGCAGACTGAGTACCACAGGACACCAGTCGCTCTACAGAGAAAACGATTCTGAATGACCTGGAGCGGCTTCAGTGATGTCATATGCACGTGAGCAAAAGCTACACTTGCATAAGACATGATTGGACGAACACAAGTTTTGTAGAGTGTCAGCTAATTTCTAAGTGACATTTTACTAAACTTGTTAATCATCGGCCCAAGCCTTCCTAGCACGAACAACGCACAGTTGCGTACCCTACTGATATGGCTACGGAAAGTCAGTTTTCTGTCGAGGGTTACTCCAAGATATTTGGCTTCGTTGGCCCAGGGGATGGGTCGGTCAAACATCTGGATCGGAGCCCTTGGCTTTTCCGTGATAACGCGGTCAGACGGGTGGACGACTATCGCAGTGCTTTTTTCCGGATTGACTTCGATACGCCAAAGATTAGACCAACGACCTAGGTCAGTGACTGCATTCTGGAGGTATCACTGGATAAAAGTGTACTTACAATGAGTCGTAAAGAGCGCGGTATCGTCCGCGAACAACCCTAGTTGCACTTTAGGGTGCCTGGGAATGTCGTTCGTGAACAACGAATAAAGATTGGGAGAGAGCACGGAGCCTTGCGGGACTCCAGCCCGGATGGGGTGTGGGTCCGAGTATGTTTCCTCTAGTCTGTATCGAAAGCTTCGATCCCTGAGAAAATCTCGTATGGCGAGTACGAGTCTGTCAGGCATACCGAGATGATATAACTTTTATATCAGCCCGTTATGCCAGACCTTGTCGAAGGCTTTCGCCACGTCGAGAAAGATCGCACCGGTCCTGAGCCCCTGGAATTGAGAGAAACCGTCCAGCATGGTCTCCGTGACGCGTTGCACCTGTTGGACTTACGAGTGCGCGGATCTACAGCCGAACTGCTCGTCGATGATGACGTTATTCTCAGCCGTAAATCTGAGAATCCTAGTGAGAAGGATCCGCTTATATAGATTTCCTAGAGAGCTGAGTAAGCTGATCGGTCTATAAGAGGCAGGCGACGTCCGGGGCTTACTACGCGGCTGGAAAGTGAGCATTTGTTAGCGCGGCATTGAAGATGCCGACCAAAATGAGGAGGAGGGTTTCAGGGAGAAATCTCAGGATACAATTAGATACACCATACGCATCCGGAGCCTTCCTAACACGAAGATGCGTGGCTAAGTCACTGACTTCCTTAACCGACACCGCTAAAAAGGGTGAAGTTACGGGAAGACGCGATCTCCTGTCCTCCTCGGAATTAACCCATCTAATATGGGCTTCGTCAGTATGTAGGAGGCTAGACGAACATTGGTACTCTAAACTACTCGCAAGGCATTCTGCTTTCTCACTATCCTCGAAAGCAGGGGTATACTGCGTGAGTGTCAAGATTGTCAGGAACCTTTACTTTATTTGGACGACTAGCGCTATAATTGAAATTGAAACCAGTTAGTTCTCTTCATTCATATTCCCATTTCGTCAGCTTCCTATCTCGTTCACATTTCCAACTCATACACATTTCTTACTCGTCCATTTTATACTACCTTCTCGTTCAGTGTAAGGATTAACAGTCAAAGTCATAATAAATTCATGCATGTTCGGTAACACGGTGACAAAAAAAAGAAAGACTACACTTTTAAAGTAAATAAGGGCTCAGGATGACTTCATATCTATTTATTTTGCCACTTTGTTTACTGACAGTGGGCGATATGACAAAACGGACAGTGTACGAAATTATGATGCGGACGAATTTGGACAGTGGACGAAATGGGAATGCAGACGAGATTGGACAGTGTACGAAAAGGTAATGCGGACGAGATAGGACAGTGTACGAAATGCGACTGCGGATAAGGTAGGAAGTTGAGATAATGGGAATCCGGAATTTCGAAAATTCCCCTCTGCCTCGCCTCACCGACAGAAGTAATTTTGTGTCAGAATGAGTGCGCAAGGTGTATCAATATATTGGTATGCATAAGGATCCATGAGGACTAACACATACACTTGCCCTTAAGGAAGGGCAAGTGTTCAACCCGTGGACTTTTTCCAGATTTCGATCTATTTTTTGTGCTCAATAAAAAACTGTTTGTCACAATCATCAAAATATTTTTTTTTAAATAAACATATAACCAGTCTTTAATCGCCGCAGACTTTTATTGCAATAGCTATCTAGAACAAAAAGTTATAACAATATTTTTAAAAAATCACTTTTTGTCCATAGGTACAACTATAGTTTTTACCTGTGGACGGTAGTTGTTTAGGTACAACGTAGGACATAAATCAACAAAATATTTTAACAAAATATTTCTTCAAGTAAACTCATAATTAACAACTTAAAAATAATTATCAAGTTGCAAGTAATGAGTAAGGGGTCTTTTAAAAGACCTTTCGCTTCTTTGCATTACAATTAGGGTTCCCGGTCGTGTCCGTGTTTCGTGTACCCGTTTCCGTATACACGTTTCCGTGTTACACGGCAACAGTTTTCTGTCCCGATTTTCACGTGTAGTTAGTATCCGTGTAATTAAAATCCGTGTACACGAATACCCGTGTACCCGTGTATGCGGATCTTAATTACACGTTGACACAAACCGACCTCCCGACATAAATATGAGTGTTTATTTCGACTTAACTTTATGTATTACGGATGCATATTACCTAATACCTGTATTACGGTTGCCTTTGTCAGTCGATAAAGCGTAAATCCCCTTTGATACCATTTGTCAGAAAGTGAAGAATGCTTTAGCATGTTATTTATGAAGCGATACTAGTAGGCAAGTTCTCCAGCCCCAGGTATAGTTCATACCAAAGTGTTATTTAGGTACAATGTGGTTATACATTCCATAAGTTGTATTTACTTGTCATGGTTACCCGAAAATTACAATCGAGAGGAAATTCTTGGCGGGTTCGTGTAATTCGGGTTCTTAGTACCACCGGGCTTAAGAACACGGGGCAACGGGTCGGCGTGTAACACAGATATCGGGAGCCCTAATTACAATACTCTAAGTATAACTCCTCTGCAGAATCATCCGAGCCCGGAGAATATCCACGGTCGGTAACGTAACCGTAATCATCGTTAAACACGAAACACTTTTGATAAATGAAGCTTGATTTATCATCAGAATCTATATTAATTTGTGAGCTTTTGAAACACACCTTGTATGATATTTTGCCTTACAATTGCTGCATGTAAGTAAAGTTTTATTGCTATATTTTTTACACATAACACACATGGCACATGATAATATGGTATCCTCTATAATACTTATTTTTTGCTGTCGAGTGTTTTTTCTTTAGCATATTGTTTGTTTGGGTGGGACAAACTTTTGTAGAGTTAGGTGTTTTCATTATCATGGCTTTACTTGTACTTGGGCGTTTAGAATCCTTCTTGTTCTATATTTTCTTACCGACTTTCCCCGTTTTATTATTCTTATTATTATTTGCTCGTTTATTTCTTCCATCTGAATAGAATTCTTCACTAGCGTATCAGTTAGTATCGTAGTTTTCCCTGGCTTTCTTCCTCGTTGCACTGTTTTTCTTGGTACTGCTTTTTGAAAAGGTTTGACAAATTTTGCCATAGTGAATTCGTAGGCAATTTCTCGAATTTGTTTTTTATCTAAGTCCGTATGTAAATATGCTGTTTTTTAAAGTATTCGTGGAGTTGCAGCTCCGCTTGATCATCGAATACCCGCTTAACATCATTCTTCAAGACTTCCACACTGTTTTCGTCCAGATTTTTGTCTTTACTTAATTTTTGGTGCTTAAAAATCGTCGACTTCGTAATCTTGTATTTTTCTGCAGCTTTTCGAACAGAACATCTTTTTTCACCTCCTGAACGGCTTCAGTTAGGGTATCGGGGCATAGCTTGTCTCGTATTTGTCCACCTTTAGTATGAGGCACTAAAATAAATGAAAACCGTTAAAAAAAATGTCCACAGGTAGAAACAGTAATGGTTGTACCAGTAGACAGTCCATAGGTACGTATAGAACGCTGTCCACAGGTAAAAATTGGACGATATTAATCGTCATATTTACAACTACCTACTTGCGTAGAAAACTAATGAAAACAATGATTAATTGTTGACATTTGATATTTAATTACACAGATACTTGTATTGTTCACCTAATTTACAAAATAGACTTCGAAATACAGATAAAAACTTATAAAAATGGCGACTAGCTGGTGTTACCATATTAGAAAAATACTTTTAGATTAAGTATGTCAGTATGGTCAGTTGTTTTTTAGATACATGGGATGTCCACAGGTACAACAATTGCCCCTACTACAATTCCTTAAAATAAAATTGCAATACTATTATTGTCACCGACTGTACAGTATGTAAATCGAGTGAATTACATTCTATTTTTATAGTTAATATGCAGAACTAGTTTTTGCAGTATTTATGGATGCTTTTAGTTTGCATTATTTACGAGTGTTATTGCAGATAAAAAATACTTTATTTTATAAAAAGATGCATTTAAATTTACATAAACAAAAACGAAGACAACATGCAAGTCTTATGACAGCAAATGCTGTTTTTACCGTATTTAATATGCATGCACTCTTTGAGCGGAGTATTTATTTTTTTGCCAAAGTAAGTTTATGACATTCGATCATCAATCTTTTGATTTGTCTGAATTTGTCTTTCTGTTCATTGGATCTAGAAAAAAGATATACCTAGACAATGATTAATGCTTCTAACTTTCTTCGCTGACTGACGTAATCATCATCATCATTAGCCTATATACGTCCAGTGCAGGGCACAAGCCTCCTTTCATGGCGGAAGGTGAATGGATGGACAGTAGGGTCGCTAGGCCAGTTACGCGGCTTTGCGGCCTTCTGAAGAACGAAGTTTTTTCAATTAAAGATATTTACATTTTTGCATGGCCTAAAAACATAGCGAGTTGTATGCGCTTTAAATGGTAGCTATTGAATGGGAATATATTAAAAAAGCAAGAAAATATCCTTTCAGTTCATCAACCCATCCAAGTGGCCGCAAACTGGCGCATCAAATTAACAGGCGGTAAACCCACATACCGACCCTAGTCCCCTTTGAATTCTTTTTCAGATGTATGCACGCTTACTTACGATGTTTTTCACGGAAAAACTGATGGTACAGTGGCGTAGCGTAACTAAAAAATATATCAAATGATATTTTTTGTAAAGTTTCAAAAAACTGATTGGTATGAGCCAGGATTAAAACCCGCGACCTTTTTGACCCAACTGGTGTGAAGTTAGCAGCCTAAGATAAGCCGATCAAATTAAGTAGTCCTATAAAATTTTTGGCTGCCAACTTCACAAACCTAGCGGCCTAAATTCAAACTTGGTTGCCCATATCTTTCTACTAAAAGTTTTTTTCTAATGAGTCTGGTCGCGTTAGAATATGGCTATTTCAAAATTAGAGAAAACACTTAGCAGCCTATAATTTTATACACACTATTTCATTTTGTCCTGTCAAACAGCACGGATTACATTTTTTGACAGTAATCATTCTTTCATTTTGAAAGCCCTTACAAATGAGACTAGTCGCATTAGGATTGAAAGAACAAGGCTATCTCAAATTTAGAGATAACACGTAGCAGCCTAAAATTTTTGACAAAACTTTTTTTAATTTTTCTTGTCAAGCTGTCCAGATTACACTTTTTAACTGAAATCATTGTCTTTCTTCTAAAAAGCTCTTTCGAATAAGACTAGAAGCGTTAAGATTGAAAGAACATGGCTATCTCAAATTTAGAGATAGCACGTAGCAGCCTAAATGTTTTGACAGAATTTTTAGTTTTCAGACCCATGCTTGAATCACTAGGCCACTACAATATTAGCAGACGATATTTCGAATAGATCCGACCTCTAGATCCCTAAGACATACCCGAAGCTCTTCACTTAACCTCTATAGATGAGTAATGGAATAATGAATGAAACATGACATCACTCGGCATCAGGTGACATTGTTAGGACTCGTTCTCTTTATTGGCCCTCATTATTCTCATTTCTACCAATTTGTTCAAAAGGTATACATATGTAGTACGAGATTAGGTATACTGTGAGTTATTAGACTCTAGACCAATGTCGCTCCAGGGCCGCGTTACAAAAATCGTTTAGCTAGAGAGCCACGCTACCGGGTCAGAAACATAATGGTGTCAGTGACAGCGAGTCATAGATTGCCTATTTTTTTAATTGAATAATTTTTTTGCGAAGCCGATCAGTCTTGAAATAAAGAGAAAGTAACAGCATTAAATTAAAAGACAAATACTGTAAATTTTTGAATTCAATAACAAATCCATATTCAAAGATTAATGCATAAAGGATCGTTTAATATTTATCCACTTTATTCAAAGACTACAATTGATAATGTAGGAATACCAGTTCATAGGGCAACGTACCAGTCCCAACTGGGGCAACAATCTAACCATAAAATCCAGTGCGATCCGAGCCCTGACCTGAGATTTACGACAATGTAACAGGTGAAAATGACTGTATTCAATTGACAGTAATAGATCGTTGGTTACGTAATTACATCCGTTAGACCTTATGTCGGTTTGTTATGTCAAAAAATGTACTGAGTTACTAAAATTTGATCTGACATTTGGTCTACCGGATCTTTATAAAACCCAGCCTTAAGTGTTCAGCGGTCTCAATAAGTATATTTTATTATGCTGAGATGAAACATAAAGTTGTCATGTCTTTGAGTGAGTAAGCAGGGAATTGTGAAGGGAGAATAAATCCCGGAATACTTAGTTAGCTAGATTCGATCAGTGCATTATTTAATCGAGGACATAAATAAGATGTGCCCAATTTCATAACCAAATATTTGGTTTTATATAAAAACCATCACAATATAATATTAACATTGCTTAGGGCCGATTTTTCAATCCCCAGATAAAAGTATCTGGCAGATAATGTTAGCTGTTTCATTTTCTTTTATGTCGCATTAGAAAGTGACAGCGATAATTTTAACTTACGGATCATTTTATCTGGCTGTTGAAAAATCAACCATTAATCTAAGTACATACTTTGTTTATATTTATTCGGATCACTTTGAAGTGCTTACAACATTAGAACAACCAGATTGCCGTTATCAGTAACTAAATTAGGGCCGATTTTCCAATCTCCGGATAAAGGTCGACCGACCGGTTTAGCCTAGTGGGTAGTGCACCTGCCTGTGAAGCTGACGGTCCTGGGTTCGAATCCCGGTCAGGGCAAATATTTGTGTGATGAGCATGAATATTTGTTTCTGAGTCTTGGATGTTTTCTATGTATTTAAGTATTTATATCTATTGAATATATCGTCGTCTAGTACCCATAACACAAGCCTTCTTGAGCTTACTGTGGGGCTAGTTCGATTTGTTTAAGATTGTCCTCTAATATTTATTTATTTATTTAAAGGTATCTGTCAGATAAATGTTAGCTCTGTCATTTACTTTCACATGACATTAGAAAGTGTCAGCGATAATTTTAACTGATGGATAATTTTAACTGGCGATAGAAAAATTGCCCTTAATGTCATAAAGTATTCCTTTAATCTGCATTTACACATAAGTCGATGAGAACGTTGCAACTTCAAAACTCAAAGTGATTTTGGCGATCTTCCACGCGTGCGCCTTGAATCCCAAAACCAAATTTTGATACACTATTAACAGACAGTCGTCTTATTCATAGACATGTCAGTAAGTTGAGATATGTTTCTAAGTAACGTGAACAGTGTATAATGGAGTGAAATGATACTATGGACCTATTTCGGCAATTTAATAAGTAAGTAACTCTAAACTTTTCTGTTTTATTAATAAAAAAAGTTTTTATCAACCAAAAATCACACTCAACTTTTTTTCAATATTTTTAGATAAGACTGTGACTCAAATGCCTTATTTCTCAAAAATATTTATTTATTTAATCAATTTTTTTTTATATATATAATTACACTAATTTTATAACCTATTGTTATAACATTCTGTGATAGATTTCAAAATCAGCATTGTATGTGTATTAAATGGTATTTGTTGTATATATTTTTTATGTAAGTGAAACTTAGATTTGTTATTCATGCCAAATATGAAGACATTAAATTTTACCCCGTTAGATTATGGGTGATAGAACTTCATTAAAAGCATTATACATTAGTGATATTTAGATGAACTTTAGCTGCTTTAGCATCAAAATATTTTGGAAGGCATATAACCCAATTTTCCATTGCGCAACCAACTTCAGGCTGGTACGACAAACGCCGCAGTGCGCAGCGCCGCCCGCTGCAACTTCACAGTTGACCTCCACGAGACGTGAAACGGGAAAACATTCGGAAATACTAGGAAAACAAACCAAATATTCAATGACAATTCTGAAATAATGTTAAGAATACGTTCGCCTTTTGTTTTTTATATTTTATGATACATTAGACGAAGATAGTGTGAATTGTGCTTCGGTTGTGATATTGCGGTAAGTGTATTTGTTACTATTTTTTATATTATTCGTTCATTGATTTTTCACATAGAAAGGAATAATTAATATTGTTACTATTGAGAAAGAAGTTTTTAATAAAATAATTGTGTCTTGTCGCGATCGGCGAGAGCTTTCCATAAATTGAGGTTAAAACAGATTTTTGTCCTCAGTACCTTGATAATATTAATAATTTAATATGGTTCAAATTCAAAAGAATAATATTAGCAATGATGTTAACATATTCGTTTTTACGTATGTATAATATGTTTGCTAAATATACCAACTAAAAATATAATTTTAGTAATCAGAATATACCTCATGTACACACTTGTAAGGTTTTGTCTAGAAACTACGATTGCCATAAAAAAGAAAACGTATCAATTCGATATGTTTTAGTGTTGTAACACAATATTATTGTTAATGCAATCGTTATATTTGCTTTAATCATTCCGTGACTACTAGACGGCATCCATACCAATTGAATTCGCGTGCCTATAATTAATTACGAACTGTTGACCAATAGGGCATTGACTTCATTTTTATAAAAAAAATAGCACATTTGGGTTGCCTGCACTGCGCCCAATCGATCCAAATATCGCGCATGCGTAATACAGTTTCCTGCACGTCAGTGACGATAGAGCGCGGCTTGCTACACGATGCCGAAACCCACCCCCGAAGAGGACCTGGTCATACCCCCACAGGACCAAAAGATATGTGGGACCATATGTGTCTGTCAAATGACGGCCGTCCTCAGCGCTGTGGCTTTGGTCTACCTCACCGTGGCGATTTATATGCCTTACACAAGGGCCACGGCCTCAGGCATCGATCCAACACCAATAATGTGCACTACCACCCGAGCAATCAACAAAGACAACTGTGACTGGGGCTCCTGTGGGGAGTGGTGCCTCAGCAAGACCTCGGGCGCCTGCATCCAGATCTACGTTAACGTCAGGAAGAACGGGACGTCTTTGTTGCTCTCTGAATGCGGAAGTGCTGCTAATAAGACTTGTTATGGCATAGATCAGGAAAATGCTAAGAAATATCATTGCATCAGAGATGAGTGTAAAAACTTGACTGGAACATTTAACTGTACCGAAGGAAAGTGCATCAATATTACCGACGCTTTTGAATGTGCTTTCAGGGAAACAGATCCCCCGTTAAAATGTTCTGGTAGAAGAGGCAAGATTACGTGCATAGATGTACATGGATTGTTTTCGTGTAATAGAGGTACTTGTAGGAAAATTAAAACACCATATAATTGTGATCGTCGCTGTGTTGACATCCCGACCCGGAACAAAAATGTCATAGTGCTGAGTGGAGACAGAGTATTTTTAGCTAAATGTGCTAAACTAGCTCAGGAGGATACAGGTGGTATAGTGTGGACGGATAACGGCGAAGAGGTTTTAATGTTATCTTGCCATGCAGTACATAATGGATCTTCAGGCGTAGTAGCGGTCGATTGTATAAATTCAGCCTTGCTACCCAAGACAGAAATTGCAGATTTGACTAACTTCACGTATCTCCAATATTTGTACCAATCTAGAGCGGTTCTAAACCGTCAGATTGCTCCAACAGAAGTTGAGTTGACCCTAGCTAATGACAGTCGTTTGATGATCAACCTGGAAGGCTGCGTTAATACCCTGGCAGATGAATGTAAAGAATTCCTTAAAGATTACGGTAGAGATGGTGCAGATCATAATGCTAAAGCAAGATTTCCTTGTTTTTATACGGAAAACAATCCAGAAATCGCGGTTGCTCGCTTTGATTTGGAAACGACGGAACGTCAATTCATGGTGGCGCTAATTCTGCCGACGGTCTTGGTTGTTGTGTCATGTATAACATTGATGCTATGCCAAAGAACAGTGGAGGTTGGTGACGACGCAAAAATGAGGTTCAAAAGCTGTGCGGGGGGACAAGCGGAAATGCAAATGTCTCCAAACGATCCTGTTTCTCCACTTTGAGATCAGTCACGTAAGAAATTGTGCTACTTAAGTATGTATATTAAGAGGCATTCATAATAATTTCAGAGTTCTATTTTATTTTGCGCAGTCATTAATGGAACAGCCTTCTAAAAACATGAATCGGTATAATCAGTAGTTCGTATTCAATTTTATCAACCAACTTAAAGCGTTATTACGTCAATGGGTCGATAGGTTGGTTAGCGACCAGCTAATTGGATGCACCGGTTTGCGACCACTTAGATGATTTTAATGAACTGAAAGGAAATTTTCCCGTTTTTCTAACGAATTCCCATTCATTAACTACTAGATAAAATGCATACAACTCACTGTTCATTTAGGGTTTGTAAAAATACTTTTATCCGGCTTATACTTTTATCCGGCGATCATACTTTTATCCGGCGATACCTCCAAGAGGCAATCACTGACCTAGGTTGTTGGTTTAATCTTTGGCGTATCGAAGTCAATCCGGAAAAAAGCACTGCGATAGTCTTCCACCCGTCTGACCGCGTTAACACGGAAAGGCGTGTGGCTCCGATCCAGATGTTTGACCGGCCCATCCCCTGGGCGAACGAAGTCAAACATCTTGGAGTGACCCTCGACAGAAAACTGACTTTCCGTAGCCACATCAGTAGGGTACGCAACCGTGCGTTGTTCGTGCTAGGAAGGCTTGGGCCGATGATTAACAAGTTTAGTAAAATGTCACTTAGAAATCAGCTGACACTCTACAAAACTTGTGTTCGTCCAATCATGTCTTATGCAAGTGTAGCTTTTGCTCACGTGCCTATGACATCGCTCAATCCACTTCAAGTCATTCAGAATCTTTTTCTCCGTAGGGCGACTGATGCTCCGTGGTACCAGTCGAACCTCAGTCTGCACCACGACATGGGGATTAGCACTATGTATGGTTTCTTTAAGCAGACTGCCAGACGTTATTTTGACAACGCTCCCCATCATAGGAATCCGTTAGTTAGGAAGGCTGTCGACTACGTTCCCATCCCTCCCCCCTCTGTCGTTACTCGGCGATCACTGATTAGAGGCCGCACGGTCCGGCGTCCTAGGTACACACTTACGAACCCGGACGACTTAATCACAGCGACTATCGAAAGATGGAACGCTGCGCTTGCGGCGTCCAACTCTGACACGACGCGTACACTTAGGCATTCCCGCCGGCGGGGACGTCCACCGCGCGATCGCGACAACAGTGACAGATATAGTCCCTATTCGTCCCGGTACCGCCGCACACAGGCCCGACCTGACCGACTGACTAGTCCGACCCAGGTCGGGCCTAGCTGAGATTCTTACTGGACTCTTCTCAGCTAGGCTAGGTTTAGTGAACCAGCGACAAAACTCCCAGTAGCTCGATTCTACTCACACCTCAGATTCGGTTGAAACCGCTCAACCAATCTCACTGGAGCGCAAACTCTTAGAGTATTCCAGTGTTCCAAACCACACGCGTGGTCGTGCCGGAGGTTTTCCCCTGGATTTTCCCCAGGCTACTCTCCAACCGCGCTCTCCTATCGCTTTATTAAGCCAGTCAGGTTCATAAAAAAAAAATATGTACGTCTTTAATTGAACAAACCTGTGGTGGTTGCAAACTGACACTGTTCGTGTTACCGGGCTAGCGACCCTACTTGGTGGTATGTTATGTAATTGCCCTTGAAACGACTGTTACGTGACCAAAATGAATTCCAACGAATTAATACTTTATAAAGGTACCTAATGGCATCCAACTACCTAGACGAGCACGAACGCACTTACTTATTTATAATTCAAAGATGTCTTGATATAAATGGTTGGCCTAAAATTTATATGACTTGACCTAATATGAGTATCAATTATTAATTTAAGTAGAAGGTTCATTTAAGTAGTCGCCAAGAAAATGAATATCTGTTTGCAGAATTCTGACACGTTTCTACGTAATTATTATTTCTAATTTCAGTTCCAGCATATATCATAATTGTAATTTATTAGAATCTATCACCTGAAGGATATTTTTTCCTTAAAACGTTACACTTTTTCGATTAATAGTGGGTTTTCATTTTTTTCAGGTGTTCCCCTCCTCTGCGAGGGCCCGGCTAGTTCGCTAAGAGACGATTAATCGCTTGCTATGACGCGCACCTAACCCTCGGCTCCATGTCTACCATGAGTAGGTCTCGCACTAGCCTCTCCCCAGCTGCCTCCGAGAGGTCCACCCTTCCTATGGGTGCCTCTGCGGAACCGGGGAGCCCCGAGTTTAAACCTCTAGAGCCAACAAGGGAGCAGTTGCTTGCACATTTCTTTGAAAGATTTAAATTTTACACATCACTTTGCCTCGGAACATCAGCTATACTCGCGGTGTTTGCTTTTCTCTTCCTAATCCCCTTTGTGGTCGAACCAGCTATACAAACTATACTAGCTGAATTCGTCCCAGAAGCAGGAATATGTTGTGTGTCGGCTCATGTTCATGCTGAGACATTAACGAATTGCACGTGGGCATCATGTAGAGAAGGGTGCACGACCGCGCACACCAAGTGCCATAAGATAAGAGTGAATTTAGCTAGAACCCCGTTTGTCGAAGGTGGACCAGTACCAATCGAATGGGATGAGACAGACTTGAAATTTCTCATAAACCCTGAAGGTTGTGGATATCCTCCGAGAGTGAACTGTTCAGTGTTTGCAAATGATTACGCTGGCCCAAACGCACCAAAGATATTTCCTTGCTACTACAGTTTGACGAGACCAGATTTAGTAGTGGCGAGGTATTCTTGGGATTCTACAATTCGAGGGCTGGTGCTGGCTCTGGTGCTACCCACGGCAGTATTCGTCTTTAGCTTAAGTGTCCTCGCGTACTGGCACTGTCGTTGTTGCGACAGGGCCTGCAACCGAAGAGTACACGCTGAATCTTTCGCTAGCAAAGAGGAGTAAGTGTTTATTGCTTTCATTTTATTGCTAATTAGTGTACATGTTTCGTTATCAAAAAATAAAGTTTTAGTTACTTAAAGTAGGATTTGTAGAATTATTTTTTCACTTCTCATGCTCGAAAAGTGTGTCATATTAGGCTTATGAAAAGCGGGGTTAAGGTAGTACATTTTAGTACATTTAGCACCTAGGGAAAATATGAATACATATTTATGAATTACAAAACATTCTAATTTGGCCAATCAAAATACTTCACTGTATTAAATCTACCAATCAGAAAACACATCGACAGCCAATCGGAACGTTTGGTTCTTTTTGCTACAAACTATGTTCAACTAATTTAACTATAAAACATTAGGTATTTTTTCGTCCCTATTTCAACTACTATGTATCTGAGTCGAAATAGTGAAAAAAAAAGTTGCCGCCGTACTCATTGTATTTTATTATTAAATGTAGGTGGATAATCTTTGTTTATTTATTTTCTCGCAATCGAAGTGAAAAGTAGAGTGTAGACCAGAGGTCTAAAAGCCATATTACCACTCGACCAATATTCCCTCACTTCGTTCGGAAAAATTACCATCTCGTGGTAATATGGTTTATTTTAGACCCTTCTCATACAATCTACTATTATTTGCGTTATTGACACTGCAAATTGCTGGACTTTCAGGTCCGATAGTGATTTCAAGTTTGGTGACGGAAGAACATATTTACATCATTAGTTATAACGGAACTAGTAATTTTTCAAGTATGTGTATTATTGAACTTTGTGCACAGTGTAGAGTGAAACAATTACTAACGCTGAACCCTTTTCACTCAAAAACTTTGCGTTATTGCCTAACATTTACGAATACTAAGAAATTTCCTTCTCTAATAAATTACTTTCTTCTATATCTAATGCTTCTATTCTTACTTAACTTCGCATTACAATATGTTTTATATAATATGGTTCTTTGGTGTATTTATTTTATTTAAGAACCTATCGTAAAGGTTAGGCATACAATAATATGTATTATTATCTTTTATAATCATTGTAATGCTAGAACCAATATTGAGTGTGTGTACTACTCATTTTTAAATATTTATATATATTTAGTAAAAACACGCAAAATCAGTTGCACTTTAAACTTCAGTAGTGCATAATTCAACAAAAATGCAGAATTTAATTCTGTCACTTGATCGTGTGTATTTTGTATCATATGTATATTATCGCCATTATCATCTTGGCTTTATTGAAACTGGCAGTAGATATTTGGATTTGGAAAATTATAAGGTCTAATTATGTATATAATCAATGCGAGAATAAAATAAGAAAAAAAACTAATCAAAGTGATGATGAACGATAACAAAGCGCAATACAATATAATGTATGTATAGTTCCAAACAGTAGAAACTGAATAACTAATGAAGATTAAATAAATATAAAACTGAGCAGTCTTGCAAAATCTAAATGATAGTTGATCTTTACCTGTGTAATTTTCTATGACAGTTAAGAGGATGCGCAGGAAAAACATCTTTGTTACAAAGTTAAAACTGTACATTTGTTATTTCAGCAGTAAACTCCTGTGCGAGCTGGACGACGATCCCAGTGACGACGTCTTCTGACGCCGCGCCACGTCCGCCCGGCGCCGCGCCTCCCCCCGCTCGGGTTACGCTCAGCTGTGAACTACGCGTGGTGTAACTAAATAAACGCAAGGCGTTTTCATCGGGGCGGCGAATAAGTACATTTCAGAAGTTTGATCTGTTATCAGCGCCCTGGGCAATTAAGGATATCGGGGATCCAGTTATAATGCTTTTAAAATTGCTTTGGTACGGTGGTGACAGTTACGATTTAGCTATGCATTCTAAACAATAATTTTATAAACTTAAAACATGAAACGTGACATAATTTGTGCTAGCATGAAATTTGTAACCGTACCCAAACTATTCTAAAAGCATTGTAGTAGCTCACAGTGGGCCCGATGGAGGACCCATTATCTAGCCAATGGGAAAGACAGTTCCGACTTCAGATGCTTGAGAAGTATGATATTGAAGAAAAAAAAGACAGATGACACTGGCATAAGCAAACGTCACCTTGGAACGTCATAAAATTCATAAAAACGTAATAATAATTATAATTTTTGTGTAAATTGATCCTGTCACATAAATGATTGACAGTGACTCAGGCACTAGAGAGAACCATAGTGCCCCGATGAAAAAGCTTTTCAGCGTAACCGCCTTTAAGCGTATTCACGCTATGCTTATCAAGCTAGATTTATAATCGCAATATTAAGGAAGGTGATTGAGACGGATCGGGTTGTGCATAATTTAAAATTTTATTAAAATTTTAATACATTTTTATTTTCAAGAAAAAGCTAATAGAAGTTACTTGTTTAGTTTACAAAAAACTCAGTATTATTAATAAAATAGATATGCTGTTTAATTAATAAAGTGTTTTGCGTTATAAATAAGATTATAAACACCATCTAGTAGCTACTTACTTTCTGCTTCATTAAGAAATTGTACAAATGTATTAGTTATGATTATTGAGTGCAATATTACGGTATAAATGATAGTTATTATTATATTGACTCTTTTTTTGAAAAACCTACGCATTGTTGCAGTCAAAGAACCAAGTTCATTTGTAATCTTATGCTATCTAGGTAATTTTACTTTATTTTATATTAGGTATACACTGAGTATTATGTCCATTTGATTTATTATATTTTAAAGTAAATGAAACCTTGTCAACTTACTGAATTAGATTGATTTAAAAAAAATCATCGCCTAGAAGCGATTTTGAATATAAAACACCATTCTAAGAGGGGGAAGGCCTACAACTGACAGTGTAACAGTATTAAATTTTAACTTTGTCGTGGGCTTTGCTTTGATAAATAAAATAAAATGATGTGAAAACGTTAAAAAATACGTCTCTCTATTCTAAATTGAGCTATGCCGGTTAGATCATAAGTTTAAATATAATTTGCTTCCGGAGATTTCCAAGGAAGATAGGCAGCAAAATGATGTCAGGTTACGTTATAGTATATTATAATACAAGTGAGGTACGTTAAACATGACACCAGAGGCGGTATTGCTCACGCGAGCCGTACGGCGAGCGCGATAAAGGAGCCGAGAGCGTAACAAAATTATCAGTCACTCACGAGTGTTATACGATGTTTTTCGACACATTTGCGAGGAAAATATCCAATTCTATTATATAAAAATGTTATTAACAACTTTCTGTAGTTGTTGATGGTAACAGGTTATTACTGACATATTATGTATTGTACCATCACCAAAAGTGTTTCCACTCATCAATAATATTTACATATATTTATGAATGAATGGCCCGCGGTAACTTTTTTCTTGTCTTTGCGCTTGTGCAAGTCAAGTCAAGGCATGATGCAATAATATACTGTGCCAAGTATGGCAATCCGGTACATCGGTTAGTAGTGTGTGTGACACGACCTACGTCATCAGCCTTGCATCAGCCTATCAACGGTATGCAGACGTAAGTGTGAGTGTGTCGTCGACAGTGACGTACGATCGTGTCATGATCCGATTGTCCCTGTTTTCTTAGACCGTGAGTCAAAGTGAGGCTTTAGCGAAATTTCCAGACAGCCACTAACTAAACAAGTCATTATTATTATTAGAATTATTTAAAATTATAATCATATAATAATACAAATAACATCAGTATGGTTTTGAAAATTACCAGCACATATTTGTCTAATTTTTTGGGGTAAATATTTTCGGTATTCATTCGTTTCGATGATTTACCTAATACGGTTATTTAAGTTTAAGTGTACTCTTTTAAAAATAATTTTTATAATTAATTTGTTATTTTTAACTCCCAAGATTTATTAAATTTTTATATAGGTATCTCAATTCCTGCCTACAAATAGTAACTGAAATTTGTATAAAGAATAAACGATAATTATTTTATTTAAGTACATACTTAATTTTGAATAAAAATATGCTTTAATATTAGTCATATCAAGAAAGAAATTAAGCTATGTAACACCTATTAAATTATAATGTAGATACTTAACAAGATTGGTTGTATTATTTAACTACAAAGCTTGTGGATAAATACAAGATTCAGAGCGAAATCTCCAATCATTGTTACTAGTTATACAATTATCATCATTATCATCGATTTAAGAGCCGAGCTCTTGTCGTTGGGGTGATCGCCATTCCATTCTTTCTCTGCGCTGCCTTTAGCTCCTGGTACTATCCAATACATAGTTTATATATAGTTACATTATTCATCAATGTGCACAGAAATGTATATAATAAATTCTCACTTATGTACTTCGGTCGGTTCATAAGCCATGTGGTGAGATTATTCAGTTATGATTTATATATACTATTTTTATTAAGTTTCTGCCATTTCTACATTTGATTTGTAATATTTTCTCCAATTTATAATATGTGTTAATAAATAAGAAGAAATGACAGATATTAAAATGAGTATCTGCCATATTTTTGTGATATTAAGAAGCTTAAAATTAATGTTTAACATATTTACCAGCCACATCGATCGAAAGGAAAAGTGAACATTTACCTTTTTTATTTATGGCTTATTTTCATTGTGACAGAAGTAAAAAAGGTACGTGTCTCGATTTTCTTAACTGTACCGTACCTATACGCCATTTTGTATTAACATGGCAGGTCAAAACTAATGTAGAGGTAAATTGCTTTAAGCGTGATATCGCCATATGCTCCCGTTCCACTGTATATTATGTGTACTGTACACTGTATTATTACTGTAACACTAATATAGTAGAATTGATATTACATAATATACAATTATACACACTGTTAAAAAATCGTACTTTAGTAATAGAATTTCTATTCATTAGCGTTAAAGTAGAATGTCCAGTGAAATAAGAGCATATGCTAGTGTCAAACTTAAAGGTAGCTTGATCCTATGTTTTAGAAACTCGAGGATACGGATTGTCAACCGTAATTTTAATAAGTGTGAGTACTTTTTAGATGGTAAGAATATGTTGCTTATTTGACCCTTGAAATTTACCTCGTATAGTGAGGTGTTGTTTCTTTACTTGTCTTCTCCAAATATCTTGTGAATAATTGACTAATACATATTTATTGAATTGAATAAATTTCCGTAGCATTATTAATTGTTGGTTAGCGTATTTTAGATGATACCTATATATTCTGTATTATTATCGTTCATTCCAAATTTACAAAATATCTGCATGAATACGATGAATGTTACAAACCACTGTAATCTCAGCATACCTATTTAATTGATTAGGAATCACTTAGTTACATCACAAAAAATAGAGGGAAAATCTACCTTCTGTCACTTTCTCAAGGACTGCTAATATTGAATTAAAATGCTTTTTTATGAGGTTAATAATATTATACTACTTATTCAAGTCTCACGTTTAAAACATGGTGTATCTCCAAGTTGTTTTATTAATGCAGGTTTGGTACCTACTGAAAATGTGACTACTAATAGGTAATTATTTTAGCCGATTAACTAAATTAAAATAATGAGGCTTTTTCTGGTAAAGGACTTTAAACAACATTTAAGGTTTTGTCTACACAGTGATACGCATAAAATAATGCTTGATATATTTAAAAACTTTTGAAACTGGGTGCATAAAATAGTCGAAACTAAATTAAGAAACGTATTTATTTTTATTATTTTTGGGAGATTATTACAAAATACCTATTTAATTTTATTGATTATTTTAAATAGCAATGTTTTAAATAGGAGACTAGCTTTTTGAATGCTACTGTAAATAATAAGGGTATTAATAAAACTATTCGATATTTATTAAATTATTGTAAATAAGAATTCCTAGTTTAATTTGTGTAAATTATTGTTATTATTAATGTAATAACTTTGGCGCAAACCAACACAAAGTGTAATGACAAATAAAAGCTTGTTTTCTATGTGTTTTATTATTTAATTTACGCTAGCGAAATATCACGGGCAGGTCTTGGGCGATCCTTTTGCAATCATATGATTTCCCAATTTTCCCAACTGTGTTAAGTCCTGATAACGGACAGCATTTTTATTGAGACGATAGTAACTAGATCCTTCTTTCAGCCAAACACACCGCTTGATCCAATGCTTATAATTTTTAGAATTTTACGGTTCCGCAGCCAAATTGGCAAAAACGGAACCGTTATAGTTTCGTCATGTCCGTCCATCTGTCCATCCGTATGTCACAGGCATTTTCCTCAAAAACTGTGTATTGTGTACTGTGCGGTGTATTGGAATAAAATTTAACATGTAGGTAAATAA
Organism: Epiblema foenella; assembly: GCA_963556455.1. Classification (NCBI taxonomy): domain Eukaryota; kingdom Metazoa; phylum Arthropoda; class Insecta; order Lepidoptera; family Tortricidae; genus Epiblema; species Epiblema foenella. The sequence goes on along the minus strand of OY747096.1, from coordinate 23,994,191 downwards.
CGTAGGCCGCTACAAAAATACCTTAGTCGTATTACAAAAGCATTTTTTTAGGGGCCACTACATGTACGTTTTTCAATTGAAAGTAAAAAAAAAACTTAAGTCAACCCGTGGTACATCAATCATCTTTAGAGAATGTAGAGTTTTAGAAGAAAAAAAAGATATATTGAATGAATATATTCGAAGATAATTAAACTTTTAAAGTCACAATAATTATGTCCAGTCTCTAAATTTCGAACCGTGGAATAAACAAAAATATTAAAAATCCATAAACACGGTGCTGCTTGATAAATAAACACTTTAGGTTTGTAACGGTTTTTGTGTTATCGGGTGAAAACTGCCTTGCCGCTGAGCGCATAGAATTTAAGTTGTAAAAATTGTAGCTTGGTCTCAAAATCTAAATTTGATTTTCATGGAACAGGCTGAAACATTAAAATTATATGGCCAAATAGCCTTTACTTCAAAACAAATAATTGTCTGTCTAAATTATTTAGAGAGAGTGAACTCAACTCATTCAGGTAGGAGTAAGTAGGTACGTGTATGGAACAAGTTACATTTTAGATACTTATTATGTTTTATCTCGTATCTGCACTCCACCGAAATTCATGTCCAAGAGAGAAGAGAGTCATGTGAATATCATACTGCATTATTTTTCTGCAATGGGCTTTACAAATCGTTATTAAACTAGGACAATTATTCTCCAAAGTGCTAGGTTCTGCAAAATTGGCCTGCCATGAAGGGGTGAATGGACCCAACACGAAGGCTTTCACTGCAATGCCGTATAAATTCCATCAGTTCCTTCAATGAACTACATGCTTTCCTATCGATTTACTAACTAATAGGGGATATCAGTAAAAAGAGTACTAATTCGTAACATTTAGATATATTTAATTTATTACTTCGTAGCGCGTTGCCGCAGAACAGAACCCGCACTACAACTTTAGGGTTGAAAAAGTATTTTGAGACCATTTTGACCCGGTTAAATGATTGTACCTCCATATACATCTATCACAATTAGCTACTTGTATTTTATCTGTAGGTATTGTTACTGTTTTTGCACATAAAACATTGAGTACAAAAATGTAGCACCCAAATCTAAATTAGGTGAGATTATGATATTGATGGCGATCTTTATGAACGGGGCTCAACATCATCAACAACCTATTTACAGTACGATTACTGAAATTTTGCCACAGAAAGTTACGTCAGTTGACATTCTACCTACATTGCAATATCTACTTAAATAATTATTTATTACAAACATACTATCTTTAGACAGTGTGTTGTGTATACATGCAAAATAAACTCTATTACATTCGTGTCAGGTAAAAATGGAATAAGAACATATATGTCAGTAACGATCTTAAAGTACCTACTAATTTACCTGTAGTACGTTCCACTGTTGTGCATACGCCTCCTGTCATGGATGAAAGGGAACGGGCATTAGTCACCACATACTTACTAGTTGTTTAGTGGGGGTTGGGCACTTCAGATGCATCGTTGACTTTCTTCAAAGATATATATTATGTCGATCTCCTCACAATGTTTTTCTTCATCGAAGATCCTAAAGGTAAATATTAAATGACATCCGCACAGTATACAAGTTCCAAAAAACTCATTTGACGAACCCGAATTCGAACCCACAAATCAACCACCACTCATGCTTGAAGCTATTCAAGCCTTTTTTAACGGGGTATAACTTTATTAGCCAAATTCTCTTAATCTGCTCTGCCGTTGTGTATGTCAATATAATGTATGTAGTTATCTACATTCAAGTAGTTTCCTCTTATGGATAATAGGGAAGGTGCAATAATAAGTATTGTATTGTGTATAAGTATATAATAAGACTTGAATACCTACAATTTCTACAATTTCTTAAATAGGCAAGACATTTTCCTTTTGCATTTTCAAGGAAACCAAACTAGTCTAAATCATTACCCACGACGCAACGGAGAAGGTATATGCGTTTAGGGTGAGAGGTTGTTTGTTTGTTCGTTTGGTTGTTTGTTTGTTTGTTTGCGTGTGCACATCAATATCTTCGAAACGGCTTGACCGATTTAGAAACGGTTTTCTGCAATAGGTTTGTAGTTTAGTCGGGCAGAAATTTAGCTAGGAGTTACGATGATAACTCACCAGGGGGCGCTGCAGTAAACATTATATATTTTTCACTTGCTAAAGTGCGTGTGAGTGCATTTTCTCCGGAACTGCTTGGCCAGCGTTTACGATTTCCATAGAATGTGGTGTGGAGTACATGCACTTTAACTCTGAGGATCTGATTGATGATGGAGCAGAAAAGCATAGTAGGGTACTGTGCAGAGGTCGATAATATTTTTGTTTGTTTTTGGTCCTTTTTGTTTATGTTGCATGAACAGACGTCGTACATAACCTTCTGAGGGTCTGATGATGGAGTAAAACCATGCTATATAGAACTTTGTGATGGCATGTAGTAACTTATTCGTGTTTGGGCTCTTTAGATTGTGCTTGCTGAGTAGCTTCTATACATGATCTGCTGAGGATCTGATGATGGATCAGAACAGTATTTTAAGGCATGTTTTAAAGGTATTTAAGTAGTTAGTAATAATATGTCATTAGACTCTTTTGATAGTACCTATCTATTGAGACGCCTCTGTACAGGAACTTGAGAAGGCCTGATGATGAAGCACAACAACAGCATAGGGAATTTTGCGAAGGCATATAGGTGGATTACCGTATGCCGACTATTTCAATACTGTTTGCTGCGTAGCTTCTGTGTGTCTCTTCTGTGTTCTCCATTAGGACCCTTCGGGTACGGAACCCTAAAAAGAAGTTCTCTAAACCTAGACCTCATGTATTTTGCCTCTTAACTTCGGGCCTTTGGCCCTCAGATTTACGTGTGAGGCACTCGGGGATAGAAAGTGGCCACTTGGCACTTACTTATTTTTGTAGCTCCTTAGAAAAACCTCGGTAGGGTGCTCATTCCACAACCGAAGTGTTCGAGGGTCAAAGGTACACTTAGACTGCTCTCTAAAAAGATTAAAATAAAAGGCAAATTTAAAAATGTTGAAAATACCCCCAACGGATGTGCTCAATTGAAAAATAATTAAATAATGTATTTGAAAATCCCCCGACTCTACAGGAAATAATTACATAGAGATAAAAACAATTTTTTCTAAACGGTTAACTGATATTTACAAGCCCAGAAAAATCCGTCGGGGCTGCCATTGCCTTGTCAATTCCCAATTGAATTTAAATAGAAATCATTATGAAATTCGAGATAACTTGCAGAACAGTATAAACTAACTGCATAAACTATTACTTCATTTCAGGGCAGGCCATGGCAGCCCCGATATTGTACCGAATGTCTTATAATCTCTCCACTATATAATCCGTTCTATCTTGGATATTAATCTTCACCCAATTTCTTGGATAAACACACTAAGAGCTGTCAGCGTAGTGTATGTAGGTTGTGTACCCTACGCTGACAGCCGTTTGTTAATCTTCAATGTCTTTAGCCAAGAAATTGGAACACATAAAATACAATTTTAATTCGATATTATTTGCAAAAATATATCGACCAATAGCGGCCATAATCGTTTTGCAGTCAGAAATGTCAGAATATTAGGTGCATTACTACTCGTACTTGTAATTAAAATGTAAAGCGCTAAATCAATTTTTCGAATAGGACATGATGCCACGGCCCTCAGCATTGAGGGAATGACTGATGATGAAAACGCCTCTTCAGCAATTATAGGGTCACCTGTCCAACAGTTAGCCACTCGTCCACAATCAACCACGTCTATATTTTGTAATCGAGTTACAATTTAAAACAAAATAAAACCGTGAATATCTCAGTAAGCAAAAAACGTATTGTCATGATTTATAATATTTTGAATTAAAAATAATAGCCGACCTGCCTATGAATATTTTATGAGTGCAGTATGAAGCAGCTAACATAAACATATAAATGACATATGTCGTACTTATTGGTCATGTCATATGTCATGTTAATTACGAGTGCAACACTAAGATGCTGATAATTGATAATTGTCCTAGTAACACCAGACTTTCCTTGAACAATTAATTGTACGTGATTGGTGACAATTAACTAGCGGGAGTGTTGCACGATTCTGATTGGTGCTGAGTTTTGACAGCTCGGTACGACCAATCAGCGATGGATATTTTCCCACCATTTAACATGGCGGGTAGTAGGGGGATTTTCAGTGGCGTTCATGCCCGTTGGCATTCTTGAGGCGAACATCGAGCTGAACGGACTAAGAGGAGATTCTTCACATATCAGAAGTGTCCAAAACCTCCCCACATGGTGGACGTACTGAACAGTACATGTAAGTACTATTTCAATTACACTATTGCGAATATCGATAGAATTCCATTCCATGTTGCTTTGAATTTTGTTTCGACTTACTTACCGGGTAATGAAAAAGGTATTTTGTACATTTTTACTTATATAAGAACGCTTGATATAAATAATCGTATCGATCGTCCTGTCTTAATCTATCTTAAAACATATTCGTACTCGGTGTTCAAGCTCAATAATGTGAATTCATAACATTAACAAGTGAATATTGAATCCTTTGTTCTTTCTGTTTTCCTGAGTACCTCCATAATAAAAATAATAAAAATGTCAATGCTCATTCCATTAATTCTATCCGTGTACATAATTCGTTTATAGTTTAGTGTATCTAAACGTACATTGTTGTCTCCGTATATTAAATAACTGTAGTGTAAATTATATTTAAGAAAAAGATGGAGTGTCGCGGTGCGTCATAAATAAGAAATTATGAGATGATTGCATTGCATTCTGGGTGCCTATTCATAACGCTTTCATACACCTTTGCTGAAATGGACGAGTACTAGCCTGACTTCGTTAATACTTAGCTGTTACGAATATCGGGGTCAGGATATACTAGTCGAGAGCGTTGAGGTGAACCGGACAAGATTATGAGTGGCACGTCTGGGTTTGTATGAGGACGTGAGCGTACGTCTGGGCTTGTATGAGGACGTGAGAGTGCGTCTGGGCTTGTATGAGGACGTGAGAGTGCGTCTGGGCTTGTGTGAGGACGTGAGCGTGCGTCTGGGCTTGTGTGAGTACGTGAGCGTGCGTCTGGGCTTGTATAAGGATGTGAGAGTGCGTCTGGGCTTGTACGAGTACGTGAGCGTGCGTCTGGGCTTGTGTGAGTACGTGAGCGTGCGTCTGGGCTTGTATAAGGACGTGAGAGTGCGTCTGGGCTTGTACGAGTACGTGAGCGTGCGTCTGGGCTTGTATGAGGATGTGAGCGTGCGTCTGGGCTTGTATGAGGACGTGAGAGTGCATCTGGGCTTGTATGAGGACGTGAGAGTGCGTCTGGGCTTGTATGAGGACGTGAGAGTGTGTATGGTCTTGTATGAGGACGTGAGAGTGCATCTGGGCTTGTATGAGGACGTGAGAGTGCGTATGGTCTTGTATGAGGACGTGAGAGTGCGTCTGGCTTGTATGAGGACGTGAGCGTGCGTCTGGGTTGTATGAAGACGTCAGAGTGTGCTTAAGCACATAACTGAATCTTGTTTGGAACGTGAATCTGTGGTTCGATGTTTCAAAGTGAAACGATTGTATTTTTTTACCACTAAACTTTAAGACACAGATCGCATATGAACGTTGAGATTGTTGTTGTGTGTACATGAGTTTGAAGTCTAAGTAAAAGACCGGGCTTCAATTATTTTAAAGTTTCCTTACTAAAGTTCTAGATTGTGAACGACTGCTGAAGCTGTCTGAGTTATCAGAACAGAAAAATATTAACAATGATTTTAATGTTCAATACGATCGAGATGTTGTCGAATGTCTGTTTTTACAAGCTTTTAATGTATGTAAATATGTTTGTTGGGTTGGGATGGAATCTTACAACTCTATTTTCCGGTATCCGATTTTAAATAACAGTTTATAAAAATAAAAGTATAGCAACGCTATGGTCTAGAATAATAGTTTATCTATACAAAACAGAAGTTTACTTTAATAATATAATTACGTAAACAAAGATATAGCGTTTGAAAAAACCTTACTTTTGCTAAAATACCAACATTTCGTTTCCTCTTAACACTCGGTCAATAAATGTAGGCGTTTATGGGCAAAAATTGCAATTTCTAATAATATATGTATAGCTAAGGGAGACTTAAAATTTGCAGGTTCTTAAAATATTAACAAATATGTCGATATTTGGATTTCTTGGGTGTACCATTTAAATAGCGTTTTGTGGTAAGACAATCACAGCTCGATCGGGTCACTCCTGGATGAGGCTAGCTAGTGGCGCGCCTTAAGTTTGTACTCGAAGATACGCTCAGCAGTCAGACATTACATGCTGAGAATAATCTATCAGAAAAATCTAATCAAATTAATCTTGTAATTAGTCTTGTGTATACAAAAATGAGAATAACCAAGTAAAATAGCGGTTTACCGTGAACCTATAAAAAATAATTGTTTACAATAGACAATACTTTTTGCGAAACTCCGTGAAAGAAAGAAACAAGTATAAATAAACGAATCACAATGCTGGCAACGTCGCACTTTCAAATCCCAACCGTCTGATTTGGACGTAAAAATATCCGCGACATAGATAAATAATATTGATATACGTAGGAGGCCAATAAAGCTCCACTAGTATGTGGGGTCCAAAAATGTTTGGGCCTAACTGCAAAATGAATATCGCAGATAATAAATGAGCAAGAAAATGAAGTATCCTATGGAGTAGGAAATCAAAAAACTAAGCAATATTCATCGAGAGATGATAAAAAATATAAGGAGAACTGGTGGACGTTGTAATGATGCACCACGTGCATGACGCCAAAAGAGTTACTGGATGTATATATATATATCTCTCTCTCATGCGTGACAGTTCAACGTTAGATGCCTATATTACTGTCTATCCCACTAGTCACTGAGTTATCCAATTATGTTACAACTGACACTTTTTCGTCCCAGTAGTCTCATGGGACAAGTGGCACTAATAATTGTGTCCCAAAAGTCCCGTCGAAACGGTTCTGGCTGTAGGATCACAGTTCTATGAACACTCCTCCCCAACTTCGCTGGTCGTCGTACCTAACGGAACTATTGGGAGAAATACGAGTAGTCTCACTTCCACGGGACTACTGGAAATATAAAGATCCAACTTTTTGTTTGATCTTCACTCATACGGTGATGACGGTAATGGGACCTGGGAAAAATCTGGGATAGACGTCTACATTATCGACACAGCAATGTATAGAGATACCTTTATCATCAATATCATCATCATGGTAATATTTTATTATTCGATTTTTAATATTACTTGAAACATAAGCGAACGGAATGATGGTATGGGTGGGAAACGAACGCAGTAGTTAATTAGAGTATGAAATCAATAGTCTATTTTGAGTCCCGATAGAATAAAGGCTAGGTGTACACTGTTATGAATACTAAGTTACCGGTACGGTGTATATCGACGCATCTTACTTTATTATCATAACACCAGCACTTATCTTAACAGTTCATGACAAAAATTACTCAAACAACTTGGTGGGTTTGTCTGCAAGTTTCATACATGGGTATTATATTATTGATGATGTATATTAGTATATTATATTTTGTAGATGTTGCACAAATTACCTGTAATTAATAAAACAAACAGACTAGACTATACTGGTTATCGCTGAAAAATAGAAATATTTTTATAATGAAACTGCTGAGAACTTACTTATTTATGTCTAAAACCGTAACAATAATTACATTTCCGAAATAGAAAGTCGTATAATAAATAAGTCGTATAGTCGTAAATTTATGTTATAAATTTTATAACTTGGAAAAACTTGATAACTCATACATTATTAAATACATTAAACAACAGATTAGAGTTCACATCATTTCCCAAATGCACCAAATTCGTGAGCTTTTTGCAGTGTACATCATCATTCGCAATTAAATCCATACCGGAGCGGATAGTCCACTTCGTATATATTTGAGAAGATGGAACATGTGTCCCCACTTTTGATGTTCGTGTATCAATATGGGATTAGGGATAAATACTATATCCCTTTCTGATAAATATCACGGATAGAACATCAGCCGCTTGCCTTTAACTGTGATTTTCACAAATGTGTTTGTAGAGTTTTTAGAACTTCTACTTGTTTATGAACAAGGGGTGTATATCGTCGGTTGACAACCAAAACTCACTATCAAATCTGTCCCTACTCCTCGAAACCTCGTATCCCAGTACTGAAACGATGCTGAGATACGAGCTTTATTTTAAGTAGGTATTTGTTACTTAGTGAGTTTTGGTTGTCAACCGACGATATGTTGCTTGTAAAACAAGCACGGGACCCTTAGGCCGCGTTTATGCTTCGCGACCGGCAAAACGCGCTAAACATGAAATGTCGTAATTAAAAAATCTGTAATAAATAATGATTAGAGTAGCATATTTTTCAATTATGTTTTCACGTTGTCCAACTTATAGTTATTTAGTATTTATAAAGTTTTGTAGTATAAAATGGATAAATAAATAAAATAAAAATGCCTTTTATTTAGCAATGCCATGTTACCGCATGCAATAGATAATGTTACATATTAATTACATTAACAATTTGTTTCAATCGAAAAAAGCTAAGATTATTTTTATTTTATTTATTTATCCATTCATTACAGTAACTATATTTTTATGTATAATTCAATGTGATATTTATTAATATAATTAAGTATGGACCCCTCTGTGGGTAAAGGCCTCCTACAAAGTTGCCTATTGGTCTCTTTGTTGCGCATTTTTTTCCCTGCTGTTTCTGCAATCTCGTTTTTAAATATAATGGTCTAAAAAAATATTATGGTCTTACTAAGTTTCTAGAACGAACAAACGATATCAAAATTATTTTTCAAACTTCGGGGAAAGATTTCGTTCCTTTGTATTACGTCAACGTCGTCAACTGTGTAACGCCATATTTTGCGTTTCAACGTAAATATTTAATGTAGGATTCACAACAGTTTTACTTCTGGCTAGTCTACTACCAACACAAGCGAATGTGTCAACAGCTCTATTTGTTTTTGTGTAGTGTTAAGATAAAGAGCGATAGAGCGTTTTTTCGCAATTACCTTTCGCAATTACTTTTAATTATTTTTGGACCCCAATTTCGCATCCTTCGTATTATGTTGTGTTACGTTGTGTGATGTTACACATTTTTTTTCACATAAAAATTAGCTTTCATTTAGTTTCTTTGCGTAACGATTTTGTGAATATTCTTATTGCGTTACGTACTAATATTTTTTTGCAATCCACCCATAAATAAGATAACTAGATACTTAGCGTAAAGATTCATGCATATTTTCATTGTAAGTATCCAGTTGACACAGTTCTTGCAAGAAAGCATATCAACCGATTTAATTAAATTTACTGTCTAGGGGTAGTGTTTTCCATTATTATTATTTTCCTTATATCGCGTACTTGGTAATACGTATACAGTTTCGACATGTTTTCTTGTGGAACTACAAATTGTAAATACCTATTGTTTTTTTCCTCGTTTTCAAGGTTCCGTACCCGAATTGTTAATCTACAGAGTGTTAATCTAAAACAGAAAAAACCATTAGGGACCCCCTAATGGGTTTTTCTGTTGTAGATTAAGATTATCATTGTAGTTCGTGACAGAGTACATATTTAGACATCACAAGATCCTAACTTTACCAAATCTAACATACTATTTAGTTGAAGGGTGCACACGTGGCGGCTCTCAAAAAAGATTGGGCGCTTAAGCCTTTAATTCCGAGTCAAATATTTAATTTAACCAAAGCACCCCACCCCTAACAGAAGGAATGAAATAAAGTAAAGGGTTGTACGGAACTGAGGTAGCGGTTCAACTCACGCTTGTCCCTTTTAATTTTCCTTCGAAATGGCTTACGGCTGCAGCTGCTGCATATTACGCAAGCCTTTTGCCGCTGTCAGAATAACTAATAACAAACTCATTTATTTATATCTCCATATCATGCATATATACTTGTCGGAATGACGCGAAAAGTGGACAGCGTTACCTATGTATGTGGACAGCGTTACCTATGTATGTGGACAGCGGACAAAACAACAGCAAGACTCAGTCAAAGACAAAATTTGATTTAGCGAGCCGCAATAAAGGATAGAAAATATGCATTTTTTTCATGATGCCATTCGAACCAGTTTTTAAAGAGGAACAAATGTGTATATGGAACAAGTGCAATTAAAACTACACAGAAGACAAAAATGGATTTTAAAGTACAGCATAAAATCCGAGTGCTCAAAAGGCCCCCAAAACTCCCATACTAATTGAGAATAGCATGTGACTTCATATACTATGTGCCCATACTACCATTGTATGGAAAAACGTGGAATTTACTATTTTGCTCGTGAAATATTACGTTTGATTACATTGTTATTGTACAATTTTTTGTTCAATAAAACATAAGAATCCCGATGACGGTTTTTAATTTACTTTTAATCAATAAAAAAATGACATAATTTTTCGAAACTTTCAAGTTTAAGATTTTGAGCTTATTTATCAATTTTTGTCATAATTTAATGGTCTACTATTTATATAGTGACATTTTATTATTATTCATTCCTCATTCATATTTTCTATTTCACTATGTTTAGGACCTGAGTAATGTCCTGTAGGGATCCGAAGTTCCCGTATGGAGATTTTTTTCGGGAAAGGTGAGTAGGAGTAAGTATTTTAGACTCATATGGACAGTCGTTACCTGGTACATTTTCCAGCTATGATGTCGTAAATTTTTTGTATGAGAAAAAAACCTAACCTAGTGGGGTATTCAATGAAAAAGAAAAATATACCACACCATTATCTTTCAGCCAGTGGTTCCGTAAACATAAAATACATTCTCAAAACACACCAAGTTTGGGCTCTTCCTGACCGCAAAAGGTTGAATAAATTTCTCTAAAATATACGTCGAATGACTCATTATATTCTCATATCTAACATAATTTGGAAAATATAAATGCCTATACATTGTTTTCATTTTTAGGGTTTCGTACCCGAAGGATCCAAAAGGAAACCTTTTGCTGTCACTCACACGTCCGTCCGTCATCTGTCACACAGGTTTTACAACCAATTTTTCACAGTATAAGCATCTTGTTGACCTGAAGCCATACAAATTGTCAAAACTTATTTTTGCAAAGTAAAAACCGGCCAAATGGGAGTCGGACTTCGCAAAAATAAGTTAAAATAAATATACACTGGGAAGATAACAATCCACATGAATGACAATAAAAGCACACAAAATGATAAATATGGACCAGAATGATAAAAACAGTTGGCGGTAAAAAGAAAGCCTTCAGAATTACAAAATGCACACTAATTTTTTTATCATTGCAGTGTTATTTTCATTCCAGTGGGTATTAAAGCCATGCGGCTGCGGGATGAGAAACCTGGGATAAAAAAAAAAGACTGGTTAAATCACGAATATAAGGTACATATTATTATATCAACTACATTCAAAACAGATAAAAAATAAAAAAGGTATAGCATTTCCGGAATGATATTTTTTTGTCCCCGTATCATTGCAATGACATATTCAGATGTATAGCAGGCAAACGCAATACCACACCACACGTGTTCCGTCGCTAAACGCCGCATCATAATTGATTCTCGAAGTGCGTAGGAGGCGGGGGACTTACCGAACCAAACTTAGTAAATAAATCGTTGACGAGTTTGGTCCACGCTAATGAAAAAGTTTCTCGGGGCAAATATATTCTCACATAATCAAAGGATTAGGTACAAATGAGATGTAAAAGAAGCCATATTTATTGCTTCATATTTATATGTGTGATAAAATGAAGCTAAAATATTTATATAATCAAACATAGTTTTCAGCATTTTGCAAATAAAACCAGGTTGGACAACCCACCTTGATGAGAAATTAGTGCGTAATATGTTTTCTTAAATTATTAAATGAATTAATATTTTAGTTTTAGCTAATGCTGGATAATTGGGATGTGTTTCCAAAAAAATGACACATAGGCGCAGAAAGTTTAAATAATAATGTGTCATTTTTTTGGAAACACATCCCAATTATCTAGCATACACAGGCGCAGAAAGTTTAAATAATAGTGTTTTCAGTCTTGCCAACAATATTTTATTGTTTGGGAAATTGACCGGGTATACAAAGAGAAAAAAAAATGAAATTCTCTTAGATATGAGGATATAAAATTATATTATATCGAATTGTATATTTAAAAAAAAATATTCAACCATTATAAAGAGCCCAAACTTGGTGTGTTTAAAAACAATTTTATTTTTTACGAAACCACTGGCTGAAATGTTATGTCGTATATGCATTACCAAGTAGTAACGTAGACTGTAAGCGACCAATCGTTTGCCTGGAGGCAATTACTTGACGTAGTGTGTGTTTGAAAGCCATTCATATAATACAGCTGTTATAAATACTTTGACCCATTTCTACTTGCATTAGCAGGCCTGAATGCAGGTATTTAATCGCAGTGTTTTCTCACGAACGAACTAATTGGGTACCAAAAGCAGTTTTTGACAAGCAATTTTAGAAACCGTATGTGAATAAATAAATAAAACATAATATATTCATGTTCTATAAATCTTCAGAAAATCTACAATTACTCTTGAAAATACGGTTATTTTATATTCATTTTAATAGTTTTATTTTTATTGTCAGTTGTCTTAATTTTCAATTAATTAGCTCAGGTTAGGGAGGCTAAAAACTTTGCTAAGTAGGTAAATTAAGGCAATACTTAGTTATACATAATCATAGGATCTGCTATTCGTTCTGACTTATTTATCTCTGAAATATTTATGAGTGAGGTGCCCTCTGTAGGTCAATCATTCATAATATCTATAATATCTCTTTATCATTATTTATTTCACGCCTCTCAATTTTAAATGCGTAAATAAACTTGATCAGTAGAATAAATGCGTGTAAGAAATGCTAGGGCAAATGTAGTCAATAAAAGTTGTATAGCTTGAAATTGTAAAATCAGAAAGACTGTCTGTCGCCATCGCCATACAGTGTTGGAGCACATGCCCGCTGTATCGACCGGGCAGGGCGACGCGCGCACCCGCCCAGCCAGTGTGCCGCCAAAAACAATTTAAAAGATATTTTATTAAAAATCGAACATAAAATTAAGCACACAATTAAAACTGAAACTTTAGTAGGTTTAGAAAGTATTTTTTTTTATTATATTGTCTTCCAACAATTGTTTACCAAAAAGAAAATTATAATATTTTTGAAATACAAACGACTATAAAATTGTATTTACGTCGATTAATTTTCTTTTTAACCTTTATATTTTTTGCAGTAGCCAGTGTGTAAAAAGCTTTCGAAGTGCCGATACTACCATTACTATACGGCCTGCGCCAGTAGTGACAGTGTCGCGAGGCCGCGTCGACGTCCGTTGAAAAAAAACGTTTTGAAAAAGAACATTCTCTACGTTTTCAAGAAAGGATGTTATAGTGCTGATAAATCAGTGTGTTATTGAGCTAGTATTGGTTTTGAAAAGGTGTTTTTCAGTGTTCTAAAGCGCTTGGGGGAAGCTTTGATGAGGCTGGTTGATTTTCGCGTCTATTTTTGGTCTTCACCATACATTGGTACAAGTAAAGACCATTTGCGTAACATTAGGTTATTAGAGCCAATAATCGACCAGTTTCTCTAATCAATTATCATGTTAGCCACCAGTCAAACTGTCAAGTCATTGCTGCATTATGCTACTGTCGTATCAAACCGAAAATATACACATAAACATGCACATGTATAAGATAACACTGTCCTTGAATAAAAGATTTGACAAAACCAAAAAGAAATGAATTTTTTACTTGTTTAATGAAATAAAAAAAAATGTTTTGAAGATTATCGCTATTAAAATAGGTATTTAAAAGCTTCAGGTAGGATGTTAATGCTTGTGTTTTATAGGAATTTATTGCTTTCGTAGTAAAAAAATAGGTACAAGGGTAATTTATGACGTCAGAGAGGTTTCTTTGGGCAGGTTGAGGTTATGTTATGTAATAACGGTTTAATGTACGCGAGTGGTGGGAACGGTGTTTTTCAGGAAAGTGTTGTACAAAACAGTTACTTATAAGTAATGGTAAAATGTGGTAGAATTTGGAATTAAAAACTAAACATATTTTTGCTACACACAACAATCATATAATGAATGAGCGTAGCCTTGTGTCAGCTTCAAATTTATTTATTGTGTCTCATTGCAACAAAGGCAAAATTTGATTTCAATTGCGAAACCAAGTTAGGCTTAATGGTCTAATTAACTAGTCAAATTTTTTTACAATAACTGTTTGTGTGTACTGTATTATTAAGGAAATATAAGATTTTTGGAGTTTTATAGTATATATAGTATAGATCATTAAGCAATTTTGATTTTATTTCTGGAAATAATAAATACATACATAAGTTTAATCAATATTTAAACATTACTGGTTAGTTAAATATACTTTTTTAATTAAATAAACAAGTGAACCTAATTCAAAATGTTGGCCGAGGCCCTTTTTTGAGGATTATCAAAATGAAAAATTGCTATAACACGAATATAAGTTTCTGAATTATAAAAACGATATATGTAGAAGATCTTTTATCGTAGCATTAATAAATAAGTTAATTGGCATAGTCATAAAGTTAGGTATTTAGACCATTGATTTGTTTTTCTCAATTTGGTATGAAAGGTTTTAATTTTAATAGGTTCCGTAGTAAACAAGGAACCCTTATAGTTTCGACACGTTCGTCTGTCCGTCCGTCCGTCTGCGGGTTAGCTTAGTATCCCTTGGTACTCATCATCATCATCATCATCATTTCAGCCGAAATACGTCCACTGCTGAACATAGGCCTCCCCCAAGGCTCGCCATTTAGACCGGTCCTGTGCCGTTCGTTTCCACCGGATTCCCGCGACCTTCACCAGGTCATCACCCCACCTTGTCGGAGGCCTACCGACAGCTCGTACCCATGGTACTAGGAAACTTTATTTGGTATGAATATATATCAATTCGGCGATAAAACGGTAGATTTTTTTTTGACAAAACATTTTTTATAAATAGGGTACCTCTACCCTACACGTAAAGTATGGGTGTATTTTTTTCCCTCCAAAGCCCATCGTGTGGTTCATCGTTTAATAGCTCGTTTAAAATATTGTGGGGTTTCTCTAACTATTTTGTGATTCGATATATCGATTTTTACGAAAAGTAAAGATTTGCTCCCCGCACAAACTTGGAACCCCTTTTAACCCCATTAGAGGAACAATTTAGAAAAACGCTGAAACATGTTTTGTTGTATTTGGACAGAGAGTCAGTATACGATGTTTTAAATCTCGCACTTCAAAAAAGATTTGCTCCCCGTACGAACTTGTAACCCTCTTTTCACCCCTTTAGAGGAGCAATTTCATAAAACGCTGACATTTGTTTTGTTGTATTTAAACAGAGAGTCTATGTACGAAGTTTTAAGTGTCTCACTTTAAAAAAGATTTGCTCCCCGTACGAACATGGAACCCCCTTTCCACGCCTTTAGGGGAGCAATTTTGAAAGCGTTGAAATACGTTTTGTTGTATTCAAACAAAGAGTCCATATACAAATTTTTAAATCTCTCGCTTCATCAAAGACTTTCTCCTTTACAAACTTGGAACCCCCTTTTCACCCCTTTAGGGAAGTAACTTCGAAAAAAGCTGGAATAAGTTTTGTTTTATTTAAACAGAGAGTCCATATACGAAGTTTTAAATCTCTAACTTTAAAACAGAAATTTATCACATACAAACTTTGCACCCCTATTTTACCCTCTTAGGGTTAGAATTTTGCAATACACTGTAAACTCTTTCTTTGGATTTAAGTTCGTAACCGTTTTACGAATTTTTAAGTCTTCAGCTCAAAAAAATTTTGTCACCCATACAAACTTTGCACTCCTATTTGATCCCCTTAGGGGTGGAATTTCTAAAACTCCCGTCTTATCCCTTGCATACGTCATAAAAGTAAGCTCTGGACCAAATTTGAAGTTTCTAGTTCCAGTAGTTTCTTCTGTGCATTGATGGTAGATCAGGACTTCTTCTTTTATATATTTATTATTTTAGGTAAATAAATTTAGGTTACTAGTCCACATGTTATATATACAATAATATTTTTATTTGAAGAAATGATCACTTTCATATAATTAAGGTCAAAGCGAATAGGCATGAGATACAAAATAAACAATTTAAGTCACTAGCTGTATTCACGAATGACCTTTGTTAAAACAATCTCACAAAAGATTTCTGTGCTAATTCGACAACAAAAACGCATAAAACAATGTTATCTCCAAGGAACACTAACAGTGGAACGGAACAGTGCCTACCACTACCAACATGACTTCAGCGACCACAGCGTATTTAAACAGACAAATTGTATAATTGCCAATTCAACTTAAAAGTATTTATGGAACGAAGTTCGTAACATTATTTTCTTACGTAACCTACAGTATCTCAGTTTTGGATTTAGTTTATTAGTCAGTCATTATGGAAATTTGGAACTATAGATATTAGTTTGATATTTTACACTTTTGACCACATGTTTTGATTATTGTTCTGGGAATGATGCCTCGGTCAATGAGTTGAGTTGTATTTGTAAGTTGGGGCTTAATGTACATGTTAAATAATATGATTAAAAACTAAATAACTTTATATTCATTCATTTAAATTAAGAGTGTAAGAACTATCAGTAAATTTATTTCAGACAAACAAATACAAAAAGAAAATTCGTATTCTGAGTAAATTGTTCTACTTAAAAATAGACAGTTAACAAGCATACCAGAAACAATGTTATTTTGT
Source organism: Epiblema foenella (assembly GCA_963556455.1). NCBI lineage: Eukaryota > Metazoa > Arthropoda > Insecta > Lepidoptera > Tortricidae > Epiblema > Epiblema foenella. The sequence continues at coordinate 23,977,407 of OY747096.1, read as the reverse complement.
CTTTTACGGTAAGCAAGCAACCTTGTTATTAAATATAGGTACAGAATGTATGTCATATATAACACAGTCTATTATAATTATAATTTTCATATAGGAGCGAAATAAAAACAAAAAAATTAATGACTTGGTTGTTTCGAAAATATGATATACAATACACGTGCTAATTCATCACAGTATTTAACGTACCAAGGTAACACACATACATACACACTATAAATTTATACGTATACTTCATAGGAACATACACAGTCATACACACAGATTGCACAAAAGTAAATCGGGTCGAAATGTATCAAATGCCTTAGCCCTTTTGCCTTCTAAAATTTTGTCCCCTACACGAAATAGGTTAAGCTGTTTTACTCTGAGGCGAAACGGAGCTTCTATGGAAGCAGATGGCCCAGTTGCTGGGCGTTTTAGTGACTTGGCGCTAGCTGCAACACCTTACAGGGTATTGACAGGGATTGTTGCTCGTACAGGCGACGTATTATACCTATACATTTTTTGCCTTATAACAAAAGCATAAAGTGGGTGGTCATTTTTTATATTGGACTAATAGCTGCGTGAAAAAAATAGCTAATGTAGCAATTTATTATGGATTCTTAAAACACAAAAGTTTTATTGATAGACACATTCATTATTTAAATTGCATTGCATGTTATTGAAGTTTTGTCCAATTATATCACAGAGTTTTAACAATCTATGAGAAATAGAGATAAAACCTTTTAAAAACTTCATTTATCTTATTAGTTTACAGTTTTACAACCTTTTAGATATGCTTTTAAACGATTTACTAAGGAACAAACTACTCCTTTATGTTCAAATTACATTGCATAGTATTTTTCTCTTATGTTTCGTTCTTTTTTATTTTTGTTAATTTGAATAGAAACACAGAAAGTAATAGACAAGAGAAAAAGAGAAAATAAGAAAGTGGCATACAAAATTCCAAATAAGTTTCATATCTCCAATTCGAATAAGGGAAAATCGGAGGGTGGGCAGCAGCATCCTTCGAACATTACCACCATCAAACTGCGGTCGCCAACCCGCTTGCCAAGCGTGGCGACTATGGCAAATCCCCCCCAAGGGAAAAATAAATTGGGGGAGGCCTATGTTCAGCAGTGGACGTCTTTCGGCTGAAATGATGATGATGATGATGATGAATAACATTAACAAAGGCGGTGAAACCGGATCTACAAAGTCAGAAAGAGTCACACAGGACGTTACGTTTGGTGAAACGTAACGTCCAATACAATGTGGTGACATTGTTAAAGATCTCATAATTAAAAAATATGGTTATGTAGTTAGTTAAACTAACTATACGGTACTAACTAAGTACTGTGTCGACATCCAGCGTGCCTATTTTGCGCGAAAAAGGGGTAGCCCTACTCTAATCACCCTAGTTCCTGTATGAAAGTTATTAGTGCTTTTATATTCTTTACTGCTTCTTGCAGAGTGTTTGGATTTTATGTGCGTCTTTTTGTACTCGTATACTTCTACCTGCTTACAGTCTAGTAGAATGTGTCTAGAAGTCTCCTCTGCCTTCATGCATGCGCTTACACACGGGGCTGTCTGTAATGCTTAAGTTGTAAAGATGTTTGTTTAGTGTGTTATGTCCTGTTATTATTCCCACTACTTTACGTAGTCGGTTTCTGTGTGTTCTCAGTAGTGTAGTTGTCAGTTTGTGATTTCGTTCTAGCAGTATTTCTTTAATCTGCCTACATGTGTCTATCTCTTCCCAGTGCCTTTGATGTAGGTGTTTGACATGTTTATGGGAATTGAGTTACTAATTTTATTGGCAAATCACCAAACACCCGTAAAAAAGGAGGCGGTCAAGAAATTGCAAAACAAGGGCATAATAAATATTGCACAATGATTGGTGGTGGTGATGATTTTAACAATCGAGGTATAGGCAGTTTAACTGACTCGACGAATATTGTTATAATTATGGTTTGTGAATTAAACGGACTCACTCTGTGTAACACACACTCAAGCATAAGACACATAAAATCGGGGAACTGAATCATAATGTAACATATCGGGGAACTGAAACATAATGTAAACAGCACCGATAATTTTGCCGTTCCGTCCATACATCATGTAAAATTAAACAATACCTTATAATTAGGTACTGTATAGATTATTTCTACAATAATTTTAAAAAGAACGCAATCCCGACTGACTAGAAATCAAAAAATAACTTTACACTCACAGGCATTCAGGTTGAACTTTCTCTCAGTTTATGGAAGTCTGTAGCTTTTACCAAAACACACACTCGAAGAATGTTAAAAAGCTCTTAATAGCGACGATGACGTATTATGTGACGAGGTTATAATCTCTATAGAGGGAGATAGTGTAAACGAGCTTCAAATATTTTTATTATAGTAGTAAATTAAAATTTATATTACCTATTCAATTTTATTGAATCTACTGCTGGCACTGGCCAAACCTTTGTTTTGTCTTCAAAACTTTGTGTGCGTTACGTTGACGAAATAGTAGACTTTTTCGCGGCTTTCAACCTGAATTATTTTTTCTAAGCAACCATTTTCCTTTCGAATGGGTAGAACTGCTATACAAATTTATGCCATAGGGGTTTCCCTTTATATAAATATTGCTACGCTTCGTATACAAAACCTACATACATAAATTCATTATCTATTCCCTAATGGGTACGCATTTCAGTACTACTTTTAGCAATTGTACATTTAAAGGTGGAGAAAATGTGATATTTCAGTGTTAACCAAGTGCGACCATTCCAAAACAAGTCTGCCTTGAAGGCTGAAGTCAGGCTAAATCTGGTCTGAATCGATACGGGATCACAGACGGTCTGGCGCCGGGATGGCGGTTTACATAACTTTCGCGGCAGCCACGCGGATGACGTTGCCAGAAACGTTATGACGATGTTGCATCACGTCCAGAGGTCACAGAATACCTTACTTACATACCGTAGATTTATAGTCGGGATCTGTTAGTTTCAAGATTTAGGAATCGGAAGACGTTCTCTTTATCATCATTTCACATTTTTAATTCTCTCACCATCGACGTCGTATATTTCTAAAGATCATTAATTATTTACCGTCCTTTGTTACTGTACTACAACATAATGACATGAAATGAGCCGTTAAGAAGATAATGCGGTTAAGGTGCTTATGAATGACTTACTTACCTGGATAGGTTTACAGCATAGCATACTAAACAAGCGTAAGTCTATATAAATATCATTTCAAAATGACGGTACGAAAATCTAAACGACACTATCCGTTCCGTGGTAGTATTCAGGATTTTAAGGAGTATCCTTCATTTCTACTAGGCGGTAATACGAGCCGCACGTGTGTCACATTTCGCGCGCTCGTTCTTACATGTTACGCGCGTTAAAGCGAGCGCGCGGAAAACTAAAATCAAATCGGTATGCGAGCCGTATATCTCAGATGGCTCCCCAGGTATTTATGGAATCAAATTACAGTTCGTGAGTGCAGCAGTGCTTGTAAACATCTAGTAGTAAATTGGATTGCGGTACTTACAAGGAAAATAATTTGCAAGATTTTCAATTGTATCTTTTACCCTCGTACATAAGCATGGAGAGATTCATGAGTTTTTAAATCTGCTGTGTATAGTATACATAAGATTAATTATTAAATCATGCCAAGTTATATGACTATATTATATGTCTTATTTACTTTCAAGAGTGTTTTCTTACCCATGATAAGTACTACCATTACCATTATTGTCATAAAACCTAGCCATGTTTTCACTCACTATGACTTTGGCATTTAGTCCATTATTTCGCTAAATACTTGTATCTCTAGTCAGTTTAAACATTAGCCAAGATAATTATTTCCAAGAAATTCCCGAGAAAAGGAATAATCCTAGGGGATTCTCGTTAGTTCTCGTGATTAATGGCTGTGCAGAGAAACACGATAACAGAAATAATAACGCTAATAATTTTCGTAAAGTTCCCCATATATTTGTCTGGTAGATGGTTGCATTGTTGCGTTGGTATCTAACAACAGGCCAAAACAAGTGTGTAATAGTTTCTTGCAATACTACTTCGTATAAAAGACCACACATTTATTATAAAATAGAAACATGATTTAAATACTAATAGGGAGTTTGGATTATAGAGCATTATAAAGTATAATTTGATATAATCGACCGAACCTCATCAAAGTGTTTCTTCCCAGGCGAACAAAATGATATAAAAATAAACGTAGCACAAAGACGGCGTAACATCATACAGGCCATGAAAAGGTTGAAATGACACAGCTCAGCTGAAGCTAGCGCTATGGTCGCTCCTAGCGCCCCCTCGCCACCATGGCCGACGAAGAGAAACTGCCGATACCCCCCACATTTCTCGAGAAACTACTATTCTACACAACAGCAACCTTCGTTCTTTTGGCTACCTTCAGTTTATTCGCCTTCCTCTTTCTCGTACCATTTGTCATAGAACCCGCCTTTACAACCATATTTATGCAGTTCGATCCGGTTGGAGCATTATGTGTCACCGCCCAGGTCAAACACCTTGTGGGGGCCAGCAACTGCACCTGGGCTTCTTGTAGGGAAGGCTGCACCAAAGATCTTTACGAATGCACCCAGATTAGAGTTAACTACAAACTGGGTGCATATCCAAACGTCTCAGCGACAGAATACGAGAATCTCATTAGAGCCGAAAGAGCTATAAGAGAATACGAATCATACGAAAATTACGAAGCTACAGGCGATAAAAACTATCCAGAAATGGCGGAAGAAACGGAGCTAGCAGATGCGTTACCAACTGGTCTTCAGGGCAATGACTCTGAATGGTACTTTACCGGTGCCCGGCTGTTTCCCAACGTTAAAGGCTGTGGATACCCTCCAATATTAAATTGTACTATATTCCTTGGCAAGTATAGACCTTTAGGTAACAACTACACATGCTACTACAGCCGAGTGGACCCTGGCCTAGTCATAACAGACCTCGATATGTGGCAGAACACTTTGAACCTAGTATATGCCATGGCAATCCCGATACCGTCTTTTATTATTTCTGTGATTTATTTGACGTTTGCTTACTTCAAGATATATAATACTGAGGAGGAGTCTGAGCAAGCTCCTTTACAAAGCGATGCTGAAGGCATGGCGACGGGAGACGACGAGAAGCCCACAACTCCGGGCAGCGACACATTCAGAGAAGACCTGGCTTGCTTTGGCCATCAGCTGAAGATGCAGCTGACCAACGAAAAGTCAAAAGAAGGCTTCGAGTCGAATAGTCCACCCATTTCCAATTCGGCTTCGCTATCTGGGTGAGTATTTTTCTCGTAAGTTTACGTTGATCTATTTTAATCCAGCTTAGTAATAATTCGTTATTCGGTCATTAGGAATGGTTTGGCTTAAAGAATTAAGGGGTATTAGTAGATATCAGTCATAGTAGCTCAAACAGTTTCGGTGACCTGAACGCTTGTTATTCTGTGGTTGAGTCCTATAACTTGGCTGTTAGAAACATAATCTTTATATTACTTGTATTTTACGTAACGTAGGCATAAATTATATCACATCACAAATTGACATTGAGTCAATAACGAAAAGCGAATGGTAAAAAAACTCGACACTTTTGTAACTATGAAATATTAATGTTTCGTGATGAGAAATTTACGACAATGTAATTAAAATCAACCTTAATAAATTACACAATTAAACAAAAACTTATTAATCTATAAAGTTGGAGCCTTTTTATTGTGTATTGGAAACAAAACTAATAAAATGGTTTAATTTAAACCATTACAGTTTTGTTTCCAAATACAGCGCTACAGCTAATAGGGATGTTGACACCAAATAAGAAAATCAATAAGTTAGAATTTTCTCGAAAATGGATCAAATTCTTAATCAAGTGGCGAAAAAAGTAACTTAGAAGAATAAATAATTACATAATTATAACTCTTCAAAGTTCTAAGAGGCGGCATATTGTCTTTTTTCCGCAAAACGCACCTTTGTATTGGAATAATCGTCATTTACCATTTATCTATCGACTTTCTCTCTCTAATCAGCAACATTATAACGGTAGTAGCTTCATTATTTTTTGAGATATATGAATGGGATTTTCACCGTCGGGCATATTTTTTTGCCTTGTTTCTTTTAGAATAGTCAAATTTTGAGTCAACAATACTATTCTTTATCATATAAATATATTTCTTCTAACATATTTATGATTATGTGACTATGATCCATAGTAGAGAAGAAAATAATATCACCTGTCATTTCAATACACAGAGAAAAATATATCATATATTTTATTTATTTTAGGGATAACAAACAACCATACATATTTATCCTAGTTTTATATTATAACCGACATCATCCACTGGGGTAAATGGGAGCAAGAAGTATGATTTTTGATGGGTTGTAGTTGAGGGCGTAAGGTCATATAATATATAATATTATGAAAAGACAGGCATCACAAAAAAGATGTGTCTTTTGGGAAAAATATACATCCAGCCCCATCAGTGTATGCAACTAATTCTTAATTTTATTTGAAATTGTTAGATTCAGAGTTGTACCTACTTATATTACGACCTCTAATTCTGTTATTCGAATATTGGTTGAGAGAATTGAAAAAAAAAGTAAATGTAAATGAAGAAACCTTCATAAATCCTCAGAAAATATTGATCATCATTGGATTCCTCTGATAATAATCTGTATGTTTGTTGTTACATTGGGCAGGGTGTATGGAACTTAGAAACAAGGCAAAATCAGCTTCATTTCACAGGTGTAACTATAACTGAGTTGATAAAACAGAAAATATCGCACTGCCTGCGTAGGTAATTTCGTTTAATGTTTTCGGGGTTTTAAATGTGCTTATGTTTTTTTTACCTAAGTAGGCAATCTTAAATCAACTTGATGATAATTCTCTTGTCTTTCTTTTTCTTCGACATACAGAGATTCCACTGAATTATTAAAGAACAATCTATATTAACACGAGCAATAATTCAAGTTACATAGAAAGTAAACCCCTTATTACTCGCAGGACCAAGTCATCCTTCGTGAACGCCTAGTGTGATAACGACATCACAGTCGAGGTACGTCTAAAAAAGGCTTCAGCTTTATTGCTTACGCCCAAAGCCCATTATTGCAACACACGCATTCTTGCTCATTAACACTTACTTTTTGCACTGATTCTGCCGCTTGACGCTTATGGGTGTTGACTTGGGACGGCAAACCAGTTCAGCGTTAATTTGGACGTTTGAATCACTACCACCATCACCACCCTCAACAACTTAGAACTTTTTAAATTCTGACAATTAGCATACTAAGTCTGACTTGCGCTGAAACTACCGAAAATAGAAATTGGTTAGGCTAAAGGCTACTTATCATATCTTTCTTATCAAACTTCTGTCTGCAAAAGTTAAAGCCCGACCAGAAATATAACGCTATTATTCTTATTTACATGGCTACAGGTCAATAATGTCAATATAGTCGGAATAATGACATTTTGACGTATTTATCTGTCAGTTCTGACTTCTGATGTTAAATTTGAAATGTTTTGTCGCGAAATTTTTTTATTTCCCGAGCTTTCTTTTCAGAATTTTATTACATACATTGCAATTGTTAATAATTTTCCGCTCTTGAAAATTAATCGTTTTGAGCATTTTTTGTAATTTATTATTTAATATTCAACACTGAACCTAAAACACCACAATGACACTGACAGCAGTGATAATCTATGATTAAAATCATTGCCATTGTAAGAAATTAGTTCCAATGAGCCATGAGAATTCCGTAACATGACCAACGGTCATATATTTCTGGTCAGGCTTTAGGTAAGTACGTATAATGACGGGATTTTACACGATCGAATATTCGCCCTTTGACAGTCGACAGGCAAAGTTCTTTTTATTTCGCGCTGCCAACTGTCAAATTCACCTAATGATCCTAAACAAGACCTTACGGTTTCAATTATAGTATATTGTTGTCGAGGAATGGAAATAGGCAATTGCAGTCTGAGTATTAGTGCTAAACGAGTGACCTTGCTGGGAGTCTGTTTAATTAATACGAAGCCTGCAATTGCCATTCCAGTTGAGGCTAATAAAGAGCTTTTCTCAAAAATGTGGGGAAAAAAACGAAATTGACATTATGGTTTGATAAACATAACCCTAAAACGTTAAAATATAAATTATATCCAGCAGTCTTGTTTTTTGAAATAGAATCACAAGTATATATTAATGAGTATTTGTATTGTATTGTATTGTGTATTTTTCCACCAAAACCCGAAAGCTGTTTCAGACACTAACATAATAATAGAGGCTCCCGACCATCAAATAAACTTTTTTGATATTTGAATTGTCTGTACGAGTATACAACTTGTGCCCTTATTTTATATGTATAGCCGTTTTACCGTTTTAAAAGTTTGGAACTCGACAAATAATGGAATATTAATGGAATTAATAAAGACATTGAACTCGAACTGTAGATAATGAAGAAGCGTGCATTAGCTTATAATTGTAAAATATACCTGAATCAGTTGTAGAGTATAATATATGTATTTTTAATGCTGCTGATGTTTACTAAAAAAGTAGGTAATTTATTTTTCGTAAGCTTGGCTTTTCGTTTAAATTATCGAATTCCTTACAACAGCTTTGAAGGATACCAAATTATGAATTTATTTATTATTTAAGTATGTATATGTATATACAGACTGTTAGACAGCTCCCATTACCAAACGCCTATTAATTATGGTAAAAAAATAGTGATGTTTTGTTTGAAAAGTAATTACTAATTGAAATAAGTGAAACTAGTACAAAACCTATTTTATTTACCTTTAATATTTTATATCGACGAAATTTAATTTTCTGTATGAGATATTACATGGGAATTTTAGTTACATGTAAGCGTATCAAAAAGTGGCCAGGAAGGACAATAATATTTTTTCTCAAACATGCAATGAAATCATGTTCGTTATAATAGGCTGCGAAGTATCGCATTTCGGATGCAGCGCAACAAGTGGCCCCATATAGAATTTCATACAGCATTGTCGGCCTAGGTCGGCAAAGTGATCGTCTTTTGTTTCCGGGGCGCGCCGCTGCTGTAGCGCGTTCTTATTACTGAATACTTGAATTTTATTTCGAGTTTTCTCATAATTGTCAAATTTCACTGCACAGCATTTTTTGTGACAAGCACTATACAAGCCTCGGCACGAACAGGGGTTGTCGGCCTCGTATCTCTAGATCTATAACTACTCGGCCGGCAATCCCTTATTTTGCGGCCTCTGCAGTAGTGTACTAATATTCAGACGATATGGATGAACTCGAATGAATTTAATTCACTTTGAATAAATGAAATGATTATCATATCCACAGTGCGTTCATGACCTTTTATTTAATTTTATTGAAGCATTTCGCAATAAAAACCGTAATATTGCCCTTCTATTATTTTTACCCGGAAATTGTATTTTTTAAAAATAGTTAGTATAATAATAACAAATCGATAAAGTGTGGGTAAAGTAATAATAGTACATTACTACAGAGGTCGGGAAGTAAGGGGTTGCCGGCCGTGTACACATAGATACGGAAGTACGGATAGTTACGAGGTTGGCAACCCCTTTTCACGCCGAGGTATATTAAGTATTTCATTGCATGTTTGAGAAAAGATTATTCAGAAATGTTCACACATACCATTGATTTAAACTAAATACATTATTGTCGCCTTCGTTTTGAAACAACTATAAGCATTATTACGTGCCGCCTACGTGCCCTTATAATACCACAAATCAATACAATTTTAAGTATGTCTTTATACCTATCTAAAATATTCAAACCTTGATAAAATCGCCCTTGAATGCTCGAATACCTATAAACGCAAATGTTTCTTGTTTTAACAGATTCTTCAAATGATTATTATTAATCTTACTGCTTTACGTTAAGCTGCATTAACGCTCTGTTTGGGATCGTGAAAGGATTATATGCTGTACTTACTGTCACGAATAATTTCTCATCAATAATAGACTATTATTTACTTTTTCAGATGACAGGATTCCTGAAGAGCGGGTGTCGGTTACAAAGTGTATCACGAAATGACGTGAACATCCGCGATAGGACAAATTCGACATTTGCGATCGAAGGCTTATATATAGTCCAAGCGACACGTACTCGACTCAAACAGTAGAAGAGAGATATCGAAGAACGGACGAAATAAATTTTTATAAAGCGTTGTGAAAACTTGCTGATTTCGTGGTAACATTTCCTTTCTCGAAAGATTACGGGAAAGTCCATTTTATAATATGCGTGTGTCGAACTTGATGTGAACGACATTCATTGTAACCTTATTTTGGGTATACTCAATCGATTGACTTATTTATTTACGAGCACGTTCGAAACGGTTTAGGCCGTTAAATAAATTATACATAGACATTCCTTTTTCTGTCAGTTTAACGTTATGTTAGTCCAATGTTAACTAACGACCGTCGATGACATAAGGACATTTAGAACATTAGAAAAAAGAGGTAGTTTTTTTTTCCATTGTGCACCCTCATGCTCATGATTGATTCCAGGCGCGGTAAAGAGTGTTAACTTTTACTATGTATAATTTACAAACTGTTCCTATCGATAAATAATAAGTATAGCCCTTTGAAACTGAGGTACAGTCCAGACCTAATCGCCATTACTCAAACTTTATTCACCATGACTGTGTTACTCGAGTATGCATGCAAGTTGTTGAAAAATATACTTAGTAAATTTCATACCTATAGATATCGAAGCTTAATTATTTATCATAATATCTTATTTATTTATTCAGATTTATTTCAATAAAACAAGATTTAATTATTTTAATATACGTGTTCAAGCGATTCGATTTATCCAGCTACATTGATATTTCGTTTTACTTAATATATATTTTACAGTTTTAACTTTATATCTCACGACGCCGCTGCAACACATTTTTCTTTTCAATTTAATGAATGCTGTTAAATATGAAGTTATTGTATTAAAAGGAAATTTGACTATGCTCAGTGTTGCTGAAATAACGCAGTTTTCCGTAAAGAAAATGTTACTGTGAAAAACGAATTATATTAGAAATAAAAGATTTTATCTCCTATATAATTAAAATATAAATAAGATTTTATTATGCTCGTATGCTACTGGTGTCAAATGCACGCGTGCTGAATATAAAAATGTTGAAATACATATAAAATATAACGTCAGATAATAGGTAATAAATTGCAGCTGTTTACAATAAGTAATTATTAATTATCTATCAGTTGTTAATTTTAAAAGCATTAGGTTTTTTTATTACATTAAATATTTAGAATAAAGGTCATTGAAAAAAAAATTATAAACACATCGACTCTAAAGAAATAATTATTTTAAAAAAATGTCATGATTCACAGTACAATTTCATAGTGTCATTTTATTCGTAATTGTATTTTATTTGTCAAATCCATTATTTACATATTTTGTACATTTTCTTTGAATTCAGTAACTTCCTACTCAAATAAATATACTAAATTACAGTTCATCATGTAAAGCTAATACTGCCCAGTATTTAGTGATATCTAATATACATACATATAAATACCGTTTGGAATAATTTGTAAAATACTACTTCAAAATAATTTTTCAGTAAAATAATAGAGAATATGCATGCGGAATGAATAATAATAAGATGTCACTACATAAATAGTAAACTATCAAGTTATGACAAAAACAGTAAATTAATAAATATGCTCAAAATCTTAAAAATATATGACACCTGAAAGTTTAGAAAAATTACTAATTTTTCTTATTGACTAAAAGTAAATTAAAAACGACCACCAGGATTCTTATAAACAAAAAATGTATTACCACAATGTACCGAAACGCAATATTTCACGACCAAAACAGAAAATTACTAGTTTTTCCATACATGACAGTACGGACGCATAGTATATGACGCCACATACTATGCTCAATTAGTATGGGAAGTTTTGAGGGCTTCGATTTTATGCTGTGCTTTGAAATCAATTTATGTTTTTTATGTTATTCTAATTGTACTTGTTCCATACACACATTTGTTCCGCTCTAAAAGATGGTTCGAATGGCATCATGAAAAAAATGATGCATATTTTCTATTAAATTGAAGAGTGGCAATAGACAGAGTTCAAAGTACCTACCGATTTAATTTTATGTTAAGCAATCATTGTCCTTATATGTATCTACATCCTGGATAGTTTTGGGAAACAAAAATATAAAACCATAACTTTTCATTTAAACTAATTGTTTTAATGTTAAACATTGTAATTTATTCGAAAGATCTTTAGTAGATCGCTGGGAAAATGGGCTTTTTTTTCGAGAAAACTATAAGAACGGGCCACTTTTGAGTCTTCTTGCAATGACATCCAATTTGAAAATCATGATGAGCTATGAAAGAAACTCAAATGTGATGTGCTTTCTTTTGGGGTTTTAGATTTTTAAAATATTCAAATCTTTTTACTCACTGAATCAATGTACTAATAAAATCGAGACCCGTATTAATATTTCAGAGTTTCAAGTTTGACAAACGGTGCTACTACTGTCACTTTGTTATAAATTGTTGATTCTCACGAGACCTCAATGAAGACAATGAAACAGCTGACTACGCCTACACTAGCATTGTGCTACCTAATTAAATAATCCTTGCCTGCAATGCTCGTATCGATTCTTCCGTCCCGCATTTCACCTTTTTAAACGTTTATCCATACATAAGAAGTAACTGCAATGAATCTAACGTATCAACTGTCAACCAATTAGTCAACTCTATAAATTGGTTGGTTACACTAGGGTTCATTTATGAAAATGGTAAACACTTATTGCATTTGCGTACTAGTCGATCTCAGTTAAATTAAAGATACATACTTTGTATCTGATAATCAATCATAGATTCATACAATTGCAATATTCCTTTATAACTGCTTATGTTGTAATTTTATTGAATAGGTACCTAAAAATAAATACCAAATTGCTTGTGAATAACGCATTCAGTCGTGTTAGGTGATTACATTTGCGAAAAGAAATGTATTTGTTAAGGTGTGCATTTTCTGTGTCCTTTTTGTTATTATAGGGACCAGGTTAAATTGGGATGATTTCGGTTTTATAAATATTATAAAAGATACGCAAAAACGCTAACCAAATTTGATTGTTAAAACCAAATTCATAATATATATATTAAATTGAACTGGATAAAATTATTGTACTGTTGAATATTATAAATAAAAAACGGTTATTAGCGAAATAATCATGGATACCACTTAAATTGGTGACATGTTTAGATTATGCTAAATCCTACGCACATGTATAGATAGATATAAAGTTTTAAGAATTAATTATAATAAAGCGATGCTTTTCACACTTAAATTGTTGTTTATAAAATAAATTAAGTATGTACTAATTCTTGATTTAGTTTGTGTAATTTTTGTTGTTATAAATTGTGTTCGAAGCGGTATAATGATAGATTATGCCGAAATGAAGATTACTAATCTATGTACACACTTACAATAAAGTGGAAATACAAGGTGACATATATAAGTTGTGAACCAAAATATAAAAATATGAAAAAAGGTCTTTAATCGACTAGGTAATCGAAATGTATTGAAGTAGCAGATTTTTTTTGGCACGGACAAAGTTGGTCGCTTGGTAAAACTGGTTCGGAATCACGGATAGAATTTGTTTTTTTTTAATTTGTATCACGACTTATGTCACTTTGTTGGTATTTGAAGAAATAATTAAAACGTTCACGTACTGCTAAGTAACAAAAAAATCAAGTTCGATGCAGAATTTGCGATACACGTAGACGAGAACACAGTAATCGATCAATGCTGTCGCAGTAGTTTGCATTCACCATACCCGAGACGTTTTCAGTTCGGAAATTGTTGATTTTGATCGATTGAATTTTTTCATAAATATCGTTTAGTTTAACTGCAAGTTAATCGTTTAGTTTAACATGTTTTTAATGGTAGTATTCACTATATATCTACTTATTGTGTATTTTTATGCTCTTTTGACGAGTATTTATTCCAATGTTTACTTTTGGAAAACAAATAACGCGATATCATCTTTTTTCCAAAAACAAAAACTAATGTTTACACATAAATATACATCCATAATAATAATCTTCGTAATAATGTTGACCTTGTTTATTTTTTATTAAATATAGCTTTAAAACGTAAGTGAGAAGCAATTCGTCAATATCATGTCGTAATCTAATGTCAAATTATTTTTTAGGTTTACCGTTTCTATTGTTTACCCTGCAATCGTCGGAAGTATTTGGTTGTGTGTTTAGACTTAGTGATTTAAGTGGTATAGGTATTGTAACAAAGCCTGTTTTCGCGCGGCGTGGTGTAGCTGCGTTGCTTGTGATGTGATTTCAAATGATTCTGTAATTGGGATGCGTTACCAAAATTGCAATAAGCAATTGCGGTAGTACCTATGCTAGCTAAATTTGTCGTACTGTATGCTGCAAGATTAAACCAGAAAGTACCTAAAAATAATAAAATACTCTATAATAAGACGCAATAAGTATTCGTACCTAAATGTCGATATATTTCATTTAGTGTATCTATCCTGCAATATTGTAATTGTTATCCGTACCCCTTCCTAATATCCTATCAGTCCTTTGAACACTTTTACTTTAACACTTTTTGTAGATACAGGGATACTTCAACGTATCACACGATGCCTTAAAGCAACGTTCGGCAAAAGGCGGCCCGCGTGGCGTGCCACATGCCACCCACGAGCCCTTTAGGTACTTGCGGCTCGCGAGCCTCCTGATTGACAACCGACAATGTTAAATTAGTAACACTTGTGGCCAGCTACAATTTTGTTAGCTATATTCTATATGGTCCTTGGTTGCTAAAAGGTTGGCGACCCCTGCTTTAAAGCATGTATATTTGTGACGTGCCTATTTTGATTATTTGTATTATTAAGGGCATTTTGTCTGAAAATGCTCATTATGGCAGCACTCTAAGCAAGGATGAATATTTTAGTTCATTGTCAGAAATGAACTGGTATGATTCAGTAATACAATCCTAAAAATGAAAATCAAAACTAAAAAAGCGGTGGTTGGCGCTGTTTTTTACTGTATAATTCAGTTAGTGAGGGAGGGGTATTACTTGTATTGCATGAATAGACACGGATCGTAAATTGTACATTGTACATAGATAGCTTTTCAAAATGGAATTAATAGCTTTCCAATTATATATTCAGATTAATTTGGCGGCTAAAATGCTTGGAACGAACGGAAGCATTGATTTGTAAAATTGTGATATCCGATTGTTCTATTCAGGCATTCACCGAAGTTATTGTAATATTGCAGAGTTGCCTACAAAAGTGCCTAGCACTTGACTGCACGACCCATGTGCATCACACCTTATTGTTTCGTGTCTTCTAATATTAACTAACATTTGTGGCCTCTCGGTGTACTCTTACACTTAGAGACCTTTATTCTTAGTCTTAAAGGCATTAAGTCTTAGTATTTTACATTTACGTGTCTTTTTATTTCGCTAGATAGAGAATCAATAAAAAGATTAATAAATAAAGAGCATATTACAATTATTGTAAATTCATCTTTATGGAAATAATAAGAAATATTATGAATAACATATAATAATAATAATAATTATGCATTAACGTTTTATTTGTGTCAGATATGTTCAATAAACGACTGAAGCGACTTGAAGCTTTTTGGCTTGTGACATGAATAACACTTTTTATGTAAGTAAATAATAGTATGTATAAAAATAATGATATTTATCATCTACATCCATTGAGACAGGTAAATGTTTTACATAGAAAAAGAAATAGATTCATTGGAGTCAGAATTAATAGATAGAAATTGTCCATTTAGGTATAATTTGTAAAACAAAGGCAAGTCATTATTTGTTGCAGAAATTTAGATAACTGTAAAAAAATAGGATTAAGGCAATACTATTAGTGTCGCGATTGTGCCGTGCATGCGAGATTGTGAGCTGTTGTTGAAACCATAGCTAACCTACTTGTTGTGTACCTGGGTGAGGAGCTCATGATTACTTGCAAATACCTCGAGATAATACATTCTACTTGACTCTTCGCATTTTAAAACGATATCTCGCTGTGCTAGTATGCAGAATGAGTGTGCCCATGCACTTTCGAATGCGATACCCAGCTAATTCAGCCAGTCAACGAAAAAATAAAAGGATTAATAATCCCAGCTGTAATGTTCGTTATACTTTCTTCTTGCAGTATTAAGATACTTACAATATTTTAGACTTCGATGATGGCTGTGTTTCTATTTCAAGTCATTTGTAAATGCAACATGTAAGTAGTGGGGAATGGAGAAGTACCTATGACGTGGCTTTAAAAGAAAGTCAAGCCGCCCCAGTTTGTCGAGCTAAGCCAGATTTTTACTCCCAGCATAGTGTCATATTGTTTGCTTTCTAATGGGGCTGTGATCTGCTAAACATTCTAATCCCAAGATTCAGCACTAGTTTAAGTGGAAGAGAATGCCAACCGAGAAAACTAAACTTCATTTAGATTTTTTTTAGTCAGGTAAAATTTCGCATGCGCGACACTTTTTAAAAAGTAGGTATGGCGCTCTTGCTAAAATGCGAAATGGTTAAATTAATAGGTACCCATCATATGCGTTTTCATTCATTTGGAACTGTTGCCTTATGACGTTTTGTACATAAAATAAATAAAAAAAGTTAGTAGGAAATAAACCACACGTATTGGCTTCGATTGGGTTGTTTTATTCATGTGCTTGCTCGACCTTTGCGTGTCTAGTTTCAGGTTGATTGGAGCTGCTGAAGAATTCATTGGCGGCGTCAATGGTACAGTTAATAACACGTGTTTTGCTCGCTCATAAAACTAGGTACCTATGCTCTATACGATAAAATAGCATTATTAGCATTTGCCTCTTACTTACAAACAGATATGTGAAAGTGAGAAAAAAAACAGCACAGACCAGTCCAACTAAAATGGATATGACAAACGGTTTCCTAATATTATAAAGATGTAACTTACAAGTGGGTATGTAGGCGTATATGTACCCTCTGGAACTAGTCTTCCGAATCCGAAAACGTCTTATTATAGTAATTTATAGGTAGGTCATAGGTATAATGGACTTTGAGGACTGCTAGCATCGATTTAAACTGCTAGTAAACACACATAAATAACAACGCGGTCTATTGGAGAAATTAAAAAGTGTATTAAATTAGTCGGTCACACCCAATTTTTCAAGAATGGAGGAGCGAAATGTAGAAACGTGGTTCCAGTTGAATATGAGTTTCAAACAGACCCACTGCATATGTACCTACTTACTTGATAATACAATAAAAACAGAGAGAGCACGGGTGAGTGCCTATCGCCCTAGAGTCAAATACTATAAAATGCTTTACGATCGATCATACATCATATTTTTATTCATAAATGGGATGTTACCTATTGTATAAGGGTCGCAAACATTAAAATAAAACATATTTTTTGTGAGTACCTATGGGGCCTAATGTACTTAAGCAAAGGTTTCATTACAGGACGAGACGTAAAAATCGAAATAAAAATTAAAAGGGTAAAAAGGAAGGACATAAAAAATACTCCTACATTAAAACCTCCGGTGACATTGAATGGGTATAGAAAATACTCCTAACTTTTAATTTATTTTTAAATCAATAACAATGATTGCCTTAAATATTATTTTAATTCAATTAATATATGCCTACCTAAAACTAATCATCTTTGCCATTTGCCCTTTTGTCCAGATCCAGGCTTTGGCAGGCGCTATCGCCTATTAATGTTATTTTTAAAAAACCTTTCAATGCTTAGTGAGTACAGTGAGTTCGACGAAATATGTGTGACTAATTTTATAACTTTTTTTGTCAAAACATTATTAAAGTCATTGTAAACTCATTTATTTATGCATAGGCTTGCTAATTGTGTTGAGTTGATGCGTGCGTTCTCATAGTAACCTTCCGCTTTCTGATAGGTTTATAATATAGATTTATAATAAGTATCCTACATTTGATGTTGCCGTATGAGTAACTTGCATGGTCTAAGAAAACAAGGTCTGACAATCCGGATCGTCACACGACCTTTTTCACTGTCAACAACACACTCACACTTACGTCCGCATACTGTCGATAGGCTGATGTCCAAGGTCGTGCAACACACACTACTAACTGATGTACTGGATTGCCATACCCAGCGCAGTACATGAGTCAATCATCAGTAACATACAATGAATGAAGCAGAACGGATATAGGATATAGAATTACAAAATTAGTCATTTTATCCTTACAGGTAACTCAAAAGGTTGCAATACATGGGAACGCACGAATGTATATTGATTATTATTGATTATATCTGATCCTTGGTGACCAGGCCGGCCGGTCCCTGTCCTATTACTGGGGACAATCCCGCCACCGCTACAGCTTTCAGGGGCCTGAAACAACCGAGTAAGTTACTTCGAAAACGTATGTGAGTATGTAATTAATGTAAGTAAGTACCCACACCTTTATTAAGGACTTTATTGTAGTTGGTTAAGTACCTAATGCATATACTAAGGCTCGGTTTTATAAAGATCCGTTAGACCTTATGTCGTTTGTTGTCAAAAAATGTACTGAGTTACTGAAATTTGATCTGACATTTGGTCTAACGGATCTTTATAAAACCCGGCCTTATAATACTATATTTCTGCTAAAACTTACTTACTTTAACCAACTACTTACTTTTACCTCCGTAGAAGAAACCGTATATTATTTCTGGTTTAAGTTCTTACTTTATATGTATAAGTAAATATAAAACGAATTACTAATATATTTCTCATTTAAAATAAATCTAGTAGACTAAAGTAGAAAAAGCGAATAGTGATCAAAACGGTTGTTCATAATATTTCTGTGTTAATTTTTTCCAACACGCGTAATTCTACGGCTAATCAATCTTAAGGTTACTTAAGTAATTCCTACTTTAGGTACTTACTTACCTAATCGAACTTTCATGAATAGGTAGGTACCTACCTAAATGTGGCTAATAAAACATGTGACATAAAAAAAATGATTCATGTGAAAGCGCTTTTTGTTACTTCGCTAACCATTTAATACATTTTATTAATAGTGTGGAAAACAAATTAATTACAAAGCACCTTTATCATTTTAGAGAAATATTTTTCTACTACTTGCAGTTTGCGCCCTAAAATATTTACAGCGCTATCTATACTTTCAAGTCCAAATTACCAACATTGTATTAAGTAAAGCGCCATCTAGGAAACAACTGCTCACTACGACGAATTCAGAACAGTATTAAAACTCTTGGTTTTTGTAGTGAACACTTATTTGAAGCACTTCCGAATAGCACTCATAGATAGCGCTGTATTCAAAGTTGATTCAGTTAGTTTGACAATAATAACATAGATGGCGTTTATATCCATAAAATTAAGCGCCATCTACTGAAGAATAACTTTACTACCACAGTACCTGAAACGCTATTTGCATTGATGAGCAGTCAGTTGAAATAGTTCTACATTACACGAATAGATGGCGCGTTACTCAAAGTTGTTAATTTAGTTTACTGGACAACGTATAGATGGCGTTGTTATAAATAAACGAGTATTCTTACTTGAATCCAAGCTCCTCTGCTGGTACCCCAAGTTTGGCCAGTTTAGCTTCATAAGCGGCTAAAAGGTCATCATGGGCTTTCCGTAAACGTGCTGCTTCGTATCGAAGGTCTTCTACTTGGGTGTCTTTGAATTTTAGAAGCTCCTATAAGTATATATAAATAATTAGTAAAAGGTATTTTGTAAAAATGAGTACACCTACAATACAATACAAATACTCTTTATTGCACACCTCACATAATAAAATAGCACATAAAAAACAAAGATACAGGGAGACAGAGGCAGAACAACAGGCGGTCTTATCGCTAAAGAGCGGTCTCTTCCAGTCAACCTTTGGGTAGTGGAGAAATGAAATATAAAGCTGAAAAGTAGGTGGTGCATAAACTATTACAATGAGAAAAAAAAACACCTAATTACTTACTGCTTATTATTTTTTAAAGTTTTTATATTAAAATGTGATGACTGGGATCATTACAGAGGAAGGAAACTTTTGTTATAATGACCGGTTACACTAGTTGTAAGTGACCCTGCCTATGAAGGTGACAGTCCTTCGAATCCCTGTTACCTAGCCGGCAAAATATATTTGTGTGAGCATGAATATTTATTTTGTTTCTGAGTCTTGAATGTTTTCTACGTATTTATTTATGTAGTTATTTATTTATCTACTTCTTATACAAGTATGTATATCGTCTTTTAGTATCTATAGTACAAGCTTAGCTTAGTTTGGAACTAGGTCGATATGTTTTTTTTTATAGAACGCCGGTGACAAACAAGCGTACGGTCCACCTGATGGTAAGCGGCCACCGCAGCCTATAGACGCCCGCAACTCCAAAAGAGTCACGTGCGCGTTGCCGACCCTTTATAAGATTTGAGGATGCACTGTGTTGACAGCAGAAGGAACACATCTAGGTCCATGTGTAAGAATTGTCTACAAATATAGAATATTTTTTATAAACTGCCTTGCTAACTAGCAGGATCGCGTTTATGTTGGATATAAAGCATTCATCCCTGACTAAACTATGTTTTCTTTTTCAAATTAGAAAAATCGTTCGTCAAAACGGGAAAATACATATGCGACGTGATACCTTTAAAATAGTGATAAACTACTGAAATAAGTAATATTAGTACAATTACTATCCTCTGATATCGTCAGAAAACGAAGAAACGTTACCGAAAATAACCGTTAAAATTCTAATCTTTACAAAAAACGAGGTACAGCAAGCTTGGAAGTGCCAGAGGGACGAATGCTTTATGTCTGGAATATAAGCGAAGCCTAGTTAGGCTGGTGTAGCAACACATATAAATTATAGTTACGATGAATGTGAGAATGCCATCATGCCATCCACTATCCAGTCAAGGTGTTATTTTAGCGGCACGACCTTCCTTTTCCTACGACTGCTCGTGGGTGGCGGCTCGTTTAACCTTTACTGTTTACATGCATGAAGTATCGACAATGATACTCTGAAATAACACAACTCGAAATCAACTTACCGTCAATTTGTGACTTTGTCAATCTTAGTCACATAATTACAATTGACACAGATTTGATTTTATGTTTAAGTCATTTCAGAAATAAAATGTACCTAGTAAATACATTACTTTTGTTACTGTATCCATCTAAGCAGTAAGGGTTAACTTAGACAAAACAAAAACTAGTTGGCACTCACATGCAACTCCTGCGGCGCCTTATCCCGTCCATACATGTCTTTCAACTTGGCTTCCAGCAGTGCAGTCTTCATCGACGCTTTCTGCTGGACCTCAAGCACGGCCCTCGAGAACCTTGCCTTCAGCTCGTCGCGCTCAGCCAGCACTCTGTCGAACCTCACTTGGATCACCTCGTACTCCCACTTGAGGACTTCGTATTGCTTCTCTAGAATTGCTAGCTGTTTTGTTTTGGCCTGTATAATGTATAAATCTAGTTAGAAGAGTAAAGCTTCGTACCTATTTGATTATCAATGATAAGATAAAAAAACATCAACTTATAGCAAATGGCTGAACATCAGAGCGTTTCGAACGCCTAATCTCTTTGGAATCGTTTTAGTACACTTTGATAAGTCGTTTCAAAGGAGCCCCGGCCTATACTATAGAGGTAAATAGTGTCAAAGAAATTAGGCGTTTGAAACGCTCTGTTGTTCACCCAAATGGTGCCCAGCAAATGCATTTCTATCGTAGGTACTATGTAGGGAGCTTATGCCCTTTTTTAACCTGACTGTGGCTTTATAGGCCCAATAAAGCGATAGGACTGCGCAGTTGGAGAGTAGCCTGGGGAAAATCCAGGGGAAAACTTCCGACACGACCACGCGTGTGGTTTGGAACACAGGAATACTCTAGGAGTTTGTGCTGCAGTGAGATTGGTTGAGCGGTTTCAACCGAATCTGAAGTGTGAGTGAAATCGGGCTACTGGGAATTTTGTCGCTGGTTCACTAAACCTAGCCTAGCTGAGAAGAGTCCAGCAAAATACTCAGCTAGGCCCGACCTGGGTTGGACTGGCTGTACCCGGTGTGCGGCGGTACCGGGATGAATAGGGACCATATATGTTGTCGCGATCGCGCGGTGGACGTCCCCGCCTAGCTTATGCCCAATGCAACAAATAAAACAACGAAACAATAGACTTGTTGATCCACGATGAAGAGGACCTACGCCAACGCTAATAGGCTTGTAGCCAATAACATGCGTAAAACCGTAAGTAGAAAGAATTGACTACGAGATTAGCGGACTCCTGGCAATGAAAGTGTTAACTGAGACAGCGCGTGACTATTATAGTCTCGCCTCGCGCACCTGTACCGTCACAAGAGGCCTTTTAATCCAATACTTTTTGTTTTTATTAAGATGCCTTACAAATTATACAACGTTCTGAACTGAAATATCACAAAAATATTATAAATTCCTAAAAAACGGATTAAAGGATACAATGCTTTTATTATAGTTTTAGAGATAATTTTATTACGCAATGGTGCCGCAATAGTCCGATACACGATAGTGACGAATAAAAAGTCTCAAAAAAATTGTTTAAATATACGAGCATTCTTAGCTGATAAGGAGAAAAGAACCCTAAAAAGGTAGGTAAGCCTGTGACAATGTAGCACGCAACGAATGGAATAAGTTAAGCGCTTCTTCGTGGAGAAAGAACTCTAAAGTAAACTGTAAACTCTAACTAAACCGTTGTTGGTACATACTATATATATATCGAAACCTTTACCTGCCGAAAGTCAAACTATGTCCCTATGTATGCTTAAATCTTTAAAACTACGCAACGGATTTTGATGTGGTTTTTTTTAATAGAGAGAGTGACTCAAGGGGAAGGTTTATATGTATAATACATGCATCAGAATTGCACCCGTGCGAAGCCGGGGCGGGTCGCTAGTCTATTATATTACACGATGACAAAATGAAAGTGTACTACATGACACGTTCTTGATGTATTAAAAAAGTCGAAAATTGCGAGTAACTTTTTTGACTTACAGCAAGAGCGGCTTTATCCCTGTCATAGTTGGACATCTGCCGTTTCAGCTCCTTGTTGTCGACGATTGCGGCCTCCAGGGGTTCCCGCAGACCCTTGGCCTCGGCCACGGCGTCGCGGGCGATCTTCTCGGCTCGTTCTTTTACCTTCTGCATGTCCTCCATTTGTTGTTTCAAACTACTTATTAAACCTGGAAGTTAAAGAGCAACAGTTTACTATCACTCAATGATGATATAATAAATGCTTGTTATAGTGACAATAAGGGATAAAAAGGTACGTGTTTCAATTTTCTTTACCGTACAATCACCATCAAATCACTTATTATACCTATTCGTATATAATCTGTACACGCCCTTATTTTCAAGGCATTACCATTGGGGCATTCATATATTATTGAACAAAGTTGTTGGTTGTGACGTACGTGATGGCGATTGTGTACAATTGAACTTTTTTTTATAAATAGCAAAATCTTACTTGCCTAAATTATTCAATGTAATGTCATTATAATAGTTTTTCAAATCCGAAAACGCTCTCTCGTGATGAGCGATCAATTCCGACATCTGTTTATTCTTTCTTTCTTCCACCTCTGCTATCTCTGTTCTATGTTTAATTGTTAGTTCCATTTTTGTTTCCTGTAGTTTCTTATCGGCTTTGTCCTCAATCTGCTTTGCTTTTTCTTCAAAGTTTGCCCTCGTTTTCGATAATTCTTCAGCATGTAGCAATTTGGCTCTTCTCAATTCATCTTGGGCAGCAAGTTGTTTTTCTTTAATCTCTTTCCGGAGGGCCCTTTTGTCATTCAGGAGTTCTAGTTCTTGTTCTCCATGCTCTTCCTTTGCAGCTTTTAGCGCAACTAAATTTTCAGCTCTTAAAGCTGCAGCTGCAGCTTGTTGTTCATATTTCAAATGCTTTATTTTTTGCTTCTCGGTTTCTAGCAGTGCCTCGTTCTCTTCTTGTGTTTCTTCTGTCACTCTTTCTCTATTTCTCAATTCAGCTTTAGCCTCCTCTAGTTGTTGTCTGGTGATTTCCCAGAATGTGCGGATTTTGTCTCTCTCCAACTGAAAGAGGTTTCTTTCTTCTCTTTCTTTATCTAATTCCTCTTTTACTTTGAGAATAAATTGTTCCAACTTTTCTCGGGTCATTTCGGATGTGTCCACGCCATCGATGATGATGGCTGAAACATTTTATGAGTATCTTATAGGGGTTAATAATCTTAAAAAATATTAAGGCTCGATTCACGCAACTAGGAATAAGGACTTATTCTGAGGTTAACTGTCAAGTCTATGAACGAATCTAAGAAAAAATACGCACTGACACTGAATTCATTAAAGGAAGGTTTTATAAAGTTCCGTTACACCAAATGTGAGATTAAATTATAAATATTTATTGAAATAAGGTCTAACGGATCTTTATATTAAAACCGAGCCTAAACAATATACTTTACCGGGTGGTTTTTTGGCTTTTCCTCCTTTGGGCGGCTGAAATAAACAAATAATAGGTAAAATACCATGAACAAAAGGAGTAAAAATATTGTTCACGTATCTATACATTTGAAAAACAAATAATTAGGAAGTTATTGTATTAACTTCATCTGGGTCCCTGCGCGCACAAGTTAATTACTGAAATCGCTATGCGTCTGGTTGACGTAACTGGTGACCGAAGAGCTGGCGACTACCTTGCACAACGTATCAGCATACAGCGAGAAAATGCCGCCAGCATCCTTGGTACAATATCCCAAGGGCCTGTTTTAGATTTAAGTTAGTTTTAATATTGTTGTTTTTTAACTTGTTATTTGACTATTATTACCGCGTGTAAATCAATAAAGAAAAAAATCTTTGATTTTTCGCACACATTTTCAGAAGTCGGGTCAAATATTTATTAAAATGTACTTACCATTTTGAATTTGTAATGCCTTAATGGGCAATCTAAACAATTTTTAAAAAATAGATACAAAACCTTGTTCCCCTGAACAAGTCACTAGACAGTTGTCAAGGATAACAGCACGCGTCACCATAGTAACGTTAACAGTAAAGGCCCCATGCATTACACGTCACACCGCGGCCCAGAGGAGACTAGGTACTACAACGAGTCAAAAATATTAATAAGTTAGAAATATTAATAACTGGTACTTAGAGTATAAGCTGATTATTTCCAATAAGGCGGCGCGGAAAACTTAATACTTCATTCCTAAAACTAAAATCTAGTTTAACTTTTTGCTTGCCTCGCCAATGGAAAAGCAACGTAATTGTAACCAAAAATTGTGACTGGAAATTGCAAATTTTATATCTTGCTTGGCATAAGTTTACTTCAAGGAATCTACCAACGTAGTTATATTGATTATATATATAACGATTATATTCTCTTTGGAATCTACTTACTATCAGTCAATTGCAAGCTAACATTGCAAGGCCTAATCCAGTTCTATTACCATCCACATCCGTAGCATTTATCTGTGACAAAACTGTCAATATTAACCTCTGTAAACAAATGACGTCAGATGTCACTTCTTCCATGAAAATTACCAGTTCTGATAAAATTCTCAGTGTGACATGTGAATAAATTGCAATCTCGTCCGAAGCCCCAGGTCAGGAACGAAGATGTTGAAGCAGGCTCTCACCATCGTCCTCGGCGGCGTCCTGTGCGGTAGCCTGCTGTGGTTCGACCATCTTCTGGGAAATGGCTTTATGGACATGATGAACTTGCTGTACTGTAAATGCTTCTGTTTCGTGAAGGTAAATCTTTTATTCATAGGCATTTATGATGGTTCCGTATGCAAAAGTTAGGAGGATTGCGCGGTATTTACTCTTACTACGAGATTTTAATGGGGATTAACATCATATACCTATAATATTTCGATGGAATTTCTTCTATTGGGAAGTTGCCTCATATCAAAATGTATGACATCTTCTGGTCAGTATTAACCCGTCGTCTACCCGCGAAAAAAATAACAATAGCATTCTTTTGTAATGAGCCCGCGAATTCCAGGGATGGGTAGAAAGCCATGATACTATCATAATGAAAGTCGTAAAATATATAAGTCCACTTCCGTATCAAATACGGAATAAGGAACCTTTATTGATGTGGTTATGTCTGTCCATTTTTCACAACCATATATTTCGGGCAATATATAGGCTTTCGATTTGAAATTTGGTATAGTTGTAAACAAGGCTAACCTCTAATACCTAACATTTAAGAATACAATGTATTTATATTTTCTATGAAAAATGATTGTAAATTCTTACTAGTCAATAGTTCATATGAAAGGTTAGGTACACATTTTGATACTGTTTTATATTTTTAGTAACGCTAAAAAATACCCGAAAATTTTGTGTTATATATTTACAGAGGACTTTGAGGGATCAAGCGAAGTCCGTCGATAGAACGGATTCAATTTCTGGCGACTTCAACGGCCTAATTTTAGCCTTGGAAATGGCGGCATTGCTGTGTACTATGGTGGTAAGCGGGTTGATAACAAACCTTTCGTATATAGTGTTTTTTCTAAAATATTAAAGATAAGTTTGGTTTCAGTTATTGAACCGATACAAAAAACACGGTATGGGTCGTACGAATAAACATGGGGACAAGGAGACAAATGAGCTATTGGAAAAACAAAGACGACAAAGGGTAAACAGATTTCTTGTCTATATTCACATGAAAAATTTGTATGAGACTTGTCTTAGAATTTTACATAATATTTGTATCTTGCAGATAAGCAGATCCATGGATTTCGGGCGGTCGCCCGAGGTCTCTTCCGTATCCTCGCCGCAGCACATCCAGCCTTTAAATGTGGAGATACCAGTGCTGCACATGGCTATTATAGATGTACGTTCATTTCATTTATAAAGACAACAACAACCTGTAAACGAAGTCGATCACGTAATATTGGGATGACATTAAATTTTCTAACGTTATCCCCGTATTGGGTCTAATATGTTGCGCTTAGCGCGTGTAGTAACATATAAAGCCATAAACTTGTGTGTAACAGGAGACACTGATAGCACAGAGTAGTATAATTGATGGAGCTATCGCCTTATCTCAATTATTCGGTCGTTGTGTGACGACGTAGCACATCTTAGCGCGTAGCATTCTTGTACGCTAAAGTAGCGGAAAATCCCTTGCAGCTTGACGTGAATGATATAAAATCGTAACATTGAATATTATCAAAAAGTGTATTTTATTACAAGACTGCCCAAAAAAAACCAGGGTTCATGTGTCATACGTATGTGAGGTTCTTTGTTCCCCCAGAACGTCTTAACCGATTTAGATGTCTGAGATATCGTTGGAATCCTTACGTCATCGAGTAACATAGGATATGTTGCAATAAAAATAATATGGCGGACTACGTACTCCTTTTTGTGTGTTCTGAAGAAAATTTTTTTTTGGATCTTATCAAGTGGGGTATCAAAATGAAGCATTTGAAAAGACGATTTAAAAAATATATGTATGTATGAAATTTAAAACATGATTATTTCGGCATATTATACTTTAAAATAAAAATCATTAAATTGCGAAATAAAATAATAATTAAAAAATTAAAAATACGACTGCACTAGATAAAAGTTACCAAATATTTTGGTATTGTAGTAGTCTACTAACCTACTACATACAATACCAACATATTAGGTCCCCCAACTGCGAACATAATAGATTTCCTTAGGTTCTTTATTTTGAAACTTGTTTTTTACTTTTTTTAGATAACTTTTGTCCAGTACAGTCTTGTTTTTAATTTTTTAATTATAATTTTTTATCTAGTGAGTAATGTATAATGTTGCCTTTTCGTTAGACATTTGGGACCACCCGTAGCCAGCCCGAGCGCGGGGATGCCGGTGACATTTACAATACCACCGATTCCGCCATTTTGTCTGTTACGTCGCTGCTCGACAGAGATTTCCAGTAAGTAAGCAATTGAATTTTCAAATCATAGGCTATAAATTCGCTCGCACTACAGGAAATTTCCTCATCTGGCCTCGGCAATGTAAAAGCTCCATTACTTACAGAGTATCTACTGAACTTTAAGAATAGTAGGTACCTACTATCCTTAAAAATGGAAAAGCAGGGATTATCTAAGGGACTAAAGGGTATATATATCCTAGATTCAGATATATAGGTTCAAAGATATTTATACATATATCTAAGATATAAATAATAGTTAATCGATGAATAAACATTCTAACTAGAACGTTTTTGAAGTGCGTGCGATATGGCCGTCACAGGTATAACTAAGGACTATTTTAGGTTACCAGAGTCAGTGCCGGAAGATAGTAATATGGACCTGGGAGAAGGTAATACAGTTCAATACAACAACAATAGATACCTATGGGACGTCATCGAGGAAGAGTAATTTTCGAAAACCGTGTAATATGTCAATACCGTCTGTGCCAGTTACGTATATTACTTAAATCCCAAATAATCAAGTGTTAAGTGAACTTGTTGTGTCTATAAGTGATTGTGAGATATTAATTAATGTAGTCTAAAACTATTGTGGTGTTATGGACCAAACCTGAATGCAGAATGCGTCACTTTTTACTACCTTGTTTTGTAAGGACTGATTTGATTTATGATATCCCGTATGAACATTCAGTTATCCTTTAATCGAATTGTTTTATTTCATTTAAATATTTCAGTGATATTAGAAAAAGCGACTTCTAGTTAAGATATATTGTTTTTTTTCAATTTGGTTTAATGCGTTCATTTTAGGAACGTCTAATATTAAATATCATCCTAGTAGGTGGACTATAGAACTTTCTTTCTTTGGATTGGACTAGTACTTACACATTGAAGCTGTAAACAACTACAATAGGCCTATTTCTCGCACACAAAATGCCACTAATACCTCATGGTGTAAAAGCACCAATAACGCACAAATTAATAACCGCTGCGCAATCCACGCGTTATTTGCCACCCGACACTCGGCGCGTGGGCACTTTGTGGTGTTAGGCGGAGTTAGCGGCTTACCGGTAATAAGGCGGGATTGGTAACCGGCGAAGGATAAGCTGCTTGTGAAAGTTCTGTCAACTAAAAAAAGAGTGATACGTATTTTGTATGGATTTCCCTATCCTATAACAAGTTGGAAATAGTGAAAACTTGTTTGTATCACACGTAACCTTATTTATTTGTTCGCGGAGAACTCTTTACATACTTCCACACTTTATTCCCTAGATGACCTCGAAATAAAAAGTGCCCTTTTGTACTCCTACTGAAACTCTCCATAGTAAATACAATTTTAATAGATTCAGGAGATAGTATAGGTTAGGTTAGATTATGCCTAGGCCAGACTTACTGCGTGTTAATGAAGTTATTGATTGTTTTCTGTATATCGTACCGGAACGGGATTTTATATTATGATCAAAACAATAACTAAACTTTTCCTAAACGTTCACTAAACTAAGCCTAACACAAGGTTTGCTTGAAGCATTCGACTGAACTAAACCCATAATTTGGGTTCGACAAACAATGGCCACGTGCTGGGATCGAACCAACGTCCCTCGCGGTGTAATAGACTTATGATGGATGGGTACACGCCTTCCTATTTTGTCAGATAATTGGTTAAGATTAATTTTTAATCTACATACGTTTTTTAACTAGTACCTTCTACAGAGCATTCGTAACATGCATGATATATAAAGAATGTTGCCTAAATATATACATTCAAATACAAATGTGTTAACTGTAATAAGCTGTATCTTAATCATCCTATAGTCTTAACACGTTCCCTTTGAAGTAGAAGCGAGAAAATTAATAACACCCCTAATCCGAGATAAGTAATAATGCTAATACTTTCTTAACAAGCATTTCTGTGACACCCCTCTAATCCGTAAAAGGAAAAAATGTGCCGTACACAATTCTCAACTTTATTAAACCACATCAGTCAGTATGGAACTTATTTATTACTTTATCTGTAATAAAATCGGAAATTCCAGTTTGGGATAGTGGTTGGTTTTAATAATTATCATTAAATGATATTGTAATTGTTCTTGCTATTAATGTAAACTGATTATAAACCATTTTTGATTAAAAATGTAGGTGCTTAATTAAATAATATAACACCTTTGCTGGCTTTGCTGTGTATGTATTCTCTGTAAAAGAGTAAATAATAATAAATAATAAATATTAGAGGACAATCTTACACAAATCGAACTAGCCCCACAGTAAGCTCAAGAAGGCTTGTGTTATGGGTACTAGACGACGATATATTTAATAGATATAAATACTTAAATACATAGAAAACATCCAAGACTCAAACACAAATATTCATGCTCATCACACAAATATATGCCCTGACCGGGATTCGAACCCAGGACCGTCAGCTTCACAGGCAGGTGCACTACCCACTAGGCTAAACCGGTCGTCAATTATGCCATACCATGCCATTATTATTGCCATGAGTATGGCAATTGCCTTTCTTGGACATTTATTTACCACTATTCTCTCGCGTTTATACTTAAAATAAAAGATTTTATTAACATGGGTCCAACGCGATATTTCTTTATTTACAATTATAACCGATAAATAAATATTACGTTAGACCCTTGTTAACCAACATTCTTGTTTGCATTTTCAAAGTTATAAATTGCAAATGGAAAACAAAGTAAATAAAATCTGTAGGTAGTCTTATCAGTTTCCGCTTGAAGGATCGTAGTGTGGTAGTTTCGAATTGACACTTTAGGTCATTTATTATATCTACTCCGTAACGGATGTTAGCGTGACCGCCCAGTGGAGGAAGGTATATACGGGTTGATTTTGTTTTAATGGTGTGATATAAGAAAGATAGTCTACCTCACTTGTCCTCTTCCGTCCTCTAAGGAGAAAATAGGTGAACAAAATACGCAATGGAGAAAACGAAAATTAATTTGCTTCCTCGTAGATTAGACATTGGACGATGTGTCCAATGATGCCTTATGGCATTAAGTCCGCCTTTTTACGTTAAGATTTCTGATAAGGATTAATTAAATAAATAAATAAATCTGTAAGACTTAAAATGACTTAGCCGACCTTTATCAAATTAGTCCGTTCAAAAAGCGACTTGACTCTCCTAGCTAGATTCAAAATCGAACGGAAGTTTAATACAATGTAAGACATTTTAAATAATTTCAGCTTTACAAGGCACTTGCTCCACCGACAACAGCATGTAATAATTATTGCAGTGCATTATGAACAAGCTTACTACCCTAGTATACCCTACCCTAGTAGTAGGTATGATTGCGTTTATGAGGGACATAAAAAATCGTCCCTCTCACACTTACATGTTTGCTAGTAAGAGGGACAAATGCTCTATGTCCGACATAAACGCGATCATGCTCTAGTCTGCAGACTAGCTAGCATTGAGACAATAGGTACAGTTAATATTTCACATACCTACTAAACTCGTTCAAGTAAATTCAATTAAGCCTCAGGTTTAAGGTCCACAAATTTGCTCAAGACACCATCCTCACTAACGTGATTCATTTATCACGTTGCTTTTTGTCCCTTTCTATACAATACTTTTTGCGAGCAGATTAAATTTCGTCTCGCTCCACCCAGCACCATTAATATGTGCCACCAATTTATAAAGAACCGTCATCCTTCCTGTGGCACTTTAGAATCTAGACGGAAGAGGTGACGGTAAAGACCCAAAGATGTGTCAAGCAAAATTGGTAATGTGATTCCTCGACGTGTCATTTTATTTTTTTAAACGTCTGGTTGGATTGCATTGATTATGATTTTTGCGGGTTTTAAATTTTGCTGTAGCGACAGGAATCGATGTATAATGACAGGGACGTGATGTTTTTGTTTTACTCGTATTGGTTTCACTTTTTAATGAGTGCATTTTAAACCGTACTCTGAAAAATGTTCTTGTTTATAGTGTGATTGTTATGCCCATAGACAAAACTTTTTTCGTCTCTTTTTTCAAATTCTTACACAATAGTGTGCTACAATATTAACCTTAAAATATGTGTAATCAGATGTATATTTGTACTGGTGTAGGTGTATTATTTAGATACCTAACTGATGACTTCTTCGACACTTCTCTGTAAGTATTATTTCTAAAAAGTTATTTTTACCTCATGTAACTTTCTCATTCATTGCCTAACTAATATCTACGTCTAATTAACACTCAAGTCATTATGAATGTACTGATTATTTACTAAGAGAACTACCAACTACAATGAGGCGTCACCAACCATAAGTTATTCAGCAAATTACTCTTTAATCAATGGTTTCAGTAATCAACACCTAATGCCCAACAATGGGCACGTGACCACAAACACAATGTAAGACAGATTACACAGGAATCATCCCACTATATTATTCGATGCCAGACCAATCACTTTTCTTTCAAACGTTTAAATCACTAAGACATACATACTTGCAGCCATAAAGTTCTTATTGCTATGTCCTTAAATTACATATTTGCTTAACACAACTGAGTGGAAAGTATGGTAATAAAATACCAAATTCAAACGATTGGAATAATCACCCCTTTCAATACCGTTATATCAATGCCTTCTTTTACTAAAGGTGCTCATATGCTGGGAGGGTCTACTTTAAATGGTTTTTGTTTTTCAAAATGGCGTCGTGTTTGACACGCGTATGACACGTGTCTTGGTAGAAAAGCAAAGCGTTGGTTCGGAAATGACCTTAAATACCGTCATTAAGGATTTTGATTATATTTTTTGTATTTTGGAACCGGCTTCTATTTGGTTTATGAGAAAAGGGTTTCTCGATAAATATATGTATATATCTCAGTACTATTGACCAACACTATTGTCTGATTATTATTGTTATTGGTATTTTTTCCTGATTATTATCTAAATCTACCAGAGTAAAATAATATGAAGTAAGTATTACAGCAGAAATACTGCTCTAGTAGACTATACAGGTCAAAAGCATCAAGTTTCCTAATATTCTTACATGTAGATATTTTTCTGAAAAATAAGGCGTTCATTTAAATTATACTTATGTATATCTCTAAACGACTCACGTCTCTCATAACATTAAAAACTCTGACATACTTCATTATTCCCTTTCTAACTGATTAAATTAAGCTAATAATCTCTTAAATTTTAATATCCGTCTAAAAAGAGCATTCTCCGACCCCACAAAATATATGATATGAAATTGTGAATATGGCCCAAGTTTCACAATACCCCGCTCCCGTGAATATACAGAATAGCGACACCCCGTGGAGATGAGGGAGCAAGGGCCTCTAGTACCCACTCATGAAATCATATTTTTGGATTTACCATTTTCTGTTGGGATTAATTTAGAATAAACCCCGTATTTTAGTTATACTTGAGTAGCTGTATTAAAGTATAGTCGATATCTAACATATCTTTACTCTTCAGGGACGAAAATATCTAAACATGCACTCTAACGCCGTAAGAATAAGATCGTGTCCTATTATAATATGTGACGATAAACGGCGGCATGTGCAATGTTTGACGAGTTACAGACGGTGGCTCCGCGCCGGGTTGTGCTGTAATGGGCGGAGATAGCCATAACAGTTCAATTCATGATGTGGTTAAGGCCATCTCCGGGCGGGGGGCGCGGGCCACGGTATATTGTAAAACTACACTTTTTGAGTACATTTAAGAGGATTTAATTTATGGATGTAGATAAAGTAACATAATTTCACTGAAATGACCGTGTTTTTATGAGTAGTAGGTATGTCAGACACGTATTTGACGCTTGTTTCTTCCTGTATTCCAGTTACGTTCGTTTCGTATCAAGATTACTGTACCTAGTTAATAATAACAAAATAATAATTACACAGAAGAAGGTCGTACATTTATCTTTTCGCAGAACTTCAGGCATTCATCATCTACTAGAAAATATGTCGCAGTTTGGTGCTGATTCAAGCAACGAGTTTGAGGTGCGAAGCACACACAAGCGGCTATTTTCCGCGAGACAACGTCGTCGCAGCCGGCGCTGCTAGCAGACGGCGACAACCAGGTTGGAAATGAAATCTAGTTGGCGAGCGAACATACAGCGGTGTGAAATCGCCCTTAGCTAAATCTAAAAACACTTACCGATAACCTGAGGTGCGTTCACACAATTTTGTAAATCACAAAAGGCTAATTTTATGACACGTGTCGTCATTTTAATAACTTTCTACTTAGTCATCGCGTGTGGGAAGCGTTGGATGGGATTCAATTTGGATGTTAGGGTCCATAAAGGTGAGTTGCGATGTGAACTCTTTCTATAAGATTGAATATGTTATGGTCATAAACTATATTGTGCTTTAAAGTACGTTAGTACCGTATGTCCGAGTGTACAGTTTAAGTTGACAGGACAATCCCAGTTAGATTTAACCGTTTGTCGTAGCGTCGTGTAGCCTTATCAGTTTTAAATAAGGAGTATTGTCATTATTTTTCGTTCCCATTCCTCCTCCCTCTATCGTAACTCGGCGATCACTGATTAGGGGCCGCACGGTTCGGCGTCCTAGGCACACACTCACAGACCCGGACGACGTAATTACATGAGTGTCCATCGAAAGATGGAACGTTGCGCTTACGGCGTCCAACTCAGACACGAGGCATTCCCGCCGGCGGGGATGTTCACCGCGCGATCGCGACAACACTGACACATTATAGTCCCTATTCGTCCCGGTACCCAGGTCGTGCCTAGCTGAGTTTCTTGCTGGACTCTTCTCAGCAAAGCTAGGTTTAGTAACCAGCGACAAAACTCCCAGTAGCTCGATCCCACTCACACCTCAGATTTGGTTGAAACCGCTCAACCAATCTCACTGGAGCGCAAACTCTTAGAGTATTCCAGTGTTCCAAACCACACGCTGGATTTTTCCCAGGCTACTCTCCAACCGCGCACTCCTATCGCTTTATTGGGCCCGGCCTATAAAGCCACAGTCATGTTTCAAAAAAATTAAAAAAAGCCATTATTTTATTTTATTTTTTCCATAGTTTAAGAACATAAATGTATAAATAAAGCGGAAAAAATGACACTTAATGAATACTATAAAACAAATTTCAAAAATCTATACTATATTACAGTACTGACTGTAATATATGCCATTGCTGTTTTATTATTTCTCAACCCTAGGCCCATCATAATATTCATAATCACGCCATCTCACTCCGCTTCTCACACTTTCAACCCGCTTCTTAGATAAAATATGACTTACTTTCTAAGTATAAGGGTATAAAAATATTACAATTATTTTTGGTAATACCCCAATAGACTGGCTAACTTACGGATCATATGACTTGTAAAAATATATAGCCTTGAATCCAATAGAAAAATTATAAAAATTCTATACTTTTTTATATGAACGTCACCCCTTCCCCAACTTTATTAATTATGAGTGTATGTATGTATGTAAAACAGGCATAACACGGCACCTGACCGATGCATTTGCATGGATATTGAATGTCCAGTAGCGGCCACAATCAAGGGATGATTTTACACGTCACAGATTATGATGTTCGGTAGAATATTGATAATAGATTGGTCATGGTCAGGAAGTTCACTCGTTCCACGTTTTTACTACATACACTGTCTAAAGATGTAATGTGTCATGTAGATTTAGATTATATTGTAGATAATGTGTCAGGTTTGGTGTGAAAAAGTAGGTGAACAAAACATTGGCATATTATTACAAAAAAAAAATCACTTCTTGACTGTACTTTGTAGCGTCACCATGTTTACCTTTTCTACTAGCAATAAAAGTGAAAAAAAAAACCTTCTAGTTAACCCCCCATATTCACTCTTGCTATTATAACTGT
This sequence comes from Epiblema foenella, assembly GCA_963556455.1. Taxonomy (NCBI): domain Eukaryota; kingdom Metazoa; phylum Arthropoda; class Insecta; order Lepidoptera; family Tortricidae; genus Epiblema; species Epiblema foenella. The sequence goes on along the minus strand of OY747096.1, from coordinate 23,941,677 downwards.
AGACCGTAAGATTCCATATTTGGGTTGTAGTGTCTACCTACCTACTTAAGACTTATTCAGTATAAGAACTGGTTTGAATTTGTTCTATCGTTCAAACGATATTGGTCTTCAAATAAGGTGACGTGGGATAAGGTCAACTCACGAGCAAAACACAACTTAAAAATATATTAGTCTTAAGAGAAAATGAACTATTGGGATTTTTACCTTAGCTCTACCTAAATCTAGGGTACACCGGCTAGAACTCTGTCTTACCCGACATCAGCACCTTATTGTATTTTGTGTATTGAATAACGTACATTTTTACCATATCTGTTTAGGGCGGGTCGCATCAACTTATACGATAAGACCGATCACGTTAAGTATGGCGCAAGCAGCTGTCATCCCATAAAATACAATCTGATTTTAACAAACATTGATTACGATTACCTACAGACGGTTTGGTGCAACCCACTCTCAGTTCGTGTACTTTCCGCGATTTGCCAGATCTGTGGCCGTCATGGCGAAGGCTTCCATTTAGAGAGGGCGCGTTTAAGTGATATTAGGAGGCGGACGCGTCATGATTGATTCCGCAGACAGCGTTATGGTGTCACTTACCGATGCTTACAATCAGAACGTTAGTACCTACATAATGCGATGCGATGTTAAAAATTAATTGCGATTTTGAAAAGAGAATCGTAAAATGCTCATGGCCTAATAACGATTTAGAATCATCGCCGTATGAGGTGCGCGAGATTAAGTAATTAAGCAAGGACGGCTGCCGTCGAAAGCTAGGGTTGGATGGCAGTTTTCGGTTATATCATCCATGTCGGCAGTCCTCCAGTCAAGTTGAAGGTACAATACGAAGGTCTTGAGAAATTTCGGTAAGCTTCTCGCTCCCTCATTTATTTCACAACTTTTATTTCGGGAAATAGCGATTTTACTTAAACATCAAGCCAAGTTTTATCAAAAATACAAACGCGATAAAAAAAAAGTATGTTCTTATGTCCTGGTATTATAATGCATGCCGATGTAATACGAGTTGTGCATGTATGTCATATCATAACCCCTTTCTGCTACCAGAAGGGCAATTCTGTTAAAATATTGATTTACAGTAGCTATCGCCGCGGGTCCGCCCGTGGTTTACCAGAAACTGATTTCTTTTAAGTCAGTTTCCGTCTTTTAAGCAAGCCAGTTTCAGTTAACATCATGTTCATATACTTAGTAGCAGCCAAAGTATCCAAATTCATAGTATACTTGTTTTACTATAGGAGATTATTTATCATATTATTTAATTATTACATTAACACATTCTTAGTCCTATCATGATAAATATGTGTTTCGATAGATTTGGCTACCTTCGCTTTTATGAACTATATGGTGCTCGCTGTACCCATAATAATATTGCTCTGTGAAATATTTCTTGAAACTAGACAAGACTACAATGTATGATGATAAATAATGTAAGGCATTGAAATAATAAAGAAAACATTTCAATGAACAAGTCACCAGAAACATACAGATGATGTACTTACTTACCTACAAGTATGATGATATTTTATTAATTTATTTATTTGAAATTCAGAACACAAAACGAAAATAAAATATGCATCATTTTACTGAGCGCATTTTGACAAACTAAAACTGTACGGATGAAATGAATGAATGAAAAAAAATTGATATCCGCTTCCAATTTGAATTGGATGAAAGTCAGAAATTAGAACAGAATTACCCACCTTCAATCCGACACAAGCCAACTCCCCGAATCAAAAAAGCAATATGTAACAAATTTGTTTTTCAATTTCGCACCAATTTTGCATACGGAGCCCCCAGAACATAACGCAAGCAAATAAAACACCATTGTGGTTTTTACGATGCGTAAATATTTTTTTTTAGCTTTTATTGACGCAAGGTGGAAATGAAAAGAGAATTTCGTCGCAGAAATTCGTTAATAACGCGTCGAGACTGTTTTTTGCGTTTTAGGAGTTGTGCGATTTTTACTTTTTGCCATCGGGTGACTTGATATGTTTGATGGGGTTTCTACAACAAGGGTTGCAGTCTTTTGAATACATAATGAGGCGTCTATTAGAAAAGAGAGCCTTATTTTTTTCTGAAATATAAACAAGATAGTACATTAAATAAGCCTAAAATATACGTACGGTTTTAACTCGGATAAGTATAAAACTTAAACAGCCTTTAAACACAAGGAACAAAACGTATATATGATTCAGGTATTAAAATTTCCTCTAAATCCTAAACATGAAAGCAATTTACCATGCATATTTTAAATTGACTCCACTAATTCAAAAAGTCGATTGGTAAAGTGACATAACTCCAATCATGTAATTTCCAAGGCTATGTAAATACGCAAATGGTGGCAAATTGATGCGGTGGCCAGTGCACATGTGTCTCGCTATTGGGGATACATTAGCGATGAAAGGGTGTGTTTAGTTTGCACTAAGTTGGGACTCCGAATATTGTATAGTCATATACCTACTAATACTCATTTAAAGATTTATAGAAACAGTTGTATACGAACTATGTTTAAGATTTATTTTGAATTTATAACATGGCTGGAGAAACGAGCAGAAGGTTTTCTTCCATCAAAAAATATAAACATTTTTTAATACTTTTCAGTAGATTTAAATTATCCATAATGGTGATTGAATGGATCGAGAAATATCGCCATTCTTTTAAGCTGCTCATTTTAGACGATAAGCAGAAAGATATGGCATTTCGAGTTCCATGAAAAAATAAATGTTACAATGCTACAGAACTCCGTTATTAAAATGTATACAAAAAACGTGTGAAACCCCTACAACAATCCGTCATTTTAAATCACACGCAAATAACCCTAAAATATTGAAATCATCAGTGATCGATGATTGCCACCTTGTCTATATGCAAATGCCATAGTTGGTAGCGAAATTTGACTTTCAAATGGCATTTGTTTATTTTTTCGATACGGTGCTTAATAGTGCATGCTATTCGATTTTTTAGTCGTATGCAAAGCGTTGATTTGTTGGGTTGTGACACTGTGGCGATCGGTCTTCGCAATTTTGATCGGTCGGATTGGATTTTTGATGGGTGCCATTCCGTTTGAGGTATTCTTTGTTCCCACATATGTGACGGCTGAAATTATTATGCAAATCTGTCGTCATTGAAATACAAACCAAAATTGATAAGTTTTTTTAGTTAATGCTTGTGTTATGGTTTATGGTGCCGCGCCATATAACAAACTTTGTTGCCTTACAGTTAAAATATTGAAATAGATTTTATTATTTCATCCTCCGACCGTATTAATAATAATAATTTTAGGAAGGATCCCAAATTCCAACCAGCAAAAACTAGTTGCGTAAGGGTCCATAGAACGTTTCGTAAACTCCATTTGGTGTCAGCAATTGGTTGTATAAGAGGCCATAGAACGTTTACATACTCCCGAACCACAGTACAGTACTATAACGGTGATCTGTAAAACCAAAATATCACCATTTCCTTATATTGTTGAATCCTTATCACTGCTGTAACGTAATGCCTATAGAAGCTTCCAATATAACTTTATTGCGCCAAATAGTTGCATAATCGCGATTTAAAAAACTACTATAAATCAATATGCACAGCCCATTATATAGCACTGGCATAATAGCTCTATAAAATTGTGATGTAAACCTTTACATCAATCGGTTATAACATATTTTGGCTCTATAAGCTTATAAAGCAAAAAGGCATAGCCTAACGCTTTTATATAACAAGCTGTTACCACTAACACTTTAATACGACGTTTATACAAGCGTTTTGGGATATAAGTTTAAGTTATAGGACCACTTTGCTGGTTGGGATGCCAAGAAAATATTTATTTTATTATTAACAGTTTAATAATGTAGGGTTTTGTTCCGTTTACACCGATTTGGAAAGGATTGCAGTTGCATATATTTGTCAACGTAATAACAACAATATATAAAATAAACTAATTGACAGTATTTTATGCAACTATTGCAAGGCGTGTGGTGTGGGTTGCGATGTGAGCCTTGCCAAACCACCCAACTCTGCTTTAATATTTCATTAAAGGGTAAGGAGTGTGTTTTTATAGGCTAAATAATGTATGTATTTATATTAGAGTTCGTGATTGCTTAAGTCGAGAAAAAAAATGCAGGAGTCGAAAATATTCAAATGTTTGTCTTTCCTATTGTCATTGACAGCGAGAAGGCGTTATTTGCCACGAACACATTCTGAAACAAAATAATCCAAATAAACCGCCCATGTTGTATTCTAAACTGTCCGAAATTAGAAAACAGTTAGCTACCAACTGAATAATTATCGTTATTTTGGAACACCGTATTCTAAATTTGAAAAGATTTACTTTTAAGCACGGTAAATAAGTTATTTTGAATATGTCGAGTGTTCGGACGAGATATATTTATTATCATTGAACGTGACTCTAATTAGGGAGAATGACTTTGAGAACAATATTGTGAATCATACACTAGATACTACGCAATGAGATAAAAATATTTTTCAACTCCTGTACTTTTTTCCCCTTCGGAGCAAAATGCACAAAACGCAAAAAGTACACTATACGCAAAATGTAACTAATAGCAAAATGTACAATTCGCACAATGTACCCTACGCACATTGTGAAACACGCGGAACGTACACGTAGCAAAAAGTACGTTCGCAAAATGTACAAATCGCAAAATGCACATTACGCGAAACGTGCAATACGCAATTATCCACACACGCAAAATGTACAAAAAGCGAAAAACTGCTTTTCAAGTGGTTATCTATGATCTATTGATGTACAGTCATCAGTCAATGTAGTATTCTCAAGTGCCAGTATTAATTCATATAAACGTTAGACGATAAGGAATGAGTTCTTAATACAGACTGGCTTTTGCCCGCGACTCCGTCCGCGTGAAAGGCGCTTATCGCGGTTTCCACGGGAACCTTGTAATATCCTGGATGATAATTTTCCCATTAATAATATTTGTATGGATTACTCTAAATAAAATAAAATATAAATAAAGTAAAACCTCTGTTAGACCAAAACTAAACAAATTTTATGAAACAAAGTTCGGACTTAACCAATGGAAAATATTTCACGCAATCCTCACTTTTTGTACATTTTGCGTGTGTGGCTAATTGCGTATTGCACGTTTCGCGTAATGTGCATTTTGCGAGTATTGTGCATTTTGCGATATGTTCATTTTGCGAATGTACTTTTTGCAACCTTTTACCTTTTTGTCCGTCCGACTACAGGACCGGGAAACAAAGCCTGTTCCACTGCAGCGGGGAGTCAGACAAGGAGATGTGATCTCTCCGAAGCTCTTCACCGCTGCACTGGAGGATGCTTTCAAATTTCTGGACTGGGAAGGACGAGGCATCAACGTAAATGGCGAGTACATCACTCACCTTCGGTTTGCTGACGACATTGTAGTCATGGCTGAGACCATGGAGGACCTCAGTACAATGCTCGTTGATCTCAGCAGAGTTTCCGATCGAGTTGGTCTGAAAATGAACATGGACAAGACGAAGGTCATGTCTAATGCCCATGTCGTACCAACTCCCGTAATAATCGGCGGCTCGGCGCTCGAAGTTGTTGACGAGTACGTATACCTGGGACAAACAGTCCAGTTAGGTAGGTCCAACTTCGAGAAAGAGATCACTCGTCGAATCCGACTCGGCTGGGCAGCGTTCGGGAAGCTTCGCAGTGTATTCTCGTCCAGTTTACCGCAGTGCCTCAAGTCAAAAGTCTTTGACCAGTGTGTATTGCCAGTGATGACATATGGATCCGAGACATGGGCGCTAACGATGGGCCTCATAAGAAAGCTCAAGGTCACCCAAAGAGCAATGGAAAGAGCTATGCTCGGGGTTTCTCTGCGTGATAGAATTAGGAATGAAGCTATCCGTAGCAGAACTGGGGTCACCGACATAGCCTTCAAAATTGCGAGACTAAAGTGGCAGTGGGCAGGGCACATTGCTCGCAGGACTGACGGTCGATGGGGCCAGAAACTGCTTGAGTGGCGTCCACGCACCGGAAGACGAGCTGTCGGTAGGCCTCCGACAAGGTGGAGTGATGACCTGGTGAAGGCCGCGGGAATCCGGTGGAAACAAACGGCACAGGACCGGTCTAAATGGCGAGCCTTGGGGGAGGCCTATGTTCAGCAGTGGACGTCTTTCGGCTGAAATGATGATGATGATGATGATGATGACTTTTTGCAACGTGTACGTTCCGCGTGTTTCACAATGTGCGTAGGGTACATTGTGCGAATTGTACATTTTGCTATTAGTTACATTTTGCGTATAGTGTACTTTTTGCGTTTTGTGCATTTTGCTCCGAAGGGCTTTTTTCGCACTTCCGCAATCATGATCTCTAATATAAATACATACTTTATTTATTCCGTAAAACGTCTATCTAGCCGTCTATATTGCCCAAAAACACACTCCTTACCCTATTTTAATGAAAAATTAAAGCAGAGTTGGGCGCCACAGACTAATACAAATACTATGTTTAGTAGTCATTCTGTGGTGCATTCAAGTGAAACTTTTATGATTAAAATCAGTGCTGCCAACTTAACGCAACTTTGCTATAATTTTTATGTCTTAATTAATGCATAATCTATTATTTACAAATATAAATACATACATTTATGATTTTTTTGTGTTATTTAACAAGTTTTATCTATTTTCGGATATATTTATGAAAAAGAAACAGCTGAGATTCGATCTGGATTTGAATTCAGTTTAGGTCGGATGCCAAGTCTAGCAAATTAAAAAAAAACAAACCATGAACAAAGTGTCATATTTTTGATTTCCCACTAAATTCCTAATTGAAAACATAAACATTTAAGTTGATAAATGATTATATTACTTAAATAAAACGATTTTTTTGTGTTCATGAGTACAATGTGTAGGTACGTTGTTTTTTTAAAAATCCACGAAGAAGTTATATAGCATTACTGCAGAAATTGCGTAGGTAAGTTGTACAATTACTAAGAGAAAGTATGGCGCATGAAAAGTCTGAAAATACGTACTTTTTTATTTGAAATAAGTCGTAGAAAAAGTATTGTATGCAACGGTGTATAACTGGTATAAAAAGGCTCGTGGTGTCTTTACTTGCGATGTTCGCCAAGGCTCATATCGCAACCCACATCACTCGCCTTTTTATACCCTTCTTATACACCAGTTGCATAATACACTATAAATACTAGTTTGCAATTCATTGTAATATTATTTTTATAATATTAAGTGGCTAAAAATGAAAGATAGAACTGAAGTTTGCTAATGTGATCGTTCTCAGTAACACGGATAAGACACGATATTTTCTTTTTAATACAATATAAACACCCCGTAGAATCGTGGGAAAAATGTGGCCCTTTAAAGAATAACAAGGTGGGGTTCCTCTTAATTACCCCTAAACGTGTCGATTTGTTTCCAATTCCAGAGATAAAACATACCCCGTTGCTATTTCACTTATCTCATATAACTTACCAACGTTTAATATATGTAAATGAAGGCTGTTTGACTTCATTCATAATTGCACTATTGCTGTGCATAAACCTCTTATGTGTTGGTTTGGATTTATCTGTGGCAGTCCATGACAAGTGACAGTTGACAGGTCAAAGGTCGTTTGTGACTATGCAAGTAATCTAAGGAGAAATATTGTAAAATTCGAATAGTTACTTAAGATAGAATAAGAAGAATAAGTGGAATAATAGCTTTAATGTTGTTTCTCTTTTCAGGTAAGATTTTATTCTATAAGATAAACCAAATGTGCTAACCTAAGTGTCCGTAAATAATAAAATAACCAATCTCTTTTCAGAGCAACTCAATACAGTTTTATTCAACCACTTCAATATCCTACCATAAGTGTATAAACACATTATAAAACAACATTTCCAGCTATTTCCTGGACAAAGATGGAGAAGCTTAGATTTGAATTTATGGTAAAAGCAAGTAGTGAGGACTCGAAAACTAGTATAATTTGTGTAACCTCCATCACAGATGTTGATAAAAATGTCTTTGTAATTCCGGAACAATACCAGCCGGTGAAATTTCATGATGGAATAATAAAAACACAAGCATTTCAGAGAGTGAAAAATACTCTACAACGGAGACATGACAAGAGGCAAGTGTGGATCTCAGTCACACCTGAAATAACAGCTACCTATATAGATGAAGATGGCAATATGCAATTCCAAGGATATCTGTTGGAAGAATTGTCACCGAAGACTCAACAACAGGCTCCAACGGCTGGAATCTCTGAAGAAGTATTATCGAGAATCCTAGAAAATTTTGCTCAAATGAAATGTGATAAATCTAATACTCAAGGCATGAAAAATTTAAAGGAAAGATTTGTAATCGAGAAATTCACAAGGAAAACATCAAACGTATCACAGTGGATTATGACTTTTGAAGCTGAGTGTACCCGTTTAGGCATAGAAGAGGATACAAAACGGATTGAAGTACTTAGGCTGTTTTTAGAAGAATCCTGCCTGGACTGGTACAGTGCTATGCTTATAAAGCATACAGTTGCTTCGGAATGGTCTCTGTGGAAAAAAAACTTTTGTGAGACTTATGCAGATAAGAGTTGGTCGCCGATCAGGTATGCAATGTTGTACAAATATAGGCAGGGCTCGTTATTAGATTATGCATTAAAGAAAGAAAGACTGCTATTAGAGATTAATAAAACAATGGATAAACAAACTTTGATAGATTTAATCGCTACAGGGTTGCCAAATTTTGTGACAGATAAAATTGAAAGGGATACTTTACAAGTAACTGAGGATTTGTTCAGTCACATTAGGGGTTTAGAATATTTAGTGGAGAGAAAGACTTGGGAAAAAAAGACTATAACATTTGAAAATAAAATAAAAGAGAAAAATGTCAAGGAGCAGCCATGTAGAATTTGTGAGAAGGAAAATAAAGGCAAACGGTACCATCCCGAGTCCCTATGCTGGTTTAAAAACAAAAATAATGATCGTTTCAAACGGGATCAAATAAGGAGTGTTAATAATTCCGAGTTAGAAACCGAGTTGAATGAAATGGACCAAAAAAACTAGTAATCCCGCCATTGATCAAGATTAAATTATTAATTAATGATACCTTGCAAGTATTAGGAGTTTATGATTCAGGATCGAATGTATCTTTAATAAATTCAAGATTATTGTCCTTGAATAATAACTCGAGTAATAACGCAATAAAAAGTGCGGGTCTGAAAACGATCAATGGCGTGAAAAAAACCATTGGGATGGTAACCTTAAAACTAAAAATATTAGAGGTGGAAAAAGACGTTAGTGTGTTTGTAATAGATGAAGAAAATTTTGATTACGATTTTCTAATTGGATTAGATTGTATAGAACAATTTTACTTAATTCAAAATGAAAAATTGGTAATTTCACAAAACATTCCCATCCAAACAACACAATTACAAGGACAAGTGTCCAATCAGAGAAATGCTAATTTAATTCCTGGCTTCACAGGTAGCAAAATGAAAAAAACAAAAAAATATGAAAGTAAGGATGAGGGTATTTTGGAAAAAACCAAACATGATTGTGAAATAAATTTTAATGAACACTTAGAAGTTGAAAACTTTAACATATCTATAAATCACCTAGACCTACATCAACAATCGAAAATAGATGAGCTGATTTGCAAATATACATCACTCTTTGCAAGGGACAAGTATGATGTAGGTATTGTAAAGGACTATGAGGCTCATATTGATTTGATAGTTGATAAATATTGCAGTAAAAGACCATACAGGTGCACTATTGAGGATAGAAAGGAAATACAACAACAAATATCAATGTTGCTAAAGAAAAACTTAATTGAAGAGTCTTACAGTCCTTTCGCAGCCCCGGTAACATTGGCCTATAAGAAAGAGGAAGGAAAAAAATCAAGGTTATGCGTAGACTTTCGTGATTTAAATAAAATTGTAGTCCCTCAATCACAACCGTTTCCGTTGATTGAGGATTTAGTGATAAAAACAAGAAATTGTGGCTTCTTTACCACGCTGGATATAAACTCGGCGTTCTGGTCAATCCCACTAAAAATTGAAGACAGGAAAAAGGTAGCGTTTGTTACTCAGGAGGGCCACTTTCAGTGGTCATGTTTACCGTTTGGCTTAAAAACCTCGCCTGCAATTTTTCAGAGGATATTAAGCAGTATTATCAGAAAACATGGACTGTCAGATTTTACGGTGAACTATATTGACGATATTTTAGTATTTTCAGAAACTTTCGCAGACCATATGAAACATTTATCGTTATTATTGGAAGCGATCTTAAAGGAGGGATTTAGACTTAAGTTCTCGAAATGTAGCTTTGCTCAGAACTCTGTAAAGTATTTGGGCCATGTCATAGGAAATAACACCATTACTCCATTAAAAGATAACTTGATTGCTATAAAAGAATTCCCTGTACCAATGACACAGAAGAATGTCCGCCAATTCTTAGGTAAAATAAATTTCTATGCAAAATATATTCCGAATAGTTCGATAATATTAGATCCTTTACATAACTTACTAAGGAAAGGACAAAAATTTGATTGGTCAGATAAATGCCAGGAGTCATTTGAGAGGACAAAAACACTACTATGTCAGAAACCTATTTTGGCAATATTTGATCCGAACCTACCGATTCACATTTATACAGACGCGAGTATTCAAGGGATAGGCGCGATCTTGAAACAACCACAAAATAATGGCGAAGAGAAACCTTGTGCATACTTCTCAAGAAAATTAAATGTCACACAAAAAAAAAGAAAAGCCATATATCTCGAGTGCTTGGCAATCAAAGAAGCCGTTAAATATTGGCAATATTGGCTCCTAGGTAAAAGATTTACGGTTTTCTCTGATCACAAACCGTTAGAAAAAATGAATATAAAGGCTAGAACAGATGAGGAATTAGGAGACCTGGCATACTACTTGTCTCAATTTACTTTTGAAGTCATTTACTCTCCAGGAAAGTATAATGTGGAGGCAGATGCATTAAGTAGAAATCCTGTATTAAACCCGAGGGATAGTCAAGAAGGGAATCTAAAATGTGTTAACTTAATTAAACTCAAAGATATACATGATGATCAGGAGAATAATGAAGATATAAATCAAAACAGGGATAAATTACTACTAAAAAATACAATTTACTACAAAAAAAATGGTAGAAAAGAAAAAATTGTAATTTCAGAGGAATTTAGTAAAAAACTTATAAAAAATATACACGGTTATTACTGTCATTTAGGACCACAACAAATAGAAAGCAAAATTAGACCGTTTTATACCGCGAAAAATTTAACAAGTAACATTAAAAAAATCTGTGACAACTGTGAAATCTGCATTAAAAATAAATCAAGGGGAAAATATAAGTTTGGGTTAATGTCACACCTAGGTCCAGCAACTTACCCATTTGAGATAATGTCGATAGATACCATAGGAGGTTTTGGGGGTGCACGTTCAACAAAAACTTATTTACATTTACTTGTGGACCACTTTACTAGGTATGCTTATATTTCGACATCTAAAACTCAAAGTTCGGGTGACTTTATAAAGCTTGTAAAAAACGTGTCTCAGGGAAATAAAATTGGCATGATTTTGTCCGACCAATATCCGGGTATAAATTCGAGGGATTTTAAAAACTTTCTAGATAAAGAGAATATACCAATCATATTCACAGCAGTCAATACTCCATTTTCTAATGGACTGAATGAGAGACTAAATCAAACATTGGTAAACAAAATTAGATGTAAAATAAATGAGCGGAAAGATAAACTGGCTTGGACAACCATTGCTCAAGAGTGCACTCACAGGTATAATGAAACTGAACACACGGTGACAGGATTTTCTCCAAAATATTTACTAGAAGGAAAATCGTTTGATATCTTACCAAATGAATTGAAACAGGAAAAAACATATAGTGAATTAATACACGATCGAAAAACCGCTTTAGAAAACTCTATAAAGTCACACAACAGTAATAAAAAACGTTTCGATAGAAACAGGAAAGAGTGCGAGATAAAAGTAGGAGACTTAGTTTACGTGGAAAATGGAAATCGCCTAAACAGGAAAAAATTATACGAATTAAAAATTGGTCCATATAAAGTATTAGAGAAAATATCAAGCTCGATTTATAGGATAGATACAGGTCATAATAAATCAGAATCGAATTTGTTTCATATCACAAAACTTGTCCCTTTATTAGAACTTATGTAAAATTATATATTAAATGTTTAATTGTACACACAGGTTGGGGGGGGAGATGTAAATGAAGGCTGTTTGACTTCATTCATAATTGCACTATTGCTGTGCATAAACCTCTTATGTGTCGGTTTGGATTTATCTGTGGCAGTCCATGACAAGTGACAGTTGACAGGTCAAAGGTCGTTTGTGACTATGCAAGTAATCTAAGGAGAAATATTGTAAAATTCGAATAGTTACTTAAGATAGAATAAGAAGAATAAGTGGAATAATAGCTTTAATGTTGTTTCTCTTTTCAGGTAAGATTTTATTCTATAAGATAAACCAAATGTGCTAACCTAAGTGTCCGTAAATAATAAAATAACCAATCTCTTTTCAGAGCAACTCAATACAGTTTTATTCAACCACTTCAATATCCTACCATAAGTGTATAAACACATTATATATATATCTGAATGTGAATAAAACTTGTTTCATAGTTAATGCATAACGCTTGTTTCATTGGCATTTATAATAATATGGGTACCTAACTATTTTTTGTAAAATAGTGACAGTGCATAAATTTATTCTAAATAGTTTCTACTTACGCGGTTTTTACGCATACATTTTCTTAGATTAATAATACGTTTTGGGTACATACGTAGGTATGTAGGAGTTTCAATTTGATGTTCACAATATTCTTCTTGGTTTTTATTAAATTCTAGTTTTTGGTCGCGACTTCGTCTGCGTAGAACTCTTTAATCGCGATAGAATTAAATTGCTATTTTTTTAAATATCATAATAGTCATCGCCTTTCCATATAGACTTCCACCCGGGATGATTTCCGGGATAAAATGTAAGGACATAGAGTACTTTTTATCTTTTTAACTCGGGGAAGGCCCAGGGTTTCAAATTATCTCTATACCAAATTTGACCTAAATCAGTTCAGCGGTTTAAGCGTGAAAAGGTAACAAAGAGAAAGACAAACAGACACACTTTCGTAATTATAATATTAGTATGTAAGTATTTGATAATTGTTTGGTTTAAATTGTTTTAGTTATGATAATTTAATTTCAAACGATACTACTTATGTACTCAGGATGCAACTGTACCGGGATAACGCTAGGATGATGATGATGATGATGTTGATGACTACTTACGTACTCAGTTATTATAAAAAATGTTAACTAGAGTCTGGCAAATGAAAGATGAGAATGAGAATTATTATTATTATTATTATATCGTAGGGCTTTATTGTTGTATCACAATATATATGGAATACATGTTACAATTATTATCATGAATTAAAATTTTAGATCTAAGTAGTCAGAATGAGAAATAGCGGCAATTTCAAAAATTCAGTGTGGTATCCCTGACGTGTAACGCGAAATGCAGTCTTGACACACACACACATATATATATATATATATATATGTATATTACATTTTATATAGCCTATATAGTGTCCCACTGCTGGGCAAAGGCCTCCCCTCTTTTTCGCCACTCGTCTCGGTCGTGTGCCAGCTCCCGCCAATCCGTACAAAATGTATCAAGGTCATCCCGCCTTTAATAATCATTTTGTTACAAATTTAGAAATAAAGGATAAATTAAAAAAACTTAGGCACCGAACAGTTTCGTACCGGGGTTCTTCCTTTATTTCTAAATTTGTAGTTTGCGTTAGCAGCGGTACTGGTTAATACAAAATTAAAATGATTTTATTAATGTACAGGAAAATTAATAAAATCGTTCAGGACCAAATTAATATTATAAACTAACTGTGCCCTGCGACTTTGTGCGCATGACACATGAACTTCATCACCGATTCATGAGTTAAAAAGTACCCTCAACGTTGACCCGTGTTATAATCGATCCACACCTCCATATCAAATTTCATGCCAAATAAGAATTAACCTGACATAATTTCACGCGTAATTTCATTATACTCGAATTAGATAATGAGTAGCGACGAGTAAATAGCAATAGTACTAGCGGCTAGCGGCCGCCCGCGACTTCGTCCGCTTAGATTTTAGCCCCACCCCGAGGAACCACAAAGATGACACCCATATCGATTTTTAAGAAAATATAAGTCCGCCATCTTTGATTTGAAAATGCATGTCATTTTCGTAATCGGCACCTCGAGAAACCTCGACGATAACACCCATATCGATAATTAAGAAAAGTAAAGATTTGCTCCCCGCACTAACTTGGCCGCACAAATCCCCTTTTCACCCCTTTAGGGGAGCAATTTCGAAAAACGCTAAAATACGTTTTGTTGTATTAGATAAGATTAGATTAGATTATTTATTTCATGTTAAGGAATTACATAATAATTACGATTAGAAACGGGATATTTACCATGTATATTTGTATTTGTGAGTTCCCGATATTTCGGCACTGTTGCAAGCGCCATTATCAAGGATTAACTGACGTGCTGCACAGACTTATAATAAATACAGACGTGACGCGGTAATAATAATACCAGTTCCAAGCGAGAAGGTCATATACAAATCTCGCTAAGTGCGTCAGAGAGATATGTATCATTTGCTGTCTTTGTCATAGTTCCACTTTTTGTTATTGGGCACAATGTCAAAGTTAGCATCAGTTGGGCTCAACAAAAGGTAGTCGGAAGTTTCATCTCAAAATATAACTGAATTAATTAATGTTTTTGTGCATAAAATAGTGCTTTGGGCAACAAATGATATAGATCAGGGTTTATGTGATACAGTTTCTATAAAACAATGGTAGTTTGCAGCGTCATCGGCTGTAAAAGCCGCAGAGAAAGATGCGAAGAAAATGTAACCTTTCACAAGTAATTATACTATTTTATACCTTTATCTAAGCGTAATATGTGTTATTTCATTGGTACCATTATGTTTCATTCAAAATCTTGTAAAATAAAGCGATTAATATTGAAATAACAACATTGTTTACATTGGTGATTTTAGGTTATAAAGTTTTTGTCGACGTTATTATCCGCCTAAATTACGTAGGTTGTTTATTGGAAGCTGTCAGAAATGTTTAAATCTGTTCTTAATTTAGCTTCCCTGCAATCAATTTAGGGATACCAGCTAATAGGATTTAACAGTAGCCCAATTATATGGTAATTTAGTGTACTATAAAAATAACACTTGTCATTATATAAAATACTTATAATGCTAGCCTAGAGTGAATTTTATTGTATTTAAATTTATGTAACAGCAAAATTGTAGTATTTCTTAGAAATGGACAAGCAATATATAATTTTCTTTTCTAGGTTTCCACTAAATTATTCCACCCGAAATAAGTGGATAGCAGCGACAGGTCGGCAAAACTGGAAGCCGTCTAAAACAGCTGATTGTGTTCAAAGCATTTCGAATTGCATTGCTTCCGCAAAACACTATCAAGAGTTTATGTGATTAAGAGCACTATGCCAAACAGAAAAGAAAGTATTAGAAAAGTATACACA
The DNA here is from genome assembly GCA_963556455.1 of Epiblema foenella. Lineage (NCBI taxonomy): Eukaryota > Metazoa > Arthropoda > Insecta > Lepidoptera > Tortricidae > Epiblema > Epiblema foenella. The sequence continues at coordinate 23,926,087 of OY747096.1, read as the reverse complement.
AAATTAATATTATTCAAAGGTCAGTAAGTTCCCCGATCAGGTTCCTGAATCTACCGTCCTATCTTTAAAAAAATATTATATGTATAATAAATGTATGAATGTATATATGTTTGTCATTTCGTTCCTTAGTGGAATTATTTTTTCGCCTTACATATATGTAATTGAGTAGTTAAGAAAGTGCATCAATTAGAGAACTTCCGTGAGTCGGACATATTGAAATATAGTAACTCGCTCACGTCTTTAAGGTTGAATTTCGCTCAACATGTTTCAGACCAATACGTCGTCCGTAGTCAATAAGAACCAGTCGCGATGGCAGCTTGTCTAGCACTGCCTGCTAAATAAATGTTGGCGGCGGCTGTGGCGAGGGTCCGTTTATTATATTTCAATATATCTGTGACTCACGGTAATTTTCTAATTAAGTAAAATCGCATCTACACACTTTAAACCTATACTTACACGCCAAACCACTCAAATGTCAGAAAGGTATGGAAAGCTATCTCGCTTGCACAAGCATGACAAGCACCATAAATAAGGTAGGTACATGTTTTGTTAACTCGTCGTCTACCGGTCCCTGGGCTCCCAGGGATCATATCAAAAAAATGCTATAATATTGTTTATTTTTTCGCCGGGAGCCGACGGCTATACCTATTAGTGACAATAACTTGTACCCAATTTCGGAGCATTGTGCCTACAATAACTTCCACCTAATAATTAACTTATACACTTTAACGAAGTTATTTAGCATGGAATACCGCAAAGAAACACTGGGTGCCGAGCGATTCTCTAACTTACCGGTCATATGTCATTATACATGTAAGTATACTTTTTTCGATTTATAGGATAGATACAGGTCATAATAAATCAGAATCGAATTTGTTTCATATCACAAAACTTGTCCCTTTATTAGAACTTATGTAAAATTATATATTAAATGTTTAATTGTACACACAGGTTGGGGGGGGAGATGTAAATGAAGGCTGTTTGACTTCATTCATAATTGCACTATTGCTGTGCATAAACCTCTTATGTGTCGGTTTGGATTTATCTGTGGCAGTCCATGACAAGTGACAGTTGACAGGTCAAAGGTCGTTTGTGACTATGCAAGTAATCTAAGGAGAAATATTGTAAAATTCGAATAGTTACTTAAGATAGAATAAGAAGAATAAGTGGAATAATAGCTTTAATGTTGTTTCTCTTTTCAGGTAAGATTTTATTCTATAAGATAAACCAAATGTGCTAACCTAAGTGTCCGTAAATAATAAAATAACCAATCTCTTTTCAGAGCAACTCAATACAGTTTTATTCAACCACTTCAATATCCTACCATAAGTGTATAAACACATTATATATATATCTGAATGTGAATAAAACTTGTTTCATAGTTAATGCATAACGCTTGTTTCATTGGCATTTATAATAATATGGGTACCTAACTATTTTTTGTAAAATAGTGACAGTGCATAAATTTATTCTAAATAGTTTCTACTTACGCGGTTTTTACGCATACATTTTCTTAGATTAATAATACGTTTTGGGTACATACGTAGGTATGTAGGAGTTTCAATTTGATGTTCACAATATTCTTCTTGGTTTTTATTAAATTCTAGTTTTTGGTCGCGACTTCGTCTGCGTAGAACTCTTTAATCGCGATAGAATTAAATTGCTATTTTTTTAAATATCATAATAGTCATCGCCTTCGCCACCCGGGATGATTTCCGGGATAAAATGTAAGGACATAGAGTACTTTTTATCTTTTTAACTCGGGGAAGGCCCAGGGTTTCAAATTATCTCTATACCAAATTTGACCTAAATCAGTTCAGCGGTTTAAGCGTGAAAAGGTAACAAAGAGAAAGACAAACAGACACACTTTCGTAATTATAATATTAGTATGTAAGTATTTGATAATTGTTTGGTTTAAATTGTTTTAGTTATGATAATTTAATTTCAAACGATACTACTTATGTACTCAGGATGCAACTGTACCGGGATAACGCTAGGATGATGATGATGATGATGTTGATGACTACTTACGTACTCAGTTATTATAAAAAATGTTAACTAGAGTCTGGCAAATGAAAGATGAGAATGAGAATTATTATTATTATTATTATATCGTAGGGCTTTATTGTTGTATCACAATATATATGGAATACATGTTACAATTATTATCATGAATTAAAATTTTAGATCTAAGTAGTCAGAATGAGAAATAGCGGCAATTTCAAAAATTCAGTGTGGTATCCCTGACGTGTAACGCGAAATGCAGTCTTGACACACACACATATATATATATATATATATGTATATTACATTTTATATAGCCTATATAGTGTCCCACTGCTGGGCAAAGGCCTCCCCTCTTTTTCGCCACTCGTCTCGGTCGTGTGCCAGCTCCCGCCAATCCGTACAAAATGTATCAAGGTCATCCCGCCTTTAATAATCATTTTGTTACAAATTTAGAAATAAAGGATAAATTAAAAAAACTTAGGCACCGAACAGTTTCGTACCGGGGTTCTTCCTTTATTTCTAAATTTGTAGTTTGCGTTAGCAGCGGTACTGGTTAATACAAAATTAAAATGATTTTATTAATGTACAGGAAAATTAATAAAATCGTTCAGGACCAAATTAATATTATAAACTAACTGTGCCCTGCGACTTTGTGCGCATGACACATGAACTTCATCACCGATTCATGAGTTAAAAAGTACCCTCAACGTTGACCCGTGTTATAATCGATCCACACCTCCATATCAAATTTCATGCCAAATAAGAATTAACCTGACATAATTTCACGCGTAATTTCATTATACTCGAATTAGATAATGAGTAGCGACGAGTAAATAGCAATAGTACTAGCGGCTAGCGGCCGCCCGCGACTTCGTCCGCTTAGATTTTAGCCCCACCCCGAGGAACCACAAAGATGACACCCATATCGATTTTTAAGAAAATATAAGTCCGCCATCTTTGATTTGAAAATGCATGTCATTTTCGTAATCGGCACCTCGAGAAACCTCGACGATAACACCCATATCGATAATTAAGAAAAGTAAAGATTTGCTCCCCGCACTAACTTGGCCGCACAAATCCCCTTTTCACCCCTTTAGGGGAGCAATTTCGAAAAACGCTAAAATACGTTTTGTTGTATTAGATAAGATTAGATTAGATTATTTATTTCATGTTAAGGAATTACATAATAATTACGATTAGAAACGGGATATTTACCATGTATATTTGTATTTGTGAGTTCCCGATATTTCGGCACTGTTGCAAGCGCCATTATCAAGGATTAACTGACGTGCTGCACAGACTTATAATAAATACAGACGTGACGCGGTAATAATAATACCAGTTCCAAGCGAGAAGGTCATATACAAATCTCGCTAAGTGCGTCAGAGAGATATGTATCATTTGCTGTCTTTGTCATAGTTCCACTTTTTGTTATTGGGCACAATGTCAAAGTTAGCATCAGTTGGGCTCAACAAAAGGTAGTCGGAAGTTTCATCTCAAAATATAACTGAATTAATTAATGTTTTTGTGCATAAAATAGTGCTTTGGGCAACAAATGATATAGATCAGGGTTTATGTGATACAGTTTCTATAAAACAATGGTAGTTTGCAGCGTCATCGGCTGTAAAAGCCGCAGAGAAAGATGCGAAGAAAATGTAACCTTTCACAAGTAATTATACTATTTTATACCTTTATCTAAGCGTAATATGTGTTATTTCATTGGTACCATTATGTTTCATTCAAAATCTTGTAAAATAAAGCGATTAATATTGAAATAACAACATTGTTTACATTGGTGATTTTAGGTTATAAAGTTTTTGTCGACGTTATTATCCGCCTAAATTACGTAGGTTGTTTATTGGAAGCTGTCAGAAATGTTTAAATCTGTTCTTAATTTAGCTTCCCTGCAATCAATTTAGGGATACCAGCTAATAGGATTTAACAGTAGCCCAATTATATGGTAATTTAGTGTACTATAAAAATAACACTTGTCATTATATAAAATACTTATAATGCTAGCCTAGAGTGAATTTTATTGTATTTAAATTTATGTAACAGCAAAATTGTAGTATTTCTTAGAAATGGACAAGCAATATATAATTTTCTTTTCTAGGTTTCCACTAAATTATTCCACCCGAAATAAGTGGATAGCAGCGACAGGTCGGCAAAACTGGAAGCCGTCTAAAACAGCTGATTGTGTTCAAAGCATTTCGAATTGCATTGCTTCCGCAAAACACTATCAAGAGTTTATGTGATTAAGAGCACTATGCCAAACAGAAAAGAAAGTATTAGAAAAGTATACACAAAATTAATATTATTCAAAGGTCAGTAAGTTCCCCGATCAGGTTCCTGAATCTACCGTCCTATCTTTAAAAAAATATTATATGTATAATAAATGTATGAATGTATATATGTTTGTCATTTCGTTCCTTAGTGGAATTATTTTTTCGCCTTACATATATGTAATTGAGTAGTTAAGAAAGTGCATCAATTAGAGAACTTCCGTGAGTCGGACATATTGAAATATAGTAACTCGCTCACGTCTTTAAGGTTGAATTTCGCTCAACATGTTTCAGACCAATACGTCGTCCGTAGTCAATAAGAACCAGTCGCGATGGCAGCTTGTCTAGCACTGCCTGCTAAATAAATGTTGGCGGCGGCTGTGGCGAGGGTCCGTTTATTATATTTCAATATATCTGTGACTCACGGTAATTTTCTAATTAAGTAAAATCGCATCTACACACTTTAAACCTATACTTACACGCCAAACCACTCAAATGTCAGAAAGGTATGGAAAGCTATCTCGCTTGCACAAGCATGACAAGCACCATAAATAAGGTAGGTACATGTTTTGTTAACTCGTCGTCTACCGGTCCCTGGGCTCCCAGGGATCATATCAAAAAAATGCTATAATATTGTTTATTTTTTCGCCGGGAGCCGACGGCTATACCTATTAGTGACAATAACTTGTACCCAATTTCGGAGCATTGTGCCTACAATAACTTCCACCTAATAATTAACTTATACACTTTAACGAAGTTATTTAGCATGGAATACCGCAAAGAAACACTGGGTGCCGAGCGATTCTCTAACTTACCGGTCATATGTCATTATACATGTAAGTATACTTTTTTCAATTATTTCAAACAAACAACTTACTCTATCGCTCATACCAGATAATTACATAATGCCTATAAATGAGTCGAAATATACAAAATAAACAGAAGCCATGGGGTAATTTTAATAACATGGTCACCCCACGGGAGGTATGTACTCTGTTGTCGTCCCTCGTTGCGGCACGCGTATAGCAGCTCTTTAGAAATATTTATACTCTAAGACGTGCTGCGAGTTTTAGTTGTGGTCTACCCACACACCATTGCGATCTACCCACTTCCTGGTTCGCTTTTTTCGCACAGTGTCACCGTCACTACCACCGTCCGCCTTGTCACTTGAAACTCGATTACGGTCAATTGTAATGTAAATGACCATGTGAGCTTGAAATCTTATAATTACATAATGAATTTGCACACATGTCAAAATTACAAGAATTGTTATCATGATCGTCATAAGGGAGCATCCAAGTATTACGTAACGCAATTTGGGGGGGAGGGGGGTCTCGTAAAACGTTACGATGCGTTACAGGGGCGGGAGGGGTCTTTCTTACAAGACGTTAGACGTAACATTGTTTCTTTTTTTTAATAAAAATTTAGGGAATTAATACTCCCAAATTATAAACATGTTATGTATTTTAAGAGTTTATTAGTAAAAAAAGCTAAAATAGGATAGGAATGACGGAGAAAAACAATTGTGTGTGTGTAAAGCCTAAAATTTATAGAAAAATAAACAAAATACGCAGGTGTTGCGGATTAAAAATCTCTTGTTTTATTTAGTATGATTACCGCAAAAGCAATTTAAACTATACCAAGGACAAAAACTATAACATAACTTTTACCGCCTTTAGGGTAAAATTGGTCACTTGAGTGTTACGTAACGTTTAGAGAGGGGGAGGGGGGGGGGGTACAGAAAAACGTTACGGTGCGTAGGGGGAGTCTAAAATCTTCAAAAATTGCGTTACGTAATACTTGAATGCTCCCTAACAGGAAAAATAAAATTAACGTTTGACAATTCAAGTTGTGTTGTCATATAAAGAGTTCCATAAAAAACCCTTTCTCATATTTCGTTTCGACTCTCTATAATATATTAATTTTGATCACATTTGGTTTAACAACATTGAATTATATTCACATTGTAAATTAAATCCAAAAGGTATTTTTTCTACTCGTCGACTTCAATGTTTGAATTACGATATAGTAGACAAAACTAAAATCACATACATTTCTCTATTGGTTCCCTTCAAGTGAACTCTTATGGAATAGACCAATCACTTGTCGCCTTTTACTGTACTCTTATGAAATTGGCCAATCACATGTCACCATTACAGTACTCTTATGAAATTGACAAATCACGTGACGCCGCGGACATAGAACAAAAGACCAACGAGCGCCCGACCCATGTGCCTAATGTTCATTGCCGCAGACTAGTTTGTTTGATAGTTTCGGTTTGTTTAATTAATTCCCGTTGACTCGTAGAAAAAGTAGTATATGCAATAGTTATATAATTAGCTTTTTAAGTCTCGAACCTTAATTAGACCACTCGGCCAGCCTCGTGGTCTAAACGCAGTTCTCGACTAAAAAAGCATACATTATATAACGATTGCATAAACTACTATTAGTTTTTTAAAAGTTACACGTAAATTTTGATAATGTCGGAAAGGTTTTTTACATTCTTCAAAATAATCTAGTCATAAGAAAACACATTGTCTTAAGTCATTACAAACCTTTCTAACGACGTCTTAACAACTTGCCCAAACTTGCTAGGTATCATTTTCTTTTCACATTCGCCTAATGCACTTAGATGCACTTCCTCAGAGACTGATTGAAGAGTAAATCGGTCTCTGGAAACTTGGAACCATTTTGCCGCTGTCTTAGAAACTCACCTTAAGTTTAAGTTACCTTCTGTTGAGCACAAGTTTTCTTGCGCGATCTAAGTATCATCCATCTAAGTTTATAAGTGTGTTCAAACGGTCAGTTAAAGTTGATGTATCTTAGTTAGGTTTAAGTTCTGAGTCATAACCTCAAGTCTACGTCTGAACTAACATGAAGTATGAGGTAGTCGTATCAGCCGTATATCTTTTATACATAGATTTGTAATTAAGCTAAATTAATGAATTATATTGTAATGTTTTGGCGTGAATGTGATAAAATATCGCCTGAATTACTGTTACTGTCGACACAGGACATAATGTTTTACAATATCGGAACAATTTGACGACCTTGTTAGCCTAGTTGGTCACTACCAACTCACTCACTCAGGGTCACTACCCTGCCTTCGAAGCTGGAAGTCCCCGAATCCCGGTCAGGGCATGTATTTGTGTGATGAACACGAATATTTGTTCTTGAGTCTTGGATGTTTTCTATGTATTTAAGTATCTATTTATCTATATAAGTATGTATATCGTCACTTGGTACCCATAGTACAAGCTTTGCTTAGTTTGGGACTAGGTTGATTTGTGTAAGATTGTCCAAAATATTTATTTATTTATTTTATTTTATAAGTAATAAAAAAAAGTGTTAAAAACAAGTCAAATATATCTAACTTGACCTTAACGCATTTGTGACTTTGATAAGACTTATAGAGTATATAGAATTGCCCAATATTTTATTATTACTATCCTCGCAATGAAGTAACAGAAGAGACTCTCACAATAAAGTCCTCAGCGTATTAACTTCTACATAATTATGCAGGCATACATACCAAATAAAACGAAGCTGACTGTACCTCCATACTACTACGGTACTTTACATTATGATGGTCCATAGCAATACCTACCTCTAACGTATCTTACCTTGTCTATTAAATTTTAACATTTACTTCAATCTATGATAGATAGGTACTTTAGGTACCTAGGTAATTGTTATTTAGTTAGGGTTTGGTTGATGGTAGATATCTCAAGTGATTGTGTATCATTTATTCGCTCGTATCCTGTAAATATGTAATAATATGCATGGATGCTGGGCTGACTCGAAAGTTTTGCATTTGGTTTTACGTATGTTCTTGGTTTTCCTGTCTTCCAATTCACACATAACTTAGGTACTCGAATCTGCTCGGTTTTGAATAAAGATTTTGATTTGAGTTTTTGAAATAAAATACAGCATTTATCATAAAAAGTATATTTTCAAATAAAAATATTGAGAACAGGCATAATAGGCAGTATTAGACTGTATAATAATACGCAAAATAAAACTTACATGCAAGTCAATTGGTATGACTTATCTGAATTAACTAAAAACTTAAACTAACGCTGTGTTATTAACTAAATTATCAAAATTATACCTAAACAATGACCCTTCTGTTTTCACAGTCGAGAGAAATATACAGGTTATATATATATACACCAAAATCATTCACGCCGAAAAATAACTTACTCCAAGCACGCTCAAGAAATCTGTCCGTTCTTAAGTTACTAATGTGACATTGCCACATAATCACTAAAATTTAATTCGAGCAATCAAGTCTGGTGCTTGGTCAGCTATATTTCGTTACATATACATTTTCAGGTCAAATGAATAACTACTGAGGTATTCAAATGAAAGGAAATATGTACAACTTTTTTGACCGATTGACTTGAAATGCCTAAGTAGCATATCATACTAGTATGTTGCTACGTATCCATGAACTTGCTTCGAAATTCACTTGGTCTTCAAATTAATTTTCATTTGCACGTTTAAATACCATAATCGTTAATGTAATCGTATAATGTTTTCATTATCCATTTCATAGGCCGAAGGTCAAATACGTTTTCAGTCATTTACACCCCATCAGGTATGAATGTACCCTTTCTTTCTATAGGTATGTCTTTTATTTTCGTTTTCCTTTACAGCACCTGAAAGGACTAGGAACGTTAGGGCCAAGATGTATTTAGATATTTATATTTAAAGCATAGGCTTGGCTGAAACGGTCACAGGTTTCTAATATAAGACTACTGATTCATAATAACAGAATGAAATTAGAACATTTTTGCTGCATAGTTTTGACAAATTAAACTAATAAAAGACTTGGTAGTGAGAATCCCTTACTAATCCTAAAACTACTAATAATTACAATTATATTGCTTACAGTTTCATTTAAATGTTATTTATTTATCGTGTAAAGCAGTAAGCCGGTACTATTAATAGAAGACGCATTTGGTATTTTGAGTATTTATGATCGAATAAAAAAAACATTTAAACCACTGTGGATCCTGAAAATAATGCATGGTGTTACATTTTACTAGGTCGATATTAAATTTAAATAGTAGGTACCTGATGAATTGACAATAGGTGCTAGTTGCAATACCTATTAGGTTACTATATTACTGACCAGTAGGCTATTAAGCCTTTGTATACACATTAGTGTAGACTCGTATTATAAAAACTGACCATTTGATTGTACAAAATAAATTAATTTGCGACTTAATTTTGCAATTTTACAATATGTACAATAATATTTATATCAATTAAGATCAATTATTATCAAAATGTATAGACGCGCATAACTTGAAAACGGCTGCACCTATTTTCCTAATACTTTTTTGTCGTTAGTAATAATCAGAATACATAATTTGTAGGATTTCTGTTATTTCATTCAAGTTTGAAAAATTGGACGGATAAAAAAATGGGTTTTCTTCGTTAGTACAGCCGTGTGAGTGTGAAGCCATGGCGGGAAGATAGTAGGTATATAGATTGAATATGTATATAAAATAATCTTGATAATAATTTATAAAGAGACAATAAAACTGCGTCTTCTATTTAATTTGCGTCGCATTTAAAGAATTTTAGGATTTGTCCTCTACGAAATTTTATTCTTATATAAGAGCAATAAGCATACCAATTTATTTATGTACAAAACTCTTATATGCATAATGTCCTTTTAATTTGCAATTTGTGCTAAGTAATAAAATAAAATATTTACATACAAGTAAAATATTTTAGGTACAATAATTATTTAGCACAAAGTAGCAAACATATTAGCAATAAGAGTTTCCGAGAGATCATTAGGAAAACTTCTTTTTAATTAATCATCTCCTTAAATAAATACATATCACATTTGAACACATCCTTCCATTTTGTAACTACTAAAATGAAATTCCTAAAAAATGAAAAAGATGAGTTTGATGTAAGTTTCATTTGTTCCCGAAACATTTTGTTCCCATTTTGGTTTTTTATTAATAAACATAATTTGAACAATTGAAAAACTACTGAACTCCTTAAAATTTTATAAATTTAAAAGGATTGACGAATACAAACAACTTCGGAAACAACATTTTCATACATCTTGGAGACACGGAGTAAAAACCTAGCAGAATACTAATATAATGTTACAAATATAAACTACACATTCTTATCTTACAAGACCCTTTCATTTCATATAACACTCCACTGATTAATTATAAAAGCTCCAAATTAATTCAATAAACGATTTATTCAAATGAGAAATTTCGGGCATAAAATAATCAATTACAAGTTGTGAGCCTAACAGAAATGTCAGAACATATCATTTATCAATCATCTAAAATTAACTTTTATACAAGAAATATTATTAAAATAGACCTTCTCTGATAAAATTTTCATTTTACATAACTTGGCACTCTCCAGCTCCTCTTTACACATAAATAAGCTACCTTTATTCTAAAATAAACATTTTTATTACAAAAATAATAAAATGAGATCAATCGATGATAATTTTTAGGCTGCTCTCTTTGGAACAATTTCTGGGAAAACGGACTTTATTTTTATATGAAAATAAAATCTATTTTTGTATTATTTCTTAGAACAAACATGGTCCATTCTTCGAAGTGATTTTTAAATAGTAATTAAATAATTGTTACACAGATAAAGTATTCATAGATCAGATAAAGTTACTATGGATTATATTTCAACACCGAAAGCGGAATGTAAAATTGACAAGTGATTAGGCAATTTAGTAATTATATTTTACATTTTTAAGTGGAGTTTTTTTTTGTATATAAATTTTCAATACACTACAACTTTTATAAAAAATAACATTGTTGATTTTAAAAGTTTGAAATCTACTATCAAATTTTATTTTCCATGGACGTTTAGTCGCTCACTGTTTTTAAAGTCCTAGTTATTCTTCCCGCATTGCCGTTCAATCTTTATAAACAATCTCAATATATAAAGAGAATAATTAGTCCAAGTCTACACAAATTATGTAACAATATCAGATTATTCATGTATAAAAACATGTCAAAAGTGCGTACGATTAATTTACATGTACAGTTTATACAACAACTGTCTATAAGTCTATCATAGCAAAAGGCTATTTATAAAATAACCGATAGACAAAATGTATACAATATTAACAAGCGTGACACAGGAGTAGTATGTACTACTCATTGCACGCTAGATGGCGGTGCATAGTTCGCGCGTGCATGGCTTCATCGTTTACTGAGGAACTTCCAGCCGAGCATCAGGAGTACTGCTGTACATATGGAGCCGGCGGACAGCTTGTCCGGTAATATCGATGACAGTAACGAGCTGTCGGACGAACTTTCAGGTGAAGGTTCTTCTGGAGTAGCTGCGTCGGTCTGGAAAGAAACGTACCAATATTTAAAAAAATAAGTATTAGAATGGAGCAAGCGATTCTAAATATATACGCCTAAAGAGTAATGCTCAAAAATTAACGTAAACTAATATTATTTCGCGGACCCATATGTTAACTAGATCAGTTGATACGTTTGAAATGATATTTGATTTTTATGGATTATATTGAAACAACTGTTACAAAATGCTGCTCATGCAGAAACATGCCGTGCATGCTATGATCGGGGCAAGCTCGAGGATTTCATGTAGAAGCCATTTCTCTAATCATGTTATTATGACGCACTATTCACTCTACGTTTTCGAAATTATAATGTTCGTAAGGAAAAATCTAATTTTCATGAAGTAAATGTTATTGGCAAAACACTCCGCCACACTAGGCGTTTGAGAACAGTTCCCCATCGCATGGCACTTACAGGCAAGAACCCGCGTGTCGCTGGGCCTACCTACTATGACCGACTGCCCGCCTACCTCAGACCAGAACCCTCTGACGAAGCATTTCTACGCCGCCTGAAATGCCTTTTATTGAAACATCCATTATATTCAGTTATTTTGAAGTTGACATGTAAATAATTATTATTCCTAATTGTACACATATTTAATTTGTTTTTATTTGTATTTGAAATAGACTTTAATTATTAAGTAAATGACGATTCCTAGTGGGAGATACTTATATTTAAATTTAATTTTATGTTTGATTATATGTCAATTTGTTGACATTGTGATATTTTTCATTGTTTTGACGATTATGATCTATTTTTATAATTTTGTCATGTATGCAAATGTATAATTTATTTTTATCATGAATTAAAAGAATCTAATCTAATCAAACATTTAGTTAAAAAATCATAAGCTGGAAAATCTCAATAAACATGATGCAAGATTTTCAAGAGACACGGTATCGCATTATGTCCTTACAATAAATATTAATGCCCGGTAAACACTCAAAAATATTAAATGCGCAGAAAATTACAAGTACCGGTTTTCCTGTAATCTTTTATGTTTTGTCATCCGTCAAAATGTATTTTCGCATTTTCGAGGATCACTGGAGAGGGGTCCCGAGGCTTTTTGTGAACGGCGTTGGGTCCTTCAATTCTTTTTGCGTCTCGATCCGTCTTATTCGCTTCGACGCCATTAATATGCATAAGTAAATTGCCGAGATGATCTAGAGATGGATGTTTCGCATGATAGTAATACAGTAGGATTTTTATTATTACATTTTTGGGCACATTTTACACCTATTCAGGGTTTAGGAAAAGAAAAAAGAACTAACTTTCAGAACTTATCGTTGTTTACATATTGTTTAGGAGTACCTATTGTTTTTGTATTATTTGTAAAACAACATAATTTTATAACACAGTACTGAATGTAAACTTTAAAAGGAATGAAACTAACTTAAACTATTAAAGTATTTTTAATAAAGGTTTACATTAATATTATTAGTGATCGTTAACTAAAATTGCAGACCTGTTGGGAGTCCTATTAAGTTTCTGTCGATCTGCAGTAGTTCAGATCTCACTGGTTTCTAGATAAACATAAAACTTTACAAAATTTTGCAATTTTAGAATACAATTATTTATTCCTATGAACATGGTACAATTTTATTGTTGTTATTAGAATCAGTTGAGTTTTACATATCCTGCCGACAACAGCGTTGAAATATTAATATAATATGGTAATAGGATGCAATATTTAAATCAAATTAAGTTAACATTATTTAAATATTAAGAGTACATTATTTAAACAACACAACTAGTTCCCATCAACATAATTAAACTTTAGCGAGATATTTAGCCCTAAAATTATTAACACTGCGGTGATTCTATAAACCTAGCGAAATACCCACGAAACAAATTGAATTTATATTTATCTTCTCAGCATCAGAGTTTGCAATGCACCGTAAAGATACAGCATACCCTCAACAAACACACCTGACTCATTTAAATATTCCGTCTTCAACCCCCATATCTATACAGAAATGGGGAGCTCTCCAAGATAAGGGATTAAAAAGAAAATGCCATCCCATTGTGGAGACGCCCACTTGTACGTGGCGGAGCAATCATCCGAGACGCTGGCTAAAAAACGACATGAAACAGAAAAAAGGCATTATAAAGGAAAAAGTAAAACATGGTTAAGAAGGGGAAATACTTGAAGTAGGAGGCCGTAATGGAGATCGCGAAACTGCAGCTCGTTAGTGAATGGCAAATTGAGATACGTGATGACTTTGGCTTTGTATTAGGAAATAAAATGGCTCTTATCTACTTTTGAGTCGAGTTTGTCTTCCGAGTTTGAGTAAGTAATTAGGAATCGTGAGTAGTAAGCAAACTACGATTAAAATGGTCACAACACGAATTCGTCAACTCGACTATGTCAATCTTTAAGCTCCATTCATTGACACAAAATCAAAAAAGAAGAACAACATTTACATATTACAGGATATTAACTATGACATAAAGACATATTTTTAGACCAAGAAACAGTAAAAGGTGAGCAGAGCACCCGAGGACAAAACACAGGTCCATCAACGAAGCAGGTTCTTCGCTTGTGATTCACAAAACACTTCGCTGGACTTAGTCAAGTGCTCAGGAAGCTGAGCCAGACGTTTTCGTGGAAAAATCTCGGGAAAACGGATCGAAAATAAAATAGAAAAAATCGAGACATCTCCAGAAGCGACGGGTCTCAAGCCTCGAACCTACAGCTTTGAGGTTTTGTTTTACACCGCAACGAACACGGTTTCGTGAAGAATTTGAAGCCACTATGTTAAATTGACAAAAGTTTGGCAATTAAAATCAATTACTTAAAGCATATCTTTGAATTTTACGTAAGGTTTTGTGAATGATAGCAGTTATAGGCATTAAAAAAATATTCGTATCGCGGGGTAACTATAACGATCCAGCGGTATCGAGATGACTGATGGCGTTAAAGTATACAAATAGTCACAAAAGTGTTGTAAAAAGTTTAATATTAACCCATTCTAAGTACCACAAATAAGCTTAAAAAGGTCACTTGCTAAATTCTGTTTTATTATTATTCTGTCTTTTAACTCAAGTCAGGCCTGTTCCTCTAGCCGCTTCAGCTAAACTCGGCTTTGGCATACCTCCGTGGTGTCCAGATACCCTTTCGCGCTAAGAACGAAAGAGTGCGTGCTATGCGGCGAGCGCGTGCGAACGGGATCCCATGATTAGCTGTCAAACATCGGTCTTGTTGATCAGAAAACCTTCTGTACGTAAATACTATTAATTATCCTGTGCTCAAGTTATACATCTGGTATCTTTATGCATTACGGCACGGTGTGACAACATCCTTAACCTTTGTTTCTCGCCACTCACCGTGCCGTATCATTAACTCGGAGTGGATGAGATTTTTTCGACTTTTTAACGTTAATCCTTTTTTTTATTTGTGCCAAAGAGTGGTGTCACTGATCTTTGAGAGGCGTCGCGCTGGATAATGCTCAATATGCTGATGATGCTAGATGTTAATTAGTGAATTTCCTGCGACAAGTGCAACATTTCAAGAGCAATTTCGCCGTCACAATTGTAAATTGCAAAAAGGAGATTTAGTTGTAGGAATTTGTTAATACGACTCGCAGCCACAGATGGACTCAATACTAGTGGGTAACTATTACACGCTTGTAAGCATAAGGAACCTACAAAAGGAATGAAATTTGTATTTTATTTCGCTTGCACTTCTAATAATAATTAAATAATACATTAATAAGGAGCACCTACTAAACAATAAAGATTCTGACAATCTAGTTATTATAAATTCGCTGCGCCAACGGTGTACTCATTTTAAATATATATATATAAAAACATAAATAATCTAAGAAATTAATTGGGATGCATATGAAAGGCATACAACACCTGTTGCAGGCCGACATGGGAATAGGCAGGCATAAAGAGTTAGAACGGGTGTATTGTCTTACAACCGCACGTTCTAGTTTGATAGTCTTCTCTTATATTTATACATATATGTATATGGGGAGTCTCTTTTTATTATATGTAATATTGGGCAGATTAAATAATGTAAATTTGAATAAAAGAAATCTTAAGTTGTTTTTTTATAATATTATTGAATAAGCTGGTAATTGGTATTTTATATATCATATTTAATTTTTGCATACCTAATAATGTAGTTTGTAAGAATATGATTTGTTTTAAATTACGAGTACTGTCATGTTTTTTTAACGCGAATGCGCATTTGGAAAATCTTCTAATAAATAAGGATAATGCCATAAGTATCACCAAAAGTTCCTTCCACCTCCTTTCCGTTACCTTCAACGTGAACTCAAATACCTACAAAAATAATTTAACAAATGCCTCCAAAGATCTATACAAAGAAAACATAGATTTTAATCA
Source organism: Epiblema foenella (assembly GCA_963556455.1). Lineage (NCBI taxonomy): Eukaryota > Metazoa > Arthropoda > Insecta > Lepidoptera > Tortricidae > Epiblema > Epiblema foenella. The sequence goes on along the minus strand of OY747096.1, from coordinate 23,910,063 downwards.
TACAAAGCAATAGGGTATCAGGGACACAAATATGATCACAAGCAGCGCGATAGGCAAATATAAATCAAGGAATTCCTGCCATTTTATTATCATAATGAAATCTGAAGAAGAAAAGGCAATTGCAGATCCCAATGGCAAAGGAGCTGGTGGATTTATTATTAGCCATTTGAAAGTCTTACAAATAGAGAATGTAATTTTTGGCTTAATGTATGATCGTAGAAGATAGCGCTAACAGAAATTGTGAATTAGTTATATTAAAAATGGTGTATTTAATTGTACTATATTCCTTAAGGAAACTGTCGATTTAGATTTTTTTATAATTCTCCTATTTGTGATCAACACTCAATTGGTTGTGTCGTTAATAGAAATTCTTACAAGCCCCATGCGCATTTATTAAAAGGATTTATTGCATTCACCGTTAATAAGAAGGCTAAGTTCATTGGCATTAATAAATAAATCTATTCAAAATCAATGCATGTAAAACAGACCTTAAAAGAACATTAAAGTATAATTTAGCCGCAAAAAAAAGTGCTGAATGTAATTATTTAGGTATATCTTATTCAACACCTTTCAGAAGCCGTTTCTCAAATTGAAAGACGAATCTAACGTCACTCTCATAATTCGGATTTGTCAAAAAGGTATAAAGATAAAAAGGCGAGTCATAGAGATTTCCCCCGTGCATTCACTGTTTTATTACTGAGGCGCCTCTCCCATCAGATAAGTGACAGCGCGGTATTTGTGTGAATTTGAAATCTGAATCTATCAAATATGAGTATTTTTTCGGAATGATTTTCAAACAAGCCGAAAATAATAAGTATTTATAAAAATACGACCTTACGAAACTAATGGCCTATAGTGACACCTTACTTTGTGGAACTGTTACAAACAGTTCCACAAAGAAACTTGAGTTGCTATGCTGAATATTTTATATTGATTTATTTAGGGAACCGAGATTTACAAATCGGTTTTGGGTGATGAACATAAAAATTATGTATACCTGATATATAGTGCGTTAACGTTCTTTCTTCTCTGGTACAAACATTGGAGATTTAACATTTCTCGATGTAAACAGGCAGGTTTTAAAAATAATAATAATATTAGTTCTTAAAAAGTTTGTAGCATATATTAACAATAAATAAGCTGTAGATCATTTCCAAATCTCTAATTGATTCAAGCTAGGAACTACTAACAAGCAGTACCTACGTTAAGAAACAAACATGAGATACTCCCATATTTTCCATCCCCCATATTTTTTAAAGGTATAGTCACGTCAAATATTCTCATAACAAATACGCCACTCATAAAAAGAGAGTTATTATCAACAATAAATTGCACACGGCATGCGACTCTTTATTGGCATCAACACCTCCGACTTTACATGCACAGAGTTGTAAAAATTTAATTTTGTGTTTCTTAGAAAGTGGTGCTAGAAGAATAAAAGAAGTATACTATACTATATTTTTAGAAGTATACTATATTTTTTATTGAGTGTGTTCTGGAGCACTGTCCGTAATCAAATGTTAAAGATATGACAAGTTAGAAATAAGTTGGTTTCCTTAAAATACAGAAATCAGAAAGTACTATTCACGCAACCGTCGCCAATGTTCACTTACATGTCGGTGTATTTATATTTTAGTTCAGTGGCTGCGCCGATATAAATAAAGGAATGATGTATTTATTTAAGGTAAACCGTAACATAAAGAACAAATCCTGCAAATAAACTGTTTCTTTTAAAAATTCATGGCACATTTCAAGAAAAAAACGTTATCTGAACCCACACCCTTCGCCATTTATGTAATCTGCGCAATAAAAATGGTATTAAATTTAAGTCTTTTACTTTTTATACCGGAAGATGGAAAATGCGATTTTCATATCAGTTGTTAAATAAAATGATGGATTTAGATGACGCGGCCACGTGTGGTAGGTGGAAATAAAAACAGCGAACGCGCTTGCAGCAACACTCATGCCCCGTGACAAAATCAATACGTCTATATATTCTAACTTCACTTGCATATTGCATGCCGATGCAAAATAAATGTACTTATACTTATTTTGTGAGTGATTTTACACATATTCAGTTACTGAATGTAATGATTAAGATTTATTTGTTTTTACTAAACCAGTTCATATTATATTTTGTTAAAAACATGTACATATTTTATAGCAAATCTCTCTCTAATACTAATTACCTTCACTATTTTCTTCACTAATGAGATGTAAGTAGATACAGAACAAAGAATTTGCGTATATTTCTGGGTATTTGTGCAATATAAATTATCTACCGTTTCTTAGTAATGACGTAAGCTTAAGAAATATTAGTCAGGATATAAATATCTTAGAACATTCGTGGTCCTACATTACCAAAACATTATTTATTGTTATAACCTTAAGAATATAAGCAATTTTATGCTCACATTTTATTTGCTATAGCCCCTACAACATAAACTTGGAAATAAAAGATTTGTTGTAAAAATTAAACTCTTAAGATAACCCCCTCTATGGGTGGGCAATGAAACAAAACATAATTTTTATGATTCTTTCAAAGATGGGATCTTTTTGTTTTTCAAGTTTTAAAGACAAATAAAATGTGCATATCTAATCTACATTTTTAATAAAAACGGGTGGTAGTAAACATTTTTTGTTTCCTATTGTGCCTATTCACCTGTATAAATGAATTTTATTACATCAATATTCGGATATGCTGTTTTACAGTAAAATAAATAATGTGGAATAGTTGATCTCAAATTACTGCGATGTTAAGAGACCGACTAATAATAAAAAGTACATATACTAAGGACTACTAATAAAGAAATTTAAGGCAGGCAACGAAATTCCTTAACGGATTGTCGACAGCAACAAATTTATATAACAATGCTCAATAAAAATTAACGGCACCCAATAAAATTTAAAAGCTCGTCAAAAATCAAATCTCATTACCAAATTTTAATTGACAATAAAGTTAATTTAACGATTTCGGTGTGTATCGATGTGTTTAAAAAAAATTGACTTTGTCATAAATTGAGGACAAAATCGAGCTCAAAGTCCCAAATTTATATTTTTATATGCGTTTTATGAGAAAGACGCGTGCGCATGGAAAGCAACGTAATTTAATGCTGTATACAGACTGTTACTTCTTTATGGTCGTCTGTATTATAGTGATAAAGGGTACCGTCCATTATCGGGGTATTTAGTGCTAATTGCGTTTTTTATTGACAATTTTATGTCGTGAGACCGTTTAGTACATACAATATTGAAGAATTTGTTATTATTAAAATGTACCAGGTATTAACGCGGCACATGGTGTGAAAAACTTTTAAACCCCCTTTTTTGACTTGGTGCAGATTTAATATGAAATATTCCATAGTCCCCCTTGGCGCATTGGTTGCAATCTTTTCAGTACCTAAATATAACACATGGGAAGTTAATTGGCATCAACCATTTTATAAAGTATGGTAACACTCTCCTTAGAGTGAGGCAGTACTCACAAAAAAAAGGATTTTGTTTTCACAAACAATGTTACATTGCCAGAGAGAAATGTCGCCAGGAATTCATATCTTTCATCAAACGTCAACGATCAAATAAAAGTTTCATTCTATCGAAACTATCAAAATATCGATATGAAAATGTCGACGTAAACTATCGATATGACGATCGTTTCCGTTTATAGGTTATTCAGACGTCAGTTCAACGTAATTGAACTAAACAATGTAAATGTGATAGCACAGCTATAAAAAAATAAAAATGGATCGCGGTATATAAATTCTCATTTGTATTGTCTCTTACTGAGTCAAGTGTTGAAATAAATACATGAAGCAGATATTATATATAATTTGGTGAAATCCAGCTGGCTATTTCTGCCACATAAAAAAAAAAATATCAAGCATTCTACAAAAAAACTTATTTGAATATTTTGTCCTAATTTTAGATCACCTATTTTTAAAAGACAAATGGCCTAATCTAATAAAAGTTTGTTGTACTAAAAATATAAAAATCTGGGTGGCATAGTTTATATTAGGTTTGAGCATGTTTACTATTGGGGCAAAGTTAAATGAAGCCCGGGAAAAGCTATAAGGATCACCACCACTCTGCCAAGAGTGCCCTCAACTCAAGAGAATTCTAGTTATCTTGGCGAATAATCAGATACAGCCAATGAAATCCGCAAGCCACATTACCGTAACGGCATCGTTAAAAAACGCCAGCTCTCCAAACGGCGAGCTTCCATGCTCTATACTGACTTTTATGAGCACACAAATTAAAATCGGCATAAAATGTAGTATCGATTGGTATCGACACGCGTGTGGCGTCACTATAAAACGATCAGGCTGGCGTTTGCGAAAAGTGACTGGGTTCTTTTGTTATTTTTTACGAAATTGCGACAGAATGGAAGTTGATGTTTCGAATGTAGATTTAATACATTTATTTCTTTCACACTTCTGTCTCTGTAGCTTAAAGAGTATATTTAACACATCATTATATTCGTCTCGATAACGAGCTTCATATAGAGTACAATATTTTAAAAATGTAAGTTGTTTTCATCTACTTTTTTATCGGTATCTTTATTATTTAAGAGTTTCACTCTTGTCGGTGCAGTGCTCTCCACAGTCCGTTCTACTCAAAAATTACTCGAAATTAATGGGATAATTTGACTTCTGGATACGACTCGGTATAGTCGAGGAATAAAACCAAAAGTAAATAAACAATCCGTACTACGTATTTAAAAGTTTGGTTTATTTTAATACGTCGTAAGATAAGTTCACAATTTTAGGATAAAAACATGCTCACTGGACCCTAAAAAAGACAGGCATAAACGCGCCACAATAAATGTTGAGTTATACGTTTTTTGGTAAGTTATTGACGATCGCGTCGTAAGGATTTTGGCTAATCGCCGGTGCAATAAAGTACGTGCGGGGTCATAAAGTCATAGATGTCCATATATCATATTATATTATGTAAAATTTTGTGTTTATCTAGTTCAACGAATCATACGAAAATAGAAGCCGCTTGATAAATTCACGGGAGTTTTCTATTTAAAATGTTGGTTTCTTTCTCACAAATAAATGTCAAAATGGCAACGAGAATAGCATTATAGTTAAACCAGGTTTTATGAAAATATATGAATAAGCTCATGTCGATGTATCTATACTTGGCCCATTAAGTCTTGTTACGTTACCATGGAGTGCCTATTTAGTTGTAATCGAACGTGACAAACAGTAGCTAGCTACCTCCGGGGTTTGTTGCGTGTGAACGGGCTCATAAAGTCTTTATAGTTGGGAAATATATTTTCCGTTACGTTCTGGCTTTAGTGCCAGGCTTATCTGTGATAGTTTGCAAAGCTAGGGGTAAGCGGCTCTATGGAAATGTGCTGTGGATGTGGAAGGTATGTGTACCTGCCTTCGAAGCTGGAGGTCCTGGGTTCTAATTCCGGTCAGATAATTTATGTGTGTGATGAACACGAATATTTGTTCCAGGGTCTTGGATGTTGTCTATGTACTGAACTATGTATTTATCTGTACAAGTATGTATATCGTCACCCATAGTACAAACTTTGCTTAGTTTGGGACTGGGTTGATTTGTGTAAGATTGTCCACAAGTATATATATATATATTATTTTTAAATATTTTACCAATGTTCCCAAAAACTAACTTTCATATTGCATGATTATGATTATGTTCATATTTGTTGAAGAATATGGGTAAAAATGTCTGTCCACACCTTTATAACTGCAGTAATAAAGGCTTTAGGGGAGAATATCAGATCATTCAAATTCGATTAACTGTGCAGATATTTCAGTCGTTTGTTTTGTATAAAGAGTAATTTTGCACATGGTCTTTAAGTATAGATACTAAAAATAAATATACACTCTAACTAAATATACTTACATATTTATTTTTTTATTACACATTTCTCTCAATCTCTATATACCCAACTCCTTTCCTTTTCAATTTTCTATTCAAGACATCTTAATAAAGCCTTCAAAATAATTACGCTAAGCTCAGTCAATACCGATTTCGTCAAACATCATCCCTTTACGAAACAAAATTAGAGATTTCTAAATGAAATTGGAACTTCATTTTGCGACTCGTTTCATAAAAACTCCTTGCTTACAACTGTAAATAACGTTGCATATTGTTATTATGAAATTACAAACTGGAATCGACTTTCTTACGTAAAGATAAGGCTGCTTTTCGCATGGTTAACTTGACGCTTTTTCTAGTAGCCAGATCGGTATCGAGTGAAAATGATCCCCTGTTTCTTTCAATCCCTTTGAACCGATTTGTCGTGGATGTTAAAAAACCTTTTGTTCAACTTCAAAGGTATGACGTGGGTTATTATTACGCTCTTACGGTTTGGTTTAAGATGATTGTTATTTCCATATAATATTGATAAAATTGTAATTTAATTTTATATTATCGACTATTTGTGCTGCATAATATTTAGATAGAAAAATATTTTTTTATTATTGTATCTGGATTTCTAGGCATACATTTTAGGGATGTGATAATAATGTAAAACGTATGATATCACTGAAGTATAATAAATTACAAATATTATACTTCAGTGTAGATAAGTATTGTGCAAAAAGTTGGTGAAACTGTCTCGAAGTTTAAGTTTAACATAGTGTAATAGTACCTATGAAATTCTCATTCAAATTCGACCACAATACTAAGAACAATAAGATCTAATTTAGAATGCTTTAAAACTCCGAAGGGTGCCGTTGGTTTCCCGGCAATCTAATTTATTTTTTTATTTACTGATTGAAATATATGCAAATGTAAATGATTCCTAGCAATTGATGCTTTGTCGTAAGAAATGTATACACTACAGGTCCTTTTCTTCCTCATAATATTCCCTATCCACTCGTTCCTTTTATCTCAGAATAATGAAAGTAATTTTACGAATCTGGCATTCAATTGGGAAATGCAAAATTAGGCATAATAAAATTATACAGGTTTGAGATACATTCTGTGTGTAAGAGGATTTGTTTTTTAATTTTATTATCTGTGGGGTGCTTATTTACCTGCGGTGTGTAATCGTCTTAAATCAGGGTGCGTACACATGTTGCTATACCTACGTATTAAAAAGCTCGTTAAAAATACTGTGTTATGATCACAGCTTTACTTCGTGTACCTAATGCCTCTACATTAGGTACTTATACGGCGTGTAGTGCAGCAGGGTGATACTTCGTTAAAAATCAATCATATATATATCGACAAGATAGACACATGAATGAAATACCTAATAAATAATATTACCTTTTTGAACTACTTATGTAACCTACTCGTGACTTTATCCTTTACTTTTACTAATACCTACATAAGTAGATACATATCATAGTTGGGATATTACGGATATTTCTGTCACAAGAAACGGAGTTGGAGAAAAAAGATAGCATGAGATTCCCGCATGCGGAGTGTGTCCCATCGACCAATCTAATGAGCCTTTAGGTTCCTGCTCGTATCGCCTTCGTAGACTACATTCCTATTATATGGTACGTTATTTAATTTAGCGTTCCAACGAAGGCACACTATTGAGTATTCGCTATTTTACTTCCAGCAGTTCAATGAAATTTAAACCTCATAATGTAATTTAAGATCTAACATAGCGAGTGCGGCAATTCTTGGAAATATATCATAAACTCGTAAAATGTCTGAGCCGAAATAAAGGAATAAACTGCAATAGTCTAGTGCCATTGGGCTCACAATTATACGTATACTCAAACTCATATGATGTTATTACTCAGATGCAAACGCAACTTTATGCTCTGGCCTTTATAATTTAAAATGAAATGCGCTGGAAAATAACATACGAGGTTATAGAAAGAGTAATAAGATAGTAGGCTGGATTCTAACCACTTCAACATATTTAGCTAAGCGAATATAGATAGATCTTAATGGACCAACATAAGGTACATGTCATAAGCCACTGAAAACGTAGTGTATCAAAACAAATCGTGAACTAAACTTAGCGTGCCCATAAAGACGGGATAGGGAAGCTTTCGCTGAAGCTAAAAAGCTCTTGGAGGTACTTTTTATAGATATTAATAATAAAACAATGCCCTCATAAAGTTTAGTATGGGACGTGACAGTTTAAGAGTTTGGACTGTGCTACACGATTCCGATACGATTTCGCTTGTGTTGTTGAATTAGATCGTTGGGTAACCCAAACCATGTAGGTTTTGCCGGATTGATCTTCAAAATAATCGGTTTTAGTTTATTGGCATTCACTTACCAATTCTATAATGCAAATAGTACAATTTTAATAAAGGATAGTAATCTTTATTTTGTTGATACTATTTGGACTGGTTGTAACAAAGTTATTGATTGAAAGTGATACTTAAATGAATAGGTATATTTGTCTTTATTTGGTATCATCTCTCATCTTCATCTTATTGAAATCATGGGGCAAGCAAAACGTCTACTGGTGTTCGATAATTGATGACATATTTTTATGTGTCTACAGATTTTCAATAAATACGATTGTTTAATTTTGGGCCATGAAAGTCATGAAATTTGACTCGAAAAGATCACCTGTTGTTTACGTCTACTTTAGGCTTTCTGTTGTGTAGATATTTTTTTTGAGGTGTGTAATAGGTGTATTGTGTTGTATTGATTTTTTATACATATTTAAGTAGGTAATCTATATAAATATTAATGTTTTCCAGGAATCAAATTATTTTTTGTTCAGTTGTTTCTTCATTTGCTCAGTAGTGGGACACCCATATAGGCTAAGAAAAAAAAAGTTTCCAGTCTCAGGCTGCGTGTGGGATCACGGTTAATATTTCTTTGTAGGTATTTGTTCTCTGTATCAAAATATTTATATGAATATTTTTCATACTTCTTGTCAGTGTGCCTACAAATCGTAAGGTGTAAAGATCTCGTGAGTAGTAATTCAAGTGAGTGATACAGTACCGTTTTATTGGGAGGGATAATTTGAATGGCTATTTTTACAGGTCAGGAACAATGCACGTTATGGCGTATTAAAGCGGGATCGATTCCCCGCAAACATTTTATTGTTTTCGAGTATTTATTGCATATAAATACTCTATTTATTACTTATTTTATGCGTGTATGCATGCAATTATATATATAATATATAGAAACGCATATAAGATTTCAAGCTTACATGGTCATTTACATTAGAATTACGATTTGAAACGGGATATTTACCATGTATATTTGTATTTTTGAGTTCCCGATATTTCAGTTAATCCTTGATAATGGCGCTTGCAACAGTGCCGAAATATCGGGAACTCAAAAATACAAATATACATGGTAAATATCCCGTTTGAAATCGTAATTCTAATAGAAACGCATATTTAAAAAAATATATATATAATATACAAAGTAATGTTAAGTTGCAGTACGTTATTGGTTTTAAAGATTAGGTATGTTACAGATATATCACACATTTTTACGTAGATAGATAACACAATATGTCGCAATTTTAAGTGTCTGATACACAATATGTATCTATTATAGTCATACAAACTTTGGTATAAAACGGAACCATTGCACACCACGGAACTGTCTCAATAACGTTATACGTAAATAATAAGCTCAGTAACGACGCACTCACTAGCTAGTTTTTTAGGGTTCCGTAGTAAAAAGGAATCCTTATAGTTTCGCCATGTCCGTCCGTCCCAGTGGGCCGACGCGCACTTGGCCTGTTTTTCTTCTTTTACACGACAAGGAGACTCTTACTATTAAATGAGTCAATTTGACATGGTTCCATGGTGATTTAGGGGTTTTTGTATATAAACAGTTGGTGAATATGAATAGGTGAACCTACTTCCACGCGAGCATCTTGTTATGAAACCTTGAACGACCTAGCTAATACACCACGGAAGCACATCTGTTCCAGTTTAGGCCTGTGTTAACTCGAGTCAATAGATCAGTTAAGCACTAAGAGGGTGGAGCTGATCATTAACTAGTTTAGAGTAAGAACTCTCTTACAATTTTGTGGTACTTATTTCAGGGGACTAAGATTGAAAATTGTAGTATTTATACTCGGTGTGTCGCCGTGTGGCGTAGGCCAGGTCGTAAATTTGTTACTATAAGTGAGATCAATAATTAAGAAAAGGCATGCTAATACTCCGCTTCATTGAACCCTTTATTACTCTTTGTCAGTTTGAGTTGCCTCAAACAGAAGCTTAGTGTCACCGGCAATTATTATGCTAAGGACGGAGACAGCGGACACATCTTTTTGGAAAAAATAAGAGTAGACATGATAATGGTTACAGTTTGTATATCGTCTCTGTGCATTATATATTCGAAAACTTTCTGCACTTCATCATTTCATAAGTAGGTATACTTCACGCTTGACCACATGCACAATATGCAAGTACATTTTACGCACGTAGCTAAAGCTATCATATTTTGCAAGAGACAATCAGATGGCATCATATCTCAACCCATTGTTTCATTTCATACAATTTCACAATGACTAATAGCTGCGATACGACTGTGTCGCAGTGTGTTTCGATTAATTTACGCATTTAATCCACGCGTGGACATGGTTATCGGTTAATTAGACAGGGGTTCAAGTGTTATTGCGTTTAATTCCGTATGTTCTCCCGCTGTGAATCAGGACTGGGAATAGTTTGTGTAATATAGTGCAGCCGACTGTGATTGGTGCACAAATTAGGACGAGTTATTAATCCGTAAATATTATTTTATAGTGCTCATATTATTTTAATATTTATGGATGTTTGTTTACCGCTACCAACTATCTAAGTAAGTACTAAATTGAACGGAGTGCATGTTACGTACGAGTATGTATGCATGTAAAGTGACTATGTATGTTTTATTTGTTTCTATGGCATGGTCTGCAGCCTATACCTATTACAGGGTTATGATTTATGAAGTTTCATTAATTTTCTTTCAATTACAAGAGATTGTAACTCAGGCACCATCTGAATTTAGTGATAGGCCTCGTAAAAGCCGCATCGGTTAAAAAATATCTAATTCTCTTGTTATTGGTGGTATAAAGATTTTACTAGTCAAATGCCTGCCTTTGGTTAAAATACGACATGTTTTACTTCATCCTCAAGGAATTACGTCCTTTTACATATGACGCTCTTGATTTCGTTGTAAGATATTGTAGTACGATACGTAACCGTTACCTTCTACACAACATTCCGTGAGTTTACATTTCCTAAATACTTACACTCCAACATATGTAGACTTGTCCCATATTTTGATGTTTCCTAGCCAAAATATACGCAAGCCGAGGAAATTGAGTTCTAAGGGCGTTGTGCCATTACTACCAGCCCTTAAGGCTGGCAATGCCACCAATGTCCTGCAGTACGACTATAGTAAGATGCACGAGTTTTAGTGGGCATTAACGCCCTGTGTTATGATGTTATTACAGTTGCAGGGTTTACTGCGAACGCAAGGTCAAGCAACATGTGAGGATCCAGCTACAACAGCTACACGCAACACTCTTCGACATGTTCCGTATAATGAACTTTTAATGATGCACGATGATTTTATTTCACATAGATAACATACTTGTACACCTACCTACCTACAGTGGTAAACTCTTCTGCCATATTTTTTTTTATTTTATTTACACACTATGAATCATATCCTTTTTTTAAGTTGACCGTGGTTTTATAGGCCGGGCCCAATAACGCGATAGGAAGGAATTCAACCGAATATGAGGTGTGAATGGAGTCGAGCTACTAGGAGTTTTGTCGCTGGTTCACTAAACTTAGCCTAGCTGAGAAGAAACTCAGCTATGCCCGACCTGGGTCGAACTGACTTTTGCATTTTTTTATTATACTTATTGTATACTAAAACTTTGGTTTTTTGTGTTCTTTCGAGAATCACTTCTCCACACTCGTCCATTAATAAAAAAAAGCAATACAATCCCCACCGTATACGCACTAACTTTTTACTATACATAAAAGTAAAAACGGCTCATTTCGGAAATCCCTTTCATCGAGCAATGGGCATAAAGCGTAAATCCGTCCATCACGCTTGCGGGACAATTAATCCTGTACTAAATACTGAAATAAGTTACATTTTACGCCAAACGTAAAGGCAAAAGTCGCTGAATGGTAACGAGAGGATGGAGGCGGCTTTTATTTCATCCGATACTTCTGTATTATTACTTTTTGAATAATACATAATTAAACAAAAGAGAATAATACAGAATTGTGGTCATTGTTTACTCATTTAAAATATTATGGGTTCAATAAAAATAAAGTAATATAACCAAGAGATTTCATAACATGACAGCTGCAAGTGGGTCATACTTCAGATAAAAACAAATTATCGTACTACGAGTAGGTAACAACATATTTGGGGGCCAAAAATAACTTAGATTACTGCCGCTCCTGAATTCCATGCAAACGGACTGTGAAAATTGTTTATTAATGAGAAATGACGGGAAGAGGGAGTTAGAAAGACGCGTGTAAGAGGTTTACATTAGTGAACTATATGATACCCATAGAGCTATTACGCCCACACATGGATACCCTCATCAGATATGAGTACTAAAACAGATCAGTTAACCAACAATGTTCTTACACCCATTATCTCAACGTTTTCACACATTGACCTAATTAGGAATAGTGTTAAGAAAATATTACTACAATACAAACGAAGCCTGTCAGAGAAGTTGCGCGTTTATGTACTATGTTGTTTGGAATTTTAAACCCGGCGTATTCTAACAATCTACTGTATCAACAATGGCAAACGAAACAAACAATTTTTTTTTTAATCAATGATGCCCAATATGGTATTAGTTTTTAAATCGATAAGACGCTGTGATCGTGATAAATGTAATATGCAGCGTGTTCCTAGTTGGAAGTCAGCCAGTGTGGCCGCGAGCCAAGCTGCGTGTACGCATGCACTCGAAATTATGTGGATTTCATTTATAATTATCTTAGTTGCAGTGGGTGAATGAATTATAATATTTATAATATGTAAGTTGCGGGAACACACAAGTCATAGAATTACAATGTCACCACAACCGATTTGTGCCCAATTATGGTTAAAGTTAACATATAGATGTATCATTGTCAATGTTATCAATGTTATCATTCATCATCATGATCTATCTATGCCAAAATCCTCGACCACACTATAAAAGCTGATTCCTTCCTCCCCTATCCTTTTGTAACAACACTCATAGAAAATTTATTTGAACGTAAACCATCTATTGGAAAGATTTAATTTCGTCTCAGTCAGCACTTTTTATTTTATTGGAGCATTAACTGTGTAATTGTGCGTTGCAGTTATTTTTAGATTGAAGTGCTTTCGGTGCCTGAGAGTTTTAAATAGCAAGATTACAGGAATGGTAAATTTGTTGTGGTGCAATATCGTGCAGGATTTTAATTCTCGAAGTGTGGGAATGAAATATAAGTATTTAAATTATTTTTGGATGCATAGTCAACCGTACATCTCTTAATCTCAACGTGTTTATCATAAAGGTAGGCAAAAATAGACGGTTTACCAAATATAGGTGCTTGCTTGATACTGCAATAACTATCCAGGTATATTTTATTAGCGTAATTTAAAACTACATTGCTAAATAAAACAATATTTCATTTCCGAGAATTCATTAAATTCTCTCTGCATATCGAAGCTAACCCGAGTGGCTCGGACTATTAAAACGGATCAAGTAAAATTCACCTTTATAACTAAAGCATTAAAAACTTCACGCCACAATAGGTATAAACGGCTCATCGACTCATCGGTGATTCATTTTTGCGGTCAAACAAAGGTTTTCAAGACACGTGCATTTTAGATAAACGCCTTATAAACATAATGTGCTCGGCGCTATACATTCGAAGAATAACCACAAGTCGTAAAAGGATTTTAGGTTATCATTTTACAAATAAAACAATTGGTAGGGCGGAATTTACATTTCCTGTAATATCCTGATCATAATATGTATATTATTCAGGTACGTTGTTTCATAATTTGAATTCCTACGCAGTGTCGCAAACAATTGGACTGAATGCATTGAAATGCCTTGAAGCAAGTACATTAGTTAACAATAAACCTTTAAGTATTAATAATGATCTGCGCTGATCTGATTTTCTATTGTTTCGAAGAACAAGATCATTTCTAAGTGTTGTTTTTCTTGCATCTACTATTTAATCAAGGCATAGGCTACTTAGAGTAGTAAAACTGTAGGGCTTTGTAACATAGTAATAAAACCCTAACTCACCACGTCAGCATCTACAACATCGGCCATATCCGTCCCCCCCTTGTCTCTCCAATGCTTCTCACTAGTCTCTGGAAACGTGAACGTTCGTTCTCTCCTCGGACTCAGCAGTACTCCCGCAGGCGTCCTCGGACTGCCGTATCCGAATATCTCCACGTTTCTGGTTGCGAAGAGATCGTTCCCATTGTCAGTTCGTGGGCTGATGAAGACGTCGTCCTCCAGATCGTCAAATGTAAGGGAGAGAGGGGGGGACGAGGCTGAGAGACGGCATTGCGGCTCCGTCACGGGGCGGTCGATATCGGACTCGGAGTGGTAAGGGCGGATGGCATCTGGAAAGAGATATTACATTATATTTACACACATTCATACATAAACTCACGCCTATATTCCCACAACGGGTATGCAGAGCACATGAAATTTTCCAGTGTCATGTTTAGCAATTGTAGGTTTAAAGATGGAGAAAATGTGATATATTGCAGTGATGTTGCTAGCCCATCGCCCACAACACACTACAACCCGGTTCCCATAGTTGACTCTTAGGACGCCCACGAGAAGAAAGGGGAAAGTGCTATTCTAGCCCGGCACCACACAGGGCTAGTGTCAATTTGTCATCGGTAGGCAGAGTACAACTAAAGTTAAACTGGCCACCCCGCCGCTTACGTTTACGCACACATCTAAAGCAAGCATATACAGGCGCAAAAAACAGAAACTCACACCATACATTGAAACAACGTCTATTAGAAGTGGCGTTCGTTTTAATACTAGTTTTATTCTATACCTTGAATAACTGTCACGTTATCATCTTTGTTTCAATTGGTGGTAAAAATCGGGGAAAGCGTTAAGTAAGTACCTTTGTCGTGTGCTAAACTTATCTACCATAAACCATTGCATAAACCAACTCTCTTCTTCTGATAGTTATAATTTATGTAACAAACTACATTTTTATTATTTTAAAACCATATTTGTTCTAAAACAATAGCTTATAAAATCCGCTAAACTAAAGTTTTCTGATGTGTGAGTGGTCTTAAAGAGTTTAAGCGTAATTAGCCACACCATCTTCAATTGTTTTTGACCATCACTCAAGCATTTGTAAATGTAATGGCGTGTCTGCAGTTCAGCAGTGCGCACGCGCCGTGCCATGTTCCACCCACGACATGCGCCAAAGCACGTAGGTCGCTAATAAATATTTTGATTTATGTTGAGATTTATAGATACACGTGTCAAATTGTTGATAAAAAATGGTGCTTTTGATCACTTGCAACTTTTGATTGATGAAGTACGTAAAGTCTTAGAGAAACCAACAAATCAAGAAAAAATAACCGAGTAAGATACGTTTAGCAAGTAATATTAATAAATGGGCTGTCTATGTAATTTAAAGATAGCCCCTTTTATTAGGTATTTTCTATGTCTTCTGGGGACCCATGTAATGTAAAATCGCTAATCTCACGCACTCAATTGGGGCATACTTAGTTGAAAAAACAAAAGTCGTCCCTCCTGTGGTCAATATGTAGTTAACGGCTTTTGTGCATGTTAGCTATGTTTTTATTACAGGGATTTATAGAAACAGAGACACTGTTTATGCGGGTTACTGGTCCAATCCAAAATTAAGCTTTGTAGCCCTTAACGTTTGGTATCTCCACAAAAAAGACGCGAACCTAAATCCATGTATGACCCAATTAGGTATTATGGTGAATCTGAAAGTGAGATAAGTGCGTTCGCGTCGTATGTTTGGCAAAAAGAATCCATCTATGGATTGGTTTCAACAGTAAACATTTGTATTCATCCTCATTATGATCATCCTCAATCTGCCATAGGCCTTCCCTAATTCAAGCCACCACACCCAACAATTGTAATCGTCCTGTAATATAATACCTATGACACTTTGTTTTGGGATGTAGGTAATAATAATGATCATGTCGGAGGCAACAATGGTGACGTAAAGGTCCTAGGCTTTCTGGGACGCAGGCATTATGATATTCGAGGCCCTCAATCTCAAATTCGCACCGAATATTCTGGAATTTTCTTACTTCCACGTGATTAATTCGTTTCAAGTAAAAAATAAAGGCTAAATCAAGAAGGTTGATTAGAACACGTCGTGAAGGGCGTGTTGCTGAAATTGACGTTTTTTGTTCACTTGACGATTGATGCCTACCGTTTATTAAAAGATTTCAGCTCACAAAGTAAGCACACAAAATTTTATGATTGTATATAAAGACAGGCAAGTAGGTACCTACTTGCACTGTAATTTAAATTCGACTAGGTACCTAGGTACCTAGTCGAATTTAATTATTGGATAATTTATATGTACAAGTATACTTTACTAAGTAAATACGTTAGTGAAGGAGGTACCTATGCAATAGAAATTGAGGTGATATAATTATGCAAAAAAATACATACTGAAGGCTCTTTGATTTTGAGAAATTAGAAAAGTGATGTCAAATATATAATCTTCTTGCTAACAAGATAAGTAGTCTATAGTATTATTATTGGGAAACAGGACTTAATCACGTACAATTATAATTTATCTACCTTTTTTAAATGTGTCACAATACAACATTCGTGGTCGCGAGCTGACTGGCGTGAGCGGGTATCAATATCTTCTAGTCGCACGGGTTTTTCGAACTACCCGCACTTTGTCTTTATTAACCACTTTTCCACTAGGGTTGTCACTAGCCAGACTCACTACACAACACTAACAATGACCGTTGATGAAATCGTCCGGCTATGGCAGACTTTTCACTTGACGATTTTTGACAGTTATGATGTGCTTGACCCTTTCTCCCAACTCCCACAACTGCAATCATTCTTGTAACCGCCAGGTGAACGCCAGAAGAATTGTACGCGATTAAGTCCCGTTTCTCAATAATAATCTTTGAAAATCGTAAGTTTAAGTCCATGTAAGATTTAGACAAGAATGACAATGTCTTATGATCATTATAAAAACCAAAGAGAAGAAATCTATCGAACCACAAGACAAAACGCAAGGCAATGCACAAGCGACCGGACAGGACAAAAGAAGGCAATTTGCTATCAACGATACAAATGGGCCAGCCCTTCGGGACGAGGAGAAAAGCTTAAATACCTAAGTATATATTCTTACTCATCGGTAAAACAACACTAGTTGTAGTTAATCTCCGTAAACATATTGCAAATGAAGTCTCGAGGATACAAAAATAAGTAAATATGGAAACTTAAGAATAATTAAAAATAGTTTCAACTATTTTCTTCAAAAGCAGGTCTGTACTTTTAAAGTCAACATAAGGAAAATAAACTGCAGCTTCCGCTCATGACACAAATGCAAAAGCAATTTATCATGAATATATTTACGAGGATTGTATAATTGAAAACTTCCAATCCCCTGGAACTGTAAGAAACCAGCGATACCCGTACAATATAAAGTATAAGAAACACAAATTAATAAAATGTTGGGTCGGCGAAACGGGTTCTACACACGTGCACGAACCGGCCCCGGCGACAGAGAAGGAAGTAATGCTTTCTCAAGATGTTAAATGAGTGTGGATGAGGTGAGGACAAACATTCACGGGAAATCGGGAAAAAACTAAAATGACTACACCTAACACATGATATGTTACATCCAGCTATGTGCTAAGAGTGTGCCAAATCAAAGAGCTTTTATTAAAGTTATCAATGGCGAACCAAGGCACTTAAGGTAAATCCTTTTGTGAGACTGGGCTAATGCAAACGATTAATACAACACTAATCGATCGATTATTTAAGTACCTTCGTATACTTCTAAGTATTGTTTCTACAATCAGGCACCCATAATGTACTTACTACGTTAAAGATTCATGAAAAGATTTGTTTTCCCATTGGATATTGTAATATCTACTATCAAATCATGATAAGATAAAGTATCGTATTTAAGTTAAGATACCATAACATCAAGTCATTATTTTTAAAACGTTGAATTCAGTCCTATCCACACTTCCCTGCCCAGATGCACTCCGATACTTATTTTTTTGTCCTCGGCCGATGCGTAACACAGGTGTCCCTAGCTCACGCTTATTTACAATATCTCCTTACAGATTATTTGCTTTATTTACTTGCGTATGAGTAAAGTTTAAACCCGGATAATGTTGCAAATGACACCCGCTAGTCAATTATGTAACTGTTTAAAAACGTACATTAAGGTAGATTTCATTGTCTTTGTCAGGTAGATTGACGACCGCTTTAGCCTAGTTGGTAGTGTCCCTGCCTTCGAAGCTAGAGGTCCCGGGTTCGAATCCCGGTCAGGGTATTTATTTGTATGACGAACACGAATATTTGTTCCTGAGTCTTGGATGTTTTCTATGTATATAAGTATATATTTATCTATATAAGTATTGTATATCGTCACTTAATACCCATAGTACAAGCTTTGCTTAGTTTGGGACTAAGTTGATTTGTGTAAGATTGTCCACAAATATTTATATTTATTTATTTAAAATTTAGATTTGACAAAAAATGTAAGTAGTTAGATTTAACTTACGTACGTTTGAAACGTTACGTAATGATCCTTCTGATTGAAAAGTGAGTTCAATTGCACAATATGTGTTGGTAATTTGTGTCTATTCAACCGATCAAAAACTATGTTTATTCGAAGATTAGTAGGTTCCCAAGGATATAAATACGATTCAAATATTTTATCTCAAATTTAGATTGGTCAGATTAAAATGACAAGATTACACGATACTAAAGTTAAGACCATGACAATGGTTACATTGTGTTTAATTATATTCATTTGACTATTTTTATTCAACTTAATTAGCTGGAATTTACTGAGAAACAAATCGATGTTAGGTAATAAACAAGTCAATAAAATACTCATAACAATAATTGCAGTAACTTGGTACCTAGTGATTTTACAGACATTAGATAAAGTTGAATACTAACTATTTCATAGCACCATAAAGTGAGATTACAAATTGACGGGAGACAGCTTGAGCCTAATAATATTTTCATACCCAATCGATGTTTCATTCGTTACCTTCAAGTTTGAAGATATGGAGCAATTAAGTAGCCTTTGTTACAAATGAATAAAATCTATTCTACAAATTCGGTTATAAAGCATTAGGATTGAAGTAAATATACCCAGATAGCAAAGTTTTACAGCTTAACTAAATCGTAAATAAAGCTCTGGTTTAGATAAGTTTTGCAACACAGCTGAGGCAGAAGGACATGATTTGTTAGCCGTATTCCTAATCGCTTTGACAATCGTAGATTGTAAGGTAAACTAGTTTGATTCTAATGTATTGAATTCACTATACTAATCGTACTGGCTTTAAGCTATTAGTAGGTAACTACTTCGTTCGGACTGAAGAGTTGCGATTTACTGTTGCGCAATTTTATCTCTGCTTGTAATGACGTAGATACTATACAAACTTCGGTACACCTACACTAAAAAATTAGTTAAGGAACATCATTTGCTATACCGTCAACTATACCAAATTTCTTTGATAAAACTTCCCGTCACGGACAGACAAACACCGAGCGATATCAACGAATATTATTTTATCGCATTACATTGGTAACTGAGGTTTATTAATGTCGCCATATATATTGGAGCGAACGAGGTGTTCAAAAATATTTGAACACGACTCTATTGTCAAGGCGTGAGAGTACATGTTGAGATATTTTTGAGCACCCTACAGAGTAAAGATGTATTTGATTGCAACTGTACCTCGCGTATAAGAACATAAGTGTGAAAGAAAGTAAGTTTTATTGAAACTTTTAAAACTGACTTCTGACGCGATCCGACGATAGTTGATTTACGGCCTCGTAAAACTGACCGTTTTACTGCTCCCAAGTGTTTGATGCTTCTTATACTGTTTACTTTCAAACAAAGTATTGGAGAGTTTATTTAGTTCTATGGTTTTGTTTTATTGGCTGTTACGGCTTATTTATGTGTGCCGAATCATATATGTTATTTTTATTTGGCTAAGTAGTTATGCGTAATTTGATTTATCTTCTCGCTTACATGTACGTATGTCTGTTAAACTGTTGTCTTACGCTCGATTTCCAAGGTAATAGTAATATTTCAAAAAATATATATAAAGCATAAATCTGTGGCGACAACCTTTTTTGTAAATATGTTAATACTCTATGATGTTATGTTATCGCGCATGCGTACTGTTTTTGTTCTTCTTCTGGTGTGATGCCAAGCAACGTACATGGCTCCTGTTGTGATTTGTGTATTGTAAATAATAACATGTACAAAGTGTAAATATAATGTAAATACGAAGGTCCGCATTCTCTCTTTGTAATTCTTATGAGAATTAAGTTTCTTTAACCACAAAAAGTTACAATTACAAAAGGGAAAGTTCGCTGATGTATTTAACATAATCCTACTGGCCCTATAAAGTCTCATGAACCAGGCTAATACTAATTGTATATCATCTAAAAAACTCTTACATATAATGATCTTAACTTTTAAATTTATTGGCATCTTTATATTGAATAACTACCTAATTTGATATTGTTTAAAAAACTGGCGATCGAAATATAAATTCCTCTAAGTTTACTAAGTATATGTAATCTTAAGTGGCGTTTATATATTGTGAATTAAGTAAATCTATCTATCTATCAGTATGAACTTTATACATACAAATATAATAGGTACTGCCGTGCAATGTTATACCTTTCGTCATAGATTAAATCCTAAACTAATCCAGAAACTCATTTGTTAAACATCGATTGAACGATTAAATATGAACTCCTGAACATTTGCATAAATTTACGCCAAACAGCTCCTCTGAACCCCTAAAAATAATTATCTAGGTAGTTGATTGATGTTTGTTTAAAGATTTAGCAAGTCACCATAATTATATTCATCACTACTCTTTTGATATATAACTACGTCAAGAAAATTGAAAGCCTTATTGAATCTAACTTGACCGCCTTAAGTCCGGTTGTCGCACGCAATAACAGAAACCCGGGCAAATTGCATGCAACCCGGCATTACTCCCGCGCTGAACTGTTAGCCGTCATTAGAGAAATTACACATGAATTAGCCTAACGGTGAGGTGATGAAACGACTCCAGTAAACAGTGATTAGTCAGTCGAAATAAATTGTGACATGTATGTATAAAATATTATTGCAGCTAGCATTAAGTATGTATTGCTGCAAGAGATCCTAGTATGTTCGCCGTTGTAGGTAAGGTACTCACTCTTCTATATCTATAGTAATGTAATATATTTAATATCCTGTTTTAGTGTGTATTAAAATACACAGGGCACTGATCTAACTACGCACAATATTATAATTTTGTTTAGGAAAACTGAATTGATATGTAATTAAATTAGTTTTGTAGATGGGTGGATTAACTTTTTTTGTGTTGTTATCTTGATCCGGTTGTCCAAGGAACACTAGTGGCACAGTTTGTTAAAAAAAATGTTGTATTAAGTTCTACTAACATGCTTAGTAGTTGGACCATTATGGAAATAGCTTATAAGTACCACAAATACGTATGTTTGATAAACTTAAATAGCATAAAATCACGATTGTATTCGAATTTTGTCCCCTGGACAACTGACATAATCACCGCAACGAGAGGCACTAAAATGTTGATTCACTCAGAGACGTAGTAAATTTAAACAAAAATGAAAACGGTATTTTAATTATTCAGCAATACCTACGCAATATTACTTGGTGCATAGAATGCAACTGTACTGGAATAACGCTATGAGGATGATGATAACCTACGCAATATGAATTAACAGAAAATAATTTAAAGGGCTTACGTAACATAAAGTTAACGACGACAAGTAATATAAAGAAAGAAAAAAGATAAAGAAAAAAGGTATCTGATACCTAAAAAGTTGCTCGTTTACAATGTTTAAGTCAGACAGTAGCTAACATCAGTAACAATTTACATATTTGAACGATCACTTACAAATCAATAAAGATGACGAAACAAGTTAAAAGAGAAATGGGAATTCCAACAGAAATTCCCATAAAACACGATCGTTGGGAAGATAATGGAGACACACCGCTGGATGATTTGTCACAATACGGAGGGCTCGGAATCATTCCAGCAGGACAACTCAGCGGGTCCGAATAAAGCACAATTCATCTAAAGCATGATTAATTGATTGGTTCGTGTTCTCAGGATTGTAATGTGGTCGAGTGAGAAGCTGTAGAATATTAAATATACTAGACAAAGGTTACTTTTCAGTATCTAATACCTATGGTTGTAATTGAACCTGCTTTACTCTAATAAAAACAAATCACTACCTATCAAGTTATAAATGACCAATGTTGACTTTTTGTGATCGTTGTTATTTATTATTTGGCATTAAAATGGCAAACTGTTATCACAGACCTGCCGACTTGTAATTAAAATACACTCAATGAATACGAGTATATATAGAAGTCACAATCACATTGAAAATAAATAGGTCGGTTAATAGTAATATCATTACAATTGAGAAATAAATTTAAAATCACTTTTTACCTAAATACGATGCATTAAATTAAAAGCGTTAGAGTACTCAGAGTCTTATGTTTTATTTAAAACCCTGTCTCTATATTCTTCTGAAATCATCAATCTTTTAAACGTTTATATTTACACATTTCACAATTCCCTGCCGCGATGACTGAGCAATTATCCGAAAATAGTAGGATTATCCTAAAACTAGTTTGGAGAGCCCGGTTCAGGTTTTTTAAACCGTCCACTTGGTGTTCAGTGAAGATGTCACTTACAGTTAGGCGGTTGTCACACTGATACGGCTTTGAATTCGGTGTGCGAGCGGGACATCGCTATAGACACGCATAACGCTGTCCTGCTCATACTGCAGAAACCGCATCACTGTGACAACCGCTTACGGCGCGGTAGTGATGTGGCCGCGCCCTTATATTATTATAGTAATCATTAGTTAGGTGAAACTAAGGGCTTATGTCCAGCGGCTACGCGTACAAATGACTGCTCAGAAATATTAAGTATTCGTAATACAAGCCCGTTCCTCTTGCCGTTTCGGCTAAACTTGGCACACCTCCATGGTGTCCTGATGCCCTAGCTGTACTCTTACTATAAAAGTCTTATCTAATTTAATTAAATATAAAAGTTTACTGATTCACTTCATCATTTTGATGTCCATTATAATTATCCTATTAGTGCTTTGGGTTGCTCAAAAAATCATTAAAACATATACTATACAATAACTAATAAGTTATTGTTTTACCACCGGTACGTACCGGTATTCTTTGGTATTACTCGTAAAAATAGTTTTTTTACCTAGTTCAAATAATCACAGTTAATGTTAGTTTTTGTAATAATGTATTGTTCGGGTATTTTAAGCCTATCTTGAAGACTAGGAACCGGTTCTATCGCAATGCAAGTCTAAGCATTTCACAGTAAAATAATTATTTAATAACGCAATAAAAGATAATGAGGACTTTGATGAATCATCACAAAATACTGATCTACTGAAGTTTCATTAACATTATCTATAAGAAAATTGACTCTGAATAATAGGGATGTTGACACTCAATAAGAAAATCAATAAGTTCGATTTATCTCGAAATAGGATCCAATTCTTAATCAAATGGCGAAAAAAGTAACTAAAAAAAAAAATTACATAATTATAAGTCTACAAAGTTTTAAGACGGGGCATACTCTGTCCCTTTTTCGCAAAATGTATATTTGTATTGGAACGATCGTCATTCACTATGGCGCTCGTGGTCAATGACGTCACTGATCTGTCGCGTTTTCTCCCTCTAATCACCAACATTACAACGATTATAGCTTCGTTGTTATTTAAGATATTTGAATAGGATTTTCACCATTGGGCATATTTTTTGCCTTGTTTCATTTGGAGTGGTATTATGGAGTAGTCAAATTTAGAGTCAACATCCCTATTTTTTGACATAATAAGAGAAGAAAACAAGAAAAAATGGAAGTATTAAAATTTTGGAAAAAATCAGGAGCATCTTAGACGAATTATTATTAAACGAGCAAAGCGTCTACGTGTCAGCTTTGCTTAAATGTTTTCGTTTATTCTCCTCTACAAGTTGCATTTCTCAACCAATTCTCATGAAATGTCAGCGTGTGTGAGCAGGTTCGATATACATACATAGATTTTTTGTCGATTCAGTTTACGGTTTATAAAAAAAAGCATCCGCGAGGTCTAAACAGCTAACAGAGCCACTAGTTTATTAGTGATTCATTACTTCAGTCAAAACACAAAAACACTAAGTTAATTGTCAGGAAATGCTTACTATTTTGAGAATACCACACCATACCCAGGGGCATAATAATAACTAACCATTACTTTCTCATATTATTATATTTAATTGCCTATAATTGTAAAATATTAAATCTCAACATTAAATACGGTCAAATCCGACACATTGTTATTTAATGGTTTGAGACCAATTTCTACAACTTTCCTATAAGAACGCTTTAATTTTGTAACATTAGTTTTATTGTAATATTACAAATTTAGAAGTGCCGATGGGTCTTAGAAGCAATCTGTTACATGAACTCTATAGTCTTTTACATTAAGGCTCATGCTTAATGGTTACCTTTATTTAATGAAATGCTTAGGATTGGTTACATAGCCCCACAGTACTCGTAGATGTTTCCGTAAAATAACAAAATCATATTGTAAGTCAATTAAACTAACGAGTTGCCTACTTTCAATTATGACACTATTTTCAATATTACTCTGCCTTTTTTAATGGCAGGAACGAACCTAACCTAACCCAACGTATTTATAATATATTAGCTTTTGCTAGGACATAGGATGATATGCATACCTACTTAAAGTTTTCGTTTTTACTACGTTTTTATGGCGTCCAATAAATAAAGAGTTTCTTGATTGCCCGGAAATGCACCTGGTATTCTTTTATGAGGCTGGAATTAACATTCCAGTTATAACTGTCATTTTGAATTAAATTTTATTAGTTATTGTATTTTAAAAGCATAATAAGGTTTTACTTCTCCTATTGAACCTGATTGACTTACTACCACTGACACCATGGCATCTGAAACCTAAGCTTATTTTTAGATCGTCTGTCGAACCATTGTATTCAAATTTGCTTGGAGCTTAAACTTATTAATTATTGTGACTGCGTGCCACCATGAATAATAAATTATGTAGGTAGGCCAATGGTATAAGGACGGATTGATACAGTGTAATGTTATGTTGCTGTACCTACATGTAACTGGTTAACATGAAGAGCAAGAAGTTTGTTTTATTTATTGAATATAACTGTCACATGTACTGGCAAATTTGCAATAGTCCAGTAACCTTATCGCCTGACGTAAGGGGTACTTTGAGTCAAATCCGATAGTTCTGATTTTTTGCAGACTTGTTTATGATGTTGGTTAATCCAACTTTGTGACCTCGAGCGCCGAACGCACCTTTATCAAAAATCGAAAAAACCGATTACTACCCTAAAGGACTAGTTGCAAAAAGCAGACTAAATTTACATAAATTTACACTAACGTGAGACATATTTACACTTAATAAGAGAACAACGGTTCCACGTGAGTTTCAACCCTTGTTCTCTTATTCAGACTAAATTTGCTACAAATCGAGACTAGAGTTGTCTCAATAGACCCAATACTTTGCGAGATTAAAGCCTTTCAAAATTTGCGAAGTTCGAAAAAATGATAAACTTAGAATGGCTTTGTCTCAGAAACGATTGGGTGTACAGAGACCATTTTAGTCTTATATTGTTTTGACGACCGGTTTAGCCTAGTGGGTAGTGCACCTGCCTGTGAAGCTGACGGTCCTGGGTTCGAATCCCGGTCAGGGCAAATATTTGTGTGATGAGCATGAATATTTGTTCCTGTGTCTTGGATGTTTTCTATGTATTTAAGTATTTATATCTATTAAATATATCGTCGTCTAGTACCCATAACACAAGCCTTCTTGAGCTTACTGTGGGACTAGTTCGATTTGTGTAAGATTGTCCTCTAATATTTATTTATTTTATTTTATTTATTGTAGCATTTGGTCTACTTTAAAAACTTCCTAAAAAGAAACTATCAAAACAAGCCCTGTAGGCTTAAAATCGGGTTGATAACTGACAAAGTTGGATTAGTCATTGGACCAGCATCACAAACTACCAAGTTTGACGCAAGCTCTGATGTATAAAAGTTACTGGACCATAACGGAAAATGAACATTTTCCTAACATTTATTTCTGTTATCATAATTCTAAGTTAATATATTTAATAAAAATGGTCGAAATTCACCAAACTGCCGTATTTCTAAGGCCATATACATAGTTTATGTGATTTGTAAAATATATTTTTCAAGTAATGAGAATGATATATATATATATATATATCATTCTCATTACTTATTGAACATCCCTAGTATCATAATATTTCTAGTGTTTCTAATTTAGCTTCGAAAATTTGAGCCACACACACATTAAAAATGATAGGTAGGTACAGGTATACAGCAAGTTAAATTAAAGCTTGTAAAGATGGAGGCAGCTTACGTATGTAAAATTTTTGCGTTATCTGAATATACTATGAATGTTACCATGCCTATGTTCTCTATGTATAAAAGTACTAGCTTTTTCCCACATCTTCGTCTACGTAGAATTCGTTCATGGCGTTTGAATTTAATTGCTATTCTTATATGTCAGGCGCTTACCTAGTTATCGCTCTTCCATATAAACTTAAGGTATGATTTCCAGGATAAAAAGTAATGTCTGTGTAAAAAAATACGACGATTTCGCCTACTTCTTTTCGTTGCATGTAACCATCCTGAGTCCTCCATGAGCTAAGCATTCTCATTGTCGCCGTCATTTTGACGCATAAAACATCAGCGCAATGATACAATCACAACCAGTCATTTTGAAATTGACTAATCACGTTTATTTGTTTTGGGTAATAGAATGTCGGCTGATATTTTAGCCAATTCTTATTGGTACCAACACGCGCATGCTTATTTGGAATATTTGCCCCGTTAACTAGAATTTTGTAGAAAGCGCACTTTAAATTTTTGTCCGCTCATTATTTAGTTCTTAGAATATCACAATGTGTCACGTGGGTTTTACTTCATAAATAGAAATTTGTCTTAATAACGACACCTATTAAAACTAACTAAAAACCGGAACAGTAGTAGTTATTTCCAAAGAAGCTATTAAAAAATTTAAAACTGTAAGCGAAGCAATTGAGTATAGCAATAACGTCGAAGTTAAAGAAACATTCATCATTGATGACAATGGATGGAAGATGAAAGCACGCGTAGTACGGTGGCTAGTAGACTCATTGTACTTTTATCACTCACTGCTCATTAGGCATCATTGTATTAAAATGTGCGGTCCTTGAACCTTAACGTTACTTTAAATTTATAATGGACGTTAGTAAAAATAAAATTTACAGATCTTCGTCGCCGAAAACATCATGAGGCTCATCACACAATGTTTCGTCAGTATTCGATCCCTCTAGCCTGAGTCACTACCAAATAAGCTAAAGGTATTATTCGTAACACGCATGACATTTAATTAGACCATAATAACAGTATGATGTAACGTAAACTTTGACCTAAAACATTAACATGTTACAATAATACTTAACCCGTATTATTAAAGTAGAATTGTGTGCGGTCAACCACATAAGTTATACCTCCGGAAAATGGTGTAACCAAACTTTTCGGTATAAATAATTTAAAAAACCTGAATGTTCGGCCCGTATCGGGATGCGCAATTCGGGAGCTGCGTTTGTGGTATTTTGATAGCCAATTGTTTTCAATTTTGAAACAGTAGGTACTTCACTTCAGACATTATGATTATGATTCTGCACTTGAAGATTCTGTGGTTTCGATTTTCGATGGCTCATTGCAGAATAAATGAAAAAATGGAGCACCCATATCAGAAAATTGTACCTACGTAGATTTGAATTGCCAAATGTTTTACCCAGTATTTACATGACACAAAAGTATTACACAAATTAAACAATAAAACACCTACTCTTTCATAATTAATTGGGAGAAATATCTGTTATAAAATAACGAATGACATTTACTTTTGTCAACACTATTGCTACGCACAGGAATCGAAACTATCAATACATATACATTTAAAGTTCGTGATAAGTCACGTGCGATATGATTTATGTGACTGGTCTATGTGCAAGCTCTGTTTATTTCGATCACATGCAATACCATTGGGAGTAAGCTATCTTATAATGCCTATATATAATTGAACTTTATAATACGAGTAGATTAAAATAGAATTATAACGTTGACTTATTGTTATTCGTAGTACCTACAATTGTTATACGAGTAAAAAATATCAAAACATCATCATATATCATTTATTAATCGTTCATCTAAATTCTGTAAATGTATTATAAACAAATTTGTTTTTTTTTAACAAGCTCATACTCACTTAAAAGTGAAAAAGTTTTGTGCTTGACATTCACCAAATAAATGTTGAATATCTTTTATTAACTTTAACACTCACGATCAATTCCTCCGCAACCCGATTTTACGACAACATACATTAACTCAAGAGCGAGAGTCTATGCCGTGATTTGTGTCGTGTGGCGAGATTGTGTAGGCGTCCCGGGCTACCGTGCCCGGCTGGGGATGGGCGAGTCGACTTTTAGTTTTGTCGACAGCATGTAGTAAATATAAATAAATAAATATTCGGGGACAACAAAGCTTGCACTATGGGCACTAGATAACGATACCCATACATATAAGAAAGAAGACAAGAGGTGTGGAAGATAAAGTGGCAATTGGCATCACCTTTTTTGGATTTTAATATTATCTTCTCTGGTCACGTTACGGTCTTCGTTAAATGTAAACAAATTAATAATTTGGTTAAAAAAAGCAATTACTTAACTTATATGATGACCAAAGAACAAAGTGACAATTGGAACAAAAAAGGCAATACTAGGAGGAAGTTATGACGAACGGCGAATACTTATGAATATGTAGTTACGGTTAAATAATTGAATAATGACATGGGCTATACCAAACATCATTCCTTAATGAAAATGTTTAGAACACGCGTAAGTTACACGTACAGCGGTTTAGCCAAATATGAACAAAAATTAATAAACTTGACTTCGAGAATGTACTCAAATGAACAGTAATCAACAGTTCGCTTTAGATCATGTCACATATAAAACAATAATCGGTCAGGCAAAAATATGGTACAATAAAATCGTATAACAATTATTTAATACCAATGAAAACTCCGATACGATCCCAAAAAGTCCAAAATAATATTGTTTACACGTTCATCGACACGACACTTTCAAAGAGCAACGTCACTATTGAGGCCAGTGACCCAAAAAAGGTTCGGAATATAAAAAATAAAAACATAATATTTTATTTTCGAGATGCGAGTACTATCGCCGCATAAATTAAAGGGTTTATTATTTTATCTTTTTCTTGTACCACGTGTTATGAATGTGAGCGCTTTCACAGATACCGTCAGCAGTCGTTGATAGGTAAGTAGTTACTTTTTTTATTGGAGAAATCTTGGTCTACTTAAATTTCAGCTTATTGAAAATATATTGCAATTTTTATTTTGGAACAAACTTCGTTTCCATATACGAGTAAATAAAGCGTATAGAACGGTAAATCATGTTATTGATTATAGCTTAGATGATATAGAATTATAAATAATCATTTTATAGATGTCTAACGAAGTAAGATTTCTAATTATGTGTAATATTGAGAGCATTTTTCAAGTAAAATGTAACCAAAAATTATCCTACCGACATTTGCTGTCGCTACTCTATATCACCATTATTACCGTTCAGTTACGTATAAACTGGTCCACTACTGGCTTTACGCGCTGCCGATGTGCGCGTGCGCTGACACCTGGGTTTTGCGTGTGTGCGTGGAGCAGTTACACCAACGAGTTGAGGACGTTTCATGTTGGATGTCACAATTCACTTTTTTTTTGCAACATATTTGGCATTCAAACGAATGTCAACTGAATCAAAGATATTTAACTACTATTTAAAATTTCGTAATTTCAATTTGTAGACCAAACTAAAATCATTAAATGGCTTTCCTTGATGTGTTTTTACTTATTAATGTACATAAATGTACATGAGCAATTAAAATAAACTTCATTTGATTTATTCTAGTCCTAGTCGATATTTTGGAACGCTTTAAATTATTTCCAAATATGTAGCTTCTAGCTTATAATGTAAATCAAGACTGTATTGTATAGTATTGGTATCGGTTGTTTACATGTTAGGTTAACGGGCTACTACTTTTTTGAGGATGTCCTGGTAATAATGCTATAATGAGGAGATTTTTTTTTCTTTTATTATGCTTATTTGTGCATATCGCAATAATATATCACAATTTTTATAAATATCTATTGCAGTAACACACGAGTATTATTAAAGTAACAACTACAAAAACTAAAAAAACGAGCTCACAACAAATGTATCCGAATCCATCACAGACACTCATTTCCATGTGGCAACTGTACCGTTAGCAAAAACAAAAGCTCAACTTGTAAGAATTGGATTTTGTTTATTCAATTTTTTGCTAACAGAAAAGAAGAAAACAAGCAAAAGTAGTCTTTATACATTCGAAATAAGAGCGTCATGTTAGTTTTTCAAGAGAAAAATGAAGTTGGCAGTTGAAGATCGTATGAAGTCAGTTAGTGCTGATATACTTGATTAAGCTACAGTAATTTAAGCTTTGTTAGATGGTAATAAAGGCGTTAGTTATGTTTTAGAGATGTAATTGGACGTTAGTTTTGATATAATCTTAGGCGCTTGTGCATCTATAGTACAAAAATAATATAATGACAGTGATAGCGTCCCGGTCGTTGTGTGATTATGATGTGCTTAAAGAATTACCTTTGGAGTAAGTTCATAATGATTGTTTACTAGTTTCTATAGCTTCCCTATACTATTCTAAGGTTTTTAATTACGGTAGATGATTGCTTCACTACCATGGTCTAAACTCTGTCAACCTACAGTTTTATTGTGGAATGTTTTATTTATAAACTTTATTGTACATAAGTTCTCCAAATTGTTTTGTTTTCTACAGATATTTGCCTTTCATGTATCGCCTTGATGTAAGAAAATGTACGTAGTCCATTATTATAACTAGTGGTTCTGTGAGCTATACCTAGACCTCGTGAGTGAGTTTTTTTATCATTTCCAAAATCTGACATTATAAAAAAGATCAATTATGAATATCGAATCGACTCACAAAATTTCACGAGAAGCGGTTGAAAAATGCGACTTGTAGAGGAGAACAAACCGAAATTCGGATGCAGAAACTTGCAAAATCTTTGAAATAAAAATCGTTTTTGAATATTTCCAAAAACTGACTCGTTAATAAAATCTTTATAATTACCGGACCTGCTCACAAAATTTCACGAGAATTGTTTGCGAAATGCGACCTGTAGAGGAGAACAAACCGTTGAACAAATATATATTTTTTTTAATTTCCAAAAACTTATTCGACAAAAAAAACTGTATGTTTATCCAACCGGCTCACAAAATTTCACGAGAATCGGTTGAGAAATACGACCAGTAGAGGAGAACAAACCGAAATTCGCCCGCAAAAACTTACAAAATCATTGACAAAAAAAAGTTTTTGGAAATTTCCAAAAACCGTCTCGACAAAAAAAATCTATATAACTATCGAACCTGCTCACGAAATTCCACGAGAATCGGTTGAGAATTGCGACCTGTAGACGAGAACAAACGGAAATCCGGACATACGAAAGCATTTTTGTCGAAGCTGAAGCAGAGACCTTCGTTTCACTCGGTCAATTATTTATAGGTAATGTATTTGAATACAGTAAACAAAATAGAAACACCTAAAATATTACAATATTTTACACAGTAGTTTATATACCGTTCGACTAAAATACCTCCACCATGACCACCGATATAATAAAAACACAGCGACTCTGATAGGATTTGTCACCCCAGTCATTAGGGTGAGATAATGCCTTTATATCTGCAAATAATAAGCGATAATGCCAACTTGATTATTTCTTCGCCACGGCGAGCGCGAATATTAAGGAGCGATGAAATAATACGTGTACGTAAAAACAAAGACATCGATGACAAAAACGTGTATTTTAGATGTTAAAAATAACTTACAAAATCGTAATATTCGGAAAAACGCAAAGGCACAATTGTGCAAGAGTGTAACAAATATACAACACCCAATTAAAGTTAATCTAAAATATACCTAAAAGCAACCAAATAAACCAAAAAGGCGCAGCATGGGCAACAAAATGAAAAAAAAACCGTCACGAACATAGGCGAGGGAGAGCAAAAAGAAAAAAAACACAAGTTCAACGTTTATTTTGGTTGCATCCTTTTCGCTCTGTTGCTCTTTTCGTCGTACCGTCTCACTCTACCAGGCCGAACGCTGGACACCTGTGCTTTAGTTTCCCCTGAGTACCAACGACCTCTTCTCCAACTAGTAATAAAAAGGCTTATGTAAATAATTGCGTCTATCCGATTTTGTATTTTAAGTCGTATCTTCAACGTTACTTTAATGTTATATAGCACGGGTCGTATATTGCAGTTCGAAGCGCTACATTCCTTGTCGTATACCGATTTGATTCGAAGCAACTAGCGTTTTTTTAACGTAATGTAATAATAATAAAATTGGAACACCTGTTTGGACGTACTAATCCTATTGTTAGGATTTCCAAAGTAAGGTAAATTGGGGTGCAAAATTAAGGTTTTTATATACGTAGGACAGAAAGCTTTTAGCAGAAAGTTTTTACAAATAATTCTCCACAATTTAGCTATTATATTTGTGACTATTGATCATTACATCCACCTGCGTAGTTTTGTCGTGATTTAACTTGTGCGCATCTGTTGTATTTAGTTTTCTTGTATTGTATTGTTGTATAACAAAATTAAAGCTCTTTTAAATATATCACTTATACATCATTAGCTATACTACTACGCTCTTAGTAATTGGAAATATAAATACATTTAATTTTATTGCTTTTGTAATGATTACATTACGGCAAACATCATCATAATACTACTATCATAACGATGCAATAAAATGTATACCTAGTATCATTTGGATACGCTCATTATAACCTCATCTAACCTTATATCATAGTTTGCTAAGCAAAATTCATAAACTTCATATTAGTAAGTATAGTAATAAATCTATCATTATCAAATTATTGAGAAAATATAACTTCTTGAAATAGTCTATGTGATGGCTAACTCATGGCATCCTTTACGTTTTATATTACGTATGAGCATACAATTAAGTAGGTAACTTCCTGAGCCTATGCGGAACCCCTATACAATCTTTCTTTAGAGATGCGGGTGTGCTAATGAAAGCTGTAGAAATAAAATCACAGCAAAGAAAGGTAGGGCGGTAACAATTAATGGAAGGGTTTTGAGTCCTATTACAAAATTTTAATGGAAGCAATCATAGGAGATTACTACGGCAAGCAAGCACCAGTTATCGCGTAATAAACGACAAGATAAAGCATTGTCACTTTCTATCGGAAAGTGACAGATGTTTTATCATGTCGTCTAAACGTAACCAACATATGCCCCCAGAACAATCACAAGCTCGCTGCCGACCCAATTTGATGTGAAGATTGAAATTTTCACCACTTGTCCACTTTATCTGGTTAGTATAGCAATGTATTTGAGCTGCCTAATGCTTTTCCGGGCTCCCATATTATAATTTAATAATCAATTGCAACTATAGTTTCCGAGATAAAGCCTTTCCAGGTTTATCATTTTTTCGAACTGCGCAAACTTTGAAAGGCTTCATAGCGGAAACTATTGGGTCTACAGAGATAATGCTAGTCTCATATAGTAGCAAATTTAATCTACTTTAAAAACGTCCGGAGAAGATACTATCAGCAACTAGTACTTTAGGGTTATAATCGGTTTTTCTATTTTTGATTAAATTACGTTCGGAGCTCGAGGTTACAAACTGTCATAAACAAGTAAGCAAAAAATCAGAACTACCGGATTTGACGCAAGCTCTAATGTATAAGATACTGCATTAAATAACCAAGGGAAAATAAAATGTCACAAAAAAAGTCTATTGAATACTCTACGACTAATTTCAAACAAATAGTAATTTATTTGAAATGTGTCTTAGAAATATTACTGTATGTATAGTTGTACAACTCGTGGCGCCACTTCCTATGCCTGATGCCACGCCATTCGCGCTATACGACCCTCCTGATACAACAGTTGCATTAAATACTATTTGAGTCAAACCCTGTGTTATTCATTACTGTATCTTTATAATTTTACTAGGTTTCGAGTTAAGAGTTTTATTTTATTTAAATATACATTTAAAGCTGCTCATTTATCGTGCCTTGGTACAAAATTACAATGGTGCTATTGAACCACGTGTGATGGGGCTACTATGGAGCTGAGAGCTATGGGGCGATGGAAACTTATGGACTTACCTGGCATTTGTTTGAACTTGTAACTTTTCTGTAGTTTTTGTAAACCTTTTTAGTTTTGTTGAATGCAATTGAAATACAGGCATTATTGCCTTGGTCTACAATCTACAGAGTGGTTCATTAGATATACCACCTACTAAAATCACTTCATTAACTGATAATTAACAAATTCCTTTTCACCGATATATTAAATATTCACTAAGTATAAATTGTATCAACATTATTTTTAACTAAGCGAATGTAAAACACTTCAGTTCATATATTCGTTTGTCTCAGTTACGTTACCTAAAGGGTGTCTGAAAGAGATAGGTAACACCGTCTGCTGTTTACCTATATGTATATATATACAGTTTGAGCTTTATGTTCTGACTTAGGTATGTCTTTTTTGAGATGTGCAATGAGGTGTATTTGTATTGGACTGTATTGTCGTATACATACTGCTCGAGAATAAGGGTGAAAGGACGTTTCAGTATGTTTCTGTAACATATTATTTGTCTAACGCTTGTCCACACAATGCGGTCGTCCGTATCGTATTCAATCGCGACGTAATGCACACCGGACTACACAATGAGTATTGATGGACTCCCATTTTATATTTACGGCGTATAGTGTTACGTGTATGTTCGACGTGTTTGCCTGCTTTACAATTATGCTTCTTACGTTTCCTTTTTTAGTTCATGTTGCATGTCGACTTTTCTATCTTTTAAAAATTCTGTTATAATGTAGTAATGAATCATTTCATGAACTACATGAACAGTTTAAACAATGACCCTAAAGGCTAATTTACACTATGCAACAACTGCAATGTAATGAAAATCGCAACAGCATGCGATTTTCATTACATTGCAGGGTTGCGGTCTGCCAGAGTGCAAGGAGTTCTATCTATGAAATCCCACATATAGTAATCGAAATCGCATGCATAAGTTCTTGCGCCATCTAAATAGGCTTAACGGAGTAATGTCAGTAGTGTCTTGATTGTCAAGGACGACTAAAGTCACGTTTGTTCAAGACTATACATTACTTTACCAAAGTCACTATATCATTGATAAAAACACATCTTTATGCGAGTATTTAAAAACAGGACGTCCTCTGGAACTATGTAGTCCATGATTCCTAATGTACTCACAGTTGACCACTGTAATTTTGATTAAGAAGTCAATGAAAATGTTGGCAAAAGTTTCATATTACACCTTTTCTATATGGCTCTACTGAAAAACAAAAAATGCGCAATCTCAGAATCGAACTAAAATATTCAACAAATAACGTAATTACTCATACATGTTTAATGGCGGCTTGTCGCTAGTAAATAGTGGTGTTTGTTTATTGTGCCCGGAATAGAACCGGGATATCGCTGCCGGACTGTCAGCCCATGTAACACCGCCGCTTCAATATCAGCGTTCCTAATGGCATTTAAAATAAAAATAGTGATACCGTTTTGGTATCATTGTCCTTCCAGTTTTCAAGTTTTGGTTACAATCACGTAAATAAATAAGATTTTAATTTGGTTATGAAGGAACTCGCATTGTAGAGATCTTTGACCATTGAATAATATATGGCGAGAAGAGTATACGACTCGATCTAAGGATAGTAATATGATATATAAACATACTGACATATATAGACAGACAGACAAGACCCTGCAATAGTTTTGCTTTATGTAATCCCACGGACAATACAGCCTATGCCGGGATTCCAGCATAGGACGGTCACATTCGAAGGCATGGTCGCTTTCAGCTAAAGTCGTCAATGTTGTCAGGTTAAAGGTTTGCTTATGTGAATAGAAACATGTTTGGCATACCAACTTGTTTTTGCGGCTTTGTCGCTATATTACAATTACATTAAAATTAGAAATAACAGCAGCTTTAATAAGGCATTTACAATCATAAATCACCAAACAACTGCATTTAACTTTGCTACCTTCGCGAACGAATAAATCAGCAGTTTAAATAAAACACCACAGCTAAAACAATTAAACATCTGTCATTCTGCCTGTCAACAGCCCCGCTAACTGTCAGTCCAAGCGCCGACAGTTGACTTGTCATGTTACAGTGCAAGTGAACGTAACAAAGTAAGGTAGCGATTGAAACGGCTTGCTAATGCGTTCTGGCTTTGACACAGACTTGAAATTGATTTATGATCGGCTAACTTTGATTTCTAAGCGCTGAGCTAGCTTTGTTGGGACCACCTAACACTAACAGAAGATGTCAAATAGACGACTTCTCTCTTTTAAGTACATATAATTCTCATAGGAATTATTTTATATCTCAGAGTTCAAAATTCTGCACACCTTTTTTATTATACTACTTATTTTAGTGGATTCCATGACTTACAACCATAAAGTGATAAGTAATTTCAGTGAGAGTTTTAAGTATTGACTAGTGAGTAACCGGACCACGGAAGAAGTAGGAAAGGAGTGAGGAGGAGTATTGTACAATACTACGTACCTACCTAAATGTACTTAAGGCCGTGCAATGAGAAATGTCGCGTTCGTTGAAACGTTGCACAGACGACGAAACAATAAGGATTGATTTTCAGATATATGATTCTTGACTCTATGCTGTGTTTCTGGCAATAGCCAAAACATGATTACTTAAAATTTTCTCGATAAAAAAATCCAAAGTTGAGTCTTGATTTTCCTTTTTTTACTCAGTGTACTAAAAGAACTCATTATAAAACGACACAATTGATTTAAAATGATGGTATTTTACCTCATCTAAACGCTGCAAGACATAAGCGTGGCTCTTTCACAAGGGGCGGGGCTGACCGAATTCGAATCTTTAAGTGAATGACTTAAGAGCCAGAGGACACGCTCCTTTGCGATGGATAGATCAAGTGAAAGTTCTCACGTAAATACTCCAAAATTTGTGCGTGCGAAATGTCTCGGTAAGAGAGATGGCGAAAGACAGTAAAAATGTCTGTACGACGACTCTCTTGACTACAACTACTTTGCCAAGAAACTGAGGAAAAGAAATGTACCTAACCATATGATAGGAGGAAACACCTAAGACACCTAAATATACATGCCACTATTTTTTTAATATGCCTAAAAAGTCTCACCTCCAGCTTCTGAATATAAAATCAACGTTTTTTGGCCACATTGTGAATACATTACGTCTGATACCCAGATCATGACGTCCATGATAAATGAATGACTCGCATCGCCGCTGACAAGCGAAGTGTTAAGTGTAATTGATTATTAGAAAAAACGTATTTGAATTCGAATTCAATGTGATACCTGGTTTCATGAAATGCTAATGTGGCTAAGTATGTAATCCCAGTCCATCCATCTTTTATGAATGTATTCACCCTTACGATTTTAAAGCATTATTTTGTTCTACAATTGAGAGTATCTAAAAAAATGCCTTACTTAGTACACGTCTTCAGTTACAATTCAAACGATTAAGTTATAAGCAGATATCACCCTAAATAAATTGTGTTCCTTTGTGCATTCACATTAGAATTAGGTAAACCTCTTGTTATGATGGTGTTAGAGCCTTACAAAAGAAAAAAAGTGTAAAAAGAGGAATCTTTTTCACTTATCTGCTTAACTAGCACGATGGCTTCTATATCGGACGTCTATATTTGTCCCTCTCGCGCTTACATATTTGTTATAACATACGAAACAGATTGGAATGCAAAACGTAATGTCTCAGATGGCCCGCCACACAGGTGATCACTTTAGGTTCAATTTAGTCACTTGTTTTCAAAAAGAAACAGCCTCAGTTAATTCAACCAGTACTTATTGCAGATTCTTAAGACACTCGTTTCGAAATTTATCTTTCATCCGTTCACTTCGGGGCACTTACGCGACGTTAATTATTGCTGTAGAGGCACGTTAAACTGGCAATTAACAAATTACGGGCTACCGCGCATTGCTACAATTTGGACGCAATTTATAAAACCTTCCGAACGACAGTATGTCGCTGTTTAACTACAAAATACGTTTTATAGTAAAATAAAACAAATGTTCTCAAGCCCGAGCGGACCCTGGGCTTCGAAGCAGTTGCTGAGGATGCAACCGGGATAAACGCTAAGAAGAGAAAGAGAGAGAGTTCGTGAAATCCGAGTTAATAATAAGAAGTTAATATCTAATAAACTACCTTTTAATGATACTACTTGCAAGTCTTACTATCCCCAAAGAAGCATATCAATTCTTGGACATTTAATTATGAATCTTAATATCGGCAAAATTATACTGCCACTATCTGCAAGTAAAAGCCAGCATCTTATAGTAAGTATCAGTCAAACAAGCCAAATAACTATATCGCAACAGTAATATGGATGACTTACAATATATTTGGCTATTTTGGCTGTAATTAAATAAACGATGCTGCCTGTAACACAGGCCTTTTCATGCAATTCATTCGATCGTTCTATCCTCCTGACGACCGGCGTCAAACATATAGTATGTACATATTTAGGCCCCAATTAAATTTTGAGTCTATCAATTTGACAGAGTAAAATTTATTTTGGCTACACTACTTTAATTGAACCTTATTGGTTAATGCACAAATCACCATAAAGCATTACCGTCGTCCTCAAAACAAGGGCCCCCAGCCCGACCCAGCATGGCGTCGTCGTGATTTGTTTGAATGAGAAAATGGGTAGTATTTCCTCATTCAAGAAAATACTACCCTCTCTTTCTTATTTGCACGTACCAGTGAGATGATCGCCGAGGCTTATGCGAATCAACTTGGATGCGAGTTGTTCTAGCCTAGGATCAGACCTCATAATTGACGATGACTCTTCCACAGAAAAGTGTTATAAAAGACCACAATTCTCTCTCTCTCTCCCAGTCTCATAATAACTTGACGGAGTGTAGCAGTGTACTGTAAGGGTTATAATGTACCAACAGAAGAGACAGTCCCTCACAATCGGATTAGTGATCGGGTCTGCAGTATTTATCGGCTGTTATTGGCGCTGACGAGGCGCGCGCGCCTAACAACGCATTGCACTTTACGATACCGATATATCGCTGCTTGTTTACGGTTTGTTTTTCGCTTTTTAACCCCGGTTTAAAGTAAAAGGTAAAGGATTTTATTAGGTAGCTGAAAAAGTGTCTTATTTTTTAAGTGTTTGGAAGTGGGAAATACGAAAAGTAAAAACATTGGTACTTATATATATTCAGGGTAAGAAAACCCGTTAACTGGTAGGTGCCCGAAATAAATATTGACAGCTATTTTTTACAAAATGTCGTCGAAGATGCCAACAACAGGAGTCCTATACAGTAGGTACATTTAAATAAATGATAGTATTAAAAATATGTCGATATTAAATTTACTCATTTGATATAGTCATATGAATAGAAATGTAAATGGAAATTGTATAAGTCTCAAACAATACCTAGATGGACTGTCAAAAGCGCGTTGATACAAACGTGGCGCGCGCGTCAAGGGTCAATCAACTTGCTCCGGCGCGGCGCATCCAGTAGCGCTAATAACCGACCATGCTACTATTACTTCGGTATTTGAAAATGACTGGTACACCATATAGCACTTTATTTTTATAGGTAGGTAATCCAATAGTGAGTTAGGTAAGACGTGTGAACGTTAAACATAGAAATATCAAACACCAATTCAAGCGAGGTTTCAGTAGATAGAATTTAACTAATTAGGTACCTAGTACCTTAAATATGATGAAAAATTGTCATAGTATTTATATGTACATAACGGAATCAATTACATTGTCCAAGAATTAAAAGCCTTAACTATCGTCCAAAAGTTTGGTCCTCACCCATTTATATATTATCGGATCGGTACTGTGGTAACGATTTCATTTAAAGCACATCTTAGAAAAGTTTTCCTCTGCCTACTTCACTGGCTCATGGGTAAGTGATCTACTGGGACTAACGATACGGTAACAAAAGGTAGGCTTTGGTTTGACCTACGAATGGTCACCCCATGTATCGAATAATAAATCAAACCCAGATATACAAAACCTAAATATAAAACGAAGCTGAAACGAAATTACGGAAATAATATTTCTAAAAGGAAACTTGTTATGTTCAAAGGCGCCGCTCATAACGGAATGTAAACAATAACCGTAGCGCCACCGGCATGGGAGGACGAACGAGGGACATAATAGTGATGTTGTTGAATGATTAACCGGTATATTAATTAGGGAACGGACATAGTGTACATCGTTAAATATTTATTAAAATGATATTTATACAAACATGCTTTTTAGTCTGATTTTCTGAACATTTTCATCCGAAATCTACGAGTAGGTCTAGTAATAAACTACAAACAGTAATTAATGCTGGTCATGTTTTTGGTTCCAAAGGCGCACAAAAAGGTGAACTATTAGAAATCCATCACACTTTTCCAATGTTATTAGTTACATATTATATAAATCTACAGAAATATTTCAGAATCACAATTTCGTCCCTCACTACGACAAACATTTATCAAACTAGAAATAACTGGAATAGTAAACAAATAGTGTTACGTTGACGTAGGTCGTGAACATCTGGCGCTATAGTTTACTACTTTTCTGTTTAGTTTTTTTAATGCACCAAATGTTGGCGGCGTCTGTGAAACGTCTGCCTGCGAAGTGTTATAATTTTCCTTGTTATAATAAACTCTTGACATTTATAACTTATTTATAACATTTCTAAGTTTAAAAAAATAACACCTACTACAAAACTTACATTTAAATCACTGATTTATAATCTTCTACCATTTTTTGGACTATAGATACTTACCATCACCCATTATTGGCTCCTTATAACATTTATTCTTGGATTATGTCAGATATGCCTAAAAATAAATAACTGATTTAATTCATAAAACTTTCTTCTGATAACTAAATAAGGTATAGTAACAAATTCCATGTAGTACCGATATAAAATTATAGATAATCTAGCCCTATACTGTTTGTGTACCTAAATGCTTCGTTTTCATGTCATAATACTCATAATATCATTTAGATAATTATATTCCATACTCACGACATGTTTTGAATTCTAATATAGAAAACGTGAGTGAGTCTTGGGTGTTTAAAGTCAAACCCCTTTATTCATAATCGTTCATCAATCCTATTTTAGTTAATTTGCCGCTAAAATTCGTTAGTCCTTATCTGACACTTTGTCATTTATGTTTATGAGAAAGGGACAAAACACATTTTAGTTACCTAGCAGATGTTTGTTAAGTATTATGAATAAGTGGAAAAGCAATAATATCGAAGCATAAACCTTAAATAATCTCTCAGGGGCCTTTCATCTTAATGTAGTTTGTTCAACCAATTGCAATATTTACATTAAATTATTAAGTACTAAATACCAGTGGGAAGTACAAGGCAGCCGGTACTTCGGTCTCGTTAGAGTCCTGTTTAGAGTATTTGACTAAGCGATTTCTCTAACTAGTAAGTCATGACTTTGCATTCTTTAGATACAGACCTACAGAAAATTAAGTTCAGAAGCAAGACTAATTTTTTTTTTTTTTTTTTGATATGATTTTATCAATCTTTACTTAAATATTATAATAGCGATATATGTTGTCTTAAATCGGTAAATTAATTGTGATGTAATTTGGTACGGAAGTATTTTAAGTGCCAGAGGAGGAATTAAAATAAGTACCTTTTATGCCGGAATTCGACATATAACGAAGTGGAATGGGGTGGAAGTTTGTATGGGAGAGCAATACATGAGTTCTATGGCTCTCAGCTCTACGGCATTAAAATGGTACCTGACTACTTCTTCTGATAGAACTGATATGTTTTAAGCTATTTAGTTTTTCCTGAGAATCAATAGGTGACAATCATTGATTGATTGCGTAGGTACCTATTAAATTAATCCACAGGATTGAAAAACTCATGATGGTTTTAGTAGATATATAAAAGCGCAGAGTAGGTGTTTCCTATTACGGATTTCCATCCAATTACATTGAGACATATATACGAGAGTACTATCCACTTTTTGTCATGAATGTTACTTGTCAAGTATATTAATATAGTTTTTTTATTGAAATAAAACATGAAAATTGCATGCTCGTACCTATAAGTTCATCGCCATGTTTTTTAGGACGTATCCATTCGTATTTCATTAGTAGTTATGGCGCTTTTGATTGTGGGCAGACAATCGGTCAGTTGCCCATCGGCTGAAGGTAGAAAAAGACGTGTCCTCGCATACTAATGACAATAATATTGAACTGTTTAGAGATCTACTAAAAGGGACCAAGAACATGTCGGCAGTTTTTTCTTATGATATTATAATCTTGACATTACTTTGCATATGTTAGCTCAAGTTCCTAATTTAGAATCACATTTTTTCTACGACGGGGTTTTGACTCAAATACGAACGAACGAACAAACAGATCAATCGCAAGATAGTGCACCCTGACAATTATGACTGATCAATATAAACAAGTAAAGTAACAAATGCACTAAATCTCAGGACTTAAACTGAATAGTCTAATAGCAATTTATCCAGTTATCTTACTCCCTTAACAACATTTATGAAGAGCCCAAATAGGGTGCTTAAGGATGGGTTACACCAAATTACGATTAAAAACCGATCAATGTTAAATATGGCGCCGGTATCTGTCACCCCATAGATACTTGTCAAACTTTTTACGATTACAGACGGTTTGGTGGAACCCATCCCCAAGAGTTGGTTAGTAAATTCATAACAATTACGAGTATAAGCTGTAACGGTGTCCTTAAGACTGAACTTGGACATCCAGACGAAGAGGAATAAATCAGTCCAACGCTAAACCGCAGAACGATGCCATGCGTACAGATAAGTGCATGTTACCTAGTTGATTGGAACTGCGGTGCTGTTTAGGCAATTGTATGTTCGTGTG
The DNA here is from genome assembly GCA_963556455.1 of Epiblema foenella. Classification (NCBI taxonomy): domain Eukaryota; kingdom Metazoa; phylum Arthropoda; class Insecta; order Lepidoptera; family Tortricidae; genus Epiblema; species Epiblema foenella. The sequence continues at coordinate 23,866,707 of OY747096.1, read as the reverse complement.
TTTTACTTTAATAAATCAATAAACAACTAGCTTCGTCTAATTTCAGACCAATGATGCAATCATGTATGAGTTAAGACATTGTGCCTTGCAATATCTACTTAAGCGAGAAAATTTAAGGTCTAAAACATACAGGTTATCCCACGGCTGTGCCATGCACATAAAGGGAAAGTACTTTGAATATTGAAGATAAGACAATTTACTGAAAGACTTCATTTCGCTTTTAAAAATAATTAGATCTGCTTTCACAGGTTTTGGAAATCGATCCCATTTAAATCTGTAATAAAATCATACTATATTTCTATTGTTGCATTTGAAAGGGTTAATCATATCGATCATTTTTCAATAAATAACTAAGCATATTAATCTAAAGGAAGACCATGAAAATAGTCTCTCACACATATTCGGTGCGATTCCTGGTATAGGCAAGCCATCTTTTCTAAAAGCTGTGAATGCAGTTCTAATGATTATTAAACATGATATGACGTTTTCTTTCTCTGAAATCTTACCTCCCCTCCATGTGGCATAGCCAAGGGACACTCTCTATATAAAGCATTTTCAAAGATAATGATTCAAATTCACATGACCTAGTACACGAATGCAATCTGGACTGGAGGTTGTGGGTCGAATTTCGGCTCGTACCACTCAGTAAAAAAAAACTTATGTACGGATTAGTTATACATGTAGCTGAAGGAAAAAATCGTGAATAAAACAGTCTAATCCCAACAAGGTTTAATTTTCTCTTTGGGTTGGAAGGTCAAAATGGCAGTCACTTTTGTCAAACTAGTGCCTATGCTGAATTAGGTGCCAAATTGGACCCTGGGCTACAACTGGTAAAATGCTAGGAGGATGATACACGAATGCAAATGTTACCGTAATGTAAATGTTAATGGTATTTTTTAAATGTTTTATTTATGTTTGAAGTTAAGTTACCTAGCTAATCTAAACAAATTTTGCTTAAACCTGGCGTTAATTTATCAATGTATATTGAAGATAAGTTTAGAGAGTCTTTAAATTAAGTTCGGGAGGCTGGTTTGGTCCGAGCGTTACATTTTAATATCCGCCGTATATTATTTACCGGCGTCCAAAACATCGATTAAACTTGACGTAACTACGTAATTCAGGGGCTGATACCTTAAGGTTTATGGCTAAAAATAACTCGTAAACAAACGGAAAGGTTGCCCAGACCTGTTTGCGGCCAGTTTGCAGACGCCAGGGTGACCTGCTATCCGCAAAACATCGTAACTACTCGTACAGAGGTGTTGCAGTTACTTTTTATATTACGAGAAGTGTAAAAGTTCGATTATTTAATGTTACAGTATGTACTAAAACAGGTGTATTGTACCTAATTTAACGGAACGGACGTAACTTACTGACTTTCGACTGTTTAAAACAAGTGATCGTAACGTAATACTAGTATTTCGCTGCTCGCTTCAAATTTGCACCTAGCTGCCGCTCCTACAGTCCCGTTAATTTTGCTGCTTACACAAATATCGCATTATCATTCGAAGCGCCGAACCGATTGCCTGCCTTACAAGGGAGCTAAATATTGCCTATAATGCGCTTCCGTTACGTGTCTGATACATTCTAATGCATTTGTTGCGATTGATACGGAATTTCAATTGTATATTCCGAAAGCGAGTGCTTTAACGAAGGTTGCGGATTTTTCGATTGTGGTGACGATTATAACATAATTTAATATTTGATAGTACTCAACTCAAAGTTTTAAACTGTCTTGAAGTTATATGATCGGTTTTGCAAACAAAACGAATGTACTACTATCTAGTAACTAGACTAGACTAGTATTATATACTAGATTCTAGTAGTTAAAATCATATTTACTTCACACATGTTGGTGGGTAGGTACATGTGAAAAATAACTTAAATTGCATTTGATTAATGATTACATTGATTACAAACCTATCTCGTGCCTATCCAGAAACGCCTTCCCTACATACTCAACAGCCTGCCCTCTGACATCAGGCAGGAAGCCAATAAAGCTAAACTTAGTAAAAAGCTACATAGTTACCTTATTAAACTCGTAAAATAAACTATTGTACCTAGATGTAGAATCATAATATATAAAGTTGTTACTCAGCCTTGTTACTCATAAAATAATTTACTGTTAGAAGAGAGATGAGACTGATCGATCCCACAGTCAAACTGTGCAAACGGTTTTGTGGGTCTATGTACTTGTTTGTGTTGTATTATTATTTCTTAATAAATAAATAAAACTAAAAAAAAAACTAACTATCCTGTATTGTACACAAAAGACGCTTGGCATTGTCGGAGATGTAGATCAATCGATTACATATTTAATCAACTAATTAATCTAGTTAAACACTCAATCGCCACAAGATTTATCGCGAGTAAATTAGTAAACGGAATATTAGAATAACAATACATCAATTGTTATCGTCATTTTATCCGACTAAATCTAGATTGTAAGTTGGATGACGCTTATTTTTGCAAGTTACAAAAATCCAGGATGTGTGTGTTTGGTATTGCTACCCTCTGTTAACATAGCCCGAGACTTATGTATGTTTTATATGTAGACTTATATATTTAGCATATACCTACGCTCATATTATAATTATTAATTATTTTCATCTTATAACTATCGATATATGATTAGCAAGATAAGCGAAATGTTTTGTATTATAATTGTATATGGGGATAAATAAAGAAAACTAAACTAAAATTAGACTTAATTGATTAGATATTCGAATAAACAATAATCACTGCTGATTAATTGACGAATAATTTAATCATGCATAAATTATTTGGAATTCATACGACTAAGATTAATTAATCGTTATTTTTAACAGTTTCTCGCGATTTACTAGGTTAATTTTAATCGTTATTTGATTGTTTACATTTTGCCCTTCTCTGCTACTAGTATACCATAATGTAAACACAACACTGACATTAAACTTGTAAAGAATTGCAAACTTGCAGACCTTGATAGCTGCAGCCCTGATTAATAAAAGTCGCTACAATACAGACTGCAAACGAATATAAGCATTAAAATCAACATCGCAGGGTTTATGTTATGTTAAAAGTTAGCAAGTTAAGATATTGTACGCCGACAAACTCAGGTTCATATGTGTAAGTCAATGATATCCAAACAAGTTTTTACTGAAAATGGAAACTGGAAAATCATTTGACTTGTATAGCCTTGACATTACTTGTCGTAGGATTTTATAAACTGCCAATTGTCCGATATTAATTTTACTTCGTCGTGTGTTTTGTTTTCAAAACAATTACGTTTAAAACCGTCCATGTATTGTTGTTTTGGTTGCATGTATTGGTTGGATTCAGTGATTTTAACTGGCAGCCATTTTCGTCACGAGTGCCTTATTTATTCTGATACATCAGCATCCTCCTAGCGTCATCCCAGTACAGTTGCATTCTAAAGGATATACGGGGTCCGCTGCCTAATCCCAAGATTTGGCGTAGGCATTCGTTTTTACAGAAGCGACTGCCATCTGACCTTCCAATCCAAGGCGGTAAGAAGACCTTAATGAGATGAGGCTTGTCAAGTGAATGGGCAACTTGACTTTTAGAGTTTTTAAGCCGCCCGAAGGCCTCTAACTTGACTTAACGACTACTGTTATAGACAGCAGCCGCGGTTCAACGGCTTAGCGTGTCTGCCAAAGCACGGGAGCGCTCAGTTATTAATAATTTAAAGCGATCACCCATCCAAGAGTTGACCCCGGCCGCCGTTGTTTAGGTTACTTGCATCCCGCACGCGATACGCGGGCGTCGCTGGGCTATAAGCGCTCCTTATTTATTCTGATACAATAGAATCTCTACTACTCAACATTTGAGTGTTGAAGTCACTTTTCCAGCTGCATTTATAATTTATCTGGATCACCTTCGGTCATGGTTAGACACACATGTTATTTCAAATAACAAGTTGTTTAGCAATAAAACTAATAATTTCCTCTACCGAGCCAGACTGTTAGGCGGCAACCGTATCCTTTGTTTAAGCCCCTGCCGCAAGGACCTTCACGTCTTGCGTTTAACTCTGTTTACGTATACCATGCGATTGTTGAGCTTGTAAGACGATATGTTTGAGTTGTAATATTGGTTGATGAGACACGACTGGCTGTTGCAACTTGTTGCAGTTAGTAAGTGTTTTCTTTTGCGCATACTTATCAGTCTATCAGGTTGATGGATGAGACACAAATTATTGCAAAATGTAATGTTTCAAATAAATTGTAACTTTGTCATTTGACAAACCAAAAACGTCAATGCGAAATTAGACTAATCAGCTTTATACCATTTGTTTTTATAATAAATATATTTTCAATGTGTGTAGAGTAATTGCAGGAGTAATGATTATTCTAGAATCACGTTTAACTTCAGGGTAAGTTAATCCTCATTCTAAGTTTAATTGAATCGGATCTAAATGTAGGTACTTTAACACCAAAACTTTTTTTTCTATACAGGTATATGTCGCCGTTCTCATTGTTATGTTTATAGTGTGCTACAATACTCGTTAAATGGCATCCGTCATACACACTTTTACGGCCAACGATTAATCTTGAAACACTGAAATTTCAAATAGACATGCCATTAGCGAATGCCTTTCCAACAGATCATGACCACCAGCTGCGTAAGCGCATGTGTCACTCCTGGATACAAAAATAACTGGACCAAGCCTGCTAACAGACTTTATGACGACTAAGACCAAAATGGTCAAAGGACATAACACATTCCAAACAGAACTTTATCACATCCACGTAATGTTGCTTTTCATTCGCTAGAGAAGAAATAGTAAGATAAACACACAGAGAACAAGACTTTATAGCTTTTACGAGAATAGCTAATTTCGCTTGTTTAAATACTGTGTTGTTGCGGTCAAATAAAACACTCACGTATTATTAACTGTTCGATTGTATGCCTTTGTTAGTGAAATAATGTGCTGTGGTACAGTATTTTGAGTAAGTTTATTATTTGGAGTTATGTGCTGGAATGTTATATTGTTCGTTAATTTGGCAAGGCGAGTGAGTAAAACTGAAATATTACAAGGTAACCTGGTTAACTATATAATATAACGGATATTGCAACAGGAATCTTATGTAAAAAGTAGTTTAGCAATTCTTATGTACAGTTAAGGGAAAAAATACAAACATAACAACTAATTTATCTCATGACAGAATTTTCTACTCCGTCATGTCACATTTGGTGACGCATTCTTCGCATTTTCAACTAAAATAAAAACAATACAGAAATACTCTAGGGGACCAGTCACTTAACCTGAAATTAAAATGTCGAAAATCAATGCTCCTGTCATTCTGTCAAGACAGTCGGAACGTTAGTCATGTTGACACGTTTTTTTCCCGGACGCGTTTGGGGTGATTTCACCGTTACAGAAATAGTACCACCAAAGTATATTAGCTTTAATTGTTTTCTAATTTTGTGTCGAAAAAATGAGGATGGAAATGACACCGTTGAAAAATATAATTTGGTTAAATGTTTTGTTTTGGTAGTTTTATAAAAATAAATTCGTTTAAAGCTCGAAACTTATGATCATGAACATAGTCCTATTTTCCAGTGATATCGTCTAGAATCTAGATGTATTCTTTGTATTATTGCAATTTTATCTGAAGGTATGTATTCTATCAAATAAATAATACAATGAAATGTAATAAGTAGTACCTAATACCTAATATTTATAATCGGAAAATATGTAATTTCTTCATATCATTCAGTATGTTATAATGTTTGGAATAAAGAGGCTTTATTATTATTATTATTATATATGTATTCTACCAATATCATATCATACCTATATGTGTACCATACCTCTGCTCCAAATAATATGTTGTTTGTTCTTCTTAAATATCCGTTAGGAATATTATAAAATTTATATATTCATAGATATTCATTGCGGCTATTAATACTACCATAAAAAGACGACTTAGAGTTTACTGGCTCGTCCTTACTAATCCGAGACCAATTAACTTATTGTTTTAACAATAAATTACCAAACGCGATCCGGTCTTAACTCAAATTACCTTTCAACAAAACGCCCTTCGCTATAATTACTCTAAAATATATTGACTGTCTCACAAGACAATCTTATGTCACGAAAAAAAGAAAAAACACACAGTGAAAAACCAAAAAAACGTTAAAGAAAAAACAAAACACGTTGAGTAAAAAAGAAGCATTAATTTAAAGTTGGCGTCGAGTTTGGGGGCACTTTGTCTTGTGACTGATTCGTGTTTAGTATAGCTACCCTAAATTAGGGTACTTTTGTCTGCAGTATATTAATATTCATTTAACTTCAGTAGATTTTTGGTCGAGATTAAGAACCTCTATTATACTATTTTTGCCTTCGCCTATTTGTTGTTGAGTTATATTGAGATGACTACTTAAAAATGTTGATTGCAATTATTGTTGCTGTTGTTATACGTATTAAGTACAGGTACTTCATAGTATTTTTCTTTATAAACCGTTACAGTTGGTTACAATATAACCAACGTATGTAAAACAAAAATATAAATAAAATTCTTTCAAACAGTTTATGAGTACCTACATTAATATAGACAAGAGCCGAAATCACAGTTTTTAGTAAATTGTAAGTCAACCCTTGGATGGGTGACCGCTTTGAGTGGTTATTAACTGAGCGCTCCCGTGCCTTCGGGCGGCTTGAGAGCTTCTAACGGTATGTTGCCTACTCACTTCAAAAGTCTAATGCCAATACGGTTTAGTTTCTCTCTAGATTAGAAAGTCAGATGGCAGTCACTTCCGCAAAGGCTAGTGCCTAAATCTTGGGATTAGGCAGCTGACCCAGGGAATCCTTCAGGATGCAACTGTACTGGGATAATGCTAGGAGGATGATGTAGTATCGTTGCGTAAAAAAAAATAAAATAAAAAAAGGTGGGTTGATCCACTGTCTTGGCCCGCGGAGCCCAACTCACGGTGCTACTTTCGAAGTTTAACGTATACCTAACGTACGAGCGACAATGACAGACTCTTACGACGATTTTTATACTAACTGTGTTGCCACATTAACACAGGAAGCTAAGGTGAAAACTTGTATTGCTATAGCCAGAATTTAAATCTACCGAAAAATAGGCAATACTAAACATTTACGTAAATCAATAAAGTAATTGTTATAGATTAAAAACGTGTATGATATTATGTAGGTATATTATTTGGGATTTACAATGAATTGTATTTAAGCCCGTAAAATCCTAATTAAAGGCGGGACCGCTTGCAGAATATCCACTTTATTTCAAAAAGCACGTTTAAACATGGCTTAAGTAAACTCAACCTAAATAAGCCGTTTATTAGCAGTCTTAAATATTAACGGGCATCTAAAAGAACTTATAAGACCAAAGTCCGGCCTTAACCAAGCGGGAGTTGCGAGTCTTGTCTCATATAGATGTCAATTTTGTTCAATGGAGCAGTATCGTAAAATATAATGAGCGAACGAAGCTTAGGACAGACGCGGGGATGTCTTTTTAAGACTTTGAATGACAAGGGAAAGATAGGTGATGCCGATTAAATTGACATTATGGCAACGTAAGGTTGTTAGTGTTAGAAAAGTAGTAGATCTTTTTATGATCATTTGTTTAGGGATATTGATGTCGGAATATATAAGAAATAATACAGTGTCGGTTAAATAAAAATTATAACAACCATTTCTGTCACACAGAGTAGAAACTAAAAGTGGATTCCCTGTGGTCAATTAATGTGGCTTATGACTTATGAGCAGTAAGATTTAGATGAATCAAATCAAAAATGAGACTTTAGAGTCTGCTAAGAATTACCTCTAACCAAACTATTACTAGGCATAACAAATATTACTATTCAAATGCAGAATATAAACGGTACACATGTTTTTACTTGAAAACAGACACGTGCGTGTGTTTTGTCCTTATAATAAACTCTCCACAATATCTCAATTTGTTTATCCATGTATGGTCGCTGGAGCCAATGGTCCGTGAAAAATCCTAATACAATGAACACAATATTCTGCGGAAAATGTGAAACTACAATCTCAATATGAATGCTGTTTAACATTTTGATACGATATGGATGGGTGTTTGTTTATCGGATGTACGTTGTTTCACGCTCCTATTTCCTATAAGAATCTTATAGACCGAATTTAATACAATATTTTAAACTATAAAACTACATAGCCGAAGTAGTTTGTAGAACTAATTTTTGCATAGGTATCGCAAACAAGTAGCCAAGTCAAAACCTGTCGCCAAACACATAAATGCCTACAATGAAACAAATGCACTCGGGCTCGGTATTATAAAGACATGTTAGACCTTACAGGTATACGTCGATAAGTTATGTGAAAAAAATTATTGTACTGAGTTAGCAAAATGTTATCAGATACTGACATTTGGTGTAACGGATCTTTATAAAACCCGGCTTAAATGTCGTTATTTTAAAGTTGACAGTGACAACTTTTGAATGTCAAAAATCTTTTTCCACAGCCCAAGATTTGACAGCTAAACCGCATTAGTAGTTCCTGAGTTACATCCCCACTTTAATCGCTAGTGATCACAAAAAGCTATTACGGTGTTTTACAACCGACCCGGGGCTATAGCTTAAAGCCCCGATAATGAGATGTGGCCATGCTTTGACATCGTAGGTTATTTCAAGAGTTTATACATCAGGTCGATTAGTATTAGGGGTGGTACTGCGGAACTGAATACGAATTATATTGTACTGAATACAATTAAAACATAGTCAAAATAACGCTACGTCATATTTTGACAATACAGTACAGTACAAATACTCTTGCACACCTCAATTAAAGGATACAGTACAGTACAGAATCACAATAGAGGCAAACAACATGCGGTCTTATCGCTAAAAACGATTTCTTCCAGACAACCTTAGGGCAGCGGAAAACAAATATAATCAACGATTTAAATCACGTACTACATACACTTAATATCCAAATATATATATACATAAACATATACACATATAGTCATATATAGTCAGCCACATAGTCTAAAGGCGCTAAGTTTAAAATGTGTCATGAGAGAGACAAAAAGTGATCTTTAAGCTGTTTCTTGAAGACATCAAGAACTTTAGCACGCTTCAAATCAGTAGAAACAATTCCAAAGAGTTTGGAAATTGAAGGACGAATTATAAAATTTTAATGAGGAAGATGGAACAGTAAGAAATAAATTTCGGAAGGACGTAACGGAACGAAGATAAGTAAAACGCTCTTTGAGACAGCGTGGAGTTGCAGGGTTTAAAGAGAGTAGAATACAAAAGAGAATGGATGTGAGAACTACGGTGGAAAGAGCTACTTGAACTGGAAGCGAAAAAGGATGCATGGTTATATTTGCGTAAGCCAATTATGAACCGAATGCAGACATTTTGAAGGCGCTCAAACTTATTAAGTTGCTCCTCATTAAGATTAATATCGGAAACATCAGCATGATCGAAGATGGCGAAGTGTATAGTATTTGAGTAAGCGTAATTTCATTGGCAATGGACAGGAAATTACGTAGCCTTCTCAGAGAAGATACTCGTGCTGTCCAAATCATCTTCCTGCTGACCTCGATAACTTGAAATAAGCCTCTACTATACTAACTTTGCACATGGTACTGTAAAATATCAATGTATTAGGTACAATTCAATATTTTTTTATGAAAAATAACACAACAGTGTTTGACAATACTGTGCTGTTATGCCGGAGATATGTAGATACCTTTTTCAGGGAACTGGTAAAGAGCGAATTGCTATTAAACAACAGTTCAAATCTTATTAACTGTTTCTTATGCACAACATACAAATTACGACCAACGAGTATTCAAGTGCCTAATAAAAACCAACAAACAAATAAGCTTCAAGTTACTAATTATTGAATAAACCTATTTACTAATTTATCCTCTTACAAAATAAAAAACACACTTTGACATGTTATTACTTCCAGTCTTCTATTTTGGGCAACATGGGAATCTACTTGAGTCTATATCGATGCCTCTCAGCGTAACAAAGTCTTGGCTACTCGGTTGAATGGCTCTTGAGTTAGTTAATGTTATAATTATAATAATATTGCCTATTGAATTATTTTTGGAATGTGGGAAAAATTTTAGAACGTATAAGGGTGTAGATGCATAATCCATATACCAATTTCAATTATTTCATAATGTAAATTTAATTTACTGTATTCAGGATATAGAAATTATAACATTGTATAATAGTTAACTCCGCTTTAGGTATCTAGAGGAAAAAGACACCTACCAGAAGGACTAAGGTTAATTGAACTGCCAACTTTGTTAACATACCTGAAAAAAAACGAATAAAGAATTAATATAATTTTAAGGAACTACCTAAATAACGACGTAAGTATATATATGTTCTTTAGTAAGTACTTTTAAAACAGGTTACATCAAAACAGTTACTCAATTCGAAAAACTAGTGTATACATAATGATCAGTAATCTTGTCAATACTGTAACTAGCTCGTTTCTTACTGAGCTTTTGAGCTAGTGCGAAAGAGAGGGAACGAGGCAGGTCTCCGGGGCAGTAATTTTCTTTTCCCATCTATGCTGTAATTGTTGCGTTCGTGATACACCCTGCATTTATCGATAAGTTTTCTGTTCCAAGTCGATTGCGTGTGGATAAGTATAGGGATGTGCTTTCACAATTCGCATGTCGATATTATTTGATAATTAGACATAATAATTACATTAAAATGTCAGTCTTAATTATAAAAGTCAAAATTCGTCTGTCATTGGTCTTGTCAGGTAGTTTTTTGTATTAATATCGTATTGCATTGTTATCGAAGTAACTGCGCAAGAATTTTAGCTTATTCGTTGGAGATAGCTGTTTTTTCCTATACAAAAAACCTCAATTCAAAAAAGTAATTATCTACGTAATAATCTACCTACTAGTAATAAGTAGGTGTATATGTAGTACGTAAATAAATAAATACAATTGCAATGCCTATTTTATCTTGTTTAGCGATTTTCTTGAAATCGATGTACAAGATGAGATTGATACTGGAATGAGTGGATTTATATTTTTGTTTTTATAATAATGTATCGATATTTTTTGTCATGGACGACGATTCAATAAGCATAAAATGATTACATCACTAAAGTAATGTAAGCTCATGCAGCTGTATGGTGAGCTTACATTAATAATAATAATAAGCCTTTTATTTTTCCCTTTACAGTTTTGAATATTTATATGTTACAGTTCAGTTTTATTGGGTTGTCCATTGTTGGACAAAGGCCTCCTCCATCTGATGCCATCTTTTTCTGTCCGCGGCTATTCTGGTCCATGTGGGTCCTCCTATTTTAATGATATCATCACACCATCTACGACGCGGGCGGCCCCGTTGGCGCTTATCCTCGCGTGGCCACCAGTGGAGCACCCGTTCGCTCCATCTGCCATCTTGTGCTCGGGCTACATGCCCTGCCCATCTCCACTTTGTCCTGCAGGCTACCTCTATCACACATTTTAATTTCGTTCTCTGCCTTATCTCGCTGCTCCTTATTCTGTCTTTGAGTCTTAGACCCAGCATACTTCTTTCTAAGGACCTTTGGAAGGCTTGGAGTTTGCGAACTATCTCTTTGGTAAAAGCCCAGCTCTGGCATCCATATGTAACTATCGGCAGTATAGTGTTGTCAAATATTTTCTTTTTGAAGTGTAAAGGCAGTTTACTTTTAAATATGTGTTTGAGAGACCAGTATTTATTCCAAGCCTAACACTAATATATAAAAAACTTAACATTAATATATAAAAAAGGAGACCCGCTAGATATTGCTAACTACAGACCAATTAGTTTGTTACCCACAATTTACAAATTATTCTCTAAGGTCTTACTGTCAAGAATAGCCCCGACAATTGAATTCAATCAACCTAGAGAGCAAGCAGGATTTCGAAGTAAATACTCGACAATAGACCATATCTTCACTCTTACACAATTAATGGAAAAATATATAGAGTACAAAAAAGAGTTATATATCGCCTTTGTGGATTACTCCAAAGCCTTTGACTCTATTTCACATAAAGCACTATGGAATGCACTGATATCACAAGGAGTAAACAGGAAATATGTGAACATATTACAAGCACTTTATAGCAAAAGCAAAGCAGCAGTCAGGTTGGAGAGAAAAGGAAAGAGTTTTAACATACTGAGGGGTGTAAGACAGGGTGACCCGATATCTCCCAATCTCTTCACATCGCTACTGGAAGACATCTTCAGGAAATTGAACTGGAAAAGAATGGGCCTGCGAATAAATGGAGAATACTTGAGTCACCTTCGCTTTGCAGATGACATAGTCATTTTGAGTGAAAACCACCAAGACCTTGAAGTAATGATAAAGAGCCTAGAAGCAGAAAGTCAAAAGTGTGGACTAAAAATGAACATTAGCAAAACCTGCATCATGACTAACGCGAGACATAGGCCAGTTCAACTTAGCCAAGGGACCTTAACATATGTGGAAGAATATACATATCTAGGTCAGAATATTTCATTCCAAGCACAGACCATGGTCGAAGTAGGACGACGAATTAAAAAGGCTTGGAGCTTACATTACTTTAAGAAAATAGAAACTTCTTTTTTTTCTTTTTACGCTCTTACCTCAATGATAATAAGGATTAAAAGGTACATGTTTATGTTATCTCTACTATACGTCCGAAGCATCGAAGTCGTATCTCGGTGCTGGTTCGTGGAAACTTACCGGCCATGATAATATACATTTATAAGCCTACCTTTATACAATAATCTAGCGTTTTCTACAATATGATAATGCACTGCATATGATATTTGTAATATGTTATGCGTAATTGCTTGTTTAGCGTGTGTCAGTCATAGTAATCTACAATGGTGTAGACACAGTTAGATGGAACTATTGTGCGAAAGGAAATTAAGTGCGCCTTATTAGTTAATAGAGGATCTATTTCCTGATACTTAATTTATTAAATTATGTCTCTTTCGAGACGGTTTGTTGGAACTCCATCCAATATAAAAAATTGAGGGTTTTTAATAAAAAAAAACCGGCCAAGGGCGAGTTGGACTCGCGCACGAAGGGTTCCGTACTAGTATCTATAAAACAGCAAAAATAACTTAACCAAAATTACAGTTAAATCAACCTATCTCAAAAACTATAAGAGATACTTTGATCAAACCAAAAATCGTTGAAAGAGTTAATTAGCATGCATCACCTCTATTTTTTTTAGAATTTTATACCCCGTAGTTATAAAAATAGAGGGGGGGGGACATACTTTTTACGACTTTGAGAGCTGATATCTCAAAAACCGTTCACTTTAAGAAAAATGTTTTTTAGAAAACTTTATATCATTTTAAAAGACCTTTCCATTGATACCCCACACGGGTATTTACATCGAAAAAAAAATTTTCATCCCTCAGTTACATGTATGGGGGGCCCCACCCCCAATTCTTTTTTTTACTATTTAGTGTCATAATTTTGTAGCGGTTCATACAACACATATTCCCATCAAATTTCATCACTGTAGTACTTATAGTTTCCGAGTAAATCGGCTGTGACAGACGGACAGACGGACAGACGGACAGACGGACATGACGAAACTATAAGGGTTCCGTTTTTGCCATTTTGGCTACGGAACCCTAAAAAAGTAGTACAGTACAATTCGCGTATTACGGCTCTGCATATAACATTTTACCGCTTTTAACGACATGTTTTAATACAAAAAAAATGTAAGCAAATCAGTCCGTTTTGTGCGACGTTCTGTTAGTGCGACGTAATATCACCAGGTCCCTTGACTGTCGCTGTATTCAGATTCTACTGTATTTTTTTTCAATCAGAATTTGCAATGTTTGTTTTTTTTTCTCATGAGTTCTCATGATTCTGATAAAGAAATAATCCAAAGAAAAATATGTTCTATTGATTACAAAATATCTTTCCCCATCCTACAGCGAAGTACCACACTAAGAAGTTTCGGGAGATGCCACTTAATGGACACAATCGTGGAGCTCCGAGACTTTGGCATATCACGCTACATCTTCCAAAGGTTGCTGACGACATCGAAATGACATATTGACATTTAGTGGGAAAGTTCTAAGAATTAATACAAACCTCCGTACCAACACCTACTAGTCCACATTTAAAATCACTATCAAATACATTGAATCTAAAAAATTCGTATCTTCATAGGAACTCACGGCACTTACGACCTTTTGTTTAGGCAAAACAGTCTTTAAGTGAAAACTCAAAAACCGTAAAACCTATATTGTTCAAACTAAAAATCGTTGAAAGTATTTACATACCCTCTCAATTTTTTTCAGAATTTTTAACTTTAATAGTTTGGAAATTAGAGGGGGGTGACACACTTTCTATGACTTTGACAGCTAATATCTCACCAACGGTTGACTTAAATGGACAAGTTTTTTAGAAACCTCCATATCATTTTTAAAGTCCTATCCATTGATACCACACATAGTCTGTGCATTGAAATTTATTTTTTCATCCACCGGTTACATGTATAGAGTGCCCCCCCTAATTTAATATTTTTTTGTAATTTCATATCACTTTTATGTAGCGGTTTATAGAATACACCTTTCTACCAAATTTCATAATTGTAGTGCTTATAGTCTCCGAGTAAATCGGCTGTGACATACGGACGAACTGACAGACATGACGAATCTATAAGGGTTCCGTTTTGCCATTTTGGCTACGGAACCCTAAAAAGTACTTCGATTATAAAGCTTTGAGCACATTGATTTCCTTATAGCGTGTAAACCCTTTGAAATCGCTTCAGGCAGCAAGAGGGCCGTCAGCCCAGTGTTGTGACATCGAAGCTAAAACGACACGTAAACCGTGCGTGCCGCTGTAGCTTCCAAATGGTTAAGACAGACCCTCGAGCTTTGTCAGTTGGTACAGACACTACTCGCAAGCCACCGCACCCTTGAAAAACTTTCTTTAAGAAAAAGGGTATGTTTACACTATCCGTCGCGAGCCAACTTTAATGCCACATTTTATTTACATAGACAATAATGCATGCACGCGCACGTGTTGCGCCAGTCGTTAAAAAAATGGAATTTGTGCGCATCTGGTGCGGTTGGGTGTGCGCTCGGCTTTAAATAATGTGAACGTAAAATCGGTGACAGGGGCAGAGGAAACTTGTGTTTTCTATGTAAGTATGAATGATGTTATATGGACTTCAGGTAAAATTCATATTACGTTAATTTACAGTTGACTTAGCTGTTGACGAGTTCAATTATTATAGACACAGCTTGGAGCTTAAAGTTAGATCTCTAATTTTCCTAGTTTCTAGTTTGCTCTTTAGCCCGTTATAACGCAGATTCGTATTAATTTTGTCTTTCCGTTTGGGTATCTATAAGCAAAAATTATTTGCGTGTGTCGAATTGATGCCAAGTTTTGCTCTTTATATCAAACATAACTACACTTCTATAGTACTATTCAGACGCGCCTCGCGGCCTTGTTTGTCTCAGCCTACAAAGCTGGCAAGCACTCAGAACCATTTTACAAATAATGTATTGGTCGATACTAATTAAGATCCTTCTAGCATTGGTACAAATGAACTTCGCTCGCCTCGGGCATACTGTACGTAAACAAAATCCGCGCGGGCGCAGGTGGCCAATTACTCGCTAAACACCGGTGTGTCAAGGGCTTTACGGCGTTGTTATTGCACTATTGCTTTTCCTGTACCTACAAACCGCAAATTTTAGTATCCCTCAAACACGACTTTTGTCGTTTGAACTCTGTTTTATACTAACCTAGGTTGATTTTTAAATTGCGTTTCACAAAACTAGTACAATAAGTTTATACATCAGAGCTTACATCAAATCCGGTAGTTGAGATGTTTTGCAAACTTGTTTATAATGTCGGTCCAATGAATAATCCAAGTTATTGACCTCGAGCGACGAACGCAACTTTGTCAAAAATCGAAAAAACCTATTATTATTTTTTTAAGTCTTTATCGCGGAAACTATTGGGTCTACAGAGACAATTATAGTCTCATATGGCAGCAAATTGTCTTCTTTAAAAACGTTCTGAGAAAGTACTATCAGCAACTAGTTATAATTTAAGAATTTATGTTAAGATTTGACGCAGAGTACCCCGTACTTTGAGGCGACACAGTTACTGGACTAAACTGGATCTTGCTGATATTCTATAACAACAAAATCTATTCAAAAGGCTAATCATAGTCGTGGTTATTGACTTAGTAAGGCATAATTATACTTCAGTGACCTGTTATTTACCTTATCTATAGGTCAGCCCACTAAACTATGAGATAAACATATAAATAGGTATGTTTATCGGGTATACATATTGTCATTTTTTAAATATTGATTACAGTACATTATAAGTGTTTAAGGGTTAACAAATGTATTATCTACATTTTAATTTATTTCCATAGAACGCATATTGATTTAAGTAACGATACCAGTTTATAATAATAATAATACTTGAGACTACATGAAGCGGGAGATTGAAAGTTAACGAAGCTATGAAGCTTTTTCAGTCCAAAACTAAAGCTACGTTCCAATCTACTGTTTACAAGGCACTAGATATAACAGTAATTAGGGCTGATACTGCAAGTTCAACTAACCGGTGTCAAGTTCCAAGGGCTGCCTCAAAGGAACCGTCTGTTAAGCTATAATATGGCGACTGCGCAAGTTACAAGCGGAAGCGAATTTGGCTACTTGTTAAAAAATATACAGTGTGAAGATCAAATAGTTAAAAAAATGTTAGGGGTTGTATTGTGGGATAACTTAACTGCTATATCATATTTATAAATCTTTTATAATAAATTAATACGTAGTTATTGTACATATATCATACAGTATATTGGTACGTTGTTATTTGTTACCGCCAACTGGAGGAATTCACCTCGGCAATAGGTCTACAACTGTTCCTGACCGGACGAGATATTTTATAGAACGTTTCATTGCGTCAGAGCTGAGATGAAAACATCCATAATCATCAGTAGTAACATTAGGTCTCGTCTATACAATACGCAACTGGTACGTGATATAAGCGCACTGCAGAAGTGCTTCCTATTTTCTACATTGTTTAAGCCCAAACAAACCCGAAAGCTTCAAGCATCTTGTTAAACTTTAAGGTAATTATCACTACTATTCTAATTGGTTACCCGCAGTGTAATCACCTAGTGGCTCTAACTACTTAAATCGCGCTGGCTATTAGACCGACATCATGATGAGTTAAGTAAATTTTGTCCCCACCTACTATATCCAGTTATTTTCTAATTCTAGATAATAAATATTCTATGTAACTTAGACTGTACTTACTTCCTAAATTCTTTTCTTATGACTTGTACCAGAAAATGAGCACAACATCGGCTGTGAACGTTCAATTTGTCGGCAATTAGCTGTTAAAGAAACGCCAGGTTTGTGTGGGCCCACTGTTGGGAGATGCTATCGCGTGTAATGCGATACCAACACGTTTGTTTATTTATAACGTGTCTGTCTGTCGCTGACGGACTTATAATAGCAATTCTGCTTCAGGCAACAAATTAGTATCTATTAGTATGAGTGCAAAGCTTTCAACTGTTTTATGTACTTGTACTTATGGCAATATACTGGTATAATTGATCTCAGCAGGCCAATCACTGAGACCATGTGAACCAGGGCTACTACGAGTATTAGGGTTTTAATCTTACTAAAAAAAACCTCCTAGTTGCATATTATAACCCCTATATTCGTAGTCAGATCTTTTCCATCAAAATCTATAATCGTAAAGTAGAACGGTTAAGATCGTATGATTATGGAGAATGCTGAATAGGTCACCTTCTTGTTGTACATTATATCAAATTTAATCATTTGATAGCTTCTAACAGCCGTACTTATTGGGCCGTTACTGTAACAAAGTACTATGCCCACTGATGTTGATTTCCAATGCCACAAATCTGCTAGTTCTCAACTCATGCACACTGACAAAGGGCAGACCTTATTGAGCGTTTGCTAAACGTGCTTACGTTTATAAGTAATTCTAGGCAATTTAACGCTGTAATCTTTAAATCATTATCGTTTTCAAAATATATTATAATTTTCAGTTAATACTCATTTAGGTTTTCTGCTGATAGACGATAAAACATTAGGTACTTTTATTTATATCACCAATTGTTTTAAAGTTACCGTACAAGTTCAGCTGAACTCCATTACGTAACTAAATAAGATATCAAGGATCGTCTGATATACTATTAAAATGTTTAATATAGCTCATGAGTTTTTGAATTTGTAAGTCAGTAAATAGGAAACGTAGAAGATAATGTCAAGAGTCAAAGTCAAATCATGTAATGCATGTAAAAAGGCACAAGCCAAAAATTATAAATAATAACTATAGTTATAAAGATTATATTAAGATAAGTATCTTATTGATTTCGTTTTTATATTATGTAAGTAAGATAAGAAGGTATATTTAAAAATCAACAAACTTATTATCGTATGTTCATTAGATACCAACCTATCTTAAACATACTGGCACCTAGAAAAAAAGTCAGGGCAGAACGTAATCAACAGTTTTCAAAGCGAACAAAGCGACGCAAAAACACAAAAGCTTGAAATAAGCTTGACCCACAAAGCTCTGGTCACCGGCACAATTACATGCAGCTACTGTTCTATGCGTTCGCTATCGGCGATCCGACTCGTGACTCGCTTCTGAACCCGTGCCTCAAGCCTTGCTGTCTAGGGTTGTCACTATGTTTTTTATTTTTTATTATAAGCACGATAGGTGGCACTGAAAGTTTTTAGAATTAGCCACTTAGAAACTATACAATAAAAAAACAAACATGTAGTTTCTAAATGGAACTTTTTGGCAATATTATCATTGATTATATTATATTCAGCTGTCATTTGTTTTTGTCATTTGGCGGCAAATTAAAACTGACTGTTTCACATTGTTTGTACACTATTGATTGTTGGTACACTAACAATTGCTTGTCTTGGAAAAAGTTCGGGAGAAATGACCTCGTTGTAGAACCCTCCTTCACCACTACAACGCCCCACCACACACCTTCAGGCCAACAACCACCTACTTGGTTCTGTCGGGAATAGAAATACTGGGTCACCCCCCCTACAGCTTTGACCTCGCAACATGCGCTTTCTATTTATTTACTAAATTTAAATATAAATATCGAGGGTAGAATTTTATGGGCCGCCGAAGAAGTAGTAGTTGCATGAAAGTGTTTTTCTCAAAAGCTCTATCGAATTCAGCGATGTAAATGAACAATATTCTATTTATCAATAATACAATAAATAACTTGCTGGTTTGCTCAGTTTTTAATTTTCTAAAAACTTTCAGTGTAATCCACGTATCTTAGTTGTGAGGGGTTCAGCAGAGTTGTAGGAAGAAGACCAGGTTTACTAAAATGAAAATCACCAACCTTGATTATATGTCTTGATGGATTAAGAAGAAGATGAGTAAGAGTATCTTCATCAGATCAATGAACGCCTATGATGCAATAGGATGAAGGTTCATGTTGATCTTTTATTCACTAATCACACTGCAATACAAACTTATCCTGTCCTGCGTCGGCACTTACACATCTAAACGTTTAAAATGTAAAAATAACGGATAAATACAAATATTAGTACGGATTTCTTTATACGAATCGTGAGTAGCACACGGTGGATGATTCGAGTATGAATATTTAGAAAGGGTTATTTTGTAATTCGTATCTAATATAATATTGTTAAATAAAACGCAGCGACCTAAATCATGTTTTGAACATTACGGGAATTACTTAAAATACCTAAATAATGCAAAGTAGGAGTAATTACGCGAAAGATAATGCTCAAAATGATAATATGTACGCGCTTAATTCTTTTAACATATAGAATCGCGTGTTTTTGTATGGCGTTCGTATCTTAGTTATAGCAATGTCATTGACAACCCTAATAGCTACCTGAACAACACCGACACTTTTTGCCTCCGATATCTAATGACAAAGGCATCATTATCTAATCATGGCTTGTCGGGTTTTTTGTCCGTATCCAAGACAGAGTCAACACTGGCTTACTCTGCAAGCACTGGGGTTCCAATAATGCATTGATAAAATTTTAGAACTTTTCTTTAGGATTCGATTATATTCATCTAAGTAGATAATATATAATAGCTTCGTACCCCTGTATAGAAACTTGTATGTATGCAGCTATGAATTTATCAAATTCTATAGGTATGTCATCTCGTGTCAAACTAGATATACCTATTAATATTGATATTTATTTATTTCATATTAATAAATTACATTAATGTGAATCCATAAGCATAAAATTATTATGAAGCGCTCATAGCCCACCGGTTCGTATCGGATCGTAGGTTGAGGTCCGGTCACTGAATGGGTGACCGCCACGTTGAGTGATTTACCGAGAACTTCTGTGCTTTGCAAGACAAGGTAGCCACTGTATCACAGCAGTCATGTTTACATGATTTTGGGCATCGGTACTTAAAGAAAACCAAATTACCGAGGTAGAAAGGTCATATGAGTGTCTTCCTCATAAATCAATTGTTACACCAACTCTTGAGTTCAGGTAGTAGAAATGGCCCTCGGCTTCTGTATGCAATGCTAAGATGGGGAGGAGACTATTAAAATGTCTAACTATGTATCACTTTATAAACATAAGCTTGAAACATCCATGCAACATGTCATATTCTGTAGGCACGATACGTTCACCTACCGGGCTGCATTACAATTATTTATCAATTTGAAGTAATGACGCGTGCGCCGCCGATCTGAATATAATGGTTCGAATTAGAGACGTTTGTTACTTGTATGCGTGTTATCTAATAGTGCACGTGAAAGTTGGGTATGGATTATAATGAGATCCTACTTAAAAGAGGTTAGGTACACGAATTACCTGATTAGAGTATCTTTGTAAATAGCACCTAAAACAATATTTAAGAAAACAATATTACTAACTTCATATCGGGTGTATGATAAGGTAATCCTTAATTAAATTTCAGTTTTTTTATTCACTGATACGAAAACTGAATTAACTTCATGCTATTACATTTATTTCTTTATAAATTTAATAAAAGATTAGACTAAACACAGACACACACTGTAGTTCGTATAATTTAGACGTTTAGAGTTAAGCCTGATCAAATCGGATCTAGATTTATGTAATCAACAGATTGTATGGCTATTATGTGTCGCTTATTGTTCATCTTACTGCTATAATTAACCACAACAAGACACGGAGTGTTACTTTCAAATAGGATTCTGTTTCGTATTGTTCCCAACACCTCTAAATAGGTCAAGCAAATTAACCACTGCCATTGGCAAGTAAATAGCATAAGCGTGAACTAAGTTCATTCGTGACATAATCAAGAATTCATAACAACCTAGCAGACCTAGGATATCCTAGGCACGTTTTGATCATGTTCAGGGCTCTAGGAATGGAATACCTAATTGTTATGTGGACAGTTATGGGCTTTACCGTTGAGTTGTCCCGGTTCTCACGTGAATTAAAAAAGTGATTTGTAATGCATATCCAACGGTGGTTTTACCCTCAGCTCCAGGTCATAGTCTAATGGATGTAGCTTGTAGTGTTAGAATCTTGTGCAGGATCCATTATGATCTAAACTAACCAACTACCAAATGGCAGCCGTTCTACCCACTCATTTTTATATATTATATAACACAGCGGAGAAAACTAAACTTACAAACAGGCTATGGAATAAAACAACTTATTTTGTCGTGTCTTCAGTAAACGTAAGTTGAAGCAGTATGTATATGTACCTTGCACGTTGTAACATCCTCCCTAAACTAAATGAAAAGCGGAAAATGGTAACCTAAAGCCTACCTAAGCTTTAACTACAAATACTTACACCATCTGAAAGTCTGAAAACCAGGACTTTCGTAAAGTTTCTAACGTTTTCCTAAAGCATTACTAAAGCTATCAAGTTCAGCAGATCTAGATGATATGGGAATAACTACAGGGAAAGAAAATAAATCAAACAAAAGATTTTGAGAAAGAAAATAAACGAAACAATTCATTTATTTCATAAAAGTGATTTTACTCGAAACTTTGACTATTTTATCTAATAAAGCCCGGTGAGAACTTTATTAGACATCCGCGTTGATTCCTAGGCCAAGACCTAAGCAAGGGAAAACAAAGCGGACTCAACAAAAACCCCTGCTGCCAACTTAACCTATTACAATATATTATGAAATGAAATTAATTTAAATGAGAAGATTAATTCACAATCGGAGAATATTAAACATAAACCAAGACTAAATAATTAAAATATTAATGGCGTGATCGAGTAGTGGCAATTTAAAGACCTAGTTATGAAATGTAGCAACTTAAGTTCTCTGAGGTGTGAGAAACATATGAACTATTGAGAATTGGACAATGTTTAGACAAATACAACTTAAACTAAGTTATTACAACTTAAAATAAGTCTACCTAAAGAAATAAACATAGCAATTTCCTACAGCATCTTATTTATAATGGATAACTAAACGTGAACACAATATTAAGCACCTAGAACCTAATTTACTAGAAATATAGAAAACTTAAAACACAAGTTTAATAGAAAAACTAATCATGAACACAATACTAAAGTAACTAAGAGTTTAGAGCCTAACCTAATTGTAAAATACCATCGTTGGCTGTGTGATAAGTCATAGCATAAAGAAGTTGTTTATAGTTTAAAAGGAGTAAACGTATAATGACGTAATATGATACGGAGTAGATAAATACTCCATAATTTGATTCAGAAGAATGGTTATAGTTATCGGTTAATGAGGCGTATAGTCATGGACAAATCGTGAATTAAATTAAATATATGTTTATAAAACCTTAAAACTAGTGTTTGGTATATCGAGGTATCGATATGTCGTATTTTATTTCCTACAAGGTAGGATAGGACAGGTCTGGCTTATTACGAAATATAATATAATTCTCAATCTAAAAGATGTGAGAATAAAATAGCTGATTGCAAGCAACCATAAAGCCACAGTACCTCATAAAAGTACCATGCATAAGTCATATAAACCACCAAGCCATTTCTGGACATGATGAGGCGACTATGTCGAGGCAGCAGTCTCGCGAAGGAATACCTGATGCTAACCCATTGGGTATATCCCTACCTAACACCTAACACGAGCAAACAGAGTATCCTCGCAAGTGGCACAGGGCCGAGACTATAAGTGATATGTGACAATAGCGCCTGACGAATGAACATATACATGGTAATAATAAGAGCGTAGCCCATAATATTATGAGACCAGCCATTTTATTGCATACAGCAAAAGTAAATAATACTGAACTTATTTAAAAGCCAGTTGGAATAGGATCTTGTTATATTTATATATATATGTATATTATAATACACGTGTGATGTATCTACGTTGAAGTAGACTTAAATACGAGTTAGTTACCTCGTACCCAAATATTATGCAAACAAACAAGTTGCTGCTATTCAGGTTTAATGTCCAAATCGAGTCATATGGTCATCCCATTAGCGAATATCACTACTGAGCCATGCAACCGCAAAACCTCAGCATTGACCAGCGTTCTCACGACAGCAAGGAGTTTTGCTCGAGTCGTCAATCAATCTATATCGCCATTGAACTTTCACATCCCATCTCGCCCATATAATAGAATATATAAGGGTACATAGATATTGGGGTCTTTAATGTTCAGCTTCAGCAAACGGCAATACAGATTTCTCGTCTCAGCGGGACTATAGTGTCTTGTTTGAATCAAAGATTCCCACAAGCAGCTAAAGGCGCACCGCGTGCCTAAACAAGACCGCAGCCCTTTTCAAAGCTCGTCTTGGGATCGAGACTAAAGACGAAAGCCTGTCGTTGAGAATCTGTGAGACTGGCCCTAAACCCCATTGATGAGCGTATTTCATCGATCTGGAGTGAAACCATCGTTTAGCAACAGTAATAGTTATTAGGCATATTTAGTATATTTGGGTACTACATTGTACTACCAAAACCTTTCGTCATAGGCTGGAACATACCATACAAAATCGTAATAAAACATTTGGCAGTCCAACTTGTGACATTACCTCATTGCTGGAATAGTCACGAATAATAAAAATCCACTGCGACCAGACCCAACAACTACAATAGATTAGTAAATGTATGTATGTTGGTACATACATGTGAAATATTGGAATAGTATTTACTTGTCCAATAAAATAAATATAATTATCGCACAGGCGAAGATATTGACGGATAAGGTATTGACGTAATATTAATTACGTAGTCAACAGACTATTAAGTATCGTAATAAGAACCAAGGTTCCATAAAAGGGTAAATAAGCCAAGATCACTTCAAATAAAGAGTGCAATAACCATGTCAGGTCACACAACACAACGATAGCATTTCGGCCTATTAAAAGGTAACATTATGTATGACATTTACATAGAACGGGAACGTGAATAAGTACCATAGTTAACGCAGTCAGAAAGTTTTGCGAAACTTAGAAAACCATTTAAGGATCTCTTCATCTGCGTGTGTACAGTGGTAGGCTATGAGGTCATCATGCAGGAATAGCCTCGTTGTCCAAACGCCGGAACTGTGATCAGCTTGGCAGGATCAGCCAGTGAGGGGTCTCATATTGTCATGGCACAGCGTTGGATTGAGGATGGCCTGGCTCTGGTCGTCGATTGCCCACATGTACGAAAGTGCTGGCAGGTACACGTCCCGTATAAATGTCCAGGGTCCAAACGATAGGTGGAAGGCATATCGTCGTTGACAGTGTGATTGCGTGGAGACGTCGACAAGGTCATCTTCTTGACACCAGTGCGATGATACGTCATTCGATGTCATGTATCCTTCTCTTATAAAGGTTTGATTTCGCAAAGCCCTCCAAATACCCAAACTATGGCATTGTAATCTTTAGATATATTCATCAATAAAACATACTCATTTAATAACCTAAAGTAACTATTATCACCTACAACACTGTACTAAATCAATAAGAACACACCTAAAATACCAACGAAACATAACAAACCTAATGAAAACGAAATAATTAATGCATTAAATAATAAGTGTAAGAATATAATGACTACCTACATTAGCAAAAGATTAATTCAATTACTGCTTAATAGTAAAATTACAATCCTTTAACGATTTGTCTACTAATAAATAATGTCCTTAAAGTCAAATTGTCATTTAAAAGTAATTGAAATCAATAATCAAATATAGTAAGACTCAAATATTAAATCCAGCTTGTATGAACAGCGCCTACCCCCATTATTCATGAAAATCTCAATAATACTGAATAGTATCAAAAATAGATACGAATTCACATAGCATGCACAAAACACCACCATAAATCTTAATATCTAACATGCACAATAAGTATGGGTATAATAAAACACAATGTATTTATTAAATCAGGTAGTAGCACTCCAACGCTGCAGATGGTCGTATAATATACTCCATTTAGCAAACATTATCAATTAAAATTTGTTGTACTAATGGTAAAACTATAGCCGTAACAAGAATTAATCAATTAACGTACTTAATTGCATTTTAAAGCCATAACCATTTAAAAGGAGATACGCCACTCCACATCGATATTGTTAACGTAGATTTTACCTTAAGTAGGTTATTCAACATAAGCAAAGGTATTATCAATCTAACTTTAACTTGGTGCTGAGCACTATAGGCAACAACAAAGGTAATTGTACCTATATAAGCAGCGTAACGCGCTTGCATAATAGTCTATGAAAAACTAAACCGCTATCGTTTGCTATATGGAATCTAAACACACGCACATAAATCCTGTGAACAGAAAGGATTAAATACACAACACCCTAATTCATCCTAACACAACGAAATCCTACATGAATCCTATCTATCACAGCAAATAAATCTTAAACGACTCACATGGGCACTCCTGAAGGTTCACCTCGTTGCACGTCGCTCTCGTGAAGTCCACCCGCAGGAGAAATCGAAGGGGAAAAAAGTCTCGAAAACGTTGTGCATCTCCTTATATTACCTCACGTCGTCCATCATGAGAACCCCTAACATCACGCGATAAACTGATGTTCCATAATTCTCGAGGGAAAACCATCGATTGGTCAACTAGCTAAATCTGGCTTCTCATTGGTCTAGAATAACTTTCCGATCTGCTATTCAACACCAGATGTCTCTTCCTATGCCTATCCCATTAAAACCTGACTAAACTAAATAGACACCTACACAAACAAGATTATTTCGTCCTTAAATATTTCTCATTTTAGTAGGGTAGCCACGCGCATAACGTATTTTCAAATACCCGCCAAAGGCAGCGATGCAGCTACTGCTTTGCAATTTACCACTTGCGTCAACTAAACTCAACACTCACGTCTAGTATATCTTGACGTCGAGACTCGTACTAGCATTACACAACTAGAGACCCGTCCTACACTGGTTCGTTAAGGTGAATTGGTGTACAAGTTAGTTTCAGCATTGTGAATGACAGCCCTGACTCCACACTAACCGTGCAATTTCAAATGGCTACTTATTTCGCTACTATATAGACATAATGACAACCTTTCTACGCGGTCGGATTATTTACTAACAATTTAAATCCTCGACACCAGATGTCTATATTGACCTATGCAACTTAAGTAATGCTAATAATATAAAGCAGGAAACCGTTGTCCAAGCTTATTCAAATTACAAAAGTAGCACTACTCTTAGGAAAATGAAAATAACTTGAAATTCAAAAGATTGGTGATATTCATTATAAATAATCGAACTTCTTTAGACTTAATTTAAACGCCATCTGTTTACAATGAGAGGCTTCATTCATGATGAACATTTAGAATATCTAAATCAGCTTTTACGAAGCCAAGAAGCGTTCCTGAAAGCTTAGAAGCTTTCCCGAAGCTGAGAAGCTTCCCTAAAGTTTGGAAGCCTTACAGAAGCCTTCCTCTGAAGTTTACAAGTTTTACTGAAGCTTAGAAGCATTTATAAAGCTTTGGACTTTTCACACGAATGACGGATGTCGATCTGTTACAACGTCACTGTGTAAAGTACCTATCCATGTTTAATGTCCCTTTTTAGAATCCTGACTATTCCCAGCTGCTCAGTCCTTGAGATTAAAATCATTATCATAACAGGAAAATTATCGAATGATTTCCTAGTGCAGCGCTCATGCGTACACGCCAGATCTGGGTCAAGAACGAGCGCATTATGAATCATTTTTCAACGATCATCGCTATTAGTTTTGCGAAATCACACAGTTTGCGGTATAATGATTTGATTATCATTTGTTATTTAGCGTCGTGTCGTTTTAAGATAATGGTAATTTTATAAATGACTATGATATGACTGACATATTTTAAGTTCTTTAAAAAATAACTCTGCAACTCCAAGGGGTAAAATCAGCTATTCCGGAACAATTACGTATAATAAGTGTATTGCATGGCAATATAATAATGTGAAAATTTAGAAAATCAAAATACCAAAAATCAGACTTGAAAACTAGTACATGTGTAATTTTTAGGTTGTCTAAATGCATGTTTGTGAGATAGATTACGAAGATAACAGAGTAGGTACTTGTGTTTAAGATTAGATTTGACCAAATTTCGTGGCGTAAGTAACAACAAAATATGACTAACAAATGGTAAAAAAATTAGAAGAAAGTCTATTGTTTGTCCTAAATTGTCCTTAGATTTTAAGATCTATTCGTCTTTTGTAGCAAAACGTTCCTGTTTACACACGAGGACCAAATAATTGGAAAGCCCAACTAGTTCGCATTACCTTGGTGCAAGGTGTCGCGCCCACGCCATATTCTCAGACCACGCGTGGGCAGACTGGCTTCGCGGGTTGGGGTTCGGTGCCTGGACTCGGCTCTATTCAATACTTAGGTATGTTGCAATGTCCATTCACTGTTTTGTATTCATTGATATATTTGAACTCAATCCGTAATGCGTAATGGCTTTCATAATTAAAAAAGTCGTCGATTCGTCACAAACTCAGACGTTTCGTGATAATAAAGCTCTGAAAATTGCAGTGTATTCAAATGAATCTTACTGCCAGTAAGTAAAGAATTGACATATGTGTAAATTTTGTTCTTTAGTTAGCGCCATATCCGGACACATTTCATTACAACTTGTCTTCCTTTACTGTCGACATGCCTTTAACAACATAACTTCAAAAACTAGTCTAGCTATGTTGAGAAATATTAGCCGAGTGATTAAACGATTTTCTTCAATCATATTCATGAGAAACAAGTGAAATCAAACTCTGTCAGTCTAGACCGGCACCTCTGCAGCTGATCTATGCGTAAATTATGCGATTATTATAATAAACGCACTGACGCTTTGCATCCACGGGCGAACATTGCGCTTTACGAAATCCGTAGCACCTGCTGCTATGGTGTAACACAACCGTAATCCTTAAACAACATTTTAAACCAAACGTAGTAATGTCACATATAATAGTTGTATTTTAAGGGTTCCGTACCCGAAGGGTCCAAACTCCGAACGGAACCCTATTGCTGTCACTCACGCGTCTGTCCGTCCGTCGTCTGTCACAAAATTTTGTTCCAAAGAATTATCTAATTTCCCATTGACCTGTGAACTTGAAGATGAAAATGTTTATTATTACGTATATTTTAACAACAAATACTAATATATTGATAAATCAATTTTTTTATTACAAATTTCTATATTTTTCCTATCAAAACCAACTTAATTAAGCGGTTGGTTCAGAACCCTAAATGTGCGAAGTCCGACACGCACTTGTCTAGTTTGTGTTGCCATCAGTAGTATTTATATTTTCTTCCCAAACCCATCAAAAATCCTTGCAGACCAAAAAATTACAGGTTAATAACATACTTTCTGTCATTTACGAATAACACAGAATCTTCGTTATTCATTTATAAGGCAAACCTACTGCTAATAAAGTATGAGTTAAGTATATTTCATCGTTTCGACATCGATAAATACATAGCAAAACTACAACATTTCTAATATAAACAAATTCTTGGCGCTGACATTGATCATTTTTCAATCTGCGTCAGTGAAGAAAAATACTAAAGTTCTTATCATTTCATCGCCCAAACGATTTACTTTTGCCAGCCTAATTGAGAAGTTTACTTAGTCCGTAAATCTACTAATTATTAAACACTCGCCATCCCAACAGCCAGTATGTCGGACACAAGTGGGTCGCTAAATGGACGACCGGCCAGGCCAGCTTTAATTAGCTTTAACACCGCCATTTATAAATACGCAACTGAAAGCTTTATAAATTACGCCTTGATAGTGTGTTTATTGTAATTAAAGTTTGGTTGCAATAAAGTAAATTGTAGTCAATCTCATGTGTAGGGGATAAAATCCTAACTGTGGGTGGACTGGGGGGCTGCGTCGTTGCTTATACTATCTATATTTTGAGAAGTAACATGATGATCTTAGGGCGCTGGTCCGGCAAACCAGAGGCGTGAGTTCGATTCTCGTCTAGGCTGCGTGCGAGATCACAGTCCATTTTTTCTTAGTATTTGTTCTTTGTACCAAATGATTGAAAATATGGTCGTGGTAACTTCCACGTTAAATTAACACGAATCAAAAATACAGTTTAATTTAAAATAATTTGATTCATGAAAAAGGTTATTTGAATTATTCTCCATTGGCCCATATATGGTCCTTTATAGGACGCGGGGGTCGCAGGCGGAAAGTAAGATTTTAGTATTTATTTTAATAGGCAGGAAGTATGGCGAAGACTTTATGTACAGCGCCTCGTGCGTGAAGTCACTTAAAATTTTTCTTCTACTGTACTTTTTTTCTCGACTTAAGCAACCATGAACCCGGATTTAAATTCAGTTTAGGTCGGATGCCCAGTCTAGCAAATTAAAAAAAAAAACCATAAACAAAGTGTCATATTTTTGAATCCCACCAAATTCCTAATTGAAAATGAAAACATTCATGCTGGTAAATTATTATATTACTTAAATCAAACGATTTTTTTTGCGTTCATGGAGAAAATGTGCAGGTTGTTTGTTGTTCGTTTGTTCATTGATTATTTTAAAAATCCACGAAGAAGTTATATAGCATTACTGAAGAAATTGCTTAGGTAAGTTGCACAATTACTAAGGGAAAAAATGGCGCATGAAAATTATTATAAATACTTACTTTTTATTTGAAATGAGTCGTAGAAAAAGTATTGTATGCAACAGTGTATAACTGGTATAAAAAGGCTCGTGGCGTCTTTATTTGCGAACCAAACCACTCGCCTTTTTATACCCTTCTTATACACCAGTTGCATAATATACTATAATTTTACTAGTAAATTATGTAGACGTATCTTGAGATAATTGTGTTATTGTTACAACGAATCCAGTTAGACATCGGTAATCCATACTAATCCATACTTCCATCCATACTAACATAAATGCGAAAGTGTGTTTGTCTGTCTGTTACCTCTTCACGCTTAAACCGCTGGACCGATTTAGATGAAATTTGGTATGGAGATAGTTTGAGTCCCGGTGAAGGATATAGGCTAGTTTTTATCCCGGAAATCATCCCTTAAGGGGGTGGCAGTTTGTATGGAAAAGCGATGACTCAGGTAAGCGCCTGATATAAAAAATTGCATTAAATTCTATCGCGATGAGCGAGTTCTACGCCAGACGAGGTCGCGTGCAAAAGCTAGTAAGTTATAAATGTTTCAATGTAACTAGTTAAATTCTAAAAGTGTTTACTGCAAAATACGCTACTTAACTAGGCAATTTAACCATAGCGGTTTTGTGACTGTCATAAATTCGCTCGTTAGACAATTAGGTATTGTTTGTTACAGTATTAGCCAGCGGCATCGAGCCTCGATACAGATTAAAATTTAAATACGTTCTAGATGTTGCCCGTAGCATGGTTTAATGAACTACAAGGCAAAATTTCCTGCGATTTCAAGTAGCCTTTTTAATCATGACGTAATTTATTTCAAAAACACATTAACTTGCTGTCATTTTTCTCTATAATAGAAAGACTCTTATTTGGCAATTTGATACTTACAATAGCTCGAATGAGGTGTACCAGTAATTTAAATCATTCTCTTATTTAGGCGATTGCCACTTGGTTTTCACCGCGTCTGTGTCCGCGTCGCACCGTCACTTCTATTAATTACGGACTTCATCATCATCATTCGCTTGCCCTTTTCCCATTTATTTGGGGTTGGCGCAGCATGTCTCTTTCTTCCATACATCTCGGTCATTCGTCATCTTTTCATTCACATCCTTCTTATTCATATCATCACACTATCCATCCACCTTTTTTTGGCCTACCTCGTTTCTTGCATCCATCCACATTCATACCTAATACTCTTCTTGTTACATGGCTTTCATCCCTCCTCATGATATACCCGTACCACGTAAGGCGATTGGCTCTTAGTTTTTCAGCAATGGGTGCTACTTTCATACTTCCCCTTATATACTCATTTCCTATCCGGTCCATTCTCATCACACCACATAACACATCTCAACATCCTCATTTCTGTAACATGCATTCTCGTTTCATCCGTCATCTTTGCGGCCCAGCATTCCGACCCATACATGACGACAGGTCTTATTACGGACTTATAGATTTTACTCTTCAATTTAAGGGGCATTCGGGCATCACAAATTGTCCCCGAGACCTGTCGCCATTTCATCCACCCAGCGCTAATTCGATTTTTCACGTCACGGTCGATATCGCCATCAGCCTGTACTACCGAACTTAAAGTCGGAGCAAACCGGGAGCGTAACGCCGTCCAATTGTATGGGCGTAAAACTGGAAAGACCGCCGAGATCGCAGAATGCTCTGTTTTGGATCTGCTGATCTTTGATCAAGCCAAAACTGAATAAGTATAGCATGATTCGGAAATTTGAATATAAATCATAGATTTAATTATTAAACCTTAGCCAAATATCCAAACTTGTAACTTGTCCAGACCATACAGAGAAGCGTTAATAATCTATTTTAAACAAATTCAAATATGGAACAGAATACTGAATACTCCTACTACCGTTGGCTCGTGCTGAGGTTGCGCAAGGGCAAGTCACAAAGTTACTAGTAACGCTGCTAGTAACCGAAACATACCCAACGGTGAAGTTATTAAGGTCTCTGACGATGTATATGACAGCAAATAAAACATCGTAGCTAAGGTTTATGTCAATGCAATCCCTAGAACTGATATTTAACGACTAGACTATAATTTATGTATAGAAGATTAAAATTATAATGTCCAAAGAAGTGACGAAAACTAGTGATTCTTAACAGATTGCTTGTTTAAAAGTTTATGGGAAGGATTAAATGTAATCAACCGTTATGTCGAGTTGTCGTTAAAGTTTTATTGTTAAAGGTTATATTAACTTAAGCAATGATATTTGTTTATTGAGAATAATATCATATTAAATTATAGTCATTCCGTTCCATGTACTTATTTACGAGTGCAGTAATAATTTCTTTGATTTAGTACTCGTAAAACATCAATAAAATAGTGGTGTAATTCTAAGAAACACATTGATTCGTATTAGTATACGATAAGCAACTGCTGAAATTACGACAAGGAATCATTGTTTATTAAATTAATATTGACAACAAGAGCAGGCGTACCAGTTCTGGTTCCATAAAGTAAATAATTGCAAGCCGTCGTCGCCCAGCGAAAAAAATTAACAATAGCATTCTTTTGTAATGATGCCTGGCATCCCAGGGACTGGTAGACGACTGGTTAAGGTATTTTATTAAATAGGTAAATAGGATGCAAAACGAAATTCCCATCATCATCACCATTCTCAGTTTGTAGTCACCCAAGATTATGTAAGTTTCGAGAATCTGTAACCGTGCTGTAGAGTAACTTTGACTTGTCCATACTCGTATATTACGCTCCAAGATCTCATGTACTTACGAATATAGGCCGAGTTTATACAAATTCACAGCACAGCGGCCAACAGTGGCCAATAAAGTGTGTCGTTCAAGGGTTTTATTCCCCTTCAACAACGTCAAGGGTTTTCCGTCAATGGCCACTAATAACAGGGCCGACGGGACAATCAGCCAATACGTTCAGCTAACTCCCGATAAACAGTAGCCGGGCTTCTGGTCTTGGGGAGAAACTTGAAATGTAGGTACATGTGGTGGTATTGTTTGGTAAGATCGCGTCCATTTCCCGTTTTAACTTTTTACTAACGTTGCACCTTAGTCACTAATAAAATTAATCTGTAAAATAATATAATAGCTGACAGCAGTTGCACAAACCACTATTAACTGTGTTTTAACGCATTTAGGTCAATTCTGATGCAGTGCCTCTATAAGTAGGTACGAATTTAAATCGAGGCGAACTTATGCCTGTAATAGACGTCTGTCAATTAGCCGTTGAGGAAAAAAAATAAGTATAGTCTGAATCGTCTCTTGTAATTAAAATGCTAGCTGATTGATTCATTTGGTAGCTATGAACTCTAATTCTCACCAAACTAAACAGAACTCAGTATTATTTTCGACCAGGAAACTCAGGACACAATATAGTTATAGTAAGTGATTGCAGCGCGCAGGCGCGGCGATACTATCTGAGGACAAGAAGTAATAAAGACGCCTCACAGCAAAATCTAGACAGTGGACATAGAAGTTGTGGAGTAGGTTAGGAACAATAAGAATCTAAAAAATTCATACCGATTCCTTCCTGCGTAACTACAGAATGCAAAAGAGTTTATATTAAGAAAACTTGTAAAACTAGAGGTATCAGGTTTCTCTTCTTTAAACTAGAATAATACGGAAAGTTATTCACAACTCGATGAAGGCGTAGAGTTTGTATCTAAGGACTCCTGTGTAAAGAAATCAAAATATTTGAAATTAATTTGCAAAGCTGTTATTCTATTATAAGCGTAGTTTCTGCTTTCTTAACAATTTGTAGACAATTGACCACTTTTCTGAGGGATCATGGGTGTCTCCTTGCATATAGACATCATCCTAATGTTGTTTGTAATTATAGTTCCTCTTAAATACTCCAATCTTATAAAAAAATAAGTATAAATCGCAATAAGTAAAAAGGAATAAAAAAAGAAAAATTAAACTTAACTCCACTGGCCCTGTGCTCAGAGTCAACGTGCAGTATTCTATAAACCGGTTCTAGAACCGCTTCTGCTGTTCCCCGCCTGCAAAAGTTCATGTGTGTATACGCTATAACATAGTAGGTACATAATAGCTTCGAGGTGCCGCAAGATAACGTATTAGGCGGTTTATGTTTCTTAGCCGTTGCTTGTTAAATACTTATGTACAAAAAATAATATTGTACACTTTCTTTCGATCCTGTGTGCCACATAAAACTATTGTTTTAGTTGTATGAATGTTTTTACAAAACGGTTATACTTATCAAGTTCTGTCCGGAAAATGGCCCATGTTCGTCAACAAGTAAGAGAATGGCGTTCTTCCATTACTTTTGAAACGCTTGTTTTAACCAATTAGAAAAGTTTATAAAATCGCTGATCGCCTACCACTTGAGTTTAGGTGTGGAACAGTAGCAGCTCCACGACGCTAACTCATAATGTCCCGATGAGCTAGAATTATGCTCTATTTGATGGGCTACGTCACATTGATTTAGGTCACCTAGCGTGCTAAGCGAGTTTTCAGAAGATTTCCTAGCAAGCAATTAATGGTTAAC
Source organism: Epiblema foenella (assembly GCA_963556455.1). NCBI lineage: Eukaryota > Metazoa > Arthropoda > Insecta > Lepidoptera > Tortricidae > Epiblema > Epiblema foenella. Next base: position 23,832,159 of record OY747096.1, on the reverse strand, counting down.
ATTGTTGCCTAGAGCACTACCAAAGGAAGCAAACGATCAAATTCAATATTTTAAATAGATGATTTTGAACAACTATAAGGTAGAGGAGAAATCTCGATTATTTTGTATTAGATAATTCCATTTACAAAGTTCTGGGTTCGTTTTCTATGTCTCTTGGTTTTAATGACACCTTTAGTCTTTACATACAAAAGTCAAGTATCGTATTTCTTCAGGGACTCAATTTCAAAATATTCCAGAAATGAGCCTGATCCCGATTCAGCTTGGTATGACCTCAATAGAATCAGCTTGTGTTATAATCTTAAAGAAGTATTATGTTTATTATCATAATCAAAGCACCCCACCAATTGATATGATGAAATAGTTGATTTAGTATGATTTTAAAGTATTTTAATAAAACCTGAAGTGTTTGCCATCCACTCGTCGCCATGTGTTAGTATTGGCAAACATAATATCGAGAATCAGTTCATATTGCCGTGGGAAAGTTGTTATTTACTTTCCTCGCATAGACTAAATATATCACAGTGAAATAAATACCTTGGAATATCTAGGATATTTTTAGGGGCAAAAAATAAGCAAAACAAATGAATGCATATGTTAATTTTGAAGCAGAATAATAAACATACATACATAAGATATAAAGACTCTTAACACCTTGAATCTTGAAACCGACTAATTACCAGCCTAGAGTTAAAGAATATTGAAAATATGTGCACTGCGCAGCATGAGTAAGGGTACAAGGTGACTAAAATTGAATATTGTACTTCACAAATTTTACTTGTATAAAAATATGTGCTAGTAGTTCGACTGAAATTAAACTTTATGTACTCTGCCTACCCCGTTAGGAAATAGAGGCTATATATTTATGTATGTGAAATTTCCTTAGACTAGTATAAGAATTGTTTGCCTTAATAGTAAGTTTTACCTGAAATAAATTTAAGAAGCCTCTGCTGTCCAATTTAATTCAATAATTCGTATATATTGCTAACTGAGCAGTTTTTCAGAAATAGCATCATGAAAATTTTTTGACAAATAAATTATTTTCTTTAATACATTCACAGATCAAATCTAAATTGTAAACCTTAAGGCAGTATTAGAGCTTACGTGACCCATATCAGGGTCACGAACTGTTAACGTGTTAAATCATGTATTTTACATTCGCGAAATAATTTATATTACTATACATTTTATCTTAACAAGGTCGTAAAATTGATTTCTTGTTTAAATTAATTAAATTATGCGTAGTTGGTTATTGTTTTCCTGCTCGTTGCGTAACAGTCTTTTAATACTAATACAACTATTATTAATCATTGTTATTGAAAATACAAGTGTTAGTCAGATTAGCTAAGCTACTTGTCGCCTACACATATTATATACATTTACTTATTTGTCACACATATATGTAAACTGTGGTTTGTTTTTTTCACAGTCCAATGATATTCATTGGACTGTGAAAAAAACAAACCACAGTTAAAAAAAAAACAAGTCACAGTACGGTAAAGGTACATATGTATTTATGTGCAAACGCGACATCATTTTGCGAGTCCCTTTATAAAACGCAGTAAACATAGCGCAGTAGCAGTGAGATGACCCATAACGCTGATGTTACTGAACCGTGCTACATATACACACACACATATACACATACAATATTATGCATACACATTATGCCCGTACGAGATAATTTTACAACCGCTACTACTTACTACGCATGTGCAGTGATAAGGGCATAGTGTTATATTGAATTTATATTTAAGAGGACATCCTCAAAACACACTGAATTTTATATACTAATTTACAAGGCCCCATTTTATTTTAGTTTTTATAGTGCTGCAATGGCAGCAGCATACCTTCGATTGATGAATACATATTATTGTAATTCTGGAATTTGAATTGTGATTTACCTATTTACTGTGATGTAAATACATATACATCGCCTTATGCCTAATTTCTGCAATAATAAATATTCTTCATTATACATTAGTGAAAACCGCGTCAATGTAAGGAAAAATTATAGGGAAGGCATACAACAGACTTTCATTTGTAACTATTACGTATTTGATATTAGAATATTATATTTAGAATAGACTGAATAATCCCGTCACTAATCATGGTGTGGTTCATTATGCGAAGTAGACCTTTTGTATCCCTATTTTGTGGTTACATAAAATATAGTCCTTTAAATAGGCAATGCTAATGCTGTAAAATATAAACAAAAGTTGTAAACAAATTAAATCGACATATTCCATTACTCTTATACGTATTTATGGTTATATACACAGTAATTTTCACAAGATTTTAAGGGTGCGTGCAGTATTGGCAATTCTGCAAATAGGGAAACTGATTTGATTAAAATATAACCGAAGTGACTTTCCCTTAAATGAAAATGTAATACAAATACAACGTACCTATCATCATTATCGGAGGAAGCCATGCCAGTAGATATTTTATTAATTGTACAATTTATACGTCTATGTAATCAAATTATACAGCTTGTTATCGGGAGCTTTTACTATGTCAACTATTAACTTGTGTTAATGTTCTTTTTTAATGTAAATTAGGATCGGAGTAATTAAAGCAGAAGGTTGTATGATGTACCTAGTAAAAAGTATTAACCCATTTCTTGTACTGAACAACATTAATTAATGTGAACTGTTTTAAATTAAAAACTCTCGTGAGTTTCAGATATATTGAAATATAATAAACTGATGTGAACTGTTACTATGTTAATGTAAATTAGAATTGAAATATGCTGAACGAATGTGAGGTAGTAAACATTTTTTTGAAGAAACAAGCCTTCGGGTGTTAAAGATACTAATTAGAGTAGTGCAAATCAAAAGCTTTTTAGGTTTTTGTTAAGTTTTAATGTTTGAAAAAACATATAAATATATGAAGTCAAGAAAGTAAGTAGATAATGCTTCTTGGCATTAAGTCCGGCCTTTGTATTTATATTGTTTGTGAAATAAAGTTTAAATATGTTTATGTTTAAATACAATGTTAATTCATACATTTTATATTGACCTATAATAAGTGTTAATTCCCCTTTATATCTGAATTTCGTGATTGTATCAATTTGATAATAGTAACTTAGTATTGATAATATTTATAACGTACCTAAAGTGCAGGCCCAGATAAGCTTTAGTTTGAAGACTGTAGTTATTTTATTAATTATTCTTTTCCAGAAGATACTCTAAAAGACGAATTAATAGTTCATTACTATAAAGGCCGGGAAGTAAGGGGTACGTTGCCGGCCGAGTACATAAGACTTAATAGGATAGTTATAAGAGCTGGCAACTCCTTTTCACGCCGAGGTATGATAGTGCTTTTTCAAACACGCAATGACATAAATTAAATAAAACTCCAAGAAATCGAACTTTGATTTCTAGACAAACTAAATGTAAACTAGACAAAAATTATAACCATCACATGTTATATTTCTTCGTCGGTGTTTTCGTCGGAACTCATATTAAAAAACAAAATCAACAACGCACAATAAATCCCATTGAAATATAATTACAGAACTCCAAGATAATATGAAAATTCCCTTCGCGGTTTGAGTAGATAGACAATTTTACCGCTAATATTTAGATGAAATATTTTAAATGTGTATTTGTGTAGTTAAAGCAATTAAAATTTATTGGTATTTGTTAATAAGCTGTTATTTGTTCTGTACATGCCGATTTTATATAAATAAATCTGCACAATATAGCAAACATTTTTTATTGTTTTAATAATTGTAGTGGCAGAATGTCATACCAAAAAGCAAATATTGCTTATAGTTTTTTAATGGCTGAACGCTGTGATGCTGTCTCACAAATAAACGTGGCATGAAATTAAAAAAAAAAACCTTTCAGGCCTAAAATTCCATTGACTTGATATAAAGTCAGGTCATTTAGTGCTTCACACGCCAATGACTTCGTATCGAGTCGATAAAGTCGATGTAAGGGCAACCTACGCGTGCTGTCAAGTAAGGTTCATTTTCAGTCTTTTGCTACAAGGATTTTGGCGTGTGAGACACAACTTACGGAATCTACTGTGGCGGTGAACAGGTTAAAGACCTCTCTTCACAACATCAATATTTCATGGCACGCTTGAGAAAATTATTTTCTTGTTCATAATATATGGCTGCATTTATGAAAATCTATAAAGGCTGCGTTATTTAATTAGTCACATTGAAGCATTATGAATTTGTTCAATTATAACAAGTATCGTGTAAACATAACAATGGAGGAGTTTTTACTACCGGTGGTCTGAGGCGGGCAATAAACACAATAATATTGCATTACAGCCGGCAAGCGCGTGCGGATCAGATCTATGCGTCTTCCTCTTACTTCGTAGTGAGGTCCATTGGCATCGATACAATTTTAATATGTTTTAAAATCTAATAATATGAAAAAAGGAATGTTATTCGTGGCTATGCACTAAGTACTCAGTCTTTTATGAAGCCCGGTAAGTAATTAGTATTGTCCGATAATTTTTGTGTTCAGTGATTTGATTGCTTTGAAATAAAATGTAAAATTTTTACTACGACCACTTTGACTAAGTTGGTAGTGACCCCGCCTACGAAGCTGGTGGTATTGGGATCAAATCCCGGTCAGAGCAATTATTTGTGTGGTGAGCACGAATATTTGTTGCTGAGTCTAGGATGTTTTCTGTGTGTTTATGTATTAATATTTATCTATATATGTATGCATATCGCCGTATAGTACCCATAGTACAAGCATTGCTTAGTTTGGGATTAATTAGATCGATTTGTGTAAGATTGTGTCTAAATATCTATTTATTTGTTTAACCTGTTCGCTCGCTTTCAGAATGCACGTTAAACACAACGGGTCAACGTATCTCGGTGATTTACAGCCATTATATTCTACATCAAAATGAAAATTTGTCACGGCGTTCAGCGTGTTCGTCTTTTTACGGTTTCAATTCTTTTTATGATGCTCATTTAAATGCACTTTTTCAAAAAAACTACGTTCCTTCCATCGACATCGCCACATCACTAGATCTCTAGTTGGTAGCAAACGGTTCTGTGGTGGAGGTAAATATAATATTATGCGGTCTGGAGGGTTGCGTAACCGGAGCGTGGCGATGAAAGTTAATCTAATATTGGGAATAGATTTAAAAAAGATTTCGTTATAATAAAGAAATTATAGAAGAGTAAGGCTTATAGGTAAGGCAATTTCATATAAGGAGTTATTTGAGAGAACATTAATATGTAATCAATTAGGTCACGATTAAGAAAAACAAATAGTTATGTATATAATAGTAGTTTTTCCTATGACTGTGTGCTTTTATTTTCCGATGTTGTATAGGAAAACATAAAAAATAAATAGTTGATGTGACCATCATATCGCGAGGCATTAAGTCCACTATTTGTGCCTTTTTTTAAAGTGCAATAAAGTACAATTTCGTTTTAAAAAATACGTAATTACAGAATAAACAATTTTCAATCTAACGTATGTATCTAATGATAAACAATATACCTTAGTTGCTTTTGCCCGCGGCTTCGCCCGCGTGCTAAGAGTAATTTTTAACCGTCTACAAAAAATAAGATTCTCATTTTGACCCATATGTTTGTATGTATCTATGAGGAACCACAAAGATGACACCAATATCGATTTTTAAGAAAAATAAATGTCCGCCATATTTAATTTGATGTATGTCATTTTCGTAATCAGCACCCCAAAAAAGCAAGCAGGCAACCACCTTCTTAGACTACTCCTCCCATCCCGCCACGCCGCCCGCACTCGCCTACGTACCGATTGACGACTATCGAGATGGCACTAAAATCTATTAAGATAACACGGGTCTCGTTCCATTTCCATACCTCAAAAGCAAAAATAGAACCCTTATAGGATGACGTGTGGCTGTTTGTCAGGCCCCTATTTCACCAAGTTGACATATGTATGTATTGTGGGAAAAGTGATTTGATCCATAGGTAGACTCAGAACAGTTCCGCGTCGCATGGCACTATCGGAAAAAACCCACGCATTATAGGACCGACGTATTACGAACAATCTACCCACCAAATTAAAAAATGAAACATCTGACGAAGCATTTAAACGCCAAATTAGAATCTTTTTATTCCGTAAATGACGTCATGGAATAGTAGATTGTGTCTCAAGGGAGCAAAATGATATATTTACGGCGAGGGTGGTATATTGAATTCTGAGTGAAGCGAAAGATTCTACAATAGAATCCTGAGCGTAGCGAGGGATTCAAGTGTTTACGCCCAAGACGGAAATAATTTTGCTACCGTGTGACACATACTGCTTTTCACACCGTATATGAGGCCCGCTGCTAAAAACATGAAATATCGTACAAATCATTTTACAACAGAGTGTCACATACTGCTTTTGACACCTTCTATGAGGAAAAGAGTCATTGTTGCCCTCAAATGAGGGAAGAAAAGTACATCTTTGATCCCTCATTCGAAGGCAACAATAACTCTTTTCTGAATAGCAGGTGTGAAAATGAAATTTGTATGACATTGTATTTTTAAATTATAGTTTTGTTTGATTTTTATTTTTATTGTATTGTGACTGATGATTATTTAGGTTTTCGAGATTATATTATTGACGCGTATATTTTATTATTATAAATGATGTGATTTTAGTAGTATGATCATTATTTAAATATTTTTGTATAATTTAATTTTATTATTATTATCATTTTTGACATTTCATAATTTTTTGACGATCATAATATAAAGTCGTATAAATTGACTTAGGATAATTTATATTGTATTTTTATATTATGAAATAAATAAATCTAATCTAATCTAATCTATTTGACATATGTAGGCTGACAAATCGACAATTTTCATGTGAAAACTGTTTCACCAACTACAATTGTAATGTTTTTTGACAATTGTCGCGCCTGTCAGCTTTGGTGAAATAGGGGCCAGATCGTCTGTTACAACCTATTTGATCGAAACTACTGGTCCGATTGAATTGCAACTTGGCACACATACTTTCAAGAATTTTCATGTCCAGAATAATGGCATCGATATATTTAGATTCTATAAAGAAAAAAAAAAGTAAAATCATATCTAAAATATCTTAGTACTTTAAAGTAAAACAACGGCGTGGTTAGAATATTTTCAAACATGTTAAGCTTATTGAAAACTTTGGCGTTCATTGTATCAGCAAAATATTTATTGAATAGAGGAATAATTTACCAAATACGTAAAGCAATTTCTATTCATTCGGCTGAACGTTCATAAAATACGAGGCAAGTATTGCAAGAATTGCTAAATGCTGCACTTTGAAGTTTCGTTTTGCTGGCCCGGGGTTCAAAACAGACCAGAGTTATATGACGACAATGATTAATTATTAGCGATGTCCTAGCTCCTTCTTATGAGTAACGGTTAAGTGTAAGAAAGAGACACAAGTTAGCAATATGTTGTGTCATATAAAGTGCGCACGTGAATGGTAAATTTTACTAAATTTAACCAAGCAGGAAAATGCTAAGACATAAGTCTAAATTTATATGAGTTTTTAATCTCTTATTTTGTCGATATGATACCTCCAGTTCTTTGATTAGTTATTCACATTGCATTTGTAAATATAACAAGCAAATGTCACAAAAACAGTTAACTAATGGGCCATTATCACCATGCACTAAAACGGTGCTTAAGCAGTGTCAAATGAACACGGTTTACCGTTGCTAAGCGATGGTCTAATAAATCAAAAGTTAAAATGCCTGTTGTAAGTTAGATGAGCGTTATGCGAGGAGTACTTTACATCGTAGTGCTATAAGATTATTTTAAGACAAGATTAGTTGGTAGTTAACTACTTGATCACTTATTTACTTTGCAAGTTATGTTTTACCAAAATCGAGTGATTAATTTTGTAAGTTAAAATGAAAACATTGTTTTAGCGACCTTCGACATATTTCTTTGCTCTCAACCCAATTAGATCCTATATCCTTATGAACTTACTGAAACTTTTCACCAGTTTTGTGACTGATCAGATAACTATTGGTCTCTGGAAACAGATATCTTTAGTTATCCGATCACCGTGCAAGTCACGTGCATTATTCCTGATAACCGAACAAAAATGATCTAACCTTGTAAAAATGCCCCTTTAAAAAGCCTACATTAATTCACATTTCTATACAAATCATAACAATAAAATAACTTACACACACGTTTACATACCTATGACATTTCTTTGTGTTCACTAGCATTAGCTTCCGTTTAAGGGCTTACAATGTAAGTTTGTCCGGTTACACCACGGTTTAAAGTTACACTTGATTTATTTCGCAATGCGTCGCTGTTTAACTCGAGGTCTTAACCTGTGCAACCTGTCCTTTGGGCGTTATTTAGTGTAAGTGTTAGGTTGTAAATTTGGAAGTTTCTTGGTGATCTCTTATAATACGCAAGATGTGTATGAACGTATTATTTATGATGGTTATCGTTATTGCGGCCGTAAGTAAGTTACTTTGTGAAAATGTCAAATGTGAAATTAAGGTAAAAAAAACTAGTTTTGCGACAAATGGTACACACAGAAAGTTCAAGACATCATCTTAACCTTCTCAGTCATATGGACTCATATTATTGCCTTACTATTTCCCTTTTCTGCATAGGAGTGTCCTTTTAATTAATAATTACATAATTACCTCCTTGGATTTTAAGTGATATGAACCTACGTAGGTATCTACCGTGAGCAGAGAAGTACTCTCAGCAACTTACGAAACCACAGAGCACGTTTCATACAAAAAATAAAACCGTTTTCCATCAATTCCGGGATTTCTTCCTGTCACTCGGTTACGTGGGGTTAAAATTACTAATCCGATTTTAACGAGGCGTCACACATATTAATAGGTGAGTTTAAGGAATGGATGGTCTTGTTGAGAGGCGATTTGTTATTTCGAAAATACGTATCAAGATGATTGAGGTTACTCGTTTTTTTCCTTCTGGTTATAAAAAAAAATAGTTTTTCGAGAATAACTATACGCACCTGTTTTTTGACAGAGAGGAGCGATTTTAATTAGGTGTAGATAAGCAATTGCTAGTAAATAGGTGATAGTAAATAATGATAGATCAGTCCAAGTGCTCAACAACATATGCTAGGAATGATCTATCATTAACTGCAATTCTTGAGGGTTCTTTTTTGGTATTTTTCTGGTATGTAATTGTAGCAGCTATATGAATAGTTCATATGTTGAAACGTACAGTCATACTGTTGGACGGAATCTGCCGCCATTATGGCTGTCAGATTGATACTGCGCAGGCGACGGTCGCGTGGCACTTATTACCAGTTTCAAGTGTCAACGCGTGTTCGAGGCTATGACGAAATGGTTCACAGATTTTTGGGTGATCATGGGTATCAATTAGTTTTTAGGCTGCGTAATCATTGCTGTGCTGCGGAGTATAGCCTCCAGAATGTTGGTTTGATTAATAAAGAGTTATTAGATATGTTAACTAGATTAATTGATTCAGTCTAATTCTAACATAACTATTAAAATATTATGCTGTTTCCCATCCAATTTGGATGGTTAAAATCAATGAGGAGTTTAGTGATTTATCAAAGAAGAGCAATGAAAAATTATCTGAAACATCTTTTTTATTGGAGTTTGTTAATTGCTATATATTAACTACATGTCCATAGTCCTATTATCAACATACTACATAAGTACCACCGTCATATACTAATCATTAACGAACTTACAGTCGAGAGTCAGGCCACGTGCCCAGTTTTTATGCTCGTTAATTGACTAATGTTTTAAATGCATGCTGAATGATTTACAAGGCACTACGCCGTTATAGCTGCATTATGGTGTTATGATGCTGTAAAATTTGTTAATCACGGAGAAGCTTTTGTCTGTGTTACATTTAATGCATAAATATCTTACTTTAAATTCTGACTTGATGTTTTTTTTATTAAATTGTAAAATTAGCAGTTACATAAAGTATAAGTACATGTACCTACGTTCACTAAAGTGTGGTCTACGAATGGTTATTATATACGTAATCCAACAATTTTCGCATACTATTTATGTAGTCATTGTTTTTGTTGTTCTTCAAGTAAAATCGAAATACTCAAGCAACCACCAATTAAACAATAACGTGTCAGACAAAACTATAAGGTTTAAGGCAACTAACAGTACTATAAGTCGTTTTCAAAAATTCTAACAGAAGTAGTGTAGTGTCTTTTAAATATGTAGCTTTAAAGTGTTATTGCGATAAAAAAGCCATTTATTTCATCGTACACTAACAACTGATGTAAAAATGTCAATCACAAAAATGTCTAAAGAAAAGCCTATGCACTCATCAAAGTGTTACTTGACATTAAATATCGCAGTCGTGACTATTGGAATCCATTAACTGTGCATAATAAGTGCGTCGCGATAACCACTAAGACAAAGCGAAGTTTAGCTGCTTCGCTTTTTAACACTTATGCACACTTTTTATCTATATATATCTATATTCTTAAATGTGTTAATAAGTTACGCTGAGTACTTTGCTGACTCTTCTTTTTCGTATTCAAGTGCCATTTCCTACCTGAGTTCGGCTGTCATATGGGCTATACGGACTTTTGACACGGCCGCGCGGAATAAAGATCTCGTACTCAGGTTGAACCAGGTGCGAAGATTCGTCAGCCACGAGTGGCGCCTTCTTCCGGGTGGTCTCCTTCCTTGGATCTTCCCTTGCTTAATTAGTTGCAGGAGTCCATATTTTTCATTAAGCATTATGATGCTATGTTTTTTCAGTTCTATGCTGTTGAATCATGGATGTTAACCCAAACTATGAGCAATCGTATAGAAGCTTTTGAAATGTGGGTATACAGAAGAATCCTGAAAATATCATGGACAGATAGAGGATCTAATGAAAAAGTTCTGCAGTTGGTTGATAAGGACGTTGAGGTTCTCAAAACTATCAAAAACCGCAAACTCTAATATTTAGTTGCTGATTAAAATTGGTAATGAAAGTATTTAATTAAGATTTGACCAACCAACAAATTAATACTTTCATTAGCCCCCAACCAGTTAAGGAAGGCGTGAAAAAAAATTTGACCCACCCCATCGAGCGGGGTATCGTTGTTTAAAAAAAGCTCATTGAGTAGATAAATTATTTCCATTGGGATTGGGATTACTTTTTTTTTAATATTGGAAAACAAAGGAACGAGAAGCCACCAAATTATATTTTTTACAAAATTTTGTTCCTAAGATTTTTTAATTTAGCATTGACTTATAAACTTGAAATTTGGCGATAAGGTTTACTATAGAGTATATTTTATCAAAAAATACTAATATATTGATAATTTAAATTATTTCTTTAAAATTTTCTTATTAACCAAATTAGTTGATTTTGCCAAATTAATTTTGAGGTTTGTTCGGAACCCTAAATGTGCGGAGTCCGACACGCACTTGGCCGATTTTTTATTACGTCATCCATTAGCTCCTTTACATTTATAATTGACCAAAACCCTTTAGACTTCTTATAAAATCACATACTTGGGTATTCGCTGTAATTGTTGTAAGCTGTAAGTACTAATGTTGGTTGGTCAAATAAAATAAAATAATAATATCTACCGATACTTATGTACATATTTTTATTAATATTGTCTGTAATTCACTGTTAACAATAAAGTACATTTTATTTTGAAGAGCAAAGGCTTAAAAAACCGTAACAAAATATCAAGAGAGTGCCAATTTATCAGTTCATGTGACATTACGATGTTGGAGTGCACCATTAAGTCTGGATGCAGTGAAGATGCATTCGATATAGTATTGCTAAATGAAGCGTGGCGTGGCCTTTGTGATGCTTTAGGGTTAAGTCTTATTTGTTCATACCTCTGAGAAATTAATACGCTATCTCAACAAAACAGGTTATGAAGGCGTTAATTCTGGCTATCTATAATCATTAAGTAACCGATCATGACTGGCATACTCTAGCTGAAATCGGGATCAAACGAATTAAGAGTCTCTTGATAATATTAAGCTAATTACACAAACCGACTTTTACAATACTCGTAAAAGGTAACTGTTATACCTACTCGTACAGTGCTAGTAAACGTTTTCATTCAGTTTATAATAATTTTGCCCCGCGTGGTTGCCGGGTAAGAATTGCGCCACCCCATCTCTTCCCGTGGGTTTCGTAGGAGGCGAATAAGGGAAAATCGGAGGGTGGGCAGCAGCATCCTTCGATCATTACCACCATCAAACTGCGGTCGCCAACCCGCTTGCCAAGCGTGGCGACTATGGCAAATCCCCCCCAATTTGGGGAGGCCTATGTTCAGTAGTGGACGTCTTTCGGCTGAAATGATGATGATGATGATGATAATAATTTTTATATGTCTAAGCTACTTAATAATTGAGATATGTTCCCTGTTCATGCCCTTTTCCTTCGCAATCGTTTCGTGCTTGACCGTTATTTCCACGGTACATCCTCTGTACGTCGTTGATAGTGTGCCACGACGGATTCTTCTAAATTAGTTTAATACTTTTTATCTTTGATTTATGGGTGATTTTGTGTTGCTAACGAGTGTTGTTTCATATTGAGGGTTCTATTATATAAATGGCTATTCTTTGAATACATGCAATAAGCAAAAACAGTTACAAAATATAAGTTCCGCCTCCTCCATAATTGAATAGAAGTGAATAAATTTGTGATTACGAGTATATTTTTTAATAACCAGTAGTCTGAATTAAAAAGGTATATATTTTGTTCCTAAGTATTATTTGCATCTAAATTGATTATGTAGAAAGCCAGTGCCTACCGTGTTAGATACCTATAATAATTAAAACTATGATTGATACGAATAAAGTGATTATTTCTTAAACATTTTAGCGTCCCACGTTTTCCCAAAAAAAAGGTTTTTTTCTCGATTGTATTTGCCAAAAAAATTACAAAATATTGCACTTGTAAAATACAGAAATAACCAACGTTCAAACTACTGCTTAGCTCTGCTTGTTAGACATAGCTACATGTTACCTTATATTCGTATATCATCCTATTATACCACCGATCGTCGGATAAAGGTCGTGTCACATTACGCTTCTAACTTCAGATCGAAAGTTAATCTGACATCTAATAAACTTTTTATGATCGATCGCCTTAATATTCAACTTAAACCACTTTACTCATCATTCAATTACTATTACTCAAACAACGAACTTAATACGTTACTTTATAAGGATCAAAATTTAGTGGAAGCTGTTTTCAGAAAGGTAATGTCAAGTTTGTGTTAGGATTTTTTGGTTTACATTGTATATTTTTGTTTTTCGGTTACAAAAGATGGGTAACGTGATTAAAATGTGTGGTTAAATGATAATGTAACGGTTCTATATTGCAGTACTTTTTAGGCTATAAGAGGTGGCATGTGAAAGGTGAAAATAAACGAAGGAATAGTAGCTATATTTATGTAGAGTTAAGAGGTTTATCTTACCGAGAGCTTATTATTCACTAGATAGTGTGAACAAGTTATACATCAGACTAGCATTACATTTTGCTACATTTTATAATGCGATTATACCTACCGGTATACATAGGTTCATACTTACCACTGGTGACATAATTTACGGACGAGACTAGGAGTTATTGGGGACTTACCTGTAACGGGAAAACAACGGTTTTAATAACATTTCGTAGTCACATTCGATTGCGCATTAACATTAAAACTACGTAAAAAAGTATGTACCGGAAAGTTATAATTAAATTACCGTTACCACAAATGTGTATAATCCTTGATAACATTTAGATTGTAGGTGTAAACAATTAAATTGAATTGGATTTAAGTAACAGTACTGAGAACTAGGCCATACGTAGTTTAGTATTACATCCAGTATGTGTTATCATCATATGAAACATGTTTGTATGAATATCTTCGTTATAATTTCTAAATAAAGCGGGTCTATGATGGTCACGTTTATCGACGATAAATGCCAAAAGAAAACATCTGTCACTTTCTGATACCACTCTATAGAAACTATAGAAAGTGACAGATGCTTTACCTTGTCGTTTGTCGTCGATAAACGTGACCATAATACGGGGCCTGGAGTATGTATAATAAAAGCGATTTAATGAGTTGTAATGTACAATTTTCAAATATCACTAGATCCAACTTATGAGAAGATTTATAAACAATAAGATAAAACTTAATTCCCCAAAGGTCATCAAGGGTAATCGTGGCATCTTTAAAAATAGTTTAGAAAAAGTCGCCGTGTATTCTTACCATCAATATGCTATCGAGATTTATCTAACATGCATCTAAAACTTAAATTAGATTTATTTATGTAGGGTTTCGTGTTGTTTGTTATAATTATGTATTTAGAGAAATGTAAATTACATACTGATCTACATGTGATTTTATTTAGATAGGTAACATAACATGGCTTATATAATGTAATGACTTATACAGACAAGTAGAGGAAGTAGAATACTTTACTTAAAAGGTAGTACGTTAGGTATATTAAGTAAGCAACAATTATTATGGTCCGCAACTCCTCATCCCGCTGTTTATTTGTATCGTATAAAGAGACGAATGCTATAATTATTGTAAATAACCAGCTTTCTACTATGGCAAATTTAACTCACGGGCTAAGCAAAATCATAGGTAATGGTAAACATATAAACTCTTCCCAGCTGATCCCTAAAGTGATGGTCCCAAGCTGATATCTCGTTTAATGTGTAGCCCGGTAGCTTTAACAGTAAGAAACTAAAAGTTATCGCTTTTTCTTTGTCATTTTAAAATAATTTGAATTCTTAGTTGCTCTGTTTCGGTAGAGTTTAATGTGTCGTTTAAATCGAATTAGTTTCGGCGTATACACAATAGGTGATGTTATCTTTCCATGCCACAACAAATAACATTTTCAATACTATTATAACCTATATGAAACACAGATTTGTAATATAAGCTTAATTCGCATCAAATACGGTTTTACCAAAACGAATAAACGAACAACAAATACAAATGTTCTGTTTAATAGACTTCCTTTCAAAATACGGCATACTATGCAAAAGAAGGCCCAACGTAATGTAGCAAGGACACCTACTTAAAGATCGACAGCATTTTGTAATTTTTTAGATTTTTTCCTTAGAAAATTGAACGTTTTGACTGAGCCATTCTTTATTTGTTACCGTATCTTTTTATGAGTATCCGAACCTGAGACCGGTTTTTGATTGCCCCGAAATGTGCAGTTTGCTCCTAATGGCCCTTCATCCTAGGCCCAGAAACCGTAATTTTGTTACCGGTCACGATTCCTTAATATGTTTTTAAGAAGGCTAGCTTTAATCGGTTACTGATGCTATGAAGATGTTAAAGGGATCTGTTGGTTTGTGCTTTCAACATTTTTACACATAGTGACTGTGTGTTAATAGTTAATTAATTGGGTATTTTATCGAAATATCTTACGTCGATTTTCATTTCGACGAAAAATATTCTACAAATTTGATTTGGTTTTCTTTTCTAATCACATAATCATTGCCTTTTATATAATCGAACCTCTTTTCATCGTTAATCGTTTCAAATTTGTCAAAAATCGAAAACATAACGATTAATCGAACCACGATTCATAGATGGTAGTACTTTATATACATTATTATTGCCATGAACAATGTTTCATCGCAGTAACGTTTCCTTGAACAAAGCATTAGTTGGGTGTCTATCAGTATAACAACTTTAGATATATTTTCGCTCGATATAACAACATTTCATATAATTTCACATTTCAGTTCATGGTCATTAAATTTAAATACAATAGATTTAACGTTTACCAAATATAATGAATTTAAGTTATAATATGTGTTGGCAGTGGTTGTATAATGTGTTGTAAGATACTATACTATGGTTTTATCAAGCAAGCAAACAAGCACCCATGCTTGCATGCAAAGCAAACATAATAAGATTTTGAGATATTGTTGTACCTAGATCCGAGGAGCCGGTACGCGGTCAACTGTACAAGTCTCTATTCAAATATTTCACTGTGTACGTATCAAAATCGGGAACCAATGAGCCGCATCAATTTCCCACGTACTGTTAATTGCTTTTATATTGGTGTTCGGAAAGTATCGTAATGTTGTTATTATGTCAAGCAAGATAAACTTGACTTGAACTTAGATAATCATAACACTGGTATAGAGAGTACTTGCTATATATAGAGAATATTTATGTAATCAATCATGATTATATCGAATATCATACAGAGATATTATATCGTGTTAAAATAAATAATGTCTGTAAATATATATTTTCTTTTCAGCCATAATTTACAGTGAACTAGCTTTTTCCCGTGACTTCGTCTGCGTAGAATTTTATTTCAGGCGCTTACCTAGTTATCGCTGTTTCATACAAACGTATCCCCCTTTAAGGGATGTTTTCCGACATAAAAAGTATCCTATGTCCTTCGCAACTGCAAAAAATAGAATTTTCGAGCTAATATAGAAATGTTTCTGCACCGTGCTCATCTCCGTAAGAAAAAGCTTGGTACAATATAAACGTATATTAATTTAGAAAAGATTGGTACATGTGAGCTTTTAGGAAACTGCATTATTATTATATAATATTTTACCTTGTTTTTTTATAGGCTAGGGTAATTAAGGCTCTGAGAATTTGTTTACGGACGCAGTTGTGGACACATCACATTGCTGTCTCTAGATTGATAAAGTTCTCTATGCTCCGTCACCGTTGCTTACACAATGGTGCCTTTGTTTAAATATAATTGATCACACGTGTCCACTACCGTACAATAATTTCTATAGAATATAAGCATTTAGTGAATTTAGGATTTTAAAGCGTGTAACGAGCTAAAGAGTAATAAAGTTGGTTAATGTTATTTGTAACTTTACTACAAAGTTACGAATGATATAAGTAGTTTAATGACATGCATACACAAATATAATTAAGGGGACACGTTTCTAACCTTTTTCTAATAACTAAATCTTGTTTCTAAAGGTATTAGATTTTATGGGTAAGTGACAATATTTAGTCTTGTCATCTGAGCTTATTATTAACTAGCAGCGCCCTGCGGTGTTACCCGCGGCTAAAAGGTAGCCTATGTCCTATACTACAATACTGTTCACGTTTATAATATTGTTAGGATTAGGATGTGTGGATTCACTATTTCATCCCCTAGTATGAGATCATTCACCGTTGTCCTAAGAGCGATAAAACATCTCGTTTTTTACATGTAGGTACATTCAAGTATCAGTCTGACTCGCCCGCCAAGGGTTCCGCGCCAATTTAGTTAGTACAACATTTTAGATCATTTAGAAAAGGTTACCAAGATAGAGATACGTATATTTTTCCTGCAATATTTATATCAATCCTAATCAAGGGTAATTATTTAAAATTTCTCGCTTGTTAAACTTCGGAGACCCCTTACCTCCGAAGTTTAGTGGGGGGTACTTTTTTTACATATCCTTGCATAACTAAAAAAATAATCTCTGTATACAAAAAGGCTATAAAAAGTACAGTTAAATTTTACAAGAATTTTAAGGGTTCCTCTGGTACCTTTTTGGTACGAAACCCTAATAAGTAATGTATGAAAATCGTTACAGTTTAAATCACTATCATACATATGCTACCTCGCCTACCGTGGTTTTGTTGATTATTACTACATATTTGACAACATAAGTGTAGAAATTTTAGGTCTCCTATAGAAAACCAAGGTGCTCCTTGACATTTTAACATGAACATACGAGCGAATGTAGCTTACTAATGATGGAGGTTATTAGTTACGATGCTATCGAGGGGTCGAAGGTTAGTTGGCAGTCGAATGTAAAATAATAAACTTAGGATGCAGACAAGGAATAAAACTAGCGTCGATATGTTTACATGAAGAAATTTCTTGCAGGGATCTCAACTTAATGAAAGGATTAGGATAACACTCAGAATTAACTGAGCAAAACTAAATAACAAAAAAAGATAATGATATCTAGTTATTAAACCAATGAGGGCTACCGTTTTTGTGCTCACCAGTTGGTGCTACTGCGCCAGTGTCTGTCACTGTCAAAGTTTGTTATGGGTTCCCGTATTGTAGCGCAGTCCCGTTTTGACATAAGTTTACGAACGATAAAATTGTCTCAAAGCACTGAAATTTGTTGACCCGTAACTCATATTTGCCATAATCAATCTGAGGTATTGCAAAATATTCACCATATTACTCTCATTAGAGAAATAAAGCCGCTTAACCTACCCACAAACTGTAAAATTTGACATTTCGGATGCCTGACAGCACTGACTAGCTCCTCTAGCGGTTTACCGCAAATAGTAATATATGGTGATCCCTGACCCTTTACTTATTATTAAACTTACTATGAAAGGGTCAACTGGATAACATGGCAGTGGGTTAACCAAAGCGTATGAAGATGTTTCTTCTATTTCCATACAAATTTTATGGGCCGTGAAATAAACAAACACCATGATTTGCAAACTTGTATAAAATTCAGTGGTAAAAACACGTTTTTTAAACTATTGAACGTTTGTTCTTATAGCTATGTTAAATAAGTGTCAAACAAAACTAAAAAAAATAACGGTTTATCCGAACGACTAATCTTGTATTGAGGCTGATACCTAGTACTATTCAGGCTGACGTTCTTACAATACGGTCATTCTGTAACCAATGTATGGGGAAGTCAAACAAATTAATATTTTTTTGAAACGTGTAGACCTTTGGGTACAGTCTTTAAAACTTACAACTCCCCCCCCCCCCCGTGTTTCCTTTTTTGGTGTGTCACATTTTCTCGAGAACTATTACTACAGATACGAAAAAAGTTTTCAACTCAAAAATAACGCTCATTCAATTCTTAACGAAAAAGGTTCTTACCAGTTTTCTGGCAGACGTGGTTTTGAAGATGCAGCTAGTTTTTATTTCTGAAAATCTTACATACCGTAGGTACCACACCATACTTGCCGCCCCGCCATTGAGATCAGTTCCTTCGCACTATAGAAAAACCATTTTTATCTCGTATTTACTAAAACTTATTATTCAAGTGCTTTCGTTTATATTGACTGATGAATGGGTTTTTTTATATAGTTTATTTTACTAAACTCGCTAAAAAAACAAAATTCAATAATGATAATATCTTTTGAATTAAAGCGTCAGGAGGAGGAGGGGGGAGAGTTGTGAGTTTTGAAGACCATTATCCAAAGGTATCATGCCATATAAGTTTCAAAACTTTATTAAATAATTTGTCTGAAAATATAGAATGGCCGTATCATTAGTTTGGTATTTAAGATTCTGAATACACACTGTTAATCGTACCTAGTGATCAAAAGTCCTTCACACTAAGTTTGAATAGAGGTAAATTTTCGAAAACTAAACCAAGATCGGTCCGACAAAAACTCATTTAAATACGCTACCGGCAATAAAATCTGAATTCAAAATAATCAACGCAATAAAACTTGAGGGCTTTTAAAATTCAAAGCCCGTTGCAATAAATTATCATTCGTTCCTCGTCGACAAAAAAAGGATGAAAAAAGACAAAATGAACCAAATCGGGAATAGAGGCAAACCGGGACAAAGGTATTGAACGTGTCAGGACCTGTCTTTGAAAAGGGCACCTGTTTTGGAGAGCACCTGTGGAATATATTAAAGGATTGGTTGATGTTTGAAAAATTTAAGAAGAGTTTTGAAGTCAACGGTACGAAGCCTTGTTGTTTTGGTGGTGAAATGCCGTTGCTAATGCGTTATTTTTATAAATTTTGTTATTTAAAAAAAATGCTCGTTACTAAAAATAAACCTTTGTATTGTTACTATTAGTAAGTACACCCCGTAATTGCTGGAAGCCTATTATTACTTTTTACGGTACTAAGGGTCTAAGGAACATGTCGTCTACGTAGAATTTATAAACACCTCAATGAATTGTGTACGATCGTAAGTGAACAGTTTACTTGATTCAAGTAATCTCAACTGTCACAAATAAATCAAGCAAAACCCTTGTCCTCACTTCGTTTAACAAAAACCAGTATGATTTTATATAAATAATATCGTAAACCGCAAGCAAGTAAAGCCGTTACTGAAGTGCTAATTTTGCATATAAATAATGTTGAATTAACATACGAAACCCATGGCGACTCAGCGGGCCGCGGTAACGTTGACTGTCTGTGTTTTATTGGTTGGAAAATTATGTTTGAGCAAGACTGGCCATTGCGGATCAAGGCAGGTGAAATATTAAGTTCTCTGAGCGTAATGTTCTTCCATTTTATTGTAATTAGAAGTGATTAAAACTTCGATACATGTTTCAATTTAAAACCAGAAATAATTGAATATTAAGATGAGAATAATTGAATATTAGGATATTGAATAAAAAGATGCCTTTGTTTCGATCTAATAACTAATAAATACTTAAATAAAAGATATTAGTAAAATAGTCTAATAATGACCGTTAATTTATTTCCTATGGAATTGATTCGGGTTCATTTTAATATAAAAATATCCAATCAACCAATTTTATTAATTTTGTATTAAGCAGTACCGCTGCTAACGCTAACTACAAATTTAGAAATAAAGGAAAAAAATCTAAATTTGCAGCCAATAACGAAAAAATATTGAAACATATACAAGGTGTCAGAATTAGAGATATGGAGTTATTAGATCTTGCACATTTTTGATTGATTTATTTAGTAGAGTCATACCAATACTTGAAATTTATTTCGTGTCTCACTCAACTGTGCTTACAAATGCATAAAAATACAACAATGACAGAAAGTAATCAATATTTTTTGTTTGACAAAAAACAAGCCATTGAAGCGTTCCTTTCCACCTCAATTGTAATCGATATAAACACAATCACAACTCCCTAAAGCGTGACTTACCTGTTACTGAACCAGCGTACAATTAAATTCACCTGGAAGAACCTTAATAGCAAACCCTTAAAGCTATAATTGTTTTCAACTGGGTTCCAGTAGCTGCAGAACAAAATCATAGTATATTTTCGAAAAATACAATGGACTACACAAAATAACAAACTCTGCTTTTCGATCCTGTAGTAAAGTTCTTTGGTGTTGGAAAGGTACCTATTAATTTTCATTTCATTTTTACTTTTGAGACAAATCTATGTTGAAGTACTTTTATTTTAACTAGATATTTTAAATTACTAATATTTTTACAATAATATCATTTTCTTTTAACTAAAATTTAGTGCAGTTGCGTTTAAACTAAACTCTTTCATATGTAACTATTTTTTTTAAACCTGACTGCTAGTTATTGTACTACGCATCTTTTCATATTTTTGGTTTCTCCTTTCACAATCCCGCGATTACGATTGGTTTTCGCTTTCAAGCGTCGTACTTGGCTAGTACATTGCCAATGCTACAAACTACATATTGTGTGGTACAGCTTGCAAAGCGGAGCGAGTTTGCTCGAGAAAAAAGGTAATTTAAACTAAATAACGACCTATACCAAATTTAGATTTTGGGAGACAACTGAGTAGGACTTAATTTAAGAATGCAAGTAGAAATATTTATTCGATAAAAACTCTTGTTTGATTTTTCATTTCTGTCGCCATTTCTCATAAGTTGTTTATTCTTAACACCAATTAACCATGACTATTATTGAAACAGTTTTCGCTTAATTTTGTTTGGCTTGGATTGGAACAGTTCGTGACTGTAAACAGCTAGGATTTAGAGCGCGCCTTGGCTCTGCTCTGTCTCCTCCAGTTTCTTGTTTAAACAAGTTTATGTTGTATCTCGTATCTTTATCTTTTTTCAAAATAGTCAATAATTTTAAAGCTTTTATTCCCTAAGTATTTATATTATGTTAAAATAAGAAAATGTGTAGACCATAAAATACGTTATGCAGGTTTGATTTTATTCACACCTCGTCCAAATCCTCCTAATAGCAATTACCAAAAATTTGAGGATTTGTTAAAAGATTAAGCTATTCTGCCGCAGCGCAGGCAGAATAGCACAAGTTTTGTCGTCCAAATTGTTTATGGGTTGTATTGTAACATGTTATAACTAGTCCTGGCGCATGGTCAGCTCTGGACAGAAATTGACTGTAAACAAGTTATTTTTGGAGCCATTGCCGACAACCGTTTGAGATTTCGCGGCGATTGCTGTTGGTCGGGCCGTTATATTTTTTCAACATGATCCCAAAAAAGGAGGTTTTTTGCTGATATCTCATTTCTTTAGGATTTAATTCACCTTAATTTTTATTTATTACATTATGCATTTTCTTCACTGACAGTCAAATATTAAGCTAAAATAACTATATGTCAGATGAACTTTTGTTAGCAAAGTATCATTATGTCGTTTTGGGTTTCGTGATACGTGAAATTCAAACAGGAAATTTTACAAAATAATATTTATTTCACAAATCCCCATAAAATACCGGGAAAAAATATTATAAACACAATCCAGTGTATGTATATCGATTACATGCGGCACTTATTTTAATTAGTATAAGTAGGTTGTAAATAATAATAAATTGTAGGCAGAGAATGATCTTACTTAAAATCACAAACATTTAAATGCAATATTTACAAATCGTTGTGAGTCATTTATAACTATCGACATATTTATCCAAGGATTCCTTATTACAAAGGAATTCTTTCAGTAGGTACTAATTTACACTTTGAAAAAAGTCATCATAACAAAACCAGACTATGGTGTAATCGAATCTATTTACAAAGTTACACTAATTCAATAATTTTGTTAAAAAACAATTTATTTAATGAAATCATTATTCGTAAATTTCAATAAATTTTCCACACAATTTAAAAAAAATCTAACAAATATTTGGCGTTTAATCAAAGAAATTATAATTCACTTAACGGGCACTATGACTATCGAGACTATTTGGAAATAAAGTCTGAGATCCTTTATTATATATAGGTACTTACACGTTTAAGAAATATAAAAATTAAATGCTATATACCTCACGGAAACTTAAATCAAAGGTAATTGTAATAAATTAAACAAACTAATTCGATTTTAAAATTGATAAACAAAATAAGAGATCAAAATGGAAATGTAACTAAGTATTAAAACTTAACAATACGGAATTTAATGATAGCATAACTGCATTTTAAGCTCTGGTAAAATAAGAAATAAATTGTAGTTGAAGCATGGAACGTACTAGACAAAACTTTATCCAAAAATATTATCCCGATGAAAAAAAATGTGTTTTATAAATGCATATCATTACTTAATTTTACAATTAAATTATTAAAATGTTTTTTATCACGAGTTGTTTTGTCGAACTTCACTGTGTTTTTGGAATCGAAAAGCAAAATTGTATTGATTGAAGCATGAGTGTCTGTTAAAAATGCAGCCGAATAAAAACCAAAGGATAAATTACCTTTGCGTTTTGATTCAGAAATAACCACCATTTACAATTTAAGTGCAGTCTGACACAACATCTCGGCAATAATTACAAAAAACGGATGGACTTAAAAATACGATAACAATAGTCCAGATCTGCTATGCAGTATCACCGTTAACAATACTTATCTAAAACAATCTTCATTTTATCTGATGGTATTGAAGAGCGATGATGCCAGGGACACTTTTATGATGGCTACTACCATCACTAAGTTGACGATGTAGGTCGAATTGCATCTTAAGTGGTAAGGTGGCGTGTTAGCTTCAGGACACTCACCTCGACGCGTGTCCTGGGCCAAAGTTTCTTGCCCGGGTTGTCGAGACACCAGGATGTGACACAGAACCTCGTATAGCTCAGCCAGGAGCCTGTTCAGTCTAGAAAAGTTCTCCTCTGTCGCCTCTCTCTCGCTCGGCAGGTTGAACGCTATAGCCATCTTTGTCGGGCGTAGTGTCTTTTTCTACGGAGGAATCGTGGACAGATCGCCGTTTGTTTTGTATGCATAAATGATAATGTGCCCGCTTGAATGTCGGCTTTAAGACCTGGCCAATATTCGCATGAATTTCTGGCAGATCTGTTTCTTCCCAAAGACTTCACTCCAAAACTTGACGATGAAGATGGGTTGGTTTTTCACAGTAAAGTATTTGTCACTTGCAAATGTTTCTTTAATTTAAAATGTCAATATTGTATATAAAAGTTTTGTAGACCAATAAATCCTCAAAAAGTTCACTTTCTCACTCTATCGATGGCACAAAATAGTACAAAATTTGGCGCTTAGAGATCAAGGTCCGAGCTCGCAAAGTTCACACAAAAAAGTTTTGACTCAACTTTCAGAGCATTGTCCGTAATACATTCGTAATTTAGTGATAATCGGCTGAGGCCAATGACACAACCGCGCGAAACGCACCATGCATCGCTCCGACTAGCCGATGTAAACAAGTTAACTTCGCACTTCGCACGACAAAAGAGGTCGACTGACGACAGCTATTGTACGTGCGGCCGCGGCGGGAGCGTATCTTGTAATAAGGGTTACTCCGTGCACATCATTGCCTCGACGCTGCACACACATCGGTGCGGTGCATAATGTAAGCACATGCGCACACCAATGCAAACCGATTTGATTATAAATAGTGGAACGCACAGTAGCAAGTTGCCTTCGCACTCTACCACTACAATCAACGTCTAAACTTTATTCCCGTCCCAGTCTTCCCCGTACAGACACTGTATACTGTCATTTCAATCCAAGCTGGTTACATCATGTCGCAACAGCGATTCACGAAGCATCGCTTTCTCTTTCTGATTTATAAAGTATTGCCTAGCGATGGAAAGAGAGAAATGAGGAGAAGCTTTTGAATTTGGATTTCAGAAAGCGCGGCAAAGTGAATTCACCAATAGGATTTCAAGTTTGGTATGGGGTGAGGTGACGTAAGAATGGACGGCGGGAGAGCACGGGGTTGTTAAACGGAGAGCGTTCACTCGGTCCCGAGCTTCAGTCGAGTAACATTGAAAACGTTTGTAATTGTTGGACGAATTAACGGCTCTTTGTTCGGAAACGAATAGACACGTAACTCTTAGGAACGGGTTTTCGAGGCTGTGTCAGAAGGCGCGTGTGTTTTATTAGTAGTAAACGTAGTAATTTAGAAATGTTTTTAGTTTTGCAAGTATAAAACTTTACGATTGCGGTTTTGAAAGCGTTTTGTGCAACCGAAGGTGTTTTTGGGTTTATTGGCTTTTAGAATCGAGTGGAAACCTCTGTAACTATACGGGTGATAAAAATGATAGTAAAACGCGTTGAAATAAAAAATATGTGACATTTAAAGCGTACTTACCTATTTTTAAGTCGACCGAGAAAATGTAAACGTGAATAAGATGTTTTTCAAAGTGGTCAATTTTTTTGTGCATAACACACATCTATTAACCGTAAGTTTGAATGAACTAGATGTGCCAATATTCAATTAAATAACTCGATTTCCACGCACGATTTACTATAAACGTTTTAATCATTATTGGTACTAAGTTAGTTAAAACTGGTTAACCAAAAATAACGGTACTTATTGTCATAAATATCAATAAATAAAATCAACCGTAGCTATGCATAGATCTTGTTAGCGTAAATAATATTTAACCGTAAATGAATCAGCAATGTATAAAAAACTTAATTATATGAAAACACCAAAAAATACAATTGTTAAAACTACCAACAGAAAAAAATAGGACGTGCATCAGAAAGAAAATGAATTGAGCCGAATACTTTTGATGTTTTTCAGCCTATACGCGATCTATGGAGAACGAGATAAGTAAACCTAAGTATGATAACTCGCACAACTTACGTACTCATATAATAATATGAAATAAGTAACTTTAACGACGTGTCACGAAGGTTATATGATGTTGTCTCTACATAACACGCCATATAAATTTTCCTTTAATATTAGTCTAAAGAATTACACACAAATATAAGTATTTATATTGGCATTACAATGAAATAAAGATGACACATTTCTGTTCTTTGATAATATTTTGATCCTAAATAGTGGCATTATTCGATAGCAACTGGTATATTTTTAACAGACTTAAATTCTAAGCTTTTTATAATATGAAATGTAAAAACAACACTTGTTTTATATACATTAATTCAGCCCGCAAATGTATCGGTAACAAGTTAACATCTCATCACTGAAACTTGATTATTGTTATAATTTTTCCAACAATACTGCTAAAAAACATACCAATAGTTAAAATATAAAAAATCGTATGAAAGACGCACACTGTAGAATTGTTAAATTGAGTCACTTACCTGGATATACCTCTGCTCCTCTCAAAGCACCAAAAGCCACTAGAATCTTGCCAAAGATAAGTCAAATGAAATTAGTCATACTCTAAACTAACAAAACGAAATCTCACTCACGCTTCACCCTTGAGATTTCACGGCATCTTAGTCACATCTATGACTGAATCTCGTGTTATATCAAATAATTAAAATAAAGATATAGTAGAAAAAAGATTTGCCAATAACTAAACTTACACATGCCTTTGTCAATAACTAAATTTACTGCATTAGTTGAGCAACTCGACTTAAAGTAAAAAAAAATATAGAGATAGAATTTAGTCTCAAATTTTAAAAAGGCAGATGAAGCTCCAAACCTAAACGATATGTATATTTTTTAATTTAAGTGCATATCATAAGCCGTGTACGTGTAGTTCTTATGACTTTAATCACTTCTTACTAAATACATATGTTTCAGTGACAGCGCTTCTGGTTTTTCCCGCAACTCTCAACTATGTAAAAGACAAACGATCCGGCCTTTTGTTACCTATACAATTTATAATTTGATTCACCTGAAAAAAAACCTATGTTTGGAACGGTTTCATTTTTCTTTCAGCGCGAAAAAATACTCTTAAACTATGTCATTATTCTGCATTGCAATAACGAAAATATTTATTTAATTTATTAGGATTCCTGTTGGGCCCGATCGGGCACTTCTGTTTAAAGTCATTGCACATTTTTTGCCTTATTTTAGCTGTAATTGCAGGACGGATACAAATGTATACAAACAAATTATTATATCCTTGCCGTCGTACTTTAACTAGGCACACAATACGTTCAATATAGGCGTATACATACAGGCACTTATTAAAATCAATAATCCTAGTCATCAAGTCGTAACATGTTCATCCAATGAGTTGTTGAACCGAAAGTAGGCCACGACGTGATGACTAAGTGGTATTGATTTTAATATCTAGGTATGGACTCGTTGGAAAACTTTTGAAGATACTGAATACGCTGATGTTATTGCATAATAAAGCAAGTATAATAAGATGCGTAGTTATTTAATTGGAGCCTGAATAAAGTTCAGCATAATGGGCATTTCTTTTTTTGTTGAAACATGGGTATTCTATTGGTAACTTTCAATTTAAATTTGACCAATAAACAACAAACAACGTTTTTGCTAATCTTTGTAATCCCATATCTTTTTATGATTTTAGATAATTTGCCTAATTTTCTATTCCTTTTGCTAATTTAATGGTTTTCTGTCACACTATGTTATATTACATTGTAACATGAGTCATCATCCATATAAAAATGTAGGCGTATTAAATGCCTTAACTATGTGCCAAGAATTTGGTCATCACCCAAATATCTAAAATAACAGTATGAGGGTGGTTACAGAAAAGTTAGTAAAATTAACCATACTCCCTCTAATATTTATCATTCTAATCATGATTATTATTTACGCAAAAACGTGGTTAATTTTTGATAATAGTTATTTTTACATTTTTAGCGTAGAAAATTAACCACAACATATGCACACTATATATATGACCTAAAATATCAAAACTATATTTAACGTCCATAAATTCCTTCATATCATAGGTTTTACATATATGGTGGCTTCGGATTAATAGTTGGGGAGTGCATATCGGTTGATTGCCATATTACACTTCAGTGTCAAAGCGTGATATCGGCATCCACAGTACTTTACGTTACGTCATTTTTCCTCAGAGTTGAGTAACGGTGGTTGCACACTGTACTAAAGGGTAAACTATCAAATATTTGACGTGATATTGATGTTTTGGCGCTTTTTTATTAGTCTCTGTGTGTATATGAATTTTAATAGTTACTCATTAACTGTTTGAGTTAAGTACCTAGTGTTTTTGTCATTGCGTCTATTAAATTTTAGCTATTATAGCAAAGGGCTCTGACGTTTTGTTATGTTTAATCTAGCGAAGCCAACTTTCATAATCTTAACACCTTCACTGACACTGGGTGAGTTCGCTGTTCTTAGACAGCTTTTGCTATGTTTTGGCTAAACAATGGAACATTCAATGACATAAGTATTGCTACGAAAACTCGTATGTATTGTATGTTTTTGTGTGTAGGTATATGAGTTATGTGTATATATAAATACATAATTATTACTTATTTTTAATGACATCATCCTTACAACATTACATAATTTTACATAAAATGTATTCCTTGTTTTTTTAGCGGAATAGCAAAGGAATATGGTTCTAGAGTTCCTAACCTATCATGGAATTCCGCAAATTAACGCCTGGTCCCATCAATTAATATTGTTTTACTCATGTTTACAATGTAAGGTTTGTAAAGCTGGTCAAAATCAATGTCACAGACAGACAACACGTCTGCATCTCACCTAACAATAGAAATGCATTACTGTGACACCAGGTGCTGTAGTGAATTACTACCAGCCATATTGGCATTAAAATTAATGGCCTACAGATGCAAATGCAAAAGGCTGATTGATTGGGATTTAATGAAGATAATGTATCACTTGCTATATAATTACTGATGAAGTTATAATTGTACCTATATTATAATAGATTTATATAACCTAGTTACTCTGACGTAGCACTCTGTTTTTTTGCTTTTCCCCTTCATCACCAGCCTGATACTTAAGAGGAATGAAAACGGGTATATACCTACAGATGTGAGTAATAGTACCTTTTTGAAATAAATAAATACAGGAAAAAGTTTCGCTGCTTTACTTCTTTGCTCATATTTGTACGAGTTCACTGGACACAGAACTCTTCTTATGCTTGAAGGGAAGTGAACTATTTTCCAATCCAATGTACCCTAGGAGCATATTATCTGATTGGTAATCATGCGGCTAGAAAGGAAATCCTCGAGTTTTGTTTTTAATTAAACATCAGAGACCGCAGGTATCATTTAATTGTATTGGATCCGGAGATATAAATGAAACGGGAAAACAAACAAATTGTGTAAGTACACAAAGGCACGAAGCGCATACTCAAATCCTATAAACTCGCGTTATCCACGTATCCAAATACGCGATTCGCAAAAACAGTATAACAAAACGTCGCGTGCAGGACACATGTCGGGCGGCTAATAAATTGCAATCCGGCTGATGCGCACAGATTAGTGAAGTTCATTGGACGGTCCGAGAGATACTTGCAGAGTTGTTATAACTAGTAGTTAATATTCTTTTGAAATTGAGTAACCGTCATACGACACAGGGCTTGTTAGGAGTAGCATTTGGTTTGCAACTATTTACATAAAATGGTGTTTGTTTTTATTGCTCTTAATCGTCTTTGCTACATTTCAAAGCATTTATTCCGCCCCGCCTACTTACAATTTAATACTGACATTATACTGACAAATGACGAAGTATACACGACATTACATAGTAAGCTTTCGGTAAAGTAGAAAATACCGCATATAGAGATGTTCGTGAAGTTAGCATATCAAGTTCCAGCAGATCACAAAATAATTGGAGTTCTATTCGCATGCAGCATAGTTCTATAGTTCCTGATACGTTTCAGCAATAGTTCTGCCGTTTTTGCTGGAAAAATAAAACATATGGATTTCTACCAAATGATATGCTAACTTCACACACATAGCATATCAATATTCCCCAAATGGACTAAAAATTGATGTTATGCCTGTCTACAGGACCCGCTATGGTTCCGCCTTAAGAGTCCGTCCCGCCAAGTCGCGAAGTAGGCGAAGTAGCCATTAGGCTTTGCACAAGGAAACTATGTATGACTTCTATCATACGTAAATAACAACATAAAGTACAGTTCACCAACTCTCAACATACATTTATTCTTAATCCTTGAGTTATGAGAGATTGCGTCGCCGTCACCTGTTATTTCGCGGATCCCTATTATTTAACACATGCATGGTTATTGCGGGTTCCGTAGTCACAGTACGGTGCGCTCAGGGAAAGCATGGGAACTCGAAATGGAAAATGGAGTTAATGACCTTGCATGCGATAATAGTTACATGGCATTTCTTTTTTTAATTTTAACAATGTTCCTGACTCTGAAATTCATTGGATACGTTCGTTGGTCAGATTGGTGCCAAGATATAATAATAAGTATCTTCTCTCCCTCCGTTGTCTACATTCTCTGACTATTTTTAAAGAAAGACGAAATATTTTGGCTATATTCATTTTATACCTACGAGGATATTACCTTACTAGGATGGATGGCTGATTAGTAATAAAAAATAGGATTCAATTAGTCGGCTAAGTTTAATGATTTTTTTGCAATTTAATTTTGCCATCAGCATGTTACAATTGCATTGTTTTTCAACTTTGCATCTGTTTCCAACTTGTTGTAATATAAGATAACACTCTGACTACCTGCTTATGTTAATAAATCTTTATTTTACTATACGTATTTCCGAGAAAAATACCACCCTCGGCTGAGCACGAAAAAATGTAAACAAAACGTTTTTTCGATGGCAGAATACATGTTGCGATAACCTTTTAGTCCTTTGTACGTGTCCAGTTTAAGTTGCGAAGTTAAGTCGTTGTTTACATGACAGTAAAACTGTTGTTTTTTGCAACTATTGACATATTACAAGTATGTAAGCCTAGGCATACCTACCATTTTTAATCCTCTTTGAGGTTGATTGCAGCATGCGAATGCAGCATGCACATTGAGAGCTGAATTATGAATTATTTCTTTATTGTGAGTTACGAGGTGCGGTCCAAAAGTTTCCGGCCTGACAAACAAAAGAAGTAGATATATTTACAAAACTATTTTTATTTTTCGATATAATCTCCGTCTATTTGAAATTAGCATCTCTATCCCCTTAAAAAATGCTTAGGAGTTTTGTCCTCAAAATGGGCGTAAACCGCACGGGTCACTTCATCATCCGAAGAAAGTCTCCTTCCTCTTAAGTCTGCCTTAAATTTTGAAAACAAATTTTAGTCACTAGGGGCTAGGTCAGGACTGTAGGGTGGGTGAAGAATTTCCTCGAAGCCACACTTTGGAACAGCAGCCTTGCTAATTGCAGCAGTATAAACGGGAGCATTGTCGCGGAGTAGCCGCACACCTCTGCTAAGTTTACCTCGACGTTACTGCTTAATTACCTCTCGTAATTATTCGATAAGAGTAGCGTAGTATCTGCCGTTAACCGTGGTATTCCGTTCTTCTATGTCTATCAACAGTATTCCGTTGCAATCCCAGAACATGGTAGCCATTATATTTTTGGTGGATTGCGATACCTTGGCCTTCCTAAGCGGCTTTTCACCATGACGACACCACTCCATCGATTCCATTTTGGAGAGGGGATCATAGTACAAAACCATTGTTTCGTCTCCAGTAACAATTGACTCCAGAAAACTCTTTCCATATTTTCTATAGGCATCTAAAACTTTCTGAGAGCACGCTTTTCGTTCACTTCGCTGAACACTTGAAAGAAGTTTAGGCACCCATCTGGCACTAGCTTTATTCATATAAAGGTGTTCATGAAGAATCCTAAAAACTGAAGTTTTCAAAAGCCATGTTCTTGCCGCTATTTCTTTGGTCTTATGTCTTCGATCACTCGGAAATTCCTCTTACACTAAGTTGAGGCAGTCCACGGTGAGTGCCTTAACAGGTATACCGGAGCGAGGATCGTCATTGATGGACTCCCGTCCTAAACGAAATTGCTTACTCCATTCTTTGACAGTGGACAATGATCCCTGTATACAGCATCTAATCTTTCTTTAATATCGATAGGGCTGACGTCTTCTTTTGTAAGGAACTTGATCACGGAACGATATTCCAACTTAAACATTTCGAAAATTTTTACACTTACTGTTGTTTGAATTGCCGTGACTGAAATCTAATAAGCTTAAGAAATCTAAAACCTACATATGAAACAATGTAACAATGACAATCATAGTGATATATTTTTTATTTTTTTTTAAACCGCCAATTCTTTCCAGCCATAAACTTTTGGACCGCACGAAGTCTTCAACATTGTACAATAATAGTTATCCCGCATCAAAAAGCAAAGTTTCTAATCAACGCCTGTATATTACAAAATAGTAATTTGCTATTTTAATAACATTAACTTGTTTTATCTCTGTCCTAATGGGTAACTTATCAGTTAATGGTCTTACAAACGTAGGCAGTGTACTGTTGCACAAAAAAAGAAGAGTCGGGAAGGGTCCGATTTTTTGCTAACATTCGGGGATTCGGGTTAGGTAGGTGGTGCAGTGCAATTTGACCGGTTTAGGCAAGTTTTCAAGGATAAATGACAAATGTATGTATGTACCTATATAAGTAAAGATTAACTTAAACTCGTTGTTTTCTTTAAAGGAAAGAAGTAGTACTCTAAGTTGGCGAACTGTAGATTCACTTTTATTAAGCAATGCCACGATTTGAAATTATACTAAAGTGTTTTAGAATTTACGAGCACTTAACTACAGTCATCTTTTTAACCAGACAGTAAGCCTTCATACAAGCTTTAACAGATTCAAGGTTTATTTTGGTTAAAACCGGCTTAAACCAGTTTAGGAACAAAGGAATCTGGGCTCTAATCGAATCTAGGTTGATTGGATGACAGTTATCTAGATGTCGTTAGTTAAGGTTTGCAGCTGTCTTGGTTAGATCAAGGGTTCATTTGAGAGTTTACTTTTGAGCGGGATAAAGTATCGCATAGGAGATGTTTTGTGTAAATACTTTCACAAGTATTTGGTCTAATAATACCCGCTTTTCCACGGTTTCACCCATTATGTACTTATTTTTATTTATTATACAAATAATGCCATCCACGAAGGCGCGCACCTCCACAGCCCAATCCGCAAAATTGAGCATAGATTAGTGTGAGATTCGCTGTGGAGGGTCGCGTCGTCGTGGATGGCACTATGTATAAACTATTTTTTTTTATGAATGACTGAACAGCGATTGGCCTTAGTCTCGCCTGATGGAAAGCCATGACAAAGCCTAAGATGTAGCTCGCTGGTTCAGTAATAGCCTATTCACTCTTGCCTTGAAGATGCTTGGATTTCATTTACAAATTAACGCTTGTATTGTTACAGTTTGACTAATAACGAAACGGAACACATAGAGTCTACTCGCGTATTCAATTGTTATAAAGCGTTAAATTCCACTAAGCCAATCGTTATGGTTCTAAATCCAGTTCAAGTTCCTATATCACTGGATCCACCTACAGAAACCGTATGTTTATTCAGCTGAGCCCTTTTTATACGGATTAGCAGTTTTTGTGGCCCTTTAGTGTGTGGGAGTGTTGTGTCAAGTAAGCTTTACTGTAGTTATCATGAACGTTGATTTGAATGCAAATCGTACCTTTTATTGAAACTTCAGAATAAATTTATTCTCAAAATAGCATTCTTTACAGGTATTTACTTTGTAAATCAGATATATATATATATATATATATATATATATACTAAGTGCAGTATAGATTCACAAACAGAGATGCAACATTCAGAATCGTTTTCTCCGTAAGGCGGCTTGTGTCCAGTGGTTCTAGTCGAACCTCAGTCTGCACAACGAAATGGCGACAAGCACCATATAGCTAGTCTCAGAGGTTTGCTCTAAATTTTCCCCAGGCTACTCTCCATCCGCGTACTCCTATCACTTTATTGGGCGCGGCCTATAAAGCCACAGTCAGGTTTAAAAAAAAGATGCAACATGATAGGTATCATAAATATATTCATTTTTACAAAATGTATGATGTCTGTGTAAGCTTAGCTGTATTTCCAAACAATCACGCTACGCTGAAAAAAAACAAGCTGCTCTTAGTTGCAATAATTCATATCCGAAAAGTAAACATTTTGTCAGCCAAGATATGATGAGCTGTAACATATTAAATCAATATGTTAATTAAATCATTTATTTATTTAATCTTTATTAAACGAAAGTACAACTTATCGTCCAAAAGGAGGACTTAATGCTATTAGGATTTCAGTAGATGACAGAGACAGATACTTCCGTTAAGATATATAATATAAAACCCCTATTGTGTAAGTATTTGGGTCATTGTCAGATTTAGGCTCGTGTCTTTTCAGTGAACATCTCAAAAGTTAAGGGCCACAAAGCTTAATTTTGGATTGGTCTAGTAACCCGCATAAACGGTGTTTCCGTAACTATAAATCTATGTAATAAAAATATAACTTATATGTACGTAAGCCTTTGACTATTGACCACCGGGTGTACAACTTTTGTTTTTACAACTGACAATGACCCATTTGTAAATAAACACTAATTTGTTTGAATATCCCTATATAGAATAAGGATATAAGGAACTATACCTGCACTTTTTTTCGTTCAAAGTTCAAGTGTGATTCAAAACTCAAACGCAGCATAAAACACTATTTATAAAGTTACACTTATTTATTTCGGTGTAACACTGAATTGCGAATAATAAATCTGCGATGAACGTTAGTGCGACAGAATTTTATCGCGACAAATGTTAGTTCGAAAGCACTTGGTTGCGACAAATTATTAACCGACGAACAGAAATCGCAGATTTATTATTCGCAATTCAGTTGCGGAGCCTATTTATTTACCTCTATTTCTAGCTTAATACAAAATATTCTTTCTCTTGCTCTAAATTTTGACCTAGTGCACTTTGCAACTTTGGATTTATAAACAAAAACAGGTGTAAGAAGATAACAATATATTTTTTTTAGTTTTTCGCAACAGGCCAGAAATTTTAATCAACCATTTTAATCAAAAGCGGCATTGGTAAATTAATTTATACAATTTTCAACCAGTTTCCGAAGCAAAAAAATAATAAAAGCTAACACAAAAATTACCTGACCATACCTAATTACACCTGTTTCTACCGCTACTTTTCGGTGAAGATATTAACCAAAAACAGGATATGACATCCTATTTAACTAATGACCTAACTACGCCTCATTAGAAACAAATGAAAACGGAGCATTAGGCAACAATAAAATACTTCCTGTCAACGCACATCTTTGTGCATTTATGATTTGTGTTTACTTTGAAGTTACGGAAGGAAATAATTAACCTTAAAAACATCAGCAACTGCCCTTATTTTTTTTTGGTTTTATCGAATTGCTCTACTCATATAAGTTTACACTTAAGAGCATTGACACCTAAAATTTAACCTTACCCTTTTTTCTCAGAATTTTAATTCGCTTTTCTATAGGGTGGTTTCAGTCGTTATTACAATACAATATACTCTTTATGACATACCTAATAAACGTAAAAACAGTTCAGAACATGGCAGGAAAGAGGTAAATGAAATACGTTCTTAAGAGCGATCTTGTCCAGACAACGTTTAAGTTGTAGATAGAAAATAAACAAACATAACGTCTTTGATATCGGTCACGTAATGGGCATCATACCAAAATGTAAGCTCATATGAATCAAATACGTTTCAATAATTAAGATAAAAAAACGTCGCATTACAAGGATACCCCAAAATGATTCTTAATAATGATATCGCATGGGCGGGTCAATTAGATTGACCTAATGATCCATAGTAGCGGGTTTGATTCCCATGCAGGCAATTTTTACGCTTTTTAGGGATTCATTTATAACGGTTTACAGAATTATTAATGAATGATTACTTGTTCATTACGAAATGTGGGAGTTCTTATTTACATGCATTGGTTGATGTCAAGACAAGATAGGTAGCAAAATTTGTTCATATCGGTTTGTTAATATTCCGTTATAATTCGTTGGTCTTCATATGTAACTAGCTAATTTTGCGTAAGTCATTAAATTTAAAGAAGACTGAAGATCTCCGGGGCCTTTCAGTAAAAGTATTACATTCCATTGTAGAATCAATCGCACCTTTCTTAGCTGATATTTTCAATAAATGTATTGACACTGGAGTTTTTCCCGACCTGATGAAACAGTAAAATTATCCCCTTGTTTAAATCGGGAACAAAAACTGACCCTACCAACTTCAGGCCAATATCAATACTACCGGCATTAAGCAAAGTTTTTGAGAAACTTATTCTTAATTAGCTTATGTCACACTTCAATCGCAATAAACTACTCAATAGGAATCAATTCGGATTCACTAGAGGTCGTTCTACCACCGATGCCGGGGTGGTACTAATTAAACATATACATGATGCCTGGGAAGGGGCTCAAGATGTTATTGGAGTATTCTGTGATCTATCAAAGGCATTTGATTGCGTTGATCATGAGAACTTAATTAGAAAGTTAAGATATTATGGGATAAAAAACGGTACTCTTGACCTTGTTTCATCGTATCTGTCGAAAAGAACTCAACGAGTAGTCATTAATGGAACTCAATCTGCAGGTACAACTGTTGCCCTTGGAGTCCCTCAAGGCTCGATTCTGGGTCCATTTCTGTTCCTAGTTTACATCAACGACTTACCAAACTTGGTGCAACATAAACATGATATAGAGTTATTTGCAGATGATACGTCACTTATCTTCAAGATAGGACGGAAAGAGAAAAACTATGGTGTTATTAATGAGGCACTAATTACTGTTGTGAACTGGTTTACAGCAAATAATTTATTTCTAAATTCCAAGAAAACAAAGTGCATCAAATTCACTTTGCCAAATGTCAAGCAAATAAACTAATCTAAGATCAAACTAAAGGATGATGAACTGGAATTTGAAGACAACACAGTGTTCTTAGGCATTACCTTAGATTCAAAACTGCAATAGCATGCTCATATTGCCACTCTGGCTGGCAAACTTAGTTCTGCGGCCTATGCAGTTAGACGTATTAGACAGTTAACTAACGTTGAAACGGCCAGGCAGGTGTATTATAGTTACTTCCATAGTGTTATGTCCTACGGAATCCTGTTGTGGGGTAAAGCGGCTGACATCCAGACCATCTTCGTGCTACAGAAACGAGTTGTACGCTCCATCTACGAACTAAAAGCCAGAGAATCTTTCAGAGATAAATTTAAAGAGGCAAACATTCTTACTGTAGCATGCCAATACATTCTTGAAAATATTATGCATGTGCGGAAAAATTTACAGGAATTCAAGCTTAACAGTGATATCCATGACTACAACACTAGAAGTAAACACAAGATTGCAGTGAAGGCCAGTCGTCTCCGAAAGGTTAGCACGTCATTTGTGGGGAACTGTATATGATTTTATAATAAAATAACTATCGAAATAGTTAATTTGCCATTCAGTAAATTTAAGTCCCATATTAAAAGGTATTTGCTAAGCCAGGCGTATTATACTGTCAATAATTTCTTAAATGACAAAAATGCTTTCAAGCCAGTGGTAGTTTAATCCTGTTACTTTTAATATATCTATGTTTATTTTAGGATATATCCTTGTATAGTAGTTCCGTTACGTTTTATGTAACACGATGCTATTTCTCGCCTCACAGTCTCCTTAATTTTGCTATTATCAATGTCCGCCAGCTTGAATATGTCATGCTCGCTTTAAGGGCTTTGCCTACGGTGGCGTCGTTGATCGGGTCGCCACCTTCCCTAACAGATGGTCGAGGGAGGCGATGGCTGAGATACGCGTCATACTCGTGATCGGGTGCTGTTTGTGGAGTCCGGTCTGTTCATGCATGCTAGGACATAGTGACTACGTTAATACTAGTGTCTTTTTATAGGGGATTGACGAGAGACATCATCCTGTTGTGGATTCGTTTTTATTATCAGTGACTTAGAGACCATATACAGCTCTAACAATATTAAATTAATTTTAATTTTGACGCTCAGAGACCATGTACAACTCTGGGATATCATATTAATTTCATTATACTCCTTGTTTAATCTTGAGACCTTATACATCTCTAACTTTACTGATGTTGTAATATTTGTAATAGATAACTTTGCAAGGTTATCTTCACTGTATGACATAAATTTTGTTATAATTGTAAACTCGAAATTATTATTCCTTCTTGAACTGTAAATTAATATTTTGACATGATAAATGTATTACTTTCATATCTTTACTTTATAGTCAGACTTTCTTAAATTGAAAATTAATATTTTGACATGTAAAAGTGCCCTTGTGGCCTATTTGCAGAATAAATGTTTGATTTTGATTTTGTTTGTGAAAAAAGGACAAAATGCATGCATTTTAGACAATTAAGTTAACAGGAATTAGTTAATTTATGTGAAAAAGAAGGGTAAAGTTAATGCATGATTGGTGACTAAGTGAAAAGATCTCCTCTAATAATAAAATGAACGTAAAATAATAGATGCTATTGAACACTGAGCTAGTAAATAGTCAATGTTAGTGGTGCAGCAGGCTGCAGTAATTATATCTGACAACAAGAACAGCTCTAGTAAATCACAGTTATGACCATTAAAAGATTAAATACCGTATAAAAATATGTGCCTGTCAGTATTTAGTAATTTTCTATGTAGTTAATAGTAAAAAGTATTTTAATGACGTATGGATGAGTGTATTATTTTTAACGCTGGTTTTTATTAAGAAGAGCACTTTATCATACATCGTTAAGAGAAACAAGTGCGTGTCGGAACACGCACCGTTAAGGGTTCCGTGCCTACTACTACTAGTCCACATTTAAACCCTCTATCCTATGTTGTTTATTAAAAAAGGTCGTATCTTCGTAGGAAACTTATGGCACTTACGTCCATTCTACCTGGTTCAAAACAATTTTCGTTGAAAGTATTTATTAATATACACAGCGTCAATTTTTTTCAGAATTTTTAATTACATGGTTTGTAAATTAGAGAGGAGGGCGACACACTTTGTACGACTTTGACATCTAATATCTTACGAACGGTTGACTACAATGAAAAAGATTTTTAGAAACCTCTATATCATTTTTAAAGGCCTATCCATAAATACCCCACATACCTATGTGAATTGATTTTTTTTTCATCCCCCGGTTAATTGTATGGAGCTAATTTCGTAATTTTACATCACTTTTATGTAGCAGTTTATAGAATACACTTTCCTGCCAGATTTCATAATTGTGCCTACTACTTATAGTCTCCGAGTAAATTGTAATACGCACAGACAGACAGCGAAACTATAAGGGTTCCGTTTTCTCTATTTTGGCTAGGGAACTAATAAATGGTTTACTCTCGTTTTTAGAGCTAGTTACTGTACATTAAAAGCAGTGTATAGTTTGTTAAGAATTTATGACGGCTATAAAAACTACAAAATATCGTAAGGACCATATTTGACATTTACGTAAGTTTGTAAATTGTTGACCAAGATGTAGTATTATATTATGTGTTCTATACATAACGAGTGCACAATGCACATGTATTGCATGCAAACAAACTTTTTATGATTATGAGATACAAATAGATAGATATATAACTTAGACTGTATTTGTTAACAACATAAACACTGTGAAGTAACTGTTTATTTACGCAAAATAAACCTGGCGCAAGACTTTACTACACTGCAAAATCCAACACAAGATTTTATCCGCCAATTAAACATTTTATGGTCATTCGAAAAGTGCGTTTTATGATTTTAAACATTCGAATAAGACCCTAAGGCCTGCAAAGCCGTTTTAAAACTGCCCTAAAACATTTTATAGGAAACACAGTTATCACCCGAGATAATTAAACCATTGTCTTTGAGGCGAGGAAAATTATGGTGCACCATAAATTGTAAGTCAGGGTGTCGTTTAAGACACCATATTTAAAATAGTATCGTAAAAACACCCTGTACTAACCGCTATTATAACGAGACCTCTTCCTTCTTCAGCAATGTATCAGTTTTATAAGCGCTTTCAAATTATACTTCCTGTTGCAAGGACCAATGTTAATTAGTTTTGAATGCTTGAAAAAATATACAATGCCATCGATCTAGCTGCATCTTAAAGATGTGGTGTTAAATTTTTTATTGGTAGTTAAGGAGACTTTATTGTGACTTCAAGATTAGGATAATAGGTAGGCTCATTACGATGTCAGATCAATGAGTTTCAGTGGGATTTAGACACTTTTAGAGACTTTAGTTTTATGAATACGATTCACCGAGAAATGACACGTTTGCGCATTAAAAATAAGAAACGATAAACAGTACAAAGCTATAAAAACGGGTATCGTAACCTTGATTATAATCTATTGGGTCGTATTTCTGTAAATAGTATTCAAGACTCATCATCAGCCTATTGGTCTATGTATGTATGTACTATATACTGCCTCACTGCTGGGAAGAAAGGTACTCTCAAACGTGAGAGGAAACGACCATAACTAGTACTAAAGACTAGTAAGCATTATTTTTCCTACCGTTGTCTTCTGAACTGTAGACTGTGTTTTATTTTATAAGCAAACTAATTTACTGTAAAATTGAATTGTTTCAAAATCATATTAGTAGGTATACACAATCTAAAACTGAAGATATAACAAGCATTACTCGACGAAACCATTTTAGTCTAGTTCACAATAGCAACCGCCAAGGGAGCGCTCAATACATTTTATGAGGTAATAACAGCAGTTTAGTTGCTATTCCGCCCAATCCTTTCGTGATTGATTTTAGAGTTTAAACAATTTATTGCTATTGTTAATTGTTGATCTCTAGGGTTTAAGATATTTTCGAGTTTGGTTATTTTATGAGACGGCTCTGTGCTCCTGATTACCTCAAAATATTTTTAAATAAATTTAATTCACAGAGGGCGTTAATACTTACATTTTTGTTTGTATACCTACGTATATAGTTTATTATTATACTTTAGTTTGAGGACTGCATCGGTTTCCATGCAGATCATTTCAAAGTATAGGTTTTCATTTAGGATTATTTGTAGCCCAGACAATTCAGTAAAATTTTGGTGTTTTGTGATGCATTACAAGGACCTTTTTATTAGACCTGATAATTAATATAAAGTAGAGGGATGATTACGTAATGTTATCGAACATGCGTAAACATGGCAGTTAGATTTACATAGCATATAATTTCAACGTGTTGCATAATCATCTCAACATGTTACGTCTTCGTAAAACTACCCATTCAAGCTAATATGGAGAAAAACATGACTTGATGTTAAAGCTTATTTATACGATCACGATAACGGGTGTAGGCAGTTTTTTCGTGCTAAGCTATGCTTAACAGAATAACAAAGACAGTAAAACAGAATAACTAAGTTAACCTTGGCAGTGCAATTATGAAGATAACGAATCACGCAGCGAAGGGCCAATAATGACAAGCTCCTGACAGGAATGGCCGTTGTCAT
The DNA here is from genome assembly GCA_963556455.1 of Epiblema foenella. NCBI lineage: Eukaryota > Metazoa > Arthropoda > Insecta > Lepidoptera > Tortricidae > Epiblema > Epiblema foenella. The sequence continues at coordinate 23,791,013 of OY747096.1, read as the reverse complement.
AAAATTTAATTTTAGTGGTGCCATGTTTGCCTTCGCTTTATGGACGGTAGTAGGTAGTAGGGATGTAATAAAGCTTCGCCTCCGGCTTTTTAAACTAATAAAGCTTCGGCTCCGGTCCGGTCCGGTCGTACTTCAGTTGGGTTTTACACCTCTGGCTCCGTCTCCGCCTGCGTTAAAATTTGACCGAAGATCTATCGGAACTTAAAGATACACTAGCCGGCCGCGGCAGCGACGCGCACACAAGTTCTCACTCGTAGTCCGGGAATTGCCTACTTAATGAAATCCCTCCCCCGTATTTCTACTGGACTCCTCCTCCGGTATCAACTCCTGAACCCACTCCAGATCCAGCTTCGAATCCGGTACCGTCTTCGCCTCCGGCTCAGTTATATTCCTTTTTTATAACTCCGTCTTCGGTTCCGGTACCATCTCTCATCTCTAGTAGGTAGTAATGTTATTCTTAAGCTCAATTTTTAACCCTTTGAATGCCATATTAAGGTAGACTTAACGTTTTTCATTTGTCGTTAACAGATGTTGGTCTCAAATAAATGAGCTTAAAACTAGTTGCCAATTACGAACATTAGTTTCAGATGATTTGAAGATCTTTTAAAAACCGTTATTGATAGATCTATTCGGTCTTCACGGTCGAATTAACTGCAAGTTTGAACTTGACCTAACTGGGCGAAGTAATTACAAAAAAAAACGTACGCGGAAATACTGCACATGCATTTGAATTTAAATGCAACCGGTGAAGTCTTAATGGGATGAGTTAAGGTTTATAATAATCGTTTGAAGGTGCTAAAATACAAGGATGGTACGATATTAATTACGATTGTGCGCACGCGACGGTTGAGAGGATAAAAGGGGGTAAGTTAAATGTTTATAGTTTATAAATCTATGAAGCCAAATTTATAACTACAAGCAAGTTATATAATTAGTTATATATTTGACATTCATACAATACAATTAAAACGACTGAGGTATGTACAGTAGATACATGAAAAATAATGATTGGAATTAAGTACACAATTAGAAAAATGAGCCATTTTTAACAAGTTGCACTTAAAGTAGTGATTGCTTGTCAATTCAATCAATTGATTAAAAATACTACTTTCAAATTATCCACTTCATAAGTGTACTTTCCTACTTATCTCATTTTGCAAAGAAAACTTTTAACATGCGAGTTTATTCTGAGCTCGGTACAGTTACTCCAGCGTTTTCCCACGATCATTGTTTTCAGCTAAAATTTCATAAGAAGCTAGACATCCAACCGCAACACATCAACTCTCCGTAAGTTACTACTCTAATTGCAACCATATGTGTCTGTGTATTAAAGCTTATTTAACAAGTGATATACAAGAGCTGAATAAAACACATGACACGCGCTAAATCCGCTTGGCTATTGTCTTTTTTCAAGATGATTCACCATTTTACTAGAAGCAAAGAGCATGAAGTCGATGATCAAATACATTTCAAATACACTCTTGTCGCGACACCTTTGGTTATAAAGTATGATATCATTAACTTAGCGTTGCAACCTACTGTTCTATGTATAAATGCATTCCATAGTGCGATAGACCGTTACGTTTGAATTGCTGTGAGTAATGCAGGTAGCACGTTAATTGAAGTGCATGTCCGTTTGCACCCAGTAGTTTATAAGTACTCGTAAAGATATACGCTCTTATGAGTATCAAGAATATTTAATTAGTTGCGAATGGAAATGGTAGGTCACGGAAGTTATTCATTGTGTATGGATTAAAATTAAGATCAGTAAATCAATCAAACAGCCTCGTCTCTAGACAATAGTGCATTAACACACTGACACCCATAATATGGGTGACGATAGTTCTTGGTATTTAAGCCACAATGATTTTATTGACCCTTGGCTTCTCAATCCAGGATTCCAGGCACACCAATAGTACTAAGATTGCCAGTACATTGAGTGTATAATTAGAATTGTTCGAGAACATAACCAATAACATTTGAATAAGGAGCAAAGAAAATAAAATTCCAGACGAGTACCCACTTACGGGCTATCTATCAAAAATAAAAATAAAGAATTCTATCGGTCCATTTTGCCAACCCTCCTTGTATTCCGTGCCATTTTAATTCCCAAAACCGCATATTACGAACAATATTTTCCAAAGTGTCACATTAAGAAGCAAAATTACACAAGCTTACAATTACTTTTTTTATTACGAGCAGGAAATTTTGCGTATTAAGGACTTTTTCATAGAAAGAACGCCACCCTCTTGAATAGTAAGATTTTTGTAAGCCAAGTGCATGATTAAATTTTATTGAATATGTACTTAGATGGTTTTGTATTTGCGTGAACAGTTCGAGGTTTTCATATATATTTTATATACCTTTAGATAAAAAGATCAATCATGCATTCTGAGTTAGTGTTGGGTACTTGTGACGTTAGATTTTTATGTCGTCAGCTTTTGTTATTGAAACACAAACCTTTAAATCATTATTGACCTTGTTATCAGGTGAAATTTAAATGTTGTTATGACCTTGTGCATGACAGTCAAATTAACATTTCAATTTGATATTTAAAATAAGCTGACATGAATAATACTTACCGCACCACAATATATCGCGACAATTATAAGTATTCACCCTCACAGGTTATCCCTCCTGATTCAGGGGTTAGACCAAATGACCGAATATAATCACCTAACTATTGTCCTCGGCGAAGCCTCATTTATTTTTATATCTCTATGGCATTTTTAACAAAAATGGACATCGTTGGTGATGGCCGGAATTGATGGCTGAGACGGATGCTTCAGATTTTTAATGGTGCGGGGGACGTAAATAGCGAGATTTTTACAAGCTTGCAGTAGGTGCCTATAATATATTGCTATCGAAAAACAAACTTTATTTCATTACGAATAGAGACTAGGCATGACAGGATAAATTGTTTAAATGTTAAAACAAAACCTTGTTTTTACATTTGTTTTCTAAATTTGTTGTGGTACAGTCAGCGTCATATAGTATGTAGCAGCCAAAGTGGCCAAATAGTTCGGTACACCATACATTTTGTATGGTGTACCGAACTATTTGGCCACTTTCGCTGCTACACACTATATGACGCTGACTGTACATACCAGTAATTAAACCCCTCAATAAAATATGGTTTGTCAAAGTCAGTAATGTCAATAATATGTTAAAAATTAAAACAACCGTCACGTTTCTAAGTACACTCAGCCGCATTAAATCTTCCCCAATTACAACGAGCTGTTTGCCCGGTCTGCTAGAGACTTGGATGGCTACTTGAGTTTCGCATCACCAATTAGTTTTAGCAAACGAAAACAGACGTCTTGTTTCATGGGAACAGGGACTGATGGAGTGGCATTGAATGAAATTACTTTTTGCCCTAACATTTTACTTAATGTGGTGTTTTTACGGACCTCATATACCTATTATCTAGGCCGATTTTAAAAATAATTTAATTTATTATTCAATTAAATAAACAAATACATTCGTGTAGGAAGAGCAATGCAGGTTTTATCTAGGTTGAAAATTGTCATAGTATATTTTTAAAATATTTCCAAGTTCCTGTATTTGTTAAAATATTCATAAGTAGCAATTTTTCTGTATAACTTGAGCCTTGTTTAATGTCTTTAACCAGTATGTGAGCATTAGATTTAGCAAAAATAAACATTCAGGTAAAAACAGAAATATGTTGACTTGGGTATAGACCACAGGTATAGACAGTATAGTCTGGTATAGTCCCCGAAAAAGAAGTGGCATATTATTGTAGGTTGACTCCATAGTTTTCTCTAACAATGTCCTTTAATTAGCACACTATGAGATCTTGTGCTCTTATTTCATTATAGCAATATAATTTCTAACTATATTCTGTAGCGTCATAAAGTCCAAAATCCCTAACCGCTGTCTGGCAAAGGACGTCTCACATAGAGTTGACACTTTAACTTTGCTTATGTGATCCGCCGCTATATGTGATGGAATAAAGTTTAATTTAGCACTGACCCGATATAGAATATGAAGTGTATGCCAGTGTTTGCATATGCAAAAGGGTGCTTTGCGTGTTTTTCCTATTGATTAAGCGGCGGAGCGACAGGACAGAGGTGAACAAAAGTTAATATGAAAATGACTATATAGTCCCGAAGAAATTGCGCAAGTCGCATAGAAACTAATGGAAAAATTACTGCACGCGTGATTTTTTAAGTTTAATTTTTTTTATTACAAGTACAATATAATAAATAATTCTATGCAATGGTATACTTTTTATAAACATTCGTGGCGACTTATCACGGTTTAAGACACTTGTTATAGGTAGGACTGTTGCATTGATAAGCAATTAAAAATAACGATGATTCCAATAATGTTATACAGTAAATACAACAACATCTACAGCAATTAAAGCAGCACAAGTTTGTATAAAATATAACTTATGGTTAAAATAATTAATTATAAAATATAATTACCAACCGGTAAATCGATTGGTAGTTAGACTTTTGTAGTCAGAGTTTTTTGTCTGGTAAGTTGTCTTTCATTTTAAATTAGGCATGAGTAGTTATATACATATTTATATTTATTGTTACTCAATTCCATAATATAATTATATTCCACGATATTATTTTAAATTAGCAATTACGTGACCGTTACACAATATGTACAAGTCTTTCGTTTGTTTCTTAATAACTATTTACTATTTAATTCCAGCTATTTCTGAGACTCACTGTACCAAATTTTGATCCGTCATTATTTACTTAGCCTTTGTTTATTCGAATCGTACACACTATCGGACGTATGGTGTGAATTCGTCAATTAGTCGCGTTGTCATACTCGGCTCATTTGTTTTTGGTCCTCACTTGAGCCGACTTATATTAAATTCAGATATGATTATATTTATTTCAATCTCCAAGTGACATTGATCTTTAAGCTTTAGACATACAGCTTATAATTGTAACGATTTGGTTGAGTTTGATTATTAATTACCTCGCTTCAATTGTTTATTTGGGGACATTTGTCTAGGACAAGATGTTGTTTTAGGAAGAGCTGTAATTAAGGAGGTTAAATTAGTCCACTGTCCGTTTTACTACTACTATTAAAATTAACAATAGTGCTACTTTAGTTTGGACTACATGAATCCGAATGAAACCACGGCCTATATTGCCAATGCACGTTGATGGTAAATACCTACATGCGCGCTTTATTCGCTATTGATCAATAATAGTATACGCATATGGTAGCTGAGTTGAGTCCAGCCCAAGTTTAGTCTAGAACTCAAGATTCGGGTGTAAGCAATGAAACCACATCATACTTGAAGTTCGCATTCGCAAAATCGATACGATCTGGAACTGCATTTAAAAACTTGTAGGTGTTGTGGATGTGGGTGTCCAGGGCGGCAAACTTGTTTGGGGTTTGACTGGGAACGTGGGCAGAATGCACCTGGACACTAGGGAACTTTTGCTAAGATTGGACCTTGCAAGATGGTTTCTGGATGCATAATGCCGGAAATCATAAATCAGAACAGAATATCAAATAAATAGTAGTCCAGAAATCGATCTAATTTTTGTGGACATTTTGTACCTATTTAGTTTATTAATTAAAATACCGCAATTTGAGCAGTAGCACGTAGTTAAATTATACTTTACTAAAACGTTCATTATGTATGCCTATTTCACTTTCTCAAACTAGGTATACTTACGCCACAGCGTATAATAAATGCTATAATAAGTGTCAATTATCTTTACTACTTATAGGTTTTCTTTACTTTTAAAGTTTAAAAAATCGACACCTTGTTATTTTTCTCCACAAAAGAAAGAAAATTTGAAATGAAAATTGATGGGACTTAATGTATCCTCAGAGTATACAAAGTTTTCAAAAGAAAAACTGAAAATCACTTAATATGAGTGATCGACTTTGAGAAATTAAAGCTTGATAAGATAATAATAGACGCGGAAGAGTCGATTTTTTGTTTGGCTATTTATGTGGGTGTTAAAATTATTTAGTCGGATATTATTACAGAACAGATGTTCAAGCGTAACGCGGGCTCCGCCGACTTCAACAAAATGAAGATGTTTCAGTAAATAGTTCGTGGTAAATATTTATATGATTTACCTTACGTAACTTAATACTATACAATAAATCTAATTTCCATAACCTAAACATATATAATGACTAAGCATAGTTTGGCAGTGGTTTGACACTAGTGTGAATTGTATTTTTTTTACTACGCCGGTGGCAAACAGGCATAGGAATCAGACAACGTAGCCTAAGGACGCTTGCGACTCTAGAACAGTCATAAGCACGCTGTCTACCTTTTTGGGATTTGAGGATTCTTTACAATTATCATATAATAACCATATTTCTATGAAACCGCTTCAGCTGTCTTTAATTCCACATACGAGTATGCTAAAATCATGTAAGGATGGGTTGTTTCATACAGGTGGTTTTGTTTTCACAACTCTGTATTTGAGCTTCAATTAAAACTAGGAACAATAAACATTACTCCATATTCATTTAGGCTGCCGCAGAGCGGGGTTTGAAGTTAACGAGCCTGTGGTCGAAGTCTAGTGTGGTTGGATACTTTTTTCCAGATTACTATCGACAACATACTCGATATGCGAAATTTGAATAATGTTTAGTTAAACATCATAGCTGCTATTTTAGAGTTAGGGACATTGTTGAAATAGTGATAAGGAATATATTAAATTATTTACTTAAATGAGTGAAGAAATCACAGTTAAGACAGGTAGGGCACAGCGGAACGTGATCTTGCTCATAATATGGAGCAACTCAACTGAAGAAGTACTTCGTCCATACATTAAGACTACAGCCATAATGACACTACTACTTCTGTTGAGCAAGGTCGCCAGAGCTCCCGAGCATACATTGTGTTGAGAGTGAGTGATCTACATGATATGCACACCCTGCTTAGTTGACAACACAACGAATCACCAAGTTAATAAAGAGTCGGTAACGTGCTTGTGATTATCGTGAAATTGCAAGCGTCCATAGGTTACGGTGTCTGTATACAATCAGTCAGGCCGTATGCTTGTTTGTCACCGTCGTTGTAAAAAGAAAACTGCCAAATTTGATACTTCGGGAAAAGGTTTACTACCAGGGTAATATAAAGATCCAATAACTCTCTCCTCTTATAGCCTAAAGCAAAGCATAAGGATTACAAACGTAATTTATTTGATACGATTGAAAATATTAACTTAGAGTTCCGTTTTATGTGTTTTCCAAGATTATTATAATACCCTTATGGCCTTCATGGGCTTTACATCAATCCTGATACATTTTATTATTCTAACATGATGATGTTTGTTGATTTTACAGGTTAAATTTATCGGTTTTATGAGTCATATGAATGATAATCGTGAGTTATTACTGAAATAAGGTTATTTCTGAGGAATCATTGGTACAAACACGTCTCGTCAGAACTAAGTATAATAGTTACATTTTACCTTCATCAAACTACTAAACTAATCTAGCCCCTTTTTCAGCATCACTCATTGTTATCTCTTACTGTACTTACTGTCTTACTATACAATACATATACTCTTTTTGCACACCTCAATTAAAGAACACAATACAGTACAAACTCATAATGAATAGAGGCAAACAACAGGTGGTCTTATCGCTAAAGAGCGATATGGTTAAGATTTTGCAATTATGACAGTTTTTAATCTTAAGTTTAACAATTGTAAATGTGGTGTGTGGTGTGTGGTGGTGTGGTGTGTGATGGTGTGGTGTGCGATGGTGTGGTGAGTGATGGTGTGGTGTGCGATGGTGTGGTGAGTGATGGTGTGGTGTGTGTGTGGAGTGGTGTATATGTGATGTTCAATAAAGTGATTCTATGCCTATGCCTAAATACACACAGTTAAATATTTACGCATGCTGCCTATATAATATATACTCGTATAGGTATACATACGAGTAAAAAAAGATCTAGTCGGTCCACTTGTTAATATAACACCTAAATGTACTTACGTAACACCTCCTCATATGATGCTTTAACGTCCCGTAATCGTCTTTTTAATTACCCATTAACTGCAGTAATAATAAGGAAGGTCCCATGAAATCTTTGTACATAAGATGCAGTCAGAATAGTTAAGATTCCTGAGCTATGATTTCATTAAGATATATGATTGCGTCCATCATAATATAATGAGATGTAACTAGAATAGTTCTAATATTCAGGTATCATAGAATGTTTTGTAATTATTCGTAAATAGTTTGAATGAGTGTCTTCTTTTTCATATCGCTTAGCTTTTTGTGGAATAATATGTATCAAATATAGGTGATAATCTAACTCTAGCAATAGTATAATTAAATTGATACAGGACATCGTACAACATGAATTATTTAGGGTCTAAAATTTTCGATTGACTCTGCACAAACGAATTATATTTGGTTAAAAATTATATAGATATGAATTATAAGAAACATATTTTACGCACATGATGTAAATGATTATTTAATGACTGATAAAAAAATATCCTGAAATCCATTTCAGGGTCATTTTATTTTATCCTGACTGGATCCTAATTTTTGTATATAGCGTTCTCAATGATGAAGACCAAATTGTGCACAGGAAAGATAAATCAGATCCTAAATGATTATTTAACGTTATAAAATGTTTCTTTTCAATTAGATCAATACAATCATGAAACAATTGCTATGAGGAAGGCTATATATTGGTAGAGCCTACTTCCTCAGTGGAAGAATAATAAAATTTTCCGTTTAGTGCGCCGATCGGCGGGGGGAGGGTCGTTAGCCACAGAACCGGTAGCGAATGCGCATCGTGCAGCTGCGCCCGCGCTGCTAAGGACGTGACATATTGGTTTAGTACTTTATTCTTTATTCGTTATATCCATGGTATTTACAAGGTGTTCTTATAAGCCCTAGCTAATAAGAAGGCAGTGCAGATAGGCATGGACCCTGGTGGGTGTAACAACATATTTACGAGCTAAAAACTAACCTAAATATTATAATCTATATTTAGATATTTAGTATGATATAATGTAAATATCAATAACTATATTGCTAGCAAGTGGCACACAGCCTTTTCTAGAAAGGTATTATTTCCTATTAGACCACTTAAATCAAAACGATGTCCTTAGGGGAAAGAGGTAGTTAAATCGCATCATAATTTATTTTGAATGAATCAGCTAGCACAAATTCTATAAACCTTGGGATGGATTTATGTAATTCATATGATTCATGAATATTTTTGTGGTAGGTACCTAAGTAAATTTCACATAATCAAGATACCTACCTTACAGCCACAGCCGTAAAGTAATAAAGTCTTTACAACAGCTTACACATACGATTTTCTTCTCTTGTGCGTTTTATGACATGTTGATATGTTAATGAGGAACGAAAACGTTGTAACTCAATGAGTAAGTGTATATAAGGGCCTTGCAATATTCTTCCAAGGCTTTCTATGTGTCATAGATAATAGTTGAAATGAATATTTGATGACGAACGAGTCATAGACAGTTCGTTAGAAGTCTAGTATTGATTCTCGAGAGTTATTACTTATTGGATACAATAGTAGTTGTTTACAGAGGTTTGTATGAATTTGTAGAAGTAACACGTCTGTAGAAAATACCAGAAAAAATACTTAAATCATCCGTGGTAAAACAAACTTATTGTGAATGTGGTAAAAAAACGCCTTATATATGGCATATTAATCGCGCGTGATGCCTCCGGTCCGGGCGCCAAATACCACGATCTAATATATTATTTGTTTAACCGCCCTATGCAAGTATAATTAACTATTATACCATTTAATCTGATTCTGGTAGGTAGGTATATTGAATTCAGGTCAGCTTAATTATGCTACTGCTTGCATCCATGCAGTACAACCCCTGTGACATCATTGCACATTAACCTATGATTCATTTGCATGGAGTGGTGACCGCCAGCAGTGACAATGGCATTGAAATTAGCTTTTCCTGGCATTAGTGTTTGAATGAGTTTTTCATATCATTTTGAATAACAAAGTCGATTTGATTTGTAACTGTAGTGGTAGGTATTCGTAATGAATCATGTACCTATTGACAAAATTAATTGATACTATTTGAATGTCACCTAACCCTAATAATTATAATTGATATCAAGTCAAATGACTCCTCATTATATTTTAGCATTATTTGTTACATTTAAGAGGAAACGGACCCTCCGTTGGCCACCATTCCCAATAATTCGCGTAAGCTCTATTAATTTTTGGAAACGACTGCCACCTGATCTTTCAACCAGTGGAAACTAGGCTTTGGGAGCTAGTCTTTGTTAAGCGAGTAGGGAAGTTGACTGTTTAGGAGTCTTCAACTTTACTTAACGAGTCTTCTCAAGAACGAAAGCGCTCAGTTAGTAAACACTAAACACTCACTACAGCTAATGATGTTTAACTCATAATCCATACAACTGTACAGAAATCACTAGGCAAAGTCATATAATTAATTTAACGCAACTTTACTATCTTTATTTGACATCAGACGGTGAACGCGTCTTTACCAATCATCTTACTCGTGTTCAACTACTATAGAGCCACGCTGCGTACGCGCACCGCTAGTAGTCTAACAACTATGTTTATATAGCTATTATACGACCATAAGCCAGCCTGTATTTATAGCTGTATTATTAAAGTAGTGGTAACGTGGACTGAGCCCTTCTCTATTAGTAAAAAGGCTGTAGTATAGAAGCTACGTATATTAAACCTTAAAATAAGAACTAACAGACATGCATGATGCATACGAGTATGAGCAGTTGCTCATATCACCCAGAAGGGAATATATGGAGTTTTGTTTTGAAGAACGGGAGTAAAAAAAATTACATGTAATTAAAAAAACCGGTCAACTGCAAGTCTGACTCGCGCACCGAGATTTCCGTACACAGATCGTGTAGACCCGTCCCGGCCCAATTTAATTCAGAAAAAAATTTAATAGCGCGATGTACAAAATACAAATTGAACGCAGCGTCACAAGTCAGTTGTGACTTTACACCAAGCACTCCAACAACTCCATATATTTTGGTTGACCTATAGGTTCTTAACAACTACGGTAAGCAACATTAAAATTATTACTCGATGGGTACGCATGTTTTGACCCATATTTATATCGCAAGCGCTTTAGAGGCTATGGTACTGGGTATGGGTCTGTGTATTAAGTTACTCTAATCTATTGTTTTTCATGCGATTGCTTGTTGCAATTCATTTATTTGCTAGAACGTTAGGGACAGTTCGTTCGTTCGTTTTGGTTAGTAGATAATTTTGGTCTTGTAATACCAAAGTCACAAATCTATAGAATAACTACAATCTATACAATATCTAATACGAACTAAATCTGTTAAAATAAAAGCTCATCATAATCAAGGAGAAGCATAATACTCTATTTATAAAGCTGCGGTCGTAAAAATAAAAAGTAAATAATGCGAAAACATGCTTTATCTTAGCCACAATAAGACTCAAAGTAGTAAATTGTGGAAAATTATGTTCATTAGCTTCAAGGTCATCTAATGTCATTGGTATATAATAACACGTCAATGCCAATGACGTTGTCAAATATCGTGATATTGATAACTGTCTATAGAGTCGCCTCACCATATGTCCTTATTTTATTATATCTTGACCCTGAGATTAGTTACACACATATTGTGCATAATCAGACGTCAGTCTTATACTATATACATCTCTATACATCTTAATCGAATTTTTCGTACGTCAGCAAACATCCATACAACAAGTTTCGTCATAGTCCGTTCAGCCGTTTTTGCGTGATTGAGTAACAAACATCCAAAGATTCAAAAATCCTAACTTTCGTATGTATACAATTAAGTAGGATATTTTATATACATACATATGTATTTGTGTATGTAGATGACTACTCCAACTCACGAAGGTGATTTATTCAGAGTAATCATCAAACGTAATATCATAACAATAATATTGGTCAGGTTAATTGCCTTCGTGGGATGAAGAAGGTAACTTAGTCTTGTAACCAAGTTCTGATCAAAGTAGGTTAATAACTTAGTATTATTTAGTTTATCTAGTAGGTATAACAGAAAAAAAAAATGTTTTTGTGAGCGCACTGTTCGCCAACAAACTGCCCTCATTTTTGTATACCTACCACCTAAGTTTATTCTGAATATAAATAAATAAATAAAAAATGAGAATGATTTCATTAAAAATGTACAGTTTTTATATTTTTCCCTGTACTTGTAGTATAACGATATTACTTGCCAAATTTCATAGTTCTACGTCAACGGGAAGTACTCTATAAATTTTGATTCCCTTGAGAGTGTCGAAATATACGTTTTTTGCGATATAAACGCCCGTATCTTTTTCTTACGTTAATTTAGAAGTTTGGTTTTTTTCACAGCTTCAAGGGACCGTAGACCTGAGTATATGGTTTTGATTTTAACTCGACACCTCCACTCCTTCCCGAGATAAAGGGTTTTGATAGACAGACAGACGGACAACCAAGTTATCCTATAGAGGTTCCGTTTTTTCCTTTTGAGGTACAGAACCCTAAAAATAATAATTTTGTGCTTATCTGCTTAGTTACAGAGGCTAAGCAAAGTCACGCGAAAGTCAGCCTCAAGATACCAGAAGCCATTCAAAAATATCAAACTCTACTTTATTGTTAAGGTATATTTGAGTACTGTACCCTACCCTATTAACCGTATATTATGTTATAAAAGACTAATAAAAAAATGAAACAAAAAAGCTTCTTGATCGCTGTGTCTAAGATTTAAAGTTCGTTGTGTTAGTTTAGAAATTATGTTGTTCAATTGTTGTGTACGTATGTAATGTTTATGTAAATGATTTACCATATATGGTGAGCTGAAGATCAGGCATCGTAATGTTCGCAGACACACGTCATTATTGTTCAAGGTTAATAGGAAAGATACTGAACTCGTTGAACCAAATAATACCCTCTCCATTATGTCTGGCTGGTTTGCTGCCAATAACATAGTGTTGAATCCGAAAAAAACGAAATGTATAAAATTCTCACTAGCAAACTCATCATCATCAAATATCAATATAAATTCAAATATAAAACTCAAAATTGCAGTGGGGTTCCCACATAACCGCTATAGGAAGTAGGTTGAATTCTGCTGCTTTTGCAGTCAGGAGAATAAGGCAGCTTACCAATGTGGCAACGGCACGGTTAGTTTATTTCGCTTACTTTAATAATATAATTAGTTATGGTCTTATCTTATGGGGATCAGCTGCAGATGTCGAAAGTGTGTTTATATTGCAAAAAAGGGCTATACGAGCAATTAATAACTTGGGGTCGCGGGAGTCATTGAGATAAATATTTAAGGAAATAGATATCCTAACCCTGCCGTCGCTGTACGTATTTGAAATAATTATGTACGTTGGGAAGAATTTATATAATTTCCCAACGAACACTGATAAGTTAATAACTACCAGAAATACTGGAAAACTCAAAATAACTTTTTACAGACTAGTCAGGCGAAAAAGTCGTTCTTGGGAAATTGTATAACATTCTACAATAAAATTCCAAGACACATTACTGAACTTACCGATTCTAAATTAAAATCTGTTGTGAAACAAACACTTATTTCAAAAGCATCATCATCATCATCATCATTTCAGCCAAAAGACGTCCACTGCTGAACATAGGCCTCCCCCAAGGCTCGCCATTTAGACCGGTCCTGTGCCGTTCGTTTCCACCGGATTCCCGCGACCTTCACCAGGTCATCACTCCACCTTGTCGGAGGCCTACCGACAGCTCGTCTTCCGGTGCGTGGACGCCACTCAAGCAGTTTCTGGCCCCATCGACCGTCAGTCCTGCGAGCAATGTGCCCTGCCCACTGCCACTTAAGTCTCGCAATTTTGAAGGCTATGTCGGTGACCCCAGTTCTACTACGGATAGCATCATTCCTAATTCTATCACGCAGAGAAACCCCGAGCATAGCTCGTTCCATTGCTCTTTGGGTGACCTTGAGCTTCCTTATGAGGCCCATCGTTAGCGCCCATGTTTCGGATCCATATGTCATCACTGGCAACACACACTGGTCAAAGGCTTTTGACTTGAGGCACTGCGGTAAATTGGACGAGAATACACTGCGAAGCTTCCCGAACGCTGCCCAGCCGAGTCGGATTCGACGAGTGATCTCTTTCTCGAAGTTGGACCTACCTAACTGGACTGTTTGTCCCAGGTATACGTACTCGTCAACAACTTCGAGCGCAGAGCCGCCGATTATTACGGGAGTTGGTACAAAATGGGCATTAGACATGACCTTCGTCTTGTCCATGTTCATTTTCAGACCAACTCGATCGGAAACTCTGCTGAGATCAACGAGCATTGTACTGAGGCTGCTGTTTCAAAAGCATATTATAAAATAAACGATTACTTCATGGATAGGGATGTTTGGCCAGTCATCGTCCCGCACAAGTAATATAACACAGAAATATTTTGTCCTAAATATTTTCAAAGCAAAATATATATATATATATATTGTTTTCTATTGTAGCATTGTAATTTTGTGGTATTATGATTCTGTTATTTTATATACATTGTATTTTTGTTTTTAAAATGACAGTTTCTTACGCCGGTTCTTCTCGAGGCAGAGGTTTATTTCATGAACCGGTGATAGTTTTTTGACATTCATAGGTGCATGTAATATGCCTGAATTGAAGAATAAATAATTTCATTTCATTTGTAATGTACTTTCTGTTAATTTGCCTTAATAGTAACCACGGGGAGTTAGTCCAGGCAAATGTGTTTTCATCTTAAGTAATTAATATTGTCACCATGTCATATGTAGTTTATTATAATTCTCGCTTCTGTAAACCTATAAGATCTTTTTAGCTACGAGTAACTTATAGAAATCTATGAATACCCGTTTCTTTGCATCATTTTCTTTAAACTTTCGCTGACGTAACTTAGGTAAAATCTGGTGGTACGGCAGTGCCTTCAACAAGTCGAGCAAAACAAAGAGGCACGGCTGTTGTACCATCCTGTTCTCGAAGCGATTGAGGCCATTTTCAACATCCTGTAATTTTGTGCTGGTTAAGCTAGAACTCTTAGTAAAATATAGGGCATAATATGACTTGGCAATCACACAATATTACATAGTTTTAGGTATGTAAAACTTAGGAATGAAGTAATATTGTGTGATTCTCAAGTCTCAGATTTTTATTTGGCAAGCAAATAGATATTAATAAGAATGCCTGACTTGGCTCTACGTAATATCTCGCAACTTTTACGGTGAAAGAGTTTCGAGACTTGGCCTATATTTACATGGAATGTTTTACTTAAAAAAACATCTATTCTAGATGAGATAAGACAAGATATTGAAGACGCAGTGTATAGATTGGAGCCAATTTCATTTATTTATGGCTTGTCATATGAACTTTGTGTATACATACGACAAGCCATATATATATATATATAGCTTTGTGATTATTCATTCTATTTAATTGTCACGGTTGCAATTGTCTGTAACTATATTATATTTAATAGTAATTCTATTAAAAATAATTAGGATCAATGAAAATAATATAAAGTTAAATGATACCTTCCTATATATGTAATAGTGTCTGATATCCACCTAAATAATTATGAAGCTGCTTTACGTACCTAAATATCGAGTGCAATTCAAGATCTGGATATAGTTTAATTTTCACGACAAATGTTTCTACGTCCAGATTATTGAATTAAAGCCGTAAATGGTGGATTTAGCATGAATTATGTTAAGTCCGAATCAAAACGCAGGCGCAGTGCGAAACTGCCTTGCGGTTCTAATTTTAAACAATGTGAGAGGGAGATGGAAAGTGTGCTCGCGCGCAGCGAAAACGCCATAGAGTTACTGGATGTTTGGCTTTATATTTATATTCATTTATTCGTATTAATCATACATTGTCAGATTACATGTAGTACAGTATTAATCATAGATTAAATAATGTAAAATTGCCTTCTCCAGCTTCTAGCTAGTTTATTACGTACCCAGTAGGAAGTAGGTATTGTGTCAAACTTACCCCAGGTAGATCTAACTGTACCTACATTTTTAGTATGGATAATGATATTTTGATCAACTTTACGCACGTTCGAAAACGTTACGTAATTACCCTTCTGGAGACAAATAAGAGTTGATTATATTTACAAAACTACACGTAGGTATTTCTCTTATTAGATTAAAAAAAAAACCCTAAAAAAACACTGAGAATCCTACTTTTAGAAAAATGCACGCTGGAAACTGGTTTGCCAATACCTATTTTAAGATTGCTCTAGAAGTGTTTCAGAGTTTAGAGCAACGGCGCCGATAGCTTTTACTCAGCGCTTAAGAGCGTATCGCATCGCAATCGCCGCGCGTTGAGCGGTCAGCGCTGACAAACAGCGTAAAATAAATAACGGACTAAACGAACCCAAGATTATATAAAGACATTTAAAATCAATCCAATATTATGTTCAAGCCATCTCCAGTGTCCATAATTCCCTGTGCAAACAGACTCGTCTTGCGCTCGCGCACCTCCCCTCCCCCTTCCGTACCCCGCCCCCCTACGCTACCCGCGTGCGTAAACGTGACCCCAGCGATGAACTCTTAAGTTGTTTTTTTTCTTACCGGTTCGGATTTTGTGGTGTAGTTAATAGGATTTGTGTCTGGTTTGAAAGATCAGAGGTGTACGTACGACTATGTAGTTCTCAAGTTTCTATAGTGAATAATCAACCTGTAGTTACCTAGTATTTTTTTTATAAACTTGGTTATTGATAAGATAATTAGTCATTGAATAATTAGTAGGTTTCTGTTGTGGCTATGTTTACACATATTATTTGGTAAAACAAATATCAGCAACTAAGCTCAACCTAGTGCGTATAATAACCCTGTTCACGAAGCTGACAGTCCTGGATTCGAATCCCGGTAAGGGTAAATATGTGTAAGACGAGCACACATATTTGTTTCGGAGTGTTGGATGTTTTTTGTGTAGGTAGGTATTAAAATATTTATAGCTGTTACATATATCACCGTCTGGTGCCCACAATACATCATTTGGTTTACTATACCACATAGCTAGTTAATTTCAACGAAATCGTTAGAACCGTATCCGAAATCCTCGAAATATTAGATACTACCATAGTACACAGCAGAAAGTACACAGCAGAGGGTACTTCCTCGTAGACTGAACGACCTGCGTAATCTTTTACGTAGTGAGATAACCAGTAACCGCCAAAAACTAAATGGATTATCCATTGATTATCTTATCCGTTGTTAGGTGTCTTTCATCTGGTAGATTAATGATAGTAACGTAATGCATTAAAAAATATAATTTTGCGGTCGATGCAACAATTATTTCGTCGTATGGCTACTTTTATTGCGTCCTCTTTAAGTTAGTAATAAGTACGTTACTTGTATTCGATATGTGTCTTTAAGCTTACAGTCAGGTTCACTAAAATGTGTACGCATTTTTGGACATTATAACAAATGTACAAGATATTAAGCCGTTGTCTACCCAGGCCGGAGATTTCGGGGCACATAACAAAAAAATGTTATTGTTTATTTTTTTCGCCGGTCAAGGACGGGATTGAGCTCGACTGTGTATATACGTCAAATGTGAGCAGAAACGCAGTGGAGGAGCGTCTAGTTTAAGATTGATTTAAAACTCTATCTCACTATGTAATTTTACTTTCGAAGTCTATTGTAGTTGTGGTATTTGCTAAGCATATCAGACATTTGAGACATAATCAAGATCAGTAAAAACGCATGCGTTGAAAATAGGTTTTTAAGTCGTATTTTGTGCATATTGTCAATTTTAACTTTAACGGTATATTATCACAACCATTTTTTATTTAAATAATCATATGGCTGGTATCATGGCTAGCCTCTATTGCCTTACCACGGGCAAATGAAATTTCTTGACATATTTTATCTTTTTAGATAAGGTTTTAATATAATAATATCCTATCCTTATTCCACAAAACACTGTTTACATAAAACGGTGCATTACAGTTGTTACATTTAGCAGTTTTATTAACACATGTCTTGATGAGACTAAAATATTATACTTCATAATAATTAGAGCTAATACCCCGAAATTCGAACCCCAAAGTTTGAGTTTTTCGTCTCTATAGCACTTATGTATAA
Organism: Epiblema foenella; assembly: GCA_963556455.1. Taxonomy (NCBI): domain Eukaryota; kingdom Metazoa; phylum Arthropoda; class Insecta; order Lepidoptera; family Tortricidae; genus Epiblema; species Epiblema foenella. The sequence goes on along the minus strand of OY747096.1, from coordinate 23,772,920 downwards.
TTTATAAGACTTGATTGACCGTGACGAAGATATATTATAATTTGAGATTAAATTTTCGTAGATCTACTAATTTAAATACCGAATAATATCGTATAGTGTACACTGTACCTTAATTGATCTCCAGAAAGTTATAAAATTATTATTTCTATGTGATTCCTACAGAAGCAATATAAGCATACATGAGAAGCTTAATATAATTTTAATGCTAAAGATGAGAACGCAAGAAACTATAAATGTAAAATGTATTTGATGTCAACCTCCTTCTTACCTCCTTATGACATTTACTAAAAATAAATTGTCAATGTATTCAGTCATAATTGACAATGACAGATGACGCAACACAAAATCGATATGGTTACAAAATAATTAAGTTGCTGTTTATTTAACAATTTCCTGGACACATAAATCCATAATGTGTGTAGTTCCATCAACGGACGTCGAATTAAACTTGCTACAAAATTATTTAATATGATATATGTTATATTATTGCATATACAACAACATTCATTGTTTTGGTTACATCATTCAACAAAAATACTGTGAAGTTTAATTATAAAAAGTAACATATTGGTAAGATTTCTCTGAAAACTTCTAAAACAAGAGTACCTATGCGTCGCTTCGCTTATCTTGAACTTTAGATCCCGAATATACTGTGTTAGAGCATAGAAAATATTATAAAACCGAATGAACTAAAGTTGTCTCTTGAGATAAATTTGGTTTGCTAACTTAGCATCGAAATGTGGATTTAATCCTTTACTTACACAAACTTCTTCTAACTCTAAGCTCGGCATAATTGAAGGTAAGGGCATGTTGAAATCAAATTGCGATGCAATAACCTTCTAGCCATGATCATGATTTGAATAGAAATTTGGCAGTAAAATTCAGATAATTCTCTACGAGGTGTTTACTTTGCAATACTTACAATTATTTTTTTTACTTACAATATACATCGACTTTTTAACCCTTTAACCGCCATTGTCATATATGAGACAAAGCAACAGTGTAAATGACATCTTCTTGATTTATAATAGAATTGAAAATTATCAGTACATGTTTGGACGTTCGGCTGTTATAGGGTTTGACAATAATTTATAAGTCAAGTTGCTTGATTTCAATGATTACGTATGATTTTATCATAAGAAAATATTATTTACCTTTATGTCACATAAAATGGCAATTACCGCAAGCTCCGCGCGGAAAATCCCACTTCCGGGACAGGAGAAGACATAAAATTTTGTATTTACCACGGGCGGTAATATAGAAAGCCTTAGATCACGTATTTATCGCCCTTTCCTTCGGCTCGGGCGTAAAATACCTGTGATCTAAGACACTTTGTTTTCCTGCCTTTCGTAAATGATGTAATATTATAAGAGTGGAGTTAAAAATATTTGAAGCATAATTAAGGTTTTTAATTAATTTACAATTTAACTGGTTCTGTTGTGTCACGAAAGCTATCCATATAAATAGTATACTTAAAAAAAAAATCGTGTCTCAGCGGAATCAATTCAATTGTACGTAAATTAAAAGTTAGGGTCTCAATAGTTTGAACCCCGCCTATAAACAATAATTCTACGTCGACATTGTGTTTGATTCTTATGGTAGTACCTTGTTTGCAGTTTTTACAATGGAACAAATCTTTATGATTGAAGTATTTGTCAAGAAAATTGTTCTTAAAGTAGAACCACCGGTAAAAGACGAATATGAATTACGTATGGAAGAAGAAGAGAGAAAGAGAGAGGCTGAAGCTGCAGCACTAGCTGCTGCCCTATTAGCTGAAAAGATGAAAGGCAAGAAACCAAAGCCTCCTAAAAAACCTAAAAAAGGAAAAGTACCTCCGCCACCTTCAGAAGAAGAATTAAAATATGCACAAACATGTACAATGCAAATGAACTGCTTGCCTCTGTTTGACTTCTATGTAGCTCATGATAATTTCTGTGCTCCACCACCACCACCGCCTCCTTCTAAAGGAAAAAAGGGGAAAAAGGGAGGTGGTAAAAAAGGAAAGAAGGGAAAACCAGTTTTTGTAAAACCACCATTGCCATCTGAACCCTTACCACAGCCCCCTTACTTTGGAGTAGGGAATGCGGTGATATTTATATCAAGACCGTTGAAATTAAAGGAAGTACTAGAAAAGACGCCGATATTTATCACTGTTTGGAATCGGGACGAAAATTTTAATTGTATAGGTTTTGTTAAAGTTCCATGGCATGAGTCATTCATGACATGCCTTGAGCGAGCCGCTGAACTGAATCCAGTGAATATGGAACAAGCAGAGTATAGGGACACGAAAAAACAAGAAATCATAACCAATACCGTAGAAATGGTAAAATATCTGCAATGTGAAGAGGATTTGAAGCCCTCTGGCGAAATAGAGGTTTTCATTAGACTGACTTGTTTAGGTAACAGATTGGTGAGTTATTTCGTTGCGTTACCTGAAATGGAAAGGATACCGGGACGAAAATATCTTAATGATGATCTAAAATTGAAGGATGTTGAAGTTGTGAGACATTGGGAAGGTACAACCATAGATGAAGTTCCACCTGTGGCCTTCTTTTTCAGCGCTCCAGATATAACAAGAGAACCGATCAGACCTGTGGAAGAACCAAGAGTGTACGAGGAATTTGTTGCTCCGTATACTGCAAGTGAATTGGCTATTTTGGCAATGGGCTTTCCTAAAGGGGAATGTGGAGGTACAAATTGTCCGAAACGTATGGATTATCGGGGGTCACAGCACCAGTTTATACAGGGCGACACAGTGAAAGGTAAATATCATCATGGGCAATTTGTGAATAAAAGAGATATCCATGGCCCTTGTGGAAGATTGGACTGTCCCTTAGCTAAAAAGATTAGAAATTTCATATGCTCGGAAGGTAGCTATAAACCGTGTAAGAAGCCATGCTGCAAGGATTATTACTAGCAAAACAAAATCTAAATTGCATGCATACAGTAAAAATCGGAGTTCGTAAGTGTTTTTTTGTAAATTGTAGCGATTAAACTCATTTTTCAGCAAAGCCTTTATAAATAAAAAAAATCAACTTCTGTAACTGTATAAATGTCTATTATTTACACAGTACGGCGCTAGTATTGTAGCGGCTCAATGCTCATGGTCACATAGGTAGTCAGGTGAGACAATTAATCTGGTCTTCACAGCTCTATCTAAATATTTTGCATCTCTCCTGTTCGGAAAATTCGATTTTTATGTGTAGATAGCCGGGGTGAAAGTCGCTTTTCCGACCCTAGGGTGGAATGCATTTTTTTTCTTAGTTCAAGTTTTAATAGTTTGATTGCTACAGCGTGTGTTTTATTACGGAATCCTTAGATAAACATTTACTATTACTTTTACTTCTCATTTATTTTGCTTATAGTCGAAATGAAAAGTACTGTTTAACTCGGGTGAAAGCACCTATTTCACCCTTGAACTATTGGCGCTCTCACTTTGTTTGAGCGCCGAAATATCTCGGGTGAAATGGGTAACCCTTGGTTAACAATCTACTATTTCATAAAGCTGAAAAGATTTCAAAGCATTCTGTAGAGATAATTAAATCGTGCTATGACTTCCGCTTTATAATTAAATTTGACTTAACTGTTACAGGATGCAATGACCCATTGTTTCAAATATATGATTACTGATTACACCCGCAATCGTGCGACCCTAATTTAAATAAAGAGTTATAACAACTTTCTCTCTTTGCAGCAATGAACAGTGTGATGAATCAGAGTTTTGCGAAAAAATCGCCTATATGCTTTATCTCTCATGATTTGACGATATGTTAAATTTTACGTGGTTATATTCTGTCTGGAATAAGATGAATGAAGCATGTAATATAAAGCATAATTATGGTTTCGTTGTCACGTTCTGCAGTTTTCTAGAAAAGGCTTTGCTTTACGAGTATACTGGGTGGTTCGTATCTCTTTTATTCAGTTTCTTATATAAGTTTGATAATGAAATGTTCAAATTATGATACCTAATTATTTGATGGCTCTAAATTCAGGTAGCTATGTGCAATTATTTAGTAATGTATGTGCATCATATAATATTTCGGGTAGAGTTTGAAACACGTTATGTGACTTTAATGGTGACATAATTCTGCCATGAAGCGGCTGTCATATCGAATGGACACATACAGCAAACGATACAATAATTGATAACCAAGGTATATCAAAGTTAATAATATACAAGCACAGCGTATCGCAGAGCTAATGTTGGAACCATTACGCACGTAGTATTTTTCCTAGGGCACGCTGCATCATAAGTTTCGCATTAACTTAGCTTGCGGCCGTTAATTCCGCGTAGGATTGATGGGTAAATAAATGGTATGAACCATTACAGGTAACGTTCATGGTGACGCGTTTAAGAGCAGCTCTGTAGCAAGATTATAAATAAGTTTCTGTTAAAAATTTCAGTTTTGGTACAACTTTGTCGATTGTCCTTTTTTGCAAAGTCATCACCTAGTCGAGAGTGTTTCAATGAGTCCAAACACGACGAGTTTATCTTGTGTAGTTGAGGAGTTTCTATGGCCACCTTCTGTCTCCTTCATCAGTGCAGCTCGGTGCTACCTTAATATTCCTTTCTCACCGAACTTACATGCCAAATTTAAGCTTAATCCCTTTTCAATCTGAATGGTCTAAAATTCAGTTAAAGGATTTATCCCACATAATACATACATTTATTATTATACTAACGAATTAACAGGGCCGGTTAAATATTAGTAATTCATGTACATACATATCATAACTTCCCTAAAATATCTTCAGTAACTATAACAAATGGCCCATGTTATGGAATCTGTACCTGTTTTTGCATCTACATATATAAATCAATCGAACGTATTTAAAGTATCGATCTTCGTAAGCCCGGCGTCCCCCCGCCCCGCGCGCGCACGCCGTAACTGCATGACATTATGAGATCACTTACAACTTTACAGCACAGACGGGAGCCCGTGCTCGGAGTATTTCAGTAAATATGAAAAAAGGATTTATTATAATAAATGGATATACAAAAAACAGTGTACGCAACTTTAATAACTAGTAATAATTACAGACACTTGGATTCTACGCATTTTTTGGTGAATACCTTCGTCAGCCTCATTCGAAGGATAGTGTATCTAGAAGCGCACATATCAACTACGCCAAAAGCAACATTATCCTTTTCAACGCCCTGTCAAATACAAAAGCTGTCGCTCACACGCTATGATGGGTATATCTATCATTGGCGTTAAACCGAATGTATATAGCTCTCGTTGGCGATGAAAACGTTAAATATATGCTTAAAAAGATTTATTTATTAGACATAAGAGAATATTTTGTTATTTAGACAGTAAGTACTTCTTAAAAGTATGCATAATAATACCAGTGATGTACTTTAACCATTATTATCAATTAATCAAGTCGGTTGTGCGCCCTTAAACGGCAATTTACTTTGTCTAATTAAAAATTCTACTTTAAGTGGCGGTCGGCACCTTCCCGGATTGAGATAAATATAGATGCACTTTCAACACGCACGATACGTACAGCAGCTACCTAATAAAAAAACCGGCCAAGTGCGTTTCGGACTCGCGCACGAAGGGTTCCGTACCATTACCTATAAAAATGGCAACAGTTGGTTGTAGGAGCCCCTTTGAATATTTATTTTATTCTGTTTTTTGGTAATTGTTGTTATAGTGGCAACAGAAATACATCATCTATTCTGTGAAAATTTCTTACTATCACGGTTCATGAGATACAGCCTGGTGACAGACTGACAGCGAAGTCTTTGTAATAGGGTCCAGTTTTACCCTTTGGGTACAGAACCCTAAAATCCCTAAAAAATGCTTTCACTGGCTAAACACCATGACATTGTGGCCAATTATCTTGTTCTCCTTATTCTTATTGTCATAATTATGTCGAAAAGCGAAAACCACCAATTAGTTACAAGTGAAACGCATCCTTTATCGTAGCTCCACACTCGAAGACAATGGACGGATTAAAAAACCATAAAACGGTTGTGAAAATCCTAATTACTGCACTTAGCGTGGTTACCGAGCGTGGCAGATTCGAATGTCAAATTTAAGTTAATTGCAAAAAAACGGGTTAAGTGTGAGCCTGGATCATCAAACTTTGGCTCAGTTTTATAGTAAAAAAATATATGCGTTCCCGGTTGCCCAGGGTCCTTTTTGCGTGTAAGTCCCAAGAAATGGTGCACGCACTAGTTTTTGCGAACGTGATTCAGTCACTCTCAGCCAGTCAGTCCGTCTTTGTCCGTTAATATCATCTGTGATAGTAACTACATGAAATTTCAGTAACATTCACTAAGATTTATCATATTATGCACGCGACGTGACTAGTGCTAAACGTACTACAAGAGTTCTTAGCATCGAATTAAATCTATATACAGTAACCCGCAATGAATTTAAACTTGCTTTAGATTCAAGCACGTGAAAAATAGTATTTATTCTTTCAGGGTTGATAGATCGAATGAAATCTATATACTGTAACCCGCAATGTAGTTAAACTTGCTTTAGATTCATGCACGTGAAAAATAGTATTTATTCTTTCGGGATTGATAGATTGAATGAAATCTATATACGGTAACCCGCAATGTAGTTGGGTGATTCTCATTCCAAAATTTAACATTTTCTTAATTTGTCCTTACCGGGCCCGGATTGTTAACGACTCGTGAGTGATTATTTCTGACTTTTAACTATGTTTAACAGTTAGGGATTCAGGTATAGAGTAAACTTGAGTCGACAATAAGTATAAATTTCACTCTGATACCCTTTACTTTCACTTAACTTTCGGACCGGTAAGGACATCAATTAACTTTCATGATGAGAATCATCAGTTAAACTACGAGAGGTAGGGTACAGCAAAATGTCATCTTGCTCGAATTTAGAGCAGCCCAACTGGAGAAGTACCTCCACCTTGTAGAAGACCACAGCCATAATAACATTATTTACTATACAAGTATGTAGTGTTGTGTTCCTGGAGGTGAGCAAGATTGCCAGAGCTACCGAGGATGCACTGTGTTGAGAGCGAGGGACCTAAATTTGTCCCTTCTGCTGTCAACACAGTGAATTCTCAAATTTCATAAAGGGTCGGGAACACGTATGTGACTCCTTTGGAGTTGCGGGCGTCTATAGGCTGCGGTGGCCGCTTACCATCAGGTGGACCGTACGCTTGTTTGCCACCTGCGTTGTATATAAAGAAAACTTGCTTTTAATTCTCAATACAAGTCATGTTTCTCCTCATCCCATACAGACATTATTAATATGAATGAAGATTATTTAAACTCGCTTAACTCTCTTTATTTCTGTCAAAAACATTGTAAATGTTTCACTGACGATTTAATCGGTTTCTGTATTATTCATTATTAATCGAATCATATCACAATTGGTTTTATTCACTCACTACAAAACCTTAAAACAATTTATCGCAGTAAATTTGGTACCAAACAATAAACAAACAACTGGTTGAACCTTATACCCTTTTCCAGAAGGTTTGGAATCTTATAATATCAGTATATTCGGTGGAATATGGTGTTGGTGTGTAAAACATGGTCATATAGGCCAAGGGTGTGAATTTGATTCCGCTAATCCGAAATGATGATCTTTACCAAGAAATAACGTTTTCTCTTTAAACAAACGGTATTTAGGGTCGAGGGTTTTATTTTAATGAAGAATTCAAATTGTTATATTGGTTATGACTATTAAACATTTCAACTTTTGAGTAAAATAAATACTAACGGGTGCTTACTGCATATTTTTCTTATTTTATAAACATCACTATGCCCCTTTTTAGGGTTCCGTAGCCAAAATGGCGAAAACGGAACCCCTATAGTTTCGTCATGTCTGTTCGTCCGTCCGTCCGTATGTCACAGCCGATTTACTCGGAGGACTACAATTATGGCATTTGGTAGAAAGGTGTACCGCTACATAATACTGATGTGAAATTATAAAAAATGCCAAATTAAGGGGGGTACTCCATACATTTAATCGGTGGATGAAAAAAACATTTTCAAGGCACATTATCGTGTGGGGTATCCATACGTTACCCTGCACGTGACCCCCAAAGTGTAACAAAACTGGCAACCGTACTGTCTTCTAGATCTCACGGTTCGAAATAATTGCCATACGATAAATAAATAAAGCGTTGGTACGGAACCCTTCATTGTGCGTGATCCGATACGCAGTTGGCCGGTTTTTTGACTATTTTGCTTATGAGTCAGAATTCATTGGTGTCTAAGTTTCAAGTAATAATCTTAAATAAATTGCTTTATTCCGAACATCGACATTAATATTTAAGCTTCTTTATTATTAGTCTTATCAAGGTCAAGTTAGGAAGTCATATACTTAGGCTATAAAGCCAGTACATCATAAAACATAACTTTATTTTTTAATCAAAATATTCACGATCTTCTATAATATCTCGCTTGCTGCCTGCAAATAAGTTCTAATTTAGGTACTAACGTTATTTATGCAAATTGTAAAAACGTTTCCTACGTTATACTTATAGATATTTAGCTTAATTCCTGATATTAAACCCATATTAGGTTAAACATAGCCACGCAAACATAGCAAGACTCACGACATGCTATTCATTTGTATTCATATGGTATTACAAATTTATCAATGTAGTTGGCAAAACGTGGAACTACAACATAATATGTGTCATTCTGTATACCTTTGTATCTTACACAGTTTTAAACATTTTCAAAATTATTCTATTCTATTCTCGAGAATAAGGGTATCTATTGGTAGCATCACCGTTTTCTTGCTCATGCAATTAGAAATAACCGTTATTGACATCGACGAAAAGAATGTGTTCCTTGAGAATGAAACAATTCTTCATTTCCTCTTAATAGTCATAGTTATAGTCAAAGTATTTATTTCTTAAACAATACAAGATTGTGTTAGAAAATACATTTTCAATGTTACCAAAGTTATATAAAATAGGAAATAAAAAATAGGAGCTAAATAGGAATTAGAGTATTCAAATAAATAATACATTAAACTTATTACTACCAACTATTCATAATTATAGGTATCACAAAGCTAACACCTAAACATGTTCGAATACTTCATCCACACTGTAGAAACACCCTCTCAATAAAAACAATTTTAATTTATGTTTAAAAGTACTGTATTTTGAAATGATTTTTAATTCTTGTGGTAATCTTTTAAATATTTTGACAGCTTGATTTCTCACGCAGTGCTCCTCTATTTTTAATTTGGGACGAAACATTACTTTCATATTTTTGATACGCGTGAGTCCACGCACGTATTGTTCTTCAGGCGTCTCATATTTTATTTTATGTTTAATAAGGTCAGTGAGAAGCACTTGTATGTATAAGTTAGGTACTGTAAGAACACCCAGTTTCTGAAAGTAATCCCTACAGGATACTCACTGTGGAATACGAAACTAATGGCTCTCTTTTGCGCAACTAGAGCTCTATTTATATTGTACTTAAAACTGTTTCCCCAGAACATAATACTGTAGCGCAGTTTGGATTCGATAAGCGCATGATAGACAACTTTAGCTGATTTATATCTATTTGGTCTCTAATATTCTCTTCTTAATTCTTTTTAATAGTGTGTCTCTAATATTCTCTTCTTAATAATAATCTCCTCTTAATAGTGCTTAGGTCATGTTAACGTCGTTGGTCCCATCAACATTTTCTTGTGGCTCGTTGCCATATCGACGTTCTCTTGAGTTTATCCCATACAATAATGATTCCAGAAAGTGACCCCGACTTTCTGGAATCATTATTGTATGGGATATAAATAAAAAGTTCACTACTATAAAGGCATAGAACTACGTAACTATACACCATTAGTCTCTGGCTCACGACTCTCGCGAGACATCGACACTAGATCGTGGATTGACCCAGTTATAATATGTAATTAGTAATTACTTGTCTATGGAGTGCATATTGATGAGTACTGGATGAGTATTTTCAGGCCAAATGTGGATTGTAGCGCCTTTTAGATCTGCAAATATATCATGGTAACGTGCATAATGCTAATGACCTAACATTAAAACTATTATGAGTGATAATGTTGTATTCTACAACTTACTGCTGCGAAGTCGTCCCTTGCGCAACTGTGTCATATGAATATAAACTTTATTCCATTTTAATAAAGTTTAGTTCTGTCTAACGCAATAGCCAGATATACAGGGGCTGGAGAGTTATTTATCCTAACAATACTAGTAATGTTAACGCATAAACGTACTGATATATACGCAAATTACTAGCAATGGTGCTAACTAATACTAGTTGTTATGAAGGTTAATGTGATAAAGGGATAATGGAAATAAAACCGCACTAGGATAGGATTTCTTAGCACTGCGTGTACGTACCGTATACCTAGTGGAGCAGTTTACCTAAACATTTCCACTTTTAAACGATTTCTATTTTGAATAATATTTTAAGATGTTTCCCTACTGACAACATTTTATGGAGCTCAACAATGTGAAAATATGATACTCGTATTTATTGCTAAAACGGCAAAAATTAATAAGAAGATTGTAATAAATATCTCTATTTTGCCTGCGTAACCAACGCGCAATGCAATAATGGGAAGCGCCTGTGTCTATTATCGGAGCAAATATCTTTAAAGCCACCGTAAAAGCCTTCGCTGTAAGGTATCTATGGAGCAAACTTTCAGATTAGGTAAATATTAAATATAACAGGTACATAAATTTAAAAGAAACAACCTGAAAAATGATTTTTATTTTCATCCCACATACCGTACACTCATTTTCTCGTATTACTATAAAACAGATTTAATCATAAACAAAGGTGTATGTATGGCATGGCATATATACTAACCACTCCGTCCTATCTTTACCCTTTTAGTTAGTATAATAAAAATTGTTTATTTACATTCCGGGCTGTTCGACTCTGGAACTCCCTTCCAGTTGAATTAAGACGTGCTAAATCGATTGCTATTTTTAAACTCCATCTTAAAGAATATTATTTGTCTCTCCCTTAAAATTTTTAATTATTATAGCTGACACTACTTTATTCTTACTATTCTATAGCAGTGATATATATATAGTTTTATATTTTTGTATTGTTGATTGTGTAATATTTTTGATATGATACATCTCACTATACTATTAATTAGGTTATCTTAGTGAATTAACTTATTTTCTACCTACACAGTATCGCATACAGTGCATCTCAATGTATTTCAATTCTAGATGTTTATAAGGCGGTTTAGCAGTGAACATCTTTTGTTCTCGTTGTGTTATTTTATTACATTTAAATTTTATATGTTGGGCTTCGATTGGCTTACAGAGCACTACGTTAAGATTAGAATTTTAACGGTAATTTTTGCACATATTTATTCGATTACTTGTGATATCTGAGGATAATATTGAACTAATTTCACATTTTTCAGTAGTTTATCACATTTCAAACATAGCATATTTTCCCGTTTTAAGCTTGTTTTCTTTAAAATCGCATGACGGATAACGTACGATTTTTCTAATCTTAAAGAAATGGAGTAAAGACTGATAGCCTTACTAACAACAAATATCCAAGACACGATATTAATAATAATAATATCTTCGTTACATCCGTCACGCAAATTATAAGTACATACTTAATCATAGGCAACAAATTCAATCTATTAAAGCAACAATACAATATAACGCATCAATTTACACAATAATCTTCAGTGACGTTAATGGGTTAAAAGATACGTAGTTAACAGGTTTGTTTGCATGATGTAACACAGATCGCTTGTTACTGCGTATGACTAATATTGAGTTGTTTCAAAACCACAGAGTAGAATTTAACTTTAGGTTACGCTTGATAATAATACACTGAGGTTGTCTATCGGCCTGCGCTTAGGTGCAGACATTGTCGCACCCCATGGCTGTCCCTGTGGAGCTCTGGTAGATAGCTTTGGTCACCATGGTCTCTCTTGTATCAAGAGCGCCGGCCGTCTGTCTCGTCACGCCTCTCTCAATGACATCATTCGTCGGGCTTTTGTCAGCGCTAACGTGTCGGCACCTAGGCCACAAAGTAAATAGCGGCGGCGTGCGCCTGAGCAGAGAGTTCGTTCAGTACAAAGTGCCATTTTCGCCGCACGCATACAGACGTTACATTTACAGGCATTCTCGGGCAGTCTCGGACAGGGCTTAGTCGCGACTGTCGCGAGTGCTAGTTGTGCGCGCGTTGATCACTTGACGTCCTCGCCGCTACGTAGGAACTTTGTGTCACGTACGTCAAAATGAATAACCGATATTATTACTTTCTTCAAATAAAGTATAAAGGATTTTCAATTTTTGAAGATGACAAGATAAAAATTCATCATTTAAGAAAATATTAATTACGTATTTGAAGTCCGTAGACGAAATTGTTATTAAAAAAAATTATGGAACGTAACCCTTCTAGATTTCAACTATTTTTCGCTGAACTTGGCACCCTTTTTACATTTATCTTTTTGTTGTTCTTTTTTCACGTTTGTGTTTTTAGTGGGATCACTCAAACTCAACTCAAAATAGGCCTAGCAACAGGCACTTTTGTATCGTCAGTTATATATTACATTTTTTTTATACAACGCCGGTGGCAAACAAGCTTACGGTCCACTTGATGGTAAGCGGCCACCGCAACCTATAGACGCCCGCAACTCCAAAGGAGTCACATAAGCGTTGCCGACCCTTTATGAAATTTGAGGATGTACTGACAACAGAAGGGACAAATTTAGGTCCCTCGCTCTCAACACAGTGCATCCTTGGGAGCTCTGGCAACCTTGCTCACCTCCAGGAACACAACACTACATACTTGTATAGTAGATAATGTTATTATGGCTGTGGTCTTCTGCAAGGCGGAGGTACTTCCCCAGTTGGGCTGCTCCAAATTCGAGCAAGATGACATTTTGCTGTGCCCTACCTCTCTAAAATTGACATAAATTGAATCTAATTATTCAGAACAATTTATTGACGCATATGAAATTAAAAAAAAAAATGAATTACTGTAATGTATGTCAAAAGAGAGTATAATAAATTCACAAAAAGATCACTATCATAGTTATATGTTGTTAGCTATTTTGTAGTTAGTTGTAACAAGTTGCTACGCTCCAGTCTTCGTTATGTGTGGTGTCGGGACCTTAAATGGATATTTGATGCTCTTTAACATCTAAGCAGTCTCTAAGGAATGTAAACATGATAAGATGTATGTATAAACGAATCAATGTATGTATGTCTGTAAACTTATATTACCTACTCCTTTTTAAAATTCAGAATCAATACAGAAGCAACCCTAGCGAGTCGGGCAAGTTTAGGTATGTATTTTCAAGAACGGCGGGATCGGCCCTTCTGTATATTTTTTATTTTGTGCTTAGGCGCAACATCATTGAGAGCAGGCGAGGCAGCCGCAGCGGCCAAGGCAGCCGCAGCGGCCGAGGCAGCGAAATGCCGCAAATACATCGGACTCGCAGACCGATACGTATTTGCGGCATTTGCCATGGAGACACTGGGTCCGTCGAGCACCGGTGCCCACCGACTTTTTGGGCAACTGTCCGAAGGCTGGCCGAGGTGTCAGGGGACTATAGGTCTGGCTCGTTCCTTGGCCAGCGGATCAGCATAGCCATCCAAAGGGGGAACGCTGCCAGCCTTATGGGAACCCTTTCAAAGGGCTCCGATCATGGAGACCTTTTTAAAAATCAGTTTAATTTTATGTTTTAAATATTATGTTGTTTTACTATGGAATAAATTAAGGTTACGCTTCACATTTCACATTAGTATAACGGTGAGTAAGTAAAATGTTACGAGTACATTATATGAAGTTTAGAGTTTGACACCAAAATACAATTACCCTCCTTTGCGTCGCGCAGTCGGGTAAAACATACTTATCCTCATCCAGTCACTCTTTTCCGCAATATGGTTGGTATTAAATATTTTTCATGACTTGATTATTACATTAAATTATGTAACATGCAGCATGAGCAATGGGGTTAGTAGGGGAAAATCAGAAACTGAAATAGGGAGAATGTACTCGTACTTAGGGATTATGTTTTCTTATAGCAACAATTGGTGTCAAGTATATAGTTATTAATTAATTTTTTGCTGTCATAGAATTTCTAATTTCCCTTCACTGGCCCATTTAGATTGCTCATTTTGTATAGTGAACCAGCGGGGTAATCAGGTAACTTTTTTACTACCGTTAGATAGATTTTAATGTCAAATTTTAACTGTCAGCTCATACATTCATACTTCAAAATTGACATTAAAATCTATCTACCGTTAGTACATAAAGTTACGTGATTCGCCTGCAGGTGTGGAAATATATGTGTCTACCAATAGACGGACGGAGATCAGTAGCAGATGAACACTATTAATGACTAATGCCGCGATTATAAACACCTTTGAATATACATTGTAAATAACTATTCCCACTATATACATTGTACATATATGTACCATTGAGTGTGTAGGTATATGTACTGTTTCCATTGTGTGTGTATATAATGGACTATTTTCAATGTGTATTCATTTGTGTTAATTAATTGTATAACTTTTCGTGACCATAGCCTAATCAATTACAAATAGAGTAACATGGTTCAAAATAAATCTGACACTAGCAATAAACAAAAAATGTGCAATTTGGTTACTCTGTACCAACCCGTTGACGGGAGCAGGTTGATGACACACGCGCTCTTGACTTTCGCTACGTGCCTCGCACTAGTTTGGCAGAATGACTCATGCCTTGGTCGATGAGCGGTAATTAAAACATATAGCTGGTCAAGCCTACACGTAGATAGGATAGCTTTTGTTAAGAAACTGTTTATTAATGCTCCGTGGCATAAATTAATATTGTTATGAGTCTTAACTGACGACCTGAATATAAAATTAAAATAATTTTCGTTTCTAATTTCAAATAATTATTGAAATAGTGAACTGAAAGACACCGTAACATCGGGTCTTCGAAAGTCTATTTTGACGTGAGTATTTATCGTATCGTCTCACCCTTCTTTAAGCCGTCGTCTCCCGGCTAAAAAAATTCTTTTGTTATAATCCCTGGGATCCCAGGGACCAGTAGACGACGGGTTTGGATGACACAAAACAATACTATGAGGATTTTCCAGTAGTGTAAATTACCATCAATCTTTTTCCCTTCTCGAGTTTTATCAATTATCACCTACCGTATTTTTAAACGGTGACGACGGTGAGATTTATAAATTACGTTTGAAATTAACTTATTTGAGCATGTGTTGTTTGTTCGTGAGTCTGTCAGTGTATCAATGACCGCGTAATGAACTAAAAAAGGGTTTTATGTTTGACAAATATGTCGATGTATCATGATACCCATTTGACTTGGAAATGATAGTCTTTGTAAATAGAACAAAACCTGTGTAACTTAATTTTAACAGTTGTCATGAAACATTTTGAAATAGGTAGTACATATATTAACAACGTGACATTAAAAATAAAGCAAACGTAATAAACGGCCAAAATAAACTATACAATAAAATATTTTTGAACATAAATCCTCCTATCACAAGGACCACAAAAATTTGGTTGCCATTCGTTACACGTGATCGTAAGTCCCCTGCACAATATCAAATGTTTTATGTATAATTTTAACTCTTTGAAATTCACGAAACCGCAAAATAATGACCTGTATGAGTTGAAAACTTTGTGTATTCATATAACTGGCTTCATTGGCATAATTGTTTGAAATATTTTCAATTAATTGTCGGTGAAAAGGGAATTTAATTTTCTGGGGACCGTTTTTAATGATACTTAATTAAATCATGAACAAAATTTTGTCATATAATATCAAGTTGAATAGACCATTTTAATGAGAAGAACAGAATGTTTTTGGTATTTATAACGGAGTTATAATAGTCAAGTATCAGAAGGATGGAAACGAATCTCTACTACTTAGCTACATCATTCGCCAATACTTACTCTACTCGTTTTTAACACTTACTTACCTTTTAAAAAACTTGGAGACCGCCTTACAACAAAGTATTAGTAAAGATGCCAAACGTCAGTCAAATAGCGAAGAGTGAGTTAAAATCGTCTCGTATAAACGCCAAAGCGTCACGGAGCGTAAAGTTAGCTTGATAAATAATAAGTTGTGTTTTGCGACTGTACTTGTTTGCATAGTCATCAATTAGTTGAGATGATCCGAATGTATTAATTACTTATTGGGAGGATTTTAAACACAATACAGTGTCCCTGGCCGGCGCTAACATCGGCTAACTTTCCCGATATGTGGAAATATGACGATTCAGTTAAACTAACCAGACGTAATCAACACCACGGCAGTTTCATTAGAAGCCTGCAAAGTTTGAATTGATTAAATTTAGTTTCGCAATTGCACTAATTGAACCGCCCTGAATGTCCATTGCTATCGGAAAGGGTAGTGCTAAGAGAAGTTTAGGAGTGTGGACTCGTGTGTTTTTATTCCAAAGTTTTAATTTTCTAACTTTTGCCTGAATAAATAGAAATAATATAACGTTTAATATGGACCGTTCACTGTAGCAAGCAGTTTACGACTTATGTGCATGTAAGTTATGGTTTTATTACATGATTTATACAAACGGAGATATAATTTATACCAAATACAGTAGCCCGTGTATAGCCCTTAACTTTAGCTACGCCAGGTGTATACACGAATCTAAATCTGTGTATGACCCATATTTTA
This sequence comes from Epiblema foenella, assembly GCA_963556455.1. NCBI lineage: Eukaryota > Metazoa > Arthropoda > Insecta > Lepidoptera > Tortricidae > Epiblema > Epiblema foenella. The sequence continues at coordinate 23,756,278 of OY747096.1, read as the reverse complement.
AAAAGGTTATAATTCACTGTGAAAGTTGTTTTAATTTACCCTGGAAAATGATATTTACAGTATTTAGGTTAAGTTAGAGTTAACTTCGCTTACGCACGCTGTCACTGGTATTTTGTGTATCCACAATTGACTTTCAAATTAATTTCTAAATGTATAGGAAACGACCAACAATCTTTTTTAAACGTGGCAATTTTTTTCCTATATAAGGTCTGCTTTATATTTCTTTTAATTGTACAATATCGGCAAAATTCATACATACAGCCCAACGTTAAGTGATCTTTTGAAAATAGTCATGTACAATTTCCAGATTGCAGTAATCAGAGGTAATATTGGTCAGCCTATTGTATGCGCTTATAATATTAAAAATACTTATATTTATTAATCTGTCCCAAGTTTCAAATGAAAACAACCGACAACAATAAACCACTGGTTATCAAAAAAGTGTCCAAGACCCACCGCGCAGCGTCATCCGCCCGTGACAACGGCTCCATCATCATAATGTCCCACAATTAAAGCTAATTCATCATCGCCACACGCATTTTAACAGTCATCTAAGGCTTCTATTAATCCTTTTGGATTTTATTGAAATTGAAATGATTAAAAGAAGGGTTCCGCTTTTGCAACCGGTTAGGACTTAACCTTAATTACTTGACCCTTTGATGTGTTTATTATAAATTGCTACATCAATTACGTGAGGTCAAACTGCGGACTAAGTAACATCGGTATTAAATCCTGTTTTCTATTTGAAAATAAAAATGGTATGGCCGATGAAACAATGAACATTTAAGGCAGATTTTATCCACGAAATTAAAATTTATAAATATATTTAAATATATTGTTATTGTTGTCAACTGACGAATCAGTCACTACCTATTAAATAGCGAACTTAACTCTAAATTTCATATATGATTGACAATAAAGCAATCTAATTACAATAGTTGACATTTGAAGATTAATATTGGTCATTTGGTATGTATTAACGTTATCTGGACAACCGTTGAACAATTTAATTTACAAATTTACCACATGTTCTTAACCAATAACACTCACATCTTATATATAACCGATAAAGGCCATTTTAGCTTAAATTACAAATACTGACATCCTCAGTGTCGTGGTAATTCTTTACTATTCAAAAGGTCCTAATTATAATCTGAATCGTTTAAGAAAATATTTTCGGCGTCAAATAGAACAAGAAAAAATGTTTGAAGACATCGTGTTGAGTTTGGTCAACCGAGCGGAAGAACAAAAATTGATGGAGTGTCCCTTAATGTATAAAGGATTTATTCGTAAGCGCTCAGCTCGCAAAATATAGCAGCTCATTTCATTGTAACAAGCATGTAAACAGTTATATGTGTTAAGTTATAAATAAATGTAATATGTAAGTACATACGTACGAAGTGTAAATAAAGGTCTACTTTTTATTATTTATATAAAAAAAATACAATAAAATCTCATTTAATTTAACGTATTTGTACTTGTGGTAAAGTAACTGATTTAGATATTTATTGCACTGTAAATATATTGAAGTATGTTCAATCTTTAAAAAATAAAGTAATACATCGCAATACTCACAGTTTCCCTGTCTCGATAGCATGAGTCACTCCAGAAGTAGAACGGTGGTACGGGTAGGCACCGCTCGAAAAAAGCTAACGCCCTGTGTATACGCCTTATCTGTTGCATCAGATATTATACAGCGTGCGCTATGTTAACACAGGTTGTGCGAGATTAAATCTCTGTTCAGCAGCGAGTTGTTGTGCGATATGGTTAAAGCCAGATTAGCAAGTGTTTCTCTCAATTCATTCAAGCAGCTGAAATGATACATTGTGCTGTATTTTATATGTATACCTATAAATAAGACCATGTTAAACTTCATTTTAAGAATAATTCCGGTATAATTAGTTATAAGTACATCTAGGTTTCAGTTTAAATTATTTCAAAGCCAAACTTAAGGATATATCTATAAGGCGTTTGAGCTTTGTTGTGATATTCATAGTCCTTCACAGTAAGACCAAAGTTGAGCAACGTTATCCGACGTCTGGCAGATTATTGCTGTCCTAAAGGAACACTCTAATTAGAAAAACCTAATAAAACTGTATTGACATCGGATACTTGTTGATTCTTCATGTCTTCGCGTACAGTATGTACTGTCTAGACACGTGCCATTCCTGTCCGCGACGAATGACACTAAAATGTACGAGTACATAGAAAGGAATTAGGTTTTATATTTCAAATCATAGCGGGACATTATCTTGTAATAAATGTTTTTAAAAATATTTTAAATTAACCTCAAATATCCCTCAGTTCATAAACAACTTAGTGCCTTTTGTAATCCTCTCACGGCTTAAGTAGATCAACGCTTCGTCGTATATTTCGCTTAATTTTGTGATTACTTACTAACAAAATAAGACCATATCTTACCCTAACTTACCTTACTGTACTGTACATTCTATAGATATGTCCTCATTTACCCGGGACGATGTCACCCGCTCCGTAGCTGTGACAGTGCAACAGGTGATTAAGCTGCCTGAGGCCCCCTAATCATTAAAATACAATGCATTTATTCGTAACACACATAAAATAATATTAAACAAAGGCATAGACAAAAATAAAACAAATGTCATGGAATGGACCCAACTCAGCACAATGCTGGCTTATAGCAGCCAGCGCTGATCTTCCGTAGGACCCATTATGTGAAGAAACGGTGGGTAACACACACAACAAACAATAGATGATACAAACAATCATACAGTACTAAATGTGAGCAACAACAAATAAACCAACATTAATACGTAATAAAAACAAAACACAATTAGTGTAACAAAATTACACTTTTTTTTCAACGAGCCGACGTCTATAGAGGCCCTTATTTCACACAAGACATGAACGCACCCATTTGAGCCATTTTCGCTGCTACTAGCAAATGACAGAAATAGCAACGTCAGAAAAAATTGTGAAGAGAAAATTGAGATATCATATGGCTAAGTTCACTGATTTGCAAAACGATGGATCTTAGAATTAGTTGAATTTAAACTGTCACCTAATAGCTTAGAGTTCTGCCTGGCAAAGTTGACCTACGTTGTTGATATGATACATAATCCAGGTTTGAAAAATATAGTATCACTCAAAATAAAGTTCACCGAATTGCAAAACGATCGATCTTATTAGTTGAATTTAAACTGTCATTTAATCGGTTCGGGTCCTTTCTGGCGCGGTTGACCTACTTTTTTGATATGATACATTACAAAAACATATGTCCTTATTACTTTTATATGATCCAGGTTTGAATCATATAGTATCACGCTGTATCTTGCACCGGCGCGGGCGCATGACTCACTGGCCGATCGTCAAACACTCTCACGACAAAGGAATAGAATTAAAAAATAAACACCGATCTCTGAGTATTTTGTTAATAGGTCGCGCACAGTATTCATAGAATTGTATAATGTTTTATTACTGTGGGAGAGATATTTGTGTGATGGACGAATTACGTGACAGATAGTTTAATGGCAAAAAGTCATAAGATTTAAATATATCCACGTAATAGTTTAAGTGTAAAGTATATATGGTCCACAATGCTATATAAAACTTATTCCCTTTAGATTTTAAATAAATACTCTAAACATACCTAACAGAGATATTTAGATATTTAAGTTTATTCATATTTCGCTCTTAACCGTGGTGAAACGGGTGCGAAGTTAGCATATTTTTGTATGGTCACTGTGATAATTTTTGTTTTTTTTTTTAATCTAAGCGGACTTTTTACTTGCGGCTTAACTAACAGTTGATGAACTATTTCACACACTGATTAAATACTAAAAAATATTTACAATGTATTTTACTATTACTAAAAATACAGGAAAATGTTACTGTAATAGACCATTAAAATATTCTTATTACCTACTCCTAAGTATTTAACAAAATAAAGTTTGCAGTTCTAAGCAGAAGCAAAGTCATACATTTAGTATGCGTTTACGTTTAACAGACAGCAAAAATATTGACAAGTCTAACGGTTTTGAAACGTGACATATGGATTATTGCCCTGTTTAACGATTTTTAATGTCATCGGACAAAAGTGTTGCCAGTTTATAGACGCGTAAATCAACTGTCACATAAATCTAGTTTTGCTTGCAGGACATTTATTATGAGAAAACGTTTAAAAAGTAATTTTTATTGCTGCAGGAGAGTTTTTTGATCCATGGACGTAATTACATACCAAAACATGCATGTTACATCTTACTAAAGAATCAGTAAGTGATTACTTTACTCCTAAAGGTCACCCCAATGTGTCAACCAACTGAAAAATGAAATTGTTACAAACAAGCAGTTTAGTTGAACCAGCAAAAGATAAACTCCAGAATGTACACGCAAACTCACAATTTCTTAAACACTCAACCAACTCGCACCATACATCAATAATATATGTATTATTATTACTAATTTATAAATAAGGAAAAAAAATATAAATCTAGGCACCGAGTAGGATTTGAACCTGCGGCCTCCGGGCACTCGCCGGTGCGCGATCGATGTCGGCGATTTTTCAATTTCTCCTTTATTTTTAAATTTGTAGTTTGCGTTAGCAGTATTACAGCTTAATACAAAATTATGTTATTATTTCTTTATTTATTTTTATTATTATTATTACCAAAATGATTTCCTTTTTATCTGCTACTGTTATACTTATTGTTTTTTTTGTTTGTCATATTGTAAAAAAAGTTATTAAAGTAACCCACAGAGCTAGGCGCCACAGATCTACCACCTATTATGTTTTTCATATTCATTTATTATTATTTTTAATTTGTATATAAATGTGCGACCGTCTTTTTAGTTAAGTTTAGTTTATTATTAATGAAATCGAACAGAAGTGGCAGAACTCTGAAAATCAGTGCTAGTCATTTCTGGCCAGCACATGCTGAGATTGGGACCCATTGCCTTTATAATTTTATTTGTATTCGTTTTTTTCTACCTATAACTTTTTAGTGAAATAGGGCAATAAAGTTCATTTTTTTCTTTCAAAAGTCGTGCTTAGATACAATTTTTCTATTGACGTCTTACATATTGTCATCTATTTCCGTTAAAATATATTTAAATAAATGCATAAGTGTTTAATATATCTACTACCTATGTACACATTATTGACCGAGAATTTTTTTTTAATCAATTTTATTATCAATGATTTGGTATGTTTCTGCGGCCGAATTTCGATTTGTTCACCTCTGCAGGTCGCATTTCTAAACCGATTCTCTTGAAATTTTGTGAGCAGGTATGATAGTCATAAATAATTTTTTGGTCGTTCGTAAATTTTCAAAAAAAATTTTGTTCAATGGTTTGTTTCTCCTCTAATGGTCGCATTTCTCAACCAATTCTCTTCAAATTTTGTGAGCAGGTTCAATAATTAAGTACATTTTTTTCCGAGTCAGTTTTTAGAAATTATCAAAGTACAAAAAAGCTATCGCGGGGTTTACACTATTCACAGAGTTCTAATTTGACGCAGTTCTAATTTGTATGTAACTATACTACTTGTACTGCACCATTGAGGGAAGTTAAAAAGTAATACTAAACCACTCTGTACTCAAAATTCACAACTTACCAAATATCAGTTAGTTCACTCTGGACTCTAGTCCAGCGGAGTCAGCAGCCAATAAAAATATCGTAATGGCCAATAAATCGCGCTCCATTACATACGCGTTTAAACTGAATAGAAACATCTTACATTGTAGCTTAACTGTGGTTTAAAATGCTAAGTCTTTGTTAGCTTCTTGATTTAGGAGTTCGTTTTATTTTATGCGACGAGGAAGACATTTAAAGATTGTTTGGGATAAAATCTGGCCATTCTTTTGCACGAAGATGTATGGTTTTGTTGCTATATAAAATTGTCACAAACACTTTAATTGGCGGTGATAATCATAGTTATTCACATTTTTTCAGCGCTCACAATGTAGGCGTATCTCCTGCTGACTGAAAGGCAGCAAATAAAATTATTAATAAAAAAATAAGACCGACTTCAAAAAAACACTAAAAAGTAAAAAATAATTGCCTTACATGAGACTTTACGCTTCTTATTGAACAATGTAGATGTACCTATTGTAATTTTTGAAGCCGGTGCCATCCAAATAAATTGTGTAAGTTGACGAAATGGCACCAACTACAAAAATTACAATAGGTACCTACGTCAACATCGTTCAATAAGAAGCGTAGTCTCATGTTAGAAGTAAAGCAATTATTTTTTTATTTTTTTGTGTTTTTTGGAGTCAGTTCTATTTTTTTATTAAAATTTTTATTTACTTTCACTTTTTTTAGTGAATCAGAGTGCATCTCATAATGATTCCAATAAGCTCAAACACTGGTAAGCTACACCGTATTATTACGGAGTTCCGTTGCCTACCTTCCGGCTTCAATTACCAGATCAGGTTGATGGTGACATTACATCAGGACCATTTAAATTGACTTCGTCATAGTCGCTTCCGTATCTTGATGGAAATATCTTAAAACCACCCATGAAACACTAGGAGTTTTGGATGACCATCCGTGGTCTTCTTCATCAGTTCTCGTTCACCAAATGCTACTTTCGGAATGCAAATGCTTGATTTATTACCTAAAATTGCTATATGTTTTCCTTGAATTATTGAGGATTTCTCTCAATGCCTCATGGATCCCATCATCAGAACTAGATTCTGGTAACAACGGAACCAACCTTAAAGCATGTGCTTTCAAACAAAGAAAAAAATGTTCAAATCGGTTTATAAACGACAGAGTTCTGAGGTAACACACATTAAAAAAAAAGAACATACAGCCGAATTGAGAACCTCCTCCTTTTTTTGAAGTCGGTTAAAAAAGAAAGAATATTTTTTTATCTTCCTTGATCCATACCAATGAAGATGAATAAGAGCAAAATTACGGAGTTCGGATAAAAGTAAAGGGTAGGTAAGTAGTCATTTTAGTCTTCAAATGCCCAAACAAGACAGCAAAAGTCAGAAACGACTTCAAAACGCTAGGGCATTAGGTATGTAGGATTTTTTATATCACGTTACAGTGCAGAAACGGTTGAAGTGAAGGATTTTGTTTTAAACACTTAGGACATTAGTTGAGATATTAGCTGGTATAACCAAATTTTAACGCGTACTGCCTAAAATGTGCTAGTACGCAATGTTTTGGCCTGTAGTTGGATCGGTTAATTTGATTTAATGGCCTATTGAGGTCCAAGGTTGTTCGTTCTTCATTAGTGAACGTTACAGTTAGTGCCGTTATACTTACATTGCGATTTTTTGTAGCGCAACAGCATCGCGATACTAGCCATAGCACAAAATAATTAATTCTGCTTACGTACATAATGGTAGGGAGTTCAAGTGGCTAAAATCAAATTTCCGTTTATATGAACAGACGCAAACCAGCAAGAAGTAAGTGACTTTTCCCGAGTACGAAAAACGTGGTTGTTGCTCTCTAAAGTGGTGGAGGGAATAACTATGACGTCACAAAAATGGCGGTTGGTGGTATCAAATTTTATTGATTATCTTATCAACTATCCAACACCTTGTAATGAGTGAGGTTTCAAATGAAAGCTCTTTAAACAGCTAATAAATTGAGTGTAATGTGTAAGTATAATGATTAAAAAGTTTTTCTTACAAAAATAAAATTTTTGAAAATGACAACTGTTTTTAACTGCAAAAAACTTAATGGAAGAGGCTATTTCGACAAAAAATACTTCACATTTGAAAATGCTTCAATCAACTTCTATACAATTCATTTGGTTGGAATCGGTTTACAAATGATTACGCTAAGGACAATTGCCACGGGCGGGGCGAACGGCGAACGACGCGATGCGCGCGCGCGGGCTGACGAGTGCGAGTGTGTACCCTTTTCTAAGTATAACTCAACAACTACCTAACTGATTTAAGCACATGAGGTATCTTAAAGGTATTTTATTACTTAATAAAATTATGTTAATAAGTCGACCACTTGCATTGAGATATAATAAAATAAACTACGATGAAGGGAGCGGACGGAGCAAGGTTGGCGGGCATGCAACTACAATTTCGATCATATAAGCCGATCCCATCAAAAACACAACAGTATGTTGTAACAGTCTCTCATCGAATATCTGCCATAAAAAATTTGACCCTTTCCTAGCATGTTTGAGACAGTAACAGAGAAGAATTAAATTATAGCTACATATTTAATCTACAAAAAACACTTAATTTTTTTTAAATCGGGTTATGAAGTTCGTTATTTGACAACTTTTTTCAAATTGGCCTATTAGATGGTTTTTTCTACAACAAAACAAGCTACCTCTGTCGTTCCTAGCGCGATAGGGTATCTGGACACCACGGAGGTGTGCCAGAGCAGAGCCGAATTTAGTCGAAGCGGCAAGAGGAACAGGCCTGGCCATAGAGCCAATTGCTTCGTCACATGGAAGAAAGAAAATTGGCTGTCTACAAACAGACCCTTGATTCATACTCGTTAAGAAATTATGATATTGTTGATTCTTGTTGCTAGCTATGTATCGTTATGATTAGATTTCCTTTCCGCTACCCTAAGGTTGTTTGGAAGAAATCGCTCTATAGCGATAAGACCGCCTGTTGTTTGCCTCTACTCATTGTGATTATGTACTGTTCTGTGTACTTTAATTGAGGTGTGCAATTAAGAGTATTTGTATTGTATTGTATGTACGATTCCACAAAGAACAACCTAAAGTGTAAGAGCTAATGCGCATCATGAATGTCATAAATATTCAATATAATTATATTGAGTTTAATAAACCTTCTTATATTTGTGTGTACATACCCATGCCGAGTAAATGATTCCCAAAGCATTTATTGCGCAATGCGCATTCTCCGCCAATTTTTCTCAGATCATATACTTCACCTGGGTATCCCGTTATGCAGCGAATTCATTTAATTCGAGATACCTATCTCAATAATATAATGACACTGTAGCAATAATCTCTAATCATCGACTGTGTGCCCGTACATATATGATTTCCTAATCAGGGTGGCCGCAACACTTGTTTGACATAATTATCGCGTGTCGTTATCGAAATTGACCGATTAACAGGTTTCATAATTTCATAATAAGTGGACAAAATCTTATCGTAATGACGCATCGGGTGTTTATCGACTACTTGGAATACCTATTGTTTGCTTGATAATAAAGCTTCAGCGCAAGTGATAAGAGCTTCCGGGTGTTAATAAAAGCTAAAAACTTACCTTGATCTTTAGTGTTATCTTTGAAATAATAGTGGCAATACACAAATTCCTCAATCCTCACTACATAAATCATTCATGATATCAATTAAGTTCTTGGGGAATATTTGTATTGTAAAATATTGTATATCAGAGACAATTAAAAATATTTAGTACGTACCCTACAAGAAGAAATTTTTACTTTCAACCGTAACGTCGGACCTCTTCTGTCCTAATTCATGTAGTGTAAATAAAGATAATTTCTTCATTATATCGCTGAAAAAATAAATTACGGGGGCATGGTAGTGCCTCTGACAAGCCGAGCAAAACAAAGAGGCACGGCTGTACCATCCTTTTCTCTAAGCGATTCAGGTAATTTTCAACATCCTGCAATTTTGTGCTGGCTAAAGCTAGAACCCTGAATTTTCAGTAACATGTAGGGCATAATTTATGACTTTGAGATATTCTAAATAATATTCAATTCAATATTTCAGTTTAAGAATTATTGCCCGTCAAAGTTCCTTAGTTTTGTCCCTGACACACTGACTAACTGACTGACCGATCATCATAATTCTAAGGTAATTCTAGCAGACCGAAAAGCTTCTAATTTTAAACATAATTACATTTTAGCCCTTCAAGTTATAAAAAACCTAATAATAATGCAATTTCAGTTACGTTTCAGAGATATACAAACTAAATTTGTAATCCTATACAAATACAAGCGATACAAAGTTATTCTTTTATAGTTCCAGCGTCTATGTTAGTTCTAGACGCATTCATAGTCATTAATTTTTGCATAGTCTATGTCCTATTGTGTGATTGCCAAGTCACAAAATTGTTTTAAGTGAGGAAATAGAGATCATTAACAATGCCTGACTTAGCTCTACGTAATATCTCACAACTTTTTACGGTGAAAAAGTTTCGAGACTTGGCCTATTTTCGCATGGAATGTTTTTTTAAGGGATCTCACTTCTTTTTATAGGTAAATATGTCAATAAAAGTTTATGAATGCGTCTAGAACTAACATAGACGCTGGAACTATAAAAGAATAACTAAATTTGTAATCCTATACAAATACAAGCGATACAAAGTTATTCTTTTATAGTTCCAGCGTCTATGTTAGTTCTAGACGCATTCATAAACTTTTATTGACATATTTACCTATAAAAAGAAGTGAGATCCCTTAAAAAAACATTCCATGCGAAAATAGGCCAAGTCTCGAAACTTTTTCGCCGTAAAAAGTTGTGAGATATTACGTAGAGCTAAGTCAGGCATTGTTAATGATCTCTATTTCCTCACTTAAAACAATTTTGTGACTTGGCAATCACACAATAGGACATAGACTATGCAAAAATTAATGAATGAGGTAAAGTTGTGTGATTATCCAGTCTCAAAATTTTATTTAGTAAGCAAATAAAGATTAATAACAATGCCTGACTTGGCTCTACGTAATATGTCACAACCTCTTACGGTGAAAAAGTTTCGAGACTTGGTCTAGTTTTGCATGGATAGTTTTATGGGATTCTTTATACTAAAAGATTGTCTTAAAATATTTTTGACTTTATACCATAGTCTCATAGTACCGTAGATAAAGTTACGAGCTGTCAAAATCGAATAATAACCTCTTTGTGACCGTTTAAGTGATTACGTTAGTTTATTGGTCGTATTTGTAAAAATGACTGATAAAAGCTTGGGCTTTGTGGGTTTGTTGACTCGTGATTCATACAATATTAGGTTTTTACAATAACTATATGATAAAAGTAGTCACATACTTACCTACGAAGAGTAATAACTAAGCAACTTTTTGGTCTAGGTATCTTACGACAGAGAAAATGATGATATAGTTTGTCAATCCATACAGAACTGCGTTTATCAAAATACTGCTTATCGATATAATTATGACACTGTGTAAAAGAATTATAAGCCATACAAAATATACGAATATAGAATCTATGTCACTCTATTAATATATTCTAATCATTTTAGAACGGATACTGACAAGTTTTCGTATTTTCTTATCTTTAGCTTTTAAACAACACCTAAAACTAGGTCTTAATCTAATCTCGTAATGAGCAATAATATCATCATACACAATTATTCTATGGAAAACATTAACTTCTTATTCATAAAAATTAACAAGCCACTGTCAACTGAAATCTGTTAAGTTCCTTTCTCACCGACTAACATTATAATGTTATAAAGCGCACAACGTTAGATTTGTAGCAATTTTTCGTATTTATTAAATAAAATATGCGGTAGCTCGAATCATTCACCATTGAGTAACAAAAAATACAGTCATATTTCACTCAAAACGATAATGGTTTTAAAAGTAGCATAATTTATGTCGTTTCCTGATGCACAATTAGCATGTGCCATGGATCCATTAGCTAAATGGCACTATAGCGCGGGCCAATGTACCTGTATACGTTAAGTACCTTGTCATTTTAACATCATGTATGACTACATCAACCAAACAGATAAAAATTGACTGTGAAAGAGTATTAATGAGTGAACATACTTTGTTTGGAATCAACTGGACTAGTGATGAGGTACACGGTTTATTTTACATATGAAAATGTTACGTATTTTGTTAGAGTTTACAGTATTCAAATGTATAATTTTTGGTTACATTACAGCGAATTTAAATAATTTTATTTTCAGATGACTCAATCGGCAGCATAGGCGAAATGAAAACGAATATACTAAGTATCCATGTTCGTGGCATGAGCATACCACAAAAATATCATATCATCTCTGTGGCCACGGCGAACTTTACTTCTAAATATTACTAAGTTCAAAGTACGTATGAAAATTTTATACTCATGTAGTGTAATTATAGGTAGGCACTGTCAGAAGGTGCTCAAATATATCTGAACGCGACTTTATTGTCAATGCATAAGAGTGCATGTTTAGATATTTTAGAGGACCGTGCAGAGGCCAGATATATTTGATGGAAACTGTATAGACACTAGACTTTAAAATATGTAAATAAAGTAAGTTTACTCCTACTATAAATGGTATGAAGAATTACTTGTTAACTTAGTCACAGATTTATAAGTTTTCCTGTAGTTGGCGTATATTTCAATCCTTTATGGTGTCCTTTCACGTAAATGCATTATGATACTGCACTGCGACTCGAGGTCGTCGGAAAAATGTTTTCCACTTGGTACTGCAAATGATTAACAAAAATTCAGATAATTGAATCACATTCTACACAACATTAGTTCAATCCAAGTGAACAAAATGTAGAGGTACGAATACAGCAACCGTTATTTTATTAAGTCAGATGGCGTTGATAGCAAATCAACGCTGTAAATACAAGAAACATCTTGATCACCGGAGCGAACAAGATGCTCACAGACATCTATCTAAACACAACTTCATTGTCAAGGGGATGGAGTGCATGTTCAGATGGTTTTGACTACCCTGAACCTGACGTGTATCCTATGGTGACAGTAACTAAAACTGGCAAAGATTTCATACGTAACTATAAATAATAAATATACGAGTAAGCTCGCTAATGTGTTCAGTACATATAGCACTTATTTTTTTAATTTAGCGTTTTTTCAACAGCATCCTCAACGACTGTTTCCAGAGATCATTATTTTAGTAATTGTCCGGTTTATTTTAGAAAACCTGAAATAACCAAGAGGAGTATTGCGGTCGTCGAGGCCACTATGTAATTCATAATATTCGTTGGTGTCATCGCTTCGAAGGTCGCTTTTGTTCCACGTGACTCATGCGCGTACGCATGCAATTGGAAATGTGGAAAATGTGCATAAATTGCATTGCGGAGGGCTATTTTACTTTTCTGGTTCAGAAGGATGTAAACGACGTGATTTTCTTGTAACAAAACTCCATTTGTGTGTTGAGGTAGCGTTGTTATTATATGTTAGTAGTTTACCTGCGCGTTTGTGCTACTAACCTTGACCAAGTCCGAAGTATCAGACGTAGCAGAGTAACAGCAAACAGAACTGTATTTGACGCATACTCTAGAAAAATTATTTTTGATGTAGTTATTGATTTTATAAAGGTAATACTCATAAGGATAATGATAATGATGATGCCCTTCCATAAATATACAAATATGGAGAATTTTTGCCATTATGCGTTTTTACTAAGATGTAAAAACACACATTGACAAGATTTATCTCATATAAGTATTGTATCTTATTAATTGTTCTTTGACTATTTTGTGCGATCGCTTCAAAAAAGTTGTAACATACTAAAAACAAATTACAGTACCAATCATATACGAGTATGTGTCAGATGGCTCCTCCGTTAACCATATTTATTTTTTATTATCATATTGTCTGTATTTTTACCTTTGTTTTGTGTACAATAAAGTATCTACATACATACATACATTATTCACTGCTATGTAATATTGATGTTCGGTATATACATATACGACAGCATTAATGAAAAACCGGCCAAGTGCGTGTCGGATCACGCACAATGAAGGGTTCCGTACCAATACCTATTCCACTTTTAAAACCACTATCACATTGAACTTTGACTGGACATTGAATCTAAAAAGATTGTGTAATCATAGGGAACTCACGGCACTTACGACCTTTAGTTTAGGCAAGACAGTTTTTCAGTGAAAACTCAAAAACCGTAAAACCTATCTTGTTCAAACTAAAAATCGTTGAATGCATTTATTAATGCACACCACAGTTCGGAAATTAGAAGGGGGGAGGGTAGACACATACACTATTTATGATTGCCAGCTAATATCTCACCAACGGTTGACTAAAATGGAAAAAAATCTCTATATCATTTTAAAGGCCTATCCATGGATACCACACCCCACACGACTGTGCGTCGAAAATTTTTTTCACCCACCGATTTTTATAATTTCACATGACTTTTATGTAGGGGTTTATAGAATATACCTTCCTACCAAATTTCATAATTGCAACGCTTATAGTCTCCGAGTAAATTGTCTGTGACATACGGACGGACGTACGGACAGACATGACGAAACTATAAGAGTTCCGTTTTCACCATTTTGGCTACGGAACCCTAAAAATACCATGATCTATCGAAAAGCTTACAACAACATAATTTTATCTTGGCAGGGGAGTAAAAACCTTGTCATCGAGGAGCATAATCGATGTAGAATCGATGACAAAAAGCCAACTAATCCACACAATGCATGCATAGAAATCGAACGCAGGTGGGCAAGTGATTTGAATTTTTTACCCCTTTGGATGGGTAAAAAATGAAAAGGAAGGGACAGCCGAAGAATAAAAGATAGAAGGTTCATTTCGCGCGGTATGACGAATTTTAGTATGCTGATTACGGTTTAATCGAACAGGCATGTGCTTATTACTATATACTCGTAGAACTTCCCTGTAATCGACACATACCCCCATACATGGCACTTTCAATCTTATGCTATGATGACAGAGGTTTATCTATTGAGGGTTTTATCTATTGGGCACTAAGGTGTCGAGCACTGGGACGTTCTCCTTACCTGTTGATAAACATCTTTTCACTATTAAACGAGCAATATTTAATTTGGCTTACACCTATAGGTATTATACAAATATCTAAAGCATTTGTGCGATATCGTCTGAATTGAGAAGTATCAATATGTACCTATAACGTTGAACATACGCGTACAAACCTACAACACTAATGGCAGATACTGTTATTGTCTAGGAGTCGGGTAAGACATTAACACTAGCTTACAATACCGTCTAGGGCACACAATAGGGGCTTAGTAAGTTAATACTGCCGACTCGTTCAGCTGAAGGCGAAAATGTGTTATAGTACAATCGCTATCTGATATATATTGAAGTTAACAAAGTGGCCATAAATATCTAAACACACGTGGAAGGCGTGTTCAAATATTTTTGAACACCCGGAAGTGAAAAGAGGATATAATTTGATAGCGAATATACGTACAAATTATTAATTATGAGTGCAGTTGAGTTAGAAAAGCTAAGTTAACTATTTGGTTACCTATAGATAATTTCTAACCCTTTTAAAACCTACTAGTGTTTGCCCGTGACATCGCCCGCCTGGAACTCGTTTGTATCGTATCTTCATTGAAAATCAAACCTCCCCCAGGATAAAAAAACTATCCCATATGTCCTTACCTAGCTTAGTCTCAAACTATCTCGTGTTGTTGATGTTTCAATAACTCATGATGTTTCCATAACTTTTTCTTCAAACGCTGATATGGGGCCATACAATCTGTGGTAGATTAAAACCAATCTTAAACTGAACGACCTTCCAGCGCGTTTCAACTCACATCTGACATAAGCATAAATAATAGGCGCAATAAGAGGCGACCGGGGCGTTTATTTGGTTTTACTGTAGGTATATGGTTTCCCTACATAAACCAACACTCGGAAAATTCAAATTCAAATAAAACGAATAAGAGATGATTGGAGTCTTAGTAACAAATCTTCTAGCTGAACTTAGAGAAAAATAATACTTGGAAGAAAACCAACTGCAGGTCGATTGTGTAACTTATCGTAGGTACCTACGTACTTACGCTAGATAGACTTAAACGACAATTTTTGAGGGCAAAATGACGGTCGATTTGTCTTAATGCTTGTTCGAAAAGTTATGCAATTTCCCCCTAGACTCAAAAATGTCAAATATGTCTATTTGGCGGTTCATTTGACTAGATAACATCTCCCATAATTTTCCTCCAAGTCTAATACCGACTAAAACCCGACAGTACACTGGCAGTCAATATAATTGTAGCATAAAGCTGGCATCAGTCACCTCGCATTTGGTGCAATATTCATTAAACACGGCTTACTACGCCGCTATTAATTCGCTCGACACCGGTGCACGCCATTGTACTAAAGTTGCACTGAGTTGCATTGTTTTGGCCGAGCAGGGTTGGCGAATTTTTTCAGGAAACTAACGCCATCAGGGTTCGATTTGTCACAAGAACACGACCTTTCTGTCTAATAGAATCCAAATTGTTTTGTTCAAGCGAAGTAATTTTATTAAGACAAGAACTAGTTATTTAACATTTTATAGGCTCTTGTATCATGAGAATTATACTCATCGTTTACAATGAAATAATATAATAACTCTTTTATTGACCAATAAAATGAATGAAGTTCAAGTCCTGTTTGCCATTTAAAGATTAGTTTCTATTTGCGAAATATGGAAAATAAGCATGAAACTCTGAGTAAGTAAGCAGTGCAGTTAAAAAAGTAAAGGCTATCCTATTTTTAAAAGCACGTCCATCACATCATACATTAAAATTAACACAAAAAAATTACAGTTAGAATAAACTGACCAAGATACTCATTTTTTCGTTGGTGTACCGAGGATTCTATCCAGTGCGGTGTCTCTGCAAGAATATGTAAATAAATAAATTTACTAACCAATTGCTGTTTTTGTTCAACCCTTCTAATTTTACTTGCAATATCAGTTGTCCAGTAATTTGACCTTATAGTAGTGTCCACCATAAATATGAATAGTTTGCAGAAACGTGAGGTGATCCCGGCGTGTTCTTGACACTTGCATGTATGAATTATTTTATTACCGTTGCCATAATTTGTTATGCGGCAAATAAGGTTAAACTAAATGTCTCTGTTTTCTATTTTCAGTTCTAATCATGAATAAATTTCGTGTAAGAAAACACACTGACATGATCAAAATCAGCACAAATTCCTAAAATGTACTCAGTTTAATACATACTTAAGTTGATGTAACAAATAATTTTAAAATATTGTTTAAATGTTTCTGCTAAGTTACTCTCATAATGAAACAAATTTAAAGATTTTATCTGACATCCGTACTTAAATTTGTCAAGCGGCTTGTATTCTAGTAGAGCATACTTTAATGATTTGTTTAAATGGGTCTAACGCAATATTTTTGTATTTACTTACACAACATAATAATTAATAATATTTAGGTAGAAAAGGTTCTCTGTTTAACAAAACCGATCTCCGATAGCTAGAAAATTCAGAGCATGGTATGCTGCTCACTCGCGCTAGCCGCATAGCACGTGCTCTTTTGATCCTAGCACGATCGTCTAAATATCGTGTTCGAAACTCAAGTTTATCCGAAGTGATGAAAAGAAACGGGTCTGATTATAATTACTCTATAAAGCCATCGGTTATTTTTTTTATTCAATGCCACAAAATATAAACAAGTAAGCGTACAGAAAAATAGATTCAACTGCTTGTTCAAAACATAATACCCTGGATAAAACCTTGCCACTTAGCTGTTGAAAAAATCCCATACATCGCACTTCGAAATTCTTGTTCCTTCGCTTATTCAAGGCTGTTTTATCGATACGAGAACATTTCCAATATTCTTTAAACAAATCGCAGCCCTACCCAGCATCACAGACTTTTGTTCAGCCCTGTCGCGGTGGCCATGATTAATTGCATCTATGAAGGCTGTTCCAGCCCGATTTCATCGCGAAAAACTACTGAAACACAAACTTTAATTAAATTAAAACGTCAGTACCATGACCCGCCTTTTGGTTGTTCGTGTAACGAGGTGGCTTGTAAATAAGCAAATTAATTTGTTTTCAGGCACCGCTGGTTTTAACTGTTATAATTAACTATTGACATTATAAAATGATTACAGACGTTAGTAGGACAATAAACATGATTGTATTTGATTTACAGCTGCATCGGGATGCCAGCCATCAATATTGAATAATTATGAACATACCACACGACATACAGCAACATGTCTGACGAAGCAGGTATTAAAATTGGTACAACTAACAAGATACCACCAAATCTGTAAGCCAAAATTATTCATTAAAAAACCTTAATAATCAGTAGTTAGGTGCTGGACGATACCTCAAAAATTAAAGCTTATTTTCAAAAATAAATTACTATTGCTTGAAAGTACTTGACTAAAGCAATTTGTCATGACAATTATTAATACAAGGTATACTGACAGACACAAGTATTAATAATTTCCCCAATGAATATAACTATTTATTCACGTTCTTAAACAAATACAAACCTGCCGTATATTGCACTATTCTTCCTCTGAGAATGCAATAGAAATAGAATTCACACACTTGTTGAACCGTCTATCTGAATTTAAATACGTCAATATTCAAAAATCTGCATATCAAAATTGCAACGGAATAACCTAATAGGAAAAAAACCTCGGTTATCTACTACATTTGAATATGTCAATAGACGAAAATAATGTGCATAAAAAGTGCTACCGGAGATCATTTAAATATTTCCCACACGGTCAATTAGACAACAGCTCAAGTGAAAGAATTACAATAATGTAATATGAGTACATTTGTCATGGGCAAATTATTTAAATCGCACACAATTTGGGAACGTAAGAATATTTACAAACTTTGTAGAGAAATGCTCTTAGCGTCTTTGGTACTCTATACGCTCATATGGCATTGTTCCTCCAGATGTGCGATATTTAAATGTATGCGGCTGCAATCTTCGCTGATCAGGATCTAAATGAGAATTTTATGCAACAGTGCATAAGGACTGCAGTATTTTTGCGAAACACCTTGGTTTTTGTAAAAGCCAAGATGATACTGACATTTTGGTGCTCGTTTAGGCAAATGGCGTTCTTGGTTACTTTCTAACATCGTAGCATTCGTCATAACAGTAGTTTAATATGGAAAAAAGAAAAATCAGAATCGTTTATATTCATTTTTACATAAAGGTACTTTTTGAGTAAGACATTGTTAAATTACGGATCCTTCAGTTATTACATCCATTGTCTTCAACAGTTTAGAATATAAAAACGTGTTTTTCGTAGTATTTGATACCTGCCAATATAATCACTTACTATGATCCCTAAAGTTTGCAGATTATTATAACTGTTAGCGTATTGTCATTTAATCGCACGGTAACTTGTACACGCATTAGTAAATTCAAATACCAACAATCTATTTGCGCAGCGCAAGTGCATTACACTTGCATAATACGAATGTCATTTAACACAAAGAGTTCCGTGCGAATCAATATCTAACAATGCCAACCCTAATTTAAATATTTACATGGTCAATTAGATAAGTCACCGCAAGGAAGTGATCACAAAAGAACTTAAATTCAGTCGATGATTATACAAATCGCAGTACATTTTGAAGAAATTTGACAGATTGATGATGTTGAAGTGAAAATACAAGAAGGTGAATGTCAAATTTTGGGTAATGATGCAAATCATACGAATAGCAAATAAGCAAAATTTACATAGGAAATTGTTTTTAGGTGTAAATCCGTTCTTGAGAACTTATTTGTGAGTTTGTTCACATTATTATAACAAGTGACAAAAGACTACACATTATGTGTGTAAAAACAATATTCTTATGACTACCACCGGCAATTTCACTCAATCTACGACCCCCAGTCCCAAGTTATTCGGTGGCTCAAACAATGCCAAAATTTACCTGTTCCAATTCCAAGTAATTTGATATTGTTGAGTTTTCGGCTTATCGTTTAAAAAAAAGAGATAGAAAAATTATTGTCAATAATAATATAACTTCCAGGAATGTCAAAAGGCGAGTTGGATTAGGACAAATCTGTTAAGAAGGAAAAGCGCTGCATATCAACTGGCCTTCCTTATCGCGACTAACAATTTAATTTTAGTATAATTTCAATCTCAACACAGAATCAGTACATCTCTCACACACACATGGCTATGGGCTTACTCACGAAGAAGTGCACAAGAAAGAAGACAATTCATATATAATTACAGTATATTAAAATCTACTTTGGCAATTGGTATTACAAAATTTCGTTTCTTGGATTGTTTTGAGTGATTTATATAATTTTTTATATACTTAATTTAATGTTATAATTGGGAAAAAAATGTGATTCTTGTACGCTATCGTTACTGCTAAATTAAATAATACTAAAAAAAACAAATCTGGATTGAATTTAATTTTGATTATTTTATTATATTTAATTGATATAGATAGATTTTGACTTGTAAAAGTGCCCTTGAGGCCTATTTGCAGTATAAATGTTTTGATTTTGATTTATAATAAATACGGTTTAGTAGCTAATATTACTTTTTTATGACAACATTTACATATATATCCAATTTTTTTTTATCTTACCTATCTTTTATCTTATCTTATATATGGTTACCTAGGTACCTCCTTAACTTATTAAGTTAAGGAAGTACCTAGGTAACCATATATGCTGCTCTTTTGCAAAACAAAGTAAGGCATTTTCACTAAACGTTCAGGAAATCATAAATAGTATTTTTATTATATAAAATTTGAACTAAGGCTCATAATTACAAAAATCCAAATATATCTTGTTTATAAAATTAGAGCCTGTGTACCAAACGAAAAAAATAATGTATAAGTCTGAATTTCACTAAGATATTTATCAAAAAAGTATAAGTAATGTGTTTTGTCATGGGATTTTAAATAAACTTTGTTTTGTAGTGGTGATTTATATTTAAAAAATTAATAAATCCCGAAACGATGTTTTAATATCCATACTAAAATTATTAAATGATTAGACTTTGTTTTGATATCTTGTTTAAACCAATAATGTGTTTTGGTAGGTGTACAACATGGTGTTTTTCCCCAAAAAATGGATAATATGAATATATTAATTACAAAGTATACATAATACTTTTATTTGTCGTGGATTTTGATAGTAGTTTTTCACGAAAAATGTTTTGAAAATATGTAACAACTAAATTATGAATTGAATTTGTCTTTATTGAAATAAATTTTAGCAACCTGACTGCTAGCATTACAAATACACTTTGAAACATTTTATATAGTACTAGCGACCTGCCAGCTTTTTTTATGGTTGATCTACTACCTTCTACTCGTATACTCGTATTTATAAACGAAATTTCTAGTTTCTCACTTATTACTCATTTTCCATACAAACATTCAACCCCCTATATATACTCTTAAGCAAGGAATTATAAAAACGCTGAAATTACTTTTCTTATATTTTAACAGAGACTGTTTACGCCAAGTATGATGTCACTCACTTTTAAATAGTCAGGTTACCTGTACAAACTTTCACCCCCTCTTTTCCCGTTCTGAGGGTGAATTTTCAAGAGAGTTTGAGTTTGAAGTTTCTCATGAAATAAAAATATTTGATTTTCATACAAATAAATCTTAAACCCTAACTATATAACTAATTAAAGATAACTAATTAAATTATTTTTCTAAATCGTCTTCCGATGATTACACTTACAAATAATTGCCTTACTTCTAATATGAGACTTTACACTTCTTATTGAACAATGTAGACGAACCTATTGTAATTTTTGAAGTCGGTGCCATTCAAAGAAGCTGTCTAAAGTTGTTTAAAATTGGTAATTGTATTATTTTGGTGTTATTTGTATATGTTTAAGTTATCATTTTCTTTGGGATTTTTCAGTTCCTATATGAAAGAAAGAAAATTTTGCTAACTAAAATGGTACAAATAGCATTATTTTGTTGATTTTAGTGTTTTTTTGTGGGAATTTTGAGTTCCAACGAGAAAGTAAGCCAATTATTGTATCTTTAATGATGCTCAAGACTTACTTGGTTGATCTCTGTTAGTATTGAGTAATGAAGTTTGTTATTTCTATAATATTTACAAGACTGGTTTGGTTTGCCTTAGATTAGACGTGGCTGCCCAATGTGATAAATAAAGAACAAAAGATTTAGGTGTTTTTTCTTTTTGTCCGAAGCCTACATGAATATAAAAATACCCCTAAAATATGACGCATGTATCTGTTGTAGTTAAAAAGATATAAACAATTTTTGGTCTGGGCGTTCAGAAATTTATTAATTAGTCCTAATATTAGGACATTGGGTCTTCCTCGGAAGTACCCTCTTTAATACTGGGCCGTAAAAGTTAGGGGATGATTCTTTAAATATCACATGCACATTTTACCTTTTATTGTATTCTTTCAAATTATTCAGATGAGAAAAGACAAAAACATACAAAGTGCCAAATGAAGAATTAATATTTTTATTTTATATTTACGTAGGGGCCAAAAGTGGCTCCTAATGGTTCGTGTAATATAACACACGGCCGCTCGCTGCGTCGTCATTTCTCTTTTGCACTTGGCTTGACACGCTGCCGCGTGTCTAAATTTCCCCGACTGCTCTTATCTAAAATCTGGAAGTAACAACGATCACCACTCATGTCACTTATCTGAATCTGACTATTGACGTCACAGACAGATACGATATTGATTGACGTATTCACGTATACCTTCTGACAGATTTATCTCTGTTTATCTCTATCTCCAACTCCAAATTAATACTCAGACTATCAAAGAAAAATAATTTAAGAATCCATCTGATAGGCTGAAAGTGTTTTGCTGGCATGCCACGACTAACTAGTCGAAAGATACTATCGTACCAGTACCATGTCCTACTTACTCACTATCTTACCTGTCGTATACTGTCTTAAACTGTATTTATTTTATAATTTACATATTCTATGTTGTTTGATTTTATAACATAAACTCAGTTCTCTCTTCTTTCAAAGTATCGATTCGAAGCAGATTAATGTTTGTAAAAGAAAAAGTAAGATTTTTTACCTTTTGTTTTAAACAGGACTGGGAAAGATTTTGATATCAACTCAAGCATTTATTTCAATGTTTTTCCCCTTCTAAGATATTAATTCTAAAGAAACCTTTATGAAACTTACGTTAGGCAAAAGTCAACGCAGAACACTGAACCAACAAGATGATTTGATAATTAAAATATATGAGCTAATTTAAACTCTAAGTTTACAGTTAAAGGTCGTATTTTACTTTATATTTTCTTATGAATTTAATTTTTTTGTACTAGTATTGAAATAGCAGCTTCCACACATAATAAGTAACCCACCAAAAACATTTTTAAGTAAAATGTTGCCAAAACGCTAGGTTAATGTCGCTCGCACTGTCAAAAAGTTATCATATCTTATTTAGAAGAGCCAAGCTTCTGACTCTAAAACCCCTAACTCTATAAGCTCTAACTTCATAAACTCTACACCTTAATCAAAATAGGCCGTTTCGCTACCGTCAGATGAGCGTAAGGACATAGCGGAGGAGAGAGGATCTGTTACACACTTAGTTCTTATATGTACTCGTAGTAACGTAATGGCCAAGTCACATATTTGACCAAGGTGTAGAGTTTGTGAAGTTAGGGTATACATAAAATATAGTTAGGGCGTTTAGAATTAGACGCGGGGCTTTGCATAAGATCTGATTACTTTTTGATAGTACGAGCGATATTGTCTCGTCTGGGCAACATTTTACATGAAAACGGTTGGTGGGATTTCATTTATTTGTTCTGACCAAAGCCCCATATTATGCACTTTTATCCCCTAATTTAAGGAGTTAAGCCACGATTTTTTTATTTCGCCGCGACGCAATCACGGGGTGGGCCTCCCCTGGCTTCGAGGACCTATGCCAGAGTTGATGAAGGAATAAATCAACTTTGAAATAACAAATTAAACCACTTAACAAAAAAAATATGTAGTCGTGACTCTTGCAGAGATGGTGCACATAACATTGTATTTGGTCAGTATATTATATATTGTACTCTTTGGTATTGGCAAGCTTATCTTGAGTTATCTATAAAATGGTTGTACATAACTCTATTAATAACAGTGACTGTGTGTCTAAGTAGAATTGTGGCAATCAATAGCAAATATTTAAAAGGACAGCTTTTAAATTATGCTCCTGTTACAGGTCATGTCCTGTCTGACAGTAATTTTACAGTGTGATATTATTTAATTTTTAACAGTTTTCTGACACTTCTCCATCAATTAATTAACAATATTTACATTAAGTGTCAACTTCAACATTTTAATTTAAAGATGCCCAAATTGTGTCAGATTTATAGATTTTTTAAATGGACCTTTTTGCTTTTCCCTATAGTGGTAACCATAAACTTCTTCGTTAATTATTATAGCTTTCATAATTATCCACATATAAGTAGGGATGAAATAGATTCAGTGCTGTATAAGGCAGTTATTCCTACTGTGTTGAAAAAAGGTAAACCTGCTTGCAACTACACGTATATTCTCAACAGTACCGACACACTTAACGTGTGGGATGTTCCGAAGGATTACAATGATTTTGACGCCAAAGGAATTGAGAATGGCAGCTACACTCCGGGACACTGCAACCCACTCTTCAGTGTGGCTATACTAGTCACATACAGGAACAGACAGAAGCAGCTTGAAACCTTCTTGCCGTATATGCATAATTTTCTGAGGAAACAAGGCATTCATTACAAGTAAGTACTTTTGTAAATTGTGGTACACTCAAGTTCCTCCACAAGTGTGACATTGGTGGTGCATTGATATGTGTGGCAAGGCATTTGTTAAGAAGTAATATTAATAATAAAGCCTAAAGAAAATCTACCCTATTTTCATCTTTTACCAGTAATCTGACTCGAAAATACAGGGTTGCATTTTCATTTTTTTTTCTTAATACCACGTCGGTAGCAAACAAGCGTGCGGCCCGCCGGTAAGCGGTCACCACAGCCTATGGACGCTTGCAATTCCAGGGGTGTCACATTCACGTTGCCGACTATTTAAAAACTTTAACACACCTTCCTTGAAGGACCCCATACGTAGTCCCTGGGGAAAACCTCGGCAGGGAACTCATTACACAACCGGAGCGTTCGAGGGAAGAAATTCCTCTGAAACCGTACTGTACGCGACCATTTCGGTTCTAATGTGTGAGGATGGATGCCCTGCCGACGGAAAGCGGTGCGAACTGTTCTTCGCAGCACAATCCCTTATACAAGCGGTAGAACACGCACAAGGATGCAAAGTTTCTCTTTAAATTTAACGGTTCAATAATTATCGCTTGTGAGTTTGGGACCGAATACTCGAAGAACCCGCACAGCACGTCTCTGAAGCGAGTCAAATAGTAGTTCTATAAGCGGCTACAGATGTCTTGTAGCGCCAAAATAGCCCATATTATCAAGCTCATAGCTCTACAGCAGTCGTAAAGGTAAGTAATAATGGCTCTACAGAGGCGGTATAAAAGGTATAATTAGAAACACAGTGATTCTATAAGCGGCTACAGATCTCTTTTAGCACCAAAAGGGCCCACATTATCCAGCTCATAGCTCTACAATTGATCTACAGCTGATAGTAGAGGTGGTAACCTCTGTAGAGCCATTATAATTTATAACTTACCTTTTATACCTAAAAGCCATAGTATCATGAGATTTCAAAAAAGCTCTTGTAGCCCTATTATACAATTTTCAACCTATTTCGACGTGTGTTTTAGCGCTCTTGTATCGTTATATTAAATGCCAAGGCATTTAATTAGTAATATAGTAAGTAGTAATATAGTATGCACCGGAAACGGCGAGGGGCGATCTATTTGATTAGTTTACTTTTTGTTTATTATAAGTGTAAATTAATTTACCCTTAGTTCCTATTTAAGTGTTAAAATATAGTAAGTTTACTCTGTGGTGTAAAATATGTATATCTTATTAAAATGAACGACAAGTGAGGCAAAAAATATGCGGATGGATCAGATCACTAAATTAACGAAATATGGTGCCTAAGTTTAACATTGTTTTTTCTTTGTGTACGTGAAATATGAGTGCGAGTACCAGTTTCCTGTCAAAATATTCAAGCGCCTCCAAAATATTGTGTTTTGAGGAAAATTGGAAATTTGAAATTGTTTTTTTAACATAAATAAGACTTAAAAAGTTAATAAATAATTTAATTAGCGTCATGGTAAGAAATAGTGATTTTAATTACGTCAAAAGTTACAAGTTATGCATATTTATGATCTTCAAAATGTTGTAATAACCTTAAAATAATACATTTACCAAAAACTGTAAAGACGTCTCGTATTAAGGAGCTCTCAGAGCTAGTTACATCTGTTCTACAAGCTTGGGCCATATAATACCGTTAGTAACGTTTGTTTTTTCGCCATGGGCTGAATAAAATAACATATACCTTTTACAGATTTACATCGCAACTCATCATAAATATATAATATAGCGCTTTGATCTCTAGTATAAGTATTTTCTTCCGTTATAGATGTATATCTGCAAGAGCGCAAATAAATACAATTATAATACTTAAGGTGCTTTAACTAATCCCCTAATCCCCACGGATGTATAAAAGGTTTCGTATCATTCGTTATACAACTATTTATCGTACAGTAGCAATATAATTCACACATCTAGCGCTCAAGGCGATATTATAGAGCTACACAACTCTATTATAGACTAGTAATACAAGAGCCGTAAAAAAATCCGTTAAAGAACCTATGGCTTTACAAAATGCCTCCCTAAGCTCTTGAGTGCTATAAAAGCAACTTAGTAGCCATATAATTCTCACATAATAGCGCAATAGCGCTATTATGGAGCTACACAACTTTATTGTAGATTAGTAATACAACAGCCGTCAAAAAATCCCTTATAGAACCTAAGGCTTTACAAAATGCCTTCCTATCTCACGGTGGTATTAAAGACTTCACTAACCCAATTATACTTTTTATGGCTGTTTAGCGACGCTACTGAATGCTCTTTTATTACAATAAGTAATTTTGTGGCTTTTAAAGGGTTTTTAAATATGCTACTGTAAAACTTAAGGAAAATTATACAGCACTTGAATGACTACTATGCCACTCCCAGGTAGGACAATGCCTGTATAAGCAGCTTGTGTGCTAGGTAGGTCCCGCCCAGAGGTGACAGCAATACTCCATGTGGGGACAGACTTGCTATGTAGATATTATTTTTTTACTAATAGATGTACCTATAGAATCGCACAAATAACCTAAAACGTATAAATCGTACAAAAAGAAGGCCATGTATTTCATATAAACTACGTCACCGTTAACTTCTAAACTATCTCGGGCGATTTTGATATCTGGGGTTACTTTGATCATGCAGCTCCAAACAATTATCATTCTTTTTGCGCTGTGAATTTGGTTAAACATTTAACGTTTCATCTCACAAGATAGGTCAAGTTAACTAAAATAAAACTCGTGTTTTGTCCCTCAAAATTGTTGAATTTTTTCGTAAAGCCCCAGCCATAAAAAAGAGTCACTGTCTATAAAAGAACTAGACAATTATACACACCTTAGGATGGGTACTATTACTATTCGATACCATTGTAGAAGACTGACCCATACATATATTTAAATACAATTAAGACCAGTTTTATTAACTAAACCCACTTCTGGTTTTTAAATAGACTATCACGTAAGTATATTCTTCTATTTTAATTGCAGAATATATCTAATCGAGCAGCAAGACAACAAACCATGGAACAAAGGTCTGCTTTACAACATCGGTGCACGCCAAGCAATTGCTGACCAGTTCCCCTGCCTAATTCTCCAAGACGTAGACCTCCTACCTCTTGACGACAGCAACCTCTATGTCTGTACTACGCTGCCCCGCCATCTTAGTGCGTGCATAGACAAATACAGATTCGTTTTACTCTATGACTGGCTGGTTGGAGGAGTGCTAGCTATAAGATCGGATCAGTATAAGCAGGTTGATGGATTTTCGAACAGATTTCTTAATTGGGGGGCCGAAGATGATGACTTCTATATGCGGTTGAATGAGCATGATTTGAAAGTACTAAGGTAAGTAATTTAAATTACTAACCATTTAAAGTATAAAAGCATACGCCAATTACTAGTATTTGCCAACTAGGGCTGCCAACCGCCCCGCCTCAGGCGGACCGTCCCGTTTTCAGCGCCCTAGAGGATGCGTGCAGTACGCCGATTGTCCCGTTTCCAGGTCTCGTCCGAATTGTAAGAGCTGGAGGGAATATTTTGTTTTATTCAAGTAAAGAGCGCGCGACTTCGATGAATGAAAATGGTTTTATCCCCCTCCCAGAGGACTGTACTCGTATAAGGATAATTTTATCTCGGAAATCATCCACTAAGAATGTATAAGTCCCGTGCGGAAATGATGTACCCTATATTACAATTTCCTAAACATTAAGAAATGTTGACACCTGTCAAGAGCGTAGCCAGGTCCCGCAATTCTACTAGCAAAGTAGAGCAATTCTGAGCACATAAGTTGGCAACCCTAGTGCCAACCCATGTGTCACCATTCTTAATTCTTTTGTGTTCCCAAGACTACTGATGCTAACCGCGTTCAAGAAAATACACGTCAACAATGCAATGGCATTTAGAGTTATCGATCAAGAACTGTAATACTTTGAGTATAAGAAAGACCTCGAATCTTGGATTGTCCCCTTGAAGTCATCAATGTCATCATTAAACTAGTTAGGTTTAGTGTTAGTTTGACAGGAACATAATATGTAATTTTATGCAGCCTGCTCCCATCCAAAACATTATCTAACTTACAGATTCCCCTCCGAGATGTCCCGCTACACCATGCTACGTCACCCGCAGTCACCAGTTAACGATGACCGGCACAAGCTGCTGGTCTCCAACCGACACGAAACACTCGAATCGCGCGCAACCGACGGCATGCGTGCGGCGCGCGCATCCGTGCACGTGACGACGCATCAGCTCGTCACGCTGATAACGGTCAATACTTAGGATGACAGAGCAACATTTTGAAACGAGTCCTCGCAGCACGGGCCTTATATAAACCGCAGCTTTAGAGCGAATCGTTTTGAATAAGTGTCTTCAAAAACGGCTTTATTTATTTATTTGTATCAGGCTACAAGACATACAAAAAATACAAAAATGTTTGTTTGACTTTTTGCACATTTTACCAGAAGTTGGAACCTTCCGTTAAGAATTACAATATGCTTGTGTTAGAAGATCTCTTTCAGAACTCGATAGTAATACCAAAAACCAAATAATTTAATATATTGAAAATTTATGAATTAACTGGTTATTACATTAAGTATTATTGCAAAAACTTGTATATGTACGCGTGTGCGTGTGCGTCAGTTCGTGCCTGCACGTGTGTCTGTGTGTATGTGTCTCGGTTTCATCATAGTTCACTTAATCATTATCCACTTAGTATATGCTTTTTTACAGTTTCACAGCTGGGTCGGGTAAATCTCCAGGTGAGCATAAATCCTCTTGTAGGTACAAATAAACAGACTGAACAGCAAATAGGAATGTTGACACTAAATAAGAAAATCAACAAGTTCGAATTTTCTCGAAAAAGGATCAAATTCTTAATCAAACAGCGATAAAGTAACTCATAATTACATAACTTTAAATCTTCAAAGTTTTAATAGGGGCATATTCTGACCGTTTTCCGTTCAATGGTGTTGTATTGGAAAGATCGTCACTATGGCGCTCGAGGTCTGACGCGTTTTCTTTCTCTAACCATCAACATTAAAAACGGTTGTAGCTTCGTTATTTTTGAGATATTTTAATAGGATTTTCTATATATATTTGGCATATTTTTTGCCTTGTTCCTTTTGGAATAGTCTAATTTTGAGTCAATAACCTTATTGTTTCCTAGCATAATATTTACACTCGATAATGTAATTCAAGACCAAAAAAATTACGACAGATATGTCACTGTAATATTTGTCAAAGTCACTTACGTCATTGTCAACCGAACATTTCAGATTTAGCTAACCTTTTGCATTGATAATCATTTCATTGTAAATATTTGTAGATAAGGCCAACATTTTCAGTATAAAAAAATTAAATTTAACAAATAGGGAATATGTATCTTTAAAACATCGTTCAAAAATATAAAAATATCCCAAAACAGGAATTATTTTTTAAAAATGTTACAAATCTTTCAGATGACTTTTAGTCATGTGTGTTAAATGTCGATTTTAAATTATCACCTAAAACCCATATATTCGAATGCATACTTTCTAGTACTAGCCACGGCGACTGCGTCATGACAAAATGGCGGATGATTGTATGTGTTCTTAGAGTGGTCTTTAAAAAAAATGGAAATGTACCACCGTAACATATTTTATTTTAGTGGCAACCCCTGCTGGTCTTAAATTACATTTTCGAGTATAGAATTGTACATTTATTTATTGCAACATATCTGAGATATTAGTTAGGTTAGGTTAAGTAAGTCAGTAAAGCAGAATGAGATGAGATACAGTCGCATGTATAATGTAGATATATTCCAAAAATAACGCACTGCTCAATCAAAAAAATGTAGCTGAAGTATAATCCTATCAGCTAAAAGCGTAACTTTGACACCAAATAGTGTGGTGAATGATATAAAAGTAACCTTACTCTGTTAACTTCTACTCATTTTAGTAAACCGGTTTAAGAAATAAGATTATGGTACAAAACTGAATGCTCAAAGTTACCCCGTTTTATGATACAATTCACACGATCACCATACAGTCACGTTAGATTGTAGTGTGTGCCTGTTGACATGATTATATTTTTTATTTGTTTTTAATATTATAGAGGTCGTGTGTGAATCCAATCCTGGTATCTGGTATTTAAAATAATACCAGTTTTACATTGTTTAATCTAATTATTACTGACATTTTATATTTTACCTATTGTAATCCGACAATGTATGATTAATACGAATAATTGAATATGAATATATTTGCATGTTCATCCAGATATTTTTGGAGCAGATTCAATGTATTATAGTCAACTCTGTGTAACTTAAGATTTAACTTGAACCAGTATTAATTGTTACTATTGAATATATTGTAATCTCTCAGCGGATATTTATCATATAAATAATATCGGTGTATGCACGGTGTAAGTCAAGCAATATTGTGGCAATATATCTAAAGACGTGCCAATTTCTAAGTCACAAGAGTATTGATTGACGTATTATTATTAATGACAAACTAGATTGACGTGTTAAACAAGACGTATTTTCTTCGTAGGCTAGATAGACAACATGATGTTGTGTTTAGAATATTATTATTTCAGTCGTAGTTAACAAGTCCTATTTTACATTAGTTTATGGTACCGCAAATTAGGGTGACTTTTAAAATTCTTATTGGCATTATCGTTCCATTGAAGTATGCAATTAAATCCCTGCAATTATATATACTTACTACCACAACACCGCTTGCCTAATTTTAGTTTATGTTCTAAGTCACCCCATTTTATAGTAACTATTTATTAAAAAACCTCAAATTAGTAGAAATAGTTGGCAAAAACCTTGTTGTTTTATTATTAATATTAATAAGTAATTATAAATGTTAATTAGTTCGTATTAGTCTAACGGAGTTTATGCGTATTTTTTGATCTTGTTATAACTTATTTATTATAATATATGTAAATCTACAATAACTACAGGGAGTACTTTGTAGATACCGTTATTAAATGTTGTAGGAGTTTAATTTGATTCGACGATGTAATCTTAGGGATCTGTAGAACCGTGATGTCACAATGTGACAAAATAGTAATTGTTTTCTCAATCAATCAGAATTCATTTTGTGCTATGAAATAGAACAAATGGGAGTGAATCGTGCTCAAAAGTTCTACGTTTATGATAGTAAAAGGATATGTAGTCGATGTTCCTATATATTTATTAAAATAAAGTCATTATTTACAAAGTTATACATTAGTTTTATTCGCTACAAAACTGCATCTTATTCCAGAGCCTCCACTACTATCCCTCTAATACCTATTGCAGTTTGTTAAATTTGCACGTATTCCAACATTTATTTAAATTTCGTTGTCTTTAACTATTATCAAATAGTAATGCGGTGTATTGACGCATCGCAGCTAGAAGTTGGGGTTCGAGAAGTGTCGCCCCAGTTTCGACCGTGCGTCAAGCTCCACTGGCACGTCATGCCCATGCCTCACTCTCGACCCACGTTTTCAATCGCCTCCTTGATTATCGCTATGTAGGAGAGAGAGAAAACATATTCGTTACACGGTCACGAAAAACTCCCAACATCATCACTTTCATCACATCGGGACATAAACTCCCCGTCAGCCAATACAGCGGTTGGTGTAACTGAACACCCTACATTTTGCTTTTTTGCGTAATGTCGCTATGGATGCTAAAGCAAATAAACAAAATAATAAACAAAAGAAGAGCCACATTTCGTAGGCCAGAATAGCTTTCAATGCGTAAATACTGACTAAAGTCGACAGAGCCCCACCTTGCGGGACACCATTGGCACCAGCGTGGTATAACCAACTCACTAGCAACCGAGTTGAGGTCTCCGTCCGCGACCTCCCACACGAGCTCACCGTGTATCTGCAGCAGCAGCCGGCACCGGAGCGCCGTTGGCGAGAGCCGCCGCTGCACACACATGTTTGATCTCTTGCACAGGTCTGCTGCAGATCCTATGACCACAGAGTTGACATGAACTACAAATCGTTATTCTGCAAGTAAATCACACGGCATTTTCATAAATTCCCTTTTACTAACATCTCAGAAAGTATTACATGTAATGTGGGAAGACTGTTATATCTAGTGTATTGAGAAAGAAAATTGAGAAAAAGGAATTACCCGAGTAATTAATCAACACTTCCTCTGGGAATCCTCCTGGTTCACCTGCTAAATTAATTCAAGTAACGTGATGGATTAGTTGCAATGGCATCCTTAGGGAGTTAATTTATTGGTTGTTCCCACGGTGCTCTTCTCTACCTTCCACGACGAAGTTGACTGCCTCCAGGTCCACTCCGAACTTCGAAATCCAAACTTAGTATCGCGCCGTCCCTTTTACTCTCGTGTTATACACTATATGAGTGAAAACGGACGGCATGATAAGAAGTTCGGAGTAGCCCCTCTGCCGTTTGCCCTGCGCGTGGAGCGCCGCGTTGGCGCTGGCGATATACAGCGTGCGCGACCACAGAGCGATCGTACTCGTAACTCCCCGCGAGAGGTCCGCGCCATCACCGCGCGCGCGAAGGATTTAAGGGCGGGGAATGTGCCTTATGGGACGATCAATGTCATTAGCATGCACAGGTTGCTCCGAGTGTTTCAACCATTTTAACGGTGGGTGCATCATTTCAGTGTGCCAGCCTATATAAAAAGTACTTATCGAAAATTTTCGGGACAGGAATTGTTACCATACTATATAGACAGAAATGGCTACACATAATCTCTTAATAGGACATGATCAAGATACGATGGATGACCGATGCTAGAACGGATGAAAATTTAGGAGAAGTCCAATAGGTCAGAGAAGCAGATATCATGTCTCAAGCATATCGTGATGAGAATCATGAATTCATATATAGTAGTATCTACTGATCGACCACAGCACTTTCTTTCAAATGTATAGCGGTATACGCACGCTTATACGGCGCAGGCGCTCGCAAGCTCATGGAGATATTTCAAGTCGGTTATGACCAGGCGTAGAACGATGATTAGCTTAAATCATGAACTAATTAATAGTAGTAATAATTCGTTAGTTAATAAACGGACAAATGACTATCGAACGTTTAAGTATTTAATTATTTTTTATCGCCTTTAGTCACTTCAATTATTGCTAGCAGAGAGCCAATGCCAATAATATTCCGGCCATTCTACTATTTCATGTACATCATTTTCAGACACTTTTTTAAATGCTGATTTTGGAATACTTGGCCCTAACTTCATATTTTTGTATTGTTATTTAGAAAGAGGTTTAATTGCATTGTCACTTACGATAGTTTTGGTAATTAACGAACCATAACTAATATCCATAAATCGAGTAAGAAGGACCACTCCTTGGATGTCTCTCCATTTCTATGAAAAAATAGTTTTTACCACTGTGTTACCCACCTTTTACAGCAATACGTTAATATTTAAGTATTTTAATCTATAAATTCCTTTTATTAGGTTCAGGTACTATTTCGAAATCCTATTTGTGTATACTAATTCAATACATATCATAGATATTTTTTGTAGTACAAAACTGGTCATGAAAAAGTAGAATGTCCCATTGAACTTGTTGTATGTATGTTTATGAATGTCAAAATTCGAAGGTAACATGTTGTTTAACAGGTTTTCCGTTTTTCTTTTGTCAACTCATAAGTACCTTTTTCAAGAAATGTTAACCGTTTTCGTATGCAGGACTCAAAGCGCGGATATTAGGAGCAATATAAAAACAATCTATGCATCAATGTCTTTTGGATTTCTGTTGTAAGTAATAAAGTTTATTTTCCATCCTCTCGACTTTAAAGTCAAGTGACGTCATATAAGGATAGTCGCAGTAATGCGCCAAGTTGCCCAGGGTCAGTTATGTTTTGGTTTTTTACCATGCACGACCGATCGTTTAAATTGCATCTTAACTGCTGAGCCGAGGAGCAAGTTTTTGTGGCGTCTGGTTTGAGAACTATAATTTAAAAATCGAGCTCAATTTCATCAACAGTGTCTGATTTAATGCATTTTTAGTTATATATTAATTAATAGTTTACAATTAGTTGATTACGTAAAATATCATAATTTGAAGTTACGTACTATGTATCTATATTTTTAGTAGCTGTGGAAAATTACATTTAAATCAACCTTACTTATGTCTGAAAACGTTATTTGGTTTAAATTTAATTTATTTGATTTACAGTTACAATTTACAAACTAAAGCTATATATTAAAATAAACACTTAGTTTCCATATTTGCTAGTTAACGACAACTGTTCACATCATTTACTACTATTTTTAAAGTACTCGAATAAACACTATAGTCAAAATCTATATAATTTATATTATTGCTAAAGTACTAATACGAATTATAATTATCAATAGCTAATGTTGCATTACCAAAATAATGTGCAAGGAAATTTAAAATAAATCACATTCTTAGCAAATATAATGATATTACAACTATCTGTACCTATGTGACACACATTTAGCGAAATGTGCGTGACATAGGTACAGATAGTTGTAATATCATTATATTTGCTAAGAATGTGATTTATTAACAAGAGTGCAGGCACACAATCTAGACAGTCTCGGACAGGTCTATCACTACATTTAAAATAACATTTGTTTTAGAATTATTTCTTAATTTTGTATAATCTGTATCGAGTACTGACGATAACATCACTTAAAGTATACATATATGTTGCTTACAGTCATAGTCATCACGACTACCATAACCATGCAACAACTTTCAATACAAGCGAAGTAACGGGGTAACATCATTCGATGAAATTCTTGTCTCATTCTCATCGAATGGTGTCACTTGGCGCCCTGCACTAATCAATATGATTTTCAATACTATACATATATTAGTACTTACAGTCCGTCATCTTACAGTATATAATTCAGCAATCAATAAAATCTAAAAAAAAACGGTTACTTTCATTTCTGAAGTATCTTATATAAAAAATAACTTAGTTTTAGTATAACAATAAGTTATGTAGGTAAAATAAAATCAAAAGTGTTTAGCTTTTAAATAAGTGTTTCTTGAAAACACTCCTCATTTAACTTTCCTATAGAAATTCGACGAACCATCAGAAAAAACGTCAACACTCCAAACATTACTATTGTCTACCTTGCTTCGAAGAAATAAACTCTAATTTTCTCTGTTTGGAGGATTTACATAAGACGTTTTGAAGTCTGATTGTTTATAAAGAGCACCCAACGTTCAATGGTGCAGGTGTCCTGAGAACAAAAGGGTTTGGGTTCGATCCCTGTGCTGTGCTAGGAGCGAGCGTTTTGCAAAAAAGACAGGGGCAACAGGAACGTTTAGTACGAAGGATTGTAAATTATTATGGATGTTGGATATATAAGGGAGTTTTACCTCTATAGTCAGGACTGAGGGGAGTTATACTCCTGTCTGTGAAATTATGGTTTCCGCGTTTATTTAAAAACACAATTTTGTTGAACTGATTGGATCCAGCAGGGGCCAGTGGGCTAATATTTACTATATAATTTATTATCCATCATCCTATTTCGCACAGTAAAAATATCTGAGATTTGCAGGCCAAAGCGCGTACTCGAGAGCTTCGGCGACCTCAGTTACAATCAGGAACACAGCATCACGTACTTACCTGCAGACCAAGTAGGTAGTGGTCTTATTATGGCTATGTTCTTCTGTAATATAAAGGTAGGTACTTCAGCAGTTGGACTGCTCCAAAAATGAGCATGGTGACATATAATTCTGCTGTGTCCTACCTGTGTAGATTTAAATCATTTTATGACTTTACTGAAAAACAAAGGCCTTAGTAACAGGAAGAAGTAAAAGGGTTAAAATATATAATTATTTTACTATTAGCAAAACACTAAATCGCTATCGAACGTTGAACTAAAAACCATATAGTCACGGTCATAAATCAAAACCATGAGTGAGTTAAAAAAAGCATATAGTTGATGGGGGTTCGGTTCACTTATAATGTCATTTTAAAACATTGATTTGTCATTATGATTTCTGTCTAGACTAGTTACAACTAAAATAAAATTAGGACAAACACTAAACTTTCTTCAAATGAAGTATAAATGGATATACATACTTGTATCTTTATAATTCTTTGGTCGTTTTCACAAGTAATAAAGATAACACCATAAATCAATGAAACGTTTTTGTGTCCTGTAACATTTATTTAAGTCCCTTGATATTTTCCTTGCGAAATGGGTCAGATTTAAGAATATCATCACTTACCTAGTTTTCGTTATATTACTTACAATAAGCAGAAAAAATATAAATTTTATTTTAAGTACGTCTCCAGTGAAATTAAGTAATTAACTATGAAATAATATTTTCCAATAATTATGCAGTTAATTACTATAAACGAAAGACCAAGCAATGGATCGAATAAAAAATAGAGACATAAAACTAATGATGCGATACGATTTCCATACGGTCGACCTCAATTTGAAAATAACAACGTCTGGCGGCATTCGTCACACCGAGCCCGAGCAATTGTTGTCCGATATCGATCCCAGAAATTAATGTAGCGACAGTAAAAAAAACAGTTTCATAATTCTTTCTTAATATACGATCCAGGACCACGATTATCTGTCCTAAATGACATAAGAGGACGTATTGTTTGAAGTCTGTTATTTTTGCAGAATACGACGCTGACGCTTTAATATATCCATTACTAGCTGTGAAATGATATTGAATGAGCCTTAACTTAAATTCAGACTAGTACCTGGGAGACCTTCCCTTGCTCGGTTTTTTCCCGGGATTGGGACCTTGATAGATCGATTGTTCGTCCCCGAAAACCCCCACATAGCAAATGAAATCAAAATCTTTAGAGCTGTTTCCGAGATCCCCGGAATAACTTGCTCGTAGATATTAGGTAGATTTTAATTCGTCAGCAGTGCATTCCGAAATTATTATCTAAGTATAATGAATAACTCCAAAAGAGCTAAGTACAGCAATAAACAAGAGCTACGAGTAAGTTAACTGCGTTTGTAGACTGTACGTCCAATACCAAGAATCGCATGCGGTCTGTGGCTTTCAATGTTTCAAAAGGTAATTAGGGACTCTAAGAATTCCTCTACTGCGGTAATCACTAGCGGTTTCATTTATTCTATTAGTAATAGCCGTTTATTTAATTGTATAAATATTATTTAATTACCTATTATAAAATAACGAGAAGATTACTTACCAAGAAGAGGTGTTAAGAAATCTGAAGTAATGTGTAGGTATCGTTGCAATATTTTTTTTTTTAATAAATGTACATAATTATTGAAAAACATATTTTATTCAGTGTATAATAATCCTGCACATATGTTTTGGCTACCGTATGTCACAATAAAGCTTTGATAGGTATTTATTGTACTGTTTTATCACAATACGTCCAACAGGGATACTATATATCTAACGAATTGGATTGAAATCAAATTTACGTGTGTTGCATACTCTTGTTTTGAGCCGCACCAATTTTTGCTTGTCAGTGCCTTTACCATGAGTTTACATGACAGTACTCGCTAGCGACTACGTAAAAAAATGCATGGACAAAAGTCCAGCGCCTCTGTCGGTTACGCAATAGAACTAAGAATCGGCATACTAAATCGTTTACGCAGTCACTAGCGAGTACAGTCATGCAAACTCATGGTAAAGGCACTGAACATTTAACCAGTGCACACAAGAAACGCAAATTTGATTTTAATCTAATACGTTTATATACAGATCGAACCCCAGGAAGCTGTGCAATGCAATAACTTTCAAAATGCAACGTGAAACTATTTCTCCTCATAGCACCTTTACAGCTTAGTTTACAACCATTAACAAAATAAAACGGAACGGTTAATACAATCATTATTACTTTTACGGCAAATTAGCTCGTCGTGGAATAAACTTGTTTACTTGTTTACCGAAAGTCGAACAATAACGGCCAATAAACA
Organism: Epiblema foenella; assembly: GCA_963556455.1. Lineage (NCBI taxonomy): Eukaryota > Metazoa > Arthropoda > Insecta > Lepidoptera > Tortricidae > Epiblema > Epiblema foenella. The sequence goes on along the minus strand of OY747096.1, from coordinate 23,718,034 downwards.
TAAACAATTGCCCGGCGTCTGCGACTCGCTAAGTGTTAGTGGGGATGCGTTCTTCTTGGAGCTTGGTGATAAGAGTTAAATAAATTCAAGAGGTTCAATTTTATTCAAAAAACATTATGAATTCAATGCAATCGTTTACGGTATAGTCTGTAAAGTTATGGAATGCTTTACCGACTCCACTTAGGTAGTGCAGCAGGCGAATCACGTAACCTTATGTACTAACGGTAGATAGATTTTACTGTCAATTTTGAAGTATAAATGTATGAGGTGACAATTAAAATTTGACTTTAAAATCTATCTAACGGCAGTACAAAAGTTACGTGATTACCCCGCAGGTCAGTAGCTTCGCTAAAGGCAAATTTATTATGATTTATCGGAAAACTTTAGTACTTTTAGTCATACAATTCTCCCACTTGTACATGTTGTTCAGTATGACTGCCATATAATATTTCCTCTCAGTTTCTCAAAGTTTAGCTGGAAGAGATCCCTTAAAGGGGATAAGTTCGCCTTTATACAAATATCTATTACTAAGTTTGTTTTAGACTATGTACTTGATTTGTGCAATAAAATGTTTACTACTACTACTACTACTACTACAATTTTCTAAATGAAAGTATCTAGCTGTTACCATAACGTATACAAAAGCTTATCAGTGATCGGCAACGCGCTTGTGATTTTTCTGGCGTTGCAAACGTCCATAGGCTACGATGTCTGCTTAAAATCATGATGTTCATAAGCTCAATTGCAACCTTCGTTGTATGAAAAAAATCATAACACTGACACTAATAATATTGGCATTGCAATAAAGACTATTAAGTCACTGAGGACTTCTTCGCTTCTTCTCATAATAAATATTAAGTAGTACTTCTCATTAAATATAATGAAATGATCTACAAAATTGGTGAAGTAATTGTAGACGACAAGTACTGTAAGTATTTTAATTTTTTATTGATACTAATAAAATCACAATTCATAATTTTGATTCATTAAAAAATAGGTCATTCTCAATCGTCTTCTGCAGTGCGGTTTTCAAGAACTTAAGACCAGTAAAGAACAAATCCAAGATGGTCGGTCTAATTGAAGTTTACAGTTCGCCCGCTGAAATTAACACCTTTTGTCTCGCGTAAATAAATGATTCGCCTGGCTTTGTGACTAGTCGTCTAATATTTGCTTTAACTTTCAGGTGACGACTTGGCTACTTTTGCTACAGTCACTGGGCTGTTATTCACAAATCGACTCGTCCTCACCTGTCACCTCACTCCTCACCCGTTTTTATATGGAAACTATCAAAAAGTGACATTTGACAGATTCCATATAAAAATGGGTGGGCTTTTACGCAGTCGCTAGGGAGTACAGTCATGAAAACTCATGGTAAAGGCACTGGCCTGTCAGTCGACAGTCACTACAGCACAAGGAAGAGTAACTGTAAATAAATGCACGAAGTGTTCTTTTCGTTTAGGTAGACTCGGAAAACATCTGGCTTTGTAATGAATCTGTAAGTATTGAGCTTTTTATGAACATGAGTCTAAGAAAATTCAGGACGTCTAATTTTTTTAAAGTTCGAAATACAGAAATAAAGTAAACAATACTGCAAATACTATATTTCATATGAGACCAAGATGCCGTTTTCGTTATTTTTGTATGTATACTATATTATAAATGAGAAAGTAACTCTGGCTGTTACCTACCTCTTCACGCTTTAACCGTTGAATGGATTTGGATGAAATTTGGCATGGAGATCGTTTGTATCCGGAGAAAGGACATAGGATAGTTTTTATCCCCTAAGAGGATGAATGGAGACAAAAGTTTGTATAAAGATACAGTATAAACGCCTTCCACGTAGACGAAGACGCAGGCAGAAGCTAATTCTACGTCTGTAACTAATAAAAAATCAATGTAAAAATTCCATTACCTTCCATTGCTCTTGTTGGATAATTACTTATTTCTACACTTGAGGGATATTTGCCTTCCCGTAGCCAACGAATTAGACGGTTCAGTGTTATTGTAGACGTTTCAGCGCGTCGTAATGGCTGGAACATCTAGACGTGTTTTTTTAGAAAATTGAGGAATAAATGGATAAGTCGTTTAATACGAGAGATAAATGCAACTTCACGATCACGTGAGTCTTTTTTGGCGGCACGGTAGTGCCCCCGACAAGTCGAGCAAAACAAAGAGGCACGGCCGTACCATTTTTTTCTCGAAACGATTCAGGCCATTTTCAACTGCCTGTAATTTTGTGCTGGCTAAAGCTAGAACCATGAATTATCAGTAACATATAGGCCATAATATGACTAAGATCCCCGTGTGGTTGCCAGGTAAGAATTGCGCCACCCCATCTCTTCCCGTGGGTTTCGTAGGAGGCGAATAAGGGAAAATCGGAGGATGGGCAGCAGCATCCTTCGATCATTATCACCATCAAACTGCGGTCGCCAACCCGCTTGCCAAGCGTGGCGACTATGGCAAGTCCCCCCCACTTGGGGGAGGCCTATGTTCAGCAGTGGACGTTTTTCGGCTGAAATGATGATGATGATGATGACTAAGATATGCTCTTAATAATATACAATTTAAAATTGCAGTTTAAGAACTATTGCCCGTCAAAGTTCCTTAGTTTTGTCACTGACACACTGACCGGTCATCATAATTCTAAGGTACTTCTAGTAGACCTACAAGCTTCAAATTTTAAACATAATTAGTTTTTAGCCTATCAAATCCAATCTATAAGGTCGTATCTTCATAGGGAACTCACGGAATTTACGGCCTTTTGTTCGGGCAAGACAATTTTTCAACGAAAACTCAAAAACCGTAAACCAAAAATATTCAAACCATATTCCGTATTCAAACCAAAAATCGGTATTTATTAATACAATACTACATAAATTTTTTGAGAATTTTAAACTTATTAGTTTAGAAATTAGGGGCCGGGGGACACTTTTTATGACTTTGACAGCTAATATCTCACCAACGGTTAACTTACAAGAAAGAGTTTTTAGAAACCTCCACATAGTTTTAAAGGCCATGGATAACCCCACACGACTATGTGTGTAATTGTTTTTTCATCTACCGGTTACATGTATGGAATGCGCCCCTAATTTAATATTTTATTCAAATTTTACATCATTTTTATGTAGCGTTTCATAGAATACACCTTCTTACATAACAAATTTCATAATTGTAGTGCTTATTGTCTCAGAGTAAATCGGCTGTGACATACGGACGAACGGACAGACATGATGAAACTATAAGGGTTCCGTTTTCGCCATTTTGGCTACGGAACCCTAAAAAACTTAAAAATATTGTATAAAAATATTATATACAAACTGCATAAGTAAGTTTGTAAACCTATACGTGCGATACAAAATTATACTTTCGTAGTTCCTGCATCTATGAAAAGTTTTTAGTTCTAGATGCATTCATAAATATGTATTGACACATTTAAGTACCTACAAAAAGAAGGTAGATAAATATATATACATGGAATGTTTTTTGTGGCATTATAATGCATACGCAGTGAAAAACGCGCGTTTCATGTAGGTACGTACCCGCTGTTAGTGTGACAAGCGTAGTTTTAATTTGAAAAACAAATTTCATCTGATAATTTGATATGTACTGCTATAAGACACATGGCATTATTGTTAAAATATTAAAGTATTCTGATCATAATAAAATAGCAAGACGTCGGAAATGACTCCTATTTTACTTTATTCCCTTCTTTAGACAAGTCCGGTGCCGTTTTATGTCTTTTAAATTGGATCTAAAACAGATAGAAAGGAAATTCAAAAATATCGGCACAATTTACCATTTAACTCAAATACATGCAAAAATAACGTCAATTCCTTAGAAATGGAACACCTTATGAAACGAAGTTACCGCGTTGTTAAATTTGTAAAGCTATAAAATCGCCAAACAACCCTGAGACCTTTTAAAGTTATTAAATTCGTTATTCAGCATTAAAAACTTATTTAATTCTATAATTAGGATCCATTTCCAAAATATAGAAATGAATTATCCTATTTTTTATTTAGGTATTTACTCTCTCTAAGTCAAAAAGTCGTATCTCCAGCTAATTAAGATAATATAGCTTCCTGGCTATTGTCGCCATTGCCGGTAATAAAAGAACTACCTAGTGATCATGTGTACTATATATTGATAGATTTATAACATTTTGAATAACTATAAGACTAAAAAATATTAAACCATGACATTGGTGTAATAAAGAATGCTAGTTTTGATTAAACAAACCGTTCCGTAATATTGTACTTTGTAGTATTCTGCAGTAGCTGTCTACTTTGTACTTAACAACTTTTCCAAGTTCATTAATTTCCTCATACATTAAAACCGTAAGTTTAATAATTCATCTGTAAGAACGTGGCCCCAAAATCAGCGGAAAAGTAAGCATTAGAGATAAATATTAAAAACAAGCCTCATACATGTTATTTTCTCATACTTATGTTTAATTTTACATAGTTTCTTAGTCACATCACAATTAAATGCTCGCAAAAGTGTACTTGTTGCGCTTATAATTGGAACTGCGTGACGAAAAACCACTCCTCTTCTCAATCAATGTAAGGTTTATCTAATTGTCATTTTCCGTACTAAAAATTACAGTTAGATCTTGGTACCTAAAGTAAGTGACCTTCCAACCCGAGGGGAAACCAAACCTTATTGGAATTAGGCTTAATAACTGAGTGGGCAACTGGACTGTTTTAGTTCTCAAGCCGCCTCAAGGCATTCGGGCCTCTAACTGGGCTTAATGACTGCTATCATAGACAGCAGCCGGGATCAACGGCTTAGCGTGCTTTCCAAAGCACGGGAGCACTCAAAGCGGTAACCCATCCAAGAACTGACCTCGGCCCACGTTGTTTAACCTCGCGTAACCGCGTATAACGTACGCGGAACGCGGGCACCGCTAAGCCATGAGCACTTCCTTTTTGATTTTCCTGGTTATTATACAGATAAGCCTGGTTATTATAAAAAAAAACCCTCAAACCAGAGAGCTAATTGCATATCTTTTAAAACGAGCGTCAGCAAAATTTAACTGTCATTGCCTTGTAGAAATGATATTTAGGTCTACCTAAGGTAACGTACGAAACGTTACGAAATTGACCTGCACATTGTATTCAATCTTATAATTTAAAAACTTTTAAAATATAACCTTTTCTCTTATCTTGACTATCCCTATATAGGCATATACCTTTCTTCCTGTAACCTATATATTTCTGTTGATAGTTTCTGCGTACTATGTAGAAATGTAACTTTACATCATATTCTTTGATACTTTATAACACCGTGGTCTTAAAAGTATGTATCCCAAGACAAGTTTTACTTGACTTACTACCTACAGCTCTACATTATTTATTAAACGATATAATTTCTGGCCACACCTTTCGTCTGTGCTAGGATTAAGATAAGAGGATTCGTGGCCATTTTCATCAAATGTCCACATTATGAGTGAGGGGTTTACTGACTGTCTGATATAAGCTTAATGTGTGCAAATTATTATTATGGAAGAAATTAACAATTTTCACGTAAACCGACTGCAAAAGTTGCAGGCATTTGCTAAAGGTAAACGCAGAATGTATATATTGGTTTAACACCTAGTAGTAGACAGTCCGCATATTTCAGTTTCATTGTTACATATTTATTATGAGTTGTAACAACATGTTGGTTCTAATTTGATTTTTCTTTGGTATTTTTGATCTTCGAAGTATTGATAACTTGAAACTTATTACGAATAAAATATACCAGGATCGCTAAACCAGATTAGATATATACCTAGCTTAAAAAAACAAACATAGGCTCATTCTTTTGCGAGGGCGGAAATCTTATAGAAAATAGTTACATAAACTTGTCAACCGCTGTAAAAAGTACTTGGTATACGTATATGTATTTCATTACAGCACAGCTCCAAACAAAGAACATCAACCAATATGCAACAGGAAGCACGTATACGCGACCCTCATCATTATTGTCTCAATGTTATGGTTTAATTTCCTGAAGGTGTAGGTTACATTTGCTTAACTTACTTGTATGCACGTGATATTAGCACTTTATGACGCCTGGCTATGAAAATATTCAGCGAAGTGCGCTCTGCTTTGATTAAATTACAATGTTTTGTGTACAAATTACTATGTTTAAAAACGTGTGTTCTCATGAATATGAGTAGGTATAAGACCATACCGGCCAAGCAAGCTCCGGCAATTGTTCAGAATACACACTTCAGGTCCACACGATCTAAAAATCTTCGCAACGCGGTGTTCAAAATTCTGTCCGTACATTGCATGTAGCATACACGCTTTACAAAAATGCACAAACGTCTGCGCAGCTTTTAGCCTTCACGGTTGTCGACTTTCGTCAGCCTGTGTCGTTGGATCTCAATATAACATTTATGAAGGGCGAGTTTTTTACTATACAGTTATGAGCATTGAAAACGGAGACACTTTGCTTAGAAATATACACATTGTACCTGTTTATACTACTCTGTAAGGTATCCGAATGATGTTTGCAACACTTTATTTTTGATAAATAAATCTTTCTTCATTGCAAACTGCAATTTTCTCATAAAACATCAACAAACTGTAATAAATTGTTCTAAGGACGTTTTTTAATTCCCCGAGGAGCACGATTGGAAGTTCACCTTACAATGGCGGACAATTTTCTGTCATTATACTCGCGGCACAAAAGATATCGCTGCGATGAGAAACACTGAAACGTATTGCATACTTTATTAAGGGGAAGATATAAGAAATATATATATTATCCTTATTACTAACTAGTCTCGATTATTACTAGTGTTCGGAGTATCGGTGGCAAATTTCACACTGTGGATCCGAGTCGTTTTTATGATTATTTTTTTAAGATTTCAATAAATAAATTATTCATTTACCTGAAGTACTTAATATAACATTAATTAGGTAGGTACTCGTAAATTTAAAGTACTTAAAACTATTTATTACCATCGAAAGATATAGACCTAGACGAAGAAAGGTTGGTTTTTACCGAAGTTTGCTCCAGGCGTGGACATAGGGAGTATGACGTTTGTGATACCGAATTGTATAATTGGCGGCAGGTACAAACATCATACAGTCCCGACTGTTTAGGTGACATGTTTGTACGTATGTAATAAGTAAAAATAAATAAATTTATTAAACAATGTTTACCTACATACTTGTGTTATTAGTAGTCCTGTGTTATCGTGGTATAAGTAGGTAATGCTCGCAAGATAATTTATAATTATAAGGAGTATTATGCAAAATTAATCATTTAATCGTTAGTCGTTTAATCAAAAAACTTGTTAGGCGACTCCATTTACCTCTGTGAAATTTGCCACCGAAACCCTAATTATTACCATATAGCAAAAAAATCTTTAAATCCAGTATTTATATATTTTCTTATTTGTTAGTTACAACGACTGATGGAAGAATCGTTTTCACCCATACGATAAAATATAAGAATACGAATCACCTTTTGAGTGCCGCGAACAAAATAATTATAAATTACTTTAAAAAACACTCCTGTTATAAGAATAAGAATAAAAAATTAAAATCACAGTAATAGTTTAATAAATAATTATTGAGCTATACTGGCCCTTAAAACAACATTGCAATTAGCCGCTAGTACTAGTAAGGACCACAATTAGACCAGCTTCTACTTAATTTTTATTTTATCTGACACAAAAGACATAAGTGTATAGAAGGTGTATATATACCTTGGTGTGCGGAGATTTGTAATTTGAAGGGCCGGTACAACACAATGCATTCAATTGCAGCTGTAGGTATTAAAAGTTAAATGACTGAAAATTATTTTCATCATTACGTACTTCAGTTAGTACATTTGTTTTACTGTTTTACAAGTTTTATTTATTTTTACAGTCATATCCATAACTAATTAAAATGTTTAAAAAATTTTTTTCATTCAGCGGAGCGCGTTTGACACAACACCGTCGTTTAACTAGGTTGTGTAAAAATGTAAGCCAGTATCATATTGATGTAAAAAGTAACGAATTTAAAAGAAAGTTACTACAATAACAATAATTAGGGATAAGTTCGCCTTTGTACGCTAATCTTATGTGACATGTATATTGTTTTAACCTGTTATTGTGTACAATAAACTGCTTACATACATACATACATACATAATCGAGTTAAATTATATTTGACACAAAGTTACCAAAAAAAAACGACGAAAGGTTGTAAATATTTAGTAAAAATATTCGAATTCGCTTACCTGTGCATTAATATTTAACATGAAATATTGCAGTTATTCGAAATCAAGCCAGCGATAACCACTCATAGTAACCAACTGGTTGAAACATCGGGCAACCGGGCTAAAACGACAATTTCAATTGACCGAATTGCCATTATTATAATCTGCAGAAAGAACATACAAAATGTTTGTAAAAACCTTCGCTACTTGTAGAGTATCCTGTGCAATTAATTCGCAAATTACAATTTAACATTAATCACGGTAGAGGCAGAGGGAGTGATGTAGCTGCGAATACGTGTAGTGCAGGTAGCAGTTCATATAGGTACTTAAAATGATTTGATTTGTCCGAGCTGTATCAAGTATTAACATAGGCCGTTCATAAAGCAACTTTGCCGCCATAGCAAGGAGATTTGAAATCGAATGACAGTTTTATAAAATGTCGGTAATTCTTAATGTAATTGCAACCATACTACCTATAAAAACACGGCATGAGAGACCACTCCTGCGCCACCCTGTTTCATTGTGTCCTGTGCATTTCCACCAGGCCTGTTCCTCTTGACACTTCGGCTAAAGTAGGCTCTTACACACTCCCGGGGTAATAATTCAGCGGATCGAGGTTGACACAAGTAGGTAGGTAGGTATGTAGGTTGTGTAAACACTACTGTACTCTGTTTTTTTCTCTATAAAGTATAGGATAGTACTTTACAAGTTCTATGCAAGAATTGGTAGGAAATAAATAATCGCGTCATACATCATTCTACTATGACAGTACTTTACATAAAAAAAATGTATAGGTAACGGCGTTGATGTTTAAACGAGTCTATTTGGTACCCTAACTACATAGACGACAGAGCACATGCTAGGCGGTAGAGAGGGATGGCATCATGCGGTGTTATATCTAGTTATCAAACATCGGTTTTGTTCGATTCGTAATTATTCTGTGTTGTCGCTGACATCTAATGTAAAGACGTCTTAGGCGCAATACGCAGAATCTCGCGCATTGAAGCAATGTCTACCAAGAGAGGGGAGTTCATTTTAATTTAGGTTTTAGTCTACCAATTTTAGTATAACTTTCTTCAATCGAGTCCAAACTATAATACCAAAAATTGTGTTAATTATAAGACCCTTCTTTGAGATTCTAGTATACAAGTTCTGCAAGTCAATAAAATGATACCACATCATCACCAGAGTGTGCTTTTTGATGTACTTTCGTAGCAGGCCACCAGATAAATTTTAAATGAACATAAAGCGTTACTACCATGTCTAATGGCTACTAACACTCAACGACTAATAACCTGTTGTTTAACACTTATACGAACATAAATAGTGGTTATTAATTAATTTACATGTAATTACCCATGGTTAAAATCTCATTTCTGAGGGGAGGTGAATGACCCGCATACATTAAAACTGATATAGAGAACCTAGAACTGGAAGTCCATTCGTGTTTATTTCCGCTTAGGACTAAAATTTGCTATTGTTATCCTAAATAGATTCATTTTTTACTTAACTAATGCTTTTTGGATACAGATTATAAGTTCTATATATGTATGTAAATACTTTATTGTACACAATACAAGTAAAGTAAATTATACAGAAATACAACAGATCAATCATGTACAAAGGCGAACTTATCCCTGTAAGGGATCTCTTCCAGTTAACCTTTGAACAATTGAGTGAAGAATAGGAACTAAACTGTAGACAAACCAACACGTGTACAAAGATGTATTTACATAAATATTCTAGATATACAACTACACATTAATAAACATATATAACTACTAATATATAAATATACATACATATATGTACATATATCTAAATAAAATATAAAATAATACATATAAATTAAATATATATATATTATCCAAGTAATTCACAAGTCATTGGATAGCCATAATTCCCTCAACTTGCTCCTGAATGATGCTACAGACTGAGACTGTCTTAAGGACAACGGTAACTAGTAGTAGGTCTATATTAATCAAATAAAAAAAACAACTGGAAGTCCCTGGTGGCATTTATTAATAGGATGGGGTAAGCCAGCAATATTCGATGTTCCTTTAAATGTGTTTAAAGGGATTAATTAGAAACCCGAGAATAATAGCAATAACCTTATAACAATGAAACTGAACAATATTACTCGAGCGACGAAAATTTTAGTGATCATGTACAATGGCTTTATTTCCTTATAAAGTGATTCATTTTATGTAAAACGTTCCGAAATAGTGAATTCATAAAAGATTAACTATTTCGCAGCCTCTTCCAGTAACATGTAAGAAGTGATGGGGACTATACTAATATAACATGGGCGTAACAGTTCGTGCTTAGAGACAATAAATTAGTTAAAAACAAATCGGTGTATTGAACAGATAAAGCTAATGTTTTGATGTGCAGTTATGTACCCTCGAGATGAACATTATGGTTATGTTTAAATTTGTTTTTTAAAAGCTGCGGGCCGGATTTTTGTCAGTTACAAATTGATTCAATCTAAATAATACACAGGAGAAAAATCCGTTCCATTTTCGAGTGTCAATTTGACCAATCCAAAGCAAAGTTTCTTCCAAGAATTTATTTAAAGTTAATTTCAAAATAATGGATGAAAAAAATTTAGACAAAGTTGTCTTTGGTTTCATATTAAATAAGTTTATTGGGGTACCAATAGTATTTCAAGAAAATTGTACGTGTTACCTATTGTGTAATAATTAGGGTTTTAATACGTATTTTATTGCTGTCTTGTTCTTGGCATTCAACCGTTTCAATCAACCTCGCCACACCTGGCTAGCATTACCGTTCTCACGCAAAACATTACGATCACTAAACGTCACAACTCGCGAGAATCGATCGTAAAATCGCAAATCATCTCAAAAATTCATCGATAAACAACAATGGGGCATTACTTTTTTATTACCACTAATGAATATACTTTTTAAAAGCCCTCTTTCAAAAACGCAAGTTTATTAAATAATAAAGTTTAAATTCGGAACATAAAAATTTGTAAACGGTACTTTGTTGTTTTTTTTTGGAAGCATTATCTATGGTTGAAGGATAGGGTGTTAAATAAAAGTTTGTCATTTTGTATTTGAACTTGCCCCTTTTTTGTGTGCCCCTTGACAGTTGACACAGTTAAACGGCGAATTTGTGAAAAAAGAACACATAGTCAGTCTTATTTCGCTCCTTTTAAGCTTCAAATTACATTTGCTTGAATATTTGTTTCACTGTCATAATATGACGCAGCCGAATGAGAAGACGGAGTGAAGGTATCCATGACAAATTTGAAAAGGATTTTAGGTCACTGTCACATCTGATGTATTTCGACGAGGTTGTTTTTTGTAAGACACGTTTTATCTCTGAAAAAGTTTATACGATGTTATGGTTGGTTTTAATTTTATAGGCACTATAGGTAATTACTTCATCAGTACCAGTAAATTTGCCTGTTTTTATTTACCCATTCTTTCTGTCTAAACGGATGTTGTTTTGTACGCAGTTGAGTCATTATTCCCATGTTTTTTTATAATGGTACTAGGATATTATTATCAGTGGTACCTACCTGCCTTGATTTAGCTACTTATCACCTGAAAAATGTACCTATGTCAAAACTACATACTAATCATCAGTACTTAATTAAACAACAATGAAATGCCAATGACTCTAAATCTCGCATCCCCTGTTTACCAAACTTTAATGAAATAACACTTGTCACCACATTATTTCCATGTTAACTATCCAATTTCCCAGCACCACAGAATCATTCACACTGCTTAATCAATGCTTTAAATGGGAATTACAATATTCATAACATTTCATTCAGGATGCGCTGATTTCGAAGCAATTAGCATTCAAATGACGGACAAAAGGTGGTAGCGAGATTCGGTTTAACGTGTGTCAGGCAAAGGGATGACGGTCAGATGTGCGACTATGGAGCGCGAGTTTGGATTATGGATATTTAACTGGTAGTTTCAAGGTAAATAACACTTCTCTTCTACGTTTATACATGTATACCTACAGCCTTATGCTAGGAAAGTTTGAAACTTCTAAAATTGCGCGTGATCGTTTCTTGATACTGCAAATAATAAGAGAAAATAATCACCGCTTGCTGTCGACACAGCTAATTCTCGAATCAATACAGAGCTGGCAACGTACATATAACTCTTAGATAGTCTTATAGGCCACGGTATCCGCTTTTCATGAAGCCATAAGCTTGTTTGCCACAATCGAAGTATTTAAAAAAAACATTAAGCCGTCGTCTCCCGGCCAAGAAATAAACAATAGCATTCGTTTGTTATGATCCCTGGGATCCCAGGGACCGGTACACGACTGGTAGGCTTACTAAAACGAGGTCCAATTTTCGAACTACTGAAATAATAACATAAAATAGATAAAATTTACAGTAATTTAAAACTATGCATGAAAATAAATATTATCATAACATAATAATTGTATTTTCTTGAATACTTTGTTCAAAATCACCAGTTAAAGTTTATTTGAAATAAGATGCCATGAAGTCATACCACGTTGATCTGAACCGACTCTCGCCCACCCGTCCCCGATCCTGAGTGGTCTGATTACCCTATTTATTCTATTATGCCGTAATTGTTTGCTGAATGAGTTGCGTAGTTGCTTCGGCCATTAGCTGCATTGTGTTAGGTTTTAGACGAACATTTTGCATCAAAATTTTCAATGCAATATGAACTTTAAAATGTATCACTCTATGTTGAAAGTCGGAAAACCACCAACGTTAACAAATGTTTGCAGAATATGTAGATTTGAGGATATGTGGCTATAATTTAATTTTTGAAATAAACAATAGAACGGATTAAGACAGTTTGTGTGTATTGGAACTATGTTGCTATTGTTGGTGCTCAGTACCTTCCTATTAGTAAAATGAGAGTTCTATTCTGTTAGTGGGTAGGTAATGGATAAGTGTCTTCAATGCTTTCCTTTGTTACAGAGAGCCAATTGTAAATGCATAGTTCTTGTAACCACTGTCACTAGGAAAACTTGTCGGATTAAGTATCTTTTATGTACATCAAAAATTGCGGAGGACATGGTTTGTTACGCTAAATTTACTTTTGATAAAATAACAAGACTTATATTTTCACATACTGTATGTCGGTATTACTCGCTATAAATGCTCATTCATATATCCACTCGTTATCATTTCATAATAGTAAGTATTTGTAAAGGTCTAGTCCGAAAGGATGAAGACAGGGGTCTTCGGGAATAGGTACGTAAAAAACCTATTAATAAAAAATAATTACAGTACTAGAATCAAAAAACACTTTTTGCTAATCTGTGAAATTTCACCATAAAATGAGAATTTCGTGGCCCAATAAAAAGTTAATGTCATCATTAAACGTCAAAAATAGAAAATAGATAATTCCCACGCTAAACAATAATCATTCAAACATAAAATACTTTGACATGTAATAACAAACGTCCCCATGGCAAAAGGAAATAAAAAAATATCGCTAAAAAGGGGAATTGAGTAAAATGTGTAACCGCGAAAATAATGAACGGTTCGTTTTTTATTCCTGCAAAATAATGGTGGATTCACATGATACGGATGGAAGACTAAAATTGTATACTAGACTTTACTATGCAACATAACTTGTTAAGAACATTCTTAAATCCAGATAATTTAAAAACACTATAGATAAACTGCGATGGAAAATAAAATCCATAATTTTGGATTTCGGCTGAATGTTTATACACCATGTTAACCGATTGCATACAACCAATTATATACTTACCTACTTATTTATAAATTTAAAATTTATACTCGTCGATTTATTTAAGCATATAAAAACATTTCAAGCTACAATTTTGTACCATAAAAAAATTTATGTATCTAGAAGTTTTATTTTTATTTCCATCTTTCGTCAATGTCTAATATGGCTTTATACCTATGCCTCTTCTCGATTAACTTTTCTAATGCCAACCTGAGGGTACTAGCACTTTCCAAGTCAGCCATGTAAACCCCTAGTCTCTTTTTAAAGATCATAGTGCAAACGATTTACCCTCGCGTGAGGCATTATTAGAGAAAAAACCTCGTATTTTTTGTTATGCTTTTGACCCTCCAAACCGCACCATTTTGGGCGCGTCCGACCGTGTCTTGTTTATTATGATTGTTGTTATTGTAAGATTTGAGTCCTTATTAATAATGTATCGTTCGTGTGTTTGATTCTGACCAACATTTTGTCGTATTGTAGACACTGCCTAATGGAATAAAATATTCAAACTAATTAAAACTATGCATGATGGTATGTATAAAACCAATAACTTTGACTTTAACCTTACGCACAGTTCTGCTTACTCAGTAATGCACAAGCGTGGGTGAACAATATTCAGTACCTACCCTTTTCAAAAATTTAACAATTGTCAGTGTCAACTGTGAGTCAAGTCAGTACAGATTCGTTAACTGCGCGCCTACTCGTACATTTAAAATAGTGCTTCCTAATAGTGTACTAGTAGAAGTGTGATTTTTAAAGCAGCATGTGATATATAAACCAAATATTTTTCTTTTTACTTTCTGCCGTCACTTAAACCCCTAAAGGCCCTAAACTAAACCAAAACAGGTGTTTCGCCACCCAATTCAAAAAGGGGAGGCAAAACCTTTCATATTGAAATCGAAGAGCTTAACAAAACAAGGAAGTTGTTTTAAGTAGAACAAGTGCAGCTACAGTTAATCTGTGCGATGATAAATGACGTCCCATTTTCTTGATTCGAATAAAGCATATAGGGTGATACAGATTTTAATAGACAGAGCTACATTTTTAACCGACTTCAAAAAAAGGAGGTGGTTCTCAATTCGGTTGCATATATTTTTTAAATGTGTGTTACCTCAGAACTCCGTCGTTTATTAACCGATTTGGAGATTTTTTCTTTGTTTCAAAGAATATGCTTCAGGGTTGGTCCCATTGTTACCAGAATCTAGTTCTGATATGGAATCCAGGAGGAATTAAGGGATCTCCTCAAAAATTCAAGGGAAATATATAACTATTTTAGTATTGTCGGTAATAAATCTAGCATTTGCATTCAGAAAGTAGCATTTGGTGAACGGAAACTGATGACGAAGACCACGGATGGTCATCCAAAACTTCTAGTATTTCATGGGTTTCATTAAGATATTTAGATTAAGTTGCTGAAGCTACTATGACGAAATCCATTTAAATAGTCTTGATCTAATGTCACCATTAACCTGGTCTGGTAATTTAAGCCGGAAGGTAGGCAACGGAACTCCGTAATAAAACAGTGCAGCGTGTTTGAGTTGATTGAAATCATTATGAGATGCTCTCTGGTGATGATTCACTAAAAAGTGTGAAATAAATTAAACAAATAGTAATAAAAAAACGACTCCAAAAACACACTAAAAAGTAAAAAATAATTGCCTAACTTCTAATATGAGACTTTACGCTTCTTATTGAATACTGTAAACGTATCTATTTTAATTTTTGTAGTCGGTGCCATTTCGTCAAAGTTAGACGATTGCTTTAAGTCGATTAAAATTAGTTCTTTTCATTTATACTGAATACATAAGTAAATGTAGGTACAAAAGTGATAAGAGCTCTAAGCACACGCATTGTTTTTAATTTTTCAAATAATGGGTAAGTACAATAATAATTAACATTAAATAAATACCCGCATCATCCTGTAGGTTTGAGGCGTGACTTCGCGACCGGTCCTCAGATTATGCGCTACGCACTGCATAATAGTATAATGGCGACTGCATCGATTATGGACGCGCATTACGTCAAACAATTATCAGCAGGTCGTCGACCCCTGTCTAGTCTATTTCAGGTATTGATTTTTTACTAATGTTTATTATTCATATTCGTTACCAAGTAAGTAGGTACTTCCTGCATAAAAATTTAAAAATGTTATTTAACAAGCTGTTACCACTAAGTGAAGGTGATAACAACTAGGTACCTAACTACTTTTAGTGACACGTTGGTCGTATACTTTTATCTCACGAACCATGGCTATGGTTGTGTGTTGAGATATACATGCACATTGTCCAAGTGTGTGTCAGCGTAGCAGCTATGTGTTCACATTGTCTATGTTTGTATATCACACAACTATGGCTAAACTGCGTTCGTGAGATAAAAGTACTATAAATGTGTGACCACACCGCAGCTTAACAGTGCGTTAACGCAGTGACGAGAGGGTTAGACTTATGGGTTAAAAACGTCACATATGAGCCACGTCACTGCGATTCCGTACCTTCACTATATTTTGAGCAGCGGTGTGGTCGGACTTTAATACGGTATACTATACATACATCCTTATTGTTACTTACGTTTCTGTTATGTTATGAATAGCATTCTTATTAGTACACATATGTTTTCTGTAGGTACATAGGTACATTAGATTAAAAAATATTATAAGGTCATTGACTCTGTTAAGCATCAACTTCAGGTTATTATTTTTATTCTATTTACGAGTGATGTAATAAATTTATGAACCTAGAGTAGATTGATTCCAGGGGGTTCCAGAAAGTTTTGAAGAGTTTATAACATATTCATGCTTAGCGCCGTAACAACAGCTCATCGTCCACATGTAAAATACAAGCTTAGAATTACAGACATACAGAAACATAGTTATCATATCATAGTCCATAATGTCTATAATCTAAACAAAACAATAGCTAGGTCATAATTGCTTACTAACCCTAAGGCCAGTGGCGTGCATTAGTTGAGTCAACACGGCCGGACGTAATCCAGCGCCCTCTGTTGACAGCAGTGTACAAAATCCACACGTATTATATATTACTGGATTGAAGAGTAATAAAGAAAAAAAACGAACTTAGAAAATAGGGATTTTTATTGTTTACCACCACCGTTCCTTTATCTTTACCGTTCTAAGCTCCCTCAGTCTTCCGACTCGCACTTCAGTCTAAGAACCTGGGGTCCAATTTCAGCAGTTTTGAATATGTAATATCGAATGATATGTGATTCGTGTGTATATTACTCGAATTTCCATTTATTCCGATGATCAAATTGCTGTCGTTATACAAATTAGTTACAAATATATTATTCCGCCACAGAAAATGTAGAGCCCCAAAAGTAACTTAATTCGAACCATTAATCGTCTGTCCACGAACTCCTATTGAACTTCGGCTTTAACATTATCTGTTTGATAGTGACAAACTAGCAACTCTGAACTGCGCTGTGCCTGGAACTAATGCAAACATGCGGATCAGGCAGGCCTGTAGAGTTGTGGAGAGTGAGGGCTCGAATCGACCGTTTCGCGTGCTACCTGCCCCGAGCGGGTAGCGTCGGGAGAAAAACAAAAGTTAAGTTAAATAGTTGAATAAATATTTTGGGTACATTTACAAAAATATTAGCCGTTATATTATGTAGCCCTTTTGGGAACACATGCGTGAGTTTATGTTTATGTACAAAAATATTTATTCCTAACTGAAAATTTTACTATTTCCTTTAGACGATAACTATGTATAGTTGCTTTTGCAAATAAGTAAATTCTTAAACACATAGAAAACATCAAACTCCTCGGTTGATAAATGAGTTTGTTTTCTTGCAAAGAGAATATCAGATGAACACAAACACTTTCTCGTCTACTATAAAGGTACTTACTTACGTCTACTATTTTAATAGTAAAATTAACCGCTGAACTTTTTATAGGTCCCGAAATGAGGCAAATGCATATTTATAGCTGAAAAACAATCCTTTCATGAAGTTAAATGCAAATGAAACTGGAACTAGTTCCCCCGTCAGTACGTAAAGCCTGCTTAATATCGGTGTGTTTACTTTGATATTTGTGCGGAAGCTTAGCATGCGGCGCTATTTGCCTTTCGGTAATACGGCTTGTTGCACCGGCAAAGGCCTTCCGGTGCGTGCCAGTCTTAACTCAATGGCTGAATGGAACCAATAGTCTATATGCCTGTGTACCTAGGTAGTAAAATTAACTAGAATTAATAAGTAATTAATACACAAAATTTTGAAATTCAAAATTAGTCTTTGATTGAGATAGTTTTATAGGTTAATAAATAATTTATTCAAACTTCTTTTTTTTTAATACAACGCCGGTGGCAAACAAGCATACGGTCCTGACCTGATGGTAAGCGGCCACCGCAGCCTATAGACACCCGCAATTCCAAAGGAGCCACGTAAGCGTTGCCGACCCTTTATGAAAATTGAGAATTCACTGTGTTGACAGCAGAAGGGACAAATTTAGGTCCCTCGCTGTCAACACAGTGCATCCTCGGGAGCTCTGGCAACCTTGCTCACCTCCAGGAACACAATACTACTTACTCATACTTTATTTCAGATTTTTTGTCTGATTCGTTTTATGTGAAAAACCGTGTAGGCAAAAATACAGTTTATGTTACAGAAGTAAATATAATAAAGCGGGTGATATATTGTTCCCAAGAACTATATCAAACCTGTCGCAAACTATAAGAGGAGGTTGGGGAAAATGGTGCTAAAAATATGTTGAAGCGAAAATCGTATTAGCAATGATTTATATGTCAGTCCACTTTGCTAGGGGCAAGTAGTCACTAGTCATGGAAGATAATGTTCGGACACCGGCTTTTACTGCATCTTTCTTTTTTTGACAATTTGTTGTGTCATGCTCGCAAATAAAGTGTACTTGGGTACCTATAGCCAAGTATTAATATCGATTATGAAACAAAAACTTCTTAGTACACATATATGTGTATTATGTTTCCTTTTCATGTCAGATGCAAAACGTTTTCAATATCTAGTGTTTTTAACTAATAATTATGAATAGGTAGTTGAAACGTACGGATTAATTTAAGCGATCTTTCAAAAAAGCGTGTAAGACCCTATTGTGAGTTTAGATACGTTAAATTGTTTTTATCTCTCCATTACTTAACTACTTAATATCAAAACTAAAAACCAATGTTTAGGCATAAAAGTGTGAAACGTAGAAAGTTAAAATAATTATCAATCGATATGACACATCATGTATGTCATTGATCATTAAATTTCAAAACTTAAAGAAAATATTAATATATACTATTAAAAAGATCTTCTATTAAAATTATTTTTTCAGCAAGACCATTCAATGAAATAAGTGGCATATTGCATTAGTTGGGAAAGTGCAGGTGTTCACTAACTTTAGGGTGGGCGCTTTTTGTGGCCGCCACTGTAAGCGTAAAATGTGAGCTGACTTAATAAGTGGTTATTTAGCGGATACTGTTGTGCAGATTAATTTGGATAAATATGCCTGTTTGTGATATAAGAAGATTAAGCAGATGTTAGTGTTTCGGGATATTAAACTGTTAAATATATATATAGTTCACATTAAAAAATATCTTCCCCTTAAAATTTACATTTAATCTGGACACAATACCACAGTATAGGTTTAGGTATTGTTTATGAAATTACTCGTATTTGGTATTGTTTATGAAGTTACTCGGTATGAAAGGCTCATCATTTTAGTTAAATTTATATATTTATTTAAGAAAAAAACAGTCGTTTACTAAAAAGATTTATAAAATAGTAAAATAGAGAATTTGGGGATTGCTTAGTTTTATTTTTAGCATGAACTTAGTCTCCTACAGTTTAAAAAAGAAAACAGGTTTTGCGGTCAATGAAAAAGATTAAGAAGTTTTATCAACATATAATTACTTCACTGTATGCATATAATTTTTAAATTCAATTCATGAATGTATTTTTAACATTGTAAATAATTACGACTTGGTAATTTCGTGTCAAATGGTGCCATAAGGTTTTTGAATAAAATTACCAAGTTAATAACCCTACGCTAATTAAATGCAGGTGATTGAATTCGATTTCACCCCATTGAGATATAATCTAGATTTAAATCTGGGCCAATTTTATACATTGCTTAAAACCATTTGCCTTTGCTTGACGGCGTACCGCAAGAATCTGCTATATCGACTTCAGTGGAAGACATAATAATCTAGGTAAACATGTATTGTACTAAGCGCACACTTTACTATCTGACATACATGATGATAGTGGACATAAGGTAGGTAGGTATGTCACTAATCACAATTATTTTTTCAATCATACAAGAATTTTCTTGTTCACATCGCAGTAAATTCTTAACAACAAACATCATTTTCTAATTGCATTATTGATAACCTAACATATGCCTCTAAATCAATCACAATAATGCCCAATAACAATTCAACCAAAAAAGCGTTTCCTTTATTTCTACAAATCACGAACACCGAAGCTCCACTAGACACACGCTTCGACAATCATCGCGTTTAGAATACCGCCATATGTGCGAGACAGATATACACACCCACCGGTCAAATTTGATTTACGCACAAATTACGTGCCATAACCGTGAGTGTACATATTACCCGTACCTACTCCATGTATCGGGCCACAGGTTAAAACAAATGCTATAAACTGGTCGTGGTTTTGTTTAGTTTAAGGAAGTTACATTAAACTGCAAGTTTAGTCTGTGCTTAGCTTGGAACACCGGTAGTATACATGTGTAAGCGTGACACACCTCCCTATTCTGTCAAGTGCACCTTTGTTCATATCGATAATGCACTAATTTGAATATTCGCGGTGTCAGATGTCAAATGGTTTATAATTTTATGTTCTTTTTTATTTGAGTGTGTGTGTAATGGGTGTCTGTCTGTTTGTTTGAGGGGTTCGGTACGGAATTATGCAGTATGACTGATGACAAATTCTTAATACTTAATACTCAAACAGGCATTAGTCACCAGACAATTTTATTACAACTATATGGTCTTTGGTCAACAAGGTGCTTGTAGGTTGATATTTTAATATGCTATTTAAAGAGACAATACACTGTAAAATAATAGTATATCACGAACATGAGGGTCAGACTTTAAATATGCGTGACTTTACTATCTTCATGCTCAATGATTAAGAATCCTACTTTTTTTATTCATGAAACATGGCATATTATAAGGCCTCCGGTTCACCCCTTGGTGGTGGGATATCAATAATAACTACAATTTACTAGAAAATACCACGTTTGCGATTATTTGCGATCAGGGATCAAAGGAGTAATTTAATAAAACCATCAGTTATTAATGTAATTGCATAGAAATTCTGAGCTTTAATTAAGCAAATAATGGTCAAGCAATAGAGGGTATCACTTAAATAAAATGTGCGGTATTTCCTATTATTTAATTACAAAGCAGCTTTGTCAGGCAATGTCACAAAGTTCGTATTAAAATATGGATTGATACCGTACGGTTAAAAATATGCGGAAAGTTTTATATCTTCTTATGTAAAAATACAAAAACGAAATATTAACACGAGTTCTCACAGAGTTATCATTTTTTAATTCTTAGCACAGATATAAAATAATAATTCATTAACAAGTCAAATTCCAAACCCTAATAGGAATAACTCACTGTCATATTGCACAACAGGTGAGCTCATTACAGATTATATTCGGTAATTTGCGAGGACGCCATCTGTTGCCACGCCACGTCGATCACAATCTATCATTCACCCATTCACTCACTGACCGGTGAATCATTCACGCGTCAAATAAGGTTAAGTTTTGATAGTTGCCTTAACATCGTTATAAATAATAGGTGCCGTTTCACCCAGATTTTCCTTTTCTTCTTCTTTCTTACATATACTCAATAAAAATTGTATTGTACTCTAGAGGATGTGTCTAATAGTAACTTAATACTATTACTAACTTATGATTATTTTTAAAATACGATAAATTCATTCTGATTTACATTTTTAAGCACTATTTTACTTTCTATTCAGCCGGCATCTTAGCAGTGCATTTATGAAACTCCTATTTATGTACATACCCGCTAAATAATGTGCCAAATCATTTGATTAATCAAACTACAGGAATATTCGTCTGATTCGATTAGGGCATCCAACCATTAGCCAATAACGGCAAGTCAGTGGGCGGGCCATTTTTCTTCCGCGTTCCAGTGGACCCCTAAATCATTTGCTGAATTAGTTTTAATACGTGATTAATAAAATTCATTGGTACTTATCAGTCCATAAATATAAAAGGCCTCAACGGTAATTCTTCAATGCCTCAACGGTAGGTACATATTATTTAATTAATGCTAATTATGAATTAAATCACATTTTTCGTCAACAAGGAGCTTGCAATGTAATAGAAATAGACTAGGAGCCGGTTTTATAAAAATCAGTAAAACTTTAATCTCAGATCTGTAACATTTCAGAGTGCTTGTGAAATCACCACGTTACACCATTTTTTCATAGTTCTGCTAGATTAATTCTATAATACTAAATTTATTCGGTGACTTAACGAGAGTTTTTCTACTGACAATTTTAATGGTGATATGCAATCACTTTTGTGACCTGAGTATAAAAGATCTATCTGAAAGTTATTTTCTCAGTAGTTTCAGGTTTCCTTATTTTCAACACTGATGAGACACCTGAAATTTTTGATTACAAGAGCTGCCATTTTAGCCGAACTAGGTTTACTCTATAGGTTAGCGATTAATAATACAAAAATAATACGAAATGTGGCGTTTTCTACCCATATTATATATAAGCAAAAGACAAACACAAACTACTTGTAATCAGAAAATGATATGTAGATGACATTTTAAGTAATCGTTTTAGGATAACTTCTAAATAGAAAAATAATTTGTAATCTACCTCTAATCTTTGCCATATCCAAAATATCGCACCTCATCCTATCCTAGCACGTCATAAAGCGGTAAAGCCGGCACACACCCTTAATACAGCATCATGCCCTCTCGCCGCGCCGCGTCATCATGACTCAAACTGCAACATTTGGTATCTATCCATCGGTATTAAGTGGAATACTTCGTACTGATAAATTAGGGTGTGGATATACTGGTATCATGTGCTAACTGGTAAAATTTGAATGTTTTTCTTAAATCTTAATTATGCGGTAGTCTCAATTACGCCAAATAAGAATAAAAGTTAACCAAACATCTCATAAAATGGAGAATCTCCTCTTTTTCCTAGTATGTTAAAATCCATCTTTAATAAGATAGCGCAACATAAAAGTAGACCAACGAAATACTGCTTTTTCATTAACCGACGTCTTTGTGTTAACATATTTTGGTAGCTTGTTAGTCCCCTAGACGCCCCCCCTAGGTAAAGGCCTCTTCTTTGGTTTCTTCTTGTCTTACCAATGTCAAACCCCTCAATGTCTTACCAATTATTTGTGAACGCGTCCAGGCGACCCGCCATCTCCGTGTTGCCGCATCCCTGGACCTGCATCGCCGTGACTGTACTGGCCGTTGCACATTATTGACAGTAAAACAAAATCAGCGGGCAATTTGAAAGCATCTACGATTGCAAGGCGTGACTATGACATGCCGCTAAGTATATACTTAGCCTTATTTGTTTTTCACTGTAATACGTTTACTTTACAACTTAAACTTAAAACGTTTTATCTAGTCACCACCAGCGAAGGGTAAAATATGAAAGGGGAATGTTTAGATTTAAATTTCGGCTTTTATATTGGTACTGTGTTGGTGCAGAAAGGGTAGGATTTTAGAGCTATTTAGATTTAAATAAGAGCACATGGCGGTCTGATAATATACGAGGATTACAGATTATCGTTTGATTCTATTTGTAAACATTTTAGGGTTGTATATTAAACAAACTTCAAAAGTATGGCACTTGTGCAAATTATCGTAAGCAATTTTACTTACTTAGATTAAAGGGGAATTGGTTTTTATATTAAAATATACTTAGATATATTTAATTTTATTTCAATAAAGACAAATTCAATTCATAATCGGTATAAAACATGAGAATATATGACTAAAAATTAAAACTAAAATATATTTAAAAAATTTGGTCCCCTAGGCATAGTCCCTAAGATGCTGGCAGCATTTCCTCGCTGAATCGCTATGCTGATGCGTTGAGCGAGGAAGCTGACAGCTCTATAATCCCCCGTGGAATCCACCAAATATACTTAGTTAAGTAGAATTGGATATAGAAACTTAAGAAAAACATAAACATATTATTTTATAGAAAAAAAGCAAAACACGTTTGTACCATTTCAATGTGTCCATATAAAAAGGTTGGTCACATTGAATTGTCAACCAGCTTGCTCTAAAAAATTTTTTGCACCTTTCTTCCATTTTTTTGCCAGTCGGCAATAGTTCAGTAGGTGGAGCGTGTCGTAATTAGAGATGTGATAAATATCCAACATGGCCAAAACTGTACAATAAACATGTCAACAAAAACACCTCTATTTTGAGCAAGCGACAGATTCGTTCCGCTCTCTGGACCACACATTCTGCACTTATTTAGGACAAAAATAAAATGAATCTTCAGTGAAATATAACTGGGTTTCTTTTATCATGGTATGTTCGAACTTGTTACTTAATACATTATTTAATTAATATTGAAATTAATAAACCCTGTTATAACAGGTAAAAATACGACAATTTTACCAAACATAGAACATTTTACTTACAAAATAAATGATCGTTAACACGCTCTAAAAGTGCAAAATCAGCGTTTGTCAATGTCCGATAGAGTTATAAAACGTCGCCGCTGCACAATGGGAGTTTCGCTGTAAATTTAATTATTGACGGACTCGGCCATATTGGTGCATGCTACATTGTTGGCCGGTTTGTTCCGGAATGACTCCAAGAATACAAGATCAAATGGAGAACAATTCCGGTTGGGAAGAAGAATACTAAAATGTTGAACTCTAAGAACTCTCGAAGAATTGTTGCTTGTGACATCATAAGGTTATTGATATGTCCATATCATCTTTAAGCATTTAAAGTAGTATCCCATAAAAAGTCAGTTATTTTTATTTAACTATCCTAAGTTTTCCAAATCAAAATTGTTTACTTGTTTGTTTTGTTTAATTGATTGCTTGTATAGTTTAGGTTTGTACTACGTACCTACGTCTGTTTACGCCCGCATCCCATTAGTGTCGACAGAGAGAAAAGAACGCCAAATACTACGGCCCTTAAATACTAAGTACTTTTTTAATTTGAATGTGTTATTTAATGTTATGAAATTTAATTTGAAAAAACCTGACCTGCAATTGATATTACCAATAAAGAGAATATGAATATAAATATGTACCTACATAATATGTGGTTTTGCATTTGATATTTTCTCGATCTGTTGATTTTATTGAATTTTTCTAAACTTATTGAACCGTATATAATATCTCCGATTGAGCTTACAACAGTCTTGTAGAATGTCAGTAAATCTTAATACATAATCGACATATGAGGCCTCTATAGAGTGGCCCAACTCGTCCACGTGTGGACAATGTTTGCCGAGTCGCCTTAAATTAGGGTCATAAAATTAAAGCCTTAATATACTGCCTTATAAATTAAACGCGACGGCCTCGCATTCGACTTTTACTGTTATGCCTTTTGGATTACGGATGAGGATAGTTTTTATATTGACAAACCCATTTATGTGATGTAATAAAATATTGAGTTTATGATTTATGTATAAAACTAACTAAAGATAAAGCATAAAAGTACCAGTATGAAGTCATTATTGTAGAAACCACTTGAAATTTGTCTATTTAAATTGTCGATAAAGTTCAGAACAGTCGTCGAAAGTGTGACGCAACGAGTCCACCTTCTGATGCAGTGTTTTGCACTGTCGTCAGACCGTAACGTTACGGCCCCCAGTTCTACCTCCTGTTTACGCATCATGTTGTTTTGGACCAAGTACCGAACTCGTTCCGCATCCTCTGAACTAGGAACCTGCTCGTGCGCCTTTTACCTATAGGGCGCTTTGCCTGATGGTAAGCGGTGGGTAACCGTAGCCATATGGCATATAAACAGATGCTTGCATCTCTAGAATTATCACATGCGCATTGCCAACCCTTTCTAATGTATACATTCCTTATAAAGAGCCACCTATTGAAACTATTATACTTAAGCAATTTCTAGAACAAGATCATATATATGTTTTATAAATCCGTATAAGAATTTATAAACTTATCCATTATTTTTAATCAGGCATACGGTAAATGAACACTTGTGCTTTATTATATTCACATTAGCATTAATAGGTGGCGTCGTGTGTGTTTCTGTTTTATCTCCGCAACACATGTCCACTCGCACGCCAATTGAATTCGAATTAGAATAATTTTGCCTGTCCATAGTGTAGGACCTAATCGCGCTCAGTGTAGCACGGTAGCAGCATGATCTTCTGTCTTTTCTGTGTTTAAATGAATTATTACAAATAGTTTTGCATTTTTTGTGAGATAATCACTGGCAAAAATCTACTGTTACCTAAGTAGATTCAATATTATATATGAAATTTGAATGATTTGACCACGTTATGTATTATTATGATTTTTCTTTTTCTCTATTGAGCTATTTTAATTAACATTTTTTTATAATCTATCGTATTTTTCATAATGTGACATAATAATTTGATATTGTAATGTAATATTGATATTGCTTAAAATTTTTTTGACATGTAAATTGGCTTTACGAATAAATGAGTATGAGTATGAGTATTTCTGGTGATATGATTAATAAATGTGTAAAATAGGTAATATCATCAACTACCTTACTGTTACCTAAGTAGATTCAATATTTCTGGTGATATTATGATTAATAAATGTGTAAAATAGGTAATATCATCAACTACCTTACTGTTACCTAAGTAGATTCAATATTTCTGGTGATATTATGATTAATAAATGTGTAAAATAGGTAATATCATCAACTACCTTACTGTAACCTAAGTAGATTCAATATTTCTGGTGATATTATGATTAATAAATGCGTAAAATAGGTAATATCATCAACTACCTTACTGTTAACTAAGTAGATTCAATATTTCTGGTGATATTATGATTAATAAATGTGTAAAATAGGTAATATCATCAATATATCGATGGTCCATGAGTATTAGCCGTGATATTATCACCCGCACAAGGGAAGGGAAGAATATGTTAAAAATTATTTTAATAATCTTTCATGCAAGCCAAACGAAGATTATCTAATTGAAACACAATGAAACCTTTTGTGGGTTACAGATATCAGGTTGCTTTTGGACATAGTTCAATTATTTCGAAATCTCATCATAACATAAAAGACCACCGTTCCCACATCTGAACAAGAACCAAAATATACGAAGTCTTCAAAATAATAATGTATTGTAATTTTATTCACCTCACCCGGTATCGTCGCTACGATCACGCACACTTGTCCGAACCATACAAACAAATGCTATTGTTTTGATAAAAAATTACACATCACCTAAATGTTCTTTTTACGGTCAATTTGTTATTTTATTAGCGTCGTAAAATCAGGTGTCAAAGTTTACACCAAGTTAATTAAGGTAATTTGGGATAATATTTTATTTTTGTGTGTTTCCGTTCCGTTGGTTAGAGAGAACAGTTGTGGGATTTTGATCAGCTGGAACCTCAGACATACGATTATTAATTTCAAAGAGTCCTTCAAATATCAAAGCTATCAAATCATAAACGCGATAATTTGAAAAGATATGTGATTTGTCTAGGTATCATCAAGTAGGGTAGGAATGATTGAGGGTACCTACTCAATCATTCCTTACTACCCATTTATTCTTACAGTATTGTCACAGTTAGAGGATGCGTGAATGAAACTACGTGGTCGGATCTAGACTGAATCATTTATTATCTCAAACTACCCACATGCATATCACATTATCTACCATGTACCCACAGTAAGGTCAGGCACGAGCCTAAACTGCCTGTACCTACTTAAGCACTTATAACTGGCATATATTTAAATCTCAGTACTGAATCAGCATTATTAATGAATTAATAACATTTACTTACTTTAGATTAAAATTCACTATTTCGTGGAAAAATAACGGATGGTATCAGACTTGATGTGGTCGCTGTACTGCTAAATCTAAGAATTATAATTCAATTATGCGAATAAAAAATTGAATATCTAAACAAAAAAGTTTTATCAAACCACAGCTCAGTCCTCGCCCACTATAGATACTTGAGTTGAGTTCCTGCACTTTAAAATGATCCATCTCTACCATATGGTATAGAAAAGCGTTATGGTGCCGATGTTAAGTTAAATGTTGTCAAATTAATTAACATTAACACAAAATGCTACCCAGCTTATTAGAACATACCACATGTATTCTGACGACAGGGGCCATTTGTTTCACTGTTGACGAATTTCAGGTATTTGTGGGGATGGTAATTTCACGAAATATAAATGTGGCTGCGACGATATCAATGTTTATGAAATTCTTAATTTCATTTTAGTTTTATTTCTCGTACCTTTGCAGAAACTGTAAGTATATACCTCTTTCATGATGTTGTAAAACCTAACGGTCTCTATACGATATTTTTATAAAAGTCCTGAAAAGGTAACGGTTTCATGGTTTGGGAAATGTAACTTATGCGAAATGAAATACTTTGGAAATATAGTCCACCTATATGATGTCAACTTTAGGACCGTTTTATTTAGTGCTTGGTCTGAAACTTAATCATTGTAGAACTGAAATACGATGTTTTACATAGCGTCTGCTCCTGCAAACACCTACGATGTAAATTGTCTAGTAGTAAGTAAGATTTTCCATTGCAATAGGTGAGTTAGCTGACTAAGTAATTATGAATTTGTTCATTCTTTCTCAGCGGTTACGCATCAACAAATCCATATATGGGACAATCATTCGGCTCACTTTCACTTCTCATCGAAACATCAGTGATAAATTAGTCATAATTATACGTAAAAATATATCACTATCGTAATATACCTAACAAACTTGGGTTAAACAATTTTCAACCATTTGCAAGTCAAGTTATGGGTGCCAAGTATGAGATTGCCATGAATCCGGGGATTCACTTCGTGCATTTTAGCACTGATCAAGCGATGTGTCATCCTGTGATACTGATCCACTGGCCTTTATAACCTTTGGTGCGAATCGAATGACCAGTAATCAGAGAACCTTATTCTCTTGATAATTTCATGCAGAATACGGCCCAAGGAACGCACGCACTTAAGCACGGTAATAAAAAAGGAATCACGCGCATTTATTTAGCGCCTTTCTAACTAGTTCTTATTTGTATGAAATAAGGTTTATTATGTTGTTTTTTGTTGTTTTGTTGGAATTTTGAAAGTGAAATTCAATATCAATGTCCTTTTTCTTGCTTTGCCATGGTTTGTTTATATTTAAACAGGTTTGAGTAACAATTGCTTTTAACTAAAACTTCAATTAGGCCGTTAATTACTTTCAATAAAGTTAGTTTCTGAATGGACTAGATATCTAACAAACTTTATTAAAATGCGATGAAAAGGTTTGGCTATTGTCAATGATTCGCCTTCAAATAGATTACCGTTAAAAATCGCTTTTCATTATTTTACTACTCCATTTGGACAGAAAATATTTCTCTAACTGTTTATTCCACCCCTGTACCTTAAGCAGCAACATTAAATAATCAGACATCGTTTTTACAACAAAAGAAATATCCCTCTGTCTAAATAACACATCCCTGAGTCAATACAATTGTGTCACCGAGTTTACAAAATTAAATCACTGTCAAGAGTCTTTTATTCTCATAGCAATATGGATAATTTTTGTTTAGCGTACAATTTAAGTTAAAATGGTATTACACCATAGATATTACTTTTACAAAACTAGAACAGCGTTTGAATATTCCTTGCTCCCATAGTTTTAATGACGATTTTTGTTTCTTTCTACTGTAAAAGTAACTTTGGATTCTCATTTCGTGTGTAAGGAGGTGTCATTTGCATCAATCCACGTCGAATTAGGGAATTCTTACGTTGTTAAAATAGATGGGATGAGAAATTGGAAGGTACTGTAATTGTCTGTTTTGAAGAGTAAATATGATATAGTAACAACAGACGAAAATAGCGCATTTATTTACTAGTGTTATGCGTATTCATATATTCCGTTCATTGGTATTGATACCATGATGATGAAATCGTACAGAGAAGCGATAACGCTGACTGTTTCACTGTCACAAAAAACAGTAGACTACAATATCAGTGGTTCCAACAACAACCCTGTATTAAAATAGGATTTCTAGACAGGGTGATTGTTAGGACCACTGGAAATTCTAAAAGTAATTAGATACATAACGCATGAAAACTAGCAAGAGGACATGTACTTATGTAGATACAAAACAATATGTACCTACGTTAAATCTCTTGAAAAAAACACGAAGGTAAACGAGGGTAGAGGTTTTTCGACAGGGGTGGCAATTAAGTGAATTTCGGTTGCGTTTAGCCGTAATTCAACTTGTTCAAATATTGAACAGCCTGTATCAGACAACGTGTAATCGCTTTATAATATTCTGTTTGCTCGCATCATCGTTTACTTTGGCGGTGACATTGTTTTGCTTTGTTAGGTTTAGAACCGAAAAAAAAGAAAAAAAAAAACAAAGTTAAGCGTACCCGGGTTACATGCTTTATTCAATGTGATTCATCAGGAAAATGCGAAGAAGTATAGTCTTCATTAAGTGAGTATAGTAAAATATTCAAAAATAAGTATCTGTTCTACTTACCAACGCTAAAAAGGATTTTTGCACCTAGCTTGCAATAGTCCTCTACACAAGGTGCGATATATTTAGGTAGTTAAAAAATCAGCATAAAATAATCAAGCCGAGTCCCCCTCGGCCACTGGTTAACAACTGTGATTAATATCGCATCCTATGTGGATACATTAGAGGTAAATAGTAATATCTGAATCATCGCCATGCGGGTCGTGTGCGGCTGCGTTGCAACGAATTAACGCTGTGAACATCGTATTCCGACGGGACTGAAGTTTGTTTCGACTCGTGAAAAAAAAATAAAAGACTGACAACTTAAGTACGAACAGTTTTGTTCCACTTGTTAATTTTTTGTCACCTTTATACCTAAAGAAAGACATGCTATGCTTGCTGGAGTCATAAAACAAAAAAAAAGCAAAATTTTAAACTCACCTCGGTTTTGGTAAAAATGAAGATGTAATCAAAAAATTTCAACTTCCATCTTACTCGCTCTTTATTCCCACCTTTGCGAAATTCTAATCAAGTTATAAAATAAAAATCTACTAAGTATATGTTTTGTCCTGGAAATATTTATAAATAAAACATGTTAAGATTGTTTATTATTTAAAAAATAATATATACCATATCAAGGAAAATCGACACTGCTAGCCCGTACGTCACAGGGGAAGTGTTTTATTATTGCTTTTATCTTTGGGAATCTCTTTTTTTTGTCCATTCCATTTCTCGTCATTTATATCGCAACGGCTAACAATTAATTTAATTAAAGTTGTATCATTACGTTCTCTGTTTTGATGTAATCATTTATTAGCAGGTCGCTTTGCACGGTGTTTAATGTGACGAAACGAGGGGACTGTTATGAAAAAAATCACGATCAGGTTTTTAAATTTAATTTTTGTTGAGCATGAAAAATAAAACTTTCATGTAACTAACATACTACATCTCTTGGAGTGGTCATAATTCTCCTATTCACTCATAATTGGTATGAAAAATGTGGCCTAATTGAGTAATAACATTTATTTATTTAATTTATGGCTATTTCCAAAGTAGAATTTGTCAAAATTATGTTTTAAAAAAATGATAAATTTGTCACACGTTGTTCTTCAAATAACGTTGTTATTCGTAGTTCTTCTTTAAGAGAAGTATGGCACAGCAAAATGTTATCTTGCTCGAATTTGGAGCAGCCCAACTGGGGAAGTACCTCCGCCTTGCAGAAGACCACAGCCATAATAACATTATTTACTACACAAGTATGTAGTGTTGTGTTCCTGGAGGTGAGCAAGGTTGCCAGAGCTCCCGAGGATGCACTGTGTTGAGAGCGAGGGACCTAAATGTGTTCCTTCTGCTGTCAACACAGTGCATCCTCAAATCTTATAAAGGGTCGGCAACGCGCACGTGACTCCTTTGGAGTTGCGGGCGTCTATAGGCTGCGGTGGCTGCTTACCGTCAGGTGGGCCGTACGCTTGTTTGCCACCGGCGTTGTATAAAAAAAAATTTTTGTAAAACGTTTGTCGTTAAATGATAGGATACCACTTTATATGCTATCTACTAGTAATGTTTTTGTGCATACTCCTAACAGTCGCTTCAAAATACGTGCAGCTTACTTGATAATGTATCCATAGCTAAGATTGCTTGTACTTGGTATAATTATTTAGTTTTTTTATTTGATGTGAAGTTTTTTCAGCTAAATCTATAAAATAATGGATCATCATCATCCTAGTATTATCCTGGTACAGTTGCATCCTGAAGGATGCCCGGGGTCCGCTACCTAATCCCAAGATTTGGCGTAGGCACTAGTTTTTACAAAAGCGACTGCCATCTGACCTTCCGACCTGAGGGGAAACCAGACCTTATTGGAATAGGGCTTGTCAAGTGAGTGGGCAACTTGACTGTTAGAAGCCCTCAAGCCGCCCGACGGCCTCTAACTCGGCTTAACGACTGTTATCATAGACAGCAGCCAGGATTAACGGCTTAACGTGCCTTCCAAATCACGGGAGCGCTCAGTTAATAACCACTCAAAGCGGTCACCCATCCAATAACTGACCTTGGCCGACGTTGCTTAACTGCGCATACCGCACGCGGTACGCGGGCGCCGCTGGGCCACGAGCGCTTCTATAAAATAATGGATATATATATATAATCATTAAATATTTAGTTACTGATTGAGTTATTTAATTCCATTTTGTATAACCTTTAAACTTTACGTGTAGGTAATAGGAAACAACGTTTTGTATTACACGCTAGAATCTACCCTAAAAATGTGTAAATTCTAGTACGCTCTTGGCTATTAAAAGTATTTAAACAGCAATTTATTTTTTAATCGATTAACTACATTCAACCAAAGTAACCGCAAAACGTTTTGCGCCTTTCGATCGCGTGCATTCTCACGGAATATGAAATAAAGCGTACAATTGATGATTCACTAATATGGAGGGTAGATCAATGACGATTGTACTAATTTAATTGAATCTAAAAAATCCAAAGTTATGAGCAACAAGAAATTCGACTCTGCTATTTTTGTGCTATCTAAGCGTCTCGCATTGGTATAGAGTACACATATCAGGTCAGGTCAGTTCAGGTCTTTAGGTGGAGGGGCTCAATTCCGGAACGCGTTACTGGCGTAAGCGATATATTATTGTAAATCGATATCGTCATGCCTTCTGTCTAGATTGCGTAAGCACATAGCTAAATGTGTTTAAGTAAGATATACTGAAATTAACAGTTTCGCTGCCAATGACTTCATAGCGCTACAGTCGTAGCCAATAACATGTCAAAAACTGTACTTATATAGAGGAAATTGCTTACGAGACGAGCGCCCATATAGTTCCTGGTACTCAGAGTGGATACAATTTTAATGAAATTGTTAGTTGGAAAATGTTCCCTAAATCATTCGTATTAGACGTCACTAGAGATTTCTTAAAATGAAAAATACTCAATATAAATATATTGACAAACACATTCGCGTTAAATTAGTAATGTCGCCGCATTCCAATGGTTCACTTAACGATGTTATCTTAACCATAGACAGTAAACCTCAGAAGCACAAAGCGGCGAAATTAAAAACAAACATGGCGCCCGCTGCGGTGACGCGCACAAAAAATACTTATTAAGGAAATAAAACGCAATCCCACCCAGGCCAGCCATTACTGACTGAAATAATGGAGCGTCGTAAAGCTTGCGTTTTGTTCGTGTGAAGCGACGACACCTGTGCCGAGGGGCATGGTGACCGTTCCGATGATAGACCTAGGGAAGTATAGATCTAGTATACTCAATATTTAGAGCCATTTAGAAAAAAATATTGGTGGCAAACAGGTATATGGCCTGGCTGGTGGCGAGTAGTTCAAATTGTATACTTATGTTACTGTTAAGTTAATAATTCAAATCATTAACATAAATAACAATCAAGATTTTGTGAAGTAAACAACCATAGCTGGTATGTACGTAAACAGCATCTTACATTAGACACTTTCTGATTTTTTTCATTACTATTTTTTAAGTATTAAAAAAAGGTCCAAATAAGTATAAATACTAGTGGTGTAAAGATGACACCTAAGTAACAAAAATTACTATGAAATTGATCGCGGTCTATTTTTTTATTAACTTAAAAAGTCAAGGACATTACATTAAATTGAATAAAAAAACGATTCTATAAATTCACAGGCACATTGTGTCCAATAATGAGCCGTCACATACAAAAAGCACCGGAAACAAGCTCGAAAACGTGACGAACGAAATTTCTTAGCGATTTCTCATTTCACCCTCACACCATTTGATTTGTGTAATCAAATGCGGGCATTGAAATTAATTAGTTCGTTACGCACCTGAGCCTTTTCTGGTATTGTATCAATCAACCCCTCTAAAACACTGACGCTTGAAACTAAAAATCACGCCATGTTGTACCTTGTTGAGGTGTGATTAAGAATTTTCCAACAGATTTTAAATTCAATTTTGTTTGCTCTAAAAGTATGTACGGTTTTAAAATAGTTAACAGCGTGGAACAGAGTATTATTGCATTTTAAACCTTATATTATTGTACATATGACTGATGCTGAATTCGAAAGTCGTTAAACTTTGGAATTATTTTCTGACGGGTTAATAGTGGATTCCGTGTCTTTTTAATTCATTTTAATTAAATGTTGACAGTACAGTCAGTGAGTTTGTTTGTATAATGCATAATGATACGTTTCGTTCAACAATATAAACATCAGTTTTGATTTTTAACGCTAGTTTAATAAGTACTGCGGAAGTTCAAATATATATGATGTGTAATTTTTCCAATAACTTGGTATGTATTTGTAATTAAACCTCAGATTTAATAAATTTATTATCGTACATCATTACTCTGTACGTATTCGTCTTGGCTAAACATAGAAATGAATATTCAGTCATACTAGATATTCTTGTTAACTATGTAATTTTAAAACTTTGTCAGTTTATTATCTCATAAACTCATCTCTATTCATGAAAATTGATCTCGATATTTTACGACTTTTCTGGCTACGTAATTTTCAGCAATCTGTTTAACTTACATCAATTTGTTCAGCCTACATATCATGGCTTAGTTTTTACTGTCCAATCTACCGTTTCATTTGCATACTCGTAAAATTTACTACCGATGCATTTACCCACTAATCCGAGCATTGGGCCCACTGTGCGTTCGACGGATGACGTCGTATACTTTTACCACAATATTTTTTCATTCAATATTTTTGTCTTTGCTCTTATGATTTACTACATAAGGCTGATATTTCAATGTCACAGCTTCTTAAGACGCAGTTATTAAATTGGTTTTGGTAGAAAATTGCAAATTTGTCGCACATCTTGTAGTTCAAGAGATAACGATTTTATATGTTGTTTACCTCAGATTTGTGCAAGCATGGATGTTAAGTTATTTTTCTAGAATGTATTAATCGGAAGATTCACTACCTATAAAACTTGTCTATTGCTTACTTATTAATATTTTTTTATATTAAAAACGAATACCTGCTCTAGAATACTTGTTGCAAAATATAATGTTTCATGTACCGCATCGCTCCTTACGTCCACGTAATTTGTTTTATGTGAGTTTCGCACGTACTAATTATTCTAGACATACATTTTCCAAACGAGTACTAAAAAACTACAATGAGTATTTCTGTGACATCGATCGATTTATGCACTCCCTTGATATTCTAAAAGAACGTACGAGATCCAAATTGTTATTGATCAATAATACTTAGTGTTCTACCCACTTACTTTCCTACTCGCTAAGACGCTGTTGTATATTTTTGCTTAATGTTTGTATTTATGAACCTCCAGGTCTGTTTTTATACGTATTTGTAACTTACCTCTATCTTTTTATGTATGACTGTATGTGTTCTGAACAATAAATAAATAATAAAAAAAAGAATGCACATAACGAAGAAAACATGGTACTCCAATTTATCGTTGTATTTTTTTAATTATTTTCATCCAGTTTAATGGATTTGTTTTCGAATGGGGCAATTATCTACTGCCACAATGAGATTCGGAGGTTTTCCCCTGGATTTTCCCCAGGCTACTTTCTAACCGCGCACTCCTATCGCTTTATTGGGCCCCGCCTATATAAAGCCGCAGTCAGGTTAAAACAAAAAAATCACAATGAGATATGGGAATATTATATACATATTCGATTACCTATTACCTACTATTTGCACAATACCTATTGCTAGGACTTTCTGTTAGCATTATCGTGATGATTTTCAGTCTGTTATCTTATCGCCCACTGCTGCGCAGGCTTGAAATACGCCACACGTCCCTCGGTCCTTAACTAATCTTTTCGAGAAATATACAGAAATTGTATATAAGCGCCGCAATATAAGTACTTCGTAACACATGCATTTCGTGTCTTTGCTCGTATATCTTTAATCCTACTCTGAAGATGCGCAAACAACACTATAAAGTCAAATGTCAAATGACTCTCGTAAAACGCCCCCGAATTAAATTCATGCAAATCAGTGGTAGTAAAATTTCTAGGATGCAATGTAAATACTAAATGGTATAATAGCTGTGCTGCCAGCATCTCTCGCCTTTACACCAAAAATCTAATAACTCTAAAAAAAAATTATATACGAAAACAAATGAGTTAGTACTTATTATAGTACTACAGAAGGTCAATTTAGTACAGCACTTTGGCGCGCTTGCTACTCGTTGCGCGATATACATTGAAATGCGAAGTGACAAGCAAGAATTGAACTTTCACAATATATGTAATATACTTCACTCTTACTTATATTATGGCTTCTAAAATCTGCGTTTCAGGTGGGAGAAACGGTGGTTGAAAATGCCATGCAAATTTGCAAGATTTATCGAATCCCTCTCATAGCAATAGGCTTACGAATGTCGTCATCTGTTTTACGATCCAGTACGAGTGGGTTTGAGCCAGTTTTATAGTTGTACTAATTTAACGCGTTGTGATTAGTTCCTAGTTTATTTCAGGGGGTTTAAAGGCTTAAGGGAATTGACAACTACGGTACAATCAGCACATTTTTTTTTAGTTTGACTAGGGAGAAATAGGTATAGGAAATAGGTATTTTCAAAAATCGAATTTCAAAAACCAATTCAATTCCATTCAGGCCTTTTGTTTCTGTTAGCATACAGTCTTTTTAGGGTTCCGTAGCCAAAATGGCAAAAACGGAACCCTTATAGTTTCGTCATGTCCGTCTGTCCGTCTGTCCGTCTGTCCGTCTGTCCGTCTGTCACAGCCGATTTACTCGGAAACTATAAGTACTACAGTGATGAAATTTGATGGGAATATGTGTTGTATGAACCGCTACAAAATTATGACACTAAATAGTAAAAAAAAAGAATTGGGGGTGGGGCCCCCCATACATGTAACTGAGGGATGAAAATTTTTTTTTCGATGTACATACCCGTGTGGGGTATCAATGGAAAGGTCTTTTAAAATGATATAAAGTTTTCTAAAAAACATTTTTCTTAAAGTGAACGGTTTTTGAGATATCAGCTCTCAAAGTCGTAAAAAGTATGTCCCCCCCCCTCTATTTTTATAACTACGGGGTATAAAATTCTAAAAAAAATAGAGGTGATGCATGCTAATTAACTCTTTCAACGATTTTTGGTTTGATCAAAGTATCTCTTATAGTTTTTGAGATAGGTTGATTTAACTGTAATTTTGGTTAAGTTATTTGATTCAATGTATTGGATAGTGATTTTAAATGTGGACTAGTAGGTGTTGGTACGGAACCCTTCATTGTGCGTGGTCCGACACGCACTTGGCCGGTTTTTTAAATATTGGATTCAAGCAGTAGCGGTATTAATATTCAAGTAACCTTTCTAACTATAAACATAATCTTACCAGAATTTGAAGAACCGTGAATTAAAACGCCTGTAAACAATGCACTCAATTTGTCTTCAAATATTTAGTAATGAAGATAACTACTTATGTTGAAATTCCATATTCAGAAACGTGACACGAAATGTACCATGTGATTGGACACACGTGTGAAACTTCAGTGAGTTGTGTGGTGACAAAAGCAATTAGTATTGAGTTCGCTCACGGCCAATGATTAGGCTAAATTTAAACATCTGTATTTCTATGGAAAAGGTTTAAAGGTTCGACACAGGAAGCATAATTTACATTGTGTAACCAACATGCTTCTTGGGCCCTGAATTCGATCAAATTTCAGGAGTTCAATCTAATTCGACGTATTGGTATAGTAATTGTCGAAATTACATTAAGATGATATTGTTGCATTTCGTATCATCGATGTGTAGGTGTGATGCGTAGGGGTTGCATTAAAAATATATTGATAAGGTAGCAATACAAATCCATACGAAGGTTATAATTGCATCAGATAATCACTATCATCATGTCAGTGTAATTTGTGTGACCTGCTTATGAATATTAATAATGAACACCTACCTGCAGCCGCTTATTCACTATCGTGAATTCACTCGCCATCAATAATGCAAGAGCCGCTTGTCCGTCTGTCATCGGCTAATCCATCTCAGGGTTGTCAATTTTGGTTCGTTATCGAGAAACCGCTTTGATAAGACATGCAGATGAGATTATTGCGGTGGCATTGCTACCTCAACTCGATATGCAATGTACGTAAAGGAATTTGTCACAACGATATTGCTGCGAGTAGATGTTGCATGGCCAATTTTTTAAGTCTAAGGTAAATAAATAGATTTTTAGGGTTCCGTAGCCAAAATCGCGAACACTGACTGAACCTTAATAGTTTAGTCATGTCTGTCCGTCCGTACGTATGTCACAGCCGATTTACACGGAGATTGCTATTACAATTATGAAATTTTGGTGGGAAGCTGTATTCTACGAACCGCTACTTAAAGTGATGTGAAATTATGAAATAATATTAAATTAGGGGGGGGGCATACATGTAACCGGGGAATGAAAAAAAAAGTAATGCACGTGGGCGTGTGAGGTGTCTATGACTATAGGAATACGGTTGAAGTATGTTGTGAGCGATGCGCTTATAACCCCATCATTGCAATATTCCATTTTCTCCATCTTTCAGCCTACAAAGTACTAAAAGTGGCACTGTTAAATAAATTCATGTGCTCTACCTATCCATTTGACAATACAGTCTATGTATAAACATAAGTGTGTGATATCAAACTATACGTCGAGTCAGATCGGCCTACCAGCCATACTCATAC
Source organism: Epiblema foenella (assembly GCA_963556455.1). Lineage (NCBI taxonomy): Eukaryota > Metazoa > Arthropoda > Insecta > Lepidoptera > Tortricidae > Epiblema > Epiblema foenella. The sequence continues at coordinate 23,678,731 of OY747096.1, read as the reverse complement.
TCAGACTCATTTTATTGATAAAATATAAAATTTTACATGTCAAACATCTTAAATTGAATAGGTATGTCAAAGATTTAATTAAATACATTTTAAGATGATTATAAATAAAGTAGAATAATAATTATCAACTAAGAAGTCAGAATTAAAATGTTAATGAATTAGAATACAATGTCAAAAGAAATTGAATAATTGATTTTATATTAAATTTACATAATTATTCGTCTTATAAAATTCTGACATATTATAAAACGCCTGGGCGGTAAGCCATTTTTTCAATTTGTAACAAAAGGTTGTGTCATTTTCAATATTTTTTATGTCATATCGCGCGATATATGTTTTGCGTGTTCGTAATACAGGAGCTGCTCTACCGCGATTAGCTTGCAGCTTGTTTGGCGGTAAGCCCTTTGTCTATTACCGGCTTAGACTGCATCGATTAGTGCGATTCGGTCTTAATTGGACGTGCGTTGGTTTGTCTAATGGACTTAACTGAGGTTGAGGAAACGTGGAGTGACTAATATTAAAGCTATAAATTATTTCAAATATTACGAATTACGAATAAATGAATTTCATACACCTATGAGTTGTATACTTAAATTATTAGGGAAATCCGTGTCACAGGGGTGACTTTAAGCAATCGGTATCCGTTATCTACCGAAAAAAAAGAACAATACATAGCAATAACATGTGGACGGTAATTACTGAGCTCGGTAGAAGACGGATTGTATATTTGGTTGTGAGGTAGTAAGTAATAAACATTGGAAAATTTTGAACTCTTTACTGTCCATACTTTCTAATGGAACTCCAATAATTGTATGCTAGCTGAGTGATTCAAAAAAGCATTTGCAAAATCACTACTTCTTTTAATTTGCGCAGTATAATACGAGTACATGCATTATGCTGAGAGAGAGTAAGAGAGATAGATAAAGAGAAATTTATATATTTTTACGTACCAGAGTCTGACCGATTAGAAGTTCAACTACTGTGGCCAAGTGTGATGCAGAAATAATTTGCCATATTAGGAATTGTATTTGCGATAAACAAAGAATACACAAATAAGTATTATGCATAAAATTTAATATGATACACGGGCTAGTTAATATTATATTTATGTAAATGCGTTATTCAAAAATCTCCCTTCATTAAATGACCGTCATTTTTATTATGTCCGCAAAAATTAAAATGCAAGCCACGACATGTGACCCTTTTCGGTTAAGTGAGTAATTTTCATTCGCGATGAAATTAATATCGTGTAAGTATAAATTTTTGCACGTATGCAATACGTTTACGCTTTTAGTACAGATAGATTTGTACTCACGATATTTACCTTTTAGGTACTCAGATTAAAATTATAACTTTTAATAATTATAAAAAGAACGGTAATTACTGTTTAAAGAAGTTTATTAATAAATCATAAAGGTGGCATAACCGAGGTAGTGTTCTCTTTTTGTAGTGAGTTTTGCTACAAGTGTACTACTTGCGTAAGGCTATGGAAAAGTTAGTTATGAATTTCAGTAGCCTATGACGCCTATTGAATATATAAATAATACAGGCACGACAGGTTCGTAATATATTGCTATAGGTGCCTCGCATGGGTAGACATTGTCTGAGACTTACTGATCGCTCCTGCGTTACACTATAGTAAATGTATAGAATAAACAACCCACTTTCGTGAGATAAAACACACTTAAAAAGTTATTACGTGTCACTTGGTGAATAGAGTTCCAAATTCTTCACCAAAATTATTTGACAAATGTCTCAAATAAACACTAGGACAGAGATCAACGACGCCACCTCTATTTTGACTCACAATAACGTGCAGGGGTGTGATTCCCCCAACCCAAAATATTGTCATTTAGCATTATGCAAATGCCCAATATTCCCTTTGAAAGTATAATTTTACTAATTGTTAATTTTGCCTAAAGCTATTTGCAATACTTCAACTTGTATTAGGAAACAATTTACCAGTCTTACTGCTATTCAGTCCAAAATAAGGATCTTTATTATTAAAGTCGTTGATGTCAAATTTGACTGCCACTGATTTATGATAAACAGCGATTATTTTATTAGTATATTTTAATTTTTGAGTAATAGCTTGATGTCATTAGAACTCTTAGTTATTCGTTTAATAGATTAGCCTTCAGGCTAATTTGTCTTGAAGGGGTCTGTAAAGCTACTTAAGTATTACGTTTATGCAGTTGTATGACAAACAAGATATGCCCGAAGCATTATAGGGTTTTGCTATTTGTTTGGTAAGGCGGGCAATGGTAGCCTAAGCTAACCTAAAAGAGAAATGTTTTTATTTTACTAATGTTATACATGTGTTACATACACATGCTTAGGTGTTTGGATTTTTGTTACTCAATCAAGAAAAACGGCGGATCTAGAGGAAACTTGGTATTGAGATAGTTTATAACTTAATGTTGATTACCTGCCGATTCAAACTGATATAGGTAGACTAAGGGTGGGTTGCACCAAACCACCTGTAATCGTAGGTTGGTGCAACCCACCCTTAACCATTATTTTTGAATGACGTTGAAATCACCTTACGTACTTTTGTAAACATCACGTAATAACGCCCCTAGATTTAAACATAGGCAATTTTTTTATCCCTAAAATCAACATCTTAAGCGATGAAATTGAAGATTCAGATTGATAAGAGAATTCACGCGGCCGAGGTCCCAGGCAAATACTTGTTTGAAAATAAACGGTGTCGATTTCCGAATTCTGTTGGTTATTTTACCCCATTGATTGAGTGAAACGAAGGTCTCTGCTTCAGCTTCGACAAAAATGCTTTCGTATGTCCGGATTTCCGTTTGTTCTCATCTACAGGTCGCAATTCGCAAACGATTCTTGTGAAATTTTCTGAGTAGGTCCGGTAATTATATAGAATTTTTTTGTCGAGTCAGTTTTTGGAAATTTTCAAAAACAATTTTTATTTCAAAGATTTTGTAAGGTTCTGCGTCCGAATTTCGGTTTGTTCTCCTCTACAGGTCGCATTCAACCGCTTCTCGTGAATTTTGTCAGCAGGTACGATATTCAATAATTGATCTTTTTTATAATGTCAGATTTTGGAAATGATAAAAAAACTCACTCACGAGGTCTACAGCTGACAGAGCCACTAGTCTTATTAATGCGACATTCGCCCCGGGAAATTCGACTACGGGAGGTGAAATTGGGGATAGACTTGCAAAGGAACATTTCAAAATCTGCCCTCAATACGGCCTTCGTGTTTAGATAATTTGCGTTGTAAAAATTATACCGCATGAATCAAGTTAAAACTATCTGCGTGCCAAATTTCATCCAAATCCTTTCATACGTTTTTGCATGATTGAGTCGGTAACACACATCGTATTAAAATAAAAAATGTAAAATTGAACTACTGATAATAATAACGCCTACTGATAATGCATTAAAGCACGTAGTGCGCCTTTATCGATTTTGAAAGCAAGCCTCTTTCAAGTCTTGAATCTTCAGTGATTTTACTAAGGCGCTTAAGCTTGATGAAGTATAGTAAAGTGAAACGTATGGGATGCGGGAGTGAATGCGGTGGTATATTTTTTGGTTAGTAAACAAGCATACGGCCTACCTCAGCTGGCACCACAGCCTATGGACGCTTGTGACTCTAGAAAAGTCATCAGCATGTCACCGACTCTTTGATTTGTGGATTTGATTTTTTGGCAGTTAGATATAAACAAAATGTAACAACTTAATGCTACTGCATTATTCCGAATATTCAAAATAGGATTCTTGAGTACTCTCTCGTGTTATATGCGTGCCGTAGTAACTTATTAGAATTCAGTGCGAAATGTATTCAACTGATAAACAAGCCCTGTACTAGGAACTTCGAAATCCGAACTTCGTATCAGGCCGTCCCTTTCACTCTCGTGTTATACACTATATGAGTGAAAGGGACGGCACGATACGAAGGTGCGGAAGCGACAAGCTGACTAGAGGCCTAGTGCAATTTTGTACAGTGATTACTAATGCATATAAACAAAGAAGCTACACTAGTACAGGTAATTAGTATATTATGTTTTGTGTGACTGAATTAGCACAAATGCATTCTAGATTGCATGGCAATTTCACTAATGTGCTGTAATGTACTAGACTTGCTGCCAAATGCGTGTGTAACAATACAATTGGGTAAATCAACTATCAAATTAAGTCAACGTTAGGCTGAACACTAAGCGTTACCAGGCGTTTTATAATATGTCAGAATTTTGTAAGCCAAATAATTATGAAAATTTAATGTAAAATCATTGATTCAATTTTTGTTTTGTATGTTAGTATTTAACGACTTTTGACATTGTACAGTAATCCATTCCTATTTACTTCTGACTTCTTAATGGATAATTATTATTCTACTTTATTTATAATAATATTAAAAACGTAATTAATGAAACATTTGACATACTTTAATTAATTTAAAATATTTGACAAGTAAAATTTTATATTTTATCAATAAAATGAGTATGAGTATGAGTAGCAAGAGTATTACGGGGGAGAACATTAAAAAACCGGCCAAGTGCGAGTCGGACTCGCGCACGATCGGTTCCGTAACATTATCTACTTATAAAAACGGCAAAAAAAAAAAAACACTTTTGTTTTATAGGAGACCCCTTAAATATTGATTTTATTCTGTTTTTAAGTAATTTTTATAGCGGCAATAGAAATACATCATCTGTGAAAATTTCAACAGTTTTAACTATCACGGTTCATGAGATACAGCCTGGTGACAGACGGAGAGACAGACGGACGGACAGCGAAGTCTTAGTAACAGGGTCCCGTTTTACCCTTTAGGTATAGAACCCTAAAAACAAAGTTCCTAAATAACTATGTATGTAAAATTCTTTATTGTACATGAAGAAAAATACAACACAAATTACAAGAACAGTTGACATATATGTACAAAGGCGAGCTAACCCCTGTAAGAGATTTCTTCCAGCTAACCTATGAGCTATTGAGTGGAGATTAAGATTAATAGGCAAACCGAGAAACATGTACAATACGAAGACAATATATAACTGTACCCGTCTGCTTTAGATTTCTTTAACAATTATGTGTTGACAATAAATGAGTAGAGCTGTAAAAGTCACTCGTTAACACATTTTTTTTTCTTAATCTACAACCATTACTACAAACATACAAACCAGGAAAATTTTAAGGATTGCTGTGTATAGGTTTACCTACTAGATGGCGCTGTATAAGCGAGGTCAGAGCTCCGTACATTTTGTATTCTGCTGAGAACCCGCTCATACAATGTGGGTTATCTGTTCGATGACCTAAATATAACAGAAATCTATAAAGTATAGAACCAACATTACAAGTACACTGGATCGCTAATTGTTTGCTGTCATCCATTAATTGACATTATAATTGGGTTTATTAATTGTATCCCTATCTAGGGATTAGTTCCGAGCTGCGTGCATTTGGGAGCTTATTCGGCACATCTTCTCCTTAATTAACAGGCTTATGCATGCACTTTGATATTACTTAGTGGCGAAATGAGAAAACACTATTTTAGTCCTGAAAACTCGAAGTACAATGGATTCACTAAATATCCAAAACCTACAAAAAAAACCCGAGGTTTGGATGCTTCCGGATACAAATAGGGTAGCGGGGACGGCATGAGTAACTGGTAGGGATATAATAAGTAATAGAAGTATTTCACCTTATGAATGTAATGAGGTCCAAAAAAGTGTTAACTTACCTACATTTGACCAGGGTACACCGAGTAGGGACTCTTCATACAAAAGGTAAATCCGCGGCTCACTCACACATACACGCGGTGATCAGTGCGTGTCGCCTATTGCTACACGCTACCTGATTGACGTGTGGGCCGGTCTCGGCCGTTCACAGTCGGGGCCGCTTCGCTGTCGCAGCAACAAGTATGCGTGTGTGAAGTTACGCTATGCTCGCAATTATTTCGCGCGACCAAACTGTCGAGTTACCGCTGATATTGTTGTGTACACATATTTTAAAAATATGGTTCCCCGACTATATTACCTACAAACTTGACGTAGTGTGAGCGTCAAGTACCTAGGCGTAAGTATTTACTTGCAGCTGTTACGAATCACAAGGTCACGCGTACCGCGTACCTAAGTAGAGACTCGAGACAGGTTGTGACTCGCATCGCCTCGTCGTAGTAATATACCTACTTAATTAATTTGAAACTTTTTTACTTTTAATATTTTACGAAATAATAAATAATGTCACTAGTAAGTAGGTATTTGTCGAATAAAAATATAAGTTTCATATAGCAATGAATTATATAGAAACAGATCAAATATTTAGCTACATTGTACAGTCGATGGCAAAAATATGTTTACACTTTAGCACCTCATTCCATTGTAATAAGGCGAAAAATGTAAACATATTTTTGCCGTCGAATGTACCTAAAAGCGTTATTTGACCGAGTAAAACGAACGTCTCTGCTTCAGCTTAGAGAAAAATGCTTTCGTATGTACTGATTTCCGTTTGTCCTTCTATACAGGTAGCATTTCTAAACTTCTTGTGAAATCTTGTTTGCAGGTTCGATCATTTTATAGTTTCTTTTGTCGAGTATAAATATTTAAAACCTTATCTAGGTTATTTACTCATACTATTCTGAGTTGCAATTCAATATTAAATGAAGTACATTACACATTTATTATTAAATTAAGTATAAAGAAAAATAATAATTGGAGTATTCGGATTTAAAGCAGTATTCTAATGTATCTATCTAATCGCCTCTTAAATATTTTTACATTGTTATTTAACGTGTGTACGTTAAACATTGATTCTTACGTTAAATAAAGTGATGAAAGTACATTTAGGTCTGAAGGACAATAATCGCCGATCAAAATAAAAAACATGTTTTGTACGACCCTGCGTCTAAGCGACTATTTGCAACCGATGACGTCACGATATCTCCTAATCGCCCGCAGTTTCCCTACTCGATGTACCCTGGTTTGGCGTTGACTGTACTTACATAATTTCATAAAATAGTCTTATTCATAGTTGTTCACATATATGAGTAAATGTTCGTTTTTCAAATTAAGGATATAAACAAAGGATCCTTGTGAATTTCATTTGCGCTATCAAACTTCAAGAAAAACAATAGATAATAATTTTATTATAATATGATTATTAGAAATTGATAGAATATTGATTACCTACACTAAGATATGCCCTGTAAACATAAAGGCCGACCAAAAATATATGACCGTAGGCCATGTTGCGGAATTTCATTGGAACTAATTTCTTACACTGGCAATAATTTTAATTATAGGTTGTCACTTTTGTCAGTGTCACTGTTGGTGGTTTAGGTAAAGAGTTGAATATTACTAATAAATGACAAAATATTCCCCACACTATTCATTATAAAAAGCGGAACTTTATTAAAACTGTATGTGTATATAATAAATTTCTGAAAAAAGAAAGGCTCGGGAAATGAAACTATTTCGCTACAAAACATTTCAAAATTATCATCAGAACTGACAGGTAAACAAATACTGACATTACTGACCTGTAATGTTGCCATATGAATGAGAATATTAGCGCTCTCTTGAAAATGGTCATATATTTCTGAGGGGCTAAGATGATGCTAGCCGCTGCCAGCCAGCTGTAGATGAAGAAGAGTTTCAATTACTTATCATTAGCTTTTAGTTTACATGTAAAAAAATCACGACCTGAGGGGCTAAGATGATCGCTTATATGTAGGAAATATAGCAGTCGTCCCTTACTGTCAAGTATGTAAGTGCGAGAAAGACAAATGCTATATGTCCGACATATAAGCGATCATCTTAGCCCCTCAGGTCGTGATTTTTTTTACATGTAAACTAAAAGCTAATGATAAGTAATTGAAATTCTTCTACATCTACAGCTGGTAGCCATAAAATTTATGCGAACTCTTTACACAAATGACATCATTGACATCAATAAAAACAAATAAGACAGACGTAAACGTCTAAAGTGTAAAAAAATCTAAAATTACTTTGTTATAAAATTTTGTGCTGTGTAACTGTTTTAGTAAAGTATATAGTTATTATTATAAAATGGTTTTATATTGTGATGAGCATTCTGTGTAAGCTTGAGTAGGAAAGATATGCCTACAACACCCGACACAAGAAATTTTGAAGACAGATATAATTCTTGTTTCGTTGACCTCGGAGTCAAGACTAGTAAGTATAAAATAACTAATAATAATTCAATAATTCAAAAAATTAATTGAACTGAATTCGATTAATTTTCACTCGAAACTATTTGTATCTCTTGCATATTTTTAGATGACGGCATATAATTTATAACAAAGTCGGATTGAACATGCCGCTCAAATTTGCCCATGTCTCACTATATATTTTTTATAATCACTTGTTCCCTTGTTCTACTTTGGCCAATGGAGAAGAAACAGATATTCCCACCAGAGAATGTAACAAGTCTTTTTGATAAATGGCATATTTAAACTAAATAATCGCAGATAGGTATCTATTGCAGCATTTGAAAAAGTCGCTCAATTTACCTACAGACAATGTTACATTTTGAAATGTTTAAAGCCGTACCTATAAAATAAGTAATAAAATGCATTTATTTCAGAACAGTTGAATCTATAGATTGTTAGTATTAAAACTTAAATAAGTATGTTATTGCTGAAACTTAAATTATGAGAGGACCAGTTTCTGACTAGGCCACTATCCCATTTCTCCGCCATGACGGTCAGGAGCCCAGGAGCCTGTGGCGGCTGCCGCGCACCCTGCGGATCGTTGCGGCGCAGCGCGTGCGCAGCGTGGCATGGACCCGTCCACGTGCGCGTTCGCGAACATGCTCGATGCACTGCACTTATTCAGTGCGATGTAGCTGAAGGACCTGATATTGTAGAGTGAAACACTTACTTTCGAGACGTTTTTGGATATGTAGTTGTGTACGGTCAGCACATAAACCAATAATTTTATATATTTCTTTTTAATTTTTATAGGTCACCTCACATCAGTGGAACTAATAATATTAAACTATATTAAAAAGTGAATATTATTAATATTAAACATAACACTTTATTCTAATATTCTTCAACTCAGACATGTCGCACTCATTCTCATCCTCACTTTCATCCTATGAATCATTTGTGTTACCTATAATTTGTTCTGAGCCTTTACTCCTAACTTCGAAATCCGAACTTCGTGTCGTGCCGTCCCTTTCACTCTCGTATTTATACACTATATGATTGAAAGGGACGGCATGATACGACGTTCGGATTTCGAAGTTCGGAGTAGCCCCTCTGATATTATATTATATCTAAAGCCTCATCCGTGTGCCTTGAATTTTTTTTCCTCTCTAATAGCATGTAGACAAAAATCTTTTTTCTGAGTGAAGAATGAAATTTAAATTTAAAATTTAGAGTCCCTGTGAATATATAAATATTACTACAAATGCAAAAACGTCTCGAAAGTAATTTACCTGTAGCTTATAATGCGTTGCATCTATAGGTTTCATACGTAATGAATTCTCATATAAATGGTCGACAGTGCGCTTGTGTCCTCTAGGCTATTTATAGCCAATTATATATTTGCATTATTACTTTACCGCGATTAGAATGGGATTAGAGATGGGCGGTTTTCTACATACTAACGTCAAAGTGTATATAAATTGACAGATATTCCAACTCAAAAAAAATCCGTCCATGCCATACTGAAAGAGACTTTAAAGCGTATGGTATTGTCGGACTCACTATTAGGCGCTTAAAAACGCATTTGTACCCTGCCGCTTTAACATCATGTTTAAATTGTCATACGAAATTTCCAATAAGTGAAAGCGACAAAGTACTAAAAAGTGTCCAGTTACTTATGATTCCGATTGTCCGGTCGGTGTCATATATAATTCTGTCACTTTTTAATACCACTCGAAAGAAAGTGACAGATGCTTTATCTTGTCGTTTGTCGTCGATAAACGTGACCATAATACGGGGCCTGCATCTTATACATATTTAATAAGGCGATCAAATCATTCATTGTTCAACTAAAATATTTGTAGGTAACTAAAGCACACATTTATCACTATCCGCAACGCAGGCTTCGTCAGGGGCGAACCAGGCATTGTATAAATATCTTTGACATCGTTTGTAATAAGTAATTTGTTTTTCAGTTGCCGGTCTTATAATCGGCGGTATGCTGGGCAGCTTCTTCCTGCGCAGCGCCCGCAAGTGGCCATTGTTTATCGGCGGCGGTATTGGGCTCGGCATGGCGTACAACAACTGCGAGAAAAGCCTGAACGAGTACCTGCTCGCGATGGAGCCGAAAGTGTGCCTAATCAAGTATGTTTTTTTATTGCCATTTAAATAAGAAGTGCCATTCGGTTTTTAGCACTCGACTATCTCACTTTAATAAAAAACTTGTTAAAGAAAAGCATCAAGACACCTGACATTTTCTTCAATAACCTAAGTAAGTAGGTACTCATTTAGAACACGAAGGGTATGAAACACAGACGATCTAAAACGATCAATTCACGAACAACTTTATTAAATCGAGTAGTTTCGTACGAGAACGCAGTATTTCCTTTAAAAAATAGACCAATTACTCTTTTACGGTAACGATCGTAAAAAAATGCCTTTTTAACAAAGACACAGCGACACTAATTAGCAACCCTGGAGCACATACAAACTCCCTCACAACCCTGACTAATACGCATTTCACAGCCTTATTACGTATTTACAGTCTCGAAGCAATCGCATTGAAAGGAATTACCGACAGCCTGGCGACAATCGATTCTTTCCATCCAGACAAAAGCGACGGGGACTAATTACTATCATAAAACGCTAAAGGACACTAAAAACGGTTTCGGTTGCGAAAAGTAAAGTAGCCACATTGTAGGGATTGTAAATAATCTGGATATTGATGAGATATTGTCGGGTCTACGTTAATATAATGCCGGTCATTGTGTTTAGAATATAGGGCTGCCGAAGTGTAACATTATCGAAGCGCGTTTCACAATCGCTTACATAACAATATTGTGTGATAAATGATCAACTCGCATATTCGTAACTAATTACCAACATGTAATTAACAACTAATTCGTAACTAATTAACAACTGCGTTTTGTCGACCGTATGCCGTCCTACTACATTTCAAACAAGTTTCTTATATGAGTAGGACGGATAATTCGACTGTTATTTTTCAAGTTTGGGTATGAAAAAGGATAAAGAACTCTTTGTACTATGATTGTGTTTTTTTGTAGTAGCATAGTGAGTGTACTTACTTGATCACGGACTAATCCTGATTTCTGGAAGAGTCCGTTGCACTGGTGGTGCCAACCCTACTTCGCCCAAAACTTTTGATACGGTCATACGTTGAAGACGTTATTCTTTCCGCTCCCTCGCCGCAGGAGACTTCCCCTGCCATTTAGCTCTTTGTCCATATAAAGGTCACTCACTATAGTTACAGTTGCTATTGAATCTGATGTTTTTGTCGTCATATTTGTAGCACCGCCCTATTCTTCACTATCCCGAAACGCTTAGTTTGCAAACGTACCGCCTCTGTAGTCTTTGCCACCCACCGTGTTGTCTTACAATTTTTATTTGCGGCTCTTCACGCTTTTGTTGCTATGTTTCTATTGGTTTAAAATCGGAATTGGCTTGTTTGAGTAATTTGGCTGTTGGTCGGTAAATCGTCACTTGTTTTTACATTTACAATATTTTCATTCCGACCGACGTTTCAATCGTTTGTGAGTCATATCGGACTTTGAAGCCGCCTTTGCAATTCCATGGCTTTTTACAAAATAAAAAGTGTGTGTCAATTACATTTTCGGTTTCGTCGTTGGTCGGCTCTTTTGTTCTTTGGCTTTTGGAAAGGTATGTTTTGGACGGACGAACGGATAATAGCTTCGGGGTTGCAATTCGTTATATGTGTTTTTCAAAGGTTTCTTTGCGAATGATTGAATTTGTTTGTTTGTTACACGGTTTAGCAAAACACTGTATTTAATTTGAGAGTAGGTACCGATCCTAGTAGTAGTTACCGATGTGAATCTATCTAAATTAATGTACATATATGTTGACCATTCTATCAAAAACTGTTATTCCGAATTGTGTACATCGCTATCGAAAATAATTAATTACACTATAAGCACGAAATTTTCTGTGAAAGTTTAAAATGAGCCTATTCAAATGGAATATAAATTGGCAGTTTTTCGCAAAAGAGTTTTACAGTACATATTTTCTAGAGGTTAAACCTATCGTTATGGTTTGTTACAAGCCGAGATCTCCCCTGGCACAAGGGAGCAAATAATAACGTACGAATATTATATGAATATTATTTTCATAGTTTACGAAATCACATGTATGTATGCAAATTATCACTCCTAGTGGTATCGGTAATACAACTTGCGACAATTTTAGGTGTCGCTAATGGCTTTCAAAAGGATAACAATTATTTTATTTCATTTTCAGGAAGCAGGCGTAATTCGAGTCGTAATGCCCACTTTTTATGCAAGGTATTGAAATGTTTAATTTGTTAAGTGAATAAAGTTTTTGTTCACTTAAGTTTTTATTTACCTGCCAACACTCACATTATAAAGTCATCATAATCTAATATCATCCGAAAATGTGCACTGCTGGGACATAGGCCTCCCCAAAAGAGAACCATTATGCGAGTCCTTCGCCGTGTATCCAACAGACTCCCACGTGTGGGGGAGACCTAAAAGTTACCTAACCTACACACACTAAAAAGTTACATTTCCAAATAGAACATTCATAATGAATCTTTCCTTTAGAAGTCCCGAAAAAACTATCGCAAATAATAAGATTGAATGAAAGTATACTTTTGTGAAAATACTTGTATATTTGAACCTACTTTCGACATTCCAATTTGGTATCCAGCTTTTGGTAGCTCGCTTTCACATGCACTGAGCTCGCGCTCGCTCGCACCCATCTCAGACACGAGACGGGTCATTATTCGCGCGTTTCAATCGCCTGAAATTCGTGAACGCGTTTTTGATGAATTGGCTGTAAGCAGATAGGTCGATTTTGAAGGCAGTGAGTTGGCAACGGCCCTGTACGTCTACCAAATATGTTACCGAAAAAGGCTTTGAAATTTTTAACCAATTCATCAAAATAGTGACCACGAGTGATTTGTACAAACACCCAAATAATGATCCAGATAAGAAGGTGATATTTACATGCATGATATTTGTTTCGTTCATTCTATTACCTTCTGCTTTCGTTCGCTATAATCACTAAAACAAGAGGCAGTACCAGTGAAATTACAATAACGTCACACAGCTCCATAATAACCCCCCTGATGACACCGGGTCATCGGCCGCGGTTTCATCAGGTTCCGCAGCAGCTAGCATGGTGACTCAGTGAGTCACTATAGTGAGTCAGCGGGCTACAGGTGGGTTGGAGTCGACGGTCAACGTTGCATACACTGTCTTTTTTAATATTATGGTTCACGAGTTTACTAAAAACAAAAAAATACCTGATGTTCCTAAGAAGCGTTTACCTTGTATGCGTATCACTAAAATTACAGTTGAGGCATATGTTCCTGTGCTCGACACTGTCCCAATACATGGCAGTTTCAATGTTATGTCACTACGACAGATGTGATTAATAGGTGTCACCTATTGGGCACTAAGGTGTCGAGCACTGGATATCTTATAGATACGGTCAAGGAATTTGATTTCTGGGCCACTTCGTACCTGAATTGTCACACTGACATTAATATGGGATCCTCAGCTGCTTTCATATTAATTTACAGTGTGACAAGGTACGTACTTCGTACCTTGTCACACTGAAATAAAATTCCTTGACTGTACATACGTTAACATTTTTTGAAAGTACATTATGAAGCATAGGTACTTAAATGAAATAACAGCTATAGTAAATACTAGTTTAATAGTACAGAATGTATGTAGGTACTTATTCATAAATATACTAAGATTTTAATACAACTTGTTATGCTCTATGCCCCTTTTAGGCAAAAAAAGTGAGACTCAAGTCGTTAAAAGTTGCAGTTCGTGATGCGAAATAGGTCAAAGCACGTCCACTGCAGCGAATAAAACCTTTACTAACATACCTATGTGAGAACAAAGGCTGTAAGTCCTTCATTCACGGCATAGTAGTCTTTATGCCGTTGGCATAAGAACTTTAGGAAATGGAAGTTACATTTTTGTGGTATTTTGTACGCAGACATTATTTTATAGCTCTTTGTTACAATCCTTGACATAAGCTTTTATGTCCATTGTTAATTTTTATGTAATTAATTAGATGGATGTATTTACCTAATGTTTCACGTTTAAATATGATACTTAAAGATACGAGTATACTATTTATTTTAATAGGTTAATGTACTACATTATTATAATTTGTAATAGCAGTAATAGGTAAATATTGATAGCACGTTAACTACAAAATGAAATTTATAGAATAAAAATGGCATTAAACCATTCCCATATAATCTCATCAACTATGATATGAGAAGCCTGCAAGTCTCTTTATCAGACGTACATTTCCAACTTAAAACGTCACATGCGTATCCTTTTCGACGGTAATGACAATGATTACGTGTATGTTTATAACCATAAAAATTCCCAATGAAAGCATTAGGCCATTTTATTGAACTTATGTTATACTTATCCTTCTAATTCTGTAAAAAAATATTAATGCGAAGGTTATTTATTTGCGTGATTTACCTAATGATAGAATTGATGTTAGTAGTAAATTCACTTTTATATAGTATGTACCTCAATAACTATAAGGTACATATTAATAATAGTAATGTAACTATTAAGCCGCCGAACGAGTTGCGCGCACGAGCGCGCAGTGCTAGACGCGCGGCCGTCACGGCTGGTTCTCATGATTAAGGGCCACGTATTGGTCCGAAGCATGTCGAGCGATACCCGACCTTAAAAACGTGAGCGACCGGTTTATTATATTTCAATAGTTATGAACCTACTATAAACATTGACTGTTATTGCATGCTGGCGAACTCATGTTATACGTTTAGTTATTGATGTACCTAAGTACATAAGTTTATTTTGTACTACAAGATCAGATACTTAACACCGGGAACAAACAACACGATACAGTAAACAAGCCCACAGACTAAAAGTCCCAGAGCGATGACCTTAATCCTTGGAAAAAATTACAATACAAAAGTTTGATTAAAACACGTTTTCTAAATAGCAGTCAATCAAAACGCTATAAAAATTCTTATTTGGTACGCTAATATGCACGCCACTTAGCTTAATGCGCATCCCAACCTTTGCTATAATGACCAACTGACAATCAATATTTGATCAAACTCACCACGATCATGCCAAGAACTAACACTAATGTTGGAATCAAATGTTGGCTCCAAACGACGAACCTTTTAGCCGGTGAAACTATGGGCGTGGTAGAAATGTTAGACAATAAAAACTACCACGCCATTCTCGTATTAGCATTATGTTTTGATTAAACGTGGAACACATTGGTGGAAAATAGAAAACTAATTGTAATAACAGAAAGTAATGACACTTTCAGCGGTTCTCTGTACCTATGCACTTAAAATGTATATATTTGGTTGAATAATCAATACGCCTTGAGACGATAACTTAAAATATAGGATTCTATTGTTTATGTGAGATAACTAAACTTATACATCCTACTAATATTATTAAGCGAAAGTTTAGATATTTGGATGTTTGTTGTTCAATCAGGCAAAAACGGCTACACGGCTGATAAAACTTGGTACATATAAGTTCATAGCCTAGATCACTTTTTATCCACAATATCATCCCTCGAAAGGATGAAATGGGGAGTGGAAGGTTACGCTGACTAAGTCGTGGGTAAAAGATAATATGAAATATAAGAAACGGCTATAAAGGAGAAGATTCTCAGGGATTGAAGCTTTCGATACAGACTAAAGGGAACGTACTCGGACCCACACCCCATCCGGGCCGGAGTCCCGCAAGGCTCCGTGCTCTATCGCACTGTACTGTTGTTCGCGGACGATACCGCGCTCTTTACGACTCATTATAAGTACACTTTTATCCGGCGATACCTCCAGGAGGCAATCACTGAACTAGGTCGTTGGTTTAATCTTTGACGTATCGAAGTCAATCCGGAAAAAAGCACTGCGATAGTTCTTCCACCCATCTGACCGCGTTAGCAAGGAAAGGGTGGCTCCCGGTTTAGATGTTTGACCGGCCCATCCTCTGGGCCAACAAAGTCAAATATCTTGGAGTGACCCTCGAGAGAAAACTGACTTTCCGTAGCCACATCAGTAGGGTACGCAACCATGCGTTGTTCATGCTAGGAAGGCTTGGGCCGATGATTAACAAGTTTAGTAACATGTCACTTAGAAATAAGCTGACACTCTACAAAACTTGTGTTCGTCCAATCATGTCTTATGCAGGTGTAACTGCTTTTGCTCACGTGCCTATGACATCGCTCAAGCCGCTTCAGCTCTTTCAGAATCGTTTTCTCTGTAGGGCGACTGGTGCCCCGTGGTACCAATCGAACCTCAGTCTGCACCACGACATGGGGATTAGCACCATGTATGGTTTCTTTAAGCAGACTGCCAGACGTTATTTTGACAACGCTCCCCATCATAGGTATCCGTTAGTTGGAAAGGCTGTCGACTACGTTCCCATCCCTCCCCCCTCTGTCGTAACTCGGCGATCACTGATTAGGGGCCGCACGGTCAGGCGCCCTAGGCACACACTCACAAACCCGGACGACGTAATCACAGCGTCCACCGAAAGATAGAACGCTGCACTTACTTACGACGTCCAACTCGGACACGACGCGTACGCGTACACTTAGGCATTTCCGCCGGCGGGGACGTCCACCGCGCGATCACGACAACACTGACACATATTGTCCCTATTCGTTCTGGTACCGCCGCACACCGGGTGAAGTCAGTCCGTCCCAGGTCGGGCCTAGCTGAGTGTCTTGCCGGACTCTTCTCAGCTAGACTAGGTTTAGTGAACCTGCGACAAAACTCCCAGTAGCTCGATTCCACTCACACCTCAGATTCGGTTGCAAGCGCTCAACCAATGTCACTAGAGCGCAAATTCTTAGAGCATTCTAGTGTTCCAAACCACACGCGTGGTCGTGTCGGAGGTTTTCCCCTGGATTTTCCCCAGGTTACTCTCCAACCCAGGCCTATAAAGCCACAGTTAGGTTAAAGAAAACGCTATAAAGGATTACATACTTTCCTACATAATATACGGGAGGAAGCCTACTTGCAAACAGTACGTTTAGCTGACGCAAAACTGACAAACGCTGACTAAATGCAAAATATGAAAATCCCGTCGAAATTTCCGGCGGAACATACAATGTTGCCGTCACTCAGTCCAATAAGTATTAAAAAGTTTTACAGAGACGCGAAATTGCTTATTTAAACAGTAGCTGTCATGGCGGAGAGTAATGAAAATATTCCGCGTTTTATTACCTCGATATTAAATCTATGTTCAACAAAACACGTACAATGAAGTAATTGTAATGAAGTACAGTTGATTTTTAAATGATAAAATAAACGGTTTTTTTAGGTAGTTTCTTACTAAGTACTTAAATTGTACTAATTGTACTTTAGTGTTGTGTTCCTGGAGGTGAGCAAGGTTGCCAGAGCTCCCGAGGATGCACTGTGTTGAGAGCGAGGGACCTAAATGTGTTCCTTCTGCTGTCAACACAGTGCATCCTCAAATCTTATAAAGGGTCGGCAACGCGCACGTGACTCCTTTGGAGTTGCGGGCGTCTATAGGTTGCGGTGGCCGCTTGCCATCAGGTGGACCGTACGCTTGTTTGCCACCGGCGTTGTAAAAAAAAAATGCAACCAGAGAAATTAATACAATTACCGAAAAGTATATTTCCAAATTGTTATTTTATATAAATGGTCTTGCAGCCTAAATATACGCTGTCTATTTTTTTATTTCGGATTTTTTCTTATCAATCTTATCATATATATCTATCATTTTATCCGTCTTTTAAACTTATGAAGTCTGAAATTACGTTTTCCAGCTACATTGTCTGGCCCTAACTGACACAATGGATTAACGGCAAGTCAACTTGTTATATTTTATTACGACGTAAAGCTGAATACACAGTGATTCAGTTTGATTTAGATCTAGCATGGTTACCAAAAAAATAGACATGCTAAAAACTCTGGAGCGCCCAGTGACGTCGCAAAAACGTCGCACATCCTCTAAGTGGGGAAGTAGCATATCATCACCATTATCATCAGCCTATTGCACATGTCTCGTATTATGCCTCCTCATATAAGGAACGGTCAATTATCCCCACGCTGGCCCAGTGCAGGTTGGGGACTAATTTAGAAGAAGATGATTCATTTATTATTTATCATCGTTTCTAGCCCCAAACTTGAAAATTTCAAAGAAATCTTGCGTTTTGGCCTCGAAGGTGCTAGGTATAGATTATAACAATCGTTTTAGAAGGAAATGGAAAATTAGGTATGAATTTAATTATTAGCAGACTATACATTACCATCAATTTTAGCAGACTATATAATAGACCATAAGACGCAACCATGCTAGGCTCCAACACTACCTTAACTGGAGTTATGTGCGGCAGGTCAGGAGTCACGGCGCAATTCCTTTACGAGGTTGTTGTGAAATGTTACTGGTATTGAGAAGATTCCAACTCACAGATTGTTCCTTTAAAAGTTCCAAACTTGTTTCCAAATTGGCAACTGATAGATTACTTTGTAGTTTATTTGATCTGTAATTGCACTATAAAATGAGTGCGGGAAAACAAGATATGGCTCCTTTAGATTTTTGATATATAAAAATATAGGTGCAAGCCTTGAGTAACAAAATATGCTTTGTTACTCAAGGTTATAATAAACAATATACGAGACAATCTTTCACAAATACATAGATATAACTCAATTCATGACAGTTAACACATTAAGGCTCTGTGGTAACAATTTGGTCTAATAGACATAAAAATTTATTATCCTGCTGACGATATAAATGCTTTCCGCTTCCTGTGCATTTTTCAAATATTTTTTGGATAAAATGATGACTAGTTACAAACAAAGTTTGCTTTAGTTTCTATAATAACTTATTTTGTTAGAAGAACTTACGATTATGTAATTAGTGCAGAACAGTGAAATCCAACTGTGTCAGAGTTGTAGCTAATAAGTCCTACCACAAACCGCAACAGTGTGGCAGAGCAGTGCTTCCAAAAATTGAATTAACAGTAACATGCATGTCACAGATGTAGAGGAATTAGAACAACCGTAACGTTTATTGATCGAGTGAAATGAAAGTCTCTGCTTCAGATTTTACAAAAATGCTTTCGTATGTACTTTTGTTTGTTGTCCTTTATACAGGTCGCATTTCTCAACCGATTCTCGTTAAATTTTGTGAGCGGATTTTGTGAGGGTTGGATAATTCTATAGTTTTTTTGTCTTCAGTTTTTGGAAATTTTTAAAAATATTTTTTTTGCAGTTTGTCCTCTTTTACAGATCGCATTTCTCAAACGCTAGTCGTGAAATTTTGCGTGTTGAAAAAAAGTCAAGAACACTAAATTCCAAACGGAAACCTATTGCTGTCACTAGCGAGTCCGTCCGTCTATCTTCTGTCACACAAGTTCTACAGCTAAACGTTCTAAGTTTAACTGTAAAACCGTAACGTGAAACTGTTATCTCTACCTGACAGTCTTCAAATTTTCACAGTATAAGCATCTTGTAGATCCAAAGCTATACAAATTATAAAAAAATATTTTTCAATATTTTTAAAGATTTTTTTATCTGCCCCATCGAGGTTTAGAGCTCGTTGAGTAGATAAATACTGCACTTCTTGTTTTAATGTTTATAGTTATTAAAATGTACATAAAGTTTTGTAAAAACAAAATTGCAAATATGAAAATAATTAAGATTGCTATTACAACACTTCTATTCCCATTACAATTACAGGGAAAAAATATTGGAATACAAGGTAATGAGAAGCCACCAAAATCAGCTTTTTCACAATATTTTGTACATACATACACATACATAAACTCACGCCTGTATTCCCAGAAGGGGTAGGCAGAGCACATATGAAATTGAATTCCGGTGCCACATTTAGCAATTGCAGGTTACATAATTTTATACCGATAATTTTTTTAACTTCCCATTGACCTATGAAGTTGAAATTTGGTTTATAATTATGTATATTTTACCAACAAATACTAAGATATTGATAAATCAGGGTTTATTTGAACTTTCTTTATTTTTCCAATTACAACCAACCTAATTTTGCTGTTGGTACCTTCTTTTATTACTTAAATTTACAGGAGGATAAATTCGTAAAAACAAAACGAATACATCTGTGATTCTTATATCATCTCCATAACCGCGCTACCGTCATTTTCAGTATAAAAAAGTAGTTATCTATTTAATTCTACATAGATCCTATTTTATCTTTCGTTTTGTTTCCCATTTTTTGTGTTGTGTTTCTCAGTCATAAACTGCGTAATGTTTCTTCCAGTGACTTTATACGCACAATGCCCTGTGCAATAAAGTGCATGCAGTGACCATAAAGTCTGTTTAACAGGTTCGACGCCCGGCGTTGACAAATAATAGTTGTCATTCACGACGGATTTTATAACTCATGTACTTACACTACGTATTTTTTAAATAAAAGGTCCACCATTTGAAATTCTTCATTTCAAAGCATTTCTTGCCCTAGGATCGAAAACATATGCACCCCCTTAAAATAAATTTTAATGTATAATTTCTATCTAATTAGACAGAGATGGGTAGTCTTTACATGGGTTTTGTACTGAACATATGAGTGGCGAGTAATGATTGCCAGTTCATCACTTATCGCTATAAATAAGACATCCCACTATCAGTCACTCTCGTATTCATATATTTGTCAGAAGGTGACGAACGAAGTTGAACTGTTTAACTATCTTACCTAATTATAAATATAAAACTCCCGTGAGTTTCAGACCTTGAAATATCCCATCCAAATTAAGAATTTATCGAAACTAGTCGTCACCCGAATTTTAATCGGGATTGTGGATAATCGGTACCGCCCAGCTGGAGAACGGTTTTCAATGCTACGTCTGTGACGAGTGTGGATGAGACTAGCATGTGACGTTGTGAGTGTTGTGTGTAATCCGATATTGAATAATTGTGACGAAAATGAGGATGGATTCTCGCCTCCTGCACAACCGCTGCCGCCAACAACGAGCAGCCGAGCGAGCCGCACGCGAGCGCGCTGTGCTAATAGACGCGCGGCCATCGCGGTTGGTTCTCACGATTAACACGTTCGCAGTCCATATACAAAAAACCTTTCAATTTTCTTGGACGTCCAAGCAAATTACTTCCATTATAAATACGTCCGTGCTTCACGTTTGGGTCACTATGAAACGACCACGTACGCACTCGGATTATTACAATATACAAGATGATTTTTAATTCGTGTTCTGAAGTGCCAGGGGGTGATGGGGAGGGTTAAACTGAGCAACTTTTACTATGGGGCCAACCATGAAATCGTGAAAGAATAACACCAAATTGAGAGTTAATTGAACGCTAACTGTCCTAAATGTACGGAATAACTAATTTTTGTTCATGATTTCATCATTGGCCCCATAGTGGAAGTTGCTCAGTGTGATCATCCCCATCGGGTCCCCTGGCACTTCAGATCACGACTTAAAAATCACCTTGTATATTATAGAATGCTATGTCATATCTAACTAAAATATAAATTGATAAATCCGTATTGTCTTTATAATCCTTTTATTGAATGCACTAGGAAGTGAATCATATCTTCGACTAGCACTGCAATGATCAGTACACAATAATTCGCATCATGATCGTCAGGCAAAATAATATTACAAAATAGAACAATCTAAACAAAAATATGATTATAGTAATTTGAGTGCGCACCTGGTCGACTATAGTGATCCATGTACGGGGCAGGGACTTGTAGAGATAGTTCGTTGTGACCTATGTATGAGGTACTGGACTGTGAACGTGTTAAGGGCACGTATTGGTCCGAAACATTTCTAGCAATATTCGACAGATTCGAGACGTGAGTGACCCGTTTATTATATTCAATACTAGCGACCCGCCCCGGCTTCGCACGGGTGCACTATTTAATGGATGTTATCATACATATAAATAAACTTTCCTCTTCAATCACTCTATCTATTAAAAAAAACCGCATCAAAATCCGTTGCGTAGTTTTAAAGTTTTAAGCATACATAGGGATATAGGGATATAAGGACAGAGAAAGCGACTTTGTTTTATACTATGTAGTGATATTTTTTCTTAACTAACATCACCCATTATTAGTTTATTAGAGAAATAAATTATGTACCATTATTTATTCAAATTATGTACCATTATTTATTCAGCATGTAATTGACCAGCCAGATCTCGGATAGCAATCAACAGTGGCAATTACGAGATGTCCGTAATTAATTTGTCTTGATATGCTTACAGTAATTAGTTTCCGGTTCTGCTAGAGACAATGAGATTGTTAACGTTACTAGTCCTAATCATATGTATAAAACATAGTATAGTTATTGTTATGTATATCTGTATGTATAATTCACTCTTCCCTGTCTGAACAGATATATTATCTCCATTACGTACTAAGCTAAAAAAGGTTCCTAATGTGCAAAATTGTGCATGTAAATTGCGATAGTTTTTAAAGTGTTAATCAAAATATTTTATATATTTAGATTAACACTTTAAAAACTGTCGCAAGAAGAAGTCCTGATCTACCATCAACGCACAGCCGAAGCTACTAACGCTAGAGAGTTTATTTTTACACAGTCGGCACATTTATAACGTAGGCTAGGGATAAGAAAGGGTTTTTCGAAATTCATCCCCTAAGGGGGTAAAACAAGGGATGAAAGTTTGTATGGGAAACGTAATTTTTTTGTCCTTAGAAACTTTACACTTCGTATTTAAAGTATTTGTCTAAATATAACAAAAAAAATTCAGCGATTTTCAAAATTCGTCCCCTAAAGGGGTGAAAAGGGGCTTCAAAGTTTGTACGGGGAGCAAATAATTTTTGAAGTGAGAGATTTAAAACTTTGTATATAGACTCTCTGTTTAAATACAACAAAACCTATTTCAGCGTTTTTTGAAATTGCCTCTCTAAAGAAGTGAAAAGGCGGTTCCAACTTTGTACGGGGAGCAAATCTTTTTTGAAGTGCGAGATTTAAAACTTCTTATACAGGCTCTGTTTAAATACAACAAAATATGTTTCAGCGTTTTTCTAAATTGTTCCCCTAATAGGGTAAAAAGGGGGTTCCAAGTTTGTGCGGGGAGCAAATCTTTACTTTTCGTAAAAATCGATATAGGTGTCATCTTCGAGGTTCCTCGGGGTGCCGATTACGAAAATGACATGCATTTCGCAAATCCAAGATGGCGGACAATTATTTTTCTTAAAAATCGATATGGGTGTTATCGTCGAGGTTCCTCGGGTGCGGATTACGAAAATGACATGCATTTTCAAATCCTAGATGGCGGACATTTATTTTTCTTAAAAATCGATATGGGTGTCATCTTTGTGGTTCCTCGGGGTGCCGATTACGAAAATGACATCCATTTTCAAATCCAAGTTGGCAGACAACTGACAGAAACAAATAAACCTCATTTGTATCTTTGTTATCATCTAAAATCTACGCGGACGAAGTCGCGGGCGGCCGCTAGTACTACAATAAAATATTTAAACTTTCTTTGAAGTTTGAGAATATCTTGTCCCACGTTAAACGAACATAAATTATAAATTATTTTGTCTCAATAGCTATTTTACGATCGAGATATAAAGATGAACTCATCAAAAAAAGAAAAACGTTTAGTTTTTAAAAGTCGTTTCATTTTCTGTCATTAAAATTACATCTACTGTCATTTTGTATCTTTAATATGCAGGAGTCGCTGTAAATACGCCTATACACTGTGACAACTAGGTAAAACCTTCATTGATAAAAATCACCTTAAATTCCTGCAACATGCAATACCTATTTTAGAAATTACAGTTATATGTATGTATAATGTCGATCGAAATCAATAAAAAAAAATTACGACAAAAGTTCAAATACTAAACTGTATAGCAGCTGATAATACACGATACGCAGAACAAACATAAGAATGTCAGCTACTCTTCGATTTATTTTTAGTATCATTATTTCAGGCTAGTTCACAACATTTTTATTGCCGGGAACATATGAATTATACCTAAGAATTCAGTCAACAAATCATCTCATATCGTAGCAATTTTCCTCATCCATTAAATATTTTTCTCCATACTTTAATATCGAAGTAAACATACAATCGCAAATACCATTAGCGACCTTTTACGCGGGAAATTTATGGGGACGTCTGTACCATAGCACGTACGAATTTTTACTTGATGTCGCAGTGTATTTTGTAAAGTAAGACACTTTTTCCGTATCGGTGATATAAGGTGTTTGAGATATTATATTTTTATAGAATAAGGTTAAACTGCTATGACATACATTATATCTTTACCAAATTTAAATAGTAAAACGAGTGTCTTAGGTGTAATTAAATACTTAATTCTAAGTAATAACTAATCATTGTATACTAACACTTATATTCTGGTTTTCATGAAAGTAATTCCGAACTATCAAAAGGAAAGTGTTGTGGTTATACATATACCTAAACACGTTTTGTGTATCCATGGTTAACACACATAGATAATTTTTGCAAGCCACACGAAACTCCAGTAAAATAGACTGTGTCATCTACATATTACCTCCGTTCTTGTCTCGGTCGTAAATAATATTCTTTTCAGCGAGCTTATTGCGAGCTTCCGTACATTCGGGGAAGAAACAAATAGGATGTATGTAAGAAAGCTCGGCAATAAAGAACTAGAATTTGTCGTTTGAGCATTGTCCGGTAGCATTGTTGGTGAAATTAGACTCTAGTCCGAGATGAAGTGTCTTTTCTTTGTTAAGAATAAAATTCTTGAATGTTTTATACAACTCGAAAAACTACAATAACTCGTCAAGTTTCGAGACATTCATCTTGGTAGCACTAGTGTATAGTGTACCAAATCGTAAATAAAAAAACAGTCAAGAGTGAGTCGAGTGGCCGTGTCGTAGTAGTGTAGTGAACGATAATTTCAGCATAATGTGACGAGTGTTTTATGTTTTGTGAGTATATTTACTTATTTACTAAACATTAACCAACAAATGTTTTTACTTTTTTGGCGATAGGTGTTAAAATAATTGTCTGAAATTTGTTAACTTCGTTACATAACTATGGATCCCTAAACTTATCTAGTACGTGCATCTATTCTTCAGTGATGTGTATTGTGTAAATGAACTCCAGTTGTAGAGTTTTAAAAAAAGGCATCAGTGAGTTTATAATTGTTCTTTTTTATGATTTACTTCACCTCGATATTATTGTAAATTTCGACTTGTTCTGTCATTCTGTCTGTCTTTGGTGTCATCATCATTCATCAGTTTTATCACCGTCGTCCGTCTTTGGTTTGTCATCATCTTTACACTGTAACAAGCCTGCATAATATACTGTAGCTATTGCTTAAAGAAAAAAAGACTAGACATAATTTCAACTCACATCATTAAAAGTTTCATATTTTACATGAGAATCTTATTAACAAAACTTCATCAAACTCCGATCTTATCACCAATTTAATGATGCGTAAATAAATTATTGTCCATCACACAATCTCCCATTGTCGTTAAAGGACCAACGCTTTGTCTATTTTTTACCGAATTAAAATGAAGTGTGTAAAGAGATCATCTCTTGATCTGAATGTCATTGTTTAACCCCTGTCCAATAAAAAGGTACCACACACAATGCATATTTTGAATATATTAAAAAAAATGTGACGTTTGGTCCGCTTTAGTCCTTTTGTCATGTTTAGATCACGACGTGTTCCTCTTTGAAAGGTCGTGAACCTTCGAGATCAGATGGGTAAGTATTAAGATGAATTGTAAGGTGAGTCACATTAGAGAATGTAAAATGCTTGGGATAATGAAGTTAGAGATTTATTATTAATTGCTTTATATAAGTAGACGTTGTTAAAACAGCCTACCTACAGCAAACTGTAGGTACAAATGCAGTACTTACTGTTATTTTTTCCTCTCTATATAAATATATTACTTACCTGATTGTCATCAATTAACTATAGATATAAAAGGACTGTCGAAAATACGTGAAATATGGTCCCATCTGGCAGAAAGCACGAAACTTGGCGTGCATGTTGCTTTCATATATGTGCTTTTTATTCCTCTCTCCCCACTTATGTGTACCGAATTATAGTATTTTTAATTTAATTGAAAACGGCTGAAGCTAGGCGAAAAAGGTAAAAAAAACAGTTCGACATAAAATTATCCATATCATTCTTTGGATGTAAGATGATAGGACCTATAGTTTTCAAAATATGCGAACATTCATTGGGGTAAGTACATTAGTAGAGATGCTAAATGGCACAGATTACGAACATATTTGTGCGCATTGGGTTAGAAGCATGGAATACGTATGATAGACAAAGTGTTCCGTGGTGATTATTTTCAAATATGGAGATTAAATTTAAATTAAATTTAAAAGAGATTAGTCAGATTCGTCTCCTGTGCGCGGCGAATTGGACTAAGGACACCTCTTTTTCGTCTTTTTTTTATTGATCAGTTAAGACTACTACTACTTTTTGGAGAGGTAGGGCACAGCAAAATGTCATCTTGCTCGAATTTGGAGCAGCCCAACTGGGGAAGTACCTCCGCCTTGCAGA
Source organism: Epiblema foenella (assembly GCA_963556455.1). Lineage (NCBI taxonomy): Eukaryota > Metazoa > Arthropoda > Insecta > Lepidoptera > Tortricidae > Epiblema > Epiblema foenella. The sequence goes on along the minus strand of OY747096.1, from coordinate 23,652,037 downwards.
AGACCACAGCCATAATAAACATTATCTACTATACAAGTATGTAGTGTTGTATTCGTGGAGGTAAGCAAGGTTGCCAGAGCTCCCGAGGATGCACTGTTATGTGTTGAGAGCGAGGGAGCTAAATTTGTCCCTTCTGTTGTCAACACAGTGCATCCTCAAATTTTATAAAAGGTCGGCAACGCGTACGTGACTCCTTTGGAGTTGCGGACCTCTATAGGCTGCGGTGGCCGCTTACCATCAGGTGGAACGTAAGCTTGTTTGCCACCGACGTTCTATAAAAAAAAAATTCTAGGGCTTGCGCGGTATCGTTTTCATGTAAAACGGATTTCAGGAATAAATTTTTAGGGTTCCATACCCGAAGAGTCTAATCAGAACCCTATTGCTGTCACTCATGAGTCCGTTTATCCGCTGTCACACAGGTTTTACGGCCAAAGTGTTAGAGCTACGGGCTTTTAAATTTTCACAGTTAATCTGGCGATTAGCATGTAGACATGTACACTGTACTCACCCCAATGAATATTCGCATATTTTGAAAACTGTAAGTCCTATCAACATACATTCTAAAAAAGTTTATAAGGAACATTTTATTCTTTGACTGTTTTCGACTAGCTTCAGCCGCCGATTCCAATAAAAAAAAAACTGTGATTTGGTACACATAAGTGGGGGAGGAGGAGAAACAAGTTTTTCAACGTGTTTCTCCTTAAATATTAAAGCACATATATGAAAGCTACATGCATGCCAAGTTACGTGCTTTCTGCCAGATATGGGACAGTATTTCGAGCTAACAAGCTGTACTATGAAAAAAAATCTGACAACACTAATTTGCGTAAAATTTCATTTAAAAACTGAGTGGCAGCAAAACAACGTTCATTATTAATCCCATTCAGGGCTTCTTTTATACAAAAGGGTCAATCACACACTTCACATTATCTCACAAATCAAAATTGTGCTTTGTGTCAATTTCGTTACGTATAATGACCCAAAAACGTCTCCTAGTGCGACCCCTGATCTTTTGTTATGATTTAACCCTCATAGACTTCCTTATCTCACTGTATTATTTATTCATGGTCATTATTTGACCATTTTGAAACTAATGATGTGCTATCATTGTTCTTCTGTGTTAATGTGCGATCGTTAAATGTTTGGAGAGGTGTGAAATAGGATATCAAATGATGTAACGGATGCCTTTTGTGCAAGTGTCCATAAGTGGGGTATAAAGGCATTTAATAAAAAAATTAAATGGATAATATTCAATTGCTTGTTATGGATGTTTCACATTACATAACGACGAATAAAGTGATGTTATTGAAACTGAGAAGGTATAAGACTTTTTTTTCTGTAAGTAAATTCCGCTAAAAGAACCCCACAGAATTGTTGGTTTAATATTTTGTGCAGAGATATGGATTATTAATTATTATCAAGAAATTATAATAACGCAATTGCTCAAACGAAGACTGCTACCGTTATTCCTGTTTCACGAGCTTGTATCAATTTAAATTTCTCATAGTCATAAAACTACGCGTTAATCAACTTTCTTTTACTATCCGTTGTTAATAAAAATTTGCTCAAATTAATGACGTATGTTCACATCGAAATGAAATATTAAACGGACTCCTTTATAGACCATTAAAAATGTGTGCAACTTTCAAATCTATTATCGAGACAAGGGTATTAAAATGTAATTCTGGTTGTCTTCATTGTTAGTTTTGATTTTTTGCGCAGTCGTCACTTGTTTCTGAAGGGCTTCTGACCCTTCGTTACAGTTTAATCGTTTTAGGAACTGGTTTCGTAATAATCAACAATGTTGCAATGTTTATTAAACAAGGTAATAACCGTGTTCTATAGAGATTGGCTCTTTTGCTAAACCAGTTCGAGATTTCTTCAATAGTCACGATTTTTATCTACCTATTCAGTTGGAATGGTCATTAAATTTGAACGTTGTTCACAGTGTAATAAACTTACATTTATAAGGAAGGAACTAAAAACCCTCCTCATTGCATTTAATACTGGGATGTTATGTATATGTATATTATTATTATTATTTACCACAAAAATATGGTTCAAACAACCGATGTCATTCAAGGAAATCGACAATTGTTGCAATTAATTCGAAATAGCTCAATGGATTGACAACACTTATCCTCCTGAGATAATGTAAGTATTCGATTTTTGTAATCAAAAGTTCAAGTCTATTGTGACTAACATCGTACCGTTACATTTTATACCTATTGTATTCACTCATTAGTTATCTTAGTGTTTCTGAGTACTACATTCTTTTTTTATAGTGATTTATTTCTAAAGAGCATTAATCTCCTTTATACTTTTGATTATCATGTCCTATACAACCCCAAGTGTTTAGATCTCCTTCAATTACAAAAAGTGCCATGATGTCCCTTCCTTTACTCACCCCTTTTACTCCTTTCACACAGTAATTCTTAGTTGACCCATAAACAAATACGCCAAGAATAGCCAGTAATGAGCTGAAAGCATTAATTCTAGATCATAAAGTAGCAAATTTATGGCTAGAGGTGGTCCTATAAAATGTGACATGGTTTCTTCTAGACACATCATGTGTTACTTTTGACATTGTTGTTGACTTACGAGTATGACGACAAATTTTGTTGGTATACTAAAACGATGGAGTCGCATTTTTTCGGGTTGACTTAGCAATTTTGTTTATGCGTGTCTTCTATTGCGGAAATATTATTTCTTTAATCACTACATAAGGTAAACGTGTCAATCCTCGACTCCTTAATGCCCATTAGTTTATTTTAGTATACCCCATACCCTCTCCCATTTGAGCCTGGCAGTTTTTATACCTACGTTAGCGTTGCGTCTTTTGGCGCGCAGCGTAGTGTTTTGGAAACGATCCGTCCTTTTAACACCAAAAATACTACGCTACATAGCGCGTTGTCAAACTTTTAATTTGTATTTCTGGATCTAAAATGGGGTAAATTTTTTATTATTTTTTACAAAAAAATCGACTCCATTGCATCCAAACTCGCACTACCCAGAAAGGACAGCTAAATCCAACTAGATATACGTAAATAACAAAAACAACACTAATAACCATTCATAATTTTATTCACAATGTCTGCTTGCAGGACATAATTGACCATAAATAAAGAATACACATGTTCATAAGACCCTGTATTTTTTAACCCCTTTACTAGACGAATAGGTTTTCTCTGTCCTTACAATTTGTAGTTACAACATGGACGATATTTAAAATGTGAACAATGTCCGGTATATAATTTGCATTGTTATTTTTTTCATATTAGTAATATTAATGCCATTGTTAATTGTTAGAATATGTTCTTCGTTTTTAGCCCGCATAATTATAATGTTAAAAATATTAAGCAGACGTTTAAATTTAGTCTGTTATTTTTTGCATTACTACCTGTCCTCGGGTCCTTGCGAAATTTGATTGTAAGTATTTATTAAAATACCGTTACATCCATCACATATTTAAACTCACGATTACTTACAAACTGCCTAACTTGTTCGTGACTATGCCAATATAAAAACTGCTAACTAAGAAAGAGATGGATACCATGCTATCTCACAGTTCCTCATATGTCAGTGTCCCTGCTTTTGATAGACTTCGTAGTGAGGGTTAGTGAAGCGAAACACAATTTTCTACTACATTTCGACATCGATATTTACCTGTTGTTGATTTTCCTAAAAGGTACAGTATACAGATTACGTTGTTTATCACTGACTTTTGCTGTTATTCCAAGCATGCAGTGTGCTTTCAAGATTCTAATATCCCCTACAAAAAAGTTATGTAAATAAGTAGCTACATATTGTAGTAGGGAATGATTTTCAGAAATTTATACGAAAGTATCAATTCAAACTTTAGTCAACCCGTGTATCAAAAGTCGTACTTTTTAGGTTTCGTACCTTGGGAAATAATTTTATTAGTAAATTATGACTGATGTTTATAAATGACTAAAGAGGACAAAATGGTGGAGACAATTAAAAAGAGAAATAGAAATACCGGACATTTGGCTATGTACTTACGTATATGTTTTGAAGGTACAAGGGCATTGCTTCGGGGACGTAATTTCGCACGGCCCCACACTTAAGCTGTCGTGTCCCGGCGAAAAAAATAAACAATAGCATTCTTTTGTTATGATCCCTGGGATTCCAGGGACCGGTAGATGACGGGTTTAACCCGTGCCCGTTTCTAATGCATGATAAAATGTTTGAAATAAATAGATTTTTTCGGAACAGATTTTATGGTATTTGGTCGGTGTCCAACTATTGCGCCCTACTGACATTTTATGGTCTTTTGATGTGTATAATACTATTTTTTAATAACCTATTAAAAACAATAACTAAGCCAATTTTTTACTTAAAATCGAAAATGTGATATGATTTTCGGTACCCATATATAATGAACCCAGATGTACCGTTATTACACCCTTATGTTGTTATGGTAATACATAGTTACAGTTAGATAATTTAATAGATAGCAGATATATTTCAAAATAGAGACTGTATCTCCGTAAATAACATAATATAACGTAATTTTCCACCCGTACCTGTACTTGGAAATCCTGCCTGTAGAAGGCCCCACAGGCTACCACAGACAAGGGGGTGCTGCCATAATAATTTGCCACAGCTGGGGGGATAATGAACAATTCTATTAAATTTGTGGTTTAAAGTGTTTAAACAATAGTAAGGACTTCCGTGTATGTATATTCCCCATATGGATCCCCACTTTGAACTTCGACATTGACACACTGTAATGAAATTAATAGGTATCTCTACATCCGCTAGCATCCAAAAGATATATATATTCATACTTAATTTTTTACAATACTGTATTAAATGAATAATTTTGATGTTTTATACGTGTTTACAATGTTTTGAATAGTCATAATACCAAGGTATCTACATATAAATTACTTTTCTTAAAATTATTCATACCGTCATATTATTATTGCTCTCATTTGACTATACTGCAATTATGGTGTGAACAAACAATTATGCACATTTAGAGCTGATGTCCCAATTTAAAGATGTTTCATACGTATGTACATACTTAAGGGCTAATGCCTAGGCAGCTATTGGCTGTTTTACATTGGCTTCAGTATCAATTAGCTCAGACAATATCGAATACGAATCCTGTTGTGCGTGCAGTTTAATGTCTAATTAAAGGTTTTGATATCGAAATTGGTCTGTTTGCCAGTTCGCCATACTTGCAGCAATTCTAGCGAATTCAAGATATAATTAGAGTAGCCCCAGCGGGTTGTGCTATGGATATGCGAATTGCAAGCCGAAATAGATGCTTTGAATACATAATATCACAGTTTATGTTATTACCTAATACTGCGTGCAGTCAACAGCAGAAATAGCCACCTTCCCAAAGCGTTTAAAATGGTTTACAGTAGGGTTTTTATTTCGATACCTTCGTCTCCTTAGGTACCTAGTTCTGCTGGTGACTGTATTCAAATTTAAAATAAGTAAAAAGGTGACAATAGTCCATATATTTGTATCTAGTACAGCTGTGGTGTACCTTTCGGCATACGAAATTATAAATTATCAATAACACAATATAAATTTATTAAGTAAATATTGAAATACGAATCTAAATACTGTATTTAAGTTATAAATATGAGAGATAAATAAACAATGTACGAAATAAAAAGCTACCTACTTCAATTAAATACATTTATGGCAAACCCCTAGTTATAATAAATACATCGATAGGTAGGTAACAGTCAGTGGGGTAGCGTACGAGTAAGTTTAAACAAAAGGTGAATTGTCTGCGTGTAAAAACCCCGGTTTACCCTATTTTGAACTTTGACATCTTGGAAAGTAAATTTAATCAAACGGTCAGATTCTTAACTATGTAATTTACGTCAAATTTTTTTCAATTTATTTGAGAATGTCAAACACAGGTGGTGGAATTTTCATGTTTTTTGTTGTTACTTGCATGTAAGTTGTTTCATTTGATTTGTTACAATTTCACGGGAATAAAATATAACGAAATAATGTATTTTTGGACTGGATACGATATATATCATAAATAATGGTACACGTAGAATATTGGTTAATTTGATGTAGTTTATAGTTAATAAATTATGTATATTAGAAAATTTTACTTTCTGTTTTAGGTAACTATACAAAAAATTGTTTAATCACCTACAGTTTTTTCGGTCGATCTCAAACATAAATCAAATAATCGAAGTTCTTAAAAACACCTAAAATATCAAAACTTTATGATATCAATATATTCGGGTGTAACGTGTAAGTAATTTTAACTGGATTAAAAATACCGATCAAGTGCGAATCCGACTCGCGCGCCGTGGGTTCCATACACAGATGTGTACCGGTCCCGACCCAATTAATTCAGGAAAATCTCATGGTGTAGAAATTGAACGCCGTGGTTACAGCGTCATCTATCGGCGAATATTGTTACGAATTTGAGCGACTCTATAACTTAATATGTATGGTGGTTTTTCAAGGATAACGTGAAACGATTTCAATTTTCTTTCTTTATTTAATAAAAGGTACTTGCAGCATAATCGGGTAGGAATTTATAAAACAAAAATACATGCAAAGGTGATTAAATTACTATACTTAGTATAAGTAGTTCTTGAGAAAATTAACGATGTGACAGACGGACAAAGTGAAACCATAAGGATTCCTTTTTTACCATTTTGGTACGGGACTCTAAAAAGGGAAATTCTAGTATGTATGTACGTTAATAAATTAAACTTACATATCTCTACATAATCATCGACATACATTAGCAATAGTGATTAAGTGCAGACCGTATTAACCAGAATGCTACACATAGTGACGTGCTCGGTATCGACATGTCGAAGCGACAATAAAGGGCGACCGCCGACGTGTCCTCGCGACTAGGGGTAATTTTAGGGTTGCTAGACACCAAATATGTGTGATAATATTGTTAGAATTTATTTGACATAACTCACACTGTAAGTATCACCTGCGCTTAATGCTTAATCCGACCATAGACTGAGTCATTAATTTTTGAATATCTGAAAAAATAGGATGCTCATTAATTTTTGAGTACCTGAAAAAACTAGGATGCTTGAGAACCGAGTTTGGCATATAGATCAGGATCAGGTATAGATACAATAAATGTAGGGTTTGACATAATCAGAACAAACTTAAGAAAAGGCTTTAGCTAGTTGTTAGTTTGGTTAATGTAGCAGTGTGGTGATACACATTTATTTACTAGTCTTCTTTTATTTTTTGAAATTAAGTCACAATTATGGAATACTTATAAATAATTGTCTGTTGTTAACAGCCCTGACTTGAGCGTAGAAATATTCGCCTCGGCTCTATTGTCCGATACCCCATTTATCACCGCCGCATTGTACGTCTACCTAAAGCTTCACTTATTAGACAACATTTACCTACTGCATATCAACGATCGCATTATAGATGATCGAATCAGTATAATTTGGTTCCGTAGGGCGTTCATTTAGTTTATTTTGAACATAACCCTTCTTTATACCATTCCTTAAATATATAACAGCCATTGGATGTCGTGTAATTATCACAGTTACCTGCAAAGAATTTCCGAATTTTATATTTGTGAATATAATTGAGATCCATATATTTTGACCTAAGGGGTTTAAGGATAATAGATTTTGTACCTTTTATGCTTGCTTATTCAGATAATAGTGCATACTTAATCCGTTTTCCTGAGAATGCACAACATGTCCTTAAACAACCTGTAATTTTAACACCTACGTCGTATGTAATGACACAACAGAATGAAGTCATGCAACACATATTTAATACCTAATTGTTAGTTTGACGTGTCAAAAAATATACACCCATTTTTACGACGTCGCCGCAACGTCGAAAGAGTTTGCTGTAATTCGGTAAAATTTATAAAGTGGTGTCGCTATTATTTTCTTAAATGTAATTAATGATGATGCGTACGAGTAGGTGTGCTCAGCATATACCACGGTTACTCTCTGTGTAATTATTTTGGAATCTGTCTCGTTGAATTTCATGTACCTACCCATGATTTTATTCTGTGTTTTATCAATAGTCATGTAATTTATATGACCTCAAATTAAATTAGTAATGTACGTAATGTTATACCGATAAGTAGCTTGTTGATTCTTAAATCAAGTTTGTAAAACACAGCCAAATTCATTCTTAAGTTCTGTAATTTTGTGTAGGTAATTCATAATATAAATTATTAATTCAATAGCATTTTGTTTTCCACTTACTGTTAATTTAGTGCATTTAATGATACTGTACATAAAAATAAATAAACGCAATCTGAGTCTAAACGTCAATATAATATAAATAAAGGTACCTAGGATTAATCTTGGCACAGACTATTTCAATTCAGTCGTATTATTACATGTCTACTTTAAGTTGAAATTTAACAAGTATGTATTAAAAGTCATATTAGAGTAGGTAAACTCTTTATTCGACAACTTGCTATGACCATATAAAGTAGCGCCCAATAAAGAAGTACTAAGAACTAAGGTCTGAATAATGAATGCATTCCGACACTAGCAGTGAGTCATATTAATAATGGCAGTGGCGAGTTGGAAAATAATAATTTAATTATTCCTGGACTGTACAAGTTTAATTGTCTTAGTATATTAACAACTGAGTCAAAAGGTGTTTCTTATTAAGTCTCTTAAAATATGCTTTGGCCAGACATACTTGGAGCACGTAGATTCTTTTTTTTGATTTTTTCCAATTTCAGTAGATCAGACACTAATTGTTCTACATCGGCCGGCTCGAGCAGGCCGTATGTTACATACATATGTAAAAACCTTTTTATATGACGATAGTGGCAAATAAACATACGGCCTGCTCGATTGTGTGCAAAAATACCTTCGTAGGTTATGGACGCTTGCGACTCCTGACAAGTCACAACCAAGTAAGTAGCAGACTCTTATTTATTTGAGGATTAATTGTTGAATTGTCAGCTAGAGACAAATGTAGGTACTCTTAGCACAGCCCCTCTTCGAGACCTATGGTGGCCTTACTCGCCAGTAGTCTTACTGCACAAAATGCTTAGTAATGCAGTAGATACAAGAAACTTATTTCAGACTCGGATGTTTGTTTCCCAAGAGGACAAAAGGCTACTACAAAAAATCCCATGCTGTCCACACATGATATTTACGATTTCAATTAGAGGCCACCGTTGGCCACTTGTCTAATTGAAATACCGGTGTCCCGGGTGACGTGTGGCATTCTTACGATCGGTGTTATTTGTATCCGCTTTCTTTGCCAAATGGTTTAGGTACCAACTTAAGGCGAATGGAGCCGCTATTGTTTATTTATGTTAGCTCGATACGCTGTACTCGACTCGTTTTGACACAAAACTTTGGCGGCTGCATTCGTCTTAAAAATGCCATTAAGCAATTTTAAAATCAGTGCAATTTTTTTGATAAGTAGTTGACAAAATATAATTTGTACACAATAATCTTTATGGTGTGTAAATAATTGATAAGCATAACAGGGTCCTCCATACAATCACTATACTATACCTACTTATGTACACGTTACTCTACAACTTTCGTTTTATTTAGACTTAAATCAATATCGGCAGCTGCTACAATAGTATCTCGGTAATCCTAATGGTCAATTTCACTGAAACGTTTTTTACCAAACGGAAAGGAAAAACATAAAACTGAAACTGAAGAGATAAGGGATATTTATTTACTTCTTATTCCTAAGAGGTTAGTGTGTACATTTATTGAGATAATCCTGTTGATATATTGCGCAAACGTTTGTGATTTATTAGGAGAGTTTGTGATTAGAATGCGGTTCTATCGGTTTCCAAAAAGTAGTTTGTGGGGCAAGAGTTATCTTTAGCAGACTATAAAAATATTGTATCTTTAGATACCTACCTAGTGAATAAACTTTTTTACATTTTGGAACTTTTAAAATTTATTTCAATGGCATAATACGCCAGTCCGTAAAATAATTCTATGTTGGAATTAAATGTGATGTACGTCGAACTTATAAGTAGCTGGACACTCTGGTACTTTGTCGTTTTCACCCGTTGTAAATGTTAGTATGACCATTTAAACATGACGTTAAAGCGACAAAGTACAAAGGTATATTAAGCCCCTTGTGAGTGCGACTGTTTACATAAAACATAAAACAATAAAGTGGAAAAGACACAAAAAATGAGCGTCGGTACGTTTATTTTTAGTGTCTTTTCCACTTTGTCGTACTCATTACTGTAGTCTGAATTGGATGAAAATAAGTAGGTTGGAAGAGCTCTTGATTCTGTATAAAACACATTTTAAATTATAATATGTAGCCTAAAATTTTTTTTTTTTTAAGGAATTTTATCTACTGAGTTACGATAATCCCATAAGTGTGTCACTCAATAAAAGAAACTGTAGGGCACTAGGAAATTGCGCAAATATTGATCAGAATAAGGAGCTCAATGTACCCACCAATTTTTACCATAATCTAAAAAAAATATTTAGGAGTACTTTAAAAATTGACCCTAAAAGCGTTCTGAATCTGCCTAAAAGGGGTTGATAGCGCCATCTATATTTGTTACGTTGTACTGTAAGGACGTAGAGCGTAACTGCGTTTATACCAAAGAAAAACTTTTACGTAAAATTAACAGATTTACAAAATACTGAATTTTGACTTGTAACTATGGTGGTTGCACTGATTTATAGTCTCTGATATAGCTTTAATTGATCTAAATGAGATTTCATGACATTTATATTACTAGTGGCTAGTTTTGTTATGTGCCTCATTTTTTATGCGTATTAAAACTATATATTGCGTTTGCGTACGTATAAAACCATGCGTAAGCACGATGCCGGGATAGCATACTTCCGACTGAACTGAGATTGCAAAACAGGATAGATGTCCTGTGTGAACAAACACACGTCGGCACGGTCCGAAATCTCAAAGCTACGATGCAGATTAAGCCCAAGGCTCAAGAGCGCATGATTAATGCGCGAGCTGGCCGCCACGATAAGGCAAGACCTGTTATTGATGATTCCAAACCACTTACCTTTCAGTTTAGTAACCTACACACGTGTTCCACTAAACAGAAACCTAAGGACAGATTAGATTTAATACTATGACTTACATGTATGTACAAAATGAGTTTAGTACGTTTCATTTAAAAATGTTAGAACAAGCTATATCCAATCTACAAATTGTCATAAGTATATGTCCTCAATAACCAAGATATTAAGTCACATAACTGTTCCACAATAAGCATACGGTTGCATCAGGCCGTTACTGCATACATTGTCAGACAAAGCAAGTTACGTTCAAGTTAACCGGCGGGAGCTGTTAACAGAAATTCAATTATAACTTTATTCCTTATAAGACTAAGAGTAGGTGTGGGAACAGACGCGTTCTTATTAGATTGCCGACTTAGCTTTTCGTATTAGCAAGCATGTTGTAATCTCGGCTTATACATCTTCAATGTGTACTTGGCCTACTCTAAACAACTAGATGATACTATGTTTAAGTTGTTTGCAAAAGTTGAAATTTGTTTGGAATATGGAATAATAAATATGTATTTTTTTACATGGTACTTCTTTTTAGGGTTCCGTATCCGAAGGGTCCAAAACGAACCCTATAGCTCTGCCACTCACGTGTCCGTCCTCCCTCCGTCTGTCACACAATTTTGAACTTAAATTTTGGTGATAATATATTATTTCGTATATTTTACCAACAAATTGTTTTTTTAATCTCAAAACAAGTTTCGCGCTATAGTTAATGTTTATTATCAAATTATGAGTTTAGTACATCTTGGGTTGAGCATCATAAGAATAACAAACTAAATTTGTTCTTGTGAGTTTCGAAGGAAGATTGTCAATTGTCAAATACATACATACAAGGAACTAATTTTCCAACTACAATATAAACCAAAACTACACAATTATGTCATTACTCGTGTGTTCTCTGTAGATAACTAATCTGCTTTATCCTTAACGGCACACATCGCCCAGTTGACTCATAACCCGAGTACGAGATCGCTTCCAGTTAAACTCGCGTCGTCTTGACTTGAGTGCGAAATGTTCATGATATAAGTTATAAGAGTCCGGACTCAGAGTAATTAATAGTACTTACGTACCGACAACGATCTATTTGCATAACGTTTCAAGTACATATCTGCTTAATAGTACGGCTTGTTAACTCGAAAATATGTGAAATATGGACCATCTGGCACAAAGCACGAAACTTGGCATACATGTAGCTGTCATATATACGTGCTTTAATATTTAAGTAGAGACACTTTTGTGTCCATAATCAGTTTTTTTTATTAAAAATGGCTGAAGGTAGGCGAAAACCGGCAAATAAAAAATCGTTCCTTATTAAATTATGTATGAGTCATTCTTTGACTGTATGTTGATAGGACCTACGGATTTTAAAATATGCGAGCGTGCATTGGGGTAAGTACAGTAGTAGAGATGCTAAACCGCAGATTAAAATTTTTGTGCGCATCGGGCCACAAGCATGAAGTTTGTACCATAGAGTAAGTGTTCCGCGGTGATTATTTTCAGACATGGAGATTAGTCAGATTCGTCCCCTGTGCGCGGGGAAAGCGGGGTGAATTGGACTAACGGCACCTCTTTTTCGTCTTTTTTTTACTATCCGTTAAGGCTACTAGGGCTTGCGTGGTATCGTTTTCGTGTAAAACGGATATCAGGAATTCATTTTTAATGTCCCGTATCCGAAGTGTCTAATCGGAACCCGGTTTAGCATCTCCACTACTGTACTTACCCCAATAAAACGGCAGGTCGTGTCAACATACATCCAAAGAATGACTTGTAGATAATTTTATAAGGAACATTTTTTCTTTGATAGTTTTCGCCTAGCTTCAGCCGTTTTCAATGAACTTAAAAAAAACTGTGATTCGGGACACAAAAGTGGGGGGAGGGGGAAAGGTTGTCCTCCTCTAAATGCATGCCAAGTTTCGGGCTTTCTGCCAGATGGGACCCTATTTCGAGCTAACAAGCCGTAATATCCAAATAAAACCAAACGACATCTCCATGAGTTCCGCAATTTACCTGTAGGAATTACACGTAACTAGAAATAATAAATAATTATAAACAAAAATATTTGTTATGTGACTCAAGGATGTACTTACACAATATGATTTTGTGTAGCATCATATGTATACCCGCGCATATAACTTGGACCAATCATAAATACTCAAATTAATTGCTCATGAGACATGAATCTGTCGATTGATTCCCGCGAAGACCGTAAGCGGGTAATGTCTTGTTGGGGATATTTACGATGACGCTCATCTCAGATTGTACGGGATTTATTATTGAATTATGTTTCACTTTTACGGGTTGCCAGAACATGAATGAGTATTAAAATTGCAGACTTGAACTGACTAATATAAGTAACTAATGCGTGCATCAATAAGTCATTTTTTACAAAATAACCAATTTTCATTCCTTTTTCAGTTTTATTAAAAACAAAATATGCTTAACCTGACCCCCGCCTAGATGTTTATATGCTTTTTTATTACTTATTCTGCGATGCAAAGAAGTCAGGTTTTTCTGCAGCTGACTATAATAATGTATAAAAATGTTCCGTAGCAATATTTGTGCAATTCCAAAGTGTTCCGTACTTATGGAATCACCCGTATTTCACAAATGTCCCATGTTCATAGCGTCCGTCTCAATCGTTATAATGTACTTAGGGAAATCTAAATGTTATATTTTTATAAAATATACCCATTTTCACATACAACAAATAAAATGACAGTGAATGATACCTCCCCAACACAATAACTATACCATAATAATAGAAAAAAACATTTTATAAAAGCATTAAGTTAAGAGCTATATTTGAGTGGCCAAATCTAGTGTGTAGGATTTTTTAATCTACCACCAACTTTACACTTGCTAAGTGTCAATCTGATTGCTTTGTCAGTGTGTTTTGGAGCGAGAATATCATTTATTGCGCTCCTATTGAATCGCAGTGGGCTGAATTGATGTGAACGCTTCAAGCGCTTTTTGGTGCACATCACTATTCGGCGATGCTATTTCATGAATAATGCATTTGCGTATAAATGTTTTATTTTTCCGCATATTTGTATTCTACAACCTTCTTTTTTTCATATGGTTTTCACCTACCTATTAGTAAGGATAGTAATTGTTTGATGATGAGATTGTCTTTCTTAAGCAAAACACTCACACCTCAGATTCGGTTGAAACCGCTCAACCAATTCCACTGGAGCGCAAACTCTTAGAGTATTCCAGTGTTCAAAACCACCCGCGTGGTCGTGTCGGAGGTTTTCCCCTGGATTTTTCAGGCTAATCTCTAACCGCGCACTCCAATAAAGCCACTTTTAGGTTAAAAATAATAATAATTAAGCAACACGATTCTACTCGGTGGCCTCAATAAGTCCATTAGACACTATCAGTAATAATGTCAGTATTTTGTAACCGTCTCAATCCCATTTCATATAATAGAATTTATTTATTTATTAGAGAAACAACAGAAGTAAGTACATAATATTATATATTGTAAGTAAGTATGTAGGATATTAGGTGGGTACCTAATAGCCTGGGTAGCGAAATAATGCCATTATTACTGATAGTACCTGGCGGACTATAAAGCGAAATTTCCTTACTGTCGCAATTATACAGATCTCGTCCTCAATGACATCGATAAAAAGTAACCTTTTGCTTGGGACTGATACAAATGTATGAAACCTTTACAAATTAAGTATGTGGTTTTCACTACAACCATACTAATCAGGAACAAACAAGCGGCCAGCCAAAGCACCTATAGTTAGCAGTAGTCGCCTGAAAAAGAAAGCTCATGTTAGGAAAAAAATGAGGGAAGAGGAATATTACAATGTGTAAGTAAAAATATTCTCTGTAAAATATTGTTTATTCCAATCGAAATAAAATCGCTAAAGCGCTGCCTGCCGAGCAACTCGCGTGAGTGGTTTCTAGTGACAAGTGATTTCAAAAGAGGGATTACTATTCTTTGGACAACAGTATTGGGATTAATTTTCGCGTCCGCACGTCAGGACATCTGTTCAATTAGCGTTGATAGCATGTGTAAAATATGTAGTAGGTAGGTAACTCATAAGTGGACAGTGAAATTCTTTGAATTAACTTGTTTTTTTTTACATACACAAAAAAACAACACAAATATATTTACACAACAATTGTATTTCATTTCCTAATGCATAATTTTAATGTTTGACATTCCTACATCGTATTCGTAGCGTTCTGGCACCTAATCCCAAGATTTGGCGTAATTTTGTTCATATCGAGTACATCAAACTCTAGTTTTTAAAGCGACTGGCCTTCTAACCTAGAGAGGAAACTAGACCTTGTTGGAATTAAACCGGGTCCTTTTCAACGTTTTATTTCACCTAAACACTGACGTTTGACGCTACATTCGTTCTATACCAATTTAATTTTTCAGTAGTTCATTCAAAAATACAAATATTAAAAAATACATGCTGCAGCTCGTCTAAAGCTGAAATATGCTCGTTGGGCTTTTCCCTATAAATACTTTGTCTATTCATTTAATTAATTGTAATAAAGTGAAATATCTTATTTTATCGCTTATATTAATAAAAACAATTGTCAATCATGCAATCGAATATTCAGCATATCATAATGCTTGCTTTTCTATATGAAAACCTAGGAATATACAAGAACGGCAAAGATCACGACCACGTGTTTGTCTATCAAACACTTAGCTCCGATATCGGGACGGCGGGACCTTAATTGCGTTTGTACAACGACCGGGTAAACATGGTGAAAATGAAGGTGTTATTTTGTACCGGTTTTGAGAGGCTAACAATCCTTTGTCTGTTTATTTCTTTTGTGCCCGTTTATTAAGTCCACCAATCTGTATATGGTAAACATACTACGGGATCGTTTTGTAACATCTGACCATGTATTGTATCTGTTTAAGTATAGCATTATTGACCTTTTATAGGCTTAGTAATTCTGTTAACAGTTTACAAAAAAACTTTACTTTGAGATTTATTTTTGGTAGGCAAAATTAATCTTTTATTGGCTTACTTAGTTACTAACGACCTTGCAAACCGTTCGTTATACTCACCTGTTATAAATTTCACATATACAGGTTGGGTACGAGTAAGTGCATAATATATGTATGTATGTAAATACTTCATTGTACACAAAACACAGGTAAAAAAATACAGACAAATGCGGTTACATTGGTACAAAGGCGAATTTATCCCTTTAAGATATCTCTTCCAGTTAACCTTTGAGCAATTGAGTGGAGAACAGAAACCAGAAGTTATACTAACAAAAAATACTTAAAATACATAAACTACTGAGTACTAAAAATATTGAGTATTTAATAATACGTTACTACAGAGGCCGGGAAGTAAGGTGTTGCTGGCCGAGTACATATAGACGGTCGACGTAGCGAGGCCGGATAGTTACGAGGTTGGCAATCTCTTTTCACGCCGAGGTATGTATAGTGCTTTTCTCAAACCTGCAATGAAATAAATTAAAAAACCTCCAAGAAATCAAACTTTAATTTTTAATGAAAGAAAGAGTGAAGTGAAAGACCTCGAATAAGTGCGCGTCTTATTAGACGGTATCGCATGTGTGAGGTTAGCAGTAGGCCTTAAGCGGTGACCGCTGCCGTCAGCCATATACGAAAATCTTGCAGTTAAGTAATGGCGGAAATAGCATTGAAGAGTACGTTAAAAAGTAAGGACAGGATGGTATATAATTTCTTATCGAACACTGCTAGGTTTGCAGTCTCGGTACCAGTTAATATGAAAACTCCCGGGAATTCCCAGGTTTTTCTGAGAAAATGTATGCGTAAAGTGAATGTGTAATGTATATTTTACGTAAGTATTATTTTATTATTACTACAGGTTTTGGGATATAGCCCTTTAACATTCCAGTAGGTACAACCTAGGTAATGTTTCAACCACATCATTCAATGAAGTAACATTTTTGATAACATATAACGTTCCAGTTTAAATTAATGTGAACTAAGATAAGTTGATCATGTTTTGCGTATTTCCAGTCGTTCCCGGGTCAAACATTAAACAATATAACAATTAACAAGCTTAATCAAAATCACTTAAAACAAACGGCAGCGTCAAATGTTCACAATCAAAAAGCCATCACAAACCTTTTTGAGCAAATACATTTTTAATTCTATAATTGCAGTCTACTCCGAATTTCCATAATGGCATCAAATTAAATATGATCACGTGACAAATACGTCAAAGTGACAGATGCTGGGCCACCTAACTTAGAATTATTTTCATGCAACTTATTATAAACACTTTAAATTGTACCCCGTAGTGTATCGCAAAGAGCGAAGGCTCATAATTGTTTGTATTTAATGAAGTCGACCGCAAACCTAATCTTTGTGGGGGGTTAGATGAGTGTGTCATTAATTTATTACGTAGTTGTTTTAAAATTAGCTTCTAGTTATAATTACATAGGATGGGCTATTTACGCTGTTATTACATAAATGGGGAGGAGATCTGATATTAAAATTAATGACTCCTGTCTATAGATACGTAGTATACCATGGACCATCACTTTAACAGCTAAGATTTTTTAATCGTTTCAATTTATTTAATGAACTGTATTACTCATGACTCCTATGGCTACATATAAAATAGATACATAAAAGTGCATGGAAATAAATATATCACATTTAATGAGTAATTAAGTATATTAAATTTTCCTTAAACTTTTTAAATAGTTATGATATAAAGTTATACAACTTCGAATTTGTGTCATAGTGTGCCTCTTGGAAGTGCATCTTTTGCTATCGTTCTTTAATCCTGTATTACATTGTTTTACCCGTACCAATGCACTTGTACTTTAGCAACAGGGGTTTATTTTACAAGAACATCAACTAATTAGATTCCAATCCATTCTAAATACGTCCTTGCTAGTTCTGGAATGTAGTATAGGCTTAAAATTTTTCAGCTAGCCAGAGGAACGGGGTTCGATTTTATTTCCATGCCGCATTCTGCTCGGAGACTTTATTTCTGTAAATATTTACGTCAACGTTATACCTATAGATTATCCATGATCGAATAGCACTTAGAGCAGTAAACAATTCAGTAATAACAAGTTGCAGCGTAGTAAACCACCGGTATCTGTTTCACTTAATTAAATGAAGACCATCGCGTGACCGCATGAAAATAAATACTCTTGCGATGTACAAAATGGCGAAATAACAAGCATTATTAGTAATAAGGGACATGTGCTCCGAGGGAGGAATAAATATTTCAATGCATTTGCACAAATGTGCAGGAATGTTTCAGGTGATTAATGAGTCTGATGCACTCGATATATCTTTCAGGCACGAGGTAAAAAAATGCATGTTACAATTATTATTAAAAATATATATTTAACTTTGTTTCTAAAAACAGTGGAACAATGCAGTTAATACATTTTTGGTTTAAGAAAACATCATCCTTTAACTTACCTCTCTCTTGTCTTTTATACGTAAGTATTGTATCTTGATCACAGTTTATAAAATTTATTTTTATTTATATATAAAAAGGTTAAAGAGATTGTTACACTATTTTTTTTTCTATTCACTTAATATTATTTGTAATCTCATTCACTAGCTCAACAATATTTGCGAGATCCTAGTTAATTTAATCAAATATGTGCAATTCATCACCGTCAATGTAATAAATGACAAGAGAACAAAAGATTCTACTTCCCTGGTGGACAAATTATAATTAATTAACCGGTCACCTAATGTTGCCGACCCCTGTCCACTCGGAACTGGTGCGAATTATATAACCCCGAGCCAACTGTGCTTAACCCGCGCTCGTTCTGCGGTGAAAATGATAAGAATAAGAGATTTCATACGATTTGTATTGCCGCAGGGTCCGATAAGAGGAGAATTTTTGGAGACAACCCAGCTGCTTAAATAAGGTTTGTTTGCGTATGTATTTATAACAGATTACTGACAATAATTTTATGTTCGGAGCGGATTTAAACGTTAAATGTGTAATGGAATACATGCTTCTTAAACAAGTTTAGACTAGTTGTAATTACCATAAATAAATAAAAATTAAAACTTATTGCGATACTAATGCTATACTGCTAATTATTGTAACAGTAATGCAAATAACGGTAGTAGGTATTCCTAATTCTTGTGAATTAGACCAATCCGTTAATGTTTATAGCATAAGCGAAGAGAGAAAAGCACTTAAAGTAATTAGATTGCGGAAAACGCTTGGACTTTGCCACGATTAACCCGCCAATACAGGCTGATGAAAATATTATCATTTTTATGTTACTCAATATTGAAGTAATATCCATGATGTTTCATATTTTCATCAGTCATGGAATTACAACTCAATTTCAGGTCTATTCTCCCATAAGGTAACTTAAAATGTATTGAGATTGTATATGAAATAAATTGATAATATAAGTATATTCCCTCAACATGTGCGCACGCGATGCTATGATAATAAAATGAAGGATATGTCACAATTGAGTCATATTCGCATTTAAAAAATCGACATGCAATTTCATGAAAAACTACTTAAAATCGTAAATAAAATACATAGTAGTAGGTACTCTTTAAAAATAAATATAGTACAGAGAAATACATTTCTTGTCTTTCCAACTAACCGAAGAAACTAAATTATGAATTATGATGTTACATGGAACGAGTAACGGTAGTGGCAGAATTTTATCTAATTTAAAACTTGGCTCTAAAAACCAAATTTAAACATAAAATTAGAAGTAAATTACCACTTAAAGTTAAACACTAGTTCTATTCAGTTCTCCGTGCCAAAAGCAAGGTAAACACGAAATTTAGATTTATTTAAGTTGAAAGCGTTCCCTGAAAATTGTCTGTCCGTATAACTAGTTAATTAAATGCCAGTGCAGCGCCTTTATTCCGTGCACGTCGGTTTCTCGGATTAAATAATTGAATATTGTCCGTAAACAGAGTTGTGGGTTTTTGTGTGTAACTACTACTTTATTCTTGTGTAGATTGAGTTTCATGTGTTATTACGAAAAGGTGATTTCCGTTTATTTCAGGACATAGATGTACCTTTATTGCGTATTATCATCAAGTTACCGTCAATTTAAAACTGTGTAATGAAACTTTCTACGTTATTATAATAATTAAATGTTCTGTGTAATGAAATGTTCTACGTTATTATAGAATTTTCTTAAATATGCTCGGAAATGTAGACCTTAACGTTCGTGATAGTAGAATCGGCAGGCAATCACGTCCTTCCCGGCCTTTAGTTAAGTAATGTTATGTATTATTCGTCAAAAGTATATTATTGATTGTAGATAAAATTTAATTCACTAAATACGTATGTGAAAATAATAAATACCCAAGCAAGACGACTACTGGATGCAGATTGGACAGAACATTACGATATCATGGAGACAAATAATTAAATCCCCCTGTATATCGCCACTACATCACCGTCCCCCGGGAGGTATTACCGTCCATCGGCGAATCCACCATTTTTTGCCGTAAATCTAATTTATTTGTATTAGTTAATGACTTATGCACGTCCACCGGACGATCGTATAACTCTTTCGCCTGGATAACGTCGCAGTAGTTTGTCGTCTTGGTATTTTTTTAAATATTGTCTATTTTTCTCACAACGTATCTATATAATAATGGAATTTAACGTTTCTTTGGACGCTTATTTCTAAAACAAGTACAAATAATACTAGGATAGCATTTTACCTATCCGAAATCTGAGAAGACTGGCATTGGTACATGGCATTTTAATAGCTGCGTTGCGGACTAATTATTCCCGCTGACCGTTCAATATTACATTTAAATGAAGTACTATTTAGACATAAAAGTAATATGTACAAAAATAACATACTTTCGGTTTCTATTCAATTTACAACAATTTTAAATACTTTTGACGGGGAATTTGTAGAATCTCGTACAAAAGTATCAAGACTACTTCTGTCTACGACAGGAGGGCTCGGGCGCCAATTATTTTAAGTTTCGTTCCGTGTACGAACGGTCGCCACAGATAATTTAAATAAAGCATGTGCGATTTAAATTGGTTTTAAATTTTAAAGTTTTCCCGGAATGCAATTTGGATTCCAAGGATTGCGGCTTTGCGGAAGTGAATGAAAATTACACACCAATTGAGAGTTCGATCAAAAAGCAGTCGTAAAAAAAGATTTTCTAAAATCGGTACAAAATAATTGAAAAGATAAACACACATTATTATTAAGGTAATTAACAATTTGAAAATCAATTGAGAATATCACGTGCCAAAATCAAAGTCAAATTTTGAAAAACAAAACAAAATCGTAGCACGCGAATAGAACAATAAACTCAAAAGCCCTCCAGGCGACATGTGGCCTTTTAAGTGGCGGTGACAATTTAACAAATACAGTTACGCTTTAAAGAACTAAATTCATTTATTAATTTGTACAAATTCATACCAAAAAAAACCCTAAAATCTTAAGTCGTCATTGAAAAATGAACCTAAAAATTTCTCTCAGATGGTTGTTTTTCGATTGAGATTATTTAGCGTAAATGCAGTTACTACCCTATTTCGTGGCAAGTCAATTGAAATGAGACCATATTCAAATGTATGGGTGGGTATCGGTGGAAACGTATGCAATTATTGGTGGAGGGGAATAAACCATGCGTGATAGGTCTCTAATAATCTTTAAATAATTTAATGCACAATATTGTAGAGCATATTTGCAACGACCTACATACTTCATATTGAAAAAACTTAAGGCTACGGCAATCAATACTGTAGAGCTTTACTCCTTTTCTAATTAAATGCTTAATACACATTTTACTTACGACTGAAATATTAAAAAAATCTTACAGTGTCACTTATTTCGTGACTTTTGCGTGTATTAATCCAAAAAGTAGAAATAACTTCGCAACCCGTAATTTTGATGAGCACAATACAACCGCGATTTAGGGAAGTCAAGTAGAATAAGCACCGCTTTAGTCGACAAGGGCTTAGGTGGCCTGTGATTATATAAAACAGACACCCTTTTGAAATTAACACGATATAAAACTTAACCCAACATTGCATCAAAACGTGACAATTACAATACATTCAGTAAAAAAGTATTCTCACGGTGTCAAAATCCTGTTACATCATTATAATGTAAATTTGACACCCAATCACAACAGCCACGCTCCGACACCAAAAACATAGAAAAAGATAACAACAACAAAACATAAACACAAAAAACATTACAAGCAAAGAGGTTGTCACTCGCAAATCAAACTAAATAAAGCTCCGCCATGTCTAAGTGAGTGAATGGATGAACGAATGGAAGTGTGTGAGTAAATTGTATAAAAACAATCGCACGAGTTTGGTTGTTTTACGACGGCTTTGACAAAATCAGAATCGAATCAAACGTACGTGAATGGAAGATTTAGAAGTGTCGGCTAAGGGAACTGTGGAGTAGTTTACTGGACTTTCAGAATTTAATTTATAATCAGTTGACACCAATGTGTTGGATAAAAATAATGTAAAGTATGTTTAAATTTCAGAATTAAAGAATATATGATCTTATTTGTCATTGATTGTACATAAAGAAATTACTTTTTGCACGAAAGGATCTCGAGTTTCCTCTTTTGAAATTTAGTGTGATTAAATTGTATGATGTTTAATTATACCGAACATAAATATTGGAATGCAAGAAAAATATGATATACAAGTCTTCTGCAACTCCACACCACCCGTACTCATCCACACATCAATTTTCCGGTGCCCATCACGCTACGATCACGTGTCGGTCACGTGCCGTGTTCCATCACCCCTGCCTCCCCCGACTCACTCGTCCGACTGTCCCCTGCTTCCCCTTTTGTTCTTAGAGGGAAGGGTGTCAGCGGTCGCCGATTTTGATGTAAAGTTTAAAAAATGTTGTGACGTGTTTTATAATTATTTCATTTTGTGTGTACACTTTTTAGCTCTATATATTTTTTTAAACTAAGTTATGGGCACCGCTAGTCGATTTCGTAGTAGCTAATAGATATCTTAACGCTCTGTAACTTGTAGCAGTTGCTACGACAAGCGTAGCGGCATTAGTGTAGCACATGCATTTTCTTCGCTCGCGTACTCACTTGTAGTTTCAAAGGATGATGTATAAAAAACCATTAAGGACCCAATATTAGTCTTGATGCTGTACCAGTTTAAAGGTATCAGCTCAATTGATTTAATATGTCAAATATTGCCCAAACCCCTAACTATTATAATTCAATAAACTACTGTAGAATGATAAAATAATTTGAACAATAAACTTCTACTTTCTGCCCGAGGCCACCACATGCCGACCTACGGGATATCTTATTGTAATAGCAAACTACAATTACTTACCCTTGTGAACACGCCCTTGGGTCAAAATACATAACAAATAAGTTGGTGGAGCAAATATTGTATGAAATGTTCCGTTTTCACGGTTAATTAGACTTGCAGGGGAAGCTTCCTAAAACAAAAAAACGGCATATATTGCTAGCAAAATATTGGATTTTACATTCAGTCATATTTCCATTAATCTGGCTAAAAATGAACTCTGGTCGAAAACGAATCTTTAAATTATAACCACGCTTAGACACTTTTTCGTATTTCGCTAGACTGCTTTTACAAAACACCTACAATGTTTGCATTGTCGGCTTTGTGACTATCGTTAACATTACCGACCCGCACTTTTGTACACCGCCTCCGGTTACTCGCTTCGCTCCCATGAGTAATAGGAAAACAATTCCTGTACAATACAAGTTTTGGAGTGTTATTTCTATTAAAAAAGTTTTTTTAGCAACTTGGGAAGTAGGGTAATCTTAATAATATAGGGTAAACCTAACTGTCGGCACTAATTTAATTTATAGCAATCGTGAAAAAATCTGGATGGTAAAGCTAAAAACTTCAAATAAATAGAAAGTTTAACCCGTCCTCGATCGATAAAAAAAAATAAACAACAGCATTCTTTTGTTATGTGCCCGGAGACCTCAGGGATGAATACGGTTTAAACTATCTGTTTCTTTAGGCATTGCCTGTGCTCAGCAATGAAGCGTTTAATACCTATTGGCTGATGACGATGAGTGCTAGGGCACCCTAGAGGTGCAAAGAACCTTCATAAGTTCACGCCACAGCTTCCGATTCGCTGTTTGTCCAACCTTTTAAATCAAACCATGGCATTTAAGCCCTCAATAAATTCGAATGTTTTATTCATCGCCCACTTCCAAAAAGTTATTGTTAAACTTTTTTTGTTAAAATCGCCTGCAGCGCTCGCGTGGCTATTAACAAAGTATCAGAGTCAATGTTTGGAAATTAGTGCACTAGAGAGTTAATAATTTATTTATTTATTGCTATGAACAGTTTGGAGTTGCGTGGGAATTGGCAAGGTTTGGTTTGAAAGGTTATGTGATAGTATGTAAACATAAGATTTTTAATTGAATAAAAATATTTTTGTTTCTTAGAATTACGATTTTTTTTTTATTGAAGAGAAATTACATTATTAATACACATATTATTTATGCTGCTAAATGTGAATTATTAACAATGAATATACATGCGTGTATTTCAGAAAGATCAGTGAGGTTAAATTTCATTTGTGTAGCTACTACACACATTTTAAATGCACGTTGTCTAAGTGTAGTATATAAAAGTTACTTGACGCTGTCCATTAATTATCATATGCTTTAAAATGAAACTCAACCTCGCTGATCTTTCTGAAATGCATGCATGTATGTGTCATTCATTGATAGTAATTCACATTTCGGTGCAGTATATTTGCCTATGTAATTCAAGATCCGGAGTAGTGCTGCGATGCAATTAAAATTGACTCAAACTAACTTTACCCATTGATTTGGGCAAATATAGATACTCTGCCAGCATTGGCGGATGTAAGCCGAGCATGTAAAGGGTCTTAATCTGGCTGTGTGGGAGCTAACTTCCATCAGAAATTGACCTGAGCGAATTTTGACTTACAGTGAGATAGAGATGTCAGATGTGGCAATAAATTATCGACTACGAGTAAGTCCATTATACTCATCTTAATTTTCTTATCTTATCTTATAATATATAAAAGAAGAAGTTCTGATCTACCATCAACGTACAGCCTAAACTACTGGAACTAGAAACTTCAAAGGACAATGGGCAAATTAGTATGGGCGGTGTCCCATTGGTGTATACAGTTGAGACATATATCATTTGAAAGCTCTCAGCAGCAGCTTTAATTTCTTGTATGACGCCGAAGACCGATCGCGTGCAGGGAATAGCTCATTTTATAACTGTAATGTGGCGATTACTGGAACTAAATATTCTCATACTAATGGGACGTTTGTGCATAGACAGTAGCGCCAATAATTTAATAAATCATTACTAGAGCTTCGAAATGAACGGGAATGAGTTGCTTATATTTTTATTAAACAAATAAATATAAAAAAACTGTATTAAATCAATTAATTACATAAAAATATAGTGTCGTTTGATTCTGCTACTGCACGCGAGATGTCGCTAGTAAATAATGATAGCTTCACATGGTCGTTTATACACGCTAACAATATGACAGTTGGCATCTAAGGCCCGCAGTAAATGCCAAGTTTCTGTATCTGAAGGACTAAGATGACCGCTTATATGTCGGACCATTCGTCCCTCTCGCACTTTCGTACATGACAGTAAGGGATAAATGCTGTATGTCCGACATATAAGCGATTATATGAGCCCCGCTGGTGCTATGCCACTATTCGGGAATTCGACTAAGAGCGCTCAATAATGCCTATTATTATTCCCGAGCCATGAGAACAGTTTTGATAGTATGTAAATAATAAATGCTACGAGTGTTCTAATAAGCCGCCGAATTATCTTAGCGGATTCAGTACTTGCGACTGTACTAATTACAAAGTCGTATCGCTCTCTCTCTCTCTCTCTGCCGCTAAAATAACATAAGTGTGATAGAGACTCAAATATTGAAACTTGAATTTTGATTTTGGTGGTTTGGTGGTCTTGATGCAATCAATAAAATAACCTTTAGATATTTGATTATTTATTCATCATAACACAGCTTAGTACAAAAGGCGAACTGTGGGTTAATAAAATAATAAGCTAAAAAATCTATATTCGTGCATCTAAGCTAATGAAAATGAAACTTTTTCTTTGCTCTTGCGTGTATTATGTTACCATTGCTATGTTACCGTTGCTTTCTTACAAAAATCTGTGTCAGAGAGCGCGGACTTCTTGCTCCTGAAAGAAAGCTGCATTGGTGATTACCGTCGAATTTACCTGAAGAGCCAGAACTGCTCTGAGTACGCCTGTGCGTAAATGCGGCCTAAGAACGGAGTGAAAAAGCATCTTTGAACTAGTGTTAGCCCATTTGATCCGGGGGTGGTTGCAATACTGGAGGCGTAAATTATTCATTATGTTGTGGTGTCCAGAAATGGGACAGTCCGGTGTTATATACGTAATTTCTAGCTAAAGAGGTTCCGATGCTCATAAGCCCTAGGTTGTAGGTGTGTTGCCCTTGACATCTTTTTTAACTCTCGCATTCTTTACTCATGCACTTCTCGCATAAAAATGTCCCAATTAGAGCTGAAAAAGGTCAATCTGAGACTGAACGTCGATGTTCTATATACTTGCTTTATTATGGTCACGTATACGAGATTCGCATGCGAGTTTAACTACATTGCGCGGTTTGATAAATCGATTGAAGTCATTTTACCCCGATGACTCACCTGCAATATACCAAACTCGCATGCAAAACTTGTACGTGTGTAAATAAGGTTTTATTCTAGATCATGAGCTTGTAATCTAACAAGATATTCGGTTAGCTAACATTCAATAATATTATCAATCGAGAGAAAACGACAAAAAACATTATTATTTTAAGTGTTTGAGTGATTGTGGAGAGAACTCCAGCTGACGTCCATGGGGCTTCAGAATACAAACTCACCACCACTGCCTAGTGACCTACTAGGTAACCACCTTATAATTTATCGCCCAAGAGGATATTGGTCATGAGATCCTGTTGCTATCCGGCAGTTTAATTCGCTGATGGGTGATAACTATAGGGGAGGTCACGATTCAAATGTTGATTTACTCGAGCGTAATTAGGACCTATTGGATTTTGAAAATTGGATAATAGGAAGAAAATATTTAACAGGTGTACCCCTCCGCCGGCGGGGGAAGCGTCTGCAAAAATAAAAAGAAACAACAACACGAACATACTCCCGGGCATCAGATATTGAAAGTGTATATGCACCCCACATGAGGGCTTATAAATGGAGGAGGTTTTCAGAGTGCAAGGTATCCTCCATGTCTTAATCTGACTCGCTCAAGTAAATCCAAAAATCCCCTCTTAGACTCTTCTACCATTATGGCATTTTCTGTCAAAGTAACTTTCTTGCCATCATATTCATATAATTTATATTCGCTCTCTTGTAGTCAAAATGTTGACATGTGACATTTTTGTTATTAATGCGAACACGAATATCTTAACATATTTTAGTATTTTATATATATATGCTCCCTGACAACATGGCCAAATAAGTCAAAAAATGTACTACTGAAAGGGTACAATTAATTCAATCCCTTATTGAAGCTTGAGGGTGCTGGTGAGATGCTCTCCAGAAACCCCAAACTGAAATAATTGTACCCTTACGTCCCAGTACGTCCATGTAATCATGTCTTATGCAAGTGTAGTTTTTACTCACGTCCCTAGGACACCGCTCAATCCGCTTCATTCAGAATCGTTTTCTCCGTAGGGCGACTGGTACCAGTCGAACCTCAGTCTGCACCACTACATGGGGATGTATAGTTTCTTTAAGCAGACTGCCCGATGTTATTTTGACAACGCTCCCCATCATAGGAATCCGTTAGTTAGGGAGGCTGTCGACTACGTTCCTATCCCTCCCCCCTCTGTCGTGACTCCTCCGGCCGCAAGGTCCGACGTCCTAGGCACAAACTCAAGGATCCGGATGACGTAATCACAGCATCCATCGAAAGATGGATCGTTGCGGTTACATATGCGGGACGCCTATTCGTCCCGGTACCGCCGCATACCAAGCGCTCATTCACTCGGTCCGACGTGGGTCGGATTGAATCGTTTCTTGCTGGACTCTTAGTGAATCAGCGACAAAACTCCCAGTTACTCGATTCCACTCACACTTCAGATTTGGTTGAAGCCTCTCATTCAATCTCATTGGAGAGCAAACTCAAAGTATTCCAGTCGTGTCGGAGGTTTCCCTGAGGGGCTACCGCGAACTGAAAACGAACGAAGTTCGAATATCTCCCTCTCTGCCGCACTAATTAGCAAGTGCGACAGAGAGAGAGATATTCGAACTTCGTTCGTTTTCGGTTCGCGGTAGCCCCTCTGGATTTTCCCCAGGCCACTCTCCAACCGCGCATCTGCCGGCATTGGGCTCGCCCTATAAAGCCACAGTCAGGTGAAATAAAAATCAAAAAAAGATTCATGTACACAGTTACTTAACACCAGAGAGCCTACTCCGAACTTCGTATCGTGCCGTCCCTTTCACTCATATAGTGTATAACACGAGAGTGAAAGGGACGGCACGATACGAAGTTCGGAATAGGCCGTCAGAGTTAAGACGATGCCGATATCGAACGTTGGCGCAGAGCGTTGTGTCAGGGCTAATATGATAGCCCGCAGGTTCGCTCGCTGTTACAAAAAAAGTAAAGGTTAGGTACCCTTTTTGAAGCATATATATACCAACTTTTATACAAACATCCTGTAGGGGAATTATCTTCACTGTATGACATTAATTTTGTTATAATTATAAACTCGAAATTATTATTCCTTCTTGAACAGTAAATTAATATTTTGTCATTAAAAATGTAATTTCTTATTATAGTTAGACTTTCTTAAATTGTAAATTAATATTTTGACATGTAAAAGTGCCCTCGTGGCCTATTTGCAGAATAAATGTTTGATTTTTATTGATTTTTTGATTTTGATATACGCAGAGACAACATAACACTCTGCGTGTTCAATATAATAACGCGTTCAGGATGCTGATGGGGCTACCTCGATTCTGCACTGCGTCGGGAATGTTCACGGAGGCTCGACTAGACTGTTTTTATGCAACGATGCGTAAGAGAAAACTGTCTACTAACACCATGATCCATGTTGGTCGGAAAATAAACAATTATTATTAATATTATTATTAACTACAAATTCAGTACATTTTTTAAACATAATTCTTAAAAAACTGAAAATGCGATTGCCAGGGAGCATGAATTAACTTTTTTTATTTAAGAGATTGAATATAAAACCTTACTTGAAAATTATTGACAACGTGCGCAATAATAACATTAATACATTCTTGGCGTTCGATGGGTAAAAAATATGAAGACGCCGTCCATGCCCACCAGGCCACGACCACACAAGAGACTTTCAAACTATTATCGTTAAATGGGTTTAAACTTACCTCTATTTCCGCTTCTTCATGATCGGAAGTGCTTGTAAAGCCGGATTCATAATACTCAGATGTGATGGTTTCTGATGCGCTCTGATACCTGACGGTTATAATCACGAGCGTATACATACTGTACATGTCGCATTATATAAATAAAATTATAACGATGTCTAACGATTTATTTATTTAAACTTCATTGCACGAAAAATACAGTGTACAAATGACTACCTTAATGCCAAGTGGCATTATCTACTAGTAAACCACAGAGACATCTAAAAACGGTGCAGGAAAATGTAGAAACGTTGAAAGTGCAAAACAGACGCCAGTAAAATTAAGATCTAAACGATCTCATGTGCTGCGATGCCTACGACACATTATGACGATTTCTGACGATATTTTGAATCAGTGATGCACTCGTAGCTTATAAAACATGCACAACACAAAGTTCTCATTAGACAGATTCTGAGCTCCCAATGATGCTTTGAGTAAGGAACCTACATTTAAACAGTTTACAATATTTAATAAAAACAACCTAAATTAAATATTTTTAGATTTTATATGTGTCAGTATAACCATTTTCAACTCATCAATGAATCGGCAACGGGCTGGTGAGTGTACTGGAGTCGCCAACATCTATATATAATTATATAGGCTTACCATCAGGCCGTATGATTATTTGCCACTGTTGTGGTATTTAAGAACTGATTTTGAAGAAGATTATATCCAATCTATGGTGTCAGTAAAAATAAATTGATTCTATACATGGTAAAACCCCTTTTTTGCATTGCGCGTCAGGGGCTAAAAGCAGTGTATGCATTATTTCGTTTACACATACACAAGAACAGTCGCCCGTGCACACTCGTCAGATCTGTTGTGTCGCGGCCGCTTCCCTACCCCCCGCACCTCAACTGCTCTGATGCGAATCAGAGTCACTTCTGTCGCGTCACAACGTAACATAGCACATCGTCGGAGAGCATCAGATCAAACCGTACTAGTTAAATGTATGAAACCGACATCATTCTGGCGCTTCAAGACACAACACGTGGCAATAGTATGAATCCGGCTTTGATGCGAACAACGTAGTGGCTGCGATTCAAATGGTAGGTTCGCGGCTCAGAGGTGCTAAAATAAAATAATCTACAAAAGAAAAAGGAAAGAAAAGTAGGTGTGAAAAAGTGTTTATGATGTGCTTATATGTTTGGATGCAGTAATTAACCCTTTAAACGCCGTCGTCTGATATATGAGACGAAATAAATGACATGTTATTGATTTATTGACACTTTTGACATTCGGTGGTCAAAGAGTTAAAAAATTACTTCGAAATTCGTTTGACTCCATCAGGCCCCTATTTCACCAAAGCTGACAGGCGCGACAACTGTCAAAAAACATTACAAATGTAGTTGGTGAAACAGTTTTCACATCAGCCTACATATGTCAACTTGGTGAAATAGGGGCCAGATTGCCATTGTAATAACATTGAATAAGAAACAATCTCAGATGCAGATTACGGGATAAGAGGACTGCCCAGTTTGTTTACAACGACCAGCTCGGCGTACACGAGGGCGGTCATAAGTGAGCTCAATTCTGACAACCTCCTTTAAATGGCGGTCGTCTAAAATACTGTTATTACAAAAATCACCATAAGCAGATTGGCCGTCAGTGAACTAGTGCAAAAATTAGTGCCTAAGACCGCAAAGCTGTACAGTAGAAAATATCTCGAAGGCCAGTACGGCATCGACCTGCCGTAATTGGGGCAAAAAGCATTTCATGCTCACATTATTCTACATTTTTTTAATGACAACACTTTTTTAGATTTTTTTTTTTCACTATATTTTGTAATCATAACTTTATAGTAACGGCATATCGAATCCCTCCGAACCATACAGAGAAACAAGTTAATAGTGAATACCAGAAGTATGTATACTTCTTTGGAGGTATTCGAGATGCCATATTTATAATATATAGACATTGAATTTGAATGAATTATGGTATACTAATAGTACACTGCCGCTTACTAACAGCGACCATCTGTCGTGAAGTTTAACCCTACAGAAATGCATACAGATAGGTTGATATCCAACTACACGCCGTGATATACTGGTGCGGATATATTGATGGTATGCAGTCAACGAATACGTTCAAATATTTTATGTTACACACTGCACACATACACATCATTAACCCTATTGCCCAGAAGGGTAGGTAGAGGCAGTGTTAGAGATCACTGTTTTCCATTTGCTACGATCCTTGACAAACTTATTTCGTGTACTCTCATAATATTTCTCAAATACATGTCACTTCTTCACTGAGATATACGGGGTCATTTCTGGGGCAATTGCACAAAAACGTTCAGTCTAAAAGTATTTCCGGACTGGCACCTAAAATATATAATAAAATGCCAAGAAACATATTCTAAGTTAGAAGAATTGGTAGAATTCAAAAAAGCTTATTTGCATTCCTAGTGAAAGTAGCCTACCAATACTTGACAGATGAAGAATTTTAATTGTCTATCACGCCCCATCTTTGACTTTGAGTCCGTGAATTTGAGATTATTTATTTGTATGCCTTATGAAAAAATATAGTGATACACTAAAATATTTAAAATAGTTGTAAGACTTATGATGAGCTATTGACCTGTGTTTACAAATATAGTTTGTACAGTCGAACAAATAAGAAACTTGCCTTTTCACTTTAACGCCATGTTAAACTGTCATACTAACATTTCCAACCGGAGGAGCGCTAGCGGCCCAGCGGCGCCCGTGTGCCGCCTGCGGTATGCCAAGTTAAGCAATTCCGGTCGAAGTCAGTTCTTCCGTGCTTTGGAAGGCACGTAAAGCCGTTGATCCCGGCTGCTGTCTATGATAGCAGTAGTTAAGCCAAGTTAGAGGCCTTCGGGCGGCTTGAGAACTTCTAACAATCAAGTTGCCCACTCACTTGATAAGCCTAATTCCAATGAGGTCTGGTACCCCTTCGGGTTGGAAGGTCAGATAGCAGTCGTTTCCGTAAAAACTAGTGCCTACGCCAAATCTAGGGATTAGGTAGCGGACCCCGGGCATCCTTCAGGATGCAACAGTACTGGGATAACGCTAGCAGGATGATGATGGTAGAAACCACAAAGTATCAAAGTGTACAGCTACTTATGAGTTCGACTGTACGAAACTCTAAGGCGAAATTGCTTCAATACATGCAAAAACGATTTGGAACTCAAGACTATAAGTTAGATTCTTGCTTGCGTTCATGTGACAGAATTTGGCCTGACAGTTTCGACCGCACTATAAATATTCTAACTTGCTTGACGTTTCTTAGGATACTGTTGTTTCTGTCAGATGAGAAAGGATATGCTACATTTTATTACCGATAGATTTTTCCTTCGCAGCTAATTTTCTTTCAACTTCATTTTCCACACTCCACTTTCACTGCCATGCAATGTTGGCATTGGCACCAATGCTCCGCTATGCACAGTCAGACGTGCCTTTTGCTATATTATCTGTCTTACTGTACCAGATTTCCAAGCATTCACTCTCTTTTCAATAAAGCTACTATTTCCAGTTATACGAACTCTGCATTTTACAATCTTTCTATATCGACCATAAATGGAAAGTCGGTGGTAAACTCGCTTATTTTAAATTCCACGACTTTTCTTTTTGCTTATATTCATAATCATTCAATTCCTCTTAAAAACCTCATTAATGTATATATGTAATAATATGAAAACAATATGCATGTCACATAAGATAATCATTGTTAATTCTACGTACCATCAACCAAAACATCTCGCCGTCGACGCTAGTAAGGGAACGTACCCAAAATTCGTGACCCGGGAGGAGAGATGAGGGAGCTCAAAATACTATGCTTTTTCGAGCTACATTCAAATGATAGTAAAGCGTTGAAAGATTTTTAAACTCGCAGCACCGTTTCCGATGGCACAAAACCTTTTCTTTATACCAACCAGTTTTTTTTAACTTCCCCGTCTTCAAAACGATTTAAAGCTATACATTACCGGCGTATACTATGGATCACCGATGGGGGGCGGGAGTCAAAAATTGTAAACAATGGGAGAGGGAGCCTTAGATCTTATGAACAGCGAGCAGTTTTCCGTGGACAGTTAATTATAAAATGATATTTCGTAAGTAAGCTTTCTAAGAAAACCCAGTGGTATACGGGTTTGATACTCACGGCCTTTCGAAATTGAAGAGGCTCTACTTAGTTTACCGTATACCTATACAGACTATACATTAAATTCTTGTCAAAAAAAAATGGGGAACATGTACCCAACTTGTTACGATACTTCTCCTACACTAAAGGTGGGGATGCCTTATTTGTCCGTCGTAAAACCCATCGAAGGGAGTACTGATAGATGATGGATCATTTGTCATTATAAGTATAGTGGGTTTTAAAAAACGTATTTCGATCCAGACGTCCGTTTGTGCTAAGCACCGGCCACTTAAGATCATAAGCAAATGCATCCGTAGTTTGTAGTAAAAAAAACCCTTTTAAGCCGCAATGTGACGAGCCGCAACTCCGAAATCCTACGTGGCCTGGGCGCAACACACACCTGGACGGTTCTTTTTTCTTCTTGCTTATAGTAACCATCCATATCATGACTTGATTAGATACCTGAAAAACCAATGGTAATTAAAAATTTAAGTAGTCACTTTCACGCTAGGTAAGTACTGTGTAACAACGTACAGTTGTGTCAACAAAGGGGCTATACAAAATAATCCAAAAATGAAAAAAAAAACGAGACTAGGTTAGGTAGGAACTACTGTGTAGGTATGCAGTGTTGGAAGAATGTCTAACAGAGCTTCTAAAGGCTGGAGACGCGTTATGTAGTTTGAGGGATTTGTTTTCACTTATATAACAACGTAGGTATAGTAGGGTTAACAGACGGACTACACGAATACAAGAATGGAAAAATGCGCGGCCCGATTATATTTGGTATACTATGTTAGACGACCTTCTGGGATGCGTTGTATATGTCACCGTCAGAAAAATAATGCCTTAAATTGTAAATAGTATTTTATAGTTCCAACTCTTCCGACATGAAACTTGCAGTTTAGGTTAGATTCGTTCGTTGTCTAAGTTCTTCAGAGCGGTACTCGGGGCTTCGTCGACTTGCTGATGGAAAGTACAAAACAGTTATCGGTTTACAATCTGACAGTTTACAATCTCGCTAGTTAGATTATAATGTAACGATTATTACTATTGTATGGTAATATATATTAGATTGCGTAGTTTGAGGGCTTGTTTTCATCAGTACGCTACAGTCTCTGCTTAACATTGGGCAGACCGTACGCTTGTCTGAGATCGTCGTGTTATATAAAAAGTATGTGGGAAAATATACCCTATGTTGGGGAAGTAAAGAATACGTACTCAGTAATAAAACGAATAAATCCTGTTAATAGAACCATGACTGGATCGCAGCAGAGGATTCAGGATCATACTCCTTTAGGGCCGATGACGAGTTTGCAACTAACCATTGGTCAAACATTGGTCAATAATATTCGAGATGGACAACATATGCGGCTATTTAAGTTT
The DNA here is from genome assembly GCA_963556455.1 of Epiblema foenella. Classification (NCBI taxonomy): domain Eukaryota; kingdom Metazoa; phylum Arthropoda; class Insecta; order Lepidoptera; family Tortricidae; genus Epiblema; species Epiblema foenella. The sequence goes on along the minus strand of OY747096.1, from coordinate 23,617,129 downwards.
TAATATATAAACGAGATATAGATGTTTAGTTCATACATATCTACATACACAAAAACAAAACCCTCCTTAATTGCAACAGTATCTCGTATAGTAGTAGATTTTTGGTGCCCTATAAAACCACTATAACTCACCCGGTTCACCCTCTATTAATATGGCTATTGCCATATTATACCTTATTACCTAATAACTAAGTATTATGTATTTTTGAGACTTGAGACTGACATTCGACTCCACAGTCAAACCTAAATAGTTTTGTGGAGCGATATATTATATAATTCCTTTTTGCACTTAATGATTAATAAGTAAATAAATAATAATAATGATAAATAATTACCGTTAGCTATTCGGCAAAGGAAAACATTGTCAGGATACCTGCATATTACATCTGCCATAAAATTCAAAGGTGTATGTAAATAAGTCTTCACTGACAATGAGAGAGTAGTCCCCACTGCCTCGTTCCTTTCATCAACAAGAGGAGGGATGTGCCCAGCAGTGGTACATATATTGGCTGCTGCTGCTGCTGCTGATGATGATGATGATGATGATGATGATGATATACTTGCTGACTTGCAATAGCGTGATCGTGGCCATACGTCATGGTTTCATGAATAAATCAACGTGTAAACGGCCAATCCAAAGGCATCCAAAGTCCCAATGCAGCCGTTGTCATTGTGATATCAATGCAATCATTGTCAATCCACTCGTATTACTTGCTATTTGCTTGGTATACGTACCACAAACATTATGACGTGTATCGTAGTATTGTGATAATGTCTCAACCAAATCAGCATTCATAATATTGTTAATTCAAACTTCTTCATAATGCCAGTCGCGCCCTCTAAAAGCTTGTGTATTTCCACCATCGTCACTGATTCAGCGATCCGGTTTAAACTGAAAGAGCTGGTGTTAAACTAATAAATCTTTATCCCAATGTTTATTCCGTATGTAAAGCGATCCCAACCGCGACGCTGGTGGATCTGTGTTCGAATCCCGGTCAGGGCATTTTAGTTCCTGAGTCTTGGATAGTTTCTATGTATGATAAGGTTTTAGCAATCTATGTAGGCAAGCATGTATAACGTCGCCTAGTGCCCATAGTCGTAGTAAAAGCTTTGATTACATGGGGACTAGGTCGATTTTTTAAGATAGTCCACATTATTACATTTACTTATGCATACAAATGTTTAATGTAAAATGAATACCAATATTGCGATATTATTGTAATGCATGTTGGCAAAAAGTTACAAATATACTGAGGAGCAAACCAAATTAATACTGACGATAATGTGTAATGCCGCTTTCAATAATGATCCAGTACTGTTTTCTGTTGATAATAATTAACAAAACGGTATCATATAATGCATAAACAATAAAAGCAGTGTAAATATCCCTTTCAATACTGTATAAAAACTTTTGATAACATACCAGTATCATAAAAAAAAAACACTGTGTTAAGGCCCTAAAAATATATGTAAGTAAGAACCATAGTATTTGGCCTTCATGGGTAGAGACCCATGAAGGCCAAATACTATTGCTTTGCGCTAACCAGAGGCAATGGGATAAGGGATTAGTATATCTATTTACGCAATCCTATGAACTTTACGTATTTACCACATATAAAATTAATATGACCGGTAACATGGAAATCCCAAGTTAAGCACTCTAGAATGATAATATCTTACTCTTAACACATTAGTGTTAAAATTAAGTCGCCCTTATTGATACCGTTTTTATAACCTATTTATAAACATCCAGTTAGGTAAAATATCAATGTGTACATCTGTGACTATCAAGACAGACAAACAGACTGTTGACATGACTGCCAACATTAATGTATAAAAAAAAAGGTAAAAAATATGTTATCTGTGCTATGCTCTCTTCCGTTTTTCCGTGCCAGCGCACAGACGCACATTTGTATTATAAAAAATAAGAATAGTGAAAATTGATGTGAAAGTACTGCGACAATATACCTACTCAGTTTACGACCAGTGCCTATTATTATTGAACTACAGTCCGCTAAAGAAACCCCCAAGAAGTACACATGGTCCTATCTCACCGTGAAAAAGCAGAAGAAACTACGTGAGTACCAGCAACATCACATCAATCTACACTACACTACATCGTGGACGCCGATCTGGTACACGCAATCCCAATTTCAACACCCGTGTATTCAGCAACAAATATCGAGCGACTACGCGAAAATAGAGGTCACCTTCATCATCACCGTCGCAACATTTTCGACGAGCAATTACAATTATATACCTTTTATATACCAACATTACACGTATCGAGGATACGAAGTAACAATATACTTAGAAGAGCATTCATTCACACGACACGACGTGCAACTTTCGTCATTAGAAATTTCGAATACATCAGCATCATAAACCGTTCACCTGCGGTACCGAAGATATTGAAAATTACTCAAAATTGAAGAAAGAAGATAACATTGCTACTCAACATAACCTAGTTCTACAATAATATTAAAAATTGCATCATTCATCGGACGGTTGAAGTTTGGCGCGAACGCGAGCATCAACCTGCCGTGGCGTACGAGATTGCTGCCGCCTGTACCGGACGAAGCGTCCAAGCCGCGTGCGAGGGAAAGGGACGACGTATAAGGAAAACGTGTGAGGGAACGAGTCGACACGCTGTCTCCCGGTAACTTCGCCGCCTGCGCTTCATGGCGTCCGGCGTCGCGTCGAGCAAAACGGAGAACTCAACCGCCATTTGCAGCGTCGCTTCACGAAAAATTTTGTGTCCGCGTATTGAAATTGTTTTAGCCGTAATTTAGTGCGAATTGTAGTTAATTTAGGAGCTAGTATAATTAAAATTTGTGTAATTGAGTTTCTGAGTGGAAAATATGGCTGAAAGTGGCGGTAAGATGGAGCTTGGAGAGCTTGTCGCCGGCAGGGGCTACGTCAAAGGTACTATCTCGAGACTTTATAACACGGTAAACGTATCCAGCACTTTAGAAGTGCTAAAGGCCCAAAGATCTAGGCTTCTAGCTTCATTCGAAGCATATGAAAGGTATAATATCGCGATATTGTTTATAGATCCGAATGATGCCGAGCCGGTAGAAGAGTACGAGACTAAGTACTTAACTACTCTCGCTAAATTAAATCAGGCCATCGACGGCAATGAGCCTGCTTGCACAAAGCAGCAACAACCTCACAATGCTCCATCTGTCCACACAATACGTCTCCCTCCAATTGAAGTTCCGTGCTTTGGAGGTAAGTTCATGGACTTTGTTCCATTTATAAATCTGTTCAACTCCATGATAAATGAAAATAATGCACTGGATGACCTACAAAAATTATACTATCTTAGGTCACATTTAAGAGGGGAACCGTTGGATCTCATTAAAAATCTGCCGCTCACTGGCGATAGTTATAAAGAAGCATTTAAATTAGTAAATGATAGATATAGCAATAAATTCAGAATTGTGAATGAGCATATAAGTGTATTGTTAGACTTAAAGCCTATAAATAGATCTACAGCAACAAACCTGAGAGAGTTTGTCTCAGCTGTTAGGCAGCAACTAGCAGCACTCTCTAGTCTGGACCCCTCTGTCAAACACTGGGATGCAATTATACTATGTGTACTCTCTCGTAAATTAGATTCATATACTGCACGAGCATACCACATGGAGCGGGATGCCAGCAAGGAGGCTTCGGTGGAGGATTTCATCACCTACATTGAGAAAAGGGCCCTCGCGCTGGAGAATGCTGAGCCGGAGAGGTTCACATCACAAGGATCATCAGCAAGCCAGTATCGCCAAGCGGCGACTAACAAGATGGTGGGTCATCTAGCCAGTGCGTCACAGACTCCACAATGTGCATACTGTAAGTATGAACACAAATTGTTTGCATGCACTAAATTTAAACTATTGCCGGCCAATGATAAATTGAATTTTGTAAAAGAAAAGAGCCTGTGCACAATCTGTTTGGGTGCGCACAAAGGGAAGTGCAGGTATCACTTCAGGTGCACACAGTGCAAGCAAGCGCACAATACGCTGCTGCACTCAGATAGTGTGACACCAGCCGCTACACACCCAACTGCACTAGCTCCAGGTACTGTACCTGCTATAGATAAAAATCAGGCCGCCGCATCCCCTGCTGCACTAGCAGCAGGCAATAATAATAATAATGATGTGCTTCTTCCAACAGCAAAGGTTAAAGTTCTGACTCGGGACAATAGGGAGGTGCATCTGAAGGCGCTTCTGGACAGCGGGTCTCAATTAAGCTTCATATCGCAGCGAGCAGTGCAGATGTTAGGTTTAACCCCTGCCGTTGCCAACACAAACATAGTAGGCATAACTAATGCTAAAAGTCAGGTCAAGTACTGCTTGCCAATAGAGATACAATCGCTAGTATCTCAATACAAAGTGAATGCTAACTGTCATGTTGTTGAGGACATAACATGTAGGTTGCCCCAAAATAGAATTGACTTGACAGACTTTAAAATTCCACCTGGCATCAGACTAGCAGACAGCGAGTTTAATATCCCAAGTGAAATTCACTTGCTAATGGGTGCTGATATATTTTTCCAGTCGCTGCAGCCAACGGAGCCAACAATACAGGCTTTGAGCAACGAGGAGCTGCTGCAGCCTGGCCGCCTACAGCATCACGATGCAACACTGCCTCATCGGGATGCAGCGCAACAGCAGCCTGAGCCTGCTCAGCGGCCAAGCATTATTAATACACAATTTGGTCATGTCATCGGAGGCAGCATACCACAACACAAGCTGTCAAAAGTCTGTAACAAGGTATCTTTAAAATGTGTCACTGCTCATGATTCTGCACTTTCAGAATCATTAACACGATTCTGGCAAACTGAGAGTGTCCCTCAAATTTTTAATGAAAAGTCTTCAGAGCAAGATCTCTGCGAGGAAATATTTAAAAAGACGGTTCAGTTGAAGGACAATCAGTTTCAAGTTGCATTGCCACTTAAGTTGCCTCTTGAGCAAGTTAGGGATACATTAGGTGACTCCTTTCATTTCGCATTGAGAAGATTTCTTAATCTTGAAAAAAAATTTCTTCAGAATCCTGAATTTTTTGCAGAATATCAGAAATTCATTCATGAATACTTGTCTTTGAATCATGGCCATTATGTAGATATTGAACTATATGATTTAAATAAAGATGCTGTATATTTTCTTGCACATCATGCTGTGGAAAAACCAGGCAACCGAACAACTCGTCTCCGAACGGTCCTAGATTGTTCGATGAAAACTAGCAAGAAGATATCTTTGAATGATATCCTTTTGAATGGGCCCATGGTTCAAAGAGAATTATTTGATATAATTTTGCTATTCAGATTTGGTGACTATACATTCACCACTGATATCAAGCGAATGTTTAGAAACATACGTTTGTGTGAGGAGCATACATCGCTACAGAATATACTATGGAGGGACTCTCCCAATGAAGAGATTAAATGCATTAGACTGGATACTGTTAGTTTTGGGATGAAAAGTTCAAACTTCTTAGCAACGCGATGTCTCGATGAACTCGCTACAAGGTATGAGAGCGATCTGCCGTTAGCGTCGTTCATTATTAAAAATACTACATATGTAGACGATATACTTTACTCTGATAATGATTTAAAAAAAGTTATTGAGGCAAAATCACAGCTGCGCCAGTTGTTAAGCTTGGGCAGCTTTGAAACGCATAAATGGTCCTCCAATAATAGCGAAGTGTTAGCTGATACGCCTTCAACTGAACAACACTTTGACGAGATCGAGCTGCAAAGCGATGATTGTAGTATAAAGGCATTAGGACTGCAAATAGTCATAAAAGAGGATAAATTTAAAATGTCTTGCCCTGAGCCTTTCAATCCACACAAACTTACTAAGAGGCACATTCTCAGTTATATTAGTAAGTTCTACGACCCCATGGGTCTGGTGAGTCCAATCATCGTCAAGGCAAAGGCTGTCATGCAAAAAATATGGGCAGCTGGCACAGGCTGGAATAATGTACCGCCTCAGGATGTACAGGGGGAGTGGATGGAGCTTGCCTCTAGCCTAGCGGTAATGGAACCAATCTATATAAATAGGAACATTCATGTTGAACCTACAGATACTGTCCAGCTCATTGGCTTCTCAGATGCATCGAGCTCCACGGCCTATGGCTGCTGCATTTACCTGCGTGTCACCGACTGTACAGGTACTGCCACCCTGCACTTGCTCTGTTCCAAGTCAAGGATAAATCCTCTTAAGGATAAGAGTATGACAGTCCCACGACTTGAGCTGAATGCTGCACTTCTTCTGTCTAAGCTTATAGCACGGGTTTTCAGCACGCTTAAACTAAAGATTGCCGTTTGTAATGTCTATATGTTTGTTGACTCACAAATTGTGCTTGCATGGATACACACAGAGCTAACAAGACTGCAAGCTTATGTGGCCAACAGAGTGAAGGTAATAAAGGAGCACACAGCTGATTATCAATGGCTTTACGTCAATACGAAGGATAACCCCGCTGACCTTATCAGTCGAGGAGTCAGTCCGCAGGAGCTTGGAGCATGTAAGCTGTGGTTTCATGGGCCTGAGTTTTTGCATGACAGTGAGTATAAATTTAATAGCAATCCAAGTATGCCAGCTGAGTTGCCAGAGATGAAACCTGCAAGAATCCCAGTCAGCAACCATTCATCTATTGGCACTGATATGCAGGACAACATTTTCGAGAGATTGCGCAAGTATTCTAGCATTCACAAAATGACGAGGGTTCTAGCCTACATAACCAGGTTTTGTAATAACACTAGGGCAAATTTACCTAAGATTAATGCAGAATTCCTATCTAGCAGTGAGCTGTACAATTCTCTTATGGCCATAATCAAATATGAACAATGTAACATGTTTGCAGATGAGATGAATTCTCTACAGAAAGGTGGACCTGTTAAAGGTCAGCTTGTGTCATTGCATCCATTTATTGATAAAAACGGGCTATTGCGAGTGGGTGGCAGATTACATCATTCTAATATTCCTTATTCGCAAAAGCATCCGGTGATTCTCCCTAAGGGTTCGATCATAACTAAACTCATTATATCTAGTGAACATTTAAAACTGTTACATAAGGGCCCTACACTAGTGCTAGCTAATCTCAGTCAGAGATATTGGATTGTAAATGGCTTAAATGAAGTGAAAAAAATCACTCAAAAATGTATAACATGTTTCAGGCAAAAAGCTGATGCAGCCAAGCAGCTAATGGGTTCCTTGCCGGCCGAGAGGGTCACTGCGACTACTCGTGCCTACGTCAAAGTTGGAATGGACTTCGCCGGGCCTGTAAATGTCAAACTGTCGCGTATACGAAGATCTGTTGTAGGTAAAGGCTATATTTGCGTTTTTGTATGTATGGTTACCAAAGCGGTCCATCTCGAATTAGCCTCAGATCTCACGACTGATACATTTCTCGCTTGCTTAAAAAGATTCATATCAAGGAGAGGAATGCCCAGCGACATCTATTCTGACAATGCTAGTACATTCAAATCTGCAAGGAACCAATTAGATGAGCTATATAAGCTTATGTCTTCCCAGGCCCACCAGCAGTTAGTGCATAACTACACTGCGCCAAAAGGCATAAACTTCCATAATATACCATGCTACTCACCTAACTATGGTGGACTTTGGGAGGCTAGTGTGGCACTAACTAAATATCATTTGAAAAGAATCTTACAAAAGAATGTATTAACTTATGAGCAACTCAATACATTGCTGGTAGAAATAGAGGCAGTAATTAACTCTAGGCCACTTGTACCTATTTCGACAGATATTAATGATTATTCATACTTGACCCCTAGCCACTTTATTGTAGGAAATGCTTTAACAATGTACCCAGAAGTGGATATAGTCAATGTACCTCAAAATAAAGTAAAATTCTGGCAGCAATGTACACAATTAAAGCAGTCATTCTGGAAAATGTGGTACAAACAATATCTTAACACACTTCAAAATAGACCTAAGTGGCGTGTAGCTAATAAGAATATAGATGTTGGGAGTCTTGTCATATTAAGAGAAGATAATTGTCCACCGATGTCATGGCCTATGGCCAGAGTTATAAAAACTTACCCGGGGCATGATGGTTTAGTGAGAGCTGTTGAAGTTAAAACCTCTAATGGGAAAAGTCACACGCGCTCTATCACTAAAGTAAGCTTGCTTCCTATAGATGATTAATAGTAATGTAAGAATAAAATATGTAAGAAATAATGTACACTATGTATGTACTTAATGCATAATGTGTAACTGAACATATGTGCTACTAACATAAATGCTTCGCAGAGGCATATTCTATATGCTTAATTGGCTGTGAGCTAATTATAACGTTAAGCCCTTGTCATAAGGTTTATACTCTTATAATCGTAATACATAAGTCTTACTGTGCGTCCTTGTTTCATAATATTTGTAGCTAAATTGTGTTATGGTTTTTATCTTTATAAATTGCCGTAATGTTCACGATTGTATAACTAATATTTTTCTAGCTTATACTGGTTAGTACTATGTAATTGCCGCAGTTGCCAGTTTTGTTATGGGTGGCGCTACAATCGGATAAATTGAGTGATTTCATTGTATTTTTTGTCATTGTTTTGTTTATAATTTGCCTGCCCCCCAACATGTTGACATGACTGCCAACATTAATGTATAAAAAAAAAGGTAAAAAATATGTTATCTGTGCTATGCTCTCTTCCGTTTTTCCGTGCCAGCGCACAGACGCACATTTGTATTATAAAAAATAAGAATAGTGAAAATTGATGTGAAAGTACTGCGACAATATACCTACTCAGTTTACGACCAGTGCCTATTATTATTGAACTACAGTCCGCTAAAGAAACCCCCAAGAAGTACACACAGACAGATAAACTGACAGAAGAATCAAAGTTAGGCACCTTACCTAACAGAGTAACGCAATGACAAATACATAGACGATCGCTTTAGCCTAGTTGGTAGTGACCCTGCCTTCGAAGCTGGAGGTCCCGGGTTCGAATCCCGGTCGGTGCATGTATTTGTGTGATGAACACGAATATTTGTTCCTGAGTCATGGACGTTGAATACATAGAAATGTATTTAAGTATCTATTTATCTACATAAGTATGTATATCGTCACTTGGTACCCATAGTACAAGTTTTACTTAGTTTGGGACTAGGTTGATTTGTGTAAGATTGTCCAAAAATATTTATTATTATTTATAGATACAAAGATTCACAAACCGAGGAAACATGGGTCGGGAAGCAGACAGACGGAGGGAAGGATAGTTAGGCACACCTTTATATATCCTAACGTATTGCGACTTATATAGGCATGGAGACATGGACAAACTGATGATCGTCAGTCTGGTAACAGTACTTCCGCTCAACGAGAACTATAGCCATAATAACCACCAACAACTATAGACATGTGATGTGGAATTCAGGAATATACATAACTTCTTAATGCGAACACAGTGCATCCAAAAAACAATATAGGGTCGGTGGCGTGTTATCACCCCGGCATTAAATATATTTTATGAATAAGATTTCTTAGTTCTGTATAGGAGAAAATTATAAAACAGTAAATACCTAAACCGTGAAACAAAAAGTATTTCTTCTCCTTCTCTTAGCCGAGGCTCGCAGACGCAACTAGCTAGATTGCTAAAAAAGCATACCATTGCGATACCAACCGCCCACCTTGTTCAATTCAAGGATCTCCGAAATCATCATCCAACATCTTCATCGGCGAAATTAGCATCAATATCAGAGATAGACGTTGTCAACTGTCTCACGGCCTGTGTTCAGAAAGTGGAATAAATGGATGAAATTAATTAGTTACAAACGAAGCATACATTAATCTGTACACTTATAGCCTGCCCCAGACAATTATCTCCGTGATCATGACCGCATAATCATAGTTTATTTTGCAATATGTATCTATAGATATAAGGTCTATACATTAATCCAAGACTAAGAAGATACCTAGCTTGTTCAAATTCATCATATTGTTCAACTTTTCAACGCCAACGATATATATATCCGTCACGGCGTGCAGTGCGATATCAACCTATATTCGCACATCATAGGGTTCAACTTCGGGTTTGACATTTCCATGTAATGGCGTGTAAGTGACAGCTTTTGTATTTGACAGAACGTTGAAATGGTGAAGCTGCAGAACGTACCAAAGACAGACAAAGCTACCTATACATTCATACACACATACCCACATTTAAGATACATACATACACTCGAAAAACGTGACAGGCCTACTGCCGCAGTCGGGTAAAAAGTACAGACACAGATCAGATGTTATAATTTCACCTGTTTAAGAAACAAGAAAATGTAGTAAGCAACTCAACTCCGAATTATCTCATTTTTTATTTTACCTACACAAGATATATATATAATTTCATTATGCAGGTTAGAACTTTATGGGTAACATTAGCAAGAAATAGTACCTTAATCCTTAGTAAACTGCGGTATCTATTTGTCAGTTGGCCATAATAATATTGTAGATCAACATTTTAAGGCTCCGAAATTCCTGTATCTAACTCAAAGTTTATTTTCTGTCAAGGGTTATATTTCTGGCATAGAGGTAGGGTACAGCGGACTATCAGCTTATTCATATTTCTTACAATCTTACTCAACTGGGGATTACCTCCTCATTACAGAAGACCGCAGCCATAATAACCACAGTTCCTTTCTAGGTATGAGATGTTTTGTTCCTGGTGTGAGTAAAGTTCGGCTTGTTCCGCTTCGGCTGAACCTCCGTGGTATCCAGATACCCTATCGCGCTAGTAACGTAGCCGAAATGAAAACCTTCCATGTAAGAAGGTACTATTATTTATTATGTGATAAAGCCGCCTGATACCCGAGGATGTGCTGTGTTAATATTAACACATATACACAGGAATTCTAATTCTTCTAGAGTCGCTATCATCCACAGGCTACGATGTCTACCTAACCATCAGGCAAGCCGTAAGCTTGTTTGCCACTGTCGTTGCATATCAGAAATGCATGCAAAATAAGACAGACATACCATACCATACATACATATCTTATTTTGAAGACGCCCGTCTCATAGACCTTGATGTACGACGTCAAGTAGGAAATATTGACCCCAAGTACAACTTGGTACATCACAGCATCGACCAGATTTTCAGGCTTCGGCTTCGCAAACTATATCAGGGCTCACGCCCGCAAATAACTAGATTAATAAAAATGTATTATAGATCAATGCAGATTACTTACGATACTATTTTATCCGTTTATGTTTATCTTATTCACAATTTTCAATCTCTGTAAAAATGCTGATATTTTTTTATGATATGACATGTAGATAATTGATTGACACGACCTGTCAGGTATTTCTTTAAAAAGTAATCGAACCTCTTAATGCCAGAGATACATCACCGGATTATCTGTTTGTTATCAACAATATAAATCTAGAAGAAGTATACAACTACAGACATCTGGTGTCAAGTAGAATAAGTTATAACACTCAATTAACGTAGAGTTAAGTGAGAGTTAAATCTTAAAACTCAATATAATCCGATCCCTGCACGCGTTACCTCGAAGTTGTATATATAAAAAAATAGCTTACATTAGAGCCTTTAACGTGATATAAGTCACCAGTGTATACACGTAGGCATCTTTGAATAGTAGCTGATTTTTCGTTCACACATATCTTTCGTTTCTTAATTCTAGTCCTGTAAATATTTCAGCGCTGATATCGGCAGCCTTACGTGGCCCAATTATCATTATCTTTCGTATGAGATACCTTATATTTAATTATATCATTTGCATTTTGTATAATAAACGTTTTTATGCGATACATACTTTTGTCAATTACTCGGCCCCTGCACGCTGTCCAACATTGGTGCCATACAATGAAATACTGCCACGATTAAGACCTTTCAAACGAGATATGTCTCAACTGTATACACCGATGGGACATTTTGCCCATTCTCCTTTGGTCCAAAGCTTACTTTTATAACGTATGCATGGGATAAAACGGTATTTTTGGAAATTCCACCCCTAAGGTAATCAATAGGGGTGCAAATTTTGTTTTTTGAAATTACTCCCCTAAAGGGGTGAAAAGGGGGTTGCAAGTACGGGGAGCAAATCTTTTGAAGTGCGAGATTTAAAACTTCGTATACAGACTTTCTGTTTCAATACAACAAAACATGTTTTAGAATTTTTCTAAATTGTTCCCCTAATGGGGTAAAAAGGGGGTTCCGAGTTTGTGCGGGGAGCAAAAATCCACGATGGCGGACATTTATTTTTCCTTAAAATCGATATGGGTGTCTTCTTTTTCAATTCCCAAAAACTGACTACAAAGATTCTATATAATTACCGAACCTATTCACAAAATTTCACGGGCATGTGTTGAAAATGCGACTTCTAGAGGAGAAAAAGAAGTATTTTTTTTAAATTCCAAAATACTGACTTGACAAATAAATTATATATATATACCGAACCTGCTCACAAAATCTCACGAGATTCGGTCGAAAATTGCGACCTCTGTAAGGGAAAAAATCCATTGAAAAAATTTTTTCTTAAATGTCGAAAAACAGACACCGTAAAAATAAAATTAATTACCGAACTTGCTCACAAAATTTCACGGGAATCGGTTGAGAAATGCGACCTCTAGAGGAGAACAAACCGAAAATCGCCAGACTTACGAAAGCATTTTTGTTGAAGCTGCAACAGAGACCTCCTTTTCACTCGGTCAACTACGAGTACAACGTTATTATTGAATTACTATTTATTTTGTTATAGGGGGCAAACGAGCAGACGGATGGCCTAATGGTAAGCGATTACCGTCGCCCATAGACCCCTACCACACCAAAGGAATCGCAAGTGCGTTGCCGGTGTTGCTTCTGAACCTAACATTATTCAATCAACAATTAAAAATACATGTTGCGTGAAAAAATAATCATTTGTATAAAAAATGTATTTTCACTCGATTTCCAAAATATTTTGTAAGCCCCTGTCTGCGTCACTATATCTTCGATATTTGTAGGCATTTGCATAGCGTCAAGGCTGGATTAGAACCCGCTCCCCGCTTCGGGCAATCGTGCGGCTGTATGTTTGTCTGCGTTTAGTATTTGTATGTCTTTGTGTGCAAACATCTTTGAGGCTGAGCCAATGCTCAATGCGTTTGGGGTATTAGTGGTGCTATGAAGATAACTGATTGTGTATTAATTAGAATAGCTGCATAATTGAAGTATCACGTTTCAAGGCTTAACAATGTCCACAACGCTATATAATGATATCATTAACATTAGCATCTAATTGCATTCGTACCTATAATGGAGATATACACGTTGCCTGACCAAAAACCGAATATAGAGTAAAATTCATAAGACTTAGGCCTCACACGGGCCAAATTACATAACATTATATAAGGCCGCCCTTTTATATCAAATTTCATTTAAATAATTTAAAAAATGTATTTCACAAACACCCTACATACACATATATTTGTCACAACTTTCGTACTGGATTCCAATGAATTTAATAAAAACAGCGTTGTGGTTTGGAGTCATTGCCCTCGGCTTAAGAAAAAAGGTTTTTTATAACAATGATACGTATCCGTATGCATCGAACTCTCATGCAAAATAAATGATCTTGATTGAATAATAAACGATCCACTTAACTATGAACATACCCGTCCAACCGAATCGAAATTGAAATCAACACATCAAAATTTACAATTCACACGTCTTACTCAAGTGTCCATAAATTATCGAATTTCAAGCACTATTCCCACGTTCTATTAGACACGTGTTAGCGTCGATGGTCCTTTAAGAGGGTCTTGACAAATATTGTCTTTGAGGACACCCTACTTGATTGACTTGGCTGACGGTGACAATGACTCAAACGTTTGATGAAATTGTTAAACACAAATGTTCAATTTGCATTTCCTGAGGGTTAGGAAGTGTTATAGCTACATATAATAAACACATTTCACTGACCTGAAAACTCTATATTTGAAAACTCTATTGTCTAGAACACATTATTTATAAGAAAATAGAAAAACATGCCTCAAAATGGACCCAACTCGACATGTAGCTGACGTGGTAATCAGTGCTAGAAAAGTATAGCGAATATTTATAAAAATGTTCTGAATTAAAAATACAAAAATCATATTACACATGTATAAAGAAATTAAACGCTGAAGGGAATCTAATAGGTACAGTAAATTGCAAATAATACCGTCATTACATCCAAATCCCACAATACTTATCATCCTTACCATCCATAACAATACTTATGTTTGCTTGAAAGAGCGTATTTTCAATAAAAATTGAGAGCACTTACAACATTTCACGTGGGGCTAAATACACGAGTCTCCCTATTAATTATAATTGACATATTTCGTACAATTCGTCGGTCGGCCGCGTGCCTGAGTATTTGTTTTGATGTCCAGTTCTCGTTAAGAGTAGGGTTTCTATGGTGCCCGTGTGGATTTGGACGCAGAGAGGTTAGATGTATGAGTAATTGCTCTTCAATGTAATCTCAGATGGGGTCAGACGCACTTTTGTTGAGGCTCCGGGAACGTAATTCAGTGAAAAGAAGGCGTGTCATGTTATTGACTCTAATCAATATGTTTTAGCAAATCTCAACTTATTCTGCGATCGAGATACGCAACTCAGTACAGGTTTTGCTATCAATTTTCAAAAGCAAAAAAAAACAGCACACAAACATTCACTTTGTATATAAAAACTCAGTACGAAGTAGACAAATTATTTAGCTCGTGATTACTCTTGAGTGTAGTGTTCTCATGCTTGATTTTATAGGCACTAGATATAATATCGTACATCTATGGTCTAGCTAGGTTATCTCACTATATGTACGTATATTGCAAAAACGCATTCCACACCATTTAAAAACTGAACACATTGAAAATAACGGACCTATGCAATCTCAAGAGCGATCCCGATATCCGTCAACATAAAAACGTGATAAGTTACAAAATACCTGAATGGACCTACGACGTTTTACTTCAGAGTTTGATCTTAACCCTTCCCTCCCGTGATTGCGAGAGTTGTAAAAATTTACAACTCCGCTTCCGCAGCCGAAGCGTATTGTCATGCTGATGCAGGCTGTTAAATTCTGACAGATTTGTTCTCCTTGCAGTCGTTATAAATAATGATGGTCTGGTGCTGCAACAAAAATATTGTTTGTAAATCATAATATTCTACTTCGGTTTTATTAACTTTCCATACAATTTTTGTCTAGAGCATGATTACTTCAAGCATTTAGTTATTTGTTTTTCTTACATCACCTGTTAAAATAATGGATTTCTACATTTACTAGCTAAGTAACCAAAATCGATGTTTTTCTTAGATTTATTGCGTAAGTAAATAGTTATAATGTAGCTTATTTTTATAGTGATGTTTAAAAAAATAGTAGAGTTTTATTCACAATCTGTTTGTGTTGCCCTTAATTTAAGAGTCTTTATAATTTATTAACACAGCGCATTTCCCGAGCTGCGTTTTACCTTTTGAAAACATATCGAGAATCGCTGACTCAGGGCCTTAACAGTCTAAACTGACGCTAACGACCCCGAACCGATAGTAATGCAGTTCTAAACGACCTCACTATCGAGAAATAAATTTTATAGATAGGTTTTAACCACAGATGTCGGGCCAAAATCTATATTTTCTTAACTTGGTAACGTGCGAGCTAATAGTTATTGGTTGCCGGTTATACTCAAAAGTGACAGATTGTTTCACATATATTGAACAACTAGAGTAAATTAAGAAAAGAGGTATGTAATTGATAATACATACTTAACTACCGCACAATTACTGATAAAATATAAGTATCCTAGTTACCGACTTAATAATAATTGTGGATGTAACCCACACCGTTGTTCATCTTAATTATAAATGGTGTTAATCATAATTATAAAATGTATAGGCAAAATTAGGTAAATGCAACAGCAAATCTGTACTGCATAAGGAAATCTATACAACTACAAGGAATGAGTTCTAAATCTAATAACTGATGAAACTTTAAAAAGATATTTAAAAAAAATACTCACATGAAAATTCACAAGTCAAAACTATCGTTAAAACAATTGTTTTATACCGGATAACTACTTTAGTAAGCTTCCTGCTAGATGCCTACGCCAATATAAACAAGAAATATACATTTTGACGTACGCGGAACCCTTTCGGTAACGCTTTTCGGAAGTCAATCGGCCGTCGTAAAACTTTACGAGAGAGTTCCGCAAATTAACGTCAAGGATGCAGGGACATATTGCCGTCATTTAGTTCTATAGACTTGTGAAAGTTACATTGATAGTTGTAATAGTAACTATGTCTTTTCCGATTTAAAAAACATTGTTTGCGGTACGCACTTAACTATTATTATTTTAATACTTTCCTGAAAGTGTGAAATACAAACTCTATACAAAATCTAAAATATGTTTTGATACCTATGAATGACCGCTGAATACTACTAATTAGTATTACATAAATAAGTGCCTATCAATGGGGACGTGACCAATCTAAATAATAACCATTATTTTTTGCGTACATATGACAACAGATTGCAATGCAAGCATTATTCAAAATAATAACACAATCCATAGTAAAATAGTAAAAAACGTTAAAAATCGAAATGAGATACATACGTAAAATAAAATCAAATGCCCCTTTAAATGGAATCCACGTAAATATAAACTTTAAGTGCAGTGAGCAAAATCTATGCAGTGTTTTTGTAACTGTAAAAAACAATTGTGTACTTGTAAAGTGGGCGTTGATGTTATAAATTTTAAATCCATTAGAAGCTGTAAGCATACACATGCCGGCGGAGGGAACACTCCATTTAACATTACGAGGTTAGAATTTGGTGAGTTGTTACCTATCCGATTTGACTATGACTGCTTTTTTTGTTTGTGTGATTGCTTTTTGAATAGCCACACAAGTGTTTTGAAATAGGCAGGAAATGCTTCAACTAATGAACAAGTGACATGGCTCGTTAGTGCCTACCTAATATAAATGAAAGATAACATAAGGTGAAGTGAAAGTACCTACCTCAATTCCAAATACACCCTACTTGTCCTCTTTATAGTTATGGGTTTCGATTGCCGATACAAGCTATTAGGTTCATGTCGAGAACTGGGACATTATTTACCTAAAATTATAAAAAGATGGATATTTTAGGGGACATAAAATGCCCTACCGTTTCTGTTAAAAGAATATAAAAGCAATACTTATTCACTAACCAAACACTTCCTTTAATCCCTTAACACTCTCAACGGCTCTGTGCCCAATAATTTTCCTATTTCCCTTCGGTCACTCCAATTTTAGTAATATCCTTGCGTCAAAATTCGATTTAGGTGAAAAAATAGTTTTTCCCCTTCTCGTAATCGGTGAAGCGTGAAGCACATTAGCGCCATTGCCACTGACTTTAACCCCTTATTACGAAAAAAAAAACATTGAAATCACATTTATCTCTTTGCCAATTATTGTCACTTAATGTTTTATTTATTTGATAAATCGTTGCTTTATTATTTTCTTAATCGATTGTTTGTGGTAAGACGATAATGTTTGGGTTACTTCTATTGTTGAACGTCATTTGTATTTTAAATTGCCACACCCTTTCAATTCTTGTAAAAGAATTTCGTTGTTTATTCTTTAAAACATTATTAATGTATTTTTACATAGCCCGATACCATCCTATCTTTTCTGTATCCGCGCAGCGTTATTTTTTTTATTACGTCATTATATGAGATTCAGTATTTTTTGCTTAGTATACTTACTGTTTCCAATTACATTTATGACAAAAAATCTTTTTGAAATCTGAGTACCCACATCGTAACACTTGTTACCAAGGCACATAAATATGTCAATTTAGAGTAACCAAAGCAAAATTTTGGCAATTTTCTAATGTTGACCCCTTGTCACACACTCCGGAACAAATTTTATCGCAGTTACATTAGTATTGTCCTTAAAAATACATTGTCCGTTAATGCAAGGGTCATTTCGTCCAGTCACACCTCATTTTAGTGTTAACTTTAAATGATACAATTTATAGCATCGAGTTAAAATCAACAGTAATTTGTACTGCTGATATTTTAAACTACAACAGGTGAATAAAGAAAAACGGTTATGGTTGTCAATGGTTATATTATGAATACCATAATTAACAATATCAAAAGTCTCTGTATTTTCTCTAAATTTCAGAAACGGTCAAGTTAGGTATTTATGTATAACGAAATTTTCATTTCACAAATTTCACTAGAGAATGATGAAAATGAAGGTCATGATTCTCGTGTCATAAATGCTAAATTGCTAACTGGCAGTCTAGGTGGTATTAAATACTTCTGCTCTTTCATATTTATATGTTTTTTTTTTCATATAATTTACTAGAGTTTTGTGCGCAAGCTACTCTATGTGAAACTTCATGCCTCATTATAATATTTGACCTATTTCACAGTCTACTGACCAATATCACTGTTCACCACGAGTTGGTCACGATGTATTAAGAAGACGCTTGACCATTGGCCGCAATGTCGTCACATTGCATTAAGATATCACTGCTAGCAATATAAACTGGACCACGTGCGACCGTTTTAGCGGTCACGGGTCATTTTGCAATCATAGATGCAGTGTGAGGATTAGCTATCAAAATTCTACTTGTACAAAGTGAGTAGCTATGGAATTTGGTTTGGTATTGTCAAAGAATGAAAAGTTCATCACTTTTGGACCTTCACAGTCGTCACAGTAGAAATAAAGTCGAACAGTGATGAACCTTTTCATTACACGACTATATATTCAACAAAGTTAGGTATTTTAGAAAGTGTATATGATTGGGTCACTAGTCTTTGCAACTATACATACAAATTTTTATTACCAAATTTTTTCACGACTTCAATTTCGTACGCCTACATATGATATAAATAGGTGCCTATACTATACAATATACGCAGAAATACTAAATACGCAGAAAGCAAAATTAGTCACGAAATTATTGACTGACAAAGTAAATAATATATATTATAGTTTTTCATTATATTTAAAACCGTTTTCTGCAGCTATATATTATTCGCTATGAATTATTCCGTAGTGCACGTGAATTTGATAAGCTAATCAAATTACTAGAGTAATCTCCCTCATAGATCTAAACTACGAGCTATTAGAGTATCTACCAAAGTGCGTGTGGTCGATAATTCCCTCGCATCGTGTGATATTATTTAAATAGAGACTTAAATAGCATACAAAGGTTCAGTATGGAACTTAATTAAGGTTTAGTATTTGGACCGCGGATGATAATTATCTAACACTGATAAACCATAATGCATCTTCGAAATATATAGAAGGAAAGAAAAATGCAACCACATCTTGTTTAAAACTGATTCTTACCAACAACATGTGAGCGTCTACGAATATATTTTATACATGGTAAGAACAAAAAAATCAGTCGATACCGTAACTAGGCACTTTTTAATAATGAAACGACCGCTTTAGCCCAGTTGGTAGTGACCCTGCCTACGAAGCTGGAGGTCCCGGGTTCGAATCCCGGTCAGGGCATTTATTTGTGTGATGAACACGAATATTTTGTTCCTGAGTCTTGGATGTTTTCTATGTATTTAAGTATATATTTCTCTATATAAGTATGTATATCGTCGCCTAGTACCCATAATACAAGCTTTGCTTAGTTTGGGACTAGGTCGATTTGTGTAAGATTGTCCCCAAAATATTTATATTTTATTTATTTTTAAACCGAATTTATTTCACAAGAAAATGAGTTCTTTAATGTGCATTTTATTTTTATTAATAAAGGATATAACAATACTGTACAAATAAATGAACACATGTATTTTGCGGTACCACAAATATAGTTCAAACTAAAGGGTTGAAAGTAATTACGAGTAATTAATAATTAATTTGCATCTAATCGCAACATCATCTGTGCCTAAGTGACAGTTACATGACAGTTTGACATGATGGGGGTTTTAATTTGAATATTAATTAGTTTATCGTTTTTAATTGATAGTGCTGCATAGTTTTGATCCGTACTAATATAATAGAAATAATGAAATCACACAGGCAAAATACATCCAATAACTTTAATTTGTACCTATTCATATTGTTCCAATTACCTACTTATATTGTTGCAATTACATTATAAAGGAATATTTATAATTAAGATATTCAAGAGTATTTGGTGATAAATAAGGGTTGTTTGACTAAGTAAGTAAATATGACCCGACTAACGATTAAATGTTTACTTCGATCCAATGATACTTACACAACAACCATCGATTTCTAAAAGACTTTATTAAACATCATTAGAAACATCATAAGAATGACATCAACTGTAAAATGCAACTGTCAATAGCAGTCAATCGTTGCATTGTAAACTGTCAAACGTCCTTTATGAAGTTGAAGCTTAATGGTCTGTCAAAACATATAATCCCGTAATGACATCGGATCGCAACGTTTATTGACGATGACTGTCCTTGATAAATGATGTGATGAAATACTTTCGAAGTTTCTCATGGATTTATTAAAGTTAAATGATTTTCAATTTGAGTAACTTACTTTCCTACAAGTTTATTTGTAATTATTCTACAGTCAGGGAGTGTATTGAAAAATTGTTACCTAAGTATGCTTAATCAATGCCACATGTTTGTGACTTTTTATTATTGCTCAATCGATTTTCAAAATTGGGGTATATATTATTATGAATTTCAAATATACTTTCCTAAAGATCTTTATGGTACCTACGAATCTATCTATTTCACTTAGTGTAGAATTATCTCCGAAGTCCAGCACTTTATTCATTCAATTAATCCCAATTAAAAAATCACACTAAAATTCCTAAAATAAACAATGACAAACCTATGTATTACAAAATTAATTTCATGGTAGGCACGTATTAACACAGTTACCAAACTAACAGTAAATTTTCCCACGCATCAAACATTAACACCCAATTCCCTAGTGGTCACGTAAACACCGGATTTCGGAAACAACCCTTTTCTCTCAAACCCTAAAACTGACCACTATGCAGTAATCGGATTGAGCAGTCACTGTTTCTATTTGCCATGGGAATTCATGATAGCCGCTGGGCACAGTTATGAACATTAACAATACGAGAGTTTGAACCATCGTGTGTCAGCTTATGAAACAAAAGTGCTATTTACTGCGTATACGCTTAAACACGTGAAAGAGATACGCTTATATCTTTCGCCGCACGACAAAAAGGGATGCAACACTCTACGTGAATGGCTTTTTTAAACAAATCTCGATAAATATCTGACTGTGTGCAGCTTTATTAAGTTTCCTCTTGACAGAGTTTAGATGTGCTAAAATACCATATTTAACAATGCGTTGTTTTAGTAGGATGAGTAATAAAAGGAAAATAAAGACTTTGGTTTTTTTTTCTACGCAGAAAATTTTAAGCAATCATGTTTCGGCTATTATCAGAAACACAGTCATTTAGTAAAAATCATATATCAGAAAATCAATCCTTATTGTTTTCTCTTCTGGGCAAAACAGTGTTTCAAAGAACGCGATATTTGTCATTATATGGCCTTATTTCAGTGAAAACTCACAGAATATAAAGTATTTAAAATGATAATCCAGCACTATCATATAACATTATAGAAATGCGTAAAGCATTCACATTATGGACATGCTTTACAAAATCTTGTTAGTCTAATTTCACGCATTACTGTAAAATTTTCAAAGGCCAGTTACAAGGAATCCGACCGCTGGTCAGCGGTAATTCGATTTTCCGCTGGTCATTGCCGTCTGCACAGTGGGTAATAAGGTTATTGGGTGAGAACTCCGACCTAGTTCTGTTCCCAAAGAGAAAAAATAATTTGGGAAAAATGATACATTATTTGGACCCACTAACTTTCGCCTGAATTAAAACATCCGTGACTTTCGTGAGACATGGTAATATTTAAATAAAACTCCTGAAGAGTACGTACGCGATATGTTGCCCATATTTACAATTACTACGTGAGTTTTAACCATATATGGTTTAACTTTTTTTTTGCACAGTTATTCGGTGACAATATTAACATTAAGTGCTTAAGTTTGGTTACCTATGCATATATTATCCTATCACTTAACCTAGGTGTATTCGTCATTTATTTAAAAGAATTGTTTAAACGGGTCTAACGCGATATTTATGTACTTTTTTACCAACGTTCGATGTTACGGGTTGCACCGGTCATGTTCGCGGCAGAACAGGTTCGTCATTTGTCTAATCCTTTATACTTGCGTAATTGAATTCATAGAAAGGTATCAATATTCGGTTAATCAGCGTTCAGCGTCAGCAAAAATATAGTTATCTAGCGTATCGATCATATCTACGTGAATATATTTCAATAAACAAGGTAGATAAACACAATGTACATCTATTAATTAAAAAAGATATTTTACGGTCACAATAAAATCGAGCGAAGCAATTGACGGGGAAAACTGTCACATAAAAATTTAAGTAGTTTGGACTTACTCAAAAATATGAAGGATACAGATCGTAAAAGTGGGTAAATAATACAAAATACAATAAGTGGCAATATTGGAGAGAAGAGATGGTCGCGGGAGAAAGGTTGCGGGCACACTGGAACATTGGTCGTCTTCACTTTTTTTAACTGACAGAAAAAAACATGTTGTCTTCCATTTTTATTGATTCTGATTTACAGAGAGAGATTAGAGACCGTTTGGTACAACCGACCAAAAACAGGAAAACAAATGACAGTTAACATTTGTTTTCCTGTTGATCAATTTAATTTTGACGCACCTCATCTGTCCTAATTCCTATTTTGTATTACTCCTTGGCTCTAGTCGAATTGTCACGAAAATCCAATTTTACCAGAATTCAATCTAAGCATATTATATATTTTATTGTTTGGTCCAGTAGTCACTAAGGTACATAGTTTGTGCCTCAACCTTTAGAACGCGTTGGCAGTTTTGGCGTCACGCGGACGCTCACCGCGAGTCGTAAACATTTACGGCCCTACGGGGATTAACGCCCGGGTTTTATTAAAAAAGCATCCGTCGCGATCATTCCAAGTCCGTTTGTTCACATATTTTTCACAACCGAAGAACTAGCTAGGTAACACGTATGGCATTTCAATTATCACACCATGTTTGATTAAAATACCGATCAGGCATATGCCATTTTTATGCTCCAGTGAACATAGTTATCTAAACTCAGGGGCCGTTTGAGTATAGATTTCACCGAGAAGACATAATTATCGGTGCTATTTTTAGCTTCGTTTTACGCATAGTAAAATATATTATATCAAGTAAAAGATTAGTACATATGAGATTGTTGGTTTATTAAATAAATAAAAGGTATAAAAGTTTTCTATGCCGTCACTATTTTGATTGTACGTTATTATAACTTTAGCAATAGTTAGGTACGTTATAATTATAATATTGCAATATTGAATTAATATACATTTAATTGTTCACATGTACGAGTACCTACACTGAACCGCTCCAAATGTACAAAAACCGCCCGCTCGTGCATGACTTAAAACGCTGGGCAAATATTATTTACCGAATAGCTACTCGTATTGATACAAAGGAAAGACAACCATAAATTCGGCTCACCGCGACGTTATCACGTGAAATACTCCACAGTTATTTGTCCAATAACTTGAAAAGAACCCCCGAGGAAAAACTTAACACAACATGGATTTGTAAGAAGTGGCAGATAAGTTCTTTAGTTCGTGCCATGAAAGAAAAACGTTACATAAATATAGTGGTGTAATAAAAGTGTATGGCCTAATCTCTGTTCGATATTTTCTTAGCGTTTCGATGGGGTTTTTCCTTTTAGGATGTGCGAAGGTTATACCTGTATGGATATTCTCGTTACGGATCTTGTAACTCTTATAGCAAGAAAACAAACTTCCCATACCTACACGAATATTTAAAATAGTATATTAGGGTAACTTCAAAACAATAAAACTAAGGCCGACCACATGCCAAATCTACATCTATATTTACACATTTAATTATTTGTCGGTGCAACACCCATGAAAGCGGGCTGGGATATAATAACATTACATAGGTACCTAATTAAACGGGCATTTTTTACATTAGCTTAATTCAATCCGATAGATTTCGTGATAAAATATTATTTTACATGTCAGTTTTATACTAAAATAGGTGTTTCTATCTTATAGGAAAACAACAATGGAATTGTGATAACATTAATAATAAATACCTACACAGTAAACATATTTATAAAAAAGTGTATCCATCCTTTTCTTTCCCTAGTCAAAGTGCTTTTATCTCAGATAACCGTTACTTCGAGGACACGGGTCGAATATTTGGAAATTTAGGATCTCTCTTGTCGATTGTGAAACAAGGTAAATTGAGGAAACATTTCAACAAATAGTGCACAAAATGAAATATTGTTAATAACCTAGGTAATACAATTTATTTTATACAATTCTTCTACATTCAATTCCCAGTTTGTGGTTTATAATTATTTGCCTATTTTATTGACATTCTTCTTTATAAACAAGTAGCTAAACAAAGATTTAGTTCAAGACATTATCGCAATTACTGAGGCTAAATGCAACACTTTTTTTTTACAAGATTTTAATAATGTTTTCTAGTATCGTTAATATAAAAAAAACGTAATTATAAGCATAGAAATAGGTGGGGGTAAAAATAAATAACGTAATAGAAATTCTTGAGAATAATTTTCATTTTGCGAATCATTGTGGAAAACAGAACTGGTAACATATTGAACCTACAAACAACAATTATAAGTCATCATCCTCATCCTCCTAGAGTTATCCCAGTACAGTTGCATCCTGAAGGATGCCCGGGGTCCGCTACCTAATCTCAAGATTTGGCGTAACCACTACTTTTTATGGAAGCGCTGCCATCTGACCTTCCAACCAAAGGGGAAGACCATGTTGGGATTAGGCTTGTCAAGTGAGTGGGCAAATTGCCTATTAGAAGTTCTGCCCACGTTGCTTAACCTCGCATACCGCACGCGCTACGCGGGCTCCGCTGCGCCACGAGCGCTCCTAATAACAATTACAAGTATGGATGGAATATTTAATGTAATTTTGCGGTTACATTTTATATGCTGATCAATTCATTCATGGGAACTTGCATATCCTCTCTTTGCAATTACACGGTGATGATCATTTTCACCATATCATTACAGACATAAAGGGCAAATTCGTTTGAAATTATTTTCGTAAAGCATGCTATTATAATAACAATTCAAATCTCCCACAACGGAAGGCCACAATGATCGCGCGCAATCATAAAATTTTACGATAACGTACTGACGTTGTGACGCACGTGTGACGTCACGAGCGATGGACAGCGACGGTCCGTCATATTTATGACGCAGTTGAAATGTCCGAATTGCGGTTGTTGAGGACTTCCGATGTTGTTTGAGTAGCTATTTAATAAATTGTGGCTAAAGCTATTCCTAAAACGTCCTGAATTAAAATTTGTGTTCAAGCGAATTTGTTCATAAGAGTTTTAAACAGCGAACTGTGATTTGTAACAATGCTCATATGATTGAACATAAATTTTATGTTACCTATCGTAGTGCCTTATGATATATAATTTGAGGGATATATCTACTTAGTCAAAAAAATCAATAACTTTTATGCATATTTAATTTAATACTGTAAATAGTGCAGAGTACATTATAAGAATTTGTCTTTGTCAAACCATGAATGTGTCCTGAAATATCGTTTCACACCTCTTAATACATATAAACATTGTATTTCAGAAATTTTTATGCATACAATATAATTAGTTTCTATATTCTGCCTGCGTTTAGTATCAAAGTTCTATCAACTAACTTCACGCAGTATTATCCAAATGTGCACTGGCAATTTCCCACAGACTCGAACCCATAACCTCTTCTCACAGCGCATAACAGTCAAAGACTAGTCCGGTAATCCAATTTGCCGTCCCCGTGTCACAAATTGAAACCCGCTGCACCATCTTCTAATGGGTTAAGCCTACAGTACTATGGTCAACACAAATCTGGGGGCGGCTATTGCCAAAACCAAGGAAACAGCAATGTATTTCTAAATATACCATTTTTTTATTTGTGGTTAAAAAAATACTTGTTTTTCATTTTCTGATTGCTATTGATGAATATAAATTTAATTTATTTTAGGGACACATGTTATGCCCTAATTTTGTTTTTAAATTAATTGTAGGCGGGTACTTATTTATTTATTGAATAACGATGTATTGTTATAAACTTATAATATTTATTGAATGATGTATGATTTCCGCATAAAATAAATGATTATTATTTAGAAAATTAAATAAATATTTACTCATACCTTATTAAGCTACTTTTTACACGTTTGTATGGATCCCCAATTCATTCATATATATTTTTAGATAGATATACAAATTAAGGTAGGTTAAAATGTTTTTTTCCTGGCTGTCGTCCTAACTTGTGTGCGAGCATGTACATTGGAGCGGAGCTATAATTTGATTACGTGATAATTCCACCGTGAAACGCGCGGAGAGACGATAATGCCCGCAACTACAGCAGCGATTGTTACATATTTATATGGATATCACAGGATATGGCCATAGAGAAACAAAACAAACCATTATAACTGTAACCATAACTTGACAGTTTGCCAAACGCCATTTGAAGAAAGTGACCAGCCGTGCAATTCTATGAAAGTTAGCGCGCATAATATGCGTTACCGTCAGTGAATGTGCTAGTGAATTTAGATTCACTAGCACTGAATGAGATTGTAATTAATTTTTAAACCTTAATTAGTGTGACTATTTGCATGGGCCCTTGTTAAATAATAGTTATTTATTTTTTGTCATAAATCGAGGGGGAAATAAGAAACAAACGGTATGTTCATATCATTAAATATTAGATTAAACCTATACATTTATAATATATAAATCTTCATCAAAAGCTATAAACAAGTAATACTCTTACAATCTTACTGAAAAAAATTAAAATCTAAATAAATATGACATGGAACACAATTAGAAACATGTGATTAGGTGCTAATTCCGTGACAGACCGTACCTGTCCGATAACATTAGCCGCATATGTCATGTTTTGTACAAATGTTAGTCAAAATGGAGTCATTATAGAAATGATTGATTTCACTTGGTAAAGCATTCATCAACATGCTACGAGTACTTCGAGTATAACGTGGAATAAATAAGGAAACATTAATCTATAGGTACGCTTCCTAAATTCTAAGTCAACGTAGCCATCATGAATAATAATACATTTCCTTCAATTTCGCTTGTATAAAAGCTGAATTCAAACGGTTTGAACGGTTAAAAGAGCATTATTTATCTCTTTCTTAGGCTTGCTCAATTCCTGTAAACTTCCTTTTGTTTGCGTTACCTTGTCGTTGTTTCCTCTTATGTATATATATTTATATATTTTATGTATTATTATGTAGTGTATATTTAGATATATATGCAGTATATGTAGTTTATGTTACTTTGTATGTAACCTCTTTTATATAATCTGTACTCGTCTTTTTTGTTATTATGCACTGCCCAATAACTAATTTCTATACGCTGTATCGCTATCTGAAGGTTGTCTGGAAGAGATCGCTTTTTAGCGATAAGACCGCCTGTTGTTACCTACTTACTTAAGTCCTATTCATGTTTTGTCATTGTAATAATTCTCCATGTAGTGCACAATAAAGCATTTTATTATTATTATTATTATTAATTCCTTGACACAAAAGCCTTTAAACCCTAAAAGTCTTTCCTGAAACATAAAACCGAAAAATTGGATATGAAAGAAGTTCCGGTACAAAGCTTTCAAAAATAACTTCTCGTTTTTGTGTTTATTTCCTTTTGATTATAATTATAAACACAAACCTCTCATTTTTAGATAGGGGCGACAAATTGCCATAATTGACATTTCACGTGATTTTAAAGATATCGAAAATTATTGTGGGGTGAAATTATCGCTCCAATTGATGTCAATGTGTCACAATGATAAAAAGTAATTGATTTGATTATACTTTTATCTTTTTTCATCTTTTACCTTTTTTAGATGGAATGAAAAGGGCAGTAATTTGAAATTGGAGACGTTGAATTATTTGAATTATGAAAGTTTTATTGCTTATCATTTCTATTATTAATTTACCTATTCAAAACTTGTGGATTCGTCGTGTACCTATTCAAATTCCTCATGTGTATTTTTGTTTGTTTTATTTATGCTTCATGTATTTTTGAAATAGACATTCAGCCGACTTTATTAATTAAAAAAAAACAGTAACCAATCATTGTGAGATTTGCATAGGATTTATTTTAAGGGGTAGGTAATTTTGAAAACACTAAGGTAAGTAGTAAGACTAAATAAACATTCGTTTGTTACTGAGCATTTAATTTTCAATAGATTTTAATATTACTTAAATAATAAAGCAAGCAATTGTGTCACATATGGGTATAAAAATATGTTATTTTTTGGTTTAAATTTAATCAGTTTCAGTTACAAAACAAATAATGCAATAGGGATAAAGACACCAGATAAGAAAATTAACAGTAAGTGCGAATTTTCTCGGAAAAGGATGAATCAAATGGCGAAAAAAGTAAACCAAAGGAATAAATAATTACATAATTATAAGTCTTCAATTTTTTAAGAGGGAGCATACTCTGTCCCTTTTCCGCAAAACGCACCTTTGTATTGGAACGATCGTCATTTAGTATGGCACTCATGGTCAATGACGTCACTAATCTGTCGCGTTCTCTCTGTCTAACTAGCAACATTAAAACAGTTGTAGCTTCGTTAGGATTTTCACCACTTGGCATTTTTTGCCTTGTTTCTTTTGAAATAGTCTTTTGGAGTAGTCAAATTTTGAGTCAACAACCATATTGGTATTCTGATGCTAGCTTTAGATTTTTATATTTTGAACCATTTTTGTTGCATACCGTATTAAATTTATATTCAATTTTGTCCACCAACTATAATGCCAACATAGTCTTGCCTGCATATTGATAGCACTTGCTGTAAATAAGTATAAATATATTTATAACAGAAGCAAATTGTACATCCCTCACTGACCGTATAGTCTCCCTTTCTTTTAATCCCGACATAAGCTTTTCACTAATTTTCTTCCCTTGTCGTCACGGCTATCAGGACGAGACGTGTCGTAAAAATACGGCAATCCTCCTATAAATGCTTACAACACTGGCTGAAATGCTGAGCTTCTTGGTTTTATTAGTTGTCGGCATTTTGCGCAGAACGTAATTAAGTTTTATTAACCTTTGTGTTTTTGTCCTACATTTTATTTTATCAAGGTTTCTTATGCGTATCGCTTACTCGAACTCAGATTATGGAATACTATATAATTAATCATTCACTGAGCGTTGGATGTAGGTAAAACATTCATTTACTTAGTCATCGTAAATGGATAAACAAATTACTATCTCACATAGATGGTTTAATTGTTGTCTTCTTAGTGTGAACCACGAAAACGGGCTAACGCGTATTCCCTCCAGGAAATACTTACCTGTTTTTTTTTTATTATTATTTAATAAATATCACATAGCTGTACTTATGTCAGTCTGTAATCTGCTGAAGTACTGTTTAAACAATAAAAATAATTACAATATCTCCATAAATATACACGCAAAATTGACAGTGATAAAATAAACACAGAGCACACTCGGAACCGTATTCACTCAAATTACCGGATAAGAACTTTATTTGAGCAATTATCGCACTGGCAGGAAAAACGACTGATTTCCTACCTTTCTATATACTATCATTGCTTCCGAGGACATAGGAAATAACGTAACAACTCCAATATAACACCTTAAAGATATATTTGAAAAACGAATTAATCCTAAGTGTGTGGCCTTAATATTTGTTAAAACCTCCAACTAAAAATGTTTTACATTTACGGAACTCTAAATGATAAAACACGTTCATTTATTACCGTCAACGTCTAAATTTGATTAAAGTGGTAATCTGATTATGAGCACTTCTTAGGCGTTTTACAAGAACCCCTTTTTTGAGCTTTACAACCCATGCAATGGTTTTACAACTTTATCATGACCAATTCTAATCAGTAATTACTGCAAGCAAAACATAAACTGCATGAGATAGTTGCGTGGTAGTAGATTATTGTTTAATTTTGCTTTGTCATCCATATCGTGGTTATTATCAGAATCTGTTAATAATATTTGTATACTTTAGTGATATGTAAAATTGTAAAATAAAAATACTTAACTACTCGCCTTAGGTAGGCAGGTAGTTTATTTTTTTATTTTTTAAAATTATGTCTTTTTTTTATTTCTTGCACTTATACAAGTATTAAGGAGTAGGTACCTATAAAAAGTATAGGTTTTAAAGTTCATTAAGAACTGCACTGAAACCAGTAAGTTAAAACAGGCTAGTATCGTCCCGGCACAACACGTCAAATAAATTTTAAAATTAACACACACTACATAAACTTAAAATTAAATAAAAAAAGACAAATAAAATCGACACATTGTGTTGATTCGATTTGTAACATAAAGCCGTAGCATGAAATTTTAAAAGGGTTCATCGATACAACACCATGCATTTCCTTCTAGCCAACCCTATCGACATATTGACAATATGGCACAAAAGATCGACATTAATTTGACATACCATTAAAAATATTGCTTTTAAAAATCACCGAAGAAACTCATGTGGAAGATATTGCTGCAAATGTCGGATAGCAACCCTAAATCTGTGACGTAATAAAATAACAATTTATGATCTAACACTTTTATTTTTTTAAATTGAAATGAATTAGGAATTCGATATTCAAAAATTTGCATAAACAAAAACGATTCTGATTGATCGGTGTCGTAAATAGTAATCCGTTAAAGAGAATTTCATTTTTGAAGTTTTATGACGCATATAATACTGGCAGTTATTTTTTTGCATCATGCATTGCTTAGGTGACGATGACACGCGTTTTTTGTAAAAGTATGCTAATGATGGTAAATATTAATTTGTAACGGTTGATTTGTTAATACGAAGGGAATTTGCATAATCATGGTGAACTATAAAGAGATGAAAAGCTGGGCCGTGCCGTTAATGACTGAAGGGATGACTTTTACTAGTCAAATGACGTATCGATCGTAAACTTAATACCTGGGCATTAAAAATAACAATGTCTCTATTTAGCCGGTTAAAATATTTAAGCATCTGCGGTTCACATTTAAATAACGCAATAAAACTGAACAATTATAGAAAAAAATGCGAAATTAAAAATTGAATTAAATTCCCACGATGATAGATTAGTAGATTGAAAGGGTTGACAAACATGACGTTTTTAAAACCCGCCAGGATTCGTCGCGGTGCGCGGAAGAAAGGAGTACTTTCAAATTGCGTCAACCCTGATTGACATTTGAAGTGTGTGCAGAATTGAAACTCGTGCGAAAGTTTTAAATAATGCTGTAGGATGGTGTAACTAATTAACTCTTATATTGCGTTTACTGAGATGAACACATTGAATTTTTAAAACAACTCTAGTCCTTCCCTCGGTTAAATCCCTAATAAGTAATGTGATTTTCTTGAAATATGTATTTTCACTTACCATTACCTAAAAACTATTCCAGACATAATCAACTTAAATTGTAACCATAAGTTTGTTTACAATTTGATTAACATATTGGGCAATATCTCACTTCATGTAACTCGTCTGATACAAAACCAATTTGCTAGAAAAACACAACTGCACTTACTCGAATATTGGAAACAAACAATGTTGGAGAGGGAAATGGAAGAAAAATACTCTCTCGACGATCTTGTATGAAACAATAAACACGACGATTCATATTTGGGAAATGGTTATTACGTATAAGATTAAGAAGTGATATAATAAAAGCATTTATAATTAAGAAATTAAAACTGAAAGAGCTTGGGTTGAGTGTCCGTATGGTGGAGATACAATTACATAACCCCAAAATTATTCTGTTACTATTACAAAGACTAGAAAGTCTAACAGTGACGTGTGACTTTATGGCACTCGATGGCTTAATTATTTAAATATTTGAGCTCTTATTTTTCAACTGCGGAAGAAAATTAAACTCAATTAGTTGATGCTTGCCTCTGGATCGTTTTATTGTGTTTGACGCGATTAACCCATTCGCTGGCGTCGTTACCTATATCGTTTATCCAAGATCAAAAAGTTACTTCTAAATCCAGTATAAACTTATCTCAAACAAAACTGATAAGTGTCTCTCAGCATTTGCATAGTCTAAGATGCACTAAACTCTTTAATGTTCAGTGAGTATGCGGGCGATCTGTGCGGAGAACCCTTGCGAGCACGAGGGGCGCGCATTGACGACATTGAAGGACATTGAGGTTATGCTTTTAAGTAGGTACGAGTTATAGGTAAATCACTTGAGAGATACAGTCAGTGAGTGAAGTAAGTAAAGTGAACGGAATAAAGAATAAATATTGAAGAATCGAATAGTTGAGCGAGATCCAACACAAATCTAGCGATAGGCAAATATTGTGCTATTTGTGCTACGAGCCCTAACGTTTTCTTCCGCTGTGCGTACGATTATATAAGGTATTATATATATATATATATGTATATATATATATCATTATATTATTATTTCTATCAATGGTATTTTTTCTTGTTATTCTGTCTCTACCTCTGCATGTTTCTGTTTGGCTATATCCTTGGCTGATAGAGTCCACTTGATGCATTAAGTCCGCCGTTTGTAACTATTTGTGTTTAGTGTAAGTATTAAAATTTAAATAAATAATTATCAAGCTAATAGGGTGCTTTAGTACGTAAGCGTTTGAACATTTTGTCATTAGTTCCATACAGAATTGTACCCGCGCAATCATCAGAACTCGAACACAAACCTGCGATTACCACTTTCATTTGACTATAAGTATGTCTATACCATGATTCAATGAGATGCCATCATATTTAAAAGTCCACCCTTTAAGTCGACTTAGTTCGGAGTTAGGATCAATAATCAGAAATTAATTACAGTTATTAGTCTGAGAGGATTACTCCGGGATTGCGATCAATTGACGGGTTGAACTGGCCTGTAATTAGCAGGTTAATCCCACGTAATGAGGAGTTGGTTATTATTGCCTTTATTGCCTGCAAATATCACTTATTGACCATACCTATAAACAAGTGTAAGACAATGGAAACAATTTCGATTTTAAACAGTAATTGCTTGGGAGTGAACTAATTAAATATTTCCCCAGAACAAAACATAATAATATAAGTATACATGAAGTACTAGCAACAACATTGTGCCGTAAAAACCGTGCACAATAAGCAAGCACACTTTCACACCGTACGTATGCTTCTCACATTTCTTTCCGGAAAGTAAAAACGGTGGTCTCCTGCTGCATCGTAAGAACCTGTAAAAACAGCCCTTCTCGATTATTTAACGTGTCAAATTTCGTTAGATAGATAGATCAAACTGTTGTTTTTAGAATGGAAAATAAATGCAGAATAATACTTTGTAAAAAATTAATTACGGAAAAGGGTTAATCCAATTGAAAATAAACCGGACGGAAAAAAGATATGGGGGACTATAAAGATTCGCCAAAACGTTATTTTGTTTATTTATTGGCCAAATGTAAATTGCAAGTTACTAATATATTCTCATCCCTATTATATACTATAATATTATAAATACGAAAGTGTGTCTAATTTTCTGTCTGTCTGTCTGTTATCTCTTCACGCTTAAACCTCTAAACCGATTTCGATTAAATTTGGTATAGAGATACTTTACGTCCCGAGAAAGGAAATACGATACTTTTTATTCCGGAAATCATCCCTTTAGGGGGTGGAAGTTTGTATGGAAGGAGCGATGACTATTAGGTAAGTAAGCGCCTCATATAAAAAAGTCGGAAATAAATTGTAACCCGATGAACGAGTTCCACGCAGACGACGTTGCGTTTCAACAAAAAATAACAACTATGGCAACTATTTCAGGACAAAAACGACATGTTTCCCTTTTTTCCATACAACGGTAGTACGAGGCCACGCAGGCGTGACGTCACGCCTTTTGTGTTACTCTAACAGTAGTTGGTCCCATACAAACATTTGATTGTCTCTAAAAACTGATTCTAATGGCATGAAAAACATTTTTTGTCATCATGCCTATTGCCAAATTTTATAGTTCTAGGCCAACGGAAAGTACCTACCCTATAAATTTTGATTCTTAAGTGTGTCGAAATATACGTTTTATGAGGCATAAACAGCCGTATTATTTTTAATTAACTTAGAAGTTTGATTTTTTTACAGCGTCAAGGAACTGTAGACCTGAGTATATGGTTTTAATTACAACTTCTCGGAAACGCATGGAGGTCAAGACTTTCTAGAGGTCTTGACAGACAGACAGACAGACAGACGGACAACAAAGTGATTCTATTAGGGTCCCGTTTCTGTTCCTTTTGAGGTACCCTACCCTAAAAAATACCTATAGTTCAAAGGTTATACTATAGAGAAATCGAATTCCTGTCCACAGGGAACTGTGATCTGATGGAAAATATTGGAATTATAAACTGCATAAACACAACAGATATTACTAATACTAAAGCATAAAAGAAACGAAGAAAAAGAAGAAGAAGGACAGTTAAGATTTTAAATTTTCTGCATGAAATAAAAGAATTGGAATCTCGCACGAAGGCTCCATGTTGCTAAATTCTAAGATTACATAATAACGATAATTGCATGTAACTATTGCCGCAATCAATCAACTATGCGATTACAAATACCTAATGTTTTGCTACCGAAATATTAAGTCAGATTCCGAATGTGCAAAAACTTTAGAGCATTTAATATGTGCATGTGAACGAATTATTTGACGCCGCATCAAAAACTCCTCTTATTGTACCAGTAGCTACCCAGCCCACACGTGGGTATGTTACCCTGCGCCCGTAGCTCTAAATCACGGCACCACTTCACCAAGTGCCATGGGAGTGACACATTGAATTTGCATACAATTTCAGTGCCCAAGACAAGATGGATGGGGGACAGAAATAGTTCAAGATTGCTCCAGCACTCACGGTTGATTTGATAACAATCAGGTTTATTGAGTGTCTATTGATGTTTAATGTCGTGTTAGATTGCAAGTGCGAGTGCTTATAACAATTTTATTTGTCAAATTGTCTTAAGAGTGCTCCTGAGGATTCTTTAAAGGACCTTTAGATTGAAAGCTCAAGTTCAAAAGATTTAAACTTCGTGGCATTATCTTGCTTTATTTAGTCTATGTCGTTGGCGTGGGTGATTGATTGTGGGTTTTTTAAATCATAATTTCTATAATAAGTACTCTCATATATTTGTAGCTCTATATACCTCGCGACAATTACAGCTACGGTCAAAACAGACGAACATTCAATCTAAGCCCACTTATGCATAAATTACTGATTCACAAAGCCATGCCCGTGTCAGAGGCGGTTAGCCTTCTGTTGCCTGTTGCGGTTCCTGTTATGGACCAACGACGATTTGCCAAGAGATTTAATTGATTCTTTTTTAATTAGGTACCTACTTATTAAAGTAAAACTTATAATAATAAAAAAATCTAAATTTTATTTTTACATTTGTACACATACTAGTGAAATGCGCTATACTCTGTCATGATAACAGACAGGTGATGTTTTCTAATATCTTTCTATAACTTACCAATAAATAGAAGCCCATTGTAAAGAATAAAACGCATCCATGTATATTAGAAACAAGCACAACAACGAACTTTTGAACAAACAACACGATTGTCATTCGTACGCGTGCTTTATCAGAGCAAAATCAAAATAACCCAAACGGGATCAAACCGCAAACCTTTCACAGTTGAAAAACCTCACACCCTTTATCAATATCAGGGCGTCGGACCAATCTGCCCGCACTTGTGGCCCTTTCGGTGGCTCTCGCCGGCCCTTTGAGCTTCGAGTGGCCCGAAAAGTATTGGACATGAATGCTGAGGTTGGGATGCAAAACAGTGTGAACCTGTGTTTTTTAATATTTACGGATCGGTAGAGTAACACAAATTTTAAACTAGGGGCGTTTAGGTTGTTTCCACTCACATCTGACGTAAGCAGAAACTCATATTAAACTTTGCCTAATTTACTACTCTCATGTAGATGGCATTGTACACATTAGTAGGTAATAAATTATTGATTCATAAAGCCTTTCCGGTGTCAAAGACTGGTTGTTTTGCCTGTTGGTGATGCCGTCATAAAACTGCTTGTTGCGAATCAGTAAGCTATGAATGTTCCTATTTGTGTTTTTTTTCTGTTAACACTTTCCATGTCCACATTTTTAGTACGCTGCGCACGTAGGCAACGCCGTAAACAGTTTTTGCTGAATTCTGTTAAATGTAGCAAGTTAAATTTACTCTTTATCTAATTTTAACAGTGTCAAATTTACCGATTAGTCTCTTATTTGAATGATACTTTACAATACCCAAAGCGTACATTATAATAGTGTTTACTGATAAACCCTTAAAATTATAAATATACAATCACAGCAAAGACAATTAGGATCTAATCCTGACGTCCAAACTTCCTAGTTCATTAATCATCGGGACTTCGCGTAATCCGAAACTAATTAAAACACGCGTGTTCTAACACTGACTCCTTAATCCTATAGGAGTTAACAAACCAACTACTTTCATCACAATTCCAATTATGATAGAAATTGAGTCTTACGTGTTGACAATAAAGTCGTTTTTGCAAAGATAAATTCTGTAAAATACGTATTTCTGATAGTAACTTCGAAAAATCACTATCAATATAATTATAAATATTTCTAATAAAAATAATATCATGCAACAATTAAGAAAAGTATGTATTGACTTAGTCTATAAGCGAGGGGGAATTAGGTACACTTTGAGTCAGAAACAACCCCTTGTGGTTAACATACGTACCTATGAAGTTACTTATTACGCCATTTTGCTTGGTAACGATGAAGAATTCAGTAAACATGAAACATTTAGTGTTAATTATTCCCATGAATTTGCATACGTGCAAGTCACAATTAGTTTCACCAAGTTTATGCTAAAATGTTTCATGTCTTAGGTTATTTTCAGCAATAATGTTTCTTGGCATTAGGGTGTCTGAAGCAGGTCTCATGTACATTAACTGCAAGAAACAAAGTTTGTTCAGCAAATATTCTCTAGAGACGAGACTCCTTGTCGTTGAAAATATGGACGACCCCTACCATTTGCTTCACATTATACGTACGGTCAACCAATTTGATTTCTGGGCCTCTTCGTACCTTGTCACAGTGACACTAATTTGAGATCTCTCGATCCATATTGTTTTTCACTGTGAGAAGGTACGAAGTAGCCTAAAAATCAAATTGGTTGACGGTACTTAATCAATATCACATTTTACATGTAACACTGAAGAGAGATATTTTGTTGGGTGATTATGTGAGGATGATAGGGTCTAGCTCATAAGTTGTAGGAAGAGAAAATTACACGACGACGGTTCACAGTATTGGCAATTTTCTGAACCTAAAACCTCGACAAGTGTTTCTTCTCTCTATAAGTGCAGTATTTGGAGCAGACACCTTTCGATTCTCTTAGACATGCTGGCTGGCCTATCAATATTCGATTTGATAAGTTTTTAAAACCGGTTCTACGACACTAATAATACTGATAGCGGGATGCTGCTCCAATTGTTACTAGGCACCTACTTAGAAAGAAAGGGTGCATTATCTTCATAGAGGTACATAATATTGAGATTGGATGTGGAAGGAATTAGTTGCATGCGCTGTCTCGATCGCTGGCTTTCCCTGCACTGCACACTGGGCCAGGGCGGGTTAAAGATATATTACATACTTATTCCCACATACATATACTATTTCGAGATAACGACTCGCGATTGAAAATGACCTGTCTCACTCGGCGAACACAGTTTACACAGCTTACGGTGTTATATAATTATAGTTGTCGCTTGCATGGCCTGTCTTAAGGATATAGTAAGTTCTAAACTCACCTGCTGGGGTAGAGTACCGTAGTAGGGGACGCAAGGCAGGGCTATTATCATACGTCCCCGGAGCAACAAAACGTTTGTCATTTTAGCGCATTTGTGTAAACTAGAATATTCGTGCATTTCCTGAAAGGAGAAAAAGAATTTAAAAGGATTGCTTGAGTCATGGTGTATTGTTAGTGCCGTGATATAAAAGGTGTTTTATGAACACCAAATGTATTAAAACATGTCACTTATTTAAAATTAAACGTATCCAAAGTACTTGGCATTTTCGATGGTACTTGGCCCCATTGGGTGTTACTTTGCTATTACCAGAGGAATCAAATATATTATTAATTAATTAATAATACACTGAAGTTTTGAAAAATAACGCTCTTAAAAATTACTGCCATACTGAAGCCCTGTCCTATAGGATTTTGCGTTGTCACTTTAGTTTAGGCAGTGAATATATTGTTTCTCCTTATGTACTGTATACGTTATTAAATATAATCATATTTATACATAACACTC
The DNA here is from genome assembly GCA_963556455.1 of Epiblema foenella. Classification (NCBI taxonomy): domain Eukaryota; kingdom Metazoa; phylum Arthropoda; class Insecta; order Lepidoptera; family Tortricidae; genus Epiblema; species Epiblema foenella. Next base: position 23,578,716 of record OY747096.1, on the reverse strand, counting down.
CACCGTCGACATAAATATTTACTGTCAGTCACACTATCACATCTTCGCAATTAAACTAGGGTGACCATGACCATTCAATCAACATCGGGACATAATCATAAAGTGTCCACGCGCTGTCGTAAATTCGCGTCCGGGAGCGCTCTGGGACATTTATGGCCCGGGATATGAACGACATGTTATGACTCAAATCGTAGGGTGATTGTAATTGACACGGAATTGGTTTTTTGGGTATGAATATTGTGTTGCGGCTGGCAAATGCCTTTTGTGTATGTAAAATACAGATATAAATATTGCATTCACATGACCAACATGCAGCGAACATTTTGTTACATGAAAGTAATTAATCTTAGTTAACAACTGCCTCGCTTCTTCAGGAGGAGCGAGGAATAGAGGACGGCCGTTCCGCAGGTGGGACGACGATGTAAAAATGGTCGCAGGTTCAATGTCTGTCGAATATAATAAACATAAATAATGTAATAGCAATAAAAAATGTATACCTACAAATGTATACCAATATGCGTAACTAGTTATAAGGGTGTTAATAAAGCCGTATTGTTATTTATTTAAGGATTTGGGTTAGATTTTTAAGTAATTATATAAAAAGTAAAATATAGAAGAATATTTACAAAACATAAAATCATTATAAAAACTTAACCTAGTGTGCCGCCGGCAGCGAGGCGGGGCCTAAGCTACCGATGGTTAGGGCGACAGAGAAAGGAACCTCCTGACTATCCGTGCCGAGTCCAGGAGTACCGCCTTCAGTATATGACCCTTGACCCAGCCATCTAGCGAGAGTCTTTTGAGGTGTTGGTTGAGACTCTTCGTCACATTCCAACATCCGACATGGCGGTTACCTCATGTGCCAGGTTTAGGTACTTGCTAACTTTGTCCTTCACGAGATTGTTAAATATAAATGACAGTATTACAATAAATTCTGTTCGGTGCTGCATAGCGCTCATTATTACCTTTTTAGTAATTTAGTTGTATATGTTAGGTTAGACCATTACCAAAATCTTATCCTGTAAATTAATAAAAATGTACATTTGAAGAAAGCTATGAAAACTTATTAAATTCATTACACGATAAATAGACCATTAATTTCGTAACCCATGAAATTAATCCCTACAACTCCTGAATCTTTATACCAAATTAACTGTAACATCCCATAATAAAACATAAACACATATATGTCATTAATAAACCTAGGTCCCTGGTCGTAAACCTTTTACGATCCGTGCACTGTGCATTCGTAAAAATATTTCGGATACGCGCGTGACGTCATTATCCACGCTGACGTTTATTGACGGACAGTCCCGGTTCAGTTCCGATTGTTACGATTCAGTTTACGGTTTTACCGATAATCGTAACTTACGGGAAAGTTGTTAATGCTAGTTTAATGTGTGCAAATGGCTGTTTATTAACGCTGGTACGATGACGACTTTTTTAATGCGAAAATTAACTGAAATTAGTTTTTATTAGTATATTTTACCTCAGTATATTTAAAATTTCAAATGCATAAGATTCATGTTAAACAGCTCAAGAGCTCTAGCTTAAGAGCTCTATAGAGCTAACATCATGTCATGATCTCATGAAGTAAACTCAATCAAAATTGTGTAATACTATTGTGATTAGACTGACACTTTTCTACTTTATACCTAATGAAAGGATAGTAGACATCTCTATATGTATTATTAATGAACAAATATTATCACCCAACCATATCCTTTTGAAATTTAATCAATTGAAGAACACCTACGGCTACCTATAGCTTTCACGTATAATAATGAAAATTACCCCGAACCAATGACCCCGCAGGAGATAATGAGAGGACAAACATGAAATCTACTTAATTAAGTTTAATTCTACCGTATTCAAATTCGTCGCAAATCAAAGTGCCCGTATCTGAGTATACCGTACTTCTCGTTCACATCCGAAATGCTGTGACTCACTATGAGGGTTATACTGAAATACATCTTTTCGATTTAGGGCAACTGTATGGGAAAGTGGAGCGGCTAGTGAATGGAGATGATTATTATTTAGGGTCATTTGTGTCGGACAAAAGCTGGACCGGGCACCCCTTTATTGACGGAATTGGATGGCGTGGAGACGGTATGTGTCCTATTTAATGTACAGTTGTGTAAATAATAGCTGAATAGTGTTAATTATTCTAAATTGATCACTATAATTATTTTAACTTATGGTTAATGAAGGCATATGCAATTTTATAAATGCAGACATGATCTCTAGGATGGAACAATAGAAAGTTACATGATGTAAATATACCTACCCTACCTAATTAACATAACGCAGTGGTCAGGGCGAGTTTAGCCATACTGACAAACATTTAAAATATAAACCAGGAACAAAATAATAATAATGATTATATATCGTACAATAATAACCATTTCTCGCTTTTGATAAATAAACTATTCACTTTATACTGTTTATTTTATTTATTTTTATTTAATAAGTACGTACCGTCGTACACTCCACTCTGTTCCAATGTAAAATTCCTAAAACTCAATGGTCGAGTGAGTGCCATTCATCCAGTTTTTTCCTATTTTGCAATTGATCGCCAGCATCCAGCAATTAAGGGGACACGCTCGCCGCATAACTTAAATATTCCCTTTATAATGCAGATTAACGTATTGACTCTTAACCGGGCCTTATTGCACTGGACCATCAGATCTGCGAACATAATAGCAAAGCTATCCATTCAAAAGTATGCTTTGACGGAGTCTGAATAAGGTTCAAACAATTTTTATACATTTATGTAATTGGTCCTTCGAGCCGGCCTTTTAAACTTATGATTACATATTTGTGAGCAGTTACAATTTGAATCTTATTTTTTAGATGTTAAAGTTTTCGAATGGGGATATGTATATTTGTTTGGTGTTATTGTTTTCGGGTTACATATTGATGGCTTCCGTTTTGCTAAAAGGGTGTGATACGCTTTTAGATTGTTTCGCGTTTTAGAGTTTTTAAGGTCTTAATGGACCGGACGCTTCATGTGGGTGAATTGTTTAAAAATATGACCTGTCCAGTTTGTCTTCTTAATGGTGGGAATATATTACGAAATCTTTTTTATTGTTACTTAAACTACGTTTCATATTTTTGTTAGGTACTTGTTTAAATTATAAAGCACGTTTAAAATACTAATGTCATTGCACATTCCTGATGTCCATTCATTTTTGTAGAATCTCACCTGTCTCAAATAAAAAACTGCGGAATACTACTATTTTAAACTACATCTTCACGTTAGAAAGTTCATTTTTGTTTGTCGTTTTTATAAGAATTGTAAATAATAATACAACCCAATTTACACCTTAAAGTATATTATGGTACAGATTAATTTGGTTTAGCTGAAATTCTAAGAAAGTATAGGGTAACCAGGTGTGTTCACGGTCGGTAAGGTACATGGGGGTGCATTCGTTTATGAGTCATCCTTAAGGTCAACAGGACACGTGGTCACTTTTTGCAGTTATAATTGTTAACACGCGAGCAGATGCACATTGCATTTTTTTGCAAAAGTTCACATTTAAGGTTTTGAATGAGAGTCGTTACGGTATCTTTAGTGAAATTTGTATGTTCAGCGGAATACATTGTAATCCGAATATGTGTAAAAAATAACAAAACGTGAATAATACAAGTAGAAGTAAACAAAATATCGCAAATTTTGTTCGTATTAAGTATTTTTATTAATGTGCCTTTTATACAGATAATAATTAATTTGAGAGTCTTCCTTCTCTATACTGGGCTGTTATTCTCACTAACCACCGTCCTCACCTGTCACCTCACCCCTCACCCGTTTTCATACGGAAACTGTCAAAAAGTGACAAATGACATTTGACAGTTTATATATAAAAACGGGTGAGCTGTGAGGTGACAGGTGAGAACGGTGGTTAGTGAATCGCATAGCTGATGTATCTATATTAATTTAATCCTATTTTACAATATCATAAAACAGTAAAATAAAAACACAATTAAAATATATCATATCTTTGATTTTAAAATTTGGTAAATATAAGTTAACTTATAATAATTATCTCGGTTTATATTCACATTTATAAATACAGTCATTAAAGTAAGCTAACGGTTATTTCAATTCGATTAGAACGGTTCCATTCAGCGATTCCTAGAAAGACCGCATGTGTAACAATACTGTGGTGTAAGCATCTGTCCGTTAACCTTTACTAATTAAAAAGCACGTGGCTATTCAGCAATATCTGCACCTTGCATATCTTCACGCTTCGGTAGTTAAGCCGTGGCGCATTCTGATTACTAGCGGCAGACATACCCGTAAAGGACTTAGTCAAGTACGTCAAAAGTAAATTGAGTGATAGCACAAGTAGATAAACAGCTTTATTTTTGTTTAAGGCGATGCTTCGATTTTGTGACAACTTCCCTGTGTGTGTGTGTGTGTGTAGACGCGCGACGTAGGCTGAGGAAAAAAAGGATAATAAAGTCAACTTTGTTGTTTTTTTATATCGGTCATATAGTCAGGAATCATATATCTAAAAATCAGTCCTTATTACTCCTTCGTTTGTTATGGTTTGGTCTGATAAAGTTGTTTGGAAAAAGGAAATAATTTTCATTACGGTCAGGCTTTAAAATATTTGATACGAGTAGTATGTAAGTTCGTAGTTTATAAATAAAAATGAAGATTAGAAGATTACATGGCCGATAATTTGTGTTCATAGGTCATCTTAACTGCCCGTGATTAGTTAAAAATATCTGATACCAATTATTGAATATGACGTATAGACAAAACTTACATAGGGTCGAGGAACCAATAGATGAACACTTAAGCGACTACCCCAACTTTAGGATTTTTTTTCTGGGTGTTATAACGTAGTATATACAGTTTTTATTTTTTTATATGAATCGGTATATTGTCGAGATTACATTCGACATTTTTAAATCATCCTATTACTTAACAGTATTTTTTTTTAAATGTTTTAAGCAAAAATATGCCAATTTCCCCAGAAGATGAACGGTGTGCCCTAATTCTGAACACTTTGATACCAATAGATGAACGAACATAGCAGCCGTTCAACTTTGCCCATTCTTTAAAACTTTGCCCACCTAGTAAATAATCATATAGAACAATATTACAACTGTTTTAATCATTTGTGTGTGTGTGTGTGTGTGTATTTTTCTAAAGTGTAAAATATTTTAGAGGGCAAAAAGTTGAAGTTTTAAGGCGTAATTAAATTATTCCTTGATATTGATAAATAGTATTTTTTTAAATCTTTATTTAATAAAAGGGGTTTTATCAAATTTGATTATGTCACCCAAAAATAGTATTAAAACCATACAGTTATCGCAAGGTGAGTACTGATTTATAGATAGCTAATTAGGAAACCCATCTTTTGCGTTAAAGGTATAGGCCACAAATAAAACTGAAAAAATGTAATACCAAATCAGTCTTTATTTAGGTAACAGGAACATTTTAGACGTTTACATTATTTGCTAAAACTTTTGTTACACTGTGTTATTAACTTTGGTACCAAATCATATTTCACCGAAACCTATAATACCTATATGAAAGTCCTATTTGGCGGAAGGCATGCGGCATGAAATTATAACATTAATTGGTTTAAAACATTAATTAAAACAACATGGTTAATCATTTATTAAAAAAACAAAATGCGTCTTCTAAAATCTCTTAAAGTCTCTACGCTAATTTTCATCTTTGCCCTGTATGCAGAACACTTACTTAAGGGACATAAAAGTTTTATCACAATCAACAAATACTTATAAGATAATTTTGCCAACAGAACTAACAAGTAATGGCCTGTACGAAGTGTACAGCAATTTTCTGGAGTCATAAATAATTAAAGCTTCATTGCAATCATCAAGCATAATAAATCTGCATATAGATATATTATAAATCCAATTTTTAACTGAACGCGCTGTACTAATTAGTTCTAAAGATACAAAGAAAAGTGTTACAGCAGCGCTTAATGTCAAATTTAATAAAAAACAATTAACAACATGGTTTAAAATGCCTCATCTAATCTCTCTTAAAGTCTCTACGCTAATTTTCATCTTTGCCCTGTATGCAGAATACTTACGTTAAGGACATAAAAGTTTTATCACAATCAACAAATACTTATAAGATAATTTTGCCAACAGAACTAACAAGTAATGGCCTGTACGAAGTGTACAGCAATTTTCTGGAGTCATAAATAATTAAAGCTTCATTGCAATCATCAGGCATAATCTATCTTTGCACTCAAATAAGGAACATAAGTTTGTATCATAATCAATATATAATCTAAATATATAAAAGAAGAAACTGACTGACTGACTGACTGACTGACTGATTGACTGACTGACTGACTGATCTATCAACGCACAGCCCAAACCGCTGGTTCTAGAGATTCCAAATTTGGCACGTAGGTTCCTTATAAGGTCTAGGGGTGCACTAAGAAAGGATTTTTCAAAATTCACCCCCTAAAGGGGTGAAACGGGGGTCCAAAGTTTGTATGAAAAACCGGATTTATTAAAGTGAGAGACATGAAACTTTGTATATAGAGTCTGTGTTTAAATATATTACTGGCGTATTTCAGCGTTTTTCTAAATTGCTCCACTAAAGGGGTGAAAAGGGGGTTCAAAGTTTGTACGGGGAGAAAATCTTTTTTAAAGTGAGATATCTGAAACTTCGTATATAGACTCTTTGTTTAAATACAACAAAACATATGTAAGCGTCTTTCGAAATTGCTCCCCTAAAAGGGTGAAAAGGGGGTTTCAAGTATGTACGGGGAGCAAATCTTTTTTGAAGTGAGAGATTTAAAACTTCGTACATAGACTCTATGTTTAAATACAACAAAACATATTTAAGCGTTTTTCGAAATTGCTCCCCAAAAGGGTTCAAAAGGGGGTCCAAGTTTGTACGGAGAGCAAACCTTTTTTGAAGTGAGAGATTTAAAACTTTGTACGTAGACTCTGTTTAAATACAACAAAACACATTTAAGCGTTTTTTGAAATTGTTCCCCTAAAGGGTTCAAAAGGGGGTTCCAAGTTTGTACGGAGAGCAAATCTTTTTTGAAGTGAGAGATTTAAAACTTCGTATATAGACTCTTTGTTTAAATACAACAAAACATGTTTCAGCGTTTTTCGAAATTGCTCCCTTTAAGGGGTGAAAAGAGGGTTCCAAGTTTGAGCGGGGAGCAAATTTTTCCTTTTCTTAAAAATCGATATGGGTGTCATTTTCGAGATTCCTCGGGGTGCCGATTACGAAAATGACATTCATTTACAAATTAAAGATGGCGGACATTTATTTTTCTTAAAAATCAATATGGGTGTCATCTTCGAGGTTCCTCGGGGTGTAGATTACAAAAATGACATCCATTTTCAAATCCAAGATGGCGGACATCTATTTTTCTTAAAAATCGATATGGGTGTCGTCTTCGAGGTTCCTCGTGGTGCCGATTACGAAAATGGCATGCATTTTCAAATCAAAGATGGCGGAGATTTATTTTTCTTAAAAATCAATATGGATGTCATCTTCGAGGTTCCTCGGGGTGCAAATTATAAAAATGACATCCATTTTCAAATCCAAGATGGCGGACATTTATTTTCTTAAAAATCAATATGGGTGTCATTTTCGAGGTTCCTCTGTGTGCCGATTACGAAAATGACACTCATTTTCAGATCAAAGATGGCGGATATTTATTTTTATAAAAATCGATATGGGTGTCGTCTTCGAGGTTCCTCGTGGTGCCAATTACGAAAATGGCATGCATTTTCAAATTAAAGATGGCGGAGATTTATTTTTCTTAAAAATCAATATGGGTGTCATCTTCGAGGTTCCTCGGGGTGCAGATTACAAAAATGACATCCATTTTCAAATCCAAGATGGCGGACATTTATTTTTCTTAAAAATCGATATGGGTGTCGTCTTCGAGATTCCTCGTGGTGCCGATTACGAAAATGGCATGCATTTTCAAATCAAAGATGGCGGAGATTTATTTTTCTTAATTATCAATTTGGGTGTCATCTTCGAAGTTGCTCTGGGTGCCGATTACGAAAATGACATCCAGTTTCAAATCAAAGATGGCAGACATTTATTTTTCTTAAAAATCGATATGGGTTTCATCTTTGTGGTTCCTCGGGGTGTCGATTACGAAAATGACATCCAATACATATCTGCATGCAGGTCAAACTGAGAACCTCCTTTTTTGTAGACGGTTAAAAATTACTCTCTAAGCCGCGGGAAAAAGCGTTGAAACTTTGTATAAAGACTCTCTGTTTAAATACATTAATGGCGTATTTCAGCGTTTTTCTAAATTGCTCCCCTAAAAGGATGAAAAGGGGGTTCAAAGTTTGTACGGGGAGCGAATCTTTTTTGAAGTGAGAGATTTGAAACTTCGTAAATAGAATCTTTGTTTAAATACAACAGAACGTATTTCAGCGTGTTTCTAAATTGCTCCCCTAAAGTGGTTAAAAGGGGATTCCAAGTTTGTACGGGGAGCAAATCTTTTTTGAAGTGAGAGATTTAAAACTTCGTATATAGACTTTTTGTTTAAATACAACAAAAAATTACTCGGCATTTTTCGAAATTACTCCCCTAAAGGTATGAAAAGGTGGTTCCATGTAGTGTTTGTACGGGGAGCACATCTTTTTTGGAGTGAGAGATTTAAAACTTCGTATATATTATAGACTCTGTTAAAATACAACAAACCGTATTTCAGCGTTTTTTAAAATTTCTTTCCTAAAGGGGTGAAAAGGGGGTCCAAATTTATACGGGAAGCAAATCTTTTTGAAATGTGAGATTTAAAACTTCGTGTATGGACTCTATTTAAATACAACAAAACACGTTTCAGCGTTTTTCGGAATTGCTCCCCTAAAGGGGTGAAAAGGGGGCTTCAAGTTTGTGCGGGGAGCAGTAATATGGGTGTCATATTCGAGGTTATTTGGGGTGCCGATTACGAAAATGGCATGCATTTTCAAATCCAAGATGGCGGACATTTCTTTTTCTTAAAAATCGATATGGGTGTCATTTTTGTTGTTCCTCGAGGTGCCGATTACGAAAATGACAACCATTTTCAAATATGATGACGTTATATGATGGATATACGGTCTTTTTTTTTCCTAAAAATCGATATGCGTGTCATCTCCGAGGTTCCTCGGGGTGCGGATTACGAAAATGACATGCATTTTCAAATCCAAGATGGCGGAAATTAATTTATCTTAAAAATTTATATAGGTGTCGTCTTTATGGTTCCACGGGGTGCCGATTACGGAAATAACATCCATACGTATCTACATACATACATACAAACATACGGATCAAACTGAGAACCTCCTTTTTTGTAGACGGTTAAAAATTACTTTTATTACGCGGGCGAAGCCGCGGGTAAAAGCTAGTTATAGTATAAATATGCTCCCAGAAATAACAGGTAACAGTGCTTGCAGTGTACAGATGATTTATGTAATCATTAGTACTTAAAGCTTCATTGCAATCAATCTGCATATAAATATTATAATCAATCCAATCCTTAACAACGCGCTGCACTATAAATTTAATAAAAAACAATCAACAACATGGTTAAAAATGCCTCTTCTCTTGAAGTCTCTACGCTAATTTTCATCTTTGCCCTGTATGCAGAACTTTTACGTTAGAGTCATAAGTTTTATCACAATCAACAACTACTTATACCTATGAGATAATTTTGCCACCAGAACTAACAAGTAATTTTCTGTAGTCATTAATTAAAGATTCATTGCAATTATCATCAATCAATCTGCCTTTAATACAGTAGAATAAAAAAATTGTCTGAATCTGAACTCACTGTACTATTATTTCTAAATTGGTTTAAGGCACCTAATTAACATAAGTGGAGATCACATCCGTTTTAAAGGAATGCATACTGTTTCAGAACTGAATACATCCTAAAAATAGTTTTCTTAATTATATTTACGCCCACATATAAAACCAGCTAGTTATAACTACAGAACCTATAGCGTATCTGAGGTATATAAGTCCGTGATATATTTATTGTGAGACAACAACCTTCTTTAATTATTTGGAAGAAATAAACCTAAAACTTAACATTTTGAAAGTTGGTCTAGTTAAACATTTTAACGAGAAACATGTCCTAGTGACTTCAGCTAACATATTTTGATGTTTATTTAGTACCTAATCTTCCTCATTACTTTAGGCAATCTCAACACCTTAAAAAATATTTACATTAGATATAAAAGATTTATCACAGTCATCAAATTCTTATAAACTAACATGCCTCCAAAAATGGTGGAATAACTGGTAACATTGCCTGTACAAAATCTACAGCCATTTTCTGGGGTCATTAAGTAAATAAAGATTCATTTTCATTACAATTATTAGGCACATCAATTACTTAATCATATAATCAGTCTTTGTCTAGTAGATAGACCCTATTCACATAAATTGAGATCAAAATTCGATTCAACAAAATAAAGCATCCCTCGTCTACCTACACGAGGTGTTGGTAATATTTCTTTTACATCTGTAATTGATATTTCTGTTAAGTCAACGGTAGGTGGTTCGACAAAGTAACAAATATCATCTAGTTTACTCGATTTTTTTCTTAAAAACTTTACTTTTATAAAAGTAGTTTCTAAATCAAACTCTTCTACAACGCCCACATAATAACGGTTTCTTTTGTTCGTTTTGAATTCTACAACAACATAAGTTTCAATATCGATGTTTGCCATGTCCGGAATTTTCGTTTGAACCTTTCCATCTGTCTTGCGTGTTCTATTTGCCTCGTCCTTGTTCGCAGTATTTTTATATTTTATTGGTTCTTCAGTATCTGATGGGGAAGATGTATGATACGATTGTGACTCTTCTGTAGTATCGTGTCTGGTCTTTTTTATAAGTTGACTAATATCACCTTCGTAGGATGCTCCAGCCTGTGCTGAAGCTAGAGCCTTATCTTTTTTTGAACGTGGTTTAGTTTTCTTCACGTTGGATTTCTTTTCTTTAGCTATCCGTTCTTTTTCAGCTTTCTTCTGCTCTCGTTCTAGTTTCCTTTTCAATATTTCGTTACTTGTCTGTATTTTTTCGTTTTCTTTTTTCTCTATATACTCCCTAAACTTCTTAGATGTGATGGCTAAAGGCATAGCTGAAGCGTTTGACAGTTTCCGTTTAACAGTTTTCTTATCATTGGGAATTTTGAACAAGTCACTGACATTTATACTCGCAGTAGAAGGTTCTTCGCTTACCGAGTCGCCAAGTGTTTTATTCTCCATATCTGTATACCATGGTAAGGGAATGACTGTTTTGAAATTTATAGGTGTAGATGATGTTACAGGTTCTAAAATTCCATAAGACAAATCTGACGTCACAGTAGTATTATTCTGACTGCTCGTAGGGACATTCAGTCCACGTCTCTCAATGTAGTCGTTCAGTTGTGCTGTCTCAGCATTGTCTTCCTGATTGTCCATGTCATTTAAAGGTGCACCATTCAATGGGATAATACGCTGCTCAATATGATCGTCCATTTGTGATGTCTCATTAGTGCCTTCCTGATTGTCCATGTTCAATGTCAAAGAAACTCCACGCGGCAAGGCTTTTGATCTTTTGATGTGATCATTCAGAGATCTTTCAGTTGTGTCTATCCGGTTGTCCATATCTTCTTTTACACGTGCATCATCCAGTAGTTGATTATATTCCTCAATATCCATTGGCAGATTTTCTATATTCAGAAGTCCTTCAACAATCGAATCAATTCCAAGAGTCAACGATAAGTCTTCTTCTTGACGCTTTTGTGTAAGAGCTGATGTTGTAGCAATGTTATTGTCAGCTTCTGATCTCGAGGCAATATCATGATCTTCGATATTAGACTGCGTTGTCATAATATCTTCAACTTTGTTCTTGCATTTTTCCCAAAATTGGAAAAGAGAACTCCTGTATTTCTTGTTTTCAGCTCTGCAGTGAACATACCTTTCAAGTGTCTTTTTACTCACAGTTTTCTCTATAACAGAGATTGTTGTTTTGTATTCTTGTAAACTTACATTTTTCGATACTTCGTCTCTCCTATTTGATATACATTTTGAATAATTGACAGCATCGGGATTGAGTGGGTAAAGACCGCACGCCTCAAATGCGCTTTTTATAACATCCTCTGACATTGATTTTTCAAAAGCCTTTGAAAACACTTTTGCAAAGTTGGACCTTGTTAATTGGAAGTTTTCTTTCAATTTGTGTTTGCGTACGGCATTTTTCCAAGCTGCTTTTAGTGGGCCAAATATTCCCACATCGCAGAGGCTGGAGAATATGAGTGGTGTTTGGATGCAGACAGTACAAGATTATTTTGTGCTCAACACAAAAGTCGTGTAGCTCCATGTTGAAATGACTCTTATGGCCGTCTACGAATAGTACTACCGGTAAAGTGATGTCTTGTTCCTCAAGCCATGGCAGGAATATTTCTTGTACGTATTGGAGGAATGTCGATCCCGTCATCCAACCAGTGTCGGATCGCCCCATCCCCCATTCTTCAGGCATTGATTGGGCAATTTCTTTTGATAGCCTTTTTAAAGGGTATACAACGAATGGAGGGACTATTCCACCCGCTGCTGAGAAATTGCATAATACAGTTACGCACTGTTTTTCTTGTCCAGATGCAACTGTATATAATGCCCGATAATTCTTGGGTGCTAATATAACTCCGGTTTTTGGGCACAACTGTCGAGATTGTGTCGAGATTGAAGATTCGCTCTGGACAGTTCAAGATATCCTCATAATTTTGTTCTTGCAGATATAACTGTAAGTCCGAAAACCATTTGCGTATAGAACCTTCGGTGACAGCCGCCCTCGCTTTTGAAATAACCTCAGCATGCCTTTGTGTTATCTCAGGGTGCCTCTTCATGAAGAGATGAAACCATTTTTTGCCTGGTTTTGTGTCTGGTTGGCCTCGTTTTTCGAAAAGCAGGGCTACTGTTTCCTTCAGGTCATCCTGTCCTACAGGATAACCGATTTTGGCCATGCCTATGACCCAAGTAGCTATATGGTCTTCTTCATCCTTCTTAATCATAGTGACAGGGCCTTTTCTACACACCAAAGGCGTTTTGCCATGCAATTTATTATGCAAAGTGCCTTTGGGTATGTGGTCAGTTGAACTCGCTTTGTGTAGGCTTATTTCATTATTGTGTATTCTTTGCACAGCCTCTTCGAGTGCATGCTGATCGTACTGCCTCTTTTTTTTGGATGACATCTAAAAACAAAATCAATTTTTCAATACTAACGTAAAACGTAATTGAAGAAACGAACAGTAAGTGATTATCATCTGGAATTAGTACCATAAAAACGAATGACTTTGTCCTTTCAACATACCATTGCCCAGTACGTCACATTTTAATAAAAGTGATCACAAAACTAGTTACTTTTTACTCTGCGATTGAAAGATAAACTTAGGTATTGTTGGCAACGTTAAATAAAGATATGATTTTGGTAGGTACAGAAGTACACAAAAGCTTCAGGGGCGTCTCAAACTGTGAACGGTCTACCTATAGATATATAATTTTAACATTATAATTTGTTATCATATTTTATTTTATTACCTGAATGTCTTAAACTGTGATCGGCACAGCCCGTGCAACACGGTGTTAATGACATCAATCGTTATATTAATTTTTATATATGTAGACAAAAGCTCAATGCTATATCACTGTTGTTTTTGTAATTATGACGATGGGCAAAGTCATGTCATCAATGTCACTTTTAAGTTATGTGAATATTTTTATAATACTGAAACGTATTTACGCAGTAGTTACTGCTAAAAATGCATACACTTTGAATAAATCATTTGAAACTAGTGAGTGGTGTTTCAAAAATATAAAAAAAAATTGTATAAAACGGGCAAAGTTATACGATTTTACGGTAACCGTTTTCAATGGATACACGTTTTAATGAATGTTTTTTTATTAATTACTGTTTGGGCAAAGTTGCAACAAAGGCCAAGTTGGCATTTTTGATTAACTATACCGTAAAAAAAGTGACGTGTTAACCCTCGGTTGCAATAAATTTGCTCCATTGATAACGGTGCATGATGAAAGAGATATAAATCAAAATATTAATCAGTGGGCAAAAGTGTGTTTTTTTGTCCGAGTATTTATAACAGTATAAATAATTTACGAACTTACGTATATGTACTATAAACAATATATACCAAAAACAAAATTTTAAAAATTAAAAAAAGGGGCGGGCAAAGTTGCCAAGTAGCATTGTTGAAATAAAAACGTTCATTTTACTAACTCATGCCTAGATCATGAACGAGTAAATTTTGTTAGTTCAACTTATGGATACGGTAGCTATAAAATGAACGAACCAAAATTAACAAAGGATTTACATATAGGACTCGTAGCCAATAGATGAACTAGTAAATTTTATTCGTTCATCTTCTGGGCTCAAGTCCTATGTTGAACACTGGCACTTCCCATAGTAAAACAAACTCCAAAATAAACGTCTTGTTAAAAGAAACTTGCGTTCAACTTCTGGTCCAAAAATCAAAGACAAATAGACTATTAATTTAAGCCATAGCACATCTTATTATCTTGTCAATAAGAATTTATATCGATATTTGAAAAAACGACACCTGAGCTAGTAGATGAACGCCGTTCAACTACTAGCTCAGGTACACAAAATTGGAACCATTACTTGAACAGCAAATATCTCCTAAATTAATAAAAAAAAATGCAAGACTAATATACAAAAATGTAAAGCAAATAATCAAAAATCTATTTCACTTCAAACTTGGTAATTAGATTTAATATTCGATTTTATACGAATTTTATTGCTTAAATTTGAGAGCGCTTACCTTAGTAAAATCCCCATACAAACGGTGTTTTTGGCGCGAGGCGTTTACGCGACAGCCGCTCACGGCGGCGTGTGGACGGTGACTGGCTGGGAGTTTAATTGCCAGCCTCCGCAAAGAGTTGCCGCGTTCGGGAAAAAATACCACGAATGGGTAAAATGTGTCACGATTTTTTTATTTCAATTTTTCCGTCGAGTGTTCATCTACTGGGGTGCGTTCATCTTCTGGTTCCTCTACCCTAAACGGTATTAGTTATTGATATGATTACCACATATAGTTTAAAACACTATTTTGTACGAAAAAACTTAAAATGCTTTGAATTCTAAATAGATGTGTACCTATACACTGAAAGATTAGATGAATTCGGTAAATTATCTGCAATGAACTTTTACTTCGGTGAAACCAAGTGGGTTCAGAGACCGACGATGGTTCCGCTGTCACTGACTTCTATTTGTACCTACAGACCTACAATTATTCACGTATTTTGCTTGTTCTCTATCACACTAAGTATGGACACCCTAAATGACTAGCTAACTTAATGTCAAATGTAATTGCTTTATAGTCCAGGACCTGACTATTGTTCTGTAGCAAAGTCGCCGTATGGAGATTTTTCATTGAGAATAATAAGTAAGAGTCTTAGTAGGTATTTTGGACGACCTCTTTAGCCTAGTTGGTAGTAACCTTGCCTACGAAGCTGGAGGTCCCGGGTTCGAATCCCGGTCAGGGCATTTATTTGAGTGATGAGCACGAATATTTGTTCCTGAGTCTTGGATGTTTTCTATGTATTTAAGTATATCTTTGTTTATATAAGTATGTATATATCGTCGCTTAGTACCCATAGTACACGCTTTGCTTAGTTTGGGACTAGGTCGATTTGTGTAACAGTGTCCACAAATATTTATTTATTTTTGATTCGGGTGGACAAATGTCACCTGGTACATTTTACTGCTATGATGTCTTAAATTTTTTGTATGAAAAAAATATATTCAAAAACCTGGAAATCAAATGAAAGGGTTCAATGATCTGATTCCAAAAATATACCACACTACTGAATTTCCTTCATTGGTTTTGTAAAAAATAAAATTCATTTTCAAAACACACCAAGTCTGGGCTCTTCCTGACAGCTAAATGATTTTTTCTTAAATAAACCCCGAATGACTCCTTATAGTCTCATATCTTAACATAATAAAAGGAATTCAGAGAATATGAACGGCTAGTATTTATTTAATATTTTTAAAAAGAACAGTTATTTATAAAAAAACTAGCCTTTTATGGACCCAACTGTAGTCCTGTTCAGTTCGCGTATGGTGATTTTTCTTTCAGAAAAGTTTAGAGAACATGTACAAATTGGCAGTCTTTATAATTTACTTAGACTGACAATGCACTACCAGAGTTAATATCAACCGGCCAGTGTCATTTTCTACCTTCTACATTATTCAAACAAATTTAACATTTGAAATCTTCCAATCTCCTCACAAATCGATCTCAATTTAAATCCTCACCAATCTAGACAAGAATCCGGACAAATGTCAAATGTAAAACCTGAACATTTCCATGCAATCAGCGATCGTCAACCGTCGGTCGCAATTCCACTCTAGCGAGGCAAAGATTAGTCACCCCTGCATCCCAAATTAAATCCACCCGAGAAAATTGTGACAAACGCAATCCGTCATTCGTCCCTTCATTTGCATGATAAAAACTGTTGAAGAACAACTATTTATCAAATGGCAGAACATCCGGCGGCCATGACAGTAGGCGCGAGCGCGACGCATTTCCGCGCGCCATCTTTGGCTGAACATTGTGTATCCGGTTGGAGGTTTGAAAATGTATAATTTAGCTGGAAGGGTCTCTCTTGGTCTTTGCTTGTCCCCCGAAATTAATAAGTACCTATGTTTACATCTATAACACTTATTTAACACACAACGCGAATTAGAAAGAGAAGGGTAGCTTTTTATTTACTAGTGTCGCGTCACAGCAGGAGCTGTGCTAGCTCCGCTGATGGACAGCAGAAGCAAAGTCGCTTCCAGCGTCGCTATTTCCGAACCAACCTCACTGATTGGGGAGTGATCTCTATTTAGATAATTTACTGGTGCTCTTGCGATGAAATATTCGGGGCATTCTGCTCATCCCCGCTGATGTTATTAGCGTGATGTCTCGCTTCATCTTGTTTACAACTTGGAGATGTTTGGGGCTACTTGTGATGGAAACGTTTTCGTTTGTTGAGATTGAATAAAATATTTTCTATGGTTTTCTGTAACTAAACATTCTGGAGCTACTTGGTTATTCAAACCACCAAAGCTATATATCTGAGACATTTTTTTTTTCATAGTCTTTTCACTACAAGTACTGTTATCTCGGTCAATCAAATTTTTCTTGTTGTTATTCTGTCCCGTCAACGAGGAAACAACAGTAACCATGTTTCTTAGAAAAATGTTTATAATATGGAATTCAAGCATGCTCAGGAGATGACCCATGTCCAAATGGATTTATACTTATCGCTAAAACTAATGTTTGGTCGATTTAAACCCTATAAAATTACAGTTTTAAAGAGTGACTCAGGAGACGTAACCATGGTAACAAGCAACAAAGAATAGTTGATCCACCCATCTCACGAGCGCGGGTTAGCCGCTCGTGAGATAAAAGTACACTACAATAACTACGTATCAAAATGTTGTTTTAAAACGGACATCTTACACTTATAAGCCTTCAAAACAATTTAACATAAATATTAGTCTTAAAATTGATATAGGAACACGGATATATAACCACTATGCTGGTTTCGTAACGAAAGATATACAATGAAAGGTAAGTAGTTGCAAATTTCGCTAATCACTGCACGCCTTCGATAGCTCAGTTGGTAGAGCGGTGGACTGTAGTTGGTAAAATAAAACGGGAATCCATAGGTCGCTGGTTCAAATCCGGCTCGAAGGAACACATGAAGTGAAATACATTTTTGGATCTTTTTTGCACTTTTTGTTATTTTTTTCGATAAGCCGTTACCTAAATCAAAAATGTATTCTGCAAATAACAGGCACTTTTACATGTCAAAATATTTAAAAAGTCTGACTAGAAGAATACATTTTTCATGTCAAAATATTATTTTGCAGTTTAAAAAAGAATAATAATTTCGATATTACTAACATAAGAGAATTAATGTCATACAGTGAAAATAAACTTGCAAAGTTTATCGTTTTTAGTGCTGCCTTGAGTTTCGAAAATAGCTGTTTCTCATTGTAACGTATAATTTATTTTATCAAGTGGTCACTTATACATTTCAAATAGGTTTTGAACTATAGAACAAGTAAGCAACCAAAGCCAATATTGCGTAACTATATACCTATTTGTATGAAATCTGTATGACTTTCAATCAAATTTTATGAATATCATTTATTTATCGCACTAACCAACATAACTTAACCTATCCACCGCAGCAAGAATAAGATCTGGTAGGTAAATATACTCCGCAATCAAACGAGAAATCCGCATCCCCCCTGATCAAGATCCATTTAAAAGAGTACTTTAAAAAGTACAGAAATACCCGAGAAGAAAATGCAATCAAATTAGTGTAAATTCGATTGTCGAACAATGGGACCTGTGCACCGCAGAACCGTGAGGAATCAATTATTAAGTCGGGGATGTCTTCTATACAAATTAATTTAAGTTGGAAAAAAATAGACATTCTTGCACGAGGATTCTTTTACCTACACGATTTTATCGTAACTGTTGCTTTTATTTTCGCAGTGGACGTAAGTATTTAAATTTTTGAAAAACCTTGACACAGTATTAGAATCAATTTAGGAAATGTTTCGTTTTACGCATTTACGTATTTCATTGTTGAACTTTAAATTAATTTAGCGTTTGTTATTTTGTAACGATGTATTCAATTTTTATTTTTAACGGCGGTCCAATACTTAGCATTTTATTCATAGCTAAAGGTGAAAATAGGTTGACAAGCTATACAATTCATTAAATACCTACCGTTCCCTCTTGTCACCTCACAGCTCACCCGTTTTTGTATGGAAATTGTCAAATGTCATTAGACACTTTTTAAGAGTTTTCAAATAAAAAAGGGTGAGGGGGAGGTGACAGGTGAGGACAAGTCGGTTTGTGAATAACAGCCAAGGCCGTGACAAGACTTGACAAGCTAGGTATAAAATAAACAGCCAGTTAGGTAATCGAAATTTTTTAGATTCTCGTTGCTGGAATGTCATTTGTTCTTAAATTAATTTTGGGCACATTCCGTGTCGCAGTCGTCCCGTGACAATCCAAAACATCCTTTGCCCATTACGACCAGCAAATCTAACCAATTATACGAAAATGAAGTTAACCCTTTGGCTGCTTTGTGAAACTTTTTAATTGCTGTTAAATCGAAAAGGGATCGTATCAAAAAACGGATCCATTGTGCACTGTCGAGTAAATCATTAATCTATGTGGGTGGGTGCGATTTCATACCACACTCCAGTGACAAATGTCGTAAGTGTGCTAATAGTTTGTGTGGAATGAGAAACCTTTTGATTATAAGCTGTGACGCTGTTGTGAACGGATTGGAAATGTGATATTGTTGAGAAAGAGGGAATTTATTTTTAGTTGCCACTTTTATCTGTTGATTTTTTAGCATCACTTGGTGGTTCTTGAAATCATGCCTCATAATTTTATTTTATTTATCATGATTTGTCCGTCTACCAAAATCCCTCTATTTACCTGCCTATTTTGTGAACAATATAAACTTTAAAACCAATCTAGAACTGAACGAACCTCCAGTCTGTTTCCAAGCATATCTGAAGTACGAATACAGGCGCAATACACACAAACTATAACACCATGAAATGTCTACTATGAGGGGGGCGTTCATTAACAAAAAGTTTTTACTCTAGAAAATTTTTCTAACGTTATTTTTTTCTGCTTAAAAGGTTTAAGTCTAAACTCAGTTTAAAAGTTAATGGCAGTACCTAATTGATGAACATATAAAATATATCAATCCTAAGATCGATATCTAAAATAGTAACCCTACAATCACACACACGACTAGCTTACAGACAAAACAGCGTCACCCCTGTTAACCCTTCCACTGCTGATTCATCTTAACCCGTCAACTGTTGATGGATCAAGATATTAATACCGTAAGCGTGGCGAATCTGACCAACTATAGGCATTTTCATGACCATATTTGTCTAACGAAATAGGACCTTATTATGTTACATTTTCGTTGGAATTTTCAATGGTAACTTTTATTCTGAGTTTCAGGCAAAAGTGATTGCTAGGTTATAGGTAACAAGGTAGCTCTTAGTTTGACTAACTGGATTCTGTTGTAACTAATGTAACCCTTTTCTATGCATATTTAATTTTGAATGTAACGGTCGGTCTTCCTGACTGATGAGCGTGATTTTTGCTTAAATTTCTACGGATTAATACCAAGATGCGTTTGGACTGTAATTAGAGGGGCGATAATTGCTGTTATTTATGACACATGATACGAAAGTAATCCCTGAGAACTTGGCGAATCTAAGTTCACACTAAGGCCTGTACCGATTTTTTTTTACATTAACACATTTCAATTAAAGTCTTTGTGGTTGACCATATTTTATTACCTGACAATATACATCTAAACAAATCCTTATCGCACAATTGATAGTAGATGATAGTAGAGATAGTAACAAGCAAAGAAATTATTTCTTTGCAAAGCTTGAAATTGGTGTTTTTGCTAAACCAAAAACCAGTGAAACCTACTGTGAGACAACCAGTTGAAAATGCAGTAAATTAGTAAAAACAAAGGTATAGAATCAATACTTAGGCCCAGATTATGTAATCAAACCATTATTTGCATATAAAAATTAAATGGGTAATAGTCCTATTCTCATACAAACTAGAAACTTGTCACAAATAGAGAGTAACGACGTATGCACACACCCATAAATACATTAATCCTACAGTATTAGATTATTACAAGGGTTGAAAGAGACTTGTTTCTGGAGTATCATAGGCTATTTAATCTATAAAAACATGGCTCCAGCATGTTACGGTAGCTCAACTCAGAGCTAGCAAAAAAGGGGCTAAAAAAGATCCTATTAATTTTAATTACCTCAACCAAGATTATGAAGTTTGTACTCCATAATCTTTGCCTCAACTAAAAATACGTGTTTAATGTTGATTACTTGATCCATGTAGCGTAAATACTGCGCCAATAAAATTAGAAAAGGAGGAAATAAATGCCTTGCTATCAAAAATATTTGTAAAATACTTTGCGGTACAGCCCTTAATTTTTTTTTTTTCGTGTTGCGATATATGCTCTCATAGCCGATGGACAATCATTGGACAATTGGACAAATCACGTTATTGCCCTGACAGGCTTCTCAATAACAACCGCGATGAAAAAATCTCTGAATAGGTTGGAAGCAGCTGGTGTTTGGACGGACAATGATGTCGCTAAAAGGTTGAAGCGGATTTTCAGCAATTAATACCACCATTGATGATGAATTTTAATTGTAACTAAGGCACATGATGCATATAAATAATTTCCAAGTTATAGGAATTATGCTACATCTAGCGTAATATTATTAACCACGACGACAATTTAAATTTCAATGAAAAATAGCATAAATGGATATTTTTTGAGTTGTTACAATAATATATGAACGCCTACAGTTTTCGTCATAGCAAAGCTACTTCTCGTGAATAATCGTGAATAAAATGAAAAGTAAAAAAAAAGTATTAAATGAAACGGGTATATTTCATTGTAAAGAAATAGAATAATTATATATAGGGTCTATGTAAGGTAAACCTCCCTGTGATCGGCACCTTATTGCGCAATAAATTACACCTATTAATATCCTCTGTCATCATGATATAAGATTGAGTGCCATGTATTGAGTCATTGTCGAGCACAGGGACGGTTACCTTAATTTACTGGCTTAATATTATTAATCGAAGTTTTATTTCTGGGCATCACTAGCCAAAGGAATCTTTTTGTTAGTCAGTAAGGAGCCATTTCCGTACAGACGCAATTAGAAATCGACATTATTGATATGGAAAAAGAAGGACCTTTTACGTGAGAATGACAGACATCTTTTCCATTAGGTAATAATAAATAAAATACCTCATTAAATTCGATCACTAATACTTAAATCATTAGAGCCCGTTGTCTTGCTGTAGATTATAATTTCGCAAGCGATTATGGGAAACAAATTCATAGTGTAATTGCCCGCATAGCTAAATATGACCGGTTAGGTTACTACCGAGCTATAGGGTGCTCTTTTAAAACAAACAATCAATTGCCTGAGAATCGCTTCACCCGCTAAAAAGCCACTTCATTTATGTTGTAGGTTGGTAACTATGTTTTCATGTACGTATATAATAGAAATATCTGGAATCGAGTCCCTTGAAAATATTTTTTTTTCACATTATACCAAAGAGTGTTGAAGATGGGTTTATATGGGTTAAACAGTTTATATAGGATTTCTATAAAAAAAGTAAAATTGAAATAAATATGTTTTTGCACTTGACTGTCCCTATTTATTCTGTTGTCTCTTTCATGTAGTTTTTATATGATTATATCACCATTACGAGCACGTGCGTCATTATCAGTTCTGTTACTCAATCGCGTATTTATTTGAAGTTCGCCTTTGAACTTGAATTATCTGGACTAGGTACTATGTAGTATTAGAACCATGCTGTTATGAGTAAGTACAATTAGCTACTACTAATATCTTAACACCGATCCCACCTAATTAAAACTCCGAATCCCTTTTGAAATATGCACCTAATATTTGCACTTAGTGCTTATAATTAGTGTCGCACATATTTTCCCAATTTTTCGTGGGTTTATTTCAGTGGTAAGTAAGTAAAGCTTTTAAAAATACTCAACCTCTATTACACAACACGCTAAACCCCTTGCTTATTAAGGGAGCACAGAATTAATATGCAGATGAGCGGAATTAGCCCAAGTGATCGATTAGACGCGCTCAATGTGCCCGCATCAGTGTTGGGTGTCCACTTTAAAGTCTTCACTTGTGCATGAGATGGGAGTCAATTGGCGAAGTTAAAAAACGGTACCTAACCAACGAGTCCGCTTGGAGTCCACATTCAAGCAATTCTCCAGACTGACATTTTTGCCCTTGCTTCCACTAGCTTCTATGAAGGGCAGAACATTTTTCTTCAATCTTTCGGTTTATTTCGCCGGAGATCAAACATCTCTAGTGATTTTCACTTTCTTCTTTCTGACCATGTCTATGCACATCGGACATTTCAAGTAGGATATAAGACGTAAGAGGCCATATATATGCAACATTTGATTATCCGTTGAGAGCTTACATTCTTGCAAAACAGTAGGTATCTAAGTTCTCATGAACTCAACATAAAGATTATGCTTAACGATCTGTTTGTGAGGGTTTTTCGGTTACATTACCAGGCCCCGTATTATGGTCGCGTGATACTGATAAATGACAGGATAAAGCTTCGTTCGTTTATCACGCTATTATGCGACCATCATAGACCCCCAGGACAGGAAAGAGGACCAAGAGCCATAATGTTACTGGCGAGGTCGATAGTAAAGGTCTTCGAGGTAGCAGTCCGACAAGATGGTCTGACCAGATCCGCTGGACCGCACAAGTTTGGATACTAAGCTGCTAGTCGCACTGTATGACGCCAAGAACAGGAACAAGTAGCGCTACACTGTTCGACAAAAGACCATTCCAAAACCTTCAGGACCTAATCAGGAAACAACGCGATTTTCCTGATGTTTCTTCAAGATGCAACCGTAAAAGTGCTATGGTGGAACTAAGCAGAATAATTAACAATCCCTAAGAGCTAAGAGCACATAATGCGTGATTTACCGGATTCCTGATGTGCTACTAAGTGACTCACAAATTTACATAAGTATTCAAAATTGGTAGTACCTTGTTTTTATGAAAAAGAGTTTTATTTTCAACAATCGATATAAGATGGGTCAGTAACCCGGTTATTTTTTTCTAGTACATCTGCATTTTTGGCTGCAAGTAACCAGTTGTAATTCCTGACCGTAAGATTTCTTTTTTGTTGAAATTGATCACAATCTTTGTTTATGGCTCCTCCTAATCTCCTATGGCTCCTAATAATATAATATATGTCAGAAAATCGTTTCTTTTGACGGGCTTACCTAATTGGAATTAAGTGATTTTTGAATGCACTACCCCTTTCGTCAGATGCAAAATGAATAATGAATTGAAATCTAACAATACGAGACCAAAAGCATGTATATCGAATTTATGTCATTTGTAATAATATTGCATTAACATTCTAATAGTAGTTAAAATCATCAATCACTGGTGGTTGACGTCTCAGATATTTTTATTGATTGCCATTCCCTTCGTTATAGAATCCTAAAACTTACTTAGTTAGGTATCGATCTCTATATCTAAGTAAGTTTTAATATTTTGTGCAACTCGTTAAAAATTACAAGTAAGTGTAATAGTTGACAGAAATAACTGGATGTGAAATTCTTCAATGGCTTCTGAATGGAAGGCCAGAGCAATAACATTATTATGAGCTCGTATTTTGGAAAATTATGTAAAACTACTACAGACTTCCTTAACATTAAACATCTCACACAAATTCCATCCATGTGTCCCGTGTGGTGCCGAGTTAGAATAGCACTTCCCCATTTGGGTGTCGTAAGAATCAACTATGGGAACCGAGTTGTAGTATGTTGTGGTTAATGGGCTAGCAACCTATCACTCAAATATCACATTTTCTCCATCTTTAAAACTACAATTTGCTAAATGTGGGACTTGAATTAAATGTCATGTGCTCTGCCTACCTCTTTTGGGAAATACAGGCGTGAGTTTATGTATGTAGTCGCTTTTCTAGAATAACGCACTATTTCGAAATACTACGTTTTGCAACTAACTAAAGCGAAACACGCGGAAGTTTATCGTGAATAAAACACCCATCGATTTACATCAAAAAAATGTTATGTATCTCACACAAATTGACCTCGTCCCACAATAAGCCTAATAAGTCTACAATAAGTTAGAGATAAATAGTTAAATACGTAGAAAACAACCGATACTCAGTAACAGTAATAAGTAGGTACCGCGTGTTTGTCACACAAATATTTACCCTTACTGGGATTTGAAACCAGGACCGTGAACATCGCAGGCTTTACTACCAACTAGTCTACAGTCAAAGCTTCACTACGTACTTATTGCGCGTTCTACTTGAATATAAGTTGTCGAACTCTGGAACTTTTACATGTTGTTATGTTTTAACACATACATTGATTTCGGGCTTGTTGCCTTCACGGAGTGCGATCTAAAATAAAAGCCTTCCCCTCATAAAATAACACACAAACCTTTGTTAACAAAAACGCATGTTTTCCCTTTCCCTCAACACAAAAGTCAATAAGACGGATAAAGACAAACTAATTTTAACGGAATTTGAGCTAAAATAGGTTTGATAAACCGTTATAAATAATAGGACTTAAGTTAACGTTATCGGTTTTCTTTGTGATTTTACTTTTTTTAGTCAAACTAATTAATAAAGTTTTGAAACTTGTATGGCCTAACCTTTGGGTATAGTATTCAAAACTCACAAAAATTATAGATTCGAAACAAGTGATCAGGGCAAAAGTAATCCTCATTAATTTCTGAGCAAAAAGATTTTTAACATTTTTTTTGATAGGCTTGACACTTTTGTAGATACAGCTAGTTTGCCTAGGCTAGGCCACAAAAGTTTCAAAACTTTATTAATTTGTTTGATTTTCCCATTCATTGGTTACATAGAATGACCGTAATATTTACAGTTAAAA
Organism: Epiblema foenella; assembly: GCA_963556455.1. Taxonomy (NCBI): domain Eukaryota; kingdom Metazoa; phylum Arthropoda; class Insecta; order Lepidoptera; family Tortricidae; genus Epiblema; species Epiblema foenella. The sequence goes on along the minus strand of OY747096.1, from coordinate 23,553,132 downwards.
ATGTAAAGCTGATGAAATAAGTCCACAATTATTGAACACATGTTGGAAAACATATATTTTAAAAAACATCATTTATTGTGAATTATTATAAAGAAAAAAACAAAATGACATGAATTAACTAACACATAAACCTAAGATTAGCAACAACGGCTTAACACAATATTATCCGCCCGGTATAATAAGTCCATGCACTTTTTCTCTCTCTTTCATGTTGACTCCACAACTGCATATTGTTTATTTAAGTTACGATGCACTATTTTGTAAATATGTAAATAATATGCAATAAGAGATAAGAAATGTTCTCCGGAATGTAACACATGGATTATACCCCGATAAAACCACGAGTGCATCGCATGTGCCTTATCACCTTTTATCGTTTAATCCTGTCAAAATAATTAATAAAAAGATTGATGCGATGTTTAACAGTAATTTGTGAACATTATCCTCATAATAGATGGGACACGGCATCAAATTAATTAGGCGTAATCGTGCCTTTTAAAATGTGGGTAGTTGAATTAATTACATAGCGGTGTACAGTGGCGGTTCTCACACTGATGCGGTTTCCTGACGGTATGCGCAGCGCGAGCGGTATATCGCTGTGCAAACTCGCACTGCGGAAACCTTCCGGAAACCGCATCAGTGTGACAACCGCCTTAATGTTCCACTGTATTCAAGTATTAGTTCCTTATTATATTTTTTAGGACATAATATAAAGGTCGTAAAATCGAGTGCCTACGCCAACTCTTAGGCTTTTTGGGATATAATCGGAAAAACTCTAGGAGGATGATAGTGACATAGGCCATAATATAATTTTGAGAATACAACGTAATTACTCTCATCGAAACACTAAACCGCGACAAAAAAATGCGATAAAAATTTATCTAGTGTATTGTTTTATAATATCGTATTCGGGAGCATAATCTATTGAAAAATATTATTAATAAACGAGATATGATGTAACCCAAACAATTTAACTAACAAAATAACTTATCCCCAACCACGTCAAATTGTTTATCATATGACTAATAGGAAATAATCACAGAGTAATGCCATTATGGACAAATTCGATTGTGAAGCTCGTCCGATCTTGGGGTTGACAATTTTCGAATTGGAATCCGAAATATATTCACCCCACACTTCGGGGTGTCAAGTGAAACGAGATGTTGGAGTATCACATGAGGTAGGACCCTTTACAATACCAAACCCCATACTAAGAGTACTTTTGTAAATATTTTTTTTCAATTAAGTTATTAATCTTAATTGGTTCTCCGATTTCATATCCTATCGTTGTTATTATAGCTTGTTGTGTTAGCCTAAAATAGATTACGTCTTTTTTACCAAGGCCAACCAACAGTTATTTATTGCATCTAATCGTAATACATGTATCGAATACAATTACAAAACTTCAGACAAAGAGAACATCTAGAGTGATGTATAATAAATATTCATCTTTACTTTACAAACGCAATTGTCAAAGATACTAACCCAAAACAAACGACTTATTACCGCTTTTCTAAGTAATATAGCTTTTACAAACACACACCTACTTTTAAGCATTAGTTTCAATTAGGTAACTAATTAATTACCACTTACCGATATGAAAGTTAACACGTTTACACCATTTGCGTTGTGTTTTTACTACCTAAATTAAACAATTAAAAGTGAAATAGGTACACCACCCTACCTACTACGTCATTCCAGTTCTTTGTGTACGCGTACACATATGGCACTGTTTGCCGGCGACAGATTTTAGATAAAACTGATACCTCAAATTTCAAAATGGGGATTAGAAAAAAGATACCAATTTGGGGACGATCTATTTGAAATGAAAATTAAACTAAAGTGGTCTGGTATAACGTTTCTAATTGGAGTTGTGGGATACTGGAGATTTTTATTGGAATTTTGCCGATGGCAATAAAGACGAGTTTATTGTAAGTACAAAGTTACTGTTACGGGATATTTTTTTAAAGTGAACCAGTAACTAATTAATTCCTGCCCTGAAGTAGACCTACCGATTAATGAAAATATTCACTTATTTATTTAAACTTTATTGCACAATTCAAGAAGTATGTACAAATGGAGGACTTAATACCATAAGGCATTCTCTACCAGTCAACCATTGGGCTAAACAGAAACATCTGGTGCAGGGCATTTAACTGTGCTAGAAAGCTTAATATCAACTTATTAAAGATTTCAAAAAACATACAGAATTATACATACAGTACACACATACAATACGTTATATAATTACACACACACACACACACACACACACACACATATATATATATATATATATTACCTAGTTTATGTACCTAATGAAAACCATTATGATGTCAATTATTCTGCGATATTCAGCGCACCTGGGACCAACCAATCTGTAAGCAAGTCCATTCCTATTTGTTGGACTCCTGTACCACCAGCCAGGAAAAAGCACGACTATTGACTGTGTCGGAAAGGGAGTCCGGCTCATGGCTCCATGCCCTTCCATCTACAAATTACGGGACACTCCTGGACAGTAACACCCTCAGGTTGGCTGTCGGTTTACGCTTATGTGCCGACATCGTCTCCCCACATCGCTGCCCCTGCGGAGCCCAGGTTACTAGCTTGGGACACCATGATCTCTCCTATCCAAAGAGTGCTGGTCCCCATCTCGCTACGCCTGCCTCAATGATATAATCCGTCGGGCCTTTGTCAGCGCCAACGTACCAGCCATGCTCGAACCACACGGTTTGGCGCGGGACGACGGCAAGAGGCCCGACGGTATGACCCTAGTGCCTTGGAAACTGGGACGGCCCCTTATCTGGGACGCCACATGCGTAGACACCTTGGCGCCGTCTCACCTTGGCACAACATCCGTGAGAGCAGGCGGCAGCTGTTGCAGCTAAGACAGCGAAATGCCGCAAAAACATTGGCCTCACAGACCAACATGTGTTTGCGGCTTCGCTGTTGAAACGCTTGGACCGTGGAGCCCAAGCACTCATATTTTGTTTGGCCAACTGGCAAAAAAAATGGCCAGAACATCCGAGGACCATAGGGCTGGCTCATTTCGCGCCCAGCGGATAGGCATAGCCATCCAAAGGGGAAACGCAGCCAGTCTTATGGGAACCCTTCCCCGGGATCCGACCTGGGTGACGTTGTGTGATTATTTATTTTAATTAGGTTAGTTATTATTATTGAATATATGTTATTTTAGTTTATTACTTCTTATCTATTTTTATACCAGTAATTGCTACATTTCTAGTTATGATCAGAAATAGAGCGGTGTGAAATACTTTACCGAGTTAATTGACCTTTTCTGTAATTCAATTATCACGAACAGTGTCCACACCACACCAGTATGTTGAGTGGGGACCTGCGTTTGCCTCTAGTTGTCAATACAACGAATCCTAATGCCTATCAATAAAAACCCTTTTTTGATTGGCATTAGGATTCGTTGATCGGCATCTCGTTTGTGATTGTTCTACAATTTCAAATAGGCTAATAAGGCGGTGTCTACAACAATGTCTCTTTCCCTCCTAGGTGTGAAAAGCAATTGTTCCACTTGGTAGCAAAATTAATGGTAAAGACATTTCATGTTTTTAGCAGCAGGACTTATAGGCGGTGTGAAAAGCAGTATACTATGTCACACGGCAGCAAAATTATTTCCGTCTCCGGCGTAAACACTTGAATCCCTCGCTACGTTCAGAATTCTATTGTAGCATCTTTCGCGCTTAAATACATCATTTTGCTACCTTGAGACACAATCTACCGTCTAAGGGTAAAAAAAACATATGGCCTGCCTGATGGTAAGCACATCGTAGTTTTTTGAAACTTTTTTGTTGGTGCCATGATAAGTATTACATGAATTCTGGAGCCCACTCTAAACAAATAAACTTCAAGGCACTCCCTACTTATCAGACGTCTCTGTCCTCGCTAATTGCTTCTTAAGACCTCAGGATTAACCGAGTCAGGTCATACACCCTTTTTAATAAGCTTCTACTTAGAACCCTTTCCATAAAACCCTGGTTATTTGCGAAATGTAATTCAGGGTATTAATTACCGAATTGTGTACGCGTTACTGGTTCCGACGCGACACTTTGTCGTCATATTAAATTTATTCACCCCTTTCGTACGGACTAGTTGACTGTATATTAATAATTTCTGCTAGAAGGGTAATCGGTGAAGATTTAAATTCAGAAATATGCTGCATTGGTGGTTTTTTCTTGGTACCTTGGTTTTGTTTTGTCGTTTTAAACAATGAAAGGATTTGTTGTATCATTTCATTCTTAACAAAGCTTTTGAAGCTTAAATTCAGTACTTTTATTTATGTAAACAAGAATTTTGCTTGTGGAATAGGTAGAACAATTTATTACAATTTAGATTTAGGTAAACCTAATGCTTTTGCATTAACAAACTTTGTCAATTGAACCTGAATTACTATTAATTGTAACTCTCTATCGAGCAATCATTTTCTACATTATTCTGGATGGGCAATAAACCCATTTTTTATTTGGCTCACATTTGGCTATAAACACTCAAAATTGAAATTGTCTGCTAGAATTCAATGATGTTGATAAAGTGTGTAATTTATAAATTCCCCTTCCATTTAATCCGTAAAGGAAATTCCAATTCGATATAACGTTATCATATTTCGCTCCTGAAAATAAAACAGACATCAGCGTCGCGTATCAACATATTTATGATTTCCATTAACGACAGCATTGTAACTTACTGCCAGAATCAAAATAAAAGTAGGTATCAGTAGATCTTCAATATTCATGAAGACATAACCGCGAATTATTGTTCGACTGGTACAGGAGCAATATTTTTCTCAATCACCATTAGTCCGTATCTGCGAGCCTACCGACCGTTTCAATGCGTACGATAGCAATGTGCACTCTGTCCCTGTTACCCTAAAATCTTTCATATTTTTTTTTACTGTTACGGTACAATCAACCTAATGTCGTTCTGATTTGAGTTCATTATAGATTTCGAGAGTATCATCAGCTCGGTCACTTTACGCTTGACTCTCATTTCGCAGTAGAATGCGGAATATGTCGGCACTTCACTTTTATTGTATCAAATAATAGGGGCGCTCTTATGGCTATTATCACGTGTTTGATCTAAAATGATACTTCGTACGACATGCACTTTGTTGAGGGGTGTCTTTTCTATAGAGATTGTTACTTGTTAGCTGCCAAAAATTTAACCGATACCGGTGCAATTGAACATTTTGGAATAAATAAGGTCGATAATCCTCCGTTATTTCGCATTGTGTAGGTGGTTTTATAATGCCATGTCCATCAATGCGGTGGCTAGATAAAGGCCTTTCAAAATAGTGAAGGGGAAACTACTGAGACGTTAGCCGTGACAGGTCTTATTTATCTTTCTTTTCACAGGCCTACTTGTGATTTAAAATACAACTATCACTTGCCAAAAATGATCAAATTTTAATGTGAATTGAAAATATCTCAGGTTTTTTTGTGTCGGGCTTATGGAATTTTATTCGCAAAATGAGATCTTTATGTTTTGTACGACTATACAAGACTATTTGCCTGATAGTGGTGTACTGTTTGGACCTCGTATAAACTGGAAATGTCGTATTTAAGGTTAACGTTCTAATGCTCGATAACCTAATGCCCAGTAGTTGATACCTACCTAATCGGTCGTCTCTGTTAATGATCTATGATACAAGATTGAGATTGTCAAGTACTTATTGGGTCAGTTTTGAGCACTGGGATATTTCATAGATCAACCCATGCTGAAGATCTCCGGGCACATAATTAAAGAATGCAATTGTTTATTATTTTTCACCGGGAGAAGATGGGTTTCATGGATTATTTATATAAAACACATATACACACAATTCACTAGTATTGTCTCAAACATAAATCCATCTTTCTTCAATATTTTCAAAACAATTCCGTCTTTATACCCATTGATTTCTCGCTTGAAAGCATCGTAGACAATAAACTTAGTAAACCGAGCGTCTATAACGCCTGCCATTTGGTCTATTCAAACTTGGCTTCGGAATCCAAGACATAACCATTTCCTATTCTCATACAAGGATCATCCGTCGACTGAAACTAGTCTGCAAACTGACATGCGCAATCAAAACACAATACGTTATAAATGGTCCACATTATATCAAAGCCAATTTAATATACCTCCACTTTTAGATACCCCGCTTAAAAAATAAGCTCTAATCCTTCGTAATAAGACTCAGGGTATTTTCGATTGGGGTACAAAGTTATGTTTGCTAGTTGTACGTCAGGGCTTCTCAACTTTGGCTCATAACCATCCTGCTGTGAAACGTAAAGAGAAGCAATGGTTGTCGATAAATTATGTCGCTTTATTTATTTGCGTAGTTTGCGGGTGGCGTCGTCTCACATGATTTCGTTGACGGCTTTACATTTGTATCATAGTAACATACAAAGATAAAATAATATGTTGCGTAGTAAATAGAAATGTAAAAAGACACCAAAAATCGGTGACCCAGGCAGATATCCAATATATATAATTCATACTGACTACATCCGAAGCATGTCTTTAAACTTATATGTGGGTAGTAGTAGTTTATATCCATAGTTATAAATTCCAAATTGACTAAAATGTGGAGAAACGACAAAAATAACAATCAATGTTCTGTAGTCACTGCTCCTGGAAGCTTAATTTTCGTAGTTACCTACTAAATTACTTATTTCCCGACAGTAACATAACAAGGAAACGCTTTTTAGTAATGAAATAAATGACATTCTTTTGAATTAAGAGCGCTTTAATAAAATGTAGTGGGTCCACTAGCGCCACTCGTAAATAATTGTAATTATTTAAATTTAACGATATATAACTAAAAAAGGGGGCCGCTATGTACTGTAGTTTGTATTTAAGTACTTTTTGAATCCATCAAACTAGTTTTTACGTTGCTGGATTCGTCAATCTATGAGCTCAAAATTAAAACGGCCGTTTTAAATTTGGACGCATAGATTGACGAATCCAGCAACGTAAAAACTAGTTTGATGGATTTAAAAAGTACTTATATACAAACTATAGTACGTAGCGGCCCCCTTTTTTAATTATATATCGTTAAATTTAAATAATTACAATTATTTACGAGTGGCGCTAGTGGACCCACTACATTTTATTAAAGCGCTCTTAAATATATGCCAAAAAGGGCATAAATGTCCCGTGTACCATATTCATTTATGTCTTTTTCAAATTGGTATGCTTAATACCCGTAAGCACGTAGAGGGTTAATGATAGGTTTTCAAATATTCAGTTGTCAAGCTTAGAAATTGTTATGCTTAGTGGTGGAAGTAGTTTCAACCAATTTCCTAAATGAGGCAGGCTTTTGAAAGACTCGTGTAATTGTTTGTTGTTTACCTACATTGTTTATATATTATTACATTAAATACACTTTGATATTACATTGAAATCTGTTTTTTTTACTGTCGTAATAAAATAATAAAAATGTAGGTGCCTAATTTGTAGAAAGTCGTCTACTACATTACAAGCAACTAACAAGTAGATCACCTTTTATTTGCTGTTGTAAAAAAACAGCAGTGGTCATGATTGCTGCTTTTTTTCCTTTGCACTCCACTGCCATGGAGTATGGCGATATTTTTGCCAGTCGTTTTATATCCTTTCGCTTGTCTTGCCGAAGTTTATTTTCTTGGTATCTTTTTTTACCGAATGCGATAATTCCATTCGCATATTTTACAGATATTTTTTTTTGACAATAGCTTAGCTTCTCTTCCTTTTTTTCGTATATATTTTTTTCTATGCTTTATTTTTCCTTAGAGCACTTTTTTATCAATTTGGTGAAATCTATAAGTACCTACCGGTAATCTATACTAGATACCTATGTAATCTATACGTTTTGTCACAATTGCAATTCCAATAGTTACTTGGACGTTATCTTATTTCTGATATCGTTACCTATTATAATATATATATTAATTTCAGTACACAGAGTGTGGCTTGAACAAATATTTTCGTTAGTGACTAAACATGTTTTGGGTTCATCAGACACTAAATAACGGCAGCAGCAAAAATTATTTTATATACCTTTTTTTTTAAATATCATATTAGAGAATAGCATTTTTTAGGGTTCCGTACCCAAAGGATAAAAACGGGACCCTATTACTAAGACACCGCTATCTGTCTGTCTGTCTGTTTGTCTGTCAGGCTGTATCACATGAACCGTGATAGCTAGAGAGTTGATATTTTCACAAATAATGTATTTCTGTAGATACAATAATAACAAATACTAAAAACAAAACAAAATAAATATTTACATACATACAAAAATATTTTTTTGCCGTTTTCTGCGATAATGGTTTTAGAAACTATAAACCCAATTTTACTTATACACCTGGTGCTAAAATAATCATAAACAGGACTGGCAAGAGGGCACCCAAAATAAATATAACATTGGGAACAAATGCGAACACAAACGGTGCTTTTAAGAACAAAAGAGAATGGGAAATTATAAATTCGGATACATAAAGATTGAGAAATTATGAAAATGGGATTGTTATTACTGGGAAAAAAGCAAACCGAGGAATAAGCTACAGAAAAAAAACCATTGGTAAATTTTGCGAATGGAAAGATTACTATCAGAAAAAAAGATTTTGGCAAAAATATCGCTATACTCCTGCCATGTTTGCCACTAAGTCATCGTTAGATATTTTTGTTTGACCATTTCTTCATAATTATTTTCAAGTCAGTTGATCTGCCTTTCTTTAGTTTTCTACGTCCCATATTTATTTGTATAAATTCTTAAATTATTTTTTTATAACACTCTTTATGTATCAAGAACCAATAGAAGAATCAAGAACCAATTAAGTATTTTTAAGAGATTTTCCCCACCGTCTCCAAAAAAACACCCCAACGGAATGGTCGTGTTTTGTTTGTAACGCCACGTGTCCAAAATAACACAAATTGCTACGGACCAATTTAGCACCAATTTTCCTGTATGCCCACGATTTGGACGTAGGGGTAATTTATCGTCTTTTGTTTATTTAATTCCGTTATTGTTTTGTTTTTGTGCGTTGCTTCATAATAATATCATCATTTAATTTTGTTGTTTTAGAATCATTAATTACATGTGTATAATCACTCTTATGATAAACAGACGTAATAACCTCATTATGTAATTTCAACCAGATGTAATTTCCATCACCTGTGTATGATCGTTTGTTTGTAAGTAAGTACCTATAAAGTAATTGCATTGAGTAAAATTTGTCCTAATTAGTGTATTTGTTTATAAAATTGTAAAACACAACAATCCTTTCCTTGGCAAAATAATAAATATCATGAGTTCATTTACGCTTGGTTTAGAACAAAACAAGCAGTACCTTTCCCCCTACGGAAAGGAGGAGACCCAATATCCCCCAAACTTTTTAATTCCAGCATAAAATTTAGTAAACTGTCATGGGAACATACATGCCTAAAACATCAATGGAAAGTTCATAAGTAACCTCAGGTTTGCAGATGACATGATTATATTTTCTGAAGACCCTAAAATCCTGGAAAACACGGTAACGACATTTAACAATTCTCGCGTGGCCTTCAAAAAAAAAGACGATCACTTTTCCGGCCTAGGCCTAAAATGTTGTATGTAATTCCATAATGGGCCGCCCGTTGCGCCGCACCCGAAACTACGCAGCCTGTTATACCGAACATAACGTCAATATTTCATTGCATGTTCGAGAAAAAATAATTTGATTGGCCGTGGGAAGAAACAGAAATATTTCAAGCCACGCCACGGCCAAAACAATATCGTAGCGCAATGACGTCACGCATTCCAACGTCTATAAAAGCGTTTGATATTTTCGCCCGCCCGCTCACCGCTCCGATAGCCGTGATCGTCTAGTGGTTAGGACCCTACGTTGTGGCCGTAGTAACCCAGGTTCGAATCCTGGTCACGGCAGTGTCTGACACTGTTACGGCGGAGTTTGCTTTTTGTTTTATTTTTTTATTGTGTTTCTAATGTTTGATTACGAAGATATTAAATTATTTTAACATAATAAAACTTACAAAATTGCTACCTTTATATTTTTCTATATTTTATTGAACAGTTTTATTTGTGTTTAAGGCAATTTCAAACTTTAAATTATCCTTGTTCGGTTCGATCTTATAGCCGCTGTCTAAAATGTTTACTAACTTATGCTCTGTCTCTGGTCTCAAACCATTGATAAGCCAAATTACGTATAAATAAAAAAAGTATGGTGAGAGAGAAAATAACAAAGAGGCCGACAGACATGCCTGCCTACGGAGTTACTGTTGGAAACTGGCAGTTGCTTTATTGTAAAGTGAAGTGGAGAGCACAAAACGGTTAAAACTGCTCATGGAAATGTTCATGCCAAGTTTTCATACTTGAGCGTTGAAATCAAATTCTTAATTACCCAACACACATTACGGCGTATCTGCGATCTGGGCACAAAGCGACACAATCAATTTGCTGTCGCCCCCATTGTCTAACGCGATATGGTAATGGAAGCGGTTTACGGTTTGTTTTGATTTAAGTTAACCGTTAGGTACTTGCGCAATTTTCGGTCAACTCATTCATGTCTCCTTGTCCCTACGTAAGTCAGTTTTGAAGTTCAGAAAAAGTCTGAGAAAAACACCTAGTTTGAGAGATCTGTTATGCGGTTCAGGAAAATATTTGTGTCATATATAAGGCACAAATCTTTAAGTTCAAGCTATTCTTTTTTTAGATAGTTTATGCAGGCTTGTAATTGTTTTGCATATCAATTAGAATTAAATAGTCTTGTTACATTCCCGAAATAGGTTCCTAATCTGTACATTGTGTCTCTAAAGAAACGGAAGTCGGTGTGATAAAATTTGAAAGTTAGATAATAGCCTAACAAAATATATGGATAAATCATGTATATGTACATATAATTATATATGTATTTCGGTTTTTCTCAAAGAACTTTCAGGCCTGTACTACACTGTACGTAGGTAATCAGTGATGTAAGTGCTATCTTTATACAACAAACATCCCTTTGTCACCTTTCTACCCTTTTTTCAAGATTTAAATTTTTGTGCTTACAGCGCGAGCGATCCTTGTATTGAATACTTATAATGTTGTGTAGGTACGACCTACATGCAATGTAGCATGTTAGTACTGGCTACAGTACAACTTTGTCATATTTAAATATGGTATAGCAACAGTTCCACGGTCTGTTTGTTTACTTTTTATATAATGTCAGTCGATCAATATAAGTAATGTGAACAACATTTAATAAATTCGTTGAAGTTGCTGAAATAACCAAGGCAAGGGTTTGAAAGGTAATGAGAGAAAAGGATGGGCAGATGCAATGCTTTCAGAAGTAAATAGTTTAATCAAGAACGACACATTTGATATTGTAAATAAACCTAAAGGCAGAAATGTCGTAGGTTGTCGTTATATATTAACAACGAAGTTGAATCTTGACAAGACCGAGAAGAAGAAAGCCAGGCAAAAGGTTTCAGTCAACGTCATGGCATTGACTATCAGAACATCTTTGCGCCTGTTGCCAGACTTGACACTGTAAGATTGTTGTGTGTAGCTTGACATTAATACGGCGTACTTGAATGGAGTATTAGAGGAGGAAATATACATGCAAGTGTCAGACCTTCTAGAAGAATGTTTGCAATACCTCACGCGTTTGGAACAGCCAGGTTCTGCTACATATGAAAGAGCCAGCAAGATGTTATCTGATCTAAAGACTGGGGCTGATGTGTGTCGACTGACGAGGTCGCTGTAAGGGCTCAAACAGGCTGGTCGCCAGTGGAACATTAGGCTGGATGAGGAGCTAAAGTGCATGGGATTGTAAGCCTCATTAAATGAGCTGTGCCCTTATTTTAAGGATTTAGATTCGACAACAAAACTCTTTGTATTAGTTTATGTTGATGACATTTAGTCGCATCGCAAAGAGGTGAATGAATCGAAAAATTCAAAAAAGAACTGGCCACTAAGTTTGAATTAAAAGATTATGGCATTGCAAAATATATGCTAGGCATAGAGTTTGACAAATGTAAGATTGGCATTAAATTGTCACAACAAAAATACATTGACCATTTATTAGTGAAATTCAACATGGAAAATTGCAAACCTATATCTACGCCGATGGACGTGAAGAGTAAGATTGTGAAATCTACCGAAAAATGCAACGATAGTGAGGAGTAATGCCTGTATTGCGAAATAATTGGATCTTTAATATACTTCTTCTTCTTCTTCTTCTTTTCTTTATCTACGGGAACAAGACCTGATATCATGAATACTGTATTTATCTTAAGTCAGTTTTTGGATTGTCCAAATAGACAATGTTGGGATGCAGCGAAACGTGTACTACGTTACCTAAAATATACAAGAAAGTATGGACTTATATATAAGAAAACGGGTAAGTCATTGCAGGGTTACTCAGATGCTGATTGGGATGGATGTTTGATTGATAGACGATCTTATTCAGGTTATGTGTTTATGTTAGGAGGTGGATGCGTGTCCTGGAAATCGGAAAAACAAAAGTGCGTCTCTACTTCAACTTGACAAACAGAATATGTAAGCTTGGCGTCACACAGTGGATCGAAATGAATAAAAAATGGACATTCGCATTTTTTTCCAAAAATCCTATTTTAAAAAATGCTCTTCGGTTGAAAATGATATGAGAAATAAAAAATGTTATATAAAATTTTTCAAAATGAGGCTTATTTAAGCAGAAAAAAATAAAATGTGTTTTTTTTGTATGAAACTGAAAAATAGGTATCTTATTGTAAGAAAACCGTAACCGATCCCGCTTTCAAACCTTTACAATGTCATTGTCCTACTTTAGAACAGTAGAAAATAGTAAAAATCTTATCTGAGTAGGTGCCCGTTTTTTTTTGTAGTCCAATCAAAAATCAGTAAATACAACATTTTTCTTAGTGCTTTATTTTTTTATTTTCATTAAAAAAACGGTATATTCATGACAATTTAGTATAAAAATAAAATATATATGACATTTTGATATAGATAAATACAAGTTTTTACAAGGAAACGGTTTTGTGATATTTTAAATATGCACATTATGGGGGCGTGTTGAATACTTATAATGTAATATGTGTAGGTACAACCTACATACAATGTAGCATGTTAATACTAGCTACAGTACAACTTTGTCATATTTAAATATGGTATAGCAACCGTTCCACGGTCTGTTTGTTTACTTTTTATATAACGGCAGTCGATCAATACAAGTAATGCGAACAACATTTAATAAATTCCTTATACGTTATCCTGGTTTATCTCCGCTAATCTTCTGCTCAAATAGTTATCCCAATACCTTGAACCTACAGTGTTTTTAATGGAGTAATTTACGTAGGGTCAAAAAGACTCCTTTAAGTAACGTTATTGGTAAAATTACTATAAATAATATTTTTATAAGAAAAATACTATAAATATGTAGGTTCTAATTTTTTTTCATATTAGCATGCTATTCTAAAAGCATTGATACTATTAATTAGCCCAATAACTACAATAAAAGCCCCAACATACTCTTTTGTCCCCCGCCTTTCCACTCGGCTGCACACGTCTTTTACCATTAATGGCCTTAATTAAACAGATTTTTCCAGCGAGGGCTGGAATGAATCATTATTTAATATTTAAGAAGATGATTATTGATGATGGTAGAACTAAGAAAACGGAAAAAACTACATAATCATCATTATGCTTCGGGCGTATTTTTATATTATTAGATTAGATTGATCATTTCTTATTCACCTAATGGGGAGATTAGGAAGACGAAAAATTGGAATAGTGACAACTGAAATTAAGTCGATCATGGACGAATATATGTGATCTTGCGTTCCTGGTGAGGAAACTGAGGAAGTAACCAGAACTGAAGATTCACGCGAATTCTCTAATCCGTAAAATAGTCGCCAACGGGCTTAAAATGACTTCTCTGGAATCGAAAGTACTCATAAGCTATGGTAACGATGATGGTATGCCTTCTCAGTTAGGCTAGGTTTAGTAAACCAGCGACAAAACTCCCAGTAGCTCGATTCCACTAACACCTCAGATTCGGTTGAAACCGCTCAACCGATTTCACTGGAGCGCAAACTCTTAGAGTATTCCAGTGTTCCAAACCACACGCGTGGTCGTGTCGGAGGTATTCCCCTGGATTTTCCCCAGGCTACTCGCCAACCGCACACTCCTATCGCTTTATTGGGCCCGGCCTATAAAGCCTCAGTCAGGTTCAAAAAAAAGACGGTATACATACGCTTACCACTAGGGGCCTGTTTCACAAAATTGCAAGTTTATACAAGTTTACAAATTAAACTGGCAATGCTGAGGAGTAGAGGCGCTTGACATGCTTTTGACCAATAACGACAGGCTATTTGATTAGGGTACCGGTTTAGAATTCTAAAATTGTAACTTGTATAGTAAGTATATGTAGCTCGTGAGTGTCATCTAAGAACTTAACTTATGCTTTGTATGGAAGTGCTCGGAAACCTTTCAAGATACAATGACACTCTAGTAGCCATGATAATTTCGGTATCCGGCAGAACCTCTGACACCCCTAAACAATTCAGACAACAATACTGATTGCCTCATAACACATTAAAGTAAATTACACACCCCGGTTATAGATCTAATAACTGTAAGGCCATATCTACACAATATATGGGTCCATTTTCAATACACCCAAAAACCAAAACACCACCCTTAGGACCTCTTTGCATAAAGATTCAGTGCATAAAATCTTACGACACCTAAATACAAACATATAATAGACGTCCAAACGACTGAAATAATTCTAAATACAACCCTATGGCGATGTTTATAAGACTATTGCCGAATTTACGGATATTACTCTTACGTCAGTGAAATACAAACTGAACATTACTGTCGAATTATCAAAAAAACATTCCAAATAAAACTTTACCTCCATGCAATAAGGATCATACTACTTTTATAAGCTACACTGCTTCATTTGATGTTAGGGCCCAGTAAAATCATTACAGTTTAACTCGGCCAGTTTCCCGTTTAAATTAAACGCAGGACAATGGTCAGTGGCTAAACCACGGTTAACGGTCTTGAGCCTAAGTTATGGAGGGATTAGCCGTATCTTAATATCTTGCCTTAACTAGGGGTGATAGTGATTGTGGAGGCTTGATGTTTGGTGAAGCAGCCATATTTTATGATGCTTGCTGATGATATTCATGAAATGCGGTAATTTGCGGTATGATTGTTGTAAATATAGTCATACCTACTTGTTATGAACAAAATGCTTCACCTTATGTTGAAAGCAAGCCGGTAGGGACCAAACTGAGTCATTTGACCCGCAGCAGCGGAAGTTTCACCACTTAGGAACAGAGATGGCGCCACTTCTTTAAAAATATTTATTTCAAAAAATTCTACAAGTTAAACGAATGCACCGATTTCAATGTTTAGTAGCTCAAATCAAAGCACGTTATATAAATTATTTATAAAAAAATAACAAAAAATATATACTAAAAAATACTGCCAAAAAGTTGTATATTTAGTTAATTTTTTGTACCTGGCTGGTGGTTTTTACTTGATTACATTCAAAAAATGTATGCAACAAGTATGTTTTTAATAAATTACTTCATTACTCTGTTAATAACAAGTTATATAAAAAACTGGACACATTGGTGCCTTCAATGGTTCAAGAAATATTGAAGTTTGAATGCGCGAGTTCTTCATACCAATACATTTAAAAAAAAATTCAAGCTCATCAAGTACTCTGATTTTAATGTTAAATATGTCATATGAAAAAAAGTAACCTAATTCATAAAATAATAATAATAATAGTATGGAGCACCGAGGAACGCAAGGTGGTATGGGAGAGTAAGGAGCTACACGGGCGGTTCTACAGACCCGTCACAGGACCCGACGTAGACCTGCTCGCGTCGATGAACTGGCTACGTTTCGGGGATCTCATCGGGGAAACCGAAGGTTTTGTCTGTGCAATTGCGGACGAAGTTATCATGACGAACAACTACCGGAAGTATATCCTGAAGGACGGTACGGTCGACATTTGTCGGGCATGCCGCCGTCCCGGAGAATCACTCAGGCATATCATTTCCGGTTGTGGTCATCTTGCTAACGGCGAGTACTTGCACAGACATAACTTAGTAGCCAGGATTATTCACCAGCAACTTGCCCCTTATTCGGTCTTGTGGACTTCGAAGTGCCGTACTATAAGTATACACCTGCACCAGTTCTCGAAAATGGTCGTGCCACGCTCTATTGGGATCGATCTGTCATCGCGGACAGGACTATTGTAGCCAATAAACCTGATATCGTGCTGACAGATCGATCGAAGCGCCAGGCAGTGCTCGTTGACATCACCATCCCCCATGACGAGAACCTCGTGAAGGCCGAGAAAGACAAAGTCAGCAAGTACCTAGACTTGGCACACGAGGTGACCGCCATGTGGGATGTTGATTCAACGATCATTGTCCCGATAGTCGTCTCTGCGAACGGTCTAATAGCGAAGAGTCTCGACCAACACCTCAAGAGACTCGCTAGATGGCTGGGTCAAGGGTCAGATACAGAAGGCGGTACTCCTGGACACGGCGCGGATAGTCAGGAGGTTCCTCTCTCTGTCGCCCTAACCACCGGTAGCTTAGGCCCCGCCTCGCTGCCGGCGGCACACTAGGTTAGGTTTTTATAATGATTTTATGTTTTGTAAATATTGATTTATATTTTACTTTTTATATAATTATTATAAAATCTAGCCTAAGTCTTAAAGAAAATAAAGAATAATAATAATAAAACTGAATTAAAAGTTTTTTTGCTGGTGCTGAATTACGAAAAGATATGATGATTACTTTAAAATAAGTAATTATTTTTATTTATATTACTAACATTTGTAGAGAAAAAATAAAGTCCCTTGCATTTTTTTTCTGAGATATATTATATGTTGCTTAGTAGTTGGCGGATTTATGAATTTTTTTTAGCATTAAATCTGATACGACTACTACTCCCGTTGAAATGTTAACTTAGATATGACACGTTTTGAAATAAAATACTATTTACATGTATGTCTATCAAATATTGTTATTAAAATTTATATTTCCTAACCCAAAGGGTTCCCCGGTAGATGTAGAACTGAAAGGGAAAAGTTATTTTAAAGCACTCATACCATTCCAATACTACAAAATCACTGTGCCTTTGCTGTGTTTGCATGACCGTATTCGCTACCGACTAAGTACGTAAACAACTATGTATGCCGATTCTTAGTTCTATTGCGTAACCGCCAGAGGAGCTGCTGTACTTTTTCCCATACAATTTATGACGCTATCGCTAGCGAGTGCGGTCATGTAAACTCAAGGTAAAGGCACTGAGCTTTTATACATAGACTGGTTGCTGTAGATTACTGTTGAATAATTATTTTTGTGCATAGTTGATTACCATTGGACCTAAAAGTGGCCCGCTTGGTAAGCTGCACGTAGTTCATGTTTATAGAGAACATTTAATGTAGGTGGCAGGCTTGTCACAAGCTTAGTTTTTGAAGCAAACAAGTCTTTACGAACTTCATTTACACATCTCAGGTTGAGTTGGAACGGTGTATACCTACATATTTTAGTTTTAGTATAAAGTGACCCCAGTTTGTATTATTATTGTTTTGCTACTTACAATTTGTTTCCCGATTTACGTGCTGTTTGATGCAAACGGAGCACATATGTGTAAATGAAGTTCGTAAACTTGGTAAAGACTTGTTTGCTTCAAAAACCAAGCTCGTGACAAGCCTGCCACTTACATCAGATACTCTCTATAAACATGCACTGCATGCAGCTTAGCAACGGACCACAGGGGAAAGCTCTTGAAACAGAATTTTCCATACCATGTCCATCTTCTTATATACTAAGGCAAAAGAGAGTTGCACTCCAGGCTGATCGGCAGTTACGGGGATTTGGTCGCAATTAAGCCCCTTGGACCATTGTGGCTGCAAATCTGACTGCGATACTATGCGTTGTGGGTGTCGTCGCGTCAGCTTACCATGCACTGCCCAACGTAAATCCTGCAACGTTGGCTGTACAATTCAAAAGTATGTTAATTTTTGAATGCAGGGTTATTATGTATGCTGACCACTGATTTTCACTGGCTGGCACAAAATTTTAGATCCAATTGAAATCCACTATGCACAAAAATCGTTTAACTTTTATGAATTATTTTCTCATTGCACCCACATTTGCTAGTTTCTGTTTGGTCCTATGGTCGACTGGTAGAGTATGCCTCATGGCATTAAGTCCGCCCCTTGTACTTATATTCTTTTTGTGCAATAAAGTTTAAATAAATAAAAATAATTATTAAACAGTAATCTACAGCAACCATTCCATGTATAAAAGATCAGTGATTTTGTAGTATTGGAATGGTATGAGTACCTACTTCAAAATGACTTTTTCTTTTCAGTTCTACAGCTACCAGTGAACCCGAAGAGTCTTTCATAAATAGTCTTCTATTTCAAAACGTGACATATCCGAGTTAACATTTCAATGTGAGTAGTAATCTTATTAGAAAGAAAGAGAGAAAGAAAGAAAGAAACATTTATTCACAGACACAGAAGACACACATATTATTAAAAAAAAACAGAAGAAAAACAATCCACATAACATGTGTGTCCCCGCGGCAGTAAAACGGACACTGGCTCAGCATTATGCTGAGGTGTCAGACACCTACAGCGCTGATTTTCAGCCAGTACCGTCGGTGACTCACGGACCGCCATAAATAGCATAATAGTATTTTTAGCATATATTTTTTTATAAGTACATATTTATATATGTGCTTTCATTTGAGCTGTTAAACATTGAAGGGTGCATTCGTTTAGCTTGTAGATTTTTTTGATTTTTTTTTTAAATAATTGGTCAAATTAGAATGTCTTGTAAATCATAAATGTTTATTTATATTTTCCCTAGAGGCTAAATATACTACTTTAGCCCCTCTTAATACTGCCGCGCTAACGATAAGAGCAGTAAGTCCATTTTTGGCAAAACTGAGTTAAGCATATATTTGAAATCAGCGCTTCGAGCTCTACAATATGGTTTAATCGTCATTTTAATAGCTAAATGGGAACCCTTAATTTCAGTAAGCATAACAGCAGTAAGTCTACTTTATCACCCAATAGTATTACTATATCGGAAGTAAGTAGACTTACGCCTGGTTAACAAGTGAGGTTTGGGCATTAAGGTTTAGCTTTTACTTATCATATAGGCCGTAACTACACATAATGTGGTTATGTTAAGCAATGTTAGTTTACTACTCGACCTATATTACTTACAATATCAGCAGCAACTCCACATATCGCCGTTATAATAAGCAAAGTCTATTAACTGTTTGGTACGTATTACTTAGCATAATAGCAGTAAACTTCTTATACTGCCACTATAACAAGCGAAGTCTGTTAACTATTTGGTTTTAATTACTTGTCATATCGGCAGTAACTTCACATCCTGGTATGTATGATACACGAAGTCTGTTTACAACGAAATATTTATCGTAGCAGCCAGGGACCTCCATAATGATTGTAACAGGTAAATTAGTACTAGCATTTAATTAACTTATAATATCTATGTAATAAATAATAATGTAGTTACACTCGAATATTAGGTAATAAAATTACAAACTGAAATGGGTCATTGTCAGTTGTAAAAACAAAAGTTGTCCACTCGGTGGTCAATAGTTAACGGTAAGTTATATTTTTATTACATGGATTTATAGTTACGGAGGCACCTTTTATACGGGTTACTAGACCAATCCAAAATTAAGCTTTGTAGCCCTTAACTTTTGATATGTCCACCGAAAAGACGTGAGCCTAAATCTGACAATGACCCAAATATTAATTTAGTCTATAGTTTCTTCTTCGGATCAGGACACTTTTTGATAAAATTTTCTCACTAATTCGGGCCCGGAACCACCAGATTTGTAGGCATGGTCACTACCAACTAAAGTGGCCGTCAAAACTATCTCAGGAAAGTGCGGAGGTATCGAGTTGAAATTAAAACCCTATACTAAGGTCTACAGTCCCTTGAACCTGTGAAAAAATCAAACTTCTAAGTTAAAGTAAAAGAAACATACGGGCGTGTATGTCGCAAAAAAACGTAATTTCGACACTCTCAAGAGAATCAAAATTTATAGGGTATTTCCCGTTGACCTAGAACTATGAAATTTGGCAAGTAATATCGTTATATACTACAGGTACAGGGAAGAATCTAAAAACTGTATATATGTAATAAAATCATATAAAATATCTTACTTAATATTATACATACGAAAGTTAGGATGTTTGAATATTTGGATGTTTGTTACTCAATCACGCAAAAACGGCTTAAAGGATTATGATGAAACTTTGTATACATAGAGTTTTTAGCCTGGTTTAACATGAAGGATACTTTTTATACCTTAAATCATCCCTCAAAATTATGAATTTGGGGGTGGGAGTTGAACTTATGAACCAGACCAGAGTCATGTAGATATTTACAATGCCTGCCGACGTACGGAACATTGGATTAATAGAACCAGTATATAAGGTTGATCTCCGAATATGCACATATCTGTCACAAATCTTAGGGTCAAGATATAATAAGGACGTATGGTGAGTTATCTGAGTCTTAACTGATCTCGAAATGTGATTACCAAACTGTTGCATTGTTTTCAGTAGTAATTTTACTTTTTTAAGTAGTTAAACTGGCTAAAATTGCCTATTTTATAATTAATATAAGTTTTAAAGACTTTATATACTAAATTTAGTTTTATAGAAGCTTACGTTTTTTTTTGTGAACTTTTAAAACCTAGAGTTACGCAAGGTTTATTTTTGTTATGTTTTTGTTTGTCGAAGTTTATTGATCTCAGACCATGAAACCTTATTACATATATCTCAACTTATAGTGTAGTAAGTTTTTTATAGCTTAAAAGCAAACAAATATCACTAAACGACTTATTTTTATAAATACTCGTATTTATTTATATCATCTGCTGTATCCTAATTTACTATGGGTTGCTTGTGATAAAAGCAGTAAGTCGCGACTTACTGTGATTATTCTAAGCAAGCTTGAAGTGAACACTATTAAGTCATACTAGGCATAAAAGGGTTTTAGCTATTTTAAAATAATCTAATGGTAATATCAGTTTAGAAACAATAACATAATGAAGTCCTCTTTAAATGCTACACATATCAAAAATCCAAATTTTAATAACATAAAAATCTTGGCCAAGGGAACGAAATTTCCACTGTTAACTTTACGCGCCAATTACTCAAAACTATCAAAACGGACTTACTGCTCTTATCGTTAGCGCGGCAGAATAAGCCTAATATGACACACTTTTCGAGCATGAGAACTGAAAAATATATGATTAAGTGTGAGCCATATTCTTTTTACACGTTCTGGGGCTAAGAATAAACTCCTGCGCACATTTCATGATACCAAGCGCGGACAGTACCTATTGCTATTTTATTTAGACAGGCGCTTGCCAATTACTTTAAGATTATATTATATGAAGGCAAAGCGCTCACTTTTTATATGGCACTATATCAAAAGTACATGTTTATGTATGATCTAGCTATCATTGCTTTAAACCCTTATCACAATAACTCACAAAATCCGTACACTCACAATGTACTAAACATTCATAACTGTGACAAAGTTCCAGCCACAATGAAAGCACTTATCACGCCGTACTTACCCATTATAAATGGGGATCATTTATTTCGCATTGTATAGCAATATTAGTATTGTCAACGTTTTCGGTTTGAATAAAATGATAAAATGCGACTTTAAGATACTGTCCGGGTGCTAAATAGACTTTGTAACTAGTTTTGGTACTTGTTGTGGGGATTAATGTCCTGTCTTGTAAATGCAACTGCGTATATTTTAGTGTAATTAATGACCACCATAGAAGTGATGACGTTTCAGAATAAACAAGTTTTTAGTTTTGTATTTTCTTCGGTGTACCTACCTATACGTACTGGTACGGGTTTATAGGATCTGAGGGAGGGAGAACAAGGTAATTAGGGAAGTAGGTATCTGCAAAATAGGTATCTACAAGGAAATTCGGGATTGTCACATATGAACCACATAAATAATACTATCCTTTGTGACCCTACCTCGGACATATTCTCGCAGTCGGAGCCGAAATTCCTTCCACTCGGTGTTTGCAGTCAAATAACACTCCTACCTCAATACAGTACTGAATATTTATAAATTACAGAAGGTGATAATGTTAATTTTAATTCTGTTAACTTAATTTAATTCAATTTTGTTAATAATACTATAACCTACTACTTTCATGTTTGGCAATATGCTGTAAATGTAATAAGTTGGTTGAAAATAAATAAATATATATAATGTATATTTACGGTCCTTAATTAAAGAAATACGTGTGACTGCGACTGAGTCCGGATAAAGTCTCCTGGAAAAACTCAAACGATATTTCCGGGAATGCCTCTTTGACAGGCATTCTAGAACAAATCAAATTTCAAGTTTGTATACGTTATATTTCCAGAAACACATGGCCAGACCCATACCGTAACAACCTCTACAGTACCTAGGTAACTAGGCATCCAGAATACATTATTCTTGCCAATATCAATATTATAGCCGGTAGGTATTCCTCTGTTAACACGATCAAAATTATTAGTGCTTCTGTTTTATTTCAATGCCGTCTTGACGTTTAATTTTGCAAGTAGAATTTTTATTTCTATTTGTTAGCATATTTAGCACATCAGATCGTATGTACGTTTAGCTATGTGTACACGATTAATCTAATCCTAATCGATTATCTAACTCACCAACTGATAGAAGCTCTAAATATTCATTATACTTAACCTATAAGACTAAAAGCTAAACCCACATATGTTTCAATATTACAATTAAAATTTTAATCCCATAATTGCTAGGAGAGGAAAATTTCAATCCGCTAAACACTGCGGCTTACTGTAGGGTTGCAATCTATTACACCCTACTTGTACATTGTACAAACTTATATCACGTAACACACATATATCATATTTTAAGAAATAAACCTTTTTGTATTTGTACATATGTGATAGTGTATCAAACACATAATTTGATATCGATATTTAAAGCCGTGAAATTTCCGAAATATTTTGAACTACATTTTTGACATTTGGGATTTTTTCCTTGAAATAGTGATTTATGGAGTACCTATACAAGAACTCTATAACTGAACTCGTGTACCTATATAAAAAAGTGTACTATTAATTATGCAAATATAGATACGGTGTCAATCTTGCGACCCCTTTACTCTTAGGCTTATCAACAAAATAACTACAACTAAGCTCCTTAAAGAAAGTCATATTATATACTAACATTCATATAAAAAACCTTTAGGTCGACCGCAGCTTGCTTGCATTTTATTTTCGCGTCATTTTCTCACCCTCTGTTCAGCTGACACATTTTAATTACTGCAGCGCCATTTTCATTTAAATACTAATCCGCTTATGATATTTGGCGGTAGTGCGGTTTTAAAAATCATAACATCGCAGGGATGTCCTCCATAGATTTCGAAAAATACGGCGTGATTCAGTTTTCAATGTAAAATTGAAAAATTATCTTTTGATTATAATCACTTAATTAAACTTTCATTTAATTCAAAATTTCAAACCATGAAATTCAATTAAACTGTTCCTCTTATTAAAATAATAATAAAATACGTTCACTACAATACACATTACAATAATGTTTTTTTTCCTATTTTATTCTACTCTTCTAAGATAATTCACTCATCATCTACTTTAACCGAAAGATTCACCAAAAAAAACAGCAGAACACTCAGCACTAGTCGAGTAAATGGTGAACGAGCCATCCCATGGCAATAATAACTTAAATTAACAAACCTTAATCCCGCCGCGACAGGTTTCTTATTAACGCCATTTGTCACTGACTGTACGATTAACAAAATCCTATTTTATTAAATTTGAGCTTTATTATGATGAGAATAAGGTTTAAGTTGAGTTGTGGCATTCATTGGCAAAATCAGTAAGTCGCCTACATGTACAATTATATTAAAACATACTAGTTTGAACCTTATATTTTATCTTTTAAGATTAAAATATATTGCGACGTTAAATTTTTAGGCATGCATAACAGTACACAGATGATTTTTGAGTATCAAGGGATATTGTACGTTATGCAAATTGCTTTAAAGGTGATTTAGTCTGGTATTTTGTTTTTAAGGATTATAGAACATAATCAGCAGAGAGTCTTTGCGCCTTAATTATCGGGGAGGTCGGGGTATTAACAAAGTTTAATCTAAATAAATAATTTCATGAAGCCAGGGGCCAATTAGTCAGTTTCGTAAAATGGATAAGTAAAAATAATTATTACTTGAATAATTTTCATTGTGTAACAAAGTTTTACTTTCAGCCAATTCATTGGGGACGTGATATTGATTATAAATTGCCCTTTGATCACTTCTAACTATAGATTTATCGAGTAAATAAACTTTGTAACCACAATTTTTGGTTTTGGTCGCGTATGAATGAAAAAGTTTCATCGACATATTTAAAATTAGTTATGTTTGAAACGTTGTAAACCATGCACTTAGTGTACTTACACAAAAAAAATACAAAGTGATATATAACTTTATGAAATTCTTACCTACATATCGTAATACAATCCCAATATCCTAATAAAATTAAACGTGAAAGTTTGTGCGGATGGATGGATGTACCTAACGTTCCACTTAATCTCAAAAACGACGCAACTGATTTCTATGAAAATTTACAGTATTGTAACTTAGACATCAGAATAATAAACAGGCTATAATTTATTTAAAAACTCATCCCCTCAGGGAGTAAAAGAGGGTGGAAATTTTGTATGAGGAACACAATTATAAAAAAAGCAAACTTGGAACTTCCATAATATACCGATAGCCGATCGGTATAGCCGATTTTTCAATCGCCAGATAAAATTATCCGTCAGTTAAAATTACCGCTGTGACTTTCTAATATCATATGAAAAAAAAGGAGGTAACATTTATCTGACAGATACTTTTATCTGGGGATTGAAAAATCGGCCCTAAGCCTTAAAATTAAAGAAAACTGTTTTCAGCGTTTTTCAAAATTCGCCCTCTGAAGGGGTGAAAAGAGGGTTGAAAGTTTGTATGGAAAACGAGTCACATTGGAAGTCGAGGACTAGTGTTTATATTAATGTAGTAATGTATTTGTATAGTATTCTACATAAGCAGATCAAAACATTAAAAAACGGGACTACCCGCGCGAAGCCGGGGCGGGTCGCTAGATATTTATATTGAACATTTGTGCTTGTCTATTTATCTATGAATAAATGACAAATCATTATCTTCCAAATAGATGACATTTAATTTACATAAATAAATCCCTTTGACTTCTGGTCAACCCTAGCCTCCTCTCAGAATTAAAATAACACAAATCAGCTTTACTTTAAAAACAAAACGTTTGCACAAATGCATAAGGTTTAAAATAAAATGGCAATATTTGTACGGTAATTTTTGATAAATAGACATCATCCCATAACGCATCTATGATTGAGATGCACTAGTTACGACAAATTTGAGTCGTTTGACGCATAGTGTAGTCCATTTGTATTGGTCAGTGATGTAGTGAAGCCATTAGGTTGATGGAGACTTGGTTTATAAAGGAAGCTAGCTAAAGATAATTTGTTAA
This sequence comes from Epiblema foenella, assembly GCA_963556455.1. Taxonomy (NCBI): domain Eukaryota; kingdom Metazoa; phylum Arthropoda; class Insecta; order Lepidoptera; family Tortricidae; genus Epiblema; species Epiblema foenella. The sequence goes on along the minus strand of OY747096.1, from coordinate 23,527,495 downwards.
TTTGATGCTTTTATCAAGCCTGATTTGTGTGCTTCATTTGATTTGTTACTTATGAACATACCTACATGTTTATATTCACAAATACAACACATCTATACTAGATCCTTAGAAGTTACGTAGTTTCAATAAAGACTATATTTTTATGATTTAATTACAAATGCAGTTTTTTTTTTAATTTTTTCCTTTGACGTGTACGATATTACTTGCCAAATTTCATAATTCTAAGTCAAGGGAAAGAAGCCTATTTTTGATTCCCTTGAGATTGTCGAAATACTCGATACCTCCATGCGTTCCCGATATAAACACACAGACAGACGGACAACAAAGTGATCATATGAGAGTTCCGTTTTTTCCTTTTGAGGTACGGAACCCTAAAAACTACCTAAAAAAATAATACCACTTGCACACTGAAGACGATAATTATCTATCTCAAAAATATCCTACTGTAAGTAAACTTTGTGAACATGATGAATGTAACTTATAAAAAATAATTCACGAAAACCAAACCATAGCTCAAACCCTTTTCACGTAAACCTTTAATACTAGTTAATGGTCAGCTATATCAACCCTCCCGAAGAGGGTCAGCAAAACAAACTCTTTCAATGCAGTCCCTTGTCAGAGAACAAAACGTTTTAAGAATGAAAAATGAAATCAAGTGGACAGAGTGAGGGAACCGGTAACCTGATATATATTAATATGAGACATGGGGACGTTGATGGATTTATCGGTAGCGTAGATTTGAGTTTATGGAGTACCCATATTTAGAGACAAGAGATATGTTATCTCGTTCGTACTTGGAACAGCAGCCAGGGTAACTAAGGACGGCAGACCTAATAACATTAATACTTACGCTATAGGTAAATGTTGTTGTGTGCCTGGAGGTTACTAAGATTGTCATTGAAACTTCCTAAAGATGCAATGTACTAATGGATCTTTATAACAAGCTATAAGTATAACTAAAGTGAAAAAGATTTGAAACTCCAATAATTTGTAAATACGCACGTCCTGTTTTGCCTGTGTCCTCTATGACACTCAAAATAAATAAAGTTTAACCTCTTCTGAAATCAAAACAACTTTTGATACCAAACAATTTTTATCCTTCATCTTTCCAATATTATTCAACCTAATCCTGAGAGGAAACGAGGAAAGTAGTCTCTATTTTATGCATTTATAAATGGACGGTGGTTTCCGGATCAATATACCAAAATACTTTGACTAATTAAAAAAAAGCCTTCCAATGCAGGGCTCGGGCACATATAGTCTATGTAATTACATCTTTAAATGAGCAATACAAGTATATTTATTGTTTCGGGGATCTCAAAAACGGCTCTAACTATTGTGATGGCATTTGCTATATGGGTTGTTTTCGAGGGCAAACAATCGATCTAGTTAGATCTCATTCCCCGGAAAACACTGAGAAAAGTGTCTCCCAGGTACTTTTAGTTAGTACCGTTTTAGAGCAGTACCGTAATGTTCGTGGCCAAGCTTGACCATCATTTATCAGCACTTAACCGAATTTGCATAAACGCTGATGATTAATGCACGCATGATAATCTTGGCTGTGTGCGTAGTTGGTTCAGCAGGATGGGAGATCGCTGTTGATAAATTATATTCAACGGACAGTACTACACTGATGTGCCGACCATCATTAAGATCAACAAGTACCTAATATAATTAAACGAAATAAAGTTGTTTTAGATTGTTTAATTTGCTCAAATAATCGTTATTAGACCTCACACAATCAATAAATTACAAAGACAAACCAAATTATGACTTAGGTACTTATATGTAGTTCATGAGTTGAAATGTCTAGCAGATTTTGAATATTATTATGCGCATTTCTTGTTCCTCGTGGGGTTTACTGTCAACTAAGCATTACAATCATCTTTCTCGCTACTCAGAAGTTAAATGCAAATGAAGGATTATCTTCATTTCAAAGTTTTCAGCAATCAGTTTTCATTTAGCACCATATTACCTTCAATTTGAAAATGGCGCCGGCTCGGAGCAATCAACGAAAATACGAAATAAACCATTGTGAAAATGCGAGTCACTTGTCCAGGCTAACTTGATCTGTTACGTCCTTAAATCTTAAAGATTCCTGGAAGGTTCGAGCAATATAAATAAAATTAGATAGGTCTCGATAAATTGGACAGGTTTCACATAAAATAGGGAACAGTTCGCAGCATATTTGGAAGGAAATCTCGAATATCACTTAGCGAAAGAGAAGTTATAACAATAAATTCAGGAGAGCATTTGCATACGGGCTTTTGAGTCGCGAGGGTGATTTTGGAACGGGTCGCTTAACACACCGAAGTGGGCTTCGGTTTAGGAGTATTTCCCTGTTTTTTCGAGAATTTTTGTTAAGACTACCGAATTCATGTTGATCACCGATGCTTTGTGGTAATTTCAGGACTACGATTGTAGGTTGGTATCGGTCAATATATTACGTACATAAATTTTTATTTTATTTATCATTAGGCACTCTAGATACCTACAAACACCAACTTAATATTCTACAAAACTTGATTGTATACTTAAACATCACTGATTGTATACTATATATAGCGATGGCACAAATTTCCGTCAAGAAAACCAAAACGAATTGATTTCCAATACCTGTCTAAACAAAACAACATGGCTATTGGCTAACAAATTGACACGAAAAACAAATCTACCCGACGGTAGACCGTTACTCTTAATTTACATCCAACAGATTCGATAAAACCACAAAACTTGATTAATCTATCACAAAATTAGTATGCACTTCGGGGACAGCGCTTTGGACAAAATCGAGAAGAAAAACTGATATACATCGACAATGCATTCCGTGTCCCGACTAATGAAATGAAATGGTCACAATACGGGGAGCGTTTCTTATTTTTTGGAAACGGAAAACAAATAGAAAACGTGGTTAATTAGGAAACTTGATATGTTTTTGTTTACAAAAGCAAGGTTCTGTATCAGAAAAGGAAGATAAGGTATGGATATATAGGTCTACATATATGTGCATATAAAGGTTTTGGAGATTATTTTTCTGACTTCTCTATGCACTGCTTATTGTTTGCATAGTGAGCACATAAAATAAGTATAATATATGTATTATTGGAATACAATACCACAGAATAAATAATAGTATCTACTACAAACAATACTCGAAATAGGAACAGCGCTGCTCACTTTACGAAATTAATCCAACCACCAAACTCAATCATCCCCCTTTTTAATTCACGCCCCGCATCATCAACAATCTTTTCGCTGACTCGAATGAATACAAATGATATGAACATCCGCCGCAAACCGGAAATGACCAAGGATTTGTCAATGTCAAATTTGAATACGAGAAAACGGATGCGAGAAAAACGAGTGTCATCTGTTTCTCTTGATTGTTGGCTCCATTGAATTGTGGATTTCATTTCCTTGACTTTTCGTTTGCGTTGAGTTCTGCGGGGTTAACCCCTTATTCGAAGTGACTTGCCAATTGTTCGGTCTGCAAAACAATATTGCAAACAATATTCTGCTTTTCTCATAAATAGTGTTCATATAAACACAGGGGCAACTGCATTATACCTATAGAAAAAGAAAAGGTACGTAGCCTACTTTTAGGCAAAAAAAATGTTAATTGCATTTAAAATGTCATACTCGTGGCACACAACTCTCGGCTGCCTATTAGCTACAAGTAACATGTCGGACATATAGTATTAGTCCCCCTCTCATTTACATACTTCCTAGCAAGGGACGAATTCTATATGTCCAACATAAACGCAATCATGCTAGCTAGGCTGATTATCAAATAAAAATGTAAGCCATGTTTAATTCTACTTTGATATCGCTCATTATCAACGGTTACCAAATGCAATAAAAGAAATAATAAATTCAAAATGAAGTAGCTCGAGAAAATGACACTGCCGTGATTTTTTTTGTGAATATCGTATCTCGTGTTTATACCGAGTATTTATCCACCGTCACATTACAAAAAAGCATACTATTAAAGCCCGAACGGAAAGTCATAAATTCATCAGTGTTAAACTCTCTCATATTCCTTCCTGCAACAACGCTCATCGCACCCACTATTTCAAATTCAGTGTGAGTAATGGCGTTCTCATAATTCCTACAGGATTTTTGCAAAACTCATCTGTTATTTAGAAGCCGGAGGCTTTAGCTAGATTTACAGATTTCCGTTCGAAAATATATCGAGTGTTTTGTCATAATTTCGCTTTATTTTTTACCTGAAACTGTTTGAGATTTTTTGTGTAACGTATTTGTCTGGTATGTTTCAATTTTTATCACTTGAATTGTTCATTAGGTTTGTTTTAAGTAAAAGTGTTACATAATGGTCAGATCATCATCATCATCACCCTCTTAGTATCCCCGTACAGTTGCATCCTGAAGGATGCCCGAAGTCCGCTGCCTAATCCCAATATTTGGCGTAGGCACAAAGGTAGGTTTGGTTTTAAGGAAATGACTACCATTTGATCTTCCAACCACAGGCGAAACTAGACCATATTGGGATTAGGCTTGTCAAGTGAGTGGGAAACTTGACTTTTAGAAGTTCTCAAGCCACCCGAAGGCCTCTCCTTCTTCAACTTCTAAAAAATAGAAACTTGGCTTAGCGACTGCTATCATATACAACAGCTGTGGAAGATACGATCCCGTCGTATCTTCCAAAGCACGGGAGCGATCAGTTAGTAACCACTCAAAGCGGTCACCCATCCAATAGTTGATCGCGACCGACGGTACGCGGGCGCCGCTGGGCCACGAACGCTCCTGTGGACAACATAATGGTCAGATCATTTGTGCTATATAAGGTGTTAATTTATTAGTTGCAGATATTTTAATAGATGATACTTTACTTTAAAACAATTAACTTTAAATAGAAATTAAGAAATCTTTTCATATATTTACCGAACAAAAAATTAATTGTAATTTGGTCTAAAAATAATCACCATGTGCATTTAACTGACAAGACGTTTAACACTATCTGTCATTTCACTCATGTCAACAATTGTTTGTCTTAAATGTCATTATCACAATGACACGGAAAATAACATAACATTGACAATCAAGTATTCGATCTATCGACGTGAAGTGGCCAGTTACAGTTAAGTGGTACGTAAAAGAGGTACTAGAATCTGTTCAATGAGTACTCATTTAATAATCACATTAACAGGGTGTTTTTACGTAGCAAATTAGTTTTTCGGTTTTCTCCAAAAAAACATCGTAAAAGCTATAATGTTTCATATTTACATATACTTCAGGTTCCGAGGGAGCTGTAAAAATATCTGCAACTAATAAATTAACAGCTTATATATAGTATAAGTCGGTAAGATTCCATAAATAGTGTGTACATGTGAGCACTACTGAGTAGTTTAGCTTTTTTTTAAATCTGACTATGGCTTTTTGGCCGGGCCCAATAAAACGATAGGAGTGTGCGGTTTGAGAGTGGCCTGGGGAAAATCCAGGGGAAACCTCCGACACGACTACGCAAACGGTTTAAACACTGGAATACTATAAGTGTTTGCGTTCCAGTGAGATTGGTTGAGCGGCGTACTGGGAGTTTTGTCGCGTGTTCACTAAACCTAGCCTAGCTCAGAAGGGTCCAGCAAGAAACACAGCTAGGCCTGACCTGGGTCAGACTGACTCTATCCGGTATGCGACGGTACCGGGATGAATAGGGGCTATAGTGTGTGTTTGTGTTGTCGTGATCGCGCGGTGGACGTCGCCGCCGGCAGGAATGCCTAAGTGTACGCGTCGTGTCTGAGTTGCACGTCATAAGCGTAGCGTTCCATTCTCTTTCGATGGACGCTGTGATTATGTCGTCCAGGTCCGTGAGTGTGTGCCTAAAACGCCGGACCGTGCGGCCTAGGGCAGGGTAGGCGAACCAATGGCACGCGTGCCATTGATGGCACGCGGCACAATATTTTGGGCACGTCGCCGATCATAAAACATGTGTAAAAAATGTGTAAGTATTTTATGACGATCGAACGCGAGTAATCCTACGCTGCGGAGTGAATCAGAAAGTCAAAATTATTTGATGGCACGTCAATGACCCCATTAAACATTCTTTAGAAAAAATGGCACGTTGATGCATAAAGGTTCGCCTACACTGGCCTAGGGCATGCAATATTCCGGAATTGGGATAATTTTTTTCAAACAAAATGGATGTCACAAAAATGTACTAAAAATATGAATGATTATCATTTTATAGGCAATATCCAGTCAGGGTAGCCTGTCTTTTAATAATAAGTAAAAAAAAAAATTTGGTACTTTGTCTTAACACATGCTCGTTTTCAATTTACTTTTTCACTTTACCACATTACATCAAAAGCATACAAACACAGGCGAGGTGCTGTTGTTCTTCAAGGATGGTGACAACACCCTACTGAACAACTACGAACCATCACGCTTTTGAGCCATGTCTACAAGCTGTTTTCAAGAGTCATTACGAGCCGTCTCGCACATAGGCTAGACGAATTCCAGCCTCCCGAAAAAGCCGGTTTCCGAAGAGGCTTTAGTACCATGGACCACAAACCACATTTATAGGCTCCGTTAAGTTCAGAAGACTGAAGAGTACCATTTGCACCTCTATTGAGTGATTGTGGACTATGAAAAGACCTTTCATTCGATCGAAACCTGGGTGATACTACAATCTCTAGCGCGAAGTCGGGCAAGGAGATGTTATGTCTCCTGCCCGTTCGGGAAGCTACGGCACATCTTTTCATCCAATATTCCGCATCTCAAGACGAGGGTGTTTGACCAGTGTGTATTGCCAGTGATGACATATGGCACTTAAACGTGGTCGCTCACCATGGGCCTCATAAGAGAGCTCAGAAAGTGACTTTGAGAGTGGGAAAAGCTCGCTGGAGACCGATGGATGCGGGTACCGTAGGCCTATGTCCAGCAGTGGACGTCTTTCGGCTGATATGCTGATCTTCACCAAAATGAAATTCCAAAACTTTCTGAAAATTCATCAAATCCAATTCCGGAATTTCCGATATTACGAGTGTACCGATTCCGGAATTGTAATATCGGAAGAATTGGCCGAGATTCCGGAATTCCGGAATGCTAGCTCTATGCGGCCCCTATTCAGTGATCGCCGAGTTACGACAGAGGGGGGAGAGAAATCTTGCCTAACTAACGGATTCCTATGATCCCCTCCGGCCCGAATGGGGTGTGGGTCTGAGTACGTTCCCGCTAGTCTGCATCGAAACCTTCGATCCCAGAGAAAATCTCGTATGAGTACGAGTCTGTCAGGCTTACGAAGCTGATGTAACTTGTATATCAGCCCGTTATGCCAGACCTTGTCGATGACTTTCACCACATCGAGAAAGATCGCACCGGTCTTGAGCCCCTGGAATAAAGAGAAACTCCGTGTCGCGGTGCATCTGTTGAACGCACGAGTGCGCGGATCTAAAGCCGAACTGCTCGTCGATGATGACGTTCTTCTCAGTCGTAAATCCTAGTGAGAAAGATCCGCTGGTATAGCTTTCCCAAAGAGCCAAGTAAGCTAGTCGGCTCACAAGAGGCAGACGAGGTCCGGGGTTTACCGGGCTACACCCTCCTTATAACCGCTGCAGCTTTTCACGTGGCTGGAAAGTGAGCATTGGTCAGCGCGGCATTGAAGATGCCGACCAAAATGAGATCCGGATATGATTGGATACACCATCCACACCCGGAGATTTCCTAACACGAAGTTTAGCTGCACTCTCTTACTTATAGGTATCCAACCGCTCCTCCTTATATTTGTTGAATTTCTCCTTAATTTTATCCAAAGCAATATCCATATCACTCAACAATATCCCGAAATGTAAAGTCTCCAGAATGTTCGCTGGGGGATACTTCGTCTTGTTCTGTTAGAAGTACATTTGTGCGAAATTTACAATGCTCTTAGTCACACGCCAGTGGTCGCGCGTTAGCCGACGATTTGTTTCGGCGATGCTCGTGAATGGACTTGGAAGGATGTGGAAGGAAGGCGGCAATTGGATGTGGTAAAAAAGGTCAAATTTCATAAAAAATGTGAGTTTTACTATTTATATGATTAGTTTTTGAAGAAGTAGTAAAGAGATGTAAATGAGGCAATAGAATTGACTTATACATTGGTGTTTTAATTTTTGAAGTTAGAAAACCTGACAAAATTAGAAAATGGAATTTGTTGCTAATGCCGATTGCCGATGTTGCCAAACCTTTTTTGTCTAAAATATTCTATAAGCAATATAACGGTACAAATATACGAGTATATAAATATTTTTGGTTGTAGCGTATCCATTAAACTTATAAAATAGCTTCTTGGCTCGTATGAATCTAAGTGTACGCGAGAAAAGGGGAAGATGTAGATTTTCCTTACACCGTTAACATGTATATTGCCTTTAATTTATGGGGCAAAGCTTTTTGATATCGCGACAAACGTTTTATTTGCAATTTGTTCCAGAAATGGGTCCTTAGGGACTTTAGAATTTAATCTCCTTTAATAAAATCAGCGTGAATAAGATTCACTATTAGCGAATAAAATAGCATTTGAGAATGTACAGTATACTTACTGAAAGATTTAAGAAATTAATTAAAAAATGAGTGAGAAGATTTTCTGTAAGATACGTGTAGCGATAAATATAATTCAGAGTGTTGATAGCATTAATTGCTTCGGATACTACTTACTTAGTAGTAGTAAGAACGAAAGATCTGCAAAAATATATATGTATTCATTCGATATTGAATACTCATATAAATATAATATTTGTAGTATGTCTTATTTTGACATATCTTTTCGTTTATTTTATGAAGATTTAAGGGACTCACACAGGCTACTATCCCAAATTAAATGACTCTAATTTAATGTAGTCAGCATCAAAAGTAACTACGCATCTGAAGAAGTCAAAAGCTCTTATACCCTTACAATAAAGACGTGACATCTTCATATGCTTAAGCTAAAATCCACAATTAGACGAAATAAACTGATAGATAAGAAGTTGCCAGGAGCAGGAAAAAATAAATAGGGACGGTATATCTCGATAAAAACATAACGTTGTACTACCAAACTTATTCCAATGTTGTAATCTATGAGATATGCATAAAAATATACATAAAGGGTCATTAAGCGGGACAAAAGTTGTATATAAATATGAAGTTAATTCCTTTATATTTATATACAACTTTTGTCCCGCTTAATGACCCTTTATTTTTTTTTATTAATTTAATTTGACTAATTCAGAGCATATTAGATTGAGAAAAACACTACTAATTTCGATTTTCGATTTTTTCGGTAAGCACCTACGAGGACCCGATAAATTGCACCGAAAGATCGGTAAGTCTAGAAAGACCTTAAATAATATCGATATGAACAGCACTGGTGGCAATATTTGTGCATTTTGACTTGTCAAACAACTTCGCCTTGACTTCGCCTAATGATGTACTTTACTGTTGTTATTATTGTTGTATAATTTGTGATAGTGTCCATGAAAGTCTATCGCTATATTTGGGCTATTTTAGTTAAAGTAAATGCGATGACTCATGAGTTCATGACGCTCCATCCGATCCTTAATGACAGTCATCATTTGAAACCATTTCGCCAAAAGCATAATACCATTAGCGTAAACTTTTGATAGCTCGCCTTAACTCAGAGTGGGTTTTACTATAAAACTGTTTATAACTGCTTTTTAGTTTTTATAGTCTTGTTTACGTGTACTGCTTATTTGAAGCAGATTATGTTGATTGGTTGTAAAACGTTTATTCCGTACACTCCTGAAGAGACAGTTAAGAAAAGGGAGAAGAACCGTTCAATATACTACACTAACTGAATGATATTTAGGTTGCAAAATGGTAATTACTTATACTTATACATTATGATAGTTGCAAGGCAATTGGAGAATCTATTGACAAAGTTTTAATATTTCTTACTACCGAAACGTCTTCCATTCCAATATTTTCCCTTTGTTTGAAGATAGAACCTAACTTAGCCCAATCATTGGACAACCCGATGCCACCTAGCGTAGTGCCTAGAACTGGCACATGAAATATTTCAATTAAGCCCATTTGAATCTAACGTAACCTAACTTCCTAAGCTAATTGCTAACCGCTTCACTGGTTTCATAAATACGGCTGGATCGTAAAATAAATCCGAACACAACCCGGCCATTTGCGGCATGGGTTTTAATCAGGCAAAGTGCTATGTGTTTATCACCTTAACCGCCCAAATCGAATCATGGGCGGTGGCAAATAACCAGCCACATTATTTAGTAAAGGTGAGAGTCGATTGGGGCTTTTTGTGCAAATCAGGAAATATTTTATCGACTATTAAGAAATATTTTATATACCCTCGAGCCGCTTACTATGCAAATATTTAGAAAAAGAGTTGAAATTATTTTGTTCGAAAATTAAACTTAACAAAAGCAATAAGACTTAAAATGTGAAATGAAACATCTAAATACCATTAAAATCGAGTGTGACTACATTCCGTTACACATTGGGCGGCACGAGGATGAAAATACTGTAATACTTGCAATTATTACTATCATAAACTAGATACAATTCTGTTTCTTATAACATGAACTTCTACGAATTACGAACTGGACTACGAAATTCTGACTAGTTATGTTTCTTAACTTTAAAAAGGTAAAAAGGTAGTAATGTTCTGTTGGAAGGGCTATAAGATTTTTCATGCCTTTTTCCTGCTATAACCGCCCTAACTTCTGAATCGGAATATATAACGTAGTATGTTTATGCATCTGAATCTGTTGCTATCTCTAATACACCCAGTTATGTTAACTAGCCCTAACAGTTGCGCCATCAACAGTATCGAATGTTGATTTCACGTTAGTGATATTAGGTTATAATTACCGCCAAACGCACATTTGGCACTCACACGGGTAAGTTAATATTGCGTGACACGAGAATTGAATTAAAACAGCAAAATTAGGTTGTAATTTCAAATTTAAATCTATGAGTTCAGTAAAATTATTTAAACCTAGATCCTGTTATGTAAATTGTTATCTAGTGACGTTCCGTTTCCTCGTATACATGCTAGTGCTACCAATAAAAGGTCCCGTCTAAAATATGTTATAAGAAGAATTATACATAAAATATATCATTTTACTTTATGAAATATCGCTGCTTATATTATGAACGAACCCCGTAGTTATAAAGTAATATTCATACTGTTACCTATGTCAATCACCCTCACCACCAGCAATGACAAAAAACTTTTCATGGAGAAATAAATGCGTACCTACATCTGCATTATTGCAGGTATCACTTAGCAGGCGCTCATACAACTCGCACATAGACTGAAAACGAAAAATCCGTCTCTGTTCTTGAAGTTTCTCAATTTATTCATTTATTGGTCGCGAGTATTGAAAAGGTATTCATTAACTAATCGCACTTAAGCTAAATCTCTGGATAACCATAAATATATATTTGCAAACATTAGCTTGTAAAAACTGGATCAATAGCGCTAATTACAAGTTGCCGCTCCAGTGACGCGCGGAGCAGATGCGTCGACGCGTTGTCTAATTAGTGGCCATGCGTGTGACGTTCCATTCCGATCAAATTGCTACTAATCGTATTTAATTAGTAGTGTCAATGTCTGTGCACTTATGCAGTGTTGGGGCTAAAGCTTTAAATTAATGGGATGCAGTGGAATTAGCCAGCCTTGGAATACTCAACAAACCTACTTTCATAATTGATATGAAAAAGACCATGATAAACCTTCTCCGACAGAATGAAAGGAATTCTAGGGGAAGGTTAGGTCAAGAGCTCTTATTATCCATGTATGATGACAGGATTATAGCAACTAAAATCCGTAATCTCTATCTGTATGAGAAACGAGAGGCGTTATCCTAATAGGTACAAATACACAACTTAAACAAGATACCTACAGACCAAAAATCGCAACGAAATCCCCGTAATAACTAGGTACACCTTATTAATTCTTCCACCGCAGATCCTATAAAAGTAGATGAACAGCCGGCCACTCGGACAAATTGTGTATTAATATTTAATGCTTCGCACTTCGGCAGCGCCGTAAAACTGTCATCGCACAAGACAAACGGCGGGATGGGAGATTTAGGCTCGGGATTATGTGATAGCTTGATTATGGGAGAAATAAATGAATTACAAAGTATAATGTGTGGCCACTGGATTTATGGGTAGCGCTCAGTAGCGCTAGGTAGCAGAATAGAAGAAATATCCGGGGATTAATAATTCAACTTCTAGAACGTTGCATTAAAAAATGACATTCGCGACATGTCATAGGGATGCCACTTTCTTATTTTTTTATTCAAAATAAGAATGACACTCGAAACAAGTAATATCCTGGGGATGTTCATTTCTGTATTGTCTTTAGAAAATAACGGAACCGTGACCCTGATACATTCACAGTGAGAGTAACTTTAGTAACGCGTTTTGGGCAAAGTAAAATATAAATAGGTGTTTTGTTCCAAATTAGTAAAAATTACTACGGAAAATTAAACATTATGCTTTGCAATCAAGCCTCAATGCGATGTATCTATAGCTGCAGATACCTGAATAACTATGCCCGATAATTCTAAGTATATTCACAGAATAGAGGGATACAAATAGTACCATGTGACACGACATAGGCATTGAGGACTTAAGGCATTTAATTACAACTGTCGCCGCGGGCTACACTATTGTCCTGGGCCTACCCGAATGTTGTGGAGCTATGCAATATTGTAGAAGGAATATATGCTTTGAGTGTCAGTGAATCAAATGCAATACTTACTACATAAATGAGCCCGACCAATGCCGAAAATTTGGGTACATACACATTCACATTTGTCAAATTAGGGATATTCGTATTAAAGATAGGTAGTTTTGTTTATAAATATCCATACCTTTGCTAAATATCAAGCTACTTGCTGGGACATCAAAATTATACCATTTACTCTGAAAAATAAAAAGCTAATTACATTTATTTATTTATAGTATAGGTATCAGATTAAGTTTAGAATGAAAACTTTATACGTCAAACAATATTCAATACTTCGGCTGAAGCCTAAGGCAAGCCAGGATTGGCTTTAACGAAATTGTGGAGATCATTGCCGACATAATCAGAGCAATGCTACGTTGGATTCCAATCTCTGTTCAATTGCATTCGCAGCGCACCTAATAGGTACATATACTTGGATAATTTGTCATATGAATGCGGTCACGGCTTTGTAAGCCCCTAACTTAATCGACATTACCTAGAGTTGGAACTGAAAAGATCTTATCATATCAGCACGTTAGCGAGTGAAAGTATCTTATTGACGTACTTATTCGTACATAAGACTAACAAGCCCTTTTAGTTTTTGTAAAATGATAATAGCCTCTTACCTAATACTACTCTATTGGTCATATATGGTCTTAAACATTGTTTGTTGCATTAATTTCAATTACGATTATTTTTTTATCTTCCTAGTTTCATAATGTCAGCAGGTACATAATATAACTCATTATTAAAGTATGCTATCCTATTTCATACACCGATTTTAATGACTCCAGTAACCTATAAGTTAAAACAAAACTCAATTTCGGTCATATAGATCCCTGTCATAATATCGATATCTCTATAATTTTAGTATACAAATGTACCTTAGAGCGCCATTTAGCCCAAATTTATCGACATTCGATACCGGCCATCGCATCACTACCTGACGATAATACACGCCTATACACTTTACCTATCAGATGTCACCATCTCATATACGGAAACCGCATTCTGTTCCTATTCCGAGTATAATATTCCTGCATATCCCCTTTATATCTGATTCTAACTTGGTTGAAACCAGGCTAAACTGACCTACCACTCCGTAGAACTTCCTGTCATTGAAAGTATTGTAAGGGGCATTGTAAGTGGAACCCAAAGGTCTTCAACGTTTGGTTAGGGTGTATTAGCCTTTGGCGAAATGGACAATGGTCTGTGGAATTCTGAAAGGCTGTTAAGGCTGTCTTTGTTTTGCACAGACTTGGATGAAGCTTTATAGGCATATGAAACGGATTAGTAGAATATCCGTTTGAAACGGCATTCTATTGTTTGGATAAACAAGGGTTAATTAAAACGCTGGGAGTTTCAACGTTATTTTATAAAATGTGGTTCGTTTTCAAAAATATTTCACAGAGCATCCAACTTCCATTTTCTGTTCTAAAAACGAGAAGAGAATACCTTGTTAAACAAAAAACATAACAAGTAAATCTTTTCTACACTAATGATCATCATCATTGACATATAAACTATTAATTCTGTTTTTATTATGTCAAATGATCAGTTGATATACTCTTATTATGTATGTACCCATACAGATCGTTAAAGAATGAGTATTTATTACAATTACTTCAAAGCTAATTTATTTTGCCAATGTTATGTTAAAAATTCCTAGCTTTTATATGAATTCATATTCGTACATAATATTAACATACATACAATTGCATCGAGGCGTGCGATATGCAAAAGTCTATTAACCAATAAGTCATCCATGCTACAAAAGTTCACATAAATTATGTATGTTAGCACTTTGAAAGCAATTACCAGGTTTCCATTACATAACTCAGCGATGTCTATTCACTCAAGGTAAGGGTAAGTTAGTACGGATACTACTGATATACGTCATAATTTTATGAACATATATTCTTACTAAACTAGTTTAAAATATAACGTGTATACAAAACAGAAAATAACTAAAACTTCTAAGTTAAAAAAAGTTGACATTGAAAATAAAATATAAATATATAACAATAATCTCAGCTCGAAATGACATTGATATCATTCATACCAGCTGATACCAGCCAAGAGCTATAAATGCGCCAAATTAAAACAATAGTTTATTTAATTCAAAAGAACTCACTTCAATTACGTATCGTCCCGTTTGCAAACGTACCTGAGGAAACTTTGCAGTTCCTCGTTAGCAAAAACTGTTGGTTGAGAAAAGTAAGACCAGTTTCAATACTAACCTATCCTCAGTAAGCCCTTGTCCACTCCTCTAATAGCGGTCTACTGAATAATAATCAAACGCACATAAAATTTCAATAATGGTGGCGCTAACTGCCCCAGGATGCAAATGAGCGGCTCACTTGTTGGCAACTAAGTAAAATGTAAGTTTTCATTCGGGAATAATTTTGCAATACTTCATTTATGCTATAAACGAAAATTATGCTGACTGAAATGAGTTATTTTTCATAGATGTGGCCTATTAAATGTGAGAGGCAACAATTTGGTTATTTTTCAGTACCAAATTGATTCTTTGTATATTGCGTGCTAAACATACAACTAAATTCACTGTATATGTCATGATTGCATAGTGGGCAAAGAGTAACATTTTCAAGCATGCGTAAAGTTGAGTTAAATGTTAGTTTGATCTATCTTAGGTAATTTTGACACGTTACGTAATCAACTAGAGGAACACATTTTCCTCTAGTTGAGTTAAAATAAATAAGAACAGTGAATTAAAATAATTATGAGTACGGGGCGTATAGCTATTCAAAAAACAAGTTTAAAATTTAAATTACAACCTTCATTAGGTGGTTAAGCTTTAATTCTAAAACAAGAGCTTTAAAAATACAGGTCTTTTCCCTGATTTCCATGACTTCAATCAGTTTCACGTTCCATTTTAATTGGCGGATTAACTTCGACATCTGACACTTTTTCAGCGGTCCTAACGGTTTTAAACACGACATTGGAAGACTTAAAACGCCATAAATAAAGCAAACGTAATTGCCCACGTTTTTTAGTTATCTGATTTTTCCATGTCACCTTTTGAGCTGCAATCTGACCAAGCAGCATCTTTACAATCCATCATGGACTTTATTTCCTTAACTTAAAGCTGAAATTTTCATTTATATGTCTAGATTGAGATTTCCTTGAGCGTTTTCAACGACTTTCATGGGCATCTATCAGAACGGACAACCGTTTTGTAGAATTGGGAATCGGACGTCGGTCGTAGAGTTTTAAATCGGAACGATTTACGTGAAAATAATAGGTTGGAAGCAATCTTGAGGCGAGACAAATGAGGTTTTTCTGTCACCGTAGCTAAAGGTAATTTCATTGCGGGGTTCAATTTTTATTACATCGCTCTGATAAGAAGCAGGTTTGAAAAAAAATTGGGGATCAAAGGGACACATGTTAAAATTTATAACATGGTGTGGCTATTTAAGTATTTTTACCTATAAAATAATTTTATTCGGTTCAGGTACTAATTTGAAGTACTATTTTTGTACACTAATACAATAGATATCATATTATTTTTTTCGCAATAGAAAACTGGTCACGAAAAAGAAGAATGGTACGCTAAATTGATAGAAAACCTTCAAATTATAATTCAAATAAATATTAAATTAGACAAATTATAAAAATATGTGGATACTATGAGTATTGACTACTTCCCAAAAATGTTACCAGTAGAATTCTCATATTTCAATAAAAAAAAAACGAAGTGCAACTATGTCCATAAACGCAATATTTTACCACCAAAACCGCAAATTACTCGTTTTCCCATACAACGATAGTATGAAGTTATAGAGCTGTGATGTCACATTTTGCTGTCAATCAGTCACTCTCATTTTCGTCTTTGATGCTCTAATTGTAGTAGGTTCCATAGAAACATTTGATTGTCTCTAAAAACTGTTTCGAATGAAACCATAAAAGCGAATCAATAGCGAAGTAGTCAAATAGCGAATTCAATTTTGGTAGACATATGACATATCAGATTGATAGGATCATGAAAAAAAAGGCATCGACGTCGTTTACATCATTTAATCGTTTATTAGCCTTAAGTCGAGATCTATCTCGATCCCGAAGATCTCCGGCCACATTGTTGTTATGTTATTATTTGGGTTTTTATGCCGGTAGACAACGAGTTAACCTATGTTTCATAGTTTTATGTGAAATAGCACATTTTACGTTTGTTGATTTATAGTCCTTATTAACATTTTGCTATCACACAGCCATAGTACATTGTTACTAACGAAAACTTTACCCATACGTACTTAGGTAGGGTTTTTTCACCATAGATGCACTGAATCAAATGGACTGTTATTTTCGCAAAGTGATTTCACTAGCGTTTTCCATTACTTTAAGCAAAAACTCAACCAATGATCCCTCTAAAATAACTGATGGTGTTCACAAAGCTTGACCAACGATTTATCAGAGCAAATTTACATACAACGTAAAGATTAATGGTCACTTGCCTGATCCTGTGCACACGGTATGCAGCATGTGTGGTAATGGATGAAGTTTTGAGGTTAGATGTATCGTTATGTACTTTGGTTTGATTTGTTCACTATACTATCTTATCTATGTATATTTGATCAAGTAGTTATCTAAATAGTATAACATTTTTTACATAGTACATTAGAAAAAAATAGTTTGGAATGTTTATTACTTGATTTTTGAAATAAAGTTACATTTCACGTAAAAAAGTAAAGTATTGCGTAAAAGGAGTCTGAATGTTTGACAATCTAGAACAGAGCTTGACCGGACTGACTTTCCACAAACCTGGCATAACGCACCATCAATTGATATAAATATGTGACACTCTTTAAGTTACTATAGTTGTACGATCTGTCACTGCGCGATTTGCTAGCGACATCTGTCATGAGTATTGACTAACTTTCTCCAACAAGATTTCAGATTTGGGCGGATCAACTATTTTCTGTCAAATCATGTCCTAGCTGCTTCGCTTAAACTAAAAGCGAATTTCTTATCTATTAACGACTTTTAGGTACATAATCAAAAAATCTGACCTCACTATAATTGTTTGCTAATGTTTATTAAAATTAAATTGATATTTTTATCAACAAAAAATATCGTGACCCAGGTGACAAAATTCATACCAAGGCATACCAATCAACTGTTAATCGATATCCTGACAAAAATCCTTACCGTATTATTTTTGATTATACTTATTAGTCGGAACACATCACCGTACATTTAAATTTTGTTAAATGTGCGCGTAATTATCTATTTTAGGTATAGAAATTATTTTTCTCGTACTTGTCCCTACCTTCACACTCAAACGACTATCTGCTGAGTCACGGCTAAGTGCGAAGCAGACAGCCAATGCATTTGCAATACAATAAGAACAGGATCTGTAAAATACATGATCGCTTCCGCTTTTGCCAAAAATTTGAATTGGACCGGTCATCTCGCTCGCGACTCCACGAGTGACAACGAATTTTAATTGTGTGTCGACTGGGTCATATGATCCCATGTAATCTTAATGTTGTCTTGATCAGTTTATAGTTTTATAAAGTAATTGAATACTTACTACGCTTACTCTTAGGTATAATGTCTCAGATACAAGTCTTTTGCAGAAATGTAATATTTTTATAACAAAAAGAACCCAAACCCGTGTAAACGTCCCTTGGCTCACATTCTCTTGAGTAACGAAATTGCGACCCAAGACACATTGTTGTGACGCAAGAGAACTTTTAAAGCTATTTTCGTAATTAACCAAAATGACATACGTGCAATTTGTTGTTAATGAACAGCTTGTTCATCAGTAGATCAATTCATTAATGGACACCTTATAACTTAAGAGATATATTATAGTAGAATTATTTGTGTTTAAATTTATTGTCTTTGGAGTCACACGTTTAGTCTCCTGGCTGACAGGCGTGATCCAGCAAATTGCAACAATTTATCAACTTTTTAAAGTCTATCAATATGTCTAAAAATCTACCCTGAATATTTATCTGTGTGATTCAGGAGACACAATAAACATTAATAATACGAAGACGAGAATGGTTTCCTTTATTTTACTAATTTACAGGAGTTCATTTCTGATTATTAGTGGTATTAAAGCTTTCTTGCTTTCAATTACATCCTTTCTTATAAATGAAATCCAATATCTCTTATCCGTTACCCAGTAGACATTTCACAACACTCAAGTTCAAACATGCGATTTTATTTCGTTTAAGTATACAAGCTTTTGGATGCTCTCATTATAATAACAAAGAGGAAAGATGTATATATCAACTATCGGTATTATTTTCTATGTCAATCAATGTTTATTTTATAACAAAAATAGTTGATTCTATACAAAAAAAATTTGATCCGCCTATTTTCAAAACACTAAAATAGATAAGTTGATTAACTTTAATAGTAATTATCCATTTGCAATCCCTATCAGTAAGATATAAACAAGAATCTATACACGTCAATAAAGGCGGGAATGCTCCGAGCGCCATAATGATGGCAATGTCAACCGGTAGCGTCCCTAAATGCCGTCACCCTCGCAGTAACAGATACAATTCGCCCAGGGCTCCCCATCGATTGTGAAGGCGCTAGGGTCAGTGTACTTTGACACCGCAACGATGATCAACAGAGCTAGGGAAGATATAAATAATTATCCTGATGACTAATAAATGTACTATTCAAATACAAAAAAAACTATCAATATAATTAAATCATTTGATAAAATAGGTTGAATACTGAAGTACATAGATTGACAGTTTTTCTAATTTTTGTGGAAATCGACCTGTCGATATTGTTTTGCTTACCACTCAAAACCCCGCAACTTGTAATTTCTAAGAAACTGACGCAGTGCTGATACGTACAGCCTAATCCAGATCTAGTTGAATGTATATCGGCATATTTTAAATATAAAATTCCCGTGAGTTCAAACATGTTGAAATATAATAAACGGGCGGTGATACTAAATTCACTTTTTAATTTCATGTACTTTGGTAAAATTATATTAGGTACGTACTAAATTATATTAAATAGTTAAGTATTTATATTAGTCATGAAGGTTAAATGTTTTTAACTAATTTTACATACGCATAAACTTATATAAAATTGGCACACAACAATCCAAAGTTCTAAGTCAAGACCAGTGAACCAACTTCCCTGCATTCGAATGTGCCAGAACGCTGTCCACAGGATATTGAGCTAATATTGTAGGTAATCCAATTAGACGAGGTATGTGGCTTGAATGTATGTATGTGCCTTTGATGTAACCTGTCCGAATCCTGGGCGAGGTCTATTTGCTTTGAATAAAAAGCTTTTGTATTCCTATTCAGGGATAAACACGGATCTGAGTTACGGAATTTAATACTAGGTTGCATGTGTATTTACCAAATATTTAAAGTTGTGTATGTAGGTAAAGTCAACCAATTTGATCTGGACCACTGCGTACCTTGTCAAGAGCAAAAGGTAACACATTGCGACAAGGTGAAAAAAACCCTTTTCTGCTGTTGACTGTTGTTTCTAATGAAATAAATGTTAGTTTAATTACCGTCATTTAAACCTTGCTGGTTAATTGTACTTACAGTGAGGCTGAAAGTCAAATTAGTATAAAATATACTTGGAGCTACCTGTACTCTTGGTACTGACTCGAACTGATTCTAAATAGCTCCAGCTAGACGTTGACTTAAGGCTAAATAAAATAATTTGAAAATATATTCTCACGCTGCAAACATTAGCAAATAATTACATCCAAACACTTTTAAACATGACAAACGACTATAATCCACTCATGTGTGAAGACGCGTGTCTGCTAGATTATGACAAAGAAAAAAGTCGTACGACTATATTTGGCAATTCAAACTCTAAAGCAAGTTACTTAAATGCTACTGTTGCTTGGGAAGGAGACTATTTAAATCAAATTGGAATGTAAACTCTAGGGCGTGATGTCAACACTACTGTTTAGAGTTGTTTAATGGTTTCTGTAACACCCAATTGATCACGGATTGAATCATAACTATAATATGGAAATAAATATAAATTTTACTGAGAGACATGGGAACGTGAAGTTAACAAGATTGTTCACATTAAAATATAATTTAGAATGAAGGGTTTTTTAATTTGTTCCATGGGAAAATAAAGTTCAACATTTCACAAATTCGCAAATTCATTAGGCATCTACGTATTACGTCACACGTTTCAGTTTTCTATGTAATAACAAAACTTATGATATGATATATTATAGAATGGTGGAAGTGAAGGTGTTTTATAAGTCTTAGTTTTGATTCTAGAGAAAAATTGTTTCACAGAAAGGAAAAACAACACGAAACGGAACTAAGACCACTTCGTACCCTACAACACGGTCTATTAGTCGTCTCGGGTCAGTCGGCCATCGATCAATGTCCCGACTAATTCCCGGACAGGACGATAGGAAAGTTAAACGCCCGCTACGTGATGCTGGCTCAATTGGATGTTTTTCTTCCCTTGGGATTATTTAGGAGTGGACAAATAGAGAATGTGTCACGGGTGATAAGTGAAAGGAGAAGAGGATACGTGGTAGGGTTGGTTTTAATTACTGCTGAATAGTCAGCAAGAAAGTTTATTCATTTACGAAGATGAGTTGTGAAACGATTTTGTACAATTAGCATTATATGTGTAGGTTTCCATGATTTAGAATCAGAAAGAATTAGAGTAAAAAAACTGGCATAATATTTTTTTCCTAATGAATTGGATAATGTTTAAGCTTTGCTTTTCAAAATATTATAATTATTGTGTAACTAAATAAAGCGAAGAGTATGATTTTTAGTAAACATTTATTTTGGAATGTTTACTAATAAACTACGAAACGAAATCCACAACGCAGGTTTCGCCCAAAATACATATACAGTAAGCATCCTCAACACACTTCGTCCAATAAATCATACAGTACATACATAATTATACAAGTAGACAGAATAAGTAGTTATGCTACTAAATGCACATACATAATAACTCATCGTTAGTTTCAAAAACAAACCAAATCGTCTAATGACGTTACAATTCCTCAATTACACCCCCTTGAAAACTTATCTCGCGGATGCAAATCCGGATGCTTACTTCGTCAAACGCATATCTTTTTAATTTTTCTTACTTAAATAGAACTTAATTGTCAACACCAAAAAGATGCTTTTGTTTAATCATGGTTGTATAAGATACGCAGTTGCGGAGGTAACAAGGTGGAATCCGGCATCGACGCATCGCATCGCAATTAGTGTAAACGTGGCAAAGCCCTTGATCCGCATCCAGATTCGCGACTAGCTAAGCTTGTGTCTGTTCTGTTGTGGCGCCTGGAATTTAACAATGATATTGTTCTAGCAACATTCAGAATGGAATAGACATGGCTATACATTATGTAAGCTGCCGAACCTACAAAAAATTAAGTTACACATCTGAAAAATTACAACACACACACAATCCAAATATGACGACTTCAAATTTAGCCTTTTTAGCGTTCCGTACCAAAATGGTAAAAAAAACCCTTATGGTTTCACTTTGTGAAATCATAAGGGTTCTTTTTTACCATTTTGCTATCTATTTGAAATTTGGAATAGTTATATAGAAGGGTAACCTTGATGCATGGAAGACTTTTTTTTAAATATTTTCTTTGAAAAATAGATAATAGGTGGTTCAAAATTTGAAAGTCTAGTGAATATGTCAAATAGGGTGTCATATGAAAGGGCTTGAATTACACATTATGAAACATTTTATTTTTATTTTTTAAGTCATGATTTGACGGAAAATGTAAACAAATGCCGTCCACCCCTATCTCCGAAGTTTACCAAGGAAAAACTATGAAAATATTGCATAACATTATAGTATATTATGCAACTGGTGTATAAGAAGGATATAAAAAGGCGAGTGGTGTGGGTAAAGACACCACGAGCCTTTTCATACCAGTTATACACCATTGCATGCAATATTTTTTCTACGACTCATTTCAAATAAAAAGTAAGTATTTATCATACTTTTCATGCGCTATTTTTCACTTAGTAATTGTGGAACTTACCTACGCAATTTCTTTAGTAATGCTATATAACTTCGTGGATTTTTAAAAGAATCAATAAACAAAGAAACAAGAAACAACCTACACATTTTCTTCATGAACACAAAAAAAAATCGTTTGAGTTATCAGCTTGAATGTTTTCGTTTTCAATTAGGAATTTGGTGAGAAATCAAAAATATGACACTTTGTTTATGGTTTGTTTTTTTTTATTTGTAAGACATGGTATCCGACCTAAACTGAATTCAAACCCGAATCGAATCTTAACTGTTTCATTTTCATAAGTATATCCTAAAATAAAATAAAACTTGTTAAACAACACAAAAAAGATGATAAATGTATGTATTTATATTAGTAAATATTATTTTATGTATTACTTAGTACATGAAAATTGTAGCAAAGTTGCGTTAAGTTGGCAGCACTGATTTTAATCATAAAAGTTTCACTTGAACGCACCAAAGAATGACTACTAAACATAGTATTTGTCGTAGTCTGTGGCACCCAGCTCTGCTTTAATTTTTCATTAAAGTAGGGTAAGTGTGTTTTGGGCAATAGACTAGATAGACTTTTTACAGAATAAATAAAGTATGTATTTATATTAGAGTTCATGATTGCTTAAGTCGCGAAAAAAAGTACATGAGTAGAAAAATATCAATGTATACAGAAAAAATATAACTTTAGCTCTATCGAGTTTTTCTTTTTTTTATTATCAAAAAACATTTCAATATTAAGTTTGTCATTTAATAACATTTTTGTTTTATGAATTCCTACGTGATTATGCTGAAAATACCTTCTTTCAAAAATCGATTAACGTGATAAAGAATTATCCTTGAAAAATCACCATACGTACTAAGTTATTCAGTTGCTCAAATTTGTAACAAAATTCGCCTATAGATGGCGCTGTACCCGTGGCGTTCAATTTCTACCCCATGTTGTTGAGATTTTCCTGAATTGATTGGGTCGGGACCGGTACAAACCTGTGTACGGAACCCTGGGTGCGCGAATCCGACTCGCACTTGACCGGTTTTTAAAATTAACCTTAGAGCTCTGAAATAAAATCCTCAATCTTTAAAAAATATACTTACCCCCTTTTTTATATAACCCCCGAGATTGCCGCTTCAAATAGGACTTAGGCCTTGTTAGCTTCTGTTATATTATTAGGATTTCAATTGAAATGACTATGCCAAATTTCAACCAATGTATGTATTCATTTAGATAATATATATTCATACTAACTTACAACAACTTAAATCTGTATTTCAGAGACCGTAAGCTTGTAATTATGCCCGGTTATGAATTGTTTAAGGCATAGATACATTAGAGTATTGCCTCTTCTAGGTGATAATAATGCATGTAGCGTTAAAGCCAACGCTTTGGTACAATAATCAAAATTAGATTTCATTTAATTGGTACTCGGTGCATGTAGATTTGGACACGCGTGGCAATAAATCGAAATTCCATTCCCTGTACGTACTTTAAAAACAACCTACAAAGAATAGCTCTACTTATACAAATGGCATTTCACGTTAATTACAAAGGTAAGACTACAACATTCGAAATTACCAAAATGTTTTTACTTGTGCTCAGCTAGCTAGCATATAAAGATGCTGAAATATACAGAGATAATAAGATAACAATAATCACTTGTCGCAAATTTGAACACACAATTGATCATTCCGCAACAAAAAATTTGATGAATTGCAAACGCGTATTGCAGGTCAATAAGATCATGTATTTCTGTAACCCCGTAGTCACATGCGATCTTCTTATGCGAAGTATTTTGAAATGTGATGGATTTGAAGCACGCGTACTAACGCATCACTTCCGCTGACGCAACGGATCGAACAAGATAATTCAATGATGAATTCGAATGTTAACTGAATTTTCGAATTAGGGAAACACGTGTCAGTTCTTTTTACAAATGTATTAGTGAAGGTATAATTAATTTTACAAAAATGACACTAAATGACATCTGAAAACACAAAAATCCTATTTTATGGTATATGGGCCATTCTACTTTTACATGTACATAATTTTCAGACACTTTTTTGAAATGCAGATTTTGGAATACTTGGCTCTCACTTCATATTTTTGTATTGTTATTTAAAAAGAGACTTAATTGCAGTATCGCTCCCGATAGTTTTGGTAATTTACAAACCACAGCTAATATCCATAAATCGAGTAACTCAGTGGTTTTTGGATGTCTCACCATTTGTATGAGAAAAGGGTGTTTACCACAGTGTTACCCACCTTTTACAGCAATATGTTAATATTTAAGTATTTTTACCTATAAATTCCTTTAATTAGGTTCAGGTACTATTTCGAAATCCTACTTTTGTACACTAATTCAATATACATCATAGTTTTTGTTGTAATAGAAAACGGGTCATGAAGAAGTAGAATGACCCATATAACGTAACATAATTTGTAGCAGATTTATCATTAAAAAACTTTTTTATACTACTCTAATGATGTTTTATACCAAAACAATGCTGAAATAACTATACAAACTGAGATGAATACATATGTACACTACCACACTTCATAACCACAATAGAATTTATGGCATGAACTCCCAAACCGTAATAACCGTATCAATAATTGAAGGACTAAACACTTAACAGAAACCCACGTATCCCATAAATCTATCAAACCGATATCCAAAACTTCCCCATAAGATTACCGTTATTCATCAACTCGAAACAATACTTGGCTGTCATGTAGTAAGCAAGTCGGGAGTTGGCAATACGTATGTTAATGCTGGCAGTCCCTTTCCGACGGTTTATTGTTATGGTAGCGAGCCCTTAGATGTTTCTTGATAGGACAAGACGGTTGATACAGACGGACGGGTGGATTGTAAAATAAAATTATATGCAAGAAATCCGTTTGCGTCGTTGTGGACTAAATTTTGCATTGTGAGGGCGATATTATTAATTATATTTTATTGTTTATACACAATGATTTCACCTACAACTATTTTCTATCAAGTGATGCATAGAATGACAAGCCATTTCCAACCCTTCTTAAGTAATCGATCAGTTGTGCCTAATGTCAAACTGTGTAAGGCATGCCCAAAAGCCATAATTATTATAATGATTATGCAGATTTAGGGAGTTTTATAAAATATGTAAGATAAGGAGATCGACATATTTACCAATATACTCTAGTTTTGAAAATGTTTTTTTTTTTTTCATTTTATATTCAATTTATACTACGAGTAATGTGCTAGTAATAATCACTGCAGTGTTTCTTGAATGCAAAGACTGTGTGTCCATAGCAAGCCAACCATATCTAAGAGCTTCGGTGCCTGATCCTAATGTTTGTGAAATTCAAAACGGGTCGTTTGTACGTCAAGAGCCTGGACCGATTTATTGAAGTGATTTTGGAGTAAATTTCACATTTATTGCACAATGAGATGTTAACATCGTTCCCGCGTCAATAAAATAAAATAAAAGTGGACAAACAGTTGTATTCTATTTGTAAATAAGAAGCAAAATATTTAAAAAAAGTACTTACAAGTACTTATTGAAGTGAAAGCCCACGTTTTTACTTTTAGTAATAACACCTTTTGTAGGTAATCTATATTTAGGTCAATTTCTATATTCAATAAGAATCTTGCAGCTCCAAGTCTATGGTTTCTGTAGGCATTGTCAAAAATGTATATTGTAATATTTAAGTGTACAAACATCATGTAGGTACAAAATATCATTAAACTAAATAAAGTAATTTAATCACTGCTTCTGGTACCCGTACAATACAGGAACTTCACTGACTAGTCCGTTTCCTTTAGCAGCAGAGCTATGTAGGTACCTAATCGATTCAATCTACAACCTTTTAGTGAGCACTACTCGCAGTGCCCATCAATTGCTCCGCCAACCAGCATTGTGACAAATATCAAAACGTTACGAACAAACTGTTCCATTAGTCAAATTAATTATTTACCATCTCTCAGGCTGAGACATTTGTCCTTTGACCATATTGTAGGGTTTGCAATTTGAGTAAGAGGTAAGTTGTCGATGGCGCAATTAATTCTGACATTGTGATGGTGAAATAGCGTTACATTACTAAACTTGGGATGAAAGCTTGTTTGAGAGGATTGTTAAGTATGTACTTTGAAAGTAGTTAGTTTACAATTTGTGTTATTTTAGCTTTGAATTAACTTTTGATGCTTTGCATATATTATTATCTTTATTT
Source organism: Epiblema foenella (assembly GCA_963556455.1). Lineage (NCBI taxonomy): Eukaryota > Metazoa > Arthropoda > Insecta > Lepidoptera > Tortricidae > Epiblema > Epiblema foenella. The sequence goes on along the minus strand of OY747096.1, from coordinate 23,500,595 downwards.
ATTTTCCGTCTTAGGCTAGGTTTTTAAAATATCTTTATAAAACGTAAAATATTAAAATACACTTACAAAACAAAAAAAAAATTATAAAACCCTAACCTAGGGTGCCGCCAGCAGCGAGGCGTGGCCTAAGCTACCAGTGGTTAGAGCGACAGAGAGAGGAACCTTCTGACTATCCGCGCCGTGTCCAGGAGTACCTCCTTCTGTATCTGACCCTTGACCCAGCCATCTAGCGAGAGTCTCTTGAGGTGTTGGTCGAGACTCTTCGCTATTAGACCGTTTGCAGAGACGACTATCGGGACAATGATCGTCGAATCAACAGCCCACATTGCGGTCACCTCGCGTGCCAAGTCTAGGTACTTGCTGACTTTGTCCTTCTCGGCCTTCACGAGGCTCTCGTCATGGGGATGGTGATGTCAACGAGCACTGCCTGGCGCTTCGATCGATCTGTCAGCACGATATCAGGTTTATTGGCTACAATAGTCCTGTCCGTGATGACAGATCGATCCCAATAGAGCCTGGCACGACCATTTTCGAGAACGGACGCAGGTGTATACTTATAGTACGGCATTTCAAAGTTCACAACACCGTATAGAAGAGCAAGTTGCTGGTGAATAATTCTGGCTACTAAGTATGTATGTATGTATGTATGTATGTATGTATGTATGTATGTATGTATGTATGTATGTATGTATGTATGTATGTATGTATGTATGTATGTATGTATGTATGTATGTATGTATGTATGTATGTATGTATGTATGTATGTATGTATGTATGTATGTATGTATGTATGTATGTATGTATGTATGTATGTATGTATGTATGTATGTATGTATGTATGTATGTATGTATGTATGTATGTATGTATGTATGTATGTATGTATGTATGTATGTATGTATGTAAATACTTTATTGTACACAGGATAAGGTAAAATAAATGATTAAAAAAAATACATATAAATATAGTATCCAAGCAATTCACAAGTCATTGGATAGCCATAATTCCTTCAACTTGCTCCTGAATGATGCTACAGACTGGGACTGTCTTAAGGACAACGGTAACTGGTTCCACAATTTTACGGCGCGCACTGTGAAAGATTTGGAGAAGGCACGGTGCTTATGCGACGGTATAGCCAAAGTGAGGTTCGCACTCGACCGCAAATGGTGACCACTACCATCAGCCATATAATTAAATCTTTCTGATAGGTAAGGAGGGGAAGCTGGGTTAAAGAGTACGTTAAAAAGAAACGACAGGACATGCACATCTCTGCGTCGTCGGATCGGTAACCAGCCGAGCTGAGAACGAAATTGGGAGATGTGGACGTACTTGCGCAGGCCAAATATATAACGAATACAAACGTTTTGCAAGCGTTCAAGTTTATCCAGCAGCTCCTCCTGGAGGTCTATGAAGGCAATGTCACCATAGTCCAAAAGTCTAAGTTATACCTGTGCAAGTATTTGCCGTCAGCAAGATGACCACAACCGGAAATGATATGCCTGAGTGACTCTCTGGAACGGTAGCATGTTCGACAAATGTCGACCGTACCGTCCTTCAGATATATTTCCGGTATTATTATTATTATCGTATGGCTTTATTTTCCAAATTATAGTTAAAAGTTACAATACAAAAAAATACATAAAATTAAAATTAAAAAATTAAAGTTGGTACATCTATAATAAAATATCTAGATTTGACAGCCAGTCCCTGGCTTCCGCAGTAAGCGTGTGCAGGTCGCTGAGTCCTCCCGAAAACCGTCTCCTTGGGCACTCCTCCACAATATGAGCGGTTGGTGGTCCTGATATTTTTATGTTTCTTGTCTTTTCGATTTTCCTCAGATTTAAGATACTGATACAAAGTCCTGTCCTGCTAGCACGCAATGGACCTCTCCATTCCGTGCTAGCAGGACAGGACTTTGTTTCTCGGTTTGTTCGGTGTATTTTCGGCTTTACATATTACAAAACATAATACGCAATAGATAACGTTTTATTTTGTAGGTAGGTATGCTATGATAAATATTAACTATTTGGGTTGGCTGTGTAAATTTAAGAAAAGGAGGAGGTTCATGTTCTTTTTTTTTAATGCGTGTTACCTCAAACTCCGTCTGTATGAACCGATTTGGATTTTTTAGTTTGAAAGCACATGCTTCAGGGTTGATCCCATTTTTACCAGAATCTATTTCTGATGGTGAGATCCATGAGGAATTGAGGGATCTCCTCAAAGATTCAAGGGAAATATAATATACCGATTTTAGTATCGTCAGTAATAAATCTAGCATTTGCATTCAGAAAGTAGCATTGTGGATGGGAACTGATTAAGAAGACTACGGATGGTCATCCAAAACTCCTAGTATTTCATGGGTGGCATTAAGATATTTCGATCAAGATGCTGAAGCGACTTTTTTATGTCATAGGGGGCAAACGAGCAGATGGATCGCCTGACGGAAGTCAATGTAAATGATCCTGTTGTCAGCATCAACCTGATCTGGCATTGAAGCCGGAAGGTAGGTAACGGAACTCCGTAATAAAACAGCGTAGCTTGGTCGTGTTTGATCTTATTGGAATCGTTATGAGATGCACTCTGGTAATGATTCACTAGAAAGTGTGAAAAAATAATTAAAAAAAAACCGACTCCAAAAAAAATGTTGTAGTCGGTGCCATTTCGTCAACTTTAGACAATTTCTTTGAAGAGAAGAGAATTCCTAGAAGTAATGCAATTGTTAGGGTTCCGTATCAAAATGGTAAAAAAGGAACCCTTGTGGTTTCACTTTGTCTGTCTGTCACATCGCTAAATATCTCAAGAACTACTTATGCTATCGATTTGAAAATTGGAACAGTTATAAAGAAGGCTTACCTACATACATAGAATATGACTTTTTTTATTCTTTTTTTTTCTGTGAAAAATGACAGATAATAGGTGGTTCAAAATTTGATAGTCTAGTTAATATGTCGAGTGGGGTGTCATATGCAAGGGCTTGGGTTGCACATTCTGAAACATTTTTTTAAAAAATACCGTCCCCCCTCCCCTTATATCCGAAGTTTACCAAGGAAAAAATATAAAATTATTACATAACATTGATATCAATGTATATTTTACAGGAAAAATATAACTGTAGCTCTATCTAGTTTTTATTTTTTTTCGTCAAAAACTTTTCTATACTTACTAAGTTTGTAATTTAATCACCTTTGCATGTATTTTTGTTTTATAAATTCCGACGAGATTATGCTGAAAGTACCTTCATTCAAATAAAGAAAAAAAATTGAAATCGGTTTAGAGTGCGCTGTACCCATGGCGTCCAATTTCCACACCATGTTGTTGAGATTTTCCTGATTTAATAGGGTCGGAACCGGTACACATCTGTATACGGAACCCTCGGTGCGCGAATCCGACTCGCACTTGACCGGTTTTTTTTTCTAGAGTGTTTTTTAATTGGTTTTATTTTAGAGTATTTAAAGGTATAATATTAAACGACAGTGGTAGCATTAATTAAAATTATTGATGTATAATACAAATCCTTTGTTTTAGAACACATTACTTTAAAATTTACAGAAAAAAAATCCTTCATACATCATCGACAATCGTTCCCAAGCTCTATTTCCTTAGCAATTTGATATTCAGCGCAATCGTAATCTGTCTGTCTGTCGCGAACAATACTCCGGAATACATTAAGCTGAAGTCAACGGCAAAACCGCGCTTACCAGTTTCAGCTTCCTTTGATAGCTTCCTACTAAATTACGGTACGCTTGGATGACTAGCCACAATTGTTTCGTCTCGACCAGTCAAATTAAAGGAATCTAGTTTGACAAAGACCTTTTCAAGACAACCTATATATAACGTTTTATGGAAAAAAAATACGTAAAATAATTTAGTAAGTTCCATTGTTACATTTCTTTACTATATTTTTACAGCTTTACTAGTGTCGGTAGACACATAAATGTTTAAATGTATGTGTCTTCTGCTTTAATAAGTTTTTAATAATAACTTAGAAACACCATAGTTACGTTCCGCAAACATATATTAAAACACAAAAGCGGATCCTATCAATAAAGTAGGAATAAATTGAACCTGTCATCATAATCCGGAATTGGTTTCCAAACATCAAACTTTAAAAAGGAATCTATGATTGAATCAACACGCGATAAATCGGGGTTCGCTAAGGGTCCCTATTATATTCTATACGAAGAAATATAAGAATGGAAGGGACTTTCGTAGTAAGATTGGGTAGAGTCCATTTTGAAGTCAAGGTCGAAATTGTATGAACATCAAAATTGTGTGTATCAGTAAAAAGTTTAATATGGTCAAGTTAGCCATTTGTAATTATAGATTAGAACCCATAGAATAAGGTAGGTTAGTTTACTAGTTTTAATCATTTGTATATATGACTTGGAAATTCCTTTTTTGGTGGAAGCTTTTAATTTTTGGAGATCAATTTCTAATAATTCAGACTGGCCTACGGCTTTCCATTCGCAGCGGCAGTGGGACGAGCCGACGAGACGTGCTGGCACTACCGAACGCGCTCGTCTTCTTGCCATCTGTAGATGAGAGTCGGGGGCCTGACTGCAAGTATTGCCGTCCAAAAATCTAAGGACACTCCTTAGCAATTAAATTTTCAGATACGCCTGGGAGCGACATGTGTTGCCCCACATCGGTACCACAGTGGTGCCAGTGTTACCAATACAGTTCTTCACGGGCTGTCCCTCCTGCAGGAGTAGTGCTGGTCACATCACGCGACATGCCTCCATCAATGACAACCTGCGCCGAGCCTTTACCAGCGCCGGAACACCGGCAATATTAGAGCTGACTGGCTTGACTCGAGACGACGGGAAGAGGCCAAACGGCATGACACTGATTCCCTGGAAGTTGGGACGGCCTCTAATCTAGGATGCTATATGTGTGGACACCCTGGCGCCCTCCCATCTTCCAAAGATATCTGTTAAGGCTGGGGCTGCCACCGACGCGACTGAAGCGGCTCAAACATGCAGCCACCGTCAATCGGTTTGAGGTGGAGACTAAGGCCGTGGGGACCTGCAGCTCATTGCATTTACAAGGAGCTAGCGAAGCGTCTTGTGGAAGTGACTTGTGACCAGAAGGCTGGTGTGTACCTCCCTCAGCGGATCAGAATTGCTATTCAGCGCGGCAATGCGGCCAGCCTTCTGGGCACCCTACCGCCAATCTCCGAGCTGGAGCCTCTTTTTTACTTGTAAATATATCTTATTTAGTTTTTAGTTAAGTTTATTTTTAGCTTAGGTTATTTTATCTAATGTACTGTTTTTGCTTGTAGCTTGAAATTTTAAATATATTTTTTAATTAGCTAGTATATTAGATATCTCTCTGTAATTTTTTTACTTTAATAAGGACCTATTTTTCAATCTCCAGATAGAATTATACGCCAGGTAAATGTTAGCTCTGTTCTTTTCTTTCACATGACATTAGAAAATGACAGCGATCATTTTAACTCACGGGTAATTTTATCTGGCGATTCATAAATCAGCCCTAAATCGTGTTAACTATCGAGAAGGCGTAATTTTTTCTTGTCCAAAGTTCTATTCAACAGATATGACATATAGATAGGTATCAATGTGCTAAAGCAGAATTATTGTCAGTAAGAGTAAATAGGGTAGTGTATATTAGGTAGGTACGTTTTATATACGTAAATTTAATTTACCAATCTTCGGTAATAAACTTTTTGTTCCTCAATCGATTCCAGTAAACCCCACTAAGTCTACTTACTTTCTATTGTGCTCAAAGCAATATTGAGTGTGAATGTAAGGGCAAGTAATTGTGAAGATGTTGGCTTCAGATTACGGAGGCCCTGGAGGGGACATTTGAGGGATAAGTGATACATCAGTGTCGGTTATACGGCGTTCGTCGTCGGGTCATGGCTTGAAATGTTATGTAAGCATGACTATGGGACTTATAAGAGCAATTTTAATAAATGATAGAAAAAATATTATTACATTGACTTCTATATAGGATTTTTTAATCAATATAAAAGATATTACTTACATTACAAATAACTGCCCTAAGTTCACATACATATAAATAATTGTCAATTATTTAAAAATAATGAAGATTGAATAAAAGTAGTGTGCATTGGATTCATAATATTAATATAAAATAGTACTGTTTAAATACATTTCAGAAATCCCATTGTTTACCAAACCGACTGAAGGGGAAATAATTAGAGCAGATTCGAATGAGGAAGGAAGCAAAAAAAAGTAATAATTCATCAGGTAAAGGAAGATAATCCAGAAATTTTAACAATAGGAAACAAGAGAATTTTATACAAACGAGATATAAGGAAGGGAGATGAGGCAAATTAGCAATTATGCTATGAAAAATTCAACTGAGTGCCTTGTTTTAAACTCGGAATACGTTCTCGTTTTATTTTGTGAAATCTGAGATCTGATAAACAGGGAACGTATGCAGATTATTTAATTTTAATTGCGTCTTTTTACGATGTTTTGTTTAGAGCTGGCGGTAACGGAGCAGAACATTTTCCTCGTGGGACCTATGTGATAGGCATTGTTGTTTTGTGATATCTGTCAAGCTGATGTAATGAGAATGACAGTGAATTCTTTTTGACATTGGTAATTTAGTAGAAGAGCCGACGACACTGAACCTAGTTCGATAAGACTCCCAGATGCTATGCTGCCATAGCCGTTTCGTGTTCCCCCAGGAATGACGCATCTCATAATATACATATCAACTGGGAGTCTTATCGAATTAGGTTCAGTGTACTGAGCTCCTTCAATCGCTGCAGCACCACCTTCTCCAGTATTAGGAAAAGGCAGCAGTGGTTTTTCTTACACACAAATTGATGATCTTTCAGATGAGCCTTGGTTTTTTCAGGAGACCGATCATACTAGATACCTCAATATTGGCGTCACTTATCATGCTGCTGCCACTGACAAGGCCAGTCAGGGGGGCTTGCAGCACTGCATTATCGTATAGTCCTACCCCTCCCCTGTATCGAGGAACAAACGAAACCTGGGAGACTTATCGTACTAGAAACCGGAAAAATTATTTTTTTTGTAAATTTTTTTTTACTATGGCCACCAGGTTTTTTGCATGGCAGCATAGCCGTTTCGTGTTCCCCCAGGAATGACGCATCTTATAATATATATCTCATCTGGGAGTCTTATCGAACTAGGTTCAGTGTCGTCGGCTCTTAAACTAATTATGATGAATTTATTTTTAAGTCAGCTATTTTACTTTCAATTTATATTATATTTAGAAGGACGACAGTAAATATTCCATGCAACTGTGTATACGTTGATAGGTATATAAACCTAAAACAGTGTTTTCTTTCACATTATAGACTAAGGAGGCAATGAGTATTACGACATTACTATTTAAAAGTTGAAATACCCAAGGTTTTTTTTTATTGATTTACAGGCGATAATAATAGTTAAATAATGTTACATCTAACTTAAATCTAATACAGGCCCTTGGTTTAGATTTAGATTTCTATTTTAAGTGAAGGCAAAGAACTCGCCTATTATGGAGGTAAAATATATATTTTAATTTCTAGACTAACTTCCATAGCTCAGGTCGAGTAATTTCTACATCTACAATTTATGTAAAAACACATAACCCAGTCCATACTCCCATTAATACAATTTTGCGAATTGAACTCTAATCAATCATATCACTATAATAGAGATTTGGTATAAAATCCCCAAAATTTGCAACAATCCTATTATTACACATCTCACCCTACAAACAATCTTATAAATATGCAGCAGGGCGATCGGTCCACTCAAGTGACGTGAATGGTACTTCAAGTTGTCTCCGAATTAAGACAGATGGTGTTGATCAAGGGCCTCTTCTGTAGGGGATAACAACAGACTTTCCGTGGTATTCCATATATTTCTTATAATTTCACATGGTTACATTACAGTTATAAAAAGATCATTTAACTTAATGTAAGGTTAAGTACTGCCAGACTTGGTGAGACGAAATCAGTATGAGGTATTTATTACTTTATTGGAATCATACTGTTTTCGTCCAGATTCCCTAAAATGCCAGTTCACGGGCAGAATTACATTTGCGCTATTGCGTAGATGACCCGTGTTACTATTTATAACATAGTGTTGCTATATGAATAGAAAACCATCAAATTATAACAATAAATAGTAAATTAGACAAATTATTTAAAATTATAAAAAGTTGTTTTTTGTTTATTGGCCAAATGTAAACGAAAAGTTACCAACAGAATTCTCATATTTCAATAAGAAAAACATTGTAGGTCAACTATGTGCATGAACGCAATATTTCACTGCAAAAACAGCATATTTCCGTTTTTTCTATACAACGGTAGATGTATAGAAAAAACGGAAACGAGGCTACGAAAGCGTGACGGTGAGGGTAGGTGTGAACCTAGCTGTCTTTATGGAGCGTTTTCAAAGCTCGTTAGCTATGCTGTATTTTGCTTCTCATTTTCGTCTTTTGTGTTATTCTAATTGTAGTTGATCCCATACAAACATTTGATCGTCTCTAAAAACTGGTTCGAATGACATGATTTATTTGTGTCATGTAGCCTTTTACATATTTTACAGAGGCGTGGCGGGGCGGTATGGATATGCATCCAGTACTGCATTCGTAGCGCCCCGTTTCTTCGCATCCAGCGTTATACAGTCACGAAGCCCGCTTTTGAATGTAGGCGCGCAATAAGTAAACTGTATTTACTTGACTGGCAGTTATCACCAACAGCCGTCAGTTTACCACACCATCATTTTGGTACGGAACCCTAATAGATCGTCTTTTATTATTTACTTGCGGGCTAATAAGTCATTCATCAGATATACATACAAACCAGTGTTATATTATAATATTACATTTTAATTTGAAATTTATAGGCAGGTAACTCAAAAACAGGTATTATTATTCTATTTAGATACCCAAAAACGTTACAATCTTTAGAAAATTAATCCAATCAGTGGTCCGTAATTACAAAATTCTTCTCTTGCAAACAATTTCGCTAAAGATGTTGCATTGGCTTTGATATTTTCCTTTGAGGGATTCGTCAGTGTTCATTGAAGTGTGGTAAAATTGAGGCAAATGTTTCCAACGATGTATATTTACAAAAGCAAGTTGAGTAAACACAACTAAAATAATTTTTAACATTTTATTGTGGTTTTGCGTTTATAGATTACACCGCACGGCCACACGTTACACTGCACATTTATAGACATTTTTCTTGATATATATATTTGCCTAGATTTGCCATTCAAATTAAATATGTAACAGTAATTTAATATGACACTTATTAAACACGAGATAATGTACCTCAAGGGCTGCCTTACACTAGTAGAAAATGGAGTCATAAAGCGAAAAGCATACATACAGTATGTACTTATCATGCGTCAGGCACTATTCAAGCGGAACCCGTTACTACTATCACTTATTTGATTTGTTTGCCTGCCTCGCGGATCGAAAATCTTTCTTATGTTAAGGGGATGCCTCGATTCGGTCAGCCCCCCGTGAAAGAGATACGCTTATGTCTTTCGCGCACGACAATACGGAATGCAACACTCTTCGGGAATGGTTTTTTTAGACAAATCTCGATAAATATCTGACTGGGTGCAGTTTCATTTAATTTCCTCTTGACAGAGTTTCGATGAAGTAAAATACCATAATTTTAACTGAATTGTATCGTTTACTAATGTATTGTTTTGCTGAGTAAAGAAAAACGAAAATAAAGACTCCACTAAGGATTTTTTTTTCTATAGAGAAAATTTTAAGCAATCGTGTTCTGCTATTGTCAGTAACACGGTCATATAGTCAACAATCATATCTGAAAATCATTCCTTATTGTTTCCTCATCTGAGCAGAACAGCGTTTCAAAGAACGCGATATTTTTCCTTGCACGTTCTTAAAAATATATTCTTAATATATTAAATATTGTATAAATACCTACCTAAATATGTTTGATTTTAATCAACATGGAAGATTGAAAATAAATGTAATCCCCGTAACGCTCGAAAGAACACGTGCCGAAATGGGTCCTCACATGCAGTATGCAAATTATAAGTCGCGAGATAAATCTGCATTCATAATGCTTAGTGACTTTTTAGACTATAAATTGAAATGTTTGTTTTGGCTGGCTGACTCTGTGTTTGACTAAAAGTATGCGAAAATAATTAATACTGCCAATAAATAATTCAAATGAAGGCATATTTAAATCAAACTGTGGTTTTTATGTATTTATTTATTTATTTAATCTTTATTGCACAAAAGTAAAACTTATCGTACAAAAGGAGGACTTAATGCCATAAGCATTCTCTACCAGTCAACCTTAGGGCAAAGCAGACAAATTGTGGGCGGTGCAACTCCAAATATAAAAACAACACTCCAAATATATATTTTATTATTATTTCTCTATAAGGAATTGTAATTAGACTTGCAAGAAATTATTAATTAATTATTGCAAATAAACAAATAGGTACTAACATTTTATTTTATATAAAGCTATCAATAAAGAAATTTATAAATTTATGGTCGTATTATAACACCTATATAGTAGTAACACCTTGTGTGTTTTTATTTCATTTTTACAAATCGATACAGGTTGTGAATCTGTGGCACTACTTACACTGTTTCTAAGAATATATAGGCACCTATCTACTATACAATAAATTAGAAGCAGGTACTGTAAAAATAAACAGGTAATAGATGTGTGCCTATTGTATGGTGTGTTACATATTATTTGGTTTTTAGTATGATAAATACAATAAATTACAAAGGCGCCTAAGTACCTACTGTGAATTGTCATGTTATTTCATGAAACAGGTTTTTATAAAACCACTCAGTGCATAATCCACATTTCATTACAGCACACTGATAACAATTTGTCCCCGGCTGGAGGGTCAAGCAAAAAACTGAGCACAAGATGTCCGGCGCAGTTTGTCTTCATTGCGGACAGGTTTATGAGGGGGGTGCGGTAAATAATATCGGCGCGAAAACGTCATGTAACATTCATGGGAATTATTGGGTGCACAGGCTGCTCTTGATTTGGGAGATATTTCGCGTAGTAACGAATAGAAGCAGTTTGACAATAAATTAATATGGGATCCTCTGTAATAGTAATTTATCTTTAGATCATATACTAGAATTGAGAGTTCTGAAAATAAAAGTGTTTTCCAATAAATAATTGAAGTCGGACTTTATGCCTGAATAAAAATTAAATAGGTGTAACGACGATAAATCTTCGTATTTATAAGTGGCTTCCGCGCCTGTAAGAGCGGAAGACAAACATAGATACCTTATCTGAGCCTATAGTCGTGAACAATATTGAACCCTATATAAAACTACCACAAATAAATGGGAATAAGGCCCAGGAAGATGAACATGTATATCAATTGGTGTCATAAGTTAAATGGTAATTCGTGTATTTAGCGTGTGTGGCAACACTATCAAAATAACAGCGCTTTGTAATTTCACATCAAATTTCTCTGCAAGAATTGACAATATTTAATTCGAAATCCATTTCGGTAGAAAGATGTTAAGTACACAAAAAATATATTTTCGGATTGTTTTCGCCATATTTTTTGGACATAATCGCGAAATAGTGTAAATCGGATGGTGACGTCACTTTCCCTGCACTTTAGAGAGAGACCTTAGTTCTGATACGATTAAACAGTTAGTTGTATTTGGTTGTAAACTACTGACATTTATTTTTTGAATTGTCACAACTTATACTTATTGGATTTTCGGTTCTCTTCACGACGCTTATAATTTTGTCAGTTTAATTCGCACGTTTTTAAGGGTCACAAAACATTGTCCTACTGGATTCCGATATACTTATCTTCCAACAATTACGCACTTGGCATATTAGAACCAGACACCGATTTTTCTTTACTAGGCCAATGAAGACTTCAGAAGTTTTTCTTAGGCTGACAGCAGGAATTCACATGATTCTTAATCGGAATAAATAGAAATTGCATTTCAGAACATGTTTTAGTTTTGTTTTTAGAATCGGACTAGCTTTTACTACTTAATGCCATAATTTTAAACGTTTTTATTACGAATATTTAAAATTCTCAAACCGCTAACGAAAATAACAACTACAACAAGTCTCAAACTGTCACTCTCACTACCGTCATTGTCAATTATTGTCAGGTATCGTTTTTTTCAAATTGCGTCTCTGGATTCTTGTTGGGAATATGACGTAATATTTTACTTACGCCCTTTTGGAATGACCTATTTTTCAAAATGCTTTTTTGTATGAGTAATTCAGTTTTCGTCAAAAAGAAAAATACAGGTTCGTAAAATTTCACCTATTTTCTAACTCTTAGTTCATAAAATTAAGTAAGTAGTTGAAAATATGAAATGTTGTCAATTACTAAACACTTATTTTTGTCTACTCGTAGGTTGTTCACTTGCTACGTATGTAGTATACAACAAAGTATAACTAATAAAAGTTGAACTGACAGACAGATCCAACAACATCACCCTATATATTAAGAACGCAAGTATACCCTACAACTACCTCTGCAAAGGAATTATCTTTGTTTCTATTGAGCCTAACAAGAATTATGGCGGGGCAGCTGGCGCCGCGCTGAGGAAGTGCGCTCCATGTGTGACCAGAGCTGCGCATTTGATTGTCTTATAACTTATAAGGATGGATATTGAGACAATTTATAGGACTGCATAGAAAACATAATTCTGTTTTCTGGGACAGCAGTCGTAGTTAGATAGTAGCGAATGTTATTAGCTGATTAGGAATAAAAGCAAAAGATAGTATCACAAATTAGATACCAAATTGTTCACATAGTTATAGGTTGATAACGTAGCATTCGACCACATATGTCAAACATTTCGGCCAATGAAACCAATACTAAAAATAACAATTAGATGTTCACTTTTCCAAACTGTTATTAAATGACAAACACAACATTTTTCTTTCACACGTAATAACTATTTATAATTTCTATCAATTTTAGACTCCAGTGTACTTAGTTTTAATATGAACTAATTTTATAGATATTTAGCTTTAGTGTGTTTTGTTTTGTATTTTCCTTCTGGAAAAAATATGCATCTACTTTAAATAAACAGCCAATTAAATTTTCTTATATTTAATAAATATACAGGGACCATCTTGCACAAATCAAACTTGGCCCATCGTAAGCTCCATAAGGGTTGTGTTATGGGTACTAGACGACAATATATATTATATTATAGATATGTATATACTTAAATACATGGGAAGTATCAAATTTCCCAACAAATATTTGTCGTAACCGGGATTCGAACCCAGGTCCATCAGGTTTGTAGACAGGGCCGCTACCCACTAGGCTAAACCGGGCGTTACGAAAGAAAATAAAAAAGTGGTTATTAAAGTATCTCATGAGATCTTAAGCGGCATGTTGTATTTAACATTTCAACAGATGTATCGCTTGCCTCTTAAACCCTGATCAAAACGAGATATGTAATAACGCCAAACGATATTATGATAATGAAATTTGTAAAAGAAAAAATATTCACCCCAAAATTTACTAATCCATAGTTTTGCCCCAATATGCGGTTGGAAGCAACTATTTCTGCTAAATTGAAGTAAAAGGGAGCTGTAATCAAATCACTGGATGCAGGGATAGAGGGATAATCGAATATTATGATCCACTTTAGTTTTTTTCCCGGTGATGGGTACAGCGGTAAATGATAAAGGAGGAATCTTCTACATGCATTGCGTGACAGACTCTTTTATAGAAATGTTGATTTAATTATTACACTCAATGGCAAATATCATAATAGGCTATTTAATATTATTTTCCATATTACAGTTACTCAACAGGTAACTTATTAACAATCTGAAGAATTATCACCAATCTTAGGAACATGCTATAAGTATTTAGATAGGTACATGAGAAATTAGAAATATATTCTTTGAAACACACTTAAGATAATATTGATCGAAAAAAGCTTTTTCTATTGTACACACCACTTCCTAAACCTAATAACCTTCCATGTTTTCATGATTGCTCAGAAATAAAAATCGAAATTTTATTTGCAAGTCATAAATCACATATTACCTGGCAGATTACGAAGCGAGTAGGCCAACCAACATTACATTTGCTACAGCGTAAGCAATAATAGTATTTATGTGAATGGCTTTAGAATTTTGACTAGCCACGGTTACGGTTGTTGTACTGTACTAGTACTAGAGTATAAAGATAAAAGGTAATAACAGTTATATGTTGCAGTATTCCTCGCCGACTATTTGGATTGAATTGTACGGTAAGGGTTGAGCCGCAAACAATTTGTCATGCGACCGGCCAAGCGTGGTGGAAGACGATTCACATTCCCTTTCGGGGATTTGGAAATTTGTTATTGTTACGCTCATGTGAGTTTGCAATTGTATAGGTTAAGGTACGGAATAATATCTTTTGAGATGGCTTAAATCTAAGAAAGGGCAGCCAGAGGTTTATGCAGGAGTTTGTCAACAGGGACAATAATTCTTATAAAATATAAAAACGACGTTTCAATTATTTGGTAAGTATTAAAAACGACCAAGTGCGTGTCGGATCACGCACAATGAAGGGTTCCGTACCGACAGCTATTAGTCTACATTTAAAACCACTATCCAATACATTGAATCAAAAAAGGTCATATCTTCATAAGAAACTCACGGCACACACGTCCTTTTGTTCGGGCATAACATTTTTTTCAGTTTACTCAAAAACCGTTAGACCTATCGTGTTCAAACTAAAAGTCGTTGAAAGTACTTATTTCTTTTCAGCACCTCCATTTCTTTCAGAATTTTATACTTCATTGTTTGGAAATTAGAGAAGGCACACTTTTTACGACTTTGGCAGCTAATATCTTACCAACGGTTAACTCCAATGCAAAAGTATTTTAGAAACCTCAATATGATTTTTCACGGCCTATCCAGAAATGTCCCACACACCAATGTGCATTGAATTTTTTTTCAACCCCCGGTCATATGACTTACATGCATGGAGTGCCCCCCAGTAAAGTATATTTATCATATCGTTCATTAGTTTAGTGAGTATTAACTGATTTTTAGTAGGTTCCTTATACTATGTATCTCTTCATCACCTACCATAAATCATAAATATCATAATGCTTAGATATGATTTTCGCTACCCTAAAGTTGTCACTCATTAGCGAGAAGACCGCCTGTTTTTTGCGTCATTGTAATTGTGTACTGTAAGAGTATTTTTTTGAGGTTGTTCAATAAAGAGTGTTTTTATTGTAATGTATTGAATAGTTATAATATGACTCACAAACGTTTTAAGCCGTCGTCTCCTGGTACCGGAGATCTCCGGGCACATAACGAAAGAATGCTATTGTTATTTTTTTCGCCGGGAGAGGAAGGGTTACAAACATCGAAAATTCCTCTACAGTTATTTCAGAAAACAAAACAACGTTTGTTTTGTACATTTGTAAATAAATTATGCAATAAATAAACTCAAATAGATTGTTGAAAGTACCAATGTTTTTCTTAAAATAATCCTCAGCCTGTTTTGACCGTTACAATTTCAAATCGTAAAATAAAACCCCAATTAATAATAATTGATGCCATAACAAGCATCCAATATACGGTCGACATAGCTATATTTTCCTAATTAATTAACATTTATTCTTTTAAATCATTCATACGATGCCTCTAATCCCTCGTACGAGATGAAATAACATGCGTGTGGGGTAAACCCGGAATAAAAAGGGGTAAAAATAGGTCATGCGGACATCGGCTTTAATCTGTTTAATTAACATGGTAAAAAAGGTTCGATTTTCACCCTACGGGCTGGTCTAATGATGTGTTAATCTTTTGTGGATCGAATGAAAACACATCACGAAGCCAACCGTAATACCAGTAGACAGAATAATGCATGCGAATAATCTGGCTCTCTGGAATGTTTTTTAATACATTACACAAACACCTAAAATGTGATATGATAAATGCCACTTACCTACGCAAGTACCGCATGTTAGTGGACGCTGCTTGAATCATATTTTTTCTACTTGTCAACTATAACCTTGAATTAGAACTTCAATGCGTTACTTTTAAAGCTGAACCAAAAGTCTATGCTCTATGGAGTAATGAAATAATTGATTGTACAACTGTGCGCAATATTGAAAAACCATTCAAAAAGCAAACTCCGTAGTTTCATAAAAAAATAGCATCCATAAACGCAATAATTCGTTTAAGGAGACTATTTTATGAATATGTCAACATTGGTGGCGCTTGCAGGCGCTGCTGAATTTAAAAACGTCACTGCACTTGTCAAATTGTATAACTACTTAAACTGTCATCTTAATACTGGCCATAATCATTAATAAAACTTACTCTGATGCCTCGTGATTAGTCGAAAGTTGCCGTACGGAGCCAAAGCCGATCATGGATACTCATTATTTTTTTAAATACTTAATGGGGCACCGTCCCGGTGTTTATTATAACAATACTGTCAATATTAAGACAGAGGGGGAAGGATGGGAACGTAGTCGACAGCCTTCCTAACTAACGGATTCCTATGATGGGAAGGGTTGTCAAAATAACGTCTGGCAGTCTGCTTAAAGAAACCATAGATGGTGTTAATCCCCATATCGTGGTGCAGACTGAGGTTCGACTGGTACCACGGAGCACCAGTTGCCCTACGGAGAAAACGATTCTGAATGACCTGAAGCAGCTTGAGCGATGTCATATCGATAACCTATACGTGAGCAAAAGCTACACTTTCATAAGACACGATTGGACGAAATTGTAGAGTGTCAGCTTATTTATAAGTGACATTTTACTAAGCTTGTTAATCATCGGCCCAAGCCTTCCTAGCACGAACAATGCACGGTTGCGTACCCTACTGATGTGGCTACGGAAAGTCAATTTTCTGTCGAGGGTCACTACAATATATTTGACTTCGTTGGCCCAGGGGATGGGCCGGTCAAACATCTGGATCGGAGCCACACGCCTTTCTGTGCTATCGCGGTCAGACGGGTGGAAGACTATCGCAGTGCTTTTTTCCGGATTGACTTCGATACGCCAAAGATTAAACCAACGACCTAGGTCTATATGCCTCTTGGAGGTATCGCCGGATAAAAGTTTACTGAAGTAAAGAGCGCGGTATCGTCCGCGAACAACCCCAGTTGCACTTTAGGGTACCTGGGAATGTCGTTCGTGAATAACGAATAAAGAGTGGGAGAGAGCACGGAGCCTTGCGGGACTCCGGCCCGGGTGGGGTGTGAGTCCGAGTACGTTCCCTCTAGTCTGTATCGAAAGCTTCGATCCCTGAGAAAATCTCGTATGGTGAGTACGAGTCTGTCAGACATACCGAGATGATATAACTTGTATATCAGCCCGTTATGCCAGACCTTGTCGAATGCTTTCGCCACGTCGAGAAAGATTACACCGGTCCTGAACCCCTGGAATCGAGAGAAACCGTCCAGCACGTGCTTCGTGACGCGGTACACCTGTTGGACGCACGAGTGCGCGGATCTAAAACCGAACTTCTCGTCGATGATGACGTTATTCTCAGCCGTAAGACATCGTCCGGTTGTAAGCCATCGACAGCTCTTCGAAGAGACGGGTCAGAGCGCGCCCTAGCAACGTCAGCAGTTTTGTACGGAGAAGATTATTCCTTTGCGCTTGCGCAGTGCCTAGCCTGTCGTCGTTCCTGCGTCGCTGGCGGTGGACACGTCTTCAATTCAATATTTTTAATAAGCAGTGCATTCACAAGCTCCTCTCGTGCGCTCCAACTCTCACACGCGCTAGCTTATTTTAAGTAATTAGGGCACATTCTTGCCCATTTCCTAAGGCCAAAGTATTATAGCTACGGCACAAGCCTCTCATCACCTTGCACCCCGAAAGGGGTGCATCGTCACGGCTTTGCGTCTTCACTATTTGCGCATGACTGCTTCATCCATAGCACGAAACCAAGAATGATTAGTGCAATTTTACTTCTGCAACAGACCCTGCCTAGAAGGCCTCCTGACGCTCGCACGACCATCCATCAGCTGTCCACGGGGCTCCTCGTGAACAGTTCACTCCCCACCGGCTCTGCTCGACCACCTTTCAGCCATTTAGGGGAGTACCTGACCCTGCCAGTGAAGCCATCCGGGCACAATTTTAAATTTTACGGAACTACACCCACGACCTTTCTTTTACCAATATACTTTTTTTTTAATGACTGGTTGTTAACTTATTTTAAAACCCAGAGAGGAACCGTCACAGCCTTTAGGTAGGTAATTACATTATTGTTGTCATTATTAATTTTTAAGGAATAACCAATCAAGTGCATTAGCAAAAAAATCTTTGATGTATAAAACGGCCTATTAAAAAAATACTCTTTGACCCTTTTATCAAAAATTCGAATGTCGCTAAATTGTTTTATGTGTTACTTAATTGGTTAATTTATAATTGCGATATTATTAAAATTATTATAGAAATGTACAAATGTACAAAGTTAAGTTTAGTAAGTGCCAATTTATTTTAATTTCTTGAATTAAATTTAAGACACATTCGATACATCGAAGTACTTGTCAGGATTTTGAAATCTATGAACATATTTCTATGGGTAGTCGTATAGCCTTTTTTGTAGGAGCAGAACCCAATTAATGTTTGACCCATTGCCCCATACTTCGATGCAGAATCTAATGATACTCTCGAAATAAGAGAAGTAGACAGTTTTTAATATATTACTGTCAGCTCTTTTTAAAAGACTTTAATGTGTAACACGCGTCTGCTAATTTCTTACTTGCTGTCTCTATATCATTATGCAATTTTAGATAAAGGTCAAGACTCAAAGATCCAATACCAAGAAACGGCCGCACTCAGAATTTTATATGGAGACGTCACAAATGGGTTCAGCTACGGCGGAAGACAGTGTAAAAACTTTTGTCACAGTTAATTCATTATAAGTAAACCAGGCCTCGAGTTTTGTCATATTAAATATTTATAATTATATTTTATATGTTAACTTGAAACTTAAGACTACAATGAGCTAAGTACTGTAGTTTTCAAAAACAGTGCTATCACGTAGACAATTAATTTACATGAAGTTTCCCTTTCGTGAATCTAACGTAAAGGAATTAAACTGTATACAAAATGGTCAATTAAAATTAAATGATCGCCTAGGTAACGGGCCTTTAAAATCTGAAGCCAGATGAGACCAAATTGTCTCATTTCATTATATCTGAGGACGTTTGTGAAGGCAATCCCGTGCGGGTGGCAGTTTCGGAACACACCTGAGACTGGGGTAATCAACGGAACTGTGATGTAAGGATTCTTCGGGCAGTTTAATATAAACTGACAATAAAAGGAATTTGTTTGTGTGGATGTGACAATTGGATAATATAATTAAAACTCACGTTGCGCACTTTAATGAGAATACAGACTATGTTCATATGTCTCCAAGCAACTGAATTTGATTGAACAATACAAGATACAAGGCCAGGTTTATAAAATATACACATATCGGTATGTTAGGATTATTAACGTTAATCAGATAAATAAAATCGTAAACCGATGTCGACTAATCTCTACAGTGGAATTTCATATAAATCACATATATAGATCGCCTTTATGCATAAAAACACCATTAACTTTTTACGATATAAAATAGAACTAAGCAAAAGGTAACCGACGCTCGGCAAATCAAAACCACGTAACCAACCCTTAATCGGAGTTTGCAACGGGGCTATTCCGCGTGAACGGCCCGGTAACCCTCTGACAAGTTCCGAGTAAATTGTGTTAAGGACTTCTGAAAAAAATCTAAACGACTTTAGCATAAAACGGTAAAGACTAGTTTACAATGACATGGTTGAAAAGAGTTAAAGCAAAATTTGAAGAGGAGTTTATAAAGAATTTCTGCACAAAATATCCTTATTTCTATTCATATAAACTGAGATGAATAATAAAGTTTGTTCAGTGCATGATGAAACGTAAATTACATAAACATAAAACACATAAATCACAATTGAACGCCATTAAGTCCCGTTTCCCAATCATAATTGCCATTTTTATATTTGTTGGACTATTGTTATTACATTTATTTTGTTAGAATAAGGCGGAAAATATAAACAAATCTCACATTGCGCATTTAAAAGAATATAAATTAAAATATGTCGACTTTGATTGATTTGATTGTGGTAAGCACACTTATAGCCTTTAAAATTAAATTTTCATCATATTAATGAGATACAATAACTTGCAATATTCAGGCATAAAATTTAAAAAATATGCATATGCTTACCACACATCTACTTACCGTATAGAGACTAGGTATAAATATGTTATTTATCCAAAAGCAGCGAGCATCACGCTACATTTAATCTTCCATGAAAAACAAAAACACATCAGTACATTTCATCAAAATTTCATATTCGCAGTCATTTGTCTTTAAAGAAAACAAAACAATTCGGTATTCACCGCGTCATTCTCGCCCCTATTTCCGAGTTATAAAGGCAAATGATTTCTTGCTCAACTTGAGCACATATTTGGGTATTATGATGCAAGCACAAAGCGATATGCTTCAAAGTATTAAATAAATATAGCTCTGAAATTCAAACATGCTTGTTGCTTATTGTTTTCAACCAAATTGTCTACCGGCAAAAAAAAACAAACAATAAAATTATTTTATTATCTGGACGAAAATGTGCGGGCTTGGTAGATGAATAGTTTGACTTTAGACAGTAAAGCTATACATTAAGTAAAACTAGACATACACTTCACAATAAGTCAGTCCATACCTAATTTATATATTCTCTATAAACTACATATTATCAACATTTTAGCAAATAAGTGTATAGTTACTTACTTAATTATCTCCAACCGCCACTCATATTACTTACAACCAATTGTAGTTATATTTTAGTAAATGATTGTTTTCTCTTACTTAATCCAGATTAAGCAAACTCGAAGAAGCGTTATACAAAACCCCAACGCTATGAAACTATGTCCTAGTTGGTTGAAATCTGCCTAATTGCCAATGTCATCAATTCACATAATATGGGACAACTAAAACAACAACTAAAATAAAAACTTAAATAAAACTACAACTACAGTAAACAAATAAAAACGAATTACAAAAAACACTCAATTGCCAATTTTATTTATACAAATTACATTCAGCATTGTATAAGTAAATATTTCCAATTCAACAATTATTTATTTTATTTTCACTTTAAAATAAAACAGTTTTTTAGTTTAATTCAGAATGTTTTATAATTATGTCCATACTCTTTTTCTTATTTCCACTTTTTCATATTGAAGGGATGACAGTTGTCGGCGCCATATTTAACGTGAAGCGTTCTGTAATCATTAATTGATGCAAGAGTCAATCCGCTCTTCGTTTATGTTGAACGCCATATTGTTTAGTTCATTAAAGGTGCGTGCGGGCGGAAACCGTCTCCGGCGGATCTCTTTGGCGGCGAGATCAGGGGCTTTAGGTTAACCACAAATATTTCCTTCAAACGGATATTTTCAAGTTTATTTCATAAATTAGCTTTCGCTTTAACAACTTAAATAAAAATCATAAAACAATGGCGGAAATCGTGCGTTTAATAAGCAAGTATGTGTTAGTTCGAGGACGTAACAAATATTTTATACCACCAATATAAGATCATCGTTGCAATAGCGAATGGGAAATGTGAAAATGATATTGCTGTTTATACACATTAGCAGTGCGAATGTCAAAATGAAATACCTCGTCAGTTTCCCTGATACTGTTAACACATAAATAAAATAAAAATGAGACATGTCTGTCCCCAAGATCCTCGATGGTCGCCCCACACACCTTTGACGCACCGCGCGAACAATCGCATGCAAACTGAAAGCTACCCCAAAGTCTGTCTCAAAAAGATCAGTCCGCGCTCCCAAAGGAATAAACCAGTTTTCAAAGTATATCAAAACCATTATGCAAGCGTAGTTAATTCAAGCAAAATTACTCCTTATCACAATGATTTAAGTTTCGTGACGTGTACTATAGAATGTTGGTTTTGAAATGTAAATTAACGAGATGGGTTTCCATGGTTGTTTTTTTATTGAGACACCAAGTTTGATGAGCACTTTATTGAAAAATCAAAAGATTTTTTTGGTGGCTGGTTCCATTGCGCTTTCGCTAATTAATCAGTAACATGTTTCATGATAATTTTAATTAGTGATTATCATCAAAACATTTTATGAATCTGAAATGGCCTGCCGCTGTTACTTTAATTTTTAGCATTACTACAGTAATTAAAAAAAAAACAGATCGAGAGAGAATCAAAGTATTGTATATAAACACATTATTTCTATATGTGAAAATGGTTTGCGAAACACCATTATCAAAAAATTACTTGTTCTCTCTCTTTCACCTTTAGCTACAGCTTTATTATACCAATAAAATATACCTATTTAAAGATTTACTCGACCAGAAACCCTATTTTCTGTGCATTAACCCTTGTGGGAGCCATATTGCCTCATTTCCTCTCGTCACCTCTTCTTATTCAATTTTGATTTAACGTAAGGGTCAGCTGGGGAAATATGGGCACATTTATTTTATCAATAACTTATTTAAGGTCTACTTTTAAGCATACTAATGGAATTAGAGATCAAAATTGTAAACAAATGGGTTATCACCATAAAAATAGCTCAAACAGTGGATTACAAAAACAGAAATGAAATAAAAAAGAAATTAAAAACTACGTTGTAGCAAATAGAAACTGTTTTAACTGCGTATTGTTGTTGTTTATATTGTAAATCTGTAGAGATAGATCTTATGGTACCGGTGACGTAATGACAAGAGGTTTAAAAAGGAAAGTAATTTCAACATTGACAAAGTTGTTTGTCTACATTTTTAATCGCTAATGCCATCCTCGACCTTAAATTAGAAATGTTTATTTTACTTTCTAATTAATAATTACTGACGGCTTTACTACCAGCTAACATCAGTTGCTATAGTTTTATTTTTTTTCAATTGTATTTTGATCATGATGTTGTATAATATTGAAACATGCCTGTAACATTACCTGCTAAATGCCACTAAACTATGTATTTTTAAACGCACTAGAAATATTTTGAAACTAATTCAACTACTGAAAATTAATTATAATAAAGATATACCAGTGTCATATTTCATCCTGTATTGTTATGTGAAACAATAACAATTCGACCAATACAAATACAGAAAAAAAACATAGTTTTCATAATCATCATCATTCCATAAATACAGTGTATTGAATTCAGTGACCACAGAAGAATTTTAAATTGGGATTTGCACTTTTATTAAAATATATAAATATTTATTTCACAGGGCTTCAATACTCTTTTCTCGATACTTCGCACGGGACAGCTATTATTAATTTAATAAACAACAGAAAATGTCAACTTAACATTAATTATTTCAAATGAGAAATAGTTCGTTACATCACACATCAACTTAAAAAATAAATCTAAAATATAATAAATATATAAGTGACCGCCACGTGTAAAAAATTCTAGTTGTTAAATACTCCATCAGCTTTTTTTAAACTGTGACACTAACGAAGAAAACCCACTAATAATTGAGTTTACCAACTACATAAGTCACTGACCTCAAACCCTAGTTAATAAATAACTAGCACCTGAAATAAAAGGACAGTAAACGTGGGTAGTCGGAGAACGGTTAATCGCATTTCGGCACCGCCTCTGCTCCCGAATGGCTTCATTTACGATTTTTATTTCCGGGTTGCTAAAGTATAGTAGTAAACAGTAGGCCAACGTGAATTCAGAATGGTAGAGTCGCTCGAAAAAACCTCAAGAAGTGTGTCGTTGGAGATATGGTGACCATACTTCCACAAAAAGATACACAGAGCTGAAAGGGACAAAATGTAACTGTACCACCAGGAACGCATACATTAAAAACATGCGATTTTGGTACTGTTCCGTTTCGCAACTGCGACGGTAGTGCTGTACATTAATTCTATCGACTAATGTGCTGCTAAAACAAGAGCCATATTTTAGACTTATAAATCTATGATTAGAAAAAGATAGCTAGTCTATAAATGAAAAAGGCATATACAATAATGCCTTGAAAAATAATAACTCATTTATGTAATTATGCTACTTAAAAACATCCTGTCCATAAAATAATTTTACGTTTACCTGACTGCCCAGATAGTTTTTGATTCATAGAAACGGCAATTATTGTTCTCAGGACTAGGACGATATCGATAGTTTTTACGTACATCCTTAGGGATAATAAGCGCTATCGGTGTATTGAGATTAACTCGGTTTTATAGCTTCAGGTTAGTATGCATTAAATTTAACGATTCGCCTTCATTGGACCATTGCTCTAAATTGCGACGGACAAAGATGCTTAAGTACTATTTTAACTATTTATTTTATTTGTGCCAACGGTTGATGCCATAAAAATAACAATATAAAACAACGAAAAACAAAGGTATCGAACTAACTGCACTGTAGATTTTGGTTTTCATGTTTATTGTCTGCAATATTTTAATGCGTTTGCAAACAAGTGAATACTATTGACATACGAATCCAAAGTAAAGCTACAAAATAGTGGTTTAATTTATCGATAACTATATTTACTCCATATTGGATACGAAGTGTGGCTTTATAAAACGAGCCGATGGCGAGTTCCACAATGATATCACACCAGTTTTAAGATGCCAATTGTGTACTGTCGCATAGCATTTGAGTTTGCGCTCCAATGAAATTGGTTGAGCGGTTTCAACCGAATGTGAGGTGTGCGTGTAATAGAGCTACTGGGAGTTTTGTCGCTGGTTTACTAAACCTAGCCTATATGGGAAGAATCCAGCAAGGAACTCGGCTATGCCCGGCCTGGGTCGGACTGACTCTACCCGGTATGCGGCGGTACCGGGACGAATAGGGACTATATGTGTCTGTGTTGTCACGATCGCGCGGTGGACGTCCCCGCCGGCGGGAATACCTAAGTGTACGCGTCGTGTCTGAGTTGGACACCGTAAGCGCAGCGTTCCATCTTTCGATAGACGCTGTGACTAGCACAGAACCGAGAAGAGTGGTGGAAGAGAGGGGAGGCCTCTGCCCAGCAGAGGGGGTAGGCTATTTAAATAACCCCTTAAATCATGTTTCATGCGCGAAAGACCGGCGACATTGGGGTTAAAGTTCAGTTAAAAATAAAAATATTGACTAAGGACTTCCATTATAAAACCCTTTAACTGAATAATAAACACATTATTAATATGGCATTTATTTACATCAGAAACCAGACACGAAATAAAACCATTGTAATTGTAACGATAAAGTATTAATTACATGCATAGCCAATTACAGATTCTGCTAAAAGAATACTCGCCTAAGGCCACAGACAGTCAATAAGAGACAACCCCTACATATGCCAAATACCAAAACAATTATCAATGTAATCAAAAGCACCCTCGCACGCGACGACTAATTAATCGCACGAGCGATTTTCAATCGCCCGTGCGGTTGAGTTAATGAAAAATCGGCCGGAAGCTGGGAAGAACGGAGTCAAAGGTGATCAGCTGACCGTGGTAATTGGGTGCTATGGGTAACTGAGACTGAATGAGAGGAATTTGTTTTGTCTATAGACGCGAGACGATTTTGTGTCCTAAAGAACAGGTCTCAACTAATGCAAAAAATACTAGTTAGATTTATTTATTTCATAATATAAAAATACAATATAATTCATCCTAAGTCACTACGACTACGAATGGCGAAATGACTTTATATTACGATAGTCAAATAATTAATGAAATATCAAAAAAAAAACAATCAAGCAAATTTTCTCGAAATATTTAAAAAATACGAGTTAAAAATACGATGTCAATAGCTTAAATTAATCATTAGTCACAATACATTAAAATAAAACAAGACTGTAATATAAAAGTACAATGTCAAACAAATTTCATTTCCACGAAATCATTTACAGAATAAAATGAATTTTCCAACAAGAAGATTCTACGTTTGCGTTTAAATGCGTAGTCAGATGTTTCATTTTTTAATTTGGTGGGTTGATGCTTGTAATACGTCGGTTCTATAACGCGCGGGTTTTTTTTCCAAAATAATAACTGCAAAAAAACGGTTAATGCATTTTTTTGTATAAAATGTCATCGCATAATCGTGATTGTGCTGCCACCTTCCATTTTTAAACCCTTCTAGCGGACCCTGTGCAAAAGTTCTCGAAGCGCTAGCGCCGCAGTGGACCATAATTGGGTTAAATAACTAAAATATTGTTACCCCGAACGGAAAGTCATTCAATCCCTATTTTATATTGAAATCTTGAAGTCTACATGTATTTCCTAACCAATCCGTTTCTCATATTTTTTAAGCATAGTATAGTAGTATCTCTATTCTGGACCGTAAGTTTATTACTCGTAAAGTCAACGACTTATTTATTTCCGTGCGTTACGAAGAATCAGGTGTCGTAAGTATTCAGTGTTTGGATAACAATACAAGATTCATAGTGTTTGGATAACGATACAAGAAAAACATAAAATTAGAGAACCACCCCTGGGCACCCTTATCCTCGAGAAGTCAAGCTTTACGATCCTATTATAAAATGGTCTTTATGAGCGATTTTATTGCTAAAAGACTTTAGTAATTCCGTCATGGCGAGAGGGCAAAGATGAGATTCCAGGAGTTAAGGGCCATTAAAAGTTTAAAGTAGATTGAGTTATTTCGGTCACCAAAATTTTCAGGTGTGGCTATCCTTAATTAAGCGGTTGGATAGGGAAAACCCAAAAGATAAATATCCGATTCTAAGACTGACCACAGCCTCGACCAGGCGCAAAAAAGGAGATAATCTCTTTTCGATAATATGGTGGTAGGTAGGCACTCACATGCCCAGAATACATTTCACAGACATCAGTTAACACATGAAATGGTCAGTATTTAAATCATAAGAACCTATGAGACGATTATTTTCGTTCCATGTCGTCTACAAAAATACCAATAATATTTATATTTATTAAATGCTGGGCACACATACCTGTATCCATCAACCCTTTCACATAAACAATAGATAAAGCTATACGTAGACATAAACGATGGATATAAAGCAGCAGACATAAAGTGAGCGAAGTGGAACGCCCCTCACGCGGACTCAGCACACGTCATGCTTGTCATCGATACAGGGGATTTGCATTTGGAATGCGATTTTAAATTTCATTCCACCTGAAATATTACTGTGACTTTTGAACTTTGTGCCTTTGTTAC
Source organism: Epiblema foenella (assembly GCA_963556455.1). Taxonomy (NCBI): domain Eukaryota; kingdom Metazoa; phylum Arthropoda; class Insecta; order Lepidoptera; family Tortricidae; genus Epiblema; species Epiblema foenella. Next base: position 23,473,440 of record OY747096.1, on the reverse strand, counting down.
AAAAATATGGCTTCTTGTTTGCATATTATTTCGCATTATAGTAACTCAGGTTAAAATTGTAAGATGTAGGATCACCACGTACTTATGGTACCAGGGAGATGATAATTCAATACTGGTGTGAATCTGATTATTTCAAAATAGTAAAACCTTTGAGGTAACAGTTTTACACATTTTATAGTTATTTATTTATCTCTTATTTATTTATTTAATCTTTATTGCACAAAAGGAACCTTATCGTACAAAAGGCGGACTTAATGCCGTATCTGTTGAGCATGGGACAAAAACTTTGTGAGCTGGATAGAGCATATAAAAGCAATATATTTTAAACATGAAAGCTGACGCTGTTTCTTAGACATGCTGTACAAATCGTTTTGTGCTCTTGCACTGATCGTATGTTGTCCGACGCGAAATCAATCACTGACATCTCTTTCCGGCACCTGATGCCATCTGTCTTTCTGCCCATGCCTTTAACGAAACAGGTCCACAATTGGCAACATTTTTTTAAGGTTGATTATATGAAATACGAACCTTTAAAAGTTACAAATTTTGGTCCTGATCCCCTTTCCATTTCGCATTATAAGCATTCTACTTTTATTTCTTGCAGATAATTTCTTTTGTACAAAGTCGGTCTATTCTTTTTAGAATTTAATCATTACATTCTAACTAATATGTCCGAGAATCTGAGAAGGTTTCTATTTAAAATTGTTTATGTCGCGTTTATCTTACAATCAGAAATAATAGTTTCCACATTTTCGGTTAATTCGATGCAAAAGTCACGATTCCAGATTTATATTAGAATTCAAAGAGGACAGCTCTGAATGAAAAATTTCATTGCATGCATTAAAATCTGTTTCCACAGCTCTCTTCGGGCGGGTTGTGGGGAGTAAAACACAAGAGTAATTCAATTCAACATTTACATGAATTTGTTTATTTAAAATCTATAATAGATACCTATAATGACATCGAGACAAACCACCTGTGGTTTAACGATGCCGTTTAAATTATGTTACAAAAATAAATTGTATTTAAACTTAATAAAATAAAATAAAATAAATAAAATAAAAATAAATCATTTTGTTACATAAAAATTTGCTGATTTGACTATGAGTAAAATACCGTATTCTGTTGTGACTTGTGAGATAAAGTTTCACATTGAGATCACGTCAGACATGACGTGATTGTGGATTGTGAGAATTTGTTTCAGTAATTTAATTTAATATATTATATTGCATAGTGTAGCTGTACATATAACATGTAATTCTTTATTTATGAAAATAATGCAATATTGAATTGAAATATTATATAAATTATTCGGAAACACAGCTTGCCAAAAAATGCGACAGCGATAAACATAGATCGGAGAAAACGAATACGTCGTTTTTGTGTAAACTATCCGGATCAACCACATCATTTTAGGCTAAACAGTTTCCACGCCCACTTCAATTGTGCATCTCGTCAGTATATCACTTGCAACGCACCTTTTGTCCGTCCGTACGGCAATAACAAGTCCATAAACTGTTTTTACTGCCTTTGTTCAACTAAATGTATGTAGGTTTGACTTTTTAAACAATGACCGTATATTTTCAAAGAAAATCCGATAATTCTTAAGACTTCTTACGACTTTTGAATATCAACAAGGCGACGAAATGCGAAATTGACGAAAAAAATAATATATTTTAGGTACTTACACCCACGAAATGGATCGATAACTATTCCTCAAAGAAAATAGAAACGTTTCTAGTGACCATTTTCGTTAAATTAAAGACTTTAGACAGGGTTACAATAGCACTGCCCCCTTTCTTCCCGTGGGTGTCGTTAGAGTCGACTATGGGAACCGGGTTGTGGGCGATGAGCAAGCAACCTATCACTGCAATATCACAATTTCTCCATCTTTAAACCTACAGTTGCTAAATATGGCACTGGATTAAATTTCATGTGCTCTGCATACCTCTTTTGGGAATACAGGTGTGTGTTTATGTTTTTGTTATATGTTTTATTAAAAAAATCTTCCGTGCGTTTTCCAATATTGAACTAACATCTCAAATTTGATACAATACAACTTGTTGGTATTATTAGTCTTTCAGAGGAACATAACATTAATTTTTTGAACAAATTAATAGTAGTATTACAATATTTTGACCACTTACGTTATTTTTCGAAACTGGCAGAGCGTTAAACGTCAAGATTGTATTTGCTTCGACTAAACTCAAAACTAATCGACTTTCAGCCTAAATGTACAATATTCAAACTAAAGAACTGATAATGGATTTATAGGTATAAATAATCAGAAATATTTTGATCGGCAAGACTCGGCAAGCCTCGTGGTCTAAACGCCATTCTCAACTAAAAAAGAATAATATAACGACTGCATAAACGTGTGTTTAATACCTCTCATTATGTAGCAGTTGCATAAACTACTATTATATAATAAAATCTCCGTGTTTTAAGGCTTCCAAGTGCGCAAAAATAAAATAAAAATGCATAAACAATATCTATGGGTAAAAGCATGCCACGGATTAATAATAGCATTTAAATTATAATATTTCTGCTTTCGAATAATAATTACAAATTATTAACGTCTTCATTCCTTTTCATTAGTTAGAAACGGAGGTACCGTAATTATATCTCATTTCATTTGCAAGATCCACAGTGAGGACGTTGAATATGGAAATCGATAGCAATTTTCTAGTTTACTAGTTTTCTCAGAAAAAAGAGATGTATGTTATGAATTAAGATTGAAAGTGGCCACTGTCAACCACGGAGACGAAACTGTAGGTTTGGTTGCTGAAAATACATAAAAAGGTTTAATTTTGTGCCCACGGCATCAGAAACGACTAAAGTTACCAACCATTATTATGGAGTATACTGTTAAAGTAACATTCCTGCTTTGAACTCACTTTCATATGTTATCAGCAAAAAAGTGGCGTATAGGTATTATTTTTACGTTAAGAATGACAGCTAAAACGTACAGTCGAACTCTAAGTAGCTGGACACTATGGTACTTTGTCGTTTTTACCCGTTGGATATGTTAGAATGTTAGTTGACACAATACGTTAAAGCGACAAGGTACAAAAGTGTTAAGCCCCTTGTGAGTTCGACTGTACAGCAGTCGATTAGAGGTAATTTAAGGATGTATAATGAATGGTACTTATAGACCTTATAGTCCAGCGTGCAGGCAATATGAATTAGCTTCCTTCGACTGTGTTTCTAAACCATGCGTCAGTTTGTCGGTCATTCGTCTTTTTCAAATAAATTGGGTTATCCTGTGAACTGTGCCACGCCGTCATCGCAGGTATTATCGTGTTACTCGAATTACTGCCTACGCTGATTGCTAGTTACTCGAATTACAGTGTTGTAGTCTTAAGCAGTTTAAGAGAGGGCAAAGTATTAAAATTCAAATACGCACAGACGCAAAAACTATTAAGTAAAGTTAAATAGGTAGGTCAATATAACATTTAAAACTCTCGCATTTTGTACATACAAGTACTTAAATTTTTCCGCGAACATGACCGATGCAACCCATGTCGAAATATCGGTAACAAAGGTGAATACAGTAATATCGCGTTAGACCCGTTTAAACAAAAATTTTTAGTAGGTCAATTTAAGCAATTATTTTATTTTTTTACCTTAATATCAAAATAGTTTTGACACATACGTACCAATTATCTTAGATAACTGAGATACTTTCTTTGAAAAATGCGAACAGGGCGATGGAAACTGCTACTTAATATAAAATAACATATATTATTTTGTGAAGTGTTATGAATGTAGATTTTGCATAGTATTATTCACAAAATACTGACCGTCTATGAACTCACTAAATCTATACATTTTCTAACCCTTCATGGGTCTTCGTAGCAAACTACGACTCATACTTTAGTTATCATTCCTGCAGCATCAATATACTACACAGCTTCCAAAATGTGTTTTATTTTTGCTGTTTTCTTAATAATCGGTGCGAGTAATGTGTTGGCTTCGGGCAATGGTACAAAATGTAACGGATTTAATGCAAACTTCGACCTTCAGAAAATAATAGGAACGTGGTACGTGGTGGCGATCGTGCCCGAAGCCATGTTTCCTGACAAACAGAAGGTGCCGTGCTACGAGGTGGACTTTAGTGAAATTGAAGAGGTGAGTGAAATTATTTATACTACTGAATCTTTGTAATTTTTTGTCTATTATTGTATGATTCAAAGCAAAAGACAGATATGCAAAAAGAAACTTAACAAATATTGTTCTGTTTAGCTTCGTCTTAACAGTCTTCTCTTAAACTTTCTATCGCACCCTATGTAATTAATTATCTACGAATTATTCATTTTCAGTCGGGTCTCCGATGGCTCATGAACATGACGCACATATCACCGCATCCGAAAGGTTTATTCGACAAGAAAGGAATCTATATAAGACAGCGATACCACTCGGAACATCCGTTTGATGTCTGGTCTAAGTCCATAGAGGGAGCTAACGGGTGCTTCCAGCAAGTTATGTCTTTAAACACCGATCTGAGCGATATAAGTAAGTACTATTTTTAATACTCGTAGTTTTTAGTTTTTTACTTTGGTTTATGGGTCGATTTTACGAAATGATTAACCTACAACCTACTTAGCCAACTTTAGTTCTCTTAAAGTTAATATTATTTTTCTCACTTTATGTACATGGTACCTTAAATTCAAAATGTTTATTTTATAACCTGATGGTACAATCAGCATAATAAATATGTATACACTTTTCGACCTTGTCTCTGAGCAAAGAAGTCCTAGAATGTATACGTATTTATGATTACTTAGGTGTACTAGTTTCTCTAGTTGCTTTTGTTGCTTCAGCCGATCGACCATCCGAGTTCGCGATTCCGCCTCGCCATCGTCCCGGTGACTGGCCATCGAAACGATTAAACGCCCCCGTTTCTGTCAGCGTCAGTAAGTAAATTGAATCGTCAAGAGTTTGCTTAAGCTAGATTCCTATATCAATTAATGTTCTCATGTCCTGGCAGCTATAGAATAGTCTCATGTAGAAACGTACTCGTACATAGTAAGGTAAATGTCCCAGTGCTCGACACTGACCCAATACATGGGAGTCATGGGACTTTCAATCTTATTTATTATGTAATAAAATAGGTGACCAATAGGTGTAATTTATTAGGAATTAAGGTGTCAAGCATTGGGACGTTTACCTAACTCATTATAAAATTACCTACCTACTTTCTTAAATTGTCCAATTGCATTTTGTAACACAACATACTATCCGTTGTTATCGTTCTATCAGTACCCAGCATACCTACCCTTTTAGAAGTTTAGAGAATTCAAACTCCCGTTTTATGACAATCATGTTGTGTAAATGAAACTGTAATCATAGTGTTTACGAGATGCATATTTTATAGAGCACGCGCTCTCTCACGATGCGAGGATGCAGCTCCACATCGTCGAAACCGGCAACGAGTCCGGTCCTTTCCTGCTCCAGATCCTGTGGGGAAACCACATCACAGGAGTAATTTACCAGAAGAGTCAGGTTTGTACTACAATGGCGTTGCACAAAGTTTATGAGAGTTTAATCAACGTTTAATCTACGTTTTTTGACCAGGCTATTATTGATGTGGAATCTGAGTCAGAATTGAGAACCACTCGATCTCGATCCAAGTCAGAATTAACAATATAAAAAAATACCTAGTTATGCGAAAAGTTCCTTTAGAATTAAAACACTTCACAGTAAAGACCGCAAAATACATTGTAGGTGCGTATTATACACAGTTTGGGCCGTAATTAACAGATTATGTTTTTAATGTTTACTAAGTTAATTGAATAAAATAACTAAATTTGAAGAAATAAGATCTGAAATGAAGATGTGATAATCATATTAATACTACATTCATGATTACCTTTCAGAGTATTACACAGGAAAAATTGAAGCCTGTATCTGAAGTGATGGTGAAGCTGCGAGGGCCTCAAAGAGCTCCAAAACTTTGCGACAAAAGGTTAAAGGACTAAAGTGGCTGAGCATACAATATGTAGAATATCTACTACTCTAAAATAACAATTTCCACCCGTTCATATCATTAATTTTACAGTCATCAGAAAATTGTATGATAGGTTTTTTTAATTCGTTAAATTCCTTTTTTTGTATATATATAAGGCATGGAATATGTATCATTACCATGTATAATTATGTTTTTAATATTTCACATTTTGGTAGTTTTATTCAACGAATGAAATTATTTACTAACATCCTGTTTCTTTCTGTTGTTGCATAACAGAGATTTTGTTTTCGCCATTATGGGCTAAATGCATTTCATCTTATACAAATGAATAGTTTAATGAAGAATTAACGCACAGTGTTCGTTTTGATTAGGTAATCGAAAAGCAAATAAGAATAATTTTACGTTAAGTAGGTACGTTTTTGTTTACTTTCATAATGTAAAATGTACCTACAGCCATTTATAAAGTAATGAATCTTCATTGGATGTCTGTTTGCCATAGTCCGGGCTCAGCTGTGTCCAGTTAGTAACAAATTGTATCTTCTCACGCCACCATGCCACGATACATTATTATGTGGAAAAACCGATAAAGCAAAAAATAGCTGGAGGGGGTGTACATAGAATAGAAAATTATATCTATCAGATATGATGTATTTATTAATAAACGAGATTTAAATATTCAAATAGTAAATATAAATGCATTAACATAAACCGGTCAAGTTATTAACTTGACAACTATAATATCTGGTAACAGTCATGATCTTTATGTGCTTAATAACATACTCGTAGCTAACTAACAAACTTGGTTTTTATACAAGCTGTCTCAAAAAATACGCACCGAATTTAATACACATTCAAAGGAAACAACATAAGCAAAAAGGTGCATTATGTAATTTTATTGTAACATTTCCACAATGTCTCCTGACGAGTAAGTGCCTACATTATTCTTAGGGAAAATTGGTGTCCTGACATGGTCTTATTCACGGCTTTCCTTATGTTCACTAGATTTACGCAAAACGTATTTGCGCATCAATACCAAAATGAACAAGAATTAAAGCAATACCTTTCCAAACTCAGATTACATAATTTTCCGACGTTTATAGTACTTGGAAAAACTGGTGTCAGAAACAAAAATGCCAGTAATTAATCTTACCCTTTCACGAGTTGTTGGCGCCCGAAATATTACGTTATCCTTCTGGGACGGCTCATTAACTGCGAATATTCATAAAGTATCCTATAAAAAAGTTCATCATTCAACCCTTTTGGTTTTCTAAATGTCGAGGAAATTGTTTAAGGTTACTTATACCTACTCTAATTGAAAATATATCAGAATTGAGAGCACGTAAATAACTAAGCTAACTAAACCTAATCAATACTTAGTTACCTATTACGAAATTACTGAAATAGTTTTTCGCTTCTTTAGCTGAATCATGAAATTCTGCGGAAGTAACGCCTGACTCCATCAATTATTTTTCAATACGTATTATGTCAGTTGGGACTCATCATCCTCCTAGCGTTGTCCCAGTACAGTTGCAACCCGAAAGCTGTCCGGGGTCCGCTACGTCATCCCATTAGGTAGGCACTATTTTTTACGGAAGCGACTATTGTCAAACCTTCCTACCCAAGGGGAAACTAGACCTCATTGGGGTTAGACTTGTCGAGTGAGTTGGGAACTTGACTGTTAGAAGTTCACGAGCTGTTCGAAGACCCCTAACTTGGCTTAACGACTGCAATCATAGACAGCAGCCGGGACCAACGGCTTAACTTGCCTTCCAAAGCACGGGAGCGCTCAGTTAATAATCACTCAAAGCGGTTATCCATCCAAGAGTTTCATGTCATGTTGTGAGGTGTCATGTTAGTTCGGACTATGTACATTAAATCAGTAGAAAGAAAATGGAGTACATTTTGAGAATAAGCGACAAGACTTGAATTGAACCAAATTAAACAAATAAGTACCTACTCGCAAAAAGCCAAGAAAAATAGCAAAACTCGAAAAATTAAAGGATTCTGCTTTTACCATGTCGAATCATGACTACGGGGCACTAATAAACAATTTAATAAAGTGCAACCTGTGTCCAGTATTATAGTAGAATATACACCAAGAGCATAAAGCACTGTTTATTGAATCCTGAACGGAAAGAAGGACTCCCGAGCGAAGCGAGGGTGTTATGAGTTCTGAATGCAGTGAGAGAATTAAAACGTATACTCCTGCATATATCCCTGAAGAGTATACTCTATTTTTCTCACCTCTTGCGAGACAATAAAGAATACCAAGGCTAACTAGAACCAGAATGAAATCTTGCGTGACTCGACATGTTATTAGAATTAATCTTCTATTTTTGTAGAATCTTACTCCGTATAATGCAGGGTCTTGTAACACTCGTGGCTTTTATTTTAAGTCGTTGATAGTACGTTACTGCAAAGGCCGCGAAGGAAGGAAGGTCATCCCTGTTGCGGTCGAGGCCATTTCTCAAGAAATGCAACGAAATTTGAAACACATAAGAAAGCTCGAAATGAAATTCGAAATATTCAGTAATAGAAACACGCGGTGCAGCAGGCGGCGGCCGGCGTCGTCTTTTGTTTCGCAACGCCGCGGGCGGCGGGCGAGCGCCGCGGAGCCGAGCGCGTCGCCGCCGCCGTACGGAGTTCACGAAATTACACTTTAAGAATATAACAATAAGAATTATGAAAAGTGAAATCATGTTATTACCCGGCGGGTTATATTGAAATTCAATACAATAAAATACAACCCGGCTCAAGCCAAGGGCTATAATGATTTGCTTTCGGTAAGGTTTGCATGATATATAACTATGCATTGTCGAGCAGGTGGTGTGAAAAGTCTATTATAGTCCTTAGTACCTACACCCTATAATATAATAGTAATATTTAATAGGTAATTCAGTAAAAAGCTACCAAATTTGTTTCTTAATCTTACATTATGTCAAGATTAAGTATGTCACAGAGAATAATATTTTAGTTAATTAAGTAAACTTGAGTCAATAAATGCTTTGGTACATAATATCAAAGCACACAAATGTGTTAGAGGATAAAGAGCAGATTGTACACAAATTACTGATATTTAGTGTTAAAAAAACATAATATACATAAACTCACGCCTGTATTCAAAAGGCCAAAGGGGGTAGGCAGAGCACATGTTTAATTTCAGTGCCACAATTACCAATTTTAGGTCTAAAGATGGAGAAAATGTGATATTGCAGTGATAGGTTACTAGCCCATCGCCCACAACACACTACAACCCGGTTCCCATAGTCGGCTCTTACGACACTTACGGTGTTTAAATAAACACTCATTACATAAATAACCGTTATTCCGTCGATACCGTCGATATTACTAAATATTCTAAATAAGTAGATTATTCGCTTATTTCTTGTAACATTTCTACAAAGCATTGTATCTCTACTGACTACTATTTATCAATGTCTCGTCTAGGGTTGCCAACCATCCGATTACAACGTGACATTCTCATTTTCCGTCCCCCGCCTTCTTGCTTAGATTTACTTATAATTCGCCTTTTGACTTAGTCCCTTGTTATTAATCTGTTGCATCATTAATTACCATCACTTTCGGTAAATCCATTAAGGCGTGCTTCGAAATGTTTCCTTCGAACAATTTGTTTCTTTTGTCGCTATACTCGATATTTCATTTACAAATTAATTAATTACATGAAAAGTTTCGATGTTCATAGACATTTTTTTTAATTTATATGTACTATCTTTATTGTAAATTAGTTATATATAAAGCACTTAATATAATGCAGACTTTTCCCAGTTTCTTCCAATACAAGTACCTAATATGCAAGCAGTCTGCATAGAATCAGTTGACCACCTGCGGCAAGGTAGGGACCTTCGTTTATTAATATTCTACTTGAGCAGTAATCTAACGTATTGCATATATAATGATGTAGATTTTAATCAAGTATACGAACTAAGGATAGTACTATAGGTACACATTACATGTTCATGCAGGACGAATAAATATAGCAACTAGATCAATGACAATTTCATATTCCTGGTTTTATGTGACATGAAAATGTACTTTTCGATTAGGATATTAATAAAAATGTGTATCGATATACTTAGATATTTTTGTATGTAATACTATGAATCGAGCGTATTTATTATGCAAAACGATGCCATCAGAAAAACAATGATAAAAAATATTTATGTCTCATGCGTACCATTGAACAACAAAAACGAGGCCTCAAATGAATGCAAATTTACTTCAATGAGCGGCAAAAAATGCATTTGCATAAACGTTCCGTATAATATGCATATTAAAGAGCTTAGGTACATGACGGTCGGTTACTCAGAGTTGGCCTTGTATGGATTGACATCAGTTCGTTAATTGTATTAATGATCTTATCATTCATATTGACGCAGTTTGTGCAGGGCTATCTGTCAATTTATCTGATGAAACATTGGAAGAATGCGCAATCAAACGCGTTTGATGATCAACGTGTACCTACGTTCATAATTATACGCGATCATCAGAAAAAGATACTTTAATCCTTCCTTTATATTCATTATTTTTTATAGTAGGTACCACTCGTATCACAAGTATAATCATCATTAATAGATAATGGCAAATTGTCTATTGGGGCTTTCCAATATTAAAAACGTCTTTTTTTCAAATATTTTTATAAACGTAAGGAACAACTCGAATACTTCGGTTTCAGCAATATCATTTATTCAGCCAAAGATGACACATATACAGTCGAGTTCATAAACAACATAATATATAATTATACGTTCCCGAAGGTTCAAACATATATGTGTCATCATATGCCCTTAACAATAACGTCGTGTTCACATAGTTTTGATTATTTTCCTCGTGCATATGTTTTCGAACTCGTCTATAGATATATACGGCAGTTACGATAAAGGAACCATAAAATGCTTCGATATTTTATTATTCAGCAGCCGTTCGGAATACATGGCACTGCACTTCACCTAAGCCCTATGGCTCTACGGCCAATAAAGTTGAGATCGATTGACTCAATACGTGTTTTATTATTTCTAAGACAATCTCGTTCTTGTTTTTTTTTTATATGAACATTGATGTCGACGTGGTGATGACTATTGAAGATAAATGAGTATCCATAAGGGGAAAAAATACACACAGCATCAAAACCGCCTATAAATATTCCGTTGGACCAATTTTGGTACGTAACACTTGTTTAAAGAGATGCACAATTATTATTAGGTAAGGTATACTTTGACTTTTACCTACTGAGTAACAAATGGTAGGATATAGTCAGAGTTGGACATAAAAAGTATGGTTTGCAATAATATGTATACGTATAATAATATCTACCATCAGTATTCATTAAAGCCCCTGGTCCTTAACCAGGTAAGTGCCAAGTACTACGGCACATCTTTAACACCCCTCATAAGTATTGCTACACCGCTGACCTATATGCACCCTCTTCTTGAGGGTTCTTTCAATTATTCAGAGTACTCGCGAAGGGCAGGGAGGGGGGAAGGGTTACAGATTTCTCTATGGAAGTTATGAATAGTGGTAGCGAAGAAAGCGCTCAACCAATAAAACATAGCATAGCATGTTCATACTGCAAAGATCCAATAATAGCTTGGGATTAAAATCACAGGTTCAATTCAATAACACGAAACTGGTTATTAAGTTTAAATTGAAATCATATCGGTTAGTACACTCGCACTGTCACGCATGATGATTTACTAGCCCTAGTGTGAAAGAATCCAATACCAATACGTCTGAAGGCCGATTTGAAACATACATCTAACACAGAACATGCTCATGAAACACGTCGAAATCAAATTAGAATGCATCAAATTAATAAGTTATCGACTACCAGAAGCGCCTTCGAGTTTTTTTTTATAGACAACGTTAGCAAACAATCTTACGGCCTCTGTAGACTCCAAAAAACTCCATATACTTGCAACTTCACAAGAACCACAAGCGCGTTGCCGATCTTTTATTGTCTTGGGGATTCGTTGTGTTAATATAGAGATAGAATACACACCTAATGCCTCAGAAGTACCAGCAAATTATGCGAGACGCGGTCCCCAGGTCCAGTCACAACAAACGATTATCCGGTTTATATGAATTTGTAGGACTGACAATGAGTGTCAAGCGCCAAAAAGCAAAATATTGTAGCTATTCAAATTGATGTCTGTTGGTTTGGATCGCATCTTAGTGGACGCTAAGCAGTGCTACGTGTGCTACGGCGTAGTCAATAGCAGCATACGAGCCTCAGCTCAGAGCTACAGCGAAAATCATTTGTTAAGACAATTGTAGTTGCCTGTAGTGATGGGCAATCGGAAAGTTTCCGAAGTTGGAATCTTTCGGAAACGAAATTTACTGAGAATATTTCCGAAATATTTCCATAACATGAAAAATAGGGAAATTTATAATTTCTTGTACGAGAATTAAATTTAATCCAGTCGGTATACTTGCCAAATTACATCCAGTCGGTATACAGACAAATCATTTGTACAATGCATTAAGAATTAAGGAGTATATTTCCATAAATTTCCGTAATTTCTCTTAAGTTACCGAGAAACTTACCTTGGATTTTTTTAGTAAGACTACAAAAATAAGTAAAATATAAGAGAATTTAAATCATTTTCCACCAGTATTAGATAATAATTAGCCTGTGCACGATTTTTTAAATAGATATTTATCTTTTTTACCTCTTCTTATCGTTTATGCTTTTTTACACTTCTAATTGACACATTCACGCACGGCATTATTGTTTTATGGAAGAAATCAGTGCAGTTTAATTTAATCTATACTAATAAAGGGGAAAGTATGTGAGTTTGTAAGTTTGTTTGTTACGGATAATCTCTGGATCTACTGGTTCGATTTCAACAATTCTCTCACCAGTTTACGAAATGGAACTTTCGGACGGATATAGGCTATATTTTATTCCGCGGCTCTGTCTAGGTTCTTTAAAACACGCGACTAGTACATAATAAAGGCGCGTTGCGTTGATTGTTATTTTCGAGTTCCGGATCACTCGGTCGGACACACAGCTGCGCAGGTACTCGAAAAAATCCCATGCAACAGGGGTTAGAGAGATAAGTATGAGACAAAACCAAAAGCGTTAAGCTTAATTTTATCTCAGTACTGCTTTAACTCTTGTGGTATGAACATCTAACCAACAGTGTGTTCGTGATTTGATGAATGGTTCATCATGAAACCAAAGACAATCATTCATCAATATTTCCGAAAGGAACTGTTGCACACACAAAGCTCGGAAAAACGTACTTAAAATTTTGACCACTCCAGCTACTTCTGCTGCTGTAGAAATATCCTTTTCTACGTTTGCAAATATTCATACCAAGAAACGCAACAAGTTAACGCCAGAGAGAGCCGGTAAAATCATGCTGATATCCCACAATTGGGGTTTACTGAATAAACCATTGGAAAGTGAAAAAGGATCAACATCCTCAGATTCACTTTCAACCACATCAAGAGAAAATCTGGCAACGATTCAGATTTCTTTGATGATGATTCGACCGATTCTTCCGGTTCTGAGGCAGAAGCTACCAGTGAAGATGAAACCGAAGATGTGTAGTTTTGTTCGAACTTTGTATTTTGAATTTCGATATATTATGTTTAAATTTGAAAGATCTCTGTTGATATTTATATCCATATCAATATTTCTTGTTGTTCATCGTGGTCTTAAATTGTAAATTAATAATTATGATATATTATTGTATGTGAGATTTAATTTATCTCTGTTGATTATTATTACCATATCAATATTTTTTATTGTCGATCGTTGCGTTTTAAATTAATATAATTATGTTTGGGGTATAATTATGGTGTACCTGGTTCTGTTTGTAGTGGTTCCTCGTCATCACTCGTCATGTATTTATTATAATTTCTTTGGTTTTCGGGATTCAGTTTCGTCTGCACTTGAATTATAGCGTGTGACACTTTTTTTTTCATTTTTTTATGCTCTATGATAGACTTCCTGTATGCCAATCCCATGCACCCAAGAGGACAGACCACATTATCGGCGCAACCATTTCCCCCGGCCTTGAAAGAATAGCTTTCAAAAGGAAATGATTAAAACAATATTACAGAAGCAACCTTATTGCTCAAGGAAAACAAAACATTACTTCTAACATAGCAAGACTATTGCTCGATAATATAACAGATTCGAAGCATAATTATAGTCTTTAGTAGATAAAATAAATAAATTATTGAGAAGGCAAAGGGCATAGTTTAACTAAAGGTCGTTTAAATACACCAGATTTCGTTTCTACTAAAGCTACTCTGGCGATCCCGTCTTTGCCTGTAATGAGCTTAGTTATAATTCCTAAAGGCCAATGAAGTGGCAATACATTCTCTTGGAGAATAAGCACGATTGTTCCTACCACTACAGAGGCAGAGGATGTAGTCCATTTCTGCCTAGTTTGCAGCGTGTGTAAATACTCATCGTGCCATCTTTTCCAAAACGATTGTATTAACCGATCTAATAACTGATATCGTTGTAAAAGATGATCAGAAGTTGCTTCCGCAACAGACGTGGCTGGAAGATATACTAATGGTGCAACATTAAGAAAATGAGCTGGCGTTAATGCGGAAGGTTCAGATGGATCTGAACTTAGAACTGACAAAGGCCGTGAATTTAGCAAAGCCTCGATTTGACTTAGAACTGTCATCAACTCTTCGAATGACAATATTTGTTTACCTATTGTGCGAAATAGGTGCGATTTAACACATTTGACGTTACTTTCCCAACAGCCTCCAAAATGGGGTGCATTGGGGGGTATAAATCGCCAAATAATTCGATTATCTGATAATTCATGCTCCCATACATCACGAAACTCGGCTGCAAGGAAAGTGTGAAGTTCTCGTAAATACGTATTAGCTCCCACGAAGTTGGTGCCATTATCAGTGTATATGTATTTGACTGGACCTCGTCTTGACAGAAATCGCTTAAACGCTGACATAAAGCTTGCTGTACTTAAGTCAGTAGCTAATTCCAAATGAATGGCACGAGTTGTTAGACACGTAAATAAACACAGATAAACCTTCTGGCTCCTAACGCCTCTTCTGCGAACAGGAGTGCAGTACAAAGGGCCAGCATAATCGCAACCAGTATGTAAGAACGCCTTTTCAACTTGGTTAACCCTATATGCTGGTAAATCTCCCATTAAAGGATAGTTAGCTTTTGGCTTGACTCGGAAGCAATAATTGCATAAATGAATCCGATGGCGAATAATGCATCTGGCTGCTACTATCCAATATCGATGTCTCAGAATAGAGATCAGAGTTTCAGGTCCAGCATGTAAATTGCGTCTATGATAGTGATCGACTAATAAATTAATTATATGATCACGACGTGGCATTAATAATGGATATTTATAATCATAGTCTTCATTGGAGTTGCTAAGACGTCCTCCAACACGTAGAATCCCATCTTTTATAAATGGCTTCAGTTTTGCAAAGGTTCCTGTCAAACCCTTTTTTGATGACATATCCTTAATGGTTTGTTTAAAATAAACCCCTTGCAGGGCTCGCACGATTTCGAGTTCCGCCATTGTTAAGTCATCAGCATTAATGGGGCCCTTAGGTAACCTTTTCAAAAATTTTAACACATACACAACTGTGTGTACATATTTGTTCCATGACGAAAACCGTTTAGACAACTCATAAATTATGTTGCCGTTGGGATCGTTAGTGGTCACTAATGAGATGACCTTTTCTTCAGGTACGTCAGTCTGGTCAGGTATGAACGGTTTAATTGGCCACTCATCCTTGGGAAGTTTCATCCAAGGGGAGCCTGATAGCCAAAGAGGATGATTAACCAACTGGGCTGGAGTCAAACCCCTGGACAAGCAATCACTTGGGTTTTCTGTTCCCTTGACATGGTAGAAATGATTGCTTGGTAAGTTCTTCTGAATCTTCGTTACGCGGTTGGCAACAAAGGTTTGCCACTGATGAGGTGATGAATGAATCCAACAAAGCGCTACTGTGGAATCTGAAAAGGCTAACACAGAGTTGATTGGATATCTAGTTGAGTAGGTGTCAATCACCTTTTTAATCAACTGTGATAGCAATAATGCTGCACATAATTCCAGTCTTGCGAGAGATACAACCTTCAATGGCGCTACCCTTGATTTAGCACATACCAAGTGGGTGAGCCCACAGTCATCATTAGGCAAGGTTACGTAGGCGTACACCACCCCACCATATGCCTTTTCACTGGCATCCGAAAAGCCAACGATGGTTAGCGAACAGTTTTCGATAACACCTATATGTCTAGGAATACTAATATTAGACAATAGTGGTAGTTCAAATTGAAATTGTTGCCACTGCCTAACGATATGATCAGGCGGCATTTCATCCCAATCGATTTTCAATAGCCATAACTCTTTAATAAGAAGCTTGGCGAATACAATTACTGGAGCAACAAGTCCGAGAACATCAAACAAGCGAGCTATTGCTGACAGAATATTTCGCTTGGTGCAAGGACGATCATCAAGGCTAACCTGAAACCGGAACACGTCATCACCAGGATACCAACGAAGTCCTAAAATCTTCAAAGTTGTATCATCATCGAAAGTAACGCTTTGTAATAAATGTAATTCCTTCGGTATTTCCTTCAAAACAGCAGTGGAATTTGACGACCATTTTGCCAGTTGGAATCCTCCTCTCAAAAATAAATCCAGCAGTTGTTTAGTTGCTTCAATAGCTTGAACTTCATCGATGACTGAACTGGCTACATCATCCATATAAATGTCACGAGAGGCAATCTCTTTGGCAAGTGGAAACTTATCTCCTTCGTCAAGCACTAACTGTTTGACAGTACGCAGAGCTAAGAAAGGGCTGCTACGGAGACCGAAGGCAACTCGGCTATACTGAAACACCTTTATAGTTTCATCAGGATTGAACCTATAAAGAATTCGCTGATAAGGACGATCCTCCCCCCGTACGTCAATACACAAATACATTTGACGTACATCAGATGTAATAGCAACAGCGAACAACCGTAGATTTAGCAAAATGCAGAATAAGTCGGCTTGAAGGCTAGGACCTGCATGAAGTATATCATTCAATGACAGACCACTGGTAGTGGCTGCGCTGGCATCCAGCACGATTCTCACTTTAGTAGATGCTCGATCTTCACGCACTATAGCTTTGTGAGGAATATAGTAGGCATTTTCTGATCTGTCATTTGGAACTTCAAATAAATAGTTTTTATCTATATGTTCACGGATAACTTCGTCATACAACGGCTTTAACTTAGGCTGCATACGAAATTTTCTTTCTAACGATAAATATCTACGTTCAGCTGTTTTGTAGGAGTCTCCTAAATTGGTAGGGTTCAGCATAAATGGAAGTGCAACTTCATAACGGCCGTTTTCTAAACGCTTGACTGTATTTTTGAAAATGTCTTCAGCGTTTTCTTCTTCGGCACTAAGGATCACACCCCCATCTAGATCTTCTATTTCCCAGAATCTCTGCATTAAATCACCTACATCAACGGAGGAGAAGTATCCAACATTCGAGTTGGACATATTCACTGCAGGTGCATCACCTAATACTATATACCCTAATACCGTCTCTAAGGCATTAGGTAAACCAGGGTCGTTTACAATTTTACCTGACATTAACATTTCAGCGAATAATTTTACGCCAATAAGCAGATCTATTTCACCTGGGATCGCCCAGGTATCATCAGCCAGGTCCACCTTGTCAAACAAATCTGATGCAGAAATATCTACATGACAGGTGGGTAAATTAGACGTTATTTCATCTAGAACTAGTGCATCAATTGTATATTGGCGTTTAGGATCGTATCTTGACCTAAACGTAATGTTGACATTTCCACGGACAGGTTGCATGGATCCGCCTATACCCTTCACAGACGTCAACGTGCTATTATTTATAGTTAAACCCAAATTCTTGCAACAATTTAAAGTTACGTAATGTTTTTGAGAACCTGGATCTAATAAACATCTTAATATTTTATCCTTGCCGTTACGTCCACACGCAAATACCTTAGCAGTAGCTAGAATCTCTGTGAGAGGTGATTTAGCACGTGCCGACGCTGATAGTGTACATACGGAGGCGTCTTTATCGGCCATAGTAGCGCTCGTGCTAGCTTCATCGTCCGCAGGTTGCAATTTGCCTTTATCATGATTCATAGAAGCTGGTTTAGACTCATTCCTATTTAGTATAGGTTTCGAGTTATCAAAGTGTAACGTCGAATGATGTTTACCGTTACACTTGCGACAAGATTTCTTCGAAGAGCATTTCGATGCAGTATGATGAGTATTTAAACAATTCGTACATGCATGAATGTCCTTAACGAAATTAAATTTTTCGTTAGGAGTCAGCTTCATAAAGGCATTGCAATTATAAAGTTGTGAATGTTCAGTTCCTTTGCACATAGCACACGGATTAATGCTCTCTTGCGCCTGCGTACTGACATAAGCATGAGGCGTGCGAGGCAGAGGGGCGCGCGCCGGCGCGTTGTTACTGCTGACTGCAGAGCTGTTGTCGGCCTTAGTTGACGTTCGCTGTGACGTGCGATACAAGATCTTTGCTTGTTCTCTAACAAAGTTAACAAACTCTTCGTAAGAGGGCATCGTTGAAGAGTTTCGAATAGACATCTCAAAACTCTTAGTTGTGTCTGAGTCTAATAACTTAAGACCCAGGTGAACAAATATGAAGTCGCTTAAATTATCTATCTTAAGTTGCTTTATTGCTGAAATCGTTGCTGCAAACGAATCAATTGTTTTTTCTAAATTAGATGCCGAAGGACCATTGACAGGTTTCATTGACAGAAGTTGATTCAAGTAGGATGTAGCTAATGTGCGTTTGTCATCATATTTCGCGATCAAAGCATCCCAAACTGTCTTGTAATTTTCTGCCGCAGGAATTACGCCAGAACAGATCGACTTCGCCTTACCCGTCAGATGACTAAACAAATAATGAACACGTTCAGAATCCGTTAGTTTATTATTCTCGTGGATGACACGTTTAAATGTCTCATAAAAGAAGGGAAAATTTTGAATTTCCCCATCAAATGATGGCAGTTCAATCCGCGGAACTTTAATGGACTCGTCCTTACACATATGGCTCGAGTCTCTGGCCGTCGAAACATTAGGAGCGGGAGCGTCAAGTTTTGTTATTTGACATTTGATTATGCAGTAGAGATCCTCAAATGCGTTCATTGCGTTATAGCTGACATTGTATTCCGGGTCTAGCTCCAAGTTCAGAAGATTAACGTCATCCATCGACTCTTTAAATTCTTCTCGTAGTTGATCGACCAATCTCGCTTGTGCAATAAATTGAGTCAAAATCTTCATGTCGCTACTTAATTTTGGAATCATGTCATAAATACTTTGCAAACGTATAAAACATTGTGCACGTTTAGCTTCCGCAAGTTTGAGTCTCAATTCCGATCTTGCGTTGGCCATGTTTGACGGTTCTTGCAACTATGACAACGTTATAACAGCTTAATTAAACTGCACGAAAATATCAACTAATATGCGTTGAAATTGTATAATAACTTAATACATTTCACTGACAATAAGCACGCTTCGCACTAGCTATACGTATCTAATAAAAATGAAGGAAAATTAAACCGTATTATGTCAATGACAGATTGGGTCCGGTACCCGGTTACTGCCACTCGAAGGGTTAAGAATAACTGAGGTTTCTAGGAATAAATTACCTATGCGAAATTCTCAGCAGTGTAAATTCAGTGTATTTACTAATTTAAAATACGCTAAATTTACGAAAGGAAAATAAAAGTTCCGATATAACATTACCATGACATTAATCAAATCGCAATACGAAATATCTTATCGTTACGCATTGATAGTTAAGGTAACGCTATGAGAATATTACACACGCTGCTAGCAGACAAAACAATATGCATATCATAGTCTAAGCAATAAATTTTACGTGACTGTTCATAGAAAATTTTGACAATTATACAATATTTTACTAAGTATTAATGAATCACCGATATATTATATGCGGCTATAGAATTAAGTATTACAATATAATTAGTTATGTTATTCAGTGAGCAACGAGGAAGGTAATATTGTAGTATAATGCGTAAATTTTGAAATATTAAATCCGGTTCGAAGGACCAATTTTATGGGGTATAATTATGGTGTACCTGGTTCTGTTTGTAGTGGTTCCTTTATCATAATTAAAAGGCGTGCAAGGCCAAGGTTGCCTACGTTCTCTAGATATTCATACATTGAAGAAGTTCAAGGTTTATCCTCTCAGCACAAAGGGATGAAGAATTTATACTGCAAATGAAGGAAATTGTTAGGATAGAGCAGAATTTCAGACATAATAATTATTGCCCTATTCATATTTTATTCTGTTGGCAAATGTGACACTTTTTTTTTCATTTTTTTATGCTCTATGATAGACTTCCTGTATGCCAATCCCATGCACCCAAGAGGACAGACCACATTATCGGCGCAACCAATGTTTGATCTCAGTTTTTTGTTTTTTTTTTGCTGCTGATTATTCAAATTTTGTTTATAACCTATTACTAGTGAAATAAATTTAGTGAAACGTGTTTGATGAGAAAATAATCTTTTTACATTTCATTTTATCCCTACATCCTTAAAAGTCATAATTTCGCACAAAAACTAATTTTGTCAAGGAAATTTCTTATGCAATTTAAGAGAATTTATGGAAAAATACGGAAATAATACATAAAATAAACATGAAATTAATCCAAATAGGCATTAAAATAAAAAGCTTTAAAGCAATTCAATATTTCGTTAGTAGTAAAAAAATGGTTTTCATACAATGAAAACATGCTTTCATGTAAATTGCCACAATTGGGAATATTCCCGCTATGTTTCCGAGAATATTCTCTCAAACGGAAATATTCTCTGCAATTTCCCATCACTAGTTGCCTGCACTGAATAGGTTTCTAGTGAAGAAATGGACGTAGCTGTAAAATTTTTGTAATAGATTACTTTACTAGACGCGACGACATTGCACTAGTTCCAACACGAAAGTCCTGTTGCGCTCTCGTGTATTTCAATATTATGTCGAATCGTACCTGCTAGATGATGATTTATCTCTTTCAAATTGTTCTAGATGATTTACATAAACCAATTTATAGTGGAACTTCTAATAAAAGTGGTTAGTTTAGCTTTTAAGATCATCTTACTCGTAAGCTAAGTACCTACCTCAGTTCTTTATCAAAACTCCCTGTAGTTAGTAACTAAAATCCATTTCCTTTCAGTACGTTCTCCATCTTGTAACTAACATTAATTGAAAATCATAAACCGGTATCTCGGTGTATGTAGAAATACTTGTCAGGCAAATGTGGCGCTTAAGAATAGAAATTAAAGTGTATCTGGTAATCAAGTTGGCCTGGATGCAGTACTTGCAGTAGCACGTGTTTGGATAGGACCTTTGTTGCAGCAATCCTTGGGTGAATGTCAGGGACGAGTTACGTAATACGGTTAGTTCAAAATCTACCGTAACAGAATAAACTTTTTTACTCATCTACTGAAATCTTTGAATTAGAACTTCATAGAACCATTGCACAATGGCACATTTTTAAAGCTGAAGCCTTATGCTCTATGGCGTAAAAACATATTTTATTATTACCTGCGGGGTAATCACGTAACTTTTTTACTACCGTTAGATAGATTTTAATGTCAAATTTTAACTGTCAGCTCATACATTCACACTTCAAAATTGACAGATAAATCTATCTACCGTTAGTACATAAAGTTACGTGATTCGCCAGCTGATATTAACTACACGTTACCAGTATAATAGAACGAACTAGTGATAGGTGACAATAGTAGGACGTGTAGTCTCATGTAAAGCCCGACAAGAAATATGTCATATTTGTGGTCGGGCTTTAAACTTAAAGTCTGACAGAAAACACTTGAAATTTCCAGTCGCATTAGGATCTAACGATAAGACAAAAAGTTTTCAATAAAATAATTGATTTTTGTTCTAAGTAGAGTAGAATTATTGTTGAAGGTGTGACAACTTCAATTGTTAGTGATGTGCAACTCCTTACGATAATATGTATTTTATTTTAACGGGCGAGTTAAGAAATACCCTAACCAAGCGTGCAAGGCCAAGGTTGCCTACGTTCTCTAGATATTCATACATTGAAGAAGTTCAAGGTTTATCCTCTCAGCACAAAGGGATGAAGAATTTATACTGCAAATGAAGGAAATTGTTAGGATAGAGCAGAATTTCAGACATAATAATTATTGCCCTATTCATATTTTATTCTGTAAAACATTTTTATGTTGCGTTTTTTTAAAGATAAAAGCGAAAAAAAATTGTTCATAAAATGCTCTTGACATTGAGTGCCAATGCAATAGGCATGATGACAAAAAAAATCATGCCATTCGAACGAGTTTTAAGAGACGATCAAATGTTTGTATGAGACCAAATACAATTAGAGCAACACAAAAGACGAAAACGATAATAAAAGTACAGCATATCTAACGAGCACTGAAAATGCTCCATACTGATTTACTACCGTTGTATGAATAAAGATAAATTTGCCGTTTTGTCGTGAAATATTGCGTTTATGTACATAGCTGCCATACAATTTCCGTTTTATTGAAACTGAGAATTTTTCTGGTAACTTCAATTCACATTTGGTCAATAAACAAAAAACAACGTTATCGCGAATCTTCATAGTCCCATATCTTGTTACGATTTTAATTAATTAGTCTACTTTACTATTTATTGTGGTTTTCTACCCATATACCGACAGTATGTTATAAATTGTAACTTGAGTCATCATCCCTATTCCACATTAAAATGCAGGTGAGTGTGTATGGGTACGAATTTGATTCAAGACGACTAATGCAGATCGAGATTACCCTAAAACTTGAATTTAATCGTTTCAAATTACCAAATAAGCACAAAAAAGTCTAATACTTATGCAGATGAAATAATCCCTTCATTGTCATTTGAAACATTCCCGTTTTTTTTAAGCCGCGCGCATTTGCTAAATTACTGAACCCTTTGCAAATGCCGCCCGCAACAACGCAGACGGTCTAATGTCCGTCCATCAGGACCCTAAATGACGCCCGTCACTCGCCAATCAAAATGCCAAACCAATTCTGCAAACATTCCCCATTTCATTTCATTACGTGCTTTTACTTTATACGGAAAACGCATGTACTCTGCAAGCGAGCAGTGAACATCGAAGATACAACTAGTCCGATCCGTTAAGATTTTTAGGTACGAGGTGCTGCGTTCAGAAATTATGGTCGAAATCCATCTCTGGGCTCAATGACGTCATTTCGCATCGCAATGACAGGGTGAGAGGGCGAACGCGATGGGTTTGTTCATACCATGGAAAGGTATTAAAGGTATAAATTAGAATAGGTAATACCAGTACAATGTTAATTGAAAGAACATGCCTACACCTACACTACGACAATTTATTAGTGATATATTTTTAAGACTTACATATAACATCTACTTTTAGTGACTAAAATATTTTTTAAACGTGTATAGGTTTTATTTACACCTTCACTTGTTTTTTTAATTATTATTATATCCCTTTATTCCAGTTTGTTTTTTTTTCTTTTTTACTTTAATACAATAATAGTAATAATTTAATATATATTAATCTATGCGTAGGTATTCTTTATTGTATTATCCATTGACGGACATAGGCCTCCTCCATCCTGTGCCATCCTGTGTCCAGGCCACGCACGCAGTGGCGACGATGTCACCTTCGCATAGCTAATCTACTTATATTTCCATTTTTGCAGCGCAATAAAACCACTTGAAATAACGACATTGTAAAAGTAACTAAAAGCTCTTCTCTGTTTTGTACGTCTACTGCTGCCTAGATGTAAGGGTGAATTGCAAAAAAATTGTACATTCCAAAAAATAAAATATCCTCCTAATTAAAAAATCTGTAAAAAAATAAGTATTAGAGTAGCATATTTTTTTAATTTTGTTTTCACGTTGTCCAACTTATAGTTTTCTAGTATTTGTAAAGTTTTATAGTATAAATTGGACACATTTATAAAAAATCTCAATTTCTAATAAAAGTGCATTTCTGCTCGCATACAAGTTTTATATGTCCTTTGTGTAACAGAGGGTATTCAAAAACTCATAACTTTGATTAAAACAGCCCGGGCTAAAAAAATATTTTGAGTCCTTTTAAGTACAACGTGAAATATCTAAAAAATAGTTTGTCAGGTTTCTAGAATGAATATACTATATCAAAATCTTTTTTCAAAGTTCTGGGAAAGATTTCATTCCTTTGTATTACGTCAGCTGTGTAACGCTATATTCTGCATTTTAACGTAGGTAATTAACGTACCCTCAGCAGTTTTATCTCTGGGTACAAGTAGTCTACTACTAACACAGCCGAGTGTATCGATAGCTCTATTAGTTTTTATGTAGTGGTACGATAAAGAGAAACCGAGCGTTTTTCGCAAATATTGGTCAATTTTGTGTTATGCCTAAAATAGGTAATCTTATTGCTTTTTATTGCTGTTTTTACATAGTTGGATGGAGAAATTAATAGGTAAACGGCTTGGCATATACGAATGTTAGAATTTCTTACAGTATTTTTTTAACACGAATTGACAAGTTTTTTGGACCTCAATTTCGCATCCTTTGTGTTACATTGTGTCACGTTGTGTGACGTTACACAATTTTTTCCCCATACAAATTAGCTTTCAATTACTTCCTTTGTGGTAACATTTTTGTGAATATCCCAATGTGTTACGTACAATTTTTTTGCAATCCACCCGTAAGCGCGGTAATGAAGTTAAATATTAGCGTACTCTCAACACAAAAGTAAGTTAATCTCGCACTTTCAACCGTGTTTTGTCGTAACATAAAAATGTTATGATTCTAGCCTATGAATCTTCACATAAGTTATTTTTGAAGGTTTACATCAGGACATATAATATCTAATTCATAAATTTCCACGTACCTAAATCAAAAGGCCCATAGTATAGAGTACAATAATCGTCATTATCATCATCAGCCTCCGAATTTTTCTTTCTACTGATAACATCCTTCCGAAGATGAGAGTGAATAAAGGTTAACAAGCCGTTCCCTTCAAAATGGCCGTAGAAAAATAAAGTCATAGCTACAATACTAGTACTGACACGGCATGAACAGGAACGCTTTGGCCGAGGTAAAGGTATTAGTGTATACTACGTACATAAAAAAAAATCCCTACTGGATCACTACACTATGCCGATACAACACGCACACAGACACACTGACCCAGTTATTCCCCATTTTTCTGTAATTACTCACCGCTCTTTGTCGACGTCCCTAGTTGGGGGAGCGAGTGTCACCGCTGCAACTACACTCCGCCGTTCACTTCCTCTGTCACTTAGCATCTTGCATCCGATGAAGTCTTAGGCCGCGTTCAGGCGATTATAACGTTTCCCGCTTCCGACGCTCATTTAGATATATCAAATTATATAACATTGTCAAACCTTAATAAATGTATAATCTGCAATATTCTAATCGCAATGTGACTAATAAAGACAAATTTAATTAGAACGCAATTTAATGTGACGTATACGCTACTAATAAGAGGAAGTGCTTAAGTTAGTAGCGTACTCGCAGTTTTATTACATAATGTGACCAAATAGCGTATCATATTATAAGCATATCATTAGCTCGCTACCAACCCAAGTTCAAAGTTACTGTACGCATGAACACTACTGTAGGTAGGTACTCTATGAATCATCATCACCACCTCCATTAGGTATATACACATGTATTGTATACTCATGTACACATAGTACTGGCTGGATATTGCAATTATAATGGAGGGGGTAAATTAGAGTGTCGGATGTTGCCGGTATGAAAATTACGACGCTTTCGTCTAAAACAGAACTAGGCAGGTATTGAAATCTACTTAGGAAACCGATGCAGATGTACCTATATTATTTAATGTGTAAACCTCATAACTCCGTCGTTTATGAATCGATTTGGATTTTGGATGAAACTAGGAATTTTGGATGACCATCAGTAATCTTCTTCATCAGATCCAAACGCTACTTTCTGAATGCAAATGATCTATTTGTTACCGAAAATACTAAAATCGTTGTTTCCCGTGAATTTTTGAGGAGTTCCCTCAATTTCTCATGGATCCCATCATCAGAACTAGATTCTGGTAACAGCGGGACCAACCTTGAAGCATATGCTTTCAAACAAAGCAAAAAACCAATTCGGTTCATAAACGACGGAGTTCTGAAGCCATACACTTAAAAAACCAGCCAAGTGCGTGTCGTATGACGCACAAAGAAGGGTTCCGTACCAACACCTACTAGTCCTTAAATGTGGACCCACTGTCCAATACATTGAATCTAAAAAGGCCCTATCTTCATAGGGAACTCACGGGACTTACGACGTTTTGTTTAGGCAAGACAGTTTTTCAGCGAAAACTCAAAAACCGTAAACCTTCAAACCAAAAATCGTTGAAATATTTATTAATGCACACCACCTCAATTTTTATTAGAATTTTAAACGTCGTAGTTTAAAAACTAGAGGGGGGGGGGACACACTTTTCATGACTTTGACAGCTAGTATCTCACCTTGACTTTAATGAAAATGTTTTTAGAAACCTCCATATCATTTTTAAAGTCCTATCCATGGATGTCCCAGACGTCTATGTGCGTTGTATTTTTTTTGGCCCCCCTAAATTTAATATTTTTTTATAGCGGTTCATTGAATACACCTTCCTACCAAATTTCACAATTGTAGTACTTATAGTCTCCGAGTAAATCGGCTGTGACATACAGACGGACGGACGGGCAGACACGACGAAACTATAAGGGTTCCGTTTTTGCCATTTTGGCTACGAAACCGTAAAAAGACATACAGCTGAATTGAGAACCTCCTCCTTCTTTTGGAGTCTGTTGTAAAAGTAAACATTAGTTGAAAAAAGACTGTTTTTAATATTACTGATAAATCCGGAAACGAGGCTTGAGGCTTTAAATTCACATAAAAATGGGATAAAAAAATACAATAAATGTTAAATTGACAACTAGTGTAGGTGATGGCGTGCCGTGGGGAAGCAATCAGCCCTTTGTGGTGAGATCGAAATAGGTTACATTGTAACTTCGTAACAAGTCCATTACGAGCTTGTAGCAGTGGACGGGTTACATTCTGTGCGTCGTTAAAAGAGTGAATGGTGATTATATCCAGCACTGAAATTATGTACCAAGCCAGATGCTTAATAGTAATAGTATTAGTATATGCAAAATAGGAGACAAAATTGATGAATTTAACCAATGCAAGGAAAATAATGCGGCCAGCGTGAAGGGCACCTTTGCACCCGGAATGATACGGGGCGGTTTATTTGAGTAATTTATGACGTGTAAACTTATTATGAAAATTATGTTGACCTATTTGTTGGTACAATAATAAAATATAATTTATTGAATGCAAGGAAAAAACTTATCCTTTAATATTGACGATAAATGGGACCGGTGACCCCGGTGGTTCTGGGTTTGAATCCGGGTATTAAGAGCATTTATTTATGTGATGAGCACCGAAGAAATGTTCCTGGGTCATGGATAAACATCCATGACTCAGTCTAATTCAGTCTATGTATTTAAAGATTTATTTATCTTTAAAGCAAGTAGATACATTCGAGGTTAAAAAATTCGGGTTACCCTAAATTAAATAACTGCAATAGGTTTTTAGTGTTCCGATGTACCCGAGGAGTTGAAACGGAACTCCATTGCTGTTACTCACGCGTCCGTCTGTCCATCTGTGCATCTGTCCGTCTGCCCGTCTGTCCATCTGTGCGTCTGTCCGTCAGCCCGTCTGTCCATCTGTCCGCCTGTCCGTCGTCTGTCACACAGGTTCTACAACCAAACGGAACGGTCTTTAAATGTTCACAGTATAAGCATTTATTAAAAAATAAAGCCTATTTAATATGGTATCGGTACTAACATCAATGACTTTCAACCTCTAAAGGTTTCCGAGGGAGTTCGATTATCGAGATAAAATGTGTGTTTGCCTTTTGACATATTCAGTTTATTCATAGAATTTTGATGTGGGTTGAGTGGGTGCGTTATCAAGATTATTCAAGGGTGTCCTACCTACTTCTATACTTATTTATACATATCCAATGGATTTAGTGAATGTTTTTACCTTTCAAGTAAAAACAAAAGATTGAGCATCCATTTTGTTTTTACTTGAAAGGTGAAAACATTCTGCAAAAGCGTTGGATATATTATGTAAATTTGTATAATTATAACTTTCGATAAATATGTTTACCAAAGATACATCGGAGACGTATCGGTGACATCAACGAAGTGGGCACGTGCTTCCAATCTGGGGAGTTTTCGTATAGGTAGCTTATATGTATTGTGTTTGTTAGACAATGCCATGATATAGATGTGGATCTGAAATAAATCAATCTAGGGTTCCGAAGTCCTAGATATTCCTAAAACTATGTAAGACTTCCACGAGAGTTCTGTTCGAAACCAAGAAAATCAGCGCGACTATATTGGCATGTTCTGGGCAGAAGAAGTAAAGAACTACACTGTTGCGCTCAGTAACAAGGATGTTGACAGCAAATATGAAAATAAAAAAAGTTAATTTTTTTTTTCGAAAAGGGATCCAATTTCGTAATCAAATGGCTAAAAAAATTATTTAAAAGAATAAATAATTACATAATTATAAGTGTTCAAAGATTTATGAGTGGTATTATTCTGTCCCTTTTCCGCAAAACGCACCCTTGTATTTACTATAGCGCTCGAAGAGTGACGTCCCTGATCTGTCGCGATTTCTCGTTCTAACCAGCAACACGGTCGTAGCTTCGTAATTTTTTTAGATATTTGTATAGGATTTTGGCTTTGGCATATTTTTTTAACTTGTTTCTTTTAGAGTAGTCAAATTTTGTCTCAACAACCCTGTTAACCAAAGTACTACAGGTTTGCTTTTTCGATTCCGCAGACTAGGAAACCTTATAATTTCGCCATGTCCATCCGTCCGTCCGTCTGTCCATCTGTCCGCGACTTATATTATTAGCTCAGTAACCATTAGTACTAGCAAACCGCAATTTAGGATGAATGGAATATACATTAATTGCGCCGACAAAACGAAATAATAAAACCATCTTTTTAGGTTAAATGTTACGCTTTAGTTTCCGTAATCATATATTTAGTTTAATATTTCAGAAAATATAAAACGGGTAGCGAGTTTTACTGGGCACATGGACGTTTTGATGTCAAAATTGTTTTTGCATTCGCAACGGACGTCACTAAACGCGAAGGTTCTTGTGTCAGCTAATCAGCTTCTTGTCTACTCATCGTCAATAACTTGTTCATATCAACTCGCCGTCAACTCACTTAAATGAATAGTGTCTTGGAATTTTATTTGGCTTTTTTTATTTTGATATACTTACTTTTTTTGGTCTTCAATTAATGAATGTATTAGAAGGCTTTGGAGATTAAAAAGATAATCTTGGATTTTAATTCCGGTCTGTTCAGTTCGTTCAATTGGAATGATATTTGTTATCTGTGGTTCGTTCGTTCCCTGAGTGAAGGATGTCAGAGGAATGATTCGGCACTCCAAAATCTGTCAAAGAGAATATAATCACTACGTCTTAAAATCTGTGAACATGACGTAAGGACGTCACCTTTGTGTTCTGGAGTAATCTCGCTAAGGCCATAGGTGGCCAAAAACTTAACCTGTTTAAGTTTATAAAAATCACGGTGGCTTTCTCCTTATTTTCTTGTGAGTGAGTTCAGTTCAAGTTGTATACTTGCCAGACCATTTATTTTGGGTTTTCGGAAACGCTGGAATATTTTGTTGTCTTGTTTCAGAAGCATGTGGTCTTTGTGAGTAAATCTTAAAAAGGGAACATCTGCGACTCCTCTGGTGTTGCAGGTGTTTATGGGCGACGGTAATTGCTTACCATCAGGCGATCCGTCTGCTCGTTTGCCCCCTTGTCTGTGTTTAACATAAAAAAATCTTCAGTCTTCATCTTCTTATTAAATTATGCATTGCGGCATAAATTTAAATACCGGGTAAGTTATTTTGACGGATTTAATTGCGATGTCGCGAGAGAATAGCGGCACGAGTTAGGTTATCTCCATGTATGAATATGTCCCTAATGAATGTGTGTTTGTTTCAACTAAACGCCGGTCCATGTACTTGTCTCTCTCCCTGTTTTTGTTCCTCCCTTCCTTCGGTTTTCTTCTTGCTTACTTAGTGGATATTGGGGACCTGATCAATGCTGCTTTCCTTCTGCGTGTATTGGATGTCAGCGTGGACGAGTATATACCTGGCGTGGAGAACAGGGAGGATGAGGTACTGCTTCTGCTCCTGGTGCACCGTCACGAGATGTGGCCTCGGTCAACTGCGCTGGATGGTGTTGCCGTGAGACAAAGCTCTCCGTGATGTGCTGCTTGCCTGCTCTGCCTAGATAAGGTGAACTCGCTCCACACACACAAACATTCACTGCTCTTAACGCTCATTTAGTAGTATTAAAATTAAATCAATTCAAATAACAGTCCGCAGAAGAGTGCCTATCCTGCTCTAAAATAGTGTTACTTAAATATTTTGCAACAAACTGTGTTGTACACTAATTTAATGTTATTCTGTGTAAGCCGGTATTGCTAGAAATATATACTCGTGCTAACAGAACAGTATAGAATTGCACGTTACATAATTACCTCCCCGTACAAAAAGTGGGGGTGCAATTTTTTTCCTTCAAACGTCAAGTATATTTATTATCGTTGGATAGGTCGTTCAAAAATATTGCTTCAGGAATCCGTTTGCGTGATATTCAGCTAAACGATGGCTATGTAAAAACTCATGGTAGTAATTTATGATACAAAGTATACCCGTATTTTCTCTTGAGTGTAGATAGTATAAAACAGAAGCACGACAATAAATCTATGCTTTGCCAACTACTCGTTGTACGTATGACTTTTTTGGTCCACTTTTCACAATAGTGTTATGCATATCCCGTGTTGCAACAGCGATGTTTGTGATGCCATCGGCGCAGCAGCTTTAATGGGTTTCGAGTGCAACATTGTGTTCGAACGTGCAACAATGCAAACAGCGCTGGACGCGAGTGGTTTTATGGAATGATGCGTCAATTTTAAGCTGTATGCCGATATAAAGACTAACGACTCCTTTAGTGGATATTTGGTAGCCGTAGGTAATATTCATATTCATTTATTTTATAATAATTCATATTACATTCCATCGTTTAAGTACACCAAACAACAATGGAAATAATAATAAAATAATACTTCAGGTTACAAGCAATGGTTGTAGAATAATAATGATTAGTAATTTAAAAATAAAAATAATAATAATAATCCGAGATCACAATAAAAAAAAAAAATTATTCACGTACTTGAGTCGTATATAATAAATTCATTAAAGTTATAAATAGTGTGCTCGATAAGCCATCTTTTTAGCGATAATTTAAAATCGGCTAGTGACGGTGAATCTATAATATATGCCGGCAGTCGGTTGTACACGGTCGGGCCCATCACATGGGTAAGTTTGGCAGATTTTCCCAGTTTATGTTTCACACCCACGAACGAGTCTGTGGCCATACCGCAAGTTCCGACCGTGCCCGTCCGCCCGAGTCCTGAATAAATCAAGGTGACATCGCACATACACCGCGACTTGAAATATTACCAAGGAGTAACAGAATAGTTTTCCTAACCGACAGAACTCACATCGAGGTGATGCTGATCGAAAACTTCGCTAAAGATGGCTTATTTAGATACATGATACACAATGGCTGGCCTGAATGACTGTCAATATGTCATAGACTTTTGGTGACTACGATTTTTTGGTTAAGTAAAACATCGTGAGGAAACCCGTCTAATCCCAACAAGGTCTAGTTGACTCTCTTGATTGAGAATTCAGATGGCATTCGCTTTTATAAAACTAGTTTCTACGCTAAATCTTGGGATTAGGTGTCGCAGTGGACCCGAGCTCCCTAGCGCACAACCGGAAAAATGCTAGGATGATGTTGACTCAATTGAGAAAATAAATGGATTTAAGCTATACCTAAGTACTCGTATAAGTTCATAGGTACACCTACAATCTACATACCAACTCTGTATGTATAACGCCATTCAGATTTCCGAGCTGTCTTAAAACAAAATAATAGAACCAGATGAGCGGTTTACTCTGTATGCAGTTTCATATTTCATAGACTGGAGCATTAATACGAGCACAGGTAAAAAGCGCGCATTTATCTCAACAACAATGGAGTGCATTAAACGAGGAAAAACGAGCATCGTATAAAATGCAAGATCTAGTGTTAAACTTGAGAGAATAATTAACTGAACTTCCAGGGTAAGCGAGATGAGAGAACGTAATTAGCCTACTTGAAATGTAACTAAACAGAAACCGTTTTTGATCTAAGAATGTAAAGTTAATTCCAAGATATTTAATGGAACAATTTCAAGTTACAATCGCTAAGCATAATTCATTCATTCATTTTCACACGCTTTGACACATTGTGACACGCCATTTTCAATTTATATATATTTTTTTAAATTTAGCGACATAAGTACCTAGAGGTTAATTCGAGACAAAGTATATGACACGCATGTCAAGCTTGTGTGTCATTGAAATGACTCAAAGCGACTCGTAGTGATCGGCAATTTCTGAAACATTTCATAAATTTACATATAAGTTACATATTAAATTTCACTTAAGTTTCTGAAATGTTTCTGTCATAGTTACTTTGATTGGTTTAATAAGAAGTAATGTGCTGTCTAAATCCAGGTATTTTGTGCCAGCAAAGACAAGAAGGAATAAGGCATCTGACAGCTTAGAAACATAACCAGAAATGTATACCTAGCAACGTCCATAACTATTACACCCTGAAAATCACATTCTGTCCATCGTTAGACGTACATTCGTAATTTATTTGTTGACTTCAGAATTATTTTTAGTCGGACTTATACGCATGTGGATCCTAAAAACAGCATGTTATCTAAAATTCAAATATCTTTTTCCCAAAAAGCCGATTTCGCTCAGGGCAGGTTTCCGGGTCGTATAAACAAACGTTTTGTTTTTATTTAAAAAAAAAACTTCGAAAACATGAAATCGAACCCTAAAAGCCATACCAAAATTCTAATTATGCTGCCTTCCGGGCGTTTATGGAGGTAGTTCACTGTACACGGGAGGTTTTGCAAATTGTTTTTGAATATCAATGCAAGTCAATGCAAACCTGTAACATCAGTAAATTTAGCAAAAACTGTTAGGAATCATGAGTTGTCTTTTTAATTTGTTACTAAATAACAGAATAATAATACATTACTACAGAGGCCGGGAAGTAAGGGGTTTCCGGCCGAGTACATATAGCATATAGGATAGTTACGAGGTTGGCAACCCCTTTTCACGCCGAGGTATGTATAGCGCTTTTCTCAAATATGCAAATGCAATGAAATAAATTAAAAAAACTTCAAGAAATCAAACTTTAGTTTCTAAAGAAACTAAAAGTCCATAAGAAAAAAAATATAACTAAGACATTATTACTATTTATTTCGTTCATGATTGGAGTAAGCTTTGGACACCACCTGATGCAAGGACTGGTTTACGCTTCCGTGACATTCAACTACTTAATTTTATGAACTAGTTAGAAAATAGGTGAAATTTTAAGGAACCCGTGTTTTTTGTTTTTCACGAAAACTGCATTTTTCGTACAAAAAAAGCAATTTGAAAAATATGTCATTCCAAAAGGGTGTAAGTAAAAAATGACGTCATACCCAAACATCCCACCAAGAATCCAGATCCGCAATAAAAAAAAAACGATATCTGACAATAATTGACACTGACAGTTTAAGATTTTTTTTTTTTTTTTTTTTTTTTAATTTATTTCATGACCCTGGATACAAGTCCTTCAGTCGGAATAAATAGAGTAAACATATTAAAATCCATTACATTTGAATAATCAGAGTTAAGTAATTATTAATAGGTACATTTCATCAAACAAGAAAATAATCTCATACAAATAATCTTTGCCATATTAACATCAGCAATTTATATGCATATCGCATCTACATTACACCTTACTTAAACAATAATTTTATGAACAATTAATCAAATTTTTTCAACAGTATTTAAAATAAATTTAAAAACAGGTATAAAATAAACTGGGTTTGATAGCAAATCTTGGACGAGGCGGGGAACACTTAAAGAGTTTTCTTCTGCAACATCACTAATGACACTGACAAGTATCAACCTTTGAATGGCAAACGATTCACACTCAAATATAACGTGTTTTATATCCGCATTTTCCTTTGAACAATATGTACATTTGTGGTCACTAATAATTTTCATCCGATGAAGATGTGCTGGGGTCAAACAGTGACCCGAGCGCAAACGATTAATGCACGTTATGAACTTCCTGTTTATGTATTTAAAACTGTTATACCACGGTGCTGTTGGTAAGTTTTGCTGTAATTCTGCATACCATTTTCCTTTCGTTTCTGTGGTAGCTATCCAGTATTCTTTCCATATTTTCTTTGACGACATTTTAAACTGATGATAGTAGTCCGTAAAAGGTACATTAAATGATTCTGATAAATCCTCGTCGTGGTCACGACGAGTCGCTTGATCCACAACCTCATTTCCTATTATGCCACTGTGGGAGGGAACCCATACAAATTCTACATGTTTCCCTAACTTAAGTATCATATCTTTAACTTTATGTACAATATAGTTTTGCTTATAAGATAAATTACAATTACATAAGGTGGATAGAACACTTTTAGAATCACAAACTATTAAGATATTTACATTATTTACATTTGTAAATACATGTGTCAAAGCAGCTAATATTGCCCAGCTTTCTGCAGTGAATATACTACAGATATTTGGTATTTTATAGCATTTTGTCAATTTGATTTGAGGATCATAGTATGCTGCCTTAACATAATCTCCCTTAGAACCATCAGTATAAAGGGTATAAAAGTTGCATTTTTCATTTAAGAATTCTAAGAAATCAAACTTATTTGTTACAGAATCTAAATGACACTTGATGTCAAGGTAGCTTAATATTGTGTTGTATGGGCAGTTGTAAATTGGCCACTTGTTACTGGTGTACATGTTTCTTGTCATTTGTTTTATATTTTTTATTATTGTTGGAATTTCAGGCAAGGAACCTGACAGCAAAGTAGTAGCCGAGATGTTGGATGTCTCAGCTGACTGTGTGATTCCTGCAGGGTGTATAACTTTATCTAAGACAACATGATTGTCACAAGACAGCTCCTTCAAACAAAATCTCTCAGCCAGCTGCAAACGTCGCAAGGACAAAGGAGGTATACAATTTTCAATTTCCATAGTGTTGATAGGAGTGGTGCGCATAGCTCCACTTATCACTCTCAAACCAATATTCTGTATAACATCCAGTTTTCTTAATAAAGTACTGCTTGCATTCATGTAAGCCAAGGAACTATAATCAAAGTGACTTCT
The DNA here is from genome assembly GCA_963556455.1 of Epiblema foenella. Taxonomy (NCBI): domain Eukaryota; kingdom Metazoa; phylum Arthropoda; class Insecta; order Lepidoptera; family Tortricidae; genus Epiblema; species Epiblema foenella. The sequence continues at coordinate 23,438,021 of OY747096.1, read as the reverse complement.
GACTATGCTTTTGTACAACATGTTAAGGGTTTTCGGGTCAGAACCCCAGAAAGTTCCAGCTAAGCTCCTCATTACATTTATGCTTTTCATGGCATTCTGACATATATAGTCTATATGCCTATCAAATTTTAGTTTATTATCAATAACAACACCTAAAAATTTATGATGACTTACAATAGGAATAAGATTGTTATCATAAAACATTTTTACAGTGGAATGTGCAAATGGGTCTCTACTGAACACTAATACTGAGCTTTTCTCTGAACTGATTTCTAGTTTTAAAGTGTTGTTATAATAATACTGTAGTTGATTTAATGCTGTGTTCATGTTTTCAACAGCCAAGTTTAAATTCTGATTTTCACTGTACAAGAGCAAGTCATCTGCAAATTGTAAGATTTTAACTTGGGATGTATCTACAAAATTAAGGATTTGAGATGTATATAAGTTGTACAATAGAGGTGACAATGTAGCGCCTTGCATTGTCCCTTTATTAACAATTCTAGGTCCATGTAATTTATTATTGAATTTAACGAATAAGGTTCTATTGTGTAAAAAATCGAATATCCATTTTAAAGTTTTACTTGGTAAGCCCAATTCATGTAAAACATGAATCAGACTTTCAATGTTAACATTGTCAAAAGCACCTTTAACGTCTAAAAAAACACAAATAACATTAGTGTGACTGAGTTTTGCCTTCTTGAGATCAGCTATGAGTGATACAAAGCTTTCAGAGCAACTTCTTCCCTTTCTGAATCCAAATTGAATATCTGGCAACTTTCCTTGTGTTTCGGCGAAGTAGTCTATTCTTAACTTTAACATATTTTCAAAAAGTTTACCTAAACATGATGATAAGGAGATAGGTCTGTATGATGAAGGATTATTTACGGCTTTATTTGGCTTTAAGATGGGAATGACACATTGTGTTTTCCATGATTCAGGAATAACTAAACAGTTCCATAATTTATTATAAACTTGTAATAAAATTTCTACAGCAATAGGATGTAACCTTTTGATTAACATGTACGGTATATTATCCAACCCTGGCGTTGTATCCTTCCTGCTTTTTAGTGTTATATACAATTCATTCAATGTAAATGGCCTATTGAGAAATGAGTTGGTTTGATTTTCAGGAGACTGATTCAATATGTTACTTAGGTTATTTGGTTCAAACTGAGAGGAATCTGTGATCTTATCTAAGAAACTTGGTACCCATTCATCATTTTGATATCTGTTATGAGAAGAACCTATTCTTTTAAACCTTTTAATGTAACCCCATATTCTAGAAATAGGCGTCATTCTGTTGAAACTACTGCACAAGTCATGCCAGGAATTAACACTTTGTTCTTTTAATGTCCGCTTCTTTTGAGCATCAGCTTTTTTGTATTCTATGAAGTTAGTAATGCTTGGCGCTGTTCTATACAGTATTAAAGCTTGTTTCGATTTATGAACAGCATCATCACATGTTTGATTCCACCAGGGAGCAGGTTTTCTCATGACTTTCGCAATTTGCTTTGATTTCTGTTTTGGGACTGTTTCTGATCGAATTTTATATAAAATGTTTACAAAGCTGTTGTACAAATGAAGTGGTTCTGTATTGTGAATATCTAGTTGAGAAAAACAGGTTTCTGACAAATTATAGTATTTAGACCAATCTGCTTTACTATAAATATATTTTTCTTCTACAGGACGAATCTCATATGTGGAAGGCTTTACATTTACAACCACTTGAGTTGGATAATGGTAACTGCCCATTGGATCATCATGAACGCGCCATTCGCAAAGTGGGGCCAACGTGGGACTAACTAAAGCTAAATCAATCGCAGATGGATTTCTATTTGGATATGGAACAGTTGTTGCAGTACCATCATTTAAAACACACATGTCAAATTCATCAATGAGATTGTATAAGTTGTTGCCTCTGTTATTATTTGAATGACATCCAAACAAAATGTGATGTGCATTAAAATCTCCCATGATAATATACGGTCTAGGGGTTTCCAGTAACACCTTTCTCATTTTGGTAGTGTCAAACCTGTTAACATTGGGAGGACAATACACACAAAGAATATTTAAAGTACCTATAGAGGTTTCTATTGATATACAGATATTTTGGATGGATTCATAAAAAGTTGTGTTTATAACAGTATATTGTAAATTTTGTTTAATTAATATGGCTACTCCATTGTGTGAATTTACTGAATTTTTATGTATAAAATTATAAGGTGCAAAATTAGGAATAATACTTGTACTTTTGAGCCAAGTTTCATTTAATAAGCATATGTCAACATTATGCTCAAAAAGAAATGATTTTAATAAAGCCTTCTTGCTCTGAAGGCTCTGTATGTTAAATTGTGCTATGGTTAAATATGTATCCATTAGTTTAATAAATTTGCTAACAATATTTCCTTAATTTTTTTATTTGTAATTGGGCTGTCCTCTTTGCCATTACCGAGAGTGATAAGTGACTTAACAATGGCATTAATTATGATATCGTTATTCGCTATTTGTTCTGCATTGTAAGTAGGGTTACGACTAACTGGTTTAGGCAAAGGCATGGCCGGAAAGGCAATCGTCGACTGTACAGGTGGTGCAGTACTCACCACAGTGGCATAAGGCTGGGTCAAGTATCTCTTTTTCTTCTCTTCTGTCTTTTGTTTTTTAATGGGACAATCCCTGGATATTGCGATGTGGTTCCCGCTGCAATTGATACACACTATCTCTTCGACATCGCATTCTTTGTAGGAGTGTCGGCCGGCACAGGACGAACACATTTGCTCGCCCCTGCAGACCCTGGCCGAATGGTTGAATTTCAAACATTTATAACATTGTAGCAAGGGTGGGACATACGCATGCACCTTGTACCGGAACATATTTAAATACGCATATTGAGGCAATATTGCTGTCGCAAACGTTATGGCTACTGTTCCCAAAGGGACGAGCTTTCCATCAACCTTCCTCATAAACCGCTTGATAGAAATGATTTCGGCGTCGCACGTTATATTTTTATATATGTCCTCATTTTTTAACTCTTTAGGGACGTACCGAAGCACGCCCGTTGTCTCTGTTAAGTTTGCAGGCACGAAGGCCTTTAATTTATTGCGGCCCAAAAAGTGGTCCATTTTCAAGAAAGTATTGGCTGGCGCAGGTTTCTTGAATGTAATGCCAATTTTATAGGCATTCACCCTGTGAACGCCTATAATCCCTTTTACTTGTTCGGTGAAAAGTTTTGTCAATGTTATAGGGTTTCTATTTCCCAACTTATCGTTCTCCTGTGATTCAACGTAAACTATACACTCCGCACTATGATTTTCAGGAAATTGCCGTTTATAATTTGGTTTTGTGTACATTTTATAGTCTGAAGCACTAGCGTCCAATTTTCGCTTTTTGGGTTCTTTATTGTCACCGGGGGCCTCGCCCCCGGGACTGTCTGTACTCATTTTATTTACACTATATATAAACTATTTAGAATTACTATATTTACACAGAAAATAAACAAATATATACAATTAAAATCAAATTTAAAACACGAGAAATTTTTAAAACGCCCGCCTTATTCGACTTCCCGCCAAAAAGTCCTGACAGTTTAAGACTTGTTATAGTTGTTTTTTTCGTTAGCGGTTTGAAAATTTTAAAAAATCGTGAAGAAAACATTTAAACTCATGGTATTAGGTAGTAAAAGCTAGTCCGATTCTAAAAACAAATCGAAAACACGTTCTGAAATGCAATTTCTACTGAAGATGAAGATCATTGAATGTAAGTACTTTTTTTTTTTATTTGCTTTACAAAACGATCTCGGCACACAACCACCACACAACAAATAACTACCTCAATAACACAAAGTATTGTAGATATATAACTGATTATTATATATTGTTTCAGTTGGAAGAGCATTTTGGAAGGCGATGAAAGCGACAACTAACCAATGCAAAACTCAAGCTCCGCTTTCTAATATTCAGGACATCTTTATGTGAAACATCGATCTTCTCAATGGAGAATTGATACTTGACACTTCCTAAGAAGCAAAAACTGACCTATATGTATGTCAAGGTGTGCAGTGCTCATCTGACGTGACACTTACACATACTTTAGATGATGCTGCACTTGTGGCCTGTGGTTTGATAAATTTACAATCACCGATAATAAAGAGTATATAAGATTGCTTATTATTTCACTTGACTAACTGGCTAACTGCATGACCTTTTATGACTTGGGGCAGATGATAATATATACCTGCCAATGTGCCTCCCTGTGGCTTTAACAGATCTGCTCTCGAATCTGTTACACTCCATATTATGTATTATTACATTAATTGTACACAATGTTGATTTCGTGAGGAGTTTTACAAATTGAGGTGAAGAGGAGGGAGGAGTACATATTTTAATAAAACCAGTCATTAAAAATGTTACTATTTCTTTTTATTTCTTTGTGCACATACAAAAAACAATCCTAAATATTTAGATTACATACTCGTACAAGCGAGACATATGTGACATGAGTATGTGCATTCAATCGGATACTTAGTCACATCATCTTCGTCAATATGCACAATAGTTTTTGTGTGAATGCTCTGTTCTGGAGTAATTCGGTATTGCACTATGCATTTTCCTGCGTCTCGTATGACTTCCACATACCCTACAGCGTTGCCGGTATAGGATGTTCCTATTTGGGTCGGAATATGCTTATCACTTGCCGATGTGTACTCCACCATCATCTAGCTATCCACATGGGGCAGATTCGTGCTGTTAGCCTAAGAAAAACCTTTGAAGTCTTCATTGGCCCAGTAAAGAAAAATCGGTGTCCGGTTCTAATATGCCAAGTGCGTAATCATTAGAAGATATATCAGAGTCCAGTAGGACAGTGTTTTGTGACCCTTAAAAACGTGCGAATTAAGCAGTGACAAAATTATAAGCGTCGTGAAAAGAACCGAAAATCCAATAAATAAGTTGTGACAGTTTACAAAACAAATCAACGACAAAAAATGAATGTCAGTAATTAATAACCGGATACAACTAACTTTTTATCGTATCACAACTAAGGTGTCTCTCTATAGTGCAGAGAAAGTGATGTCACCATCCGGTTTATACTTTTTCACGATTTTTTCCAAAATTAATGGCGAAAAAAATCCGAAAATATTTTTTTGTGTACTTAACATTTTTCTACCGAAATGGTTTTCGAATTAAGACTTTTGAAAATTATGAAATATTGTCAATTCCTGCCAAGCCATGGTTTTCTCGTATATCAATTTCAAAGCCAGCAACCAGTATGATTATCCGCATGAGATTGGGTCATTTGTGCACTCCGGAGTACCTTTCAAGGCTAGGTATTGTGCCCAGTTCTGCATGTAACTGTGGAGCTGATCCCGGTGACCTAAACCATATATTTTTTGAGTGTCAACAATACGATCGCTCAGCATTATTTTTTTTTTTTTTTTTTTTTTTTCCAAAAACACTTAAACTACTTACACGTTTCATGAAACAGCGAGCGAAAACCGCGTGCGGTTTATCTGTCGCCATTGTCGCTCGTTTACATATGGGTAGAAAAATTTATAAATAACATAATTTTATATTGTGGTTGATTAAGGAAGGAGGTAGATTTAATTTACCTGAGCTGTTTGTGAACAGCTCGGCCGCGCACTTGGTTTCGGTAACAACATAGTTTTTATAATGTCTTTGCATTTATGTATATTATTTTGTATATTCTGGTTTATCTCGTTAGGCCATGAGTTAAGCGTATCGGGTAACATGAATTCCCATATTCTTCTTCCATAAGCGTTATTGTAAGATGGTAATACGTAGTTAGGTACATCAGTATTTCTTAGATTATTTGCCCTAGATCTATTTCTAAGTTTAGGTAAATTTGAGATTTCCTCACTTACTAGCATCATTTTAAACTTATCGTAGACATTAATTATTTTACAGTACTCAAATAGTTTGGTTTCGTTGTTTTTGTACATTTTCCTTATTGAGTTAGGTACAATTGTTTTAACCAGGCTTAACTGTATTCTGTATATGTTATCTAAGTATGTTTTGTAAGTTCGGCCATAGCTACTTAGGCTGTATGAAATAATTGACTCTGCTAGTGACATATATAACATTCTGCGGGTGCTAAAGGGTATTTTGTATTTTAAAAGGGATAATTTGGACAATATGGATCTCAGCTTATTGCAAACGTAATTTATGTGTGGGCCCTAGTTAAATCTGTTGTCTATAATAAGGCCAAGGTAAGTATGTTGGTCCACTTGTTCCAGTGGTTCGCATTTGCACATTCCCGAAGTTACGTGGTGTAGGCACTGATGTTTGTGCGCTATGATTTTTGGTTTTATGTAACATTTTTTATGGGCGGAGTGTATATGAATAACTTTCGTTTTGTCGTAATTGATGATTAGACCTACGTCGTGGGCCCAGGCACACAATAAGTTGAAATTCTTTTGTAAAATAGATTCGGCCGTTTTAATATCCGAGTGGGCTGTCACGAGGCAGGTATCGTCCGCGAATTGGTACACAGATCCTTCAGAAAATACGTTACACATATCGTTTACGTATAAAAGGTATTCAGTCGGTGAGAAAATCGAGCCTTGCGCTGTGCCTCTTTCGGTTGGAATCTTGTTACTAAAGGTGTTATCAATCTTAACAGTTGTGTAGCGGTTTGAGTGGTAGTTTTTTATTAAGTCTAGGAATGGACCCTGTATACCATTTTGTAGGAGCTTAGTATAAAGTGTGTTGTACCGTAGGGTGTCAAAAGCTTTACTAAAATCGATAAATAGGGCAAGTACATGTTTTTTGTTATTGAGGTACGTATTAACTTCGTTGGTAAAATTACATAATAGTTGTGAGGTGTTTTTCCCCTTCTGAAATCCGTACTGTTTATGGTTTATAATATTATTTTGATTTAGGAAGTTGTGTATTTGAGTGCTAAAAAATCTTTCTATTATTTTGTCAATGCAAGGTAGTATTGTTATGGGTCTATAATTATTTGTGTCGCTGTGGCTGCCTTTTTAGGGTTCCGTAGCCAAAATGGCAAAAACGGAACCCTTATAGTTTCGTCATGTCCGTCTGTCCGTCTGTCCGTCTGTCCGTCTGTCCGTCTGTCACAGCCGATTTACTCGGAAACTATAAGTACTACAGTGATGAAATTTGATGGGAATATGTGTTGTATGAACCGCTACAAAATTATGACACTAAATAGTAAAAAAAAGAATTGGGGGTGGGGCCCCCCATACATGTAACTGAGGGATGAAAATTTTTTTTTCGATGTACATACCCGTGTGGGGTATCAATGGAAAGGTCTTTTAAAATGATATAAAGTTTTCTAAAAAACATTTTTCTTAAAGTGAACGGTTTTTGAGATATCAGCTCTCAAAGTCGTAAAAAGTATGTCCCCCCCCCTCTATTTTTATAACTACGGGGTATAAAATTCTAAAAAAAATAGAGGTGATGCATGCTAATTAACTCTTTCAACGATTTTTGGTTTGATCAAAGTATCTCTTATAGTTTTTGAGATAGGTTGATTTAACTGTAATTTTGGTTAAGTTATTTTTGCTGTTTTATAGATACTAGTACGGAACCCTTCGTGCGCGAGTCCAACTCGCCCTTGGCCGGTTTTTTTTATAAATTGGTCTGATAATACCGATTTTTAGCTTGTCCGGATAGGTTGAGGTATTAATACATGTATTTATCAGGTGGGTGATAATAGGGGTAATTTCCATGTTTATCTTTTTCATATCGGCCGCTCGTATCCCATCTATGCCTGGACTTTTTTTTGCATTTAATCGGTTTATGATGGAATAAACGGTTTTTTCTGTTGCTTTTTTTATGTTTATTGAAACAATTGTATTTTTTGCGAACGAACTTTCTGTTAAAATCGGCTTTTCACAGGGAGAGCATATATTGTGTACATTATCTCTAAAATCGTTAGCAAATTTGTTAACTATTTGGTTAATATTATATTTTTTGAAATTTTTTATGATGATTTCGTCAATCGATTTTGTAATTTTCCCGCATAGTTTATTTACAATTTCCCAAACTTTTTTCTGGTTTTTGAAGTTATCAAGTATTTCTTTTTTTATGTTAATATTTTTTATGTTATCAATGAATTTATTTGTTTTATTCCTGTATTTATTATAAAGGAGTCTTTTTTGCGCGTTGCTTTGATCTTGATACCATATTTTGTACAATTCATCCCTTTTTTTACACATGTTTATTATTTTATCGTTTCTCCAATTTACACTTTTTCTTTTGCTTAGGTATATTTTCGTTTTGTATGTACATTTCTCGTAGGCTAATGTAAACTTATCAATAATAAGGTTAAGTACATCGTTAGGATCTTCAAGGGTTAAACCCGGGGACCAGTCAGTAGCACGTAGTTCCAACATCAACTTTTTGCTATCTATTTTAAGGGCGTATTTCGATTGTGTCGACATTTGCGAGTTATCTAGCAAGGCAAAACCTGTTATGAGGTGATCCGCGAGCGCATTGTTAATTATCTGACTTGTGTAGTTGACACGGCCCGCCGGTGTGCAGCAACGGATAAACACATGATCGATGCACGACTTAGTAATACTGTTGCCTCTTGGTTCTATGCGTGTATACTGACTGATGCCCGATTCTAAGCCTTTTTCGCTTAATTTGTTCAGGTAATATGCTACTGTAGGGTTTGATTGTTTCAAATCAATATTTATGTCACCGATAATAACATAGTTGGTATTACTCGAAGGAGGGGATACAATTCTTGTTAGTTCTTGAACAAATAGGGTTTTGTTTAAGTTAGGTGGTCTATATACAGCACATAGATGTATGTTGAGACTAGAATTTGTTGTAATCTTACCTAATATACATTCAAAGTTATGAGTTGATATCACTTGCCTTTCGAAACGAACGCTTTTGTGCACATATACAATGACTCCGCCGCCCTTTCTGTCGGTCCGTAGCTCGGGAAAAAGTTCATAGTCGTCTAGCTCGAACAGTCTTACACAATCGTGCGTGGTATTCGCCTCGGTCACTACAATAACGTGCACAATTTTTGAACTACTTGTGACTATGTATTCCAGCTGGGCGAAGTTTTTAACCATGGATCGAATGTTCACGTGAAGGGTTATGATGGAATTCTGTTGAGATGAAAAATTGTCGACGAACTCATTCCAGGTGTCATGGTTTTCTTCGATGATGTTTGAGAGATTTGTATCCTCCATTTCGATTTGTTTTTGTGTTGTAGGTATTTATGGTGGGTACATTAGTTACCGTTCTTATCTGCTGCTAGCCGGCTTATATCATTTATGGAACGAATGGTCAAGGCTTTCCCTTTATCATCCTTTCGTGCATATACCAGGCCGTTTTTGCACCATACGTATTTGTAGAGGCCTGTCTCCTTGAGCGCTGTTTTGGCTTTCCATCTCAGGAATGCCGTGAATGCTGTTAACGACTCGCGAAGTATTATTTTTGAGTCCTTTTTCATTCCCAGGACATCTTTAGCATTCATCTTAGTTGTTTTTGCGGCGTCTAGCCATGCGCCACGGCAACCCTCTCGTAGCTTAACGACAATCGGTTCCTGTGTTTGCCTGTTCGCTGTGTTTGTTGCATAAGCGGCTTCTGTAGCGTTAGTGTTGGGTTTAGCACTGCGTTTTGGTACTTTCCGGTACACATGAACGATATCTTCAGGGTTTTGGTTAATGTTGGTGCAGATTGTTTTGGTTATTGTCATGACGTCTTCTTGTTCCTGTCTTTCAACGCCAGCTATTTCTAAGTGATTGTTGATGAGAGTTTGTTCTAGCGCGTTAATTCTTTGTTCTAGCACTTCATTTTTTAATAGAAGGTTCTTACAATTATTTTTAAGGCTCACGCATTGTTTTTCAAAATCATTTAACTTTACTTCATAATCGTCTATCTTATCTGAGTAGAATTGCAGTGTGTTTTGCAATTCTGTGCGAACAACTTCTCGTATTTCTCGCTTGAGATCGTTGAACATTTTTTCCGTGTTATTGGGGGTTAGTAAGTTTTCCGTATCGGTGTTGTCGTCTTCCTCAACGTCTGGCATTATAAACGAGGCTCGCTTTAGTTTGGTGCTTCCAATGCAATTTCGGCATTTCCAGTCGGCAGCTTCCATCGTAAATAAGGTGCTCAGTTGGTCTGCCGATAGGTCGGCACACTTCCCGTGTATCCATTTGTTGCATTTGCTGCACTGTAGCCCAGGATGTTTTTTAGTAATCACTTTTATGCATTTGTAGCACTTATAATTCACCATGGTAATTTATTTCCTGCTTTATTAAATCAGCTGTCACTCCTTGAAGTTCCTTTTCCTGTATCTATTCCATCACTCCTGTGTATTCATGACAAATCCTTGTATATATTTAAAGCCTTATATTCATTTTTATCTTTCAATGATATCAAACTCTAATATAATTATTTATAATTTTACCCTGTCCTGACCTTTTTCTTTCTAAATTCCGTTCCGACCTATATTCCTGAAGATATTCCCGTTTCCTCGTTTTTTGACTGAATGCGCCAGGAGCGCGATGCCTTAAATAAAAATAAAAAAGCAAATAATTGCTTATGGCTGAACGCCGTGGTGCTGTGTCACAAATAAATGTGGAATGGAAATTAAAAAAGAGCATCTTGCAGGCCTAGGCCTCCAACTTTGTATGAAATTCCTTTAAAGGCCTCTCGTCTAGCCGCAACCGAAACGTGACACTTCGCAACCTATTATAAGGAACATAACCTCAATATTCCATTGCATGTTTGAGAAAAATACGACGTGTAATTGGTCTGAAACAAAGGTATGATTTATTAGATTGTCAATAAGTCACGACACAGGTATGTACTCAGTTATAAAAACTTCTTTATTGGCAGCCACCGACAAGGCGGTAACTTTTTATTTTTATATTTTAGCTTATTTAGTAAAGAATACTTTATTGCAATATTCTGCTTAAAACATGTATACATGTATATGTATATTATACAATAGGTACCGTGAAATACCGGCACGGACTAAGTAGTCAACAATAGTACAGTTTGATTCAAGTGCGGAAGGTTCGCCCCGCGGCTCGGGCCAAGACAACTCGGGACCCATGCAAAATGACACGCACTGCACGTATATCAAAGGACTATAAAAAATATCAAAGATACAACCTATGTAAAACAGTAATTAAAAGAAACAAAACAAAATGTGTTTACTTGTCATTGCGAGCTTTGTACGTACCTGGTCTACATCTGGCGTAGTTTACGTACACTTTATTTAACAATCGTATAGATCGCACGTAATATCACATAAATATTATTAAAACTACCGCGTTTCAAAATTAAATTGTGAAATTATGAATGAAGGAGGCGGGAATTAAAAAGTCGGATTCACTTTTAATTGATAGACTTTTTTCAACAAGCCATGGTTTTCAGCATTCAGCCAAATCTAAAACTATTTAGGAAGAGGTTTTATGTCACATGGTAATTTAGTTACATTTAAACATGAAAAAAAAAAAATAGTTAATTTATATTTGTAAATAAATGTGTGTTTTGGCGAAAGTAAAACAAGCGTTCATTATTCCGGCGCGGCGATCTTGCATAATACTCTATTTAATTGGCGGTCTCACGTAATACTCGTTTCCGATCATTGGTTTACTCAATCAGGCCACTTTTTGAAAACAGTTTTAGGTTTTTAGTATTTGATAACCCTTTAACTGTCCAATATGCAAGAAATCGGACTTTGCGCACGATATACAGCTACATAAAGTTCCACTTTTGAGCAACTGTATTAAAAGTTACTTTAACAACACCCATATGCTTGCAGTTACACTTAAACTTTCAGTTCCCCTTTTCCACAACTTCTCCTGCATTCGTGTCATTTCGTTCTCCCGTAAGATGTCACTGACACACTAACATACTACGTACAACTAAGCGCACTAGCAAACAGAGGGGACCATAGATTTGAACTAAAAGTAAAACGGAGTATTAAGATACAAGGTTCATGTGCTTACGACTTTATAGATTTAAGGGTAATGGGAGGCAGCCCTTGATACACAAAAACGGAATGTCGTATTACGACGGGAGATTTGAAGAGTTAGAGCTGTACGGTAATGTGCCTGGCAGAGGCAGGTGCATTGAACTAAGGCTGCGCCAATTATTCATCGCCATGCTTTCACGGGAAAAATCCCTTAGGGGCGTAACCCTTTTTTGCAGATTTATCGTAGCAAGATGTGGCCAGGGTAATGTAATGTGTCAAACATCCATACTATTTTTATAAATGCGAAAGTATCTATCTGTCTGTTACCTCTTCACGCTTAAACCGCTGAAACAATTGAGATGAATTTAGTATAGAGATAGTTTGAGTCTCGGGAAAGGATATAGGATACTTTTTATCCCGAAAATCATCCCTTAAGGGGGTAGCAGTTTGTATAGAATAGCGATAACTAATTTAACCCACCCAAATCCTCTGGCTGCAAAGTTACTGGATACGACACAAGTTGTAAAACGCCTAAAACGAAAACACATTGTGTAGGCTGCATAACGGTAGAGCGAGGCGATGGTCTCCTAAACCGAAAAATAAATACACGGAACAAAACTGATTATAGCCGCTACCGACTGATGGCAGTATAAAAAGATAAGAAGAAAAAAAAAACCAATTTAAGCGCCTGAAATAAAAGAAAAGCAATATAATTCCATCGCGATGAACTGAATAATCCGGACAAGTGAGAGTCGGAGTCGGTCACCGAGGATTCTTACCTTTGCTTAACCTCGATTTATTGATTAGAGGCTACCTATATTTGTTATGATTTAATTACAAATGTATAGTTTTCAGATTTTTCCCAGTAGGTATAGTATAAGACGACATTACTTGCCAAGCTTCATAGTTCTAGGGTTTAGTATAATATTGTAGTCTTTGGATCTAGGTCAACAGAGTATACCCTATAAATTTGGATTCCTTTGAAAATGTCGAAATATACGTTTTTTTGCGGCATAATTTTTTCACAGCGTCAAGGAACTGTAGACTTGAATATATGGTTTTAATTTCAATTCGACACCTCCTCGCGACAACAAAGTGATCCTATTAGGATTCCATTTTTCCTTTTGAGGTACGGAACCCTTAAAATGAGTTCTACACGGACGAAGTCGCAGGCAAAGGCAAAGTCTCCGAAGTTTAGTTTAGATTTGAAATTATTACCTAACATGAGTAATAGATACTTCGATGTAAATATAACAGGAAAAATAAAGTTAGGTAATAATTTCAAAACTTAAATCTAAACTAAATTTGGGAGATTAAGGGAGAGGAATAGTATTATTTTAAATATGGTTTTAGAACCATAGCAGGAATTCGACAGTAGATTTCGGTTCGGTGTATCGGCCATTTCACATAGAATTATCAAAATAAATTATTTGTTTTGTTCCAGACTTGTAGTAGCAATAATTACCTACTATTGGGCAAAGACAATTACAAAATGGAATAGTTGTTCGGAAATAAAATAAATACCTATTCTCTACTTTTATTAGAGATTAGCATGATCTCATCTAGTTTTAATATTCCTTGTAAGAATTATTACGACTATTGCATATTACGCGACTGCAAATACAACTTCTTTTTCCTTGCCTTCATCAAAGTTGTAAGACCTACCCCCGCCATCTAATCATCCGCATGCATAAGTACATCCATCCGTACAAGTAACTTTACTACATATTTTCCTACATCCTATATTTTTAATACACGAAGTGTGCGATGTTCGAAAATTATATAAGATGATAATTACATTAAGGTGACATAAATAATGAGTATTTTTGAGCATATATTTGTTCAACATATTATATGCTTGAAATGTAGCTCTAATTGACTGAGTGAAACGAAGTTCTCTGCTTCAGTTTCGACAAAAATGCTTTCGTATGTCCGGAATTCCGTTTGTTCTCGTCTACAGGACGCATTTTTCAACCGCTTCTCGTGAAATTTTGTTAGCAGGTTCGATATTCATAATTGATCTTTTTTATAATGTCAGATTTTGGAAATTATAAAAAAACTCACTCACGAGGTCTACAGCTCACAGAGCCACTAGTTATTTAGTTTTAAGGCTCATAATCCAGGTTATAACTTACGCGCGGGGTTTTATTAATATACCTTGTGGTATACTCCTAAAGGATTTATATATACGGCTAAAAAGTTAAAAATTAAATTACGTGCTTGAAATTTTAGTTTCCAATAATCTTAGGTTGGCCTTGTTTGCATGTTTCGACACGATGGCATAAGTACCCTCCCGAGATGGAAAAGTTCTGTTGTGAGATTGATCCACTCATAAACCTCGGAATAACAGATAATAAGATAGAAACTCAAATACACCTTCATTTTGGTGTTCTTTACGTAGCCTCGAAAGTCACAAGTCTCGTGTCCACGTCATAAGTTATTCAAGGTCAAATGTCTACTAGAGTAATAATTCATAAAATAATTTAAGGAAGTAGATGCATACCTTATGTCCAGCACACTTACTTACATTATACAATTATGTGCTTACTTCAGCTGTTTCTCCAATAAATAAATAAATAAATATATTAGAAAAGAAACATTTTTATTAAAATAATAAAAATGTTCGTTTCAATTCTAGATCACAATGAATGCGGATCAATACCCGGCTACTATTCTCGTACTGTAATGACTGCAGATATAGTTACTATTCAGTCCAAACGCAACGCTCAAAGTGAACTGCCGCGTATTTTACTTCTATTTACCAACAAATCATATATATATATCATAATATAACAGTGTATAATATGGATGTCGTTCTAAATTTCTTGAATAGTGCTTTGCCTCTGAATCGTATATTATTAATTCGTCTTATTTATGGTCATCATTTTTACTTTAGCTCTCGCAAATGGTTGTTAATTATTTCAAAATTGTACTGCATTTTCGTTTCTTTTTCTATACCTTTTTTATTTTTTTTTCATTATTATAGTTCAGAAACATATAGGATTGCAGCAATTATTGAATATGTTCTTTTTATTTGGATTACTCTTGTCGTCGAAAACCGTACATTTCTGAGATACTCTACTGCAATCAAACGTATAGATCGAGCATTCGGGGTTAGACACTTTAGCTTCGTTAGTTGTAGATTATATTTCGTGTACTTTCTAATGATACTGTCGAGATTTATACTTAATGTATTGAGTATAAAAGCTGTATATGTGCCACTAAAGTTTTGGATGTACTGTTTTATATATACGAGCGTCGATCTCAGTCACCTTATACGAATTCTTGTATTCGACATTTTTTATGAAAGAATGCTGTTTCTTCGAAATCATTTCGAATACGTTTTTCTGCAGCCAACAGATGATAGTATGATGGTTGGTGTAAATAAGACGTCCAAAGTGAAAGAAGGTTTATTATTATATAAACAGCTATTAGACTGTCTGCAGTTTTTGAGAAAAATCAAAGTAACGGTAATAGCTTTTACGTTTTTTTTAGTCAATATCATTTATTTCATCCAACAGATAACTACAATTTGCAGCGTAACTAAAACTTCGAACATAATTAACATAGTTATCGATTAAGAGGTTTAATTGTCTATAATTGTTACAGTTCCTTATATCACTGGTGGTACATTTCTTCGCAATTCTTAGCCGTATGCATTTGACCTTAACTACAGAAGGGACCACAAAGGTGTGTACTTAAATTTCTTAGATGGTTGTTCATGAATATAGCGTAGACTACCCGCAATTCACAAACTTTAAACCTGTTTTATTTGAGAATTCGTTGTATTAACAGCTAGAGTAGAATAAATGCAGGTCCCTCATTCTCAATACAACGTATCGGAAGCTCTCTTACTCGTATGTACGTTAAGGATATACATATTAAGAAAAAAAAACTTAGAGCTGTTTTATTTCAGGATCAGTTGGGAAGTTTTGTTTGGCAGATAGTGCAATCGTCTGTTTTAATTTGTATTCCGGCGGTGTTCGTGGAACTGGTACATAAGGAAATTGATAAAATAACGTCGATATTTTTATTTCATCATGCTAAATGTACAGGTGCGGTATTAATAATCTGAAACATTGATTAACAAAATGTTTGATAGAGCACATTTCAGAGAATGTACGGAAAATAAACTGTACTAATGGTTAGGAACCTGTGCCCTTTTGCAGCTACCTGTTTAGAGTCTTCAAAGCATTATAGGTAAGAATTATTACTCTTCAAATTATTATTAGCAAAACGGGACATTACAGTTCACTTCGAAAATATGTGCACGGAACCAAAAATATGTGTACACGACGTTATTGATAAGTGCATATTTTTGGACTTGCCGCCGCCGCCGTAGCCACCATAAATATTTATTGTGCGACGCTATTTTTCGGGGTTTTATGAAGTGTCTGTACTGTACAGTCAACGTGAAATATAAGTTAAATCTGTTGCACCTTATAAAGTGAAAAAGTGTTTACATATTACTGCTATTGTACTTATTTATAATTCTGAACTTTTTATTCATATTCGTTCGTCATGTTTATCAAATAACTTAGCGCGGGTTGCACCAACTTACGTACAGACCGATCAATCTTAATTAATGGCGCCCACTCCAAACTTCAACTCAAACTTGCCATAGAATCAAATTTTAATGAACACTTCTTATGATTACTGTAGATTTGGCGCAACCGGCTCTTATACTCAGATTTATTCCTCAGCTTATGCTTAGGTTCAGATTCTGAACCTTGAAGCATAAGCTGATAGTATGTTATGACTGAACTTCAGATTATATAATATATGTGATGTTTATGTATATTATACATACACATCACATTTTTTATGCTCGTATGCAGTGCCAACAGTTGTTTTGAAATTTTGTGAGCAGGTTTGATAATTATATAGATTTTATTTCTCCATTCAGTTTCTGAAATGTAAAAAAAATATTTTTCAATGGTTTGTTTTCCTCTAGAGGACGCATTTCTCAACCGAATCTCGTGAAATTTTGTGAGCATGTTCGATAATTACATAATTTTTTTTGGCGAGTCAGTTATTGTAAAATTTTAAGAAAAAAAAAACTCTCGAGATCTACAGCTCACAGGGCCACTAGTTGAATAAGAGTAATGTGAAGTAGAGTGCAAATAGATTTATACACCGTCTCTTTTCTTTTAAGTCGAAACCATTAGATATTTGTAATTTTGTAGTTGTTTCCAAATACAACTGGTTCGATTTTGAGAGAATGCATCCAATATTACCTCGGGGTAGCTAATACATTTTATGACTTGTAGTTCGGCGTGTATGTATTATAGGTACTAGGCATAACATAACTTCAGGTTAAGTCACAATTTAAATATTATTGCTTTCAGATTTGAATCTTAGAGTTGCCATATCAAATGGCATTCGTTATTTTAAGCTGCGGCCGTTCCAGTTCCAGATCTGGCGCGTCCTTCCCATCGACAGCTCGCTCGATCTTTCATTGGTCTTTTATTTACTTACACCATAATTATTTTACAAGTGAACAAGTTTATATAGGCTCGTTGCATATCATTCATTGACATTCGTAGGTTACTAGTAGAGTCATTGTCAGTTGTAAAAACAAAAGTTGTCCACCCGGTGGTCAATAGTTAACGGCTTATGTACACATAAGTTATGTTTTTATTACATGGGTGTATAGTTACGGAAACACTGTTTATGCGGGTTACTAGACCAAGCCAAAATTAAGCTTATTGGCCCTTAACTTTTGATATGTCCACCGAAAAGACGCGAACCTAAATCTGACAATGACCCAGTAAGGGGGTGGAAGTATTACTGTTTTTGTGTGGTGACACGAATTTACTTGCAATTTAATGTATTCTTAACACACCATACTTATGCTAAGTTTGATTTTCGATCATACTGCATATTCACAAGTGTATTTTGAAATGTCTTTCGTGTTTTACTCACTGTCCACGGCTTTCAATGTCTATGTAAGTTGTAGGACACTATTAGCATATTACTTGAGTTAGTTTAAATTGTCTGTTGAACGGACCATAGAACTAAGTGCAGTAGAATTAGAGCAATTTATTGTTGTTTGTGTGTATAGGCCGCCATTAAGTAATTTTGACCTCTTTGAAAATATAATGGAATCCGTGTTGTTTAAAATATCGCTCTCTAGCAAAAAATTACTTATATGCGGAGACTTCAATGTCAATATTTTGGAAAATTCAACAATAAGTACTAGATTGTTGAATCTTTTCAAATCATGTAACCTCAACCACATATTTTCGGAGCCTACTAGAGTAACTGTTACTAGCGCCACCTGTATAGATAACATTTTTACGGATATTATTCCTATTACCCAAAGTGTAATCAGCAAATTAGAGTCAGATCACTTAGGCCAATTAATGACATTTGAGACATTAAGAAGGAGTACTTTAAGAAAACAAATAACTTTTGTACCAGTAACCACGCACCGTGTCGAACGAATGAAGCAAAGTTTAGTCCAGGCGCTACCCTTTTTATCTTCCGATATGAGTCCTAACGACATGTACAACTCATTTTTTCACACATTCATGAAACATTATAAAGCAATTTTCACTCCTAAATCGGTCGTGGTTGGTGGTGTATCAGTTTTTAGTGAATGGGCTACTGTGGACTTACATAAACGTAGACAAGCACTGTATGCTTTATATGAGGAACGGCGGTTTAATGCGAGTGATGAATTTAAAGAACATGTTAAACAATATTCGAAAAAATTTAAAATAGATTGTCGAATAGCTAAGCGTACTTATTTAAGCCAGAAAATAAAAAATAGCTCCGATATTATCAAAACAACATGGAAAGTCATTAATGTGGAAACTGGCAGATCAAAGCACATAATGAATGATCCTAAATTAAAAATAAATGGCAAAATTATAGATTCAAGTTTAGAAGTAGCAACAGTATTCGAAAATTTTTTTAGTGAGATACCAGTATCCACAACACAGTATTTAAATTCATCACCTTCGTCTGCCGTTGTGTTATTAAAAGACAACGCCCCAGAATGTAGTAGAGATTTTCATTTTGTACATGTTAATGCCGCAGACGTAGTAAAGGCATTTAAAACAATTAATGTCAAAAAAACTAGTGACCTCTGGGGAGTCTCTGTCCATTCTGTCAAATTTCTAATAGAAGTCATAGCGCCTGATTTAGTGGTTGTATTTAATAACAGTGTTGATTGTGGTGAGTTTCCTGATCTAATGAAACACAGTAAAATAACTCCTTTATTCAAGTCTGGTAGCACTTTTGACCCCACTAATTTTAGACCAATATCTGTGCTACCTACATTTAGCAAAATTTTTGAAAAACTAGTTTTGTCCCAATTAATAAAACATTTTAATGCTAACAATTTAATGCATCATAAGCAGTTTGGTTTTACGCGGGGTCGCTCGACAACTGACGCTGCTGTCGAGCTAACAAAACATATATTCGATGCCTGGGAGGAGTCACATGATGCCTTAGGTATCTTCTGTGATTTGTCCAAGGCCTTCGACTGCGTATGTCATGAAACTTTGATCAGGAAACTACACTACTATGGAGTTCGAGGATCGGCACTGAATTTGCTAAACTCTTACTTACATGATAGAATACAAAGGGTCGACGTGAATGGACAGCGATCGCCGGGTTCATTGGTCTCTATGGGTGTACCGCAGGGATCAATATTGGGACCTTTGCTATTCCTTATCTACATAAATGACTTGCCATACCTCGTAAAGACCCACCATGATATAGTATTGTTTGCTGACGATACCTCACTCATATTCAAAGTCACACGGCAACAACAAGCTTGTAATTATGTATCTAATGCCATTTCTAAAATAGTTAATTGGTTTAATGTCAACAATTTATTGTTAAATGAGAAAAAGACTAAATGTATTAAGTTCGTCACGAGTAACGTAAATCACACGCAAACTAGTGTCACTGTGAAAGATGAGGAATTGGAACTAGTTGATAGTGCTGTTTTTCTTGGTTTGACATTAGATTCAAAACTCCAATGGGGTCCCCATATTGCTAATCTCTCGAATAGACTGAGTTCTGCAGCATTTGCAGTGAGCAAGATCCGTCAATTAACAGACGTGAAGACAGCTCGATTAGTATATTTTAGTTACTTCCATAGTATTATGTCGTATGGTATTTTACTCTGGGGCAGTGCTGCAGAGATAAATACTGTCTTTATTCTGCAGAAGAGGGCTATTCGAGCAATATATAAGATGAAACATAGAGACTCACTTAGAGATAAGTTCAAGGACATTAATATAATGACAATGCATTGTCAATACATCTATGACAATATTGTGTATGTACACAAAAATATTGTAAATTTTAGACAGAACTGTGACATACATAATATTAATACTAGAAACAAATATAAGCTTGCGGTACCCTCCACTCGGCTCCAAAAAATAAGAAAATCATTCATGTGTAATTGTGTAAAGTTTTATAATAAACTACCTACAAACGTGACTAATTTATCTATTAATAAATTCAAGACTTATGTAAAGCATAAACTCATATCGAAAGCATATTATAGCACAAAAGACTACATGAATGATAAAACACCGTGGGTATAATTGTGGTTGAAATACTAATTATATTTTAATAATTATGACATTACATCTTAATGACTATTTTCATAACTATGACATTAGATGTTGACGTTAAATTTTCCTCTTGACATTCAGATTTTATTCTAGAAACTGTCTAGATTATACAATTTTTTATGTTTTTATTTTACATATTGACGATCTTTTTGTGAATTTATTATACTCTCTTTTGACATACATTATAGTAATTCATGTCTTTTTTAAAATTTCATATGCATCAATAAATTGCTCTGAATAATTAGATTCAATTTATGTAATATATAACTGACGATTCAAAAGTGCTTGTTGCTAGGCCTATTTGAATAAAGAATATTTTGAGTTTTTTTTTTGAGTTTTATGATAGTTTATTATAGGGTAGTAGAGTGCTTAAAAGAGTTAATTGTTTTATTCAAATATTATATATCACCGTTAGTGACGTGCTGCCAAAATACATGCAAGTTGGCCAATGATGGCGCAATGCCCTTGACGAGTCCTATACTTGAATAATGTAATCACTAATCAGATTGAGATAATGAAATCAAATTGTTCAGGTCATCCACCGTGTAGAAATATACCGGAGCAAGCACAGTCGCACAATGCCTAATACTTGGTATCATCTAAGCCGACATGAATACCGTAACAACCACATTTATAAAGGTTCGGCACGTGACTCCTTTGGAGTTGCAGGAGTCTATAGACTGTGGTATCCATTAGCTGGCTTACCATGAGGTGGTCCGTACGCTAATGGTGGCAAAATTTTATAAAAAAATAGTCGTTGTTTATGGCACACACTAGAAATTTTAATCCTAGACCAAGTTTACAGGCAAATACGGCCTCTTGGTATATACATTCTTTTTAAGTTTAGATAGCTGACTTATAAACACACATGGTATTAATTTTATTATCAGGACAGTAATGTTAGTAATCATGGCATTAAGTCCGCCCTTTGTACTTATATTCTTTTTGTCCAATAAAGTTTAAATAAATAAATGTTAACATTTTAATGAGGCAAATTTATATGAATTTGTTTCAAAAAATAACCGACATTTATGCGATTTACAAAATGTGTCCCTAGCAAATCTTTTTTCAATTTATATTGTCTAGACACAGGAAAACTACGGCATACGCCCCAGCGCCCCAATTCGACAATCAACCAAAATAACAGATACTTAATATTAAGAAAAATATCGTTCGCCTTTTGTATCTGTAACCTGTTACTGTGCAATAAAGTTTAAATAAATAAAAATGAATAACAATGTGTGAAAAAAATTATGACATATCCTTTTGTCAATTGCAGCCAATTATATGTATAGTCCCATTCTATTATTAATATTTTGTAACTAAGCAGTTCTTTCACTTTAATGTTTCATATGTATATACAAAATAAATTATACAATATAATTGCCTATTACTAAAAAGTGTCTCAGAAACTGATCGGGTTCTCAGGTAATCTCAGGGCCGGATCTTACTTCGCCCAGAGGCCGAGTTTGGCTATTCAACAAGGCGAGGAGTGAGTGGTCAAACCCGATAAATCGAGATAATTGTTTTTTGAAATAAGAACTCGACATCCATTACGCAGAGTTCTATTTTCAATAAACTTTTTGGATGACTTATCGGATTTGACCACTCACTCCTCGCCTCAAGGAAATGCGGCGAGCGTGCTGGGAACGATGCCTCGGGCGACATTAGGTTGTGTTGAGGGCGCACAATTTTGCATATAATAATTGCGTAGCATATTAATTAAACTATGCAATTATTTTAACATGGGTACTTTCTGCTGACTTAGAACTATGAAATTTAGCAAGTAATATCGTCTTATACCACAAGTATAGCCAAGGCAAATGGTTTTTTTGCATATTAATTTTGTGGAATATACTGATTATGGCAAATTATATTTACTAAGTAATTGTGTGTGAAAATAATAAAACAATAACCGATGTTATCGTCTTTTATTTCAACCTTTTTCTACTCCTGTACTTTTTTTCGCGACTTACGCAATCGTGAACTCTAATATAAATACATATTTTATTTATTCTGTAAAAAGTCTATCTAGTCTATTGCCCAAAAACACACTCCTTACCCTACTTTAATGAAAAATAAAAGCAGAGTTGGGTGCCACAGACTACTACAAATACTGTTTAGTAGTCATTCTGTGGTGCGTTCAAGTGAAACTTTTATGGTTAAAATCAGTGCTGCCAACTTAACGCAACATTGCTATAATTTTTATGTATTAATTAATGCATAATATATTATTTACAAATATAAATACATACATTTATCATTTTTTTTGTGTTATTTAACAAGTTTTATCTATTTTCGGATATATTTATGAAAAAGAAATAGTTGAGTTCCGATCCGGATTTGAATTCAGTTTAGGTAGGATGCCAAGTCTAGGAAATTAAAAAAAAAACAAACCATAAACAAAGTGTCATATTTTTGATTTCCCACCAAATTTCTAATTGAAAACATAAACATTCAAGCTGATAAATGATTATATTACTTAAATAAAACGTTTTTTTGTGTTAATGAAGAAAATGTGTAGGTACGTTGATTCTTTTAAAAATCCACGAAGAAGTTATGCCTATAGCATTACGGAAGAAATTGCGTAGGTAAGTTGTACAATTACTAAGGGAAAATATGGCGCATGAAAAGTCTGAAAATACTTATTTTTTATTTGTAATAAGTCGTAGAAAAAGTATTGTATGCAACGGTGTATAACTGGTATAAAAAGGCTCGTGGTGTCTTTACTTGCGATGTTCGCCAAGGCTCACATCGCAACCCACACCACTCGCCTTTTTATACCCTTCTTATACACCAGTTTCATAATATACTATTAATAAGAAAAGATAATCAAAATACCTACATAATTAAGAAAAGTAATTTTTCTTCTACGTACTTACGCAGTTTTTGAGTTCCCGTTTTTATATCCTAATAATATTATAAATGCGAAAGTTTAGATGTTTGTTACTCAATCACGCAAAAACGGCTAAACGGATTATGATGAAACTTTGTATACAACGACGTGTTTATAGCCTAGATTAACACATAGAACAGTTTTTTCTACTAGTCGACTTAAATGTTTGAATTAAGATATCGTAGACAAAACTAAAATCATATACTTTTCTCCAAGAAGCTCCCTTCAAGTAAACTCTTACGAAATAAATCAATAACGTGTCGCCAATAGTGAACTATAATAAAATTGGCCAACTACGTGTCGCCATTACTGAACTTTAATGATTTTGACCAATCACGTGACGACGCGGACATAGAACAAAAGACATCAACGAGCGCCCGACCCTTATGACTAATCTTCATTTCCGCAGGACAAGTTTGATTAATTATTTTGGTTTGTTTAATTAATTTCCATTGACTCGTAGAAAAAATTGTGCACCCAATAGTTATATAACTAGCTTTTTAAGTCTTGGACCTTAAGCCTCGTGGTATAAACGCGGATAGCGACTAAAAAAGCATAGGTACATTATATTTTATATCGATTGGATAAACTATTATTTATTCCGAAAATCATCGAAGATGAAATAGGGTGTGGAAGTTTACGCGAACCAAGTCGCTAGTAGAAGCTAGTTACTCGTAAAAATAATTATTATTTCTGGTGTGATTTATTATTTTCTTTAAAGGTGTGCTTCATTAGAAGGCCCTTTTGAATAAATAAAATCGGTCGAAGCCTTGTTTAAATGCGTAACTATATTTTCGTATTCACCTAAATGCGCTGATTAGGTTTAACATCCTTCGTATCTAGTTCCCAGTGTAATTGCAATAGGGTATCCTAAACATTACCAAGACTGCATAACGCATTAGGAGTTCTCAAGTCGCTTCCGATAACGTGTGACAAAGAGTATTTTATTTAAATATAAGGAGCTGAATTACCTAAAATAAGGACACTTGATCCTAAACTTAATTTACCTAGCTCAAGACTCCAAAGTTCCATTGACTTTTTTTGCTGTGAAATTTAGTGGTCCGAAATCCATTTTAAAAGTAAGTACTCGTTGACTGAAATTGTTATAATTTGCATTAACCAACACAAGAAAGACAACAAAAAAGCAGGCGCGCTTTTGTGCGGTCTTTTTGGTTGTCGTATAATTTTGTATACCTACCATGTAGACGCAGTTTATCAATATAGTCTAATGAACATAAGAGCTTGGATTGTTTCTTGATGACATGCTTTCAGAAAAGTGACCGTTCTGCGCCCTTTATAGGATCTTAGCGCCAACTCCTTCACAGTCCAATTTGCACAAATTGCCGACGTTCCAAATTGAGTCGCACAAACTGTTAGATATCGTTAGCCTCCAAGTTCCTTGCAGTTAGCGAAACCGCATTTTATTGTGTTTTGTGAATAGTAGTAGTAATTTCGGGATAGGTACATAGTTTCTTGGAAATTATTATACTCATGGACTTTACCTAATATATAAAAATAAATTATTCTCAGACTGCATTTGTATGTTTGGCAATCGACATGTTTTCGCAGTTGTCAATGTATGATATTGCCATTTTAGAACAACTGCTGATGACTATCAAATCTACCAATAATTATGCCTATTTATTAAAAACCATATTTAGCTAAATATTGAACTGTAAATAAGCATTCATGACTGTACATAAATTGTAAAATATAAATACATTGTGTTTTTATACGTTCTTGCATTTCAAACTCAAAGTTATCTTAATAACTTAACATTCATTAGGATAGGATATGCAAATAAGGGCGCAGTCTCATTGGCGCGCACGTCCGCACATCACGCTGCGCTGTCCGCTGCACGGTGCACGCAGACGAATTTGTATCATTAGTCTTGGACGTGCCAAATGAGAATTCACCTTCATTACGACTGTATGTAGAATTAAACAGTTATATTTATTATTAGATTATGTACCTGACTATGTGTGCATATAAAGTTAAATACGTTATATAAACTACATAAATAGCTACATTTAAATATAATAAACGATGAGGGATCCGTCTTTAAGATCGAGTATCGCTCGACATGTTTCGAAGCAGTACGTGGCCTCTAATCATGAGAATTAGCCGCGACGGCCTCGCGTCTAGTTCTCGTCGTCTGGTTCTCATGATTAAGGGCCACGTATTGGCTCGAAACATGTCGAGCGATACTCAACCTTAAACACGTGAGGGACCCGTTATATTTCAATATGTCTTTA
Source organism: Epiblema foenella (assembly GCA_963556455.1). Taxonomy (NCBI): domain Eukaryota; kingdom Metazoa; phylum Arthropoda; class Insecta; order Lepidoptera; family Tortricidae; genus Epiblema; species Epiblema foenella. Next base: position 23,412,342 of record OY747096.1, on the reverse strand, counting down.
GTTTTAAATTTAATATTAAGTACATAAATAGCTGAAATAAATATAAAATCTTTTGGTAATTTTTAAGACTGCGTCGTGCAAGGCAAATTCTCAGGTCCTGTCAATTTTTTTTTATAATTTACCCCATTATAACCCAGAAGCCAATTCCAAATCCTGAAAAAGTAGCCAGAGTACTTACCGGTTTTTACTGACGCTTCCAAATTGGATACAACGCGGTGTGTTGGAGCAGCAGTATATATACCAAAATATAACATTATTTTAATCTTGAAATGTCCCCCACAATCCTCAATTTGAGTATAGTGGAGGTGACAGATGTCCTACAACAGCTGACAAAACCACATTTGCACATAATTTCTCAGTCTTTTTACACCCCCAAATTTATAATCGATGGAATCAAATCGACTGTCTTCAAGGTAAAAAAGCTCTTAACAATCAACATGATCAATTTATCCTATGTAGACACAGAAAACATTATTAGGATAACACACGCACACACAGACATATATACAAACATAAACTTGCGCTCACACATAGATACATAACTTGCTGAAACACACTATTAGAATTAGAATTATATTTTATTTTTGCTACTAAGAAATATCCCACTTGAAATTTCAGTTCAATTTAACCTAGGTATACTTTGTTTTATTTAGGACTAACCTTTAATACACTTTATTCTTTCTGTTGTATTTAACATGGTTGCCACTTGCTGCTAATGTAACATTTATATGTAAACCGCACTGATTCCCCCACGGGACAGTCTATGCCTAGTGTGGGGGTCAGCACAAAATATAACTGTGTTTTTAATTATTTTTTTTTGTATTTGTTGTTGTATTTACAGATATCTTCTGAGCGAGTTTGTGTACTCTTTAAATCATTTGTCTCATATTTGTTAAACAAACTCCTTGTAGTCATAAAGTTCTAAAACGCAAAATTTGAGGACCCTCCCCTTAACAAGTCCTAACGCTCGTTTTAAAAGTTACGAATTCGCGCATTCATAATCATTAACAAAAAAATTTACTACAACGAGTGTTGTCCTATTCCCACAAATAAAAAGCTCGGATAGAAAGAAAGGAATTTGCACGACAGACTAAAATAGACTTAATGAAAGTTTATAAATATGGCAATAATGACAATCACCAGCCACCACGCCTGATTGTGCAAGCATTTGCAAATGGCACCAGTCACACTAAACTGATAGGTGCATTACGATGATGTGCCGTGCACAACCGCCGCCTGAGGTGGGCAAAATGCACTATATCCTCATTAATTTGACACACTGACATTAGAGGGCTTGGCGAATCGACTCGCTTTTACGGTTGTACTCGTCTATTCGAAAATTTATCATTATACCTATATTTGTTTTATCTTCAACATTTTACTTTCCTTTAATATTCTTATTAAGTATTCCGTAATCGGAAACGAAGTGTAGCACGTTCAAAGTTGACTAATTCAGCAGGAGCCATTCTATTAATTCTATAATAAGACCTGGCAAACGCAGACACTTAACTAATTTCACACCTGACTTAGCCCTTTCAAAGTAAAGGGTGGAATGAAACACTTAAGAACGGCGCTCCTGCATTGTTAATGAGATTTTTCAAAGTATTCCAGGATTGTGGTGATGATTTAATTTACTTGTTGTAATTGCTTAAGTGCTTTGTATGCTATATTAAAAAAAAAAATACTTTCTATTGGTACTTGACTTTTTCGTTATTGTTTTTTTTATTTGCATGTGATTTAATTTACATCAGTAATTTTAAACAACCTCCTACGTTTTGTCTCACTTTTGCAATAGTTCTGCATTTTGCTCAAAACTTAATTTATTATTATTAATATTCTTATTTATTAACCAAGCAGGCAGATGAAGCCTGTATTCAATTATCTTCAAATATAATGTCATATATACGCATATTTTAATTTGCACTAAAATATCAATATTCTTCTAAGTAATTTTATTAGTACTGTTGTTTCTAACCAACCCGTGTTTCATTTCATAGCGTGTCAGAAAACGTTAGTGTCTTCCACTTTCGTTAAATAAACTTTAGAATTGATCATCCAACAATGGTAAAATATTTTGGCTCTGGAACCTGGTAAGAGCGCTAATAACTAGAAGCTGAAATGAGTGGTTTCACGCGAGTTAAACACTCTACTTTTCACTTCGAATACGAGGAAACTAAAAAACCGCCCAAGTGCGTGTCGGAGTACGCACAGTGAAGGATTCCGTACCAACACGTAGGTGAACCTTCACGTACTAGTAGTAGTACACATTTAAAACCACTATCCAATACATTGAATCTAAAAAGGTCGTATCTTCATAGGGAACTCACGGCACTTACGACCTTTTGTTTGGGCAAGACAGTTTTTCAGCAAACACTCAAAAACCGTAAACACTCAAAAACCGTAAAACCTACCATTTTCAATCCAGAAATCGTTGAAAGTATTTATTCATGCACACCATCTCAATGTTTTTCAGAATTTTAAACTTCATAATTTGGAAATAAGAGCGGGGGAGTGGGAGGACACACATTTTATGACTTTGACACTTTTATGTAGCGGTTTATAGAATACACCTTCCTGCCAAATTTCATAATTGTAGTGCTTATAGTCTCCAAGTAAATCGGCTGTGACATACGGACGGACAGACAGACATGACGAAAGTATAAGGGTTCCGTTTTCGCTATTTTGGCAACGGAACCCTAAAATTTCCAAATATGCAAAAAATACGGTCTGAATCAGTCAAATCCTATCGAGTCCATTTTAAAATCATTTGTGTATGGACCATTTGTGGGAACTATTGGCAGGCATTGATAGTGTTTGTGTATGGACCATTTCTGGAAGCACGTCTGTGGAGGTTATTATATATAATTTATGTTGAAGAAAAGAATGCATACAATTTATTGAAAACATTGGAAAGCAACTATAACATTTTTTATTACTTCCATAATTTTAAATTTTTGTTCATTATAATCTATACTAATATTATAAATGCGAAAGTGTATATGTCTGTCTGTCTCTCTGTCTGTCTGTTACCTCTTGATGTTTAAACCGCTAAACGGATTTAGATTAAATTCGGTATAGAGATAGTTTGAGTCCCGAGAAAGGACATAGGATAATTTTTATCTCAAAAATCATCCCTTAAGGGGGTGGAAGTTTGTATGCCAGAGCGGTGACTAGGTAAGCGCCTGATATAAAAAATAGCAATTAAATTTGAACGAGTTCTACCCAGACGAAATTGCGGGTAAACGCTATTTATCAATATGCTTCAAATATTACTCCAAATTTGTGGTATTGTGGCTGATATGTTTCTGCCATTTTGTTTTTAACGAGTTTCGTACGCACTTTCCTACATAAAATAAATTGCTTAAACTTTATTAAAGTAACAATATTTACCAGTATTTATTTAGTTTTTAAATACCATAATTTCACATACTTATTACAATATTTATTAACAGGGTTGGAAATCAATAAAATTTTACGGAGGCGGCTGTACACGTACCTACAGGTTTCTGCCGTTGCTCATTTTTTTATTACATTTCAGACTACCTATGAGAAATTGAAATAGTGTTTGCTCACTTAACACTAAACTGATGTTAAAATAAGTCTAGTGCAAGGATAGGATTCAGTGTTCATGAGTTTTCCACGGTAACAGTCTCTAAGATACGACTGCCATTTCTTGCTTACGGGAGAAACGTAGCGGCACTGATGCAAAACGATCTCACTTTGCGCGAGGAATCTTATGAAACACAATATCTACGAACTGTCTACTAAGTAAATGTGACTCATTTGCATGCTGTTCTTTTTATTCTGAATTTTAGAATAGGAAATTTGAAACCGTTTTTATAAATTGAGTTTTATTTTCAAAAGTTCATTTATCCCAATAATAAATGTAACAAACTTGACTTCATCCTATACTGATTTTAACATACATTACCTGATTCCATATTGGCATCACATTATTTTAATTTAGCAACAGTAACCTACACTTTCTTACAACATTAAGAACTTACCGTGACTAAACTAACAATAATTCGCACAGAATTGTTTAAATTTTTAATTATCTACAGCACAGCGACTACAGCAAGGTTTATTGCGACAGCTAAATATAAAACTCGCTCGCTGAATTGTTAATTTCGAGTAACTGTGCATTTTTGATTATATCTAGCGCCTAAGAACTGGGATGCAGTAGGAATATAAACCTACAGGCAAATAACCTATTAAAATTACAAAAAAGACCGTATTAAAATGTTTTCTACCCCATTTAGTTAATATCCAACCAAATATTGATCTGAACAATGAGTTGAAAGAAAATGAAGACCCAATGTTATCAACATAACCCAGTGACATAGCCCATCGGATTAACAAGCGAAAGTAGCAACGGGGAGCCTATATTTCATAACCATAAGACCGGTGACCGATCATGTAAATATGTTCTTGAGTGGGGACCAAGGAGGAGATTGGAAAGAAGAAGATTGAATACTACGTAGTAAAGAAGTAGATGTGTACATCCAGCAGAGGACTAAAATAAGATGAGGATGCAACCAAACAGGAGAACTTAACTGCTATGCAAATAACTGGATAAACTGAAGAGAATTTTATATACTTAATGTTACTAAAATAGTCAGTGTCAATCAGCCAGTTTTAATGTATAAAGGAGATGCAATGTCTAACATTTATCGGAATTAAAACCGGATTTTTTTTTCTTAATTATCTTGGTGTAAGCTCAACCTATGCACTCCTTTAAAAGCGGCTCACGCCCGTAAAGCCGAGAGATACAACCAACATAAAAGTAATATTTTAATTATATTTTATCACTACTAAAGTCGTGTAAATGAAAAACTGTTTTCGCTGTTTTATGGAAATCGTAAAAAACTTGTCTCTCTGCGATTCCCGAAGGAAACTTTTGATGGTTTTGCATTGTTCGAGTTTCATTAGATGGGTTTTATGGCGCCTCATTCGAAGGTATATGATGTTCTTTTGTTATGCAAACTTACTTGTTTCGATTTTTTTATATTTTCAGAGAATGCGATGAATGTTTATGACTTCATAGGCGTCTGTTAAATTACCGAATATCTTCAGAGAATGTATCCTTCAACAAACATTTAAAGAGTATATATGCAAATCTCTCGCGTTAAAGAGAATTTGCTCCCAAAGCAAACATTTAACACCTTTAGGGCAGCAATCTCGAAAAACGCTGAAACGCATTGTGTTGTATTTAAACAGAGTCTATTAACGAAGTTTCAAATCTCTCACTTCAAAAAAGATTTGCTCCCCATACAAACTTGAAACCCCTTTTTTACCCCTTTAGGGGAGCAATTAAAAAAAACGGAAATATTCCATTATTGTATTTAAACATTGAGTCTATATACAAAGTTTCAAATCTCTCACTTAAATAAATATGTGTTTTCATACAAACTTTCATCCTTTGTTTTACCACCTTAAGGGATGAATTTCGAAAAATCCTTTCTTATTCCTAGCCTACGTTATAAATGTAACTGACAATGCAAAAATCTATTCAGTTTCGACACTTTTAATGTACATAGAAAACATCCAACACTCAGGAACAAATATTCGTTCTCTTCACACAAATTAATGTCCTGACCGGAATTCTAACCTGGGACTTCCAGCTTAGAAGGTCAGAGTCAGTACCAACCTTAGGCTAAAGAGGTCATTACTTATTAAATACTTACACAAGTATATAATGTTGCAATGAATGTTTACTGAGATAATCTTATATTTTTCATATCAAACATTTATAATTACTGAGATAATTATATATTTTTCAAATTCAAACATTTATTTTATTCGTAACAACAACATAACCTTCCCGACATAGCCTTCAAAATTGCGAGACTTAAGTGGCAGTGGGCAGGGCACATTGCTCGCAGGACTGACGGTCGATGGGGCCAGAAACTGCTTGAGTGGCGTCCACGCACCGGAAGACGAGCTGTCGGTAGGCCTCCGACAAGGTGGAGTGATGACCTGGTGAAGGTCGCGGGAATCCGGTGGAAACGAACGGCACAGGACCGGTCTAAATGGCGAGCCTTGGGGGAGGCCTATGTTCAGCAGTGGACGTCTTTTGGCTGAAATGATGATGATGATGATGATGTAACAACAACTATAAGTTGTACCCAGATGAGAAATAAGTTGGTACTTATACGCCGTGTTATGAAATCCAATTTTTCACAGTGGTTTTACCTACTCCATGTTACTCCGATCCCCTGTCCTCATTAATTTAACCTGATGACCTCAGATAAGGTACAGATGCGATTGACTAAGTTTCTCTTCTTTATTTATTGGACCGACAGATAGACAAATACGGGTGCTACAAATGAGTCTCTGCTTTTTCTTACTTCTTATTTTGATTAGAGTAAATAGAGACACTTTGAAACTGGCTTAACATACATTTTATAAAAGTGACATTTGAATTGAAATTCCGACAAATTCCAGTATTTCTGGGTGTAAGCGTCACTAACAATAATAAAAACTAATCCACATATCCACTCCAAATGCCATATCCATTAAATATTCATTCAATATTTTAACTACCTTTATTAGATAAGGTTTACTGCTGAAAAATGTGAATAGTTTTAAACATTATCCTAATATGAGGAAGTGATGTTTTTTGTAGTTTGCTAAATTAATACAGACGCATTTTGTAGGTATGTGATAAGTCCTGACCCAGGAAGACTGGAGGATGGGTCAGCGATAGGAAAACGCATGTTCATACAACCATATTTATTGCAAAACTAAGAAAGACATAAAAGGTGACAGGGACCTGCTCGCAGAGGTTTAGAACTATCATCAAGAAGGTTAACACATATATCACACCCCCTTTCTTAATTAATGCTACCGACAGAAATAATAATATGTTAAGCCAACAAAGTTAAAACTAAAAGCTAACTCTCATCTAACAAAATAACATAAAATTACAACTTGCCCATGAACCGAATAGGTACTAATATCAATCAAACTCAAAACCGTATCGGACTGGAGGTCTCCTAACCCGTTTTCCCTCATCAACATGGACTGGGGCTGGCAGATTCGTGCCGTTGCTGGCCTGTGGAGGCCCTGTAGCTTCCTGGCCGGGTACGGGATTGACTGTGGTATTTCCGGCTGGTAACTGCCGAGGAGCTTCTTTCTCACCGCCAACTGGTTCTCCCGTTTCAGCTAAAACAAACCGTTCTTTGAGCTGATCGACATGCCTGTGCCCGGTGGTGCCATCTCCCCTAGTAACCAGAAAATTCCGAGTTCCCTTCACTGCTGATACTACTCCTGGGACCCATTTCCTCTTACCCCTGAACTCTTGCATCCACACGTAATCTCCGCTATTCATCCGCCTCGGAGGCTTAACCTCAATCTCCTCTATCTGTTTTCTTTGAGCTTTTTGAACCCGTTGCTCAACTGCTGCCGCAGGTGTTAGTAAATCCAGTCTGCAGCGAAGTGCCCGCCTTTGTAACATAATGGCCGGCGTTTCCCCTGTAGTGCTGTGAACACTATTGCGGTAATTTAGTAAGAAAGACTGCAGCGCAACATCTAAATCAACTCTTTCGCGGGTCGCCTTCTTCAGGGCCTGCTTGCATAACTTAACGGCTCCTTCGGCTGCCCCATTGGATGCTGGGTGATAGGGAGCGCTAAAGGAATGAGTTATGCCATTAAGAGCCATAAAGTCCTCCATCTCTTGGCTCGTGAAAGGGGGTCCGTTATCGGAGACAACCTCCTTCGGCAATCCAAAACGGGCAAAAGTCTCCCTTAGAACTTTAATAACTGCTGCTGCCGTCGTCCTTGACATAACGAAAGCCTCAATCCACTTTGTAGTTGCGTCAATCATGACAAAGAATGTTTTGCCTTCGTAGGGACCCAAAAAATCCATATGAAGCCTACTCCAGGCTTGCTGATGGTAAGGCCACGGTTGTGGCGCTGCCTTCGAGGGTGCGATTGCTTCTGCTGCGCAAATTTCACACATTTTGCAGACCTGCTCGATTTCCTTGTCAATTCCCGGCCACCAAACAAAACTGCGAGCTGCGCCTTTCATCTTTACCATACCCTGATGACTGCTATGTAGCTCTTTCAAGATACTGAACCTCAGAGTGGCGGGAATTACCATGCGATAACCCCACATGATGCAGCCTCCTTCTAAGTACAGCTCCGATCGCCGTGAAAAATATGGTTTGATGAGTTCGTCTGAACAGTCATTGGACCAGCCTCCTTTTATAAAATTACTGACTTTTCTCAGTGTTTCATCCTTTTCGGACTCTTTCTTTACATCCCTGCAGGTAATTGGAAGAAAATTCTGTACGAAGTTCAAGTACGTTACCTCAGGGCTAATCTCCCCCCTTTCTCCTGGTGGTGGCAACCTTGACAATGCATCAGCAGTATTCTTCGCTGTTGCTATGTACCCAATATCATATTGATAACCGCTTAAAATTACCGCCCACCTCTGCATCCTGCTGGCCGCCATAACCGGAATACCAGCTTTATCACCAAAAATCGCCACCAATGGTTTATGGTCCGTCCTTAGAGAAAAACGACGACCATACAAATATTGGTGAAACTTTTTAACCGCGTAAACTATAGCTAAAGCTTCTTTTTCAATTTGGGAATATGCCAATTCTGCCTTGTTTAAAACTCGAGAAGCATAGGCTATCGCTCTTTCCGATCCATCAGCCATTCTGTGTGAAATTACCGCTCCCAGACCTTGGCTACTAGCATCTGTCGTTAAAATCAGAGGAAGGTCTGGTGAGTAGTGCACTAACACCTCGCTGGAAGATAACCAACGTTTGACTTTATTAAAGGTGTCCTCACACTCAACTGTCCATACAAATCTAACTCCTTTCTTTAAGAGTGCATATAAAGGAGCCAGTAAAGCGCTTATATTTCTTACGAATTTAGCATAGTACATGGTCATCCCAATGAAAGATCGCAGTTCTGTGATGTTGCTAGGGGTGGCAACTTTCATCAGGTCTTCTATTTTTTTCGAACACGTATGTATACCCTCACTGTTTACTACATACCCCAAATAGGTAATGGATTCTGCCATAAAGGAGCACTTTTGTTTTTTAATTTTTAATCCATATTTCTCCAAACGCTCGAAAACCCTGGTTAAATTCTGCATGTGTTCTTTATCGTCAACACCAGTAATTACGACGTCATCTAAAAATACCCCTACCCTGGGTATATCTGCAAACATTTGCTCCAGAATCCTTTGAAAGATTCCTGGGCTCGACGAAAGTCCATATATGAGTCGGTTATAACGGAATAGACCTTTATGCGTGTTTATCACAGTATATTTAGCAGTATCATCTAGCACCAACTGCGCGTATGCTTGTGATAAGTCTATTTTACTGAATTTTTTCCCCCCATGCAACCTAGCAAACAAATCCTCGACTCTTGGCAAGGGAAAACGGTCCACTTCTAAACATTTGTTCAGACTTAGTTTATAATCGCCGCATAACCGCAAGCTTCCATCCGATTTGACCACGGGCACTATCGGGGTAGCCCACTCGGATGTTTCGACCGGCGTGATGACTTCCTCTTGCTGCAGGCGCTCCAGCTCGCGTTCCACTGGTTCGCGTAGTGCATACGCAAGGGGGCGTGCGCGTAGAAACACCGGTCGTGCGCCGTCTTTCACCCGCAACGTGACCAGACCGCCATTGTACCGCCCCAGTCCATCCGCAAAAACATTTTCAAATCTGGAACTAAATTCCTTCAAATCAAACATTTCGCCCGGTTTAACAAAATTCATGGCTGAGCTAAATACTGGTATGCCTAATTCTTCTAACCACTCCCTCCCTAACAGGTTTGTTTTACCATTGTCAATGACATACAAATCTAAAGTTTTCGCTAAACTTCCCCACCTAACGACAGGCCTTATTTTACCTAACGTATGTACGGTTTCTCCTGTATAGTACCGTAAACGCAAATTGCTTGACTCTAAACCACAATTGTTAAAATAAGTTTCATAGCACTGTGAGCTAATACAGGAAATCCTACTACCTGTGTCAATTTCCATAAGTAACTCCGTACCGTTTACATTAATCAACAAAGTGTACGGTTTATATTTAACATCCTTATCATTTAGCTTCACGAATGAAAAGTTTACCTCTAGATCGTCCACTAGTGATGGTGCATCGCTTCTAGCTTCTACGTAGTGATGTCCCGCACCGCGTGTTAACCGCGGACACATTTTTTTTAAATGTCCCTCCCGATTGCACACACGACAAGTATAAAACCTAAACTTGCAGTTTTCCACAGCATGGTCTCGGCCACATGCCGCACATAGCTCCTGACCTTGGCTCTGCATACGCGTTGTCCCCAGTGAGCGATCGCCGCCGATGTCCCGTCGCTCCGTACTCGGCCATGTCCGATAGTTTCCACTAGCCGTACCAGATTTAGTGCTCATATTATTCCCTCTTGCCCTCGTCTGTGCCATACTTCTTGTACCTAAGGCATGCACGTCCGCCGCTGTACTGATATCTCGCCCGTATCTAGTCGCATTCATTTTGTGATCCACTACCGCCGCATTGGTTTCCGCCGTCTCCATTGCTATCGATATTGCCGTTGCTGTTTTCAATTTAAGGTCCTCTTCCATGAACAGGCGTAATCTTATGCTCTCGTTGTACAGTCCACAAACAAATTGATCGCGAATACTGTCGTCCAGCCATGTCCCGAAGTCACAAAATCGACTTAACCTTTGTAGATCCGCTATATACTCGGATATCGATTCATTTCTCGATTGCTTCCGTTGACGAAACTTATATCTTTCTGCTAAAATACTTGGTTTCGGCTGCAGATGACCCGTCAACTTTTCTACAATTTCTTTATACGTCAAGGTCGCCGGTTTTTTCGGCGTGCACAAAGTCACCAGCAACTCGTAGGCTTCCGATCCAACGAGCGTTATCAACAGCGGCACTTTTCTCTCCTCCTTAATCTCATTAACCACAAAGTACTGCTCCAGACGATCTTTGTACGCCTCCCAGTTGTCTTTGTGGATGTCGAACGGTTCAACCCGGCCGTGCGCCATTTTTTCCTATAGAAATTTACGTGTCTTTTTATTCTTCCCAATAAGCGCCCATGTCTTCCGTCTCGAGCGCTCGCCCGCGTGAAAATCGTTTATTCTCGTCGCCAGTTGATAAGTCCTGACCCAGGAAGACTGGAGGATGGGTCAGCGATAGGAAAACGCATGTTCATACAACCATATTTATTGCAAAACTAAGAAAGACATAAAAGGTGACAGGGACCTGCTCGCAGAGGTTTACAACTATCATCAAGAAGGTTAACACATATATCACAGTATGTTGTTGGTTTTATTCATGCTTTTTTTCTATTCAAATACAGAAAGAAAAGTGATACATATGCATGGTTAGCAGCTGTTTTCTTAGCTCATAAATATTGACCAAGCAGCAAAGGGTACCTCAAGGTCCATTTGCGGTCGCGCTTGACTGCTCATTGGGTTTATGTACATGTGTCGCGGACATTTTTACTGACACTGTATAAATAGGGAACATTGTGTATTGGGAGTGTGATTTATGATATGTTATTAGTAAGATTGGCCACTTTTACATCAATACCTCAGTTTTGAGAAACTCAGCTTTACTACCTAATAATTGTCACCATTTCCCGTTTCTTTCCTGAGAAACGAGAACAAACTTTTCTCAAAAGAAATAGAAAAATCATTCAATGATTTTTCTACACCACTGTGCTAACATTTTGAAATTGAACGTGTCATTATATCAGGATATGCTATTGATGTATAAACCCTATCTCTGATGTAAGACTGAGATTCAGACTACGACGTTCCCAGCATGTCATACAGATTATTCACTTTTCTGTTTTTCGGAATTGAAATAACAGGGACACAGCAGCGATATGAAAAAACAGTTGCAATGAAGGCTACTGTGTATAAATCCGCCACTATGAATTTCAGTGCTTTGAGACAATTGTATCTTTCGTAAACTTATGTCCTCCTTTTTCCCGAACCAAACGGGACTGCGCTACAAAACGCAATGTTCGATATTTTTACGGCACTGCTTTAATGTATTAAATAAGATTACAACGTGAACTTTGTTTTCACGCCCATATTAACCAATAACATACTTTGACAGGGCGACCAACTGGTGGGCACAAAAACGGTATTTCAAACTCAGGAATCGCAGCCATGATATAGCGTGTGAAAAGTATGGCTCTATAAAATTAAACAAACTTCTTTCCTTACCCGTTCTCTACCTATCAAGCTCTTGAATTTACATTTATGCCACATCCAGCTATAAAATGTTTACAGTCAACGCTCCAAATCTTCCCGATCCATGCTGCCCCATACGTTAAAAACCGGCATTCGCCATCCGGGAACTATAAAAAGTATATATGTAGGACATAACGGAATGTGAAAAAGTAAAATATAAAAATAGTCTTACAAAATCTAAAAATATTATAGAATTATTTGTATGTCTTTCCCGTTCACGGGACAATGGTATCCCGGACCTTTGGGAGGCGTGCGCGGAGCCGAAGTACCGAGGCACCGAAGTACCAAACGAGTACCACATAGCCAACACGTAGAGGCCCTTTTGACACTATAATGAAATGCAAGGGATACACCGAGCGGATGCTGTCCCTGCCCGTGTCATGGGACGCACACAGAGACAGCACCCGCCAGGGTGTACAGGGACTATTTCTGGTTGATGGAGCCTAAATGAACTGGGTTATTGGGTGAAAATGATGAATTAATGGCTGGGCTATTGCGGAGACAACGGACGCCTGCCTAATAAAACTGTCTCAGATATTTATTTCCGGCAGACGGTGACTCGCTCTCTGCTAGATGGGCCCCCATAAAATAGCGACATTATAAAATGGCCTTAAGGGCAACACCGGTCAGAGAGCTGGGGGTGGAGAGGTGGCACTGGACTTTAAACATATAGCCAACTCGCCACTTAGGTGACCACATCCACCCTCGAGCATCAGCTCTTGCGACTCCACTCTGGACGGCCGGTTAAGGCAAGCCAGAGGCGGGGGGGCCTGTCCCACCAACCACACAGGCCACCCCCAGGAGGACTCAGAATTATTATTATTATCATTATTTATATGTCATGTTTGGTGTAAATGACATTATGTGTATAGATAAATAAAGAAATAAATGTAAGACAACTTCTTGCTCCTTAGGTATGCGGTGTCTTGTTCCTCGTGGTGAGTGTGTTGACAGCGAGGGACCTGCATATGTCTCTAGGTGTCAACATAACAAATCCTCAAGTCAAGGGTCGGCAGTGACCTTGTGATTCTTCTGAAGTCATTTGAATCCATATACTACGGTGTCTTCTTCAGGCAACTCGTATGTTTGAGTGCCACCGTCGTTGTAGAAAAATAGTGCATTACATATTTAATCTGTAATTTTCTGTTGTCCGAGTAGGTGTCAAATAATCTTATGTCCCCGGTTAAGCTTTCTTAGAGATGATTTTGACTATACTATTCGTTCGGCCAATGAAGACGAGAAATGGTTGAGGTAGGAAATAACCGTTTAACATTTAGTCTAGATTTAACAACTTCATGGGATATATTCTAAACTAGTCAGCTAGTTTAGTCAAACTAAACAGACTGAACGTTCCGTGCAAACTTTCATTATATATCAAATCCTAGATTTGCATTTACGGGACACACGTCCAATGCTATAAAAGCTTTATAGCTATTGTTCAACGTCACTATAGTGCACAGAAATCTGAGGACCCCTCACGTTCTGAGTGAAGTAATGCACTTTCATCATATTTAATGAACTCAACTATAATATTGCGGTTAATAAAAAATAAGGTTGGGGAAAGTTGGCGGTATACTGAGTTTTTAAATCACGCGTGTCACTTGTAAATATTTTCTCCAGCATATGCCTGATTTGACAAAATAAATTATTTTTCTCAATGTAAATGGCTCGAAACAACGAGATGAATTTAATACATTACATGCATAAGGGATAAAATCATCAGGGCAACCATAGCCAAAACCGAATAGAATATTAAGAGCCAACCAATTCAGATGCATTATTCCGTATTGAGTTTGTGCGGTGTATAATACATAGGTATTGCCCGTATCCAAATTTATGCTCACGTTGCAGCGACGCACTGATATTGAAATGAAAATTATCTCATAATTTGCTATGTAGCCTACACGATGTCGAAAATGTGCGCGTAGCGCTACGGAAAGATTGGCAGTAAAAGTCATAAAATTAGGAAAATTGCTACGAGAATATTCTCGTAGCACTCACTGAGTTAGAACGTATCATACGCAGTGGTCCCTGCGTTGAATTACAAAGTCAGCTCGCTGATAGCTAGTAGCGAATATGATGAATGAAATGATGATACTTGAATACTACGGAATATCACCAAAAAGTTATACGTCGAGATATAATTCGAAAACGTGAAATAAATACAAAACAATTATATCAAGTTTACCTGTTTCTCCCAAATGCTTATTGGTGCTATATGACATCTGTTATGACTTTATGACCGTGTGTATTTATGACATGTAGGTCTTTACATAGATCAAACCTACATCTACTAGACTTATAAAAATTATGGCCTTTATTATATTGCACAAACCCGAACTTTCCTTCCGTAGCTCAAAAGTCAAGTGACATGGACCTCTTTTTGAACCTCGTAGATTCCCCTTTTACGAGGAGATCGATCGTTTATTCAAAACAGGTAATTTCGTACGAACATCCTTTACGAGTGTTTCCGTTTGATAGTGCGCCGTGCATGGCAACGCGGAACTACGTCGTAAATTGAAAATCATAATAGTTCAGGTCAGGTGGCGTTGATAGGAACGAACATTACGTTATTGAGCACCTTTTCCAATGAATATTTTCCTGAAATGTGATGAAACCTGGATAATCACACCCAATAAGGAGCTTCCATTTTGCTAGAAAAAAAAACAACCCAATTATAAAACCAAAATAACACTCCCATAGATTTTTACATTCTCGAAACCACTAATTATCTTGACGGATGATTGATTGATGTCCTAACATGATAAGGGGCTACAATTGATGGAATACCAGTAATCTAGGACAATAAAATATAATCATTCTCCTAGCCTTATCCCAGTACAGTTGCATCCTGAAAGATGCTCGGGGTCCGCTACCTAATCCCAAGATTTGGCGTTAATACAAGAACTATTGTATAACAGAAAAATAATGAACAGTGTATAAATTTTTCACATTATGCTTATTTCACATATTTTGGACTAAGGTGTGGAGTTTGTGAAATTAGAGCTTATAGTGTTAGGGCGTGTAGAGTTAGAAGCTTGGCTAGATAAGATCTGATAATATTTTGACAGTATGCGAGCGATATGGTCTCGTCTTGGCATCATTTTACTTTTATATTTTGTTTTCTATTTATAATTTGGTTGATTTTTTCTTGTACCTACTATGTAATTAGCTATACCTAAGCCACATTAGAAATATTGCGATGCTCTTACAGGGCTCATGTTTGAGAACTATTGTAACAATGGTCACTTATGTACTTCTAAATATTTTTAGGCTCCAGAAGGCAACCTACACGTCATTCTGCAGAAATGCCAAACATTTTACTTCCAACACACTGCCCCCCGCACATTTACGTAAACAATAAAGCCAATCTGTCCCCCACTCGAGCCTCTCTAGGCTTTTTATATCCTCAATCAAACGTCAAGTGGCAAGCGGGACAACGACCTAATGAATTCCGACAATTCAGGAGGCGGTACGTGTCTTAAGCCATCGCCAAACCCTTGTCGAATGTACAACAATTTCTGTCCCCTTCATACTCACTCTGAAAGAACCAGATGGCTGCAAATTGCATCGGCAAGTGGGATACATTCTGAGTGTCATTTCGTTCTTGTGGATACTTGAGTGATGATTTCAAAGGAAGTCCTTGTAATTTTTGAGATAAAGATGACGTAATTATCTGACGTCTTGAAGATTTTCCCCGTACCCTGATTGCAGTTAAGAGTTTTTGTTATTCTTTAGTCGTTGTTGACATACATTCAAAAATGCCGAATGTGTTCGTTAGGTCTTCATATTACATTGTGCGCTATTTTGTAACCAAAACTTTAATTCCAATCCCATTTTAATATCTGTCGGCTGCACTTACAACCTGGCTTTGCGCTTACTCAAAAGGAAACATGCGTGTCTTAGAGCATACCTATATCTTTCCAAGATGACAAAAATACAATCAAAATAACTCAGACCTTATTGGATACTTTTTAAGTTTAGAGCCATTATTGGTTATGCACACTCGCTCTAAAGCTATAAAACAGTGATGCAGGCGAGGCCAGCTTTAGTCGCAATTTTTATTTCTCTTCGTTGGCAAATAAGCGCACGGCCCCGATGGTTATTTGCCTTAATAACGCAACCACTCGGCACTTATCGCGTTCTTAGCCAATTTATTCGGGCTCATTCCTTCAGACCCAAGTAAAATCCGGAGAGGGAGAGTAACGTAAGTAACCATAAACATTATATATCGACACAACAACTTTATGTGGTGTCGATCTTTTTAACAAATGATTGCTTAAAAATGTTTGTAAAACCTACTCGTTTATGCATTACATTACTTAGAGACAGTAAGGATAGTCAAGTTCACTAATATAATACGCATTTTCGGACCTTAATATAAAGAAATAGAATGAAAAAGTGCACATATATTAATGAACGCAACTGTATTAATAATTTGATTAATACAGATTTACATAATGATGTTGCTAGACAATTACATGTGAACGCAAAAATGCAATTAGGTTTCTTTACCATCCAAGTTAAGCTAAGATACTTGACCATACGGGTGATACAACGTTGAGCTTGATTTGACCTATTTATATGAAAGCATACTAAATGCGAAATTATTTATTTATTTGACAGCCACTTTAGCCTAGTTGGGAGTGACCCTGCCTACAAAGGTGGAGGTCCCGGGTTCGAATCCTGGTCAGGGCATTTATTTTTGTGGTGAACACGGACATTTGTTCCTGATGAGTCTTGGATGTATTCAATGTATTTAAGTCTGTATTTGTCTATATAAGTATGTATATCGTCGCCTAGTAAACATTGGACTGGGCTTTGCTTAGTTTGGGACTAGGTCGATTTGTGTAAGATTGGCCTTAAATATTTATTTATTTAGTTAAGTTTTAAAACCTGCATAGTTAGCTACAACTGATACGATTGTTTGTATAGGTTGACTTTGGTGGGAAGATCGCAAAAAAGTAAAAAATATACACGTTAATCATATAGAAATCACTCCTTTCAAAATAACAAAAAAGACGATAATATGATGAATTAAATTAATTCACAGTGTAACTGATCGTTACCACAAATAATTTCCAGATCTAATGACAATTCAAACACGGAATAAAGTCATTACACAGCACCACTTCATTACCAAACTTATTTACTGACTGGACAACGTTTTACAAAAAAACAATGCGTGTCGTTCACTTAAAGATCAAAATCGTTTGAGCGCTAATAAAAATACAATCAAATTAAAGTATAGGTAGCGATTGAGTTAAATTATAGGTGAGACAGTCGAGTTGAGAAGTTATTGGAATTGAACGATTTAGTCATTTTAAAATCATTAAGTACCGTTACTATTGTAAGGTTTATTAAAAATGCAATACAAACAATGGTATTTGAAATAAGTTGATATTTAAATAGGCAATTCAGTTTAATATGGAATTGAGAATGTAGTTTAGAAACGAATAAGAACATAATCATACAACTTAATAATTTCAACGATTATTAGATAAACAGTTATTAGAAAGGAAACCTATTTAAACGAAAACATGACATAACAATGTATCAAAACGATACCATTTCATATCGGTAACTGCCAACGTTTCTTTATCATTTGCAAACTATTCGGAAAACAATAGCTTACTAATGTAAAGAGATTATTACTATGCTCTAGTCATCAACGAGCAATCATCCCCTGATGACTGGCTAACCGGATTACAATTCCATCACTACCCTCCATTTTTACCCCCTTAATTGAAATAGTCAAACTTGTAGCTAAAACGTGTGCTTTTGACTACGCAGCGAATCAAGCGCTTGAACAAGAACACTATAGTGATGGATTTAATCCAGAATTTACTTCGATGTTAAAATCAGTTTTAATTGGGAGATACTGTGGCAAAACGCACTAATGTAAAAATTAGACCGTCGCAACAAATATTTCTGCTGATTTATAATATGTAATGATACGTATTGTTTCAAATATTAAATGTCAATAATTATGAACCGAATGATATTAATATACCCACATTTTACATGTTCTAGACCGCCTGTTGTTTGCCTCTACTCATTGTGTTTTTGTACTGTACTATAAGCCTTTAATTGAGGTGTGCAATAAAGAGTATTGTTCTAGGTAACTATCATATTTTAATCGCATACAGTAGGTACATTTTAGCTAGTATTAGGTAAGTACCTACATTTTAGCCATCTCTTTAAAAGCTTTTTACCTATCAAATTCCACCCATTATTTTTATAAAGCGCTGCATACCGGTTACCAATCGAGAAAATAATGCGATTTTTTGCACCGGCAACCCAAGCCCGCTTCGATCTAATTTGTTCCATTTTACACGCGTCTGCTCTTAATAGTTTTAATTAAACGAATAGTTTGAACGTAGAATGAAACGTCATCGTCCTGATGCCGCCATTTTTACCCGTGGCTAGTTTTGAAATTTAATAAGGCTTCACGCGATTGTGTAGTCTGGTGAGTAGATTCAATTTAGTAGTGTTACAGCTGGAATATATACGTTTTATATTTCATACTTCTATATAAGGAGTGTAAGTGTAAGTAACATTATACCAAGAACTTAGAGGTACAGATCATTCATTCGGACTATTTTGAAATTAGGTAAGTAATTTTTAGGAAACTCAAGAAAAACAGTTTTCCAATTCGCTTTGCAGGGTAAAATCTATAAATAATTCGATACATTTTTTAATTGCTTTTAAAGTACAAACTGTCGGTACGATATTACTAATTTTCTGTACAGGAAGCCAAAAGGTAAGGGGTTGTAATCTGTATATGGAAAAAAGTTTTTTTAACCTTTTTGTAGTTGCTCTAATCAATTAGTAGTTGGGAGAATACCTTTTTTAAATTATGAAATTGTTTAGCTATTGCCCCATAAAACAACCGCTGGTTCTACGAGGTGATTCAAAGACGCGCATAAACAATGTAAACTATGAAAATATAGTCAAGCTAGCCAGATCTAAAGAATATATTCACAAAGTACGTTAGCACATTAAATCCACCCTCTATACTTGTAAAATAAATTCAATTAGTGTCGGGTCACATCGATACACAGCCCAAATAGGATATAGGGCCAGAAGTGCAGCCTACACAATACGCGTGCACTAATGGATTATCAGTGATTTGCATTTAGCTAGATCCGCTCGACGGTCCAATGCGAGAGTGGTTTTTACTTGTACAAACAATTGAGTCACCCTATAACAAATATTGAATATATTGAAAGTATAAAACATGATTAGATTCATATATTTTTTTAAATATATGAATGTAATTATTTTTAATATTTCACTTCCAATTAATTAATTAATTACTCCAGAACACTATACTTCTTCAAGTCATAGATATGAGAAAAGTTGATATTATTCTTTATTTCGTTTTTACAGAAAATATATAAGGTACCATAATATTGTATTACTGACTGTACCTACACTTTCGAAAGTTGACCTAAATATACCCAAATGAAATAAAAATCTTTTAAAAATAGAATAATGCTTCATTCTATTTTACCTCATCCTTTGCGAGGTCGCGCTCAAACATTGGACCGTTTAGCGCGAAATAATTATCCAGCTGATACGACAGTACAGTCGCATCAAAAGTAACTATGCATACGAAGAGTTCATAAGTCTTTATTGTAATGGAATAAGAGCTTTTGACCTCGTCCTTTACGTACCTACTTTTGATGCTGACTTTCCTATCGATGGCATGCGATCCCGCGCTAGTGATGCGATGGAGGGGTGATTACGTAACGTTTCAAACGTACGTTAGATAGGTGTTATTGTCATTTACTCATACAAAGCTGACAGTTAGACCTACCTTACCTACATTATTGTAAGCGTACAATTCAAATTTATCATATTTCTCAGATCGCGACCAAGGACCATGTGTCACAACAAACAGGTTTTTTAACCTCAAAAAGATGATTTTGTTTTAATTGTACGTGATTTTATTGTAAATGCTCGGCTTTTACTGGAGTCAGGACCAAACCACTGTATTGAGCTCCATAAACCGAAAGTTCTTTCTACAGAACGTCATTTCTGCAGTAGAAAAGTACGTGAAGCCGTTGAAATCAAAAAACACGGTAAGTTAGTATTGTGTGTCGGGCGAGTGACAACCCTAGTATAAAAGTGTTTAATAAAGACCCATGTGGGTAATTCGAAAATCCCGTGCGGCTAGTAATATTGATACCCGCTCACGCCAGTCAGCTCGCGACCAACGGTGTTGTGATACATTCGAAACGGCGGGCAAACCTTATAACAATCGTAAGTAATAAAGACCCATGTGGGTAATTCGAAAAACCCGTGCGACTAGTATATGTTGATACCCGCTCACGCCAGTCAGCTCGCGACCAACGGTGTTGTGATACATTCGAAACGGCGGGCAAACCTTATAACAATCGTAAGTAATAAAGACCCATGTGGGTAATTCGAAAAACCCGTGCGACTAGTATATGTTGATACCCGCTCACGCCAGTCAGCTCGCGACCACCGATGTTGTGATACATTCGAAACGGCGGGCAAACCTTATAACAATCGTAAGTAATAAAGACCCATGTGGGTAATTCGAAAAACCCGTGCGACTAGTATATGTTGGTACCCGCTCACGCCAGTCAGCTCGCGACCACCGATGTTGTGATACATTCGAAACGGCGGGCAAACCTTATAACAATCGTAAGTAATAAAGACCCTTGTGGGTAATTCGAAAAACCCGTGCGGCTAGTATATGTTGATACCCGCTCACGCCAGTCAGCTCGCGACCACTGATATTGTGATACATTCGAAACGGCGGGCAAACCTTATAACAATCGTAAGTAATAAAGACCCATGTGGGTAATTCGAAAAACTCGTGCGGCTAGTATATGTTGATACCCGCTCACGCCAGTCAGCTCGCGACCACCGATGTTGTCATACATTCGAAACGGCGGGCAAACCTTATAACAATCGTAAGTATTGTACGCGATTAAGTCCCGTTCAATGTGTGAAAATCGTGTAAGTTTAAATCAATATACCTTAACCCCATAAGTTAGAAACGTTACGTAATCGACCAGCTACTCATAAAGATATGTAAAATTAAATTAATCTTTGTAGGTTGGTACTGTCTGCTAACTCTCTAATCCAACGTACACGTATGTAATTATGAAAAGAGGTCAATCGTCGAATCCGACTCAGCTGGGCAGCGGTTGGGAAGCTACGGCATATATTTTCGTAAAATATTCCGCAGTGTCTCAAGACGAAAGTCTTTGATCCGTGTGTGTTGCCAGTGATGACATATGGTACGGAAACGTGGTCGCTCACCATGAGGCCCAAAGTCATAAGAAGGCTCAAAGTCACTCAGAGGGCAATGAAGAGGGCTATGCTGGGAATGATCGCATCAGAAATGAGGCCATCCATAGCAGAACCAAAGTAACCGACATAGCCTTTCGAATCACTAAACTTAAGTGGCAGTGGGCGGGGCACATTGCACGTAGAACCGATGGCCGTTGGGGCCGAAAGGTTCTCGAATGGCGACCACGGACTGGAAGGCGCAGCATGGGTAGGCCCCCACAAGGAGGACTGATGATCTGGTAAAGGTCGCGGGAGTCCGCTGGATGCGGGTGGCGCAGGACCGGTCATTATGGCACTCTTTGAGGGAGGCTTATGTCCAGCAGTGGGCGTCTTTCGGCTGATATGATGATGATGATGATGATGAGTTATGCAAATATTACAGCCATATTTCATAATAATAATCAACTACCATATGATATAATTAATATCCAGATTAAATACTTACAAAACTACTAAAAGAAAAGAAGTTAAGTGACACTAAGTTACCTATTTAGAGTTAAAACTGTTAACTTTTTCTAAGAATATTGCAATATTTAGGTATTTATATTCAATTTAAAGGCACTTTGTCCGTGGAGGTGTTTACATTGGCTGTAGTTTCACCATAAAGTATTGCGGCTGCACTGGCCGTGTCGCGGGCAATCAGCCGTTTTACTGTCCTTTGTCTTCTTAAATCGCTGCTCTGAGACTGACGGTGACTCCCGGTAAGGTAGAATATTTGAAGCAGTATTTTATAAAAAAATACATATTTTGTTGATTAAAACCTCAGGAAACGCGTGGTGACAAATCGAAGTGAGTTTTAAAGTTTTTTTCATGACTGTAAGGCGTTCAGATTATCTTAAAATTAGCAAGCCATACAAATATTGTAATTCCACACCGCAGCATGCGCATTTTCACCGTCCCGGAGGCTTAATTTTGATCTATTATATATCAATAGTTATTTGTTATACAAGGGTGCAAAGTTGTATTTTAACCGCGAGTGTGGAATTGAACCACGAGCTAGCGAATGGATTCTAGGGTTGAACTACGAGCTAGCGAATGGAATCTATGGTTGAACCGCGAGCGAAGCGAGTGGATCGAAAATAGAATCCTGAGCGAAGCGAGTGGTTCAAAAATAAAATCCTTAGCGTGGCGAGTGATGCAACACACGAGACGTAAAATAACTTTGCAGCCGTGTATAACACAAATATCGTGTCTCAGACGAGAATAGTTTATTTATATCCCTGTCTTAGGGATCGGTATTGAAGTCGGTGTCCTACGCAGTAATGTTACGTGTTGGGTGGACAATGTCCGTATCAGATTTTTGCTCGGTCGTAAACCGTCGCAAACAGTCGTGTGGTGTGTAATGGCGCGGAAGCGTAAACGACCGTAATTCGGCGTCTCTTAACTTGTCTTGTCATTTGAGCGACTAATCCGAAGCAGGTAATCCAGAGGGCTAATAGAGAAAACTATAACCTTATATTCCTTTCCATGATTTGAGTGGCCGACGTTCGTCGGAACCGTTGCGGGATTGTCCTTTAAAAAGCAATTTCAACGAGTTTTTGTTCGACTTCATTTGGTTCTCTCTTTGGCCTGAAAGGTTGACAGGTAGAAGAATACCTTAAAGCATTTAGTTCACCTTTTGTATCTGCAACTTGCTACACTGCAATAAAGTGTAAATAAATAAATAAATGTTTGTTTATGAAACTCCTTATTCACCTGTAAAAACAACTCGAGCGTACTATAGACAATTATTATTTATTTGTAGATTGTATGACAAGGGTCTAAAATGAACCGTATTACCACGAGATAGTTATTTTCCCGAACGAAGTGAGGGAAAATAGTTCGAGGGGTAATATGGCTTTTAGACCAGAGTTATACACTCTACTTTTCACTTCGATTGCGAGAAAATAAATAAACAAAGGTTAACCCACACAAAATTAACAATAAATTCCACGGCGAAGATATATACTTTTGCAGCATGATTTTTTTCTATACTCCTTTGACACACAAAACATAGACAACACTGCAGTTCGCGTGCAATATTCACGCGCGAAAAAAGCTAACTGACCTTCCATTGAGCTTCAAAGCGTTGCTCGAACGATTTAACCACTTTTTTAATTATTGTGAAATAGGGACTACTACAAACTTAATCTTTAGACTCTTTAGAAAAATTAATTATGTTTCCTGATTGGTCGATTTTAGTAAAGCAGTATTCTGGTTGGTTAATACCCAATACCAAATATTTTTTTAAGTTAAATTAGTGTTCTGTGATTGGTGGATTTAATAGATGAAGTATTTTGATTGGTCAAATTAAAATGTTTTGTAAATCATAAATATGTATTCATATTTTCCCTAGGGGTTAAATGTACTACTTTAGCCCCGCTTGACAAGTCCAATATGACACACTTTTCGAGCATGAGAAGTGAAAAAATATATATAGCTATTTATAGCACACAGCGTAATAAATAAAGGAGTATTTTTTTAATCGTCGGCAACGGCATGTGACACTCCTGGAGTTTCAAGCGTCCATAGGCTATGGTAACGAAACCATCAGGTGGGCCGCATGATTGTTTGCCACCGATGTGGTATTAAAAAAAAGATATTATTATAGACGATCGTGTCCATACACATAGGTAGTCACGGTCGAGAGGGGTCTATGATGTTCACGTTTATCGACGGCAAATGACAAGATAAAGCATCTGTCACTTTCTGATACTATTCGATAGAAAGTTACAGATGTTTTATCTTGTCGTTTGTCGTCGATAACCGTGACTATAATACGGGGACAGGTAATGAAAATCGTGGCAGTTCAGCCTAATTAAATTACTCTGTATAATTATTAGTCTGTAGATGCAAATGTTCAACATACTATAAACAGACATAATTATTAGAACAAAATCTCCTTTACGTCATTTGTGTTCCTGTAACTTTGAAACCGAAATGACAATGTATTTATAAATACGAGTATGGTGTAGCTTTAACAAGGGAGGGAGTGGCACCATGATTTACGCCCTCTTGTTCATGCTAATAGAGGCCTAAGTAGCTGTCTTGATTTACGATCTGAATTAAAATATAATTATTCTACTCCGAATACATTTATCAAGGATTTGGCTGGGATTACTTTATCTCTGGTTCTGGTGTCGATTCATAGTCACAAATCTTGACGCAAATAGACAGTTCATTCAAATTTTGTTTGATACAAATATAAAGTTAAGTAGTTGAAGACATGACTCATAATCGGAAAGTTGTATATGTAAACATCCCTTCATTTATATTCATAAACTGCATAATAAGGAAAAACAAAAATAACATGTTACTGGTCGACAAGCCAAATAGTTAGACAATATGCCGCTGTTGTAACAAAGGCATTTACATATGATCAGAACGAAATTCACTTTATTATACATTTTTATATGTAAACTACTCTGATTTAGTTACATGCAGCTATTACATTTTTTTATTTGGTATTCTTCCACTTTACTTATTTGAATTCTAAATTTCGGCTTAGGAGCTTCTGTCCTCGCGTACAATCATTGTGATCAATCTCTGAGTCCAAAATTAGGAAAAATGCCGATAATTATCATGAAAATTGCAATGCCGCTACCTTGGAATCCAAAACGGCTCATTTATATATGTTAGAAATTTACGATTCAGTGCAATGGCCTTTGCACATGAACAAAGCCTATTTTCGGAACAAGAGAGATGAAAAATAGTATACCTACCAAAGAGCTCGTTGTTTTGTACAAAGAACAGTAAAATATAGTCAGACGAGTGAAATGATCCGCGCTCGGTCGTTTCCGGTGCTAGAAAAGCAGATATGATATAAAAACAGTGCATTATAAAACCGTTGTCGGGCTTAAACTATATAGTATAGACAATAAAATTTCAATTAATACATTTTCTTGTGTATTAGTCTGATCAATTCCATGCCATGATGTAAAATCATCAACCATCATCAATCACAAGAAAAAGAAAAAAACCTAATGAGTTTTTGAAAACATACCTACAGATACCTAATGCTTTACTCTCGTGTTTTATTAGCATCAACAATTTATGTTTCAGAACTGTTATTTTCATAAGTAAAAGTCAATGAAATAGGTGACGATACGTATACGTACCTAATATCTTTACCGTGACGAAACCGATCTGAAATTTGGCTGTTGTTCAATAAGCTTATACATTTTCAGATTTCTTGAAAGAAACTCTGACCGAGTCGGTCATTGATGAATGAATAACCGAAATTTAGGCCGGGTTTTATAAAGATCCGTTAGACCAAATTTTGGTTTGTTATGTCAAAAAATGTACTGTGTTACTGAAATTTGATCTGACATTTGGTCTAACGGATCTTTATAAAATCCGGCCTTAAGATAGCTAACCTAAAATAATCCGTCAAATACGAATGGTGTTTGAAAATTTGGTGGAATTGATGAACAATGTATTAATATCATTCACCTAGACATTCATTGTTTTCCTTCTTTCAGAATGCCATTCGACCCGTTTTAGAGGATCCACAACAGACTCAAATGTCTGTACGGGACCAACTACAACTCGAGCGTAAGAAAGAGTAAAATTGAGAGTCAAAATTAGACTAGGCGGGGTGGTCGTAAAAACGGCTCAGTACCTAGTAATGGATAGAATTAGTACCTCACAGCTTTACAAGTATATGCGTAAGTACTAACCGTTGTATGGGAAAATAAGATAATTGCTGTTTTAATATTAATATATTATAGGTAGGTACATGTAAATAGGGATATAATCGTTTTACAATTTAACTTTTATTCTAAGATAAGACTTTCATTAATTATCATGGGAGATTTTATCGACTAGATCGTTAAATAAAACAATTTTACGTATTTTTGAAGTCTCATAACTCTTTATGATTTTAATAATATTTAGAAATTTTTAAGTTATTATGATAATTTGGAAACACTCAATTTTGTTCCATTTATGCAAATCAAAATCAACTACAAAGTGAAGCACATTCGCTGATTAAATATTATCTTCGATCGTGCTTCAATTGTTTTATCCCCTTAAAGAGCTATATGTACCAAACAGATATTGTTGTAAATATGCCATTAAAGATCACTTAACACATCGCAGGCGTTACCTACTCGCTAGTGAAAAATGATTCGAATGAGGGTAGATCATCGGTCCATATCCGCTTCCGCGCTGCATCCATCACCGTCGGATGTTTGCCGACACCCTTTTTAAATCACGGCATGAGGATAGCTTGCCAACCTCAGTGGTAATGGCGGTTAATTTAACTTGGCAATGAATTCGGCACATAGGTACTGGTAAACTTTAGCCAAGCAAATAGAGTAAATTATTTTATAACTAAAAAAATCGAATAACACAGGAACCACCACATTTAAAGGGGGAAATTAATTCTAAGGAATTATAAGTGGCTTCTCATTCCTTTGTTGTTCAACATTTTTTTAAAACAAAAAATACGGTATTTTCATAAGGGGGGCTCCCGTACAGCTAAAGGGGGGGTGTGAAAAAAAAATTGGCCTACCCTTTTGGGTAAGTACTTTATATGTTATTTTTTTTTAATTTGAATTTTTCAATATCATCTCACTACAATTTGCAAAATGAAATTTATAAGAATCCCTAAATAGTAACAATAACGGCTCATACAATACAACCAATAACCAGGGGAGGTTCGGCCGTTTGAAGTATGCCAGGACTTACTACTTACAATGGCGATCGAGTGGCCTGTAGTGGATAATAGCGATCATTACATGGACATCTTTTGTCTGTCCTTATGTCCCTAACTGAACAGCCGCCATGGCAACGGGTGGTACATAATTGGAGCTCATGCGTATAGTATTCAACATTATGGTTATCCAACTCAATTATTGGTCGTGGATGTAGTCCATCTTGCATCAAAGGAAGTCTGTATCCAGTAGCCAATAATGATCTTTTACAAGCTGATGACGATAACGAGGTTTATAACTTGAGATGGGGCTATAAAATAATAACAAGGGTATGCAAATATTGATTAGCTTTAAATATTTATCTACGGGAGCAATTACCAAAACTATTTCGGTCGCCAATGTGTTTGTCCATCAGTTCTGTATAATACCTAAATTCAATATTCACATTTACGTGACACATGTGTCACATTAACATATTTACATAATAGCAACACTCGACTAGATGTGTGTCTATTATGAGACTGTTATTTTGATAATAATTAGCTATATATTTATCAGAACGACTTGTAATATTCATTCAAATACAGTTAATGTCTACAAATGCTTAACGTATTTCTAAATCAGAGCAGCAAACATTTCAAACTTGCACAGATAAGTAGAATTTAATGTATCAATTAGGATTAAATTTTTTATGTGAAATATTCTAGTAATTTCATATGAGCATTTAAGGCAAACCCATCAAAAAATATCCCGTAGCTGTAAAACGAAAGACAAAGTGAACTTACCACCAAAGGGATTAGGTACCGTGAGGATTACGCTTTCTTTTACTTTTTTTGTATATAATTGAGCGCTTTGAACATGGAAGTTTTAAAGTCCTTTGCTGTTTGGCGGAGTGTTTTGCAGCCAATGACCGAGAAGGCATCGTGGTTGGAGCTACAAAGTTAACTAGAGAAGACTGAAAAATAATAAAATAGACCGTACTGCGAAAAAATTTAATTATAATTGAATGTACCTACTTAAAGATATATTAAACGAAGTTCTTGCTTCAGATAAAGCCTAACCAGATGTTTAAGAACGGAACAGATTTAACTATACTGAAGAGTAACGACGATGGACAGACACTTTATATCAATAAATCTAAATGATATGCATATAGATCGGATTTCGTTACAAACCCATCTTCTAGTGCTTCACAACATAAACTGAATATGAATTTCATTTTAATGGAATTAAGGCAAGCAACCTAAAATATTATTATATATTACCCATCGAAGTTTAACCCAAAATCACCAAATAATATCAACGAATATTAATCATAGCAATTGCGCAACACATTCCAAGTAAATCCTCAAAAAGAAAACTATTACTTAGGTATATTGATGCCAAGTCTAACACTTTCCACGACGTATGCAGAGACGTAATCCGGTACTTGTTCCTGAAGTAGAAAATTGTACCGACTAACTTCCTTTGTCCGCTGACCACTCGGCGAATTTTTTACTATTTGGCTCAATGACTAGGAAACTAAGTAAGTTTTAAGGTTCTTCTCCGCTCTTGGTTCCCAGTAGATCGAAAAATTATGTAGAGGTTTTTATGAATAAAAAATTAGGAAAACTGTAATAGTTTTAATGATAAAGCAGAGACCTTATTGCCTAGTATGAACTAGGTTAATTGATGCAAACACTTTACCAGTATAATAATGGATAATTTAGAAAGTTAGTAGAAAACACCATGTTCAAGGTGGAATTTTGTCAAAAATTGTTTTTATTTGTGATTCAAAATAAACGAATGATATCGATTGTCTTGTATTGATTATCTGTTTTTTTTAGTTCCTTTATTGAGTTGTATAATGAATAGTATTTCTATTCGATTTAAATATATATAGGACCCCTCATTAACCGCGCACGACAGCTCTATTGGTAAGTACTCACCCAGTTCTTGAAACTTTTCATCAGGTATGCATAAATGCATTCTAGGTGACTGTTAAGAAGTCAGTAAATGCCTTTCATCCCTTGTGCGAGCAAATTGAAAGCAATGAAGTCGAAACCGTAAGTTCTCAATCATTCAAGTTAACGACAGTGGAGCGGAGGGTCGGAGTACGTTGAGTGTAGAAGATAAGTTTGGATCCGGCACACTTCAATCTGTTGTTGTTTTACTTTTTATGACGAAGATCAGCATTCTACAGGGGGCTCCTGTAGAATGTCTTCGCCTAGGTGAAATTATTTTTTGTATGCGCTAGTGGTCAGTCTTTGGTGTGGTTAAAGTCTACTGTTGTTGCCAGATCCACAGGCATGTTAAGTATAAGTACCTTTGCGATAGGTATGGTCGGTAGTATATATTTATATATATGTATTGTCTTTTTTCTACAGGAAATACGCCGCCTATTTATACCTAAAATAAAGTTCTACAAAACGAATTATACTTGTAAATGCAAACGTCACATTACATTTTTAAACTCTTATATCTTTTTATTTTCTACCGATAAAGAATTAGGAATCACACGGTTTTTTTTAATTTAATTCACAGGGAGATCTGTGGTTAAATTAAACTAGCAGAAATTGTCACTAGTAATGAACATGAATCTACGAGCCTATGATGAATATATATATATATATTAGAGGACAATCTTACACAAATCGAACTAGCCCCACAGTAAGCTCAAGAAGGCTTGTGTTATGGGTACTAGACGACGATATATTTAATAGATATAAATACTTAAATACATAGAAAACATCCAAGACTCAGAAACAAATATTCATGCTCATAACACAAATATTTGCCCTGACCGGGATTCGAACCCAGGACCGTCAACTTCACAGGCAGGTAAATAATACATATAATACATATAATTCTTATTTCTAATAATATTAACAAGATAAAATAGGTATGATTTTGAAACTGTAACTCGTCCATTTAGAGGGAGGCATTAATCTGAGTGCCGTATTCACAGGACAACAACTTAATAATATAAAAGAGAGCAAAATTGTGGACTCGTCCGACTAATGGCGGGCCTTAAAACTATTTATTTAGCCTCTTTTCATGGTATTATTTTTGTGTATTCCCGTCACACTTGTGTGTTGTACTTAGGTATTTGCCTATAAAATTATACTAACACATTAACGATTTGGTTGTTTCTGCTATCGATTCTGGACTGAACCGTGTTACTAATAGTCATTTCGATATGTAATCATCAAAATCAAAATCTATGACACCATTTTGACCGAGTGAAATTGAAGACTCTGCTTCTGCTTCGACAACAATGCTTTCGTATGTCTGGACGGCGGATTTCCGTTTGTCCTCCTCTAAAGGTCGCAGTTCTCAACCGATTCTCGTGAAATTTTGTAATCAAGTTCGATAATTGTTTTTTTTGGCTAGTCAGCTTTTGGAAATGATCAAAAACAAAAATTTTTCAATGATTTCGCATGTTTCTGCGAATGGATTTCGGTTCGTTCTTATCTACAGGTCGCATTTCTCAACCGATTCTCATGCAATTTTGTGAGAAGGTTCGATAACTTTATATATTTTAGTAGACAGTTTTAGGAAATTAAAGAATTTTTATTTTTTAATGGTTTGTCCTCCTCTGAAGGTCGTATTTCTCAACCGATTCTCGTGAAAATTAGTAAGCAGGTTCGGTAATCATATAGAATTTATTTGTCCTCAGTTCTCGGAAATTTTTAAAAATATTTTTTTTTTCAATGAGGACGCATGTTTCTGCGGGCGGATTTCGGTTTGTTCTCCTTCCTCTACAGGTCGCATTTCCCAACCGATTCTCGTAATATTTTTTGAGCAGGTTCAATTTTATATATATTTTTGTCAAATCAGTTTTTGGAAATTAATGAATTTTTTTTTAAAGGTTTGTCTTCTTCTACATGTCGCATATTTTCTCAACCGATTCTCGTAAATTTTTGTCAGCAGTTTCGATAATTATATAGATTATTTTAGTAGTCAGTTTTTGGAAATTTTCAAAAACATTTTTTTTTCAAACTAAAATAAAAACAAAACAACTGTCTACAGCTCACAGAGCCACTAGTTTAATTCGTTGTTTTGTTATGAAATAATAAAAGAAATTGACAACAATTCTATCACAAGATGTCAAGAACAGTATTGTTCACAGTCTACCTTTGTTTGTCGCATGATGGGCAATACAGAGCGCTATGCATAGGGAATAAGGGTCGTTTTGTACAAGCACGTCGCGCAAAGGCTTTATGAGTCGTGGTCAGTTAACGTCATTTGTACATGATTTTCGACAGGCTTTGACAATTTATAGGGTATTTACATTACAGTCAGTGTAGTTGGTGTATATCTATTTTGAGAGCCAGGGCTTGAACTTAACACTGTAATGTTGAAGTTGCAATAAAGATTATTATTATTATTATATACTATATTAAAAAAATAATTGTAATAAATAACCTTTGTTACTAACCTATACATATATTTAAGAGCTTCTGTTCGTTTATAGTGAAAACTTTTTTTCTTATGTTATAGGGGGCAAACGAGCAGACGGATCGCCTGATGGTAAGGAATTACCGTCGCCCATAACTAGCTTTAAAAACTAGCTTTTTCCTCCTGCGACTTCGCCTGCGTACTAAGCGTAATTTTTAACCGTCTACAAAAAAGGTTTTCAGTTTGACCCGTATGTTTGTATGTACCTATTTATGTAGGTATTTATGGATGTCATTTATGTAATCGGCACCCCGAGGAACCTCGACGATGACACCCATATCGATTTTTAAGAAAAATAAATGTCCGCCATCTTGAATTTCAAAATGGATGTAATTTTAGTAATCGGCACCCCGAGGAAACTCCATGAGATGACACCCATATCAATTTTTAAGAAAAATAAATGTCCGCTTCTTGGATCTGAAAATGCATGTCATTTTCGTAATCGGCACTCCGAGGAACCTCGACGATGACACCCATATCGATTTTTAAGAAAAATAAACGTCCGCCATCTTGGATTTCAAAATGGATGTCTTTTTCGTAATCGACACCCCGAGGAAACTCAAAGATGACACCAATATAAATTTTTAAGAAAAATAAATGTCCGCCATCTTGGGTCTGAAAATGCATGTCATTTTCGTAATCGGCACGCCGAGGAACCTCGAAGATGAAACCCATATCAATTTTTAAGAAAAATAAAAGGCCGCCATCTTGGATCTGAAAATGAATATCATTTTAGTAATCGGCACCCCAAGGAACCTCGAATGTATATATCGATCGAATATTGATTTTCAAGGAAAGTAAAAATTTGCTCCCCCTTTTCAACCCTTTAGGGGTGCAATTTCTAAAAACGCTGAAATATTTTTTGTTGTATTTAAATACAGAGTCTATTTACGAAGTTTCGTTTTTCGCCTACGTTATAAATGTAACCGACTTTGTAAAAATCAATTCTCTTGCGTTAGTAGTTTCGGCTGTGCGTTGATGAGTCAGTCAGTCAGTCAGTCAATCAGGACTTTTTTTATATCTATAGATGTTTATAGCTAAAATGTTAAAATAGAATTTTTAATACAGTTGCTCAAAAAGTGGTACTTTATGTAGCTATATATCGTGCGCAAAGTTGCATTTATTTTATGTTGTTGGTCCAAGCCATACATCCTACTGAAGAGTTTTAGGTTCAATCAATTTACTTGTTTATTTAATAAAGCATTTGGCATTAAAACTTTACTTTTACTAAATTTAAAACGTTAAAAATTACGTATTAAACAAGTTAAAGGTTTATCAAATAATAAAAAAATCTAAAACTGTTTTCAAAAATTGCCTGAATGAGTAGACCAATGACCGGAAACGAGTATTATGCGAGACCTCCGAATAATAGAGTATTATGCAATGCAAGTACGCCGCGCCGGGCGAATGAACGCTTGTTTTTTTTTGCCAAAACATGCATTTATTTAGTGTTAATTAATTTATACTTGAATTAATTACAATATTAAAAATAATTAAACTACCATGTGACATCAAACCTCTACCAAAATAGTTTTTGATTTGGCTGAATGCTGATAACCATGGCATGTTGAAAAAAGTTTATGAATTAAATTTAAATGGACTTTTTAATTCCCGCCTTTTTCATTAATTCCCACAATGACACATTTTATTTTGTCTCTTTTATGTTTAGGTAAGTACTGTTTTATTTAGTTTTGTTTCTTGATATTTTTTCGCAACTGTATTAAAAACCGTCGTTTGATATACTTGCGGAAGTGTAATTTTCACTCGTCCTCAGTCTTGTCCCTCGCCTCACGGCTCGGGCCAAGACAACTCAGGACTCGTGCAAAGTGACAAACCTTCCGCACTTGCATCAAAATGTACTATGCACTCTGTGATGGACATCAGAAAGATAGTGGACTAACAACAAAAACTTCCTCCTCATGCTAAGAGTGTCTAGCCCAACCATCCCGGAGACAAACAATGAAGGGTACATGTAATACCCGTAGGCTTTGCGGTATAACCAGAGGGCGAATTAACGCTGTACTCTTTCCACCAACAGAGATTACTTATCCTCTATGGAGCTCCCTTCAACTGAACTCTTATGAAATAGACCAATCACGTGTCGCCGTTACTGTACTCTTATGAAATTGGCCAATCACGTGTCGCCATTACTGTACTCTTATGAAATTGACCAATCACGTGACGCGGCGGATATAGAACAAAAGACATCAACAACCGCCCGACCCATGTGCCTAATCTTCATTTCCACAGGACTAGTTTGTTTAATTATTTCGGTTTGTTTAATTAATTTCCATTGACTGGTAGAAAAAATAGTAGATGCAATAGTTATATATAATTAGTTTTTTAAGGCTCGAACCTTACTTAGCCTCGGTTTTATAAAGATCCGTTAGACCTTGTGTCGGTTTGTTATGTCAAAAAATGTACTGAGTTACTGAAATTTGATCTGGCATTTGGTCTAACGGATTTTTATAAAACCCGGCCTTAGACCACTCGATAAGCCTCGTGGTCTAAACGCGGTTCTCGACTAAATAAGCATACATTATATTAAGATTGCATAAACTACTATTAAATATTTACCCAAAAATTAATAAAGGTGTATCTACCTGAACCCCTTTGTGGCAGGTACTCTTTTTTCGGTTACATAATGCCATAAGTATCTAATTGAATTAAAAGAGAACATTTCGTTTGTGGCATTATGTCCGCGTCTTGAATTATGCGATTGATCAGTTCTATTATTGTACGTCATTACATGTTTTTACTAGAATATAAACGAGCATTGAATGCATAATCCGTAATAAGAAAATGATTAAAGCCGATGCTTTCACCGTGTCAAGTCCAACTTGTCGTCAAACACACCGCAGCACTACACGGCACGGGCCACGCGGCACGAACCAATTAACTTATTAAAATTATAAAATGCCCTCCAAAACGGCCGTTATACCCGAATCAAAAACCAACCTTGTCAAACTGTATAAATCAATATTAGTTTTGCTACTCATATGCGGATTCGATTTCAATATCTGGAAATTCAAATTAATTTTTAAAGTTGTCGTGACTATGTATTGTGCTTTCCTTCTAGTTATTAATGCATTTACTAATTTCTCTTGTTGCCCTGGACAAGAGTTGTCTGTTGCTTGGTCCGTTCTGGAATACACGGTTTTAGTTTTAGTGACCTTAGTTTTAAATAATCAAATTGCCAATTACTTTCAAAAGTTAACTGAAATAGACACATATTTGAGAATCGGGAATAAATACTATTTAAACACCAAAACGAGAATGTTCATGTACACGTTTATACTTTGGGCAATCAGATTTATTTATACTATTTTTTATTGGATTTGGTTTCCTTATTATGAAAATTTAACTTTATTTGTGATCTCTCAGTTTTCACTGATCGCCCTTGATTTATATCGAGTGTGGCGATTTGTTTTATTTGATATGGTGCGATATCGATTAAAGATGCTTCGCTGCCGCATTGAAGAGATGAAGAACTATAATTTCTATTGTTACGTGAGCAATTTTAAAACATTGAAACAGTCGAGAATAAGGTTTTGTTTACATTTGTACAAAAGCTTAGCTGATGCTGCCGATGTCATGATGCCAGAACTGCATGCATCAGTAAGTAAAAAAAAACAAATATTCCTAATTGTCACTGACATATCAGTCAACTTTTTTACTAGGTACTTATTATGAGAATTATTAAATATTTAAAACTAGTTAGTTTCCAACAATTTACTAAAACTAAAACTTTATGACTTAATACTGTTATACCTTTTACAGCTATTCATCAGTCTAGTGTGTACTCTGCCCAAGTTGATATTGAATGCATATCACATACTGCTGGTTATTGAAGAAATGGTACGTACATTACATATAGAACATTCAGTCCACGACGACGCAGCGCATTATAAACAATAACAGGGAATAACGCGCTTCGTGGATAAGCTCTATTTGTGTTACTTTAAATGTATAAGATAGCTAATATTTTCCCTTATTTCCACTACTCAGAGGTTGACCGACTAAGTAATCCTTGGCTCCTATTCATAATTTCCTGTAGAAACATTCAATTTTAAATTCTTTTTGCGGCGGACGGAGGATGCGAACATTTAACTGCATGCGAAAACCGCAAGTGAATACATTGTATTATCACTAATACTCGTAGACAAGTTCTACAGATTTTCGCACTCTCAATATCTAATCAGATATTAATAATTCAACAGGGCACGCAATAGAGATGGGTAAATCCGGAATTAAAGATTAAATGATTCGAATCCGTAAGCGGTGCCGATTTCTTATCGACTCTTTTCAAATCTTATCGAATTCGAGAAGTTATTAACTCCGACTCGGTACGGAGCCGAATAAATGACCGGTTTGTGCCGATATCGCCTACTGAAGGACTTTCATATATTTCTATCAAATCCGGAGTTAAAAGAATCAAAAGATTCGAAGAACTATTAAGATTTGATTTGTATTGAAACCAGGGAGTCGATGAGTAGATAAGCGGAGTCGGTACCGATAGCGGAGCTGGATTTAGTGATTCAAATCACTCCCCGGAGTCGAGATTACCCATTTCTAGCAGGCAATCTGATTGGAAGCACTCTAACTGTGCCTTATTAGCTTCTCCTGCTAAGGAGGTTTAGCAGCCAGCCAGTCTAGTCTAGTGCCAGTCTAGTTTACATCCGTGACGGTAATATGCAGTGTTCTTTTTACCGTCTTTTTGAAGATCTCACGTTTCAAATTAATTACCATACAATAAATAATACATAACGAATGAAATGTTTCCTACGCAGGAGCCGTACTCGACGGTGGGTTTCGCCGCCCTGCACGTGGCGCAAGTGACGATGTACATCTTCGGGCCGTGCGTGGTGGTGGAACTGTACGCCGTCGAGGTGGAGCGCATTAAGCTGCTGCTTGTACACAAGCTGTTTGACGATCCTGGTGAGAAGTTTCGTCATTTATCAAATCAAAATCAACCTGTTGCTCTCTTCTGTATTGCGTAATAATAAAATATAAATGTTGGCGGCGAGATAAAACTAAAAGACGATGATCATTGATTTTTCACGATCCATCTGTGTCAGTAGCCAAACGTAGCACAATCTCACTCTCCACATATCAGCATAACTCTTTGTCAATTCTTTGTTTGATGTACCTACCTATTGACAGGTAATGTAATACATCCTTCAGTATTACTTTCTCGGTCAACAGGTACCTCAAAATGGTTAAAATTCAATCAGTCATAGGTTTGTTTATATTCCGTTCTTTTTACAGATGAGACGACGAAAGAAGACGTGAAGTTATTCCTGCGGTACACGGAAGTGCGTACGTTCCGGTACCACGTGTGGCGCGTGATGCCCATAAATATCGCGTTGCCGCTCGAGCTGATCAATCTGTGCACCACTTACGTCATCGTCCTTATTAATTTTACGCATCTGTACGGGTGAATGAGGCAATTGTTTCACGCGGTGCAAGATGTCTATAGAGGCGTCATTCTCTTCACGAGGCAGCGCCCCATTTCTTACCATTACATAGTCAGGCCAGAAATATATGACCGCGGGCCATGTTGCGGAATTTCATTGGAACTAATTCTTTACACTGGCAATAATTTTAATAATAGTTTATGACTGTAGTCAGTATCACTGTGATGGTTTACATTAGGTTAGGTTAGGTTAAGTGTTGAATTTTATATAATAAATAACAAAATATGCCCAAAACGATTCATTACCAAAAGAGGAACATTATTAACAATGTATATAATAGAATTCTGAAAAAAAATCCCGGGAAATGACTCTATTTCGCTAAGAAGACATTTAAAAATTAACATCAAATTTGACAGGTAAACAAGTCAAAACGTCATTATTCCGACTATGCTGACATTACTGACCTGTTGCCATGTTAATGAGAATAATAACGCCTTCTTGACAATAGTCATATTATTATATAATTTCTGTCAGTTGTCTGATGATATTAATCTTTTGTGAAAATTACTCGAAAGAAATATTAATGTCCGCCATCTTGGATTTGAAAATAGATGTAATTTTGGAAATCATCACCACGAGGAACCTCGAAGAAGACACCCATGTCGATTTTTAAGAAAAATAATTGTCCGCCATCTTGGATTTGCAAATGTATGTCATTTTCGTATTCGGCACCCCGAGGAACCTCGAAGATTGCACCTATATCGATTTTTACGAAAAGTAAAGATTTGCTCCCCGCACAAACTTGAAACCCCTTTTTACCCCATTAGGGGAACAATTTAGAAATACGCTGGAACACTTTTTTTTGTATTTAAACAGAGAGTCTATATACGAAGTTTTAAAACCCGCACTTCAAAAAAGATTTGCTCCCCGTACGAACTTGTAAACCCTTTTTCACCCCTTTAGGGGAGCAATTTTGGAAAACACTGAAATGCATTGTATTGTATTTAAACAGAGAGTCTATTTACGAAGTTTGAAATCTCACTTCAAAAAAGATTTGCTCCCTGTACAAACTTGGAAGCCCCTTTTCATCCCTTTAGAGGAGCAATTTCAAAAAACGCTGAAATACGTTTTGTTGCATTTAAACAGAGAGTCTGTGTACGAAGTTTTAAATCTCTCACTTCAAAAAAGATTTGCTCCTTTAAAAACTTGGAACCCCCTTTTCACCCTTTTAGGGGAGCAATTTCAAAAAATGCTGAAGTACATTATGTTATCTCTAACTTCAAAAAAGATTTGCTACCCATACAAACTTTGCACCCCTATTTTACCCTCTTAGGGTTAGAATATTGCAAAACAACACTTTCTTTAGATTTAAGTTCGTAACGTTTTGACGAATTTTTAAGTTTCAGCTCAAAAAAAAATTTTCTCCCATACAAACTTTGCACCCCTATTTGATCCCCTTAGGAGTGTAATTTCCAAAAATCTCGTCTTATCCCTTGCGTACGTCATAAAAGTAAGCTCTGAACTAAATTTGAAGTTTCTAGTTCCAGTAGTTTCGGCTATGCGTTGATGGTAGATCAGCACTTCTTCTTTAGTATTGGTACCAAGTGGTGTTTGGATTATCAATATTATTTGTGTAAATTTACCAATAGCTAATAGAGATATGAATACAATAATAGCACTAATTGACGACTAATGATGCAAATCACTGGATCGGAATCTATTAGCGACCTCGTTAGGTACTGAATTTACATAATGTGTATGTAGATAAACGCGTCATTGCATTGGCATGATTCGCTTGCTTATAGTTGGTTTTGCAAATTTAATTTATGTGTATTGTTTTGAGAGTCCTAAATCGTCTGAGAGCTGTTTGGTGATGGATTGTCTCATGGATAGTTACCTACCTATATTGTCTGGATACGCAATAATATTTGCTATATATATGTCTTTATATGAGTTTTTTAGTAAACGTGCACATGAAATGACATATTTTAGGGATGTAAAAAATATACATTTGAATAGGCACTTATTAAAACTAAATAAGGTGCTCGACACTGATTCAATATTCACTTTGAATGCTTATACCTTGCTAATCTATATTATTTTCCCGTACTTACTGCAAAAAAATAGCATAGATAAAAGTTGATTCCATAACAACATTTTTGAGCACGATTCTTTACATATTCCGACAATTCAATATAGTCGTACCAGCTAACAAAGACAAGGAGCATGAAAAAAGATGAAGGCCAATACTCCGTGGCCCGGCAATCGAATATCCTGCATTTGCTTTCATTTTTACTTGTATTTGTAAACAGCATGTAAACGACTCGATCTAGCCAGTTCTGTTTGCATTTGGCAATTGGTTGTGTCTCACAGTTATTTAAAAAGGCCAACAACTAATGAATAATTTATGAAAAAGGCGACTAGACAAAGTTACAATCAATTCTGCCATTACGCTTATTTTTATTTCAAAAATCCTTAGGAGTTTATATTAGAGAACGGCTTTTTGCATGATTAATTTGAAATAAGCATTAGTTTTACTTATAAGTTTGAGCATTGTTGAACCATAAAATAAGTAAATCAATTTTTTTGAATCTTTCGTGAGTCATGTAAATCATGATTAACATTATAATAATACCGTAAACTGGAGTGACTTTAGGAAAAAACGGGGCCACTTTGATAGATTTAGAACGAATCATCAACAAATATTTCTAGTCTGATTCAGTTTAGTAAATGGTAAGGAAATTTACCAAGATATTTCATTGACCTCACGCTAACCAAATTAAAACTAATATACGGTATAAAAACTGGATTTTTAAAGTCGCCCCTCAATTTGAAAGTAACCCCGGTTGACTGGACTAATATGATTAAACTCACGTAATTGTCACTACGGGTCACATGTTTCGAATCCTCCGGGAACTACTCTTCAAGATGAGTGTTTTCACGCTGGTATCGGCCCACACACTGATGATCACACACACATAAAGGTTCGAAACATGTCGCCTAATACTAATAAATATTAGTAGGTAGAGTAACAACAAATAATTGAAATCGAAATAAATGGCGAGACGTATCGGTCAATTAGGTCTAAGTTTTATTATCTTCATACCCGAGTGTAGCTCAAGCTTCATCAATATTCTACATAGATTTTCTCTCCTGGAGCTAAAATCGTTAGTACTATTGTTTCGAACAGTTTTTATTTACAGCATATTGTAAGGTTAGTCAGTTGCGTTCTGCAGTTTTTGTAATTTGTAATTTCTTGCCACGCTATCGCATGCCGTAATAAGTTAGCCATACTCACAGGGCCGCATGCTTTTTTAGCAAGATTTAAATATTTTTATGACTATGTGCCTTGCTTCGTATACATATAATATGCGCATCCCCTTTTAACTTAATGGAAAAGCAAGTTGCAACTGAAAGTGGGAGAAAGAGAGAGAGAAAACTGTTTTTGATATAATGGAGCTGAATAAACTTTAAATTTGTGGAGGATAACTTGTAAGGAAACCATGAATCATTATATACGCTGGTCTAGGAAATACACTGGCCTTTGGCAGGGATTAACAATAGGGTGGGTCGAAAATCACGAATTTTGGAGTACCGCAATGTAATAGGGCTCAAAAGTTGATGTGTATTCTGTAGATTACAGGAAAAATAATTAAAAAATTCTAGATTTAGACTTTTAACCCCCGCACAGCTGTTAAATATAAAAATATATTTATATTTTTTATTTTCACTCCATATTAAATATATAAATACAAACTATTTAAATTATTAAATAACACTATTTTATTTCAAAATTATTTATTTTTTATTATATTTTATCCATGTATCATATTTTGTCATCATGTACCCAAACTAGAGAATTAGCCTTTTATGTAAAACGCATTTTGATGTGCTTAAACCGGCAAAATTATAATTTAAAACTTTTAACGGATCATCAGTGGTCTAAACACAGACAATAGAAACAAAAAATATATCGATTAAAGCAACACGAGGCGAGAAACAATACTCGAAAAACACAATTTTAAGGCTATTTGGTACTATTGCGTACCATTAAAAACATATAAATACCGTATGTTTTAGAAGAAAACAACTCTTTCCTGTAATATTTCGATTAGCTCTTACATTTAAGCTTGTATTTAAAAAATAGTAGCAAAAATTTATATAAATATAGCATTTTGCTTTATTTATGCCATAATATTTTAAGTTATCAAACTTCAAAACGCTATAATATCGACTATTTTGAAAATAACCAAAAAGTCTCAGTATAATTTAGCTTTATTACAGTTTAATTTACTTTATTAAGTGATAAATTATTAAAATAATTGTCACGTACTTTATTTAAGTACTTATATAATCTAGGCCTTAACATCGATCTTTGGCGGCGGTGCGGGGGTTAAAAGTCTAAATCTAGAATTTTTTAATTATTTTTCCTGTAATCTACAGAATACACATCAACTTTTGAGTCCTATTACATTGCGGTACTCCAAAATTCGTGATTTTCGACCCACCCTAAACAACCTTCAAATTGCTATATCACCATCGAATATTAGCGAATGTATTCAGACACCACAATACAGTCTAGTCTAGACTGATAGCTCCTCGAGCTATTAATCATCGCTTTTTGTTGTGAGCTAGCACTTAGCATAATTACGCCACCTATTTTAGCAAAATTCTAAAGGATCGAATAGGAAACCAGGATCTTGGTTGCATGGCAAACTAAGTACGCTAATGACTAACATAATTAAAATTACAATGAAAACCGCCGTAACTAGGTAACAATTTTAATCAATTTTATCGTGTGCAGCGTGTGGTAGTTAGAGTCTAAAAAATGATAATTATATCCCTTAACACAACATTCTACATACTGCACTCTTATTGTAAAAGAAAGGTTAGTAATACCATTATAATATATCAAACATTATTGTGCACTTCTGGTTTGGTTTGGCACAGGCCTTTCATATAGATAAAAGCTACATTATTCAATATGATAAAAATACACAATATAGCTTCTGACAATTCACAGGTCTATTTGTGCATGTTTCAAAAAACAATCAAGTACTTATGCAACAGCTAAAGAATGATAGGCATTGCCTAATTACATACAGTTGCAATGAGGTACACTACTTTATCTACATCCATATATTAAATCCTCTTTCATGTGTTGTATTTAGCGTGGAGTCGGCGTGCGCAAGTTTGACGAGATAGCTCGGCACCCAGCTGTACTGTTAAGTTCACGGGCAGTGAGTTAAATCTCATAAGAGATCAATTTATGATGTTGTTATAGCCATCGCTACCCGCCGGCGGCGGGCTAGGTATGTTGTAAAGCTGGTCCTTACCTAGGTTTTTGAACATGTTAAACAGGATTTACTCACTATATGGGTGTAGATAAAAAATAATAACATCGCATTCATTCGCGCTATCATTTCTAAATAGAGCACCAAGAAAAGCTAAACCTCCCTTTATCTCAAACTACGTTATTAAGGAAACTCCTTCTATTGGGGTAATATCCGGAGAGACTCGGGCTTCATTATATACGTGTTATAGTTTTCTTATCGAGCCACTTTCTTCCATGGCTACGATTTAAGAACTTTTTGCTGCAACCGTGTCTTTATTTTCACACCTCTGATACAAAAACGGTTTAAAGTAGAAAACAAAAGCATATAAAAATATGTCTTGCTACTCCACCGTTAGGTAGAAATTTCAACTAAAAATATCATCTAGCTTATCTTCACATTCAAAGGTACATTTTATTTGTAAAATGCTCTTTATAATAAGCGCGGTTGTTTTTTCTTGTTATTTTAATGATATCTTGTATTCTTCTGTGCAGCACTACATTTTTGACAGCTAAGTCAGTATCAACTAACAGCTATTAATATATAAGTTCGTGGTTCTTAGAAGATTAAAGTGTAGGTAATTACTATGTACTAATATATTATGCAACTGGTGAATAAGAAGGATATAAAAAGGCAAGTGGTGAGACACCACGAGCCTTTTTATACCAGTTATACACCGTTGCATACAATACTTTTTCTATGACTCATTTCAAATAAAAAGTATTTTTCAGACTTTTCATGCTCCATATTTCCCCTTAGTAATTATGCAATTTACCTACGCAATTTCTTCACTAATGCTATATAACTTCTTCGTGGATTTTTAAAAGAATCAACGTACCTACACATTTTCTTCATGAGCACAAAAAAATCGTTTTATTTAAGTAATATAATCATTTACCAGCTTGAATGTTTTCGTTTTCAATTAGGAATTTGGTGGAAAATCGAAAATATGACACTTTGCTTATGGTTTGTTTTTTTTTTAATTTGCTAGACTTGGCATCCGACCTAAACTGAAATCAAATCCGGATCAAATCTTTACTGTTTCGTTTTCATAAATATATCCGAAAATAAATAAAACTTGTTAAACAACACAAAAAACATGATAAACGTATGTATTTATATTAGTAAATAATATATTATGCATTAATTAATATATAAAAATTGTAGCAAAGTTGCGTTAAGTTGGCAGCACTGATTTTAATCATAAAAGTTTCACTTGAACGCACCAACGAAGGACTACTAAACATAGTATTTGTAGTAGTCTGTCGCACCCAACTCTGCTTTAATTTTTCATTAATATAGGGTAAAGAGTGTATTTTTGGGCAATAGACTAGATAGACTTTTTACAGAATAAATAAAGTATGTATTTATATTAGAATTCATGATTGCTTAAGTAGCGAAAAAAAGAACAGGAGTAGAAAAAGTATAAAATGTATTATTAATAATTAAACTTATACACGACGAAAAGAATAACTCATCGTATTCAATCGAAATATTCAAGGCAATCCAATCCATTTGCAGATGGAACTCAAATTTGCTGGGTTAATTGTCACAATACCATATTTAATTTCTTTCATAGACGGAAACTCAACCCAAAAACAACTGTATTGCATTCAAGATAAAAGTCATTGAATCATAAATTAAGTGCAATTTTATAGTTGCCCAACTTTGAATGTAGCTTCACATTGCAAACTTTAGGTTGGTCAATATTGGAATCCATTATTATAAACATAAGGTTCACAGTTTTCTGTTGAACTGAAAACTCACTGTGGTTTGTTTCGCTAGTGTTGCGCCACGAAATACGAGTATTGTTCAATCCTTCTAGTGAATTGGTTTTAAACTGGAAGGGTTTTAGGCACGTTGTTTAACCCTACATGCCTCTATGTTTCAAAGAGAGTGTTTTAGTGTTGGTAATATCAGAATAATATTAGACAGCCACTCAAATCTAACGCTAGTTATTCTCAAGTAGTGGTTTTACCAGACGTATAATCGAAAACCACACCGATGAAAACCGACGAGTCTACGGATGCTTTAAAATGCATGCCTTGGTAATAATCATATAATTGGTTATAATCTTGATTATTAAAGTAACTACCTACATCACGCTATGTAAAACACAGCGTAACACTGGGCCCTAGCATAGATTAGAGGCCTAAATCTTTTACCAGTCAGTAGATAACTTGTTTCCTAAAAAAATACAATTAATAATTTGCATATATTTGTGCAGTGTGAAAACGAAAAAAATGAATAAGTGTTTTTCTTTATTTATGTAAGAAAAAGAATAATCTCTTCTTGTCAGTGGAACTATTTTTATAGTAAAACTTTTTCCAAATTCCACCCGCATAAGGTTTCCCTTATTACGGATAAATCAATGAAATAAAGCATAACAAGACAAATACGCT
Source organism: Epiblema foenella (assembly GCA_963556455.1). Lineage (NCBI taxonomy): Eukaryota > Metazoa > Arthropoda > Insecta > Lepidoptera > Tortricidae > Epiblema > Epiblema foenella. The sequence continues at coordinate 23,367,546 of OY747096.1, read as the reverse complement.
ACGAAACTACAGTAACCAAAAACAGTACCTTACCTAACTCTTTGTAACAGCACCAGAAATAGCTGTAGGTACATCGTAGATAAGCTGTAACTGTAATCAGGGGGATAATTTTTGTTCGAATAAACAATAATTCATGATATTAGTATTCGCGAATAATTTATCCGCGAATAAATTAATCAACCACTTTTCAAATGACGAATTATTTAATAGTTATTTTATTCGGATAAATCCACTATAAAATGTAAGATTTATAGATATTTCATTCAAATAAATAACACGTTAATTTTAGAAATGTTTTTGTATTTATGTATTTCATTTTGTTTACCGTCCTTTACAAACCAATTTAAAGTAACGATATGTGGTTACTTGGTTAATATTTATTACACCAACGTTGATTAAAAGTCTTTTGCAATTTATTGTCCTTATTAATGTTATAATTGATACAACCAAATAAGAATAATAATTCTTAAAAGAAACCCAAAACTTTTATCCAAACCGGCTAAGGTTTCCAGTTTGATATGCACAAACATTTGTCTCGATCCCCTAGTCAGACAAGTATACGTGAGACAGAAGGACGTTTTATGTAAAACAAAAATCTTAGTCCTTTAGTACAAACAACAGTATTTCAATAATTATCTTTAGTTATACAGGTACAGGGGAAACATTTGGGGAATAGCAGGCATTACCTTTACATATATTTAGGGGTATTTTTTTTGCTTTGAATAAGGTGGAATATAAAAAGGTACAAATTTATGAGTAAACAAATACATACTCTTCAGGTATTCGCGAATTTTACGCGATTTGAATTATACGCGAGTAAATCATTTCACGAATAAATTATTCGAATATGAATTATCATTCCTTTTTTTTATTCATCATTGGCGAACAATTTAGTTGGTCTTATTCGATATTCGTTGTACGATTAAATTTTGCACATCACTGACTGTAATAATAAATTAGAACGAGTGAGGAGGAACAGTGTAGCACACGTTAAAACAATACGTTAATACGCATTGCTATAACTGGTGCTAAAATTACAAAGTTTGCCATACGTATTTGTCAGAGTGGTGACAGGAATTGACTAAGTCGAAATAAATATATATTTTTTTTAATATATGATCGCTATGTTGAGAGCTGTTAAAACAAATTCAACTTCATGATTTCTGTGTAACAAGCAATAACGTGAAACTATTAGTACACACTGAAATGTAACTAACTGATTTCAATAATTTCACTGTACCGAAACGTGATATTTTAAAAGAAAAAACCGGACATGTGAAGACCTTTAAAGCGATCGCAGGGGAGGCGCAATTTAATTTTCGTAGGACGGACAATTGAAAGAAATCCTAAACATATTGGACAAAAAGGCTTTGATGTAATTTTATCCCTTGTTATTTTTAAAATAAATGTAAAAAATAAAATTCTGGAAGTTAGGATTTGTTGATGCGTTGGTAGCAAGACAAGTTTTGCTTTCTCTATTTTAACGTACTTTAAGAGTGCGTGTATTTAAATTCAATATTATTAGTATTAATTGTGAAATAATAAAATAGTCGTATCACTCAAATGACTCAACCTGGCGGCGTTTATGACAGCTAAGTTACATAGTAAACATTTATAATACTGACCCAAAATCTACTACTATGTGACATGTAATATTAAATGCTATCAAATTACACAAGGCAAAGTCGACGTAAATTAATACGCAATGCCGCACTAGAATTCAATTCTGGTAGAATCTTCGTTGCCAAAGTCGAATTTTTCGTTTTGGTAGAATCTTTCGTCGCATCGCAAGAAAAAATCAGCACTAGGCCAATCACTTGAAACAAATCTTCAAAATAATTTCACTTCGCATTCCTTGCTGAATCAAGCTATTACTCGTACATTAAAACATCAAACGTGATTGCAAATTACAAGTATTCATCTCGCATCGGATGGAAATTATTAAAATTTAACAGGCTGTCAAACATGGCGCCTCGGCGAGGCGTGACCGAGTCAAAGGGAATCCGCCTTTGACCGTCATTACGGTGCAATTTGTGTTTTTTTCCATTAGTGTATAGGCTTTTGGATGGTTTAATTATTTGGCATTGTGTCACAGAATCAAATTCAGCGACTATGATGTCTGTGACGGATGCGTTTGGGCGATGATGCCAGTGGATAAAATAATCGCCGTTCTCGCATTAATAACATACATCCATAGTAACTGTGGAAGGTAATTAACTGATGATGATTCACAGTAATAAAGGAGTTTTACAAGGCCACGATATCGTGAAAATTTTGGCTATAGTGAAAAACCTTGAGTTGAACTTTTCTTCCCTCATTTGAAGGCAACAATGACTTTCGCTTCACTCAGTATTCAATACACCGCCCTCACAGTAAATATTACCATTTTTCACCCGTCACAAACAATATACTATTTCACTATTCAGTAATTCTTCTAAACGAAATAAAAATATTTACATAGAAAAAAATTCGCATTTTATTTATATCGCATGGGCCAGTATAATTTTGAATTGGGGGCACGACAATGCCCCCGATAAGTCGAGCAAAGTAAAGAGACAAGGCCGTGCCATCCTTTTCTCGAAGCGATTCAGGCCATTTTCAACAACCTGTAATTTTGTGCTGGCTAAAGCCAGAACCCTGAATTTTCAGTAACATATAGCGCATAATATGACTTAGACATGTTCTAATAACATTCAATTTAAGGTAGTAGTTTAAGAACTATTGCCCGTCAAAGTTCCTTAGTTTTGTCACTGACTCACTGACCGACCATCATAATTCTAAGGTACTTCTGGCAGACCCACAAGTTTTTCATTTTAAACATAATTAGATATTAGCCGATCAAATCATAAAAAACCTAAAAGTATTGCAAGTTCAGTCACGTTTCCGAGAGATATACAAACTGTATAAGTAAGTTTGTAATCCTGTACAAATACATGCGATACAAAGTTATACTTTTGCAGTTCCTGCTTCCATTCAAAAAAAATGTATTTTCACATTTATCTACAAAAAGAAGTGAGATCCCATAAAAAACATTCCATGTAATAATAGGCCAAGTCTCGAAACTCTTTGACCGTAAAAAAATTGTGAGATATTACGTAGAGCCAAGTCAGGCATTGATATTAATCTTTATTTGCTTACTAAATAAAATTTTGAGACTTAAGAATCCCACAACTTTACCTCATTCATTAATTTTTGCATACGTACTTAAAACTATGTCCTATTGTGTGATTGCCAAGTCACAAAATTTTATTCAGTAAGCAAATAAAAATTAATAAAAATACCTGACTTGGCTCTATGTAATATCTCACAACTTTTTATGGTGAAAGAGTTTCGACACTTGGCCTATTTTTACATGGAATGTTTCTTATGGGATATAATTCACTAAAAACAAACAAAAAGTCGCCAATTTAATACCCAATGATCTTTCCGCTAAACTTCAAACCGCATGCGTTAATATGCACGAATTAAAACCGACATACATTTAACAGCACGAGATAAGAACGCTCAAAATGTTAATTAACGACGCAATAATGGTAAAGATATCAAACTCGACACATTTTACACGTAATGGCAACGCGTGCGCTGATAGCGTTAAGGCGTTGCGTTTAGCGTGCGTTTTACTGGCTGGATTATGGGGTAGCGTTAATGCGCCCGTTAACTTCGCCAAGTGCTAATGAGTTTCGATGTAATGGTTATTTTTTAATTGAAATGGGGTTATCCGTTACAAGTTGCATCTGAACTATGTTAACAGGATTGGGCCGAAGCAGGAGGTATTTTTTGCCAAACACTAATTTTGATAGTATACTTAGTGACATGCATTCCCGTGATATTAGACTACTTACTTAGAGAAACAATCTAATATCTAATCTACATGATGCTTCTAAATAGCCGGCGATTTCGGCTGCTGTAACGCCGCGTTGTAAGTGCGTTCTATCTTGTCGAACAACTGAGATAGACTGTAAAATTTAAACAAAACATGCAACGTACCAAACTATTCAAGAGTGAGCAAGGTTTAAAAAATAACATTTTAGAAATAATTTTGATATTTACAATAGGTGTATCTTTTCTAATTATCTTAATCCACGTCTAACCAGTAAACAACGCGCGTATAACAGCGACTTGATGCTTCTCATTAGCGGGCGCTTACGAAAGACTTTAACGCAGTGTCGTAAGTCGTAATTTAATGTGATGGTGACGTGCGTTTTATCTTGTCGAACGACGTATAGATTAACTGTAAAGTTTAAACAAGGCACGCACCACACAGCGTAATAGCAAACTGGTCGACAAAGGTTTAAACAATAAATATATTTTCACCCAAAGGTTGTCTGAAAGAGATCGCTGAACATGTTTCATTTTAATTTTGTTTTCAGTGTATTTTCTGGTGAACAATAAAGAGTATTTGTATTATACGTCATTCTACATGTTTTACGTAATTTATTAATGCCATCTTGGTGAAACTGTGAAAGCGCTTTTCCGCTATCCGGGCGTATTAGTTAGTTTTAACTTCCCGCAGTCTCGATTGCCGCGCTGCACCATACTTTATATTTTATTTTTGTTGTCATTTGTTTAATGTGCATTAAAGTGTCATATTTATGTATGTATACATACATACAATGTAATTTTTTACTTGGTTATGTTTAGTCCTTTGTCGCTAATAGATATAGCCAATTATTTGTGATGGTATAAGCATTATTTACTTCATGATACTGTCTTAAAAGTATTAAGTACGTAGTCGTACACACCCAATTAAAAAAATACTTATTAAATACCATATATCCGCAAATAAATGAATACTATATAATTAATAAATGCTATACCTATTTTCGCTAGAGTTATTTAGAAAACGTTCACACTATGTCATTTGTGCCGCGTCTACACATTTAGTCAATCGTTCCTCGGCCTAATATTTTATCCTAAACGAGTGTTTCGCAAGTTTGACGACTGACTTGCGAGAATTGTGATAGACAGACTTCATCTCGCGGATTGCGCAGTTAAGGGTTGAAGTTATTGTTAATGTTGAGTTTGATGATGAGGATGCTGGTGTGTTTTGATAATAACATCTTTAATGTTTTGAGTTGCTAGCTAATCATTCTTGGGGTGCCGTTTGTTTTGATCATATACTATAAGCCTTCTGTAATGTAAACGTAGTTTTATTTATTTATTTAAACTTTATTGCATATAACAAGTTACTGATACAAAAGGCGAACATAATTCTATAAGGAATTTTCTACCAAACAGGAATATTTATCTTTATATTTAGGAATATTCATAATAATAAGTGTACCATTCTTTATACATATATTGTAACGTAATAACAAATCACTTATTTTCTAATAGTTTGTAAGTAACAAATGAATAAGGATTTAAACCTTAGTTGGTGCATCAAGAATCATAATACATAATAATGTTGTTAGCCGATTTACTGGGCAAACTCTTTGCATCCAACTCAACTTTGGATGACGGGGGACACGAGCCGCCGACCATACCGCGGTGTGAGAGCTGTATGCCGGATGTCCGGTTCCACCAAAGCTCAGTGCGTAAAGCACTTCTTTCCCTCGACATCCATAAGTCAAGTGGGCCCGATGGAATCTCTCCTGTTGTTTTAAAGATCTGCGCTCCAGAGTTGGCACCAGTTTTAACGCGTCTCTTTCGGCTCTCTTACTCTTCTAGCGTAGTCCCGATCTCCTGGAAGTCAGCCTTGGTGCACACGATCCCTAAAAAAGGTGACCGCTCAAACCCATCCAACTACAGACCGATAGCCATAACCTCCCTGTCCTCAAAGATAATGGGGTCCATTATCAACTGCCAGCTCCTTCGGTACCTAGAGGACCACCAGCTGCTTAGTGACCGACAATACGGCTTCCGTAGGGGCCGCTCGGCTGGTGATCTTCTGATTTACCTGACACATCGTTGGGCACAGGCGATCGAGACTAAGGGTGAAGCTTTGGCAGTTAGTTTGGATTTGCGAAGGCCTTCGATCGGGTTTGGCACAAAGCTCTTCTCTCCAAGCTTCCATCATATGGGCTTCCCGAGAAATTATGCGAATGGGTCAGTAGCTTTCTAGTGGACGGAAGCATGAAGGTCGTAGTCGACGGTGCATGCTCAGATCCCATGTCTTTGCATGCTGGTGTCCCTCAAGGCTGTGTGCTATCGCCCACGCTGTTCCTTCTGCATATCAATGATATGCTGTATATCTGCGGCATCCATTGTTATGCGGATGACAGCACGGGTGATACCTCCTATACCGGCCGTGACAATATCTCTCGGGAAAACGTCATCGAGAGCCGAAACAAACTTGTGACTGAAATTGAGATTCTCTGAAAGAAGTTTCAGAATGGGATCGACTTAATTTAGTCCGTTTTAACCGGACAGAAGTTTGCGCGTTCACCGCTAAAAAGTCTACGTTTGTTGCGTCACCTCGTTTTGAGAGCATTCCCCTTACCGCCATAGTTAGCATCGGAATCCTTGGTGTCTACATCTCGAGTGAAGTCCAGTTCCGTGGCCATTTAGAGGGTAAGGCTAAATTAACCTCGAAGAAGCTCGGTGTGCTCAACAGATCGAGGCAATATTTCACTCCGGCCCACCGCCAACAGCTGTAGAAGGCTCAGGTTCGCCCACATATGGAATACTGCTCTCATCTGTGGACAGGGGCACCCCAGTACCAGCTTCTCCCTCTGGATCGCATTCAACAGAGATCAGCTCGAATCGTCGGCTGCCAGCGTATTTCTGACCGGCTCGAATCCTTGGCATTGCGTAGAGATGTAGCCCCACTCTGCATTTTCTATCGCTTGTATCACGGGGAGTGCTCGGAGAAATTATTTGGAATGATCCCTGCCGCATCTTTTTTTCATCGTCCTACGCGTCAGCATTTCCATCCTCACCATTTAGATGGTTGGCAGTCCGAAACTGTGCCTGCGGTATTTCCAGACCGATATGACCTTCAAACCTTCAAGCAAAGAGCGTATTCCTTTCTGAAAGGCAGGCAACGCACTTGCGACTCCTCTGGTGTTGCAGGTGTTTATGGGCGACGGTAATTGCTTACCATCAGGCGATCCGTCTGCTCGTTTGCCCCCTATAACATAAAAAGACGCGGTTTACACAAGTTGGACTTCATTTTATGTAGAACCCCAGACTTAGAAAAACATTTAATATTAGCACAATTCGGGCGAGCGATACCAGAATAAATCATTTTTCTGGCAACACTAGAGATAAAAGAATCTTACACGCGAGACACGATTTGTCACGCCAAGCATGGAAATAGCTTAGAACAGCTCATTCTTTTTATAAATGTATATTTTTAATAATATATTATACAGTGCAATATTCGGAGTTGACAACTGAGAAATATTTCCATTATGATTTCATATGTATATTGACAAGCATTATAAAAGTTGGAAAATTTTAATTTCAATTAGAAATATAACTTTCATCATCAAAATCATACATGTTTTGTCTGTACACTTGATAAATAATATATTGCTTGCCAGAATTTCATTTGCCCGAATTTTATCTGCCATAATATTCAATTGCCAGTTGTTTCCTATAATTTCGTATGCCGTACTCATTGTTTACCATATTAATGATATGCCAGAATCTTTGTTTAATACAATTAACTATTATGGTAAACGAAACATTCGGGCAAATGAAATTCCGGCAAGCGAAGTTCGGGCAAATGAATATTATAGTATATGAATGTCGGGCAAACAATAGACAACCACTCGTACGAGTTTAAAATTTATCAACATTAGATATTTCTAATACCTAACCTCCATACTTGGCTTGAGTACCAATTAATACATACTTAACTAGATTAACTATGCAGTCGCAATGCAAACTCTAGTCACTTTTCATATTTGACATTATCATTTATTATTAAGGACATTATCAATTATCCGTACTGATGACTGTGTTTACAATATAATTATTGCCGAGTGCTTTTAAAAATGACCTGCAGCAGCGGAAGTTTTACCCCTTAACACACAGAACAGAGATGGCGCCACTTCTTTAAAAATATTTCAAAAAATCTACAAGCTAAACGAATGGACCGATGTACTTATTAAAAACGTACTTGTTGCATACATTTTTTCAATGAAATCCAGTACAAAAAATAAACTAAACATATAACTTTTTTGCAGTATTTTTTGTATATATTTTTTGATATTTTTTGTATGTAATGTATATAATGCGCTTTCGTTTGTGCTATCAATCATCGGTCGATTCGTTAAGCTTGCAGAATTCTTTGAAATATTTTTTAAAGAAGTGGCGCCATCTCTGTTCTATGTGTTAAGGGGTGAAACTTCCACTGCTACATGTCAAATCACTCAGTTTGATCACTTCTATCCCTGTGCAAAGCGGCTTGCTTTTATTACTGCTATTAAAAAATCGCCAAAACAAGTATAAATAATATGACCGCGGTACCGCCTAATGTCATCTTATTAGTTTTTAGTTTCATTCTTATTTTATCTAATTTTGTATGCTTAATTTATTTGACGCAGTGAAAGACTAGGAAGAAACAAATAACATCATTTGTCTAGAGATGGCAATGAACGATAGCGTAAAAAACGAATACAGAATGTAACGATATAAGAGAGACACGTAAAACGAGTGGGACGAGCCAAGGTGAGCGCTAGCGCTGTCTTTATCGCTGTGGCAGTGTACCAAGCACGTGCGAAGCACTGATTACACGAACACATCTCGGTTTTCTGAGGTACCTAGATTTTTCTAGTAAAACTCATGTACAGTCACCTGCAGAGAAACCCGACTCCCACTTCATACAAACTCCTATTGGGGGAGGGTCACTTATCTCTGTAGCTCACTGTACACTGCACCGCTCGTATAAGTTTTGCAAAACATAATATAGCATTGTCTACACTGAAGCTTAAAAAATGCTAACTCTGCGTTTACGCAGAAAAACACGTGAGATCTCGTTCTTTAGCATAATAGGTACGTAAGTAACAGGTGCGAACTTTTTAAATTACTAATGTAGGTTAACATTTTTAACATGTTACAAAAGTTAGGACAGCACATTCAAAACTGTTATGTAATCAGCTATGTTCATCTCACCGATCACCCCTTTATGGTCAACTGCGTATCTGGCCTTAAGAGTTTCTGTCCAGTAGAGTTCTGGCCAACTGAAGTAATTTCCTCGCCAAATGCAAATCTGGTTAGTTCAAGATCTAACCAGATTCGCATTTGGCCAGGAAATCGCCATTACAGATAGCGTTGCCTCGCATACAAATAGGTGATATAGTTAAATAGTTGAAGTATTATCATGAACGTAAACCATTGTTCTACCCATCAAAGCCCGCATCGCGCACGTATAAAATCTCATAACATCACATCCCCACACACAGAAATCTTTCAGCCCAGCATTGGCACTCGAAACAAACGACCTCCTCAAAGCCAGGCCATAAACTGTCCGATTCACTATTTAAACGTGGTTTAATGCGCGTCGTTAACTCACTTCAATCTGCTTAATTGGGAATGGTTTTACTGGGCCTTTAATGGCTGGTATATTTGAAAGAGGATATGATTGTAATATACCTAAACGAGGAATGTGTAGGTAAATAAGTTGATGCCAACATTCATGTACCTAATTAAATCATAGTTAATTTATAAAAAATAGAAGACTCGTAAGTAACTATTGGTTTCCAGCACAGACACATGTATTTGTCATTACCGATTAGGTATCCAACACAGGATGATCTTCCCATGCAAATTCTGGGCTAGCCTTACATACTCTGTCTGGAAAGTGGAATCTGCTTGGTAAGGTCCTCTATTCGTAGCCACTTTTCGCTAAAAGGCGGTAAAACCATGGCACCGGCTGCACTACGAAAATTTTAGCACTTAACCCATTCGAGACCTACGGAGGCTACGTGTGCTACGCCGTAGCGCGTAGCAGCATTTTTCCGCCTTGTAGCGGAAATCGCACGTAGAGGCATGATGCATATGTGTCGTCATGGACCCTGAATGTACTATTTTACAGTTTTATGCCCATGTCACTTAAAAAAGTATATGTTTAAGAAAAAAGAAAATCAAACGTTTTCGCCTCCATAAAAACCAAACCTCAAATACCCAAAACCGAAGATATTGCGTGTCTGAGAGTAATCCAGAACTATATTTTTTATTATTCGAGTTGGTCCGGTGCAATTTACTGCCCCCGGTTTATGCTTTGATACCCGCGCGGTCTGTTGTTATTAGGGAACCCTTATATTGTTCCTATTGAAGGACCTCGTTTTTAGTATCTCATGTCTATGGATTCACCCAATTGGCCTGTAACAATATATGCCATAATAGTGTACGTTTAAAGCTCAAATTGTGTTCTCCTTTTTGGATTTAATTTATTAGACATTAGTTAAACAATTTACAAAATATTATTTATTACTAAAGTTTGTATAAAACTACGTTTTTCTAGAAATCTGTCTACAACCAACAATTATTTCAATCCTGTATATTATAATTAAGATCTAGATAAAATTATGTACACAAGTATGTCATCCAAAATATATTATTTTGACATAACATAGTCTTACAAATGATTGTAGTATTTTCCGCACATGCTCAACGCTTTGCATTTCACGCACATCCATTTATTAACAATGCCGTCTGCAAAGCCTGTATTCTTAAAAGTTGTCCTCTTCACTAAATGAAATCTACCCTCAAGAAATGGGTTACTACCCTCTCATATAGTCCCACTGAAGACATTCTACGACCATGTATTTAGGAGTCTTTCTTGTTTATATATTACTTGCTCTCATACTCATATATATACACCATACAAATATTACACACACACACGTACACACACATGCGCGCAAACTAGACACGCACAAACACGCTCTACACACACACACACATACACACACTAGCATTTTCATTTGCCGTGTTAAATAATTTGTTAGGTTCATATTAGGATAGGTATAGTTAAGAAGTTAAAGTTAAATTTTGTTAAATGTTTATATTGTCTCGCTATATATATTATCACATATGCTTTTATAATGGTTGTATAACATATCGAACACAACTTCTGTAACGTAGTTCAAGAGTATCGTAGTCAACTTGGGTAACTGTAACTCAACGGGTTCCAAGATAGAGGCTCAGCCTAGTTTGGCACTCATCGGATATATTCGTTTTATTATGTAACAGTGTCTTTGTATTGCATAAATAAATTATTATATTCTATTCTATTCTATTCTATTCTATTTTCAAATAAACATAATAAACCTCATCTACTTGCCAATACTAGAAAAAATAAATACAAACTAAAGTTTTTGCTAATCTACCCGCAAATATGTATACGTACCATTATATAAACAATTTTGCACACTCGATATGATGCATCTGAAAAAATCAACTTACAGGCTTGTGAAAATATGTACCTATTACATCTAGTCGCACAATACGAACGTATTTTCTAAGGGGCAGGTTGCCGAGCGACTATTTCTTTGTCCATTATTGTGTAATCCGATATTATTGGGGCTCAAATTGAATTGTCATACAACACACGGAGGCCTCATAATGGCGCGCGCGCACGACTTGACGACGGCTATATGCGGGTTTCAGGCTAACGAAGACGATATACAAAATAGTGCTTGTGGTCGAATGATCTTCGTGTCTCTATATACTAGACTTCCTATCAAAGATAACCCATAAACCTACAATTACAAGTATATCGCCCTAAAATAGAGTAGGTAGTTATGACTAGTACTGCAGGTATTTTAACGATAATTTTATTTTTACTACGTGGTCTCATTTTGAGCCGTCCTCTCCCAGCGAAAAAAATAAACAATAGCATCCTTTTGTTTATATTATATAATCGTTTATCCGTTATAGAGTTGTTATATAGTTTTATTTATTTTTGGTGAACAATGAAAAATATTGCATTTTATTACACAGGTAATGTTTAAATTAAGTACTGTAACATCCTCCCTAGTCTACTCTAAATGGAAAGCGGAAAATGGAAAACCTACCTAAGCTTTACCTACAAATACTTACACCATCTGAAAGTCTGAAAACCAGGACTTTTCGTAAAGTTCCTAAAACTCTAAAAGTTTCTAAAGCTTTCCTAAAGCATTACTAAAGCTTTCAAGTTCAGCAGATCTAAAAGATATGGGAATAACTACAGGGAAAGAAAATAAATCAAACAAAAGGTTTGAGAAAGAAAATAAACGAAACAATACATTTATTTCATAAAAGTGATTTTACTCGAAACTGACTATTTTATCTAATAAAGTCCGGTGAGAACTTTATTAGACATCCGCGTTGATTCCTAGGCCAAGACCTAAGCAAGGGAAAACAAGGCGGACTCAACAAAAACCCTTGCTGCCAACTTAACCTATTACAATTTATAATGAAATGAAATTAATTCAAATGAAAAGGTTAATTACACAATTGGAGAATATTAAACATAAACCAAGACTAAATAATTAAAATATCAATGGCGTGATCGAATAGTGGCAATTTAAAGACCTAGTTATGAAATGTAGCAACTTAAGTTCTCTGAGGTGTGAGAAACATATGAACTATTGAGAATTGGACAATGTTTAGACAAATACAACTTAACCTAAATGATTACTACTTAAAACAAGTCTACCTAAATAATCGTGAACATAATACTAAGACACCTAGAACTTAATTTACTAGAAATATAGAAAAGTTAGAACACAAGTTTAATAGAAAACTATTAATGAACACAATACTAAAGTAACTAAGAGATTAGAGCTTACTTGTAAAATACCGTCGTTGGCTGTGTGATAAGTCATAGCATAAATAAGTTGTTTATCGTTTATAAGGAGTAAGCGTATAATGACGTAATATGATACGGAGTGGATAATTACTCCATAATTTGATTCAGAAGAATGTAAGTGCTAGAAATGGTTACAGATGTAGGTTAGCGAGGCGTATATTCATAGATAAACCTTGAATTAAATATGTTTATAAAACCTTAAAACTAGTGTTTGGTATGTCGAGGTATCGATACGTCGTATCGTATTTCCTACAAGGTAGGATAGGACTAGGTCGTGTAATATCTGGCTTATTACATAATATAATATAATTCTCAATCTAAAAGATGTGAGAATAAAATAGCTGATTGCAAGCAACCATAAAGCCACAGTACCTCATAAAAGTACCATGCATAAGTCATATAAACCACCAAGCCATTTCTGGACATGATGAGGCGACTATGTCGAGGCAGCAGTCTCGCGAAGGAATACCTGATGCTAACCCATTGGGTATATCCCTACCTAACACCTAACACGAGCAAACAGAGTATCCTCGCAAGTGGCACAGGGCCGAGACTATAAGTGATATGTGACAATAGCGCCTGACGAATGAACATATACATGGTAATAATAAGAGCGTAGCCCATAATATTATGAGACCAGCCATTTTATTGCATACAGCAAAAGTAAATAATACTGAACTTATTTAAAAGCCAGTTGGAATAGGATCTTGTTATATTTATATATATATGTATATTATAATACACGTGTGATGTATCTACGTTGAAGTAGACTTAAATACGAGTTAGTTACCTCGTACCCAAATATTATGCAAACAAACAAGTTGCTGCTATTCAGGTTTAATGTCCAAATCGAGTCATATGGTCATCCCATTAGCGAATATCACTACTGAGCCATGCAACCGCAAAACCTCAGCATTGACCAGCGTTCTCACGACAGCAAGGAGTTTTGCTCGAGTCATCAATCAATCTATATCGCCATTGAACTTTCACATCCCATCTCGCCCATATAATAGAATATATAAGGGTACATAGATATTGGGGTCTTTAATGTTCAGCTTCAGCAAACGGCAATACAGATTTCTCGTCTCAGCGGGACTATAGTGTCTTGTTTGAATCAAAGATTCCCACAAGCAGCTAAAGGCGCACCGCGTACCTAAACAAGACCGCAGCCCTTTTCAAAGCTCGTCTTGGGATCGAGACTAAAGACGAAAGCCTGTCGTTAAGAATCTGTGAGACTAGCCCTAAACCCCATTTATGAACGTATTTCATCGATCTGGAGTAAAACCATTGCATAGCAACAGTAATAGTTATTAGGCATATTTGGTATATTTGGGTACTACATTGTACTACCAAAACCTTTCGTCATAGGCTGGAACATACCATACAAAATCGTAATAAAACATTTGGCAGTCCAACTTGTGACATTACCTCATTGCTGGAACAGTCACATCCACTGCGACCAGTCTCAACAACTACAATAGATTAGTAAATGTATGTATGTTGGTACATACATGTGAAATATTGGAACAGTATCTACTTGTCCAATAAAATAAATATAATTATCGCACAGGCGAAGATAAGGTATTGACGTAATATTAATTACGTAGTCAACAGACTATTAGGTACTGTAATAGGAACCAAAGTTTCATAAAAAGGTAAATAAGCCAAGATTACTTCAAATAAAGAGTGCAATAACCATGTCAGGTCACACAACACAACGATAGCATTTCGGCCTATTAAAAGGTAACATTATGTATGACATTTATATAGAACGGGAACGTGAATAAGTACCATAGTTAACGCAGTCAGAAAGTTTTGCGAAACTTAGAAAACCATTTAAGGATCTCTTCATCTGCGTGTGTACAGTGGTAGGCTATGAGGTCATCATGCAGGAATAGCCTCGTTGTCCAAACGCCGGAACTGTGATCAGCTTGACAGGATCAGCCAGTGAGGGGTCTCATATTGTCATGGCACAGCGTTGGATTGAGGATGGCCTGGCTCTGGTCGTCGATTGCCCACATGTACGAAAGTGCTGGCAGGTACACGTCCCGTAGAAATGTCCTGGGTCCAAACGATAGGTGGAAGGCATATCGTCGTTGACAGTGTGATTGCGCGGAGGCACTGACATGGTCATCTTCTTGACACCAGTGCGATGATACGTCATTCGATGTCGTCTATCCTTCTCATATAAAGGTTTGATTTCGCAAAACCCTCCAAATACCCAAACTATGGCATTGTAATCTTTAGATATATTCATAAATAAAACGTACTCATTTAATAACCTAAAGTTACTATTATCACCTACAATACTGTACTAAATCAATAAGAACATACTTAAAATACCAACGAAACATAAGAAACCTAATGTAAATGAAATAATTAATGCGTTAAATAATAAGTGTAAGAATATAATGACTACCTCATTAGCAAAAGATTAATTCAATTACTGTTTAATAGTAAAATTACAATCCTTTAACGAATTGTCTACTAATAAATAATGTCCTTAAAGTCAAATAGTCATTTAAAACTAATTGAAATCAATAGTCAAATATAGTAATACTCAAATATTAAAACCAGCTTGTATGAACAGCGCCTACCTCCATTATTCATGAAAATCTCAATAATACTGAATAGTATCAAAAATAGACACGAATTCACATAGCATGCACAAAACACCAACATAAATCTTAATAACTAACATGCACAATAAGTATGGGTATAATAAAACACAATGTATTTATTAAATCAGGTAGTAACACTCCAACAACGCAGATGTGCCTAGAATATATTCCATTTAGCAAACATTATCAATTAAATATCTGTTGCACTAATGGTAAAACTATATCCGTAACAATGAATTAAACGATTAACGTACTTAAATTCAATTTAAAGCCATAATTATTTAAAAGGAGATACGCCACCCCACATCGATATTGTTAACGTAGATTTTACCTTAAGCAGGTTATTCAAATTAAGCAAAGGTATTGTCAATCTAACTTGAACTTTATACTGAACACTATAGGTAACGACAAGGTAATTGTACCTATATAAGCAGCGTAACGCACGCGCATAAGACATTATGAAAAAGAAATCACTATCGTTTGCTATATGGAATTTAAACACTCCGTCTTCATAAATCCTGTGAACAGAAAGGATTAAACACACAACACCCTATTTTATCCTAACATAATGAATCCCTACGTAATTCCTATCTATCACGACAAATAACTTTAAAACTCACATAAGCGTTCCTGAAGGTGCACGCCGCTCTCGTGAGGTCTACCCGCAGGAGCCGTCGAAGGGGAAAAACCGTCTCGAACCCATTGTGTATCTCCTTATATTACCTCACCTCGTTATCATGAGAACCCCTAACATCACGCGATCAACTGATGTAGCTAAATCTGGCTTCTCATTGGTCTAGAATAACTTTCCGATCTCCTACTCAACACCAGATGTCTCTCCGATGTCTATCCCATTAAAACTTGACTAAAATAAAAAGACACCTACACAAACAAGATTGTTTCGTCCATAAATCTTTCACATTTTAGTAGGGTAGCCACGCGCATAACATTTTTTCAAATACCCGCCAAAGGCAGCGATGCAGCTACTGCTTTGCAATTGACCACTTGCGTCAACTAGACTCAACGCTCACGTCTAGTATATCTTGACGTCGAGACTCGTACTAGCATTACACAACTAGAGACCCGTCCTACACTGGTTCGTTAAGGTGAATTGGTGTTCAAGTTAGTTTCAGCATTGTGAATGACAGCCCTGACTCCACACTAACCGTGCAATTTCAGATGGCTACTTATTTCGCTACTATATAGATATAATGACAACCTTTCTACGCGAACGGATTATTTACTAACAGTTCAAATCCTCGACACCAGGTGTCCATACTTGACCTTTGCAACTTGAGAAATGCTAACATTTAGAATATATAAATCAGCTTTTACGAAGCCATGAAACGTTCCTCAAAGCTTAGCTTTCCCGAAGCTGAGAAGCTTCCCAGAAGCCTTCCTCTGAAGTTTAGAAGCTATACTGAAGCTTAGAAGCATTTCTAAAGCTTTTCCGAAGCTTAGAAGTTTTCATGAACTTTTCACACGAATGTCAGATGTCGATCTGTTACAATCGCCCTACGTTATTTTAGCGTAGTTTACCGGAGTAAAATAACTAACCTTAAAACAGAAGACATCTATGCGAAGTGAAAACACAGAAGAAAAGAACTAAATCAACAAGTGAATCTAAACCTTTTTTACAGTAACTATTATTTAATATAGAGGCTCGACAATAGATGAATAAGTTGTTACAATATTATCAATTGAGAATTAAATCATAAATTAACTCAGTTGGCCCTAGTACCAAAATAAATATTAAAATGAAATATTGAATGACAAATATAAATGTTAAATTCCAAGTAAACTGAAATAATGTCCTAACCACTAGACGATCATGGCACATACAATACTGAAAATATTACTGAACCTACGGAAACATTATCAATTACTTCAAAAATACCTCACTAATTAGCTTGTCTAATGGTAGTGTGGTACACTATGTAAAATAATTTAAAAATTAAATATTTATGAAATGAGATGAAATAGTTTTTTTTCTTTCTAACATGTTTCAAGCTATTAACTATTAATAAACCGCTCATAAAATTACTATTACTTATTATTTGAATAATAAAAACAACGCTACATTACATTAATCAACCTAACTAAAAGAAGAGTTTGAATAGCCCTCGCACTACAACTCTAATTTAAGTGGGTTTTGATCAAGTGATAGACGAATAAATTATTTATATAGTATAAATAAAATAAATTTAAGTTGAATAATATAAAAAAAAACCGCGCTATGAAATATGTGAATTCCACATTTAGTTTACGCCCAAACTAACGAGAACAAATTTAACTGCCTTCAATAAAGCCATCAATAACATCTCATCAATATTCATGAAATGTACTAAAGTAAATGAAAAAATGCTAGTTTTTCGCCCACTAGTTAAATTAATTTCTTATTAATAAAGATGTATAGTAGTAATTTAATATTACAGTTACCCTTTTATATCTATCTGATTTTAACTCTAATATTGACTATTGAAATAATACCATTAATAAGAAAGGTTAAAGAAATACTCACGCGCGTCATAAAATATGCCGCCCTATATTACTTAAAAGATATGCAAATCAGAATTAATATAGAGCTCGCATAAAATAAATACTGAAACCTATGTTAAATAACTAATACCTATTATGTACCTATAAATTAATTGAATTTTCAATATATTTTAAACCGCGAGTTATTAACATCTTAAAAAAAGTAAATATAATGAAATAAAATACAATCTACCTATACCAAATATAGAAAATTGGATCATGTTTTTACTACAAAAAAAACAAGGGAACTATTTTGTAATTATTTATACTTTAATCGCAAAAATAAGTGTGTTAAATGTAAATTATACAGTGATTCTGTTATGATAGGAAAAGATAATAATTATTAATTAATTTGCTGTAAAACTAAATCACATTAAGCACTAAAAGTTACCTAGTTTTGCCTTTGAATGTAAGTTAATGGTATAGTAAGTCAAAATTCAAATTAATAATTTGTACAAAGCCCTAATATATCCTAGAAACAAACATGCTACAAAAAGTATCTTCATCAAAGTGTCCCTAAATGAAAGTGCTAGACACTTACACCCTCGGATAGGGTAACTTTTATGCTAGTACACTTTCATTTAGGCATAACCTGCGAGCAATTAACCCACTCCAAAATTCTAGAAAATGAGAAAGTAAAACCTATCCTAAATATAACCGAGAAACGAGAGCACTAAAGATACAGTAACCATATACATAACGTAGAAGGAAAATTACTAACGAGAAGTAACCCTATAAAGAATACATATAGAATCAAGTATTTTAATGAAACAGTAAACTTATCCGAAATTAACTGGAAAAATCCTGTACTAAATCACAGTATTTACAACAAAAATATAAAATTAATGAAATCATCAAGTCGCACACATGCACATGCAGACACGACAAGACACGACAAATCCCGAAATAATAAATTAAATAATAATTCAAAGAATGACTACCTGACACCGATTTCTGAGAGTTATCAATACCAATATTATATCATTTTAATTTAATCGAAAATTCTTTAAAATATACTGGAATAAATTATGCAACCTTGTCAATTAACATGAATTATTTGAGCCTAATAATCAATTACATTTAAATGAAGTTAAATTAAATCGCTTATTCCGGATTTCGGGAATCCATACACACAAAATTATGTAAGTAATAAAGAAACGCCCACAAAATAATTGAAATAAAACTATGTAAAGCAAATAAACGAATTTCGAACCTAAATACTTCAAGATTTAAATGTCAGTTTTCTAAAGTTCAAATAAACTAATTCACGAGAAAAATTTACTTTACAACTTAATTGCAACAATAATACAATAAAACCCACGTTATGTTATGATGATCATGATAATGACGTCATTATGTAATCAATTAAACTTTCTGTAAACTATTAAAATATGAATCAGAAGAAATCCTAGAGGAACAAAATACAAAATATAAATATAAAACAACCTGTAAAAAGGATTATAAATGCGACATTTACTTCACATGCAAAAAATACATTACTATTTTCTAGTGTTAGGTATATACCTATTCTGCTAGCTATATTCTCCTATCTTTTAATAGATTTGCTATTCACACGAGCTGGAAATTGGTTTATAAGCGCTATTTATTCAAGCCGAAAACAATCAAGAGTAAAAAAAATAAAGAAATACTTAAAGTCGAAGAGTAATACAAATTTCATAAAGCTGAAAAAGTACATCTTAATTAACAATAAGTAACTTAAATACCTGTAAAATTTGTCCAAACAAAGTCCAACACGACAATTCAACATTCCTCACTTCAAAAACCCCAGACCTTTGCACGAACATCAAATTGTGCCTATCAAAGGCCACAAAAGTACATATATATGTTATATTATATATATGTATATATTTATATACATACATATATGCACACATATATATCCTGGTCACGGTAACACATATTGTAACATCCTCCCTAGTCTACTCTAAATGGAAAGCGGAAAATGGAAAACCTACCTAAGCTTTACCTACAAATACTTACACCATCTGAAAGTCTGAAAACCAGGACTTTTCGTAAAGTTCCTAAAACTCTAAAAGTTTCTAAAGCTTTCCTAAAGCATTACTAAAGCTTTCAAGTTCAGCAGATCTAAAAGATATGGGAATAACTACAGGGAAAGAAAATAAATCAAACAAAAGGTTTGAGAAAGAAAATAAACGAAACAATACATTTATTTCATAAAAGTGATTTTACTCGAAACTGACTATTTTATCTAATAAAGTCCGGTGAGAACTTTATTAGACATCCGCGTTGATTCCTAGGCCAAGACCTAAGCAAGGGAAAACAAGGCGGACTCAACAAAAACCCTTGCTGCCAACTTAACCTATTACAATTTATAATGAAATGAAATTAATTCAAATGAAAAGGTTAATTACACAATTGGAGAATATTAAACATAAACCAAGACTAAATAATTAAAATATCAATGGCGTGATCGAATAGTGGCAATTTAAAGACCTAGTTATGAAATGTAGCAACTTAAGTTCTCTGAGGTGTGAGAAACATATGAACTATTGAGAATTGGACAATGTTTAGACAAATACAACTTAACCTAAATGATTACTACTTAAAACAAGTCTACCTAAATAATCGTGAACATAATACTAAGACACCTAGAACTTAATTTACTAGAAATATAGAAAAGTTAGAACACAAGTTTAATAGAAAACTATTAATGAACACAATACTAAAGTAACTAAGAGATTAGAGCTTACTTGTAAAATACCGTCGTTGGCTGTGTGATAAGTCATAGCATAAATAAGTTGTTTATCGTTTATAAGGAGTAAGCGTATAATGACGTAATATGATACGGAGTGGATAATTACTCCATAATTTGATTCAGAAGAATGTAAGTGCTAGAAATGGTTACAGATGTAGGTTAGCGAGGCGTATATTCATAGATAAACCTTGAATTAAATATGTTTATAAAACCTTAAAACTAGTGTTTGGTATGTCGAGGTATCGATACGTCGTATCGTATTTCCTACAAGGTAGGATAGGACTAGGTCGTGTAATATCTGGCTTATTACATAATATAATATAATTCTCAATCTAAAAGATGTGAGAATAAAATAGCTGATTGCAAGCAACCATAAAGCCACAGTACCTCATAAAAGTACCATGCATAAGTCATATAAACCACCAAGCCATTTCTGGACATGATGAGGCGACTATGTCGAGGCAGCAGTCTCGCGAAGGAATACCTGATGCTAACCCATTGGGTATATCCCTACCTAACACCTAACACGAGCAAACAGAGTATCCTCGCAAGTGGCACAGGGCCGAGACTATAAGTGATATGTGACAATAGCGCCTGACGAATGAACATATACATGGTAATAATAAGAGCGTAGCCCATAATATTATGAGACCAGCCATTTTATTGCATACAGCAAAAGTAAATAATACTGAACTTATTTAAAAGCCAGTTGGAATAGGATCTTGTTATATTTATATATATATGTATATTATAATACACGTGTGATGTATCTACGTTGAAGTAGACTTAAATACGAGTTAGTTACCTCGTACCCAAATATTATGCAAACAAACAAGTTGCTGCTATTCAGGTTTAATGTCCAAATCGAGTCATATGGTCATCCCATTAGCGAATATCACTACTGAGCCATGCAACCGCAAAACCTCAGCATTGACCAGCGTTCTCACGACAGCAAGGAGTTTTGCTCGAGTCATCAATCAATCTATATCGCCATTGAACTTTCACATCCCATCTCGCCCATATAATAGAATATATAAGGGTACATAGATATTGGGGTCTTTAATGTTCAGCTTCAGCAAACGGCAATACAGATTTCTCGTCTCAGCGGGACTATAGTGTCTTGTTTGAATCAAAGATTCCCACAAGCAGCTAAAGGCGCACCGCGTACCTAAACAAGACCGCAGCCCTTTTCAAAGCTCGTCTTGGGATCGAGACTAAAGACGAAAGCCTGTCGTTAAGAATCTGTGAGACTAGCCCTAAACCCCATTTATGAACGTATTTCATCGATCTGGAGTAAAACCATTGCATAGCAACAGTAATAGTTATTAGGCATATTTGGTATATTTGGGTACTACATTGTACTACCAAAACCTTTCGTCATAGGCTGGAACATACCATACAAAATCGTAATAAAACATTTGGCAGTCCAACTTGTGACATTACCTCATTGCTGGAACAGTCACATCCACTGCGACCAGTCTCAACAACTACAATAGATTAGTAAATGTATGTATGTTGGTACATACATGTGAAATATTGGAACAGTATCTACTTGTCCAATAAAATAAATATAATTATCGCACAGGCGAAGATAAGGTATTGACGTAATATTAATTACGTAGTCAACAGACTATTAGGTACTGTAATAGGAACCAAAGTTTCATAAAAAGGTAAATAAGCCAAGATTACTTCAAATAAAGAGTGCAATAACCATGTCAGGTCACACAACACAACGATAGCATTTCGGCCTATTAAAAGGTAACATTATGTATGACATTTATATAGAACGGGAACGTGAATAAGTACCATAGTTAACGCAGTCAGAAAGTTTTGCGAAACTTAGAAAACCATTTAAGGATCTCTTCATCTGCGTGTGTACAGTGGTAGGCTATGAGGTCATCATGCAGGAATAGCCTCGTTGTCCAAACGCCGGAACTGTGATCAGCTTGACAGGATCAGCCAGTGAGGGGTCTCATATTGTCATGGCACAGCGTTGGATTGAGGATGGCCTGGCTCTGGTCGTCGATTGCCCACATGTACGAAAGTGCTGGCAGGTACACGTCCCGTAGAAATGTCCTGGGTCCAAACGATAGGTGGAAGGCATATCGTCGTTGACAGTGTGATTGCGCGGAGGCACTGACATGGTCATCTTCTTGACACCAGTGCGATGATACGTCATTCGATGTCGTCTATCCTTCTCATATAAAGGTTTGATTTCGCAAAACCCTCCAAATACCCAAACTATGGCATTGTAATCTTTAGATATATTCATAAATAAAACGTACTCATTTAATAACCTAAAGTTACTATTATCACCTACAATACTGTACTAAATCAATAAGAACATACTTAAAATACCAACGAAACATAAGAAACCTAATGTAAATGAAATAATTAATGCGTTAAATAATAAGTGTAAGAATATAATGACTACCTCATTAGCAAAAGATTAATTCAATTACTGTTTAATAGTAAAATTACAATCCTTTAACGAATTGTCTACTAATAAATAATGTCCTTAAAGTCAAATAGTCATTTAAAACTAATTGAAATCAATAGTCAAATATAGTAATACTCAAATATTAAAACCAGCTTGTATGAACAGCGCCTACCTCCATTATTCATGAAAATCTCAATAATACTGAATAGTATCAAAAATAGACACGAATTCACATAGCATGCACAAAACACCAACATAAATCTTAATAACTAACATGCACAATAAGTATGGGTATAATAAAACACAATGTATTTATTAAATCAGGTAGTAACACTCCAACAACGCAGATGTGCCTAGAATATATTCCATTTAGCAAACATTATCAATTAAATATCTGTTGCACTAATGGTAAAACTATATCCGTAACAATGAATTAAACGATTAACGTACTTAAATTCAATTTAAAGCCATAATTATTTAAAAGGAGATACGCCACCCCACATCGATATTGTTAACGTAGATTTTACCTTAAGCAGGTTATTCAAATTAAGCAAAGGTATTGTCAATCTAACTTGAACTTTATACTGAACACTATAGGTAACGACAAGGTAATTGTACCTATATAAGCAGCGTAACGCACGCGCATAAGACATTATGAAAAAGAAATCACTATCGTTTGCTATATGGAATTTAAACACTCCGTCTTCATAAATCCTGTGAACAGAAAGGATTAAACACACAACACCCTATTTTATCCTAACATAATGAATCCCTACGTAATTCCTATCTATCACGACAAATAACTTTAAAACTCACATAAGCGTTCCTGAAGGTGCACGCCGCTCTCGTGAGGTCTACCCGCAGGAGCCGTCGAAGGGGAAAAACCGTCTCGAACCCATTGTGTATCTCCTTATATTACCTCACCTCGTTATCATGAGAACCCCTAACATCACGCGATCAACTGATGTAGCTAAATCTGGCTTCTCATTGGTCTAGAATAACTTTCCGATCTCCTACTCAACACCAGATGTCTCTCCGATGTCTATCCCATTAAAACTTGACTAAAATAAAAAGACACCTACACAAACAAGATTGTTTCGTCCATAAATCTTTCACATTTTAGTAGGGTAGCCACGCGCATAACATTTTTTCAAATACCCGCCAAAGGCAGCGATGCAGCTACTGCTTTGCAATTGACCACTTGCGTCAACTAGACTCAACGCTCACGTCTAGTATATCTTGACGTCGAGACTCGTACTAGCATTACACAACTAGAGACCCGTCCTACACTGGTTCGTTAAGGTGAATTGGTGTTCAAGTTAGTTTCAGCATTGTGAATGACAGCCCTGACTCCACACTAACCGTGCAATTTCAGATGGCTACTTATTTCGCTACTATATAGATATAATGACAACCTTTCTACGCGAACGGATTATTTACTAACAGTTCAAATCCTCGACACCAGGTGTCCATACTTGACCTTTGCAACTTGAGAAATGTTAACATTTAGAATATATAAATCAGCTTTTACGAAGCCATGAAACGTTCCTCAAAGCTTAGCTTTCCCGAAGCTGAGAAGCTTCCCAGAAGCCTTCCTCTGAAGTTTAGAAGCTATACTGAAGCTTAGAAGCATTTCTAAAGCTTTTCCGAAGCTTAGAAGTTTTCATGAACTTTTCACACGAATGTCAGATGTCGATCTGTTACAGTACTATGCGGCTATAGTATAAGTAATAAGCAGTCAAACCAGTCAATGTAACGTGTTCTAAACTTCTGGGGAAAATTCTATATTTCAGGATGATAATTTTCTTTGCCATTGCCATTTCAATCTACTTTCATGAAAAAAATTGCAATATTATATACAAAAACGGATAACGTGTCTTTTTAGTTTGGGGCCCGAAGTTTTATACCTAAGTGTGCTGTATTACGAATAGGTTAATAGATATTTTGTTTAGGTCTGTTTTCTTAGAAGGAGAGCACTCAGATATATTGCAATGCACTCAGTGGTCCTCAAGAGAGACGCCAACTCAAACATTGCCGTATGTAAACGCTATTGTGATTTTATCGAACAAATTTTAATATAAAATGCGTTACTATTGTAATCTAATATATTAGGGAATGTTCATGAGAATCACGTGACAACATTGCAAAATTTTTTAGGTACCTATTATACTAGCAGGCATATTTTTTATGACATTTTTTTCTTATATTCAAATTTTAGTGGCTATTTTTCACCTTGTTGGAGCGCTCGTGGCAGAGCAGCGCCCGCGTACCGCGTGCGGTGTGCGAGGTTAAGCAACGTTGGCATAGGGCAGTTCTTGGATGGGTGACCGCTTTGAGTGGTTATAAACTGAGCGCGCTATAAGCTGAGTGCTTTGCAAGACACGTTAAACCGTTGATACCGGCTGCTGTCTATGATAACAGTCGTTAAACCAAGTTAGAGGCCTTCGGGCGGCTTGAGAACTTCTATCAGTCAAGTTGCCCACTCACTTAACAAACCTAATTCCAATGAGGTCTGGTTTACCCTAGGATTGGAAGATCAGATGGCAGTCGCTTCCACAAAAACTAGTGCCTACGCCAAATTAGGTAGCGGACCCCGGGCATCCTTCAGGATGCAACTGTACTGGGAAAACGCTAGGAGAATGATTATTTTTACCTTGTTGAATTTAACTAAATTGGTGAACAATAATCACTATAATTAAAATGCTCGTGAAAGTTTCATTTAAAAAAATTTGACCCAATATTTTAATAAAGATCATTATTCCATAAGTTCAATAACAGAGCATAAGCACATCAACGGATTTTAAGATTATTGTTTTAGTGTAAACTAAAGATTTCTGTTCAAATTTTGATATTAAACAAATACCAATTTCACCGGCAGTAATTTTGCCAAGAAAGTATTCCCAAATTTGCAATCGACTTTTCATGGTAACTCTCCAATATGCACAACTCTACCAGAAAGTTCCCGATATTTTAGAGAAGAAACTTCGCTTGAGCGACGGCTATACCTGCATTAAGTGATTAGTCCCATTTGTGAGGAACACAGACTGAATCGAAACTGTTCATTTATGCAAAGTTTTGTCCATTGTTAAATGTTCGACAGTTGATGAATATTTATTGCTAACTTGATTCATTTATTTTGGCTGGGTATATTAACGGACATTCTATTTAATAGGAATTTGTTATTACATAGTTAAAGTATTTTTTTTCCGATTTATATCCGTAATATCGATAGACCTCCCTCAGCATGACGTGAAAATATGTTCCAAACAAGCTTACGTTATGTAGTTAATGACTGCTTGTAACGAAATAAATGTATGATTTACAACAATACTTCAACATTGACGGTATATATCGAATCTAAACAGTATAAGCGTTGGAGAATCAAACAAAATAAAGGCAAACTTATATAAAAGCCAAACCATTTGACACGTTATAGATTAAACACTTCCTTTAGTTGTCAACAAAGATCATTAGCCGTGTAAGCGACCATTAAGACTGCGCGCTCTGTCGCCCTCCAAGAAAAACACTTCGAGAAAATATATTTGGCTTTAGAAAAAAAATATGCCAGTGGGTCGATGAGCCTACCAAGTAAGAATTTGAATGAAATACTCGCACATATATGTATAGTATTTTCCCGCGACTTCGCCCGAGTACTAAGCGTAGTTTTTAACCGTCCACAAAAAAGGAGGTTCTCTGTTTGACCCATATGTTTGTATGTACCTGCATATGTAGGTATGTATGAATGGATGTCATTTTCGTAATCAGCACGCCGAGGAACCACAAAGATGACACCCATATCGATTTTTAAGAAAAATTATTGTCCGCCATCTTGGATTTGAAAATGCAAATTACGAAGTTTCAAATCTCACTTCAAAATGGATTTGCTCCCCATACTAACCTTGAACCCCCTTTTCACTCCTTTAGGGGAGCAATTTAGAACAACGCTGAAATATGTCATTAATATATTTAAACAGAGAGTCTATAAGTTAGTCAGGACTTCTTATATACGTATAGATGTAATGGTCATGTGCCCATCTGGACTCCAGGAGAGTGGGATCATGCACAGATTTAGGATCGCGTCTCTCCTGTCAGCATAACTAAAGAAAGACATATTTATCATAAATCTATGTAATTGAAACTTACATGCGCATACGTCGATAACTAGGTATTGACAGGAGAGACACATTTTGGTTTTTCAACAGTGTATCAGCCACTTGCATGAAGGTGGCTGGAGATAGGATTGTTTTTAAGTATTGGTGATACAGTGTTGGACTCGCCACATATGCATTTAATGCGGACGTTAGAACTAGCGTAAATGGATGTAATGTTTATAAAATCCGAAAAAGGAAACAATTAATTTAACTTTATTCAGCACTGACCGCCTCCGTGTTATAACTGTGAAGGGCATTCACTTTTTTCTACTTTTACGTTTTACATTGGTCTTGCGACATCTATCAACTCTAAGTCTGTGTGACATACAGACATACAGAGGAGACTGATGATGGTTTATCGCATCGCACTTTACAGGAAGTCGATAGGGTGGGATTCTGCTAAGACCGTGTTTATGGAAAAGCGAGGCATCCGGTGAATTCGGAAATGCTCACGCCTGTAAACACTCCGAGGCAACGCCATATGTTTGTATTTGCGCGTACGTCGACACTACTCAATCTACCAATCACTCGGCCAGTTCATCGTAAATACTTTGTTTGAATTCACAGGCTTTTTTGATCCTCGACAAGCCGACATTATTTTCAAAAGTAAGAACTTGACACATTTTATTAAGGTCGATTTTTTATAATAACTATAGATAGAAAAATTAGATTTCTGAGCTAGTTTAAGTCTATGATTTTCCATGTGAACTAGTATGTCCACATCCACTCCGAATATTTTAATTTATAAACACTTCTGTTTAACAAATCTGGCTCATTTGGAATTAAACCAAGTTACTATCATTCGTGATTTGGCGGTTAGCTGCAAGTTTCAGATGTACTTTTAAGACAAAAAAGTTTAAAAAACACACAAGTTAATTTTAATACCATAACATCCCTCTTGAAAGCTACTGCGTATTCAAAGTTTTCTCTAAAAGGAAGATGCCCCTCGCTTATTTATTTCGTGATCATAACAGTTCACTTAGCATTTTGAGTATTGATAGAACTTATATAATTATTTATTATCTAAACGTCCTTTTACGATAATACAAAAGCTTTCGATATAAAAATATCAGGTAGAGCAAATTACTGTCATCGTAAAGAGGGCTTCGCGCGCCGCAAAATTATTACTTGTTTACCGCTAGGACGAGAAAAATCTAATTTTCATTTTCTGTTTGCTTGCGAGAAATGTATTGAAAATAACTTATTATCAAATTTCTGAAAGAATAGAACTTAGCTCAATTAATATAATTCTTAAAGAAATGTTTGCATTTTCATAAACTATTCACAGTTAGCTACATACCTAGTTGTATGTATACATGATCACATGGTGTATTCATTCGCCCTATAGCGAGAGATAGCTTTAGGTAAAAGTAAAAGTAGGAATGCATATTAAAATAAAATTAGGAATAACGAAAAAGTCCTATTCCAATATTCCAGATAACATGGAACAATCGCAAAACCCATACAAATTCATTGTATACACTCAAAAAATAAAATCGAACAGTGTGAATTTTAGATTCAATTTTAAAAATAGAACGAAGCAAGAACAAAGAGTGTTTTCTGTCAACGACTTTTTACTGGTTCCTTTCTGGATTCCACAGTTCAATCAAGTGATTCATTGCAAAATGAATCTTTATGCAATGGGAATAGAGTTTAAGGCCCAGGTATGTATGAAATCGGTTCCGGTTGGAAATGGTTTGTGGCGATCCGCGACCGTTGCCAATGGCTCTAGCGTCTCTGAAAAAGAAAAATAGAGTAGAATCGATTGGTGCATGTGAAGCCAAGCCGATTAGATTTTTTCATTACAGGTGATGGTACAATACAATTTAATGAAGCTGACAACGATATCTATCGACAGTTTACCGTAGCGCATGGGTTTTATGAAATGTCATACTGTCGTTTTTTACGGTTCCGTCATAAATATCCGACCTTCCGCAGCTTACCTCAACTTTTTTTTGGGGTAGGTAGCTCCCCAACACGTAAAGTAAAGTACAACATCCAAATTTTCTTTTATTAGGTAGGTACCTATATTATTCTCTTCTATCTTGATTTTGACTTTCATGTCTGATTTCACAAAATCTATGATTTCCAATCACCCGACACCCATCAAAGAGCTTTCACATTGAAAATAATAAGGTGAAGCAAATTTCCTGTCAAACCCTTTATTAGCAACACTTCAATAACCTGCCATTGAAAAGAATCTAAAAACATTAATGGCACTGCGAAACGGCTGACATCAAACGCTCATAATTGCAATATTTCAACGTCGCCATTCTAAACGAAAACAATAAGTCGAAAAGAAGACCCTTCCCAAAGAATACCAGCGTAACTTCTAGGCATCAGCGCCAGCGTTTAACCCGTTTCTATTCTGGATAAATACGTGTAGCTTAGAGCGATTTTTACAATCAAAGATAGGGTTAAAAGATTTAAACCATTGGCGTTCACTGTAATTAATGGAGTTTCAAAGACTGCCCGTATATTTTTACTTTGATGCCATTGTTGATTTCTTGATCATTAATGGTTGACTGAATCCTTTGACGCAATTTTTTTAAAGAGATGAACATCAAAATATAAAATAAAGAATTATGCGCATTCTATTTATATTGCCTATTTTATTATATAGGGATATTTCCTGTGGCAAAATGCATGTTCTGAGTTTCAAACTATTTAATAATTAGGATTATACATATTAATATTATAAAATACACATGGTATTTATTCCTTAATACAGTGAAATGTTGCAGCAAAGTGAACCAACAACAGGGATTATCAACACGGATATTTAATAGATCAAAGCGAAATAATTTTGCATTTAAAATAGTTAACAAATTAATTAACACATACATGGACATGCAAAATGGCAGATAGGAACTTAAGTATTAAAAGACAATATCATGCGAAAAACTATATCTCTGAAAATACTAGGAATAGAGGCGCAGCACAGAGATTTTCTAGAGCATCAAAAATACCTAAATTACGTTACCGTATCATTTCACAGACGTTACTTGAAATAGAAAGAACAACACCCAAGGCTTAAACAGTTTTTTACACTTAACTAATCTAAATATATATAAAACCGGCCAAGTGTGCGTCGGACTTGCACAACAAGGGATCTGTACCATTGTACAAGTTAGGTATTATTTGTTCACTAAGTAATTTATATCATGGTCTTTTAAAATAATTTAACATATATATATAGAAACGATTACCCGAGTAACACGCGGTACACTTCATTAGAATGCTGACATCGGCCGCATGATTAAACGCCTTAACGGCCATAAAGCGACGATGCTCAAAACACAATCCGATTCGTGCTAGGGCTGTCACAAACAAAATAATATAACTCGATAAATAAGAATCGCGCTGTAGTTTTCCAAGGCCTATTATTTTAATGGACGAATTTCTTTCTGACGCAAGCCCCAACGCTCAATATTATTTGACCAGCTGCTAATTTTGAGAGAATTCTAACACCCTTATGTACATCTCTCGAGTAATAGGTAAAACATTGAGAACAATTTGAGCATGACGTTTACAGTTGTTTTATAATTCGAGCTGGGTAGGTAGGGACGTAAATTTTCGAGCAAGATATAAGACACATACACTGTCAAAACCTAAAAAATAATGACTGTTGACATGTTATTCTAGTAGTAGTCAACCCTGGTCCTACCTACAGACCGTCGATCTGTTAATCATCGGCTCTGGGTGCCATATATTTTCACAATTGTTATTTACAGCTCCGATCCGGATCGGTTTGTGCGGTTTTTGATTGTCGCGCCGATTTATAGACATGGTCATAAAATTAATTAAGATTTAACAGGATTTCGGAGCTGTTGGAGAATACTTTGTCCCGTAGGTTTATCACATACATTAGGATTACTAATTACAAGCTGAAATATCCTGGGCCATTAGACAATCACGCATAAGTAATTGAGGGTTTTAGTTACAATACAATAAGTACGCTCGTGGCCCAGCATATAACCACGTGCGGTATGCGAGGTTAAGCAACGTGGGCCGAAGTCAGTTCTTGGATGGGTGACCGCTTTGAGTGGTTATTAACTGAGCGCTCCCGTGCTTTGGAAGGCACATTAAGCCGTTGATCCCAGCTGCTGTCTATGATAGCAGTCGTTAAGCCAAGTTAGAGGCCTTCGGACGGCTTGAGACTTTTAACATTCAAGTTGTCCACTCAATTGACAAGCCTGATTCCAATCAGGTCTGGTTTCCCCTTGGGTTGGAAGGTCAGAAGGCAGTAAAAACTAGTGCCTACGCCGAATCTTGGGATTTGGAAGCAGACCCTGGGCATCCTTCAGGATGCAAATGTACTGGGATAACGCTCTTGCAAATAATTGTTTAATAAATATTGTTGTAGCTCTATGCACAATATTTTTAGTATTTTAATTTTTCATTATTGGCATTACGTAACACTTCACTATCAAACTATGAATTTATTATAATGTTTATCAATATCTCAAATATATCAATGAGTCTCAAATCTAATATGTATAAAAGAGTCAGCTTTCTTAAACATTTGTAGTTAAATGTGTTTGTAGTTACTACAAAAACAACTTAAGGAAATTAGATAGCTGGTGATATCGGCAGGGATTTACATCACATCATTACGCGATGACAAATGATACGTTGGCAGTTCAATTTAGTTGTATACCAAGATTTAGATGCAAGTTTATTCCTCAATATTATAAAGTGCCTCGATACATAATTGAATTTAAATCTTAACGCAACTAGTTGGTAATAACATATCCGCCAGTGAGTAACTATTAGACAACAGTGGAACCCCCAAAACATACGAGAGTATTACGGCTTAAAATTTTGTTTAAAGACAAAACTTTGCAAATTACTGAACTGAGCTACGAACTACTCCCATTTTAAATACCCATATGTACAGTATATCCTTATTATGTTTAGAATTTCACATTACCGTATAACTGACATAATTAATTAAATTATAATATTTTTATATGTTTATGGAATAGTGTTTTAAATATTATATTTTGTGCCATGAATGCAAACAAACCGATCGCCATATATCATTTAAACAGGATTTCAGTAGTCACCCTTAATATTCGAAAAAAGTAATACAATATTTATCCATTATAGGGATTGCATTCCAGTCTGCCCATAAATCAGTGTGAGTAGTGACATCCGAGTTTTTGACAAATGGCGTGCAGAAACAAGTGACGTGTAGGATAAATGGTGTGCGAAACTGGGACTCACCTCGGTGATGTTCGGTGACAATCATATGAGCCCTTACCCTATTGTTTTTTTCCAGTTACATCTTGTTTTTCCGTAGACTCTTAATGATATGTGACTGTTACGCTTACCGCAGGTACAGTCGCAATCCTCAACTCAACCATAGCATTTTTCAAATAAATTTCAATATCCATCCAGTTGCTTTCGTTTAGATATTATTTCACTATGAGTCACAGTAGTGTAGTTATAACAATATTCTCAAATAAGTTTAACACTGTTGTCCAAATCCTAGTCCATCAGCGCTAATTATGACACATTCGTCAGAGCGCTACGATCGCCTTTCACAATGACGTATGGACATTAACACATTCAGGGCCTAGGACCCGATAGTCAAGATTTCCATTCGTAAACAGTTTTCGCTAAGCAGAAAAACCATGTTATCAGCTAAGAACGTAGCGCGTAGCACTCGACGGCAATCAATGTGTAAAGCACTACGAAGTACGGCATAGTGCTACGAACTAAGCACTAAATATTACGAAAATATTAGCACTCAATGTGTGAATTTCTGCTAAGGGTATTGTTTTCCATGCCCCACAAACCACGAGTAGAAAATTCGTTTCAAACGTGTTCGGTCTTATGACTACGATTTCCTGAAACCTACATGCTATATTGCATTCTGTAATATCTATTGCAGATGTAAGTACTCGTGGACTCCCGCAGGGTGATGTAACTGAATTGCTCTGCAAACGAGGAACACGCGTGACTCGGGGGTTTAACGCTACTTTAACGATAAACCTAGAGAATAGTGGTCTCGGAGGTCTATTATCGGAGCCTAATTTACGTTTTGTAGTGCAAACTACGTAGTAAGGAGTGATCAGCCTATTCAAACGTGCGACTATACTTATATTATTTATATATGTAGCACTTCATATTTACTGGTGCAAATTAATCAACTCATTTATATAAACAAGTTTATTTCATAGTTTGCTTAACAAATTAATTTCGAATATAATTGATATGCAGTGGTATATAAAGCACGCAGGTATTTGAATTAATTTTCTATTTTTGTCTGATATGAGATATGCGTAAAGCATTTTTTTTCTATTTTGTCATTGGGTAAATAGATAAAATAAATTAACCGAACGAATAACAGTCACATTTTTTCTATTATTACCATAGTCTTGAAGTTTATTACATCCGTTTCATTGAATGAATGAATGAATATTTTATTCACAAGAACATACAGTATACAACAGGTGTTACATAATAATATATTAACATTTCAGTTCCAATGCAGTACATTCAGTCATTTCAGAAATATGAAAATTAAAAGTCGTATGTTCCCTCGATGCCGGAGATCTCCGGCCTCGTAACAAAATAATACTATTGTTTATTTTTTTCGTCGGGACGGACGGGAATTGATTTCATAAAGCTAGTACCTAGTAATAACAATATAGAATTTAAGATAAAACTCAATCAGGATAAATTTGGAACATTACCTTTATTAATATTATTGAATTGCACACCGTAAGATGAATTGCATCATAAGATAGGTATTTATAGATATGGCGGGCCAAGTTAAAGCGTTATATCGGATACCTAGAGCAGTCTAGCTCAGACTGAAGTGATTAACGACATCCTGGCGATGACAGGGCGAGGTGAAACGATATATTTATATACGGCGTGTTGGGATTAATGAGTGAGATCATTCTAACAAAATGTATATACCTTGGTCTTATTTCTATGACCATATAACTTCTGGGATACTTCAGAGATCTTTCATTAATAGGAAATATTAAGTGAACTTATGAGTAATTAAGTAATTCTCCTTTTTCCATATCTTAGCGTTATTAGCTTGCATTCTTAACACTCCTAGAGTTTACATGCCGCTAATCCTAAGCCGACTGCCATCTGACCTTCTAACCCAATTTATTTTTGAAGATATCATGTATTAGGTACACTATTCACGTCATTTTACATGTTTTAATTGTTGTACAATGATGAAGTAAATTCGGTGAGAACATTGAAGTTATCTAGTGAGCATGTTCCAAAGCCTCAAAAAGCAACTATAACCGACACACCCTGTATCAGCAAGGTATATCTTAGATGAGTTGGCATGTCTCGCGCGCCACTTGCCCTGTCAATTACCCGATATCGAGGCCGGGTGATGGACGACTCCTGAGCTGGGCAACGCTCATCGCTGCTCTTGTGTTACGTCAAACCATGTTACGTTGCACGCGCATGCCAAAGCGGTTTGTATAGTGCACGAATTGTGGACTGTTTTTGTCATTCGTGTTATGAGCATATTGCACCAACGCTGAACTAGCTAAATTTATTAGACGTGAACCTGTCTTTTAATTTGACTTTCGCCGAAGAAGCAGGATTTATTTATTTGAGTTATCAGTATTACACCAGTTGGATTTTGAATAATACGACGGTGGCAAACAACAACATGGATCGCTTGATGGTAAGCAGACACCGTAGTCTATAGATGCTTTTGACTCCCTTACCGTTACTGACCCTTTACTGAGTTGAGGATTCGTTTGTTAACAGATAAAAACAAATGCACTTTCCCCTGAACTCAACATTGCGCAAGTTGCACAATTAAATTACATGTATTATACACAGCAGTACTTTGATATCTTGAATATTCAAGTCAATCATCAATAGGAGTCAAGTTGAGCATCAAGAAAATTTTAATGAGCTACAGTAGTCCTCTATAATATACAGGTGAATTCTATTTCTGGCTGTCACCCGACATAAGCTCTGTCAACGTCCTCCAAACAAGACCGCACTAATTGCAGCAACATAATCCAAGTATAATTAAGCGACCAATCAGACAGCAGCTATATTGACAGAAGCCATATCCGAGTTACATGATTAGGATGCTGGCATTCCGATGTTGATTCATTGGTCCAATTATTGGTATTAACCTTGTTATTGTTATTGAGTTCCGAAACTATAATGCAGCGGTTGCGATATCTGACAGATTATTACACTGCGGAAGTGCGGAATATGGAGTCCATATTAAACCCAGAAGAAATAATTTGGAGGCAGCATATTATATTTTATAAATCTACACCAATAATAATTCATTAGTACCTAATGACCAATATTAGATGTATCAATCGATACCCGCTCTAATGTCTAAACCTACTTCCCCATTTTCAAAAAAAAATTATCAATACGTAATGTATCCTGGTAAAAAATACTTTTTTGAAAAAACCTGAGGGCGCGAAAAAGGAGCAGTGGGCGCCAATTATGTTTAGGCAGACTTGACTTGAGAGGTCGGATTCTTAACCGACATCAAAAAAGGGAGGAGATTATCAATCCGGTTCTATGTTTTTTTCTTTTTTTTGTAAGTAAGGGGTATAATAGTTTTGGCGTGTACTTGTTTTACATAATACTCTTATCAGATTAAATATGTAAGACATACGGAACAAAATCCTATTCAAAATGTGCTATCGCAAATATAAACCAATCAGCTGTAATCTTTTAACCAGTTAAATATATCCATTAAGACTATAGAAACAAATGCTCTCAAGCAAACTTAATCTGCATACAAAATGTCCTATTAACTGTCTTTTTGTCAACGGTCAGTAGGGTAGGTACCCGCGTCTATTGTTGGTCACTCCAATGTCCATTTTAGGTGACAATTTAATGGAATGAATAATTTAATGGGGTGAGTGTTAAGATAATTGAACGTAGTGTTTATTTGATTAGGAACGATTATTAAGGGGTTTTAGTGCTAACCCTATTTGAATCGAGAAGCATTCGTGTTTTAATTTAATTAATATTGATCTACGTTTGCACAGAATTAGGTACTAGTATCACAGTAACAGAGTGTCATCATTATATACACAATTGCAAATGAAGAGTTCTACATCAATTACACAACTTTATTTATCAAACTAATTTTGATAAGTAAATAGGTATATACTCGTAAGAAGGAAAATAAATATATTGGTACCGATAAACTAAATTAACCGGCTAGTAATATATACCTATTTGTTGTCAATCGTACTAAATCTTAATTTTTTCAGCACCTAACCCTTGAAATCCGTATCGGATTCTGCACGGTTTTATTGCGCGGAAAACGAGTTAAAAAAAACCCCATGCTAGTATCCAAGTTAAAAGCGATTGTATACGTTTACCGGTAGACAATTGGTGAGAGTAAAATATTTAGACATTAAATAAAGCATAAAAAAGGAATTCTGTTATTTTTACGGAATATAACAAATTAGGAAAACGATTCTACTGACTGCAGTACAACCAGAGCAGCAAGAGAGTTAATCACAAAAAATAAATTAAAAATAAAACCGACTAACTCTGAAGAAAAAACTGATATGTAAAAAATAATTGCATTGCAAACATCTAAAGAAATTGCCTAAAGTTACAATACCTTCATTGTTCAATAAGAATCGTAAATTCTCATGAAACACTAGGTGTTTTGGATGAGCATCCGTGGTGTTTTCTTCATCAGTTCCTGTTCATCAAATGCTTTGAATGCAAATGCTCGATTTGTTACCGAAAATACTAAAATCGCTAAATGTTTCCCTTCATTTTTTGAGGAGTCCCTGAATTCCTCAAGGTTCCTGTCATCAGAAGTTAACTTTGATAATAATTGGACCAATCTGGCAATATGCTTTTAAACAAAGAAATAATTTTCCAAATCTGTTCATAAACGGCAGATTAATGGCCTAACAAATAAACATAAAACATACAGTCGAATTGAGAACATCCTCCTTTTTTTAAGTCGGTTAAAAATAGCCTATGACAGACACATTTTCCTATGAATTCATTCAACGTATTAATGTACTGTAACGTAGATATTTTAGCTAGTAACTCGTAAAAACAAAGACGTTATACTTCTATACTTTCAAGTTAAACCTTTAGAAAAGTACACGGTGTCTCAGAAGTAATCTAAATTATTTTACCTATATATTAGACAAGTAAAAATAATTTATTTGTTTTGTATGACAAAAAGCACGTAGATAATTGGGATATTCCCTTGATTGGCCTAAAAACTTTTTGCCTAATTTCGGTTTGTCTAACAACATTTACTGTAATGAGTTGTTTATCTAAAGTCAATTTGTATAATTTTATTTTTCGTAGTGATTAATTTATCGAAATCGTTTAGCCGGAATAACCAATTTCATAACTCTTGTTTTGTCGAATATTATTTCATTTAAAAATCAGTTTGTAGATCCAGTTATCACATAGTCGAATAACGTTTTTATTCAGTTTTTTTGTCTAATACTGGATCATCATGATGTCTACTCCTTAAAAAGACACAAAAACACAAAATTAATACAATATGATCTTAGCCAGGTTAGTAAAATATTTACATATAAACTTGCGAAACCTTCCAGAGAGAAACCGACTCTAACGTTGTTAGGTTCAGAGGTGTCAGGTTACATAAAGTAAGCAGTTATGCCAAATAATGTTAGTTTAAATGAAATTAGGCAAACCAAAACGAAGCAAAAAGTTATGTTAAGTTAAGTTAGGTTAGGTTATATGTAAATTGGCCAATTTAATAAGGAATAACACCGCGAAAGCTTTTAACTTAAACCAGTTAACGCTCCATCATCCATAAGAAAATCAGAGTAAAGGAAAAGCAAAAGCGCAACATATCCCAATGTCCACCACAGACCCTCCATGGTCACTGACGGAAAATTTAACATTTACCCTGAACAGGGGTAAACAACCCTTCCGTCGCGCATTCAATACCTCGCTCGTTATGGTAATGTAGAAAAAGGCTTGACCCTTTTGCTATTATTTATTATGTTCTTAAATAATATCAATAAATCGCCGTTTAAGCTACATTAGCTTTCTTTTTTGTAGGAAATAAGATTCATGAGGATATTTTTGTGCTATTCTTAACAACCGGCCAAGTGCGTGTCGGACTTCACACATTTAGGGTTCAAAACCAACCGCAAAATTAATAGGAAAAATAAGGCAATGCAAAATTTGATGAACAATACTTTAGTATTTGTTGGTAAAATATACGTAATAATAAACATTATCACCAAATTTGAAAACTGTAGCTCCAACCGTTTGACTGTAAACTCATGTGACAGACGACGCACGGACGGACACGTGATTGACAACAATAGGGTTCCGTTTGGATCCTTCGGGTACGGAACCCCAAAAATTAATACACATATCATAGTTGTTGTAGGGACTGCTTGCTTAACATAAAAGTATGAGCTATAAAGAATACCTTTAGGAATCTTGGAATATTTTGCCTCATCTATCATCTCCCGACGTGCATTAAAGTAAGAGAAGGTAATTAATATGCGCTCGACAATTTTCACGAGTTCACCACTCATTAAAACGCCATTTTCCGCATGCGTTCTAGTATTTTTATTTTACTAACTATGTAAACAATATAGTATTTATTAAGGAAGGTAAAAAGTATACCACAAACGAGAAACAACCAGAAAGCCGACGAATATCACATGAGCCTGGAAAGGAACATATTTTAAATTAAATACATATCATTATAATATTAAACATGTTCTATTATGTAAGATATGTTTAACATTATAAAATATTTTCTCTCTCTTTTAGTCTTTTGTTAAATTGAAGCGATATCCATACCGACAAATTTAAGTCAGGTCCTAATAATACTTAAGTACTCACCCCCCAGGGCTGCCAAATCACTTACAGCCCGCAACAATACCCTGTAACCCCAAGCGTAGTATTCGGTCCCATTTGCAAGTGCTCGTCAACCCTTAATCTGCTGCGTTTTACGATTGCTCAAGCAATATCTGTCAATGTCCTTATCAATAAATTTTGGACGTTTAGTGCAAACGAGGTCGTTCGACGCCGGGTAAGCCAGGCCCCAGCTGTGTAAGGGTTAAGTCGCGACAAATATACCATTTGCAAATAATAAGACGCGATGAGAGAATAAATTAAGGGTTTTCTAGGGCGATGCTTGGAGGTCTTATAAGGGATCAGTAGTAATGTGCTCTTTCGGAAGACATGTCTACGACCCTTGTTCTGGATTACTACAAGACTTACGAGGAAATTCGAGATGGGTAGTTTTCATTCTGACTGAATATATTTATTTTTATTACTGAAATTGTTTATTACTATATAAGTTAACATTAGTATAGTAGTATTATACATATGTATATAAAGGAGTGTAAATTGCATCATTGTATTTTATTTAATACTATGAATAACATGATCAGTCAATTACAAATTGTATGTCGTCTCAAATCATCCTTGTAATAGGGTATGTAATTTTGTTCCATATATCTCTGCAGCTCAATTTCTCTTTTCAAGTCATTAAATTTTACTTTCAGTCATGTAGAAAATCCTAATCAAATTAATTATATCTACCTCATAAATAATCGCTTTCTTGGACGCCCTGTTGTGCAAATTTCTTGAATTATTAGCACAAACTTACGTTTGCTTACGTAAATATAATATTACTAATTTTTTGTATGAAATGTCTTCGAGCAGCAGTTCCTCTCTTATAGTAAAAGATAAGTTTGTGCCTCCATATCGTAACGTCTTGGAGATTCGCAATTAATAATTATTGCACTTCTTCCGGTCACATCCGGTTCCGGCGATGGCGGCATTTCCGCCGAAGGTGGGGGAACAATGTCAGACAATATCCTATGCTAATAAACATTATTAACAGCTGAGAAGGTTTGATAGGTTCCAAGTCGGTCTATTGTTTAAGAGGAAAAAGTTTGAGAAAAGTGCAAATGACCCTCTTGAGTCAAGCCCTATACAACAATGAAAAATGTATTTCTTAGGAAATTATAGATTTAGATAAAATGCGTTTGGCGTCTCATAGTCCTGTTATTTAATTTGCGGTTTCATATTTTTGTTATGCTACCAACTGTCATTTATCAGTGAGAATAGGAGGGTATAAATTTCATAAACACTTCCTTTTTACTTTAGGTATAAGGGTGTGTTAGGATATAATTTTGTTATTTTTAATAAAATACCTGACGGTGATACAAACTGTGATATACCCTTTACTATTGTAAAGGGTACCCTTTACTATTGTAAAGGGTATATACGTTATTACGTATGCCGATATCTGCTGCCCGCTGCTCCACCCGCATGTTTTTCGCATTCCTATACAACCTTCCAATCTTAGAGGCAAAAATTATTTCAATACCTAATTTCATCATCTGTATTCATTGGTGAAAGACTGGCAGACGCACATTAATAATAATAATTAATAAATAATAAATATTTGTGGACAATCTTACACATTGCCATAAAAGTACATATTAATATGAATTTTTTGACGTACTGCGCGGCTATAATTAAAGTAGATATAACCCTAAATCCAGATTTAGTACTCATATCATATGCCGTATATTCGTGATACGAAAACGTCGTTAAAGTCCAGTTTTAATTAGGGAACTTTACAGCACACTAGTTTATAGCCAGAGGACAGTAAACCGACGAGACGAGCGGAATGATAATTCGATTCTGATTTAATATTTAGCTATAGAGAGCGATTAAGTACCTACGTTGTGCATTCCAATTTCATATAAATACGTAAGTGTCTGATAGTTTCCTTCAAAATTATGACTTATTGTTAATATATCTG
This sequence comes from Epiblema foenella, assembly GCA_963556455.1. Taxonomy (NCBI): domain Eukaryota; kingdom Metazoa; phylum Arthropoda; class Insecta; order Lepidoptera; family Tortricidae; genus Epiblema; species Epiblema foenella. The sequence continues at coordinate 23,326,525 of OY747096.1, read as the reverse complement.
GAGTGAAGCTCATGTTAATTTGATTACTAACGGCACTGGTTGACCATAGATCGACTATTTTATATTATTTCTTCTCCTGTACTATTTTCGCGACTTAAGCAATCATGAACTCTAATATAAATACATACTTTATTTATTCTATAAAAGTCTATCTATTCTATTGCTCAAAAAAGGTGCGTTCAAGTGAAACTTTTATGATTAATATCAGTGCTGCCAACTTAACGCAACTTTGCTACAATTTTTATGTATTAATTAATTCATAATATATCATTTACTAATATAAATACATACATATATCATCTTTTTGTGTTGTTTAACAAGTTTTATTTATTTTCGGATCGATTTATGAAAACGCAACAGTTAAGATTCGATCCGGATTTGAATTCAGTTTAGGTCGAATGCCAAGCCTAGAAAATAAAAAAACGAACCATAAACAAAGTGTTATATTTTTGATTTCCCACAAAATTCCTAATTGAAAACGAAAATACTCAAGCTGATAAATGATTATATTACTTAAATCAAACGATTTTTTTTGTGTTCATGAAGAAAATGTGTAGGTTGTTTGTTGTTTATTTGTTTATTGATTCTTTTAAAAATCCACGAAGAAGTTAAATAGCATTACTGAAGAAATTGCGTAGATAATTTGCACAATTACTAAGGGAAAAATGGCGCATGAAAAGTATGATAAATACTTACTTTTTATTTGAAATGAGTCGTAGAAAAAGTATTGTATGCAACGGCAAGGCTCGTGGTGTCTTTACTTGCGATGTTCGCCAAGGCTCACATCGCAACCCACACCACTCGCCGTTTTATACCCTTCTTATACACCAATTGCATAATATACTATTAATTCCTTTTTATGCTTACTAACATTGTACATAGACAACAAACTCGCTAAAATGTCCAAAAGTCTCTGCCGACCTCACGGAAATGAATCGCTCCCCACATCAACAACACATCGTAACACATCATTAATCTCTGATCTATGTGACATTTAATTACCTAAAACACCGTTATATTACACGTTCTTCCGGCCTTTTGGGAGGCAGAAACTTCTCAAACAATTCTCATACGAAGTCCGACTTTAGTCCATTGAAATACGGCATGTAAGGCCTTCGTTTTTCTGAAGCGTTGACGTAATTAATATTGTTTTACTTATTGCTTCACGCCCAAGATTTTATTGCTTCTTGCTTGATAAGATAGCGATTAAGAGAAAATTAAGTCTTATACGTCTCAGGCAAAAGGCACATCTATGTTAATGTTAATGAAACACCTAAAAGTTCCTCGTAAATCTTGTGACTATTTTCATTACAGTTTGTTTGCCTTGCTACGACGTAGCTCGCGTAGAATCTCAGTGCTACGAGTTTTGTAGTTGTGACATCTCAAACAATACGCATACATTCAGAAACCCTCAATAAATTAATGTTACAACAAAAGTCGAAATCAAGTATCCATTTTATACGTCCTCTTGGCTTCAAAACATTTTCATTATTAATACGGCCACAGTCATATTATACACACTTTAATTTAAATACGTAAGTGCCTATTTAAAAATAAAAAGTTTTCCAAATCATAGTTCACAAAATATTCTACAATAGTAGATTGCTGAACGAGTGCATTTAACTATTTATTTAATCCACGACAATTATTCGATCTGAAAATAGAGCAAAAAATAGCATTTTGTACAGACTAAATCTAACATAGTTAAAGACGAAGTTTGCACGCATGAGAAGTGAACATATTTGAGGAATCTCACACGTTATGAAATATTATTTTTACATAGTTGTTATACATGTAAATAACGCTGTTTCCTGCTTACGTACCTATTGTCACCGTAATACTACATTTTAGCGTAGACTGGTTGACAAATACCAGCACATTTAACAGTCTGGTTCACATTTAACAATAAAAGCGTTCCCATTTTAAACTACAAATTCAGAATATACCACCATTTAGCTAATGTAGCGATCTAAAATTTGTACTGGCGATTGCTTGGGGCCTATTTGAAACCCCTATATAAATGCAGAACAAAATTATCCGTTCATAATGAACACATACTAACAACCTGCCTCGGCTTCGTATGGGTGCAATGTTGATACTAAATATACTATAGAATGTATTTACATACAACTTTCACAGCTTTTATATCATCACAATCCAGACATGTTTTCTTTAGAGGTTACTCTGAAAAGATCGACATATAATTGGCCACGTGAAAAGCACCGTAGGTACCGGCCTCCTGGCCGGTATCGCCGCAATCGTTATGTCCCTGCATTCGAAATATGTAATATCTTCGTTAATACGTGATTACGTGCTGTAAAGGGCCATATTGATCTATTAAATATAGAGCACATGTACAATGTATTTAAGGTATGTACTTAATAAAATAAAGATTAATGCTATATTTCTTAAAATCGCTTCATATAGAAGCCATTATTTCTCGTAAAAAGTAAAGGATAAAAAATTATTGTTGTGGGTTATCCCTAAGAGATAGACATATACCATCGTCGTCTGACCTTCCAATACGAGGGGAAACCAGACCTTATTGGAATTAGGCTTGTCAAGTGAGTCGGCAACCTGACTGTTAGAAGTGCTCAAGGCACCCGAAGGCCTCTAACTTGGCTTAACGACTGCTATCATAGACAGCAGCCGAGATCAACGGCTTAACGTGCCTTCCAAAACGGTCATCCATCCAAGAACTGACCTCGGGCCACGCTTGCTTAACCTCGCATACCGCACGCGGTAAGTGGGCGCCGCTGGGCCACGAGCGCTCCTCCAATTATTAGTGACCAAATGTGACTTCTAAACTTCTAAATAAACTAAATTCTGCATAGTTTTAATCCTATTGGTATCTTTAAAAAAAACCTATGAGAGTAGTACGAATTTTACGTAAGTAGTTATTACATCGGATTATTACTAACTACATACTTATTCAGTTTTATCACTAAGGTAAAAATCTAATCGTGTGCGTCAAGTTAAGCAGATTGCGCTTCTCTTGGTGTATGTGTGTGTGATTAATCCTGAAACAATATACCATTTTTCCAAAGCTAAGCTATGTGCCACAAATCACGTCGCTAGAGCAACACGCTCGGTATCGAGACTTGAGAAATGTCGCCGTTGTCGGACATTTATTTGATGTCTACAAACCCACAAAATAAATGATTCCGGCGCTCCCGTTAGACTTTCATTGATTTACGCCGAAGTTTTTAAAATGATATCGAATTCATGAGGATTATTGGTTATCGCTAATATTAAACTCACATCCTCGCTAGGGAATAAAACATTTTTGGCCTTGTTTAAGTCTTAGAGGTGGGTAATTTGTCATGTCTTATCATTTTATACTTTAAAACATACATATTTGTATTAATCAACATATAAGTCTGTTTCTGTTGTATAACTATTAAATCCTTTTTATGCACCTGTATTGTATTTTCCTTATAATTTTAACAATATAAATAAAATAGCAACATTTATACTTCAAAGTATCTTCGAACGACCCAAAAACCCTTTTCACAGTAACATCCCGTTGCCAATCGTAAATTTATCTCACAAGCTATTAGTTCGATAAAATTCTCCAACGATAAATAAAGAAGACTTTGACGGATGGCCAGTTTCCCCCGCAATGTATGAAAAAACCACGTTCTCGAAATCGCCTAATACCAACGACAATTTCATGTTATGAGCCGTATACTACCGCATTAAAGATGATTTTTAAGCAATGGTAATTTGAGCAGTTGCAAATATAATTTGGTAACGTATTGTATCTGTGTCACTTGGGAACATTTTGTCCGAAACTTAACTTATTTAGTTCGTCCATTGAATAAAACATTAGTCGAAGAAAGATGTTTGTGAATCGAATTTGGAGAACTTAATATCTAGTTGAGATTAGATAATAATCTTTAGGTATAGGTATGTGTCTAATTGTTTATATTATCTTATTTTAACTCTTCAAATCTTAGATACAGCGTATCTCATAAAAGTAAATAGCTTTAGTTACTCAAAAATCTACCGAATTATCAGTTAATGTAAAATGAAATGTTCACTATCACTTAATGAAAAATAATATTTTCGAAATATGGTAAAGAAGTATAATAATACATATTTCAGGTAACTTATTTATGTTATTCCGCTTCGCTATTTTGTCAAAAGGGACAACAAAGATATATTATTTATGTAGGTTGATGTAAAATCATCTTTATTTTAATGCAATAAGAGATGCATATTTCTAACACATTTAATGAAGAGTATTTGTATTGTATAGTATTGTACTGTATATTTGTAAGCATGTATAGCAGATATGTACGACTCGTGACACGACCACAAGTGTGGTGCCTTGCGGCTGCAGAATGTTACAATTAGTAAATGTTAGTGTGTCACGTGTCATGTAGTGAATTAATTGGTTTTCTACACTTCTTGCTTTTATACATTGCAAGAAAATCTCACCTGATCGAAACTCACGAGCAAAAATAACGGGTACATTTTCTATGGAAATTCAATATAAAGTGCACCCGTTATTATTGCTCGTGAGTGTAGTATAAGAATTTAATATATTTCTATGTATTAAGTTTCTGTATATGTATGATTCCTACTAATATTATAAATGCGAAAATTTAACGGCTGAACCGATTATGATGAAATTTGGTATACAAAGATTCTATAACCTGGATTAACATATAGGATACTTTTTATCCCGAAAATCCTCCCTCGAAGGGATAAAATAGGGAGTGGAAAAGTTTACGCTTACGAAGTCGCGGGCAAAAGCTAGTATAAATATATTTCTATGTACCAAAATTTCTCGTTTCTGCTCTATTGCTACTACAGTGGTATCGAAACAGGATATTTAGTTCATTAATTTGATATACCGGTTTGCTCTTTCATAAATATGAAATGCATGATATTAACAAAAAATGGTACGCATTACGTATTTAGCTCCGTGTTTCATGCCCTATGTACGGCTTTTGAAAATAAAATACCTTGTAGTACATATAATTTACAAAATAACAAACTTGCGTTCAAAATTTATCTCTAATTCTAGACACCAGTTATTGCCATTACGGTAGTATGAACTTTGCATAAACAGACGCGTAAAGCAAACGTGTCATAAACAATATTAAATCCCAAAGTTTCCCGCTTCTTCGCCGACACATATTAGCTTCGCCTTCGACTTACAGAACGAGACTTTTGCATTCCCGAACACGAAGCTACCATTCAATAGAGAAACTGAATATATAATCTGGCATCTGGTTGCCAGCAAATATTTTTAGAGTCCCGTTTTAATGACTGATAATTGTTTATTTACTTACTTATACCTTATCAGGATAATAACAACATTACGTCCATTGCCAGAATATTAACCAAATTAACAAACTTCGTCACAAAACGAAGTTTACAAACTTCGTCACAAAAAGCATTATTAGTCTTAATTAAATACATATATTGAATACGTAGTACTTAAGTATATTTAACAAGAAAATACTAATTGCTTAAATTAACTGGGTTTAGTAGTCGCCTGGCAGATGTAGCTTTACTAGAACATTGCTGAATGACCCTCTATCGTTTTTGTTTCCGATCGGAAGCTTACTCCAATTTCTTCAAACTAAAACCCTTCGAATATCAAAGATCACTTCGATGAACTCCATACTCGCTTATACAGAACGTATGATTTATGCACCTTGAGTGCAACGCCGGCTAGGTAAGGTTGACGCGTCATATGCATAAAATACGATGTGTGGAATGTTATGCGACGTTTCTACGTATTGCGATAATATCTCAAAATTATTCACTGTGTATTATACTCGTAACTGAATTCCAGATATTCTTTATATTCTACTCTGACAATATATTTTCGAATGATATCTAAAGGGTAATCTCGATTACTTTAGCCTATAGTTGGTAGTGACCCTGCCTACGAAGCCAGAGGTCCTGGGTTCGAATCCCGGTTAGGGCATTTATTTGTGTGATGAACACGAATATTTGTTAGAGATACCAATGTGCGATACGTGTATATATATATATATATATATATATATCGTCGGCTAGGTCCATTGTGTAAGATTGTCCACAATGTTTTTTTTATCTCGTGTAAATAATGCACAAGTACACAACTAGATACGTAATTAATTTATTCCATTTTTAAAAATACTACATATGTATAAATAACGGGTCGATAATTTATAGTCATGGCACGTTGCAATTATTATAATTACAGAAATTATTAAAACTTAACAATAAATAACTGTTTAAAAATCGGTACGTTAATATCGTAAACATTTAACATATTCACGTGCACGTAACGACATAATATAAAGCCCGCAGAACGTGTTAAACAGTTATTGCGCATAAAACTGTTTCTAACTGGCGCGCAGTTACTGCCACTAACCGTTTACCGTTAAATTTTAAAGATGACATGCGATTTGGTTATTTTTCAGTTGTACTATGATTGCTGTAAAGGCTTGGGTGACGTATGATCGCTATGTACGATGAACATCTTTAACACCCTCATGAAAATCATGACTGTAATAGCGGTAAAAATGAAATCAAAAATTATATAACATAAAGAGATGATGTAGCATATTTACTACTCATTTTATGACATGACATGATAACGAACCACGCTGAAAAATGCGATTTGTTTCTTTGTATTTTAGTACGAAAAGACTAAGTATAGGTTTTATATACGAGTAGAACAAGTATCTATCTATTACTTACTTGCTGTTATGGCGTAAAGACCCGAAGTGGATCTTGGCCTCCAACACCAAAGACCACCATCTACCTATTACAGACCTAAAATGATTTACTAGTTTAATTGATTCGACATTAATAAAAAGTACTATTAGATCCCTAGCCATCAGTTGAGTAGAGTAGACGCCAACACTAAAAAGTCGCGCCAAAACATTTATGCAGAAAAATATCGAATTATTTTTCATATTAGAATTTTCATCACAACATAGTTCTGCTAAAAGAAGTACACTTGTTTTCTTTAAAATGATTGATATCCAGGCAATCCACATATGGCTCGGCGACTCATGTGTATAACCGCAGGGGAAAGAGCTAATTCAATAGAGATGGCATCTAAATACGGTACATTTATCAGCACATCTCTTTGACTCCATAATCGTGTTTACCAACCAACGTTCAATATTCATATTTGTTCTGTCCCATACACGGTTCTGTATTAGCTTTAAACCACTGTTCCAAGCGACTTGTTCCATTTAAATTTCAACCTTCTGTAAATGACATTAAAGGACTAGGAGCTGATTTTGGCGGATGGAAGAATATGAATTGGATTATTGAATGATTCCCTTTGATGTAACGGTTTTTAAGTAGTTGCCTTTTGAAATGAAGATCTGTGTTATGATTGTTTGTTTCAATATGTCAATTGAACTGACAATAAATTAGGTACATTCGCTATTACTTAATGAATTTGTTTATTTGTCGTAACATTTGCTAGGTAATGATATTTTAAAGAAATTATAATATAAACGCAAGTACAGCAACAAGCTGGTTTTAGATAATTCATTATTTCATTTATTTTTTTTAATATAATGATACCTTTTTTAATATACGAATCTTATACCGCGTGTTAGTATCTCTACAATTATATAGTACGTATAGTGGCAGTCGTCTATCTTTACGTAATCACAAAGCCGCGCTTGACTATATGCAATGATAAATCGTCATCTGTTTTCTCGCCCCTTTGTATCAATCATATTTACAATGTTCGTTTCAACTACAAGAAAAAACTTTATAGCATCGGCAAAGCGTTTAATCTTGCATGCGTTTATTTTTTTTAAGTCTATTTTTATTTTGGTTGAACTCGATCAAGGTATTGGACTCATTTGTCTACGAAAATATGATACTTAAGGAAGAAGTAGATACAAGAGAAATGTTTTAGGGAGACTGCAAAGCTGCGTTTGTGAGATTAATTGTTTTTTTGGAAGTCAATTAAAGTTTTGGATCATACAAGTAGGTAAAGAATGAGGCAAGTGCCCCTTAATTTTAGCAATTTTTTAATGTTTGTTTCGTGCGTGCGAAAAATCACACAATAATAATAAGCTGTGAAAAATTACAGCATTATCTACTCGTAGATTAAAATTAAAGTCAAACTTTAATACGTCAATGTTACCAACAATATAAAGTTACACATTAATTCCATTCCACTAATTACGGTTATTGCCGTTATTGGTATTCGAATCATATTTGATGCCGTAAATAACCGTTCTGTTTGTAAGTCGGTTACCCTGGAGCTGTGCAAACGTGCAACATTATTGACACCCACTTCGGGCCGGTCAGCAAGCAAAGATCTTTCATCCACACTGCCCAGAGCTTTAGCTAGTGTTGGGAAAATTCGATACATTATGACACGACTCTTCGAGATTATGACAATGTATATAGCCAAAGACTCGTCTCATCTCTCAAACGATGCGTACGTTAATGGTTCTTGATTATGATATTACAAATATAAACATGAAATAAACAGATAAGTACACTTGAGCACCAACCTAAGGAACACCACAACGATTTTAGCACGTATTACCGGCCAATTTAGGTATGTCGTGTCTGTTGCCTACTCAATAAAAATATCCGACGATATATTATTTTATTTTTAAATTGTATTAAGTAAGTTGGAAATTGTGGTGTCATTTGTGATAGACTTTTGCGTAATAGCACGTAGTGAATAGGTAGGTTCAATTTAAGTTAAGAAATTATCGTACGTTTCCCGTCCCTATAAGGCGTAATGCACACTGCATTAACCAAGTACACAGGCTCCTCAAACAAACGTCAGCAGCCGCGGGCCACAATTGGCTAAGTGCTAACGACCTTGTTGGTTTTCAATTAATGCACAACCAAGTAACGTATCGTGCGAATTACATGTTTGTATATTTATTTATGTATTTAATCTATACTATTCTATTGCAAAAAAGTAAAACTAACCGTACAAAAGGAGGACTTAAAATGCCATAAGCATTATCTACCAGTCAACCTTAGGGCAAAGCAGACAAATTGGGTGGTGCAACTTCAAATATAAAATTCGATTATGATTTGGTACAAGACAAACACTGTAAACACGAATCAAATGACTATCTATTTATGACGTTAAAACGCCTCATTGTTATATATTAATACACACACTTAAACGCAGTTTAAAATGTCAGATTGACATAAGCCATAAAATCGTATAATCCTAAGTCTGAAGTCCCCACTACTGGCTGATATCTCGAATGTTTTCGAGTAAATTCAGCGAAACGTCCCATTCCAGGAATCTCTAATCGCCGCTAAGCGATAGTTCTAAAAGAATTCAAGGGTTGCCAAAATAACAATTTGAAAATTAAAAAAATCTTGTAATGACATGACTGATATTGTTGAGATGACATTGACCTAGTTTAATGAATGATGGAGACAGAGTAGACACTCCTGAGTAAATGATCATATCAATTTGTAATGCTCATTATATTTGTATCGATGAGTAATTGATGACTTTTTAAAAATGCGTATTGTGCATATATAGTACTATAATATTATATATGATTCAAATTATATTATTAATTCGAATTTCATAATTTACAATATAATTGTTATTGTATCTTGTGGCTTAAATAAAAAAAAAAAAAAAAAATATGTAGTGGCGATTTCCAGCGATTTAGCGGTAAAACGCTGTTTATGAAATGCAAAGATGCGGGTCCGAGTCCTATCTTGGGCCATCACTGTTTGTTTTATCTTTATATTTGATTTCCATATTAGGTACCTACACAATAGAAACGTCTAACTGTACTTACCAAAACGTGGCAACCTTGACTAGGCAATAGCGTCCCGATCGCAGGGTTTTCGCAGATTAAACGATATCTGCATCTTTATTAATGCTTTTTCAACTGTTACTGCGCACATTCAGTTTTAATATTTGCCATTAAGAGAGCAAATGAAAATAAAACTCCTTCATATGGTTTTCTGTTAGGGTTTGTTGGTAAGCCAGTGACATTAAGTTTAATAAATCAATATAATATATTGAGGACCGTCCGTTCAAATATGATAAATACGAGTCCCAAGTGTAAAAGAAAACTAATAAAAGACCATATTCATTTCTTGATACAATATTTAATTAGATTTCTATTACAACAATCCGACCACCTTAGTTACATTCGATTCGATTACCGTAATCCCAGCCTATTTAATTTTTTTTCACGGCATTTTTTTTTAACTGTCAAAAATGGCGCCAACACATTTGCATAATCTATTAAAAAGGTTTTGTACAATAGTTTTATGATTCATAGATTATTTGAATACTTTCTTTAACAATCATCAGTATCTATTCAAAAATAAGTACATTCATTAAATTCATTTTTAAATGGTGAAGTTGAATACAACATTCATCGGTCTGGCCACCCACCGTGTCAGTAGCAGAGTAGCGATGAGAAGAGGCTTATGCTTTTGGTCATAATTTAATTTAACGTTTTAGCTTAAGAAAGAGATAGTATTAGTATCTCAGCTACTCGTAAGTGACAAGTTTAGTTATCTAGAAAACACATATTCGACTAATGTTATCAATAATATAGTACCTTTATACCTTTGAAGGTCTAATTTTACAAACCACCTGTTTACACGACTCTTATACAAGTATCCCAAGCCAAAAAGTCCCTCTTTGTCGATGTCAATAACGATGATTATTAGTAATCATCGTTATTGATTAGTTGCATCAGTAACGAAATAGCGCCTTATTGATTCTATTTGAGAAATAGATTAGCAGGGTGAATATCAGAGCAATACGAGTACAAACGCCTAATAATATCCATCTGTAAGATTTTATTATATTTCCTAGGTAGAAAGGAACCTCTTTTAAATGACGCAGTATACCATCAAAATGAAATGAAACTTCACCAATGAAATTAGGCGTTTGAAACGCTCTGATATAGACCCAGGTGCCCTACGCATATTACAAATTGATTCCAATGTTTCACTTGCTCCTTTAGCACAGCTTGCTGCTAAGTCATATATGTATCGCGTCGTGCGCGACTTTGCGACTCCTTGTCTCAGCTAGCGCATTTTGCATATTAGAATGTGGAGGGTAGATTTTCACGTCGCGTGTCACGTCGCGGTACCAGTTAAGGGTCCTTATCAGTTTAAAAACACTCATCTATTTACGCCATTTTCTCAATGTTACAATCTAGAACAGGACTATTGCTGCCTTATGTCATAAACTTTAAATGTATTTTTTGGCTTTTTCATTAAGAAATATCGTTACAAACATCACTCCAAATCGACCATTTTTAAGCTAAATTGTTTTTCCGCTTAAATTCAACTACACACAATGAAATTAAAAAATGGCTAGTAACATCTAAAACTTTAATAAAATCATCGTAGCCTTTAATAACTTTATTGGTATTATAAATACTTTTGTCATAATTTGAAATCAAAACATTTTAAAACTTATAAGGCCTCTTAAGCTAGCCAAAGTAGGTACTGCCCTAGATTCATATTATTAAAATGATTATTGTTTGGGTTATTGTAGCCGTTGTTTATATAATGTACTTTATCCATCTCATAATTTGACACACGCCCCTAGACCTTCCAAAACATGATTACCCATCAAACCAAAGCCTGTAATTCTACATATAAAACGTATCCACATTTATTACTCAACTAAATGAGACATTATTAGTTAACGTCTTTCCGTATATTAAGGGCTGGTTAGTAGGGTATTTAATAGTTGCCGCTATTAAGACAACTAGTAGCTTTAGCAGTGAAGGTTTAATTCAGTACTTTATTTGGGACAAAATATTCGGAAAAAAAACTCCTTCTGGACTTAGATATACTCGTACGTCATGTGCCTATATGCCTGCGTATCAGGGGTGTTGCAGATATTCGCATCCGCATCCATGGAACGGTTACATTCAACATCTGCATCTGCATCCGCAAAAATCAATGCATACTTTATACGGATGCGGAAACAAGTCGGTACAGGAACGACTAAGCGGCGGCGCGTGCGACGTACGTGCTAGGTATTTTCGCCATTAACCAATAGGAATCTTTTTTAGGGTTCCGTAGCCAAAATGGCAAAAACGGAACCCTTATAGTTTCGTCATGTCCGTCTGTCCGTCTGTCCGTCTGTCCGTCTGTCCGTCTGTCACAGCCGATTTACTCGGAAACTATAAGTACTACAGTGATGAAATTTGATGGGAATATGTGTTGTATGAACCGCTACAAAATTATGACACTAAATAGTAAAAAAAAGAATTGGGGGTGGGGCCCCCCATACATGTAACTGAGGGATGAAAATTTTTTTTTCGATGTACATACCCGTGTGGGGTATCAATGGAAAGGTCTTTTAAAATGATATAAAGTTTTCTAAAAAACATTTTTCTTAAAGTGAACGGTTTTTGAGATATCAGCTCTCAAAGTCGTAAAAAGTATGTCCCCCCCCCTCTATTTTTATAACTACGGGGTATAAAATTCTAAAAAAAATAGAGGTGATGCATGCTAATTAACTCTTTCAACGATTTTTGGTTTGATCAAAGTATCTCTTATAGTTTTTGAGATAGGTTGATTTAACTGTAATTTTGGTTAAGTTATTTTTGCTGTTTTATAGATACTAGTACGGAACCCTTCGTGCGCGAGTCCAACTCGCCCTTGGCCGGTTTTTTTTGTGATTTATCAATCGTGACAGTGACAATAGCAAGAAGCGACAAGTCTCAAAGATTAATATATTATTTTTTAAATACAATGACAATGTAACTATTTAATGTTTTTTCCATGTAGGTACATAATCTTACATCCGCATCAGCGGATGTCAAAAATACTGCATCCGCAACAGCCCCGCTACGCATTACATTATTATTTTTATGCATGTATAGATTCCTTTTGTTTAAGTACCTAGACCTTTTTAAGGTGCGTGTGAATAGGCATTTTCTGGGTAAGCTCGTTTCACCGTCGGCCTTATCTTTGCCCCCTGCCAGGCTAGATGCCTACCAAGAGCAATCCCTTTAAAAAAACCTAAAAGTACCCTTTTGTCTCATTATTACCTACAAACAAGTATCGAGTTCTCTTAATTGTCCAATTTATCCTGCTTTTTGTTCCATTTTAACCTTTCTACCGTCCAAACGACCTGGAAATTAGGAAAAAAGGGAATTTAATTTTTCGCTTCCCATTTGCGGCAAGACAGACCATTCTTAACCCCCCCGCTGCGTGCCAAGAACACCCCGGGGATAGTAAATTTCTTTCAAACACCTCTCATTATTCGCAATAGCCACATAACAGTTTAACCCTTCAGTGCAGCTGGGGCTTTTTAACCCAGTTAGGGTTGACACCTGCTATCCAACGTTAATTATTTTCAGAATGAACTTTACTTGACTGTAAATGAATGCAATTTTAGTCTAGAAAGAAGTAATGTGTAATATTAAAAGTACTTCTTTGTTTCACCATTTATTCATCTGGAAAACAAATAAGTATGTATCTATATGTAACTTTAATTTAGAATTTATTTGAGTAGGACACTTTGCCATAAAACCCAGAAAAATATAATTGCTATTTCACGTGAACGGATTTTCTTACGTATTTCCGTTCATGACATGTAATTATATCAATAAGTACGCGATTGTGCATATTTTATAATGTTTAATAAACTGACATAGCAGCCTATTCCTACTTTCACACCGTAAAACTTGGAAAATGAATGTAGCTCGGTAGTCACCCCTAGTCCGAGTGAGCACCCTAAGTCCTATTAGTGACATCGAGATGAGATGACGTCATGGCGTTACAAATCCGAATTTTATCGTATTAGGTTTTGACAGATATTGTGGCGCGTCACATAAAACGCACGCTGCATTCTGCCTGATGGGCATTGATGGCAAAATTTTGTTTAATCGAGTTAGAAAGGCAAGGGTTGAATTTAACTTGACAGAGCTTGTATTTATGATAAGTTTGATTAAATTGATTATTTATAAATACCACAAATGTCCACTGTTTATGTCCAATAAGAAACGGAACCCCGACTTCTCGCAATTGGGTTTTGTATTATGTTGCATAGCTGCAAATACCACTCCAGTTATGCACTGTATAATAGAGTTTGTTATTAGGTCACATCACACTACCATAGGGCACCAATAAACTTTAGTTCTTGAACCTGCATAATAATTATTTAGTAGAAAACTTCATCAACGGAATGACAATGTAAACCCACACGCCACACGTATCGTTTTCCATACTCATTTGGTCATTGCATATACTCGTGCAGTCGTCGAAGGACGACTACGACTTTTATGATGTTAAAACATGTGGTGTTGTGTAGGTTACAATGAGTGAACAACCATCGATTACCACCGAAAAGTTTAGACTGGTAACACCGTTTAGAAAATTATTAAAAACCAGAATTTTGTTTGGTTTTTACAATGACTGTTTCAAACATATGTTTGTTCGATGTTTCGCAAGAACTTACTGCTTTATCGTTTCTGTTACTATATGCACATACCTAACGACTTACACTCCAAGGACATTCTATTTTTATATCTGTGGTATAGTCCACTGGCTTACAAATGTGGTTATCTCTATGCTCACTAGAGAAGAGTTCTTATTCGTCTTCTGTGAAGGAATAAAACAAATCGATCTAAAACTGAAACAGCCCGTACTACAGAGTCCGTCAACAACCCACTTTATATTTACAACGTTAATGATCTTCAAATGTTCTATAATGATTCTTTTGACCGCAGCTTGTGCTACCGGATACTTCCCATACTATATCTGGGAGCACTATTTTATAACTTCATATATTTGGGCAGCGTTAAACATGAGCCATGTGATCACATTTATCATTTTCGAAACATCAACTCAAAGGACTAAAGTGCTGCGGATTTTTTTTGAAACTAATTTGAGCAAACCCTGTCCTAAGAGGGATGAGAGTGCCAGTCATAAAACAAAAATAATATGGGAGGGGATGATGATCTACAAACGCATACTTGAAAACATGAAATCCACACTGCTCCACGTGAAGTTTCAGGTGAGAACAGAAATGAGATGACGTTGACGAAAATGTCATTTCTCGGTACATGTATACCGAGAAATAACATTCTCGGTACATGTATACAAGTCTACTTACTACTATCTAATCTATATCCATTTATTTACCCAGCGACTTTTCAAAAATTACAGGTAGCTTTGACTTTATGCTGCAATTTCATCGGAGTGCTTATGCATTGCTATGACGGCTTACATCTCTATCCGGTAAGTAATACTGTCAACTAGCTCCCGGTCCCGGCTTCGCTCGGATGTAATTATATAGGAATGAGACCGAACCCCTACCAAACTGAATTCTGTCTCATTATTGTTTTTTTTTAACTGATACGTTTCATTTAAAATGTTTCAATAATTTTCCTTCATACAAACCTTGATCTGATAAACAAACATAAAAAATGGGTAATTAAGCGTTTGAAGCATGAACAGAATCATCATCTTCCTAGCGTTATTCTAGTACAGTTGCATCCTGAAGGCAGAAATCCTGAAGCAGTTATTTATACTTAATTGACCCTTCTTTTACTTTCTCTGTTGGTTTTAGGCACATAGACTGATCGCCGGTACAGTAATGGTCGAATGTTTAATTAGTTGGTTTTTGTGCTGGCTGCCCACGTTGTTCGCCGAGAAGGCAGGACACGAAGTGGACAATATCAATCAAGTATTTGAGTATGAACTACTTATTTGCAATGGTAATGTACATACATACATATCATGTAATGTTTAACGAAAAGAGAAAACTGACATTTATACAGCTATAATTCAAACTAGATCGGGCTATAAATCATCCGACTGATACTTCTGACTAAGTATATATGGAATTATTACGATATTTACTAGTAATGCACTAGCTGTTTTTTGCCGTAACTGCATATACAATAGCAATTAAATGCTTCAAAAGATTCCGACAATATTTATATTACTTGTAAATATGTTCTAAACTTTCCAGATGCCGTTCTGCAAGCGATGATAGAGAATGCTAGAGATTACCTGAAACTGTGCGCCCTCGAGGAAACGATTCAGTGTGCTTTCTCCCTCAACATTAGCCTGCCTTTCATCTTCTTCAGTCTGTCTACTACATACATAAGTATCATGATTCTTGTGTCTTAGGGAGAAAGACATCAGGAACATGACAACGTAAGTTAACAATGGTGTACCTACTCGACGGCGATATTTTCTAAAGTACAATATTTTCACAAGTAAAGAAATACAATTATCACTAACATAAAAGTACCTTAATGATGAATAATGTAGACGTCCAATGTCATCAATAAATACATGGGTCTAATGCCCACAAATTACACACCGCTAGTAGGGACAGATGGTTCGGAATACCAATTAAATTGATATCAGTGGCAGAAATAAGTTTGATATATTGCTCACCGTGGTAGGGTGCCGACTAAAAATAGTAAGCACTTACCATCTAATTGATACATGTAATGATTATTTCATCGTAGATTTAATCTCAGATATTTTTCTGTACCTATTAACAACAACTATACTCGTAAATAAGTGATCATAGTGTTGTTTTATCCACTTTTTGGGTAAAAAAAACATACCAATGCAATTTGCTATGATAAATCGAAAGTGTTTAGTCGAAATTATTCAACTATATTTGGTGGAATTAAAAGCAAGCTTTACGTAAGGCCCCCAAACCTTAAAAACTAAAACATATGTATGTAGAGGGGATCTTTTTTAAATTTCAGTTTATCTGTCAGTTTAGGTATACTTAAATGTATGGCGCCGGCTCCGACTATTTCTATGCCACACCTATAGCAATTGGTTAAATTTCGGGTGGTGCCGGATTAGAATAGAACTTCACCGTTTCTTCTCGTGGGTGTCGTAAGGGTACCGACCATGGGAACCAGGTTGTAGTGTGTTGTGGGCGACCTATCACTGCAATATTACATTTTCTCCATCTTTGAACCTACAGTTGCTAAATATGACAAGGGAATTAAATTTGATGTCCTCTGCCTACCCCTTTTGGGAATACAGGCATATGTATGTGTGTGTGTAAATATCGGGAGTTTCACTTTAAATTGCTTACGCCCAGTGAATGCGTTTGACGTGGCGTAATGAGTTGGTCCAAGTTTAATTTAACTAAGGTGGCAAGACCAACGTCTTATTGCACTGCATGGGCGCAATCTTGTAGAAAAGGTTCGCTGCAGACGGTCGACTAGCTTAAACGTGTGTTTGTATGATCATAAAAAGCAAGTATACTACTTTATAAGATATAAGGCTGTACTTGTTATTCTTCTTTTGTTTGGAAATACATGATGCGATGTAAATATACAGGGTTTTTCTTATATTAAGAACTGAAGACACGTTAAGGTAATCTCATGTTGGATTTAGGTCATTGAGGGCCTAAGACTAAAATTAATTAATTATTATTCAAAAAACATGTGTTTGTTCATTTATTCTTAATTTCATACTTTGGCATTTTAATTGCTACCGGTAAAAAAACGCTATTTTCGAATTTGAATGAATTACTGCTTCTAAACTATTTAGGTTTTTTTTCTAGAATCAGACTTTTTACATAAACCTATTTTTATACCGAACTTCGGAAGTTATCGAGCGCGAGCGACAGGCACACCATATCAAACTAACAATAGGTTAAAATAAATAAAAGTATACTAATATACCGACACCAAATTCTTTATCAAAATGTAGACTTCGGTTGGTTGTGCTAATATTTAATACGCAAAATTTAATGACAGATGTTAGTACCCAGTCGCAGCTCTGTACAAGTTTTTAAGAAGTCATTCGAGTCGAACCGTCAAAAGCAAAGCTGACGTGCGGTCGGTACTATTACAAACCAAAGGTTCCTTATTTATTTATTTATTTTTTGTTTCAAGCAACATATTTAATATTTACATGTACCTTACAGACTAACATACATATCAATAAAATCCGGCCAAGTGCGAGTCGACTCCGCACATTTAGGATTCCGAACCAACCGCAAGATTAAGTTGGTTTTAATACGAAAGATAAGGAAATATCAATTAAATAATTTGATTTATCAAAATTACCACTAAATTTCAAATTTATGGATTAACGGGAAGTTAAAAAAAAAATCGGAAAAAAATGTTGTAAATAAGCTGAGTTTGTTGGCTTCTCATTCCTTTGTCTTACAATATTTTTAAAATCAAAAATATAGTATTTATCTACTCAATAAGCTCTAAACAACGATACTCCACTTGATGGGGTAGACCAAAATATAGAGGGCGCGAAAAAAAATTAACTGTATGGGGCCCTTACAAACAAATAAAAATTAAGTTGACTATTTTTATGGCTTTGGGTCAACTAGATGCTTATACTGTGAAAAATTTGAAGACTGTAGCTCCAACTGTTTGGCTAAAAACCTGTATGACAGACGACGGACGGACGGATGGACGGACGCGTGAGTGACAACAATAGGGTTCCGTTTGGACCTTTGGGGTATGGAACCCTGAAAATAGTTTATTTAGGCGACGTAACTGTGCACTATAATAGCTTATACTTATTCCATACTGTTGTACAAAATAAGGGTGCAATTGTATATTATTGTGGCAAGTATGATATAAGGATTATTTCCATATGGTGACTTCAACTTTCCATGACTTAAGTAAAACGTAAAGTTTCTCAAAGACAGGCACTAAAATAAGTCAAATCACAATGCAAATAAGCACAAAAAACGAGCTGGAATAAAATAAACATTTATTTCAATAAAAAGGTTTGAATGGATTATTTCACACTTATACAAAACGCTATAATTTATTACGCTTTGGATTATTTGAAAAAAAAAACCTACAACAAAATTAATCTATTTAAATAGTACAAATACAATACTCATCGTTGACAGGAAATGTGCTTGTATTTGTCAACGTCACATCCCCACTGGTCCCGCATCGAAATAATGCGGACAAAAAATCGCGAATTCGTGACATTTTTTTCCACAAATGATCCGTGTCGAGCCCGGCTCTCTCTTATTAGATTATCAGGTCGATTTGCAATTCCGTGTGTTCATACATGTTTATTTTACGGAAATGAATCGTAATTTGGTAGAGGGGTCGTATTGTTGACTCAGGGTAATCCATATACATACATTTTGGGATCTACCTACGTGTTGTAAGTATTTTATAAACTAGTAATAATTCAAATAAGGCTAGCACTCAAACACGCATTCAGTTACTAAATTATTCTAATTCCAAATAAAACGATGTGTGGCATTAAAAATACTCACTTCTGCATTTAACAAATAATATATGACTAACTTACAAAAATATATGAAATTTGTTTGTACCTACGGCTAATTATAATCGCTTATTGATTTCAAACAAATTTTGACCCTTACTGAGAGCCACGTGTCTATTTGATTAGTTCTGAGATTCATTGAATTTTAAAATATCATACTACAACACTTTTGTAGTAACATTGACCCTATTTTCTACCACCGAAAGACGATTACACTAGAACTCTCAATGTTGGGGAACTTGTTCTAATCCCAGGCCAGTTATTTCAAACGAAACAGACAGCTTTAAGGTTCATTGTTGATTGTCATTCACGCAAGGGCTTTTTAATCCGATGTACTCGTATGAACGTTGAATTACTTGACCGCCCGTAGTTTTTGCTACTAAACACAATAGGTGCTTTGTAAAGGAAGCGTGCGTCGAGGAAATTAGCCGCCATTGCCGTGGTCTTGGACTTTGAAATAGGTTTTGTATGGCAAAAGATTATTATGACTGGCGAATTTATTGTTGGGTCACTCTGCGAGATAAATGATTTAGTAAGTAATAGCCGACAGTTGTTTCTTTTCATAAAATTATTTCTAAATGAACGTTTGAATATAGTTTATACCATTTTTAGGTGTATTCTGAGCTTAGGTTATTTTATCATGTAATGTGGTGATTTGATAATAAATAGCACTATTGAATTCTTCTTCATTATCAAATTTCTAAACATAATTACCTGAAACTATAATGAATTGATGACGTCATTATAATTTTTAAATTACTCTTTAAGATCGGCAATTAACAAATTAATCATGAGGTTAATTCATATGGTATTTAAGGGAGTGCGCTCCATTACGATTACGCATTAAGTACTAAATGTTTGAGAAAGTACTACACAGAACAACACAGAAATCAAAATGTTGCTTCATCGGTTAGCGTTACACAAGTAAGTTATCGAACTCAATGTCATATCTGTATTTCACTTACTATTTTGAATCTCCTGAATATTCACCTGACCTTTTTATTCCAGAATATTGCAATTATTAAATCTGGACGAAATCTTCACGGAAGACAAGGGGCCAACGAAGTCAAAACGGTTGTACAAGACACTACTGCACGTGGATCAGAAAATGGACATATACGTCTCTTTTCTTCTATCCGTGATCAGCATGCTCACCTGCCTGACCATCCCCGTGGTCGCTCTCGAGAATCCAGTCCAGATATTTAAGGAGAACAACATGGACATAATGTACGCAGTTGCTGCATGGTTGGAAAATCATGTGGCACTAATAGACCGGCTTATCATGGTGCTCTCGGTGGTATTGGCTTGCGTTTCAGCGCAAATGGTAATCGATGGAATTTTGGGGACCAATATCAGCTTGAGCCCATGGAGAGAGCGAGGGAAATATAATCTGCCAAAAGGCTTTCGATGTAAGTAGGAAAAGTATGCCTTTAGAAGATCACTCTTACGTATGTTTGTAAGGATACTTTCTCAAAGTTCATAATATGTCTAATGATGGAATAGCATAATGTATTGGTTATAGTTATTAAAAATATGGATCAGTAATAATAGTATTTTTTATAAAATTGTATTTATTATTACTTTCTTAAAATAGTATTTAAGAAAGTAATAATACAATTTAAAACTCAAATTTGCATGTCATCTTTATGACAAAGCATATGGGAACAAATTAATTTAACCATCCACCTATGTATACTGTGTTTTTAAGCAAATAGATGATTTATGATTTATGAATAGCGGGTGTAGTTTAAATTGAAAATACCTGGCCTGTAGCCGTTTTTAATGATTTCTCTTGAACAAATATTGTTTCATCATCAGGTATCTATGTACCCAACTTTTTAAGAGGGTACGAACGAAAAGTTGGCATTTTAGAAAACATAAGGTTTTTCAAACGTCATATTTTTGTTCAAATGATTACAGTGTTAAAGTAAACTTCTGTTTCGCATAGATAAACTCTTATTCTAGACCATAGCGGTGCTATACTTTGTTTTTTTTTAAACGGTTATTAAAAAAAACACTTTTTCGATGGAGTGTTTTGCAAAAATACGCGTCGAGCTATCTTTCAGGTACAATATTTCCATTTTAAACTGACAAAAGCGATTAGGTGTTACCTTTTACAATAGGATGTATAGTCCTGTAGTACATAGCGATCGCACTAGGTCTAAATTATTGGTTTTTACTATTTAAAAAAATACTATAAAATGTCGAATTCGGTTTGTTTTAACATTTTTTTTCTCACGTATTTGATTATGTTGCGGAAAAAAAAAAACAATCTTGAAATAAAAAGGATTATTTTATTTAAACACCTTTATTTTAGTACTGTACTTAGCGCGTAGTGGGATGAAATAGTAAAAGTAAGTCCTAGTTCTATCAGGAGCTCATGGAGAGGTGCAGTAGTGGAATCCACAAGTGAAATATAACTCATGTTACATACTTGCTAAGCAAACTTAACAGGTATCCATTTAACAATACACACGAGAAAAATAAACGACGTAGCATAAAACGCTACTTGTCTTGAACCAGGCCTATGATGATAATCAGCCCGACTTATTTTATATTAGACGTAGCATTCAGTGGATAATTTTGATATGTATACGGCCATGCCGAAAAACGGGACTGAAACTGGGAATTAGGTCGTAACCCCTGAATGTATGTACACGGTACGAACTTTAGACAATATTTTTAAGATTTTTAAAATTTAAACACATGAACACACACAACACAGAAACTGAAGAAACAGATGATGATTGATGATTTATTGAGGTGTGCAATAAAGAGTATTTGTATTGTACTGTATGTATGATCAAAGAAATAAAAAAATAAAGAATATTTCAAAAATGCGCACTAATATTTTATATATTATTTTTAATACATAGTAATAATATTTCTCTCTCATTCTTTAAGTAGTCTTCACATTATAAGTAATGATTAAGCAGGTGATGACTTAGATAAGTAAGTTCATGATACTCGGATTTTGCTCACCGAAGGAAGTCTCAATATGCCACACTGGTTAGAAGCCAGCTTATTCGCTCCTCCGTAGAGGCCATTAAAAGACACCGGATCAGTGGAATCTCAGCCATTCGCGCGGATGGTTTTATAACTCGAATACATAATTTATAGCCAGCCATCTTGGATTTACGAAGACGTGTGAAGGGACCGGGCTCTTTAATGGAGTTTATTGTGATCATTATCAAAGAGGATTTCACACGATCAGATATGCTGAATTCCGCTCAAAAGGAGAGACGTAAATTGATATTTTGGTGTCAAATTTTCAAATTTGGTTTCTCTATTTGAATTCTGGAAATTTATTTTATGTAAATATATAAATTTTGTTGCAAATAACACAATATTCTAGAAAACAAAAAAGCCTGATCACTATAACTTGCCATTGAAACAAATAAGGGTCCCATCTGTGGTAGTTCGTTGCGTAAGTTAAGATGTAACCGAATTAACTGTAATCAAATTATTCCTGATATTTTTAATTGAATAAACCCGGTGAATCCATGTTGAATTTATATCAACGGCATGTCGTTTACACCCTTGTATTCATTGCTTGTAAAAGGGCTGTTGCTGTATCAAGCATGATTTAATGCAATTAACAGTTGGTCAAGTGCGGGTGCATCCAAAGGGTTCGGGTGTGCTAATTGAATGTTACTATCTTTTGCTCTGAGCGTAATGACGATTTTTAGCATAAACTTTAATGTCCCAAACCCATTAAGCAATGTTCTTTGGTGGAATTACATTGTGTTTATGTATGGTTTCTGTACTATACGCTAAAAAATATGATTTAAAGCGCAGTAACATTGTGGTTATTATTTACTTTATATTTTGCACAGGAATATTTACCTCAGAATGAAAAACTGAGGACTGAACTGACTTTGTATATCTAACGTTAAATAATATGAAAGATTAAATAAACACATCTATACTTATATTTTAAATTCATCTGACATAAAATGCAATAACTATCCAAATCCTCGAGGTTCCGTGTTATATAAGGATTCAGCATAAAGACATCCAGACCGTAAATGTACTCCCGGAACTGCATACGGAAGTAGCAATAAAACTTGTCCGGATTCAAGTTTTTTATGTTATAGTTTCGGTGACTTGTTGATTCTTTAGCTCTGGCTTTGAAGCGCAGCGCCGTAAATTGAATTTTCTGCTTAAGGCATTATGCAAATACCTACCTACTGGCGTTTTCATAAAGCTGCTATCTCGTGAGATATTTGTAGGAATACTTGCTGTACATTTACATGTTTAAAGTTTACTTAGTCTTTATACAAGCATGTACAGTAATTATCAAGAGCACAGAAATCTACACTTCACTTCGTATTATAAAGGTGAATCTACCAGAGATGTGCTAATCTGTGTTTTCATGTAGGTGTGAAATATATGCAAACACATCCTCGAACATCGGATGCGTTAAAATAGGGAAACAAATTTAAATATTAACGTGCTGTCATACAATATTGCATTTGTATTTTTAAATCGTCGGTAAACCTGAGATCGAAAAGGTATCAGTCGAAAATTGTGAATAATGTGACACATAATCAAGGTTCAAAATATCTGTACAAAATTATATGAATTATGCATTAAACGACACAACGCGAAAGACCAAGCCACATGCGCTAGTATTCGTACACTGCGCCACATAATAGGAGGTCATGATATAATGGATGTATAAAACTCCTTTGAATACATACGACCCAATTTAACAGATCTCCCGAAGCCTGGCCGTCGTTAAGGAAAGGGGATCACGGTAAAATGGTTTGGGAAGCCCATCTGGGGTACAATAGCGAGCACATCAATCATTTCAAGATTAGACCCTGACGTTTTCGAATCAATGCTGTGTTTTGGGATTCACTCTAAAATTAAATTGGATCACATGTCGTTTACGATTTGCAATTAGAAATGAGTATAATATAAAAGAAATGAGTTGTTATTTTAAGAAAATTGAACTTCTTTGCATAACTCTCCTGCGTTCACAATAAGTTAATCGGGGAGCGCTCGTGGCCCAGCGGCACCCGCATACCAGGTACGGTATGTAAGGTTAAGCAACATCAGGCCAGGTCTGTTTTTGGATGGATGACCGCTGAGTAGTTAATATCTGAGCGCTCTCGTGCTTTGGAAGACACGTTAAGCCGTTGATTCCGGAGCGGCTGCTGTCTATGATAGCAGTCGTTAAGCCGAGTTAGAGGCCTCCGGGCGGCTTGAAAACTTCTAGCAGTCAAGTTGCCCACTCACTTGACAAGGGGGGTCGAAGTTGCACCACGTCCGTAGGGACCCACAGGTGACCCACCGCTACCCTACACGTGACCCCTGGATGGTGCTAAAAGTGCAACAAGAACTGGCAACTGTACTGTCTTCTCGAAAATCTCACGGTTCGAAATAATTGCCATTCGATAAATAAATAATAAGTTAATAAGAATACATTGTTAAGCCTTCAGAAGTTTTATGCACCTACGTACAATATGTACCTATATTGTACGTAGGTGCAACATAGTAGTGCTAGTACGTGCTAACTTGATAGGGTCGTCGCGAATATTCAAACAATAACTAGGTTTTTTTATATATCACGTCGGTGGCAAACGTGCAGACAGCCCACCTGATGGTAAGTGATCAACGTCGGCTATGGACACTTGCAATACCAGAGGCGACTGGCCCGTTACCGACCCGTAAGAAACCTTACCGTTAAGTTACTACCCGTAAGTGACACAGTTTAAGGATATTGCTCGTCTTTATCTATGTAACCACGTTTTTACCATTATTTGCATTATAATGCCGGTACACAAAGGAATTTCATTAACCATTGTCTTGTAACGCTTTATTCATTATTTATTTTAAATGTTTTTTTAATGGTTGAACTCACGATTTTATTTATTTCCGAATAACCGGGTAGTACGGGTAGTAACTACGCTGGCGATCACTTTTCTCTGCTTATTGTTTTAACGAGATATTATATTTTTGTGGGAATCTTAACTATGGTACTTATACCTAAAGAGCTAACGCATGAAATCAATGCTGATAACGTAGTATAGTAGTAAATAAAACACGCACGAGCGAACCGCGTTGTAAACTGGCGTGATGAGTTCATTCATTCATTTCCGTGCAAATGTTAATAGAGCCCCACCGCAACGTAATTATGAGATCAGATTAGGCTGCGGTTACTAGTTTCACTGGTCATACTAGCATATACATAAATCTGATATAATAACTAATCTCTGTGAAAACTTTACCAGATACATACAATCTTTTTTTTTTTTAATTAAAATATAACCTTCTCAGTTGTAAGATATATGATAAATTTGGATGGCAAAATACAAGATTACGCAAGAAGGGGTTCGTTACAATTAGACTCTTAAAATCATAATAAAAAACAGAAGGGCGAGATAATCCTTTGGAGCAGTTTCTTAGGATTTTATACCTTCTTTATTGTTACCCTTAAACACTGAACTGCCAAGGGTTCTCCGTTACGATACAAACTTGACACCTATTGGAGCTACGGGCAATTATACATAAAATGGTTCAAATTTAACGCCGCTCGTAAAATTTGGATTATATTCATAACAGATAAAATATTTTAACGGCGATTTTGAGACTTTTATATGCTTATGTAATCCGGATTATTATTCTTAGACAACTTTATAGCATATTTAAAACAATAAAATTGAGCACCTTTTGGATTTAATAATACCCAAATTCTATTCGGAAATTGCATGTATACATAAAAGCAATTTAAAAATAAGAATATGCACAGTTGTAAACGGCTACCTATCAGCAACTAAGGGTCGGTTGCACCAACATACGATCACAGGCCGGTCATCATCATATATGGCACTGGCAGCTGTCATCCCATAGAAACTTGTCAAACTTTCCATACTCAAACTCACACTCAAACTCAAAATATTCTTTATTCAAATAGGCCTAGCAACAATCACTTTTGAATCGTCAGTTATATATTACATAAATTGAATCTAATTATTCAGAGCAATTTATTGATGCATATGAAATTTTAAAAAATACATGAATTACTATAATGTATGTCAAAACATCATACAATCAGATTTTAACGAACATCGCTTACGATTACAGATGCTTTGGTGCAACCCACCCTAAGAAAAAATTTATTCATCATCCTCCTAGCGTTATCTCAATACAGTGCATCCTGAAGGATACCCAGGGTCCACTACCTAATCCTAAGATTTGGCGTAGGCACTAGTTTTTACGGAAGCGACTGCCATCTGACCTAAGAAAAAAAATATTATAAGCAGAATATTAAAGTTACGAAAACGAAAAAAGATTAAAAAGTTCATTTCAAACATGCAATTCAGAGTATTCGTTATATGTATAGAAATATATGCGAGATGAGATTCCACCATCGATCAAAGTCACTACCCCAAGGGACCGCAGTGGACCAAAAGTTAAATTGCTTTCACACTTTAACTTCATATTGTTTCGTTGCTAAATTAAAAGGGAAAAGTGATTGTGACTTTTCTTTATTTTTGGTGGCTTTATAATTTTACTTTGAACATTAAAGTGGAAGCATAGTTTTATATCCTCAAATATTTTTTTCTCAAACCTGGTTAGGTTAGGTTAGTTTAGGAAGGGTGATGTCAGGCAACCTCCTCGAGTGTTTGGGCTCTTCCAATTCCCCTTGATCCGGTTGATCCGCGGGAAAGGGAAGAGTCCAGGCCGGTGCGCCCTGGAGGCAACGGCAGGTGATCATTTAGTGGACCCTAAGTGATCGCCTGCCGATGCTACCAATAACCTGACATGGGGGGTTCCGCATCAGGGAGTCGCAAGGCTCCCCAGGTGCGGCAGTGAGGGACAGGAGGCGGGGTAGGGGCGTTTGTCCTCCCGTGGCCTGTTTGGAGGGCACTGCGGACAGAGTAACAAGGGACCTGTGCCGTTGCGAGGTAGCTGCTCCGATTCCGGTTGACAGAGGGCCTATAACCGGATCGGATGCGGCGTGGTTGCGGGGTAAGGGCATTTGTCCTCCCGCGGACTGTCGAGGCGTGCTACGGGTTAGGGGCGTCTGTCCTCCCGTAGCGGTGGTGCACCGGGGTAGGGGTATGTGCCCTCCCGGTGCTGTGAGGGTGGAACCGGGACACCGTGTCTCTGGTGCCGGTCCCAGGTTGCCCGGGGGTGTAGGGAACCAGGTGAGGGAAAGCACACTGTCCATGCTGCAGAGTGCTTTTTCGGAGAGGGTTCGCCCGAGGGCGAAGGTGCCGGTGATGCCGTGGTTGAATGTTCGCGATCCCATGGCATCACCACTAAGGCACGTGCGGGTAGCATCCCAGAGTTTTAGTGGGTAGGCTAGACCCTTCTGGACTGGAGAGCCCCACATAACCAATGCGTAATTTCTGGTTTTCCCCCGGAGCCTTAGGTTACGTAGTGGTATGCAGTTCCATGCATTTCTCTGAGTCAAATAAAAAAAGGTTAGGTAAGGTTCAATTTTAGATTTTTATAATTATGCACCACCTTTTGTTCATAATTGAACTTTTAAACTTGCTGCAATACTTACATTTTGCAATCTTAATTCAGTTGTACCTACAGCCGGGATACAACTATTGGAATTAGGGTGTCAAGCTTAGGGTTTACCTTAAATTATGGACTACAACATACTTAACTGCTCATGTATATGAAATAATTACGTTAATACACAATGTCAAATGATATCGGAAACCGTCGAGACAAGCACACATTAATATGAAATTAGTCACCATTGAGCCAGCGGCCGTAAATTAACATCGGAGTGAAATTCCACCCGACAAGACTCGCAGATACAAGAGAAGGAACTTTATAGAAAGACCATTTTAAAAACATGATTTTATAATGGTCCTTCTAAAATGTAACGACATTATGTGTTATACATATATCAATTACTAATTAAAGAGAGTTTCTCAATGTACATTCATGACTTATCTATTAGTTTTTGACATTGTAGAGAAATTATGTGTTTTACATATATTCATTACTAGTTAACAGAGGGTTTCTTAATGTATTTTCATAACTATATATACTAGTTTTACACATTTTAATATAACACGTGAGTTAGCTTTGCGCTCCCACGTGACTCCCACTCATGAAGTGTATGTGAGTGCGACTCATTTTTAAATGGTAAAGATATGAAAAGTATTAGGTACGTTTTTTATTTGGAAAATGGAGACCTATTTTTGAAACGTTACGAATCACAACCAACATGTAAATGCGTTCCTTTATTAAAATACGCTTTGAGAGATGAAATGGAAATCACTTCTACACATTTTTATAGCGAAACATGACAAAGTCGATACCAATACAGAGCTTAAACGGAGGTAGAAACTGACAGACCATTAGTACAAACGGTTTGTATTGCAATTTCGCTGATGCATTTGTATGCGAGCAGTGAACAATTTGTAACTTAATTGATTATATTTCAACAAAACATAAAACTCTATATACTTCTATATTCAGTAGCAATAATTACACAAGTGTTTTTTTAACTCGTATGTTTTGATGATACATTCTTGCATGTACATTTACATTTAAACCGGGTTGTTTCTACTATCTATTGCATTGCTTAAGTATTAATGTAGCGATTTCAAAATGAGCATCGGACTACCCCTGTTCCCTACAAGTCAGGTTTGCCTGGTTTAGGGCAGAGGATGACGTTCCTATTCTTATCTAGCAATAAGTGCACTCTGTCTATATATTATATATTAACTATAAGCTATTAACTCCCGAGGATGCACTGCGTTGAGAGCGAGGGACCTAAATTTGCCCCTTCTGCTGTCAACACATTGTAACATCCTCCCTAGTCTAAATGGAAAACGGAAAATGGAAAATCTAAAGCCTACCTAAGCTTTACCTACAAATACTTACACCATCTGAAAGTCTGAAAACCAGGACTTTTCGTAAAGTTCCTAAAACTCTAAAAGTTTCTAAAGCTTTCCTAAAGCATTACTAAAGCTTTCAAGTTCAGCAGACCTAAAAGATATGGGAATAACTACAGGGAAAGAAAATAAATCAAACAAAAGGGTTTGAGAAAGAAAATAAACGAAACAATTCATTTATTTCATAAAAGTGATTTTACTCGAAACTTTGACTATTTTATCTAATAAAGCCCGGTGAGAACTTTATTAGACATCCGCGTTGATTCCTAGGCCAAGACCTAAGCAAGGGAAAACAATGCGGACTCAACAAAAACCCTTGCTGCCAACTTAACCTATTACAATTTATTATGAAATGAAATTAATTCAAATGAAAAGGTTAATTACACAATCGGAGAATATTAAACATAAACCAAGACTAAATAATTAAAATATTAATGGCGTGATCGACTAGTGGCAATTTAAAGACCTAGTTATGAAATGTAGCAACTTAAGTTCTCTGAGGTGTGAGAAACATATGAACTATTGAGAATTGGACAATGTTTAGACAAATACAACTTAAACTAAGTAATTACAACTTAAAATAAGTCTACCTAAAGAAATAAACATAGCAATTTCCTACAGCATCTTATTTATAATGGATAACTAAACGTGAACACAATATTAAGCACCTAGAACCTAATTTACTAGAAATATAGAAAACTTAAAACACAAGTTTAATAGAAAAACTAATCATGAACACAATACTAAAGTAACTAAGAGTTTAGAGCCTAACCTAATTGTAAAATACCATCGTTGGCTGTGTGATAAGTCATAGCATAAAGAAGTTGTTTATAGTTTAAAAGGAGTAAGCGTATAATGACGTAATATGATACGGAGTAGATAATTACTCCATAATTTGATTCAGAAGAATGGTTATAGTTATCGGTTAATGAGGCGTATAGTCATGGACAAATCGTGAATTAAATTAAATATATGTTTATAAAACCTTAAAACTAGTGTTTGGTATATCGAGGTATCGATATGTCGTATTTTATTTCCTACAAGGTTGGATAGGACAGGTCTGGCTTATTACGAAATATAATATAATTCTCAATCTAAAAGATGTGAGAATAAAATAGCTGATTGCAAGCAACCATAAAGCCACAGTACCTCATAAAAGTACCATGCATAAGTCATATAAACCACCAAGCCATTTCTGGACATGATGAGGCGACTATGTCGAGGCAGCAGTCTCGCGAAGGAATACCTGATGCTAACCCATTGGGTATATCCCTACCTAACACCTAACACGAGCAAACAGAGTATCCTCGCAAGTGGCACCGGGCCGAGACTATAAGTGATATGTGACAATAGCGCCTGACGAATGAACATATACATGGTAATAATAAGAGCGTAGCCCATAATATTATGAGACCAGCCATTTTATTGCATACAGCAAAAGTAAATAATACTGAACTTATTTAAAAGCCAGTTGGAATAGGATCTTGTTATATTTATATATATATGTATATTATAATACACGTGTGATGTATCTACGTTGAAGTAGACTTAAATACGAGTTAGTTACCTCGTACCCAAATATTATGCAAACAAACAAGTTGCTGCTATTCAGGTTTAATGTCCAAATCGAGTCATATGGTCATCCCATTAGCGAATATCACTACTGAGCCATGCAACCGCAAAACCTCAGCATTGACCAGCGTTCTCACGACAGCAAGGAGTTTTGCTCGAGTCGTCAATCAATCTATATCGCCATTGAACTTTCACATCCCATCTCGCCCATATAATAGAATATATAAGGGTACATAGATATTGGGGTCTTTAATGTTCAGCTTCAGCAAACGGCAATACAGATTTCTCGTCTCAGCGGGACTATAGTGTCTTGTTTGAATCAAAGATTCCCACAAGCAGCTAAAGGCGCACCGCGTGCCTAAACAAGACCGCAGCCCTTTTCAAAGCTCGTCTTGGGATCGAGACTAAAGACGAAAGCCTGTCGTTAAGAATCTGTGAGACTAGCCCTAAACCCCATTTATGAACGTATTTCATCGATCTGGAGTAAAACCATTGCATAGCAACAGTAATAGTTATTAGGCATATTTGGTATATTTGGGTACTACATTGTACTACCAAAACCTTTCGTCATAGGCTGGAACATACCATACAAAATCGTAATAAAACATTTGGCAGTCCAACCTGTGACATTACCTCATTGCTGGAACAGTCACATCCACTGCGACCAGTCTCAACAACTACAATAGATTAGTAAATGTATGTATGTTGGTACATACATGTGAAATATTGGAACAGTATCTACTTGTCCAATAAAATAAATATAATTATCGCACAGGCGAAGATAAGGTATTGACGTAATATTAATTACGTAGTCAACAGACTATTAGGTATTGTAATAGGAACCAAAGTTCCATAAAAGGGTAAATAAGCCAAGATCACTTCAAATAAAGAGTGCAATAACCATGTCAGGTCACACAACACAACGATAGCATTTCGGCCTATTAAAAGGTAACATTATGTATGACATTTACATAGAACGGGAACGTGAATAAGTACCATAGTCAACGCAGTCAGAAAGTTTTGCGAAACTTAGAAAACCATTTAAGGATCTCTTCATCTGCGTGTGTACAGTGGTAGGCTATGAGGTCATCATGCAGGAACAGCCTCGTTGTCCAAACGCCGGAACTGTGATCAGCTTGGCAGGATCAGCCAATGAGGGGTCTCATATTGTCATGGCACAGCGTTGGATTGAGGATGGCCTGGCTCTGGTCGTCGATTACCCACTTGTACGAAAGTGCTGGCAGGTACACGTCCCGTAGAAATGTCCTGGGTCCAAACGATAGGTGGAAGGCATATCGTCGTTGACAGTGTGATTGCGCGGAGGCGCTGACATGGTCATCTTCTTGACACCAGTGCGATGATACGTCATTTGATGTCGTCTATCCTTCTCTTATAAAGGTTTGATTTCGCAAAACCCTCCAAATACCCAAACTATGGCATTGTAATCTTTAGATATATTCATAAATAAAACGTACTCCTATAATAACCTAAAGTAACTATTATCACCTACAACACTGTACTAAATCAATAAGAACATATTTAAAATACCAACGAAACATAACAAACCTAATGAAAATGAAATAATTAATGCGTTAAATAGTAAGTGTAAGAATATAATGACTATCTTAGACATTAGCAAAAGATTAAGTCAATTACTGTTACTGTAATAGTAAAATTACAATCCTTTAACGATTTGTCGACTAATAAATAAAGTCATTAAAGTCAAATAGTCATTTAAAACTAATTGAAATCAATAGTCAAATATAGTAAGACTCAAATATTAAATCCAGCTTGTATGAACAGCGCCTACCCCCATTATTCATGAAAATCTCAATAATACTGAATAGTATCAAAAATAGATACGAATTCACATAGCATGCACAAAACACCACCATAAATCTTAATATCTAACACGCACAATAAGTATGGGTATAATAAAACACAATGTATTTATTAAATCAGGTAGTAGCACTCCAACGCTGCAGATGGTCGTATAATATACTCCATTTAGCAAACATTATCAATTAAAATTCGTTGTACTAATGGTAAAACTATATCCGTAACAAGAATTAATCAATTAACGTACTTAATTGCATTTTAAAGCCATAACCATTTAAGAAGATACGCCACCCCACATTGATATTGTTAACGTAGATTTTACCTTAAGCAGGTTATTCAAATTAAGCAAAGGTATTGTCAATTTGAACTTTATACTGAACACTATAGGTAACGACGAAGGTAATTGTACCTATATAAGCAGTGTAACGCGCTCTCATAATACACTATGAATAAGAAATCACTATCGTTTGCTATATGGAATTTACACACTCCGTCATCATAAATCCTGTGAACAGAAAGGATTAAACACCCTATTTTATCCTAACATGATGAATCCCTACGTAATTCCTATCTATCACAACAAATAAACTTCAAAAACTCACATAAGCGTTCCTGTAGATTCACCTCATTGCACGTCACTCTCGTGAAGTCCCCCCGTAGGAGAAGTCGAAGGGGAAAAAAGTCTCGATACCGTCGTACATCTCCTTATATTACCTCATCTCGTTATCATGAGAACCCCTAACATCACGCGATAAACTGATGTAGCTAAATCTGGCTTCTCATTGGTCTAGAATAACTTTCCGATCTCCTACTCAACACCAGATGTCTCTCCGATGTCTATCCCATTAAAACTTGACTAAAATAAATAGACACCTCCACAAACAAGATTGTTTCGTCAATAAATCTTTCACATTTTAGTAGGGTAGCCACGCGCATCACATTTTTTCAAATACCCGCCAAAGGCAGCGATGCAGCTACTGCCTTGCAATTGACCACTTGCGTCAACTAGACTCAACGCTCACGTCTAGTATATCTTGACGTCGAGACCCGTACTAGCATTACACAACTAGAGACCCGTCCTAAACTGGTTCGTTAAGGTGAATTGGTGTTCAAGTTAGTTTCAGCATTGTGAATGAGAGCCCTCACTCCACACTAACCGTGCAATTTCAGGTGGCTACTTATTTCGATACTATATAGACATAACGACAACCTTTCTACGCGGACGGATTATTTACTAACAGTTCAAATCCTCGACACCAGGTGTCCATACTTGACCTTTGCAACTTGAGAAATGCTAATAATATAAAGCAGGAAACCGTTTTCCAAGCTTATTCAAATTACAAAAGTAGCACTACTCTTAGGAAAATGAAAATAATTTGAAATTCAAAAGATTTGTGATATTCATTATAAATAATCGAACTTCTTTAGACTTAATTTAAACGCCATCTGTTTACAATGAAAGTTGGATGATGAACATTTAGAATATATAAATCAGATTTTATGAAGCCAAGAAGCGTTCCTGAAAGCTTAGCCCTCCCGAAGCTGAGAAGCTTCTCAGAAGCCTTCCTCTGAAGTTAAGAAGCTATACTGAAGCTTAGAAGCACATTTAAAGCTTTTCCGAAGCTTAGAAGCTTTCATGAACTTTTTACACGAATGACGGATGTCGATCTGTTACAACATGACGCTCATTCCTTGGAAGCTTGGGAGGACGCTCGTGTGGGACGCCGTTGATACGCTAGCGCCGTCCCACCTACAAGCGACTTCCTCTAAGGCTGGAGCTGCGGCCGCTACGGCGGAGCAAAACAAGCGGCGCAAATATGCCGTCCTCAGTGAGGGCTATCTTCTTCTTCTTTTTATAGTTTAAGTATAGGTTTAGTTACTTTAAATAAGTTAGTGTTGTATTATTTAACTTTATATTTTAATTGTGTTTTTTTTTTATGTTTGTTTCATGTTAATTGAAGAATAAACACTTTTGGTCGTGTTTGGCCTAAATATTCCGTTAAAAAAAAACTATAAGGTGATGTATTAATACCTAACAAATATATTTTCATTTTCATACACACCTCTTAATCCTCCTTCGGCCCTCATATTGTCAGTTGCGTAATATGCTTCGTACATTACGCAACGCAAGAGGTAGGGCACAGCAAGATATCTTGCTCGAATTTGGAACAGCCCAACTGGCTAAGTACCTCCGCCTTGCAGAAGCCCACAGCCATTATAATATTATTTACTATACAAGTGTAGTTTTGTGTTCCTGGAGGTGAGCAAGGTTGCCAGAGCTCCCGAGGATGCACTGTGTTGAGAGCGAGGGACCTAAATTTTCCCCTTCTGCTGTCAACACAGTGCATCCTCAAATTTTATATTTGACTCTTTTGGAGTTGCGGGCGTCTATAGGCTGCGGTATCCGTTTACCGTACCAGGAGGATCGTACGCTTGTTTGCCACCGTCGTTTTATTAAAATGTATATATATATTTGTGACCACTATAAGAATCCAACACGTAAGCAAGAAGTAAGAAAGCGCGGAATAGTAGATTGTATGACAAGGGTCTAAAATGAGCCATATCACCACGAGATAGTTATTTTCCCGAACGAAGTGAGGGAAAATAGTTCGAGGGGTAATATGGCTTTTAGACCAGAGTTATACACTCTACTTTTCACTTCGATTGCGAGAAAACAAATAAACAAAGGTTAACCCACCCAAAATTAACAATAAATTCCACGGCGAAGATATATACTTTTGCAGCATGATTTTTTTTCTATACTCCTTTGACACACAAAACATAGACACTGCGGTTCGCGCGCAATATTCACGCGCGAAAAAAGCTAACTGACCTTCCATTGAGCGCTTCAAAGTGTTGCTCGAACGATTTAACCACTTTTTTAATTATTGTGAAATAGGGACTACTACAAACTTAATCTTTAGACTCTTTAGAAAAATTAATTATGTTTCCAGATTGGTCGATTTTAGTAAAGCTGTATTCTGGTTGGTTAATACCCAATACCAAATATTTTTTTAAGAGTTAAATTAGTGTTCTGTGATTGGTGGATTTAATAGGTGAAGTATTTTGATTGGTCGAATTCAAATGTTTTGTAAATCATAAATATGTATTCATATTTTCCCTAGGGGTTAAATGTACTACTTTAGCCCCGCTTGACAAGTCTAATATGACACACTTTTCGAGCATGAGAAGTGAAAAATATTTTATAAATAAAATTGTGGGACATTTTTATCAAAGCAAATATTCAAGCGCATCACACAAATATTTACCGTCACCGAGATTCGAACTCAACTCAGTACCACTAGCTTCACAGGCAGGGCCAGCTTCACTACCAACTTAGCTAACTCAGACATTGCGGCTACAAGACCAAGTAAATGTATGTACTCGCCAAATATTCTCAAGTAAACATTGTCATATTGATAAATGCTGTGGCGCGCTGTCAATACGCAATGCTAATATATTGGCGCGGCTATGATTTACGAGCGCAGCTTCATTAGCCGCACCACAATATAGATTTTCGTTATCTATAATTGCGTGGTAATCCTTTGACAAGTCATTTAACATTGTCAGTGGACACAACTGCGGGTTATTGTGTCAATTATATTATTTATGTTACTAAAACTTATAAGATAAAATAATTAAGTAACTATTTACGATAACTTAAACGATGCAAAGCCCTCATGGGCTTTTATGGGTGTATAAATTTTCGCTACAAAGCGGAAAAATACTGCTACGCGCTACGGGGTACGTGGCGTTCGTGGGCCTCGAATGGGTTAATATAGACTATTAGTATTAAATATTACTACAAAACACAGGTTGATAAAAAAAAACTCGATACTTTTTCTCTAAATATTCAATAGTACGACTATCTTTCCATCCATAAAAAACAATTTTATCACTGATATCACCCATATTTGGCCATCGGTTTAGAGGGAAAAATACACAAAGGCATCCAATTTGGCAAAGTATCGTGCTTTCGAGGAAGCTACCTATTCAAAGCGACAATATTTAGATAAGGTGCCCTATTTGCTTTCTATTTTCTCGAATAATACTTTCAAAAGATCCGTAGACGGATACGTGATTTCTGTTAGTGTATTTTTACTACACAAATATTATTATTTGTTGAGTCTTCCTTAGTAGAGGCTGTTCTTTAAGCTAATATATTTTAAATTGGTGTATTTTGAGATGAAGTAAAATGCCTTGCACAATGCATTATTTTTGTATGTATCATATGTATATGTATCTGGAGGCGTCATATTACTTTATCTACCGGCACGAAGAGTTTACGACTTAAAAAACCGACCAAGTGCGTTTCGGATTTAGGGTTCCGAACTAACCGCATAATTAAGTTGGTTTTAAGGAAAAATAAGGAAATTTCAAAGAAAAAATCTGATTTATCAATATTTATACTATTTATTGGTACAATATACGTAATAATAAACAATAACACCAAATTTGAAGACTGTAGCCCCAACC
The DNA here is from genome assembly GCA_963556455.1 of Epiblema foenella. Lineage (NCBI taxonomy): Eukaryota > Metazoa > Arthropoda > Insecta > Lepidoptera > Tortricidae > Epiblema > Epiblema foenella. The sequence goes on along the minus strand of OY747096.1, from coordinate 23,289,536 downwards.
GTTTGACTGTAAACCCATGTGACAGTCGACAGACGGACGGACGGACGCGTGGGTGACAACTATAGGGTTCCGTTTGGACCCTTCGGGTAAGGAATCCTAAAAAGACCGCGGATATGGCAAGGGACCGGGATGAGTGGCGTACTAGAAGAGAGACCTATGCTCAGCAGTGGGCGATTAAAAGCTGATGATGAAATTGATGATGATCATATTACTTTGTTTCTAAAAATTTGAATTTGTCATTCTGTATAGATAATAAAGAACAGTTAGTAAAGAAACTTATTTTATTGAAGCAAAGGACAGGTAAATTATGGTCAACATATCACCGTCGTAGTTTTCAATTCAGAATGCCTTTAAAAAAGACATATTTATACAGTGCTTCCAATAACCCTGCCGCTGGGACAATGGACCATTTCACTCGGGCTTAGCGACATATTGTGGTACAAGGAACAGTCGTGAAGCGATTTAACTACTGTTTAAATAATGATAATTTTTAGGTACCATTCATACAACTCACTCACCAAGGAGGATTATTGCAGTAAAATAATCACTATAGTTAATTAATGGGACCTAAAAACACTTTAGTATTAATGTGATTTTCATTGTGGCTACTTCTAGAAATACCTCGTCCTCGTCTTAGCTTTATCCCGGCTGTATCCAGACCGTGGTCGTGCTGGTCTCCTCTAATATGTAATGGAAATTGGTTCCAGTTTCATATACATATAGTATGAAACTGACCCACATTTCTATACTTTTTTATGAAATCCGCTGTAGTTTATATCAATCGCCACATCTCACCAACATTTCGCCAGTGTACGCACTAACTGTACATCACGACACACGGACGCTCCGACATACTAGTTGTTAATTTTGCACGAAACGCCTCTGCTCTGGTGGTTTATTCCTATAGATATTCTCGAAGGTATGCTGGCAGTGCCTTATTTGTAGTGCTATAAGATTGAACTTGCCGCGGCAGAACGGAGGCCTCTGGGGGGTGATTTAAAGTCAACGAATTTCCCGTGACTAGATAGCGTTTGGTGAGACAGGATGGAAGTCTTCGGTTAAATACTGAACAGCGAACTATGCGCTACAAAATATAGATTTTATTACGTACATGTACCAAGCTATCTGGAGTATAGCTATCTTGCGCAACAAATGTAGACGTAGCCTCTTTATTGTATGTACAATGGTGCATACAATAAAGAGGTTTAATCCTTGTTATTAGGCAAAACAGGCCATCATGTGATCATGTGATGCCTTGCGAAGAGGCTTTCCAATCCATTTTAATTACATGGATGTTTCAAGTAAGTATAAGATTGGGGGCTAAACTCTGGAATATTCATTTCATTGTATTTTTTAGATCGACAGTGTCTCAAATATTTATGGTGATATTTTCCTCAAATTGCACATAAAAACCCTAAAACACAAAAAGGGCTTGCATAGCATTTAATTTAGCCCCTTATGGCTTATTATTTCTTGGAAAAATAATAATTATTAAGTGTTGAGAACAATAACCTTAACTACATTGAAATCATACTATTGCTATGAAGTCTGGTACCTACTCATATTAATTGATGTAGAATGGGAAAATGGGGCAAGCCCACGGGCAAGCTAATTAGTTCACATCATCGTCAAGGGCCAGGGAATGACAATTATTAAGGCAACAAGAGGCCCTTACCATGATCTAGAAAACTTCCGCTATACCTGGCCTAGTAACCTGTTTCGCACCCCTTGTAATAACCTTATTATGAAATTCTTAATATATTCGTTCGTACTCACATCATAGTCGAGCGTATTGTGATTATAAATAAAAATTGAGAGATATTCCCCAGACTGATAAAAGTATCTGTCGGATAAATATTAGTTCTGTCCTTTTCCTTCATATGATATTAGAAAGTGACAGCGATAATTTTAATTAACGGATAATATTACCTGGCGATGGAAAAATCCACCCTTAGTGTCTAACTAGGTAAAGTTACTACATTCAAGTGTAAATATAAGGGTGCATTCTACGTACTCAAAAATATGTCCCATGGCTCTTACATCCGTGAATTAAGGTTTCGGTAAACATTTAATAACCCAGTCGAGGAAGCAAAACCTCAAAATGTTGGTAATTTTGATGAAATTTGGTACGAATGTGGTACGAAATTGATGACCTTGTTTTCGTCTACCGAAAGTCCCCAGGCCAGGAACTTCTAGAACCGCTGCTATCTTGCTATCCGGAAGATGGCGGCGTGAGGGCGTCAAATCTGAAATCATAACTTTGCTTCTAGCACTTATATTATCACCCGGATTTCAATAAAGTGACAACAGTAGATAGCCCAAGACCACGCCATTGCTATACACTATAAAATAAATATAACTGATGCGGGACCAAGACAGATTTTGGGTATAAATGGGACCAAAATGCAAGTGACACCACTTGAATTGTTGGAATCTATCAAGCATCTTGACTTGGCGATGGCAGCAAATTGTCAGTACTTAACGATCTATTTAAACCATTACCCTTCTTTTTGGCTCAGCCGTAGTTGGGTAAAATGTTAATTTTAACATAGCTCATATCCTATTGTGTATATCTAAGTAAATTATAATTCTGGTAAACTTCCAATTCAGATATTATCCCCTGGAAAGACATTAATGGAAAATCTCACATATGGATGCATTTGACGCCAGCGGGGTAATCACGGAACATTTTTACTACCGTTAGGTAGATTTTAATGTCAAATTCTAATTGTCAGCTCATACATTTATACTTCAAAATTGACAGTAAAATCTATCTACCGTTAGTACATAAAGTTACGTGATTCGCCTGCGGGAAGACATATTTAATCGTCACAGTTATGTACTAAAGGTTAGTACAGAATTTACTAAGCTTCAATGTTGCCCTTCACCATATTTTAATAGGGTACGCAGATTTCACACAAAATGCGAATATCTTCCGGTTGGAGTACATTTTCCAAGATAGCGGAGGCTCTAGAGGGTCCTGGCCTGGGGACTTTTAGGAGACGAAAACAAGACCATCAATTCGTACCAAATTTCATCAAAGTTACCAACATTTCGAGGTTCTGCTTCCTCTACTGGGTTATAATGAGAGGATTAATATTTAATACGTATTTTTGCACTTGACTTGGCATGGGTACTAGACGACGATGTACACATTTATATACTAGTAGACAAAAATAATTACTTAAAAACATCACAGATTCAGGAACAAAATATTCGTGTTCATCACACAAATAAATACCTGTTCCGGTATTCCAACCCAGGACTGCCGGCTTCGCAAGCAAGGTCACTACTAATGAATTGATGTTGTGAAAAATTGCGGCTGTCAACAATTGCGAATAAGATTAAACCAACGCTTTTATGTACCTAAAGCCGTAGTGAAATTCGGTGTGCGGTGACATAGTAAAGAGCCCTTGAGGCCTACTTGCAAAATAAAAATATATCTTGATTTTCATACCTGCCAATTTATTTGTAACTGTTTAGAAGCTTTGCGCTAGCTGATTTCGGTAATACGGACTCCCCAAATTCAACACGGTTTAACGCCAGTAATATGAAACATCGGTAATAAATTCACGCGTGAATTAACCTACCGGTAATTTGATTTATTGGCCGCTGGTAAATTTATTACATTCGGTATCAATGCTATTTCGCGATTCATCTCAATTACGGGATGATAATCAGTGGGTTACAATTACATTATTTGTGCTCATGTAGAGAATGAAGTTGTCTGGAAAGGGTCGCTCTAAGCAAAGATAGGAAATAAAATACAATAAAGCGACCAGTGAAACTTCGTGCTCTACACGAGTAATATTTCTATTAGCAAACAATAAAGAATACTTGGATTGTACTGTACCTACTTACTAAAATCCTAACCGCCATAAATAGTACCAATATTTTTATATAATTTAATGAGACGTCTATTCTTGTATAAGAAAACATAAAGATAATATTGAATTAATTAACATTATGGAACAACCTGTATACCTGCGTTACCAGTTGTTCGTCAATAACAGTCTACAGTCTACTCTACAAAAAGTACTCTGGAGTGCCAATAAAATAAAATAAATGACTGCTTAATCTAATAGATCTAACCTTCGTACAGTTACAGTGAAGTCTTACTAATTCAGCTTTGACAAATTTTGTAACATTCATTTGTGTGTGCTACGCCAATTTTCCATCACTTTCACCCAAACACAATCATTGGAATAAAATAGACCCCCATAATATTCATTGAAGGATGACTTCGCGTGAAAGTAAACTTGAATCGAGTGACGTGTCAATGGTAGCGCACTTATTACAAGGCTACATATTAGCATACGAAATTAACCCGTCACCGCCCAGCTGTCACCGAGTATGACCACTCGGCTGATTGGACGCGGGACGTGCCGCTGCCGCGATGTTGAAGTGTTATTCATTTTGATAAGCATCAAAATGAATAACACATTATTATATAAGCTCCAATAACTAAGTACCTATACTAAAGTAGCAAAAATCAAACAATAAATAGTATTCGGTACCTAGTTCTATATAACATTCATGATTCATGTACGTTTCATAGTTTATTTAGAAAAGTAAAGGGAAATATTCTACTAGTTATGAATTTACCTTAACATAATACTACTATTTTTTAGCTCTCAAAGTCGATTTCCTTTAAATCTCATGACGATTAACGCGCGATTATTCTAGTCTAATTGACTAATATAGTCGATTCTCCAATATGCATGTTTATACGACACTACTTTTACACGACACTAACTGCAAACGTACCAAAAAAAGCTACTTAACACAACTTTTGTTCGGAGCATGGCATTAACAAAATATGGAGCGTGGAAGGATTTCTTAGGTATGGGGTACTTAAAAACGCGTTGAAAAATACAATGTGTGTAAACATTACATCTACTTGTTTCAATCATTCCGGGTTTACATAATTTGCGCAAGTGCACTTCATTAACAGGCTGCTAAGGCATTCTGCAATTATATATTACCTCACCATTTATTTTTATACCCGCGGAGACCTGAGAGTGGCAACATTAGCACAAAACAGCGGAGAGGGCGAATAAATCATACCAAGTGACGTCCACCACGCCCCCGCATTACCAACTGCCTTATCTGAGCTTCGGATATTGTATTTGTTTTTACACGCTTTTACTTGGCTTGTATTGTTGAGACAACACCACGTACGAGATGTTTATCTTTTTCAAGTTGACTGTTAACTTTATTTAGTTAATTATTCCTCGTATCAGTAGAACCTACGCCTAAAAAATACCTCAATGATAGTCCTTTCTTTAACTGTCTGTTTTAAGGACCTAATTCCCACTGTTTAGGTTAGGGCCCTAATTTCAGGCAGTTTTATGAGGTCCGATCGCCGCCATTTCAGCGAGGCATCACGGCCAGTCAAAAGAAGGCCTTTTCGCACTGGTAGTGTGTTGTTATTGTTGTTGGTGAAACGAAAAAGGAGTCGTGGAAGATCAACCACCCAATGGACCGACACGGTAAAGGAAGCCTGACAAACAAACCTGCAGGCATCTATCCGAAAAGCGGAAGATAGAATGATATGGAGAGCTTTGGTGAAACGAATCGAGGATGAAGAGAGTGGAAAAAGGCCTTTTTACCTTACGAGTATTCTTTAGCCTTCACGTTAGTTTAAGTTCATTCCTGTATTAGGTAAGATGAAAATATAATTTGACACGACACTAAACGAACTATTAATTAACTACATACATTTTAACTGCTACCAAGCAGAAGCGTCCGCATCGAAATGATTTCCAATCAAAGTGAAAAATCATGAGGGAATTCCACTATAGCACACTGAATGCAAATATCGAGGATTCGAATCCCACACTTCAATTTTTCACTTTGATTGGAAAATGGGTAATTTTGAATCTGAAAAAAGCGAATCTCTTTTCCTTTACTACTTTTTTTTGCTACGGCATTTGAACATTTTGTGCATTATTTTATCTCTGAGGTGATACCCATTTATCAGTTGGGGCGATTAAGTCAACGTAGTTAAGTACTATATAAGATCTCAAACTTAACGTGTCCCGAAAAGAAAAATAAAAATAAGAAGCTCAATTAATATATTTCCTTCATTGTTTCGCGCACAAAAGGATTCATTAATTAGGAATCTTACAATGGCGTCTCCACTGAAAGGGTTCCGTAATACGATACTAGCTGATAGTGGCCATTAATCATTCGGCAAGGTTTAAAGAATTCTAGATAATAAAGATTGATGTAGACAGGCTTTAAGTTAAATATTATGTTTACAAAATCTCATTTGACCTCGGCGAAGTGATATGGGTTCATGTGCGTAGACACGGGTTTAAAGATCGGTTCTGTCCACAAAGTGGTAAAACGCTGTTATACCGTATACACGACCGAATACACGTGCTACAGCGTAAAGCACAGGTATTGTTACTAAGAATCGAATGTGTTAAAAATTATCTGCTTACCATTAGCTAATAGCTTTTAAGACGAATTTCTTTTATTTATTTTCATCATCATCGTCATATCAGCTGAAAGGCGCGTCCACTGCTGGAAGTAGACCTGTTATATAGATAATACATTTTGGCGGTTCATATTACATGTACTTTATCTATCTATATAATCGATATAGATTTCGAAGTTTATATTTCTCGTCTATCTTTATTACGAATATTAACTGACAGGGATACATCGAAACACGGCATTACGTCTAAGTACGCCATTACATTTGAATACACCTAAACCTTCCATCTTTCCAAATCCTCACATTACGGAAGATTATCGCCCTCACTTTAATTACCTGTTCGCTCATAGCACAGAATAGACCCACTAGTCTATTAGGGTATGGACTGTGCCGAGACTAACTTTATTTCGGTCCACTCGACCCTTCAAATCCCTGTTTAATGACCAGCCTTTAGGGTGATACTCGCGTTGATGATTGTGAAATCAATGCTGTGTACTTGTGTAGGCTTATGCAGTGACGATAGATTATAAATAGAAAAATTCAATACAAGTGTGTAAGTACATGCATAGATTGAGTAACATATTCTATTTGGAATTTTATGGTATACAAAAAATTCGGAACTTATTTATTTTATTTATTTATTGGTATTCAGGACAACTACAGGCGTAGATATAACCATGACGTATTGATAATTACATAAAAGAAGGCCAATAACAGTTATCCATTGATTTCTCATAGTGTAAATTTCCCAGTGCTCAGCACCAACCCAATACTTGTCACTTCCGACCTGAAATCATTATAGGTAATAAAATCGAACAGTATCTATGTATCAACTATTGGGCATGGGTGTCGAGCGTTGGTACGTCTACCCTACATCTAGCAATATTAAAATAAGCATAATCAAACACAGTGAATATGTGCATTCCAAAACAAATGCTCGATACCTACATGTCGGAAACTACTTTTAATTTGGAATTGTCGTTGCACTCCTATTATGTCTGTGGTACCTATATGTCTACTTGTACCTACAGCCGAGCAACTTATTCTCGCATGTACTGAAAATATATTGGGATAGAATGAGACGCAATCGTAAGAATGTTTGCAATTTTCGTTGATCGTACCTACTAAACCGATTGTTTGTGCCTAAGGTATATGGTTGGAAATGAATTCGTATTGATTTTTTGTCGGATCGCTGGACTAGATAGATAGATTCATATATTTCCTTTAGAAAATAACATTATTATTTTACATCAAAATAAAATAAAATGGATTCATTAAAGGATCGTCTATAATAATTTCAAAACTTCAAAACAATAATAATAAATTAAGTAATAGAAAAAAAATGTTATGTTAATGAAGTAATAGAATAAAAATGTCTAAATGTATACATGACTAGGATATCCTAGGTGATGTCAAATATCTAATTCAAAACTAACCTCTATGAAGAGGCTAAGCTTTATCATAAGAGTTTTCAATATATTATTATTTATTTATTGACTTGTTTATATCTTTTCTAACCTGAGCGTGGCTAAAACCTACGAGAACTACCGAGTTTTATAAATTAATGCGACAGTACCCAATGCAGTCACAAGAGTCGCGCCCGTCGCTGTATAATTTTCGCATACGTCTGTCCGAGGCAATATCTCTATATTTACATACGTGCCTTTGTTTGGCACGTAATTACTCCATCTATTCGCTGATATATCGCCGTGGATTTGTCAACGCCGTTTAGTTACATTGTATTTGCTTTAGGCCGAATGGGGTTGCAACGTGCCAAAGCCTGTTTATTCAAAACTTTATCATCACTATCATTATTTATAATAATTTAAATGACTTCGCAATTTACGAGCATGTGAATGATTCATGAAATTTTATAAAAGTCGTAAATTTCTCATACGATTTTGATTTATTCGCAAGTTGACTAAGAATACTAAAATGATTGACTGATACATATGGTTTTTATACAACCGACTATGTAAAATAATTTAATAGTAACGTAGCATATTATAAATTATTCAGTCAGAATCCATACTAATATTATAAATGCGAAAGTGTATCTGTCTGTCTGTCTGTCTGTCAGTCTGTCTGTCTGTTACTTCTTCACACTTAAACAGCTGATTCGATTTAGATGAAATTTGGTATGGAAATAATGAGTCCCGGGGAAGGGCTACTTTTTATCCCTGAAATGATACCTTAAGGGGGTGGAAATTTGTATGGAAGAGCGATGACTAGGTAAGCGCCTGATATATAAAAATTGTCAATAGAACTCTATCGCGATGAACGAGTTATACGCAGACGATGTCGCGAGCAAAAGCTAGTCATTTATAAAATGCTATACATACATACAATCACTTTTTGTCACAAAGTGGGATTATTCTCATATCAGCAGAATTTATGTGGTATTTCACGTGACTTATTTTGAACCTTAATTTTAGACAAAAGTAAGAGCGTTGATATATGCAACACCGTTATCCCTTCATAATTCTAACCACGTCCAGCAGTCAGAACCACTTTATCTTCAACTTAACCAACGTTTGCCTTTGGTTTAAGTGCCGGGTATCCAGCGGTCAGGTGGTCATAAATTAAATATTCCGATACACAACCTGAATGTGCTCCTAAATGAGATGCAGCTATACAAGTGCGATGAGTTTATCCCGCTCTAGCCAAACTATAGTGGTTTTGCGGACCAGCTCAATCTAGAAACTCGATTTGAATAAGAGGAAGAGAGACTTATATTACACTCGCGGACAAAGAATACGGGTCGGTAAAATACCGGCATATTTCGTTTAACAGTGCAAACTTGTACAGTTTTTTAATCCTGTCATGATCTTTATTTCATTTCACATCTAACCTGCAAAAATAACAATTGAAAAATTAACGTTTCCAAGTTTAAATCGGACTCCTAAAAACTCATGAAGAAATAGTAATAATAATAATATAATAATAATAATAATCTTTATTGACTTATAAACCTAATACAATGTTTCACCACCATTACAGGTAACCACAAACATTAACATTAGGTTTGTAACAGATTCACCAAGGTCGAGCCTCTGTCCTCCGAACTAGGTCAAAGCCTGTGACTCGGGAGTCAGTGATTCCTCCAAGGAGGTAGTTAGTAGTCGAGTTAATAAAGAGTATATAAATAAGAAGAAGACACCGAAAAAAAAGTATTAGGGATAAAAAAAACAAATTGAAGGGAAGTAATAAGTGACACACGAAAGATTAGCGTGCGTGAATGCGTTGCGCGAGTGTGTGTGCATTGCGCGCGCGCGCGCGTGTATGTGTGTGTGTGTGTGCGAGCGTTCGTACGTGGTGCGTGCGTGCGTCGTGCGTGCGTGCGTGCGTGCGTGCGTGCGTGCGTGCGTGTGTGTGTGTGTGTGTGTGTGTGTGTGTGTGTGTGTGTGTGTGTGTGTGTGTGTGTGTGTGTGTGTGTGTGTGTGTGTGGGTGTGTGTGAGAGAGAGAGATTTAGTTATTTAACGCAGGTTAGTAGAGCTTCTGACTCCTGGTAAGTTTGTGATTGTAGCCAGGCCCGTAGTTTAGTTTTACAGGCGTAAAGCTTTACAGGGTAAATATTTAGTTCTTGGTTGGCTTTGTTATAAATGCGTGCGCTCATAGAGGCGTACTGGCGGCTGGCAAAGACCGTCCGCTGTTTTTCTACCGGACATACGGTGTTTTTGCTGCGTTTACTATTTATTTTGGCGCAAAGAGGGAGGTGTCGATGTCTACGAAGAATAGCACGAAGTATGAAAAGTTGTCTAACGGTCAGGACATTCGTCTCGGAGTAAAGTTGGGTGGTTTGGTTATCTATATGGTTTGGAAGTTGTGACCTTTAATACGGCTCTCTGTGCTCGCTCAAGTTTAAGTAAGGTTGTTTTTCCAGCAGCTCCCCAGAGAGGGATACAGTAGGTGATGAGAGATTGACATAGTGAGGTGTATACCATCATTAAAGTCTTGAGATCTGCTGAATGACGGAGTTGCTTGAGGACATACATTAATTTCCTGACACGGGCTATTAAAGAGTCAATGTGGGCATGCCAGTCTAATTTTCGGTCAAGGGTGACTCCTAAGTATTTTGTGGTAGGGGTGTGAGCAAGAGAGTGGCAAAGACAGTTCGGTAATAGGGACTGACATATATGGCTTTTTATGGTGTATGATTGAGGGGGAAGTGACGCATTAGTAATGGCAAAAGGTATGAACTTTGTTTTCTCAAGATTAAGAGTGAGGAGATTAAGCTTGAGCCATTGCATAACAGTCCTTAAGCCATTTTCAGCATGCATTTTTGTATCTGACCAGTCGGTACCATGGAAGATTAAAGCTGTATCATCAGCATATGATACGATTTTACAGTTAACTAGCGGCAGCTGGCATAATTGGTTTACGTAAATTTGGAAGAGCGTGGGAGAACAATGTTAACGGAGCGAGATATCGCAAAAATCATCAGTTTTGGAGATTGATATTTATATGACAGGTTCCCGGGAATTGCTAATACTGTTGAGTATTACGAAGAATAAAACTAGTGTAAAATAAAACTAATCATGTAAATAAAACTAGTGTAAAATATTTAGAAAAAAACACAGGTAAAAACAGTCATAACAAGTTTTTTAGTTTATAAGTAAATTATGCATGCGATACACATGACATACCTTAAATATTTGCATGTCCTTGTGACCAAACATGTAGTTCCTTATATTTTAGATTATGACCTATTTGTTGTACAATGTTTTAGCAAATAAACGACTGATTACTGATTACTGATTACAAGTACTCTCACTTTGTATAAACTTGTAGAGTTTAACGTCCACTACATATAATGAACGAAAGATATAATTTCAAAATATCTACTTTCGTAAAGTATATCATTGTTTAGATATAATACCAATTAATATAACGATTAAAGCGTATAATAATTAATAACACCTAAAATTTAAAACATGCATGCATACCAGCAAGCAATCATGCGTGCATGCAAACAAGCGTGATTTTTTCAAGGCGCATTAAAAAAAACCGGTCAAGTGCGAGTCGGACTCGCGCACCGAGGGTTCCGTATACAGATGTGTACCGGTTCCAACCCTATTAAATTAGGAAAATCTCAACAACATGGGTACATTTGTTATAAATTTGAGCGACTGAATAACTTAGTATGTATGGTGGTTATTCAAGGATAATTTTTTATCACGTAAACCGTTCTCAAATTTTTTTTCTTTATTTGAAATAAGGTACTTTCAGCATAATCTCGTATGGATTTATAAAACAAAAGTGCATACAAAGGTGATTAAATTACAAACTTAGTATAGAAATGTTATTTGACAATAAAAAAAAGAAAAACTAGATAGAACTACAGTTATATTTTTCCTGTAAAATATACATTGATAATGATAATAATAACTATATGGCTGGGTCAAGGGTCAGATACAGAAGGCGGTACTCCTGGACATGGCGCGGATAGTCAGGAGGTTCCTCTCTCTGTCGCCCTAACCACCGGTAGCTTAGGCCCCGCCTCGCTGCCGGCGGCACACTAGGTTAGGTCTTTATAATGATTTTATGTTTTATAAATATTGTTTTATATATTATTTTTTATATTATTATTATAAAATTTAGCCTAAGTCTTAAAGTAAATAATAATAATAATAAATTTATTTGCAGAAAAAAGGGTATGTTAAATACAGGTCTTAGGTTAATAAATAAGTTCAGCCTTCTTCAGCCGTTCAATGTTATGTAATAATTTTATATTTTTACCTTAGTAAACTTCGGAGATAAGGGGGGGGGGGGAACGGTATTTTTTTTTACATTTTCCCTCATTAAACAAAAATAATTTAACGTAAAAAAAATTGTTTCATAATGTGCAACCGAAACCCTTTCATATGACACCCCACTCGACATATTAACTAGACTTTCAAATTTTGAACCACCTACTATCTGGCATTTTTCACAGTTAATAAAAAAAAAAAAAAAGTCATGTTCAATATATGTAGGTAAGCCTTCTTTATAACTATTCCAAATTTCAAATCGATAGCATAAGTAGTTCTTGAGATATTTAGCGATGTGACAGACAGACAGACGAAGTCAAACATAAGGGTTCTTTTTTTACCATTTTGGTACGGAACCCTAAAAACACCAGAAGACTAAGGCGAGAGCTCCGCCTCGATACCGAACTTAACAACATTAGAGTCGGTTTTGCTCCGGAAGGTTTCGCTCGTTCGCCCGGTAACCAAATTTGTTTTATAAAAAATATTACATAATACAATTATGACAACGAAGATATTATGCGCAGGATGACAAAATAATTATGATATACTAAAATATATTATTTTCAGTGTTATAGAAAAAAACATTATACAATATCAATATTGAATGTTATTCCTTATAAAATTTTTGATGTTGCAATTATATATTGTTGTTATATCTCGTGAGATGCACCCTAGAAAAATCTATTGCGGTTATTTAATTTAGGGTGACCCAAATTTTTGACCTCGAATGTAGATGATTTAAAAAGTAGTTTAACTTTTATACGCTACTGCTAATCTCACATTTACAACAAAACGCCAGTAAGGTAGGTTTCAGTGCTCGACAGTCGATACTGGTGCATTACTGTGGGTGTGGGTTTACAAGGATGTCTTTTATTGGAGTTAAGGCAAGCATCGGGAGAATTCGGGACGCTTTCCTTATTTATAACCTACCTACCGGTAACACCTACCTCCTAATATCGGCAGCCACAGTCTTAACATGTAGGTACTTATATGTACAACTACATGTCAAAGCAGCATCATCCTTGACATTTCATTTGCCGCATGACTGGCTTGTCCGAGCCACTAATTGCAGTGTGCGGGGAAAAATCAACAAAAGAAAGTATCCGTTTCAAAGCAGCCAACTGACCGGAAAATTGTCTCTATTTAGTGAAAGGATAGCCTGTGGGAGAACAGTGTCAGAAGGTTTTCATGAATTACTTTTGTGCAGTTGACATCGACAATAATAATGCCTGAAGCTATTATGACTCGGCATTAACAATTGCGTACTTACTCAAACTAGGTAACAGTTTATACTGTCACTAGCTTTTTCCCGCGACTTCGCCCGCGTACTAAGCGTAATTTTTAACCGTCTACAAAAAAGGAGGTTCTCAGCCCGTATGTTTGTATCTACCTACGCATGTAGGTATGGATGGATGTCATTTTCGTAATCGGTTCCCCGAGGAACGACAAAGATGACACCCATATTGATTTTTAGAAAAAATACTTGTCCGCCATCTTGGATTTGCAAATGCATGTCATTTTCGTAATCGGCACCCCGAGGAACCTCGAAGATGACACCCATATCGTTTTTTAATAAAAGTCAAGTTTTGCTCCCCGCACACCCCTTTTCACCCCTTTAGGTGAGCAGTTTCGAAGAACGCTGAAATATATTTTGTTGTATTTAATTTCAAAGAGGGGTGCGACAAGGAGACCCACTTTCACCAAAAATATTCACGGCGGTACTCGAAAATATCTTTAGAAACCTAAACTGGGACAGCTATGGTTTAAATATTAATGGATCAAGATTAACACACCTAAGATTCGCAGACGACCTAGTCCTATTTGCTACTACAAAATATATTCCTGCAGCTTACAGAAGAAAGCGAAAAAGTTGGCTTGTCCATGAATGTAATCAAAACTAAGGCAATGACTAACAACCGAAATAAAGGCACCATAAAAGTAAGGCATCAAGAAATAGAATATGTAGACGACTATATATATTTAGGACAACTGATCTCGCCAAAACAACAACAATCACAAGAAATACAGAGAAGGATTACAAATAGCTCGAAGTACTGGTCTCTAAAAGAGGTAATGAAATCAGACTCCATACCAATGGCTGGAAAGAGAAAGATCTACAACTCGTGTATACTTCCAGTATTAATTTACGGATGCGAGACATGGGCCTTAACAAAACAAAGTCACAATAAAATCAAAGTATGTCAACAGAGCATGGAACGAAGTATGTTAAATATAAAACTAAGAAACAGATGCAAACTTACGGACATCAGAAAAATAACCAGGGTGGTGGATATTACAAAGAAAGTCAGGACCCTCAAATGAAGATGGACCGGACATATAATGCGGTCAAAAAAGGACAAATGGACCCCAGAAGTCACCCACGGAACGAAAAAAGAAATAGAGGTAGACTACATAAAAGATGGGAAGATGACTTTCCAAAAAATTGGAGAAGACTCGAAAAACCGAAAAGAGTGGCGCAGCCTGGAGGAGACCTATGTCAAAGACAGCTTGACCAAATAAAATATACTTATTAGAAAAACACACAAACAGATGTTAATTTTAGTCAAGAATAAAGGCTATCTTTATTGTTATTTTTTTATTTTTTTAAACAGAGAATCTATATACGAAGTTTCAAGTCTCTCACTTCAAAAAGAAATTGCTCCCACACCCTTTTCACCCCTTTACGGGAGCAATTTAGAAAAGCACTTAAATACACTATTAATATATTTAAACAGAGTCTATATATAAAATTTTAAATCTCTAACTTCATTAAATACGTGTTTTCATACAAACTTTCATCCCTTGTTTTATCCCCTTAGGGGATGAATTTCGAAAATTCCTTACTTATCCCTTGCCTACGTTATAAATGTAATCGACTGTGAAAAATTTAATTCTCTAGCGTTAGCAGTTTCGGCTGTGCGATGATGAATCAGTCAGTCAGTCAGGACTTCTTCTCTATGTATAGATAGATGATTATAAAAAATAATATCTATGAATGAATGTAAAAATCTATTATTTTGGTCTATATTCTTTTGCAACTTTTTGGCTGTGTAGCAAAGAGCTAACCATTGAAAACTGTGGCGTCACTGCTAGAATTCGTAGATAAATTCGAATTTCATACTAACATAGCGTTTTTGATGTATTAAAATTGCCGATTACTATCAGTCAAATACCATATTTTCTGAGGTGACGGTGGTAATCACCGGGGCCGGCAATTTAATTTAGTACTAACTATGATGAAGACATCGCGTGCGTTTTTCGTGATCCCTCAAATAGTAGTTTATGCAATCGTTATATAATGCATGCTTTTTTAGTCGAGAACTGCGTTTAATTAATGTTCGAGACTTAAAAAGCTAATTATATAACTATTGCATACACTACTTTTTCTACGAGTCAACGGAAATTAATTAAACAAACCAAAACTATCAAACAAACTAGTCCTGCGGCAATGAACATTAGGCACATGGGTCGGGCGTTCGTTGGTCTTTTGTTCTATGAACCTCCAGGTCTGTTCTTATACATATTTGTAACTTACCTCTATCTTTTATGTATGACTGTATGTGTTCTGAACAATAAATAAAAAAATATGCCGCGACGTCACGTGATTGGTCAATTTCATAAGAGTACTGTAATGGCGACACGTGATTGGCCAATTTCATAAGAGTACAGTAAAAGGCGACACGTGATTGGTCTATTTCATAAGAGTACACTTGAAGGGAACCAATAGAGAAATGTATGTGATTTTAGTTTTGTCTACTATATCGTAATTCAAACATTAAGTCGACGAGTAGAAAAATAGAGTTTTTAACTGTCTGCACTATAGTAGGTACCTGAAAAGGAGGTTCTCGATTTGTTTTCATGGGGTTATTTCAATTGTCGGTACTAAATAATATATGACAGATATGGTTAAAATATACCAGATAGACATGACAGAAAGGCGATTACTGGACCGGCAATTAAGAATGTTACTCTTAAATTAAAGATTAGCAATTTTTCATATTTCATAATTAAAACAATTGACAAGCAATACACTATACGGAACCCTAACGAAAGTTAACTCCTCTGCTTGACGACTCCCTAATGTAAATTAAACGATTAAGTATTTTCATCGTTAACAGCTCATAAATGTACGGTAGCGCAACGGACATCCTCAGTATCTTTGTGGCCATGATGGCTGACCCAAAACATACCGTATTCGTCAAACGATCTGCTGTGTACCCTGAGAATTACAAACCAACCGAGTTTTCTAAGTATTTTAGAAACATTTACCTCTTCCCCGTTATATTTGGATACTATTTCCTCCCATTCCCAATATCAAAATTTAGGTTCGTCAGAGTTATTTTCATCATCTATGCTTTGACCATATCGATTGGCTTCTCGTATTTATTATTGAGTGGTGTCAGATACGTGGATCGTTCGCCATATGTCCTTGTAGCCTTGGAATACGTCGCTACCGTAATTTTGATTTCCATGTTGAATTTTGAAATACGAAAAAAGTTTCTAGAGGGCTTGGAACTGATTGATGAAAAACTCCAGGTTAACGGATCGTATTATTACAGACTAAAGAATATTACGACACTCATCATTATGGGCGCTGTAGTGATGAGATTTCTTTATTCAATAACAGTATGTTATGCATTCAAATATTACTGCAATAAAACTCTTTCTATGGTTTTCACTTCCGCATTCATTTTGATTGCCGTAGACACAATCCAATTACCACGTTTAATAGTATTTTTTATGATAAAACATAGAATGTTCCTTCTGAGAAAAAGAGTAGAGAACTTGTTTCAGAATGATACTATGTCAATTATCGCCAAGAAAAGTAAAAGAAAAAGTCTTGCGTTTTACAATGATGTATATGAAAACATTCTTGACTCTCTCGATATCGTTAGCAAACAAATCAATCCACTCGTAAGTATTGTTATTACTCTTTTTTCAATCAATAATTTTAATTTGATGTTGCTATTTTTATTTTCACGCATTCTTGGAGAAAAGCAATTTTATACACCGAGGTGGAAATCACAACGGGGACTCTGGTAGTAGGACTTCATTCGTCCGTCAAGAATTACTCATCCACTAAAATTTGCCACAAATTTGCATTTCCTTTTCCATTATTCAAGTTTACAGTATATGTTTATTACAAGCTTTTATTTAACTTGCACTGTTCGTATTTATATATGTACTCGTAAGTATGTACCTAAGTTGACCTCAAAATTTGCAATCCTTTTTTCGCCCACTTGCTGGTATTCGATTAAGCTGAAAGAGCGTAGCCGTGTTTTCATATAAAATCGGCCCTTTCACAAAATAGTTTCTGTATTTTTTTCAATAAGAGCTCTCATGACAAATATTGTTTTCTGTAAGTTTCAGCTTCCTATCTTTGTTACTATCGGAGATATGATTTTTTGAAAATTTCCAAAAATAACCGGATTTTGCCTCATAGGCTAATGCAATTCACGTGAATTTTTGGAACAGTAATAAACATATAATGACTCACGTATTCCTAAAATAATATTGAATACTGCCAAATAAAGACTTTTTTTTCTTCCTTTCTAGAAGAGCGACACCAACAGTTCTTCATTAGGTAATTGCTTATATATAGGTCTACCATATATATTTTTTTAAAATAATCCAGTTAGTACTTCATACTAGAAAATACAGAAATAAAGGATGAGATCATATCATTTAGTCGCAAAAAAGATTATGCACATTGCAACCTTAAGAATTCTATTCAGCCAGTACCTATAATTTTAATGATAAAGAAGCAATGTGCATAACTAATGAAGAACTGTTGGTGTCGCTCTTTTAGAAAGCAAGAAAAAAAAGTCTGAAGTTTTATTTCCTACATTTAAGCATGATTTTTTTTGGCAGTATTCAATTATACGTGAGTCATTATATGTTTATTACTGTTCCAAAAATTCACGTGAATCGCATTAGCCTATGAGGCAAAATCCGGTTATTTTTGGAAATTTTCAAAAAATCATATTTCCGATAATAACAGAGATAGGAAGCTGAAACTTACAGAGAACAATATTTGTTATGAGAGCTCTTATTGAAAAAAATACAGAAACCATTTCGTGAAAGGGCCGATTTTATATGAAAACACGGCTGCTACGCTCTTTGGCTTACTTATATGTAAGTTTGGTGACAATGCAATATTATGGTACCACCGAGCTGA
Organism: Epiblema foenella; assembly: GCA_963556455.1. Classification (NCBI taxonomy): domain Eukaryota; kingdom Metazoa; phylum Arthropoda; class Insecta; order Lepidoptera; family Tortricidae; genus Epiblema; species Epiblema foenella. The sequence goes on along the minus strand of OY747096.1, from coordinate 23,271,162 downwards.
TCTGATAATGTAGACAGAAGGTGGCCAAGATAGCCAATTCCTATACCACACAAGATAACCCCGTCGTGGTTGGTCTCATTGAAACCGTCTCAACGAGTACTTACTTGATGACTGTGGAAAAAAGGTACAGTCGGCAATAAAAGCTTGTAGATACCAAAAATGCACTTTTAGACTGAGACTTTTCTTTTGTTACAGTTCCTGTTAAGCTTGGTTTGTAGTTTCCCCAAGATAATGCTTCTATTATACAATATAATTGTGCTACACCAAAAGGGGGTAAGTTCTAATAAAATTTATTACTAAGATAAAGTTGTTGTATACGTAATAAGGCGATAAACAAATTATAGAAAATATGTTTTAAAAATTGTTTGACATGTGTCGCGTTGCAAGATGCAACGTAATCTAATTTCTGCCTCTCTGCCTTATCTGCATACTCCAATAGTAAATTGTATTACAAGGGAGCAAAATGCAATATTTCATCGAGGGCTACCGTGTTGAATCCCAAACGAAGCGAAGGATTCCAGAATAGAATCCCGAGCGTAGCGAGGGATCGTAACATGGAATACTGAGCGTAGTGAGGGATTCAAACCGCCACACCCGAGTTAGAAATAATTTTGCTGTCGTGTACACTATTCTTTTCACTTCTCCAAATAAGTAAGTAAAAGAACAATATTAAACCAAATTTACGTGAAATAAACAAAAAGTTAATAAAAATCTCTATTAAGATACATAGTACTTATATGTACCTACATCGGTAGTTGTGATGAATAAAGATGAATAACTAAACCAGGCGCGGGCACGCTGCCAGCTCGGGGGCACCCGTGCAGCCGCCGCCGCGCGCCTTTGCTCCCTCTAAAACACGTTTTTGCTCCCTGTCGGCAGGACAGAAATGAAACATCTAAAAAAATATTAAGAGGGAACAAAAACGACTTTTGCTTCCTATAAACGGGCTAGAAAAGCCTTTTTTTCGAATAGGAGAAGTGAAAAAATTATTTTATCTACACCCATATAGTAATAGTACATTATTAGTAATACAACCAAGGTAGACATAGTGATTTTCTCAAACAATGTAAGGAAATAACACAAATATATTTCAAAACACATTTTGTGATGTACCTAATAACACGACGGTGATAATATGACTTTGATTTAGCTAAAAGCACTATTTCGGCAACTGCTATCAAATGCGGTATTGCTTTCACACTGCCTTTTTAAACCGAAATTAATGTGACGTTATCAGGGTTAGGGTACCACTTTGTCGCTTATGGATTCCGAGATATCACTGATTTTGTCAATCAACTCGAAAATAGCGAAAATTTGTTTTGATTAAAAATAGCTTCTACACACTTAAAATAATACGGTGTATTGATAAAAAGTTAAACTTTTCAACTAAAAGTCGGAAAAAAACACGGCCAAAGTTTACCGACTAGGGTACCACATTGTCGCTCATAAGCTTGAAGTAAACTCATTAAACTTATTTGCTTTGAAAATGAAAATATAATTTAGAAAATATAATATGTAATAATTGCAGACGTAAAATCCATACTTCCATGCTAATATTATAAATGGGAAAGTGTATGTGTGTGTTTGTTTGTTTGTCCGTCTTTCACGGAAAAACGGGGCGACGAATTGACGTGATTTTTTAAGTGGAGATAGTTGAAGGGATAGAAAGTGACATAGGTTACTTTTTGTCTCTTTCTAACCCCCCCCCCCTCCCTAAAAGGGGGGGGGGGTGTGGAAGTTTGTATGGAGCATTTAACGCGAGCGAAGCCGCGGGCAAAAGCTAGTGCGTTATAAATTATCATAAAATAACAACATTAACTAGGTAGGTATTATTTGTTCACGTCACGCTTATCACCCACACTAACACGATGTACTAGTTTGTTAGGCACATGTTCTAAACCCTAAACTAAATTTTAATTAAAATTATGTATTTTGATTCGATATAAACCACACTTCTTTCTACCTACCTTAATTTAAAAATTCCAAGCCCAATCAAAGTTTTATAATAAATACAATAATACAAAATATAGTTTATATCGGGGCCATTGGAAAATGTAGTAACACGTGTTGTCTAAAGAGAAGTTTACTCCCATCCATTTGCTTGACAGTTCGTAACTCAGCTGCCCGTTACGTTCACTTAGCTTTATGTGTTGTTACCCTTTTAAAAATAGTGGCGTAAATCATTTTCATAATGATGTTAAATGCATATGATTACTTGTGTAAGTAATAATTTTAATATAATAAGTCTTAATAATAATTTTGATCTCATAAGTCATAAGGCGACAATGTGGTACCCTAAGGAATGTTAAACTAACAAACTTGATCTACATTAGTAAAGCTGACGAAAAGACTGTTATTTTTTATAAAATAAGTTATGTTATTGATTGATAATAATATTTGTATTAGATATATGCACTTCTAGTGCGGACACTATGTTAAAATAATGGAAGTGGAATTCTTATTTCTCTAAACTTATGAATAGCGACAATGTGGTACCCTAGATCACTTTTCATACAAAAATCATGTTAAAATTACTAAACTTTGAAGTCACTTTTTTGATAGAAAACTACATTACTTTTGTGTTTAATTACACTTGATCGTTAGTTTTATTCCTAAATTAATGTAAATTATGAGAATGAAACAGTACAATGTTCATTTTATATATTTTTTATGTAAATGTTGATTTTTTTTGTTTTATTATTTAAAAAAATTATGCCTTGAGATATGGTTGTTTCATTATTTTTATTATAAACCTTACCTACATCATATTCAGAAATCAACATAAGCCGGCTGAAAATCTGTCGATTTTGAGTTTTATAAAATATTTTATTTTTGATTTTGCCTCTACACCCTACGTGCATTATTCTTGTATTATTTCTATAAAATGTAAAATGTTAGAGACGACATATGATTTGTCGAGTAATATAATGTATGTGGAACATTTTAAAACCACTATCTCCATAACTTCAACCTATAACTAGGTTTTTTAGGCTTTCAAACTTTAAACTCGAATATCTCAAAACAGTATAATGATATGTTGGAACTTCAAAAAATTATTAAAAATAAAATACTCAACATAGCGATCTCGTTCTTTTTGTATATGAAGGAGAATGTTCTCAGCTATAAGGAGGTACCAATAACTCAATACCGACAATATATTACCTTTGCCATGAAAATGTCACAATTTTGATTTATAAAGTAATAATAACACGTTTTCTTTGGCTGATTAATGTCAATTTTTCATAGTAATCCCGATTTAATATGGCGCTGTCAATATTTTTAAAAGTTGAATGCAGTAAGTTTTCGTAGGCTTATTAATCTCCTAGCCAAGGAAGAATTTTAACTTTTCAAATTTAGGCGGATAAAAATTAGGCACTTCCCGTATTCGTTATCAAACAAAACACGACCCTTTCCGAGCATGTTTGAGAAAATCCTCTTATCTGTCCATAAACCGTAGGTAAGGACCAACTTCACAATATATACTATGCCCACCGGGGATGGCCAAAGCAGCATCATAAATTGAACTGTTATGAGATTTAACTCCACAGCCCCTGAACTTAACAGCACGGCTGCGCGCCCATAAAACCACTCAACCCTCGTGTTTTAATGCCTCTCATTATGTAGCATTTGCATAAACTACTATTATGATACATATTAAAAAAATATTTTTGTAGGGGCAGATAATACACCTGCTTGTGCTGGGATTGGAAGCGGTTCAATGGGCTATAATTCCGTGTCTACCGGGAATTGTGTTCGAAATGACTCGAGCGCAGGTTGATAAGATGAAACTGTGCCTGCTGAAACGTTCCAAGGATTGTAATGGTAAGCATAACCACCGGATCAAGTTTAAAGTGTAGTGATTTTGACAAACTGCCATTCGAACCAGCTTTTAGAGATGATCAAATATCTTTATGGGACCAACTAGAGCACAATAAAGGGCAAAAATTAGGAACAAACCTAGCTCGACACTAGCCGTCTCCGAAAAAGCTCCTCCTAATTGAGAATAGCCAATATGACATCAAGCGCATGCAGCCAACCGTTGTATGGGAAAATAAGTACGAGTATATTGCTGATTTAGTCGTGAAATACTACGTTTAGGTACATAAGTTGACATACAAAATATTTTTTTATTTTTACATAAGGATTCTCTTCATACAGTACCTATTATTTGACTTTTGGGCCATAAAGAAAAAAACATATTTTCTAACCTACCTTCATTTTTATGCTTTTGGTAAAAGTTTGTAATTTACAATTTATTGCCACATTTTGATGGCTCCATAGAGTGACACCATGTTATATGCTTTTACACGTGTCAAATACCCTATTGTAAGCAAATATTTGAAATCTAGCACTTCAGCGTCAGGCTGGACTGGGATGTACCTTTGTAAAAACATTGCCGGCGTATCACTCACCTGCGCGCACGTGTGAAATCAAGCATAAGCGCCATATTACGTAGCATCATTGAGAAAAATGTTTTCAAAAATCAGTTGTATTTTTTTTAGATTACGTCGTGCGGACTGAAATAAAGGAATTCCTGAACTACATAGAGCTGCGGCCGTGTCGGTACGCGCTGCTGCGGCTTATCCCTGTCGATATCTCGCTCCCCATCGGCTTGTTCAATCTATGCACCTCTTACCTCATTGTCCTGATACAGTTCTCGCATCTGTTTGAAAATAATGTCGGATAGTTTTGGAAAGCTTACATTGCTATTTCTACGTCTTTCTTCTTATTAAATAATCGCATGTTCCATATATACATTTACCGTCAACTATGGCTAACGGGTGATATGAGAAAAAATACTTTCATAGATTTCAAATTGTTACAAAACCCAATGCTATTTTAATAATGGTAAGCAATTAGAAATTAGAATATTATAACTTATTACAACTTAGATCATGATACACATTAGTAAAATTAAATATGTAAAACACAGAACACTAGACTAATACCATGAGTAGCCGCCTTTTGTTTAACGGTGGTCTATCTCTATAATGTATAACCAATATTGACGTTTTGGCATCAAAGTGTACTTTATCTGTAGTTTTCCATGTCAATAAATAAAGCTTTGATATATCACGTTCAGTGCGTAGGCAAAAATAAAACAGTGTATATCGAAGGGTTGATCTATGAGCATCAAGGTAAGGGGAAGTATGCTGAGTCAACAATAGTCTATTTTGATCTTAATGTATTTATAACGTATAATTTTCTTCACTTGCGCACGGAATCAAATTCGCAAACTATTCTCGCACCTTATAATCAATTTGTATCTGGTGTAGGTAAGTACCTAATATTCAATTAAAAATGGCCTATTTTATATTAGAGTAGTTAAAAAGTTTAGAAATATCGTGTTTTATTAACATTACTACTCGCTACTGATCATTACCATTTTTTTATTACCACCTATTAAGTTGTAATCTAAGTATTACACAAGCTTATGACCATTACAATAATCAGAACAAATTATAACCGACAACTGGATTACAGCAAATGATGGCAACGCGAAGTCACATCAGTTAGCATTGTAATTATGGCCCGCGGTCACTCGCAAATGACCACCCAGTACATAGTTGTTGCTTAATTAATACCAAACTAAATCTACACTGAATACGAAGGTTATATATTAAACTATTGGTTAGTAAGGCTCAGTTTTATAAAGATCCGTTAGACCTTATGTCGGTTTGTTATGTCAAAAAATGTACTGAGTTACTGAAATTTGATCTGACATTTGGTCTAACGGATCTTTATAAAACCCGGCCTAAGAGGATAATTATATTAATCCTATAGTAACAATAACGGGGCGGGCGGCAATTATGTACGCCAGTGTATGGATGTTTCGTTATCTATACAGTAGGATATACCTACGTATAAATATAAAATTAAAGGGAAAATTGAAAAATACTAATAAATAAATAGCTATAGCAGGTAATCTGCATGTATCACTGATTCATCTACCTATAGTATACACTTGTAAAATAAGCAAAACAAATAGGTACTAACAGTGAATAAAATTATAAGAAAGATAGACTGAAATTATCTTCATATACCCTTTAGCTAACGGTCAGACGCCAGCATGCACTTCCAATTACTGTTATTACATATTTGCTCAGGCTAATTCGATGGACCATACCTACTTGGAATTTTTCATAATCACATGAAATATTTAGTCATTAGGTAAAAGCGTTTGCAAGCTTATTTGATTTCCTTGTTTACATTGAGTGTGCTAATGTAATTTAACATCGTCATATCATGTTTCAAGGGCGAGAATGAATTATTATAGTATTGAATATATTTATTAGGTAGAAGGTAGATGAGTAAAAACGTTCTTGCACATCATCAATACATTACTTATACGATATAGGCGATAAGTACACACATAGGCAAGATTGTACACGATCACATACGATTGTTGACGACCGGCTTAGCCTAGTGGGTAGTGCACCTGCCTGTGAAGCTGACGGTCCTGGGTTCGCATCCCGGTCAGGGCAAATATTTGTGTGATGAGCATGAATATTTGTTTCTGATACTTGGATGTTTTCTATGTATTTAAGTATTTAATATCTATTAAATATATCGTCGTCTAGTACCCATAACACAAGCCTTCTTGAGCTTACTGTGGGACTAGTTCGATTTGTGTAAGATTGTCCTCTAATATTTATTTATTTATTTATTTATCACACAAGCTGTTTTTCTTTGTGTGAAGCAATAGCTTCATAGCTAAATAATAATTTAGCTATGTAGAATTAAGTAACAAAGATCACCCTGGCGACCAGTGTCGTAACTGAAAAACAGCGACATAATGTAAACTACGGTCTGCTTCGCGACAACATGCTGAGTAACGACCTTATTAGCACCTATCGGCATGTTTGTATTACTTTAAAATGATAAATAAATGTATTTTTTCTGATTCTTCAATGTTATTAGCGATACAAGAACCAAATAGCAAATTCGAAGTTGCATTTACTTCACTCCGTAAAGATAGAGCGTAACTCAAAACTGTAATCTCATTGCACCTCCGGCGTCATGAAATCGAGAAACGTTTCATCCGATAAGTCTGGCTCCAGTCAGAGCCCTATCTTTGTTCCGCACCTCTAACTAAGGAACTACTACCGGTTTAAGTTAGGACCCAACATTGGTTGCCATAGATAGTGTGTAGAATAAAACTGAATGCTCTCCAGTGTGTTTTCGCTCACATCTTATAGGAGCAATATACGAGGTAGGTAAAATATCGACATATTTCCTAAATTAGTGCAAACGTGTACAGTTTTTTTAATCCTGTCATGATCTTTATTTAATTTTACACCTAACCTGCAAAATTAACAATTTAAAAAATTTACGTTTCCAGGTTTAAATCGGACTCCTAAAAGCCCATGAAAAAACAATGTTAACGGAGCGAGTTGTCGCAAAAATCGTCAGTTTTGGTGATTGATATTTTTATGATAGGTTCCCAGGAATTGCTAATACTGTTGAATATTACAAAGAATAATCTAAGTAAAACTAGTGTAAAATATTTAGAAAAACCTATTGCGGTTATTATTATTATTTTCTTTATTTATCTTTCGTCTTAGGCTAAGCTTTTACAATATCTTTATAAAAAGTAAAATATAAAAATATTTGGTCAACCTTAAAGATTAATGATGTATCATCTGCGAATAATACTATGTCACAATGATTACTTACTATAGACGGCAAGTAATTTATATAAATCAAAAATAAAAATGGACCTAGGAATGCCCTGAGGCACTCCTAACGTTACTACAGCTCCACTAGACTGGGTTCCATTTACAAAAACTGTCTGAGTTCTATTGCTAAGATATGAGGACATAAGGCTTAACGCATTATCAGACAGACTATAATGTTTAAGTTTCAAAATGAGCGTTTCATGATCCACGCAATCGAAAGCTTCAGAAAGGTCACAAAAAATACCAATCGCATCACAAGAATTCTCCCAAATATTGTAAATATACTTAATAAGCACAGATGCAACATCAGTCGTGGAGCGCCCTTTTGTGAAACCGAACTGATTATTTGTAAGAAGTTTATTTCTATTGAAGTGCATTAGCATATCGTTTAACATTAATTTCTCAAAAACCTTACTTAACACAGGTAGTATCGATATAGGACGAAAGTTGGTTAGGTCGTTCAAATCACCCGATACTACTTTACTAAACTTCATAAGATTCGGAAAAATACCCTCGGATATGCACATTATACAGTTATTGTAAACCAAAGCTAAGTGGGGCGCAATGACATCTATGATATGAATAATAACTTTTACTGATGTTCCCCATAAATCCTCCGTTTTCTTTAATTAGGGTGATTTATTTAATTTAGAGTGACCCGAAATTTTTGACCTCGAGTGTATTAGGCGAAGCGCGTTCATCTAAGTTCTTAACATACCATAAAATGCGGTATACAGAACAGGTACTAGGAATTTCGGTCCTATTTTGTTTTTGATCAGTTTTCAAACATGATTGATTGCGATTTTCTAATAGATAACAGAGAGACGGCCGTCATTATTTTATTTTGATTTTTACTTACGTAAAAATTCTCCCTAATATTTTATATTCCACACTGAAAAAACGAATAGTTAGCAAAGTACCAATTTGGCTCGGTTAAAGAATGATTAGTTACATACAACCAAGATTTATTTAGAACGCGCAAAAATGCTTGGTTAATGATAAACAAGCAAAAACTGCTAAACGTCTTAGTTGTTGTAACAAAATACTTATTCATTTCCAAATTAATGTCTTGGTAAATGTAATCTTTACCTGATTCGGTTGGAAATAACGAATTTCACACTGTCACTGCCTCACTAGTGCATTATTTAATGATAGACCTTGCAAGACTGGTTAAAATTTGTTAAGTTGTTTTGCTGCAAATGCCCGGTTGAATTACTAAAACATAAACAAGTGGCTTAAGTAAATACAATCCTTACTTAATTCAGTTAAAAATAGACAAGTTTACACATGAATTTGCTGACAACTGCGTTTTTAATTTTAGACTTTGCAACACTAGGTCAGAAATTGATAAGTTGTTAAGTTGCAAATACCCGGGTGGATTAATAAGACAGAAACAAGTTGCTTAAACGTATCACACACTGCAGCGGCGTGCGGTGGCAGCCAGTTGTCACTAAAACAATCAAGGCCGCGTGTGTCTGAATGATTGTTAGGACAGTCATAGTGTACAACTGGCTGCTTGTTTGCCACCGTCGTTGTATAAAAAAAACATTCAAAATATCGTGGCTGTCGACTTCGCCGACAAAAGATTTGAGATCTGCCAAGTTCTGTGCTGAGGTATGATAATCTGAGTAGCACTGCTTAATAACCGAGCAGGCTGGCTGTAGTTACTGAAGAAATTGGTCAAGAATTACCAAGTAATTTGTTGCCACTGGTGAGCAAACCTGTTGTAGTAACCGAAAAAATTAGTTTAGAATACTGAGTATATCTGCTTAGTTACCGAGCTGGCTGGCTGTAGATACCGAATAAATCGCTTGAAAATACCAAATAACACTGGTGTTATGTATCAAACAAGGTGGCAGTAGTTAACTAAGTAGGTTGACTGTGACAAATAAGCTTCGTTAGGTTAGTTTTCTCAGGTTACATTGGCTAATTGCAGCCAATTTTACTTTATATGATTTTAACCAAATTCATCGGTTAATATTTGATAAGTAAGAACAACAAAGTTGACGTATTTAGATTTAGCTACAAAGTTTGCAGGTGCTATATTGACAAACACGCTGGGTTATTTTCAACAGTATTTTCTTTATTTTTAACCCTTACGTTTTTTCAGTGCACCCCGCAACCAAATATTATCACTTCAAATTAATTTCGATCGTAATTATACTTTATTTACAAATTAGGCCCGCTGGCATATTTATGCATGGAAAATAGATAAAAGCGTATTGAAAAAGCGTTAATTAGTGATCTCTTTTTAGTTATTGTAAACCACGAAACATGTAAACCAACGGTACGGGCCAAAAGCCAGCTGCAGGCTATCATGCATTATGTATAACTTTTTACAAGGTGCCTCGGAGAATGCAATTTGAAACAAAGTATCAAGTTTAATGCAATACTAGATTAAACCGTGAGGAGAGAATAAATTAATCTTCTTATACATACATATATATAATTATATATATAATTATATGTATAATTATATACATAATATTTAATTCATCAAAATCATCAATATCAATTATGCACCAGTTTAATGCAAAGTCAACAAATGTCACCATAGCGCGTGAACAATAAACAAGAAATCGGCATAATTTTGTGATAAAACAAAGAAACAAATTCATAAATTTCATAATGCAAACGGTTGACTGTCGAAACAGAAAAACAAAGCGGTACCCTAATTAAAACTTAATCCCGGAGCATTTTTCTAATTGCTTCCATTAGCTAATTCCTCTTATTATAATTATGGAGTTCAGAGGAAAATATTTTATTACAATGTAAATTAAATCCAGACGTAATCCGTCAGAGCGGCGTCATCGAGTACAAAATGGAGGATGAATTCAAAATGGCCGACGCAGCTGCAGGTAGGAAACTCGTTGTTTTATTTTCGACATGAGCCGGGGCTTGTAAAATGCTGAAAATACTTAAAGCAGATCTTAATGGATTAGCTATGGCATTATAAATTCCCTTACCTTCTAGCTAATTACGTATGTTGTCCTATCCTGATGATTAAATAATATGAGTTAGTATTAGCGGTACACCCCGAAATTCAATAAAAAATTGCAAGTGGTGGTGGTGGTCTAGCATGCAAATCGGAACGATTGATCTTTAGTCCACATAAATCAATTTGATCCGTAGACCACAAAAAAGAGGAGTTATGACGTCATCTTTTCATATGGATTTTTATTTCTGTAACCTATCGTGTGTGGTATCAAATGAAAGGGCCAAATATGTCACATAATTACATTTCAGTGACTTGTTTTAAATTAAAATAAAATTCATTTTCAAATCATACCAAGTTTGGGCTCCTTCAGTTGCGATACGGAAAAATATAAGTCAAATGATTCCTAATATTTTTATTAAGAAAGATTTATAGGCCCATCTCACTTCTGAGCCATGTTTACAAGCTGTTTTCGAGAGTCATCACGAACCGTCTCGCGCGCAGGTTTGACGACTTCCAGCCTCCCGAACAAGCCGGATTCCGAAAAGGCTACAGTACCGTAGACCACATACATGCCTTGCGGCAGGTTATACAGAAGACCGAAGAGTATAACTTGCCACTTTGTTTAGCATTTGTGGACTACGAGAAAGCCTTCGATTCGATCGAGACTTGGGCTGTACTGCAGTCTCTCCAGAGGTGCCAAGTTGACTACCGGTATATCGAAGTCCTAAAGTGCCTGTACGAAAACGCCACCATGTCCGTCCGACTACAAAGCCTGTTCCACTGCAGCGGGGAGTCAGACAAGGAGATGTGATCTCTCCGAAGCTCTTCACCGCTGCACTGGAGGATGCTTTCAAATTTCTGGACTGGGAAGGACGAGGCATCAACGTAAATGGCGAGTACATCACTCACCTTCGATTTGCTGACGACATTGTAGTCATGGCTGAGACCATGGAGGACCTCAGTACAATGCTCGTTGATCTCAGCAGAGTTTCCGATCGAGTTGGTCTGAAAATGAACATGGACAAGACGAAGGTCATGTCTAATGCCCATGTCGTACCAACTCCCGTAATAATCGGCGGCTCGGCGCTCGAAGTTGTTGACGAGTACGTATACCTGGGACAAACAGTCCAGTTAGGTAGGTCCAACTTCGAGAAATAGATCACTCGTCGAATCCGACTCGGCTGGGCAGCGTTCGGGAAGCTTCGCAGTGTATTCTCGTCCAGTTTACCGCAGTGCCTCAAGTCAAAAGTCTTTGACCAGTGTGTGTTGCCAGTGATGACATATGGATCCGAGACATGGGCGCTAACGATGGGCCTCATAAGAAAGCTCAAGGTCACCCAAAGAGCAATGGAAAGAGCTATGCTCGGGGTTTCTCTGCGTGATAGAATTAGGAATGAAGCTATCCGTAGCAGAACTGGGGTCACCGACATAGCCTTCAAAATTGCGAGACTAAAGTGGCAGTGGGCAGGGCACATTGCTCGCAGGACTGACGGTCGATGGGGCCAGAAACTGCTTGAGTGGCGTCCACGCACCGGAAGACGAGCTGTCGGTAGGCCTCCGACAAGGTGGAGTGATGACCTGGTGAAGGCCGCGGAAATCCGGTGGAAACAAACGGCACAGGACCGGTCTAAATGGCGAGCCTTGGGGGAGGCCTATGTTCAGCAGTGGACGTCTTTCGGCTGAAATGATGATTCCTAATATCCTCATATCTAACCACAAGATAGCAATTTTGAAAATATTTAGGTACATAAAGTATTTTATCTTTATTTTTTATTACACTAGACCTAATTAATTAGATCTATCAATTAAATATAAAAAGAAAGCATACATATATGTATATCTTGGAATCTATGTCCTAGTAAAAATTGTATAATTAGACTAGGTATTGTCAAGGAATTTAATTTCGGAGCCAATTCGTACCTTGTCACAGTGACATTAAATATGAGATCTGTAGCGGCTTTCATATTGATTTTCACTGTGACAAGGTACGAAGTGGCCCGGAAATCAAATTCCTTAACTGAACATATCTCAACTCAATTTTCACTGTGAGAGCATATAAAATACTTGGGAATGTGTCGTTACTCCACTTGTGGGCATTCCAAGACGGACTACATTTGCCAAAAGTTCTATTAAGCAATAGAACTTAACTAAAGTAAGTAGTTGTCGTATTATGTTTATTGAGTATTGGTAGTTCTTAGTATTATTTTTGATAGAGTCACCTTCGATAAGCTATCCAATTCAGTTAGGTGCCCTAAAATGTCTATATCCATAGTTAACTAGCAGAAACCGTAAAACCCATTGAGTGCTCAATCGTAAAGCGAATTTCGACGCGATTGCTCTCACGATCTATTCACACGTTTTATGATTTTTAAAAGGCAGTGGAGTGAGAGAGTTCAATTTTCTAAGCTTAAAAATTAATATCTATGAAAGGAGTAGCATTTGCCACTTTAAATAAACGTCTGGAACAACCATCTCAGTTATGTTTTTGTTGCCAGCGTGTTAGTCCTATATGGCCCACAGTCCTATAATTATTTATGTCACACCTGGCCATAAAGTGGCAATTACCGCACGCTCCGCGCGCGGAAGATCCCACTTCCTGGCCAGGTGGTGACATAAAATTTTGTACTTACCTCGGGCGGTAATTAAGAAAGCCTCAGATCGCATAATTATCGCCCTTGCCTTCGGCTCGGGCGTCAAATACCTGCGATCTGAGACATTCTTTGTTTTACCGCCCTTGGTAAGTAATGTACTATTATTATTTATAGTAAGTTGACGACAAAGAATGTGAACCAGTTAGGATAGGACAGCGGACAATATAGAAATGTTAAGCCATCATAGTGACATGCCTATATCATCATTATAGTGACATGCCTTCACTCATACCACCACCTATTCTCCACAACTCGCACCTAGATATTATTAATTGAAGTACGAGAAGTTAAAAGTACCTACCAGCACTAGTTTTATATTATTTCTTCATGGGTAGGTATCTTAATAGGCAAACCTGTGAAATTGAATTTAATCCTCGCCACTGCATCTACCGTAAATGGTTAAATTGGTGTGGTGCAGAAGCTTTTTAAATACTTACGTTAGTTTTCAATTGAATTAAAAAGACGAATTCACTCATGAGTAGATAGCCTCGCTTCTCTCTGGCGCAGCTCATGGTTATTCTTGTTTATTGTTCACGCGCTATGATTTTATCATTATTCGTTTATAGCGGCTTCGATTGAAAGCGGTAGAGGTTGATGGTAATAGTAGATGGTACAATTGTGAAATTGTATATGGCCACGAATTGCCTAATTAAAATCAATAAATGATGTCACACGTTCAGTCCATTAGATCCATATGGAACAGACAAAGATTCAACCAAAGGAGTAGTCTCCTCACAGGGGATGCCTCGATGTTAGTTATTACATAGGATTAATCTTGGCGGAGGCAATAGAGAACCATCGCGGCTCGAAAAGCAATTTTTTGTATCTAGACGGTCTGCCAGGCCACATTTACTCGCAAAAAACTTATGTAAATTATTTCAATAAAAGTAATGTTAAAAATTAAATGATAAATAACAAAAATGCCCAAAAGATTCCTAATCAAGACCGGAACATTATTAATGATATATATAACTAAGAAAAACGCTTGGGAAATTAAACTATCGCTGCAAAACATTTCATAAAAGCTGACAGGCAAATAAGTCAAAATGTCATTTAGTCTGTTGCCATATAAATCAGAATAATAGCGCCCTCTTGACAATGGTCATATATTTCTGGTTTGGCTTTAAAAGCGTATTGATAAATACGTTCCTTCAACCAGTCTGACCGCGTTAGCACGGAAAGGCGGGTGGCTCCGATCCAGATGTTTGCCCGGCCCATCCCCTGGGCCAACGAAGTCAAATATCTTGGAGTGACCCTCGAGATAAAACTGACTTTCCGTAGCCACATCAGTAGGGTACGCAACCGTGCGTTGTTCGTGCTAGGAAGGCTTGGGCTGATGTTTAACTAGTCTAGTAAAATGTCACTTAGAAATAAGCTGACACTCTACAAAACTTGTGTTCGTCTAATCATGTCTTATGCAAGTGTAGCTTTTGTTCACGTGCCTATGACATCGCTCAAGCCGCTTCAGGTCATTCAGAATCGTTTTCTCCGTAGGGCGATTAAGTGCTCCGTGGTACCAGTCGAACCTCATTTTGCACCACGACATGGTGATTCACTATGAACCGGCGACAAAACTCCCAATAGCTCGATTCCGCTCACACCCCTGACTCGGTTGAAACCACTCAACCAATCTCACTGGATCGCAAACTCTTACAGATTTCCAGTGTTTAAATCACCCGCGTGGTCGTGTCGGAGGTTTTCCCTGGATTTCCCCAGGCCACTCTCCAACCGCGCACTCCTATCGCTTTATTGGGCCCAGCCTATAAAGCCACAGTCAGGTTGAAAAAAAAACGTTGCATATATGTTAAATATTACTCATAATTAAGAATTAATTATGTAATACCTCTATGAATTCAGTATTTACCTCTATGAATTACTGTTTTTGTTTCAGACATTGAAACCAAATGGTTTTCCAACCATTCAAATCCGCAAACTCACGCTTCTTACCTACCTTAACCTTCGTAGCGAACGAGTGTCGTAGTACTAAAACTAGGTACTTATCTTAGTACTACGATACTATCCTAAAGTATCCATCTGATCCCAGCAATTTAATTTATCAAATGTATACAGTAAAGGCAAGGAAGGAGCAAACACCGTAAGCTCAAAGGCATAAACGTATGTAAGTTCGCAAAGCAAAGTCAAGTAAAGTCATGTTCGCATATTTTGTTTGTCACTGTGTTATGTATAGATCTGATATTTTCGATGTTGACTGCGCCTATCATACCTTCCAATACCACAACAGTGGCAATCTACGCAGTCTACGCCCAATTTGCCTAAGTCTTCACCCAGTGAACTCGCCCGCGGCAGTGTGTTAAATTACCTAATGGATCCGTTTCATTCAACATTTGCATAGGTTTGTGGTTTGTATTAGTTCGCAAGATTCACTTTAAATGAGATCCCCGTGGAGTCAGCTGTTTATTTAAGGTAGGTATGTAACAAAAGTAACATTTCAAATAACACAGATTAACCCGTTAATATTCAACTGTACATTATTCTGATTGTGGCCCAACGGCGCCCGCGTCGCGCGTGCGGTATGCGAGGTTAAGCAATTTTTTTTTAATTTTTTTTTAATCAATCCTAATTCCAATAAAGTCTGTCTCCCCTCGGGTTGGAAGGTCAGATGGCAGTCGCTTCCGTAAAAGCTAGTGGCTACGCCAAAATCTTGGGATTAGGTAGCTGACCCCGCGCATCCCTCAGGATGCAACTGTACTTTCTAGGATAACGCTAGGAAGATGATGATGATAATATTAGAATATAATAGTATAGGAAAAAGCTTTATTTCGTATTTTCTACTACTTCATAATAATTAATAGTACATTTACATTTAAACGCTATGTATATTAAAATTAAGGCTTAATGCGAAAAAGGAGTCCACTCAGCACGATGACGATTCACAGAAGGTAAAACGACGCTGATATTCTGTGAATCCACATGTGGTGCACCACAGAATATTCTGATTGTCTAACTCGTTATGAAGTAAATAATTGTTTACACGCTCTAAGTTATTCAACGCGTTCTTTATATGTACCTCTAGTATAAGTTATTCGAAACAAAACACAAACGAACGCGTTTGCGTTTAGTCTCAATTTCTATGGCAAAAAATAATTACCACCAAAGGCCACCAGAGGCCATACAATTTGAGACTAAACGCAAACGCGTTCGTTTGTGTTTTGCGAAAAAGCTTAACAGTAGAGGTACTGAGCGTACAAAAATACTTTTTAGTATCTTCTAATTTTAACAGCATGAATGTCTTTTAATAATATAATACTATTCCAGATATGTCAGCATTCAACTGTTTTTTTTTCTCTCACTACAATATATTTGTTATACCTAACAGTAACAGTATACTACGCAGTTACCTACCAAAATCATTTAGTAAATGTTTAATGATCGCTACCCACAATTCAGGCAAATGGAAAATTATTTCATAATATTGTTTACAAGTTCAATTCAATCCATTAGTGATAGTTTTGGTTAACATTAGACAAATTGTGCCTGGAGGCGACACCCTGTTTGAGATCCTCCAGTTACCGACGATCGATGTTAATAAGGGGATTTCCTTTTGCCATTGATGTTGAAGGATTATCATAATCATATAATATTTTAGATAGTGGCATTTGTTATTAAGCTCTTAACAATGACAATTTTAACTTATATTTTAGGTGCATACTGTTAATTGTGTATTGTATACTGACATACCATTTAGAGTTTATTAACATTTCTTTTATATACTTTCACATGCCTATATCAGCTGAATATATTATAGGAAACTGTGACTCTATGTACATCTTAAATAACCATATATTCTTTGTGAATAAAGACTCATTCATTCATTCTTATACGGATTAAATTAAATAGGCTATATAAATAAAAGATTATTTATTGTTCTGTCATTCTAGCTCTTATCAAAAAGTGAATAGTGTATAACTGAACGAGCAAGCTATATCTGTGGTGTTGTCGTCACTTTCCAGCATATCATTCGTGTGGTCAATTTGCCATGTAGGTAAACTGGAATTTATCATTTTTATTGCGTAGGTTTAGTTACACAAAAGAAAGGCCTATGATATACAAACACCGGGAGTCGCGAGCTATTCGGAAAGGGTTTTCATTGCTCTCGAGTCATAAAGCGATAGACGGTTCATATTATAATAAAAATTTATAACAAAGTAAGCACTGTGCCATACTTTGCTTATATAGTACAGACGATAGGTAATAATCGAGCGCAATTTCTATTGCATGCTTATGTTTGTGGAATACATACCTACTCAATTAGGAAATAGGAAAGACAAACAAAAGAGTAATAAAATTCCTTACAGCAAATATAATTCAATTCATAGGAAGCCATCAGTGAAGATGAAACAAATGACAGGCATTCATCCCCTTCTGCGATAGAAGCTAATGCCCATCACATTTGCACACCGGTGAAACAGTACAGTAGAAAAATCTTGGAGTTGGTATTTTTACTCAAAAAATATTAATAACAATTTCAAGAAATTCTCTACGATGTATTGATTTGGGAGCGTCCGAAAATCATGCCTTTTGACCGTAGTAATAAGAGGTGTCTTTGATTGAATAAAGGCAATTTATTGCATTTGTTTGTTCATTTATTAGCATTTGTTTGTTTTCTAAATATGACTAGAACATCATACCCCCTCTACAGACACCCGCTTTCATTTCATAACTCTGCTACTAGTAGATACTATAGTATGCGCGATCAAGGACGTATGTGCCAAGACCATCTAGGCATTTACATACAGTCTGTTTAAAATGCCCCATAATTAATTACTCTAAGAGAATCACCTATTTGGGCACATAAATATCAAAAGTCGGGACAGATAAAGTTTAAGAATTTTTTCTCTGTCAGTGTTTGACATTTACATAATATTGAATTTCACGTGGCGAGTAGAGAAAGTTTTGACATTATGACGCATAAACCACCATCCAACCAATACCAATTGATTGCAAGATCCGATATAAACATTATTGGCGCATATTTGTCATAAATCAAATACCGCATCCAAACTGTGGTTTTACAATTTCCGCCTATTTATACCAAACAAATATCCGCTCATATTTCAGTCATGTATCTCTCAAATTATTTGTTTTCATCGACTGAAGCTGAACTTACCTACATATACGCCTCGTTATGATATATTTTGTCTGCTTTATTTGACGTCATTTATCACTTCTTTGTATCATTATAATGTTCCTTACTACACATCACTCTAATCTCCATTTGTGTCTAGTTGCATACCTTATTATGTTCATAGGTAAGTCGTTTGTATTTTTGATATGTTGTGTATTCTTCAGTTGTTGTTAGTGACATAATTACAGGCAAAGATACGACTTCGCTCTTGTAACTATTATGACAATTACACAAGTACGTGTTTCAGTTTCCTTTGATAAATGGACAGATACAATAGTAGTTATATAGTTTCTGGTAGATTTTTTTTTACAAACGACATTTGTCTTCCTTAAATATGGAGCCATCTAAGATAAGTCACAATAAATCAGTCTAATGGCGAAAAACAGGCCAAAGGCCTCGACCCCAACTGGAGGTAGCTCTATAAGTCAACTTAATGTTTCATTTTATTGCTTTCTCCTTTGAAATAATAGCATAATGGTCGAAATTGACAGCTTATATTGATTTAATATTATTTTGGTATCTGAGGTACCATAAACAAGTGGAGTCTAGTATCACTACCTTAAAAAATCTCTGTGTCAGTCCACTCTTTAATCACTAAGATCAGAACAGTACCTAATCTACTACTGTGGATGTACTTGAGAAATAATTCAACAGACATGTTGGGCAAATAAAATTCATGAGTGATCAGGAACAATCAGAAACTACATGAAACATATGCATTCGAAATTAAAAACGATCTTTCATACTCGACCAATCTGTTAAAAAATAAATTATATAATATCGTTCGTTTTATCGTGTATATTGTTAATACAAAGAACATAAATGTAGCAAAGCCTTAGTTAACTTTATATTTATTCCCGCTTACAAACAAATTATTTAAATGTAGATAGGGTCACTAGACCGATTACACGTCGAGCATCAGTTTACGACCACCTGAAGGACGAGGTTTTTTTTAAAAATTTTACAGGCCCTAAAGAAACAGTGACTTGCATGCATTTTATTTGATAGTTATTGAATGGGAATCCATTAAAAAATGAGAAAATATCTTTTCCAGTTCATCAACTCATCTGAGTGGTGGAAAACGGGCACACCATAAATAAGCTGGTCGCTAACCGACCTATCGACCCCACTTAGATAATCCTTAGACAGAATGTAAAAATACTCCAATTGTAAAATAAAAATCAGAATAACAATAGAAAATTGTGTTATTATGAGCGCAGGTAGGGTAATAAATAATGTATGGCCTGATGACATTCGGGTGATATATTCGCGTCGGGCTCCTGCAACGCGTAATCTTTCATTCCCGAAACTTCGCATCAAGGGTGATACGTTTTCGTTTTTTCTGATGTATTAACGCCGAACCCTAGTAATAGGCATTAAGCAAGCGAATGATGTTTCATTAACCTTTATGAGTGACGTGTCTTTTTTTTGCTTATCATACTACTATACCTACTACTAAAAACATTGGTATTCAACATCTATTCACAAAATTTTAGGTTTCTAGACGAAACGGTGGTAAAAAACTGCCTGTGATAAACTAACAGAATCGAGTGATCACACAAGTGTTCTGTTGGACCTATTTGATTCTGGACACTAAAAAAGTCATAATATTTCTATTTCATTCAATACAATTGGGACCCTTAAGTTTTTTTGATTGTTCCATATTATATTTTTATTGATACTAGACTTATTATAGATTTCAAAACTGTTGCCGGTTTTTTTTTTATTACGTATCGTTTTTAAGAAATATTTTAATAATGCCTCCAAACCTGTGGTGTGTCAAAGATAAGATTTAAAAATATATTTTTAAAAACAATACTTAATAAAAAAAACCGGAACAGTTTTGAACTCTATAATAAGTCTGCAATCAATAAAAAATAATATGGAACACTCTAAAAAACTTAAGATTCCCAATTCTTATTAGATACATTTATTTATTTAATCGTATGGTATATAAAAAGTATAGGATATTACAGAAATTAACTAAACTAAACACAATTTATGACCACATTCAGGCGAAAAAATGTTTCTTCTCAAAATTATCTCTACATTTTTAAACGGTACTTCGATTACTATTATACTAACGATTCGGAGCATCCTGTGATATTCCGCTGACAAAAGCGCGTATCTACAGATCTGACGCCGCGGGCGCCACCTAATATGCTAATGCTGAGTTGCTACCCTGTAATATAAGGGCATAACTTACGAGGTTTCCAACCAAAATAAACCTTTTTGTTCAAGGGAAGCCTATTCGTAAGTATTGTATCACTCAAAGAAAATATACGAAATCGATTTGTAATGCCCGGAATACACGAGGCTAGTTTTTCTAGCCAGTATAGCAAGCTAGTGCTAGTATGCTAGCAAGCTAGTGCGTCTATGTTCGTGTACACAAAATTAGCTTGCTATCCTGGCTTGAAAAACTAGTCTCGTGTATTCCGGGCATAATGCATAGTTATTAGTAGGTAAGTGACTGTGTACAATGCACGGTTTGAAAATTGCCGTTTTTATTTGTGAAGACTATAACTAATACAAGCACAACACAGAGCTAAATTTAAATTACAGTTAATCTGAATTTTCAATTTAGCTATGTGTTGTATATAACTGACAATATTCTCCACTAATACAAAGGAAAAAACTGTAAGACCATAACTTAGAGGCAACATCTTATATATTGAATTAATATGGCTATATAACAAGGACACAAAAAATCCTTCGTCCTACGTTACCCATTACGAAAACAATACTTTTCAGATGCTTACACAAAACACTCTATATTACATGTGCATTTAAATTTTCGTATCAGCCCTAAAGAAAACGTTTAATATACCGTACATACGGTAAATAAAAAGTACCTAATACGTTACCCTGGGTGGATCGCAGAAACGCTACCCGATTTCCCCGAGGCGAGTTGGGGGAAATGTGATTTTAAGTGTAATGCTACACTTTACAAGACCGTACGTTTAAAGTTTATTTGCCATAGTTACCGGTTATATCTCACAAATAAGCATGATTCTATTATTATACGTTAGCAAGCTTTTAACTATTTGAGCCTAAGACATTTATTTGCTACGGGCTACGACGTAGCACTACTAGCACTACACTGAAATAAAAGAATGAGTTAGGTATTCAAAATGAGTTATGTTTCTGCATATTATTTATTTATTTATTTGGGAAACAAACAGGCAAAAATATTACATCAAGTTATTCTAAATTTAGTATAATTGTTTTAATTGACCGAGTGAAACGAAGTTCTCTGCTTCATCTTCAACAAAAATGCTTTCGTATGTCCGCGTCCGCGGTTGTTCTCCTCTACAGGACGCATTTCTCAACCGATTCTGAAATTTCAAGCGAATCACGTAACTTTATATTCTAACGCTAGATAGATTTTACTGCCAATTTTAAAGTATAAATATGAGCTGACAATTAAAATTTGACATTAAAATCTACCTAACGGTAGTACAAATGTTACGTGATTCCCGCGGAGTTCGATAATTATACAAAAAAATTTTGTCGAGTCAATTTCTGGAAATTTTCAAAAACATTTTTATTTTCGATGGTTTTGTAAGTTACTGCATGCGAATTTGGGTTTGTTCTCCTCTACAGCGGAGTAATCACGTAACTATTTTACTACCGTTAGGTAGATTTTAATGTCAAATTTTAATTGTCACATCATACATTTTTACTTCAAAACTGACAGTAAAATCTATCTACCGTTAGTACATAAAGTTACGTGATTCGCCTGCAGGTCGCATTTCTAAATTGGAAATTTTCAAAAAAAATCACTGGCGAGGTTTCCAGCTCACAGAGCCACTAGTTATTAGTAGGTTTCATTCATATATATTATAAGAAGAAATTGCTCTTTAGCGATAAGACCGAATGTTGTTTGCCTCTAAATAATGTGATTTTGTACTTTGTGTACTGTGTGTCCTTAATGCAATAAAGACTATTATATTGTATTGTAAGTTGCACAAAAGAAATAACAAATAACACTAAAACTAGACTATAGCCCAATCAGTCATCTTTCTCTATTCATTATTCTAGAAAGTTCCCAGCAATATGTAAGCGAGCATTAATATTAAAATTAGTTTTCATTTAACCGGGTTCAGCTCTGACGCGACTTGGACACTGAGAAATTGCAGTCGGGCGAGAAATTTTAAAATTATTTTACTAATATTGCCAGACGCGAACATGAAACATCTTCGTGGATAAAAAAACTGGTTTAGGTACTTACAAATTCAATAGTAGATATGTTACTGTCTAACATTCATAGTTTGCTGCTTGAAGCATAGACTCATCGTATGAGATTCTTCAAATCTTAGTTCATAAATTAAGTAAACTTCATGTTTTAATACAATATGAGTATGGTTCATTGCGTCTTTCTTTTTATTTGACACGCTCAATTTAACGTAGGGTAGTCCCTGTGCCCGACACTGGCCCAATACAATGGCCATTTCAATATTTAGACCAATAGGTGTCATCAATTGGGCACTTAGGCGTCGAGCATTGGGATGTTTACTTATATGAAATTCAAATTAAACTTACCGCATCGCGCAGGTATGATGGCTACTATATAGAGACGTAACATTCTGTTCGTGCACTTCATAGATTTTAACGCAATTAAACAGTAACTTTTTGCTCTTAGCATTGATAGGTACTAATCATATTGATAGGTATATTTAATTCATCAATTCAAGTGTACATTAAAATGTATGTGTTCATGACTGTTATCCATTATCATCTAAATTACTTTACAATATAGTATGTAAACGGCGTGCGTGACATTGTCTTTTCGCAGCGTCCGTCTGACATCTGCGAGACAACTGCAGATACTTTGTTTGACTGTTTAGTTATTCTATACGCGATTAATGCAAATTTAGAACATCAATTTCGATTCAGAACTCCTTTAGAGTAGCTGCTATGAAAATTACATATCTGGAATGATACCTTTTAGACCCAGGCAACTCGACGAACTTTTGTATTTTGTAAAATAAAAATCCGACAAGTTCCGTCACCAGGTAACATTAAAGCAGCCGCAGTCAACTGTGTGTTTCTGTTTATATAAAGGTTAGGTATTTACTATTTACTTGTACTCATTTACGACAACCTTGGGAAATTGAGCAAGGCGAGACGACATAACAGTGACACATTCAAACGTCAAATGACACATTTAGAGGTGCACCATGGTACAATAATATACTTCGCCAGGTATGGCAAACGGAAACGTCGGTTAGTAGTGTGGGTGACACGACCTTCGGACTCCCTGCTATCGATGGTTCTCAAACTTTGTATTTTGGGGAAAAATAGTTGTCTTACTTTAAAAATAGGATATAAATTATATTAAACGACTGTATAAAAACAAAATTACAACCATTACAAAAAAAGGTATGGCATCTGGCCTTAATTGTCTTGCATGTCTCCCTGACAAATAATATGAATTCTAATCATCTATACCAAAGTATAGACCCAGCTATATTCAATCAGTATAACAACATGAAACAACGATTGCGGTCTTTTGCAAATAATAGGTTGATATTCCAATTGTCAAGTATCGGCTTAGCCACATCACTGTTCTTATCATTTAATGTCAAAATTATATTTTGACTGAATAAAAAGGACCCCAACAACATTAAAATGCACAAATTAAGAAAACACATAACTTTACGTAGTACGGTGTACCATTTTCTTTCGTTGTTTTCGTTCCACAATAGTGAAGCCATTCGTTGGCTACTGACTCGTTTTGAGGAAGTGTAGAGAAAAAAAAAGGTTCCGCCTTTAACACTTCTACTCTTACAGTTCCGAATAGAACAGCCAACCATTTCAAAATCTGGCCTACATTAACTCTTATTAGCAACCGCACCGCAAAAAAGTTTGGCAATTACTGCTTAAACTGACACCGACCGAGAGCGATATACGCAAATCAGTACATCCGAGCGAGATCGCGGGTAACGTCAAAGCGACTGACATGACGCTCGTATGTGTGAGTAAGGGCTGTTGCCAGTATTGTATTATGATACTCCCTGACTTTCATGTATTCTGTGAGTATTTTATTAAATTATTGAGTACATTTATGTTCAACTCGACCTATTTTGTGTGCTTAAACAAGTAAATGCCAATTTTAATGCGTAAACAATTTATTTTGCATGATAACGGCAGATTTTTTTCCCTTAGTTATCCGTTTTGTTACTATAAAGTGGCAACTCGACCTCGTGTCACGATCCTTATTGTCAGACCTTGTTTTCTTAGACCATGGAGGTGCACAAAGACAACAAATTCTTGGCAAGCTTTCAAAGAAAATTTCAACTTCATCGTCTAACAGTAGTGATTTGAGTAGATATAGTCTAATCGTCCAAATTATTATTCAATCGTTTATTGACAATTACTTCTCGTTTCAATATTTAAGGCCCTCATAAACATGTGCACTAAAACAATCATAAAAATCGAATTTGAATCAGGTCGTAAACTTTTTAAATGACGGCGCGCAGTCGGAAAGGTTCGATGCGAATATTTTATTTTTAGGTTTTCATACCAAAATGGTAAAAAAGGAACCTTTACTTTAATAAAACGCTGGTGGCAATCAAGTGTACGGTGGACCGTACGCTAGGTGGACCTAATGGTAAGCGGCCACCGCAGCCTATAGACGCCCGCAACTCCAAAGGAGTCACGTACGCGTTGCCGACCCTTTAAGAAATTTGAGAATTCTCTGTGTTGACAGCAGAAGGGACTTTAGGTCCCTCGCTCTCAACGCAGTGCATCCTCGGTAGCTCTGGCAACCTTGCTCACCTCGAGGAACACAACACTACATACTTGTATAGTAGATAATGTTATTATGGTATCACTTTGTCTGTCCGTCTGTCTGTCTGTTACATCGCTAAATATCTCAAAAACTACTTATGCTATCGATTTGAAAATTGGAACAGTTATAAAGAAGGGTAA
This sequence comes from Epiblema foenella, assembly GCA_963556455.1. Taxonomy (NCBI): domain Eukaryota; kingdom Metazoa; phylum Arthropoda; class Insecta; order Lepidoptera; family Tortricidae; genus Epiblema; species Epiblema foenella. Next base: position 23,245,815 of record OY747096.1, on the reverse strand, counting down.
CCTAGATCTATACAAGGAATATGTTATTTTTTATTTTTTTTATTTTCCGTGAAAAATGACAGATAATAAATAGGTGGTTCAAAATTTGAAAATCTAGTGAATATGTCAAGTGGGGTGTCATATAAAAGGGCTTGAGTTGCACATTCTGAAACAATTTTTTATTTGTTTTTTACGTTACCTATCATTTTCGATTTATGAGGGAAAATGTAAAAAAAATACCGTTCTCCCCCACGCCTTATCACCGAAGTTTACCAAGGAAAAAATATTAAATTATTACATAACTTCGATATCAATGTATATTTTACAGGAAATAATTTTTAAGAAAAAAAAACCGACTTCAATTGGGGAGGCCGGTGAAAGATTATTACACTTAGATGGTGAACTCTTCCATACAATGATAGAATAGTTTTGACGACCGGTTTAGCCTAGTGGGTAGTGCACCTGCCTGTGAAGCTGACGGTCCTGGGTTCGAATCCCGGTCAGGGCAAATATTTGTGTGATGAGCATGAATACTTGTTTCTGAGTCTTGGATGTTTTCTATGTATTTAAGTATTTATATCTATTAAATATATCGTCGTCTAGTACCCATAACACAAGCCTTCTTGAGCTTACTGTGGGGCTAGTTCGATTTGTGTAAGATTGTCCTCTAATATTTATTTATTTATTTATTTATTTATAGTAGTTTATGCAACTGGTATACAATGAGCGGAATTGCCTTATTACGTAAAGTTGCATACATTACTTTATCTACACACATATTATAAGTACTCTTAGATGGGGTTCAGAAGCCGACCTGCATTGCTAGCAGTGCTACCGATTACATATTTTTATAGATGCTTTATAATCAGAAAACCTTATCCCTGAATTATTTAAAATAGAGTATAACAGTTTTAAATTTGAAAAAAAAAAATTTACATCAAATTCAAAATAAATGTAAATTTTGAAATCCTTGGCCCCGAATTAGTTGAAATTGAGTATAATGACGATATCCGCAAAACATTTTTTTTTTTTACTTAAAGTTCCAAATAAATCATCCTGATCATCATCAGCAGTTCCACTTCATCAAATGTCACGTATTTCAATGTAAGTGCTTGATTTGTTTATGAAAATACTACAATCACTATATGTATGCCTTTAACATTTGAGGAGTTCCCTGGATACCTCATGGATGCCATCATCAGAACTGGAGCTTGACAAATGATTATTTTGAAAATCTAACTTGCTTAACAAACACAGCAAAGAGGACAATTCGCCAAACGTGAACTATGCGTCGTTGAAGAGTTCCGTTCTGATCATCATCAGCAGTTCCACTTCATCAAATGTCAGTTATTTAAATGTAAATGCTTGATTAGTTGATGAAAATACTAAAATCACTATATGTGTGCCTTTCACATTTGAGGAGTTCCCTCGATTTCTCATGGATCCCATCATCGGAACTCGACCATGACAAAAATTCGTTGTGAAAATAGAACTTGCTTAACTAATACAGTTAGAAGGAAAAATCGCCAAACGTGAACTTTTCATCGTTGAAGAGTTCTGTTCTGATCATCATCAGCAGTTCCACTTCATCAAATATCACATTTTTGTATGAAAATGCTTGATTTGTTGATAAAAACATAAAAATCACTATATGTTTGCCTTTAAGATTTGAGGAGTTCCCTCGATTCCTCATGGATTCCATCATCAGAACTGCGTTTTGACCAAAACGGGACCAACTTGGATATATATACTTACAATCAAAAAAAGAATTTCCAAAATCGGTTCAGACATGACGGAGTTATGGAGTAACAAACATAAAAAAAAAACAAAAAAAAAACATACAACCGAATTGAGAACCTCCTCTTTTGAAATCTTGAAGTCGGTTAAAAATAACTATAGCTCTATCTAGTTATTCTTTTTGTCATCAAATAACATTTCTATACTAAGTCTTTAATTTAATCACCTTTGCATGTATTTTTGTTTTATAAATTCCTACGTGATTATGCTGAAAGTACCTTCTTTCAAGTAAAGAAAAAAAAATGGAATCGGTTCACGTGATTAAGAATTATCCTTGAAAAACCACCATACCGTCATACTTAGTTATTCAGTCGCTCAAATTTATAACTAAATTCGCCCATAGATGGCAATGTACCCATGGCGTTCAGTTTCTACACCTCAAACAAACGGACATCGATTTTCAGATATCTATCTACATCTATTCTCTGTCGTACTTACAATAAACTTGCAATATTCGAACAAAGAGAGCTCATGGATATAGCTCCCTATCAAACCAGTTATGTTTATTCAAATGATTTTCGATGAACTGTGCGTCTACATATTATCCGCTTTGGGTATAAATTCAGTCAATTTTATCGGCAGGTACTAAAAACTACTAATTTTTAAATTTGTTCTTCCAACTATTTTCATATTGCCATATAAAGAGAATACCATCCGACTACGTATTGAGTTATTCAAGTACGTTGGAAACTTAGCACTACCTACAGCTTTCCATCCCTGGTCGAAGATCCAGAGGCAGACCCAAAACAAGGTAGAAAGATCTAAGTAGTGCTAAAAGACATGACAGAGTGTCAGGCATTCGAAGACGATGTCGAGCATAGAGCGATGTGGCGAAGATTAGTTCGGAATGTTGACCCCACCACCACGCGGGATTTATAGCTAGGAAGATAGAAAGTATTTAGTCATTAGTTTTTTTACAGATATTTAAACGTTTTTTAGTAAAATTTTGGGTAATAGATACACCTAATTAAGACGATTTAAGAAAATAAAAAATAATACCATCTCTCTATTAATATGTTACCTACAGTTTATGTTACCTATCTACTTACTCTCCGTTTAAATCGAACTCCCAACGAAAAATTCAGTGGAAATCTGCCCGCTCGCGCCGCTTTTTCCTATTCAAGTATTTTATGAGAGACAGCTCGTATAAGGTATGCCATTCATTTTCATTGGTCGTATAGGTGTTTCCTAGACCATCAGGCTTTTGTTACGGTTTAGGCACTGAATCTTTTGTCCGGTGGTCTCTCTTCTCGGAGACGATAGCTATGTGTAAGCATTTCCGTGAAAATCACGGCAATTTGGTTGATGCGTTTACTGCTTGTAAAAATAGTCTCCAATGGAATAGTTTGATGTACCTAGTGATTTTTAATCCGTCGTTCGTTTATACAATACCGCAATGCCAGCACAACATAATTATGTGATTAGAGGTACCTATTATCCTTGTGAAAAACAACTACCCACTGAATAAATAATTTCTACTGTCGACCCATGAGCAAGTATGTAGTTATGTTGTGGACACCCACTTAGAAAACTGTGACTTTGAAATGAAAATTTAATTTCAATAAATGCCGTTGAAACTCTAATTGACACTACCTATAATCTTTTTTTTACCTGATTGTGGCTTTATTGGTCGGGCTCAATAAAGCGATAGGAATGTACCGGTTGGAAAATACCTAGCCTTATTATTTATTTTCACTTCTCCTATTCGAAGAAATGGCTTTTCTAGCGTTTAGAGGGAGCAAAAGTCGTTTCTGCTCCCTCTTAATTACATTTTTTAGATGTTTCATTTTTGCCCTACTGACAGGGAGCATATCTAAAAGAGTTTTGCTCCCTGTCTGGTCGCAGGCGGACAGTGCACGCGGGCGGCGGCTGGGGTGCCCCCGAGCTGGCAGCGCGCCCGCGCCTGGTTTAGTTATCTATTTATCTTTATTCATCACAACAACCGATGTGGGTACATATAAGTACTATGTATATTAATCGAGCAAATTTTTAATTTTTTGTTTATTTCACATAAATTTGGTTTAATATTGTTCTTTTACTTACTTATTTGCAGAAGTGAAGAGTGTATTACACGGCAGCAAAATTATTTCTAGCTCGGGCGTGGCGGTTTGAATCCCTCACTACCCTCAGTATTTCATATTCTGGAATCCTTCGCTTCGTTCGGGATTCAACATGCTAGCCCTCGATGAAATATTGCATTTTGCTCCCTTGTAATACAATCTACTATTATCGTATTGTAATACAATCTACAATTGTTTTCGAACCGTGAGACTGACCCCCCTTGTCAACTGAGTGGGCAACTTGACTGTTAGAAGTTCTCAAGCCTACCGAAGGCCTCTAACCTGGCTTAACGACTGCTGTCATAGAAAACAGCCGTGATCAACGGCTTAACGTGCCTTCCAAAGCACGGGAGAACTAACCACTCAAAGCAGTCACCCATCCAAGAACCGACTTGGGCCGACGTTGCCGAACCTCGCTTACGCGCTCATAAGCCTTGCCCGTGTATGAAAAGTCCACAGAGGCACTTTGAAGTTATCTAACTTCCGTCATCAAGAATTTCCGTTTAAAAAACCACACTCAAAGCGGTTTATCCGTTAGGTAGCTACAATGCCAGAATGGTAGATCAGAATCGGGGGTTAAAAATTACCTGCGCATCCCTACATAAAGTTTCTCATATAATGGTGCATTTGTTTTAACGTGCTTCATGTTTGTCAGAAAGAGAGCGAGTACTTAGGTCAATCCCCGTCATTAGTGAAATGTATGCATCAAATAAAAATAAAATAGGTTACTGTCAAAATTTTTATTTTTGATAGCTACAAGCTTTTATTGCCTACTGTACTTTTTTTCAGTCAACTAAGTACTCATAGAGACGGTTCCAATGAGCCGAAACACGATGGGTTTATCTTGTGTAGTTTAGAAGTTACTATGGCCACGGATCAGCTCGATGGTACCATAATATTGCCTTGTCACCGAACAACCGTTACATAAGTATGCCAAATTTCAGCTCGATCAGATATCAGCAAGTGGTTGGAAATTGAGTTGCAACCCGAACAAACATCATACATTGCAAGTTAAAAAAATCTATAATAAACGGGTCACCCACGTCTTCTTTTACGTATTTTTATTATATTTCAGTATTTCTAAAATTCGCGGGAGTTTTACATTTAGAATTAAGTAAATCTTGTAAAAATCAGGTATCTAAACTCATGCTTGCGCGTAGGTTATCTAACTACCCTAAGTACTTGGTCTACTGCCGAGTAAGATGTTGAAGAAAATATCTCACTTTATTAAAACACACCCAAAATAACTACACATTTATTAATATAAAATATGTCATAACGAGTGAAGGCATGGCATGGCAGTGACATCAAATATGGAGAATCTAAATTTTGCAACTATTGTTTTTACTATTTTCAGTTTCGCTATCGCCTGATATTTTTCCATTTAACCTTTTAGACGCCAACAGCGGATACATCCTCACCGTCGGTTCAACGCCTACAAAAGATATATCCGACATGGCATGCAGTGCGATATCAACCAACATGCAATTCTATATTAGGGTACAACATTGAGTTTGACATTCCCATGTCATGGCATGTGAGTAACCGCTTTTTTATTTGACGTGGCGTTGAAAAGGTTAAGCGGATTAACATTATTTATTTCTTTGAATATATGAGAAAGTATTTTATCCGGAAGTACATACAAGCTACCAAAGTAATTTTAAAGTTAGCAGAAATAACTAATTGTTTATCAAATTTCGAACCGTTTAAATGGTATGTTGTATCTTAGGTACCTACTAGTCTCTGAATTTCATAGAATGTCGTACTTCAAAAGAAAAACAAGAAAAACAGACTTTATAATTAAATTTTGCGGCACGAAATCCAAAGTTAAATAATTTGGAATCAAAGTTTCATGTTTGGTTTGTTATAAATATTATCAGCATTCAGCGTAGCCATATTTTCCGCCTAAGCCAAAATTGAGAAATTCCGAACGTACAATTACTTCAGTTAAAACGATAACGGCTAATTCGATTTATTTGCCGTCACTCATTTTGTAGACACAGGACAAGTAGGACAACTAACACAGTATAACAGAATTGAACTACTTACATCATAAACCATTATATTTACAAAAGTAGGCATAATAGCTGTTTAATTCGTATTCTTTCATCTAAAAATATACATGTACATGGACATAAAACAACATAGACTAGCAATTCCATAGATTGCGTTCATTCCTATAGTGCTGTAAAAATATCTGATGTATATAACACTAATAATAACTTGCTATATCTTCACTGCACCCTTACATAGCCTAGATCATAACTTTAAAACCTTTACCATACATTATTTGTGGAACTACGGTATATTATAGATAAACCTAATATGAAAGATTTCTAATACATTGTATTTTGGCAAACTTAAACGTTAAGTGTAGGTACATAATATAAACATGGACGAATCACTTTAAGTAATACGATTTTTGCATTGTTAGAGCATTACTTGTAGTATCTATCTTATAACAATTATTTTAAAATACCCGATAAACACTTTAAAAACACATTTAATTTAACATTGATTATGTTTACAGTTTACACATACTTGATTTTAGAATAAGAACGCGGAAATTTAGCATTAAATGCCGCAATTTGGATTTGGACATGTATTACTTTAATACTCGAGAGCTCTTTCTAATATGGTAAGAAAAGGGTTACATTTTAATTTACCAGATTCCGCATATCGAGTAGTAGTGTCACTAAAATGAAGAAAATTTGCTAGTGATAAAATTGCTGCGAAATATTTAAAAACCCATTTTTGTTTTTATCTATTGTCGCATGTACTCTTGATTTTTTAATAACAAGAAATCATAAATAGAATCTTTAAAAAATGTAGGTACTCGTATCTGGCAGTGCAAAATGTTCTTCTATATTACAACTCCAAAATCGATTCCATAATGGTAATGCTAGCAAGTAAGTAATCATATCAATCTAGTAAAGTTCGACCCCCATTCGTAATTACAGCCAATATTTTCTAATTATATTCGAATTCGTTATTGTCTGCCGGCGGTCTCGGGTTGTTCATAACCGATTCTAAATTGACCGTGTGCACCGGCGCCGGGTTCATAATTCTACTCTGTGGCATCCTAGAAAGATCTAGAACTGGTAATCTAAGAACGTAGTCTTGGTCTAGTGATCTGTCAAATTGTAATCTGGATCTTTCAGACCACGGAATGACCCGAAAATCGGCGGAAGTTGCCGAAGTGGACTGTCCTGATGTACTGGCTACTATTGGGTTGAGGCGAGGAATCCTTTGGGCCAAGGCTCGAAGCCTGGAGTTCTCTGGTCGCGGCTCTGGCACGAAGTTCTGCCGCGGCGGCTCGGTCCGCTCTCGGGATTGGTTGTTTGTGAACATGTGTTGGTACCTGGATGGAAGCGTTTGTTCTTATTATAAAACTGGAAATTCAGGAGGCAGTTGACCATACACTGGGTGCCAAACTAAATACTTAGTCAAATTAAAGACCCGGTTGACCATACGGGTTTGCGAGATACATATTTACCAACATACAAATTAAGAGTTCAGAGGTAAGAAATACTACTCATAGTTTAACTGGAAGAGATTCCTTAAGTTATAAGTTTGCCTTTGTATTTGCATTTCTCTGCACTATTTGTAATTTATATCTTGTGTTACAAGTATTGTGTACAAAACATTTTTTCACAACTTTAACTGACCATTGGTACACTTATGTGCATTGTAATAAGGGTCACGAATAGTCAGTTAACTATGTTGGTGTTTGTACTATTACACACATACTATATTTACCTGGCTATTTCTGACTGGTTCAGAGGTCTCGCGTCCCTGCCTATCCTCTGCACCGTGATCTGCCGCTGACTCTGCACCGGAGACATGATAGTGTCGGCAGACTGAGTCTGCTGGGGAGTCGGCTGGCTCGGTGATGGGAAATTCAGAGCTAAGAAATCCGGTAGGGGGACGCAGTAAACACCTACTTCTTCCTGAAATTAACAAATGATTGGATAAACGTTTTTTTAGTCCACACCCTGAAACATTACATCTAGAGTTGTAGAAACTATTGTCACTATCAATCTAAAAATTGAATTAGCTTGAAGGGAGTAAATACTCCTCACTCTGACAGTCTCCTTTTAGACCTACGTAACATTCTGCTAAGCCTTACTTTTGCTAAGTAAAGTAGTTGAGGATTGTAAAGGTTCGCATCTGTTCGAATTTATTTCTTTGCCGCGAACGAATGAACGTCTGCCTGCCGATATAAAGAGCGAAACATCTGACGATGCATTTGGACGCAAACTCAGAAACCTTTTATTGAATAAACCAATGTACTCGACTAAGGAATTTATGGAATTGACATTTGCTTGAATTTAATTTGTTTACCATTAATCTATTTTTGCTGATATTTTTATTGACATTATCTCTGTACTTGTTTGTTTGTTATATTTTATTTATTGACGTGTACCACTATTGTTATTTTAAATTTATAGCATTTTAACGATCCTGACTACCGGGAGATACGATTTATTTGAAATGTATTGCATTTGTTTGAATATTTTTATATTATTTTTGACGATCGTGATGTAAATTCTTATAATTTTGACTTATGCAAATTTGTAATGCAATTTATATCATGAAATAAATCTGAATCTGAATCTGAACGTTCAAAAGTATTTCAAGCCGAAATTTAACACAGGTGACACAGGTAGACAGGACTGGATCAAATGTAAGGGGGTAAAAGCCAACTTTTTTGTGCATAGTTAAGACCTTAATTATACCTACATACATATAAATTGTATGGGTAACTTTTGTACCGAGATAGTATCAATTAAAACGTAGGTATAAATAGGGCCTTAACTATGTACAAAATCAATTGTTTTTACCATCGATTTAAAATACCCTAGATACACTATCACCTACAAATTCAAGACGAAAAAGTGTCCAAGCCGGCTGAGCCGACATTGTGAATGTGTGCGTGTTAGATACACGCTAAACGAGCGTAAGTCAATTGGGATCAGTTTATTTTTTTTCAATAGTGAGCCTTATGTCACCAGCGTAACGTTTTACTTTAAATGAGAGCGTTTGGCGATTACAGCATTTCAATTTTGTTCACGCACATTTTCCACTGATTGTGTTGGCAACATTGGACATACATTGGAACAGAGTCGGTATCGTGTACCGTGGAGTCGAAAAAGATTTGTTTAAAATAGGTAGGTGGTAAACAAGCATACGACGTCAGATGTTAACGTCGATTTATTATAAATAGTAATGATAAATCGATTTATTATGTTGTGTTGTTTTTTAATTATTATTATTTTAATGAGTGTTACTTTAGAACTCCGTAGTTTATGAACCGATTCGGAAAATTATTTATTTGTTTGGAATCATATGTTTGAACCACGTTGGTCCCGTTGTTGCCGTAAACTAGTTCTGATGATGGTATCCATGAGGAATTGAGGGAATCCTCAAAAAATCAGGGGAAACATATAGCGATTTTAGTTTTTCGGTAACAAATCGAGCATTTGCATTCAGAAAGTAGCATTTGGAGAACAGAAGCTGATGACGAAGACCATGGATGGGACCATCCAAAAGTGTTTGTGTGTGGCGCTAAGATATTTCGATCAAGATACTCAAGCGACTATGACAAAGCCACTTTAAATGGTTCTACTGTAATTTCATGTTATGTTACCATTAAATTAAAGCAGTCCTAAATTTAAATCAGTTAATCGAATAAGTTATACTTGAAAGAAGAAATAGAATATTATTATCCGTAACACATTATTTTTAAAAACAAGGTTTAATTTACAAAAATTACACTGAACTAGAGTAACTTGTATACATGATAGTGTCTCAAGCTTTGAAATCTTTATTTTACATTTTGAAATGATATATAGGTAACATACCCCTCACGTTACTAGAACATATCTTTCTACAAATAGTCATAAATCATTTAATACTTTTTATTCACTTTGTTTTAGATAAACGCTAATATTTTAATTTATAGTTTTTACCAACTTACATATCTACATACACACTCCATAGGTGTGTGCTAATAACAAACAATACTTGTAAACTTTCATAAAAAAATTAGTCAGTCTGCGACTCCATTCCTTCGAAATTTTACTATAGTCCGATTCATAGGTCTCCCGTTTCGTTTCGATATACGACTCACTCAACGTGAGGGAAAGAGACAGTAGCATAGCTGGTCGTGTGTCTGATATTTTGATAAAATAATTGTTATAAGCGCGTTAAAGCTTAATATAACTACAAATCAATTAAATAATGAAACTTTAAATAAATACTCACCGAAAATATGAAATTACATCCTTTTTTAACGTCGTTAACGTGTTGTTTTTGCATTTTTTTACGGAGCACATGGGCATGTTGACTCGCCGATGGCTAGCGCGCGACTCTGAGCGCAAGAGTGCTTAAAAGGCATTTAAGCACTCTTGAGCGCGGACGCTTTTGACAGGCGGATAGTGCATCTAGGGTATTTTAAATCGATGGTTTTTACCCATGAACTGCTCGCTTCATAGCCTGCTGTCATCCAGACCGCAGCCTAAATGAGGATCCAATGTAACACTGATTCCTTCAGATGGTTTTACCATCCAAAACAACTTACACTAGCAGTCTGCACCTTCTCCCCCGCGCCATCCGGCACCGGAGTAAGTGCTTTCCTCTCCTCCGGTTTTTCCTTCTCTTTCTCCTCCTCCAGCGCCACGTCAGGTACGACTTGCAGATCGTCAGTGATGTTCGGGATTATCACTGAACTGGCTATAATACTCGATAGCTGGTCTAACACCTGCGAAATATAGTAGTTAGTGAACCGCTTAGTACTAATCAATTGATTTTTGCCTAGTATTGAGCCATGAAAGCTAATCACATTTAAATTACATTATGATACCTTTATAAGACTACATTTTTACAGTTGAACAACTATCATCCATCCTCTCACAAAACCTCAGACATTCACTGGACACTGGACACATCGCCACGCAAACATATCGCAATCGGTGGCTGATGTCAAGAGCGCATTCAACAATGTGAGAGCACGAAGAAGTGGCGCGTTCCTACGCGACGCAGTGCGAGCCGCCGGCACTGCCAATTTGATAGAGACCAATTGAATTTCATGTATTTCAGTGATAATCTTCAACGCGTTATGCCATATAAATTTGATGAAAATCCATGAAGAATCAAGGGAACTTCTCAAATATTTATCCAATCAAACATATGGTCTCCAAAAGCATTTTTAAGTAGTGAAGCGGGATTTTTTTCAATACTTACCTCATCTGCCAGGAGTCTGTGTTTAGGATCTTTCACAAGCAACCTCTGGATGAGAAAAACAGTATTGTCCGAAACTTGTACCGAGTTGCCATCACTGAAATAATTAAACTATCTTTAAAACTCTTCAAGTCACACTTTTGCGTGTCATGAAAAAAGCAGCGTCAGCATCTGTTACTGGCATAATATATACTATTTTGTATGAATTAACTATTGACATAATCTGTAGGATTTACAGCTATTTGTAATCTTTATAATATAACTCTCTAAACTGTTTGAGTAAGAAATATAGCCATGTTAACAAAACTCACGGCGGTATATTATAGCTGGCCGCTTGTATCCTGCTAAACAGTTGCGCGAGACTCGTGTCGCAGAACGGGAACTGGCCATACAACATGGTGTATAACACCACTCCTAGCGCCCACATGTCTGATGGCTTGCCAAGGTACGGCTTGCACATTAGGACGTCTGGTGATATGTAGGCCGGGGATCCTGGAATCATAAGAAAATATATGTTAATTAGTAATTCATACAGAAAATATATGTTAAGTATACCTGTTTTCCTGAACTTAACCTCCTTAGATGAATTAACTCCCCACCCCTAAATAAATAAGAAAAATATCCCATCCCTAGATAAATTCAGAAAAGATTACCGATGCTAATTTTCTGCAGGCTAATAAGTAATTCTTAGGAATTAATAATTGTGCTGATATTGTTTATTCTGTGGATGAGCTGAGGTAATACAGATATGAAAGTAAAAGACAATGCAAACGATTTTGCGAAAGGGGCGTTCTGCTTTCGGGTCATTTTGCTAATGGGACAATTTGCTTTTAGGTCATTATGGAGGACTATTTGCTTTTGGGACGTTTCGATACGAAGGGGAAAAATATTATGAGATAGAGAAACCAAATAGATTTATTTTGAATAACATATACATATTATTTGTTATGAATATAACTGCTAGACAGAATCTAGCTCTCGATCCTTTAAAAATAAAATGTAAAACTGTATTTGTTGATAACCAAAGTGAAACAAGCTAACTACAACCTTATGGCACATCAGTTGTGTTCTAAAATCCAATAATAAGACATAGGTGCCATACATATTGTCAACTCTATTACATTTTTATTCAGTTTAAAATACCTCTCTGGTCCTTTAAAAGATCCCTGTCACTGCCTAGATGGGTACCCAGACAGAAGTTGGTAATGGTGATCCTGCCCGTCCTCTGGTTCAACACTATATTGCCCAGTTTCAGATCTCTGTGTACCACATTCCTCTGTAATACAATACAATACAATTACACACCTAAATTAAACCAAAAAATATATATATGAATGAAATCAAACTAATTTGATACATTTAACAATGATTAGTCCTCCTTTTGCATGATAAGTTTTACTTTTGTGCAATAAAGAATAAATAAATAAATGAACAATAAAAACTTTGACTTTTTTTCTAATACATTACATTGTTAAATTTGGGACACCATATCACTATTTCAAAATGTTCCTGTCTAACTTAGAAAGGAATGAATAATTGCAGCCTTGGTTGTGCTTCTGAGGTTGAGCCACTCATGAGAAATACCCAAATGACACCAACTCATGTTAACTGCAATTTTCTATCTTTAACTCATTATATAATTTACCCTATTATTCAATGAATGTAGTCCCTAAAACCAGTTTCTTAAATTCATAGCTTTTTTTATTTATGAACAATATATATTTAATGTAAAACAAAGAAAAGCAATGAGGAAAACAATCGGTTTTGATGCAATTATAAACAAAGCTAGTGGCATAGGTTGTATTGTAAATATATGCACCAATGCCTACTGCAACTGCAACTCATTACTTCAGAACATCTGCATTCACCCCTTTGACTATTTCAAAATCTTCAGAATCATTTTATTGTAGACAAAATTAGTGGTATCCACTGATAATTTCTATGATTACACAATGAATTTATAATATATCTTAATAATAATAAGAAATAATTAATTTACCTTATGCATATTAGCAACAACCCTTACAATGTCATAGAAGATCAAAAGGGCCTCTTTCTCCGGGACTTTTTTGACTTTCGTCACATACTGCTGCAGATTTATGAGTTCACTGCCTTTTTCACTAAACTGGTGAGCATTAACACAGTCCAGTACTAGAAAGAGCCTCTCCCGGACACGGCCAGTATAAATGCGTCCCGACCCATTGCCTTTGTACACTCGGTTTAACCCAAAATAACTTGGGGCTTCTTCTAAAGCATAGTCCTGGAAATGTAAATCAGTTTGGATTTAGAAAATGAGTAACCTTCTCTAGGAAATGCTTTAATCTTATGCAAAAAAACTTGTTCATAATACTTGCACAGAATAGGATCCAATTTTTTTTAACAACATACATACATGTGAAGCAGACCTCAACATTTAATAGTATTGAAGATAGCTTCTAATTGGTTTGCCTATTACTGCTTTTCAATCATTGGATGACTGTGAATGGTTTATACACTGATTCATACCTTAAAAAGCCCATGATGATGTATTACTCCATCTTGATCTTTCAACAGAGACAATAAAGAATATTCTGTGTGCAACAGCATCTTGCCCTGTCTATCATCCTGTGTCTCAGCTTGATCATCATGTCGTAAAGTCAAAATTTTTATTTGATAAAAATCATCAGTCTTTTCTTTCCTTGCCAAACATTGGACTATACTTTTCACAGGGCTGGGGCCCAGTTTAGGCCCTAAGAGATAAGGTCCTGCTTTACGAACCCGCTTCTCTGGCACGGGAGTACCTGAAGCTGGGACATCACTTATATTGTATGGAAGTTTAGTCTTCTTTGGCACACTCGTCCTAGGACTTTTCTGACAATTTGTCGTAGATGGTTTGTCGTATATAGACAGTCGAGCAATCTTTGGACATGGCTGTAGCAAAAAAGGTCGTGGCCTCTTTCCAGGGTTCGATGCATTCGAGCTGCCCTCAGGTCTATCTTGATCCATAATGACAATAAATTACTTATATCGAATTTACTAATTCCACACACTGTTTCAAAATATTTAATGAGCTAATATCATAAATCTTTCTGTACACTATTAAAACACATATCACTTCATTCATTTACCCGTTAGCATTAGCACAAAAGTAAGATTAATAAACCATATTATTTACTTGATATTTCTGCGAAAATGAAATCTGATTGCCGTCTAGAAATTTAAGAAAAGATGAACTTCATTCTCATTCATTATGATTGTATTCTATTTCTAAACGTAAGACCGTGTTCACATTACATCGATGTCGGGTCGGGCCATAGAAAGAGGATCCTCCGTAGGAAGTCTTAAGCTGTGTCTACATTATCCGATACTGTTAAAAAATTATGCGAATGTGAAACATATCGAATCAGATAGCGTGAACACTAAGCTGTTTTCCGTGCATTTTTATCGTTGTCGGATCCTACCTACACCAATACCCTATCGGATAGTGAGAACCACCCTTAATTATTACGTTTTTTTTTTATACAACGCCGGTGGTAAACATATTTACAGTCCACCTGATGGTAAGCGGCCACCGCAGCCTATAGACGCCCGCAACTCCAAAGGAGTCACGTACGCATTGCCGACCCTTTATAAAATGTTTTACTTCATGTTTTGTTTTCCATACATTTTAACTCTCCGACATGTCATGGTCTAAGAAAACAAGGATCCGGATCGTGACACCACGTAGAAAGAGAATTAGATAGAAGGAGGATCAACGAATAACCAAGGGGGACAGACTTATGATAGACTGACTAAATTGAGATGTATCAGAAGACTGACATGGCTGTAGCACAATACTAATATCTCATGCTACGTTTACACGCTAGCTGCGGCTTGGCAAGCGTCCACAAGCTCCACATGTAAACACGTCGCAAGCGCTTGCCCAAGTTTCCTTAAGTCACCGCAAGCGTGTAAATGCAGCATCATAATAAGTCGTGCTTTATGGTGTCTTCGCATAATTCCGAATGTCGGGTAATTCCAAAAAAACAGATTCCTGTTTAACTAAGTGATTTTGTTGCACTACCAAACATGAACAAAAAATTTAATATTTGTTTTTGATGGTGATGATGATGAGATGCAATAAACTTAGTTGGACTGGAATTTGTTATTTTCGGCATTACCCGACATTCGAAATTACCCGAAGACACCTTATATACATTGGCGCCAAATTTAAATTATGGCTTGAATACATTGACGTGACACAGGCCGGTGATAAATAATACGCGATAAGGGACAGGCGATGACACATTGTATCTCGTTCCCGGGTGGATTTCAACATGAAATTTTTCACCATACAAAAAATAATTTGTTTTTTTATTTGTTTCAAATGCGAGAAAAATAATTCAAAACGATGTAGGGATGTTTGCTGAGTAATTTGATTATATTTAGCCAAACATTTAATGAGTTTATTCGAAGTTATTACATCCGTAACATTGAACCATAAAATGGTGTTGACAAATGTGGTCCGGTAATGATATTTCAATGGATGGTGATGATATCTTTGGCATGGTAATGTTACCAGAGATATTCGAACTTCGTTCGTTTTCGGTCGCGGTAGCCCCTCTGATGCTGGCTGATGACGTAATGTCATGTCACTCACACTACTAACCAATGTACCGGAGGGGCTACCGCGACCACAAACGAAGTTTTCCCTCTCTGTTTCACTTATGTGCAAACTTGCAAGTGTGACAGAGAGGGAAAACTTCGTTTGCTGTCGCGGTAGCGCCCCTGACCATACCTGAGGGGCTACCGCGAACCACAAACGAAGTTTTCCCTCTCTGTCTCACTTATGTGCAAACTTGCAAGTGCGACAGAGAGGGAAAACTTCGTTTGTTGTTCGCGGTAGCCCCTCTGGCGCAGTATATTATTGTATACCGATTACCGATCTTTGATCTTGTTTGGCATAACTGGCAGAAGCTAGTGCTGCACTAAAAAATCGTAAAAAATATTAAAAATATATTCTGTGCTGTCAAGAAATTTCTAACCGTGTTTGTCACTAGTCATTTCACAAATAATTATTGTTATGACGTTATTCTTACTTAACTTTCAATAAGATTGTGGAATATAGCTCATTGTTTAGCAGTGTAAATAGTCATTTCTATATAGCAACATGTGGAAAGGACTCAGGTTAACTCAAACTCAGTTATCAAAATTGCAGTTCAATGGCCATAAAATTCATCCAGTCGGCGTTGCAGCTCTGGACTCGGTACTGAACCAGTGGTACAGGTTATGCCAGAAACCTCCTAAGGGTTTTGAAAAATATTTCCAACCTAGTTCAAGTCAAAAGCACCAGAAAAAGGCAGACAAAGATGACAGCCCTGCGCCGTCAAAAAGTTCACCACCACCATCCAGACCGAGTTCTTCAAAAGATGACAAATGGAATATGAACATGTTCTCAAACACGGGCCCGGGCAGCGGCGGCGGTCGCGGTTCCTACGAAGGCGGCGATAGGGAAAAATGGATGATGTTTGGAGCCATGGGTGTCGTAACCTTACTCGCCTCGATAGCGTACTTCGAACTTAGATATAAAGAAATAAGCTGGAGAGACTTCATTAATCAGTATCTGAATAAAGGTCTAGTGGAAAAACTAGAAGTGATTAACAAAAAATGGGTGAGAGTAAGATTACAACCAGGAGCAGCACTTGAGACCAAGGTTATCTGGTTTGCTATTGGCAGTGTGGATTCCTTCGAGAGGAACTTGGAAAACGCGCAAATTGAAATGGGAGTTGATGCACCAAACTTTATTTCTGTGATTTACAAGACAGAAGTGGAAGCTTCTAGTTTAACTGGCATGTTGCCTACTCTGCTTATAATTGGATTCCTAATTTATATGATGCGCCGATCAGCCGACATGATGGGCCGTGGAGGTCGCAAGGGTGGAGGCCTCTTTGGAGGTGTGATGGAATCAACTGCTAAATTAATAAATCCAACTGACATAGGTGTAAAATTCCAAGATGTTGCTGGCTGTGAGGAAGCCAAGATTGAGATTATGGAGTTTGTCAATTTTCTAAAGAATCCTCAGCAATATCTGGATTTGGGAGCTAAGATACCCAAAGGTGCCCTGCTCACCGGGCCGCCGGGTACTGGTAAAACTTTACTGGCTAAAGCCACTGCCGGAGAAGCAAATGTCCCGTTCCTTACAGTTTCTGGTTCAGAATTCTTGGAAATGTTTGTTGGTGTTGGTCCTTCCAGAGTTAGAGATATGTTTTCGATGGCTCGCAAACATGCTCCTTGCATTTTATTTATTGATGAAATTGATGCAGTTGGTAGAAAGAGAGGTGGACGCAGTTTTGGAGGTCATTCAGAACAAGAAAACACTCTCAATCAACTCCTAGTAGAAATGGATGGTTTCAACACAACCACTAATGTTGTAGTTCTAGCAGCTACTAACAGAGTTGACATCCTTGATAAGGCCTTACTTCGACCCGGAAGATTTGACAGACAAATCTTTGTACCGGCACCAGATATCAAGGGCAGAGCCTCCATTTTCAAAGTACATCTCCAACCATTGAAAACAACCATAAACAAGGAGAATTTGGCACGTAAAATGGCTGCATTAACTCCAGGTAAATATGCAATTTAAAATTATTCATTTACAGTTGTAAATTTATAAAATGTGCAACAATCTTAGGAACATTGATCAGATATTTCATATAAATTGTTTTTAGAATTTTGGGTATGAAATTTTTGTTGCCAATTCCAAATTGTGCCAATGGAACCCTATTACTAAGTCTCTACTGTCCATCGGTCAGCAAGCTGACATGTGAACCATAATAAGTCATTTTAAATATTTACAACAAATAATAAAAAATCAATTAAATGTTAAACTGAATGGGTTCTTAAGGGAGGTACCCTTACAAGAAACATATTTTTAACCGACTTCAAAAAAAAGGAGGAGGTTCTCAATTGGGTTGTATGTTCTTTTTTTTAATGTGTGTTACCTCAGAACTCCGTCATAATTGAGAACCGATTTGAATTGTTTTTTCTTTGTTTGAAAGCATATGCTTCAGGGTTGGTCCTGTTGTTACCAGAATCTAGTTCTGATGATGGGATCCATGAGGAATTGAGGGAACTCCTCAAAAATTCAAGGGAAACATATAGCGATATTGGTATTTTTCAGTAATAAATCAAGCTTTTGCATTCAGAAAGTAGTATTTGGTGAACGAGAACTGATGAAGAAGACCATGGATGGTCATCCAAAATTCCTAGTGTTTCATGGGTGGTATTAAGATATTACGATCGCGATACGGAAGCAACTATGACAAAGTCAATTTAAATGGTCCTCATGTAATGTCATCATCAACCTGATCTGGTAATTGAAGCCGGAAGGTAGGCAACAGAACTCTGTAATAGAACAGTGTAGCTTATCTGTGTTTGAGCTTATTGGAATCGTTATGAGATGCACTCTGGTAAATGATTCACTAAAAAGTGTGTAAGTAAAAATTTGAATAAAAAAATTAAACCGACTTCAAGAAACAATAAAATTTAAAGTAACTACCTACCGTACCTATTGTAATTTTTATAGTTGTGCCATTTCGTCAACTTTAGACTATTTCTTTGGATGGCACCCGGACTACAAAAATTACAATAGGTACGTCGGCATTGTTCAATAAGAAGCATAAAGTCTCATGTTAGAAGTAAGGCAATTATTTTTTACTTTTTAGTGTTTTTAGAGTTCCGTACCTCAAAAGGAATAAAACGGAATCCTTGTAGGATTACTTTGTTGTCCGTTTGTCTGTCTGTCTGTCACGACCCTTTATCTCGGGAAGGCGTGGAGGTATCGAGTAGAAATTACTACTTCTAAGTTAACGTAAAAGAAAAATACGGGCGTTTACGTCCCAAAAAAACGTATATTTCGACACTCTCACGGAAAAAAAATTTATAGGGTACTTCCCGTTGACCTACGAAATTTGGCAAGTAATATCGTTATTATACTACAAGTACAGAGAAAAATCTAAAAGCTATATATTTTTAATAAAGTCATATAAAATATTCTGCATACTTAATATTATACATACGAAAGTTAGGATGTTTGTTACTCAATCACGCAAAAACGGCTGAACGGATTATGATGAAACTTTGTATATATAGTTTTTAACTTGGTTTAACACGAGTGATACTTTTTTTCCCTTAAATTATCCCTCAAATTAATGAATTTGGGGGTAGGGGTTAAACTTACGAACCATACCAGTGTCATGTAGATATTTACAATGCCTGCTGACGTACGGAAAAATCGATTCAGAAGAACCAGTATAAGGCTGACCTCCGAATGTGCACATATTTATCACGAATCTTAGGGTCAAGATATAATAATGGTAATGACGTATGGTGAGGCGACTCTATATAGACAGTTGTCAATATCACGTCATTTGACAACGTCATTGGCATAGACGTGTCATTTTATACCGATGACATTAGGTGAAGTTGAAGCTAATATTAATGATCATATTTTACACAATTGAATTGAACATAATTTTACGCTTTGAGTCTTATCGTGGCTAAGATAAAGCAGGGTGTCGCATTATTTAGTTTTTATTTTTACGATCGTAGTTACAAATTGAGTATTACGCTTCTACTTGATTACGATGAGCTATTATTTTGACAGATTTAGTTCGTGCATATGGGACTCTGATATTATAAGAGCTAAATGATCTCCAAACCAAAACGACTTAAGTATTTCAATTGAAATCAACGCATTTTAGCCCCTAAAGTTCTAGCAATTACATGCATAATAGCATGAAAAACAATAGATTAGAGTTACTTTTTACACTGATCCATAGCCTCTAAAGCGCTTGCGATATAAATATAAGTCAAAACATGCTGGCCCATTGAGCCGTAATAATTTTAATGTTTAATATAGCAGACATATAGCAGATTAAATAGATTGCGCTTTGATATCTGCCTAGCGTAGTTGTTAAGAACCTATGGGTCAACTAAAATTTATGGATTTGTTAGTGCTTGGTTTAAAGTCACAACAATGACTTGTGACGCTGTACCCACTTCGTTCAATTAATATTTTGTACATCCTGAATTAAATGATGTCAGGACGGGTACACGACCTGTGTTCGGAACCCTCGGTGCGCGAGTCAGACTCTCACTTAACCAGTTTTTTTTTTAATATAAGTAATAATTGGCTATTTACAAAAAATATATACAGTGCCATTTAAACCAGTTTTTATATGGGACTAACTACAATTAGAGCAACACAAAAGACGAAAATAAGAGACAAAGTACAACATACCTGACAGGCACTGAAAATGTGAAATGTGACATCACAGTTCTATAGCCTCGTAATCCCGTTGTATGGAAAGACGAGTAATTTGCCATTTTAGTCATGAAAATGCGTTTACGAACATAGGCAGTTCCCATACAATTTCTTTTTTATTGAAACATGAGAATTCTACTGGTAACTTTCAATTTACATTTGGATAATTAAAAAAAAAGGAACTCTAGTGTGTATCTTTTTATGATTTTGATTAATTTGTTGTGACAGCAGTATGATTTAAATATATATATATTATGTGTGTGTGTGTGTGTGTGTGTATATATGTATTTAAGAGACCTGCCTTTTTTTCGGTACATTTTTGGACTATCTTCCGGAGCGCTCGTGGCCCAGCGGCGCCCGCGTACGTGCGGTATGCGAGGTTAAGCAACGTGGGCCGAGGTCTGTGCTTGGATGGGTTACCGCTTTGAGTGGTTATTGACTGAGCGCTCCTATGCTTTGGAAGGCACGTTAAACTGTTAATCCAGGCAGCTGTCTATAATAGCAGTTGTTAAGTCAAGCCCAAGCGATTAGAGCGCTTCAGGCGGCCTGAGAACTTCCAACAGTCAAGTTGCCCATTCACTTGACAAGCCTAATTCCAAAATGGTCTGGTTTCCCCTCGGGTTGGAAGGCCAGATGGCAGTCGCTTCCGTAAAAATTTGTGCCTACGCCAAATCTTGGGATTAGGTAACGGACCCTGGGCATCCTTCAAGATACAACTGTACTGGGATAACACTAGGGGAATGATAATGACTTGTACGATCTTCAATTGGAAGGGAGCTGTATGATTGAAATTTTAATCATTTATATTTCTTATTTCCAGGTTTCACTGGGGCAGACATAGCAAATGTATGCAATGAGGCTGCACTGATAGCTGCCAGAGAGTTGGCTAACAACATCACACTGAAGAACTTCGAACAAGCAATTGAGAGAGTTGTTGCTGGCATGGAAAAGAAATCCAATGTACTCCAACCAGAAGAAAGGAAGATAGTTGCATACCATGAGGCAGGGCATGCTGTGGCTGGATGGTTCCTGCAACATGCAGACCCTCTGCTCAAGGTCTCCATCATCCCAAGAGGAAAAGGTCTTGGGTACGCTCAGTACTTGCCTAAAGAACAATACCTTTACAGCAAGGAACAGCTCTTTGATAGAATGTGCATGACTCTTGGTGGAAGGGTCAGTGAAGAGCTCTTCTTTGGCAGAATCACAACAGGTGCACAAGATGACTTAAAAAAGATAACACAAAGTGCCTATGCCCAAATAGTCCACTATGGTATGAACGCTAAAGTTGGTAATGTGTCATTTGAAATGCCACAGCCTGGCGAAATGGTTATAGATAAGCCCTATTCTGAGAAAACTGCGGAGCTTATCGATACTGAAGTTAGAGACTTAATTGATTCAGCGCATAAGCACACAACATTGTTGCTGACGAAACACAAGGACAATATCACGAAAGTTGCAGAGAGATTACTGAAGCAAGAGATTTTGAGTAGAGATGACATGATTGAATTACTGGGGCCCAGACCATTCCCGGAAAAGAGTACTTATGAGGAGTTTGTTGAAGGCACAGGATCTTTAGAAGAGGATACCTCATTACCAGAAGGTCTTAAAGACTGGAACAAAGAGAAACCAACTGTACCAGGCCCAGAAAGCTTAAGAGAAGCCAAAACAAGCCCAAGTAAACCCTAAGGTGTGATTAATGATGTACATTGTTGAGTTGTTAGTCAGTTTTATGTGAAATACATATTTTAACTACCTTTTAAGACTTAAAGGTTTTTTGTTTACAGTAGTAATTGAGATTTGTTTTAGTTTTATTTGTTGTAGATGAATTAATCAAAATCCGGAATTAAATCAGTATTTGACGTGGAAACAAGTTAAAATGACTCTTATACCAAAATGGATCTTGTATGCCGACAAGACTGCTCAATCAATTCATTTCTATTTAATTTACACATAAGTACAAGCTGCATTTATTATCCAATTCGAGGAACGAGCCCCTAGTGTAAATTACATTTTACTTGCTCCCTGGAAGCTTCTCCTGCAAGATACAATAAACCAGCCATTTATTTTTATTACGCTTTTACTATAGATTGTATACACGCTTGTTTATAAAGTAAATAGTTTCCTGTCTATTGTTGTTTCACTTAACCACATTACTCATAGTTTTAAATATGAACTAGTAGGTGTTGCTACGGAACCCTTCATTGTGCGTGATCCGACACGCACTTGCCCGGGTTTTTATGTGGCTTACTAAAGAGAGTGAAAGAGATTAGCCGAATGATTGGATTTGCAGACTTGATGCTCGTAGTAAAGCGTCCTACACACCTATCAATTTGTCACTCAAGAGACGTATCTATAAGATAGAAAGAGAACAATAAGTAATTCAATTTATTCAGTTTCAAGGTAATAGTCTTGACAAAGTAATAGGTACACCTAACGCTTTAATAACACTACTAAACTGCTACCAGGGGGCTTGCAATGGGCGGCGCGCGAAGCTTTAGAATTTAGATACCTAACGCTTGCGTGCCCCGGGGTCGCGCGTCAGTCGAGGGCCATCACCGCGCGAGCGAGCACATACATGTCGTCTCAAGTTCCTCCGCAGCCGTTTTCCGGTGATAACGTAATCTTTTGAGCTATTTATTTTATTAATTTATTTTTCCTAATAAAAACGCGTGCTCTATGAACTATTCTTACTTACGAATCAAAATTTCAAGAGAATTTTGGCGTTATTGGTTTGTTTGTGGCGTTATTCACAATGACACTGATATACATGGGTACAATTATGTGAAAGGTTCACTGTACTTGAGCGACCTCTGGTGAGCTAGAACATTTTTTGGCGTGACAGCCCTAGCAGTAAACGTGCCGCGTGTGAATGAATACAAGTTATACGGTAGACAAAGACGCACAGAGTAGGCATGTTTTTTATGCCTAAACGCCATTTTTGTTAGTTAGTGAAGCTTCTGTACTTGTACTATTACTTATTCTGTGCTGCTACCACTACTACTAGCAATTGTGAACCTTAGTTTTGAAATAAAAGTTTTCCGCATACGAGCGACGTTTTCTATCTACCTACGCTAATCCTTGATATCTACTAGGGAAAAATGTTAGGAAAAAAACGATAATAGGAAAGAAGAAAGCGTAGAATAAATAACGGACTACAATTTCGAGTACCAATATATTTAATTGGCCACTGGCTAAAATCAAAATTTACATTGCCTCCCTCTCCAAGTACCTAATTACTGATGATGCTGTACATAAAAACTGGAGGAAAACTTTAACAAAAAAAAAACAGGGTTATATTAAAATTATAATATGAAAATATTATTCAAATATTGGCTGAAAATACATCCAGCTTTATCTGTTTATTTAAATATTCACTACATTACATACTTTATACATCACCAATTTCTTAAGTAAATTCAGTTTTTGTACAATATAAAAAGAATCTTATATTATCATCTATGTTTATTACACGCGAGAAGTGCATAACACGCCCGCACGGCGTCCAGCCGACCGACCGACGGCAATTAAGAGAAATCGTAACAAAATATTAAAATTATGGTAATTATTACGAGTAACTACACTATTTTATGTTCAACATTTTATGTTAAAATTCTTCAATTATCATCTATACTTATTCTATCCTATTAATTAAATTATAAATGATGAAAACATTTTTCTCATGATATCATTCAACAATAATCCATTAACAATTCACATTCCAATTGCTCATTTAGTACCGAACTGAAAAAAAATTATACCTAATCTCAGTAACAACGAAAGGTCCGTATCAATTACAGTCTCTGATTTTTTCTCCTTTTGGTTTGCGTCCGCGTTTTTTGCCCGAGTTGACGCCAGCGAGCACCATTGCTTCCCGCTTCGCGAGACACGACTTACAGAACCAGTCCTCTGTCGCGCCCGGCTCCTCCGTGATGCCCACGCATACCCAGTGGTACCAGCCGTCGCAGCCGTCGCACCCTATCATGGGCGATCCATTATCTGGCCGCCCGCAAGCCGGACAGACCCAAATTTTGTTCCCTTGCTCGTCCATGTAGAAGGGTGTCGGCAGCGGTCCGCTCGGAACCGGGAGCGGTGCGGGCGCCACCTCCGCCGCGGACGCTCCCTCGTCGTCTAGCTCAACGTGGCCCTTCTTGGACAATGGCTTGAACAATATCCGCTTGTACTTGGTGTGACTCGAGGGAGGTCGGTTTTTTCTCGCGGGCGAGCTGCTGGATGGCGGGGGAGACGATCCTGACCCGTCCATCTCGCCGATGTGGTTGTGCTTCGATTGCTTCTGCTTCGGCGGGCCCGTCACAAGCGCGGATATCTGCGCCAACTCTGGTGATCGACTGTGTTCCCGCGAGGCGGGCTCTGCCTTCAGCGGTGAGCTCTCTTCGTCCTCCTTTTTAACCACCGGTTTAATATTAAGTTTGAAAATGTCCGGCGAACTCGGAGGCATCGGGGAATTCGAGTTGGATGAATTGAGCTTAAGGGTCAGTTTGGGTACCAAGCCATCGGCGAGTTTATCTTTTTTCTTGTCTTTCTTTTCCTTTTTAATTTTTTCTTTACCGTCTTGTCTCTCCTCTTTGTCCTTTTTCTTTTCACTCTTATCCTTCATTTTGTCCTTCTTATCTTTCTTCTTCTTAATTTTAATGCCATCTTTATCTTTCTTTTCCTTTTTATGAGATTTGTCCTTTTTCTTTTCAGTTTTTTCAAGGGCCCGCTCCTGGGAAACTTCGGGGTGTGGCATGTCGAGTGGCCTCGGCCGCGGCTCGGGCTCGGGCGGAGCCGGCGCGGCGGGTGCAGGCGCAGGAGAAGGGGCGCGGACCGGGGGCGGGGGCTCTCTTGCCGGCTCTTGCCTCACCGGATCTACTTTAGGAGGATTTAACTCTATCGTAATATCAGGATGTATAGGAGGCATTTTATACATATTAGATTTGTGTTCTTTGTGTGATTTTGTTTTATGTTTTTGAAGAATATTTGGAATGGTTGGTGACTTGTGCTTATCGTGTCGATCCTTTTCGCGCGACATGGGAGACTTATGCATACTTCTATCTTCGTCGTTATCTACAGGAATTACTTCTAAGCTAGGACGTCGTAACATGGGAGGAATTTTACTTGAAGAAGAACGCGAAGAGTGGGGGAAGTTACCCAGTGGCATGAGTGGATTCATGCTGGGGCCAAGAGCACCAGGCAGAAAGCCGGGCCCGGGAATTAAACCTGGACCTCCTGCACCTAAAAATGCATTTTGTAGCAAACCTGGAGGAGGCAGGCCCCTCAATGCTGGGTTATTAGCTAAAGCGAGAAAATCACCTCCCGGTAAGAGGTTCGAGTTTGGTATTAGTCCTGGGCCTGGCATCAAGCCCCTACCAGAAGGCATGGGTGGAAAGAATGGGAAACCAGAATGCATATGTGGCATTTTTGATTCATTCTTTGGCCTACTTGATTTTGGTAATTTCATATTGCTTAATTTCATTTTCTGCTTTTCTGTTCTAGCCATTTCAACTGCTAACTGCTGTTGTTGTTTCTTTATTAATTTTGCTTCTAATTTTGCTGCTTTTTCAGCTGCTTTATCTTTCTTTTCTTTGTGTTTCTTTTCCTTTTTATTAATTTTAGGACTGGCACTAGCTACATCTTTGGGATATGGTGCTTGAAGGGATTTATTAATTGATAAACTTGGGCGCAAATCTAAAGGCATAAACCTGGGGTGACCCATGGGGCTTGCTTCCATTGAATCATCATCAATGCTTATCACTTCATTAGCTCTAAGGTCCATATCTTTCGACAAATCTAATGCACTATTATCATTATTGTTCACAATTGCATTTTCAGATTTAACCCTAACATTTTCATGTACAACACTTTCACTTGGGTTTTCGTGTGCAGCATTCTGCACCTTTGAGATCATACCTTCAGACTGTGTTTTATCAGTAACAACCTCTGGAGCATTTTTATCTTCTTTAGATTTGTTCGTTATTCTTTTAAAAATATTAATTTTAGATCTGTCAGGTTGGGAAGCCAATTTCTCTTCATCATCAATGATCTCTTTTTTAATTTCTGTTTCACGTAAGAATGAATTAGATGTTGGCTGTTTGTGGATTGGCATAGAATTTGATACAAGAGGTGATTTGTGGATTGGTATCTTTCTTGGTACCGGAATTGAATCTTCACCCATTACAGAATGTTTGGGAACTGCAGGTGGTGGAATATCAATTGGTTCCTCTTTGATGACCGGGCGGACAGGCTCCATGATGGGGGCAGGCACAGGTGGCGGCAGCACTGGCCGTGGACTCTGGCTCGGGCTAGGATGTGGGCTGTGCGGCGGAGGAGGCGGCTTGTGAGGCGGTGCCATTCTTGGCGCCGGCATAGTCACATGATTATGATGTGTTGGTTGGACATCTTTACTTTTCATTGGGTACCCAGGAGGATACTTATCTGATTTACTACTATCTCTAGATCTACTACTCTCACCTTTATGAGTCTTGTCTTTCCTTTTACTTTTCATAATTTTACCATTCAATTGTTTATTCTTCTTACTCTTCTTATCACCTTTTTCCAATGTTGGTGGTTTTGCAACATTTGAATGATGTGAATTTGCCTTATTTTTGTCAGAGTGTTTTTCTGATATAACAGTAGGAGGCCTGGCTTCCGGCAATTTGCCTTCCCTAGCAGGAGACAGGAAGCCAGACATAGTCATCATGACACTGCTGATTTCTCTTGTCCGCTCTTCCTCATCCAACCGTAACCTTGGTCTCTTACTGTTAGGCAATGAGACAGGATCAATCGGCCGTTTGAAAATATCTTTTTTCTTTGGACTATCTGTGACTGATATTTCTGGGCTAGTGCATGTTGTACTGGTGGTCTCAACTGTGTCAATACCATTTTGACGAATTTCAATAGTGTCAGCAACAATGGGAGTATCCCGTTCTTTTTCAGGGTACATGGGAGGCAGATGTTCATGCACGTGCATTGGCCTTGTGACGACCTCATGGCTGCCGGGTTTCAAAAAATTCAAATTAGATTCTTTTTGCTTCGGGAACTTGTCAACGTTGACTGGTGGTGGCACAGGTGGAACACTGCGCGTATACTCTGCTAATTCGGGCAATTGCACGTTTAGATCGCGAAACACTAATCCTAGGTCATGTAAATTTGGTTCAGTCCTATTAAATTGCTCTGCATATCTGTTGGCTTGTGTCCCAAGTGTATGGATGTACTTTTCAAGCACATGCATCAGAATATCCAGTGGTGTCGAATTTATACCATTCCAACCGATAGTTTGGCATATTTGCGCAACATTCCTTCGCAGTATCTCACGGGCGTACGCCTCTGACATTATGACACCAACAAAGTTATCTGGAACAAGTTGAAATACCGGATTTATTAAGACAATTAACATGTACTAGATCAAAAAATAAATAAACTGCCACATTTTTTGGTGCTAATGCAGTACACCACCATGTTACACACGGCAAGAGGGCTAAAACAGTAATTCTCAGGACTCCAGTACCTGCAAGTGTCTAGTAGTACAGAGATGAGATTGCGAATGGACGTAGACTTGAAGTTTGGGACACACATGTATGCAATACTATAATCCTCAATAGTTACGGATAATTTATAAAAACACTTAAATGGATTACAAAGCAAAATAATGAAGTGTTTACGTAAAAACTTCTCAGCATTCTAAAAACACAGTGCCCCGTGCGCCATGATTGCATTTTGGATTGTCAATGTTTGGTGTTGCTAGCGCAAATTATAAAAATGGCGGTCTCTTTGCGATACGTTCAGTAATATACGTTTTCTTACTCTGACAATCCCTGAAAATATCTAGGCTATTTTATAATTATATAATGTAATGTAACTTAATTAAAAGTAGCTAAAATGTGTTATAACAGATTCATTTTCAAAATACCAAATGCGAAGAGTTTTAACATATGTAAATGCATTTCAATTGTTGTCAAATAGACTAATTGAATGGTAAAATTTTTGTTCATTATCGAGACGAAATATTGACAAAAAATAAGTTAATAGTACACTGTAAATAATACACTCTTGTAACTTGTAACAAAACCCTCTCAAAATTGTTCGGTAAACACCTATTCGGCAGTTGAACCGAATAATTCGGGCGAATACCGAACATTCAAGAACATACCGAATATGCCGAATGAAATGGAATGAAATAATTTATTCTCCAAGTGGGCCCCTTGGGCGCTTTTGACTATTATACAATAGTACATACATAATATACAAATATATAAAAACTGCTTCCATTTTACTAGAGATGTAAAAGGTCTCCTGTTATCTAAAAATGTTAAATATGACAAAAATAATGAGAAACAAAACTAAAATTAACCAAACAATAAGATACCAATATTATGGAGATGTAAAAGGTCTCCTAATGTCAAATAAAAATTAAATAATGTCAGTCTTAGAAAAAAAAAATTACTATTCCTCGCAATTAGGTGCAGCAGAGCAAGTTACCTATTGTGTCCATACAATTTTGTCATTAATGTAATCTTCTATGTTATTAATACCGAATAATTAACGAATATTCGGCTCATCCCTAATATTAAGGCTTAAGGCCGCTGTATGTATACCTTTTGGGCCAAACAATATGTTAACGAGGAACAAAACTGCTGAAAAATTATTTTAGTCATTAATTTTATCATAATTTGTCGTGCGTATTTTTCGCGCACCATACTTTCTTATTTTACAATAGGTACATGCAATATCGAATACGTTAGCGATTACACTTATCTAGGGCAAATAATATCTTTTTCCCAAACATGCAATGAAATATTGACGTTATGTTCGTTATAACAGGCTGCGAAGTATCACGTACGGGTGCGGCGCAACGAACGGCCCGTAATGGAATTTCATACAACATTGCCACCCCGGCGCAGCGACCACGCACACTATATCGAAACCCGCTTGGTGTCCACACTAATCGATCCAATATCGATGCAGGGGCGCTACCGCGACAGCAAACGAAGTTTTCGCTCTCTGTCGCATTTGCACGTTCGGACGTAAGTGCGACAGAGAGGGAAAACTTCGTTTGCTGTTCGCAGTAGCGCCCAATGTATATTTTTCCATACATTTTTATCGGTGTCGGATCCATCGGATCGGATAATCTGGACACCCTTACACGGTAACCATTATTCACATTACTAGGGTGTCAATGTTATCGTGGTATTGAAAATTTTATGGATTTTGGTACAATATTCATGAATACACGAGTAATACGTATTGTGATATGATTGTATCGCGTGATAATAATTACCGTGTAACTGATGCCACTGGGGCAGTGTTTCTAATGGAAAATAAATAAACGGTTAATTTGTCTATGGTAAGTGTTCTCACTGTCATATTCATTTCATGTCAGTTTTGTCAAAACTGCAAATGGTCGACTGATGTGCTTATTTTGTAAAGAAGTTCATAATTTTACGTCTTTTGTATTCAAGCATTTATAAACCATAGTATTCCAAGGAAACACTCTCTTTACACATTATAAGTATACTGCACTCTTTTTGAAGATACCCATTACCCAGTGTTGGTCTGTGGTCTTGAATTCCAATAGTCATGGGCCAATATTTATACTTGTTTAGTTAGGGTTACTGATATTTTTGGAAAGACATCTAGTGTTTATAGACTGTAATAATGACGACGTCTTCAGAAGATGTTTTGCTTAGCGTGGGCTACGTACGGTACAAGAAAGGTGACGGTACACTGTATGTGATGAATCAGAGGTTGGCATGGATGCTGGAAAATAGAGACACTGTCGCCGTTTCGCATAAGTATGCTGATATCAAAAGTAAGTCAATAACTGGACCGAAATTGCTTTAGCATATAAGGTTTATAATAAGTGTAATTTGCATTTTCCTGGTGCTATTTTACGCTGGAACCAGATCTTATGAAGAAACTGGAAGTCTTTAACAGTCTCAAATTTGTCCCAGCCTTAATTGACCACAGTTTTACTAAGTCAAATTATTCAGAAAGCGAACAATATGATTGGGATACCATCTTAGAGCATTTAAGATAGGAGACACCTTCAGCACATCTTTTCGAACAAAATATTTCGTTTGAAGGGGACAAAGTAACACATATAAAGAAACTATGCACACTTGCAAAATATTCTCCCATTATTATGCACCTACACTAAAACAATCACACATGCACACTTAAAACAGTAAATTTGAGCAATAAAATTCAACCTTACCAGCATTTACACATTATCGCATGGCTAAATTGACCATTTCAGTTAGGATCACATTTTATAGAAATTCTTATAGAAAGTAGTCCATGTATCCCGAAATATGGTGAAATCTGATGTCAAAATAGTGGCCAAGCATGATGGTCAAGTATGAATGTTTTTAAGGCTACTTTGTAATCAATGCTAAATTTATGATTTTAATAAAAAGTTTAATCTCTCAGAAAATTATATTTAAAGCTAAAACATGTGCAAGTGAAATGATAATTCATTTTTTCTTAAATTTGACAAATTTAAATGAGTTTTACACCCGAAAACAGCATATAAAGACAGACATTATGACAGAGCTCTTCATATGCCAGGAACAATTTCGAGACTGACATATAATTGATTAATGAAATAGTTTTTAATAACTTGGCAGATTTTTCTCCTATACCTTTGACAGAGGATTAAGTATATCAATGGCGTCCCTACTCATAAATGCTCTAAGGTTACCATGTAACTCACTTGGCAAATAATATGCTTTGGTTGATTTTTGCACTGCACCTTAACTATGGAAAACATTCTTATTCGAACCAAGCGCTTTGCATCATCTTTTATAATGCGCACTTCTAAGGTTTGGAATTCTCTGCCGGCGTTTGTGTTTCCGAGCTCATATAACCTAGACGTTTTTAAGGCACGAGTGAATAGGCACCTTCTGGGTGAGCTCGCTTCATCGTCGGCCTCATCTTTGCCCCCTGGCTAGATGCTGGCCGAGAGCGATCCCATTTTTAATAAAAAAAAAAATTGATGATTTATAATAATGAAGGAGATGATAATCAGATCCTTACATAGTTTACAAATTCGTTGATGATTGTGATTGCGATAATGTACATGAGAGAGAAACAATAATTGAAATTAAAATTTCTCAATTCCTTAAAAGTAGTGATTAAAATATATTGAAACTGATCACTCACATCTAGGTCGAATTTTGTTCTATATGTTTGCCTGGTACGCAGTTCTTTATCTTTATATAGTAATTTGTGTAAGATTGTGTCATAATATTTAATTATTTTGTATGAATGTAATTAATGAGAAGAATGTGTTACAATTAGTTTTAAACACTAATTCTGAATTTTTAGCTCAAAAAATTTCGCCTGCCGGCAAGCCAAAAGTGCAACTGCAAGTGGTGTTACATGATGGGACATGTTCCACATTCCACTTTGTCAACCCGGCGGGCCCAGAAGCCCAGGCCAAAGACAGGGATCAGGTAAAAGGCCTGCTGGTTAACCTGTTACCCAAGTTCAAGAGGCAAATTGATGGAGAGCTTGAGATGAAATCCAGGTATGTCTTATTATCACCAATGGCTTTTGAGTCTATTACAAGCAGGGTGAAGTATAGTTTACTATAAAGTGTTAAGAGACTTAACATGCTATTTGTAATGCTATGTTACTAAACCATTTAGTAATAATAATTTATTGGCACTTATTTGTTTAGTGCAATAAAGTATACATTTAGAATTATATTGGTTGTAATGTGAAATTTATTTATATGTATAGTTGTGACTTATTATTGTCTAGTTTTATAATAGTTTCTTTAGATTACTAAATTCTTACCATGTGCCTGATCAAACATTTCATATATAGGATCATATAGGTAGATAACAAATTTTTGATTTTTTTTTAGGTTGTTGTCACTCCATCCAACTCTGAAGCATTTATATGAAGACTTAGTGATATCAAAAGTGATTAACAGTGAAGAATATTGGAACACACCCACTCTTAAGCATTATACAGAATCCAATAATATTAAGCAAGAAGCTGGTAAGTAATATTAAATTCTATTCTTAAGTGAAGGCTTTATAGTAAAAAAATATTGGATTAAGTAATCAAATCATTGTTTGACAACCAAAATTCACTACAAGTACTTTCATTTCACAAACGCGTGTGAGTCATGCTTGTGTTTTGAGATATACATGTACAGTGCGTCAGTGAAGGAACTATCAGTTCACATTGTCTAAGTGTATATGTCACAACTACAACTATGGCTAACCCGCACTCGTGAGATAAAAGTACTGTTACACAATAGAGACTGCATGCGCATTTTTTGTTGAATTAATGTAAATTAAAATCTACCATCAGGATTCTTATATTTTAACTAGAATTTTCGTGCGGCATCGCCCGCGTACTAAGCGTAATTTTTAACCGTCTACAAAAAAGGAGGTTTTCATTTTGACTCGTATGTACCTACGTGGATGGCATTTTTGTAATCGGTTACCCATGGAACCTCGAAGATGACACCCATATCGACTTTTAAGAAAAGTAAGGATTTGCTCCCCGCACAAACTTGGAACCCCCTTAACACCCTATTAGGGGAGCAATTTTGAAAGACGCTGAAACTCGTTTTGTTTTATTTAAACAGAGAGTACATACACTACTCTCTGTTTAAATAAAACGGCACATAGTACGGCGCACAGTATATGATGGCACGTACTATACTCGATTAGTATCGAGGAGTTTTGAGGGCATTTTGAGCGCTCGCTCTGTGTTGTTCTAATTGTTCTTGTTCCATATACACATTTGTTCCTCTCTAAAACTGGGTCGAATGGAATCATGAAAAAAAACCGGTTAAGTGCGGTGAGACTCGCGCACGGAGGGTTCCGTACACAGATGTGTACCGGTTCCAACCCTATTAATTCAGGAAAATCACAGCAACATGGTGTAGAAATTGAACGCCATGGGTACAGCGACATCTATGAGGAATTTTGTTACAAGTTTGAACGACTGAATAACTTAGTATGTATGGTGGTTTTTCAAGGACAATTCCTTATGACGTGAACCAATTTATTTATTTTTTCTTTTTTTACAAGAAAGTACTTTCAGCATCATCGAGTAGGAATTTATAATTTTTTATTATTTATTATATTCACTAGACTCAAATTTTGACCCACCTTATTATGTCATTTTTCTCAAAAAAAAAACAAATAAACATTTTTTGCATCTAGGTTACCCTTCTTTATAACTGTTCCAAAGTTCAAATCGATAGCATAAGTAGTTCTTGAGATATAGCGATGTGATAGACAGACAGACAGACAAAGTGAAGCTATAAGGGTTCCTTTTTTACCATTTTGGTACGGAACCCTAATGATACATATTCTCTATTATGTTGTCCACCAGCGAAACTACATAAAATAGTAGATTGTACGACAAGAGCATAAAATAAGCCATCTTATTCAAGACTTCATGTCACGTAGAGAATAAAATGGCCTTATGCTCGAATTTTACACTGCTTTTCACTTCGATAGCGAGAAAATTTAATAAATAATTAATATAACTTTATTATGGTTATGGCACCATATTTATACCTATGAGTTCGTCGACCTCGGGCTGCAGACAGCGGGACGCCTAGCGCGCGTTCTCGGCTGCAGGCCCCGGGGGCGGATTTTACTTTATGCACAAGAGCATAAAAAGTCATTTTATGCAACCTTCACTCACCATAAAGAACGACTACATGCATGAGAGCATGAGAAGGGTGTACAATAGTGCGGAAGGTTTGTCAATTCGCAAGAGTCGCAAATTGTCTTGGCCCGAGCCGTGAGACGAGGGACAAGACTCGGGACGAGTGAAAATGACA
This sequence comes from Epiblema foenella, assembly GCA_963556455.1. Taxonomy (NCBI): domain Eukaryota; kingdom Metazoa; phylum Arthropoda; class Insecta; order Lepidoptera; family Tortricidae; genus Epiblema; species Epiblema foenella. Next base: position 23,211,641 of record OY747096.1, on the reverse strand, counting down.
CTACCGCACGTATATCCAATGACGTTTTTTTTAATACAGTTGCCAAAAAATGTCAAAGAATCAAAACTAAATAAAACAGTAATTAACAAAGACAAAACAAAATCTGTTTACTTGCCATTGTGGGCTTTGCACGTACCTGGTCTACATCTGGCGTAGTTTATATATGTACCTACATACATTTTTTTAACAATCTTATAAATCGCACATATCACAAAAATATTGTTAAAACAATACGTCATTACAAAATTAATTCGTAATAGAATGAAAAAGGCGGGAATTAAAAAGTCGGTTTGAATTGATAGACTCTTTTCAACAAGCCATACTTGTCAGCATTCAGCCAAATCAAAAACTATTTTGGAGAGGTTTTATGTCACATGGTAGTTTAATTACATTCAAACATGAAAAACAATTATTTTTTATTTTATAATTATAAAAACTGAAAAAGGTCCAGATTCTGAAACCCAGCACAAATAATACAGGACTTTCCCGCCTCAAAAACCTCTTATAAAAGGGCTGGTGGAGCATTTTCCGGCCAACGAAACTACTTTCTATCAGCTGCATCTGAAAAAACACCTCACCATTTTTATTTCTATAAGGCAAATATTACTAAAAGACTAGTTGTTTGTGAGTAACAGAGACACCAAATCATGCAGTTCTTGTATTTAATAACCTATTATTACCAACTTCTACTACCAGTAGTGAGCCAATATTTTAGGACGTTAAATCAATAAGCATAAGCAACAGATTGGGTTTGTGTTCAAACCGGAAGTTGCAATATGAATTTTTTGGACCACCCTACTGTTCTTCGTGGATCAACTGGGGTTCAGGTTTTGGTTTGGCTTATATCGTGTCTATTCGGAAAGTGCGATATAAGCAACACGCCTTGTCTTTATTTACCAAAACCTGAACCCCAATCTGATCCACGTAAGAACAATGAGATTCGGACAACTAAGACAAATCGATTGACGTAAGAATCATCAAAATCGGTTAACGCATTCGGTTTCCAAAGAATCACAAAGGAACAAACAAACACATGCACATACGTACATAGTAAGATACATATATAGACTGACAAAGAAATTCGAAATCCTCCTTTGCGTCACCCAGTCAGGTAAAAGAACACACGACGCAAGCGGATCCCAATCACGTGTGATATGATGAGGTCGAATGTGCAAATGCGGTAGAGATACACGAATGAACGAAGTTAACTTCTCGCGGTATCCGCTGTGCGTTATTGTTCAGTTAAATAAATTAACAAATGTAGTTTCTAGTTTCTTCACATATGTTACTTTTTAAATCATTCGCCAACTCCAAATCATCTTGAATACGGGTCATTCCCATCTGTTACTACCTTTTCAACCAACTACTAATTACTTAACACTAGTTACAGCCAGGATAAATTAGAGAAAAATCCCAGCCCGCAAAATTATTGCCACCTCAAATGCATATTTTTTATGAATCTCATAAATATAATAGTTTAACAGTTTAGCTAGTATACATGCTAATTTAATATAAATTATTTTTTTTTCATGGTCATACCACGCTAATGAATGAAGTAAAGTTAGGTACTATTAAAGTACAATAATTTGCAGTTGGATCTCGTATTGTCATACTATGAACTACTCTAGCTAATTTAAGTAGAAATTAATATGTTTTATTATTGGTAATAACTCATATAAAAGTACTTTAATAATTATCATGGTAACAAACAAACATGTAATAAAATTCATGGCAAGTTTTGAGTGCAGTATGTTTATTAATTTTGTTAGTACGTTTGTCGGTTCCGTCATTATTACAACGTTAATCCTATTAATTACACTAGCGCATCATAAGTAATGGTGTAAGCGCCAATCGCACCTATTTTCTCAGAGAACGACACAATTACATACTTATTTACTCATATTATAAATCGGTTAGGATAGGTTTGAAAGGGCTTATGTCTTGATGGATTACATTCCAATAAAAACGTGGGTAAGTATAATTTAACTAAGTTAAGGCAGTCGTTACTTCGGAGAGTGCAGTAAGAAACGATACAAATTATATGCATAGGTAATGTAGGTACCTACTTTGTGGCGTGGAGCCCGAAAAGCGTGACCTTGATACGAACATGTCGAGCGAGACACACTGAGCGCCGCTGGCTGCGAGCAAATGTAATCCTTAACACTAGCGTAAAGAGTCCATATTCAGCTGCAATATTAAACAGGACTAGTTAACTAAGAATTACACTTTATGTAAACCATATTTTTGCCAGATTTGTGTATTAGTTTAATTTTCTATATTACTAAATAAATACATAAATTGATGCTATAAATATATTACCCACTAGTTTATCGGAGTAAATGTATGTTTATGCAATGCAAAATAAGAATTTGAAGAATTGATTGGAAAATATGTTCATTAATTATTTTTACGGGAATATAAGCAAAGTACTACTTATTACTATTTTTTTCTATCGATTTATTGCATATTTCACCTAAACAATGCATCTTGTTAATTTAACGGCTTTACGGGCAAATAACTTGCCAGATTTCACTTAGTACCAGAAATACATTAATATTGGTATGTTTACAAATAAAAATCACGATTTCGAAAAAAATCGGCGCTTATTTGAGAATGTTTTTTTAAACCTACTTCCGGGTGGAAAGTTTGCCAGATTCATAAATATAGTATCTGAGAATATGTACTTATGAAGGTAAAAATAATAAAAAAGCTATTATAAATTAATGTTTTGCTGAACCGTAATTTTCCTGGACTATACTTTGCGCACGATATGCAGCTACATAAAGTACCACTTTTTGAGCAACTGTATTAAAAAAAATATTTTGGGCGTTACTAGTAACAAAATTGAATACTAACGAAGATTGCTAGAAATTACAAAGTTATAACATGTTATATAATCGAGTATGTTTATACTGTAGAAGTTTTTTTGCATTTTTAGGTGTCTCTGGAGCATTTCTCGCGGACATTCAGCCCCAAACAGATGGCTGCAATGGCCTCAAGTACAATCTCACACAGGATATAATAGACGCTATATTTAAAACATACCCTGCGGTCAGAAAGAAACATGTAGACTACGTGCCCAATAAGATGACGGAAGCTGAATTCTGGACCAAGTTTTTCCAATCTCATTATTTTCATAGGTCAGTAGTTTTCTAAAAGTTTGTACCGTCTATTTTTCCGTAATTTGACGTCATATTTGCGCCTTTTATGTGTAACAGGTTACTATACTCGTGCCATCTCAATTCTACCAGAAAGCGTAGCAATTTCTTGATGTTTCTGAACTTTTGGTATTGACCTCGGTGATCTGAGGTGCTGTATACTGCCACCCCAGTGCAGGCCAAGAGAAGGACAGCTTCTTCCTCAATGCAGGTTCTGCAGAAAAGGAATCAATTACAAGCAGTGGTGACTAAATGATTCACGATAGATGTGTCGATCACTGATCTATTGATTCGATTTATGACGTAACACTCTTTATTCGTACCGTTGAAATTGAAACTTGTAACATCCCCTGTATTGCCTATTTTCCACCACAACAACCAACTTTCAATTCAAGTACGACACCAAACGCAGATAGGCAGTACAGGCGTACAAGTAATAACGGCGTTTGAAGGCATCAGCAGCTTTGGATGAAAATGAAACCATGCCAAGATAGACTCCATAGGCAAAGTTACGAGTTTCAACGTTGGTTTACCTATTTTCCTACAGAGACCGCATAGCATCATCATCCAGCAAAGATTTGTTTGGAGAATGTGCGAAGATGGACGACCATGCCATCGCCTCTGCAATGAAACACACTACACTGGACCTCACGGTTTGACATTTTACAAATTAATTACTTATCAATGAAACAAAGTTTCGATGCTTTTTCTCTAAGGTACTTCTAGGGTACAAGCCGTCGTCTCCTGGCGAAAAAAATAAACAACAGCATTCTTTTGTTATGATCCCTGGGATCCCAGGGACCGGTAGTCGACGGGTTAGCACCATACCAAAAACCCTTCAGCATTCACATTACACCATTTTTAAATGTATTTGTGGAAATTTATCTTTTTTGTCTCTATTAAAATATATACTGTCCGTTCTATATATTAATTCGAAACCCTTTCAGGTGGATCTACCGAAATTCTCAGAGCCTATACCTCTCTTACCCACGGAAGATGATGCACCCGCGGAAAAGGACAAAGGCGACAGCACGTCCATACACCGGAACATGATTAAACGTTTCAACCAACATTCTATTATGGTAAGTTAATGAATTGGCTATAAAACTATTGTAAGTAAAGCAAGTTTTTGAGAATGCATTATGTTACCAGCTACTAGCTGTGGTGGGAGCTCTACCTCATAAAATCTACAAATTATAATGATTGTTAATCATGATTGGTGGATATTGAGTCCTATCTGTCGCCATAGTGAATTATTATCAAAATCTTTCCTTGGTATTGTGTTGTGTGTTTAAATTGGACTACTTGAATGTATTTTAGTAAAGAAGGAAGCTACTATCTCGAGCGGTTTTTTTGTTGCCATTTCTTGAAGCACGATACTATGAACAACAGAGGTTGGTATTTAAATTGATTTTAAACAAAACATCACTTTGCAGGTGCTTAAAGCTAGTCAAAAAACAAATTCTAGTAATAGTGATAGCAATAGTAAAACTACAAACAATAACAATAAAGTGGTAGAAAATGGAGTTAAAGAAACAAATGGTACCGCTGAGAAGAGGCCAGCAGACGAGAAGAGTGCTTCAGAACCTGTGAATAAGAAAAAGAGAATATTAGAGAAGATACATTATGAGGATCTAGAAGATTCCAATAGGAATGAAGATGCACAGGAGTTAAAATTATCTAAGGTAAAGTAGAATCAAATATTCTCATCTTAGGTTTCTTAAGATTAAACTACTATAGTTTGTGTAGGATTACTGGAATCAATCATGTAACTTTGCAATTTGAATCGTTAAAATGTCTGAATGTTTTTTGACCATATATCTTAACTTGCTTTTACAGATTGAAAGGTATCTATTAGGACCGTCATCGCAAGTAAACCAATCAAGTTCGAATACGAATCACCCACCTCCGTTGTCGGCATTAGCTTCAATATGTCAGGTAAGAGCTGAATCGCTGGATCCACACTGGTTAAATAACGCTAGCTGTCTTATCCGCATCGAGACGGCCTTGTTTGACGTATATCTAATACCTTGGTCGTTCAGTCCGGTTAAAGATCGCTCATTGCGTACTTGCGTATGGATGACGATTTGCGTACTTGCGCTTGCGAGGTGGGGGCGGTACGGCGCTCTTGGGTTGACACCCGGACCTATCGACTGGGTAACTTCCGCCACCATTACGCGAAGCCAACGACGTCGCCTATTCTGACCCATATGATATCTGCTCCGGGTGCCACCCATCGCGTCTTTTTGGGTGGGGCATCGCGTCGCATGCGTAGTTTACGTACAATCTAGTACCTCGTTTTTGCGTTGCGACGACGCAACACAGTGTTGTGGCCGCGCGCTTTAAACTATCTAAAGATAAAAAAATATTATGTTTTTTTTTAATGAGAGTTTGTGCAGGCGTGGTCGAGCGGGCAGCAGTGCGCGCGGCCGGTGCGCGTGGGCGCGGCGGGCTGCGTGGCGGCGCTGGGCGAGCTCAGCCCTGGCGGCGCGCTCATGCGGCAGCACCACGCCGCCGCTATGGCGCGTAAGTGTAGCTGAACCGCTCGATTTGAGCATGCGGCGGAGCGTGGATATAAAACATATGTATTACCCAGTTCTTTCAGAACGTACCCTAAGTGCGGTACAGGTGTCAGGCGGATCGAGCCGAGCGACGGAATAGCAGCAGCTGAACCAAGTATTTCAGGAATTCATAACAAGCCACTCGCGCCAGAATTAGGGTGGGGGGTCTGTAAGTGGAAACCCTTCCCAAATACCCAGCTAAAGCCGTCAATCTACCCGTACTACAGAATTCGGACTAACAAAAATAGCGTGCCAGTCCGACATTTCTTAAGTGCGCACTTTAGGTGTTCATTGAGGGTTTAATCAGTTGGCTCGTAAATCGGTGTTACCCGCCAAAAGATTTTTAGAGCGTAAAGCCCATGTTCACTACATTTTATTCTCCACCATGGCTAAGGCTGCAGTGGACAATATTCACATACAAACACTAAACACGAGTAAAAAGGATGTATAAGCATTAAGCATAGACAATAACGCATGTGGGGACGAGATACAACGACATATCTCCTGTATATAAGGCCGTAATATTTGTTACCGTCACTGGAACGTCATCGATAAATGCCATTGCTGTCACCACATATAACACGACTAAGGATAAGATGTCAACATCGTGCTAAATGATGTATCAGTCTTCTAATTACGTAAGTCTGCGCACTTAGGTGTTATTGAGGGGTTATTCAGTTGGCTCGTAAATCGGCGTCCCGGAAGGTTTGCTCGTCAACGGATTATTTGAGCCTTGCTCAGTAAATTTTATTCTCCACAGAGCTGATCCCACCTGACGTGAAAGCAGAGTTGAACCGTCTGTACTTGTCAGCGGGGGAGCTGTTGCGCGAGCTGTGGCGATGCTTCCCCGCGCCTGCGGCACCGACGCTAGAGGCAGACAGCGCTCGCGCGGAGAAGTTCTACGAGGCTCTGCTCCGCTTCAGAAACGTCAAGCTGAGGCCGTTCGAGGTACGTGGGAGTGAAGATTGTACTTGTCAGCGAGGGAGCTGTAGTCGTGTTTCTGGCACTCGCGTAGGAGGAGGACAGCTCTCGCGTAGAAGGCGGACAACGTCCGCTCGGAGATGTTCTACGAGGCGCTGCTCCGCTTCAGGAACTTGAGAATCATGAAACGTTAGGGAGACAGTGAAGGCTGTTACTTTTAGAGCCGGGGTGATATTGATATAGAGATATACATCATAGAAGTACTTTCTGATGAACGAGGTGCTGCTCCGGCTCCGGGGTGTGAAGTATAGGCTGTTTGAGGTATGCTCACAGTAATGCTTGGATCATTAGGGGTCCCTCATGATCGTTGTCTAATTGATATAAATTAACCTGTTCAGTCGTTTCCGTTTGGGAGCTGTGTTGTTAGTTGTTTTAGTATCACATATACTTAGTTGTAGTTGTATTTTTGTGCTTCTTTTGGGGTTCTTTAGTTGCTATAGGTTGTTGTTTGGGTTTTGGCTGTTATTTCTCCACTGAGAGAATGCATTAGTTTTTGCTAATTTCCCTGGATTCTTTGAAGACTCGTTTTTGGGGTGTGTGCTGTCACTTGGTGAGATCGTAGGGGATCGCTTCCTTTTTTCGTTTACGTTTTCACTAAAAATCTACTTATCGTAACGTAGGTAAGCAATTTTCCCTTTGCTCACCTCTTCTTTTAATTGAGTTTTTAGCTCCCTTCTCTTTTTTAAGACTTATTTTGGATAGTCGTCACTGGCGTGAATATTGCTTGGGAACTTCTTATTATTTCTAAGCACTAACATTTTGCGCCACTCTAATGTTACAATTATGAGGATTGGACGGTTCTTTCCTTCCACTTTCTTTCCGAGTCTTTGGCCCTTACTGATTTCCCACTTATCAAATGCGGGAATGCCCTGGTCTTGTAATAAGTTGAGGGTCTTAAGCACTCTCTCCAGAAGCTCTGCAGTCTTCCCCATTTTCCTCGATTTCGTGTAATATGAAATTGTTTTTCTTTGATTGGTTTTTCCAAATAGTTTACTCTTGTTTTAAGTGATTCATTTCAGAGTGTATTTTTAGGTTATCTGCAACAATGGGGGCTAGTTTTTCGTCTATAGTTTTCGTTAGGCATATTGTTTGTTTCTGCATCTCCTCCTGCATTTTCCCGAAGAAAAGTGATAATTCAGATGAACCAGATTGCATTTTGATAGATTTTGTAATTTCAGTGTGGCAACACTAGCTACAGTGTCAATATACCGGAAATAGATCTATGATCACAGTAAGGTTTGACGTTTTATTTGGAGGTTATGAGATAACGTAGTAGCTATATATAGTTATGTATATGTATATTAGATCCCGCCGTATTTATCACTGTTTCTTCGTTATTTCGGGGGGTTTCTTTTTGCACAATTTTTTAGCACTTTATCACACTGTTTCACTTAGTTCACTGTTTATAGAAGTCTTTGCTTCAAATAATCGTTATGTGATGTGATTTTTTTAATTAACTCGCGAGAACACATATACGTTAGCCTTTGACAGTTCCTATAAGTATTACATTCTAATCACATTATGCTTTACTCATAATATAGGCTCGTGAGAACTAGATTATACAATACATATGTTTCATATATAATTGTTATTTTACAGGAGAAAATGCTACACGACCTGACTCCACTAGCGACATCACTCACGAAACATCTCAACCAAATGATAGACGTGGCGTGCACGAAATACGCAGTCTGGCAGCAAAGGCAAGCGAAACTCCGGTAGTACTGTAACTTCAAAGGGCTTGTTCTTCGGTGTGATTGAGATTCATAGCGAGATTCGATATGGCTATGTACGAAAGGTCTTATTCATAAAATGGTTGTTGGCACGCAAGCAGAACCAACATGGCGTCATCGCTCAGGTTCGCTATCGCGCGTGTTCAGATACCATGCGCGGAAACATGTTCACCTCTGATTACACCCGTAAATTGACTACTGCGCAGTGTCTCCTTACGTGCTGCAGGCTTATTTCAGAAACATGATTCGTAACCGTAAAAATCGTCAATGTATTTATGTCCATCAGACTAACGATTCGATAACTATAGATTTGATAGAACTAAAACTTGCATAACGCGACGTTAAGTACTACGACAAATAGCAATACATTCAGTCAATAAATGTTAGCGAAGATTTTTAACACGTGTCAAATAAGTTAAATCCGTATATAAAACAACCTCCAAACCTATGTTAAGGTTTTTTATGATTTAAACGCCAACTTTTTCTCACTATGGATAGATGGCCACGAGAATATACCTGCAATAGTTGGTGTAATTCTATAGACTTTACGGGTCTTACCTGTTTTTTAAATCCTACATTCAAATAATTATCGGCAAACAAGTACATAATTATTACACCATAGTACAGGAAGAGAATTATTTGTTTTTACCGATACTACGATGTTAGTTCCTGTTAATAAAAAAATATAGTTTTATTTAAAATAGCATGACATGCTTTTCCCGCAAATACGTTGCCCTTAACCTTGAAATCGACGAAATTCAATTAAAAAAGATTATATCGATTCATAAAAAATATAAAACATCCGTCTAAGATGCGTCAGTTTAGTTGTCGATTTTATTATGGGGAGAAAAAAGTATATATTTGTTTGATATGCTTGGCTACTCTAGCTCGGTTCTAATTTTTATAGCATACGTATCCTTTCTTCTTTTTGTACTAGTACTTGAAGAAGTAAGGCTGCTAAAAATTTCCAGGTGTAAAAAACTAAAACAATACAATAAAAGCAATAGTTGATATTATATCTAATAAATACAATCTAGTGTCTTTGAAATTTGTTTGGAGGACACGTTATCATGTTAAACGAGAGATATGAAGTGTTTGGTATGTCATTTAACATTTTGTACACAATAAAATAATGGTTGCCAAATATGATGTTTCTTAATACCTACTTTACCTGTCGACATGTCGTATACTCAATGCCTTGTAAAATAGCTTTACAATTTTCCTTTAACCTGGATGAACAATAATATTGGCCACACTAGTGGCCACCAGCGTCAGGGCTCGGAAACCGGTTAATTTTTCAAACCGTTATTATGTACTTGCCGCAAAACCTTTTTATTTCGGTTTAGATACAAATACCGGTTTATTCAAACCGGTTTACGGAGGAGCTTTATATAAAGGTTTTGTACGGATTAACCGGTTTAGACAATATTAAACCGGTTAATGCGGGCGCAAGATTATGCTTGAAATCATTTGAGTTGGCCGAGTTGCATCAACTTAACTTCTTTAAAAAGCTATTTTACTGTTTAAACAATAAGGTTGATAATCCAATAATATGTTCATAGAAATTCGGTCAACGAAAAGAATTTCAACTATACCTACCTATCGTAATACCTACCGACGTGAGTCCCACTAGTACGCACGCCGGGCCTCGTCGAATAAACCGGTTAATATAAAGTTCTTAAAATCTTCGCGTTCCCACGAAAAGTTAGAAGTTAAACCGAACAAAGCCGGTATATTAAAAACCGGTTCCGAGCCTTGACCAGCGTGTGGCCAGCAATGTACGACGGCTACATTGTTGCTTATCATTTTCGACTCTGTTTCAAAGCAGTAATGATTAAATCTCCGCAAAAGCTAAATACCAGTTACTAGCATGATAGGTGCTTACTAATGGCTAATTTATCCTGTTTTACGTGCCTAATTAGCCAAGTCTAATGAAAGCATTTGAACATTCGCTTTAGGTCTGGTTCCTTGTGCTGTTTCCATACGAATGATATCTAACCGTGTCTAGATATCATTACCTGATATTCAATAATCGGCACTATAAACCGTTACAACACAAGGACTAGGTACAATAATTCTTAGTTCGTACCCCACTACGCAGTGGGAATGGAAATTCTTTGTTCGTAACTTCGTTCTTTGTTAGAAGATCCCAACAATCAAAATTGTTTTCTTCCTTGGAAACCAGATTACAACCAAAAAAAAATTAAAACCTTGGTTTGGGAACGAAGGGTCAGCTTCAACGTACTTCTATATTAGACTTGAAAACATTCCGTTTAAAAATATATATAAATACATTCAAATTAAAATGTTTATTAAAGTTATAATTTATTACATCGACTATGAATTCCTAACTAATAATGGATTATAAATTATAATATTAAACAAAATATTATAGATAGCAGAAAACTATACCAGATATTTAGTATTCTGCATTCTGTTTAATACTATTCTACTTTAATGGAGGCCTTATACATAAGTTGATAATACTTATAAATTGTTAAAAACTTAACATTTTGCTTCATTGAAACATAATAAATGGCTAATAATGAAACAGCACTTAACCCGTGGAACGATATGTCAAACAATGTATGCACATTTCTACCTATGACTATACAACAGGTAAGTTCGAATTACAAATTTCGTTAGTAACACACGTGTGATACGAAATCGCTCCGCGGGTTCCTACATGGAATAAACGTGCATCAGATTTGAAAGTATTCATTTAGCATTCACCTTCTTGTTGTTGTATTAAGTTTATTAACCCTTTAACCGCCGATCGCCGAGAGTGACACGAACTGTCAATTCTGTCATAATCTGTGTCATTTACACTGTTTACAATGTCAGTTTGTCTGATATACCAGACGATGGCAGTTGGATGGATGGAGTTGAGGAATTTAACATGCTTCGATAAGCGCACTTCAACCTTCACACCAAAAATGTGTGTAATCAAAATCTTACACATTCTTGCAAAAAAGGCGTAACAAGCTATTCATTATGAAAATGAAATAAATTGAATAAAATATTAGTTAATCACAGTATGTACTACCTAGCTAGAATGATATATTTTGAGGTTATTATTTATATTACGTTACCCCTTTTATTCTAAACAATTTTTTGGAGTATAAGTTTCACACAATGATTTACATACAATAACGCGTTAAGGTATAACCGCGTTGCATGACGAGTAACGAAACTTCTGGTGTGAACTTGGCATCAACTTATATCTACCTAATAAAAAAAAGTTTTTATTCCGGCAAGCAGCTTTTGATTTTGGTTCTTACAAAAATAATGATGATTCTTGTCTTCGTTTATAGCTTGGAGTAAGATTTATTTAAATATATTACATAAATGATTAAATATGTGTCGAAGGCAAAAGACACCACACTGTTGGTAATCAATAATTAGTATAGTAATACAAGACAAAATCGCTCAGTTTCACAACCGACACTACCGACAGGGGTATTTTTTGGTTATGATATACTCATGTGACTAAAATATAACCTATAAAAATAAGTTTAGTTAATTGGGGCATCCAAATTTAGAAAGAATACAAAGCTTTTGACTTCCTCATTTACGTAGTTACTTTTGATGCTGACTGTACATGCAGAGACCTAAAAATCAGTCGCAGTCACGAATATGGCAACACCATCACATCACCAGTAAAAACTTTGGGAGAACAAAATCATAGACAAAGCTTTGCTTATCTGAAAGCTTTGATGATCCATACGATGAAGATAATACCAACGATAATGGCGATGATTATGAGGATGAACATCTTTTTCCTGTAGCTCCGTTGGTGCTGTTCGGCCTTGGCTAACTCGTCGGCGCCGGATTCTACGTTGGAGCTGGCCGCTTCTATGTGACTTTCAAGCGTGTCTGAAAATGTTAAAACACAAGAAAATAAGATTAAGGGCCGGCAACGCGCAAGTGACTCATTTGGAGTTGCGGGCGTCTATAGGCTGCGGTGTCCGCTTACCATCAGTCGGACCGTACGTATGTATAAAACAAAAAGAGTTATACGGCTTCCCATGACAACGATCGCGTGCCATTGCATGATACGATGCCATTGCAGACGTGCTGCGTCACTTTTCTCAGATGCTAGCGCCTGCTAGGCGAGCTGAGGGTCTACTCCGAATGTCGAAATCCGAACTTCGTATGCCGTCCCTTTCACTCATATAGTAGGCCCTCTGTCGCTATAGGCAGGTTTCCCTGGGGTACATTCAAGTCTGGCAAATATGTGTTAATTTGGTCACTTACCCACGGTCTGCCCCTGTTGGTGGACGAGGCTAGCCAAGTCTTCCATAATCTGGTTCACGTCTAGCACGTCGGCTTCAATCTTGTGAATATACTGCTCTCGCTCTAACAGCATATTCGTCTCGAACTGAACGAGACGAGCCTGCAAGAGACAAAAAAAACACAATTAAAGCGTATAAATAGAGATATAACTCGGTCCATTCTTGCATGCAATGACGTCATGAAATGGAATAAGAAGACCCGCGCCCAGTTGTCACCAGCTAATCCCAATGAAGCCTGCTTCGAAAGGTGGGCCCGCCTCTTCTCTGACTCTTGTAGGTACTGTTAAAATTATTGTAAGTTAACGCTTTTTCACCTTATTCCATTGTAATAACGTGAACATCTCTAGTATATTTCTACTGTTGCCTATACATTCGCAATGAGGGCTACCGCGTATGAATTCGCCGCTATATACGAGGGGAGGCTCATAAGTTCTAAGCCTGAGATATAAAATGAAAGAAAAGTTGTAAATTAAAAGTATGGGACGCATTAAAAACCCTCTAACAATTTAATAGTTACCTATCCCCTTATTATTATATAATCTGTTTATATTATTATGGGCACTCTGGAAAACTCTGGAAAAGGCATCCATGTCTCCCAAATAATAATTTGAATTCGGGAATTTTCAGTGGCGCTCTAAAAAGTAATTACTTGTTAGGAGCGGAATATCCCTTGTAGAAAAAATTGAGTAGTTGTTTCATATTCTAGTGTTTTGGCTTTCCGTGTGATATTTTTAAAACATAAATCCGCTTCATGTAAATAGAGCCTAAGCGCCACAATGTCAATGCCTACTTAGAGCTGCTTCAGCGAACGGCATTCGAAATTTTTCCTCTGTCGCACTTGCACGTTTGCACATAAGTGCGACAGAGGGAAAACTTCGTTTGTGGTTCGCGGTAGCACTCCAGGGCGGAGGAATAGAATAGAAAATATTGAAATTGCAGCAGGTAGCCGAAAAGCCACATATTTCGGAATAGACTGAAGAATTTATATGTTGCTTTTAAATCTGGAAAACGCCCATGAAGGATGAGTTCCACAAATTCTGACAATAAATTTATCTTTATCTTTAATGGTCACAGAGCTCAATAAAGAACCGAGTTGCGTGGCCGGTCATCAAACACACAGGATGTGACAATATGCAATAGTCGACACGTGGGTTCGCGCTACAATAATTGGTTTTTAAATTAATTAAAAACAAGACTGCACTAGATAAAAGTGTACTAAAAAGAAAAAAAAACCATGTTTCAAAATAAAGAACGCAAAAGTACGGAAATCTATACCAAAATATTAGGTCCCCCGACTGCGAACAAAATAGATCCACAATAACAGTACATAGTTTTAGGTATTCAAAAATTAATGAATGAGGTAGTTGAGTGATTCTTAAGGTTCAAAATTTTATTTAGTAAGCAAATAAAGATTAATGACAATGCCTGACTTGGCTCGACGTAATATCTCATAATTTTTTACGGTTAGAGTTTCGGGATTTGACCTATTTTATATTATACATGGGGTGTTTTTTATGGGATCTCACTTCTTTTTATAGGTAAATATGTCAATAAAAATTTATGAATGCATTTAGAACTAAAGTTTTTCATAGATGCAGGAAATACAAAAGTAGGTATAACTTTTGTATCGCATGTATTGTATATTTGTATATTACAAACATGCTTATGCAGTTTGTATATCTCTGAAACGTGACTGAAACTGCAATATTTTTAGGTTTTTTATGACTTCATATGCTAAAAATTCCTATTACCCAAAGTGTAATCAGCAATTTAGAGTCAGATCACTTAGGCCAATTAATGACATTTGAGACATTAAGAAGGAGTACTTTAAGAAAACAAATAACTTTTGTACCAGTAACCACGCACCGTGTCGAACGAATGAAGCAAAGTTTAGTCCAGGCGCTACCCTTTTTATCTTCCGATATGAGTCCTAACGACATGTACAACTCATTTTTTCACACATTCATGAAACATTATAAAGCAATTTTCACTCCTAAATCGGTCGTGGTTGGTGGTGTATCAGTTTTTAGTGAATGGGCTACTGTGGACTTACATAAACGTAGACAAGCACTGTATGCTTTATATGAGGAACGGCGGTTTAATGCGAGTGATGAATTTAAAGAACATGTTAAACAATATTCGAAAAAATTTAAAATAGATTGTCGAATAGCTAAGCGTACTTATTTAAGCCAGAAAATAAAAAATAGCTCCGATATTATCAAAACAACATGGAAAGTCATTAATGTGGAAACTGGCAGATCAAAGCACATAATGAATGATCCTAAATTAAAAATAAATGGCAAAATTATAGATTCAAGTTTAGAAGTAGCAACAGTATTCGAAAATTTTTTTAGTGAGATACCAGTATCCACAACACAGTATTTAAATTCATCACCTTCGTCTGCCGTTGTGTTATTAAAAGACAACGCCCCAGAATGTAGTAGAGATTTTCATTTTGTACATGTTAATGCCGCAGACGTAGTAAAGGCATTTAAAACAATTAATGTCAAAAAAACTAGTGACCTCTGGGGAGTCTCTGTCCATTCTGTCAAATTTCTAATAGAAGTCATAGCGCCTGATTTAGTGGTTGTATTTAATAACAGTGTTGATTGTGGTGAGTTTCCTGATCTAATGAAACACAGTAAAATAACTCCTTTATTCAAGTCTGGTAGCACTTTTGACCCCACTAATTTTAGACCAATATCTGTGCTACCTACATTTAGCAAAATTTTTGAGAAACTAGTTTTGTCCCAATTAATAAAACATTTTAATGCTAACAATTTAATGCATCATAAGCAGTTTGGTTTTACGCGGGGTCGCTCGACAACTGACGCTGCTGTCGAGCTAACAAAACATATATTCGATGCCTGGGAGGAGTCACATGATGCCTTAGGTATCTTCTGTGATTTGTCCAAGGCCTTCGACTGCGTATGTCATGAAACTTTGATCAGGAAACTACACTACTATGGAGTTCGAGGATCGGCACTGAATTTGCTAAACTCTTACTTACATGATAGAATACAAAGGGTCGACGTGAATGGACAGCGATCGCCGGGTTCATTGGTCTCTATGGGTGTACCGCAGGGATCAATATTGGGACCTTTCCTATTCCTTATCTACATAAATGACTTGCCATACCTCGTAAAGACCCACCATGATATAGTATTGTTTGCTGACGATACCTCACTCATATTCAAAGTCACACGGCAACAACAAGCTTGTAATTATGTATCTAATGCCATTTCTAAAATAGTTAATTGGTTTAATGTCAACAATTTATTGTTAAATGAGAAAAAGACTAAATGTATTAAGTTCGTCACGAGTAACGTAAATCACACGCAAACTAGTGTCACTGTGAAAGATGAGGAATTGGAACTAGTTGATAGTGCTGTTTTTCTTGGTTTGACATTAGATTCAAAACTCCAATGGGGTCCCCATATTGCTAATCTCTCGAATAGACTGAGTTCTGCAGCATTTGCAGTGAGCAAGATCCGTCAATTAACAGAGGTGAAGACAGCTCGATTAGTATATTTTAGTTACTTTCATAGTATTATGTCGTATGGTATTTTACTCTGGGGCAGTGCTGCAGAGATAAATACTGTCTTTATTCTGCAGAAGAGGGCTATTCGAGCAATATATAAGATGAAACATAGAGACTCACTTAGAGATAAGTTCAAGGACATTAATATAATGACAATGCATTGTCAATACATCTATGACAATATTGTGTATGTACACAAAAATATTGTAAATTTTAGACAGAACTGTGACATACATAATATTAATACTAGAAACAAATATAAGCTTGCGGTACCCTCCACTCGGCTCCAAAAAATAAGAAAATCATTCATGTGTAATTGTGTAAAGTTTTATAATAAACTACCTACAAACGTGACTAATTTATCTATTAATAAATTCAAGACTTATGTAAAGCATAAACTCATATCGAAAGCATATTATAGCACAAAAGACTACATGAATGATAAAACACCGTGGGTATAATTGTGGTTGAAATACTAATTATATTTTAATAATTATGACATTACATCTTAATGACTATTTTCATAACTATGACATTAGATGTTGACGTTAAATTTTCCTCTTGACATTCAGATTTTATTCTAGAAACTGTCTAGATTATACAATTTTTTATGTTTTTATTTTACATATTGACGATCTTTTTGTGAATTTATTATACTCTCTTTTGACATACATTATAGTAATTCATGTCTTTTTTAAAATTTCATATGCATCAATAAATTGCTCTGAATAATTAGATTCAATTTATGTAATATATAACTGACGATTCAAAAGTGCTTGTTGCTAGGCCTATTTGAATAAAGAATATTTTGAGTTTGAGTTTGAGTTTGAAAAACTAATTATGTTTAAAATTTGAAGCTTGTGGGTCTACTAGAAGTACCTTAGAATTATGATGATCGGTCAGTGCGTCAGTGACAAATCTAATGAACTTTGACGGGCAATAGTTCTTAAACTACAAGTTTAAATTGAATATTATTGTAAATATATAGATCTAAGTCATATTATAAGCCTATATGTTACTGAAAATTCAGGGTTCTAGCTTTAGCCAGCACAAAATTACAGGATGTTGAAAATAGCCTCAATCACTTCAGAAAAGGATGGTACGGCCGTGTTTTGCTCGACTTGTCGGGGGACATGCTGTGCCCTCAGATTACCGTACGTAAGTTCGTTATTTTGAAATTTTTTAGTACACTTTTTTATCCAGTGCAGTCGTATTTTTAATTATTATTTTATTTCGCAATTTTTGATGTTTATTTTAAAGTATCTTATGCCGTAGTCATATTTAACCACACACATTATATATATTATTGAAATCATCTTTTCAAATGCTTCATTTTGATAACCCACTTGTATTGCCACGTCACATCCTATGTTACTCGGGATGAAGTAAGGATTCCAATGATACCTCACATACCTAAATCGTGAAGGCGTTGAGAAGTTCTGGGGGAACAAAGAATCTCACATACATACATGAACCCTGAAAACATTATACTCCTTTTTTGGGTAGTCATGTAAAAAGAGTTACAGTTCCAAATTTTGCCGAAATTGCGCTGGCATAGTGATTTTGTAGAGCCATTTTTAAAGCAGTGTAAAAAAAATGTTTTGGCGATAACGAAGTACTTTTTGACTTTTTTTTTCTTTATTTATTAATTAACCAACTAACGTACTATTACTCCAAAAATGAAATCCGCAACATGCTTCGTCAAATTAACTTAACATAAAGGACCGCCCCGGATCGTAGATGGCTCGAAAGTTCCCAGTGCTTTTTGACTGATATGTCCAGTGTACTTTACTCAAAAATAGATACAGTTTAGAATAAAAAAAATTGGTAAGCTTTTACTTTAAAACTCAGGATTAGAACATCAACCTCCCTTGTAGGCTAGAGGCGCCAGTGTGCTGCCATGCCGAAATCTCAATTTCATAGTTTTTGGGTGAGTTTCGCGGGTTTATCTCTGGTTAGAATATGGTGAAGATTTTGCAATACCTGAGATTGATTATGGCAAATATGAGTTACGGGTCAACAAATTTCAGTGCTTTGAGACAATTTTATCGTTCGTAAACTTATGTCCTAGTTTTTTCCAAATAAAATGGGACTGCGCTACAATACGGGATGTTCAATATTTTTAAACTTTGTTTTCACACCCATACCAAACTTCGACAGTGACAGAGACTGGCGCAAACTGGTGAGCACAAAAACGATAGCCCTCATCGTGGTACAAAGGCTAGAAAATACCTGTGCTTGCTGGTTATCCAGTAACGCCGACTCCTCATCATCCGCTATGGCCTGACGCTCTAGTGCGGACGGGTCCCCGCGGGCGCGGGCCTGCTTCGGCATGTGGGCTGCCATCTTTTCTGACACTTGCTGTAAATTTAATTATAAAGGGAATGTATCAGACAGCAGAAAACTACAAACAATTATCATGCAAATACAGAACACCAATTTCAGCATAATAAATTAGATTATTTCCCTTCACAAACATACATACTCGTAAAGTCCCACGTCTGTATTCACAGAGGAGTAGGCAGAGCATATGGAATTTAATTTCAGTGCCACTTTTACCAATTGCACTTTTGAACATAATGTAACACCAAAGATTATAGAAACCGTTAAGATTTAATTATTAAAAAATAAATTTCAAATACCGTTTAATTATAATTTATCTAGTGAGATCGAGCAAGATTGTCAACAGTTGAAAGATTGTACTCCACTGTAAGCAGTATTTTACGGTTCACAATCTTCCGACATAAAACTTACGTTAGGTTCGTTAGTTATCTGGTCCCACAGAGCGGCCTGCGGGACTTCGTCGAGTCGCTGGAGGGAAGCACAAAACAAATTTTTGGTTTCCAATAATTCGATACTTTACAATCTCGCTCGATAGATTATAATCTAACGTTCTTATAATTTTACGGTAACATATCCACACCGAGCCGTTAGATCGTCGGCATTGCCGACAGCGACACGTTCACGTTCTTTTGTGGCATGAAAAGTATTGCGAACACTTTGTACTGTCCACTTGGCGAGCATATCCTTTAATGGGGGCTATCGCGTATGAATTCGCCGCTAGAGGCGCTAGTGTAGCGTGGGGTCCTCCGAAACGTCAAATGTCACTCTTTTTGGTTGCGCTACGCGGGTTAATATCTAATTGGAACAATACGGTCACTATTTTGCAATACCTGAGCTTGATTATGGCAAATATGAATTAAGGGTCAATGACTGTCAGGGCTTTGAGACAGATTTGTCTTTCGGAAAATTATTTCCTCCTTTTTTCCGAACAAAACGGGACCACGCTACAATACGGTATATTCGATATTTTTACGGTACGGTTTTAAGGTATTGAATATGATTTAAATGTAAACTTCGTTCTCATGTCCATAATAACCAATAACAATTTTTGACAGCTGGACCTTAGTCGACAGTGGCGCCAACTGGTGAGCACAAAAACGATAGCCCCCATTGAAGGTTTATGTAAGGCCACTTCTGTGGCTATTGCCGCGCCGCGCCATCACGCTGAGCCGCTGTAAGTCGCGCGCTGTCTCCCACATAGACTCGTTCACGTCATGCTGAATATCATGAGAGAAGTTTCGCAATCACGAACCTTCTGCACTGTTGAGTACTTGGCGAGCGAATCCTTGAAGGCCTGCGTGAGGCGCTCCACCTGCAACTTCTGTGGCTTGTCGCCGCGCCTCGCTACTACACCCAGCCGCTGGATGTCGCGCGCGGTCGCAGACACAGACCCGTTCACATTCTGCTGAGTGTCGTGACTGGAACAAATAATGTGCTTTAAAAAAAAGGAGATATGTACCTATCATTAATACTATTCTGTTCTACACATGGATGGTCAAGAATCAAAATTGTACAGCATTTTGGGTATTTGGTATAGTGATTTTTTTTGGAAATGAATCAAAATGCTACATTACTTTAGAATGGGTTGCACTAAACATCTGTAATCATTAGCGGTGTTCGTCAAAAATCTGTTTGTATGGAAAGTTTAAGAAGTTTCAATGGGATGACAGCTGCTAGCGTCGTATTTGATGTTGATCTTTATAGTATTGATGTTTGGCACACAGATAGGTTCAAGTCCAGATTTCATTATAGGATATTTAATCATGATAACCACCTTCTAAGGGTGTAATCAGAGGTGTAAGTTGATGTTAGCCTGATCCAACGAACAAGACAATGAACTTCTCTTATCGACTAGCAAAGGAAGATTCTTACATTTTATCCCTAAGTTGTAGATTATCATTGGGACCTCCAATTTGCTTCATCATCTTCTCCAGCTGTCGCAGGCCACTATTGATGCTGTTAACATTATCAGCAATGCCTTCGCTCAGGTTGTACAGCTCCGTTGGGCTGAAGTCAGCAAACCCAACAGTGGGGGGTGCAGCGATCGCGCCGTAGTCGCGGCTTGAGCCGCTTATCGGCTCACGTTCAGCCATTATCTGAAAAGTTTATATTATCTTTGAAAATGCAAGAGATACATATACTGGCAAATTGAGTTATCCTATTCCATTCAGGGTGTATTGGCCAAGGTGTCAGAATGTCCAAGTGGTTATAATATCCAAGTGGTCATAATGTCCAACTGGTCATCATGTCCAAGTGTCAAAATGTCAAAGTATTTATGGCCAAGTCAATAAAACAATGCCATTGCACGTATTAAAGATCTTTTTTAAATATTTAAACTAGAACTATTACCATAGAAGCCTAGATTATATAAAAAAGTATGTTTATAACAGCAATTACAAGACTCTATTGTTGATGCTGACATAGAATATCAAATATATTAGCATAAAAAAAACTTAAAAAAAACAGTTTCTGTACTCAACACGGAGTTGGTACCTACAGAATTGTGTAACAAATGTTATATTAGGTAAAATTATCATCAAATTATGCATAAAGATACTGTACCTACTTTATTTAGATGTACAATTAATATAAATGACAACTCAAGTTTATTTATTGTATTGTATTGTCCAATATAAGTAAAACTATAAACATTTTGCTTAATTAAATATTACCATACACTAAGGTGTAAACTTATTATTTAAGTTTTATAACATTTATTTTTTGGTGAGCAATAAAGAATATTTGTATTGTATTGTATATTTTATTCAAGTTCCAAATAGAACAGCGTACTAAGTAATATAACTTTTCAATTAATGTTTACAATAAACATTTAAGCCAACATTATCTAAATTATGATGACCAATGACATTAAGTTAGGTATTATGAATATAAAAATACATTTACCTTAAAACTGGTTGCTTATTACAAAATTTAGTGACACATGACTTGCTTAATTAATGCGATGCGTAGATATATACCAGGATATTTACTTGAATATACCTTCTGCTTCATGAATAAAGGCTCGTAACCATTGCTTACTTCCGTGCTCAAGCATGAGATATTCAGCTTTGTTTGTTATGACTGTCACTGTACTTACGTTTGACTCACTGTTGCGTATAAAAAATACCTAAATGTAAGTACCAGAAGTCGGCAATAAATTTGATTAAAAAGACAAGGAATTTAACACCATTGTCCACGATTCATGCAGTTGAAATAGAAAACCGGCTTGTTGAATAACAAGTGATAATTTACCTGGCCTTAAATTTGTATCTGGCCTATTATAAATCTGGTTTTTCTAGTCTCGTTTTAAAGATTTTTACAGAACTTCATCGACATTCGACACGACACGACGTCAGTGGTTTTGAATTGTCAATGTCATTAGAGCTCCGTCCGTCAGATAGCTGAGGGCTACCGCGACCGAAAACGAACGACGTTCGAATATCTCCCTCTCTGTCGCACTTGCTAATTCGTGCGGCAGAGAGAGAGATATTCGAACTTCGTTCGTTTTCAGTCGCGGTAGCCCCTCTGAACAGCTGTCAGCCACAGTTGGTTGTACCAAGGTTGTACCCAAAGAGAATATAACCACTACGTTTTAAGAGACGGGACTTCGAACTAGGATTTGGAACTTTTGGATGACAGTGACATTGTCATTGCATGACATTGACGTAGAGTTTGGCAAACATTCTGTACCACAATAAAATAAAAAAAGGAAATAGGTAATGCCAATATAACAGCGCGATAGGGATGTAACTTTGATGTAGTACGGTTAACGATATCGATTACGATAAATGATGACTAGTGACGTCGTGGGGTTTTTTTTTTATTAAGAGTCTTCAAGATTGGCCTCCAATGGGGCCAGTTTCTTTTTTCGGAGACACGCTCGACCCGGCCTTTGGGCCGAGACGAGGCCAAGAAGAAGAGGAAATATAACAGAAGGACAGCACCAAAAGTATAGAAGAAGAGAAAGTGAAAAGAGTAGGAAAGAGAAGAGAAGAGAAGGAGCAGTATAAGAATTGTTATAACTAAAACTAAGACCATTTAGTATTTCCTAATTCGAAATTATTATTTTTGGTGTAAATTATAACAAGCCTTCGCCACAGTACACAGTTTTAGTGCAGTACTACAAAGTGTTTGAGCTTTGTGGGAGACAAAGATCATATAATTGCTCCGGGGGGATCAGGAGGGTCCGGAGGATCTGGCGGATCCCGGATTCTGATGTAATGCCTGTCGCCGAATCTTGCGTCTCTAATTGCCTGCAATCTGGCATCCCGGTGAGGCCGATTGTTGTGGAAGTTTGCTGGATGTCTAATGTTGGGTCTGTATCTAATTCGGGCATTGAGAGTGTTTCGACGGGATTCAGCTTGGCGCCTGTGGTAAATTAATGCAAGGAGCTCACGTTGCTCAATTTGGGCAACGGTAATTGGATCGTTGGGATCTGTCAAGACATGCATTGGACGACGCACCCCCTTCCTGGGCGGAAACTCTGGGACGTAGTTCGAGGCATGCCTTATCAGATGGTTTGGACTGTTGATGACGGATGAGAAGAAATTTTGGCTCAAGTCTTTAAAATGTTTTGCTACATGATAAGCTAGTTATCGATATGTTGCGGCCAACACTAGTATGTATAGTATACGAATAAAACTAAATTGCAAATAACGCTTCTTATTTTGCTTACATGTAACTTGCTGTGGTACATATTAATAGAAAATCTCCAATTAATTGCTTACCGGTCGTGATCTAAAGGAAATCTTGCCATTAATTTCCTTTTCTCGTCATCTTTTCGACCAGCACGAAAACCACAAATAACACATACCCTATAGGCTGAAATAGTCCGTGGCATGTTGAAAAACACACTGCCTTCTTACTACATGCTCCTTAAATTAAAGTTTCTACCATTTATAAATACCAAAATAATAAACTATAAACCACACTACGAACTGGGGTGCTACCGCGACAGCAAACGAAGTTTTCGCTCTCTGTCGCACTTGCACGTTCGGACGTAAGTGCGATAAAGAGGGAAAACTTCGTTTGCTGTTCGAGGTAGCGCCCCAGGTCAACAAATTAACTATATGGCGATCACTCAAGTTGAACGGAAGTGACCAGAGGTGACATTGACATGTGACTGAGATGTATTAACTGAGGGAGCGAGATAGCAGTATCCGCCATTATTTTTTGGCCAAATTCCATTCAAAAGTGACATTTTGTAAATTTTGTTCGTAGTTGCGCGAGCCTGATACAATCATTACTTATTTAGTAGACTTGGGCTGCTACCGCTGTCGCACTTGCAAAGTAGCACATAAGTGTGACAGACAGGGAAAACTTCGTTTCGCGGTAGCACTCTTGCAATTCGTTCATAGATGGCAGTAGTAATATCCTTTCCACCACTGATCCATTAAGTAAGGATAAGACTGAGAGGCTACTCCGAACTTCGAAATCCGAACTTTGTATCGTTTCGTCCCTCTCACTCATATAGTGAATAACACGAGAGTGGAAGAGACGGCACGTTACGAAGTTCTGAGTACAGGCCGGCAAGATGTGCGAAAGAGATGCAAGCATAGACATCAACACACGTGGGACCGAGATACAATGTGTCATCTCCTGTCCCTCATCGGGTATTATTTGTCACCGGCTTATGTCACCGAAACGTCATCAATGTATTCAAGCTTGGCTTAATTTAAATTTGGCGCCAGTGTATATACAGGACGACTAATTATGAAATGTCAGAATGGGGGCTATCGTTTTTGTCCTCACCAATTGGCGCCACTGTCGAGTAAGGTCCAGCTGTCAAAAAATGTTATTGGTTATTATGGGCATGAGAACGAAGTTTACATTTAAATCATATTTAATTACTTAAAACCGTACCGTAAAAATATCGAACATCCCGCATTGTAGCGCAGTCCCGTTTTCTTCAGAAAAAAAGGAGGAAATAAGTTTCCGAAATACAAAACTGTCTCAAAGCACTGACAGTTATTGACCCGTAACTCATATTTGCCATAATCAAGCTCAGGTCTTGCATAATAGTCACCATATTGTTCCAATTATATATTAACCCGCGTAGCGCAACCACAAAGTGTGACATTTGCCATTTCGGAGACCTCGCGCTACACTAGCGCCTCTAGCGGCGAATTCATACGCGATCGCCCTCATCGTGCTACATCCATATCAGTCTTACAAGATTGTAGAACCACGATAGCACTAGAATGAACTTTAAAGACAGTACAAGCAAAAAAAAAATACAGTTTTATTTAAGATGGCGGAGAGATATGTATAAGGCTGGACGGAAAATTTAGATTAACATGCTCATAAGTACCTACCTATGTTGTGAAGGATACCTGTCCTTCACAATATATCAAAAAACCATCTGAGGGGCTACTCCGAACTTCGTATCGTGCCGTCCCTCTCACTCATATAGTGAATAACACGAGTGTCACACGGCACACTTAAGCGTGTCACACACTACGCAGATACGATAATATTTTATCTGCTTATAATAACTTAATGATCTGAAACTATCACACACTACGCAGATACGATAATATACGAGACGATACATTCAGTCTAAATCCTTTAAACTGAGTAGACTTGTTTTTTGGTGCGGATTTTTTATACAGGATGTTTTCGTGTTTATCTCTGCACCATACGCAGTACGCACGTCATCCAAAGGTAAACAACGAATGAGCCAGCAGCGCAGCGAACACAGCGGGCATCGGAGCGGAAAGGAGCGCGGGCGGGACGGGGCGCGTGCAGCGGGGCGGGTCGGGGCGCGGGCGGACGGCTCCGTCTCACATCAACCTGTATCTATCTGCAGATAAAATACTATACCATATTTATATCGGCAGATATTATACGCAGACCAATTTATATACGCAGATAATATCTTTGCCATCTTTCGATATATTATGTCGGTGTCTACAGATACTTCACGATAAAATATAAGTTATCTACGCTATCTATGCGTTCAGATACAGATATCTTATCGTATGTGCTTAGTGGGTGACACGCCTTAATATCATCGATATCGCTTCTCACGGGTGCGCCAAAGTTCATATAAAATTGCAATTCCGATTATTGTACATTCGAAAATGTATCTTATACAATTTTATGTCATAATGATCACTATTCATAATTATTTTTGGTTAATAACTATCGTATCTCAGAATTGTCAATATTTATGATGTCATTAAATAGAAGTATTTCTATTGCTATTATCAATATTTATATACTTTTTTATCATAACAATTATTAGCAATATAGTTTATTTTTATATAATTTTTGTACATACTAGTTTTATTGCTATTTTTTTTATTAATAATATTCCGATATTTATGAACCAAAATAATTATGAATAGCGATCATTATGAAATAAAATAGTATAAAATACATTTTCGGAGATTTAATAATCGAATTTGCAATTACAATTTCTACAATTCCTAATAATACTACAATTTCTTTACATATTTTTTTTATCCATTAGTGTTTTTATTTCTTGTCATTTACGTTCATAGTGTTAACAATCATACAACTTTTATTGTTACTAATGACTTACCTTATTTTCCATTATTTAAACCTAA
Organism: Epiblema foenella; assembly: GCA_963556455.1. Classification (NCBI taxonomy): domain Eukaryota; kingdom Metazoa; phylum Arthropoda; class Insecta; order Lepidoptera; family Tortricidae; genus Epiblema; species Epiblema foenella. The sequence goes on along the minus strand of OY747096.1, from coordinate 23,185,458 downwards.
AAATGTAATACCAAATAATTTTTCATCAAATTCTTATTTGGCAAAAAAAAAGTCCAGAAATACCTGTTAGGACAAAATCGACTCTAATGCGGATAGGTTAGAAGATTAAGAAGGGAGCTGAAGCGAAGCGAAGATACATTTTCGGAGATTTAATAATCGAATTTGCAATTTCATATGAACTTTGGCGCACCCTTTTTATACATACTAGTTTTATTGCTATTTTTTTATTAATAAAGTATATCAATATAATAATGAATGAATGATAAAGACGGGAGCTTCGCTTCGCTTCAGCTCCCGTCTTTATCTTCGAGGTTATTTTTTTTTTATAAAAGCCCAGAAAGACCTTTCGGAGCAAAATCGACTCTAACGCGGATAGGCTAGAAGTTTAAGATGGGAGCTGAAGCGAAGCGAAGCTCCCGTCTTAATCTTCGAGGTTATTTTTTTATAAAAGACCACCCCCTTTTATCTCCTCAGGGGATGAATTTTGAAATAAATTATAGCCTATGTCCTATTCTGATGTCTAAGCTACAATACTGGAAAGTTTCATAGAGATCCGTTCAGTAGTTTTTGAGATTAAGCGGAACGTACATCCATCCGCACAAACTTTCACGTTTATAATATTATTAGGATTAGGATTAGGATTATTAGAATTAGGATAGACTCTCTGTTTAAATGAATTAATGACATATTTTAAAAAAATCGAAATTGCTCCCCTAAAGGGGCGAAAAGGGGGTTCCAAGTTTGTACGAGGAGCAAATCTTTTTCGAAGTGAGAGATTTAAAACTTCGTATATATATATATATATACTCTGTTTAAATACAACAAAATGTGTTTCAGCGTTTTTTGAAATTGCTCCTCTAAAGGGGTGAAAAGGGGGATCCAAGTTTGTACGGGGAGTAAATATTTTTGAAGTGAGAGATTTAAAACTTCGTATATATATATATATATATATACTCTGTTTAAATACAACAAAACGTGTTTCAGCGTTTTTTGAAATTGCTCCTCTAAAGGGGTGAAAAGGGGGATCCAAGTTTGTACGGGGAGTAAATATTTTTGAAGTGAGAGATTTAAAACTTCGTATAGACTGTCTGTTTAATTACAACAAAATGTCTTTCAGCGTATTTCGAAATTGCTCCTCTAAAGGGATGAAAAGGGCTTCCAAGTTTGTGGGAGCAAATCTTTACTTTTCGTAAAAATCGATATCGATTGCATCTTTGAGGTTCCTCGGGGTGCCGATTACGAAAATGACAAGCATTTGCAAATCCAAGATGGCGGACATTTATTTTTCTTAAAAATCGATATGGGTGTCATCGTCGAGGTTCCTCGAGGTACCGATTACGAAAATGACATGCATTTTCAAATCCAAGATGGCGGATATTTATATTTCTTAAAATTCGATATGGGTGTCATCTTTGTGGTTTCACAAAAGATTAACAGTATCAGACAACTGACAGAAAAAAAAGACCTCATTTATATCTTTGTTACCATCTAAAATCTGCGCGGACAAGTCGCGGGCGGCTGCTATGGCTAGTTTTGTGATAAATGTAGTAAAAAATATAATATTAATATTTTTATGAGTATAACGTAAATTGCTATAATAGTGTATAACCTATAGAATCAAACTATGCCACTCATATACCCAAATACTAAAGAGAAAATAAAAAAAAAACGTTGAACGTGTGGAACACTCAAATTCTGCCATGTACACTTTTTTTTTAAAAACCCTCACTTATACTTGTTACCTATGTCAACTTCAATCCACCATGTTTAAGCAAATAAATCATTCATTCATTCATTCACTTTTTCCGGTATACAGGGTGTAACAAAACTAGTGAGGATCCGTTTAAGCCCTTAATATGCCCATATTCGGTATCGTGTTCTGATTAGGAAAAAGTCGAAAATATTTTTTTTGACGCGAAAAATTTTTTTTCTATGGTGCAGGTCGTCCAAGTCAACCAGCTGTCCATACAAAGGCCAAAAATTTATTGTGTCAAATAAAAATCTACTTTTTCCTAATCAGATCGATCGATACCGAATATGCCCTTAAACGGATCCTCACTAGTTTTGTTACACCCTGTAACCTAACTTGTATACTGTTCTTCCGGTTCAAATTTCGCAATGGAGACAGGTAGATTCATAATCAGCGGGGTCAGAAAAAAAGCACTGAAAACGTTGTCACCCCAACTGTTATAGACATGATATGATTTGCTTCTTGCATTGCATTCTACTTCTTCAAAAATAATCATATAATATTAGTGCAAAACCCGTTCGCGTATCTCCACATTCAGTAAAAAAAATAGGTACTTATGTGTGTATTATTAGTAATTGCAACAATCTCGACCTATCTAAAGCAAATTCTCAATAAGAGCAAAAACAATTTGCATTTTTATGAAGGAATGTTCTCACCATGTTCGCAGTATTGTCATTGCGCGGACGCATAAAGCAGCGCGCACCGACGGACGATTAAAAATAAGTACGCAGAAAAATACCGAGAGCATGGAATCCCGATGTGGGGAGAATCACAAGTACTCGTTGTATTTCATTTAAAGTTTATTGCCAACGACTCCACTCCATTATTATAAAATACTTAGGTAGTAGGTATGTTCTTAGTTATTTCAGAATCAGTTGTATAATAGGATCTCGAGATTTGCGGTTTTTCAGGTACTAAAATTCAGGTAGACCCATAGAAAGATACAATGTTATACTGAAGTATAGACTGGTAAGTCCAACATATTTGGAAACTGGAAGATAGTGCTGCCATCCATCTCTGATGATCAGTAGCTAGATATACACACGCACACACACATGTTTAATAGGTATCACAACATAATTATAAAACATGCATTTCAAAATTATACTTGGACACATCTTAAATATTACATGAAAATAAGTTTCTAAACGTGAACGTGTAATTTATTTTCTTTTGGTCATCTTCTTTAGAAACTAATTTGTACATTCCATAAAATAATCTACTTATTAAGAGAACAACGGTTGTAACTTACTCAGAAAGTCACTTTTGCGACATGTTTCGGACTACAATTAACCGACCGCGCATCACGCTCGCCGGCGTGCGCGAAGCTCGCGGGCGGAGGCGAGCGGGGCGGCGCAGTCCTGTGCTAGAGTTAACATCGACTGCAACAAATTTTCCAAGTGGACCGACGGCAGGCACACCGAACTAACTATGTCCACACGTTCATTGTTACACAATTTTAGTCCAGGGATAACAGGCTTCCACGCACTGGCATTAGCCATGGCACCTAAATTAGTGTGTTGTCCAATTTAATAGCCTCGCGGATCTTGCGTGGCACAAAACGCTTTACCCGTGTTAATAGTTTCGCCTTGTCAAAGCGCAGAACATGAGACGAACCTGCATCACATGCGTGTTCTGCCACTGCGGAGGCTGTAGTCCGAAACATGTCGCAAATAGTGACTTTCCGAGTGAGTTTCAACCGTTGTTTTCTTATTAGGTATAAATATGTCTAACAATAGTGTAAGTTTATGTATAATCTACTTATTTCATTTTACATAATATCATCCCCATAGGAAAATTATATCATATGTTGTTTAGGTTTCACTGAAGTTATCAGTTTCCTTACAAGTGGAAAATGATTCCGCTGTTCTTGAAATGATATATATGATTTGGTAAATACGTTCAGTCACATCCGTCACTCACTGTCATTCCGATAGAACTGAAGTTGTATCTGGTGCCTATTTCAAGGACCGCCCACCGCAGTACTGATTTCGTTGCGCCATAATTTAGCGGCCAGAATGCTTCCACGTATTTCCGTTCACTGAATTTCGTATATAAATAAATAATTTAGGTAGGTATACAAAGTATGGTCTCATTTTTTTCTTTATTTACCACTTTAATTCACAGTCATAATTTATTTTAATACATGTAATATTTGTGATCCGGTTATTAGTCATCGTTATAATTTTACACGAAAAAAAAACCAGCAGTTGACACAAGTTTGGCATTCTCAGCCTAATTGCCACGACTGTTTTTTATCCCCTGGTTACTTTTGCATAAGATTAGATTAGATTATTTATTGCATGATAAGGAATTACATTATTAATTTGCACACATGTCAAATTTACAAGAATTGTTATCATGATCGTCATATCATGAAAAATATAATTAACATAATGTCGACAAGGGTAATACACAACACGATAAAAAGTAAAATAAAAATAAATGCATCTCCCATTCTGAATCGTAAGTCAGAAAAAAATATATGTCCATTACAAAATACAAATTTCAAAACACAAAAATATAAATGACTATATTTCAAATTTAGAACTCTGTTGGGCACTGCAATTAAGGAGAGGAGGACTTATATATAACTAGCGGCCGCCCGCGACTTCGTCCGCGTAGATTTTAGATGGGAACAAAGATATAAATGAGGTTTATTTGTTTCTGTCAGTTGTCTGATGCTAGTAATCTTTTGTGAAAAATTACTCAAAAGAAAAAATAAATGTCCGCCATCTTGGATTTGTAAACGGATGTCATTTTCGTAATCGGCACCCCGAGGAACTTCGAAGATGATACCCATGTCGATTTTTAAGAAAAGTAAAGATATGATCCCCGATCAAAATTGGAACCCCCTTTTCACCCCTATAGGAGAGCAATTTCGAAAAATGCTGAAATATGTTTTATTGTATTTAAACAGAGTCTATTTAAGAAGTTTCAACTCCCTCACAAAAAAAAAATTGCTCCCCGTACAAACTTGGAACCCCCTTTTCATCCCATTAGGGGAGCAATTTCGAAAAACGCTGAAACATTTTTGTTGTATTTAAACATGGAGTCTATTTACGAAGTTTAAAATCTCTAACTTCAAAAGAGATTTGCTCCCCGTACAAACCTTGAACTCCCTTTTCACCCCTTTAGGGGAGCAATTTAGAAAAACACTGAATTTGGTTTTGTTATATTTAATCAGAGAAACTATATACGAAATTTCAAGTTTCTAAGTAAAAAAAAATACGTTTCCCATAACAACTTTCATCCCTTGTTTTACCCCCTTAAATTCATCCCAATTTCGAAAAATCCTTTCTTATCCCTAGCCTACGTTATAAATGTAGCCGACTGTGTAAACACCAACTTTCTAGCATTAGTAGTTTAGGCTGTGCGTTGATGAGTCAGTCAGTCAGGACTTCTTCTTTTATATATATAAAGATACTATGTCCATCCCTGGGACTCAAACTATATCCACACCAAATTTCATCTAAATCGGTTCAGTGGTTCAAAAGTAAGTGGTAACAGACAGCCAGATATACTTTAACATTTGTAACCCGCCACGACTTTGCACGGGTAGGGCAGTTTTTTAATCTATTTTAACTGAAAGTCTACTCGCCAAGTATGAAGTCACTCACTTTAGAAACTCAGGTTGTCCATACAATATTTCAACCCCCTTTTCACCCCTTCAGAGGGTGAATTAAAAAAAATGCTGTAATTAGTTTTTTTAGTATTTAATCTAGGTCTACAAACGAAGTTTCAAGCTCCTCGTTAAAAAATAATTGCTCTCCATACAAAATTTCAACCCCCGTTTCACCCCTTTAAACGGCGAATTTTGAAAAACGCTGAAAACTATTTTCTTTAGTTTTAGTGGTTAGTCTACTAAGGGGGTTTGAAGTCTCTATCTTAAAGAAAATTTTATTTTCCATACAAAGAGGGCACCCCCTTTTTACCCCCTCAGGGGATGAATTTTGAAATAAATTATAGCCTATGTCCTATTCTGATGTCTAAGCTACAATAGAGGAAAGTTTCATAGAGATCTGTTCAGTAGTTTTTGAGATTAAGCGGAACGTACATCCATCCGCACAAACATTCACGTTTATAATATTATTAGGATTAGGATTAGGATTAGGATTATTAGGATATTAGGATTAGGATTATTAGGATAGGATTAGGATTATTAGGATTAGGATTATTAGGATTAGGATAAGGATTAGGATGTATCTTCTAAGTCTTCATTTAGCGTTTAATATGATTTAGCTAATAGCTATATTTTATTTTTGTACTTTTTATCGCCTTCTTCTTTTATAGAGTCAGGTAAAATATTATTCAAATTTAGTTATAATTATTTACGTCAGTTATTAAGATCCATATTCTCTTTAACAGAGTATAATGGGTTTTCCAATAAGAGGCGTTTCAGGCGGCGTCGAAATGCTTCGTCAGATGGTTCAAGTCTAAGATCAGCGGGCAGTCGCTCGTAATAGGTGGGCCCAATGACACGTGGGTTCTTACCTGCGTGTGCCATGCGACGGGGAACTGTTCTCAAACGCCTAGCATGGCGGAGTGTCTTGCCAATTGCTTTTACTGCATTAAAGTGAGAAAGGTTGTTCCTTAAGAACATAATAATTTATAAGACGTAGAGTAGTGTGATATCGCACACAAAAAATAATATAAAAGAGAATCAATACTGGTCAATGATCAATTTAATCACTTTGGCAATGTAAAAGCAGATACGGTCTTCGAGTTATTAAGATCTAAAACATTCACCGCGATTGCAATTAGAAAAGTTGTAGCAATTAGCGTTGTGGCACTTAGAAAAGTCTTGGCAATTAGCGTTGCGGCACTTAGAAAAGTCCTTGTAGTTAGCGTTGTAGCATTTAGGAAGAAGGGTATTTTAAAAACGTCAATTCAGAGATTGTTTATATGTACACATCACAACCGATAGAGCCTAGAATCAAGCTTTCGTTTTAGCAAGCAGCAAGACGCTGACAATAACAGTTGAATTGTAAAACAAGATAACATGAATTAGAAATATTGAAAACCAAAACCGTGGCAATTAGATCATTTCATGCATTACTGCTATATTCAAATACACTGCGGACGTCCAAACTCGTCCATAACTTCGACACAACTGCCCGCCTTGCGGCCCGCGCTGTAGTGATGTGCCGAATATAGCTAAATGGGGATGTGCGCTCACGATTGTAAACGGTATAGGCAAATAATACATTCAGGTTGGACAAATCTTTTATTAATTATTTTCTTAATCAAAGATTGATATATCTCGTTATGTTTTTAATATATCGTAGCTAATGTATTTCTATATTTAAAGTGATCTACAAGTACGAAACTCTGCCGACAAGAAGCATGGGACACATTTGTAAACTGGGAGAGTCCTTGGACGCTCCATGGTAATTGTGAGAGCAGTGGTTTAAAAAATATACCAGCTAAACTGCTAATCGCAAGGCTCTTTTTTTAAGCGTAACAAACAGAATAGACGTAAAATATCTCACAAAAAATAAACGATTTATTATTATTTAATTTACGTTCGAATTAAGGCCCGGACACGCAAAATTTAGGTCTCTGAGAATGGTCGGCCACCAGGGGTTATATGGCAGCTCAATCTAAGCGATCCATTTCGTTTCCACTAAGTTACCATATCACGGAGCATGGATAGGCATGTTGTATCAATTGACATTCAATTATGTTTATAGAATAAAGAGTGTTAGAAAATACTAGGTATTTCATATACCGACCTCTGTTAACATGGTCCCTTGATTTAACATTCATTATTGTGAAAACCCTCATTATTGTGAATAAACCAATTATAAACTTACCCTTCAGGCCAAGGATATTTATTACCCAGTCCGCAATGAGTCTGGCGACATAGAAATAACTATTTGTGATGAGTCAGCTTAGTCTTAAAGTAAGATGCAATGTAGATGTAAAATAAAACATTTTGTAATTAAACTTTCCTAGCTCTTCCGTATTGATTTCGCGTATGTAGGCATCTAAATATACCTACCTAAATCGTATTATTTGAAACATATATGACAACAAAATCGTATCTGTTCGTATCTATATTGTAACTATTGTAAGCATATTTTTTTAACTCTTACTAGTACATAGTGTAGTGTAATAAAAAAAAGAAACAAAAAACCACTCCAAGGATACGTACAATTTATTATTAATATTATAGCCGAAATTTATTTATAAAATTACAATTAACACTAATACATCTTAAATTTATGGGTATAAACCAAGAGAAAGCCCGCCTTAAAATCTTAAAACAGCCGCCTTAAGTTACTGCAAATCATACCACAAAATAGAAACGTATACCCCATAAGCGTGTCACACATTACGCAGATACGATCATATTTTATCTGCGTATAATAACGTAATGATCTGAAACTATCACACACTACGCAGATACGATAATATACGAGACGATACATTCAGTCTAAATCCTTCAAACTGAGTAGACTTGTTTTTTGGTGCGGATTGTTAATACAGGATGTTTTCGTGTTTATCTCTGCACCATACGCAGTAGCAGTATGCACGTCATCCAAAGGTAATCAACGAATGAGCCAGCAGCGCAGCGAACACAACGGGCATCGGGGCGGAAAGGGGCGCGGGTGGCACGGGGCGCGTGCAGCGGGGTGGGTCGGGGCGCGGGCGGACGGCTCCGTCTAACATCAACCTGTATCTATCTGCAGATAAAATACTATACCATATTTATATCGGCAGATATTATACGCAGATAATATCTTTGCCATATTTCTATATATGTCGGTGCCCACAGATACTTCACGATAAAATATAAGTTATCTGCGCTGTGTGTGTTAGCTCATTGAATTATATAGGGAGCGATATTGACAGATATGCGTTCAGATATAGATATCTTATAGTATCTGCTTAGTGTGTGACACGCTTTAAAGCATTATTATCCATGGGGAAAACTAAAAACGTTGTGTAAAGACGATTATTTGTCGAGGTGTTAGTTGCTGGTGTATACCAGAATGGACCAAGGCTGATGAGGTGAAGATGGAATGGGCAGATGGTATGACAGGGTTTCGTAACTTGCCTAATATGTTTTTTGAATGTATAAAGACGGCGGTAGATAAAATATGCCTTTTAGAATTTAGGGATAAAGACACGCTGATAAATAAATTAAATTAACGCTTACTAACGTCAAGTTTTCAAGGGTAATATGTTTAAGGTACATATCAGTTGGATACAGAATGTACCATTATAAAATTACTAAGATTACTTATACACCCCGCGTCTTGTTTGTAGCGAAAAAATGAATCAACCTGGTTTACTCCAATCTATGCCGACGCATGCAACAACCACTTGTCTCCACTGAAGACCTGGTACAGCTTCGGGTTGACAGTAGCCGTCGAAAAACTTCCACGATTCCGACCTTGACGTGCGGGAGTCTCCCAGGATTTAAAGCTGGTCTTCGGGCAACACGCAAGCTTAGGGGTCGCGAATGGCAACCGGGCAACTCGCGTCTAGACCACTTGTTTCGTTAGCTTCCGCCCCAGCGGAAAAGCTAAAACACTACACTAGGTAAGACCTATGCAACGGCAAAACACGATGACAAAGCAAATTTAAACTAATGGGACGAAACACTTACCCAAATGTTGAGAAACGCTTGGCTCTTTGATAAGAGGAGGATACAATCCTCTTGAAACACTCTGCTGACACCGCTAAATAACAATATTCACGCTCGTCACTTATTAATGGTTAATGGTAATTTTTGTCCCACACAGACAAATTCTAGGCAAACTTGGTAAAAAAATCTCGACGTCAGTACTCCAAGACTCTCAATGGTAGAATGAATCAAATTTTGTTTGCAAATCCGTCAAAAGAATAATTTTAAATTACGAAGCTTGACAATCCATTTTCGAAAACGAAACGCTCAACTAGAAAGCCAGTATGTATTCCAGCAAAAGAACCTGGCTGTTTTAAAGGCATAGGATAGGCGATATATAGACCGGTACTTATTTCTAAAAATCGCTCTGCTTTTCGATGTCAATGGCATTTTTTGAGCCATTTTGGCAACATGACTTTCCCGACGTAAAAAAAAGCCTGCGAATTCTACTCCGAATGTTGCCAAGCCGAATTTTAGCTCCTTTGCACAAAAGTTATTGATTTATTTTTGGATTGAACTAAAAAATCCGTGAATATAACTCGAATGTGGTCGAGTGCGGTGTCCCGGGATGGATTTCGAGGGTCGCTATACTCGATAACCAGAGGTCGGTCCGGGCACCGAAAGTGGAGGCAAACCTTTAGGGTGCCGAACCCAGCGTATACCTAATTGAGTTAGTTTAAATAGGAAAAAATGAGGAATGTTCAAAAATAAATTTGATTTATTATATTAGTATTTGTTGGTCAATTATACGTAATAATAAATATTAACATCAAATTTCAAGTTTACAGGTCAATGGGAATTTATATTTATAAAAATCTTTGGAACAAAAGTGTGTAAAAAAAATTACTTTGGTGGTTTCTTATTCCTTTGTTTCCCAATATTTTTAAAAACATAAATTACGGTATTTTACTACTCTAAACAACGATACCCCACTCGATGAGATAGGTCAAAAAATTTCATCCGTCCTAATGGCTTTAAAAAATTTGGACCGACTCCTGGTTATCAAAATTGAATTCAACTATCCCCAAAACCTATTCCAGGACACCCCACACGACTTCTGAATTAAATATAGTTTTTAAAGTTTAGGCCCGATTTTGACCGCCATCTTGTCCATTTTCATTCTTTTTTTTATTTATTTCTATAACAATATTACATTGTGTCAGAAAATCTTAAAAATTAATTACATCCCTAAAATGTATAATTAATTAACAATCAGGTTATGTCAGCAAATAAATATTCATAAAAGCAAAAGAAATATGTCCGAACAAAATTAACAAAAAAAGGAAACGTCAAAATAAAGATTTAAAATTAATAATTGTGAATAATAAGAAATATTTGATACCATGTCAGTCCATATAAAAGGAATAACTCATAAAAATAACAAATAAATAATTCATTCTACGATACATAATCAGATTAAATTCAGTCATTATTGCATTGGAAAAACTCTTAAACGGAATAAAATCATTTAGGTAGCAAATTCATATTTGATTTAATTTAGGTCATCCTAAATTTATTTTTAAAAGTATTTGGGTTGGAAACAGATTTCAATTCGATTGGTAGGTTATTAAAAACTTTTGTAACCTGGTAACGAGCACGGAATTCTGTTACTTTGAGCTTTGGAGTAGAGGGGCGGTTTAGGTGTTTTGTCCTCGTTGCCAGTCTTGCCACCCGAGCCTCTTTTTTTTTTGAACCTGACTGTGGTTTTGTAGGCCGGGCCCAATAAAGCGATAGGAGTGCGTGGTTGGAGAGTAGCCTGGGGAAAATCCAGGGGAAAATCTCCGGCACGACCACGCGTGTGGTTTGGAACACTGGAATACTCTAAGAGTTTGCGCTCCAGTGAGATTGGTTGAGCGGTTTCAACCGAATCTGAGGTGTGAATGGAATCGAGCTACTGGAAGTTTTGTCGCTGGTTCACTAAACCTAGCCTAGCTGAGAAGAATCCAGCAAGAAACTCAGCTAGGGCCGACCTGGGTCGGACTGTCTCTACCCGGTGTACGGCGGTACCGGGACGAATAGGGACTATATGTGTCAGTGTTGTCGCGATCGCGCGGTGGACGTCCCCGCCAGCGGGAATGCGTAAGTGTACGCGTCGTGTCAGAGTTGGACGCCGTAAGCGCAGCGTTCCATCTTTCAATGGACGCTGTGATTACGTCGTCCGGGTCCGTAAGTGTGTGCTTAGGACGCCGGACCGTGCGGCCCCTAATCAGTGATCGCCGAGTTACGAAAGAGGGGGAGGGATGGGAACGTAGTCGACAGCCTTTCTAACTAACGGATTCCTATGATGGGAAGCGTTGTCAAAATAACTTCTGGCAGTCTGCTTAAAGAAACCATACATGGTGCTAATCCCCATGTCGTGACTGAGGTTCGACTGGTACCACAGAGCACCAGTCGCCCTACGGAGAAAACGATTCTGAATGACCTGAAGCGGCTTGAGCGATGTCATAGGCACGTGAGCAAAAGCTACACTTGCAAAGACATGATTGGACGAACACAAGTTTTGTAGAGTATCAGCTTATTTCTAAGTGACATTTTACTAAACTTTTAATCATCGGCCCAAGCCTTCCTAGCACGAACAACGCACGGTTGCGTACCCTACTGATGTGGCTACGGAAAGTCGGTTTTCTGTCGAGGGTCACTCCAAGATATTTCACTTCGTTGGCCCAGGGGATGGACACGCATTTCCGTGCTAACGCGGTCAGACGGATGGAAAACTATCGCAGTGCTTTTTTCCGGATTGACTTCGATACGCCAAAGATTAAACCAACGACCTAGGTCAGTGATTGCCTCCTGGAGGTATCGCCGGATAAAAGTGTAGTTACAATGAGTCGTATGGAGTGCGGTATCGTCCGCGAACAACCCCAGTTGCACTTTAGGGTTCCTGGGAATGTCGTTCATGAATAAAGAATAAAGAGCACGCCAATCGGAGCACGGAGCCTTGCGGGACTCCGGCCCAGATGGGGTGTGGGTCCGAGCCTCTTCTAATTCACTTCTTGCCAGAGATTTTACCAAATGTTTGCATCCACTTCCGGTATCCGGACCGACTTCTGGTTATCAAAATCGAGTTCAGCGATCCCTCGCGAAATACTTACGAACTGGAAGGAACACTAAATAAATATGTAGGTATTATTAATTCTTCTATCAATTTTTACCCAATCATAGACAACATTTTATTCAAGTAATTTGAGGTTTATTTAGCTATCGAAGTCTGTGCTAAATAGCCTCTAGGCTTCCCAAAAGTAGTAGGTAATAGAGAAGAAAAGTCAATGGGCGATTACATTTAAAATTATTTGAATAAAATACATTCTGTTTGAGATTATCGAAGAGATATTTATTTTCAAACACTTCCACTGTCACTGGATGCACTATCCCCCTCCGAAGTGTCATCATCAGTGACTGTGATAATGAAAGGCTTTGTGATAGTCGCATTATCTATGACGGTGTCGGAAATCCCGACTATTTTTTTCATTTTTCCTCCTCTTTTATGACGTGCCTCACACAGTTTGCCCATTGATCAGCACCGACTTTGGCTAAACCTTCTCGAAGCAAACTTTTGATCTCCGCCATTTTGAAAGTTTTATTATTCCTGTCCACATATGACTTCACTTGTGCCCAAATTAGCTCTATGGGGTTAAGTTCGCAGTGGTAAGGTGGAAGGCGGAGCACAATTATACCCTTCGACTTAGCCAATTCCTCAACAAATTTGGTCTTTGTCGAACGACCATGGCTCAACTTTTTGTAAAATTCCTTCAAACCTGTAATTAGCCATTATTCATGTAATGAACGTTGTATAAAAGAAATGCAGTTTCAAAAAAAGTGCTGAGTTGCAAGTTTTTTTCAAATACCCACCAATAGCAGTCATGGTTAAGCCGCATACACTCTCGAACAGTCATTTTGTATTTTCCTACATACAATTTCAATTCATTAAATTAAAAAGATCCCGTGTCTAAATCGAATCGATAACAAAATAATGCTGTTCATGTCCATCACTACCAATTGAAGTTTTTTCATAGACAATATAGATTTCGACGAGTAAAAAATCTCGCCTAGCCTTGGACACATATCGTAAAACACGTTCGTAGATTTCTTTTAACTTTAATACTAATAAATATCAGATATTTTAACTAAAAATGTATGTGACCTCATGGTTTTAGGTTTTAAGTTGGTGATAAGACCAAGATTGTGTTCTGAAAGTGCGTGATTACGAAATAATGCAGGTTTGTAGGTTTGGTGACTTTTTTCGTTTTCAACTGGTGCTTACTTTATGATCTTTATGGCTTGGAGGACCGTGTGGATGCAGCTTATGTTTGCCTATTCACTAACGGGGGATATAAATTACACCACAATTAAACTAATTCAATAAGAAATTCTAGCGCTAAAGATTTCTACTGGTTTTGCAGTGATTTTTTGCAATTACCGGTAATTATTTCTTGTAACTGCTAGAAAAAGCAGACATTAATGACGTTCTTGGATCATTTAAGGTCTTACCACACTTGTGATTTGTGAGCGATTTGCGGGCGGCACGATCAGTGAGCGTGCTCGCCGCGGTTGTGTAGCGTTATCGACGTGGGTCCATATTAAGTATGTACCTACCAACCGATAATCCACATGACGTTGCGCAACCGCGGCCACAGGATAAGTAATAGTCCGAACCTCATACTGTATATAACACGAGAGTGAAAGGGATGGCACGATACGAAGTATGGCAGTCCGGTACATCGGTTAGTAGTGTGTATGACACGAACTTGTTCATCAGCCTATCAACGGCATGCGGACGTAAGTGTGAGTGTGTCGTTACTTAGACCATCATAGCTGCGTAGTCTTCCACATATTTAGACCACAAGTCTTCGTTTTATGAAAGTTTGAAATAATCGGTTATAACCGGTTGATCAGTTATTTTTTGTTATAACCGATACAAATAACCGGTTATAAGATTTGGTAATTTATTGCATTCCCTAAGCTTATATGGATGCCCAACTTCATACAGGGGCGCTACCGCGAACAGCAAACGAAGTTGTCTGTCGCACTTGCAACTTTGCACATAAGCGAGACAGAGAGGGAAAACTTCGTTTGTGTTAGCCCCTCAGCACTGATGACAGTGTGTCTACTTGGTGTCTAGTCTACGCTCGAAATATTGAATTTAATACGCTCTGTAAATTGGACGTTTATAAATAGCAAAAACATATGTGTTCAGTTCAAGCAACTTGTAAGTATAGTTACAAGTTAAAGGATCTTGTTAATAAAACATAGAGGTTTCTAACGATGTGCAGATAAGTGCAGAATGCCTGCGCTCGCATGCATGCATAAGTCTACTGCTAATTGGTTGATTAAGTAAGTTTTGTTTGTTTCTTTTTCATAGATTGGACTACGCATAGCGTGAGTTGTGCTGCGCTTTTGGACAGGTTTAGTTAGGTATATTGACGATAAAAAAATTAAAGTGAAGATTTGCTCCCCGCACCAACTTGGAACCCCTTTTTACCCCATTAGGGGAACAATTTAGAAAAACGCTGGAACACGTTTTGTTGTATTTAAACAGAGAGTGTATGTACGAAGTTTTAAATCCCGCACTTCAAAAAAGATTTGCTCCCCGTACGAACTTGTAAACCCCTTTTCCCCCCTTTAGGGGAGCAATTTCGAAAAAGTTTGAAGTATTTTTGTTGTATTTAAACAGAGAGTCTATTTACGAAGTTTGAAATCTCACTTCAAAAAAGATTTGCTCCCTATACAAACTTGGAACGCCCTTTTCATCCCTTTAGAGGAGCAATGTCAAAAAACGCTGAAATATATTTTGTTGTAGTTAAACAGAGAGTCTATTTACGAAGTTTCAAATCTCTAACTTCAAAAAAGAATTGCTCCCCGTACAAAGTTAGAACCACCTTTTCACCCCTATAGAGGAGCAATTTCAAAAAACGCTGAAATATGTTTTGTTGTATTTAAACAGAGAGTCCGTATACGAAGTTTTATATCCCGCACTTCAAAAAAAGATTTGCTACCCATACAAACGTTGTACCCCTATTTTACCCTCTTAGGGTTAGAATTTTACAAAACGCTGATAACACTTTCTTTGGATTTAAGTTCGTAACCTTTTGACGAATTTTTAAGTCTTCAGCTCAAAAAAAAATTCTCCCATACAAACTTTGCACCCCTATTTGATCCCCTTAGGAGTGTAATTTCCAGAAATCCCGTCTTATCTCTTGCGTACGTCATAAAAGTAAGCTCTGGATCAAATTTGAAGTCTCTAATTCCAGTAGTTTCCGCTGTGCGCTGATGGTAGATCAGCACTTCTTCTTTTATATATTTATATAAAGTACCTAGTATCTATAATATATAAAGAAATAATTTACTTCTCTTCAACTGACTACTATATATCCATGCACTGATAATTGCACAACTGTGTCAAACATCCTCCCACCAAAATCACTTAACATTGGGGTCGGGAGTTGTTTGTAGAACATTTAGCCGTAAAACAATGGAGTTTGTTTACCAGACATCGATCTACTCGGGTTATTGATGGTTGAGATAATAAACATCGGAAGTATGATCGGGAATCCTGGTTGCGGCGAAAATAGTCATCATTCTGTTAGAAAATCCTAAGGAAATGCTTTTTAGGGTTCCGTAGCCAAAATGGCAAAAACGAAACCCTTACAGTTTCGTCTTGTCTCGTCCGTCCGTCCGTATGTCACAGCTGATTTATTTGAAGAATATAAGCACTCCAATTATGAAATTTTTGGTAGGAAGGTTTATTCTATGAACCGCTACATAAAAGTGACGTAAAATTACAAAAAAAGAGGGCGAGGGGGGATTATGTAACCGGTGGATGAAAAAAAAGTATTATGGGGTATCTATCCATGGATAGGCCTTTAAAAATGATATGGAGGTTTCAATAAAACTTTTCAATTGAAGTCAACTGTTGGTGAGAGCTGTCAAAGTCATAAAAAATGTCCCTCCCCTCTCTAATTTCCAAATTATGGATCTCAAATTCTGGAAAAAATTGAGGCGGTGTGTATTCATAAATACTTTCAACGATTTTTGGTTTAAACAAGATAGGTATTACGGTTTTTGAGTTTGCGCGGAAAAACTGTCTTGCCCAAATTTTTATTTGATCGTAAGTGTCGTGAGTTCCCTATGAAGATACGACCTTTTTAGATTCAATGTATTAGATAGTGGTTTTAAATGTGGACTAGTAGGTGTTGGTACGGAACCCTCCATTGTGCGTGACACGACTCGCACTGGTTTTTGTAGAAATAAATGTTATACTGGAAGTCAACTGATAGGTATGATGAAAGAATTCACGAAGGTTTGTCAAAATTAGCTTTAAATTAAAGTTCATGTTATAAGAGCGTAATAGAAATTGTTTATCAAAAATACGTTTACCTACTGTAGATTAAGAAACAGAACCTGTATATCAAGAAACAGAACTGGTCTGATGATGAAATATGTAAGTGATCAAAAGTACCGTTCCCTGTAGTAAAGTTTCTGTTTTGTTTCATAAATAACTGGGCTAACATTACCTTAACCAAGGCAAAATAAACTATATTCAAGTTTTAATTACGTTAATCAACATGGATTACATTATGTTATATTCATTAAACTCTGGACCAAAAATATATTTCCACCCTTTAGTTACGTGATATAAATACTTGACACGCCATTTCTCGGGCTCGCAACTAAATCAACGCAATTTATGCGCTATTCACCAAATAACTAGGTATGCGTAGATTCTTCCATGCTCGGTTTATTCTGGAAAATAGTGAACCTAATTAAATCTTGCACGACAAACCAAGGATTTGATACCCTTTTGCACTGAAATAAGGTTAAAATTAAATTGAAATATCAACTGCTTGATTGCATGCGTGAAAGTTTATTTGTGATATGAATACAATATGATTATTTTTTGTGCAATGTTTAGTTTATTTTGTTTGTGAATCTGATGATGTGGTTTAATTAATTAAACTGACGATGGTGAGAAACTTCCTTTTAGTTAGAATTTTATTATACTCGTAGGTAGGTACTTTTAAGAAGATAGCGACTAGCGTAGTAATTTGGAAAAAACTAGTCTGTTGACACTGAGTTGACACGTCATTGGAAGGTTAGTCCTGAGACCGCCATCAAGGGGACACATGCATGGTGTCCAAAGCATTTATCTGCGGTCGTGAGCAACTTCACCCCCATCTTCGTAACTACATTAAATAGATACTTCTGCTACCGACTGCGTGTACAGTGAACAAACGCACCTCGATAATCAACGGCGCGCTAAGCGCAAGCGCGATCTAATCGCTCGCGCACGTCGCAGGAAGTTTACCGGCGCGCTTCCGCGACTCGTACGCAACCATGCGATTCACAACCTAGTGAGGTTGGTGGTGAGTGCACCACTAGCATACGTTGACACCGAGACACTCTACAGCTGTAAGTAGTCGTTGGTCAGTATACTGGTTAACCTCTTGCCTGTGTCTGATAAGGATCAGTACAAATCAGTACAATCGAAAATTAACTCTATGACAAAAAGGAACAAGAGTTAATTTTCGATTGTACTGATCCTTATCAGACACAGACAAGAGGTTAATCTGAACTAAGTTGATATCAATTTTGTGAATACAATGGCAGGATGTTTTGCGCCTGCGCCGTTAGTGCACATAGTGTGCGGATTTAGAACTAGGTAGGTATGCCTATTTTTGCACGGTTAATTCCGTAGGGTTAGTGCTTAATGCGGTTATGTATCGAATTATGAATTAAGTGTTGGAAAATTTTAACTAAATAACTAACTTACAATTAACTTAATACCTATGTATGAGTATATAAATTATTATACAAATAAACGTTAAATTCTAAAAGGGACCCCTGCTGTGGCATGGTAACGAGGATGCTGGCGGCGTTTCCTTGCTGAATGAAATGCTTGTTGGTGTGTGTTGAAATTAACACGAAGAGGTTAGTGAGCGAAGTGACAGAAGAAAGAGAAGTTGCCGACCCTGTATTGCAGTTGGGGATTCGATGTGTTGTAAGCTGTGTGTATACTGTAAGCTATGGTACCTTTATATTCTCAATCGATTAAGTTTAAAAGTTGTTTAATATCTCTCTCATTAGATACAACATATTTTTAATTTTAACAGCTTGCCATTAGACGTGGTAGGTAGTAAAATGGAAGTAAAAAGTGGCCATGAAGCACTTGTCCCAGAAACGTGTTATCCTAACCCCATTCCATCTAACAGCTACCCGACCACAAATGCAGCATTGACCTTGCACCGTCAGAGTGAAGGCACACACCTGTTCTCTAATATTAGATACAGGAATAGTACAGTCAAGTGTACAATTTGTACAAATATGTATCGAATGTATCGAGCGCCGACATAAGATCCATGGGACATATTTTTGAGTAGATTGCATGCGCCTATATTTTTGCACTTGACTGTACACTGCAGACTAAGCAGGTTTTAGGTTTATTTTTAGAGGTGGCAATACGCTTGCGCTTGTCGCTTCTCTTGCTTCTATTTGCTTACTACCGGACTGGCCATATGCTTGTTTGCCATAATCTGTTGTGATTCTACTCATGATATAATTATAAAGTAAATCGGTTGAATTGTTTTATTTCTTTATTTTATTTTTTTATTAGTGGACACCACTGGTGACCAAAGGGTTGGCCGCTTCCTCGCAAAACGGATCAGCTTTGCTATACAGCGGGGAAATGCTGCCAGCATCTTTGGCACTATGTCCCGGGGGACCCCTTATTTCAGATTTTTTCTTTTAAGTTTATAGGTTAGGTTTAGTTTGTAGTCCTTTTATTATTCGTTATTATTATCATAATTTAAATGTAATAAATTAAAGGGGAAAGTTTTTTTTATGTAAATATGAAACAAATGATCATATAAATATATTCTTACAGTTTTCTCTTAATATAGACCTATAGTTTGCATTTTTATTAAACTTATATCTAAAACAATACAGGACGAAAAAGGTACCTATCTGTAAAATCTATTATCTTTTAGTATCTATGTCACGAATAAATTATTTTCATTCATTCTATCTAGGTTTAGGTTAATGTGAGGTTAGGTTTATATAATTTTTCTCGAAACTTAATTACGCTGACTGAACTAAGTGAAATTGTGATAATTTTGGTTATATTACCCGATTCATTGATAATTTTGATTGAGGACGGTTCCCAGGCTGAGCAAGAGCAACGGACGTACAGTTTGATTTTTACTTATTAGTATTGATTAGACAAATGGACAACCCCATGTACCGGTCAACAGAATGACGGGCAATTGGACATCCGCTGCGCTAATCACTGACAAATGAGCGCTATAAGAGGCGTACGGATATATATAGGTAAGTACCTATGTATATCCATACGTAGCTTATACACGTCTTATGTTGTTGCTGTTGGATAACGTGAAGATTTATATAGAGCAAGTCAATAAAGATCCGGTAATGCGTTTGTGATTTATCTAGAACAGCAAGCGTCTAGAGGCTATCGTGTCTGTACCACAGTCAGGCTGTAACTGGTTTGCCATCGTAGTTGTATACAAAAGTCAAAACATGAATGTGAAATGACAGTCAAGTTCAATATTAAGAATTCGGCGGCAAAAGATTTGAGATCTATTCTCTTCGTCGACAGAGCTGGGCTGATGCAGTAGAGGACAGGACAATATAAAATTGATAATGGTTGGCTGCGTTGAAGGAAGGAGGAGCAGAGGTAGAGCACCCCACACATGATTGACAGATGTAATCCGCAATGCGACGGGCGTCAGCATCCAGGGGGCAATACAACTAGCCCAAAATAGAGGGGTCTGAAGAGCGTTGGTGAAGAACCGCTCCTATGGTAGTCACGACCCTCAACCTTGAGGAATCGACGAAGAAGATGTCATTTTTCTAAAATTTGTTTTGTTGGTAAAAACTAGCTGAGTCAAATTCTGAACTGGGATTACATCCCAAGTGAAATAAATTTCAGAATTTTCTAAAAAAATCTTGGCACCCAAATAGATCTTAATTCTTTGGTCGGCGAAGTCAACAACCAACAACGACACATAATATTGAACCTGCTCACATTTCATATTTATGTTTTTTGATGGGTATCATTACTTTTTGTACAGAATTTATTAGTTATTCAGTAAGAAACAAAACGTTATATGTATATATTATAACTTTTCTACTCCTGTACTTTTTTTCGCGACTTACGCAGTCATGAACTCTTATATAAATACATACTTTATTTATTCTGTAAAAAGTCTATCTAGTCTATTGCTCAAAAACACACTCCTTAAATCAGAGTTGGGGGTGCCACAGACTACTACAAATACTATGTTTAGTAGTCATTCTTTGGTGCGTTCAAGTGAAACTTTTATGATTAAAATCAGTGCTGCCAGCTTAACACAACTTTGCTATAATTTGTATGTATTAATTAATGCATAATATATTATTTACTATTATAAATACATACATTTATCATCTTTTTTGTGTTGATAACAAGTTATATCTGTTTTCGGATATATTTATGAAAATGAAACAGTTAAGGTTCGATCCGGACTTGAATTCAGTTTAGGTCGGATGCCAAGTCAAGCAAATTAAAAAAAAAAACCATAAACAAAGTGTCATATTTTTGATTTCTCACCAAATTCCTAATTGAAAGCAAAAATATTCAAGCTAATAAATAATGATGTTACTTAAAGTATTGTATGCAACGGTGTATAACTGGTATAAAAAGGCTCGTGGTGTCTTCGCCAAGGCTCACATCGCAACCCACACCACTCGCCTTTTTATACCCTTCTTATACACCAGTTGCATAATATACTATATTACATATTCTTTAATAATTAAATTTGTTCTTACTTGATTTATGCTAATTATTATTGAGTTTTTCGTTTTTTTCGTCATATACGCCTAATAGTCTACTTTGATGCCAAATTTCAAGTTTTCAGGTCATCTGGAAGTGGGTTAGGTTTATGATCTATAAGTCAGTGAGTCCATTCGTATTTCACAGCCGATTTACTCGAAGACTATAAGCACTACAATTATGAAATTTGTTAGAAAGGTGTATTCTATGAACCGCTACATAAAAGTGATGTGAAATTACAAAAAAATATTTAATATAATATAAAAATATTAATTAAGTCTATATATGTAACCGGTGGCCGGAAAAAAATTTCAACGCACATAGTTGTGTGGGCTATTCTTGGATAGGCCTTATGCAGGTTTCTAAATTTTTTTTACATTTAAGTCAATCGTTGGTGAGATTAGCTGTGAAAGTCATTAAGTGTGCCCCCCTCCCTCTCTAATTTCTAAACTATGAAGTTAAAAATTCCGAAAAAAATTAAGGTGGTGTGCATTAATAAATTCTTTACGATTCTTGGTTTGAACAAGATAGATTTTACGGTATTTGAATTTTCGCTAAAAACTGTCTTTCTTAAACAAAAGGTCGTAAGTGCCATGAGTTCGCTATGAAGATTCGACCTTTCTAGATTCAATGTTTTGTGGTTTTAAATGTGGACTAGTAGGTGTTGGTTCGGAACCCTTCATTGTGCATGATCCGACACGCACTTGGCCGGTTTTCTTTGAACTTGACTGGACACGCTGCCGTGTGTTTAGATGGTATCACACTATTTTCCTGAACTAAACATTCTCGAAAAGAAATTGTTTTAATCTCTTAGATTGTTACAGGAAGTAGCAATGTATAGTGCAAAATGCGAAAATTAACGTTAGTTAACACAATCACTGCCAGGAACCCACCTAGCGGGTGCTGCGTAACTTGTCACAGATGCCGGACAGCCCGCTAGCGCCTGCTAGGCGGTTTGCCTAACTTCTAAGAACAAATTTCAACAGTCATTTTAAGTATCGTTCATTTAAAGTTTGTCTTAAACTCTCTCGAAGGTATCATTAGTGATTTAAGCGTTTTATGGTTGTAATTTAATTTACAATAAAATACACACCTATCAATTGTAATAGCCATTAAATTTAATGTTTCATTATAATTACAAAGACCTTGTAATGTGTGCACATAATCTGGTCGTATAACTTTATGATGATGATGATGTTAAATATACAACAAAGCTAGGCATTAGGAGTTACTTAGGATTAGAACGCGGTTAATTCAATACAGGCGTACTGCAGTAAGATTCATTAATTCCCAACGCATCGGGCTTGCAATTGCACGTTGCAATTAAATACAACCCTTTATCTACGCGGTCTGTTCCCGGTATAGCTTATTGCGTTCATCATTATTATTATATATCATAGTCCTCATTCATTTGATGATGACAGCGTATTACTTATAGTGTGTCAGTAAAGGCTATATCCCTACACGTTGGAGACGTAACAAGTGATGTGAGAGGCCTGCTCAATCCATAGCAAATATGCCATAATAAACCACGCCTGCTCTGTAGATCCCGTATATATCCGTTTATGCAAGTTTACTAGCTCTTACTACTAAATGTACACTTACACAGTTAGGTATGTATATAACAACAGAAATAAGTTAACAAGTTTTGATATAGAATAAGAGAGAAAAATGTTAACTCATGTTTGAAGTTGACTATATTACCAGCACTTTTGTCAAAATTATTTTGTACAGTTCGACTGGCAGTCAAATTGGTGGCACTCACGTCGATTTTCGAACATATGGCGTTCGCACCTTTTGCACCTACGTACTTGACAGTAAGGACCGAATGCTATATGTCCGACATATAAGAGATCTTATTAGCCCCTCAGATAATCTTAATGCTTCGAGACAGGCTTATATGTATATGAGCTGATTGTATGACGAAATGTAGAGTAACAATGTCGGCAATATACCGACTCCGGCTTCGCCGTACAGTGCCAGTAATTAAGATCATACTATGCGCCAGCAATACATGCAGTCCATATTATTGTTTTATTAACAATTGTCGTGGGCGACCTGTGATAGAAACGTCCGATTTAATGATACACCTAACCACTTGCAATGCATCGAATCAAAGAGTAATCTTAGAGGATGAATTATTTCATTGAATTGATTTAAGGGTCAATTTAGAATGCATTTTAATATACATTATCACTATCAAGTGACTTTTAAGTTGGCTCCAACAATAATTATGGTTTGATGTTCATAATTTAATGTCGTGTTTGGAAAATGTAACTCATTTGTAATTATAATCGTCATTTCGATCGATCGATTTTGGTCGTCAATATTTTGTATTTGAAGACCCAGGGCAGAGACTTCCGTGTATGAATTATGTACCTACTTAAATGTGAGTGTTATACTGGGTATTTTACTAAAATAAAGTTGGTATCGGTATGTCAGAACTACATATTTTATACGAATGTTTTTTATTATATCAAGATTTTGTATCCAAAAAACCAAATAAACTATATATACAACGTTTTAAATCTCAAAGATAGTCTTAGAAACAAAATCCATTTGTAATTAGAACGAGATCCAAAGTAACGCAGCCGCATACCGCGGCATCACTCATAGCATCAAACGGCCGCCGAATCAAAGAGAGAAAATAACATAAAACACCATCAAACGGTAGCATTGTCGTGATTACAACGACATGTATATTGTTTGTGTAGGAATATCTTTAGCGCTGTGCAGCGGCTGAGAAGCTTAATGGTTATATAAACATTTCCATTCAAAGACCGCATGATGCCTTCTTGTCTACCTAGATTTGGCTCGCAAGTTCAACACAAACTTCAGTTCGTCAGGTTGCATTTTGATTTGATGGAGTAAAAAAAAAACTGCCATTCTTTAACTGCAAATAAAAATACTAATCTTGAAATATAATAAACGAGTCACTCACCTCTAAAGTCGAGTATAGTTCAACATTTTTCGGACCAATACGTGGCCCTTAATCCGTTTCTTATATTGCAATAATACTAATTTTAACTAGTGTCCGACCGAAACACGTTTTTTGCCGTAACCGAAGGTTCGGCTTTGGCTCTAGTTTTGGCTGAAACCGAAACCAAAACTTTTATAGACGAGTGTAAACAATGTAACAGGGATTGCAATCCGATATTATTCTCAATCCGGCTGGATTTCACTATATCCTGGTGGCTCGAGCCGGTTCAGTAAAATTGGAGTTGAACGATTGCCTCTATTAAACAATGTCAACTTTGGTGGCATAAAAGGGTTTTTCCGGTTCCATTCGAGTCATATCACCAGATCTGTTAGATCACGGTACTGATCTTGGCCCAACAGATCTGGTGATATGACTCACTGGAGTATGCTGATAAGCTGAAGTACAAGTATGACAAGGTCCCTGCCTTGGAACCAAAGTACGATTTTGTCCCTGTTGTGGTAGACTACAGGATCCTAGGGTTTGGAAGTCAAGGAATTTGTTATGGATTTGGGTTGACGACTGAGAAATAGTTGGGATCGTATATAGTGCAGCAGATTTCGCTGGCTATCGTGGTGACCGCAGGTGTCATGGAGACATTTGAGCTAGGCGCGATCCATGATGGTCCATTTAACTAGGTAGCCATAATTAGTGTTTAAGGTCGACGAAGACGATTACTAACTACGGAAGCGAAAACCATTCATGATTGAAGCGTCTTATTGATTTGCATTAGTGCCCACCTGACGAAGAATTGCAGATTTTGATTGGCGGTTTACTATTGCTGCCTTTTTGTGAAATAAACGTTATTTATATATTCATTTTATATTAACAATGCCACGTTCATGCTCGTCAGCGCACGAATTCTGAAAATACGTGGAACTGTTTACTTACATTTTTTTATAAAGCAAATCAATTTTCGTAATGTGTTTTAGCGCTCTTTTTCAGGCCTACCGGAGTTATCTATCTATATCGGAATTTTGCCGGATCCGGTGCCTATCGAGATACTGGAGCCAACCGGATTACCGTACCTATCCGACGGACCAGATTGCACTCCCTAAATGTAACACAGGATAGTTCGTGTAGTGTAGTGTAGTATAAAATAAAATAATTTTAGTACTTAACAAGATATAAAATAACTAAAATAAAATGTATTTTGCTGGCGGAGTCGGGCGAAGTTATCCAAAGGCAGCAGAAATTAGATCAACGCGACCCAAAAGCACAATGTTGTAAAAGTTTCGGCGCGGCCGAAAGGTTCGGCAGGTTTTTGGCCGAAACTGAACCTTCGACCGATTTTTAGGCCGACATGATTTTTAGGCCGAAACCAGCCGAAACCGAAAATTCGGTCGGACACTAATTTTAACCTTCCGCTGCATATAGCACGCGTGGGTCACCGAAGCTTTTTACCATTAAATTGTAGGTATAACTTGATTGATGATATAACCTGAGTGGTAATGAAATAAATGAAATAAATGAACTTTATTCTGCAAGTAGGCCGCAAAGGCACTTTTACAAGTCAAAAACTACTAGCGTTTCTCAAGAGACCACTGCCGAGAAGAAACGCCGAAAGAAACTCGACAGTCAGTCATTTTCTCCAAAATATGCTTATTACAATGATACTACTTAACCTACTTAAGTAAATGTAAATGGTACACAACAAAAGAGAATTGAAAGAAAAACGAGGAAAAAATAACAATAGGTATTTACAATGTGTAGTTACACAAGAAAACAAAACATGTCGAATCGTTTGATATGCTTTCCTGCAAGAAAGGTATGAAAATGAAATATTTACTCGCCTGTTGGATATTTGATCACGGTCGCTCACGAGCGCATTATTTAATTTAATCTTAATCTTAATCTATCTTCTTCTAAATATATAAAAGAAGAAGTCCTGATCTACCATCAACGCACAGCCGAAACTACTGGAACTAGAAACTTCAAATTTGGTCCAGAGCTTACTTTTAAGACGTATGCAAGGGATAAGACAGGATTTTTGGAAATTCGACCCCTAAAGGGATCAAATAGGGGTGCAAAGTTTGTATGGGAGAAAAACTTTTTTTTGACCAGAAGACTTAAAAATTCGTAAAAAGGTTACGAACTGAAATCCAAAGAAAGTGTTTTCAGCGTGTTGCAAAATTCTAACCCTAAGAAGGTAAAATAGGGGTGCAAAGTTTGTATGGGAGAAACTTCTGTTTTAGAGTTAGAGACTTAAAACTTCGTATATGGACTCTCTGTTTAAATAAAACAAAACTTATTCCAGCGTTTTTCGAAGTAGCTCCCCTAAAGGGGTGAAAGGGGTTCCAAGTTTGTAAAGGAGCAAATCTTATTTGAAGTGAGAAATGTAAAACTTCGTATATAGACTCTTAGTTTAAATACAACAAAATTTATTTCAGCGTTTTTTGAAATTGCTCCTCTAAAGGGGTGAAAAGGTGGTTCCAACTTTGTACAGGGAGAAATTCTTTTTTGAAGTAAGAGACTTAAAACTTCGTATATAGACTCTTAGTTTAAATACAACAAAATTTATTTCAGCGTTTTTTGAAATTGCTCCTCTAAAGGGGTGAAAAGGTGGTTCCAACTTTGTACAGGGAGAAATTCTTTTTTGAAGTAAGAGACTTAAAACTTCGTACATAGACTCTCTGTTTAAATACAACAAAATGAGTTTCAGCGTTTTTCAAAATTGCTCCTCTAAAGGGGTGAAAAGGGGTTTAAAAGTTCGTACGGGTAGCAAATATTTTTTGAAGTGCGGGATTTAAAACTTCGTATACGGACTCTCTATTTAAATACAACAAAACGTATTTCAACGTTTTTTTTGAAATTGCTCCTCTAAAGGGGTGAAAAGGGGGTTCCAAGTTTGGACGGGGAGCAAATCTTTTTTGAAGTTAGGGATTTGAAACTTCGTAAATAGACTCTCTGTTTAAATATAACAAAACGCCTCTCAGGGTTTTTTGAAATTGCTCCTCTAAAGGGGTGAAAAGGGGGTTACTAGTTTGTACGGGGAGCAAATCTTTTTTGTAGTGTGAGATTTAAAACTTCGCATACAGACTCTGTTTAAATACAACAAAACATGTTTCAGCGTTTTTCTAAATTGTTCCCCTAATGGGGTAAAAAGGGGGTTCCAAGTTTGTGCGGGGAGCAAATATTTGCTTTTCGGATATAGGTGTCATCTTCGAGGTTCCTCGGGGTGCTGATTACGAAAATGACATGCATTTGCAAATCATAGATGGCGGACAATTGTTTTTATTAAAAATCGATATGGGTGTTACCGTCGAGGTTCTTCGGGGTGCGGATTACGAAAATGACATGCATTTTCAAATCCTAGATGGCGGACATTTATTTTTCTTAAAAATCGATATGGGTGTCATCTTTGTAGTTCCTCGGGGCGCTGATTACAAAAATGACATCCATTTTCAAATCCAAGTGGGCGGACATTAATTTTTCCTTTTGAGTATTATTTCATAAAAGATTAATAGCGTTAGACAACTGACAGAAACAAGTAAACCTCATTTGTATCTTTGTTGCCATTTAAAATCTACGCGGACGAAGTCGCGGGCGGCCGCTAGTAATCGCGGCGGGCGTTTTGGGGTTTTACAGAGCTCAATAAAATTTAGCAGTCATACGCAGATTAAGGGAATGTCTCGCCCCCCCGTCCGTTGCTTACCTTCCGGCTTCCATTACCAGATCAGGTTGATGGTGACATTACCATTTAAATTGGCTTCGTCATAGTCACTTGAATATCTTGATCGAAATATCTTAATGCCACCCATCAAACACTAGGAGTTTTGGATAACCATCCGTGGTCTTCTTCATCAGTTTCCATTCACCAAATGCTACTTTCTGAATGCAAATGTTCGATTTATTACCGAAAATACTGAAATCGCAATAGGTTTCCCTTGAATTTTTGAGGAGTTCCCTCAATAAACAGAACTAGATTCTGGTAACAATGGGACCAACCTTGAAGCATATGCTTTCACATACAGAAAAAAAAATTCAAATCGGTTCATAAACGACAGAGTTCTGAGGTAACACATTAAAAAAACAAAGAACACAACCTAATTGAGAACATCCTCCTTTTTTTGAAATCGGTAAAAAAAGGAAAATAAAGATTCAACTATGTTTTTTTTATCGAGAACTTTTTAACCAATCATGAATTAGAGAAACAATCATGTAGTCAAGAATCATGTATCTGAAATTATATCGTTATTGTTTCCTCGCTCGTCTTATGGTCAGAATGACGTTTCAAAGAACTCGATATTTTTGATTGCACGCCGTTAAATCAAACTCAAAATCTACTTCACTACCTAAATTAGTAATTGTGTGTTTAACACTTCGTTATTTTAACTGTGAATGCCTTGACTTTCAACATCATAGTTACTTTATAATTGAAGCTAAACGAACCAACAGTGTGGTTGCATTCTTTAGTTTGTTTATTTTTAAGTTTACCACCTACCTAGGTACCAGTATAATTGTGTAGGTAAAGAGTCTTTGTTTATTGTACTTATATCAATAAGATCCTATTATTTCTCCTTGGGGCATGTTTAAGTTTTCCCTCCTGCCTCCTGCCGGACATATAGCATTCGTCCCTCTCGCTCTTACATATATTTGATATATTTGCTTGTAAGCGACGAATGCTATATTTCCGACATTATAAACGCGATCATCCTAGGTAGGCTACAAGAATACTGATGGTAGGCTACCTAAACATAAAGAAAAAGTTTATCGAATGACAACTTCAAAAGAACGTTGAACTGAACGTGAAATTTTGACGTAGGCTATGGAAATTGTTGACTTTGGCTTCCAGTGATTTGCTATAACTTGGTTGGTTAATGGTTATGGTTCATGCACTCAACTAAAACCGATGACTTTTTATTTTTTACAGGACAGTAGGTCGATCAGAAAGTACCTACCAAATCATGACATTGCACGTAATGTGGGCAAAGTGCCGTCATTGGGCCACAATGCAAGATGTTCAATTGAATAACGAATTTAATGCGCGTACGCGCAGGGGAACTAAATCGTTAGAGTTGTCACTTGCAAAGTTATCGATTGAAGCGCGTAATTTACAGTTTAAATAAAGTAACTCGTATTTCAAAATTGATTGTGCGTGGCTACGAGTGAATTCGTTATAATTTGAACGGTATGAAAATAAATCGTTGATTCATTAGAAGTTAGGTGTAATTTAAATCTTAAGTTCCATATTACAAACCATAGACGTACCGAAACTTGAGTAATTCGTTTAATTATAATAATTTTAGTTTGCGACCCTCCTGGCTGTATTTATTTATTTATTTATTCAATATTTGTTCTTGGGACCAGACTGAAAACCAGCGCCGGGCACTTGTGCCCAGCACATGCTGAGCCTGGGACCCATTGCCTCACCTTTTTCTGATTGTTACTTACTGTTTGTTGATTGTTTTTGTATCTGTTAGGTTAAGGTTTTTTATGGGCAATAAATTTCTTCTTATTCTTATTCTTTATTCTTAAAAATGTAAAACTTTTGTTCATTTATTTTCTCATATTTATTCACATAGGGACTAGATAAAAATAACTTACGTTCCGATATATAACAGGGGCAACAATTTTTTTGTATTTATTATGTCATCTACCTAAAATATTTATGAAATAGATTACTATTGCCTATAAGACTAATTTGAGAAGGACATCATTGTGTCACGCCGAGCAAGCATTCCTTTCCTTTTATCAATAATCTTATCGGCGTGTTTGTCACATCACTAAACTGAAGAGGTCTCATCACATGCACAAATCGGCACAATAGCTGGGTCGAGTGGATACGGGACTAGTTCGGCGACGAGCCACATTGCCCCGTCTACCTGACCATCGACCGAGTTTGGGCCCCTGCTAGTAAATAACTAAACATGTCAAGGATTTTAGATCGCAATTTTGTTATGTGAGGATTAATTTGTGTATGACCGTCATGTAAACACGCATGGTAGTTATGACCTAAAAATACCGCTGTTTGATTTTATGGTCTGATCTCTAATCAGTCTAATCACGAAAATCGAAGTTTGGATATCTTCGTCGCCATCGAATTTGTAATATTGGAGCGAAAGAGACGGAGTTACACGAACACGAGTTCGATATACCTATTTGATTCTTACGGTAGCACCTCCGGTAGTTCCGGTTTTGTAAATTTGATTCGGTGCGAATTAACAAAAAATCTCTGTATATAGATTCTGATTTTTCATTTAGATTGCCTATATTTATATTCCTATTGACATCAACTGTAATTAATACTACTGCAGAATTTGAAGGAGTAAACAGTCTAGTTGTATGTTTGCAAGAGAGGGTGTTAAGTGAAGTGCGGAATAGATCGTTATTTTTAAGCCTTTGAAAAGAGGCTAAAATATTAATTTATCCTGTACAATTTCATACTTTCAGGGCCTTGTACTAGATATTTCGAAAGGTGAACGGATGCCAGAATTGCAGTTAATAAACCAAACAAGAGCGACCAACGCTGACATGCAAAGTCAACAAATAATAAACCGCAAGCTTAATTCCGAGCGGAGCTACTGAATCGGTTTTATGGTCTGATCTGATAGCGGTCGAGATTCAAAATAAAGTCCCATTAGTTTTTATGTCTGATGTTGCAACTGAAAAGTTATGTTTTTTCAACGGCACCGTTAGTGTCAAGAAAAGAGGTGTTTTATGCTGTTACAGTTTAGAATAGAACATAAAGTGATTAGTTATATTGGGCTAGATCGTGTTTCCGGTCCGGTAGGGTTAAAAGAGCAGACAATGTATTCGTATAAGTTTACGCAATCGCTTTCGATGTTCGATGTCATGAATTTTATAATATTTTCACCTTATTAGTATCCCAATTTTACAGATCGCTGATGATATATTAATAATGATTCCAGCGTTTAGTTTTGCTCCACAAAGCATTTAAGGACACTTGAAGGTCCTAAAATCTGCATATCGGCATCCGCCGGGTTACTGGGAACCTTACAAGACGTGCGTCTTATGAATTTCTCGGTACCTACCACTCATTTGACATTCATTCCATGGGAATTAATAAACGTTTATCTTGATCGATTTGCGACATTTCGATGTATCGATTGAATGCTAAAAGCCCGTAACAATGGCTGCGAAGTTTTTACAATTTGGCCACCGGAAAAGTTTTACTACCCCTGATTTGAAAATTTTATGGGGCATTGTTGTCTGTGTGAAAAATTACATTTAATGATATGTAACAATTTAGAATCTAGTTTGGTTTGGTGTAGCTTTGCTTATATCCCACGTCACTGAGTTTAAATCTCGCATTTCTTCTACCTTCCTGTTACACTATTAGTCTTATACCTACTGATGGTAGCGAGATGGTGGCTGGGTAGTTGTAATTTTGTCGCGTTGTGTTTGTGTGTCGTGTTGTTATTTGTTGTGAATTCGTATGTGGCGGTTCTAACAGAGTCGTCTTAAAGTCATCACAGAGTTTCTGCCGCAATTTATGCCGTAATAGGTTTGCATTATGTGAATAGGCATTTACATATTTTTGACGATTTTCCAGACTACGTGGTACGTAGTTATAAAATAATAATTGTCATCTAAATAGTTAGGTTGAACATTGATTATACTGATCTTTTCTTTTTTCTGTTTTACAAAAACCAAATATAATCTTACTACGTAAGAAGGGAGGAGGGTTGGCTCCAAGAAATCTTATGTGACTATACATGGTGATAGTGGGGGCTCAAAAATTGCCAAAATCATCCTTAAGTAAATAAATACACTACGACCTTCGACTTAGATACCATCATTGATTGCCAAATTGTATAATATACTTTTTTTCAGTATTTTTATTAAATTATAAAATATAACGTCATTTCATCATCACTGTTGTACAAGGTTTAAAATTAAATATATAGGGGTAGGACCTGTTAATTTTAACGTTATATTTATAATCAAATGCAAAACCCATTCAAGACGCGCAAGCGCTCAGCCGGCCGCGTTATCATTGAACTTAGCGATCAATTGTCCTGTGATCGGCTAAATCGAAACCAATTGTCTTGGCCTTGCTTCCCGGCTAGTAGCTGCAGTACCGCACCGGCGTTACTTGATGAAGTCCGCTAAGAAAAACAGATATGGGACATATTTCGATAACGTGTTTTCGGTCATTCTCAAATCTTAAATTATTATACTATATATTTTCTATAGTTTTTGACGGAATTTGGACGTAAATCTGAAAAATTACCGTATTGCTAGTTCCACCGACTGTCAACATATGCTTTCAGGACACACTTCCTTTGAATAATGCTAGTGCAAATGAGCAATGTAATAGTTAACATAACGGACTTTCAGAAAGATTTTTGTATAATGAAACTGATGTCCACCATGTAATTTTTATGCCACGTTATCCACCTTTAAATTGTTTTCAAGGGATAATTCGGCGATGACTACTATATTCTACAACAAGCTGAAAAGTAAAAATGCACTCAAATGTGAAGAATTCGAGCGTGACCCGATTTTGGAATCTTTCTCATAGCCACGGAAATAACGCAGTCATCTTGTGAATATTGGTACATAATTACTCTGGAAACTAAAAACATTCGCCATGTCATG
The DNA here is from genome assembly GCA_963556455.1 of Epiblema foenella. Classification (NCBI taxonomy): domain Eukaryota; kingdom Metazoa; phylum Arthropoda; class Insecta; order Lepidoptera; family Tortricidae; genus Epiblema; species Epiblema foenella. The sequence continues at coordinate 23,152,706 of OY747096.1, read as the reverse complement.
ATGTCTGTAGGCGATTGATTTACTAAGCATCTAGCACAACGAAAATCGTTAAAGCATGGGTGGAATAAAATGTTATGACACGTATCTTTTATCCAACAGAAAAGTATTTTCTGCCCCAGATATAAAATTCGGTCGATGAGTGTACAAGGCGAGATTAACGGCTTAAAATATTTGCCTTCTGTTGTGTTACATATAATCATTGTCTCAAATTGTTATATCCATGCTAACCACTATAACACGACATATATTTATATATATATATATATATATATATGCTAGGGCTAGGGAGTTCATATTTTTCGAACGCTTGAAGATTAGGTCGCTCTGTGCTAGAAGCGAGCACGGAAAACATTAAAAAGGAACTTGTAATCAAACTGATATGTCCTAAATTGACCCTCAGTATGGCCAGTATTGTCTTATGTAATTACCTCGTATTGTTAAAATAGTGTGATGTTAAAGATGCAGATAGTCGGCCAAACGCGTGTCGCGATTAGGGAATGCTAACCGGTTAACCGGTAAATATGCTAATATTACCGCCGGCAAATAACCGGTAATTTTAAACCAAAACCGGTAATTTACCGAAAAATGGATTATTAAATAGAAATTGTACAATTTATTCAATTAATACATTTCTAGATCTCCGTAAGTCCGTACGTAACGTAACGTACCTAGCAAAAACCCTTATACTCGTAGTTACGTTGTTTGGCCTACACATACTATACTGTTATCGGACCCGTAATCCATATTTTTATACTACATTTTCCTTTTTTACTGTTTAATAGTATTAATAAATTTATTAAATTTCCGGTAGCTAGCCAATCCCTAGTCCCATTGCATTTCTTGTCGCTAGTTTGCTACCCCTCCCCTCGTTATTTAGTGCACAATGTCCTTTGTTTAGTCTGCAACATGATAACCGCAAAGACACTTGTTATCTGTTGAGCGTTTGCCAGTGAGTGAAATAGTTGAAAAGAATGAGTAAAGGCCTCTTCATGTTTGCTCCAGTCTGCCCTTTTTTGAGCTAGTCCCATTCACTGATCTGTGTCCTAACCTTGGCCACCACTCTGTGACCGCTTTTCACCACCTGCCATCGTATTGTCTTGCCAAGTGTCTCGCCTATCTCCACTTAAGTTGGGCTATCCTTATATCAACGACATCAACGTCCGAAACTTTGGCCCAGCGTCTAATTTCCGCATTCGGCATGTGATCGAGGAGACTGATAGCTAATATGGGGCGCTCCATGGCTCTGTGTGCTACTTTTATTTGGTGCATATTTGCCTTTGTGTGCGCCCATGTTTCCGATCCGTATGTTATGACAGGTAGAATATATTGGTTATAAAGTATTGGGGTCGCTTTTCCTTGAAAACCAGGTCTAGTTTATTAAAAGCGGCCCACCCGAGCTGGATACGCCTACTTGCCTTATTTTGCTTAACCTGTTAAGCCAAAGGATAAACAATGTCCAAAGTAAACGTAGTCCTGTACTGTACTATCACCACAGTGTCTATGCCAACATGAATAATATAATATTATCATAATATTATTAATATGGCACATTCACTTGGAAGTTCGACATTATTTTAGTTTTTGACATGTTCACGCCAAGGCCCACTATCAACGATGCTGCGTAAAGATTTTGTAGCAAGTGTTGAATATCTGCGACGTTCTCAGCAAAGATGACTATATCAAAACGCAGATGAGGCATCCACGAACCATTCGCGTTGATTCCTTTTTCCACTCAAGCATTTTTACACATCTTCAAGGAGATTAATAAATAGCTTCGGTGAGATGGTATCCACCCCTGGCGTACGCCTCGGCTAAGAGGTACGGGGCTGGTTAGTTAGAGCTGACCTGTACAGCTCCCGGAGTATATTCACATAGAGTAAGTTTCGGGAGTATCCATTGTCGACCCCGCAACGACGATCGTAGTGAGTCGAACATGGCCCAGTGTTCGACACTGTCGAAAGGCTTTTAATAATCGACGAAGGGGTAACGTAAGGGCTGGTTATACTCTCAAATTTTCTCCATCAGATGCTTAATGGCGTGGATGTGGTCGGTTGTGAAATAAACGCTTGCTACAGGTTGGTATTCGTCGAAGAGGCGTGTCAAACTAATAGCAGAGTACTTTACCAGTATAATCTTGGGACAGTAAGCTGATAGGGCCAGAATTTTGAAGTTCAGTTATATCCCTAAAAATAAATAATAAATACAGTAAATACACAATAAATTATGCAAAAGTATCGAAATTTCATTAAATTAACCCTAAACCGGTAATTTACCGGTTAACCGGTTACCGCACCCCGGAGTCAGTTATTTACCGATAATGAAATCCACCCGGTTATTGCATTCCCTAGTCGCGATTGTTTATCAAACAATGCGCCCGCGCAAGGTCGCTCCTTATAGATAGTGATTGATTGCCGGTCTATTTGACTGAGAGCATTGATATGATATTGATATGGCATTTGTTATTGACAGTCAGCGTCATATAGTATGTACATGTATGTGTGCAGTCAGCGTCATATAATATGCACATTTCGGTATGTGTATGTGTGCTATATGACGCTGACTGTACATTCGTTCCGACATGTTAGAACTTAGCGCGTGTGGAAACGAGCGCGTAGGATCGTCTTAATATCAATGTCATATTAATAAATCAAGTCAGATTTACGATTTACTCACGCTGCATACTAACTGATGAATGCAATTTTCCGTGTGTTTAGTTACAGATAGACAGAATTATTAGTCGGATGCCATAAGTTCAAATTTATGAACGGAATATCATTCGCAGCTATAGCGCAGGTCTGATCTGACAATCCGGATTGTGACACCAGTGGCGTCACTGTCAACGACATACACAATTACATCTTGAGCCTGATGCCGTAGGCTTAGGGCGTAGGTCGTGTCACCCACACTACTAACCAATGTACCGGATTGCCATACCTGGCGCAGTTTAATATTGTAAGTATTATGAAAGGTCCTTTGAGTTACTTACTAGACGTTTTGTGCTTTCGAAGGTACATTATAGTATTTTACCCGCTATTTTTAACGTAATGCATTTTATTTTATTTTTTAAATATATTTTTAGAGGTTGTTAACCCACGCGCGGCTTCCTTGCTCTGTCTCGAAGCATGTTGACAACAAGTACAATTAAAAATACGAGCTATCAAATCCCAGAGTGCCCGTGACATATTTCATCCCTTCCGACCCGCGACGTAGGAAGCGGCCAGGAAACGATTAATTGTCAAAAGATCGACGCGTGCGCTGCGTATCCGTTCGTTTTTTCCGCTTTTAGACGCGATGATTTTTTTATACCGACTAGTTGTTTGTGGCTAAGTCCGATGCTTAATGATGTCCTGTTGGTTGCGGTGTATGGAGAGAATTTGTTTCATTTCCGTGACAGAGGGATTTCCAGCAACACCCATTATTTTAATTATTTTTGTTAGTATTTTCCTATGTATAGCGTCTACAATTACGTATACACTGTAAGTATGTTCCAGTCTTAGGCAACACAAATTACTTGATACAAAGAAGAAATTTAGCTCTTAAAATTACGTAGTAGAAATTATTGTCGGTAAACAAAATATCAATATTTAAAATGTTACTTGAATCTAAATCACGGTGACGAAATCCCTGCTGAAAGCAAGTTGAAAGTCACCAATTTTTACATAATCATCTGTTTATACATAGTGCTGTGACGATCCCCCCCCTGATACTCCCTTGAACCTCCAATATTAACTACTTACTTTAACTACCACTCCACTCTTACTCTCTTACTGCTATTGCTATAACTCCTTTGGAATATTAAAGCTACTGTATTTTGTCATGACTTAATTTGGCCTTGTAATGAAACATGTGATCGTCTAGAAATTGGTAGGAACCCCACGTTATGAATAGTAACCTCGGATCTTTTTACAAAAAAGATTGGAACCCCAGATGACTAATAAAATAATTAGTTGTAAAAAGAGTTCTGAGTAAGTTTATGTCGAGCTAAAGAGAATAGGAATAAAGTATTGGTATAGAAGCTTATATTTTCCTAATTCTATAATGATTAAAGTCTATTAAATTAATATTATTTGTTTTTGGGATAATAACCTCTACGCACGGCAGCACAACAATAATTTCACTGTTGTGGGACCGCTGGATCGTCCGGCGAATCAATGTGTGCTTTATAATCAAGAGTTTTGTTTATACATGAAAGGCTCAATAAATAAGAGACATTATTTATATTTAACAGAATTATTTCAGCAACCAAGATTTATGTTATACTATGGAATCTACTTGAGGAACCATTTACTACTTTACATAGAATATTTTATCTTCCTTAGAAATAAGAAGGAATTTCCTTATTTTGTTTTGTGGTGGTAAAATCCTTCTTAAGCACACACCAATTTTCCTGCGGTGAGGACGGGTCCGCCTAACAGCACCAATTTAAGGATTAATGATTACTATTAAGGTTTTCTTCTACTTGATACAACAAACATACTATAGAGCTATTTCTCATTAAGTCAATCCTAACATCTGACTCATACTTATCTCCCACACTCAACCCTTGACAAGGATTAACAAGAATCCAAACTGAAGTGTCCAAGCTAGTCTTTAGCACAAATGTGTGAAGAAAGTCCGATTCCAAGTATACAGACAATTCCTCTCAGTCTCACGTTCCGCTTGACTGATACATAAGTCGTCCAACATACTCGGTCACCAAGTTCAAACTACTACAAAAACTAGGATCATAAATAACAGCCATGAGCCATTTATCAGGACTAAAATGATAAGTGTCAGCTCTTAAGAAAACTAAATTAATTAATTACTTCTAAAAATCCTTTGCCTCGGTGCACTCCTACAAGCTATCACTTGCCTATGCTCATTGACTGATAATTTTAGTTTATAATAATTCCTTCATTGACTGACAAGTATATAACTAGATATATATATCTTTATAATTAATCTTAACTCTGAAACTGAGGTTGTTATATATTGTCTGTTTTCCTTATTTCAGAGGTCAGTGAATTTATAGAAAAGTCTGAATAATAAAAATAACTTAGTTATAGACCCTCCCTTAGGCTAAAGTTTAAATATACTGGTTCTGACTCATCTCATAAGTTAATACCACACAATCAACTAAACCATTATTTATTATTATCAAAACTTCAATCTTTAATGTTTGTACCTTTTGTAAGTTTGAAGTTATATAGCCTTATAGTTTCCCAGAGCTAGTTCTCTCTAAATACTGTATATAAACAAATAAATATTCAGGATGTATGTGAACATTATGTATAGATAGACATAATGATGTTAATAGATGAGTATTTGATGTTCTATTTTTATCATTGTAAAGTAAGTATCTATTTGAAACAAATGTAATCCATGATAATTTAATAAATTATATTTCTTGTCTATATGGAATAATGTTGCTAAGAATGTGTAATTAAAACTTAAACCTTTTCACATTAAGTCTCTTGGGATTTATAGCCCCTATTGATCACAAAGATTATTTACTTTTAAACCTGGAAAATACACACATATAAAAACACATAATGAAATCTAGTACATCTAGACGGAATAATACCTATATGGAAGTACACAATAAATTCACAATCACACCAACATGTAGAAATTGGCAATATCCATAACAAGTACTCTCTACTGCTTAAAGTTATCTGTTATGAAACATTGCAGAAAATATAAATTTGCTGAACAATAAGGGACCTTGCTACATTCAGATTAAGTTTCTTAATAAATGTTTAATATACCCTCTCTTGTCCTCTAATGTTCACAAGGAAAAACTGACTTACCAAATCTCCAACTCCTCAGGTTATAATTTCACAAAGGACTATGACAATCTGTCTTACTTTAGTAAACTACAACTTCCCTAACCCTCTATGCCAATCTAGCTGAATATGTATAGCTAAACAAAACACTTTCACAGCTGAAAACTGAGTCCTTCGTTGACATCGTTAAATTTCCAGACTCAGTGCACACAAAATAGGATTAGTAAATGTCCTAACTAATAAAGCCATAATTTAAGAATCTATGAATTAAAGAGTATGCTCAGTCTATTTATCTAGATTACTCACTATTTTTAGATTAACACTAGGATGCAGAACTTCGCTTTTATTTTCTTAAAAATCCTAAAAGAATCATTCTAAAAGTGTCCTTATTGTCTACGCAAGTAAGTGCAAAATCCAATGAACTTTAAGGTAATGGCGGGAATAACCCCAATTCAAAAATAATTACATATTTTCATTCTACTATATGTACATTATATTAAATGGCAAACTCACAGTTAGCAGTCTCGAACAAAACCCTCCTTGCCGCCAGCTACGCCACGGATCTCACTCCAATCTTGACACTATTTATCAACCACTGATACTTCAGCAGCGCTCGGAACTTCTTTTATTAATATTTAAAACTGAAACCGCTAATGAAAACTTATTAGAACCCGAGATTAAATAACTTCCACTTCCACCTTCTACTTCCGAGCACTTAAATTGACTGTCCCCATTCCGAAATCCCCCTTCCTTTTATAGTCTCCCAATATTTTTCACTTTAACTTCGCTGTTTCCCGCGAAAACCCCGCGTCCCCAGGCCTGCGCGAAGACACCGAATTTCAACATCTACGCTGTTTTCGCAGTTTTCGCGGTTTCCGCGGTTTCCGCGCTTTCCCAGCTAGCCCAAGGTGTTTGACCCCAAGCTGGCGCTTGTTTGTAATATTATTATCAATTCTGATTCTTGTACTAGTCTATTTTAATGTTAGTTTCCTTTAAATTGTTTTAAATGATAGTGAAGCAAGATTATTTTAATGTTGTTAAGCTTTATTCTCCCAATTATTGCATATAATAAATTAATATCATTCCCTTCTATTCTTTATACATGTGCGACGACTGGCTTTGCCTGTATCGTCACAGCGCGTAGTCAGCACCGAATCTTGATAATAATTTTGTTAAATTTCTTTTTATTATTAATTTTCACGTTATCTTAGCCTTGTCAAATCCCGTTCAATAGTTGCGACAGACAGACGGGCGCATCGTAGGAAGTCGTTAGTAACGCGCCGGCGCGGCCACGTATTTATAGATGGCGCTTGCGCCAGTTGCTGAATGACGACCTCACCGTCACCAGGTCGAGGAGTCTGCTCTCAGGAGAAATGGTATGTGTATCGGACTATAACTGTCATAGTAATATTACGAGGCAATTAGTAAGTACCTACCTACGAATGGATCAAAGTCACATTGTTTGAAGCCTGTTTTTACAGGAGTCCTAGGTATCTAATGTTTGTTAGTGCCTTTCGATACTAATGATACGCACGCTCATTACACACGCTCTGATATCAGGAAGATTATTTATATTTACAAATATTTTAAATACACACAGTGCATCCTCAAATTTTAAAAATCAATGTATATTTTACAAGATAACTTTAGCTCTATTAAGTATTTTTATAAATCCGAAAACATATTTCTTATACTAAGTTTATAATTTAATCACCTTTGCATGTATTTTTGTTTTAGAAATTCCTACGCGATTATGCTGAAAGTATACTCCTTCTTTCAATTAAAGAAAATGGAATCAGATCATTTGATAAAGAATTATCCTTGAAAAACCACCATACATACTAAACTAAGTTATTCAGTCGCTCAAATTTGTAAACAAAATTCACCGGTAGATGGCGCTGTACCCATGGCATTCAATTTCTACACCATGATGTAGAGATTTTATGGAATTAATTGGGTCCGGACCCGTACATATATATCATACCGGTACACATGTATGGAACCCTCGGTGAGCGAGTCGGACTCGCACTTGACCAGTTTTTTCATGTGTGTGGACGTTTTTCCAGTTTAATCGTACCTAAGTACTGGATCTTCCGACTTAAAGGTATCAGTTTGGTAATTAATCAAAATCGTTTTTGACATTGTATCTGCTAACGAAGAACCATTGACAAAATCTACCTACTTTCTTCAATCATTCCACATTCGCGTGTCGAATGGAATACCAAGTCATTATGGTCCACCTACGTTCAATATACCCACATGCAGCAAAAGTGAGGGAATACGGGATGATATGATATGTATGTAAGACGTACTTAAGTGAATGCAGTAAGAGTGATTTTTGAGTCTATGGCCGGTCGCTTATATACCTTAAACATGATCGTTGTTGCTTTTGATTGTTATTTTATGTGATGTAGAAGATAGTAGTTATTTGAAATGAAAGGAGCTTTCTCTGGGTACAGTAAAATTACTTCTCAATTGTTTATAAGAAATGGAACGTAGACAGGAAAAGGAATTGTAACTGTAAATATACACTTACCTAAAACGAATTTGAAATGCCTGTACTTGTAGACTAAAAACTTTTAATAAACTGTCAGTTTTATAGGGTACAATTCTTCGACTTTTTATTGGTTTATTTACCTATTGTAGTTTATAGTATATCGGGTCCGATCGATGACCATCAGTCTCTGCGTAAAACTCGACAGGAACAATTCATTTTGAGCTATTTGCCCATTGTTATTGCAAACAGATGTTGCAAACTGTCACAGTACATTAGATATGTATCGATACTGAAGTACGAACCAGTCAGACATTTATGTCATGTAGTATTTTATTTATTCTTTCTTTTGTAAGTTCTGTCGTAAGTATAATTTAAAGTAATAATTAAACTTGTTTTATTCATTCTGATAGTTATTATATGTGACAAACTTTGCAATGACCTAAATAATAAGTTGAATATCAAGTAGGAAGAGCAGCAGGCGAATCACGTAACTTTATGTACTAACGGTAGATAGATTTTTCTGTCAATTTTGAAGTATGAATGTATGAGATGACAATTAAAATTTGACATTAAAATCTATCTAACGGTAGTACAAAAGTTACATGATTACCCCGCAGCAGTACATATTAAACTGTCAAATCAATGTCATAACGTTAACCGATTCGCTTAACGCGGTCAATGCAATTCCGCCCTTTCTGGTGATTAAATTCACATCAGCATATAAATTTTCCTTACCCCGCAAGCTCCGCCCATTTCTAGCGATTTCCTTATAGATACTACGCGTCATAAATCTCTTAAACGACTGTATCCATGAACACTGGCTCCAATGAGCTACTACCTTTAAATATGGTACTGGTTACTTTGTATTGCCATGCTTCAGGCCCATCATTTAGCTACGCAACACAGTCACTAGCTCTCACAATCTCGAAGGCAGGTACAATTTAAAGCAAATTATTTTAGGTGCCTGCCAGAGTAGAACTTGGTAGCCCAAAGCCTCTAGTATAAGTTTTTTCGAAACAAAACACAAACGAACGGGTTTGCGTTTAGGACATTAGAAAACATTTTTGTCGAAGCTGAAGCAGAGACCTTCGTTTCACTCGGACATTTTGGTTCCACATTGTATTACAAAGTAATGCTCTTTAGCATTAAATTCCCTAAAAGTTCGTTGCTGAACCATATGTTTTTGATGATAATGGCGTGGTGGGCGTGTTCGTAATAAGTTAGTGAACAGAATTTCTTCATAGCCTTTTTCTGCTTTATATGTTGACGGTTGTCGTTTGTTATATTTCGCGGTTGTCTTATTATGCGGTACACGCATGCTGTGTTAGGCCGGAGATTCTCAACCTTTTGACTTAGTAACTACTATGTCACTGCTCTAGACTATTATTCAATCAGAATATAATCCGAGTATGAATGAAGTAACAAATAGTTTCTGACGCAATATCCAAATGAAGTAAAATGCTTTGGAAGGCACGTCAAGCCGTTGATCTCGGCTGCTGTCTATGATATCAGTGCTTAAGCCAAGTTAGAGGCCTTTGGGAGGCTTGGGTACTTCTAACAGTTAAGTTGCCCGCTCACTTGATAAGCCTAATTCCCAAAAAGGACTAGTTTGCCCTTGGGTTGGAAGGTCAAATGGCAGTCGCTTCCGTAAAAACTAGTACCTACGCCAAATATTGGGATTAGGTAGCGGATCCTGGGTATCTTTCAAAATACAACTGTACTGGGATAACGCTAGGTGGATGATGACGGAAAATAATGGTTTTCAACAATGTTCAATAATACGAGTATTCGACTTCTTTCCAGCTATTGCAGTCCCAACTCCCAAGACAAGATGACGGAGAATTTCGCACTAATTAAGTACTGTCCAAAAATTTGGATTGAAATATAACTATGTATATAACACAGCCTTCTGGGAACCCTACCGAGCACCCAAGACTTGAGGCATTTTTTTATAAGTCTTTATTTTATTACGTTAGTTCTTTGCTTGTTTTTGTTTGTTGTGTTTAAATAAAAGTATGTACGATTAAACTATTATATAATTATATACATTAATCCTGTTTCTTCTCACCAATTTTTGAGATGCATTGGCTTACAAACTTCTTCACAGGCATGCAATTCAACCGATTATGACCCTCTTCTCTAAAGCAATGAGTCGTATTTCGTTTCCCAGCCATAATGAAATAAAACAATACTTTCAAGAGATGCGTGTGGGCGAAAGGTTACCTTTGTATTGCGGTAGGGGGTAATTTAGTTAGGACGCACTCAAAAAAGTTGCAAAAGTAGGTCTTCCATATTATACCTGTAGTTTTTTTGATCTGGGGTCCGAAACATATTAAATTCTTATTTTCTTATATGTAGATACCCTAAACTGGATACATTCTGTAATCTTTAATTATCTATGGTAGACACTTCAATCTCAAATACTATTACTGTTGTTAGTGTTTAGAATTAGGACTGAATATTGCAAATATTGGATAAGAGTCAAGCACCGGTACCTTTCCCTGGGATGAGTGTGGAACAGCGCAATGATAGGACATATTTTTTCAACTCGTTAAAAATATGCATTGGAAGTGACAAAAATGTGCAGTCGAGGAATGTAAATGTCAAGGCATTCACTGCTGGCAACGTATATGTGCGTTCACGTCCATACAATTTTGGCAGCTTGGCAGCGAATATGTTAATGTTAAGGCAAGGCCATTCCAATGCAAATGACCCCTTCTAACACGCGTGAGTTTGCAATTAACCATCCCGCTCTCTACGGAAGCTCTGCGCGTAATTTCGTAAATATTTCGTACATTTTTATTGATTGTTGGAACACTGAATCACTTATGAAAAATCTATCCGGTTATTTCCTTAGAACAATAAAAAACCTATCGTTTTTGAAAAAAAAAAGTATCACTGTCGTTGATAATTACGAGATCTGCAGCATTAAAGTTTATTTTTACTATGATATTTAGATTTGGATTTTTTGACAGAGTTACCAAGGCATTTATCAATATTTTGTTCGGTGGTTATTTCTTTTCGTTGTTTCTTTTTCAGTCTACTGTAATTTTTATGTAGTGTAATTTTACATTATTTTTGACACTGGAAGCTCAAACTTCAGTATTTTCGTCAGATCTGCGAATGGGCCTTGCGTATGCATAGGGTCCAAAAGTGACAAACATACAAATTCCTCGACCGTACATTAATGATTTTAATTACATCTGCTTAATTATTTTAATGTAGGTATATATAATATATCCTCTTTTGGTCCACATTGAAGAACACCGAGGGATTGACCGAGACCGAGCGATTGAGCGTTGACCGAGAACACCTACTATCGAGGTAGCGAGTCAATGCAGGTCCAAAATAAACTCAATTTCCATCGCCATAAAACAACAATGAACGATGGCGTTCACGCTCATTTCATTCATTCGTTCAATTATAGCTGTGCCTTTAATAGATCCATTCATACATCCATACATTCGGTCAGTTATCGATGACCGCTGTCCGCGTCTACAGCTGAAAGGCGTGTCTTGATAGTCTTGATATACAGGGTGCCTTCACAGAGGTAATCAGAAAGATAAGCCAAGTATAAAAATGAAACTAGATTTTATACCGTTTGCTTACGATAGGAACTAGCACACCTGTATTGAGCATGAATCTACATGATTTAATCTTAGGTTTAAAATAGAAAAGAAATAAAATACGGAGTCGGTAATTAAAAGAGGTGATATTTTCTTCCCGAGGGGCTAAATAATATAGCAGCAAACATATTGTAAAGTTTTGGTAAACGCACATATGACAGTCGCAGTAGTTTACGCAATAAATAGTGCCTATGCTAATTCTTGATATTAGGTAGCAAGCGAACGCAAACTCCTTTATGATGAATAACGTTAGAATGAAGGAGAAAGTAGGTAATGGGCATGTGGCACCCCTGCAGCTAAAACACCCGATTCCGATAGCAACCGATTCACTGCCGCGAAGACGCACTTTATAATTATACTAGCGACCCGCCCCGGCTTCGCACTTGCTTGCTTTATGTTATTATAAATATAAACCTCCCTCTTCAATCACTCTATCTATTAAAAAAACCGCATCAAAATCCGTTGCGTAGTTTTAAAGATTTAAGCATACATAGGGATATAGGGATTACGGACAGAGAAAGCGACTTTGTTTTATACTATGTAGTGATGTTCAATGTACTGAGTCTATTATATTTGTAGCGGTGTGTCTTTTGGTGCAGTGAATAAATGCTTTCTTTCTATCTTTAAAAATGTCCATAAACTATATACGTAGCGGCCCCGTTTCGTAAACAGGATCGTACGATTGTTTGACAAAAAACTGGCTTCCACAGTCAAAAACTGTCCCTCCTTTGTAAATGATGACGCTCACCTCTATATCACAGCGTTTGGCTTCCGTAATGTACCTCTTCCCATACAAAACGTGTCATTTAAATATTTAACACATTGGTTCTAATTTCCAAATTCATCCATCAATCAATGGGTCGCCGCACGCGCACCGAATTTATGCCACTAGCAACTTAAATCAACCAACGACATAAGTATCCGCTTCCTGTCGGAATGGGCACCCTGGCCCTATCGGCAGTGATCCATTCGTACCGCTAAGCTATCGGCAGCGTTTCCTCGGTACCGAGAACAGGTATCGAGCTTTGGTATGCTGAAAAAACCGGGCAAGTGCGAGTCGGACTCGCGCACCGAGGGTTCCGTATACAGATGTGTACCGGTTCCAACCCTATTAAATCAGGAAAATCTCAAGAACCTGGTGTGAAAATTGGACCCCATGGGTACAGCGCCATCTATCGGCGACTTTTGTTACAAATTTGAGCGACTGAATAACTTTGTATGTATGGTAGTTTTTCAAGGATAACTCTTTATCACGTAAACCGATTTCAATTTTGTTTCCTTATTTGAAAGAAGATACTTTCAGCATAATCTCGTAGTAATTTATAAAACAAAAATACATGCAAAGGTGATTAAATTACAAACTTAGTATAGAAATGTTTTATGACGATAAAAAAAAAGAAAATGTAGATAGAGCTACAGTTATATTTTTCTTATAAAATATATATTGATATCAATGTTATGTAATCATTTTATATTTTTTCCTCTGTAAACTTCGGAGATAAGGGGGGGACGGTATTTTTTTTTACATTTTCCCTCATAAAACAAAAATTACTCAACGTAAAAAAAAATAAAAAATTGTTTCAGAATGTGCAATTCAAGCCTTTTCATATGACACCCCACTCGATATATTAACTAGACTTTCAAATTTTGAACCACCTGTCATCTGTCATTTTTCCCAGAAAATAAAAAAAATATTTTAAAAAGTCATGTTCTATGTATGTAGGTAAGCCTTTTTTATAACCATTCCATATTTCCAAATCGATAGTATAAGTAGTTCTTGAGATATTTAGCGATGTGACAGACAGACAGACAGACAAAGTGAAACCATAAGGGTTCCTTTTTTACCATTTTGGTACGGAACCCTAAAACTATCCTAATGTCAGCAAACCAACATAATACAAAAAAAAAAATAGAATATATGACACATTTGGCAAGTTATGAATTAATTATTTGTCACAAATTCTTGTCATTATCCATTAAGTTAGTAGGCAGATATACTTTTTATCATGCTTGTGCATACAAAAAATATAAGGACAAACTTTTTTTAACGACACGGACGGAGCCCTAAAATAAGGAACAAATTATGAATGATGTCAGAAAAGCCGCCAAAATATTTTATCTAAATTATCTAACCAATGGAAAATTGATTGTGTTCAAACGGAGTAGCTTTCAATGGAGGTTTGCTTTATGGTTCGTACCGGCACGCGTCGCTAAGGAAGTAAGAATGTTATTTATTGTGTTTTTTTCAAGAAGCTCTCTGAGATCCGGTTCCCATAGGTTTATACATAAATTGAAGTCTACTTATACAGTTTTATTAAAACTGTTTGGAAATAGTTTCGATTAATATGTGTTTAATATGGATTTATTTCAATTTCATACGATGATTTAATCATATAGCGGAGTTCTCAAACGTCACGACATACGACATACCAAAATACCAAATTAGATTAACTATAATTATAATTAATTCAGGATAAATGAAATGCGCGCCAAGTGGGTCGTGCCGTAAAGTGACAGTGGGGACAGTTGGCACTTGATATCTATAGTGCTCGTGGAAGTACACGCAGATAATACAATCGTAGACGTGAGTTCCTCCAGCTCCTTCCTTGAAACTATGACACCGTGTAATTCGTGTGAATTATTCTTAACATATTTATAAAACACACAGTATCTACAAGGACTCGACTCAGTTCTCGGGTTAACCCCGATCATGGTGAAGTATACCTACCAAAAATTGGCCATAGTTCGTTAAAAATAACTTATACACAGGTTTTGCGAGTGTTAAGAGGGCCAAATTTCTGTTACTTTTTTGATTGAGGATAACTACAACGGAGTATTATTAACGCCCTAACAGATTTATGCCAGGATAGCTAGAAATTTCAATAATGCTTCGGAATAAATATTTTTGGAATTAGCTCCTAGTTATCTTGGCAATTTACGCTCTGACCAGTAAATAATACAATTAGTGTATTGAAACTGTCTGCCACTACGTTCTCATTTACCGAGAAATGTCAATTTAAATGCAACTTTTAACGGTTTCTGGGTAGCGACAGACATATGCTACAAATTATCTTCCCGAAGCGGTCGGAGGAAACTCACTTCCGCGTTTCAATGTAGTTTCCTACTAGCGGACACCCCCTCGTAACTTTGTATTTTTCAATGATTATTATATTCTACGTATTTAGATAATGGAAAGTAAAAAACTGTTGCGTAGAATTGGGGTTTTGATATTATTGAATGATTCATGGCGTACCATTTTTAATTGTCATTCAAACATATTTTACATACCCGTCAACACATGCAAAGTATAAAGTACGTACCTAACACTTTTAAAACGGCGTGTGGCTCATGTCATATTAAATAGCTGGAAAATGCATCTGATAAAACAAGAGCAATTTGGTACTACTAATCTTAAAGCATGTGGAACCACAATAGTTGCGGTTTCGATAAAATACTTCCTTTTATTGCAGGGACTCTATACATTTGTGACATGACGAGCATAGAGGCATTATTTATGAATATAGGTGATGCCACTGGCGATGGTGATTTGTGTTTGGCCATGGCTATTTGAAGTTCATAACATATTTCGTATCGAGAAGTAGTCAAAAGTCTGGCTTAAACAGTTTTATAATAGTTTACAACAATATTAAAAATCTCTCCAATACAACGTTTTAGTTGTAAGTAGGTATGTATGTAAATCACTGATAACAAGCTCCCGTTGAAAGCATATAACATCACTTCAAACCCACGACTTACGGTAATTAGTTAACGCAACGCAAAAATAAATACCATAGCCAAAACACGCTAGAAAATCTTAGGGAAAACATGAAAATCATTAATCACGGGACAAATAAATCATCGCGTACACTGACCATTACGTAACGCGCCCAGTTACGTTTTCTTTAATTTTCCCGCTGACATTAGGTATGACCGGGATAGCAATACAACAACGAAAACTGTCGCCGCACGTGTGCAATGATGTGGAAAGGGATAGTCGTATTCTTGACGCGCGCTCGTGAAACGGCGCATACGCATCGCTACGCTGAAAGCTCTCGACTCGATTATCTTCAGTCTTGAATTAAAGCTCGGAGCGTGTAGACGTTTCTAAGTGTGACCGCTCCTGCAAAAACTCGTTCGTTTCAACGGATTAAGGACTAAACCGTACTGAAGTGTTCGTGGGTCGGTGCTGTGTTCATGTACTAAGTGACTTTGAAAAACCATTTTGATAGCTGAAAGTATATTTTTCAGCAGTTTCAGTGTTTGCGGATGCCCCGTACGGGGATTGTATTCATTCCGAGAAGCTGGTAAGTCGATTTGTGTTATTTTAAGATATAATTAAATATAGAACGTTGGCATGCATATGTTTATATGTGAACGTAATTAGGAAATAATGACTCATAATTTTAAGAAATGTTATTGGTCAGATATTGTAAGTTTAATTTAGAATCGTGACGATTTTAGGATACACTTGTAATTGATTATGAACTTGGTTAATACGATTATAAATAGATTATAAAATCAACAATTTTAAAATCACGACATTCATTTCTTTGCAAAAAATCGTTGTTGGTAGGTATCGTCAAAGTTGTATGAAAGCACTCTTAATCAGTCTATTCTTCGGATTTTTCGTTACCCAAGTGATCTTGATTTTGGGTATAAATACCTACACGAGTTTATTTAAGTTTTGCGATAATAATTTGGAATCAATTTTTTTAAGTCGCCTCTACAGATTAATGTCGCCACATTTTTTTTATTTCATGACATACATTTACTTATACTGTCTGCGATACTCTTAGTCGAAGCTGCTTTTTGATATTTGCAACATCTCACATTTGGCCATGGTTGCTAAGATTTTTGATCATTCTTCTGGTCCATACTTCAAATCTAATGTTAATACAGAAAAGTAATATGGAATATGGAACTGTTGTACAAAATTCCTCCTTAGCTACTAATGAAAGAGGACTTTCGAAATTTGGCAGAAGACGAAATGGCGCCAAATATATCAACAAGACCCAAACATTTACACAACGGCGAGGATTGAAAATACAAACGTAAAAAACTAGTAGTTACCGGAAGGCTAACACATATATGTAATGGGTAACACAAATTTGAAAATATTTTGAAATCCCTTTCCTGCATCCACTAAGTTGGCAGCAAAATGTCCAACATCCTTGATATAAAGATCTGGAGTAATCACATCCTTTACAAACGTTTAATCTTTTCTTAAACCGGATGGATGCATTAATCTCGTGAGTCGCAACGTTTATTAATATTTTTATACTCAATTAAAATTTATTTTTGAGAAATAGGAAAAGCGGATACTTCATGACGTAAAGAAGTTCGAATTTTGAGCAGTACTAAAAGACTTATTTGAAATAGCATGTTTTAGCTAACTTGGCTTGCAAAAACTACTATGTTTTTATTTCTGTTACACTATTTTCTTAAATCAATATAATAGTAGACTGTACACCAAGGGGATAAAACACTATTTTATGTCACGGGCGCGACATTGAATCTTGAATGTAACGAAGGACTCCAGCGTAGCGAGGGTGTGATGAGTTGCTGAGTCCCGAGTGCAGTGAGGGGTTTAACCGCACCCAAGACAAAAACAGCTCTATCTGCGAGGAGTATTTTCTACTTTTTTAACATCTTGCGAGACAAATAAGGATAATCGAGGCTAACTAGAAACAGAATCAATCAGTCAGCCTAAGCCCAGCAGCTTTCGTGACACGCCATGTTATTAGAATAGTATCTTCTATTTTTGCAGAATTTGCAGTTTTATTCCATACAACGCAGCGTTTTGTAGCTCTTGCGGTTTTTGTTTGAGGTATTTGATATTAGGTACCGGCGTCGTCTTTTGTTTCGAACGTGGCGGCCGCAGGGGAGCGACGCGGAGCGAGCGCTTCCCCGCCGCCGCGCCGTGCGGACTTCATAAAAATATACTTTAAGGATATAACTAAGAAATATGAAAAGTGAAATCACGATCTTACCCGGCGGGTTATAAAGAAAATCAGTACAATAATACAACCCGGCTCAAGCCACGTGCTATAATGATTTGCTTTCGGTAAGGTTTGCATGAGCCATTGTTGTGCAGGGGGTATGAAAAGGCATTTGCACATTCATGGGCACGACTAATATATTAAGGAGCAAACTTTAGATAAATAATATGTTAATGAATATCCAGGCCCTTTTTTCAACCAACCGTCCGAAGGTCTTGACAACAAAAACACGACATTCACACATTTAAACAATTAAAGTTACATCTCAATAGGGCTGGCAAGGTCTGGGGCTTCTGCCGGGATTCAAACTTGGGCCCTTTAGCATTCGGCCCGCGTGCAACACGTGGCAAACAATGTGTTTTTGTTGCCTCGCACAGGGAGAGCCGTGGAGCCGACATGCTATTTATTAATGATTAAAACAGTTTATCTGTATTTGACTACCTCGATATTGCCGTATGCATGTATTTGGCATTTGTTTGAAGACAAGATAAAAAAAGCTAATGGGAGATATAAAGGCAGGTGTGGGTGGAAAGCGTAATTCAATATTTCGTGCAAAATGTATAAATAATGTCTTAGTAATATTGACCTGCCTGGGCTTCTCAGCATGGGTGCAGCGTCAGATGCATTGCTGGCCAAGTGATATTAAATTCTAATAATCGATTTATTTAATAAGTAAAAATAAAGTGTACTATTAAAACAAAATGGGAATAGATTCGTTATTAAAGCAAACACGCTCACAAATAGATGTCATTATGTTTATCTCCTTTGTACATAAATGAATAACATCAGACAAACACGTGAGTTGATTTAAATGTATTTATGCAAGTAAATGATCGACGCTTGATTTGCTTAAATGTTTCCATAAATAACAATTAAGTAGTATTACGTAGTACCTTTAATGAAATGGACAAATTGTATCATTTAAAAAATATTGTTTAATTTGCAGGAAACAACATTTTACGATACCACAATAAAACATGATTAACAATGTTTTATTGTAATTTTTGTTTTCATAACGTCCTCTCCATAAATTCTAAGGTTCTCTGTTGGCATCCGGACCCCAGAAAACGTGTGCCTCGCACGTGGATTCCGCAGTTAGGCACAAACAGACAAACAAAACTCGATATTTTTTATGTGTAAGTAGTAAGGATCGTATCTATAAGTTCTTACTTTATTTATCAAAATGAATCTTGTGCCATGAGTACTAAGTTTCAACATAATTGAACTGAGTCATCGTACGAGCTTGCGAGCGTCATCAGTAGAATAGTCACATCTGTCAGTAATCACCACGTTTACATGTAATCAAGTTCTATCTATCAATCGCCATACAGTCCTTCGCGATCGGAGATTAATACCAAGAAAAAAACGAGGCTAATTAATCATTGTTTGTTTTCGTTTAATAACAATTTTTATTCATATATTTTTACTATGAACCACACAACAAAATAATTACACGTATACAATAAGAAATAAATTATTAAGTATGTATCCAGACCCTTGGCTCGTGGAGCCCTAGTGCCTGTCAACTAGTGAAAGCCCTTTCTAAAAGGCTGGTGGATTCCACGGCGGATCATAGAGCTGGCAGCTTCCTCGCTCAACGCATCAGCATAGCGATTCGGCGAGGAAATGCTGCCAGCATCTTAGAGACTATGCCTAGGAGACCAAATTTTTTAAATAAGGTTTATTTTAGTTTCAATTTTTAGTCATATATTCTCATGTTATTTTTAAATGAAAATGTAAATATGTATTTATATTTGATATATGGATAAACACCTACGTTGTTGTTGGATTCTAAGCGTACTAGAATAAATTCAAACTACACGCGATAATGCAAAAACATTTCCAAATGCAAACTTTAACATCTATCAAAGTTTTCAAATAATTTAAATTATGAGCGGAGTCGCAGGCAAAATTATGTTACGTGTAGATATGTCAATAGAACAAGGAACAGACAGTTTTTAAAACTCCCACTCAGTTGTTGGTATCAAAGAGTTTACTGGTTAGAAGTGAATCTGCAGGCTATAAAATGTTTAAGTTTGTTATTGTTTTTAAAAATAGTTTTATATTTGATAAAAGTGAATAAGAAGTATAAGAACCCGTTTTAATAATGGATGTTCATTATTGACTATGGTTTTTTATGTCATAGTTCTAAAATATAAATGATCCTTTTGGAATAAGGATATTTTTATACAGAATATATTTGGCTGTATAATGTAAAATACTCGTAATGACAACAGACTTTCCAAGTCAGCGTTCGAATTTAAAATGAAAACATTTCTACGATTATGTTTTTGTCGTTCACGTTGCCTTCCGAGAAAAAAACCGGGAATAAATTGTAAAATATATATTGGTCCACACAAATGAACTATATTGCTTAACAAATTCTCGTCTTCTAACGGACAGCATTTTCTATTTTCAACTTTCCTAGCTTATGGATAAGTTTGTATTTTCAACTACCTAATCGAGTGTGATACGAATTTGTACTTCCTCTTGAAATTTATGCACGTGATATTGGGAGTAATTCTGTTTCAGAGAAATCACCTACGCGTTTGAATCATATTAGCTTCGGGAAATAAGAATATGATGTTACCGTTTTCACTATTGGACGAAAATAATGAATAGGATAAAATTATTAACAACTAGTTATTAATATTTAAATCTGCCCTTTCTATAATTAGCCATAAGATTTGTGGAGTTTCTTGTAGTTACACTTTACAACATTAATAATTGTATAAAACAAACGCTATGGTACTACTCGCATTGTCAATGTCATAAAGGCGTGTTGATGGTGACACATATTTTTCCGACTGTAGTTCAGGCAACAAATGCTTAAAAAAGGTATGGGAAATGCATGGAACACAAATTTTGACTTCGTTACTTTGTTTGGACAAGTTAGGAGGTTAACAAATCAAAAGTCCCCGCCCATAGCCCTTGTGCCGGGGCGGGGGGAGGCGGGGGGTAGTTTGAAGGTCCCATTTTTCGGTTTTTCGTAAAATATCCGGATATAATATAGAGATTTAAAGGGGGAAGTTAATTCCAAGAAGTTATAAAGTGGCTTCTCATTCCCCCCTCCCCCTGGTTCAAGGGTTATGGGCGGGGACTTTTGATATGTTAACAGTTACGAAGCCAAAAATTGTGTTCCAAGCATTCCACTCTATATCCTTTCGTTGCCTGCAGGCGAATCACGTAACTTTATGTACTAACGGTAGATAGATTTTACTGTCAGTTTTGAAGTATAAATGTATGGGCTGACAGTTGAAATTTGACACTAAAATCTCTCTAACGGTAGTACAAAAGTTACGTGATTACCCCGTGGTCTACCTATTTCAATTTAGTTATCTTTCCATTGTCACAGGCGTTCATCATGTTCTCTATTGCTTATTCATACAATAACGATATATTTAACGAGTCGTTATTTATAGTTTTTTGTTTATCGCAGTGTCTTCATAGAATGATTTATAGAGTTATGGCGTGAATATGACGATCAAAATATATATAAAACGCTCAAGTCTGCAGTAAGTGCGGTTTAGTTTAGGTATTGACTAGGTTTTACTATTTTCGTTATTTGTCGAGATAACCCTAGTTTTCAATTTTCTGTTTCACTGCAATGACAAGAGTAAGAATGATCGGTTTCTGCGCTCTGTAAAAATATAGAGCTAAGCATCAGTATCTCAGTAGTATACATAATAATACATCATAGAGATTTTGATTTTTATTTAATTACACTTTTTTAACTATCAAGCAACGGAATCATAATATTTCTTGCAATGTTGTCGTTAATTTTAAGTAAGACAATTTTATTATCAATATTTGTATAAATTATATTAAAATTAAGCTCTTTTTTATGGCCGCTGTTCTGGCTAGTTCATTAAAAACCATCCTCAGTGTAGGTTCATTGAATTTCCTTGAATTTTAATTTATCTGAATAACTATTACCTATTCGTATGGGATGTAGCGTGAGTTTTAATTCCGCCACGTAATATACATGAGTTGAATAGTAAATAGTTATTTTTATTTTATTGAACGTTACTTCGTCACATTGTTGTACAGTGTATATAAACGCCAAATGATTGCGTCTTCCATCGTAACAGTCGTAGATACTGTCGCCATCACATACATAGGAGCGAACAAGGTGCTCACAAACATGTGAGCTGGACTCTATTGTCCATGAGCAAAAAGGCATGTTCAGATAGTTGTGAACACCGCTATGATGGCGTCTGTACCAATAATCAAATACAAGATGCCTCATCACTTGTCCATTGATCAGTTTTTTCCGTAGTAGGATTGAAACCTTTGCTGTAATGTTGTGAATCCACAACAGAAGTAGTATGACTATGAGTTCCTATTTAAAATATGTGAATTGGTCAGCCGATATAAATTGTATTTTACGAATGCGATATACTAGCTGACAGTTGATACTCGTCCCATGTCCCGTGGGCGCTTAGTCTAACGACTACTATATAGAAATTCAGTTGTTGATTGAAGGTTCTTTCGGATGATGGTCATTTTTATTTGGTACGAGTACCTGTGTTGTTTTTGGATAGGTAATTGAGGTGACCAAGATTGAACCTACAGAAGATTTCACCGCCGTATACCGCACTATTCGACCGACTTTACCATACCAAAGTCCTCATTACCTGACCATGACCTTTATTTCAGAAAACACATTTTTATGACTTGTAAAAAGGCATACAGGAATTTAGGGTTTGTCATGCGACAGGCGCAGATTTTTTCTAATATAATTGCTATCTGCGCATTATATGAGGCTCTCGTAAAAAGCCACTTGGAGTTCAACTCAAATGTCTGGAGCCCGCACGAAGCTAAATATAAATTTATGTTGGAACGGATACAAAATAAATTTGCACCTAAACTGTTACGGTGTGTACCCGTTCTACCCACTAATGTATCCAACGCTATTCGTTTTGGGCATGGTGGGGTATAATCAGTTAGAAGTTAGGCGGGAACTAGCTCTGGCGTCATTTATATTTAAGCTTCTGCGAGGTTAGATCAGTAACCCAGGGGTACTGGCTGCGGTGAGTCTGTGCGCGCCCGCGCGGTACGTGTGGCGCCGGCGCTGGCCGCCGCTGCTGGCCGAGCCGCGCGCGCGCACTGGCCTACACTGCCGTCTCAAGAAGAAAAACCATAAGTGACATTTTTTGCAAAATCGACTTATTACCAGCCTTGTAATCAGGAAAAAAAATGTGATCTTTCTCTCTAGGAGATATTACTATATCTTTTGTAGATCACGATTTAGACAACCACAAGTGCATGCCATTTTGGGAAAATTGGCCCTTTTTTGAGGAAGAAAAAACATAACTCTGTAATAAGATACAGAAAAATGGTTAAGTGACCACTTATGGTTTTTTAAATTTCTGTATTGGGCTTGAACTCAACTTTTATATCATAAGAAGAAAAAACATAATTAGTTTTTATTCTAATGTTTGATGTAAAAAACACATAAGTTGGCAAAAATGTTGTTTCTAGTCAGATTAAGATATATACAAGTAAGGTATACAGGATACAGAAAAACCATATGTGGCAAGTTATGACTTTTCAAACTAGTATACGCTACAAAAAATATGAACTTGTGGTATATTTCTTAGAATATTGTTGCTACTTGTGTTTTATTAGGCTAGTACAAGTCCCCCACTCCGACCACTCAAGGACAGATTTTGGCAAGCACGGATTGCGGCGTGGCATGTTGGTCAGTCGCGCCGATTACTTTCGTAGGGAGGAGATTGCGCGCACGCATTCAAATATCTACTTCACTTACTTTTACTCAAGTTAAGTTACTTATTGGTCTATGTTGAATACTACGACACGAACTTGTGAGCTTATAACGTATAACAGCTTTATGCAGAATGATAGTGTCTGCTAACAGATAATAGTTTAACAATTCTAGTAGTATAAGGTGATATAATGTCATGCATAGTCATAAATGAAGCTTTTATTATCTTTGTTGTATAGTGCGTTTCTTAGTTTGCATGGTGATTGTAAAAAAATATATATGGTAACTAACATATGACCTATTTTTTTTTCTGATGCGTCTGCAATAATATTGTAATGGTTTTTGCCCATGCTCTGCAAGAAAGGCTGCGTATGCTTGCTTTGTGGCTATGTGAACATTTTTTGTTTCGTTTTGGTTATCATATTACTAACGATGCGGTAGTCATCTACGAAAGATATTAACGATTGCTTCGTATGGCCAGAGGAACATCAAAGGCGTCTCTTGGAACGGAAGCAGTTGTACATATTCCTATGTTTACCAGATATGTCACCATATATAAACGTCATTTGAAGGTGACCCTACTAGGCTGGACTTTATTAAATCAAATATTATAACAAATAGCTTTCCGACACTTAAATTGGATGATGCACCCAGAAACATCTCAAAAAAAGAAGAACAGACATCATACAGCGTCTTGAAAAGCTTATGCCTCCAAATAGGCTAAAATTTTAAGATCTTGCAAGTGATGAGAAAGCTCTTAATCTCATAGATGAGCATAATAATTAATTAAGAATTAAGTTCAATATTAAGTATCGCATTCACTGATGTGTCATAAATACCTAAAGATCTCTACTTAAAGCATCTCATTTGTTTACTTTTAATAAATTCGTTTGATATTTATCGTGTTTTCATGAAACCCTATTATAAAATAAGCCATAAGTGCAATAATGGACTATATAAATAAAACACAAGTACCCACTTGTTCTTTTTCAGATTCTTGTCCGACTCGGAAAAGCGGGCATAAGTGCGTACTTGTGTTATTTTTGCTGAGATATCAAAGTGAAAAACTAGCACAAAAAACACAAATGCTCACTTGTGTGTTTTATTCTTAGTATCCATATTTTTTTTTTATTTATTTTAGGAGGCAGAAACGGTTTTTTCTAAATATCTTATTTAAATGAATAAATAATTGAAAAAAGCGCAATTGCTAAAAATTCTACAATATTTGTTTATTAATAAACAAAAGTTACAACTTTGTACTCTGCCTATAAAATAATTTACAAGAAATCTAAAGTTTTTTGGCTTTATCTCGAAACTTACTTTTTGTCACTTATGGTTTTTCTCCTTGAGACGGCAGTACTGCGCGCGGCGCCCTGGATGAGGGCCCTGCGCACACTCAATCAAGTTGCCACTCGGGTAGATGTATTCCACTGTTCTCTGAATGAGTTCACTAAAGTTACTTTGTATGTGTTATGTTATTGTAAGTCTTAGAATTAAGTAATTATCTATATACTTGATCTAAAATAATTTGCTACACTATCGCATTGGGAAACTGTGTATTGTTATCATAAATAAATAAAAATTACAAATCCTACAAGTAGGTACTTAGTTAGGTTCATGCTCACTCGTTTCATAGATTGATCGAACCTAAGATTTAGCAAAACGCCTAGTCTAGACACAATAATCTATCAAGCCCCGGCAATTTCCGCCTAGCTAGCTTCCTCATGGCTGACCGAGCGATATGAACGAATGGATGAGTGAGCGATGTGAATGATAATCGGGGCAAATTGGACGTGTTACTATGTGGTTAACTGATTGACATATAAACGGAATTTCTGTGCAGTTATGATAGCGGTTTGTGATACTATGAATTAAATAATACATCAGTGTTCGTTCGGGACAAGAAATGTACTTCCAGAATTCTTTATGAAATAAGTACGTCATATTCATGAAATAGATTAGGTTTCCATATTTAAATTAGAATTTGTTAACTAGCCTTTGTCTTTAACTTACTTACTATGCATATCTCTAAGTATTATGAAAGGTTTTATAATTTTAACAATGATATGTATAGTGTTTGCCGGGTTATTTTAGTTATAGTGTTTGTGTTTTTCTCGTGTCCAATTCATTGTCCTATCGTGCGATTTGCTACCATATTATCGTCCGTCAAAAAATATAAGCACTTATAAAATTCCGTTAGGTACTTCGTAAAATAAAGACTGCACGTGCATTAACACTTTACCGGAGTATTAACTCTAGGGCCTTTGCCAAAGGTTTAAATTGCTTTAATATAAATGTGACGTTACACGGATGGGCCACTAAACCCGATGGCGTTTACCTGATTACATGAGAATGGTAAGAATAGACGGCATCTAGACCGCCATTTTTACAAGCTTTTTTTACCTGACTTCCTCTGTTAGTATGTGTGTGACAAATCTTGCAACTGAATTTAAGACCAGTTCTCCTCAACCGATTGAGCTGAAATTTGGTATACTTATAAGTACGATGATAGTGCAATATTATGGTACCATTGAGCTGGGCTGGGCTGGTGATAGAGTCAGGAGGTGGCCGTAGGAACTCCTAAACGAAACGGCGGAATCGCATCGGGTTTGGGTTCGTTGGATTTGTCTTTTCGAGCACTTGAGAAACAACTGAAAAGTGTAAAATAAAATTATAATAAATAAAAGCTTGTAGGGCAAACAGAAAAAAAGAGGAATAAATTTCATGCGCGATACAAGCTTTCGAAATTATTTTATGTATCACTATCACTACATAGTATAAAACAAAGTCGCTTTCTCTGTCCATATATCCCTATGTATGCTTAAATCTTTAAAACTATGCAACGGATTTGATGCGGTTTTTTTAATAGATAGAGTGATTGAAGAGGAAGGTTTATATGTATAATAACATCCATTAAATAGTGCACCCGTGCGAAGCCGGGGCGGGTCGCTAGTAAAGAATATAATATAGTTTTATGCAAGATTGTTGAATAAACATTTATTCATATATATGAATAAACGTTGATGTATACCTATACCCTCAAATAACATTTATCATCATGACCCTTGTATATTTTTTTCGCTTTAGTACAACAGCATTTTACAATAAAAGCTAGTATTTAATAGTAGATTGTATGACAAGGGTCTAAAAGGAGCCATATTACCACGAGATAGTTATTTTCCCGAACGAAGTGAGGGAAAATAGTTCGAGGGGTAATATGGCTTTTAGACCAGAGTTATACACTCTACTTTTCACTTCGATTGCGAGAAAATAAATAAACAAAGGTTAACCCACCCAAAATTAACAATAGATTCCACGGCGAAGATATATACTTTTGCAGCATGTTTTTTTTTCTATACTCCTTTGACACACAAAACATAGAGACTGCGGTTCGCGCGCAACATTCACGCGCGAAAAAAGCTAACTGACCTTCTATTGAGCGCTTCAAAGTGTTGCTCGAACGATTTAACCACTTTTTTAATTATTGTGAAATAGGGACTACTACAAACTTAATCTTTAGACTCTTTAGAAAAATTAATTATGTTTCCTGATTGGTCGATTTTAGTAAAGCTGGTTGGTTAATACCCAATACCAAATTTTTTTTTAAGAGTTAAATTAGTGTTCTGTGATTGGTTGATTTAATAGGTGAAGTATTTTGATTGGTCAAATTCAAATGTTTTGTAAATCATAAATATGTATTCATATTTTCCCTAGGGGTTAAATGTACTACTTTAGCCCCGCTTGACAAGTCTAATATGACACACTTTTCGAGCATGAGAAGTGAAAAAAAGTTTTTTTTTAATTATAATTTTATTCTATTGTCACTCGTCATCTTTTCTTTATGGAGATAGAGTCGTTAATCAATTGAACATTCAAGGCGGTTATTACGACTTTTTGCAACGTATAGTCATTAGTGTTTTTTGCGTTTACCCCAACAATAGCATTGTTTTCTTTAAGTGGATCGGCCAAACAGAGTTGCAATTAAAATCAACTTAATTTATCCTAAATGTAGTTTTAAGCACATACCTGTACGTTAGAAGACAGTTTTGTGTTTTGTTTCTACATATTCTAGCTCTTTCTTACAGTGACCTGTATTGTTTGTAGGCGGTACAAAGCTTCCTGCAACATTGGTGTGTTACAACTTAACCAACGAATTAAACGATGGTCACCAAAACTTAAATCGTACAAAAATGTCCTTCAGCACTAAAAAGCATGAAGTTAAAAACGAACGCACTTGAACTTCAACCCTAAAACTAGTGGGGTGAGTCTTAAATTGAACGGTTTACTGCTTCGAGGCGTCTTTCACTTTGTTAGTGGGGTGACCACACGTCACGATGTAACTCAATGCATTTAAACGTGCATCACGATGTCATTAAATTTAGGACAGTAATGTCCTTAAACTCTCGTTAATGGACTTTCCCAGATTTTATGGGAAAAAGGGTTGTCCTTGTTTAGAATTTTATGGTTATGGGTGCGCGTTGTTTGGTTACGAAATTATTTAAGTACCAGTTTTATTTTCTTTACTTTAATCTCAATTACGAGGATTTATCAATTTTTCATCTATTTCAAAACTATGAAGGCTGCTAATGCTTAAAGGAAAAAAATTGGACAAGTGCGCGTTGGACTGGCCTACTGAGGGTTCCGGACAAATGTATAGGTATATGGGCGTACCGTTGCTTAACCTCGATGATTGATTACATATTTTTAATAAAGACTATATTTTATATGATTTAATTACAAATGTATAGTTTTCAGATTTTTCCCATTACTTGTGGCATAAATAATAAATTAATATTCTTGGACAATCTTACACAAATCAACCTAGTCCCAAACTAAGCAAAGCTTGTACTATGGGTACCAAGTGACGATATACATACTTATATAGATAAATAGATACTTAAATACATAGAAAACATCCAAGACTCAGGAACAAATATTCGTGTTCATCACACAAATACATGCCCTGACCGGGATTCGAACCCGGGACCTCCAGCTTCGAAGGCAGGGTCACTACCAACTAGGCTAAAGCGGTCGTCAGACATTATTACTTACCAAATATTATAAATTCTAGTCCAAGAGAAATTACCCTGTAAATTTTAGTCCTCCTGAGAGTGTCAAAATGTATGATTTTTGCGGCATACGCGGCCGTATCTTTTAATTACGTTAACTTAGAAGCTTCACTTTTTCACAGCTCCAAGGGACTGATGTAGACCTGATTGAGTACCTATATGGTTTTAATTTCAACTCTATACCTCCACGCGTTCCCGAGATAAAAGGTTTTGACTGACATACACAGACAGACAAGAAAGTGATCCTATAAGGGTTCCGTTTATTCCTTTTGAGGTGCGGAAACCTCAAAAGAATATGTCTATGAAACAATGACCTTCTGAAGGATTGCCTGTTCTTGATCTTTGCCTTAACCAAAGAAATGGTCCCGAATAACCAAAACAACCGTCGAACTAATTCAATGAGAGACAACCGCGATTGCCTCAAATCACATGAGTGCCACCATTATCTTCGATTGTCCAACGACCGTAAATATTAAGACGCGCAATACGGACCGGACGCGTCTATATATCTTACGGCAATATTAACCTTGTCATCTAGACCATAAAATCGAATATAGTTTGGTTCTATACATGCTGAGAAAACCTTTTAGGTTCTAAAATTCATTATAATTGAAACTTTATTGCTTGGATCTTAAAGTACTGTTTCATTTGAACGGGTGGAAGCGTAGAGTGTCGTTTGGAGTCCGAATCGCGGATGAGACGTAATAAATTTCAATTAATTCTGTCGACAGTCGCACGGCATTGTCTTTAGACGTGGTTGAGATTTAGCTATTCTAATGCAGAGTTTTTAAGTAGGTTGTAAACGGACTGAGTTGTACACGAGAACAATAAGGGTCGGTTGCAGCAACTTATAGACAAACTTTAAATATGGCCCCGGCAGCTGAGCATCCCATTGAAACTTATCAAACTTTCGATAAAATCAGAGTACAGAAACGTTGATTTCTTGTCAGGAATGAGTTTATTGAAAAAGAAACCCTCTATTTATTTATTCAACTCAGAGTAATTTCTATCGGAATAATCCTGACTCACCCAGCAAGAAACTAATTCAAAGTAACATTATGTGCCGTCATCTCTTGCAATGACTTTAATTTAACACGGTTCCATAGTTGGCGAACGGTCTACTGGCGAAGGCCTAGAGAAGCTCTACCAACATATTAAGAGAATCTTACTAGATGGCTGCGTCCAGGGTCATATGTACAGAAGGCGGTACTCCTGGAACGGCGCGGATATTTCGGAGGTTCCAGCACTGTCCCCCTAACCATCGGTAGCTTTTAGGTCCTGCCTCCTGCCTCGCTACCAGCGGTACCCTAGCTAGATTAGGTGTTTTTATAATAGGTGTGTATATTTTGCATCTTTGTCTGTATTTTACTTTTTATTATATCCATATTGTTTAAGCCGTAAAGTTGTAAAATAAGCAAATTTAATAATACACATAAATATGCTTATATTTAGCAACTAACCTAACCTAACCTAACCTACACATTATTTGTTTATTTTAGTAGGTGGTATGTTGCAAAAAAGATAATATGTATGTACCGTATATGTTGGGTTAAGTACAGGTTATTCTATACCTAATATCTTCACGACATTGAATCTGTTAATTAATATTATCGTAAGGTCATCGACTCTTAGCAGCTAAGTATTACATTTATGTTGAATTGTATAGTAGTCGTACTTGCACTGCTGTGTGAAGCGAGGATGACAAACTGTTGTCCCCTGCCCAGACGCTGTAGATTAGAGATGTGACTTACAAATACCTACTAGTAAAAGGAAGAGAGTCGCATTATTCGCTATGATATTGACGAGTGAGTGCATCCATAACCTAGTTCAATTAAAAATATAAAATCATCTCTAGCCTAAAACGAATTACACAGAATTATAAAACAGTCATCAAACGCAAGTCTTGATTTAATTACTTACAGATCGTAAGTATAGCGGACATCGCTAATATTCATAAGTAAACAGTATTATTAGGATTCCGTGGTACACAAGCATTTTCGGAATCTTTATTTTGGTAAATCAAACCTAACAAAATCGTTAAATCGTACCTAAACGAAACTTAGCGGGAGATAATAAATCTAGTTTCAGTACGTCACTCCATTCGTTCCTTATTCCTCTAGAACATTAAGCTCTGCAGTGAATAGAGCTCATTGTGCTTGCACTTGTACCGTCTGGTTACAAGTGTCCTGCAGCGAAATGTCATTGTGTGGAGGCGCCATTGTGATCCTTGTGACCTTTTAGCATGTAGCTTGAAGATGTTACCCTTGGGGAAGTATACATGGCCAAGACGAGAAAAAAGGCAAATAAGCGAGTGAACTTTTGTTTTTTGGTAGCTTTTCAAATAATATTGGAATAGAATTTCAGGCTTTGGAAACTCCACAAATAGGTTTGTAGTAATATACCATAACATTTTTTTTATCTCTATGCCCTAAACTACGTATCTATTAGAAAAATCCTTTTAGATTTCATACCTATATAATTAGATATTTTTAATAATCGAGGTAAAGGATTTTGGTTGCAACTTTCAGCATCTTGGGTCGCTTGCTCCCATGTGTGTTGAACTAACGTATCAGAGCGACTGCTCGAAACACATTGGTAAACAAGTGACGAACCAAACTGTTACTTCACGCCAGCGTGCAAAGGAGCCACTTGTTTTAAGCAAAGGCACTATTAGTGACAACGACAAAGAGTGTTCCTATATCTAACTTAATAAAGTTTTTATACATTACACAATTTTTTTGATAATGCGTCTCATAAATGATAAATTTTCTTTTGTTCCTCCTTCTTTTTAATAAGTAGTTAAGTCAGAAAGACTGCTTAAGTAGTCTAGCTCAATGTAACTTAGATATAAGACTATTGCTGTGCCCTTACGGGGTCCATTTTTGAGTTTTAATTTTTAGTTTGAGTCGTCGTCCATGTGGTGGCGGCAGGTTGACGTTTACGTAGAGACCGTTTTTTGTCATTAACTAATTGCTATTCCAGTAAGCGTCGTTGACGCTTTTCATAGAACATGATACTTGCCTGCTTCAGTATGTTTTAGGTACCAGTCCACCTACAGATGTTTGGAGAAAAGTAAGCATAGAAGTTACCAAGGAGCGCATACTACATCGTCGTTTTCCTGCATCTTGATTCTCGAACTCAGTATGATAAAATATTTGCTTTTGTTTGGTGTTTGTTCTTCTCTACCAAGCATTAACTCGTGCACCTTATCCAATAAACGAATGTCTGACTACTAACCCTAGTCCAAAGCTGTCTTACAAACTAAGGACTCGGTGTTGTAATATTAACAATTTTAAGTAATCACAGATCACACCCGTCTCTAACATAAAAACATTCGCTAAACAGTTCTAAATGGCAGACATTTCCTCTCTATTGTTCAACGTCTGTCAAGACAGTCAAAAACGACCAAGGAACAAGTCAATGACTGTGACCGGAAGCTTCGATAATATTCCACCGTCTCTACCACGAATATAGATGATTGGCTGAAACACAGCGAAAGTATTACAGTATTTTAACTTGTAAGTAGTGGCTAAAGGATAAGTTGTGTACCCGTGCACTTAATATGAAGTACATTATCTCAAGAAAAGGCTGTACTTTTACCTACTCATGGAATTTATGACACAAAAACCACTGTGGGCCTACCGCGAACTGTTTGTTTTCAGTTCGTTTGTGTCTCACTCTCTGTCGTACGTGCATGTTCGACTAACAGAGAAGGAGTTACATGAACGACCTTCGCTTTTGGTTCATAGTGAGACCTCTGCACTAGTGCTTTGTAAAAGCAACGAATATACGAGTACCTGTCTGACCTGATTTTAAAGTATAAATTAATGTTTAAATATTTATTTAAAACTGACGCTGTCCTCATATCGCAACACATGGATTTATACATGTTAAAGTGTGACGAAATCATAAGTATTTTCGACTTGTGCACGAGTTGAAAGTTAAAAACAAAGCCGACACTCAAATCACAAAAATCTATTAAAGATCCAGGAAATTGCAGCTATTTCACAGGAAACTTAAAATACTGTTTTTAAGTATAACCCTTGTGACCAAAGACCCTCTTTCTCGTCCTGCCTTCGTCCAACACCGCCGCATGCGCATCACGAACAAGGAAGCGGAGATGGTATAGTGGTAGAAATATTAATCGGATTTGATGGGAAAGATTTAGTGCCCACTGATATTAACGGCTGGCCTATGTAAATGAAGACGAGAAATTATTATTTATATTTCTTCGTAATCTCATTGAAGAATCACATATGAGATTTTACATGATAAAATACCGTCATCTTAACTTGGTTGTGACGTTCAATGGACTTACTGTTTGAGTATTCTGAGGAAATGACGGAAAATAAAGGAGAACTTTATTGAGAAAAAATTGATTTATCCTTATTGAGAAAATTTAAGCAATCAGTTTTCGGCTATCAGAGAAGCAATTAAACAGTCAAGAATCATATAGGTATCTAAAAATCAGTAATTACTGTTTCTTTTCTTAAACTGCCAAGAACGGCGTTTTAAAGAATAACGCAATATTTTCCATTGCACGACTCCTAAGGTTTTATATGAAATCTTTTTATAAAATCTTGTTTTAAAGGTTGTTATTTTATAGTCATAAAACTGCAAAGTAACCTTTCATATTATTTATGTGTATATTTATGGTCAAAAACACCATTGTGGACACTGCCATGTGCCATAAAAGGACGATAAACAACTGGATAACAATGGTAAACAAAATGGCCATGTCGATTTTATGCAATACATCCACATCCCTACTATTTTCTCTATTTCTTTAATCATTGAAATTTGAACTCTGTCCAGTAATACATAAAGTTAAATTCAAATTTCCGGGGAGTTCCATCAATCATTCCGCTGTAAATAAACCGACATTGTTAAATGGTAATCAAATGACGTTTTGCATGTAAATCCGTTAAATATTAACGTCGGCATCGTCCGTGGTTTTACTTCTACTTTAGTGAGTGTTTACAAGGTATAAAGTCAAGATTTACACTTAAAAGGCGCCCTCACAATCTTAGGGCTTGTTTACAAGTTCGCCGACACTTCCGGTGACATTTTAGGCGACTATGGAAACTCTACAGTAGTTCGCCAGGACTGTCGCCGGAGCGTCGCAGGGGATTGTCGGCTCCGGTCATGTCAATGGCCAATGAGTTGAATCTAATGTGTAGACTAACAAACTCAGAGTTACATAATACACTAATATCTATAGTAGTTATCATAACAATAGTAGGTATCAAATCAAAATGACAGGACATGAAAGAAATGTGATATCCCAGGGATGACACTTCTCTCAAAAGTTATAACAAATGTAATCGCGGCCCAAGAGTGGTCATGGCGTTTCTATAGAAAGTCTTTGTTCGACTAACCAAAGTGTACGTGTATGTCATACAGTAGGTACACCGTTAACATGCCCTAAAGGCGTTGGAAGAATATTCAATAAATTAATTAAACAATTAGCTCCTTGTGACCGAGTCCTTGTCTATATGGCTAATGTCACCTTCGATATCGGAGTACATCTGCATAAGTTTAACAATTATAAACGTATTATGTTACTATTAGCATTTCAAACGTGCGCATCCTAATTTATTACTTATTAGTATTTTATCTTAGTATTCAGTATTCACTTTAGCTGTAATCTGTTAGGCTCGGTTTTATAAAGATCTGTCAGACGTTATGTCAGTAATGTCAAAGAATTTACAGTGACCAAAATTTGGTCTAATGATGTTTATAAAACCCGGCTTTGAAGACTTATTTAACAAAACATTCTTAATAAAATATCTTATTTTTTATGAACATGATAAAAATGATACAATCGTCATAATTAAAATATAAAATTTACGATCCACGTGACCTTATTGTTGTAATAAAAATAACCTACAAAAAAAGCTATCAATTGCGTATTCAACACGAAAATCAGTTGGTAATAATCGACCAATCACATTATTTCCAGAAGTTAGCTGCGAAACTTTGTAACGGTCTAATTTTACATTTCGCGTTTACTAGGTACAACATGCACTTTTCTTTGTATATCGCTCAACTTCAGACTTAAATTACACGCAGTAACATCGAAATTGCTGCTGTTTTTGATCATTTAGTTTCGAAAGTGGGATTCGGTGTCCTATTCTGTAAACCACTCGACTTACAAGAAACCATTGTCACGACAAGCTTGAGGAATTCGATATTAACGACCAGGGAATGCTAATGTGCGCTTGTCGCGTGAAATCGGCTCGTTTGTACACTGTTCCCGTTGTACTTTACATTTTGGAGAGGTTACTGGGTTCGTTTACATTAATTTATACCGATTAATTACAATAGGGCTTTTGTTTAGGTTACGCAATCCTAAAAATGCCAAACAGCTCTTAAATAATAAGATACACCACGACTGTGTGTGGCATTTAGTTGATTATTTGTTATTTAATAAAGATAAAATAATTTAGAACACGAACCTATAAGGTAAACGTCCCAACACTCGACACCACAATAGATACATACATGACACTTTCACACTTACGTAATATTAATAGAGGTGAGCAATATAGGTTTCAAATATAGGGTATTATAGGGTAAGGTGATCATTGGGACATTTACATTGGCGATGATTTAAGAAGCTGGAGGTTCCGGGATCGAATCCCGGTCAGGGCATTTATTTGTGTGATAAGCACGAATATTTGTTCCTAATTCTTGGAAGTTTTGTATGTATTTAAGTATTTATATCGCCGCATAGTACACATAGTACAAGCTTTGCTTAGTTTGGGTTGGATTAGGTCGATTTGTGTAAAATTGTCAACAAATAATTCTTATTCAATGAACCTATTTGTTTATTTTCATAAGAATCGATGTTGCCGGGCATAAATCAATCCTAATTACTTAAAAGAAGTATACCGTAGGGGTAAAAATCACTCGTAAATTATATAAATTGAAAGAACGGGCCGGTCCCTATGCACATAAAACTTTTGAATAAAATGTATAAAATGGATATACATATCCCACTATCATACTATCCACACTTTTTTACCACCCATGCTGCAGATAAGCACTTCCCGAGGTGTCAACACGACGCTTATTGTCTACGAGATGTTATCTCTCGATTGTCATTCGACATTCGTGCACATACACACGAGGCGAATTGAGAATAGCACCGCGTTCGATTCCTAGAATTGCCTTGATTAAAAAAATGGAATAAGAGTGATGTAGGTTTTCATCATGTAGGATTCCGTATACAAAATAAATACATTTGTTATTTAATATAGGTATTCGGATGTCAAATTCAAAACTCGGGGAAAGGATAGCTAACGCACATCTTACTATAACGATGCAAGCTAGATGAACCAATGTTTGACAACTTAACACCCAATAGTTGACATCTATTTTTCGTCTCTATTATTATGACATATCACATAACAATACCTATGATTGAGAGTGACAAGTATTGGGCAGTGTTGAGCACTGGGACATTAACCTTATTAGATACTTACATTATTCAGCAATGACATATAGGTACTTCTATTATCAGTGTGTCAAGACTCTTGATATATGACAAACTCTTGATTCAAGAGTCACATTAGCTTTAAAGTTCTGATATCTTAGCTTAGATAACTACCTACATACCTTAAGCATTTGCTCATGATCGTGAATACATGAGGTAATCATTTGCATTGATTAAGTACTTAATCATGATTGGTGTCAGTTTTCTAAGCCGTATTTAGGTTAATATCAGTTATTTATGCAACTGGAAGTAAGCTGAGCATCACGTAACTTTATGTACTACCGTTAGGCAGATTTAATCTCAAATTTTAATTGTCAGCTCATACATTTATTCTTAAAAATTGACAGTAAAATCTG
The DNA here is from genome assembly GCA_963556455.1 of Epiblema foenella. Taxonomy (NCBI): domain Eukaryota; kingdom Metazoa; phylum Arthropoda; class Insecta; order Lepidoptera; family Tortricidae; genus Epiblema; species Epiblema foenella. Next base: position 23,116,168 of record OY747096.1, on the reverse strand, counting down.
TCTCCCGTTAGTACATAAAGTTACGTGATTCGCCTTCTGGTTGTCGACTTAGACACTTAGGTAAGTTTATTGGTTCCAGAGTATTAGAGTCCCTGTTCAACACAAGGAACATATAGTTTGGTCTCCAGTAATCGCATAGTAGAGAAGTAGAGAGAAACTGAAAATATAAGCCATTCCTTTCTTTGGGCTAGTACTATAAAGTAAGAAAAATAGACTCTAAGGCTACTTTTCATTCAGTGACTCAAATAGGCTGTATTTTGTAAGGATCTGTGTTGGTCATCTGTGTTGACGACCGGTTTAGCCTAGTGGGTAGTGCACCTGCCTGTGAAGCTGACGGTCCTGGGTTCGAATCCCGGTCAGGGCAAATATTTGTGTGATGAGCATGAATATTTGTTTCTGAGTCTTGGATGTTTTCTATGTATTTAAGTATTTATATCTATTAAATATATCGTCGTCTAGTACCCATAACACAAGCCTTCTTGAGCTTACTGTGGGGCTAGTTCGATTTGTGTAAGATTGTCCTCTAATATTTATTTATTTATTATTTATTTATTTATTTAACTAAATAGTTTGTGATTTTGTGGATTGGTATCTATAGTATCTTTTTTAATTTTGGTTTTTCTCACATAATACGGTGGAACCCTAAAAATGCGTCGTTGCCCGTAAAGAACTCCGCTGAGCCAGTACGAGCGCGGAATGAGTGATTTAGTTGGTTTGAACAACGAAAATACTTTATTGTCTTCACAATGTTGTTAAATTTTTACCAAAAGTTAACTTTGTCAAGTTGTCAAAGGTATCAAAGTTATTTTAGTCGCATTTTAGTAATCCTATATTTATAAGCATACTGTTATTTGGCATGCAGACGCTGATGAGACGATAATCAAATAATGAATATCATATATCATATGAGTAACCTAAACTTACTTATAGAAAATTGCATCATATGAAAAAAATAAGACTATAGGTCCAAAGCTTACATTACTAGTATATCTTTATTTTTAAATGATTTTTGTTCATTCCCATATCTGTTCGCTGAAACTAAAACTATTAAAAGTGCTACAGGCCAAAGTGAGTCAGCTACTAACTTGACATAATCCAAATAAATACGACATCCGCGTAGAAATGTTACCAACAACATCCTTATAGCCCACGATTATGATATCAGTAAAAGTGTAAAGTACATATTCATTTTTGCTGCAGAGTTTTGACTTCTAATACTACACTATACAGGCCAAATTTACAAATCACTGACTTGTATATAAATGAATATCAAACAAATGTTTAAGCAAGTTATACTAACGACATAATACTGACAAGAAACAAGTTAAAGTGAATTAGTAAATCACTTAATATCAAAGTACTTGTCTTAAACAAGTGTAATCTATTAACCGCCGTTTGCAGTACACAAGGCAAGGGTGAAGGTTAAACATTTAGGCTCTTTTTAGGGTTCCGTAGTAAACAAGGAACCTTTATTCGCGGTGGCCGTCTCTCCGCGGCTCTGTAACCGTTAGTACTAGAATGCTGTAATTCGGAATGATTATATAAATATATCAATTACACCAACAAAACGGTAGAATAAAATCTTGAAAAAAAACATGGTAGTATTATTTAAATAATAAATTCAAAAGGAAAGATTTATGAACTAGGTAGATATTGTTAGTTAAAGAGTAATAGCCGAACTTAAGAAATGTGTAAGAAAAACACTTTCGTACAATTTCCATTGCTCCTTAGATAATGTTGTTAGTTGTGTCAAAAACATAGTAAATATAAGTTTGCGAACCTTTAAGTCCGCATAATGTAATACGTAAATAACGTAAATAAGTGGATAACCACGAATTGCGCGTGGCACGACACGCACTAGACCGATTTTAAAAAATGGTTGTGATCTGCATGCATATCGATAATGTAGTAAAGGTATAAAGCTAACTAATTAGACTGCGCGCGAGATCATTTTTCATGTCTTCACCGGTTCATTTTTTATTTGTATTTGTTCTCAGTATCAAATAATTGAATAACTAACAAGTTTTAAATCTATAATTGACTAATATTGACATGTAAAATTGAATAATTAATTAGTTATTACAATGATTTTCAATTGGCAATTTACCTGTTATTAGGGCATAAACGTATCGTTATCGTAACAACCATAAAACACATTGGCACAAATATTATACAGAAACATCTAAAATTAATAAATAATGCACTGTGTAACTAAAATCGATAATTATTTTGTTTTCTTTTTATATACTGTGATTATTATTAATATTAAACGTTATTAGAAATACAATAATCGTATTGACACATTACGTTAGTTTTATTTATAACACAAATTAAAAAATACCGTCGATTGGGGTTACATTGGGAAAAAGCTGGGCTACTGTAATAATTTAGGATATATCATAAATATCGGCAATGAGATATATTTAACAGAAGAGCGGTGTTTCCTACAAACTTGAGGATTTTGTAAAAATGTTTAAAAACCGAAAAGAACGTTTATCATTTTAATTTTTTCAATAACCAGTGAGTCTATGATGGTCGCGCGATAACGTGATAAGATAAAGCATCTGTCACCTTGTGATACCACTCGAGAAAACGTGACAGATGCTTTATCGTGTCGTTTATCATGCTATCACGCGACCATAATAATAAGGGACCAGGTAAACAGCAGGATGGTATATTAATAATTTCGCTGCCACAGATCACGAATAAATATAAACAAAAACATAGAAAAGAAGCAACTTGAACAAAATGCTCCTTAAATAAAAGTACCCCAATTTACTACTGCGTCGAGCCACTACCTCCGTTGGCTGTGCGCACCAGTTAACCAATCTAGCGTATTGCTTGGCCCACATATTCCGCCCCTATTGTTTAGGATAGTTCGGGGCCCGTTCGGCTATGGAGGATAATTGACACGCATTAGGCAAAGATTCAGCTTTGACATGCTAGTGCAAATTGTGTAAAGTTGCTCAAGGTACTTTGTTTCATGAAAATTATATATGTAGGAATGATTAGCAGTAATATAAAATGGATACTGTTACCCAATAGCGTGCATAAGCCACCTTTTCGGGTCCAGGTTTTCTGTGACACTACATATCCAGTCTATTGCCGATGTCTGAAGTATATACCTACGCATAGCCGACATAGTTTAGGTTTGATAAAGTTTATCAGACATAGAAATTATGACAAATTAAAACCTAAATCTGCGTGCAACCCAAAAAAGCACTAGTGACGTATAAAACGAAACAGGGTTATAAAATAGTGAGGTATGACGCTCCCATACACGTGTTTCATCTTTTGACATTAGACAAATTCAAATCAACGCGAGTTAAAAATCAAACCACTCTCCACTTCCTAGCCTCGGCCATTAAAATGATAGATTATATTGGAACAGAAAACTGTGGTTACAAAAATAAACATCTGACGGATATCCAAACGGAGCTTGCTTTTATTGCCGACATCACAGGCAGAAAGTATTTAATGTGACCGCAAACGCAGCCATGGACGAATGGAAATATAGTTTTTGGTCATTTTGAGGATCGCTGGGAAAGACGAAACTAAATTACTTAAATAGTTTTACCAAAATCGACACATATGAATTCCGTGTGCCTGTAGAAATCGATATTAAAATTGCAAAGCATGGTGTAGGTAATAACTAGTTCTAGTTTTACATCATGTTGTATGGACCAGTCAAAGTAGTATTCATCCCATATTTGCGACTTTGAAAAACTTGACCTCTCTGCGTACCACTCAGAAATCTGCAATATTTTGGGAATTTGAGCTCTTCGCAGTTTTTTCAGATTTTAACCTTTTTAGTGCCAGCCAGTCAAGTCTACCAAATATGCGAATAGCGTTGTTCATTGATGTCAGTGTTGTTGACCGGGTAATCTTGGGTGGAAAGATCATCTTGTGTTTCTATTATCAGATAGTTTTGTTATGATAATCTTAATTGTTGTTTTTTTTACTGCAAATGTATGCATGTACCTTTTATAAGACAATCAATAGGCACAATTAAATAGGTAATTATACCAAAATTATAAACAATCGAAACCTACGACCAACCCATCCTTTCCACACTAAACAAATCATAAAGAAAGCCTGATTGACTCATCCACAATCGATTACAGCTAATATTAGATTAACCACAACAGTTTTACTACGCTACGGGGAACCGGTGGCAGAACAGATACCGCGGCGTAAACACTGGCTATATATAAAGATGATAGCAATTGCTAGGAATAATTCGCGAGCAGTCAGGTGAATTCTGAATCTAGGCAAGAAATAAAGGGCTCGTCTTCCATTAAAAAAAACATTTTGAATGTGTAGCATTTGCAATTTATTTTGCACTTGCATAGGACATTTAGTCAATTTTATGACACTTTCAATGTATTGGTTTTGTAATTCCATCTTCCTATCCACTATAGGTAGTAGCAAAAATAATTTACGATAAACAGTTTTATACCCTAACTCAATGGGATAAGGTGCAAAAGTGTTAACTTACATTTGACGTTGACTGTACCTACTCGAAACATACCTTGGATCTTGGAGGTTATTCCTATTATTAACTATGTACATGACTAGAGTTCTTGCTTGTTAGTCCATTTCTTTTCAAACTTATTTTATTATAGTGTACTTGTCATCGTGACGTCTGACGTCATGACAGTAATAAAGTAGCCTTGTATTTGGTAAAACACTCCGAGCCACTTTAAATTACGCGACATTTTTATTCCGTCGAACATAAAAGCTATATCAAAGAGCTTCTTAGATTCGGTGTGTTTAATAGTAAATCATAGCCAAATGATCTCCAAGGCTAGGACATCCGTAGAAAATACTTCATAACTGTATTAGTAGTATAATATTTAATTCTTAGATCGAGATTATGGTGTTTACTTCCATCAGGTACGGTACGCCATATCACTTTTTGTGCCCGTCGCCGGTATAAAAGTAAAAATAAACCTATTCGACGTAGAAAGCCCATATTGTTTTAATTTTTTTTTATGTTATAGGGGGCAAACGAGCAGACAGATCGCCTGATGGTAAGCAATTACCATCGCCCAATAAACACCTGCAACACCAGAGGAGTCGCAAGTGCGTTGTCGGCCTTTCAGAAGGGAATACGCTCTTTTCTTGAAGATTTGAAGGTCAAATCGGTCCGGAAATACCGCAGGCGACAGTTCATTCCATAGTTTGGTTGTGCGAGGCAGGAAATTTCTTGAGAAACGCACAGTTTTGGACTGCCAACCATCTAAATGGTGAGGATGGAAATGCTGACGCGTAGGACGATGACGAAAAGATGCGGCAGGGATCATTCCAAACAATTCCTCGCGAGCACTCCCCGTGATACAAGCGATAGAAAATTTGCCTTTGACATGACTGCATTTTGACCCACCATTTTGAGTCAAGAGGCGTGATTACGTAACGTTTTCGTGCGAGCGTAAAGTTAATCTAAATGTCATTTTCCATACTAAAAATGACAGTTAGATCTAACATAAGTTTGACATATTACATAATCAACAAGCAGGCACCGTATTATGATCGCAGGAATCGCGTGACTCTTTATCGAGTGGTATCAGAAAGTGACAGATGCTTTATCTTGTCGTCTAAGTATCACGCGATAAACGTAACCATCATGGACCCCTAGAATCCAAATCATATGTATATAAAAGGAAGTTCGTAGTTAGGCACCTAACTTGGATTGGAGTGGACTAAGAACAGAACGAATGTTAAATCCGTCTTCTGAGTGATCACCTGAATTTGCAGAGTAGCTTAAATGGCCGTCTCACCGCAAAGAATTATAAACAATAGCATTCTTTTGTAACGAGCCCTGGTATTACAGGGACTGGTAAACGACGAGTTAGGAGGAAACTATATCGCTATTTTCAGAAAATTTATACCACATTTAAATTTACAACCCTTTTGCGCGTTAATAAAAGTGATTTAGGTACGGATATTAAGCACAGCACGCTGCAATCAATTAGGTGTCGACAGCAGGCATAATTTCCTTAACATTTACGTGCTAACTAATGGACTGTAGAGGGACTTAGTGCTGAAATATGTTTGTTTCTGTCCACGGGCGGAAAGCTGCAAGTTACAAGGTACTAATTCTTTACGGAAATCGGAAACTACGTGACTTTCTATCTAAATCAATCCCAGAACTAATGTCTCAATAAAAACAAAAACAGCTGCATCACAATCGATAAAATAAATTAAATTAATGTCGATAACCGTCACCAGTGAACACGGGTGATCGCCACACTGACAGAAATAGCGCCGTAATGTATATGAGTTATGATTATATCGAAGGGTATTATATCGAGTATATTTCACTCGATATATCGGACGTGAAAACATCGGCGGACTGAACCATAAATAATGTAAGGCCAGAGTTAAAGGGAGGCAGACTGTTCACTTTGTATTAATGTTCGTATTTCAAGTTGTGTTATTAACTTACCTTTAATTTCCAACAACTAACGGACGTGCCTAAGTACATCGCAAACTAAAAAGAATACAAGTATTTTTTATGTGCCTGGGATGTAATTTATTGGCATTTCAGTTATTTGTTAATTTTTACGTCATTTCTTGTGCAAGAGTGGATCGGCTGTTTTCTCTGGTCTGGACCGCTAATGTGAATTAAATCGCCACTGTTTATGTTTTGACGTATGATATAAATTGTTTTGCATTTGCCGGATTCAGACTTTATATTTGGAATGTGTGCAATTTCTATTTTCATATCACGCCAACTCCATTCTGTTTTGATTGCGTGGAATATTTTTTTTTGAGAATTAAAACGATATTATTCGATATATTATTTTCTTTCAAATATCGTTATAAACCAACCAACTGGCAACAAACTGCTATGCAGTTTGGCGAAAATATTTAAGGTATTGTCTGTAATAATAGTATCTTATGGCTTATAAAAACAAATGAACAACTACATATTGATATTGACGAAAGGATACATGATAGAATTGATAAAGAGTTACTGTAGTCGAGCGGTAAACGACTTTCAATATGAAAAATGTGGGTTCGAAACTTCGAACTCCGGTTAGTACAGTCGATGGCGTAAATATGTATACATTTTGGATCTTATTTCAATGGAATAAGGTGAAAAAATGTATACATATTGATGCCCTTGACTGTACCGCTGGGTTTTTCAAAAATGCACTTATAATCGATATTTAACAATAGCTTTTCGGTGAAGGACAACATCCGAAACCGGTCTAATCCCAACAGGGTCTCAAGGACAATTATCTTTCTGTGCTGGAAGGTCAGCTAGCAATCACTTTCCAAAACTAGTGCCTATGCCAAATAACCTGGGCTAAATATAGCGTACAACCGAGAAAACGTTAGAAGGATGACGATATTGACGACTCCGCCTACAAGTAAAATAAACGAAAAACACGACTATAATGTAAGTAAAAAACTTATAAACAGTAATAATCACATTAGTAATTACATATAAGTCAGTCGCAATTAAAAAAACCAATGAATGATTAGATTATCTATACATGTACTAATAAAGAATAATAGAATCATAGATCTTGTTCTAAAGGACTTGAGTAAAATTTGATAGGTGCCTAAAATATATTCTAATTTTATGTAAGTATCTACTAATAGTCAATCGAAAAACTGTGACCGCAGTGGTCACTACGGTTACATATTAAACGGTAGTAAGAAATACTTATCGAACAAGACTGTTGATTGCGAAGAGCAGTAAGTACCTCAGTTTTGTTATGTACATGCGTCTTTTAATGTCTATAGTGTAGCTGGTGGTAGTACCACTCCTAATAGACCAATAATATACCTTATCCCCTTGCAATAAGGTTCACTAGTGGTCAGTTGACTGTGTCGGTGATGGTACGTATACAGGCGTGCGTAATTCTAACCACGTATGACAGCGGCCGTTATGGATGCAGCGTGCCGAATTGAAGCGGTGACCATTTATTTTGCTGACGATGTATTGTGATATGTGAGTCTGTGGGGTATCGGGGTGTTATATATTCAACTGTTTACATTTCATATCATAAAACTTCACAACCTTTTTACTACTTAGTACGGTCTAAAACGGTCAATTTACATTATACCTAGATTATCGGTACTAATTGACAAATCAGGAAAATCCCGTCGTCACTTTTATTTCAGCAACACTGTGTGTCGCAATTTTGAAATAAACGAGCAATTACCTGCGACTTTGTAGGTACATATACTACACTTTTATTTTTTTATTGTACAATAGAAACCATTAAGCTTTGTTTGTTGAACTTAGCCCGTATGGCATTATCTACCCGTCAACCGTAAGGCAAAGCAGAATAATTGTTGGCGATTTATCTAACTTCAAAAGTTACTTAAAATATAATAATAATAATAATAAAATGCTTTATTGTGCACTACATGGAGAATTATTACAATAAAAAAATATATTCCTCAAATATATTACTAGTTCTTAAATGTTTTTATTACTTAACTCAGAAATAGATTGTAAAAATGATCGGTAACTTGATAGTCGGTACCCGCGTCCCTTGTCGTATAAATCTCAGTACTTACCGATGTTTTACAAATTGCCAGAACAATAGCTTCGTAATGGCACCCGTAATAGAACAAGGTCGGTCATATCTATGCCCCAACTGAATTATGGATCATGTTGAAAAATAAATCATAACTTGTATCGTTTTATAGGGCCAGTGTTTTTTTGTTGCTTTTGACTGTAAAAGTTCTGCCAAATTTAATCTTTGATTCTCCCTTGTTACATTTACTTAAATTCGATTTAAGTTGACATAAGAAAGTAGTTTAATGTGTCATTGATACTTTTAAATATTTCCATGACAAAATACCAGTTTTTTTATAATTAAAGCCCCATGGAACCCTTTTTTGTATGCTCTCATGCTCACGTTATGGATTATTTACGCAAGTTTTATTTCCAATCGTTTTTAGGGTTCCGTAGCCAAAATGGCAAAAACGGAACCCTTATAGTTTCGTCATGTCCGTCTGTCCGTCTGTCCGTCTGTCCGTCTGTCCGTCTGTCACAGCCGATTTACTCGGAAACTATAAGTACTACAGTGATGAAATTTGATGGGAATATGTGTTGTATGAACCGCTACAAAATTATGACACTAAATAGTAAAAAAAAGAATTGGGGGTGGGGCCCCCCATACATGTAACTGAGGGATGAAAATTTTTTTTTCGATGTACATACCCGTGTGGGGTATCAATGGAAAGGTCTTTTAAAATGATATAAAGTTTTCTAAAAAACATTTTTCTTAAAGTGAACGGTTTTTGAGATATCAGCTCTCAAAGTCGTAAAAAGTATGTCCCCCCCCCTCTATTTTTATAACTACGGGGTATAAAATTCTAAAAAAAATAGAGGTGATGCATGCTAATTAACTCTTTCAACGATTTTTGGTTTGATCAAAGTATCTCTTATAGTTTTTGAGATAGGTTGATTTAACTGTAATTTTGGTTAAGTTATTTTTGCTGTTTTATAGATACTAGTACGGAACCCTTCGTGCGCGAGTCCAACTCGCCCTTGGCCGGTTTTTTTTCGGTTCGATTGTTGTTTGAATGGGATAATAGAAAATATTGCCACTAAATAGGAATTATCGATGGATAATGTGGGAACGTTGGGGATCTTATTTGTGAGTTTACATTTTATACGGGTACTTACACTACTTACTGCTTAATAACCGTGTATGATATTATTGATATTGTATGCACAGGGTACATCGTATGAATGAATTTAAGATATTTAATAGTGAAATCACCCACGGTGTCTTCTTACTATGAGGCAGGCTGTATGCCAGTTTGCCACCATCGCAGCATATAAAAAACTGTGGTTTGGGAGACTCCATATTTTAGTAGGAAAGTTACTTAAAATATATTCCTTCAAGTTGTTCGTAGGAAATTTTTAACTCTAATTTAGATTACGATAAGAAGGTCGAAGCCTGTTAGGACAACATAAGTACTTACCTATCGTTATCGTTCATGATATTAACGTGGGTAATGTACCTATAGCTGTAGCTTTTTGTTTCCTAAGACAATTTGTAGATAGGTAAATGTCTGGTCCCGTTCTAAAAATACCACATCTCTAAGTACGACAGAGAGTACCACAAAGGGTTACGGTACTTGAGAAAGAAAGCTCGAAGCACTTACATGACTAAAAGCATGGTTTGTATTTTGGTTATAAATGCTTACTTACGAGTTTTAAGTGTTGTGTTGATATCGTAACGTATGTGTCCATCAAGTGTTCCGCAGAATGTAATAAAAATATGATTGTACAACCTCAAGGTGAAAGTAGATTTTTCTTTGTTATTTTTTCCATAGATGCGTTCCATATACATTTAATAAACCTATCTACAGTATCTACCCACCTGAATATTTAAATAATGGCAATCAAATTTGTTTTTGTTTACTATCAGATGACCCAGTTAAGGAATGTTGCTATCAAAAATGTGTATTTAAATATAATCTCCAAATATCGATATGAACAAAGATTACATCCAAGCAATTCGCTGGCCACTCAACCTTCCAAGCCAAACAAAACTATATATAAACGGGGCTGTTTACTGTCTGTCCGTGCTATCTGCGAAACCGTAGACCAAACAAGATATGACCTTAATACTGTGAAGAATACGTATCTAATACAGGTAAACTTGTGGTCAATATATGCATACTCGTAATAATTTTCATCACTAAATTTTGTGTATGAATTCGGTCTAAAGCAACACATCATTCAAGGCATCATTTAACGGGAATACCTGATAGTTTTTTACGTTAATCTATGTTACATAATAAGTTGTGTGAGCCGTTTGAACGTGGTCGAGAAACAAACAACCAAGCCTACACTTTCACACAATATCAGTGGGACAAATGAAGAAGAACCCTTCGGGCTTATTTCAGAATAAATACCTATTAGAATTTTCTATGGCTGACTTCAATATGGTATACATATGGTACGGTAAGGTATGTATTCAACATTACTATATACATAGAAACTAGTAATATGTATGTAAAAGTACATAGTGGTTAGGTTTTTCCCTAGCCTTGTACCTGTGTTCCATTAATAGTCGAAGTGCTCTCGAAACCAAAGCATCTGCGCAAGAGTTAATGTTCCGTCGGATGAGACCACCGACGAGCGACTGCGTGTGTCTGTTGTCATACATACGTCTTCTCATCTCGTCACTGCATACTTAGAACAAAGATTAGAATGATAAAATTAGTTGTTAAGAGAAATTCTAATACTTCTAAAGAAAAAACATTTTGTCAGAGGTATACAAAATAATTAGCCAAAGCCAAAATACATACAGGAGCAGAGACATTATTTATGTTGGATATCCAGATCTCAGATGACAGAGCTAAAGTACTTATTAGGATCTAGTGATTAGTGTAAGTAAGTAGGTAGGCGATTAGCGACATGCTGGCAGTCAACTCAGTACTCATGATCACTTAAAAACCTAAACTCTCTTATGAAAGTCCTGGCGAAACGAAGAGGTTAATTCTAAAGTTTTCTGTACACGTCATGTCATGATTTATAGAAAGTCTAGGTCTACATATTGAAAAATGCAGCATACGTTCCATTAGTTTAAACTCTTTAAACTCAACCGACGGCGCTAGCGCACAGGAAGTTTACTGGCACGTGCGCGCGCTTCCTTGCACAGGATGTTTTAAATTTTGAACGCAAATTCAAACCGCGCATGCGTTGAACTGCGGTTGAACTTGTGTAGTATTGCCATTTGATTGCTTGCGGTTTGCGGTGGGTATTTCATTGGTTGTTTTGTAGTAATGTGTGACAGCTATAGAATACTACCTTGCGAGCAAAAAACAATATAGTTGACATCTATGCTGAGGCTAATATATACAAGTAACAGATACCAGGTCCAATTATTCAGGAATAATTTTAGTTCATATTCGCATCCATTAATCTGAAATGTAATATTTTTATTCGCATCCATTAATCTGAAATGTAATGTATAAAATTATTTGATTAATAATTCTACTAAAAGGGGATGTAGGCACTAAATATCAGTGCTTAAGTCTATCTCATTAAAAATCAATTAATATTATAAGTAAGCTATAAAATTGGCAATAACCGTAAATTCTGTAATTCGATACCTTGTTCCGTTTATAATTGTACCTAGTAGTAATTATTCTTATTGTACGCGATTAGTTAAGGCGAGGTCATTCCATTGTAAATGTCCTGCTCTAACACGCGTGAGTTTGCAATAAACCATCCTGCTCTCTACGGAAGCTATGCGCGTGGTTTCGTAAATATTTAGTACTTACATTTTAATTGATTTTTGAAATACGGGATCACTTGTGAAAAATCTATACCTTTATTGTGTAAGAACAATAAAAGCTATTTTTTTTGTAAAAGAAGCATTATCACTGTCGTTGACAATTACGAAATCGGCAGCATTTAAGGTTATTTTTACGATGATATTTAGGATTTTTTGACCGAGTTACCAGGGTATTTTTCAATATTTAGTTCAGTTATTGTATTTCTTTGCTTTTTTTCAGTCAACAGTAGTTTTTATGTAGTGTCAAAACATCAGTAATAGGGTTTATTACACTGTATTGGTTATTTCAAAGTAAGCACTGGATTGATTACAAAGTCACAAATGCATTCTCCGTATACTTCCGTGCGCCACAAAGTTAGAAAGAAAAATCCTCCCCAGACGAGGGGCCATACTGTCAACGTGACTTATAGTTAGTTTAGAACAGGGTAGTTGTCAATGCATGTTTTAGCAAGTACCCGCACGGACTAAACGCAGACCACTCCCAAGCTATCACCGCTAGGCGTTTCCAACATTAAACTAAGTTTTCTTAATCTAATCTCGTAGCGTTGATCCGCTAAACAGGCCGTTATGTAATGTATCTCCGACATATACATTATTTCTTCACACTGGAAGCTCAAACTTCAATATTTTCGTCAGATCTCTGAATTGGCCTTGCCTTAATATACAATATTTTTTTTGTTGTTACTAATGCCCAGCAATGTTTGTTTAAAGCTGCGAATAGCATCAAGCGGGCGGATTTGATTTTGATAGCCGCTGTGCTATTGCTGCTTGGTAGCAGGTGGGACCAGAAATATTAGTGTTCCAGGTCATCCTCCTAGAACTTTAAGTGGCAAATTCCCGGAAAATAAATTGGCGGCTGCCACACGAAGGGTTAGTGTTTTCCCGATTGTGTCCCAAAGAAGCCCGGTTCCCGAATTGGCAGCTTATCCCAAGATTTGACGTAGGCATCAGTTTTACGAAAGCCACTGTCATCTGACTTGCTAACCCAGAGGGAAAGACGAAGAGGAGAACTAGGGAAAAGTAAACTAGACCCTTTGCTGAAATTACAGCGGTTTCCTAACCATGTTTTCGTTTTCTAAAAGAAAATGTTAAATAATAAATATCCAATGATACCAATTAAGTAAATTGGTATTGTAGGAATTAGTGGAGCAATGTTGTTAGTTGTATATGTCCATTATCCATAGGATTCACGTAACTTATATTTGCCATAATCAACCTTAGGTAGGTATTGCAAAATATTCACCATATTATTCTAATTAGAAATAAACCCGCGAAACCTACACACAAACTATGAAATTTATTATTTCGGCGGCATCCGCACACTAGCGCCTCTAGCGGAGAATTTATATGCGAATTCATATTTTTCATAGCCCTCCTTGTTAGTACCAAATGATTATTTTTTCATACTTAGTTATCATAGAAATACTAGTGTTCAAAGATTACTATTGATAAGTTTTCGTAAGTTAATTGAACACCTTAAAAAGTAATGCACAGAATTAGAAAGACCCCTAAAAAAGCTAAACTGCCTGTATATTACAATAAAGCGCACTGTTTACTAATATTCATATAAAAAACGCCGGCATCTGTTGTCTAGAGGCCTCGTTATATAATTATTTGTGTGAACGAGAAAACAGTGCACCCAGTGCATATAGAAGTACCACCGCCACCGAAATGCAGCGCTAGTCAAAACCCCTTACTGCATGGACTTACGGCGCATTATGGCTCGACATTTGCACCTTTTTTCATAGTCTTTGTATAAACAGAAGTCCGAATGATTGCAGATCGGTGTCAAAAGATTGTGTAACCTGTCCCGAATTATTAATGGAACATTTACCTGAATCGTTGGCATTTGTTTCTATTGTGGTTCGGATTGAAACGTTCAAACGGTTTCAGTGGAACTGAATCTGTACTGAATTGATGGTCATTTGTCAGTCAATTATCGGTAGCGGTATAAATTTCAAAATGATTTTGGTACACATTGGAATGAAGAGAACTTAAATGTAAAATAATATTAAAGCACCAAAGTTAATAATAAATTAACACCTCTCAAAAGTCCCCCTATTTTGTTACAAATAAATCAACCACAAAAAGCTTATTGAAAGCTATTTTTAACGCGAGGTTACAATACAATAAAAAAACAATCGGTTGATGTATCCATTTTTAAATGTGGTAACACCGGTCTAACCCTTCAGTGAGCGTGATATACTGGTGCAGTACAAGTTGGTACAGAACAGTAAAGTTAAAATTTCAGCTACTAAACGTATGCGTTTATGAAACTTTGAAATAAGTTTATGTCTGTTTACGAGGATATAGTGTTATCAACGAAACACGAGGCGCACAATTAAATTATAAGTCATATATAGACTGAAAAACAAAAAGAACCGTAGCTCTTACAAGTTAAGGACACACTAAAGTATAAGACCCCGAAAATAGTTACACTACACCCACTGGACGCGTATTGAAGTGATAATACTGTTTACATGTTTTTATTGTGGGTCTGAAACACTGGCGCGTGTTATACGATCTAATGAAAATTAACATTAAACAGAAACGTAGGTGTTAAAGAAGTTGCTTTATGAAAACTATTTACGTCTATGATGGGCTGTAAAATTTTAACTTTTATGGTCACGTGGTTTTTATCAAAATTTATTTACTCACGCATTCATGAAGATAATAAACTCTTTTATAAATTATAACGACGTCGACACTAAAGTAGTTTCAGATACAGAATGCGATATTAAAATAAGTTAAATTGAAGGCAAACAAATTTGGCAAGCCTTTTAATCTTGTCGATTCTTCTTTTTTTCAGAGTACCCATCAATTTAATATTTTTATTGATTTATTGGCCAAAATGTCGTTGATGGGTATGTTCACATGATACTTCAAATTAATTGTAAATCCAAAATATTGTATTCAATCTATACTATTGAGATATATCGCCATCTTAACCTCCATTCAAAAACAAACGAAACGCGACACCGAACATTTATAAAAGCATCAACCCCTTCATTAACCAAACCCATCGGTGTGAATCAAAACCGAGTTATTTTATATGCTTGTTTATTTTAATGTTTAATTTTATACAGAGGCAACGACCTCTCGCCGTGTACTGCCGGTGAGTTAAATTATTTTAAAAATAAGACGACTACCGAAAATGTTTTTCCGTCGCGGCATTTGGGATGACCTCGTTTTTTTAAACTTTGTTTTTAATTTTGTGCATAAATCTCTTGAGATTTGTTTATGAATATTAATAACTGGCTGGTTACAAATTACGTCTGGATTTATTCACAGTGACGTTAGACCAGTTAGGTTATGTTAATTGTTAAAAACCTCTTATGTTTTGCATTTTCGAACTTTTTCTCAGCTCTAATGATGAACAAAAAGGGTTTAAATTATAGTCTTTGTTTTTCAATTTTGGCCGATCCACTTAAAGAAAACAATGCTATTGTTGGGGTAACCGCAAAATACGCTAATACCCACGTTGCAAAAAGTCGTAACAGTTGAATGTTCAATTGATATTATCGACTCTATCTCCGTAAGCAAAAGATTACGAGTGCACCAATAGATAACCATCGTTACGGTGGTGATAGCTCCTTTTTTTCTCTCTCCGGTAAGAATATTTTTTAAATAGATTTTTATTTGCGTCCAATAAATAATGTTACTACGCTACTACTGTAACAGACTACCCTCGTGAAAAATGGCGGACCAGATGTCTTTTATTCCTACCATTCTCAGGTATAAAAAAATATTCAGGTAAACACCGCCGGGTGTATTGGGCCATGCGTGTAACGTCACATTTCTATTAAAGCAATTGAAACCTTTGGCAAATATCCTAGAATTGATAATTCGGTAAGTGTTAATCCACATGCAGTCTTTATTTACGAAGAATGCTTATACTATACCTACTGGTAGAAAACACAAATACTATACCTATTGGAATTAAAGTTTCAAACAACTGAATTATAGTTGTACATATGTGTCCCAACGGTTACTTCATTTTAGCACGTTTACAAGTCAAGAGGTCACTCTCTTGGATCCATGGTATCAATTGAAAAAATAATAAACCGTACCTGCTGTACCTGACTGTGGCTTTATAAGCCGGGCCGGGTGCGCGGTTGGAGAGTAGCCTGGAGAAAATCCAGGGGAAAACCTCCGACACGACCACGCAGGTGGTTTTGAACACTGGAATACTTGGTTGAGCGGTTTCAACCAACCAGCATCCTTCCATGGACGCTATGATTAGTCGTCCCGGTCCGTAAGTGTGTGTGTCTAGGACGTCGGACCATGCGACCCTAATCAGTGATCGCCGTGTTACGACAGAGGGCGGAGGGATGGGAACGTAGTCGACAGCCTTCCTAACTAACGGATTCCTTTAATGAGCTATTCACCGTTAAGAAGCACAAAACGTAACACTTTGTCTTATGTGACATGTATTTATTGTTTTAACCTGTTATTGTGTACATTTATTATGATTATAATACATACATACACTGTCTTATTATAAATATGCATAAAAGGAATGCGCTACTATAAATAAAAACTCTCTACCAATAATCATAATACGTTCATCGCAATGCACAAAACGGAGGGTACGAATATCCTTCTATATCTCGTCGGTTATTAAAGGACTTGGACTGTGACATTTATTGCTCCCGCGCACTTTTCGAGACGACTTCGCACTGCGTTACGTGTTGGCTTTTACTGCTATATGAGTTCTATTTGTGGCATGGATACAGATGGTCTAAGGGCCTGAATACTCATCTGCTTAGTCAGTTTTGAGTTCTGAGTTATTTTTATGCCTTCACTGGTACGCAAGCATGTAAACATAAACCCTGATGTCTTAATACTGTTAAAATGAAACCCATAATACTAGACTATAACAAAAAATACCTACTAAAAATACTGGGACTAGAAAATTTGTTTTACATATTTTATTTCTATTCCAATGAACTCTGCCACTTTTTATAATTTTCTTAAGTTTTTTTCTACATTAACGTCATAAGTCATCCCACATCTGCAGAAAATATGATAAGTTTGTCCATCTCGCTAAGCCACAATATCTATGGGCGATATCGCTGCGATTTTGACTGTCAATTATCTCTGAAATATGGTCGTTTAGTATTAGTATAACGAGCGACATTCCTTCAACTAAAACATTTATATTTATAATGTTTTCTAAACATTAAGTCTTTCCGTTGTAAGAGTAGTTCATTAGCATAACTATACTCACTATATAATACAAAAAAAAACCTGAATTAAAAATGATCCAGTTTAAAAATAAACGTATTACAGTATGATATAAAGTTGATATGGTTAAACATTTTGCCATTTATATCAGTAACTACCTGCTAAAATTAAAATTGTATCTTAAATTGAGATATTCGTTCCGAGTGATTGAATAAATTCGTATTGTCAGCCTACTGAATGGAATGAGTAATACTAATTAAGTTTGAATAGAAGTATCAATTCAAAACTATTGTGTCATTTTTAGCAAAAAATGTATATTTTGTACATTTACTTTTACCTACTTACAAGCAACATTTGTGTTTACAAATCCTTTGTTTCACCGTATTGTGCGTAGTAGAAGGGACCGCAGCAATATATTATTAGCGTCCAGTTTCTATTTAAACTGGTGTATAAATGGTTTGTTTGCATTGTTCTAGAAACTAATGGATCCCAACAAGAGCTGAGATAGTGAAAGATGACGCGAGCCGCCATTGCGTTTTGGCGCGAAATGCTAGTCGCTGTCACTGTCGTCCTTCTGGCAATGGTGTGCGGATCGTCAGCCCGAGACATTAATTTAGGTGAGTTTCTTTTTATATGGCAATAGTTTTCTGGACGTTCTCAGCGATATATATTCTAGTTCCAGGAAAAACAAAACACGAATGAAAGAAAATACCGACAGTAAACATTTTGTGCTATCCTTGGTGGGCGACTGCCCAAGACAGGGATGCGTGGAAGGAAAAGAGGGAGGCCTTTGCTCAGTATTTCATATCAGCCTTTGGGGCACTTAAGGCTCTTTAATAATAATAATCTTGTTATTGACGTAATGACGTTAGTATAAATGCTATAAAATATATCCAAAATACTCGTACACTGTAACAAAGACCAGAAATGCATCCGGAATTTATATAGCCATTAATCAGAACTTAAAATATTTGTATTCCTGCATCATACTTATTTAACGTATTGACAAAAATCTGTATACGGTGAGCGGAATTTAAAGTTTAAGACAGCATCATTTTGCGTACAATTTAAATATTATTTTGGTAATCGCGTAATCGGATATGAATTGCCTAACAAATACGCACATGTAACTTGTACCTAAACCGTAGATAAAGAAAAGGCATTTTTGGTCGCATACAAGAAATGAAATCTATTCTTACACATTTTAAATGAACAAATTTACACATGAAATTATAATTACAGCGGAAACCTTAACACCGTCACGGGGACAAATCGATTGTGCCTCAACCCTCTCATTTGGTTCTAATTACTCACAGGAAGCTGCCACAATTATCATAATAGCCAACCAAAATGATCCCTTGACTGTCGTCTCGGGAGCCATCTTTGAATTATATGGGTAAAGTCGGGGGAAAGTGGACAGATCAGTTTAGGCTGGTAAGCTTTTCCCTCGAACTGTCAGCCTGATAGTAAGAAAAGGGTAGGAAATATAAGTTAAAATAAATTATTCTCGTATTACCAATAAACCCAACTAAGAAAATTATTTGGAAAACATCAAGCTTCAACTTATTTTTGATATTTTAAAGCTTTAAATACATAAAGATGAAATAAGAAGTAAGGTACCTACTTTAACATTTACGCAGCACAGCTTACTTTTTATTTCACTAGAAAATGTTTCTGTGGATTACTTATCGTTTGTTATTTGTGCAAATGCACCTTTCTTATCGAATAATGTATCCAAGATATCACAACGTTCCTTCAAAATCAATATTCTTAATAATCCTTTTTTTACTAGAGTTTGTGTTTGCTATGAAGACATTCTGCGAAGGTTCAGACATATTTGACTTGATCTTGTCCTAAATAAACATTGTAGGTTTTTATTTTTTTTCAGATTTATGGCCAATAATCACAATTTCGCTATCAATGCATGCTAACCATTCTAACCAAGCAAAATTATAAAAACAACTTTATCTTGTTGTTTGTCGTGGCAAGTAAGTATTTAATTTTCTTATGCAATTGTCGGAATTCTTTTACTAAAGTTTGCCACTGTTGGAATTTATATGTCACTTCAAACGCCTCTCCCAAATTATAGCTGAACTTAAATTATACCCATAACATTATATCTTTGAAAGCACCAGTTGTGTCACCTTCATATAATTTTTATTGTCTTTCATCAAATTGACAACAGAAAAAAACACATTTTTAGTAAAAATATAATTTTTTTACATTTTAGACACTCGTATCAAATACGCCGCGCG
The DNA here is from genome assembly GCA_963556455.1 of Epiblema foenella. Classification (NCBI taxonomy): domain Eukaryota; kingdom Metazoa; phylum Arthropoda; class Insecta; order Lepidoptera; family Tortricidae; genus Epiblema; species Epiblema foenella. Next base: position 23,096,439 of record OY747096.1, on the reverse strand, counting down.
TACATCGACGGAAGTCGGTGCCTTTGCAAATCAGGTGTTGCCATCCTGACGGACGCTAGCAGTGCGTGCCTCCTGTTATGTTGGCACGACTGTTGCATCGCCAATATATTTGCTGGGAAACTGCTTATTGATTGTGTACCAACATAATAAATCGTGATGTGTTCAAGCAGACCTCGTCTGTCGTGACCTATTATGCATTTCTCATTGTTGGAAATAATATTGTCGTACATGAATCTTAAGCTGTAATTATATTATGACGTTATTATTTCTGTTGCTTCATACTCTATGGTGCTATTTGTATTCTTTAGATGTAAATGTATACAATTTAATGCGTGTTTCTGTATGTTTTAGTAATAAATGCTTTACAAGCAAGATGTTACGATAGAAAACCGTTGCTGCTGATAATTCTTGTAAGAAATGAAGCGCGTGTGACCAGGGCTTGTACTCCGAACTTCGAAATCCGAACTTCGTATCGTGGCGTCCCTTTCACTCTCGTGTTATACACTATATGAGTGAAAAGGACGGTCTAAGAAAACAAGGTCTGACAATCCGGATCGTGGCACAACCAATTACATCACTGTCGACGACACGCTCACATGTCCGCACGCCGTCGCTCGGCTGATGCAAGGCTAATGACGTAGATTGTGTCACACAGACTACTAGACGATGTACCGAATTGCCATACCTGTCGCAGTATATTATTGTATCATGGACATCATGGTTGCAATTAGTCGCACGCGCATCTCCGCATGACCGGTCGTAGACTTCCGTGCATGTCGCGTAAAGTCGCGCGATTGCGAAGATACACAACAGTATTTACGTACCGAAAGTACTATGAAATGGTGCGAGTATTGGTCAGTGAAAGTATGAAGGAAAATTTGCAACTCATGTATTTTTTTACTAGCTTTCGTTAAAAATCGGTTTTTCGACGCGTGAGTTAATTGTCTCGGCGACTCAACGTGGGGGCAGGGTGGACATCTTAGCCGCCTCTCACACAGCGCGCTACCGCGGTATCCACGAACGCTTAGTTCGTTAGTATATCTTTCAGCTGCTATGTCTCAATATTTTAGTACTGGAATATACTGAAAGAAAATACAAGTACTTTTATTTTTCGCCAAGGAATCCACTGTGAAAATTTGAACGGTCAATATTATTTTACCCTGTATATTTTTGTAAGTCTTGTGATTATTACGGAAAAGTGGTTCCATACAAAAAGATTTTTATTAAATCTTTTTGCGCCTGCATCACACTCGGATTCTTTGACTAAAAGCAGTTTATTATTAAACATTCATTTTGCTAGATCACAAAGATGTATCTGCTGTTTTAGTTATGCAACTATAAATAACTAATGTTTTATTTTTTAATTCGAAATGTTCATTTTGAAAGGATTCTCAATAAAACTTCATTTAATTTTATTAATATGACTTTTGTCTTACGTATATTATCTAATAGGAATATTCAGTAGTATGATCTTAGGTTTATATCTTATGTTACGTTTTACGGTAACGTCACGTATTTTTTTATGATTATTACATGTCACATTGGTCAAAAATCCCGGCCTTACCCTCTTCTTTTTAGGCAATACTTCATGATTACGTGTAATAATTAAAATACAACTTAGTTACATATTTTTTTAACATATACCCTACCTATATAAGAAACCTTAACTTTTTATTAATTGAATCCTGTGTTACTAATTATTACTGACGTAACATAAGTTATTCAATGAGCAATATTAAAACTATTTACAGTTGCATTTACATACTATATCCATCTCAATAAATACGCCCAGTTTAGTAAACAGCGATAAATGTCAAATTTTTATAACCCCACTCCCCTGACAACCGATTGCCCTACCGCAGTTTAAGTGGTGGGTATTTAAATAATATAAATGAGGGACATGCTGCGGAGCTCGTTAATAGGCACCAGTTTGTTATTTATTTACTAGTTTATATCTTCCATTCGGTTTAACACATAGAATTACTGTAGACTCGTGGTTGTAAAGGATTAACCTCGTAGAATAGAATCGCTCACTGCCTTAGGGTAACTACTCTAATAGTAATTAACTAAAAACTATTATAAGAGTTCAAGTAGTTACTTGTATATTCCTCAATAAAAGTAAGATGAAGTGCGTATACTTAATTTCTTTTCATGATTTTGAAATCTCAAATGCATAAATAGGCGCATTTTAGCGGTGTATAGCATTGTTTTCGATATAACTGTTATACAAACAGACAAAAGTACTGGAAATGTTGGCCTATAATGTTTTGAACTGGCAACATTATTTTCATACAATTTCACGGGTTACATGTACTCGTATTCTGAAATCTCTGTCACTCACAACGCGCGGTGCCCGGCCGCCGAAGAACAATGGACTCCTTACTCAACAGTATCCCGAAGTCTATTTCTTACAGTTGTAAAGATTTTATTGCACAAGTCTTAAGTGGAACGGGCGAAAAACTATTTATTTTCCTTTCAGACTATAAAATTTTTATGGTGTTTTAAGCATCATCGCCACTTTGGGAGCGGTCGTCGTGATAGAACCCAGTCAGGGTGCATGTTTGTGTAGGAATTAGGGGGTTTAACGATTGTCATTTGTGTATCATTGTTTGGTTTCAAGGTGTAAGCTAGTAGAGTACTTTTATCTCACGAACGCGGGTGGGCCATGGTTGTGTATTGAGATATACATGCACATTGTCTGATGTGTCAGATGTGTGCGTTAGCGTAGGAGCTGTGTGAGTTCACATCATGTGTTCGTATGTGTCAAAACTACAACTATGGGAAACCCGCTCATGAGATAAAAGTACTGTAATAAACTTCATAACTCTATGATGTACATAAGTCTCACAAGATTATGGGTACTCAATTTAGTATTTTAAAAATTATAATTTTATTTCACTAGACGTAGGTAAGAAATGTTCAAAAATTGTGTTCTAGGAACCTAAGCAACTTTTATTCTATATGTTGCTAGACGGTTAAAACTCACGTATTAACTGTCACTCTGGGCGACATGTTTCGAACTCTTCGGGAGTTCTCCCTCAGTATGAGTGCGTCTTCGACTCGCGCGGGTTACCCGCCCGCCGCGCCGAAAGGCTCGTGACGCACGCGCCGACATGGCGGGGGCAGGAGGGCAGCTCCGAGCTGTAGGCGTTGTGCAAGGTCGTGTATGGTAAGAGATCGTCTCCCCCGATCAATGGCAAGCACACTGAACTCATATGTCCACGCGATTGTCATTACCTACATTCTGATCCGCACTCGGAATAACAGGTTTCCATGCCGGCGGTATCACCCAGCCACCACTCCACCAAAGACGCACTAATCCTGAAGAAGTATTCCCGAAGAGTTCGTAATATGTCGCCCGGAGTGACTATTATATACGTGACTTTTAACCGTTTAGCAATATATAGTGATAAAATGAATCGCAAAAGTTTAAATTCAAGTAAACTGTTATTCTGTTTGAATTTATCCTAAGTTTGGATTACGATCACACGAATTCTGCTAAACAAATTATGCAGACTCGAAAGGCGGAATATTCTGAAACACGCAGAGAAATTTGCCCGATTTGTACTTGTAACATACAAGTGATAAATTTATGTTATTACAAACGGGCCACATTTTCTGTTGCAAATATTAATCTTATCTCCACGCTAAAAAGATCATTATGAAATGTCTCGTACCAAGATATACTTACTTTAATAGTCGAATTGAGATCGCCATTTGACATTATTGTTTGTCCAATTAAATGTAATGTCGTATTTATGAATGTCATTGGTACTTACATTTTCATAATAGCCGAGGTCCTAGCACTTTGGCAATTATTATTAGAGTCCCTTACAAGTTCTCCTGTTAACTGGGTAGTTTTTTTTCATCAAGTATGAAAAATCATCTTCTCTGTATTTGTCTGCCATGTGTGATGTTTTTAAACCGTAATAGGTAGCCAGGTGTACCTAACTATTTTGATTAGGTTTGGTAAGGCCAATTCTTCTCAGGTTGTTTGAACTCTTTATGACAAAAATGTCATTAATACTTCTATAGGACGGAAAATATTCGTAGATCCAACCACCCACAACCAACCACAAAACATTAGAAGCCACAGAGGCTCCAGATTGCTATTTTAATAGAAAGTGTGTGTCACTCATAATTCTACATTACCTCGCAGCTGCATACTTGTCAGCTGTCAATAAGTCATCTTAAAGGGCATGTTCACATGCGCAAGAGATTACTTGTCACTTTCCTTGCGCACGCAAATGTAATGTACTCATATATAATGACATTAGAAGTTGTAAATACGTGTGTTAGTTAGGGGATGTATTGAAAAAGAAAATCCAATCAGTAAATAACAACTCCACTCGAAAATTTTGAGAGCTAATCGATAATTACATGGGATCTTTTTGTCGATTAATTTCTTGGTTATTTTTAGGGTTCCGTACCAAAATGGTAAAAAAGGAACCCTTATGGTTTCACTTTGTCTGTCTGTCACATCGCTAAATATCTCAAGAACTACTTATGCTACCGATTTGAAATTTGGAATAGTTATAAAGAAGGCTTACCTTCATACATAGAACATAACTTTTTTAAATATATTTGCTTAATTTCTGTGAAAAATGACAGAACTGGTGGTTCAAAATTTGAAAGTCTAGTTAATATGTCGAGTGGGGTGTCATATGAAAGAGCTTGAATTGTACATTCTGAAACATTTTTTTTTAAGTTGAGTCATATTTGTTTTATGAGGAAAAATGTAAAAAAAAAACTACCATACATACAAAGTTATTCAGTCGCTCAAATTTGTAACAAAAGTCGCCGATAGATGGCGCTGTACCCATGGGGTCTAATTTTCACACCAGGTTGTTGAGATTTTCCTGATTTAATAGGGTTGGAACCGGTACACATCTGTATACGGAACCCTCGGTGCGCGAGTCCGACTCGCACTTGACCGGTTTTTTTTTTAAATGGCGGAGCTGGGTTGCGAGGTCTATGGATCTAAAATGGATCTAAATTCATTAGTAATTTGAGTCTTCATTATTGGCACGTGTGAGGTAAGAATGTTCTATCCTGCCTATGCAAGTCATGTGCGCTCCTTGTAGTGCGCGTGGCATTGATGTATTCGCAGCAACCCGACCTGCGTGCCCGCAGCTGCCCTCGGTAAATATTTGCTATGATACCCGGTTCGTTGCTCCAGCTATATTTGTCATAGGGAAGCTGATCCTATTTCGTACTGGAATTAAGATACATTGCAACTTCTTACGAAATGCAAGGAAAATGTATGGTGATATTTATTAGTTCGTGTTGCTTAAATTAAAATAAATAGTTCTTAGTTCTGATATTTCTGAACAGAAACTTCATTAACATTGCTGATACAAATATTTGTTAACTGCTTTATTGTAAACATGTTGTTTTGGTACATGATTACATTGGGTAGGTATGCTTTTTTTTCTTTAACAGTCAAACGAACAACAAACTGGTTTCCAGCATATAAGCTCTAATGGTCCTCCCCCAAAATGAACATTACCAAGGAATCGGAACATCAACACTGTCCAAGCTACATGACAAATTGTACTCTTACCGGTAACAGCCAAAATATTGTTCCACATTCAGATTGTTTGCGAATGTATAAACCTTATTCTAATGAGATTAAGATTGCTTTTTCAAAAACGTAACTGAAGCAACTGCAAATAATTTAGTACTAACTTTTTGAAAGCAGATGTCGTCTTCATTTTACAGTCTGTTGCTATTCTAGGAAATATATTCCGCCATATTTTAGTATATTTCAGGTGCCCAGATGTCGATGTCGCGTTTTCCCTTTTGCTGAACTTTCAGTAAGGGATATATGCAATTTGTCGTTTCGGTTTGGATCTGTCTGGATTTATTAGCCCAGCCTTTTTGACTTTCATTTTGTGCTAGTTAAATTTAAACTGAACTTGGGCTTAATTAAATGCATTGACTAATTGGATATTAGCAGCTTCTTTGTGCTACTGTGTCAGGCAGATGCAAATATATTTGCTAGTAAAAGATACGCTGGCCGGCAAATTTAATTAAAGGATACAAAAAAAAATGTTTTACCTATGGCATTGAAATAAGATGAACTAACTCATATTCTTATTTTTTAAATATCTGTTGGGTTATCTATATTCACAAAATACCTATAAGTATTTGTGTATTCAGTAGCAACCTAATTTTAACCTACTCCCATCAATTAAATCTCAACAAATCTAATGCCTCATTGCGGAAATCTTTTGTAGCCTTACCAACTTTAACCTTAATCTTTATGCCAATAATGTTTTTGTTCCTTTTATATACAACCTGTACGTGCTGATCTCTCATAAAAACGGGTCCCACATTTTTTATCTCCGGTAGCTGGATTAAATGATAATATCAATAAACATTTTTTGCCAATGTCTTGTTAGCGGCTGCACAGAGCGGTGCAGTTCTGTTATGATTTTCACACAGCACATGTGCTCTCTCGGAACAGCAGATGCATGGAGCGACGACATAATATCAAGCCAATGTTTACGTAAACACTGTAAATAACTTAAAATAATAATATAATATACGTAGTCCCAAACTAAGCAAAGCTTGAAGCCAATTTTGGCGGCTGAGTAATCCGCATACTTTCCCCACGAAAAGAAGTTGTATAACCAAAGTTATTGCGAATGTAATAACTTAAAATAAGACTTCTTACGAAGTTGTAAGCACTTATGTCGAGACAACTCACTGTATATAAGGCCTTTTTTCTTGATTAGAAAAGGCACGGCATTGAATAGCTTATAGGGAATAAAGAATAGTGAGATTCTTTTGTTCTACATTCTTTGAATTGCGTTTTCATTACTATTGTAAATGTAGGTAAACACATCTTATGCTATGGTCCTTATGGTTTTAGCGTCGTTTTAGACGACTTCTTAACACTATACTTATGTGTCTACATGGTTCATAAGAATCCGCTTATAATGACTCTGCATATAATATTTAACCGCTTTTAACAACTTTGAAATCACCACACATCAGATTTCATACCAAACATTTTCAAAGTAAATCAGTCCGTTTTGTGCAACGTAATATCACCGATCCCTTGACAGTCGCTTTATCCGGGTTCCACTGTACTTAACTATGCGCACCACATAAACTTGTTAACTAAGTTTTGGTGTTCCCTTATTTATTTCCCTTAGTGGGGCTTCGTTTAGCTTTGTTTTAATAAATCTATAGGGCGCACGAAAGCCTGGTCTCTCAACAATGTAGCCGAAATCGCTCAGGAGGACACCATTATCCTAAGTTTTTTTCGAATCGAGAAGGTAACGATAATGTGTCCACAGTAGTAACGTAAAAAACTTCGTGGAATTTTTTTTAAATACCAAACAACCTGATCCCAATCACTCACAAAAAGACGCGCTGTGCACGACTCAATCGTTGGCCTTGTTCTAATTTATCGGTCCTGCAGATTTATTGCTATCCTTTTTTGTCCCTGTTTACGTCCAAAAAACATCGGGTTAGGTTACGTCAAAAACGCAAAGGTCACATTGAGATATAAACAAATGTTTGAGTGTTAAAATGTGTGTAAAGAGTATGCAAAATTAAAAATGAATTTATTTATTAGCCCAAAGAATCTGGAGTTGAATCACATGCTATGTACAATCTTATTTTATAATCGTACTGCACTGGCGGTTGTCAGTAAGGACTACATATCTTTTAAAACATCGCTAAGGTATCCTTATTGGCTGCGGACAATGTTCTACCTTTTGGTTCGGAACGCCTGATTTTAAAATGTAATTTATGCGCACGATCGCCTCTTGTTTAATTTAACTCTTAAATAGCTCGCTACAATTAATCGGCCTTTTTTAACCATAATTAAATCAAGACAAGAAATTTCAATCAATAAGTAAACACAAAGGAATGCAAAGGGCGATTGTCTATTATTACCTACCACCGTACATGCTATTTCCAGCTCTTGTCCCTTACCATTAGCGGGTTCAAGGCTACCTTTCTGTACAAATGTTTGCTTAGTAGCTGTATTGTGCACTGAAACCGACTTTCAAGCGATATTTACTAGTATGATTTCTTTGTGTAAGAAAATAATCGGTGTTAAATGATTATAACTGTAATGTCATTTATTTGTCGTATGTGATCCTTGAGTTTATATCAGGTACTCCTGACCTGGTCTTATGGTCCTGGCATGGGTAATATAGTAATGTAAGTACTAAGTCACAGCACTTACGATGAAGCAGTTTTACTTGTGAGATTCATTTTTACTATTGGTATCTTCCTATTTTTCTGGTCATCTTTTCTCAGTCAACCCAAACTCTGCTTCTCACTAACAATAACAAATCAATCCATATGTTTTGGTTGTAAATAAAATCTAAATTAGTTACGAGGTAGAAACCCGAGTAGCTAACGAGTAGAAAGAATTGGTTCCCGGTAAAATGAACAGCACGGGGAATGGAGATCGTGAATTGTGTGAAATGTGTTGATGTTTTCATAGAGTCCTACGGGCTCATTCTTCAAGATAACCTCCATTTTCAATTCTTCGCTTGTTGCCATACCATCTTCACATGGATCGTAAATATACTGAAACGTGGATGGAAAATGTTTTTTCAACAGACGCAGTTTAAAAGCGTAATGCTATGCGTTGGTGAGTTTGAAGTAGTTTTTTTTCCTTAGGAGCCCTACGTAACTTTACTGTTCATTTATATTTATTGTATTCTTCGTTTAAAAGTAATTACGTTCATTAGTTTCGTTACGCAGCTGATCACAGACCTTTACGTTAAAAACTTAGGCAATATGCATTCATGCAATTAGCGCTCTTTTTCTTCGTCTGGGTTTTTGTGTATGTCTGTTGGGGTCAAACATCTTGACTGGGCGAATATGACGTTTCTGGTTACTGCAAATTAACACGCTCATTTAATTTTTCTAGTCGTCGAGGTCATGGACTTCCGTTTGAATATTTGAATACATTTTTCTGTGTGGCGATTAACGCCGTATCATACAAAAATACCGGCCAAGGACCATGACCAATCAAGGGTGCCGTACCAACACCCACTAGTCCACATTTAACCACTATCGAATACATTGAATCTAAAAAGGACCTATGTTTATAGGGAACTTAGGGTGCTTAGGACCTTTTGTAAAATAGTGCAAGACAGTTTTTCAACGAAAACTCAAAAACCATAAAACTTATCTTGTTAAAACCAAAAATCGATAAAAGTATTTATTAATGCACACCTCAATTTTTTGAGAATTTTAAACTTATAGTTTGGAAATAAGGGTGGGACACTATTTAAGACTTTAACAGTTAATATCTCACCAAAGGTTTGACTTAAACGGAAAAATTATTTTAGAAACCTTTTTATCATTTTTCAATTTCTATGCATGGATACCTCACACGACTGTGTGTATATGGAGTGCTCCCCCTGTTTTTTTTTTGTAATTTCACATCACTTTTATATACCGGTTCATAGAATATATCTTCCTACCAAATTTCATAACTGTAGTGCTGATAGTCTCCGAGTAAATCGGCTGTGATATACGGACGGACGGACAGACATGACGAAACTATAAGTGTTGTTTCTGACAATGAAGTCTAGACATAATGCAAGCTTCTATGTAAGTACATAAATATCAGTTCAATACCTGTACGTAGTATCTTGTCCCCTTATTTCATCGACAAACGTTTTATCAATGTATTGTTTCACAGAATTTTCATTTCATAGAAACCGTTAACTTTTTAGGTATAGCTAAACGGTCAGTATGTAGAATCCATTAGGTCTATCAGGAAAATAGGTTAGGTTAGGTTAAAACTCTTTGTGAAAAAAATGTTTTAATGCACGAAAATAGTGCGAAACATACTTTCGATGTGCGTCTGCAAAACAATGGTAAACCCTGTAATACGCATAAAGATAACTGCTAAGTCTGTAACTGGTAAGTCATTAACTGCTCATGAAATTTCATATTTGGGAAAAGTCAAAAAACCCCAAAGCACTTATTCTAATTTTTGCTTTCAGCGAAGATCATTGACTGCAGTGTGAACCACTTCAACTGCCATAATGATATTTGCCCTACACTTTACAACTGAGCACGGCGCGAACAACGAAAGCCATGTTGATTTTACTTCTTGAGACGTTTTTATACTCAAAGTTGAAGTGTTTCACTAACTGGTTTTTATCTATTTGGGGTTTTTGTTAGCGATTCATGTTTTCGACTATGTGCATTAAAAAAAATATTGGTGAAATCCACCCATTATTGTAAAGGATCATATAATTTATGTTTAATTTTCTAAGGTTTATCTTTGGGCCGGGAAATGCTAGTAAACTATGGTATCATTTGATTGACAGTTTCTATATCCAATAATTTAATCACTACATAGTATAAAACAAAGTCGCTTTCTCTGTCCCTATATCCCTAATTCCCTATGTATGCTTAAATCTTTAAAACTACGCAACGGATTTTGATGCGGTTTTTTTTAATAGATAGAGTGATTTAAGAGGAAGGTTTATATGTATAATAACATCCATTAAATAGTGCACCCGTGCGAAATCGGGGCGGGTCGCTAGTGCTTAATAATAGGACGCAAACAATACCTAGACGAACAACTTTCTAGTCTCCTCCGCTTCTATTTGCAATTGACGTTCAATTATTTAGGCCTTAGTCGTCAGAATGAGACACAAGACTTAATTTGTTATTAGAAAGATAGAGAAAGTATAATTGTAATGGAGATTAATGAAGCGCAAATGTAGGCAAGCTGGAAATAGTTATTTTATTGAATCATACGCTTGTCAATTTTTCCCGTTTATTTGCGGGTTCGCTTAGGTCATCTAAAATATATTGAGTAACGGTACGGTGCAGGTTTACAATAATCGCTGATTTAATAATATATTTGTAAGTGTATTTTGCAACCTTATAAATTCATCTACACCAGTGCTTTAACCAATTTAGATATAATCATATCAATAAAGCGTATGGTTATGAATTATGATAAATACAATACCTTTTCACTGTCAAGATAAATCGTCGCAATCAAAAACCTATAATTGACAAATGTTGTTTTCACGTTGTACCGAAGTATCTTACGGCAACCCGTACCCGTACCCGAAATAAAATGAAGTGTTTATCCTCAGGTGGTTGTAGTCCAGTCCATTAGCCAAGGGATGAAGATAGAGATGATGTGATAACCTTTTATCCTACCTAGGTAAAGTTGGTATGGTCCAGATAATTGAATATTTGAATTGAACAAGAATCTGCAGATGACTTCGACCGAAGTATCGAACAAATCTCGAGGCAACTCGTCCTCGATATGAAATGAAGTGTTTATTGCACCTCCCGTGATTGTAGTTCAGTTATTAGCGACGACGGGATGAATCATGTCCTTGTTCGGCGAGACACGCGCCAGACACCGCGCCGTTACTCATACTTACTTATTATAAGTGTCGCTGAAATCCTACGTACACTCAGCCTTAGATATAAATGGCTATTTCGGAGCTAGTTTGCTGTATAAAAAAAAACTAGCACTTATATTTAAATGGTGCACATAATTCACAATGTAGCGTAATATTAAGCGTGTAAAGCCAAACAAGTTACTAAATTGACAATTGACATGCTAACTATTATAAAGAATCACAAGACGCAAACTTAAAGAAACAAGGAAAAATGTTTATTTGTATAGGCATACAATTCAGAATTAAAGACAAAATATATAAGTCGTGTGCCAGCAAAAAGGATCAAGCTCAGCAAGATGCTACAGCCTGGCGACTGTAGCGCTGATTTTCAGCCGAATTCTTGTGGGTTACATACAACCACTCAAACAGAATATAATGCCATCAAAAAATGAAACATATTCAATAGAAACCCTTCTTGCAATTATGTCTGAAACTCAAAATCATTATGCACTATGAATAGGTGGAGGCAGATTATCCAGCACTTGGTAGCAGCGTATCTGAAAGTACCACGAAAGGCATCAGTAGGTACTGTGACTGTTCATTGAAAGACGATATGAAGAGCTTCTACATTTATATTTACAACTACAATAGAATCCGCTTGTAACGATTCCGCATATGTATAATATTTTACTGTTTTTAACGACTTCGAAATCACCACACATTAGATTTCATACCAAACATTTTCAAAGTAAATCAGTCCGTTTTGGCCGCGTTCTCGCGTTCTGTTAGTGCGACGTAATAATTAACACCGGTCCCTTGACTATCGCTTTATCCGGATTCCACTGTATCTTTAAGCCAAGTCAGTTTCTGATAAAGATAGCTCGGCCTCTTTGTCTTCAGGACCCCGAACAATAAAGTAGCTAAATGTTTACTATATTTTAAACAGTTTACTATATTAAAGTAAATCTACGGCGCGGCGTAGGTAATAAAGAAGATTAGAACGGAATCTCACTGTCAACATTAGAGGAGACATTAGAATGGATCACTTCATGCAACGGAGCGTGTGATGTAGTATATAATCGGCGACTATATTTAATTAGTAGTAGTAGTAGTAGTCAGTCAAGTATTTATATGCATTTAATTAATGTTGGCACACTCAGCGTGAGTGAGAGTTGCTAAGTTTCTCTGATCAAAATCTGAACTGCTTTCCAGGAAAAGGTTATCAGTATTTATAATATATAAGGTACTTTATAATTAGAATGCAACTTTAATAATACTAGTACTTATGTTCCGATTTTGTAAAAGAAATACATAATTACATGCTCCTGCCCGTTAGAATTGTTTTACAAAAAATATCATTACAATTCGAACGCTATCGTAATTTGTACTGACAGTTGAATTTATTTGAGATTGAACGACCATTCGTTAGGTCGATTAGGTCGATGTCTTTTCACCGTACGTGGTTATTTAATTTCCTGCCTTATTATAATCATTAGAGTAGTTTAATACGCATGTATATTCAGGTCAATATGTAGACGAAAGTTACACTTACTATTTAGACGAGCTTGCTTTACTCATTTCCCCTACAAACTCAAGTCCGAATCCCTTGTTTTACAACCAAGCATAACGCAATCCTGGTTACCACCTTACGATATACAGTCAACCAAAAGGGAGTTAAAAATAATCCTTGTCAAAGACAATACGTCTTTTTGGTGCTGAAATCTGCCCAGACTAGTCGGCTGAGTCACGGCTAACATCTGAGATGCGCAGGAGTAGCGGAAATGCCTAATCTCACCATTAGCAGCTTCACTTAGTTCGCACATGTGCTGGAATGTTTTTGGAAAATAATTGTGTTCCGGCCGATGTGGGAGATACTGGCTGATAGAGGAATTCGCCAGATTCATCGTGGGTTATAAAATAGTCGTTTTATATTTTTAACTGATGATTAAGTAACTTATAATCTAAATTTAAACCAAACGGTCAAGTCCAACAATAGTGTCATGCATCTTTTAAAATAATTGTTTTAATTTTCCTTGATGGAGTATAATCATATCTAATGCACAGCGATTAACGTTTTGAAATAAGTCATTCTAAGGTGCTGCAGAAGCGTTATTCAAATTGTATTTCCAGCCTGCCTGTAGCATGATGTAAAATCGGCATATGATTATGGCTCCATTTGTTACGGATACGGGCTATATAAATATTAAATAAATAAATCAAATATTTGTAAACATTATCACATAAATCAACTTAGTCCCAAACAAAACAAAGCTTGTACTATGGGTACAACGTTTGTACTAAGTGACGATAGTACTTAAATATAAAGAAAAGATCCAAGACTCAGGAACAAATATTCGTGTTCATCAAACATTAAATACCCTGACCGGGATTCAAACCCGGGACCTCCAGCACCGAAGGCAGGGTCACTGCCAACGCGAAAGAGGTCATCTAATTGAGTCTATGTTGAATTGAGGCGATTGGAATCTGATTTGTCAATTAAGCGTCAAATGTTCATAGCTTTGATGTGAGCAAATTGGATCTATCACCGAAGCGAAAATTATATGCAAAACGAAGTTGAAGCGCACTCTAGCTTTAATTAATACGTATTGATTAACGCAGTTATCTAAGAGAATGTCAACTAAATTCTACAGTTGTAGACTGATCCTCTGACTAAAATCTCGGTCATGAAATTCTTTGACGAAATGATTTCAAGTATTTTTTTGACACATGCAATGAAATATTGACATTATGTTCGTTATAACAGGCTACGAAGCATAATGTTTCGGGTGCGGCGCAATGATCGGCCCATAATGGAATTTCATACAACATTGTCGGCTTAGGACGGCAAAGTGATCATCTTTTGTTTCCGGGCAGCGACGGGCCCGACGGAGTTTTCTCATAATTTTCAGATATCATTGCACTTTTTGAGAAAAGTTCTATACAAGCCTCGGCTCGAACAGAAATTGTCGGCCTCGTATCTCTAGATGGCCGTGTGTTACCGATAACTACTCGGCCGGCAATCCCCTATTTCGCGGCTTCTGCAGTAATGTACTATTAAAAATAGGGATTAGCTATACGACATTAGCTAAACCAACATTAAAATTCTGATGCATATTACAGGATAGCCAAAGGAATCGAAATAATATTAATCTTATTGTATTTAACAGGCTAACTACGATTCGAGTCCATGCAACGTCGAATGAAACTGCATCTATTATTCTGCAGTCATGGCCGATCCTTTTGCGGTGCATTACGTGTCAAGCCTGACACCTCAGTACAGTCTGCAGACTTGTTATTTTCGGTAGCAATGGCAGCATTAATAGTATTATGGTGAAGGAAAATATAGTGACGAAGCCGGTTCAATACCAACAAGGCCTAGCTCCCAATGACGCCGACAAAACGGTAGAATAAAATCAAAAAAAATTTTTTTTAGGGTACCTCCCCTACATATAAAGTGGTGGTGCAATTTTTTTTCAAACGGGTTTGGATGATAAAAAATTGTGTCGTGTGATAAAATAAAATATTATAAGGTTTCTAAAAGCATTTTGCACGGTGCATTTGGCGTGATATTAAGCTTTGAAGTGATAATTTTTGCTATGGTCAAGTGTGCCCCCCCCCCCCCCTGCCAGCTAAACGGTGGCTACTAGGCATGTGAAAAAATGATGGTAGTAGTATATACGATGAATTTAAAAGGAAAACTATCACAGCTAAGTAGACATTACCGTAAAGGGAAAAAATATGTATACAACACAACATCTCAAAAAAGTACATCATCAGTACTAAGATCAGTAAAAACGCTTCTACGGGTCCGTAATTCCGCATATGACCGGTGACGTGATGGACGGGTAACTACGGAACCCTACACTGTGCGTGGCCCGACACGCACTTGGCCGGTTTTTATCAGTAAGAAAGATAGTCTTGTATACCTGCTACTACACTACCCAATGTGTTATTTGTAGCGTGGTCGATAGTTAATGCAACGCGGTCCGTATTTTAGGCGATTTATCTATTGCTGTTGATCATGTGTTGTTCACAAAAATTATCGCTTTACTGGATTTTATCTTCATAAAATTAGGCATAGATAAATACTATTAATAATACTATTCCATCAATGGAATATTGACATCGTTCATCGTAACTAAGTTTTTTGAAGAATCGTCCATTTGGTGTTTTTTTTTTAAGTGTCTTTAGTCCTAAATGCATACATTGGTGCCAATTAATCATTACTGCGGCCAAAATCACTTAATTAATTCAAGCAATAATAATATTTATATTGTAACAGAACGCGTCCGAAACGGTACCTACATATTGCCAACTGTACCCGATGCACATACGAGGCACTCGATTACTGTTATACGCAATATTATTGTGCCGAACTTGGCCAGTGCTTATCATATACTTTTAGTGCTGTACGGAACTGATTGTTGTAGGAACGTTGTTATAGTTTGCCGCACGTTTACTCGTAATGTTTTTAGTGTAGTTTAGTGACGTTTTGGCTGGAAACAACTAATCAGGCTTTACCACCTTAAATACTTTTAAAAAATCGTGACTTAAAACAATAAAACAAGTAAGAAATAGGAAAAAACATCGGAAAATGTAATACTTTAAATTGTGAATTACGGTTTAATGGGATCGATTATTTTTACAAAAATCGGCCCCAAGACTGTTGTATTTTCCGATTCAATTACGTGTATATTGTTTAATGTTATTGTTGTCAAATATCTTTTGTTGTATTAATTATGAAGTTTCCTGGCCATCTTCATCCCTACTATCCATCCGGGCCCGTTGACTAATGACTTCCTACAGACCAGGTTATTCGGCGGTGGCGACAGCTAAATTGGGCCCCGAATGGACGAAATGGATTGAAATACTAGTTTCAGGAAGTAAAGGGAGAAGAAAATGGTATTGCGTAAACAAACTTGAAGTCGATGTTGACATGTTAAAGAAGATTGTATAATAAGTATTCAAATGGGCTTTTGGACAAAATCCTCTGTTACAAGTCGTTTATCAAACATTTCTAGTACATCTGGTAAGGCACACCTTAGTTAAATTATTACAGGTCGTAAGTTGGAACACTCTGCGAGGATTAAGGCTGCGTTATCACGGCGGCGGAGCGGAGCGGACATGTGCAGAATTGAACAATCACCTCCGCTTCGTTCCGATGCTTAAGTTACGGACAATTATTCATGACTCTGCTTCATCTCAGTGGAAACGTACACTAAATTTGGTTAATCCTCCATCTCTAGTTGATATGAAAACCAGGTAGGCTAGCACAACTTGCTGCCAAGTCGAGTCGAGTCAAGTTGTGTTAGCTCCGCTGTGCATCACAATGTTATATCCATTTTCTCATACACATGAACTCTAGAGTGAATTAACCCAGTTTTTGTTACTATCATTATATTTTTATTCAACGTTTTGCACCCATAAAGCCCAAATTGGTATATTATTAAATCTATTGTTCGTAATTCGTTTCTACATGTTTTATTGACCACAAAACTATGACTGATCGATTATAAATTGAATACACGTATGACTGAGTTTTTGAATAGACATTTACCGTTTGAAACGCATTGTTCTCTACAGAGCTCATAAATTCATAAGATTATATGTATGCATTCCAGCATCTTGTGATCTATTATTTTATCTATATTTGGCCACATAGTACACCTCATCAAACCGTATATAATATATACATTCGCATACTGTTGCTTAACCTAAGCTCGATGATTAATCACGTAATTTAAGTAAAGACTACCTATATTTTTTTATGATTTAATTACAAATGTAGAGTTTTAAGATAATTACGTAATTTAAATAACAACTACCTGTATTTTTTAAGATTTCATTATAAATGTAGTTTTTAAATTTTACCCTGTACTTGTAGTATAAGGAGATATTACATTACTTGCCAAATTTCATAGTTCTAGGTCAACGGACCTATACATTTATATGGGTGCCGTTCAGTCGCCATAAAAACAAAATGCATATATTCAAGTACCATATCTCCGATTTTCATAACAAATGATTGTCATAATAACAAAATGCATATTTACGTTGGATATAATATTTAAATACCATAACACTCACTTATCACAACCACCTTTTCTATAACGTTTAATTGAACTAATATATTTTTATATTAATACGCATTAATTATAATCATTAAAACTCATAACAACGTATGTATAAAAGCCCAGAAAGACTTGTTAGGGCAAAATAGACTCTAACGCGGATAAGTTAAATGTATATTATGACTATTAAATATTATACAGAATGATCATTATAGCGTTTGGTAGTTATCAAATTGACAATTATGAACATTGATCATTATAATCGATGATATTATGCAAATTGTTTTAATGCTTTTAATTTTTATAAAAATTAATCACTTATACAAATCGAAATTATGCAGTTCGTTTGTATGCAACATGAAAATATGCAATTTGTTTTTATATTAAACATTACACACCCCATTGATATACCTTGAGAGTGTCGAAATATAAGTTTTTTGCGGCATAAACAGCCGTATCTTTTTTTAAATTAGCTTATAAGTCTGATTTTTTAACTGCTTCAACGTACTGTAAACCTGAGTAAGTATATGGTTTTAATTTCAACTCGATGCCTCTACGCGTTCCCGAGATAGAAGGTCTTAGACGGACAACAAAGTGATCCTATAAGGGTTCCGCTTTTTGTCTTTTGAGATACGGAACCCTAAAAAGATTCTATTACTCTGAGATACTAAAGATCTACCTGTGTGGCAATATATGTCATACATACTGTTTTAGTCATTACTTAGATAGTAGTTAGTTATTTTTATTTCATGTTTATGTTTTTCACTATCCAGGAGGTTAACGACATTCGCTAGTCTATATTTAGAGTTGCGTATTGATGTTAAAAAATACTAAACTTTCCATAGATTTTTAATCTTTATTAGTCAATGCGTAGTTTTCTCTACAGATTTGTAAGGTTTTGGCAGTAGACTCAAGTTAGAGCCTTTGATTTTATAGCTTATTAATTTTAATATAAATTTTATTACTAATATTATACCTTTATTTACTCAAATTAGTACCTTTAGTACCTTTTTTTATTGTAACAGAATGTGTTCAAATAAATGTGTATTAGTATTATTATTATTTTCCAAATTTATTGATTTACAAACGGTAATATTAGTTAAATAACAATAACTTATAAAAATAAAATAAATATTAGAGGACAATCTTACACAAATCGAACTAGCCCCACAGTAAGCTCAAGAAGGCTTGTGTTATGGGTACCTGACGACGATATATTTAATAGATATAAATACTTAAATACATAGAAAACATCCAAGACTTAGAAACAAATATTCATGCTCATCACACAAATATTTACTACTAATAATAATTATACCAATATAATAATACATAAAACAATAATAATAATAATTGTAATATTTATACTTAAATAATATTACAATTAACTTAAATTAAAAACAGGCCCTTGGGACATTGTACTGAGGATACTGGCGGCATTTCCTCGCTGTATTGCAATGCTGATACGTTGTGTGTTATTATTATTAATAATTTTATTATATAGGTAAGACTCGTAAAACTTTAAGGAAAAAAAAATGAAAATTATGAATTAGGCGAAGTAGAGTTGAGCGTATTTCGCGCTCGTGCGTTCGTAGGTGTTGTTCGTCAATGAATGTTATTATGATGCGGAACAAAGGATTTGCAATGATTTATAGCGTACTTGTTTTGCTTATAGGTCAGGAAGAGCTGGCCGCCGACGGCACATGTAGGCCCGGAGGTGATTATTTAACAGGAGTTCTTGTTAGTGCCAGCCAATCGACCTACTACTATTAACAATGCCTCGCAATATGACTGCATTCGGATTCGGACATTATAGGTTCCTTTAGTCTTAATTCCCGCACACCCATTAAACATTGTGATGCGAAACCACGAAACAAACTGATCATCACTAGTTTTAATGTGCAGATTTTGGGTTATCATAATTAAATAAATACGTGGAAGTAATACTCTAATAGTTTTAGACCTTTGTCAAACCAAATCCATAGTTACAACGATTTTGCCTAGTATCTTTCAACCAACAGTCTGACTTGCATCGCCCAACTTTGATGAAGTTGTACAGCTACACTCTACAGGTTATGTTATAAATATGAATGAACATCATTTTAAAACGTTTATCATTATGATTTGTGCTACTTTTCAAAATATGATGAAAAGCACGCACATGCTAAATAATAAGGATGTCTTACTTTAGCGCAAATTAATTTATAGTGGCTTAGTTAGGTTCGGCTAATAACTTTAACTAACTAGATAAATAAATTTACAATTTTTTACGCATTTTATATTCCACCAATTATAAAGAGTGGGAAATTTCTCTGTTTACACCGGAAACGTCGCTATTTCAAACTGAGACGCTGCTGTGACGTGTGATATGCGATACACGCACTACGTTACCTCTTCGAACTGGCATCTAAAATTGTGAACCCTATTTGAAACTTATAAGGTTTAAGTTATAAGTTGGGTGAAATTGACTGTAAAATTGAGCGGAGTATCGTTTTAGAATCGTCATCGATACTTGACGCTCTTTTCACATGCGTTTTTTAATTGGTTCTATTTTTGGAGGCTTCATATTTTTTACTATAATTATTATGAATCATTGAACGTCTCGTATAGGTTTTTAAGGAATGCGCAAAAATTTGTCAATAATTTTAGGCATATTTTAGAAATCCGCACCTAAGTCCAAAAAAATGAATAATACGGCTTTCATTTTTGAAATATTTTAAGACAATTAATGCTGAAAAAACCTCATGAAACATGTGACTATATCACTCTAATATTTAAAATGTTACGACATTTTTATCATACTTCAAAGGTCGTCGCATGGATGAAAGGAACTATATTTTTTAATAACCATCTACTTTCAGAATAGAAAATAATAAAGACGACACCGACATCCGTTTCCTCTTTTAAAAGTATCGGACAAACAATTTTTCATAAAATTCAAAAATGTAAGTTGTCATTGAGTTAGTCTTTGGAAGAAAATACGGACTGTGAAAATGTAGAGATACTAAAAGTACCTACTTTTAGTATCTCTACATTTTCACAGTACCTCTACATTTTTAAAGTACCTACTTTTAGTACCTCTACATTTTTGCAGTGCGTAGCTTTAACATAATACTCTACTATGATGTATTTAGGGATGTGTTATAGCTTTTTCATAACGTCGTTAGTTACATCGACAGGAAACATGAACTGGTTAAAAACGAATAGCACTAATCTACAATTTACTGAACAAAATTAGAACTTCTGTTGGTATTCGGACCTTAAGTTTTAGAGTTGTCTTCTCGAGTGTCAAAAAAGGTGGTTATAGGAAGTTCGCGGCCCGTCAATGTTGTCAAATTGTAACGTGATACATGACTTCCGTCGTAGTCGTAGCTTGTAACGGTTTGTGTAGTTATGTCAAATATGCGCGTCTATTTTCAAGACGTGGTTAGGAAATGATACGAGGGCCCAAGACCTAAGAAATGTAGTATGCAATATAATTTGTAACGGTTATTCTCTGCAACGTTATTCTCACTAAAATTCTATATCATGTAGAGGTATGTAGATTATAAATTCTAAACGGAATACATCGCTGAAATAAATAATTATATTAGTTTAACTTATTTTTGCTTTTTAAAACAATAGCTCTATTCGATTTTGACGGGTGAATGCCCACCAGATATGTGCAAATGTGTTTTCATAATTATAATTGACACCTCAAATCACATTTGCAACCTATCACAATAGTACTAAGTGCAGTTACCAAAAATTTTGTGTCGTTTTATAATAACAGGAACGACTTGCTGAATACGTGTATTTAAGAGATAAAAAATATTTAATTTGCATCTGAAACCGTCCAAATACATCTCATTTTAATTTCAAACACATGCCTTGCTAAAGTTCAAGCATAACTGCTAATACCTTTCCCCGGTTTGTATTTTTTGTCCCCCACGCGCGAGGGGCGCCATTTCGTGTTATTTATAGAGGTGCGCGTGCGTTTCTTTCAGTAGCGTTCAATTAGTTTGATTTGTGGGAAATCGATTTCATAGAACGCCTCAGTGACTATGGTTTCCGCTAACTTCGAGATATAAATAAAATAAGGAAAATATTTCATCATGGCCTTCTGTTTTTTTATTAGTAGATATATTATGATACTACAATCACTACGATATTACGATTATAATAAGACACTCGCAAATCAGGCTCGGAGTTATATTTGATACCGGACCACAAATGCGAGAGGGACCAAACTAAGTATTTGCGACATTTTTCGTGTGAACTGACAGTTTATGCCATGCCGATAATGTGGAAAAGCTGGCTGAGATCGGATGTCGTGTCTAGGGTACCTAAGGAGATCACATCAAGAACGTCCAAAAAAATACAAATGCGTGGTCTCCATAACTTTATTACCTACTCTTTTCGCAAGAACAGATCTCAATTAGCGTGCCCGTAAAACAGCAGTTTTATTTCACGGTTGCTTTTTATTTGTTAGGTACCTACATGCATTTAGGTATTGTTTTGGACATAATACGCAATTTCTTTAACTTTTTAACCCTACCTTATGTCTTCATCATTGAGAGCTTAGGCACTGGATAAAAAGGCCATCTAACTTGAACATAAAGTAGGTTACAGTTGGCAAAGGCACTACCGTGCTCCCAGATCATTCACTTAAAATGGTTTGTGATTGTTGTGGTAAGTGTCATCATCATCATCATCATCATTTCAGCCGAAAGACGTCCACTGCTGAACATAGGCCTCCCCCAAGGCTCGCCATTTAGACCGGTCCTGTGCCGTTCGTTTCCACCGGATTCCTGCGACTTTCACCAGGTCATCACTCCACCTTGTCGGAGGCCTACCGACAGCTCGTCTTCCGGTGCGTGGACGCCACTCAAGCAGTTTCTGGCCCCATCGACCGTCAGTCCTGCGAGCAATGTGCCCCGCCCACTGCCACTCGTCTCGCAATTTTGAAGGCTATGTCGGTGACCCCAGTTCTGCTACGGATAGCTTCATTCCTAATTCTATCACACAGAGAAACCCCGAGCATAGCTCTTTCCATTGCTCTTTGGGTGACCTTGAGCTTTCTTATGAGGCCCATCGTTAGCGCCCATGTCTCGGATCCATATGTCATCACTGGCAACACACACTGGTCAAAGACTTTTGACTTGAGGCACTGCGGTAAATTGGACGAGAATACACTGCGAAGCTTCCCGAACGCTGCCCAGCCGAGTCGGATTCGACGAGTGATCTCTTTCTCGAAGTTGGACC
Organism: Epiblema foenella; assembly: GCA_963556455.1. NCBI lineage: Eukaryota > Metazoa > Arthropoda > Insecta > Lepidoptera > Tortricidae > Epiblema > Epiblema foenella. The sequence continues at coordinate 23,073,764 of OY747096.1, read as the reverse complement.
TACCTAGCTGGACTGTTTGTCCCAGGTATACGTACTCGTCAACAACTTCGAGCGCAGAGCCGCCGATTATTACGGGAGTTGGTACAACATGGGCATTAGACATGACCTTCGTCTTGTCCATGTTCATTTTCAGACCAACTCGATCGGAAACTCTGCTGAGATCAACGAGCATTGTACTGAGGTCCTCTATGGTCTCAGCCATGACTACAATATCGTCAGCAAATCGAAGGTGAGTGATGTACTCGCCATTTACGTTGATGCCTCGTCCTTCCCAGTCCAGAAATTTGAAAGCATCCTCCAGTGCAGCGGTGAAGAGCTTCGGAGAGATCACATCTCCTTGTCTGACTCCCCGCTGCAGTGGAACAGGCTTTGTTGTTGTTGTTGTTTGTTTTGGTAAGTGTAATGTCACAATTTTATGTCACATCGACCATATACAAAACTTAGATATACTTATCATTTTATGGTACCTACTCTTAAAATCCCCTATTGTCAGACAAAAGGCTTCGTTCGATCTCACAATTGGCACGTCATCATCGCGCTCCGGCTCGGAGCCTGATCATAATTTTAATCCGTGGCCATATTTGGCGGTTTCGCCTAGCTTAGGGGAAGCCGGGGCGCTGTGGTACATAATAAGTGGGCCCACTTCCTTTACGCTTCGGACAAAGCATCTCAGTAGTTATAGAATCATGATTACTTGTTGATCTTTTTCGCTTGCTTTGCAGCTCTTGTGTAGTTATTTTTGGAATTCATTAAGGTAAGTTTGGTATATTCAAACACATTCTCAAGTGATAACATTCTCACAATTATTTGAATGACTTCTCATCCGTAGACGCACCTTATAAATAACTCTACTAATAGGGTCAAAACTAAATAAATATGGATTATGATGATACGTCTACAAACAAACTGCCCCATTTGAGACCGATTGGAATGAGCTTAAGAGGCAAAAATTCTAATAAGCTACTCGATTACATTTTTTTTATACTGTCATTCAAATCAGTTTTTAGAAACTATCAAATGTTTGTATGGGACCAACTACAATTAGATTAACACAAAAGACGAAAACGAGAGGTACAGTACAGCATAGCTGACGAGCACAGAAAACGCTATATATTGATAAACAGTGAATTACTCTAATTTTCTATTTATTGCGATAATTTGAAGGTTTTCTATGTATATAACCACATACAGATAGAAAATTTTAAGATGAGCTTTGGCTCAAAATAAATAAATAAATACCAAATTGTTTGATTGCACAAGCCGCGTTTAGTTAAATAGTTAAGCTAATTCTTACAGGATCTATATTAATTCTACAAGCTTTTATTTCGCTTGCACTGTTCGTATATAGGTAAGTAAGTATGAAATATTGCTTCAAAATTTTGCAATCCTTTTTTCAACCACTTGCTGGTATCCAATTAAGCTGAAACTTGGCCTACTTATGCAAGTTCGGTGACAAGGCAATGCAATATTATGGTACCACCGAGCTGATCTGATGATGGAGACAGAAGGTGGCGATAGCAACTCCGAAACTACACAAACCCGTCGTGTTTGGGCTCATTGGAACCGTCTCCACGAGTAGTTGATGACTGAAATAAAAGAATAATCGGCAATAAAATAAACTTATTATTAATGTAAAGTACGATACTAATCGGAGGTTAATTGTTAAAATCATTACCGTAATAAGAAATAGTCATAACGAGGTAGGTAATGTTTTGGTAATGCATAAAAAAGAATTAAATAAGTTTGACTGTCTTCTATTTACTACAGAAATTATAAATATTTATTTGCCACAGCATTTCTTGTGTTTCGTTGCCATTTAATAATCACAGGAGCTGTAATAAACTTTAGGTACACACCACACAATACATGTTGTTTAGTGCCTATATAGCAGTATTCTGTTTACATGTCTCTTATTGACACAATACAACGTTATATTGGCGGACAAAAAATATATATCGCAAGATGTTAAGTATGTATTTAGCCGTAGAGAGATATATATAGGCATAGCTAAGTACTAAGTTTTACATTCAAAGAATTACATGACGAACATATAGCATGTGAAAGACGGGTTTCTAAAAGACTACCACGCGAATAATTCTTCCTGGCAACGATCCAAGCAATCAAAAAGCCATACGTGCAAAACAATTTAAAAAAGAACGCGGCCCAGTTATTTCGTCAGTAACATTTTGGATTTTAGGATAACGATTAGTTTAACGGTTATTGTCTTTAGTTCAGTGAATTTACTTCATTGGAACCAAATCGTACTGTGTCTACCTATTACATACCTATAAGTTATTAAAACTCGTTGATCATGCCTAGTCTTAATTTTCAAAATATTTCAAGTGCTTAGGGAGGTACCTAATTACTTAACTGTGATCGCTAGTATGAAGTAGGTACCAATATTGGATCATACCAATATTTAGGTTCATCTTTGTGGTTTCAATTTTTTTAAATGATTGAGCTGAAATTTGACATACGTACTAATCTAAGTTCAGTGACCATGCAGTATTAGGGCACTACAAAGCTGATCTGATGTAAGAGATAGAAGGTGATCATAGCAACTCCCTATACTACACAAGATAATCTCAGCAAGTACGTATGACTCAGCAAAACAGTTCAATCAGCAACGAAAGCTTGTACTAAACATTTTTTTTGATAGAAACTTATTTCAACTGTGTATGCCCCAAATTATATAGTACTTAAATAGAACTGGGGTTTTTGATAGAAACTTATTTCAACTATGTATGCCTCAAATTATATAGTAATTACGATTTGAAACGGGATATTTACCATGGTCATTTACATTAGAATTACGTTTCAAATCGTAATTCTAATGTAAATGACCATGTAAGCTTGAAATCTTATAATTATATTGTACTTAAAATACAACTGGGGTTTTTGATAGAAACTTATTTCAACTGTGTATGGCTCTAATTATGTAGTACTTAAAATACAACGGGTAATTATAAGAGTACAGTATATATACTGAGAACAGAGATATATCAGTGAATTAACCTATATAGATAGTAGCGCTGCATGCGGTAGTACTACCAACTAAAACCTGCCGACAGAACCAATTACATATCAAGTTTCTTGCTGGAATCATCTGAAATTGATGCAAGAAAGGAAATAAATAATGTAATAATAAGTTACATTACCTACTTCGCAATTTTTGAATCAGTTTCAGACAATTTAAATAAAGTATGAGCATCACATTATACTAACACTAAAACAAAAAAGTAATTTAGCAGATATTTATTAATTACACAATTTTATTCACAAATTTTGAGATCAGCAATTACTATAATTGAGATGATAACGTATCATACAAACGTTTAGTAACTCCCATTATTAAGCAGAAATACACTCATAGGTGATAAAATTTTACCTATATTTCATCTATATCTATGGTGCGTTTTAATAGCACTGTAATCTATCTTCCATTTGCACGAACGATTGCCGAGGCTAAATTGATTCAATGTTATTATCACATAGTTGTATTTTGCGTAAGTTGGAGCGCTCGAATTGTAAAAAAAAACTCTTACCATAAATTTATGTAGCAAATATATCATCGGAATGAAGGCAGATACTAGTAAATATTAAGGCAATGGATACATGACACCCCAGTACACACCGTAGTAACACCTGGTGTTACTAGTACCAACGACGACTTTGTTCCAAAAAAAGCCGTCCCCGCCGTATCACAAATAAATGGTCCTATATAAGTTTGGTACCAATATTGTGGTGTTTTGTGACTAATAAAGATAGACATATATATGTAGGAAAAAGTATACCGATTAAATCCGTATTTCACAAACGTGGCATGCGTCGTGTTAACAATAAGTAACTAAATTATTAAGACCTTTTGTTCGACACGCTAATTGTTACACGAACTACACCATACAATCTGCCTCCATTAAAGGGAGCCTTATGGGATTTTGAAACAATGGGACCTTCAATTTATCTAATCTTTTGCCCTGGTGGTCTTAGTGCTTAATATTATAATGAGAATGTCAAGCGTATTAATTTGGAATTGTGAAATTCTTGTTGTACTCTTATCCCTCTGTTGGAACTTATCATCATCAGTATTTCTTGAAACAGAAATAATTTATGTATTTTATTTCTGCCTCAGCGACTTTTTGTCAACTATTTTATACTTACATAATATTTCATTGAAATTATTAGCAGTAAGTATATTGACACACAACGTTGCTTGCGTCAAGTTTGTACTTGGGGATTCCTTATTTTTCCAACCAAAATAAACGAAGCACAAAGTATTGTAATAACATTGGCATCATGCAAAAACCTCGTTTTCTCACGCACATGTCGCTGCTTATTGTTTCCAAAAACATAGAAATCGCTGATTGAGCTCCGAGGACAAACTTTTTTTAGAACCTTTTTGGCCCCAGGGGTGCCTACATCTGCTCGACACATGCAACCACTGGATCGACCTTTAAGGAGTTTGCAAAAGAAAATAGGGGTGCCAAGAATATCGATATATAGATAATATAAAAAGTCCGACACTATTGTATAGTGTTAGAAACAAGCCTAACTATTTAGCATGATCGCCTTTATATCGGAGATATAGTATTCGCCCCTATCGCACTTACATACTCGTATAAATTTGTTATGGATGAATGCTATATGTCGGATCGTGATGGTGATAATGTCCGCTGGGCTGGGGTTTTATTTTATCTTCATCAGGTGGTAAACCAGTTGATTCGAAGTTGCGAATGCGTAAGTAAATGTAATAAAATAATGCGCAGGCATCTACATATATCCAACTACAAGGCGTAATAATAATAAAACACTTTGAATAAAATTAGGGAGTTGAAATTAACAGTAAGTATCGATATTGACACGAAGTTGATTGCATTTTTCCACAGCCCTACAGGAGCCATAATTCACAGGCCACAAATCTCGCTGCCCATTAAAGTTTCAACCGCGTCCACTTTCCAAACAAAGCACAAACACTGACGAAACGTTTACAGTATAACTTGTATAAGTGTACTTACTTAAATATAACATAATACATGCATGCTTATTTATTCATAGAATTACCAAATAATATTCATGTTAAAATTTTGGATATTCTTTATGTAATTAATATTAAATTGATGGTATTACGTGCTGGAATAGAAAATACATTACCCATTTTTTCCCTTCCCAACAGATTTGTTCAATTACTATGTTTCTCCTTGGGTTGGAAGGTCAGATGGCAGTCGCTTCCGTAAAAACTAGTGCCTACGCTAAATATTGGGATTAGGTAGCGGGCCCCAGGCATCCTTCAGGATGCAACTGTACCGGGATAACGCTCGGAGGTTGATGACTATATGTTTTAATGCTAAGTAGAGTAATTAGTCGAACATACACAGCATCGGTTTGGCCATCTTAGTACTTTATTAAGGTTGTTTTAATAATTTAAGTTTAAGTATGAATATTTTAAGTTTTTATAATTATTATTTAAATTTCTTTCATCGTTCTAATAATCTTACACATTTTTATTATACCTAATTCTTTTTCCAGAAATTTAATCAAAACTTAAAGTAGCCAAACACGAAAACTTTTCCGCTCAAGGAGCGGTGTATTTGACAACTGTCAATATCACGGATAATCTGTAAATTTCGGACAATTTGATAATCTGTATGATAACGCTTACTAATAGGACCAGTCCAAACAAAGCCGGGTCTTCAGCCTAATAAGTTGCAACAAGAGCCTCGGGACGTGCCGCACATGCGCGGCATGCCTCACGGTACATTTCGTTTTACGTCGCCAAAAATTAAGACCTTTTTAAATTTTACTGCCTAAAAAACTCAATAACCTCAACGGTTTTGAATCAGGACGTAAAAAATAATGTTTTATAATTATATGATTATAGATGCATTAGGTACCTATTTTGTTAATCGGTTTTATTTAACTTATTATTTGGTTTGTGGTAGCCCTTATTCCTTTTCCTAGCGTATACTCTTATACACCAAGTAATTTTCAGACTATGTTGTATCTCTTCTGGTTGTATGATGGTTGTAAGTATAATAATTTTGCGCATGAGTGGTCCACGGTTGCTTCCGAAGTTCCGACTACTGACAGAACCTGACTACTTTCTTATATATAAAAATTTGTGTACGATGTTTTTATTTAGAGTGCATTGTTTATTTATTTTAACCATTGGTTTAAAAAAACTCTAGCTGACTAAAATGGGCATCACGTTTTCACAGAATAAATGGAATTACTAGCTGAGGTTAGCTAGGTTACGTTGATGGGTCACCGTCGGATGTTGTCACTTGTCACGGTCAGTCGATTGTACATGTATAGCTATAACACTCAATAACAATTGTTAGGTAATTACACCAAAGCCCTATTAACAATGTTTACTACATTGAGGATATTATTTCGTTTAACTTATTCATAGTATTGAATAACTTGTATGAATTAAGGATATTTCGTTCGCAATCGTACCAAGTTCCACACGTGAACATACATAGGTATTCATTTACATGTATTTACATTAAGTACCATAGTTCATGGACCATATCCAACGATTTTATTAAATACAAATGCATCCTTGTTTACTACTCAACTAAACCCGAACGGAATGAAATGCGTAGGTACAAATATAGAACTGCACGCACCTGAATGCAATAAATTTGCTTGCATATTATTTTAACCCGCAACCAGAGTTAAACTCATTACTTCTCCTTGCTACCTGGTTAAAGCTCCATGTAAAAATGAATCTCCTTCCCTTGAGATAAATTTCAATATCGAATACTGCCTGTGCAATATTTGCGAGCAGTTAAATCACAACCTATTTTTTGCTGCAAGGTGGCTAGAAGCATCACCAAGTAGAATCTTTTGGATATTGATCGAATCATAATCATATTGCTGAGTTATAAAGTTCAACGTTCTTTGAGTTTTCAGTCATATACGTGTAGGTGACGTGTAGTTATCATGTTTACATATGTTTCATTACAGATTTCGATTAAGAATGCCTAGAAGTTTCACATAATATATTTGACAGCTTATGAATACTCTAGCTTTTGTCCGCTACTTCGTCTGCGTAATGCGTTCATCGCGATTGAATTTAATCGCAAACTTCCACCTCCTTAAGGTATGATTTCCGGGATAGAAACACATTTCATCTAAATCGGTTCAGCGGTTTAAGCTGGAAGAGGTAACAGACAGACAGAAAGACAGACACACTTTCGCATTTATATATTAAGTATGGATGGAATGTAGTATGGATAGTACCTAAAGTATCCATATTTTATACACACTGAAAATAACAAGTATCTCGATTTGTCATTTTCAAGCAGTGTCTAGAAAATTCGAATGTCCAGCATACATTGCCTATACAAATACAGTTAAACATGTTTTCGGCAATTTCTGGAAATTATGGCAAGGAAATGTTCTAAATCAATCGTAGTGTATACGTACTACGTACTTATCAACATTTTTACTTGTAAAAAGATTGCTAAATGGTCGTCCGTGCACCTTTGCTATAAGACTACCTGAAATACTTCATTGCTGAAGGCCGTGTCCATCTTGAAAGGTTTCCTCTTCCATATGATACAATAATATACTGCGCCAGGTATGGCAATTCGGTACATCAGTTAGTAGTGTGGGTGACACGACCTACGTTATCAGCCTTGCATCAGCCTATCGATAGTGTACGGACGTAAGTGTGAGTGTGTTGTCAACAGTGACATCATGGTGTCATGAATCCGGATTGTCAGACCTTGTTTTCTTAGACCATGCTTTGCCATCTTCAACTTCCATACAGTTCTGCTAGCTGGCCAAACATTTTTTTAATGTAAGATAACATAAGCTTTTATTTACGTATGTCATGTTTTTTTTATATTATAAATTAAAGAAGCGAAATTTGATGTCTTTGTAGTATTTTTTATAAATCACCATTTTCACTTTTCTTCTTCTTCTTCTGTATCAGGACCGCCTAGAGTGGTGAAAGCCTTCTCCAAAGTTTTCCAGGTTTCCCTGTTTTTTGCTGTTATTATCCAGCAGATTCCTGCTACCTTTTTGATATCACCATTCCATCATGAGAGTGGTTTTCCTTTCCGTCGTGTATGGTCCATGGGGTACCAGTTTGTTACAATCTTCGTCCATCTTTCGTCTGTCACTCTTTGTGTATCCTCTGCCCACCTCCATTTGAGTCGCAGTGCTTGTTTGGGTACATCTGTGACTTTGGTTATTTTTTTATATACCAAACTTAAATAAGTTTAGTACTCTTACTTTATTAAGTTTATCCTTGTTCGCAGACGATACAAACTCCGTGAGCGAAGCTTCGTCAAACGAGAACATCCGACTGGTGTGCGGGTTAAAGCCACGAGGTCAGGTGCAGACCGTTAGTTGGTACAAAGATGGACAGCCCCTGGCGCTGCAGGGACGACTCATGCAGCAGAGGCAATGGTAAGTATAGGTTAGCCATGTTCATCTCTGTTTCAGTGTAATATGTAGGTATCTAAGAAATTGGCCATGCCACTTAAATATGATTGCGACATTCAAATGTTATATCTAGTTCAGACAACGAATGCCCAAAAAAAGTTATAGAGGGAAATGCATGGAAAGCAATTTGTGACTTCGTAACTTTGTTTGAATTAGTTAGGAGGTAAACGTATCAAAAGTCCACGCCCACAGCCCTATTAGCCCTTGAGTCGGGGAACGATGGCCCATAGCAAGAAATGTTCTGAGACTACTACTAGAGAAATAAAATTGTCTACAAAAAGGCTCTACACACTTATTCGCTAGGATGAATATTTAATGAGATTTAAAGGGGAATAATTCTAAGAAATTATACGTGGCGTCTCACTCCTTTGTTTTTCAATATTTTTAAAAAGAAAAAATATAGTATTTATGCACTCAGCGAACTCTAATCAACGATACCCCATTTTGCATACCGCACCCTTTATTTGTATGGGAGCGCCCCTTATAATCATGTAAAAAAATGTTTGATAATTTGTGTATGTATGAGCCAGTTAGCCCATTCACTTGAAAGCTGTGTTTGAGTGCGTTGAGAGAACGGAGTACAACAGTAGAAAGTAGGTACAAAATAGTAAAGTTAATTGACCGTTCCTTCAGTTGATGTTGATCGTATGCGAGTTTAATTTACACTGATGTATTTTACTTTATTTCGCCATATTAAAGCGCGGCCGAAAGTAGGTCGCAACGTAAACGGAAAAATGTACAGTATTGAGACTGTACAGTGTAGCTTTGGGAAAACAAAATGCTTAAATTGAAAAATCGAAGGCTATTGCTCCAACCGTTGGTTTTTAAGGGGGACATGATGGGGTTAATATCTTTTTTTATTGGCGCTCCCTTTTATCTGCGTGGGAGCCCCCCTTAAAAACTAAACTATAGTTGAACGATGGGGCTCCAGTCTTCAAATTTTCACAGTTTAAGCACCGTGTTGATCCAAAGCTATACAAATTATCCAAAAATATTTTTACAGGTTTATAAGGGGAGCTCCCATACAGCTAAAGGCGGGTGCCAAAAAAAATTATCCTACCCAACGTAACCATTGATTAGAGCTCATTGAGTGTATAAATACTGTATTTTTTTTAAATATTGAAAAACCAAGGAACGAGAAACCATTTATAATTTCTTAGTATTAACTTTCCTCCTTTAAAATCTCGTTAAATACTCATCGTTGCGAAAAATTGTATAAAACATTTTTTGTAGAGAATTTTATTTATATTACTTATGTCTAGCAACATTTTTTGCTATGGGCCATGCATTGGGCCACCACGAGTTTTTTACGAAAAACCGAAAAGTGGGACCTTCAAAAGGCTCAAAGGCTATGATGGGTGGGGACTTATATGGGATATGTTTACCTGCTAACTAGTCCAAACAAAGTTACGAAGTCAAAAATTGTGTTCCATGCATTTCCCTCTATATTCTTTCGTTGCCTGGGCTGCGGCTTATTTCTGACCAGTTTCAGCTGGAATATGCATCATATATCAAAACTAAATCATGCGCTGTTTGTCTTCAAAACACGAAGCAATTATACAAAAACAAAATTGCTAGCATACTTGAAAGATTTCAATAGTCGTATTTAATCCAAGCATAATAACCGATACTGACGAGTCCGTAGTGCCTGTGCGAGTCATAGGTACATACCTATACGAGTATCACGCTGTTCTATTCGAGGAATCTCACAACAAGGCCGGAGCAACAACAACCATCGCTCATGTGCTTATTCGGATTATGAAGCTATGAAATATTTAGTCAACATCATTGGTTTCGTGATTATTACTTGTGCTAGAATAGAACTGGATTTCCAGCACTAGGTCCCTACTGTTAAAACTGTTTCAAAAAGTGTGCTAGCAAGATCTAGGTACAAGTTGAACCGTGTTCTGCATAACGTTACAAAAAATGTTTTTAAATGTTTGTTTTAAGGTTATTAAGAATAAAAGGATTCAGAGCCGAAGACGCCGGTATGTACTCTTGCGTCGACAAAGCTAACAGTTCGAAGAGATACAATGTCACCATCCAACATCGGGCTGATGTCTACGATACAGAAGGTATAGGTTACAAATGTCATTGATTTTTGACACTATAATGTACAGAAAAGGAGATTGAACCTCGTACCTTTTTCGCTCTCGTCACATTGAATATAAGGGATATAAAGGTACTTGGTACAGTTTTCTATATCTTACATAATATTTAATAAGTAGTCTGAGTCGACGGTAACAACTGATTGATATCATATTTTTCAAACGATGGCCAGATAAATGTGCTTAGAACTAGTTAGTGAGTGAAATCGCTTACTTACAAGTCAGTCACAACCTCAATTTTGCAGAGTGCATTTAGTTATTATTACATTTTATTAACATCTTAACGAGCGTCCAGATGCGTAAACATTACCCAGCAGATTCCGGCCAGTGCGAGAATGCATTCAGGATATCTTTAATGTGTTTACCTACAGTTAGAGTTTCTGCACCATTTAGAAATAACGTTTTGAATCGATAACTTTTAGGGTTCCGTACCCGAAGGGTCGAAACGGAACCCTATTGCTGTCACTCACGCGTCTGTCCGTCCATCGTCTGTCACAAAATTATGTTCCGAAGAATTTTTTAACTCCCCATTGACTTGAAATTTGGTGAGAATGTTTATTATTACGTATATTCTACTAAAATACACTAATCTATTGATATATCAATTTTTTTGTGTTAACTTTCCTTATTTTTCCTGTTAAAAACAACTTAGTTTTGTTCGATTGGTTCGGAATCCTAAATGTGCAAAGTCCAACACGCACTTGGCCAGATTTTTCATATTGTAGGCCTTAGGGGTTCTCATTTACATTTTTACGCACACCATAATCTTAAACCTTCATCATCATCCTATCGTTTTCCGGTTGTATTCTAAACAAAAATGACTGCAAAAAAGAAACCAAAGCAAATATACGTACTTACACGTAACAATTTTTGGATATTTTTTCAGAATTCCAAGGTGATGCAGCTAAAATGTTTGATCAAATCCAGGCCGCGGCACTTGTAGAGAATAACACAATTGAAGAATCTCCTATAAATAATAAAACGAGCAAAAGAAATGTAACGAAAAGCCATGACAGTAATAACGATGCTGATGATGAAAAGAAAGATGAAGACCATGCTGCACTTGCTGGTCATGTGGATAATACTAAGAAGAAATTTGCTCCTAAGTTTAAGCATCCCACTAAAATGTTTAACATGGATATGAAACCAGCCGGGAGTTCAATTCGGCTGAAATGTGCTGCTGATGGTAAGATACCTCCCACAACTAAGAATTCCAGTTGAAACAACAAATCAAATGAAAATAATACATTTGTTCCCTAGCTCGCCATGTTTTAAGAGTTCGATTTCATATTTATAGGTAATCCGATACCAAACATTACTTGGTTCAAAAACAACGGCTCGATAGAAAGATCATACTTCAAACCGATTTACGGGAAGTGGTCGTTAGCACTCGATGAACTATCGAAAACTGACAACGGCAACTACACATGCCTCGTCTGCAATGAGCTCGGTTGCATAAGCCATACCGTTAATCTTCAGGTGCAAGGTAAGCTACGACTAAATATCTATTGAGATAAAGAATATTTGAGATTCCTATGTAAATTGATGAAATTTTTAGCTGAAAAGATTTCAATTAAATTTTAAATGTAAAACAGCGTTACAGAATGCAAAATTAAAGTTATATAAATTATAATTAATTTCATCCATAAATAAAATGTACATGTGTATTTTCTTGACCAAATTGCAGCACAGTTGTGACTAGGCTTTGGTTACTCCTCCAACCTAGTTACGTTATCCCAGTACTAGACTTTTACTATAGCTTAAAATATAATATATTATTAAATTCCGTAGAGCGTTATCCATCACAGCCTTATATTAAGGAAGGATTCCCAGGAAACATAACTGTTGTGGTAAACGATACCATACAACTGGCTTGCCCGCCCATATCAGACCTGGAGCCGTTCTTGTACTGGTTAAAGGCATATGACAATTTTACTGTCAAAGACGGCGAAGTTGGACCAAACGATCAATCTATACCAGACGGAATTGAAATCAAGGTTTTTAAACATTCTGGTGGTGGTTGGTAGTTGTCGGTTAGGATTACTTAAATTCAAAATTGGAAAATCAAATACAATAAAAATAAAACTTTTATAAGGGAAGATAATTGTAAACTTAAATTCTTTGCAAGTAACTAATCATCCACTTCTTCAAGGAATCAAAGGTTTCACATTTTTCGGTCATTTGGTTGGTTGCGGTCATTATATCAGATAAGTTTAATGTCATATTAATTACTCATCGGGTGACAGTTCTCTGGTTTCTGGTGCTCACATGAGTCACATGTGTTAAAATTTAAGCCTTTAGTGTAACTGGTGGAGGTACCTAAACTTTGGTGTCTATTAATACAGTCATGGTATTACATATATCCCCTTTTCACTATTCTTTGTAGAGCTTTAAAATGTCATTATCACACGAACATTATCAACTATTATTATTTTAGAGCGTCTGTTCTCCAAACCTGTCTTGACGAAGGGCCCCAGCAACCTGACCCTACTGGTCGGAGAAACAGCTCATTTTTCTTGTGAATTCCTGTCCGATTTACATCATGTTGTCTACTGGAATTTCTCTAGAAAATATGAAGAGTACGAGTCCTCTCTCAATATTACAGATACTAGGGTATTGTCGGTGAGGGTCTCCTTGACTAAAGCATGAGCGTGAGCAATTTCACAGTTGCATGTTAGTCTAATAAAAACAATAACAGCATGTCAATTAATAATATGCAGTACCAGTGCTGCAGGTGTCTGACACCTCGGCATAATGCTGAGACAGCAGCCGATTCACTACCGTGAAGACGCACGTTATAAATATGTGTTTAATGTACTGTGCGCCTATTCTGTTTGTACCGGTGTGTCTTTCGTGGACTGAATAAATGTTTTCTTTCTTCTTTCTTTCAGTATGCGCACGGTATTCGATTTACCCACTTTCGTTTATGTACTTTATTGGCAAAATAATCTGTTTTCGGCCAAAATCATTTTTGTGCACACAGTCAAATCCGTGGATGTAACTACCATGTATGAAATTAAAGCTCATTAAATTAGATTAGTGATAATTTATCCATGAGTATTGCGAGTAAGTAGTCAATAGTTACTTACTATGCTCAATAAAGTCATTTTTAAACTGGTATAATTATAGCTGCAATTTCATCCACGGTAGTGAGAGTTGTTAAGTACTATCCAGTTCCCCGCAGTATAATTAGAATATACCTAATATTAATTAAGTTAAATAACTTGCAAGCATGAGATTACACGTGTTGTATTTTAGAGATGATGACATGACGTTTTAATGAATTTCAGAGCGATGATCCAGAGGATAAAGCAGAAACGCTGACTATAAGTAACGCAACATTAGAGGACCAGGGTTGGTACATTTGTGTTGCCATGAATACACTTGGAACAGCTACGGCAAAAGGATATCTAACTGTCTTGGAATGTAAGTTAAAATTTCATTCGGTAAAGGACAAGACGTAATAATTATTATTAACAAGTCATACGGACCTGCTAAATTCTACTATTCAGTAGTCCGCAGCTGTACTCTGATTTTCTACCGCAGAAAAAGTAGATACACTGATTTGATTCCCAAGTAGTCCACATTGCAAGAAACTAAAATTCTGTTTCTCTAATCCCGTATCACCACTCTCTTTATTTCCTTAGCAATACCAGTAACAGCAGTACCAGACCACGGCAAACATACTCTTCTCATCAACATCCTGACAGCTGTGCTCGGTGCTATGTTTTTTGTTGCCGCAATTATAGTGGTAATGATATTCAAAAAGCTGAAACAAGAGAAACTCAAGAAGCAACTTGCCATGGAAACAGCGAGGGCAGTAATAGTGACGCACTGGACAAAGAAAGTCACTGTGGAGAAACCGCAGATTGACGGCTCGCCGAACAGTGCAGAAGAGGCTTTGGTAAGTAAGAGTATAAACAGGATGATTTTTATAAGAAACGCGCCTAATAGCACTTTTTCAACAAAATAAAAGATAAATTAATTAACATTTATGTTTCTAGTTGATGCCGGTGGTGAAAATCGAAAAGCAAAAGCTTCAGCAAATGCAAAGTAATACAGGCGATTCCATGGTGATGTCAGAGTACGAGCTGCCGATAGACATTGACTGGGAGGTTCCCAGGGAGACACTTTCTTTGGGCAAAATACTGGGAGAAGGTGAATTCGGAAAGGTGGTGAAAGCAGAATGTGTTGGCATCTTAAAACCAGGTGTCCAGTCGGTGGTAGCTGTTAAAATGTTGAAAGGTAATTTAAATGGTTTTTCACTTCTCATGCTCGAAAAGTGTGTCATATTAGGCTTATCAAGCTGGGCTAAAGTAGTACATTTAGCCCCTAGGGAAAATATAAATACATATTTATGATTTACAAATCATTCTAATTTGACCAATCAAAATATCTCACCATATTAAATCCACCAATCAGAAACACGTCAGTAGCCAATCGGAACGTTGGGTTCTTTTTGGTACATACTTTGTTCAATTAATTTAACTATTTAAAACATTAGGTCTTTTTCGTCGTTGTTGCCGCCATATTCTCATTGTATTTTATTATTAATTGTGGGTGGATAATCTTTGTTTATTTATTTTCTCGCAATCGAAGTGATAAGTAGAGTGTATAACTCTGGTCTAAAAGCCATATCACCACTCGAACTATTTTACACTTGTCATACAATCTATTATTATTTACATCTGAATAATTAAAAAAAAATGTGGTACCTCTTGACTCATAACTTTGATTTTGTTACAGAGGGGCATACGGATGCAGAAATGATGGCTCTAGTATCAGAGATGGAGATGATGAAAATGATTGGAAAACATGTAAACATCATCAACCTACTGGGCTGTTGTACCCAAGATGGTCCACTTTATGTCATTGTGGAGTACGCACCCAATGGAAACTTGAGGGAGTTCCTTAGAAACCACAGGCCTGGAAATAGGTAATATGAGGCAGAGATATATAACAAAAACAACCTTAAAAAAACTATTTTAAGTTTAATCGCTGGTATAATTTTAATACCCTTATAGTCGCAGGTAGACTCGACAAGTTATATTAGAATGAGTGGCAGTTATTTTTAGGGTTCCATAACTCAAAGCAAAAAAAAGGAATCATAAAAATATTGTTAAACCAATAAACTAGCGTAAAGGGCCCACCAAACGTCGATAAACACATCGTGACAGGAGCTCACACTACAGTACACATGATATATTGTTATGCTAACTAAGCACGCGATTACGGTGCGGAATCGTCGTGTGTTAGATCGACTTGCATAATGTCGGTTTTTTTAATTACAAACTAGGAACGCGATTACCTTACAGGTACGAATCACCAACTGAAGAACTAAAAGATAAAAAAACTCTCACTCAAAAGGATTTAGTATCATTTTCATATCAAGTCGCAAGAGGGATGGAGTATTTAGCATCAAGAAGAGTAAGTAATGAATTCAAATACTCACGTAAGCCTTTAGGATTCAGAATAAAAATATATTTTATAAATGTATTTTGTTTTAGTGCATTCACAGAGATTTGGCAGCTCGCAACGTCCTTGTATCTGATGACTGTGTTCTCAAGATAGCCGACTTCGGGCTCGCAAAAGATGTGCAAAGCAACGACTATTACAGGAAAAAGACTGAAGGCAGGCTGCCTGTGCGGTGGATGGCCCCGGAATCATTATATCATAAGGTCTTCACTACGCAGACTGACGTGTAAGGCTTGTTTTATCTAATGCTAAATATTATTTAGAAAGCTTTGGGCATGCTATAAGCGACTGGAAAAAAACAAGTTTAGTTCACTTTTAGTCAGTGTATTTTTTTACTCGTTTTATTATATTTTCTTTTTGCTTTACAGGTGGTCGTTTGGCGTACTCTTATGGGAGATCATGACTCTTGGTGGGACACCGTACCCGACTGTAGCGGGACAATACATGTATCAGCATTTGAGCGCTGGACATCGCATGGAGAAACCACCGTGCTGTAGTCTTGAAATGTAAGTCAAATTCAAAGGATTCAAAAACCATTTTCGATCTTACGAGTACTTTGTTCGCCACTACCCTTCGGCCCAAAAATATTGTCATGCTTTTAAATATACGAATTCGGCTAAACGGCATTAACTGGGGGTGATATTGAAATAACACCTAGCCTATTTCAGTAATTAATATGCAAAGTAATAATTCAGTTCTTCGAGCCTACAAGCAGGTCTACAAACACGTCAGTATTATGGGAACTATCTTATTTAACCTGTTCAGGTGCACAGCGTCTATAATGTCGCATAAGGACAACTTCATTGAGGGACCTCACGCTTCAGGTTAAAATTGAAAAAACTTTTGCATTTGTTTGTTATTACGATATTTTCGGCATAATTCCAGTTACATGCTGATGCGAGACTGCTGGTCCTTCAAGCCTGACGACCGACCGTCCTTCGCCGAGCTGGTGGAGTACCTGGACAAGATCCTGACGGTCACTGCCAATCAAGAGTACCTGGACCTCGGCCTACCCCAGTTGGACACGCCACCCTCCAGTTACGATGGCTCCTCCGACGAAGAGAGTGACAGTGAATTCCCCTTCATAAGCAATAATTAATCGTTATTATAAGAAGGATAGGACCTAGATAATCTATTCCAACTGACAGAAAAGATTGGCGGCTTAGCTGTTCTTGCTGTCAAATTACCTCAAAGACGGCCGGCCGCTCAAGTGCATGAACGGATGTTTCAACATTCGCTTGATTTTGTAAAAATCTTAGGAAAAATCATTAATAAGGAGGGGATATAAAAAGCTTTATCCCGTAGCTGTCAGTTGAAAAGGTGGAAAATGGGTGCTTCTACTTTGTTAGGAAATAATCTACTGAAATCATCTATTAGTAACTTTGTATTAGACTAAGTACTTTCAGCATTTTATCAATGAAACTGTGCGTATAGTTTGTGGTGTTCGTAGCTTCGGTCAAAATTCGTACCTATATGATGTATTTAAAAAATTATAACCCTTCTGAAATAAGGATGGACGATTTAAAATATGCCCTCCATGGATTTCTCAGCACTAATCTAATCAGTTCAATAAAAGTATAAAAGGTGATTTTTAAAATCATCTTGATTGTTGAGGTCACGTGAAACGTACTTGGAAGCAAACAACCCTACATTTCATACGTTGAGATTAATAATCCCACCATGTTCGAGAGACCATCTCATCTTTTAAATTTTTAATTATGATTTGAGAGTGAAATACGTAATTTTCAGGTTTAGTATAGTTGTAATTTGTTTAAAAGTTGGAATTCTACTGAAACAATGTTTGTATTGACAACAAATGAATGTCATTAAGTAGTGCTAACTGTGTTTCATTATTTATTTTGACTAATTGAATTTAGTTAATAACATGTTCTTATCATTACGGAATGTGATTCGAGTTTCCTCTGACGGAGGAAAACGAATCGCCATCACATATGATTTTTAGAGCACACGATATTAATTGAATATAATGTAGAGATTTTAGTAATCAATGCTGGCAATATTGTAAATAGGAGTAGTTATATAAATAAGGGTATTTATTATTTTCGGAAAATAATATTTCTGTGTAAATATGACCTATATTGTTTATGAACCAAACTATTGATATCTATACTAGCATTTTCCCGCGGCTTCGCCAGCGTACTAAGCGTAGTTTTTAACCATCTACAAAAAAGGAGGTTCTCAGTTTGGCACGTATGAGTCAGTTAGTCAGTAAGTTAGTCAGTCAGGACTTTTCTTTTATATGTATAGATTTACACTGCGTCAGATTTTCACAATTCATAAACTATACTTATTTAAATAAATCGATTTTAATGCAAGAATAAAGAAAACGAGGAGCAATTATCCATAACATTTATATCTATACATATGTATAAAAGAAGAAGTCCTCACTGACTGACTGGCTGACACATCAACGCACAGCCGAAACTGCTTATGTTAGAGAGTTGGTTTTTGCACCGTCGATTACATTTATAACATACGCTAGTGATAAGAAAGAAATTTACGAAATTCATCCCCGAAGTGGGTAAAACAAGGGATGAAAGTGGGTATGAAAACACGTATTTATTGAAGTGACAGATCTAGAACTTTGTATATACTTTCGGTTTAAATATGCTAATGGCGTATTTGGGAAGGGAGCAAATCTTTACTTTTCTTAAAAGTCGATATTGGTGTCATCTTGGAGTTTCCTCGGAGTGCCGATTACAAAAAACACATGTATTTGCAAATCCAAGACGGCAAACAATTTTTTTCTTAACAATCAATATGGGTATCATCTTCGAGGTTCCTCGGGGTACCGATTCCGAAGATGACACGCATTTGCAAATCCAAGATGGCTGACAATTATTTTTCTTAAAAAACAATATGGGTGTCATCTTCGAGGTTCCTCGGGGTGCCGATTACGAAAATGACATGTATTTTCAAATCCAAGATGGCGGACATTTATTATTATTAATAATCGATATGAGTGTCATTTTTGTGGTTCCTCGGGGTGCCGATTACGAAAATGACATGCATTTTGAAATCAAAAATGGCGGGCATTTTTTTTTTTTAAATCGATATGGGGTCTCATCTTTGTGGTTCCTCGGGGTGACGATTACGAAAATAACATCTATTTTCAAATCCAAGATGGCGGACATTTATTTTTCTTAAAAATCGATATCTTCGACGTTCCTCGGGGACCCGATTACCAAAATGACATCCATACATACCTATATACGTTGCAACATACAAACATACTGGTCCAAATGAGAAGCTTTTTTTTTGTAGACTTAAAAATTACGCTTAGTACGCGGGCGAAGCCGCGGGAAAAAACTAGTACTATTATAGCTCGATATATGCGTTCGTGGGTTCGTAGGTAAAGGTATACTGTAATATATAGGATCTAGTCTGGAAATTAGCAAAGTAAAGGAATGTAAATATTTATGGATAGTTTTTAGTATAATTACGGTCCGTATTATTCTTGTCAAGCAAACGGCTTATATAAAGATTAATATGATATGGAGCGCGTTTTTGTAAAGAATGTATCTTTGTTATTAAAGGGAAAAGGTTATATTCATCATATTCACATTGAATTTGTTCATAAAACCAATTTACATGTAAACAAGTATTTAAATAAAATATTCAAATAAGAATTATACATCACGAATTATGTCATGTTAAATTCAAATAATATTTCATTGTCATCCATAAAAATGTCTTACCATTCTTTGATAAATTTTGTTTTATCGTTATATGTGGGTATTAGCCACATAGTGGAAATAGAAGAATGTGTGCAAAAATATATCTTTCTTACAGTATGAATATAATGAAACTAATTGTATTTTGGAAAAAATGTACATGATATACAGGATAACATTGAAGCCATAATCACAAAAAGGTTAATACGGACTAGTACAATGCATTTTACCACCAAATATTATTGTCCTTGTACTTAAATATTGTTAGTCTATCTATGTATTAAGATAAATTTATACAAATTGACCTGCTTATAATTAGGCATTATCAATGAAATTGATTGTAAATATTATTGTTTCGCATGGGGTACAGCAGTCTGCATTGAATAAATAAGGTAACCTAAATTGTGTTAGTCATATTGCTCTGTTTATTCGGATATTTTTCGCAAATTATTATTTTTACATGCTTAAATATAAAAATAAGGTAAGAAACATATGTCACTGTTGAAACCACGTGGTCAAAAAGTATAGGACTGAAAGCTCAATTTAAAAATTCAATTTGTACCGCATTGTATAATAAAATTGGGTACTTGATAGATGTAATTAATGATTATAAAATACGTATTGATATATAGCTTATAATTCCTAGAAGCTAAGCAACTAGTTACATGTCAATGAAAATAATTTAATTAATTAATATAATGTTAATAAATTTAAGTTTTTCTTACTCAAATGATCAAAACAACACCATGTTGCTAGTGACGTCATACCATTACAATCAGTTGCTGTCAAAACCGTTTTTGCTAGTTGTATTATAATTCTTTGAAGTGTCACGCGAAGAGGTTGGTTCATTTATAGCAGTGTGATGTCATACAAGCACTGGATCGCATTTTAATGGAAAAATGAATAAAATTAAACCGTATGGATTTCATAATAAGGAAGCATCAATGTTTTTTTTGATAACTGAAACTAATAAACGTTCTATTTACGACTTTTTTAACATATTAAAACATATTATAAAAATGAAAAATGTCAAGTACCCAATTGTACCCAGTACCTTGTTGTCGTTGCAGTGTTGCACCAGCGTGGAGAGGCAACGCAGTGTGTGAAATTTCATACTGCCGGCGATGATATAGGTACTCATAGGATATAGTGATTCTTTATCCCCAACAGCATGAAATTTTACACACTGCGTTACCTCGCCGCTGGATACGCAACTTTATATTAGCTAATCTGCCTATACGAATTACATACCAGTATTGCGATGCTGTTTTGATATACATATTTGACATCTCAGAGGCATGGCAGCTAATGGATATTCAACAGAGCTGTACGAGTATGGGTTGTCGTATATATTTGACACCTATGCACGAATCCACATCCACAACAAAGGCAATATCCATCAATTGGATCTACGTCCAAGACTTAATTTTTCAATTTTCATTATCGATTTGAACACAGTACTAGGTAGTGAGTACGCGTTATTTTCCAACGTGCATACATGTGGTCAGGGCATTCACAACAAGTAACGATAACGTGTCGCTTTCCGTTTAATATGGTTTTACCCAAATATTGATATCATTCAGTAGTCATCCTCAATTGAGGATGACTACTGAATCGTTCATATTCGGTTATTTGTATTTACAAATAACCGAATATGAACATGTTATCTATGTCAAATACGTATACGTAGGTAAACGTATAGGGTACCTAATGTTTTAACAATGTTGATGAACATAAATAATTTAAAGGAAATGAATACAGTAATTGGGTTTATGAAAATTATGTGACATTATAAGATATGTTTTGTATATTTTGTTAGACATGTTAGGCTATGAGGAAACGTTGAAAACAATATATGTTGTACGTATATACTCGTGAAAGTAGCACACCAAATATATAAACTACGTAAACGAACACTTAGTTTTATTTATTTACTTTGATAGTCAATAATGGATATAACATGGTAGGAGAGGAGAGACTGCTATTGAGGGCGATTGAGAATAGGAGAGTGAATATGCCCCAGTATTAATATATAGATATATTGATAGGACATGACAATTACTTAGGTACATAAAATCCGCAATGTCGAGAAAGAGAGGCCAGGGAAGGCGGAGACGTGAGTTTATAGATCAAGCCAAAGACATCCAATGTAATGCCATATCAAGTGTCATATTAATAAATATGCAAATTAAAGTATATAAGAATCGAATAAACAAGCGAACTTAAAAAAATAATTTACAGCTGAATGAGGAAACCATATAATTAAGGAAAACTAGTTATTCAGTAATTGCATTGCGACCAATTAGTTCTCCGTTGGTCGGTGTTTAGAAGTGACGATTGAAAAGGGAGCAACAGTAAGTACGGTATTATTACATACATATATTAACTTAAAATAAAGCCAGGCTATATGCTTACTTTGGCGAATAAATTAAACTTATCAGTGTTATTAGTGCAGTGCATCTTTAATAAATTAGCTATAGGCACACTAGATATTGTCTCTGAAGAACGCGCACAACTGACGTGGCCTATTTTTTTAACCTAAGCTACTAATAAAAAATATGCAATGATCATGTATGTAATAAGTAAAGGACGATGACCAAATTAGTATGGACGCGTGCCTAGTCAAAAACCAAGTTAATTTGAAGTTGATTTTATAGTTCATCAATCGTAGATTTGGCCTGTTTATTTTTTATTTCATTCTAAGTCGGGAGTATTGTGTATTTTTCAATTGAAAAAATACCCCTTGATGAATTAATTAGCACTCGCACGTCAAATCAATCAAATCATGTTTGCTCCTATACTTTTTGAAGGCGTCACTATGATAACTGTCTTCATTAAAAATTTTTATTTTTAGTATGAATGAAAGGCATTTTGATGCTCCCAAGCAATGAAATACGAGTTCTATTATTCGTATTTCATAACTATTGCCTCAGATATAGCAATAGTAGGAGAATATGCATGTTTTTATGGATAAGTAGAGCAATGCAAGGCTGACAGCCGAGTGAAGTTTCTCATCGTCTGTGTTATCCAAAGTACACCCTTTTGTCCAGAAACACGGCCTATTCTTTCAGTTCTCCCAGAAACTTGTGATCACGCGTGTTCCAAGGCGGTTTCTGTGGCGCTAAACGCCCCGCTTATCAATAAACACGGCCATATGCCTATTTTCCATACAAATCATAAAGATGTGATACGCAGTAATCAATAGACAAAAGGTTTCTTTATGCTTCATATCCTGATATCTGATATGTTTTCCTGATTGTGTCATAGGGAAACTAGGTCCTAGGTTAACTTCTAATCCGAGGATTTGGAGTAGGCTTTAGTTTCACGAAGATGACTAGACCGGTTTTCAAGGAAATCTTTACCGAAATATAGATATCAAATGATACTTCGTCATAGCTTTTTTTTTAAATCCATGGGTACGCGCCGCAGTTCGAGCCCACGACTTCCAGATTACTCTAGTTCGGTACTCATGGTTAGAGATTGGTTTAAGATCTACGATGGATTTTGCATGAACTGGTCAGGCACTGGTCTAAGTACCTACTGAATGTCAAGGAAATGTGAATACGTGTCTCTTTTAATCACAATAAACAATAAAGCAATAAAGGTAAGGTAAACGACCCAATATTATACACTACGACTCGGTTTACCTTCCTCAGTTTCCTCCCTTTCGGACCATATTGACCACTACATGCCAAAATCGCTACTTCCGGGAATTAGCACTCCCATAATTACCGCATCCCAAGACGACCATTCCCCAGAATAGCATTTTTGTAAAGACCACAACAACTAGGGACTAACCTGATAGACTTCTTATAAATAATAACAACTCGCATAAAAATGTTTTCCCAAAAAGACAATATCAAGAAATAAGCACTTCCTGTAATGACCATTTCCCATGGTTAACACTTTCCATAATATACTGGTGTTCAAATTATCATCACCCAAATCTTGTATCCCCGTTCCCCGATCTTGGTGAGTAAATAGTGATAATTCCAGGAAGTGATCTTTGTGGGAATGGTGATTCTGGAAAGTGATCACCTTGAGAACAGGATATTTCGGAAAGTGGTTGTTTTAGAAAGTGGTCATCTTGGGAAGTTGTCATTATGGGAGTGGGAGTGGAAATTGTCATTCCGGGAGTCATTAGCTCTTTAGGATAAAAGTGTTTTAATTGACTATACATATTACAGAACACTAGCATATACTAGCGAGTGTTATATAGCTTTTTCCAGAAAACCCACATTTTATCGAAGCTTTCAACTTACCATTGTGTTTCTGACGGGCAGCCGGATGCTGCTGCTATAATTATCTTTTGTCGTAGTGTTTGCTCACTATCAGTCAAACACACTTGAGATTGAGTTAACAAACATTATTCAGAGCTTAGTATCATAGTGTGACATGCATGATGCAACGATACAATTGATGTACTATATGTACGGCAGTAGTTAAATGTATATGTAAAAATGGAAAAAGCCTTAAGACAAAAGTCTAAGACACAGTTCTAATAAGTCTTCGAGGCTGATTTCCTGCCATACTGGATTATTCTTTTTTTTAACCTGACTGTGGCTTTATAGGATGGGCCCAATGAAGCGAAAGGATTGTGCGTTTGGAGAGTGACCTGGGAAAAATCCAGGGGAAACCTCCGACAGGACCACACGAGCGGTTTAAACCCTGGAATACTCTAGGAGTGTGCGTTCCAATGAGATTGGTTGAGCGGCTTCAACCAAATCTGAGGTGTGGGTGGAATCAAGCTACTGGGAGTTTTTCCGCTGGTTCACTAAACCTAGCCTAGCTGAGAAGAGTCCAGCAAGGAACTCAAGTAGGCCCGACCTGGGTCGGACTGACTCTACCCGGTATGCAGCGGTATCGGGACGGATAGGGACTATATGTATCAGTGTTGTCGCGATCGCGCGGTGGTTGTCCTCGCCGACGGGAATGCCTAAGTGTACGCATCGTTTCTGAGTTGGACGCCGTAAGCGCAGTGTTCCATCTTTCAGTGAACGCTGTGATTACGTCGTCTGGGTTCGTGAGTGTGTGCCTAGGACGCCGGTCCGCGCGGCTCTAATAATCAGTGGTCGCCGAGTTACGACAGAGGGAGAACAAGGAGATGGGAACGTAATCGGCAGCCTTCCTAACTAACGGATTCCTATGACGGGGAGCGGTGTCAAAGTAACGTCTGGCAGTCTGCTTAAAAAACCATACATGGTGCTAATCCCCCTGTCGTACTACGAGGCACCAGTCGCTCTACGGAGAAAAAAGAGATTCTAAATGGCCTGAAGCGGCTTGAGCGATGTCATAGGCACGCCAGCAAAAGCTACACTTGCATAAGTCATCGTCCAATCGAACATAAGTTTTGTAGTGAGTCAGCTTATTTCTAAGTGACATTTTCCTAAACTTGTTAATCATCGGCCCAAGCCTTCCTAGTACGAACAACGTACGGTTGCTTACCCTACTGATGTGGCTACGGATAGTCCGTTTTCTGTTAAGGGTCACTCCAAGATATTTGACTTCGTTGGCCCAGGGGATGGGCCGGTCAAACATCTGGATCGGAGCTACTCGCCTTTCAGCCCTAACGCGGTCAAACGGGTGGAAAACTTCCAAACCTTTCAATTATACCATGTATAAACTAATAATAAACTTGTCTGGTTGAAATGACACTTAAGGTCTTCTTCTTCCACCCGTCTGACCGCGTTAGCATAGAAAGATGGATGGGTCCGATCCAGATGTCTGACTTGCCCATCCCCACAGCCCATATAGTCAAATATCACGGAGTGACCTTCTACAGAAAACTGACTTTCACATCAGTATGGTAGGCAACCTTGGGTTGTTTGTGATAGGAAAAATTGGGCACATGAATCTTAATAAGTTTAGTAAAATGTCACTTAGATTTATAAGCTGACACTTTACAAAACATATGTGCGTCCAATCATGATTCATGTCTTATGAATGAATGAATGAAATCATTTATTTCGGACGACGGGCATCCATATACCTTATAATATACACATTACAAGAAATTGCAAGAGTAGTTTTTGCTCACGTACCTATCATAAGAATCTCTTATTTAAAAAGACTGTTGACTACGATACCATCCCTCGCCCCTGTGCCGTAACTTGGCGATCACCGAAAAAAGACCGCATGGTCCTAGCGTCCTTAACACACCCAAGGACCTGTACGACGTCATTACATCTTCCATGGAACGATGCGTTTACGGCGTCCAATTCAGACACGACGCGTTCACTTAGGCATTCCCGTCGGCGGGGATGTCCACCGCGTGATCGCGACAACATACGACACATTCGTCCCTGTACCGCCGCATACGCGTAGAGTCAGTCCGACCCGCGGCCGGCCTAGCCTAGGGATTTCTTGATGGACTCGTCTCAGCTAGTCTAGGCTTAATTAACCAGCGACAAAACTCCCAGTAGCTCGATTCCAGACACACCTCAGATTCAGTTGAGGCCTCTCACAAACTGGATCACAACCATTTTCCAGTGTAAACCGCCCGCGTGCTCTTGTCGGAAGATTTCCCTTGATTTTCCCCAGGCTAATTTCCAAAGTTAGCGCATTACTATAGGTTTATTGGGGTCCGGCCAATAAAGCTACAATCAGGTAAAAAAATCATAGGTCTATGGACTGCGCGATTGGCGTTATGTCAGATGACTAAGAATACTGTGACTAAGAACCACGTTGTGATTTCTAACTACCATCTCGAATGTCTCATTTCGACCCCCCGGGGGACTTTTGAGGTGGTTTTTAGAAAACATTGGAACATGGCAAGTCTCCAGACGCATAATAATAATAATAATAACCCCCAGGGCAGCTTGTGGCGAGCTGAATGGGAAGTGGCGTCCCTTGGACTCCTTGCCTTCGAGAGTCGGTCAGGCCCCTCTCCGCTTGCCTTTGTTGGTCGGCGGAGTGGGTCCCAGCAGGAGCCGCAGGACTCTCACCTCTGGCTTGCCTTAACCGGCCGGTCAGAGTGGGGTGCCAGAGCTATATGCTAGCAGGGTGGGAGTGTATTGCACGTATAATGGCGTAATAACGAGGAAACCCGCTCACGGGGGTAAACACCGCAATGGTGAAATCGGAGCCGCACCTCTACTCCCTGAGCTGCTTACACTGGTGTAAGTTGTTGCTACCCTCGCTGGCACCGTCTGCCCTGATTATCGAGAGAGACATTTCATACGGCAGGCGGCCCGTTGTCTCATAAATGTCCCAGCAACCAGTCCCTCAAGTTTCTTTCCATAAAACCGGTGTAGTTTTCCTTCTTTTCGCAATAGTCCTTGCACGTAGCGGGTACAGTCTCTGGCTGTATCTCCTCAATAGTGCAGATATAGATAGTATTCGCTAGGTGTACACATCCCAATACATTACTGTATCTCAAAGGGGCTGCTTATTGTTGGATCTGTATCCCCATGAACGCCTTCCAAAAGGACCGGACATTGTGCCGTGATATCCCAAAGGAGAGATACAAAATAATAATAAATATTCTTTATTTCACCAACAATCAACATAGAGAGAATATGACAGATAATCCTTAAGAACTATGTAACAACAGGCGGTCTTATCCCATATGTACTTTACATGACGCAACTATAGTATGTCCATCTATTTCTACAATAATATTGCATCTCCTAGGCTTGCCGAGGTTGACCCATACTAGAATTGGTATGGTATGATGCCTTGTCCACTTTGCCATTATAGGTGTATATGCTATTTATAGGTGCTATGGCATAACTTCCAAAGTAACGTTCATGCTTTCAATTAAGTTTTGTATAAGCCGGAATACTGGTGTGTCACATTTCTGACTGGGAATGGTATTCAGAGGATTAATGATAATGTCCCTTAATTAGCCTTTTAGACACTATTCTTTACGTACGAAAGTGACCCTACTTAGAGAATAAGATACCAACTCATTTTATCAGAATGTG
This sequence comes from Epiblema foenella, assembly GCA_963556455.1. Classification (NCBI taxonomy): domain Eukaryota; kingdom Metazoa; phylum Arthropoda; class Insecta; order Lepidoptera; family Tortricidae; genus Epiblema; species Epiblema foenella. Next base: position 23,046,104 of record OY747096.1, on the reverse strand, counting down.
ATTATTGGTGCCGCGCCATGGACTGCCATAACAAAATCAAAATCAAACAAAAAGAAAACCGTTTATTTAAAAATATATAGGTCAGATATAAAGACTTGTAGGAGCGCTCGTGGCCTAGCAGAATACAACAAACCCACGGGCTCAAGGTTCTGGCTACCCGCGGTACCATAACCAGGGGGTTATGGTAGTGCCCAGGTTATTAGCGGGATCAGCGGTGCTAAGAAAGTCCGTTAATGGACGTCTGTCGGCTGGCAGGATGATGATGATGTTGTATTATAAGTAGGTGAGGCATACAAATAGTTTGTGCTCACATGGAGTATAGGTTGTGAACAACGTGAACACGAAGTACTATACAAAGATCTTCTTATCAAAAGTATACATTCAAGAGAATAGTAAAATGGTACAAACCACGATTGCATAAGGCAGACCACAATTGTGGAAGTACTTCCACCTTACATAACACCGCAGCTACAACACACTACTAGCTCTGTTAGTAGTTCTTTGGTCCTGAATTCAATAAAGGGGCCTGCGACTCACTTGTGATTATTTTGGAGTCGCACTCGTATATAGGTTATGTGATTGCATATAACATTAAACAAGCCGTATGCTGGTTTGTAAGAAAAGGATAAAAAATACTTAAAAAAATGTTTGACTGGTGAGTCCGCGTAGCGTAGACATACGGATATGTTGGTGGGCTGCTCACCTCATTGCGTGTATGGCATGCAGCTATCAGGTAAACTCGCAGAAGAGCCAAAACACGCTGTTCTATTCCTTATGATGCCGTTCTGCTCCATGATCAGACCCTCAGCAGTTTATGTACAGACGCTACTTAACAATCGCAATAACCCAAGAAAGGTTAAAACTACATATCGAAAGTGCATGTACTCCTGTTCTAGGCCCTTCAATGTAGTTGTACGCTAGACGGGCAGTACCGGAGAGCTGAATGAGAAAACACATTAGCTAGCGCAACTTAAGCAAGCAATAGTAGCAGTGCCCCCTTGCGTGTTAACGAATATACATATCTCCGGTAATTAGCGGTATTGATGTGCATACACAAAAAACTAAGTAAAAATTTAAAACTGAATGCTAAATATTAATATGTTACCTGTATAACTATATTATACGCCTGTACGGTTTGCAACGTATAAAGGAGGAGGTCTAGTTCGTATCGGCGCCCGCTACTTGTCATGCGCATCTAGCTAAGCTACTAGAACGAATGCGAAAGCAGAATGTAATCAGCGAATTGAGGCAAAGGAAATGTAAAATCGAATGAACGCGAGTAATATATATTTTGTGGCTGACTTGTTTCTACACCACGGACATAGTTCTTAATTTTTGATCATGAACAATCACAATGCAGAACTATGAACACGACGTCGTATTCCTATTATTTATTAAGGGACCCCTAATTCGAAAGGTGGATTACATTTTTAATCTACATTATACTTAATGATAAGAGCTAGTTATGTTGAATCTTCCTGGGTCTTTGTCCTTCTAAAGAACGTGCAGTTCTCTTAAATTGCTGGTTGTGATGTCACTAAAATGGAAAAAATATAAAATGAGTTATTAATATTAGTTAATTAAAACTTATTTTTGAATACGATTTCTGTAATAATAGTAATTAACGTCTTAGTATTCCAGTCAGCTTAAACGCTAATGTACCATTTTATTTATTTGAACTTTATTGCACAAAATAAATGACTAAAAATGGCGGACTTAATGCCTCAAGGTATTCTTCTATTAACAGTCAACCATAGGGCCAAACAGAAACTTGCAAAGGGGGAATTTTAGGTTCCTTCAAGAATTAAATTAAAATCTTTATAATTTATTTCAAAATTACCTACTTAAAATGAGGATGACATAGACATGGAACAACCACGTCGACCTACGCACGCATGATTAGACCGGACATAAACCAAATTACAATAGATGAATAGACAGACAGACGGATGGATATCAGACACACGGGCCTACATATGCGGGATTAGACTAGACATGAAATAGATTCAATATAATATGATGGTATCGTTGTCAACACAACAATTCCTAAAGTCAATAAAGGATCGGCCACGCTCTTATGATTATCTTGGAGTCGCAAGCGGTTATAGCCTGCTTATCTCAGGTAGGCCGTAAGCTGACTTTGTTTTACATACATAAGTAGATTCAAATAGAAATAACCGAAATTAACACAAACACAAGGCAGAGCTCGAATCTGTCTTTTCCTCTGTCTTTGATTTTTAGATTATGCCCAGTTACACCACAGAGACCAGTGCTACACATTACGAATTAGATACGGAATATTTATACCTTGTTTTCCTAGTTTCCATTACTAGTGAACTCTGTATTTATTTCTCTCACGGTATGATTCTCCATCGTCAGTATTACCTAGCCTTCAGTCACATAATACAATAAATATGAGTAGGCCTATGCTAAGCAGAGCCCTAACCTAAGTATCATACGAAATGAATGGTACAGCTCCAAAGTAAAACTAGGTTACAGCAAGCTCATTATTTTAAAGATAAGGTATAGTTTACTAGTACGTATCTGATAGTGATAGTACTTACGCACGGAAGGTTCTCTGTCTAACAAATTCAAAACACGGCATCCCACTTTGACGCGCTAGCTGCATAGCATGCGCCAAACCGTTACCGTGATCGTCTATATTAGCTTTCCGGGTGTGCGAAAGCCGAGTTTAGCGGGAGTACAGATTTTATACCGAAGTGACAGGCCTGAAAGGAATAGGCCTGCCGGTAGATGGACAACTCAGCTGACGTTCTGCTAATAATGGGAAAGCAAAGAATAAGCAAAAAATAAATAAGCTGACATATATATTTATTGATAGACAGACGTACATACAAACAGACTGGAAACAATGTAAGACATAGACAGGCTGACGGAAGATCGGTCGTAGCAGCCGCCTAACTAGAAGAACCTGGAGGCTTACAGAACACCGTAGGCCCTATAACACCACCAATGCTCAGTAGGTATGTGGTGTTGTATTTCTTGTGGTAAATAAAATGTCTATATCTCATGAAGATGCGCCGTGTTGAAAATGAGGTACCTGCATTTTTTAGTCTCTAGATGCTACACAACCAATTATCAAATCAACAAAGGGTCCGAAAAGCGCTTGTGATTCTTCTGGATTCTCAAGGTGTTTGCTTGCCATTAGGAAAGTGGCTGGTTAATTTGAACGCAATGTCAACAATATAAGTATCTATTAGATACCCCAAATCAATTCTTAGTATTTTGTAATTCGGCCAGGCCGACAGACATAACACACTAAGCTGGATTAAGTAGACGGCAAAAATATTAAAGTAACGTTTTTCATATTGTAGTCGCAACAGTTTTTATTGTTAACGTGAAATGTCACACTATTTATATATATATATATGATGCTGCGTCACATTCGAAAACATTTTAGATAAGCAAGCAATTTACAAACTATTCATTTACTAAATGTCAGTCTCCAAGACAGGACTCGAACCTGCGTCTTTGCTATTCCAGAATATCAAAGAAACGAATCGGTAGAATAGGATAATAATTAATAGTACTCACGAACAGAGGGTTCACTGTGTAACAGAACCAATTCAAGACCGCTGGAAAATTCAGAACATGTTATCCCGCTCGCTCGCGCTCACCGTATAGTACGTGCTCATTAGTTCCTGACACCCTGTAGGTGTGCGAGAGCAGAGTCTAACCTAGTGGAACCAACTTACGTTCTGTTAAATAGGCAGAAAGACTCGCTAGTCTTTCTGCCATTTATCCATCCGCTGATGGATCATACCTACAGTGATACACACAGACGCACCCGAATGCTACAGACAGACAGGCGGACGGACATATCTGAGGGTCCGAGGCAAAGAGAGTGCGAGACAAAGTAAATTGTTATTTCGCTCATATTTGGAGCAGCTCAACTAGCTTTATTGTATAAAGCGAGAAAGCTGAATCAGAACCATAATGTTTCCCGAAGTTTTGGCTCCGGCGTGAGGCGAGACCGCGTACTTAATAATCTTTAATACGAGTATAACTATTAATCCTTTCGAGGTGAGAAATGACCAAATAATTACCGTTTGTTTTGTTCAAGTTCCTTCATCTTGTCATGAATGGATATCGTTAATGTACTTTATAATCTAGCCGGAGCTGTGGGGCTAAAATAAATAATAGAAATTGAGACAGAAGTAGATCTAGCACTGTTAAAGGGCATTTATATGTGTTCCTGAGTCTTGAATGTTGAATGAATGTTTTCTATCTAATATATCATTTCTAGAAAAGCTATGTATACATTTCAAATATATTTATTTTAAACAGACATGTATTGACACGATAAGTCAAAATATTTCTTTTAAAAAATAATCCACAGATGTCAATACCGTAGGTATCAAAACAAGTTTTCCTGGTTACCCCATGAACCCACGTACTTATTGTGAAACTGATTGAAATTGTTATGTTACTGCCTAACATCCTCCCATTGAATGGATAAGGCTGTCCTTTGGCAGAGGAAAAAGGCAGTCCAGCGATCTGCATTGGACTCCCTCGCCTTCCTTTATTTTGCGAAAGCAGAATATAATCAGTAAATAGAGGCAAGGCAATGTAGAATCGAATAGAGGCGAGTAATATATATTTTGTTTTTATATATATTTATCTGCATTTTCATTGTTCATGTCGTATTCCTATTCTTCGTTAAAGGGCCCCTAATTCGAAAAGTGGATTACATTTTGAGTCTACAGTTATTCTTGGCGATAAGGGCTAGTTATGTTCAATCTTCCTGGGTCCTTGTCCTCTTAAAGAACGTCCAGTTCTCTTAAATTACTCGTTTCCCAACACCAATGTCACTAAAATAGGAAAAATATAAAATTAGTAAAAGAAGTTATCAGTAAATTACAACTTATTTTCGAATACGATTTCTATAATAACAATTTAGTAATTAATTGAATGTCTTAATATTGCAGTCAACTTAAACATTAAGTACCATTATGGATTCCTTCAAGAAAGAAACGATATTTTTTTAGTTTAATTAAAAATTAAATTAAACATACATACCTACATGTCATGTCTGTAATATGCATAATTTTTAAGTTATCCCAATACGTTTTTATCACCATAGGTAGTCACACAATTAGCTTTAAGTGAAAGAGAAAATCGTAACCATTTATTTTCTCCTGTTCTCAAAAGTTCGATTTTCATGAGTAGATAGCCTGGTTGAAAGGCGCTTTTCCGACGAGGGTGGAAAGTAATCTTTTTTAAAAGTTTTATAGGCTGAGGACGCGCGCCGGCCGTACGCGCGGGCCGCGCGGCGCGGCGGTGCGGTGCGGTGGCGCCGGCTGTTGGTTGCTGCAGCGCGTGTTTTGATTACTGAATCCATATAATATCATTTACTCCATTACTTTTATTTCTCATTTATTTTCCTCATAGTCGAAATGAAAGTAGAGTGTTAAACTCGGGTGAATGCACCCATTTCTCGCTTGAATTATTAGCCAAAATATCTCGGGTGAAATGGGTCACTTTCAACCCTTGGTTAACAATCTGTTTCAAGTAGATCTAAGTGGCGCACGTAGATATATCTACGGTAGAAGGTAGGCATCGGAGTAGATTAGAAGTGTCTCTACTATTTCCTGTTATCCAAAAGCCTGTCCCAAGCATCGACACTTAGCTATGTATAGGTACCTCGGCTGATTATGATGAACAAATAGATACAGACAGACGGATGGATGTCAGACGCGCGGGCCTCGCATGCGTGATTAGACTGGACCTAAATCGTAATTTGAAATGATGAGTAGACACAGATAGAGAGACGGACGGATGTCAGGCATGCGGATCTACGCACGTGTGATTAGACTGGACTTAACACCGAATTCGATTGTATGAAATATAATAAAAATAATTTATCCATAAAACATTGTTGTACTATATTAGGAGCTAGGAGTTTACAAATAGATGGTATTAAGTAACACGTGCCTGAGCTAGGAAACCCTGTGTTTCAGGCAAAGGGCTTACAGTTTTTTAAAAATATTCACATGCAAAATAAAACATATCCTACGATGCAAAATTATTTTAAAACAATCATTAATTTTTCTGTATCACCATTGACATGTTTTTTAGGGCATCTCGTAGAATAAACAGACAGACGGATGGATGTCAGACACGCGGACCTCGCACGCGTGATTAGACTGAACGTAAATAGTAATTCGAAATGAAGAGTAGACAAATACAGACAGACGGACGGGTGTCAGGCACGCGCACTAAAAATAAATAACACCGAATTCGAATAGATGAATAGACAGACGGATGGATATCATAGACATCACGTGGACTTCATTTTTAGACTGGGCAATGGGCATAAACCGTATATAGTTCTAATTGACGAGTAAACAGATCCAGACAGACAGACCTTTTCCAATATTGCAAGGTACTTCCTATGCAAAACTTAGTAAAACTGTCCATACTCAAACAAAAAAATAATAATGTAACTCAATTAAATGAATACCACCGTAATAGTAGGTTAAGGCGTTTATCCAATACACACAGATTCTTACTACCACAAATGAAAAATGTTTACGGCATGAGGACTAATCTATATTTGCTTCCTAAAATAATAAATAGCCTCCCAACATACATACAAGATTCATACCTATCCAACCCTAGATTACTTAAAGATGTTAACAAATATTTTATGTCATGTAATAAATATGACTACGCCTTGTGATAAGTACTTTCTTGTTGTTTACCAATGAACTGAATGTAATGTAAGTCTTAGTCCGAACTCTAGCTGTAAATACGAGTAAGCCATTCATGGCTTTAGCAATTATTTTTTGGAACTTTAATAATAAAAAAAAAAGACAGACGGATGGATGTCAGTCACTCGAACCTACATATTATGCGGGATTAGACTAGACATAAAAAGTAATTTGAATATATGATGGTATCGTTGTTATTACAACAATTCCTAAAGTCAATAAAAGATCGGCAACGTGCTTATGATTATCTTGGAGTCACAAGCGTTTATAGGCTGCGGTGTCTACTTACCACCACCACACATACATTCAAATAAAAATAACCGAATGTAGCACAAATCTCCGTCTTTGGCTCTGCCTTTGATTTTTAGGAATACCACTGAGACCACTACATATGAGGCATTAGATATCAAATATATTTAACTTGTTTTCGCAGTTACTTTTCTTCATCATCTGTATTACCTAGCCATCTTAGGTTTAAGTGTCATACGTAATTAATGGTACAGGGACCTCTGCACAGAGAAACTAGGCTATAGCAGGCTCATTATTTTAAAGATAAGATATAATTTACTATTACGTATCTGATAGCACTTACATACGTAAGGTACATAAGTATATAACAAATTAAAAACTTGGCATCCTACTTTGTCGCACTCACTGTATAATAGCCCGCACCCATTCGTTCTTACCGTAATCTTCTATATTGGCTGCCCGAGCGTGCGAGGGCCGAGTTTAGCCGAAGTACAGATGTTATACCTTAGCGACAAGAGAAACAGGCCTGCCGGAAGATAGACAAGCCGGCTGACGTTCTGCTGAATAGGCAAATAAATAAATAAGCGGACGATAATATATTAATAGACAGACAAACAAACATAGACATAGATGGATATCAGACATAGACAGGCTGACTGAAGATCAGCCGTATAGTCACTCAGTAAATACGGTTGCAGCATTTTGGCGTCTCTAGATGCAACACAACAAATCCTCAAATCGAAAAAGGGGCCGAAAAGCGCTTGTGATTTTTCTGGAGTCTCAAGGTGTTTTCTTACCATCAGGACAGTACCTGGCTAATTATTCGTTTAGTAAAGGCCTGTGCCCAGCAGTGAGTCGTGCCAAAGGCTGATGATGATGAGAATAATCGCGTGATTATTATGGGGCGCAAGGATAATAATAAAAATTATTCGAATATTATGTTCTCATTGTACTATCTATACCTAACCAACAAGGAGTCCAACACTGGCGCCGTTACCTTAGATCAACCGGGAAGTCTGTACCGCTATATGCATAATGCATGAAAAATTAATTACATTATGATATTTCTATTTCATTTTTATTAGTTATTCTGCTATTCGGGTAGGAGACAAATGGAACAAAGTTCATAAAAAACAAATCATTCATTTTGAGTTGTAAGTGGTGTAAGTATCTAACACGACTTTGCTTTATATTTGTATAAAGGTAATAGGTACATCTATAAGATTCAAAGAAAAATAACAGTGATCGAATGTACCCATGTACCCAAGAGAGTATTCAAACCTGCGTCTTTGCTGATATGTAGCACCGCCGAGACCACTGCATACTAGTTACACATTAAGTACGGCGTACTTTTACATTATTTTCGCAATTTCCGATACAAGTGACGTCAGTATGTCTATTAAGCGTAGAAATAGTATATAATTGGAATTCCTAACAGACAGACAAACAAAGTGTCAGAAAAACGGATCGGTAGCATAGAATAATTAATAGTAATCACTTACATACATAGGGTTCTCTGTCTAACAGAACCAACCAGATGTAAAATTCAGAACACGGTTTCTTTCGGTCACTGCATAGCACATGCTCATTAGTAAGGTTAGTAACCTGCCTAAGCGCCATCGCCTATATTGACACCCTCAGGGTGCGCAAGAGCCGAGTTTAGCCGTTCTTACGTTCTGTTGAATAGGCAGAAAGACAAGCGGACGGATAAACAGTGATACGTATACAGACAAATTACGTAGACAGGCAGATGGACAATCCGATACGTTCAAATGGTTCCTGCTCTTTTGTTAATGAGAAAAGATCAAAACAATAAAGCAGGATTTGAATCTAAAACATAGATAATGTAAATCACCTTAGTATTCGCTCCGGCGCGGCGTGAGTCGAGACCGCATCCTCATTTTTATAACTGATTTCTTTCGATGCGAGATTATGATCAATGAGTTGCCGTTTTCATTTTCAAGTTTTCCCTTGAAGTGATAGTCCCTAAGTGATGTCCTTTAGGTACTTTCACAATGTAGCTAGAGCTGCGGGATAAAAAGGAATCATAAAAAAGAAGAAGACTCAAAGCATTCGTGGATCAGCGGCACCCGCGAACCGCTTACGGTATCACGAGGTTGAGCAACGTCTCGGCGGGTCAATTCTCGGGTAGCGGTTTTGAGTGGTTATTAACTGAGGGCTTCCGTAATTTGGAAGGCACGCACGACAGCATTCGTTTAACCAATTAAGAGGCAGCTTGAGATTTTCTGACAGTCAACTTGCCCACTCACTTGATAGTTTTCTCTTAGGCTGGAAGGTCACATGTCGTCGCTTCCGTAAACACTGGTGTCTATGCCAAATCTTGGGGTAGCGGACCCCGAGCATCCCTCAGGCAGTAAAGTTAGTGCAGTAGGTATGATATATAAAAAATAATTTGTAAGTTTCTGAGAAACTCATCCGTTCGGTACACTGTAGGTTATATAAAGTAAGGTACCTATATAAACCACGGAGTTGGTATTTCTCTTGAACATGATGAAAATACACATAGTTTTCTATTTATCTTTCCTGAAAAACGTTATTGATTACTTACTGACACAATCTGTCAAAATATTTCTTTTTTGTTAATAATCCATAGACGTCAATGATCTAAGTAGGTAGACTACCGGATTAGCTCATTTGTACACAGGATAGACAGAGAAAAAAATATCTACCCATTTCTTTCAATCTTTCATGTAAGTAGGTTAACCTATATTAATACTCCACAAAATAAAAATGTTTGAAAATGTCACCATTAATTGTAAACCGGAAACGTGTTAATTATGATTTAATATTAAAAAATAAACGTTAGCTTTAATTAGCCCTATATTTATGCCAAAAATCGTAATTCTAATAATTAAGGATGCCTCTTTTATGAATTTACTGGAATCGTTAAAACATACCTAGGCAGAAATGGTCATCGTCCTTTACCGATTTACATTCAATCGCTTCCAAATAAATCAAATATAAATACAACAAATAATTAAAAACGAAACTTAACCTATTCTAATCTAATAACCCACCCCGAGTCATTCCTGGTGCAAAGGTGCCCAAAACGCTTGCAGCGTTGCCGCGTTGGACTGCAATGGACAACCTTTGCATCAAGAATCGCTTCTTGATATTAGGTTAGGTTAGGTTAGGTTAGGAAGCAAGCCAGGAAGTAAACCCGTCGTCTACCGGTCCCTGGGATTCCAGGGCACAAAATAATGCTATTGTTTATTTTTTCGTCGGGAGAAGACAGCTCAGGAAAGGCAGGAAGTCGTTTGTTCTATTGACACAACGTAGGTAGTAACTGATTTTATTTTTTTATTTTATTTTAGAAAGCTGTGATGAAAAATGTTTGGCTTCAATAAAAAAGCGGGAGCGTCTGAGTCTCTCTTCACCAATGTACTACTTTTTGGAACTATTTTATCCGGTCTCGCAACACTAATATATGATTCATGTAAGTATTACTAAACCAAAAAGCGTCAATATTATGCTGAATAATATTTTGTAGGTTTTAGATAAATTGAAGTGAGACGTAAACAAGAGGGAGCAACATCTTAAGAGACTCTCTCATGGCTGGATCAAGGTTCCAGATATAAAAGGCGGTATACTGAACACTGCGCGCATAGTCCGCGGAGCATGATCTAATATTGTATCATGATCCGGAGGCTCTGTCGATGTCGCTCTAACCAGCGGCAGTTTAGGCCCCGTTAGGCTTTTATAATAATTCTATATTGCAGATATTGTTGAATATTTTAATTTATATGTATTTTTATTATAAAAACCTAGCCCAGGATAACATATAAATAAGGTGATAATAACGATATAAGAAGGAGATAAAAATAATATTGTAAAGAGTATATGATGACATGTTTGAAGTCCAATGCTGTTATCTCAACCTCTCCTAGTCTGTAACCGGTGTAACTCTTGTAAGTAACCGTTAGACTATGCCATTTTTAGGGTTCCTTGGTAAAGAAGAAACTCTTATAATTTCGCCATTTCCGGCTGTCCATCCGCGGATTAGTTCAGTGGCCATTACTAGAAAAAATCACACCGACAAAAGAATTAAAAAAACCGGTCAAGTGCGAGTCTGACTCGCGCACCGAGGGTTCCGAACACAGATTGTGTACCCGTCCCGACCCCATTTAATTCAGGAAAAATCTTAATAGCGCTATGTACAAAATACAAATTGAACACCGTGGGTACAGCGTCACAAGTCATTGTTGTGACTTTAGACCAAGCACTCTAACAACTCTATAAATTTTAGTTGACCCAATAGGTTCTTAAAGCATAACTGTCGCTCAAAACTGGTGCCACAAAATCTAGTGCCGAAGGCGGAGCTTATGCTTTCAGTGACGTTTCAGTGCCGGATCGCAATTCAGTCAGCTATCCGACGTTGAGTTGAAAAGTTGTCATAGTGTCAAACGAAAATAATAAAATTTTAATGGTTTCCGGCATTGGTTCTCAATATATAAGTGTCAATGCTTTCAAAATAATAGCTCATAATAATCAAGTAGAAGCGTAATACTCTATTTGCAACTACGATAGTGAAAATAAAAACTAAATAATGCAAAAACTTGGTTTATCTTAGCCACGATAAGACTCAAAGTGTAAAATTATGTTCAATTAAAGTGTTTAAAATCATGTTCATTAGCTTTAACTTCACCTAATGTCATCGGTATAAAATGACACTGCCAATGACGTTGTCAAATATCGTGATATTGACAACTGTTTATAGAGTCGCCTTACCATACGTCCTTATTATATCTTGACCCTGAGATTCGTGACAAATATGTGCATATTCGGAGGTCAACCTTATACTGGTTCTTTTGAGACGAATTTTCGGTACGTCAGCAGGCATTGTAAATATCTACATGACTCTGGTCTAGTTCATAGTTTCAACCCCCATGCCCAAATTCATCAATTTGAGCCATGAAAAATTATCCTTCATGTTTATCCAGGCTAAAAACTCTATGTATACAAAGTTTCATCATAATCCTTTTAAACCCTTTTTTCGTGATTTAGTAACAGGATTAGATAGTGTCAGGATTGACTTCTTATCTGCCGGGGACTGTAAGAAGACATGACTGGTAAAGTGTATAGCCGAACTTAAGAAATGTATGGAAAAGGAAACTTTCGTACATTTTTGCATTGATTACTTAGATAATGTTGTGAGATATGTCAAATATATAATAACTTATAAATTTGTTAACTTTTAAATCACTTTAATGTAACACATGTAGTAAGAAGCCGGCAATACACACATACAAAGATGTGGGAAAGAGATACAAGCATAGACACCAACATACGTGGGAACAAGATACCATGTGTCACCTGCAGGCGAATCACGTAACTTTATGTACTAACGGTAGATAGATTTTACTGTCAATTTTGAAGTATAAATGTATGGGCTGACAATTAAAATTTGACATTAAATCTACCTAACGGTAGTACATCCCCGTTTGTGGAGTCCGGTCTGTTCATGCTTGCAAGGACATAGTGACTACGTTAATACTAGTGTCTTTTTATAGGGGATTGACGAGAGACATCATCCTGTTGTGGATTCGTTTTTATTATCAGTGACCATATACATCTCTAACAATATTAAATTAATCTTAATTTTGACGCTCAGAGACCATGTACGTCTCTGGGATATTATATTAATTTCGTTATACTCCTTGTTTAATCTTGAGACCTTATACATCTCTAACTTTACTGATGTTGTAATATTTGTAATAGATAACTTTGCCAGTTTATCTTCACTGTATGACATTAATTTTGTTCTAATTGTAAACTCGAAATTATTATTCTTTTTTGAACAGTAAATTAATATTTTGTCATGAAAAATGTATTATTATAGTCAGACTTTCTTAAATTGTAAATTAATATTTTGTTTTTGATTTTATTGTTATTTAGTTTCAGATTCGAACAAACTAACGATATTATCAGGCAAAAACTATGGCGTGAAGATAGACGTGAACAAAAGTAGTGACACTTCCGGGGCTTGCGGCAGGTTGGGGTGCTTTAACATGCCCAACGTCAATTTCAATGTAAAACAACGACGAGGTAAGAATTCATAATTTCTACCAATTTAGGAGCAATCCAAATTACTACTACTTTCATTTGGAGCGTGACTCTAACAACTACTCCAATGTTATACAAATTTTATTCAGAGATGTAAATTCACGTCTTTCCCGTGGAAATAACAAATGTTAAGCTGTACTCAATGCCTATTTATAGACCTAAATTTTTGTTTAAATCCAAGTAGGTGGTTAAAACAAGACGGATTTTTGTTGTAACTCTGTATTATTAATGTGCACAAGTAGTTTCACTTGCGCCTACGGAAAACTATGGAATAGTTACAGTACCTATTTTTCTGTATTGGTTATATTCCTTTTAATAATTACATACATATTCGTATCTATTTCAAATGAAGTTCTGTGTAAAAGTATAGGAAAAATAAGGTATTTACCTCCATTAACAAAATTAAAGCGAATTTGTGGTATTCTCTGTAATGCCCTGAGAATTTCAGGTATTCGCTAGTCTATTTTGCGAACTTTATGTGATCGTGTAATTATTGACTAGGTAAGTTATACCTATTGTTATAATTGAAATTTTTAACACTTTAATTTTATTAAGAAATTAGTGTACCACAGGACCTACCACAAATCTCACGGAACCAAGTAACTTCGATAAATTGAAAAAAGGGTATAAGTAATCTTAATTCCGTTTACACTCCATAGGAGCTGGCGGTGAAGTAAGAAATACGACAGTACAATTTATGAAAAACGTAACTATCGACTGTGAAATTGATTCTGCTACCGCAAACAACATGATATACTGGGTCGGCGCTAGAGAAAACAAACTTTTCGATAACACCTCCTACTTCTTTATAGAGGGATACTTTTATGAGGTATTTACATGCATACTCTTACAACTCTTATATAAATGAACAAACCACAATTTTATTATTGTTAGGTGACGGGTCGAATATTACGTACTCTAAGGTAAAGACTGGGTTCGATTCCCTGTCAAAGCTAGGTGCTAAGAATGTTATTATAGGCGCTGCTTCTCCATGCAGTTCTAACAGTCATGCAGGTAATTTTAATAAACTTATGTTTAAGTTGACGAATCATCATAGTGACGTTATATTTTTTCACACTAATGATGCTATTAGTGATTAACGTATTACCACTGACCGACTTGCTAAATCTTTAGCATTTTTTATTAATTCCGTTTTCGGAAATCAAGTCTTAGATAGAACGACATCTCCGACCGCGGATTTGTCTTTAAACTGACTGTTGGGACAACGGAGAAGTAGAATAGTGTAACATTACTACACCAAAATATAAATCGCTTCACTGGCAAAATATTAGATTTTCTCACAGAACAGTTAAATGTAGATGTAGTCTGCTTAACAGAAACATGGTCAAAGGATCACATGATGAAATTGAATGTAAATAATTACGAGTTGGCCAGTGCGTTCAACAGAACTACCGCGGAGGGCGGTGGATCTATTATTTTAGTGAAAAATGGATTAACTTATAAAGAACGTAAAGATCTCTCAGGCTGTTCTGTTGATCGTGTTTGTGAGATTGCTTGTGCAGAGACTGATCAGTATCTGATACTTTGCATTTATAGACCACCATCAGGTGACTTAACATCGTTTATAAAAATTATGGAGGATGTACTTAGTAAAGCAACTAGTAGTTAAAAACCAGTTGTTGTCTGTGGCGACTTCAATATTGATATTTTATCGCCATCGGTTGAAAAAGATAAGTACATTATTCAAATCATTCAATTTAGATTACCTGTATGAAGTGCCTACCAGGGTGACTCCGACCTCTGCCACATGTATCGATAATATTTGGTTAAACTGTCCTCATCTGGACAGAAGCATAGTGAATGGAGTTCGTTCGGATCATAAAGCTCAGATGGTCAGGCTGCCTTGCGAATTAAAACATACAGATCGCGTTATAGAAATAAGACCACTGAGTAGAAGTAGAATAGAACTATTAAAGTCGAATCTGCTAGTCGCTATGCCACACACCCAGGTAGAGTCAATTGATCCGAATGATCAGTTCAAAATGCTTCTGAATACAGGCTGTAAAGAATTTGATGCAACTAGTAGTAAAAAACGCATAAGAAAAAAAAAAGAAAAGAAAAATAAAGATTAATAATAAAATGAAATTTAATAAGTGGGCAACTACCGGAATCCGGAAAAGCAGGGATAACTTATATCAACTGTATGAAAGGAGGTCTTGCACCACTGACGAACGCTTCCATCAGTATGTTAGGGATTATTCCAAATTATTAAAAATAGTGTGTACAAAAGCAAAAGCAGTGCACTTGAATAACAAAATAAAATCCTCAGATAACAAGGCCAAGACAGTCTGGAAAATCATAAATACAGAGACTGGGCGGAGTAAAAATAGAGAGTCCACAATTTCATTGAAAATAGAGGATAATTTAATAACTGACGCAAAAGTAGCAAATGAATTCAATAATTTCTTTTTCAAGTAAAGCTAGATAATTTATGTATTTTTAATTTTCATCATGTTTCTCTTCTAGATGTACTAAAGTCTTTGAAAATGATAAAAATAAAGAGCACAGAAGACTTATGGGGTGTGTCAGTCAAGGTACTGGAATCTATTCTGGAGGTTGTTGCACCCACTTTAGCTCTCATTTTTAATACTTGTATAGACAATGGCATATTTCCGGATTTAATGAAATGTAGAAAATAGTTCCTATTTTTAAATCAGGCCATAAAGATAATCCTTCTGATTATCGTCCAGTTTCTATCCTGCCTGCGTTTAGCAAAATATTCCAAAAAATATTGCTGACGCAATTGATTTCTCACTTTAATTTACACAATATTTTGCACGCACAGCAGTTCGGCTTCACGAAAGGTAGATCGACAACTGATGCTGGTGCAAGTTTGACAAAATTCATTTTGCAGTCTTGGGAAGAGTCACAGTACACCATTGGAGTCTTCTGTGACCTTTCCAAGGCTTTTAATTTGTGTAGACCATGGTACTTTAATTTGTAAGCTGAAATTTTATGGCATTAGGGGACATGCATTAGATCTCTTTAAGTCATACCTAACACAAAGAAATCAAAGGGTAGCGATAAATGGAGCTATTTCATCAGATACAGTGGTAGAGATGCGAGTACCTCAGGGGTCTATTCTAGGCCCGTTCCTATTCCTTGTTTATGTAAATGATTTACTATATATGGTAAATCGAAGATCAGGCATCGTAATGTTCGCAAATGACACATCATTACTGTTCAAGGTTAATAGGAAAGATACTGAACTCATTGAACCAAATAATACCCTCTCCATGATATCTGATTGGTTTGCTGCCAATAACTTAGTGTTAAATCCGAAAAAAACGAAATGTATAAAATTCTCACTAGCAAACTCATCTTCAAATATCAATATAGATTCAATCATAAAACTCAATGGTGAAACTTTAGACACTCACACACACTGGACTCAAAATTGCAGTGGGGTTCCCACATAACCGCTATAGGAAGTAGGTTGAGCTCTGCTGCTTTTGCAGTTAGGAGAATAAGGCAGCTTACTAATGTGGCAACGGCTCGGTTAGTTTACTTCGCTTATTTTAATAGTATAATTAGTTACGGTCTTATCTTATGGGGATCAGCTGCAGATATCGAAACTGTATTTATATTGCAAAATAACTTGGGGTCGCGTGAGTCATTGAGAGAAATCTTTAAGGAAATAGACATCCTAACCCTGCCGTCGCTGTACATATTTGAAATAATCATGTATGTTAGGAAGAATTTATACAATTTCCCAACGAATACTAATAAGTTAATGACTTCAAGAAACACTGGGAAACTCAAAATAACTTTTTATAGACTAGTGAAGGCGGAAAAGTCGTTTTTGGGAAATTGTATAAAATTCTACAATAAAATTCCAAGACACATTACTGAACTTACGGATTCTAAATTTAACTCTGTCGTGAAACAGACACTTATTTCAAAAGCATATTATAAGATAAACGATTATGTCACGGATAGAGATGTTTGGCAGTGATAGCGTCCCGCACAAGTAATCTAACACAGAAATATTATGTCCTTAATATTAAAAAATATGTAAGTATGTTTATATTGTAGCATTTGAATACTGTTATTTTATATACATTGTATATTGTTTTGAAAAAATGACACCTCGCCGAGTTTCTTACGCTGGTTCTTCTCGAGGCAGAGGTTTATTTTATGAACCGGTGGTAGTTTTTTGACATTCATAAGTGCATGTAACATGCCTAAATTGAAGAATAAATGATTTCATTTCATTTCATTTCAACAATTCAAAAAACGGTCGCGTCTCTTATATAAGAGATTTCAACGAGAAGTGTTCTCATTAAAAATCACATAATTGGGTTTATGCCCTTTTTAAGTAATTATTTTACAATGATTTTAAATTTGTAAAGCTATTTAAAAACAAATGTACAGTTAAGGGTATGCCTCGATTCTGTAAATCACGTGTTATACACACATGAAAAAATGAGATGGCTTTTTGCACAAATTTCGATATGAAAAAACTTAGCAAAGTAAGATATTATTTCCTCTTATGAGATTTAAAATCATTTTTTTTTAAAGAATAGAAAAAAAGGAAATTTAAGACTGGATCTCAGCCTAATAATTGCCACGATCCTTTGGGGATAAAACATTACTTTTGTATAATATACCCGAAAAGAGAATCAAGGGAGTGTTGTCTAAGACACGATAGGGTACAGACGCGTCCCTCCGGAGCCCAAAATATCCGTAAAAAGTCGGCAATTAACAATAGTCTAGCGCGAAAACAATAGAAACACGTGTCCAGCAAGGACCGCCGCCGCGTTCTCTCCCAACCGGTCAAACTAACTTCGCGCGATTCTCTATTTCTTAAAATGCCGATGCTGGTACAAAATGTGCAGTGTGTTATATACCTAGTATATACAAATAGTGAGTGTATATAAGGCGAGCGACAACTCGACTCTTCTGTCTCATGACAGGTGGGATAGCCCAACAGCAGTGCCCTCCAATTTGGTGAGATCATTTCATTTTTATGCTTTATACAACCTTAGAAATTATTTATTCGTTTGACGTTCTTACGCTCTTAGGTCCTCAATAAAACCGCCAGGTCTACTCGGGCATCACGCTTATGTCTCAGTCAGTGGTCCCCCATGCATAATATTATATTATAATCTAAAAATCGTATATACTTAATAGCCTAAAAAGTGGCTCACTTCCTACAATCCTTGAGAAAACATAAAAAAGCAAAAAAGGTTAAATAAAATCACGCCCGAATAACGCACGTAATAAACGTTTCAAACGTCAAGAAATCGACGGTAACTTGCTGTGTATGTATGTATAGTATGTATGTGAATGCTTTATTGTACATACTAGCAAAAGGCAAAGGTAGCAGAATACAGACGGAACAGATTATAAGTACCTGCATGCCTACAAACGATCGACATTTCGTTTCATCTGTATTGCTAAAATTTAGCTCAATCAAATGGCGGCATACAGGGGATGACTATATGTCCATTAACAAACAGATGAGGTTAAGCAGTCATAAAATATACGTCCTTACTGCCGACATCGAAGATAAAATATAAAAGCATTATATATTTTCCTAAATAGAAAATTGAAACTCCACAATAATACATTGCGTAAATAACTACGAAACAATAATGCCAAACGAAGCAACGGACCCTGTCAGAAAAACTCTGGTCCCAAAATCGACATCTGCTATACAGATCGCGCAAACTGCATCGAACAAGAACAATGACTCAGAAAAAAAACCCTAGAACAAAACAATTCTTTCGCACAAAAAATATCGCCTCGAGTCAAAACGATAGGCGTGCTGCTGACCTGTAATGTTGGTCCATAAGACTATAAGTAATATCGTCGCATAACTTTTATAATAAGAGGAAAAGAAAAGAGATACCCGATCATAACATTCAAACCAAAGACACATCTATCGGATTCCAAAGAAGGAATTAATTAAGAAAAATAAGGATCTCACCAAGACACCATATAATGAAATAGTTCATCTAGCTAGAGCACTATACTTTTCCCCGAGAAAAAGCGTAAAGCATTGATACACTTTCTACATACCGAGATACAATCAAGCACTACCAGAATTAGTGGAAACTGACTCACCCTTCCGTAAATGAAAGGTATTCCGAAGATTCAACATCTAAGTTTTATTATCATGAGGGTCACGAAGAATCACGAATTTTTAAGTTCTAAAAAAGTAATCGAAACGGGAAATAACTCAACCTGGGAAAAACTGACAAAATCATGTCATGGCAAGTCTAACACGTAAATCATTTTGTGACAAAAAAGGGTTATTTATTTAGTGTGAAAGATGACGTGTTGATATTTTGTGTGAATGTTTAAGCGTGGCAAATCTGTATGGTGTAAATAGTGTAACTATAACTACATATTAATTCGCTTTGTGCTAACTGTCAGAACAGAGCAGGGTTTGATAAAACATTATCTATACGTAACCTGGAATACCCAAGCAACTACAAATCTAACTATGTATACAGGTATGTAGCGACTACCAAATACTTAGGTCACTTTAGCAACCAACACACAAAAGGCTATGGAAGAGAATTATGCAACAAGATCGACCTTTGGATCGGACACCAATCAACATTGGAGCAGGTTGCCGCCGCAGCCGCTAGTGACAATAAAGTAACTAAAAAATAATAATAATAAAAACTAAGTGCTATAATAACGCCTTTAGCCAGCAACGGAAAGGTTTTTTTTTAAAACCTGACTGGCTTTATAGGCCGGGCCCAATGAAGTGATAGGAGTGCGCGGTAGGAGAGTAGCCTGGGGAAAATCCAGGGAAAAACCTCCGGCACGACCACGTGTGTGGTTTGGAGCACTGGAATACTCTAAGAGTTTGCGCTCCAGTGAGATTGGTTGAGCGGTTTCAACGACCTGAGGTGTGAGTGGAATCGAGCTACTGGGAGTTTTATCGCTGGTTCACTAAACCTAGCCTAGCTGAGAAGAGTCCAGCAAGAAATTCAGCTAAGCCCGACCTGGGTTGGACTGACTCTACCCGGTGTGCGGCGGTACCGGGACGAATAGGGACTATATGTGTCAATGTTGTCGCGATCGCGCGGTGGATGTCCCCGCCGGCGGTAATGCCTAAGTGTACGCGTCGTGTCAGAGTTGGACGCCGTAATCGCAGCGTTCCATCTTTCGATAGACGCTGTGATTACGTCGTCTGGGTCCGTAAGTGTGTGCCTAGGACGTCGGACCGTGCGGCCCCTAATCAGTGATCGCCGAGTTACGACAGAGGGGGGAGGGATGGGAACGTAGTCGACAGCCTTCCTAACTAACGGATTCCTATGATGGGAAGCGTTGTCAAAATAACGTCTGGCAGTCTGCTTAAAGAAACCATACATGGTGTTAATCCCCATGTCGTGGTGCAGACTGAGGTTCGACTGGTACCACGGAGCACCAGTCGCCCTACGGAGAAAACGATTCTGAATGACCTGAAGCGGCTTGAGCGATGTCATCATAGGCACGTCAGCAAAAGCTATACTTGCATAAGACATGATTGGACGAACACGAGTTTTGTAGAGTGTCAGCTTATTTCTAAGTGACATTTTACTAAATTTGTTAATCATCGGCCCAAGCCTTCCTAGCACAAACAACGCACGGTTGCGTACCCTACTGATGTGGCTACGGAAAGTCAGTTTTCTGTCGAGGGTCTCTCCAAGATATTTGACTTCGTTGGCATAGAGGATGGGCCGGTCAAACATTTGGATCGGAACCACACGCCTTTCCGTGCTAACGCGGTCAGACGGTTGGAAGACTATCGCAGTGCTTTTTTCCGGATTGACATCGATACGCCAAAGATTAAACCAACGACCTACGAAACTAAAAACCAAGGTCAGTGATTGCCTCCTGGAGGTATCGCCGGATAAAAGTGTACTTACAATGAGTCGTAAAGAGCGCAGTATCGTCCGCGAACAACCCCAGTTGCACTTTAGGGTGCCTGGGAATGTCGTTCGTGAATAACGAATAAAGAGTGGGAGAGAGCACGGAGCCTTGCGGGACTCGGACGGGCCCGGATGGGGTGTGGGTCCGAGTACGTTCCCTCTAGTCTGTATCGAATACTTCGATCCCTGTGAAAGTCTCGTATGGTGAGTACGAGTCTGTCAGGCATACCGAGATGATATAACTTGTATATCAGCCCGTTATGCCAGCCTTGTCGAATACTTTCGCCACGTCGAGAAATATTGCACCGGTCCTGAGCCCCTGGAATTGAGAGAAACCGTCCAGCACGTGCTCCGTGACGCGGTGCATCTGTTGGACGCACGAGTGCGCGGATCTAAAGCCAAACTGCTCGTCAATGATGACGTTATTCTCAGCCGTAAATCTGAGAATCCTAGTGAGAAGGATCCGCTCATATAGCTTTCCTAGAGAGCTAAGTAAGCTGATCAGCCTATAAGAGGCAGGCGAAGTCCGGGGTTTACCGGGCTTCGCTATCCCTATGACCGCTGCACCTTTCCACGCGGCTGGAAAGTGAGCATTGGTCAGCGCGGCATTGAAGATGCCGACCAAAATGAGGAGGAGGGCTTCAGGGAGAAGTCTCAGGATACGATTAAATACACCATCCGCACCCGGTGCCTTCCTAACACGAAGACGCCTGACTAAGTCACTGGCTTCCTTAACCGACACCGGTAAAATGGGTGAAGTTACGGGGAGACGCGATCTCCTGTCCACCTCGGAATCGACCCATCTAATATGGGCTTCGTCGATGTGAAGGAGACTAGGCGAACATTGGGACTCTAAGCTACTCGCAAGGCATTCGGCTTTCTCATTTTCCTCGAAAGCAGGGGTAGGGTGAGGACGATCCAAGGGGGGTATGGTCCAACAGGCATCTGATTTGATAGATCTCGCTAGTTTCCTGTAAGCCAGATGACTAGGAGCAATCTCACCCATCAGATCCCTGAACGAGTTCTCCCGAAATTCGGCAATTCTCTGTTTGGACTCGTTACACAAGTCCGTCAGGATTTGACGGTTTTCAGCAGAAGGGTGGTTGGAGTAAGTCCTGATTGCACGATTTTTTCTAGTCACTAACTCCCTCAATTCCCCAGGTAGAGGTCGGTTTTGAATATCCTCCGCTGACACCTCCCGTGAGGCCTCACTTCGAACAGTGTTGAGATAGTTGGTGAAAGAATCGATCGCTTGGTCGGTCTGTTCAGTAGTTTAACTCATTTTCTTTGTGATTCATTGATTAAAATATGAATGGAAATTAATGTTCTATAATTAAAAAAAAACTTTTTTTGTTAATTAATCATAGTTGCATGATATATACGCAATGTTGTATAGTCTTATGGATCAGGGTGTATAGGGAATTAAATTAAACGTCTTAATCAAAGAATTTATTAAGCTATAAATCACAATTATTCTAATTATGCTAATTACGTTAGTAAGCTATGAAAATACGATCTACGGGTCCTAGCTAATCGTCCGATCCCCAACGAGCGCTGGCAAGAAGTGGCTCTCGTCGCTCCGATGTGGTCTGGTGCTCTCCCCACCTCCCCGCTCCTCTTCCGGCTGGTGCGTGGCGGGAGAATACCGCCGGGCTGTGACGTAGGCGCAGCAAGTGAGACAGGGAATCTTGCCATCTCTGTCTTTCTACGGCGTCGGTAATACGGCCGTTCCTGACTGCGAAACGTCCTCGTTCGCCCCACGTCCAAGGAGTCTGTTGTCATCAGGGTGCTCATCGGCTGTAAGCAGAGAAAACAAGATTTTTACAACCAGTTTAGCTGTAGAGCATGATTACACTCAAACCGAACAAAACTCTTGCGTAATAATGTCTGTGCGCACTTAGCCATTATGACGCAAGATTACCTTTCATACAGTCTTCCACATAAATACAACAGTCACGATTGTGACCAATGAAATCTATAACAAGACCCATTCATACTTTACAGAGACCTTTAATAACACACATACGTTCACGCATACAACGTCACACACTCTGAAGTTACTATGGCCACAGAAATAAATAATAAACTGGTAATGTATAACGCGACTGTTGTCGCACTGCTACTTCCATAGAAGTGCAGTCTGCCGGGAACGGAGTGACACTGACACCCACAACAAGGTTCAGTCTGCCGGGCAACGAGCCACATTAAAAATGTCATTCCGTCCCGAAAAGTTTACGCTGTCACCCACCAACATGAGTACAGCCTGCCGGCTGGCCAAGCCGTACTACAGATACAGAGTATCGTAGTCTGCCGCCCTTGAAAGGGCGCACTGCCACTCATCACACGAGTGCAGTCTGCCGGCTACCAAGCCGTACCCCGAGACATCAGGGTCTGCCGCGACGAATCGCACTGCTACCCAACACATGGGCACAGTCTGCCAGCTATAAAGCCGTACCCCAAAATAATGGTAATTAAGTACTACTCACATTCAAAGAATGTAGCGCATGTATCGGGGGTCCACTCTCCACGCCAGGGTACCATATACTCCGCGGCAGCCCGCGTACGCTTCCCATATCAACCGGACAGCAGTTCAAGTTCGTAGCGATCGTGAGGTAGGACTGAAACCACCTTATAGGGACCCCTCATGCCAGAATCTAATTTACCAGTGCTCTGCGCTTGTTTAATAACAAAAGCAAAATCGCCCACTTTATAGGCACGTGGTTGCTTACGGTCCTTATTAGTAATTTCATCTTGCCGCCTTTGTCTTGCAGCCAAACGCTCGCTCACACGCTGTCTTTTCAGTACCATTAAAGCTTCACGATTCCCGCTTGTATTCTCGAGAGCAACGTCACGGACTAGAGAGCGCAAAACTGGTGTGGTGGCATCAACACCCACAAGCAATTTGAGCGGGGATTCATTAACAGCAGCGCTTTTAGTCATATTTAAAATCAATTGAACTCGCCATAGGGCATCGGACCATTCAGTACGTCTGTTATTCGCTTCTACTCTAATCAAGTTATGTACTGTGCGACAATAACGCTCAGCTTGACCGTTTTCATGGTGCATTTCAGGTGTGATAAAATGGAATTTACAACCCAGCTCTGATACCCAATTTTGAAAGCTGTTACATTCAAACATTCTACCGCGGTCGCTAACAATAAGCTGAGGTGTACCAAACAATGATATTACATTCGTAAATGCACGTTTTAAATCGTCCGCGTCTTGACGATACAATGAGTACAACAGGCAATATTTTGAAAACGCGTCTACAACTATCAGAACGTATTTGAATCCTTTGGATTCCGGTAATGGACCTAATACGTCCATATGTATGGTCGAAAAGGGGGTGTCGGGCTTAGACCATGATTCGATCGGCTGATGGGGTGCTCGTGGAATCCTTTTACAAGTCAAGCAAACAAGACAATGTCCTATGTACTTTCGAACGAATGCTCTAAGCCCAGGAAACCAAAAATGCCTCAGAATAAGTTCAACCGCTTTATCGATTCCAATATGGTCATGCTCGTCATGAAAAATCCTAAGTAAGCTGAGCCTATGACCCTTCGGAATAAAACAAAGCAGTCGAGCATCATCACCAGCATTACTATACTTGTAGTACAGTAAATTATTGCGAACTTCATAGCGCGTTGAGTCCAAGCGTCCTTCTTTCAAGCTATCAATAAGATTTTGAGTCTCGGAATCGGCAGTTTGAGCCTGCTGTGCCCAGTTGGTTGGCTTACGTACATGCATGATATCCACAGGGTTTCGACTTAAATAATCAGCATGAGGTAATAAAATCCCTTTGCGATATTCGATGTTGAATCGAAAATCCTGCATGTAAACCCACCAACGGGCAACGCGAGGAATGAGGTCTTTTTTTCTCTCAGTCAATTTAAGAGAGTTACAATCCGTTACTATCTTAAACGTAACGCCTATCAAGTAGTGACGGAAATGTTGGAGAGCCTTTACGATTGCTAAAGTTTCTAATTCATAGCTGTGGTACTTGGACTCAGCGCCCTGGGTTCTCCTACTGAAGTATGCAACTACTCTCTTTTGCTTCCCATCATGTTCTTGCAATAAGATCGCGCCGTACCCACTCGCGCTCGCGTCTGTATGCAGTTCCGTGGGGAGGCTCGGGTCAAATATGGCAAGGACCGGCTCATCAGTAAGACATTTGACAATATATGTTCGAGCTTCTTCCTGCTCGGTTCCCCAGACAAAAGGTACCCCTCGTCGCGTAAGCCTAGCAATGCACGCAGTCTTTTGCGAGTAACCGGAAATATATCGGCGAAAATATCCAGCGAGGCCCAAAAACTGGCGTACTTGCTTAACATTTGCTGGACGGGGTGCATCAATCAAGGCCTGAACTTTACGCGGACTCGGCCGTACCTGACCTCTACTAATGAGCCGTCCCAAGTACTCTATTTCTGTCGCGAGAAAATTGCACTTTTTCAAGTTGATGGAAAATCCCGCAGATGTCAACGTGTTTAAGACCTGGCGCAACAGAGATAGACCTTCGTCTACGGTTTCGGATAGTATCAAAATATCGTCGATATATACGAGGACGCTACCACTCTCGATAAATGGCTTCAGGGTCTCTGATATGATCTTTTGGTAAACAACCGGAGCATTGGCCAAGCCATATGGCATTTTTAGATACTCAAAATGGCCTTCAGGCGTGACAAAAGCAGTTTTGCTCACCGAATCTGGGTCCATCCTAACTTGGTGAAAACCTGTAGCCATATCGAGAGTCGAAAAGTACCTTGCTTTGCCTAGCCTATCGATATGGTCATCTATGAGAGGCAGCGGGAATCTATCTTTGACTGTTATCGCGTTTAAAGCGCGATAATCGACGCACATTCGGTCCGTGCCATCCTTTTTCTTCACAAGTATGATTGGACTCGCGAAGTCAGAGTTAGATTCCCGAACAATGCCTTTATCCTTAAGGTCTTTTATAATATCGCGAACACGCAATTTCTCGTCGTGTGACAGCTTATAAGGCCGATAGTTGACAGGCTCGCTTCTAGTCAATTTAATCGTCATGGTGCCGGTCGTGACTGTTGAGGATGCAGTGCCACTAATGAACGACTGAGAGAACTCACTAATAACTCCGAGCAAGCGCTGCTTTTCATCACCAACTAAAGGAGTTTTGATTACGGGCTCTAATTCGCTAATATGTTGTACAATAGAGCTGTCAGTCCTCATCAAGCGCTGCATCCCGTTTGTCCTAATGTACGTAACTCCGTTTCGGTTTAAAACGTCTGTTCCTATCAGAATCGATGCGTTCATACACGCTTCAGGCACGACATATAAATCAACTTCAATCGATATATCGGGGAACTCTATTACTAAAGTAACGAATGAAGTTGATTCGATTTCCTGACTCCCTATACCCCGTAGCACTCGGTAAGTGGGGACGTGATGGCAAGCAAAGTGTTTCAGAGCCGATCTGGATATCAAGGAAATGCATGAACCACTATCTATAAGAACATCCAAAGGGACTCCCTCTACTACAGCCGTTATTACGTCATCGTTGGCTACTGAATCCCGTTTGCGACACAAGTTAACATTATTAGGGCGCTTATTATTCGTTTCTGCACGCTGCTTCGCAAAGCAGGATTCAGCATTATGACCGGGCTTGTGACAGTACGAACAAGTAATCGAAGATCTATTGCTCGCGCTCACTATACGTGGTGGTGCCGTATTCGTATTCGTATTAACCGCAGGCACGGATGCGTTGCGATCACCGCCATCCGCAGCTGGGCTCTCTAATCGGGGTTTCTTATAGCAGTTGCTACGCTTGTGACCTATACCACCACAATTGTAACATTTCAATCGATTCTCCGACCTACTCAGCTCACGTTTACGCGTATTTGAAACTGCGGGCCTACTGTTAGAACGGGCAGGATCATGGGAAGCAACGCGCGGATCAGTCTTAGGCTTTACAAAAACCGATAAGAAATCAACAATCTGATTTGGTTTAAGCTTCGCGTTAGTGGCAGCTGCCTTAATCTGCGAGTCAGTAATACCTCTAAGAACTATAGCAGTTCTGAGGTCGTCCGACAAACCGGTCACAATATTTAAACGCAATAGCGTCCGACGCGCATATTCCGCATATGTTAAGAAACCTCTCGAATCTGTACGCATCACATCATAAAGCACAGTTGCCACATCTATGCTTCGTGGACAGAGGGACCGAAATTCGACTTTAAAATTACTCCAGGTGCGATCGTTTGTCACCCAGTCATTGAGCCACGAACGTGCGTCACCTTTTAAGCAATTTGCAACACGTGATAAACACTCATTATCGGCCCACCGATTTCTTTCGCGCGCGCGGTCCACCTCTGCACACCAAACATAAAAGTCATGTATTTGCGGATCAAAGTTAGAAATATAATAATGGGTCGGTCTTACTTGTAATAACGACGAAAGCGTTCCCACGATCCTCTCCGTTACCTCGTCGCCGGAAACATCACCAAGCGCTGCCGCAACGGAGCCCTGGGTCTGGTCGGTCGCTGCTGGCCGGCCGCTGACCACGGATATGTCATCACACGCAGAAACATGTACGCTTGGCGGCGGTACAACTGGAGGCGGCAATGGTGGTGTGGTTGGTCGCTGTGGAGCAGAGACAGAAACAGCACAAGGTTCTGATACCGACGAATGCGGGCGCAGCGTTGGGGATGGAGGCTCTAGTCTATCCACGATTTTCCCCAATTTTTCTAAAATCGTACCTAACACTACGTCGGTTTCTGTAGCCCGCCTCTTACTCTTACTACGTCGTTTGTGCCGACTACCTTCAGACATTTTACTTAAACAGGAAGCTGAAGAACTAATTCAAAGTATTTGCATAAGCATGGTTTAGGCAAATCGCAAAATCAATAAGCAGGGCATAAGAGGTAGCACATAATAAGCAACAGTTAAAATCAAAACATCTACCTTCTCAAGCTATTATTACCTACAAGCGCAATATCAAAACCGTTACGTGTACAAGTATTTAGCAAGCCGCAATACAACGCACAAAATAGTTTTTAGCAATTATGAAAATAGAGACACCCATTTAGCTAGACGAAGTTAAAATGATTTAGATTAACAAGCACATTAATTAAAAGCACAATTATCATTTGACCACAAAACTATTAAACGAATAGCAGCTAAGTACTCAACACCGATCACCGAACTTTGCAATCTAACTTCTATAAAGAACAAAGGATTAGCGCGTCAGTTAACGTAATACGGTTTAAATTATTCAAACGGATAAATAACTGTCTGGATGCCACTCGCGTGAATATCATATCCCACCTTCTGATCTTATGGATCAGGGTGTATAGGGAATTAAATTAAACGTCTTAATCAAAGAATTTATTAAGCTATAAATCACAATTATTCTAATTATGCTAATTACGTTAGTAAGCTATGAAAATACGATCTACGGGTCCTAGCTAATCGTCCGATCCCCAACGAGCGCTGGCAAGAAGTGGCTCTCGTCGCTCCGATGTGGTCTGGTGCTCTCCCCACCTCCCCGCTCCTCTTCCGGCTGGTGCGTGGCGGGAGAATACCGCCGGGCTGTGACGTAGGCGCAGCAAGTGAGACAGGGAATCTTGCCATCTCTGTCTTTCTACGGCGTCGGTAATAATAGTATAAACTAATAAGGTGAAATGAGGTGTGATATTTTTTTTATTTATCTACAAATAAGTTCTTGAACGTGCACATTGCTATTTAACAGGCGCAGGCGCACGCAAATGGCAAGGCAAGTGAACTAATTGGTCTCTAACTTATTAGATATACTGTAACAATCAAAAAATTTATAAACGAGAACGTTCTTGTTTTTGGACATTTAATTTATATAAATTAACTTTAATTTTTCCGATACGTTTATTAAGACTTTCGCTTCAATGCTTAATGGTGTGATTTTTTCGTGATACATTGTTTGATAAAACTGGGTCTCATAATAAAATCATAGCATTAAAATTAAATCCCTGTTTGACACGTCCCGACTGCATTTGCGCCTGTAATTTAATCTCACATCGCGAAATACTTTGTGGCTTGCTTTCTGTGCGTCTTCTGATAATCAATAGGTAAAATACAATTGTATGCAATTATGTCTGCTCCACATGTACATACTAAAATTTTATGCACTGTAACCGGCGTGTAATTATACAACATGTAATGCTACGTACATCTCTTCTGTTGCTTGTATGTATATTCTCATTTAAATAATCATTATCAAACCATAGGATAAAACTGGCAATATATTATATAAAATCATTTTAATAAATCTTTATCGATACCAATTATTTCCGAGTTCGTTTTATTATTAGCGAAAACTCGTCGGGCGGTATTGCCGGTGGTAATTGATCCTTTAACGACATCTACTAATAAGCCCAATTTGCATTTATTTGAACTCATTTAGAATTTATAATTTTCTTTACTCTTTTATTATTTTGTTATCTTTTTGTGAAGTCCGAGATATAAATGGCATTCTGTATGCAATGTGTAACATACATACATTCGAAACATCTGATTCAGGTATGAAGTGGCCAAGGAGCCAAACTTATAACAGCCTATTTCTGGTTGTCTTTCGAAAGTTAATTGTAAATTGTTATTACTTTTTGGATTTGTACCACATTATGATATATGCTGATTTTGATAGTCCGCACCTTACTAAGCGTTATTGTAATAGCTTTCATATTATATAATACTAATGAAATACTCCATTATATATTCTTTAAAAAATATATTGCAATTGCTTGTTACAAACCATATATCTAACCGAAATAACGACTATTATAGAAATACGATTTTCGCCAAATTATGTTTCACACCACTTTAAAGGTCTGTATCGTATCGACAGAATTAATTAATAACAAATACTGCCGTATTCGAATAAACCAATTATTGTGCTACAATATTATCTCATTTTTACCCCAAAAAAGTAACTATAGTTAGAACTGAAATATCCAACCGCTAGTATGAGACCCATCCACAGTGCGGCGCAATTAAATATTCATGAGTCCGATGAACTTAGGTATAGCTGCTTGTTAAACTAGTTTTTTTTTCTTTCTTCATCATCATCATCATCATCATCATTTCAGCCGAAAGACGTCCACTGCTGAACATAGGCCTCCCCCAAGGCTCGCCATTTAGACCGGTCCTATGCCGTTCGTTTCCACCGGATTCCCGCGACCTTCACAAGGTCATCACTCCACCTTGTCGGAGGCCTACCGACAGCTCGCTTTTCTTTCTTACAAATACAAAATTATATAAAGTAACCGATAAAGATGAGGCGCCTGTTGAACGCAGGTCCTGATTTAATGTTGATGTGACTTTGTGTTCATGAGCGATTGTGAGACTGTCGTTGTAATCACGATAATTTATTGATTTCAGAACTATACAGCGGTGAATGAGAGAAACCAGCTTAACCTACAAAATGTATCTGGTTACGAGCACAGATACTATGCGTGTATTCTGATCCAGAAGAACAAAGTAACAATCGAATACTCATTTCTCAATGTTGAGGGTGGTAAGCATTAATAATAGTAAACCATGTCCAATTACACATGCTCTACTATTCAGTGTGTTTTCCATACGAACATATAGGTATTTTAAGAGCTCAAAATATAAACCCTTACGAACATAATTTAATAACTTTATACAAAAAAAAAATTGTTTATAAAAAAAAATCATCAGCGCGCAATAGCCTACCTATCGATAACTATTAAACAACTCATTCACATTTCATCACTGACATTTTGATGGTTTAAAAAGTGTCAAACAAATTATATAAATTGCTGCTGGAGAAACCTTTAAGAATGAACTACGATCATAAAAAGTTACGATACTACTTAATAACGATAGTGTTACAAAAAACACAAAAAGCTTTAAGCTTACTTAAAGAACAGTAAAATTATCTCAGAATTTCTCAAACAAAAACATTTAACAAATCATAACACAAAACCTACAAAAATTCGGCAGCATACATATTCTGGTAGTTCTTGATGCGAGGAATGTATATATTAATTTTTTGAACGTCTGTATAAATATAAGTTGAAATGAAGATACACGCTCTTATATTTTATACTTAGGTGAATTGTTTAACTATGGAACACTAAAAATTCAAAGTCTCGTACGCCTTTCATTTTTACAGATAGAAGTCTCATTTTTTATAGGATAATTGACAATTTTATTGGGTATGAGATGGTATTCATAGTTTTTTTAATTAAGGTATAATTAATCACTAAAGATTTAGAAACCAAAAAATGAGAAAAGTTTCATTGTGTCCACAGTGGTGTACACAATGGAACACCACAATTTCAACAATGAAACACAATTTCAATCATCATTTCAATTTATTTGTGTCTGTGTTATATTTTGTGTAATTCAATGGTAATTAGGTGAATGCCAAAACAAATGTAACACCCACTAAATAGTTTAGTCCACGTCTTATTGATCTAATCTGATTTAGTCGTCGTTTAAATAAAAATCTATAAAAAACGGCTAAAAATACAATGCAGTCGAAAAAATTAAAAATACCCCGCAGACATGTCTTCCTTAACGCGGCGCCGCTGCAAACTGGAGTAAGGAGGGGGGTTCTAGAGTGAACTTACGCGATATACTGCACAACCTGAGAACGCGGGACTTTAGAAATATCGCAATGTTTCACTGTGTACAACTGGTTCATTGTTGGACACTTGACCTATTTATACAAAACGCGGGGAATAACTCTGAAACTTAGACATGAAATCTCTTAGGTAATGTCACATTGTCGAAGCGCCTAATAGAGGCTTCTGGTGACTAGAGCGCTGGCTTCTATTTCGCTCAGCGAATAAGTATTGCCGTGCAGCGAGGAAATTCGGCCAGCCTTCTGGGCACCCTACCAATTGAGTGATTTGGGTCAAATTGTTTATTTGTAATTTTAATTTTAATTAGGTTATTTGTTTTATTATGTGTTTATATTATAAACTGATTTGATACTGAAATAAATTTATGTCACATTTGTTAAATATTGTAGACAAAGAGTTAAGTCACTATACAGACGAGAGATTCGAGGTAAACAAGAAGCATGAAATAGCAAGCGCCCAAACTATCAACAGTCAACTGGCTGGCATAATCGCCGCGGCTGTCGTGTTGGTTCTGACCGTCGCCGCCATCATTGCAATAACCATGTACAGGAGACAAAAAGGCGTCATTGTTAAATATTGGATGAAGAAAGTTACAGTCGAGAAACCGCTATCCGAAACAGGAGAATTGGTAATAATTATGGTCTTAGTAATATGATACGTAATTTTCCAAAATACGTTTTGGCTTATCTTGTTACTAATGAACACCTAGTAAACCTTTAAGCATGATTTGCATTTTTTCTAAAACTTCTAATTAGTTTTAATAAATTGGTATCGTTCAGGTAATGCCGATAGTGAGAATAGAAAAACAAAGGTTAACCCAAGTTGGAGTCATAGGAAATGACACAACATTGATGTCAGAATATCAGATGCCAGTGGACGCTCGATGGGAAATACCGAGATCAAAAATTTCACTCACTGGACAAGTGCTTGGAGAAGGTGAATTCGGAAAAGTCGTAAAAGCTGAGTCGCATGGAGTTACCTCTGAGGATGTTAAGACTATCGTGGCAGTGAAAATGTTGAAAGGTAAGGCTAAACGGCCCCTATGTTACATACATATTATTCGTATTAGCTTTTTCCAATTATGTGACATTGGTATATTTCAGACGGTTATACGGACGCTGATATGGTATCTCTCGTGTCGGAGATGGAGATAATGAAAATGATCGGCAAGCACGAGAACATCATCAACCTGCTGGGCTGCTGCACACAGGATGGCCCACTCTACGTCGTCGTGGAGTATGCACGCAACGGCTGCCTGCGCGAGTACCTAAAACGTCATAAACCTCACAAGAAGTAAGTTTGCACTTTCAGAATCAATCACACTTACAACTTTGACATTTGCCGCCATTACTGACTGTCGTATTTTATGCTAACAGTGGTTCCATGGATAATTTACTGGATAAGCCTCTGTCTCAGAGAGAGCTGATGAGATTTGTGTGGCAGGTGGCTAAAGGAATGGAATACTTGGCGTCACGCGGCGTAAGTTCTTGTAAAATTGGTTTGAGCTTTTTTTTAATTTTTGTATTGATTACTGTGAATAAACATGTGGTTTTCTTAAAAGTGCATCCATCGCGATCTGGCAGCGCGCAACGTGCTGGTCTCGGAAGATCTCGTACTGAAGATCGCCGACTTCGGCCTGGCGAGGGACGTGCGTGATTCCGATTACTACCGCAAGCGTACAGCCGGCAAACTTCCCATGAAGTGGATGGCTCCCGAGTCCATAGCACAGAATTATTACGACAAGCGCTCTGACGTGTAAGTTTATGAATAGTATCGCTTTAATCTGCCTGCTTGCCAGGATTGTTATAACGGGATTACGAGCATGACCAGGACTGTTAGTAATCTCTCAAATGTTTTCTCTTACCTACATTGAAACTTAAAACTTACCTTTTTCTCAATCTTAGATAAGACTATAAAGCAAGTAAGTTTTGGAAATAGTCAATTTCTCTTTCAATGACATCGTCCAAAAATGTAAATTGATAAATTATCAGAATAACAATAGAATAAAGTATAAAATTTGATAACGAATCTTTATGATCTGCAGATGGTCGTTTGGCATCATCACGTGGGAGATAATGACTTTTGGTGAAGTTCCTTACGCCAAAATATCGGTTTACAAGTTGTACAATCATTTGGAAACAAACAACAGGCTTGAGCACCCGACGGACTGTAGCGACGAAATGTGAGTCAAATTAACCTAACGTTAACAGTTATTATAGGTACGATATTATTATATTATATACTCGTTACAATGACTCAATGACATTGACATACAATAATACTTCGTCGCATTATGCGTGATCCATACCGGTCGCTGTCACTTGATCATTTGCTATAGTATCGAACTAAATAAAATGACAGTTATAATGTATATAAGTAGATACTATACATATCATGTCTGTTCATGCACGTTATTTTATTTTATAATACTTATGTGTGGAAAACCAAACAATATCATTACTTAGATAAATAATTGCTGTCAGGATCTGGATAGAAAAGAGAACGCCGGAATCTCTTTACTTGTGTACTAGTTTTTGAGTGTAGACATAACTATCTATCTAATATTATTATTAATTATAATATAATAATATCTTTAAACGAGCAATTCTTGCATATTTCTTTATTTATTTCCGGGATCTCGGAAACGGATATAACGATTTTGATGAAATTTGGTATGGGGAATTTTCGGGGGCTAACAATGGATCTTAGCCGAGGATGATGGATTGCTCACTTTGCAGCTACACGGCATTGATGGGTTTGGATTTATGATACCTATTTATAAATACGTATCATTAGAATTAGTCTACTTTTAATTATTATTATTTGAACTTGCCTTTTAAAGGTACGACATGATGAGAAGCTGTTGGGCTTTCAAACCAGAAGACCGGCCCACGTTCGAGGACATCGTCGGCACTATGAAGACTATGCTGAACCTTCCGTAAAGCTTATACATTTGTTGCAAAATATTTATCTTATTTGCGAATATTTATCACGACACCATGTACAAGTCAATATTACAATGTCCTAATTATTCCCCCACGACAAGTAGGTAGTAATTACACTAATTATATTGGCCAAATTATCATCTAGATACACGGCAGTGTGTCTGCCAAGTTCGCGAAGCAAGAAAGGTGACACACCGACCGTGGGTTTTATTACACGAACCATTTCGGACCACTTTTGACCACCCGATAACTTTAAAAATCTATTTGATCTTACACACTGCAATTTCTCGACTCTTTTATAATTACCAAATCCTGAATTTCAATAAAAAACCTCTTACCGTTCACGAGATTTTGACGCTCGAAAATCACTTATCACTTACTCACTCACACATTCAAACTTTTGACTACTTCCAAGTGTTCTAGAAAGTTGAATTTTGGTATTCAACAACATAGTTGTGTATATACAGAGGGGAAAATTTAAAAACTTTTTTTTTAGTTAAGATTTTTGGTTTCAAAATGCATTTAAGTAACTATTTATTTTCCCATACCAATAGTGGCTAATTTGCGTGCCTGCTAGTAATTTAATATTAACTCTATTTAATAATATCAGATAAAAACCTTGTATGGTTCTTCGACTCGCCCACCGAGGGTTCCATACAAATTTGCAGGTATTGATTACGTACCGTAAACCGGAATTCAAATAAAAAAACTATATTTGTATGACTTTAATTACAAATGTACAGTTTTAAGATTTTTCCCTCTACATTTAGTATAAAACGATATTACTTGCTAAATTTCACACTCTCACTAGTTGAAGTTCCATATATATTATGATTCCCTGAGAGTGTCGAAATATACGTTTTTGGCGCCATAAACGGCCGTATCTTTTTTTTGTGTTAATCCCTTTTCAGTTTGTTTTTCTTTTGAGGTAAAAAGATGCAAATACCTACTTATTACACAAAATATAATAACATCCCATCAAAACATGTATGTGAAAAAATGACAAGTTCGTAATTATCGGTTTCGCTAATAAAAGAAGTGAGATCTAACGGGAAACCAAGCTCATTAGGAGCTTTGAAAGAACTTAGTTTCAGAGATCACAGGTGAACTATTAAAATTAATTTGTTATATTATTTACTACTTAATATACTCGTATTCATTTAACATTTCAATAGCGGTCATCAACTTGACTTTCATCCCGATATCGCAACTTTTTTGCGACAAATCAATTATCTATACAAAACTGTCGCAAAAATGTCATCGCTTGTGTATCATAGTACAGGGTAGGATGGAGCCACGGAGTCACTAGGTACGCATAACATTAGTCAATTACTGATAAAATGACAATTTTACAGCCAAAAATAAAATCTTAAATGCATTTAAGTTTGTTTATTTATGTGCACATGGAGGCAAGTAATTTCAAATAACAAAAACGTCAACTGAACAGTTATGCCACCGGTAGTCACCGCTAGCCGTTCAGCTACCCGCGGCCGTCAATACCACGGCCTTATGTTTTATGACCCGATTCGGAGGCGTCGAGTCAGGGGAGCGGTACGCTCGGTCCGCCATTTTGATCAATCGACAAGACTGTGGACAAATTTATAATTAACGTCACAAACGACAGTAGTGAAAGTTATAGCTCCAGTTCTGACGATGAAAATAATCAATAAATTATTTAAATAAAAACTGCTTTTTAAATATAGTAATTCATAGTACCTATACCTTATTAAAACTGTGTATAACACTTTCGTAATTTATAATCTGGCAACTAGATCACTAAAGCCTTTTTTATCGTGCTATTTTATTCCCACCTGTACGACCTTAGGTAGTGTGAGTCACTCTAGTACAAAGGGTGACCGCCCGACTTTTATTGCCCTAGTCGCCAAATGATGTTACGGAAAGTAAAACAGTATTACCTAAAGTAGCGTCTAAACCAATGTTCCGATGCGGTAATAAAACCAGGTAGAATAATAGACCGGATTTTCACCAACAATAGGCGACTTAGATTTTATTACCCCATCGGAACGTTCGTTAAGACGGCTACTCAAAATATAAATGATAACATCGGCTAATATAAAAAAATCTTTGTCATCACTGCTGTATTATAGACAAGATATATGTACTTACAAAGCGTTACTGTCTCAATAGTATTTTTTTAATGCTTCAGTTTTGATTGTTTTCGACGGCTATACTTTGACATTTAGTTACCGTTTTACTTTTGTATGTTCTATGCTTTTAAAAGTTAAACAATGAACAAATAATATATATATATATATAAACAGTCTTTCGAATACTTTACTTTCTGATTTTTACTTTAGTAGTCTATGTAAGAGTACTAATAAAATCCCAACTATATTAATTATGGTGCAAATAAAGGTTTGCGATACCTGCTTGTCCTTGCGTCGCAAGGATGCCGGTACCACTGTATTTCATCGATAGCAAGAAATGCTTACTTTGGGGAACATATGCAACTGTCGTTATTGATAATTACATTTTAGTGGTGAAGGGTGGTCAATGACCGCTATTGAAATGTTAAATGGATTCGGGTATAGTGTGAAATGGCAAGTTTTCTCTATTTCAAATTCCTACTACATTGTACTTAGACACAAACATTAAATTTGGTGTGTAAAAACTTGCCAATTGCCATTAAGTAGAAAATAACATTATACAAATCATTTAAGCAATTGAGCTGTGATCTAATCTAAAGAGCTTTGAAAGAACTTGGTTTCCAGTTATATCTCACTTCTTTTATTAGCGAAACCGTTTACAAACTTGCCCTTTAAACACATTTATGTTTTGATGGGATTTTAAAATAATTATTTTGTTAATTTGAAGACATAGCATAGTTTTTGGTAAATGGTTATTTTTCAATTTCCACTTTGTTTCAGGGAAAATGAACCACCGCCGGAAAACCTAAACGAATACGTGACAATGTTATCGTAAGAATCAATACGATAGTAATGGGCATATGTTTAGAGAAAACAGAACCACATTTTTTTTGTATAATTATTGCTTGGACTTTTGTGTTTCCTATAGTTACCTACTATTACAAATTTAGTGAATGTGATTACGACGTAATGTAAATTTTATAATGTTATATTATCTAAGTGTATTTTATTATAATTATATAACAACATAACGGCCTCTTTCTGTCGAATAACGACAGAAAGGTGCTGGATGGTTTATCTTGTCATTATCACGAGATGATCTTTGAATTTACTGAGGCGCGATTCCAGTTTCCACTTTCAAAACTTTGATTTACCGTAAGAGTAACTCGACTTTGTGTATTGGTCTTGAAAATGAGAAAGACATACATCTGGGTGTATGTCATGCCACGATCAAGGCACCTGCTCCATATTTAAATGGTCCCAGCCCAATAAATTTTCTTTGACTGACAATGTCACATATTCCGCAGAACCGATGGCCTTTGGGGCAGACTTGTTTTTGAGTGGAGACCACAAACGTAGTGTAGGTCGCTGTAACTAGTGGGGCAATGATATTCGTAAGGCAGTGGGCAGGGATTGGAGGAGAAGAGCTGAAGACAGAGCTCAGTACCCTCAGTGGCGTAGCATGGGAGAGGCCTATGCCCAGCAGTGGACTGACACAGACTGATGATGATGATCATGATGATGACATTGCTATGCATCCTGTATTAACATTCTGTTGGATCGAAGTTACCCTAAGTAGATTATTTTGTAGGTTTATTTTTATAATAAAACTGTACCTGGGTAAAATAATGTTTAATTTTCCTATTAAATTCAAATAATATTATAGTCTCTCCTGCTTTTGTCCTATTTCAGCAACATTATGCATTAATACAATATTAAAAATGTATAATTTATTTACCAAACCTTTCCGTTTCCACCGCTCTTTGGCCTTAGTTTTTTAATAATTACAGTACCCACACAATACAAACGAGTGGCAAGTTGAAACTGAATCAGACACTGAAAAACCGTATCTATATGCAGAAAGAAGCTTTGAAATCGAATCTGTAATCCCGGATAATCACCCACACACAAACTTACACTGTTGCAAAAAGGGAACCCTTATAGTTTCGTCATGTGACTGTCTGTCTGTCCGTCTATCCATATGTCACGGGAATTTTCGTAACTTTGCTACAATTGTCTGTGTATGTGATGAAGGATAGATAAATAAAATGAAAAGAGACCTGAAACGCCTTAAGGCTTATCTCCAGGTAAGTTAAAATGATTTTTTTTATACCCATTTAGTCATAAATTACTATTTGAATACCAGAAAACAATATAATTATCATAATGTCACTAAGAGTCGGTAACGTGGCATTCCTGCAAATCCAAAATAATTAGAATATTTAATTAGATACTTTTTCACTTGTAACCATGTTACTATATTTTTAAATTGGAAAAATATTAAATATTATACAATACAAATACTCTTTATTGCACACCTCACATATTATAATCTTGTTGTTTTTCTTTTTTTTTGTAATAATGATCCGATTAGTCAAAAATAATTTTGTGCTTAGTGCAGCATATTGAGCTAACACTAACGAGCAAGCTAGACAATTTTGTTGACGGTCGAGCGTGGAATAATCTCGTACGAGTTAATGATTTCAAATACACAGTTTCCTTATAAAACGTCATCAATGTTCATTTCTTCTTTATGTGTCAATGAGAGCACGTTTTATTGTTGTCACGGTTCCAGTTACTGCATATTATCTGAACGAAATCCTTAGAGTTTCCCAGTGCTTTTTTGTTTAAGTGTTTCAGAAAGCGGTGTACTTACAATGAGTTTTAAAACGTTGTTTTCGTTTTTGTTTGTAATTAAATTTCATTTCATTAATAACGTCGATTTCGGTAAGTTAAATTCTTATGGTTTTTGTTTGTGGCTATACTTATTTCATTTACAAATATTTATTGCAATTAACAGCCATAACTACCTCTACATATCATGACTCATAAATGAAAATCAAACAAAATAAAACTTATCTATAATTGTATACTTACCGATTAAAATGGTTGCAGATGACTTAGAAAAATACACAATCCTACATAAATCTCATTTGGAAGCATATTATTCATCAATGTATGATGAGATTATGTTATTTGAAAACCAGAAAACGACAAGGAATAGAAGACAGACAGCCAGAGCAGTTCCAGTATTTAAAGATTTTGATAGCCATTTTGAAGAATATAAGTCTATTGGAAGCTCCGTTATTATGAAATGCGAACCCACAGGTATCACTGACGTATTTTGTGTGAGAAAAAACTGTAAAAAAATTCTCAAGAGACCTTTTTAATCTACGTATATATATATTACGCGAGGCCGATTTTTGCACACCCCATCAGACCTACAGTTATGGTCCGATTTTAATAAATGATATGTCATTAGATTCATCTCATGCTGGAGAGTTGTATAAAACTCTTATTTTTTCATATTTTTCTAGAAAAAGGACTAAAAAATGGATCTTAAAAAACTACTGTGCGCTGACCACGTGACTTTGGCCGCGTGACGTCACGCGACGTGGCTCCTGTTTTGAGTTGACATAACACAGTATAAAAATAAACAATAACTGAACTCAAACCTGCAGTACGTTCTTCAGTATGAGAAAATATACGGTTCGAGTCGGCGACATATATCCACAACCCCAAGAAAATTAACGAAACATAAAATAAACGATCTTTTTACAATGTTTACATGAATGACAGACGTATTGTGTCGCAGTCTGTATCGTCATTTAATTCAACGTCATAATTTAACATTCTTTTCTTTTATACCAGATTTATATTGTCATGACCTTTTTACTTCAACAAAAATTATAATTATACAAACTCTTCGCATATTCAATATTTTGAGAGAAAATCTCTAATACTATGGACTGCAAGGGGAACAAACCAGTCCATCCAGCTACGTTAAGTTGTCGACTATCGACAGTCTGCCAGGACCTCATCCTCATATATTTCGAACACCTCTCACGACGTTCTTCGGACAGCCAGTAGATAAATATTATGACGGGAAAAGTTGAGGGCCAGAGGTCCCGGGGCAGACCACCCGCTAGACAGGACACCCAAGTCACTGGTATCCTGTAACTATATCTGCACGAGGCTATCCATAAGGTGGGTGATAGAAGCCTATGGAGGAGTCTGGTGAACAAGAATTGGACATTATGTCCTCAGCATTGAGGGAACGACTGATGATGATGTGGCGCATCCACGTTGTCCGGATAAGTAACTTAGCTAGCAGTTTATATTTGGCTTGGTTTTTGCCGGCATAATGTGACAGTGAAAAGCAACTGTCGATTTTTAAGACCCCTTTTACATGTTTTTGGTGTTCCTAAGAGAGGCACAAATTAAAGAAATGTATCTGCACCTATAGTTGTTACTTTTCTGAATAACTATGGGAATCTCGTTATATTAATAACCCGAAACTATTACCGCCAGACCAAATTGGTCTGCACAAGAATTATTCTGAGCTACGCCGCCGTTTCTACCTATCTAGTACGATAGGTCACCGTCATGTTTTATGGCGGAAACGACACATAAAAATAAAATTTATCATGCTAGCTGGGCTGATGTCAAATAGGGATGTTTGACACCAAATATGAAAATCAATAAGTTCGAATTTTCTCGAAAAAGGATCAAATTCTTAATCAAATGGTGAAAAAAGTGTAACTCAAAACAATAAATAATTACATAATTATAAGTCTTCAAAGTTTTAAGTGGGGGCATACTCTGTCCCTTTTCCGAAAAACGCACCTTTTTATTGGAACGATGCTCATTTACTATGGCACTCGTGGTCAATGACATCACTGATCTGTCGCACTTTCTCTCTCTGACCAGCAACATTAAAACAGTTGTAGCTTCTTTATTTTTTGAGATAATTCAATGGGATTTTCACCATTTGGCATATTTTTTCGCCTTGTTTCTTTTGGAGTAGTCAATTTCTGAGTCAACTCCCTATTTTATGACAGACAACCAGACATTCTAGAAAGTTAATGGGGGCTTCACATATGGCCTCAATCTCAAGTATTGCGATATAGATGTAAAGTATTTGCGGTTTTTCCATCTACGTCAGAAACATTTGTTATTTCCTGTTAACAGTGTTTTTTCAATGCATCATTCCCGTGCCCAACAAATTTGTAATACTTACTATTGATATTTCAGTGATTTTATGGTTTCCGAAATGCATCAATAAGTACCTATTGAACCAAACAATAATAAAATAGTATTGCGATAAAGATCTAGTTTGGTCTATCTAACAATTTCTTTTTTTGTTTA
The DNA here is from genome assembly GCA_963556455.1 of Epiblema foenella. Classification (NCBI taxonomy): domain Eukaryota; kingdom Metazoa; phylum Arthropoda; class Insecta; order Lepidoptera; family Tortricidae; genus Epiblema; species Epiblema foenella. The sequence continues at coordinate 23,004,328 of OY747096.1, read as the reverse complement.
AAATGTATGTGCCCCCAAATTACATGATTTGAAGATTGATAAAGAGTAACTGTCCCTTCCAGCAAGACTTTTCCCAGGAAATATATTATTTGTGACCCTTTCAAATCGAGAGTGAATAGGTTTTTATTTACATACGTACCATGTATGTATTTATGTAAATACTTTATTGTACTTACACAAAACACAGGTAAAAAATACAGACACGGTTATATTGGTACAAAGGCGAACTTATCCCTTTAAGGGATAAGTATGCATATTATGCCTATGCATGTTACTTACTCGACATTTACCATCAGGTAACATTGTGGTCGAAGGCTTACCTATTTATGTAGGTGCGTATTGTATATAAAATCAAATGAATAACAAGAACCTAGTAGACAACTTAGTTTTGGTAAAACTATCAGTCGTTATTCTCGAAAATCGTAGCTGACTTTTTATTTTTCAGGTACAACCACACCGAACATTACATGGTACAAAGATAATGTCACGCCAGTGAAGAGAATTGACCATGGAGGAGTACTCCCGGTTACTTATGACATGTGGAGTCTGTTACTCAATGATTTAGTGCCCGCGGACAGCGGCAATTACACCTGTCGCGTCTGCAACCCAGTTGGCTGCAGAGAACATGTTCATCGGTTAACAATTAGTAAGAAAAAGTTTAAATATGTGAGGATTTGGTGACTGTGAATTTGTATGCTGGGGGCTTTCGGTAATACGGGCTTTGGTGGGCTAGCGTGCCAAAAAAGCGCTGGCCGCTTTTTCTAGCATGCTGCTCTGAATGACATCATCTGCCGGTTTCTAGCCACAGTCAACGTGACATCTGTTCTTGAACCAACTGGCATCGCTAGAGACGATGGCAAGAGGCCCGAAGGGATGTCCCTCATCCCGTGGAAGGTGGGTAAGGCGCTAGTTTGGGATGCTACTTGCGTAGACACTCTGGCGCCTTCTCACCTCCACGGGACGAGCAATCACTTAGGTGCGGAGCCAGAGGCGGCGGAAAAGCTCAAAAGGCACAAATATAGGGGTCTCGGAACTGGTTACACTTTTATCCCGTTCGGTGTCGAGACCCTTGGCCCGTGAAGTCCCAGTGCCCGTCAACTATTCAAAGACCTGACTAAAATGTTGGTGCATTCCACGGGGGATCATAGAGCTGGCAGCTTCCTCGCTCAACGCATCAGCATAGCGATTCAGCGAGGAAATGCTGCCAGCATCTTAGGGACTATGTCCAGGGCACCCAATTATTGAAATGTATTTTAGTTTTAGTTCAGTTTAGTTTTAATTTTTATACATACGTTTTCATGTTATTTGGCTATACATAAATAATGTACCTACATATAATCGGGAATGTTTTATTTTTAGCTGGATATCCTAAACAATTTCCGTACATCAAGAAGGGTTACCCGGAGAACACGACGGTTCTAGTCAATGACTCCGCTGTAATGTCTTGCCCGACGGTAAACCTTACGGACTATTCTGTCAAATGGGCAAAGCTCATAGGTGGACCCGGCTATAACACCTCCCAAGAAGTGTCTCATCAAAAGGTAAGTTTGCCTTGTAGCGGCTTTGGCACCGTCGCAAGCTTGATGAGATCGACAGGCTTGATTAATGATTATGCAGACTACATTCATATTTTGTTATTTAAAGTCTGGTGATATAATCGATGTTATACCTAGATTACCCAATAGGTAGGATACCTAAGTAAGCTAAGCAAATATGCTAAGAACAGTAAGAACTAATGCGTTGAAAATAATTTGATACTTACAGATTTGCATTGACCGCAGGCATCTTTGCTGGTATAATTTTATCCTGATAACCTGTTAACATGGTTAAACTGTTTTTTTTTTTAAGGATAATAAATATCAAATTTCCTATAACACATTGACTATAAGCCGTACTACGAAGGAAGATGAAGGTTGGTACATGTGCATCACCAATAACACGATTGGTACTGACAGAGCTAGTGGTTTTCTTAGAGTCGCCGAATTTGCCAGAGTACCTTCAAATGGTAAGATAAAGCCCCATTTGCACATAAACAAAAATCAGTTCCTGGAAATTTTAAAAACGGCTTAGCCATGAGGATTGACAAAGTAAAAAATATTTATTTCCTGTTCCATAATATGTATTCGTCTATTATGGCGAGATCTACAGCTTACACAGAGCCACTCGTAAACTGTACAGAACCCTCGGCGCGCTAGTCAGACTTGCCCTTGACCGGTGTTTTATTTATCTTTTACCTATCTTTTAAATATATAAAAGAAGTGCTGGTCTACCATCAACGCACAACTGAAACTACTGGAACTAAAAACTTCAAATTTGGTCCAGAACTTACTGTTATGACGTACGCAAGGAAAAAGACGGGATTTTTGGAAATTACACTCCTAAGGGAATCAAATGTTTTCAGCGTTTTGGCAAAATTCTAACCCTAAGAGTGTAAAATAGGGGTGCAAAGTTTGTATGGGAAACGTATTTTTTTTGGACTTAGAAACTTGAAATTACGTATATAGACTCTCTGTTTAAATATAACAAAAATTTATTCAGCGATTTTCTAAATTCATCCCCTAAAGGGGTGAAAAGGAGGTTCAAAGTTTGTACGGGGAGCAAATCTTTTTTGAAGTTAGAGATTTGAAACTTCGTAAATAGACTTTATGTTTAAATACAACAAAACTTTCAGCGTTTTTCGAAATTGCTACCCTAAAGGGGTGAAAAGGGGGTTCCAAGTTTGTACTGGGAACAAATCTTTTTTGAAGTGAGAGATTTAAAACTTCGTATATAGACTCTCTGTTTAAATACGACAAACCGTATTTCAGCGTTTTTTGAAATTGCTCCTCTAAAGGGGTGTAAAGGGGGTTATTTTTCTTAAAAGTCGATATGGGTGTCATCGTCGAGGTTCCTCGGGGTGCCGATTACGAAAATGACATCCATTTTCAAATCCAAGATGGCGGACATTTATTTTTTCTTTTGAGTAATTTTTCACAAAGGATTAATAGCATCAGACAACTGACAGAAACAAATTAACCTCATTTATATCTTTGTTAGCATCTAAAATCTACGCGGACGAAGTCGTGGGCGGCCGCTAGTTTATTATGTGTGTACAAAGCACGGGATAGGTGGTTGTCTCTAAAAAGGTTTGTAACTCATTTTTTTAAGGTGATCCTAGAAACGGCGGAGGCACCATTTCGAAATGGCTGACACCTACTTTGTCAATAATGTTGATTATCAGCTTGATATTCGTAGTGGTGGTATATTTTAAGTTCAAAAGTGAGAGAATTTTGAAGAGGCATGCCGTCGAAACGGCAAGAGAGGTGATGTTTGAGCAATGGATGAAAGTAGTCTCTATAGAGACAGAAAGATATAACGGTTACACTCCCGAGGGTACTTTGGTAAGTAACGTTGTATTGGTTATTATAGTCAAAGTACTTTATTAGAAAAAGTTCCAGTTTACTTGTGGAATACACATTAATCACCATCATGCAAATATTATTTTATATACGATTGTCTATTACATTGTTTGGAAAAATGTTAACGTTTTAATATTTGAGCTGAGTCTTGAAAGTATATTCTCAAAAAAAATTTTTTTAGATAATGCCAAAGGTGAAAATTTAAAAACAAAGGCTCTCAGATATTATTAATGAGTATCCACATTATAAACACGCATCAGAGTATGTATTTCCTTCCGACACTAAATGGGAAATTAATAGACAATTGCTGACTTTGGGGAATGTCCTTGGCGAAGGTGAATTTGGAAGAGTGGTGCAAGCAAAATACAGTAATGTGTCACATAGTGATATGCCAAATGTCGTTGCTGTTAAAATGTTGAAAGGTAGGTATATAGCTGAAGTGAAGGTATTTTTTTTTTGTCTGGTTACTTGAAAAGAATCTTTTTTCAGAGGGTCATTCAGATACGGATATGATATCGTTCGTGTCGGAGGTGGAGATAATGAAGATGATCGGCAATCATGAGAATATCATCAACCTGCTGGGTTGCTGCACCAGAAATGGTCCCTTTTATGTCGTGGTGGAATACGCGGCCAATGGCTGTTTGCGCGACTACCTAAAGAAACATAAACCTATTGAGTAAGTTCAACATTACGACTCCTCGCTTCGTTAATTAACTCCAATAAATCGAACTCTCTTTTTTGTGTTTCTGTTTTTTTTATGCAGGTATGTTCCGAGATAATATTTCTTCGCACCTTCTCTTTGATGGCATTTGGCGAAGATCTGATGATGAATGTATGACGGAACTCCTCAAGTATTATGTAGGGATGTATAGGTACTTATTTTTTATGCGGACATATACTCTCGTGAAGTATTTTATAAGGAGTGATGGAAATGAATGAAAAAATGTACAAGCATTATGGTATTACGAAATGTGTTGCTACGCCGCGCGATCGCGACAACAGTGACACATATAGTCCCTATTCGTCCCGGTACCACCGCACACCGGGTAGAGTCAGTTCGACCCAGGTCGGGCCTAGCTGAGTTTCTTGCTGGACTCTTCTCAGCTAGGCTAGGTTTAGTGAACCAGCGACAAACCTCCCAGTAGCTTGATTCCACTCACACCTCAGATTCGGTTGAAACCGCTCAACCAATCTCACTGGAGCGCAGACTCTTAGAGGATTCCAGTGTTCCAAACCACACGCGTGGTCGTGCTGGAGGTTTTCCCCTGGATTTTCCCCAGGCTACTCTCCAACCGCGCACTCCTATCTTTTTATTGGGCCCGGCCTATAAAGCCACAGTCAGGTTCAAAAAAAAAAAGTGTTGCTACGGTGGTATTACGGACCACGCCATCGTCAGTAAATGAAAAATAGTAATAATCTTGCCCGTAACGTCATTTTACGAAGGTCACTCCGAAGCGAGCAGCTAGTACAGTAGGCCTCATAAGTAGCTGGACACTTTGGTACTTTGTCGCTTTTACAAATTTAGTATGATGTTGATGGTACAAACTTGACATTTAAAGTTACCTATCTGAAACACTAAAAACGTTTGTCCGTTTTTCGTTTCGGCAAACACTATTCGACAAAAGTTATTTCACTTTTTGTTTGTTTGTCTGAATGCTCACTTCAAATGTTAACGGTTGGTCGTTTATGGTATTGTTTTTTTATTTGTTTGACAAATCCATCATTCCCAAATATTGGTTTGCCCTCAATGTCATTATTCCGATGCAACGATTCGGTTGGTAAACTATTCGTATTTTTTAAGATAGACTTAGTTGTATTTGACATATTATTGTTTTGTTTTTTATTATATACTAAAGTATGTCACTGATATTGTTGTTTTTAATCGACGTTATAATTTTTATGTATGGCAAACACATTGTGTGAGGATCTACCCGCTCTGTATTTTTAAAATACGTAAACCCTACCTGTTGTGTACATTTTTTGTTATCGCATATACTTACCGTAGCCTAATAGTTAGTTTAAGTGTAGTACTTCATTGGTGTAAATTCATTAAAAATGTTTGATGAATGTTCGCTTCGCTTCAGTTCCCGTCTTAATCTTCTAGTCTATCCGCGTTAAAGTCGGTTTTGCCCTAACAGGTCTTTCTGGGCTTTTTATTAAAAAAATAACATCGAAGATTAAGACGGGAGCTTCGCTTCGCTTCAGCTCCCATCTTAATATTCTAACCTATCCCGTTAGAATTAGTTTTGCCCTAACAGGTCTTTCTGGGCTTTTTTTGCCAAATAAAAATTTGATGATACATTATTTGGTAATATATGTTTAGGTTTAATGAAAATTGACAAAGCGTGTAGAAAGCGGAATGTCATGCTGGGTAAGTGAAAATGGGTTGTGAAACAAAAGACGAAAAGCAGTGAAAAGTCAAATTATTTAGGTAAAAGTTGTTCGGACAAATGATTTGTTTGGTTAAATGGTAAATGAAAAAACTAACGAATTGTATATTCGGAGAAGTGAAACAAAACCTAAAAGTTTTCGGACAAATAAAATTCGGTATAAAAAGTTTAGTGGTTGCGATAGGTTACCGACATTTAAGCTACAAGGTACTTACAAATGTGTTAAGCCCCTTGTGATGCCGACCGTTCCTACACCTATACGCATTTAATTATTTTACAGGAATGGCGGCGATTCAACCAAAGAGAAATTACCACTGAAAAATAAAGATCTAGTGCAATTCGCACTGCAGGTTTCGAATGGAATGGAATACCTGGCATCGCGTGGCGTAAGTGTGTAACCTTTGTATTTATGTGTTGTAACCATCGCCGCAAACCACATTATATAAATATTTGTTAAAACTTCATCGCATGCCTTTTGTCCTAGTGCATTCATCGCGATCTTGCAGCGCGCAACGTGCTAGTGACGGGCGCGCGCGTTCTGAAGGTGGCTGACTTCGGGCTAGCGCGCGACGTGCGCGACTCCGACTACTATCGCAAGCGCACGGCCGGCAAGCTGCCCGTGCGGTGGATGGCGCCCGAATCACTCTGCCATAACTACTACACGACCAAGTCTGATGTGTAAGTGCGTGTGGTACGAGTATATCGCAGTTCATCCACCGGCGACCGGCCAGAAGACGGCGCGGCGTCTTCTGATTTCATGTGTTGTGCTGATTTCATCAACCACAACGAATGTTGGTACTGTTGTTGTCGCTGGACCATTCCGCAAGTGGTCCAGATGAACCTCATTTTTACGTTAGTCGTTCAAAATCATCAATCTTTGGAGGTTAAAGCTTTATTTATCTACCACGGTTCATAATACTTGTCCCCATTAACCCATAAACATTACTTAACATTGCAGATGGTCATTTGGAGTGCTGACGTGGGAAATTTTGACATACGGGAATACTCCATATGCTAACATTCCTGTGCACTACCTGTACAACTACTTGAGAATTGGCAAGCGGATGGATCGGCCCAAGAACTGCAACGAACTTATGTATGTATCTTATATTATAAGAAATGCTGAGTTTACGAGTTGATATCTCTAATTTACCCCGTGTGGTTGCCGGGTAAGAATTGCGCCACCCCATCTCTTCCCGTGGGTTTCGTAGGAGGCGAATAAGGGAAAATCGGAGGGTGGGCAGCAGCATCCTTCGATCATTACCACCATCAAACTGCGGTCGCCAACCCGCTTGCCAAGCGTGGCGACTATGGCAAATCCCCCCCAAATTGGGGGAGGCCTATGTTCAGCAGTGGACGTCTTTCGGCTGAAATGATGATGATGATGATGATCTCTAATTTAGTACATTATATGTTACAGAATTGCATTACGTATGCATGAAAAATATTTTAGAATAACTTATATTGTCCGTAGGTACCAGTTGATACAGAATTGCTGCACATTCAATCCAGATGATCGGCCAACGTTCAGCGAGCTTAAAGAGAAGTTGGAAGTGATATTCTCCAGTACCGCCTAGTTATAAAACAGAGGCTATTAGAAAGAAGAAAACAATGGACAATTTTTTCGGTTATTCGACTTATATATTATAATATAGATCTACATTGTGTTGTCGAATAATTAAATACCATAACATATACGTAGGTACCTAACCTAACCTAACCTACCTATTTACTATTTAAGCCACTGCCTCAATACAAAATACTACCTTGGCTTGCCAAGGAAATTGCTGTTGCTACAAAATATTAACGGCGATCATTTGATAAATTGGACACAATTTTTAAAGGCCAAGATGCGAAAGTGTGACTAGAAGTAAGGTTGTTTCAGCGGACTGGCTAACGTGTACATCTCTGTCACAGGGCTCCCGATATCCGTGTTACACGCCGACCCGTTTCCCCGTGTTCTTAAGCCCGGCGGTACTAAGAACCAGAATTACACGAACCGGCCAAGATCCGTGTCCGTGTCTAAGATAAGGAAACGGGTTCGCGTGTCTCGGCTACGTAGCCGGGACCGCCGGGACACGCCGACCCGTTTCCGAATCTCAGACACGGCCCCACCCGTCCGCGACGGTTTGAGTTTACGCTCTAAAGTTTGAATAAAAATATATAGCGATAAACAGAGATGGGCAAAATGTAATCTACTAACGATTAAGATTAACCTACTTAATCGTGACTAACGATTAAAAATAAAGATTAGTAATAGTCTTAGTTGTACGAGTTCCGATTAATTTCGTCACGATTAAATTAATTGTCGGTTAATCTCCAGCGACATAAAATTTAGTCGATTAATTATTAAAAAGGTCAACAACGTGTAAAGTGAACAGTTTACATCTGGCATAAAAAAAAATGTTAAATTATGACGTTGAATTCAATGACTTTACACACAGCGATACAATACGTCTGTCATTAATGTAAATACGTACTGTACAATACGTCTGTCATCTTCTTGGGATTGTGGATATATGTCGCCGACTCAAACCTTATATTTTCTCATACTGAAGAACGTACTACAGGTTTGGGTTCAGTTATTGTTTATTTTTATACTGTGTTATGTCAACTCAAAACAGGAGCCACGTCGCGTGACGTCACGCGGCCAAAGTCACGTGGTCAGCTCACAGTAGTTTTTTAGGGTCCATTTTTTAGTCCCTTTTCTAGAAAGATATGAAACAATAAGAGTTTTATGCAACTAATGACATATCATTTATTAAAATCGGACCATAACTGTAGATCTGATGGGGTGTACAAAAATCGGGTCGCGTAATATTATAGATTTATAAACATTAAGGTATAATCTTATAAACATCGAACTAGTGTATTATATATATACAATGTAAACTCTTTATAATGAAACACAAGGGACCGAGCAGTTTTTATCATTATAGAGAGTTACCGTTATATGGAGTGAAGAAAGAAAAACAACCAAATTTACTGCAATTATTTTTAATATGTACATTCAAGGGCATTATAGCCAGTAGATAAATATTATGATGGGAAAAGTTGAGGGCCAGAGGTCCCGGGGCAGACTACCCGCTTGACGGAACACCCAAATCACTGGTGTCCTGTAACTATATAGTTACAGGACACCAGTGATTCCATGGCCTCGTGCAGATATCTGCACGAGGCCATGGAAGAGACTGGTCAGCAAGAATTGGACGTTATGTCCTCAGCATTGAGGGAACGACTGATGATGATTATAATGATGATATGTCGCATCGACGTTGTCCGGAAAACTAACTTAGCTAGCAGTCTACTATTAGACTTGGTTTTTGTCCGGCATAATGTGACAGTGAAAAGGAACTGTCGATTTTTAAGACTCCTTTTTATATATTTTTGGTGTTCTTAAGAGAGGCACAAATCAAAGAAATGTATCTGTACCTACAGTTGTCCCTTTTCTGAATAACTATGGGAATTTCCGTATTTTAGCGGCGTCGGGACGCTGCAACGGGACTCTCGTGCAGAATAATTATTAGAATAGAATAATAGTATTAGGTTAGTTTTTAGCGGTTATTTGCTAAAGTTGTTAGTTTTGACTGTTATTCGATGTCGACTACAATTTGCTTAACACAACTACATGTAGTATTATATCCATTTTATGACGTAAATATTGAATAAGAATATTTTATGTGTACAATTTTATGTAAAATACTGTTTAAGTTAACCTAAATATGGTTTATTAAAAAATAAATTAGGGAATGGTATAGGCCCCTGAAGATGAAATATGAACAATCCAATTGAAATTTAGTTAATTTTATTTGTGCATAAAATATCATTAATATGAATGTTTATATTGAAACAGGTTTAGTTGATAAGCATATTTAATTTATTAATACATAAAGTTAAATCGAAACATACACTCATATTTATGACGGGCGGTCGGGTGGTGTCACGTGTAATTAAGATCGTGTCGTTGACGTGAAAATCGGGACAGAAAACCGTTGCCGTGTAACACGGAAACGTGTATTCGGAAACGGGTACACGATACACGGACACGACCGGGTTGCCCTCTGTAGTCAGCTTTGTGATAAATTTTGATAACATTAAGTATATCGGAGTATTCAAATGTTTTAAGTGAAAATCTCAGAATTGTTTGTCAAAAGAAATTTACTCATATAATTTAAATTAAATTTTTAATCATATTTAATCATAATTCGGTACAAAAACGTGACGTCAGTTACGTGAAAAATGGTTTTGGGGCGTTACCGCGACAGCAAACGAAGTTTTCGCTCTCTGTCGCAATTGCACGTTCGAACGTAAGTGCGACAAAGAGGGAAAACTTCGTTTTCGGTTCGCGGTAGCCCCTCTTGAGTTCGTATTACCCTATTTTATTAACATTCACCCTCTCTGTTAATAATATTGCGAAAAGTGCCAACTAGTGACAAATTAACGAACTAGAAGGTGATGCTCTAGCGGCATGCGGTACTGGGTACAAGAAATATTGTCAACACACGGAGTCACTGATTCTGTAAGTAGTTCCTAGATAGCGCTAAGTACTGAAAACAAATCGGGATACTTACTTCCAAAATTATGAAATACGAAATTGCTTTTTTTCTCATAAGTTATACATTACATTTCTCTACAAAAAATGCTCTAAGTTGCGTTAAATCGTTAATGAGTAGATTTGTCAATAGATAAACCTGTGGTCAAAAAATATTTTACAATTTCCGAACGGAGTTTAAAAACCTTGAAACGTTGGCACATTTGGCAGTTCCAAATAGTTCCGCTATCATTTCTTTCGTCTGGCAAAAAGTATTTCATGCATGGGCTGAATATTTTTAAACACTTCAAATCTATATTAATGGTGAACTTTTAGTGCTTTCTGATATCGTTTCGGTATATATTCCTCTAGCTTGAGTGGCGATTTAGTTACAAAAATGGCTTCAAGAGGTGGTGTTATGGTAACAGGAACGAACGGCGCTGACTTCGAGCATAGGGAGAAAATAGCGGCTCAGTATCAAATGAGGTAACTTATAAATGTTAACTAACGACTTAAGAGATTACCGGTTATGTTATAAAAAGCTTATAATTCGTTCAAAAGGTTAGAAGAACCCATAGGTTTGTGACAGGGGACGGTTCGCTCTCTCAAATTATTTTTAGACAGAAGCCAAAGATATAGAAACATTTCGGACCGTTTATTTAAAACATTAATCCCGATAGTATGCATTAATGTCGTTAATCAGTTTTATTTTGTTGTAGCTTAAGTACAGCATGCCTTCATAGTTTAAGTTGTGTCATAAAATTTTGCTTGTATTTTTATTACTCATTTTTTTCTTGTTGTAAAGTGAGAATAAAACTAATTCGGTATACCTATAAAAGTCCACATTTCCAGTCCGAAACTTAATCTTCATAACATTTTTTGTATATGCTGTTCATTAAACTGGCAGCAGCCAGTATTATTGGTTTTATTCATAGTTTTGTGAGTATCAGTGCGGATAAATTATGCTGGCCTTTTACTGTTGCGGTGTATTGATGAATTAAAATTGTAAAATTATCATTGTGTATGTCAATTTTCTCATTTGTTAAGTCTCCTGCTAGGGTTACACTGCTACTGGCTATAATCATATTATACTGAAGTTGTAAGAAATGAAAATGAAGTATCTCCCTCTCTGTTGCACTTACTAATTTGAGTGACAGATTGTATTGACTGATAATAAAATATATCATTGGGTGACAACCACAACACTAGAAAATCTGCAATTGAAATGAAATGAAATGAAATCATTTATTTATTATTCAATTTAGGCATATTACATGCACTTATGAATGTCATAAAACTACCACCGGTTCATAAAATAAACCTCTGCCTCGAGAAGAACCAGCGTAAGAAACTCGGTTTTAGTTGTCAACTGAATTACTTTTAGAAACCTTATATTGCAGTACTAAAACAAGTTTTAAGTAGGTATTTGTTACTTAATGGGTTTTAGTTGCCAGCTGACAATATACCATTAACATGGCAAGATAGCCTGTAATGCTGTATGAGCTTTTGCTTGGTAATTTAATGCCCTAAATAAAAAAATAAGTTCAAAGGATTATGAAAAGCAACAACAAATCATCAATTATCAAATAACATTTGTATTCATACCATTTCACTGTTTTCTATTCAGTGTTATTCACCTATCTGTTTTCATTTCATAATGTACCTTCATCATCATCGGACTAGCATTTTCCCGGTTGTGCCCTAAGGAGCATGGGGTTCGGTTTAACTAACACCTAATCCCAATTACAAAAATTTGGCATAGGAACTAGTTTTACAAACGTGACTGCCATCTGACCTAACCCAGAGGGAAAGTTGGGTTATCCTGTCTTCGTCCTCTGAGATTTAATCCTTTACCATGTAGTACAAGTTTCAGAGTAGAGAGAGAGAAAAAAACTACATTCCTTTCCCCCTCTACTATCCCACTCGGCGCATCCGCCAGTCCAATCGCCAACGTAATTCTTGTCCGCGCGCGCGTGCGGTGTTCACTCAGGTGCAATAAAATCTAGTGAAATAAGGAAATCATGTCAAAGCGACCGCACGGCGAGTCTCAAGAAGAAAGTTGGGTGAGAAAATAAAAAAATGTACAAACAAAAAATTTAAGCAAAACATAAAGAGTTGTACTGAAAAATCACAAAATATAGCTCCAAATCAGCAGGGACGAAGATGATTTGTGTATTAGAATAGTTTTTTCTAAAGTAATTCCATTGCATTAAGCCGAAATACTTTATTAACATCTGTTTTATTCTTCGGATGATAATTTTAAATCTTTCCGAAACCCGTTGCATTCATTGGGTGATTTATGTTTTTATATAAACTAAGGAATACCATTGCATTCATCGGAAAGGCGCTATTTTATCTGTTGTATTCTTCGGATGATATGTTTTAATTTCTCTGAAACCCATTGCATTCATCGGGTGATAGGCTGTTCCCTTACATTAATCGGAAATACGCTATTATTTTATATCCGTGGCATACTTCAGATAATATTATTTTTCAAACCCATTGCATTGCATTCATTGGGCGACGCGAGTAAGTACTCCCAATTATTATTTATTGTTTCACTTAATTTTTCGCTCGGATTTCAGAACATACGAATATAATGGGGCTATATATGATGAATACCAGACACCTACTGAAACAGATATATAATAGCTGCCGCCAGCACCGAAGAACAGGGCGATAATTGGATACGACTTAGTATTCGGGCCAGCACATCGTATTCGATGTTGCTAGTGTAGTTACTGATGCCACAGCATGCACCAGCCCGTGTTCTGTGGTAAGTGGTGATGGCTAGGAGAATGTTGCAGCAGATGACTTTGACCCTAGTCTATTACAAGAACTGGGAAACGTGGAAGCGTACCCCGTTGAGTTCGGCGATGACCTGCAGGCCGATGTAGGGGCAAAATTTCAAAACATTTGGTTGGAAAGACTCAAAAAGGAAAAGAAAGAGCAACTTTAAAAAAAAATACCCATTTCCTAAAAACGTTCCCCTAACCAAAAGCCCGTCTCTAAACCCGGAAATTAGAGCCACATTGGCTGAGGCATGCAAGCTAAGAGATAAAAGGATGATCGCTAAGCAGGACCAGCTGGCAAAGCACTTTCGACGCTGGGCAAGGCGCTGACCGGCCTTTTGAAGCGAACTCCGGATATCCCAGATATTATTCGGACACTAAATGATGGGGGCATTATGTTAGCTGATTCTCATTATGTTGGAACCGATACCCGCTGCTCAGTTATTATGCCGCTAATAGGTAATTCTTTAGCGGTACCTTTTAAAAACAGAAACAGAGATAGGTACCCTCCTTTTTGGAGAAAAAGTGAGTTGGTGAAGGACTTCGGCGGCATAAAAAAGACAAGACAATTAATTCAACCACCCTCGACGTCTTCGAATTTAAGTGAAAGAGGTCCATCGACGTCCCGAGGGACGCGATATTAGCGGGGGGTCCACACGTATCAACACCGATCCGGTGGACCGAGAGCAGCGACGTCGGCCCCCGCATACCAGTACCCGGGTCGGAGACGAGCAGCTCCGCCACCGCCGCTGCCTCTGCCGAGTCGCCGGCAGCCTCCTCAACCAGTCAGCGGACCCGTCGTCTACCAGTCAAAGAATGCTATTGTTTATTTTTTTGACGGCTTATGATATTTTCTTAATGAATGGAAATTAATGACTCATGATGATTTTATACTATCCGCAGTGTCTGGTTATAAGATCCTTTTAAATGTGAAATGTACGTTTACTTACTTCAAATGAATTTACTGATATGAGAAATGAAATACAACATTTATTGCAAACTAGCGACCCGCCCCGGCTTCGCACGGGTGCACTATTTAATGGATGTTATTATACATATAAACCTTCCCCTTCAATCACTCTATCTATTAAAAAAAAACCGCATCAAAATCCGTTGCGTAGTTTTAATATTTAGAGCATACATAGGGATATAGGGACAGAGAAAGCGACTTTGTTTTATACTATGTAGTGATAAACGCTATAAGGCGCTGTAATCCCCTAGCAGGTCAATTTATATCTGATACTAGCGGCCGCCCGCAACTTCGTCCGCGTAGATTTTAGATGGTAACAAAAATATAAATGAGGTTTATTTGTTTCTGTCAGTTGTCTGATGCTATTAATCTTTTGTGAAAAATTACTCAAAAGAATAAAATAAATGTCCGCCATCTTGGATTTGAAAATGGATGTCATTTTCGTAATCCGCACCCCGAGGAACCTCAACGATGACACCCATATCGATTTTTAAGAAAAATAAATCTCCGCCGTCTTGGATTTGAAAATGGATGTCATTTTCGTAATCGGTACCCCGAGGAACCACGAAGATGACATCTATATCGATTTTTACGCAAAGTTTGCTCCCCGCACAAACTTGGAACCCCCTTTTTACCCCATTATGAGAACAATTTAGAAAAACGCTGAAACATGTTTTATAGCATTTAAACAGAGAGTCTGAACGAAATTTTAAATCTCGCACTTTCTAAAAAGATTTGCTCCCCGTACAAGCTTGGAACCCCCTTTTCACCCCTTTAGGGGGCAATTTAAAAAAAAACGCCGAAGTATCTTTTATTTTATTTAAAGAGAGAGTCTATTTACGAAGTTTTAAATCTCTCACTTCAAAAAAGACTTGCTCCCTGTACAAACTTGGAACCCCCCTTTTCACCCCTTTAGGGGAGCAATTTCGAAAAACGCAGAAATATGTTTTGTTGTTTTTAAACATAGTCTATTTACGAAGTTTCAAATCTCTAACTTCAAAAAAGATTTGCTCCGTAGAAACTTTGAACCTCCTTCTCACCCCTTTAGGGGATGAATTTAGAAAATCGCTGAATTTAGTTTTGTTATATTTAAACAGAGAGTCTATATACGAAGTTTCAAGTTTCTAAGTCCAAAAAAATACGTTTCCCTTACAAACTTTCATCCTTTGTTTTACCCCCTTAGGGGATGAATTTCGAAAAATCCTTCTTTATACCTAGCCTACGTTATAAATGTAACCGACTGTATAAAAATCAACTCTCTAGCGTTAGTAGTTTCGGCTGTGCGTTGATGAGTCAGTCAGGACTTCTTTTATATATATATAGATTTTCTTAATCCCGAAGAGTGATTTGAATTTAAAGAGATTAAATAAGTATATCTACACAGAACACTTCAAAATGGAGTATATAAGAACAGCTACGAAGCTGATGTCTCCTGGTTGTCATATGATTAACATTGATCTTAAAGCGGCATATTTTTTAGGTTCAAATTCTATACAGGTATTAAATAAAACCGGTTTTACAATCCCTGGACTGAGCGATCACCTTTGCGAATTTTTATAACAGGCCTATATTTAATTCTGAAACAAGCTTACTTGACTCTGTATTACAGTAGAACCATAGCATAGTATAAGTTTATACTTTGTTAGCACATTAAGATGGTGCTAATTAGTATTATTTTAGTGTACCTAATAATATATTACCTTGATTTGTTGTAAGTGGTCTTTACGAATAAATAAATAAATGATACTGCAATCTTATATATTTACTTATTCGTTTACTTTCACAACATTGATTATTCTCTGAACATCTATATGGTAAAGGATTAAATCTCGGAGCACGAAGACAGGATAATTACATGATCAAACGAACTTACCTGAAGTGAAGTTTAATCATAATTGTCCTGTCTTCGCCGAAGAGATTTAACTACCCACCCTACCCAGGAAGGTCACAATCTGCTCCTGTACTCCGAACTTCGTATCGTGCCGTCCCTTTCGCTCTCGTGTTATACGCTATATGAGTGAAAGAGACACGAAGTTCGTAGTAGAAGAGCCCCTGTACACTTCTTCCCTGTCAATCAATGTTGCTGCTCCTTTGTGCTCTAAAAAGAATGACGTTGGCGATTGGATTGGCGGGTGCGCCAAGTGGGATAGTAGAGGGGGAAAGGAATGTAGTTTTGTCTCTCTCTACTCTGAAACTTGTGCGATTAGATTTGCGCGTAGCTGGGGCTACTAGCTACTATATGGTAAAGGATTAAATTTCTTCGGCGAAGACAGGATAATTATGATCGAACTTCACTTCAGGTATGTTGGTGTGATCATGTTTCCTCACAAGGTTTTCCTTCAACGAGAAGCCACTTTTTAATATCTAATGCTATTTTCTGACCTGTTTTGAAAAACCCAGTGGGTCAAGCGGGGGTCTTAACCGGCAATTACCACTCCAGCTACAGTGACTATTTCATAATGTACCGTACAAACTATGTATTGTTTTATTTATTTTGCAGTGCTCTCAATAAATCTCGACTGAAGTACTGTGTGTTCTTTCACCATGTTTTGTTCTTTGTGATGGTGGCCAAGCTTTCGGCGGACATTCTGGACAAGCTCGACATATTCATACTGGAAATTGAAGAATTGCAGATACCACAGGTACTAACAATACTATAGTTGATTTTAGTTTTTTTTATATATCATTTATGGCATTTAAATATATACACTTGTTACCTGATGTAAATTAATAATAAAGTAAAATATTTATACAGGGCGATAGAAGACCTGAGGCTGGTCCAGATAATGGACTTTCAGGATTAGTAAAAGTCCCTTGGTTTTCGAGATAGTCGAACTTTTCCATTCTCTTAATAATTGGTACCTTGTTTCACTTTAATGACCATTGAGGGTGAGAGTCAGGATGGCGGGTGTACCTAAACAAATATGTAAATAAAGTGTACCAAAAATTTGTACTTAATTTGTATTATTTTGTACCACTTTAGAAAAAAATTGTACCCTTTCGCATTTAAAGTTATTACAAAGTGAACCACCCGCCATCCTGACAGTCAGGATGGCGGGTGTACCTGGGAAAATTATGATCCTACCAATTATCAACCAATGTTAATATCTCAATTTTTTGTACCAAATTTGTACTCAAATATACAGTAAAAACTTCAGCCATCTAATTCGTAGTTTGCGAGTTTTACACATTTGATGATTTTCTACTGCTGGGCAATACGGTACGGCAAGAATCTGGCCCCATTGGAGGCCAATCTTAAAGAATCTATAAAAAAAAAAATCAACTCGCCTCATTATCTGATTATTTCATTGAGGCTCGGTTTTATAAAGATCCGTTAGACCTTATGTCGGTTTGTTATGTCAAAAAATGTACTGAGTTACTGAAATTTGATCTGACATTTGGTTTAACGCATGTTTATAAAACCCGTCCTGAGTCTACCTATATTACTTTATGTTAAATGGGTACTTGGAATATTAATGATCTTTATTAATATTTGTGTCTGTATTAGTAGCACTCTTAAGGAAATAGTGGATTGTTTCCAACGTTTTTTACACTTCATTAATATAAGATTTCTTTAACATTGAGTAAAGCTACAAGACATAAACAGTAACTTGAAGCATTTTTGTCTATACCTTGTTTTTTTTGCATTACAAAGAATGACGGAGAACGACTTACAAAGCTTTTTTACCAGGCACGTTCTGCTGTAAATTTGACACAATCTCAATGAACATTAAAACTGTTACTTCATGCTTACATTATATATTGTTATTCAAAAATAAAATAAAAATGTTTTAATTAACATTTACTTTATTTAAACTACTTACGTTTCGTTTCATTCATCTATAACTTGTCCAATAATAAACCCAAAGAGGCAGAGTTAGTAACAAGTCGGTTCGGGTTTAAAAAAAGTAATTTGTCACGAACTGTCACTTATTCTGATCTTTCGTGCGAATAATGCGAATTCAATGTGTGTGTGTGTTTATGACCACTGCTTCTTTGTTTAACTAATTTCTAATCTTAAAAAAAGAAGGTATATTTGAGTATGATAAGTCCTGGATTCCCTTTGAACCTCTCTTAACAATGTCATTAAATTATGCAATAATAAATATGTAAGTAAGGTACACCATATTGTCGCTAATATCACGTTCTCTAGCAGATTAGCATTAGAATATTGTTTGTTCTCTGTTCAAATTCAGATTTTACTAGAATTTTAATGATATATTCCAGCCTCTCTGGTGGGAGTACATCTGGTGCCTGTCTCTCCTGCTCTCGTTTCTGGGCCTGTCTGCGATCAAGCGCAACAACATCCGACAACTAAGGCGTTACACGTACGGCATTGGAGCCCTGGGTTTTGGTCCGCTGTTGTACTGCGTACTGTACTATTGTGGTGATGTCTGGCGATACCTCTCGAGGGATGAGGATGAGGATGACAGCTCAGAGGTGGAGGTGGAGTTATGGCAGGTTAGTGACTATATTTTATTTTTTCACACCTGCTATTCAGAAAACGGTTATTATTGCCTTCGAATGAGGGATCAAAGATGTACTTTTCTTCCCTCATTTGAGGGCAACAATGACTCTTTTCCTCATAGAAGGTGAAAAGCAGTATGTGACACTCTGTAGTAAAATAATTTGTAAAATATTTCATGTTTTTAGCAGCGGGACTCATAGGCGGTGTGAAAAGCAGTATGTGTCACACGGTAGCAAAATTATTTCCGTCTTGGGCGTAAACACTTGAATCCCTCGCTACGCTCAAGATTCTACTTTAGAATCCCTCTCTACGCTCAGGATTCTATTGTAGAATCTTTCGCTTCACTCAGGATTCAATATACCGCCCTCGCCGTAAATATATCATTTTGCTCCCTTGAGACACACTACTATTTCACACTTGCTATTCAGAAATGAGTTATTGTTGCCTTCGAATGAGGAATCAAAGTTGTACTTTTCTTCCCTCATTTGAGGGCAACAATGACTCTTTTCGTCATAGAAGGTGTGAAAAGCAGTATGTGACACTGTAGTAAAATCATTTGTAAGATATTTCATGTTTTTAGCAGCGGGCCTCATAGACGGTGTGAAAAGCAGTATGTGTCACACGGTAGCAAAATTATTTTCGTCTTGGGCGTAAACACTTGAAGCCCTCGCTACGCTCAAGATTCTACTGTAGAATCCCTCGCTACGCTCAGGATTCTATAGTAGAATCTTTCGCTTCACTCAGAATTCAATATACCGCCCTCGCCGTAAATATATCATTTTGCTCCCTTGAGACACAATCTACTATTAATTGTATATATTTTTGAAGTAGACCATATTCTGGCTCGCATTTACAAAGGTTTTGATAATTAAGCCACCATAAACTTTTAGTGGATTTATTTTTAAATTGATTTTGTATAACAAACAAATAAGTGAAATATCCATAGTTTAGCTAAGTATAACAATACCTAGTACCAAAATACTCGAAAGCAGTTTATTTGAGATGATAGTTAAAAGCTTTGTTAAGTATCGGGTCTAAATGTTCTATATACTTATTGTCACATTCGTCACGTTTCAGGGCCTGCCCTACGGCTTGTTGTGGTACGCGTTCGTACTGCTCGCGTCGCAGGTGCATTTCTTCCAGCTGTACTTCTCCATGAACCTGCTGAAGGCGTGGCGTGCCCGCGGCGCGCTCAGGAAAGCCGAATAGGGTTCGAGGTGTTAGTGTGTGTGGGACCCTTGGTGAGTCTGGACAATTGCCTCTCCTAGACCTAGGACCTAGGGATCTACTAGGCTAGGGCTGTGGGCTACGTGGAATCACAGTTCTGTCTTAATGGGACTGGGTCTGCCGGGGACACTCACTTAACACCGGTATTGTGGGTAATGTTTACTGACAGTATTTGGTGACACTAACAAATTTGAATTTCATATTCAAAGAGTTCGAAGTACATTATCAATAGGTAGATTTTCTAATCGTCATTCTAAATTAAGGGTTTAACCTTTATCGATGATCTGTCAAATTTAATTCTAATGTGATGCAGGTCAAATATAAAATATGGTCTATTGCACTCAGGAGCAATTAAAACGGGTCAATTCGTGTGCAAATTCGATACAAAGTATACCCATTTTATTTGCCCCTGACTATACTTGTTGCTCATAGTAGACTCCATGAGTAAACCTTGTTATCTTCAAGTCAAATTTTTTACTTTCGACTATTAGTTATTGTTGTGATGTTTTCGGAAGTCATATTAGCCAGGTAGCTAAATTTACGCTTCTGATCAGTTTGGCGTTTTTATTCTTATAAATAAATCCGATTTATGCACTGATGTAAATATTACCGAATATGCTTACATACTTATAAAAGTACCATATAAGTGTAAATTTACTTGCGTATATACGAGTTATACGAAAATGTTTACTGATAACCCATTTTAATTCTTTCTCTAACTCCCATTAAATGCTAAATAGTACAGCTAAGTTTTCCTGAATATTACAATTATCCCTTTTTAATAAACGAGAAAAACACCTTGTGCGAATGAGAGAGTGAATCACGAGCACTGTCAATTTTACTATGTATGAAAAAGACGAATTGATGTAAAATATCTTATATCACGATTGTACCTATAATATAATCTTAACTCCACAGATATCAGAGTAAAACAGATGAGCGTTATTAAATTGAACTACTTTCGATCTATTCTCACTAACGCACTTATCAGTGAGTAAGAAGCAGATAGTTACCATGCTATCTGGCAGGTCTTCATCTGTCACTGTCCCCGCTTTTTATCACTTCGTTGCGAGAGTTAGTGCAGCGAAAGATAATTTTCTACAAAATATCGACATCGATATTTACTGTTGATATTTGTATTCGTAACAGGTATTGGAAATTGGTGAGTTAATCTTGTTTCCATGCAATATTGAAGTTTTCGCTAAACTTTAAACAAAAACTATAATGTACCATGAGAATAATCAACTGCATTAAAATTTCAATATTCCCTACAAATTTAATTTATAATTACTGTAGTAGGTAATGATTTTAAGCAATTTATGCGAAAACGATTAATAACCGATGACCACTTAGAAATATTTGAATGAAAAATCGTAATTTTTAGGATTCAGTACCTGGATATAATTATAATTATTAAGAAATCATTACAGATTCATACTTTCCCATTCTCTATGACTAGAAAATAGGAAAACCATCGGAAAATGTTACAAAAAAAACGACAAATCAAACAGTGGAGACCATTTAGAAAGATAAAATGAAATACCGAACATTCGTATATGTACATGTTTTAATATTTACAGGAGAGACTACTCCAGGAGGTATAAAAGGTGACTATTGGCCCCTAAATAAAACAGTTTTATTTTAAATTGAAACGATGTCTATATAGTTTATATACATAATATAAACTATATAGACACTTATATATAAACTATATATAGGATTACAAGAAACTAAAAATGAAGACTTGAACGTAACCTAAATTATTAACAAGTATAAAATCTGACAGTTATTTATAAAAAGAAAACTCCTTCCGGCAGCTCCGCCTGCGGCATAGTTCCCATTATGCTGACGGCATTACATCTCTGTATTGCAAGGACAACGCGTTGTAAGAGGTGTGCACCAGCCCTAGGGTCCCCCGAACTGCGGACAGCCGTGACGGCAGGTCCCTCATGAATACCTTCATGTCCGCTGCAACTTCGTTAAATGCCTACATTAATAATTCATATCGATAGAATATCGACGTATTTTTTTCACTAAGTGCAGCACTGGTCTGGTGTGACACATTTGTATTTTTAACAAAAAATACTCTAAATCAACTTGAAACTACTCAAAAGATACTTATTTTATTGTATCCAGCATCTGCAGTTTATTTGGGACTATTATAATATATCATGTACTTGAATTTTTTGAAATAATATTATTATTGTTTGTTGTGGGCCTTCTTTGCCGCCTCGACCAGTATTGATCTATTGTGGCAGCCCTTAAAGTTTTTTGCTTATACCCGTTGCTTTTAGGAATTTCCAGATTCTTTGGGTCGCAATCTGTTGTATCTCCTCTGGGGCATGATGTGCCTCCCTAGGTAGATACTTCTTTTGCGCATAAGTGGTCCACAGGAGCAGAGGACATGGGTGGCAGTTTCCTCCGACTCTTGGCAGAACCTGCATGCTGCACTTTGTTTTATGCCCATTTGTGTTAGATTTTTGTTAAGTTTGCAGTGACCAGTAAGTATTCTTGTCACGGCGCTGGTTTTGTATCTTTTGAGTTGTAATAGCTCTTTAGACAACTTGGCATTGTAGCCTTTTATTAAAGCTTTTGATTGTTTTAATCCTTTAATGAACTTCCACAGTTCTATAGCTTCCGATTTATTGCTTAGCAGAGAGCTTACTTTCTGTTTGGTGGTCCCACAGAAAGATTCTGGGCCGATGAAAGGTGTATCTGCACCCTTTCTAGCGAGTTTGTCTGCTATCCATCTAAGTATTACTTTATTGGATTTTGCCAGGTCGTTAAGGTTATCTTTACAGTTCTCGACTAGTTTAGAGTTAAACTCTAGAGATGCTAGCGCCAGCAGGCCAGCCTGGCTGTCCGAGTTGATGTAGATGTGTTGGTTTCTTAGGTTTCTATCAAGAAAAAGATTTCGGCTTGAAAGAAGCCTCTCCGCCCATGCTGACACTGGTTTTGAGTTTTGGTCTCTCACCGTAGATCCCGCAACCTACATCCTCACCTTTCTTTGAGCCGTCCGTATACCATATGTGGCTCCCCTCCTTGAAGTACATTTGGTCGTTTGTCCATTTGTTTCTTGGCGGTATTTCCAGGGTATACAGTTTGTTGAAGTTTTGTATAGTATGCATGTTATCAGTTGGCATGTTTAAGGCTTTATGTTCAAAGACCGAGGCTTCTAGTTTGGCTAGTGCTTATGAGCGCCATTTTGGCCTTGTCAACATGCATATCCTATAGATGCATTGCTTGGCCTCCTTTTGTACTTGCAGATGCAGTGGTGTTAAGTCAAGTAATGCATCAAGGGCTGCCCCAGGTGTTGTACTTAGGGCTCCTGTTGTAGTTAGGCAGGCCGTACGTTGCAGGCTGCTTAAATTTTGGATAGCTGTCTTTTGGTTGGTTTTGTCACACCAGACTGCGGAGGCGTAAGTGATTATAGGCCGCACTACCGCTGTGTATAGCCACAGCAATTTTGGGTCTTATACCCCATCTTGCTCCTGCCATTCGACAGCTTGTCCATAGAGCGATTTTTACTTTGTGTGTAATGTTCTTCAAATGAGGATTCCAAGTTAACTTTTGGTCAAAAGTAACCCCGAGATACTTGACTTCATTTGAGAACGGTATGACTTGCCCTTCGAGTTTTAGGGTTGCTAGTCTGTCTAGTTTCCTCTTCCTTGTGAAAGGTACTAGCACCGTCTTACTAGCGTTTATCGACAGGTCATTTTCTTTACACCATTTTAGTATGGTGTTTAGGGCTCCTTGCATAAGGTTTGAGATTGTGTGGAGGCATGGGCCTCTGATTATGACTACGAGGTCGTCGGCATATCCCTGTGTGTCATAATCGAGGTCCGTCATGGCTGCTACGAGTTGGTCCACTGCCAGGGTCCATAGTAGTGGGGATAGTACGCCTCCTTATGTACATCCTCTTGTGGTATAGAATTCATGTACAGCTGAATTGAGGGTCAGAGTGACTATTCTATTAGATAGCATGCTCTGCACCCATCTGATGGTGGTTTTGTCCACGCCCTTTGATTCCATTCCTTTAAGGATAGTTTCTGTGGGTGTGTTGTCAAAAGCACCTTCCACGTCAAGCAACGCACATAGAGCAGTTTGCTTATCCTCTAGGACCTTCTGCACCTTGTCGACCAGATCTAGTAGGGCAGTTTCTGTAGATTTTCCCTTTTGATAAGCGTGTTGGTTGGTGGTCAGATTAAGTGGTCTGATTGCCAAGTACTTTACTCTTATGTGCTGATCAATGACTCTTTCCATTGTTTTGAGTAGAAAAGACGTTAGACTGATTGGTCGGAAGGATTTTGGCTGTGAGTAGAGAGTACTATAAGAGCCCTGTAGCGCCCTCGCGTGGAACCATACAATTTCTTGTGAAGTGTTGGTGTTTCGAGCTTCCGTTGGTAGGTTAGGGCGAGTGGCGTCCTTTTCTACCGGGTCGGTGCTCTCCACAACCTCCATATCTTGTCCCGACGTTTGGGCGGTTGGTTTCGCGCCTACTGTCAGGGGTAATAGTTCCTGGCATAGGTCTTCTAGGGTACCTTCGGTTTGATTTTTGTTTTCCTTCTCCATTCAGTTCCCACAAGAAGCTAGGGATTAGGGTCCATTCCAGCAGAGCCGCGCTTGTTGGAATAAGGCAAGATACACCTCGAGGTTGCCCGGTATCGAGGGTCCACCGTTCGCGATCAGTCGAACACCCCTCAGCCTCACATCTCTCGGCACGGTAGGTCACACCTTAGCTTGGGGTTTTTGGGGTCGAGGTTGTCTCCTCCAGGAATGGGTAAGGGAGGGATTGCAGGAGTGGTAGGGATTGAAGAGAGTGGTAGGATTAGATGGTTGGGAGGCACAGGATGACGGGCAAGGGAATAAATACCTGGAGGGTAGGAATGCCGTTCCAGGTATCGTCTCTCATACTTCGCTGTCTCAGATCCGGGGTAGATGGTAAATAGTGCGACGCCCGTTTTCGATCTTTGACATTACCAGGGTGCACGACCCACACGCTTTCGCCGGTGGGTTCGCCTCAGGTCTGTACGTCGGCAGTATTGAAATAATAGCAATAGTTTCTTACCGATGAGATCTGGTATTTTTTCAGACTTCCTCGCCGATTTCAAAGTGCTCCGGCAGTATGGCACTACGCACCATATGCTGCTAGTTATAAATATTGAATCCACTTACACAAAACTTATATATTTCTTGGATATTAATATTTTTATGCCCAAAAGCTGTCTTTCAGTGCGGTTTGTTTTGACGTTTCGGTGTGTTTGTACTTATTTGACAGTTTGGTGTGTCAGGGGACAGATCGGTGACCGTCGAAAAATTTCGTAATATCTGTCCCACTCTTAACTAATTCCACACTTTGGTGTGCCATAAGGATTACAAGAGAACAATATGAAAATTATTTTGGCTTAACACTGCCGGTCTGCTTTACTCTGATGTCTGTGATTAACTCTTAGGAATAAAGTTGCGTTTATATTTGATACTTGTCTATGACATTAGGGTTTCAATCTTTCGATAATGTTACTTTATGTCGCGTTGTAAATAAAATAAAAACACCTACAATAACATTACGATCAAATAAAAAGCATCTTTCAGTACATATATATGTATAAAATATATTGTAATGGCATAGTATTAGTTCTATTTTGAGAGTAATCATGGATTCGTCATATATATTTAAGGCTAAATAGCTTTGTCTTTTGTGCTCTCAAATGAACCAATTAAACTTATGCTAAAGCAACTAGTCCCTTTATGGTCTAAGATTGGTATTTTCAAGATTTATGCAAATATTGTAGGTCGGTGTCTATTTTAGATATAATGTTTTATAATTGTATTAGATGTGATATTTATGAAGCGCAAATGACATTAACTTTAACGCAAAATTGATTATATTGGATGTTCAATTAGTTACCTAACAATGTTATCATTGTGTGCAAAATTGTACAGATTTTTAAAAGTATAATTGTTTTTAAGATAGGGAATACTTGTTACGCACGTCTAAGTATATTGTCACAATCTTTTATGATATCCGATATTGACTACTACTAATTACGATCAAAAGAAAGAAAACCCCTCGTTATTCCTTTGAATTATTTGCTGTAGATAGTTTTGATTATAAGGACAAAATCAGTCTTTTGTAAATTTATATAGCACTGACAATGCGGCCTTATCCTACTATTTTATATCGACAGCGAAATAGCGCATTACTATTTTCACGGAGATGCATACATATGACAACTATCATGTAAGTTAATATAAAAATATTGAAGTTACTACTGTTTTACTAGCATCGATCCTCATCGATGTTGAGGAATTTCCAAGCAAAAGCTGGAAAGTCCAGTTAGCATTAGAAATAAAAAAAAATAGTATGTGTGACGATACCCAACCTATCATGTGAAGTGCAAAAGTTAATCTGTTAGGTGGCGCCATCTACACGAGCTTTGTTGTAATGTCAATATGTGATGTGTGTGATGTCATATTTTCAAATTTTCTTCACTATTTATGATGCTGTGTACAACACATTTATATCTATACAAAAACGACAGAAATACATAAATACGCCTTAATGTCTTTGATAACTATAGAAGTGGCTTCAGATATTTTTGATTCGGTTTCTGTCCAGATGTAAAGTGTATGACTAAGTGTCGGCTTTATAAAAATATGTCGGTAAGTTATGTCAAAGAATGTACTGTTTTACCAAAATTTAATCTGATATTTGGTCTAACGGATCTTTATAAAACTCGGCCTAAGTTGTTTAAGGGCCTAATCTTAAGGTGACATAAGATGTAAATAAATAATTTATTTATTCTGTTTTACTCCAATTTTAATGGTGTTGTTTGTTTTGAGGTTTTCCTTAAACTTGTTTTTTGTATGGAATTAAAAGATTTTCAAAAAAGTATCTTGATTGAGTATTATTTTTATCATTGCGATGGATTAGGATGGTATTTTGTTTGATTATCGATTAATTTGAGCTTATTGTTATAATCAGTCTGGTATATTATTGCTATTGATTGTAAATGTAATATAGCTGTTTGTCTCAAGATTATGTTTATCTTCATTTAGTATTTATTTAATTATCCTGATATTTTCAACGTTGTCAGGCGCTATTTAAATTATATAATAAGTCATAAACAGAAAAATAAAACCACTCATCTAATTTACACCAAGATCGCATTTTGGGGATTCAGGGGCCTATTGTATAATGTATTATTGACCTATAATAATTAAATGAATATTATGATGAACTCTTATTTCGGTCCGTTTCATTAGATAGAGACTTCCTCTCATAATTACGAGTCATTATGCAATAGGCTCCCGACTGCGCTTTGTGCTTAGTGGTGCTTTCTAGCGTTGTAAATGGTTTTGGAATGGCACCGCTCGAATCTGACAAATAATACATAAGTTGGTACTTAACTATTTATAACATGATACGAGTCCGCGGTATGATTATTGCTCTTCCGTAAAATACAAACAGTTAAATAAACTAATTGATGGATGCTGAGTTGTGTACTTTCGAAGTAAATATATACGCTTTGTACACATACCTACTTAAATTATCTTATCGTTTGTCGTCGAGAAACGTGACCATAATACGGGGCCAGTAGTAGGTAAACTACATAGATCAGAGATACGAATGGAAAAAGGTATACCTATGTCAGCGAAAAAGCTTGCTCATATTGTAGGGTAATATGTCGATCAATGGAACACCTGTCGTGCCTGTTATGCGACTGAATATTGGCATCTCGCATCTAAGGACGACATGATAATACGCATAAGATGTACACTTGTCATAAGAGTGGGAAGATGAGTTGACCAACTTTATTTTAAGCAACTTTAGATTAAGCGTCAGCTATAAGTTGAGGCCTAGCCTCTCTCGCCTGGTTATGCCACTTGCGTTATTTGGTTTTACCAAGTGCTTTGCCGTGCTCTAGTTGCCTCTCCGTGGTTGCATACCCATGTACACTACGGAGGCTTTTCATGATCGCTATTTAACTATGGTTTGATTATGGCTATGCACCAGTGTTGGGCATATAATGCAATTAATTTGTAATTGCATTACGGATTAAATTACATTTACCTAATCCAATTATTTGCATTACGCTCGTAATTGAATTATATTTAATTCGATTTACCTGGTAATTTTTAATTGAAATTAAGTACATTAATTCGTAAATGCATTACGCAATTACGTTGTGTAAACTATTTATTACTTACAAAAACAGGATCAAATTTACCCACGTGGAATAGTTAAGGAAAATATTCAGTCTAGTTTAAAACATTTATTGGATAAACATTTACCAAAATACAATTTAAATTACTAATACCTAAGCATTTAAAGGAAGTAGGTACTTAGGTATATAAGTATTTTTTAGTCTTACATTTTCTTAGTAATATGATTTTAACAAATTTAAGTGTAAATTTGTTAAAATCATATTATTTTATTCGAATGGTAATATAATCATATCCGGGAGGTACAGTCAATTGCAAAAGTGTACATAATATGTTAGGGTGGGTCGAAATTCACGAATTTTGGAGTATCGTAATGTAATAGGGCTTAAAAGTTGCTGTGTATTCTGTAGATTACAGGAAAAATAATAAAAAAAATCTAGATTTAGACTTTTAACCCCCGCACGGCTGTTGAGTATAAAAAATATTTATATTTTTATTTTCACTGCATATTAAATATATATATACAAACTATTTAAATCGTTAAATAATACTATTGTATTTCAAAATTATTTATTTTTTATTATATTTTATCCATGTATCATATTTTGTCATCATGTAGCCAAACTAGAGAATTGGCCTTTTATGTAAAATGCATTTTGATATGCTTAAACCGGCAAAATTATGATTTAAAGCTGTTAACGGATCATCAGTGGTCTAAACACAGACAATAGAAACAAAAAATATATCGATTAAAGCAACACGAGGCGAGAAACAATACTCGAAAAACACAATTTTAAGGCTATTTGGTACTATTGGGTACCATTAAAAACATATAAATAGGCGATTATTTTGATATTATTAGATAAGTATATTACTTAAAGTCCCTTACAGGTGAGATGGGACAAAGATAACTATATTTCTTACCCGAAGCATCTGCTTCGGGTAAGAGATATAGCTTGAGGGCACGTATTAAGCACGCCGTCTACATAATTGTAGGAGATGGCATCAGGTGGGCGGGCCTTAAGCTGGTCGCGTTTGGTATCAAGGTCAACTTTACGTTGATCCTCGAATTCCCGTACCTTGCCGTTCACCAGCCTGCGCCATTCTGGGCGTTGTGCTGCCAAACACTCCCATTGAGAGGGCTCTATGTCGCATCTCTTCATGTGTCGCTTTAGGACTTATACCGGAGGAGTTGACCGCCATGCTTCCGCTTGCCCTCCTCCAGCTCAGAGTAGAAGATGCGCTTCGCCACTCTCTCCTCCGCCATACGTGATACGTGACCACACCAGCGACAATACATACACACAATACATACACAGTAACACAGGGTGAATTAGTCCGTGGCATGTTGAAAATCACACTGCCTTCTTACTACATGCTTTTTCACTTTAAATTAAGGTTTCTACCATTTGTAAATATCAAAATAACAAACTACAAACCACACTACGAACTGATCAACAAAGAAACAATATGGCGAACTTACTCAAGTTGAACGGAAGTGCAGGGTGACATTGACATGTGACTGAGATGGATTAACTGAGAGAGCGATATAGCAGTATCCGCCATTATTCTTTGGCCAAATTCCATAAAAAAGTGTCATTTTGTAAATTTTGTTCCTAGTTGCGCGAGCCTGGTCATGACAGTGGGAAGATGAGTCGACCAACTTTATCTTACTCAAATAAGGTTTAAGCGTCAGCTATAAGTTGAGGCCTAGCCTCTCTCGCGTGGCTATGCCACTTACATGCGTTATTTGGTTTTACCAAGTGCTTTGCCATGCTCTAGTTGCCTGTCCGTGTTTGCACACTCACGTACGCTATAGAGGCTTTTTATGATCGCTATTTAATTATGATTTGATTATGGCTATGCACGTCTATTCTCTACTTGGGCATAGGTCGACTGCTCCGGTCTGAACAGGGTGTATCCCTGGTGACTCTGATCATGTTTGTGCTTTAGTCACTTAGCCGGACAGGGGGCCTATGGCCCCCCGGAGGCCTCCACCATCCCCATAGCCTCGCCACGGTTGCTCCAACTCATTCGACCGTGCCAGTGTGTTTCTGGACCACACTACCATTATATGGGAGCTCAAGGCTTCCCTGTCCAATGTCCTCGACTGCAAGATTGGACTATCGGTAAAGGAAAGGAAGTTAAACTACAATGGTCGTAACGACATAACGATATTGCATAGTAAACACTCACCTGGAGTTCTCTAAAGTGACCTCCTAGAAGCTCGTAGCTCCTAACTTTTCTTGCCACCACATTTATTCACACCTTGCCACAGGGTGGTGAGTTCGGCAGCCATTTATCCCGCCATGTTTTTACCACAGTACCAACATAGAGTTAATCATAACCCAAAAGTGGTGTTACCAGACTACAGCATATAATTTGACATTACAAATGTTAATCCATACCAATGGTCATATGGCGACTCGCGCTGTGCGCGACAACACCTAAATTTCCTTCCCTATCTCTGCAGTTGCTAAAGATACAAGTCTGATATTTTGCACCATGATAGACAATTTATTTAGCTATTGCATGGTATTTCAAATCACGGCTT
This sequence comes from Epiblema foenella, assembly GCA_963556455.1. Classification (NCBI taxonomy): domain Eukaryota; kingdom Metazoa; phylum Arthropoda; class Insecta; order Lepidoptera; family Tortricidae; genus Epiblema; species Epiblema foenella. Next base: position 22,973,832 of record OY747096.1, on the reverse strand, counting down.
TACTTTTATGATGTCAGAGTTAATATAATTTTTCCAAAAAATGAGATTTTTTTCATTGTGTCCATTTATATGTATTCATTAAAACAACTGTTTTTTTACAATGAAACAGAGGGTTTCACATTGAAACAGTGTTAGAAGTACTTTGCTTTTTACCTGTCTATCAATGAAACGCCCAAAAAGCATCCTATCTCTGCAATTTCTAACAATACGAGTCTTATACTTTGCACCATGATAGACAATTTATTTAGTAATCGCATGGTATTGCAAATCATAGTTTCACTTTTACGATGTCTGAGTTATTAACTTTAAAAAAATACCTATTTTTCATTGTGTATATATAATAAAACTCTTATTTTTTTACAATGAAACACGGGTGGATGGCATTATGAAACTGAGGGCTTCCCATTGGGTTTTCACCAATTAGGAGTCTGATATTTTGCACCATGGTAGACAATTTAATCTGCTATCGCATGGTATTGCATAAGGGTTAAAAAAAAAGTTGACATTAAACCATGATTTTTTATAATGAAATTGTGCCATCCAAATGATTTTTGGATGGCACAATGAAACTGAAGTTTTCACATTGGATATATACCAATTATGTGGGTATGAAAGCAAAATAAAGTTATTAAAAATGAAAAAAAAATGATTTTTGTTTACTAGAATACACAATAAATTTAAAACTTTTTACTGAAAATGAATCCTATATAATTTCCTACATGATCTACAATGAACCTAAATAGTATAACAATAAAACGTGTCATTGCACACCACCCTCGATTGTTTCAACGTGAGACAACCGTGCCATTTTTTATTTCTGTTAAATAAAAAGTGACTTAGAGTGAACGATTTCCAATCATATTTAGGTCCAAATATACAGAATGCACAATAATATTCAACAACACGAAATCATTATCAGTAAAAAAACTACCAAATATGAAAAATAAAAGTTATTTTGTCGTAGCCAAATCACACAATCACTTGTGAAGGCGTGTTGACTCGACGCGGCGCGTTCCTGTACTGGGTGAGCAGGGAGGGCCCTTGGGCTTGTTCTTACAAGATACTCTGCACTAGTTGGCAATGTCGCGTTTTCGAGATATTGCAAAGTTTCACTGTGTACCTTTGTGTCATTGTTCGACAGTTGACCCTATTTAATCGTGATTCAGCGAGTCCGGCGGTCGGTCTGTACAAGCCAGAGGGGCTACCTGGAGCCAAAAACAAACGTAGTTCGAATATCTCCCTCTCTGTCGCACGAATTTGCAAGTGGGACAGAGAGAGAGAGATATTCGAACTTCGTTCGTTTTCGGTTCGCGGTAGCCCCTCGGCTCTCGCCTACGATGTGCACTGTACCTGTACTCCGAACTTCGTATCGTGCCGTCCCTTTCACTCTCGTGTTATTCAATATATGAGTGAGAGGGACGGCACGATACGAAGTTCGGATTTTGAAGTCCGGAGTAGTCCCTCTGTGCACATCATCGTCGCTTCCATCGTCCGTGACCAGACTGTCCATGTCCGACGAGTCGGACGTCAGACAGGGCTAATATTGGTGTAGTCGGCGCCATTGGTTTAGTCCCAGTAGATAAAAGTTCTCAAATAGCTCAAATAGTTATTGTCCTATGTTCATACCCGAACGCCTGAACTACAGAGGGGCTAAGATGATCGCTTATATGTCGTACATATAGCATTCGTCCCTTACTGTCAAGTATATAAGCGCGAGAGGGACGAATGCTATAAGTATGTCCGACATATACGAGATCATCTTACCCCCTCTGGTCAACGCCGTTTTGCACGGCGGTTTGGAACAAAGTGTTGTGAATACCAGTCCAGAAGTAAACCACATATACGATTGAAAATGGATAACCAAATCAGCGATAAACAGATTTCTTTTATTATATTCGTGGGTTCAATAAGTCCAGTCGACGGTTTGCACTGGTCAGCTTCCGTCCACAAAGTGCACATCGTCGTCGCTCGCGTCGTCCGTGGCCGGACTGCCGATGTCGGATGAGTCCGGCGTCAGGCGGCGCCATTTTGCACGGCGGTTTTGAAACCAAGTTTTGACCTGAAATAATAGAAAGTTATAGTTTCACAGAGCAAATTATGTGGCTTATTTACGGGCAAAATATCTGTCTGCCTGTAATGCTATAATGCTTTTGATGTTTTCCAATAGAGCGTAGCTAAAGATAACCACTATCATTAAGTAGGTATATCATTTGTGTCCATGTTAAAAGGTTTGGGGGTTAAGTAGAGTTATCTTACGGTATACAAATACAAATACAAATTCTTTATTTGCTTGAACACGGTTACAAAGGTAGGTAGAAAAGGGCCCCTAAGAGTCACCTACCTATTTGCTCGATAAGATAGTTGGTAGTGGATTAACGATCTAAGTTTAGTCATGTGTTTTTAATTAATGTAAGATAAGTATGTATTGGATTGGCTAATAGGTCTCATGACATATTATTGCAGCTCACATCAGTACAGCGAACCGTACAACCAGGGCTGACCAAAACACTTTTCAACTCAATGCGTATGATCAATTGAATTGGACAAATCTGTAAAGCGGGATACATTAAAAAGGAGGCAGGTGCAAGCCGGATGTAAGGGAGGAGGGAGAGTTGTGAATTTATCAATCTACCTGCTCACTATGGCTATAACTGCTACTACTCACTATAGTTATAACTGAGCGCTCCCGTGCTTTGGAAGGCATGTTAAGTCCTTGATCGCGGCTGCTGCCTATAGCAGTAGTTAAGCCAAATTAAAGGCATTCGGTCCGTTTGAGAACTTCTAACAGTCAAGTTGCCCACTTCTTGGCAAGGGGGGTCGAAGTTGCACCACGTCCGTAGGGACTACCCACCGCTACCCTACACGCGCGTGACCCCTGGGTGGTGCTAAAAGGTGGAACAAAACTTGGCAACCGTACTGTCTTCTCGAAGATCTCACGGATCGAAATAATTGCCATACGATAAAAAAAAATATTATAACACAGCGGTAATCAAACGAAATTATAAATATTATCACTAAAAAAATTAAAATTAACCTATTAATTAATACTTTACCTGTCGATCGCTGAGCTGTAAGCTGGCCGCCAGCGCCCGCCGCTCGTCCGGGCTGAGGTATTTGCTGCCCCCGAATCGTCGCTCCAGGGTGCTGGTCTGCGAAGCGCTGAACCGCACCTGGCCCCCTTTGCGTCTGCCCCCTACCCACCAAGAACTCCAACCGGGAGATACTGCGGGTAAAGATAGAAAATAATACTCTTTATTGCACACTTCAATAAATCGACTTAAAACCTATGATAATCATTAAATTAGTTCTCAATACAGACATATTTAAATATAAACATAACGTTCATTGAATACTGTACGTAAGTCATCTTTACCCCGATCGTGTACTGAGATACGACTTTTTAAATTAGCACAGCAGAATATTTGCATGTTCATTTGTGGCCAAACATGTAGTTCCTTGTATTGTTAGATAATGGCCCATTTGTTGTACCATGTCTTAGCAAATATCCTTAAAAACGACTGATTACTGATTACAGAAGGAAAAGATGTAGGGGAAACTTGCTCGAGTGGTAAGTAATATAGCTTTTAGACCAGATGTCATACACTCTACTTTTCATTTCTATTGCCACCCACAATTAATACATAGCATAAATACCATGAGTATATGGCGGCAACTTTTAATTGTTTCGTCTCTGAGGGGCTATTACGAACTTCGAAATCTGAACTTCGTATCATGGCGTCCCTTTCACTCTCTTTTTTATATACTGTATGAGTGAAAGAGACGGCACGATACGAAGTTCGGAGTAGGCTCTCAGATACATAGTAGCTGAAATAGGGACGAAAAAAGACCTAATGTTTTTGATAGTTAAATTAGTTGCACAAAGTATTGTATCAAAAAGAACCCAACGTTCAGATTAGCTGTTGATGTGTTTTCTGATTAGTGGATTTAATATATGTAGTGAAGTATTTTGATTGGTCAAATTAGAATGTTTCGTAAATCATAAATATATATTCATATTTTCCCTAGGGGCTAATCCCCTTAATCATAAAACTTAACAAACCTCTGCTAACTAAAATGTCTGTTGTCACTCTCTCACAAGCACGTGTCAAAGTGACAGATAAGGACAAACGAACTTTAGCGGTGAGTTAAGTAGTATAGGTTTGAAAGACGTTTATGGATAAGGGGCACGCTAACTCTGCATTGAAATAATTTGGCAACACATTTTCATACAAATATGACGTATAACGCACAGTGTTGCCAAATTATTTCTTGCAGAGTTAGCGTGGTCGGACTCTAATCAACTTTAGCCCCGCTTGATAAACCTAAATATTCGAGCATGAGAAGTGAAAAAGATGTTGCCGGACCTACTTTACAAAACCTTTATAACCTAACAAAATTGATTTTTGAATAATACTGTAGTATTACTGTAATATGTTTAGATAAATTACGATAGCAAATATGGCATCGTTTATCGTGTATATATTATGTAGGCAATAGGTAATCGTTTTTTTTTAAATCACCTGATTATTTCGATTGTTTGTAACTGACTCACGCTTTAGGACTGATTTAGGTACTTCATATAGGTCATTATAGCGTGGACTTTCTAATACTTAGACATGAAGTATATACTCTCAGAGCGTAAAAGTGTCTCATGTATGTGGAGAGCCCGTGCCCGCGTGCCCTCTTGTTTTCTCTTTTAAGAGCGTGCCTTGGAAATTATGCGTTCTATGTACCGCTGTTCGAACCAGTTTAGTTCACAATGATTTTTTCTCTGATGAAAAAAACATGATTGCTTAAAATTTTGTCTATAGAAAAAAAAGTTCGATCATTATTTTCCTTGTTTCCCTAAGCCTACTCAAGCAATAAATTACCTATTAACCAAACAATGGCATTGTTTTGTTATGTGTCCGGAGATCTCCGGGCTTGGCAGATGACGGCTTAACAGACTCAGCGCCGAGGACCCGATAGTTGGGATCTCCGTTCGTAGCCAGTTTTCGGTACAAAACCATGTTATCGGCCACGAGCGTAGCGCGTAGCAGTCGTCGGCAAATAATGTGTAAAACGACATAATAATCTCACTAGAGTATCATATGATTAAAACTTGACAAAGTTAGATATTCATAGAAATTACTTGTAAAGGGTGTTGCTTCTCATTTCGCGGAAAACATAAATGTGTGGCTTACACGGGGGCACGGGGGCATGACTTACTTGAATCGAGGCATTCCTTTAAGAACAAAATGGACGTTCACGTTTGATGATATGGCCAGTTTAAATGAGCGTAGTGTGTTCACATAGGCTAGCTGGTACATAAGTTTTATGTCAGAAAGAAAAAGATAAGGCAACATTTTCACCAAGGATGAGAGAATTTGTTACTTATAAAACATTTAGCTGTATAGTCCGTTGGCCTAGTTTAGGATAAATAATTACGAGTAGGTAGGAGAAATGACAAACACAAACGTTTTAGGTACGTTATATCCCATGCCATGCCCAAGGCATTCCGTCTTACATTGTTTGGACACACCAGACCATGCGTGATTCCGAATACTATCGAAATTATTTTATTGCACTTTTATCTGTAGTTGTTACCATCTAATAATCTTTTTTTATGTATTTACTGATAAATGATATCTTTTAATGGATATTAAGGTAAGGATGTTGTTTATCTATTTGATTGTACGAAATTGTAGATAACTGACTAAAGCGGGCCATATATACGGTAGAGTAAGCGGGGCAGTTAAGTACAAGGGGCACATTAGTACACCTACACTATTTCCTTATCCAGAAACTTAAATTCACCCGCAGTAACACTAAAACATGGCTTTGTGGGTGAAATTCAACATGTCTAAAAATTTGCTAATTTAGGTGGCTTTTTTATTATGATAGTCCAGCTCATGAAAATGTGTTAAAAGTGCGTCATTAGACATGATTAGTATTATGTCAAAATGGCCTTTCATTTCACTGAGTAGTTTTTGTGATATTGTCATTTTTTTATTTGATAACCACCGAAATTGCAAGTCACCACCCAAATTAGATAATTGGGGCACCGAAATTGAATTAAGGCACCAAAATTAGAGTATGTTAAATATTTTGTATCGAAAACAATAATACATAATGTACTATGCCTGCAAAATGTGTGTTCGCTTATAACTCAATACATGTGTTTATGTACGGATACTTATATTGATAACAATAGCACTAATTTTTAAAGGAAAAATGCAAGTTACTACTGCCTTTTATTTTGCGAATTACACCAAAACTACCTAACCGATTTTGATAAGGTTTTCTTTATTGTATTATAAAGATTATTAATATATAATATGTATATATAGTATATACGAGTGTATAAAAAATGAAGGCCGAGCACACTGTGGGTTAAAAATGACATATTATATAATCATATACATATATGTAATATATGTTATATATATATATTTATTATCGCAATGTGTGTATACCATAAATATATACCCAAATATCACAGGTAAAATGCCCTCCATATCTGCTTCTTCATTGACACTGATTTTAATGTAGTTTGCATTAATATGTACATTAATCTCTAAGAATAACTCAAGTGTGCAATTAGTACATGTTTTACGAAGTAATTTATGAAGAGCAACAAGCGAGTTGTTAAAACATATATAATCAACTTTTTGGATATGTACGTATACACATTATATACAGATCAACTTTTTTGACATATAATTTATATATTCTTACGATAAAAGACAACTATACTTACATTCCTGACTCGCTCCTTGATTGTCACAAAACTAGTACAGAAACTTGATAGATATGTATAAATTATATATTCAACATATCTTTAACTATGAAGCGTTTTTTTACACAATGCCGGTGGCAAGCAAGCGTACGGTCCACCTGATGGTAAGCAGCCGTGGCCACCGCAACCTATAGACGCCTGCAACTCCAAAGGAGTCACGTACGCGTTGCCGACCCTTTATAAGATTTGAGGATGCACTGTGTTGACAGCAGAAGGAACACATTTAGGTCCCTCGCTCTCAACACAGTGCATTCTCGGGAGCTCTGGCAACCTTGCTCACCTCCAGGAATACAACACTACATACTTGTATAGTAAATAATGTTATTATGGCTGTGGTTTTCTGCAAGGCGGAGGTACTTCCCTAGTTGGGCTGCTCCAAGGAAGCTATATGTTACTGAAGTTCACATCAAAATTGGATTAGTAATTCACACGTTTGCTGCAAATAAACAGACAGACGTGGCTGGAGACTTTGTTTTCTAATATTAAGATTTATACAAATAAAGTACCGTACATGGAAAATATCAATCTAAAACTAGGCACTGCAATCACATTTTATCAATTTATTGTAATTAAAATGCATTTTAAACAGCGCATCTAAAAATTCAAAACTGCCATTTGATAAACCTTATCTCATTACAATGTGGTTCACTTTGGTACGTCTTATAATTTGGGTGATATTAAGTAATTCCAGTGTCAACTAAAAATCCACCGAAATCACCGAAATTGCAGCACCACAATTAGAATTCGTATTTTTTCGCAGGACAATTTTGTTGACACTGGTATATGTTTTAGTTTATATACTAATGATTAAAACATTGGCTACAGATGACTACACTAATATATAATACTAATAAATGCATTTTAGTTCCGTAGTATGACAGCGTTAAGGCGCGTAATAGAGTGAAATACCACATTTTGGTCGCGTTCAAAGGCCTAAAACTCAAAACTGGCCCGAAATATAGGTCTCGAAAAAATATACTTGAAGAATTGATATGTCCTCTTCAATCTGAGCTGCGGAAATTGCAACGCGCCTAGATTGTCCTAAAAAAAAAATATCAAATAAGGCATTTTTCAACCTTTCAAATCGCTACTGCTCACTATCTAGACATGTTTTTTACACGGGATATTCAGAAAATAAAACTTAATTCAGTTTTTCATAATCTGAGCTGCGGATATTGTAAAATAATCATTACTTTTGTCAAAAAACTGGAATAACTACCACACCGTTATAAAAGTTGGGGCGGATACGTGACAATGTACCTACTTAACTATTTTACATATTTAATTACTTCAAACATTCCTATGTATTTAGAAAATAATAATATAAAAAATACATACACACATACAAAAAACCTGTTACAGCGGGGGGGCGCGGGTAGTGCGGCGGGAAAGGCTACGCCACGCCCCAACGCGCAAGGTCGTTCGCGGTTATATGCGCCTTGAGTACGGGACACGTCACCATAATTACATTTACGGCAGTTAATATTTTTTTCTGGCTAAGTCAATGGGTTTCAAGTAATTTCCATAATGGCTCAAGGTAGGTAAATGGAATAGTTTTCATATAAGAAATAGATCATTAAAATATAAGAAGTCCTCAGTGCAATTATCACCTCCGCCGCGCTAAAATCGCGCTGGGATTTTCACCCGGTAGGTGAGTAATACCCCTGCGACGGCTAAGCTCGCCAGTTAGCCGTCGCTGATCCGAGGGTCACAATGTGTTTTCGAGGGTCCTTTGTAAAAAATTAATACTTTTTGTCGTAGTTATAATCAGAAATGTTACGGCGGTTAGTATTTCGATTCAGTTACCAAGATATATCGCCATTTGGACATAATACTTCACGGTTTATTTTAAATTATTTCAGTTTTGTACGTATCAAAGTACCCTCAAAGTGTAAGAAACTGCCCCAGCTAGTTTTTTGGACCAAACATATTTACAATTTATTTTGTTTCTAAAGCAGTTACAGTAATGAAAAAGAAGTCAAAAAAGCTATATGCGAAACTTTTGAAAAATATTGTGTCTGAGAACAGCCATTAGATAAAATATAATATACATTATCTAAAGTACAAGAATTAGGCAAATTAAAGTTTTTTTAACTTTTTGGTGCATTATATCGTCGTCAGCTGCGGTGCAGTTAAAAAACATTCAAAGGGCTCTTTAATGCACGCATCAAAGTGCCCCCAAACGATGTATCAAAGTGCCCATCGTGGTGTATGAAATTACCCCGCAGGTGGGGCAGAATTATACAAATCCCATTTTTGTTTAAATCCATATATCTCGGTTGGCGAGTAGAATTTCATCAAAAGAACAATGAATCTGTATACCTTATGTTATTTATTTAGTGAGAGAAATACATGTTTTGTAAGTATATGATTCGTACTTTTGAATTGAGATAAAATGCTGATAAAATGTCAATCGAGTTTTTAATAATAATAATGTTGTCAATCTAAATGCTAGCCTATCAATGGAACAACCCCAATGAATTTAAGACGTTGTATTTTAGTATCTCCTATGATCCAACTAATTTCCTTCATTCGTTTCTTGGATTTAAACCACGAATTGATTTTCGATAGTAGAGTTCTCATCTCACCTCTGTTAAATCCATATGGTTGCGGTGCGTATGGCGATACGAATCTATTGGAAGCCAGCTGGCTCCTCAGGATATGATCGGAGTTGAGCATAGAGTCACTGTAATAGCTGAAGCGCCTGTCAAACGATGCTTCTTTCTTATACGGCGGACAAAGGAAATTAGGTTTTAGTGCCGTTGGATAAAGTGGAAATGTATTCCTCCTATGCTCCAGATAAGTTTGTCCATATTCGAGCTCTTTTTGAACCTCGCAAATCACATTGAATTGGGTTTCTTTCTCGATCTTATCGAAACGAGTTAAATCTTTGTAGGCATAGTCTGGTTTCAAGTTGCTAGCTTCGAATGTGACTGGTTTTTCTGTAGCAGAGCATGTTAGCGGCACTTTCGGTTCACTGCTAATGTTCTTGTACGGTTTAGTGTCTTTCAGTATATCTTCGATGAAGAACGAAGCCTTTTTCTGGCGACAGGCACACATGGTGGCGGCGAGTTCGGTACTGCCGAATTGTTATCACGGAGGACGTTATCAGTGGGACTCGGTAATTGATAGCTACTTATAAAATGGACACGCCTAATCTGGACGACGATTAGTTACGTGATAGGTAGTAGGTAGATCTAGACGGCGGTAGATGCGTCACTTCTTGGATTGGTTTACCACATCTTAGCCCCACAAAGAGATCACGCAATAACAAATTATTGTTACATTTGAAACATTAGTGGTACTATCATCACAGGTGTGTAAACGACTTTAAAATCTATTCACTTGGGTAATCATAGGCGCGTGATGTATCTACATATTTCGGTATTCGTCTGGCGCAATTTAGCACTCGAACATGTTTTGAGAGTTTTGATGGGAACATCAGCTCCTAGCGATTACTTTATCGGCAATCGTTAATTAGTGGAGCTTATTAGCTTTCAGGCTTTTAGTTTTGCCAGGCCCTCCGGCACTTATCGGAAAAATTGACTGATTTGATTGAAATAAGTCAACAGTAGGTATAGAGTATAAACATAACACCAGGCTTTGGTAAATATGTAAATATACTTATAATAAATAATAATAATAAACATACGAGTAAATGTAATTAATTTTGAGTTTCGTTAGTTGTTAGTTGTCCCAACAACAAATCTTTCTGCTTCGCCTAAGGTTGACTGGTAGAGAATACCATACGGCATTAAGTCCGCCTTTTGTATGATAAGGTTTCTTTTGTGCAATAAAGATTAAATAAATAAATAAATAATATATTACTAATAATATACTAAAATGGTCTAAGGAATAACATATTTACTTTATATAGAAAACTCCCGGAGTTTTAGAGATATTAAAATAGTAGTTTATGCAATCGTTATATACTAATGTATGCTTTATTAATCGAGAAAGTAAGGTTCGAGACTTAAAAAGCTAATTATATAACTATTGCATACACTATTATTTATACGAGTCAACGGAAATTAATTGAAGAAACTGAAATAATTAAACAAATTAGTCCTGTGGAAATGAAGTATAGGCACGTGTTGATGGCTTGTTGACGTCTTTTGTTCTATGTCCGCGACGTCACCTGATTCATCAATTTCATAAGAGTTCAGTAACGGCGACACGTCATTGGTCAATTTCAAAAGAGTTCAGTAATGGCGACACGTGATTGGTCTATTTCATAAGACTTCAGTTGAAGGGAGCTAAGTATGTGATTTTAGTTTCGTCTACGAAAACATTGCGTGCGGTGTGCTGGCAGGATACCAAGGCATTGTGCTATTAACGAATTTATAAGGCGCGCTTTGGTATCTGCCAGCGTACCGTGTGTCTTGGAACCCCAGGGTTTGAGTCGTACGGACGGTAAGAGGCCGGACGGTCTCACACTAGTGCCGTGGGCGAAAGGTCGTAGCTTGCTGTGGGATGCCACATGTGTGAGTAGTTTCGCACCCATGCATCTCGCTCACACTATTAACAAGGCAGGCGCAGCGGCTGAGAGTGCGGCCAGGTTTAAACACGGCAAATACGGGAACCTTGAGCCGGTGTATGATTTTGTCCCGGTTGCTGTAGAGACGGCTGGGCCTTGGTGTGCCGAGGCTAAGAATTTTATTAGGGGCATAGGGCGGCGCTTGAGGGATAGGGGCTGCGACCCTCGCTCTGGTTCTTACCTGGTCCAACAAATTTCGCTAGCCATTCAGCGGGGTAATGCCGCTAATATCTTTGGCACGTTTGGTCCGGGTGAGTATCAGAGTGAGGTGTGATTTAATTAAATTAAATTTAGTATAAGCAAGGACCATATACAATAGGACCGACAATCTTATACAAAAAAACGTAACTGAAATAGCTCAAAATTCGGTATTAAAACTAGATGGCGCTGCTTCGTAGCCTGGAAGTCGCAAAAATGTTATTTTCACCAATGTTTTCTCCTGTTTTTTTATTTTTTAAGAACAAACGTCTAAGTGCTTTATTTTAATACCATTATATACCTTCTATACACAATTTTTAAAGATTATATTTTTTACTCATCAACAACGTAAAGCAGATCATATTTAATAGATGGCATTACCTCTGGAATCATTGATTGCTCGAGATTGCTCGCGAGTTCGCCAATTTTTGATACATAAAATAACTAGATGGCGTTGGTGAACTGGTAAAATGTGTATAAGAGTGATAAATTAAATTACGCGTACAGTCAAGGGCATAAATATATATACGTTCCCAAAGCGATAAAAATATCTTTACTATCTGTTGGCCAAAAATATCCATACAACAATTTCGATCAGATATATTTGAACATTAATCGAGTCATTAAATTGTGTACGCTAATACGTTCATAAATATACGTACAATGACAGACAAATATATGTAGACAAAGACGCAGACAAAAACATCTATGCACTTGTTTTTCATATACATGTGAACAAAGCAGGAGTCTAAAATATCTACACATTTTTTTCCAACCTCATATAGACAGCAAATAGAAACAAATATCTAAACCACCTTTTTTATAAATATCTAGGCAAATTAGAATTACATACACAATTATATCTGCCTAAGAAGAGTGCATAAATATGTAAACATGCAATGCTCATAAATATCCGCACTGTAAACAAACCAATATTCTAATTACAAAATTTGACGCTCATCGAGAAGAGATCGGAAATGTCATGCGATACATTCGTCCCTTTCTTTTTGGGCCTTCATTTGTTTATGGAAATCGCCTTTGATTTAACACATTTATTATATTCACATTTTGCCTCTTACCAACTATAGAGTACCTAAGTTACAGATAGTACAATGTAGCTACCAAGGTTTTTTCTTTCAATAAATTAATAGGTGATGCGGGATATCGGTAGTTAAAAGAAACTCAACTCCTTTTTGTATTTAAGTATATATTTATCTATATACTCGTATAAGTGTCAGAGGAAAGAGAAAATAGAAGCTTGCTTAGTTTGTTCGGGACTAGGTGGGGTCGATTTGTATATGATCATACCCACATTATTTATTACATATTATATATTTAGTTATTATAAACTAAGTTAGATGTTTCACTATATGTTACAAACAGTATAATGGACCTTGGATTTTTTAGAATTATCTTCGTGAATGAATATGCAATTAAAATTAGAGCTAGTCTCAGAAAATTACGTTTTATTAATTTGACTACTCTGTCTTAAGCTGTGATTCGAGGACTGTAGAACATTTTTGACATTTAGGTATTGTATAAATATGTGGCCAGTATTTACTACTTGCACCTCTTATCACCTAAATAGGTTTAATGCGGAAGATAGGTTTATTTTATAAATTATAAGGGGAATATTTATATAAGTATGTAAATCAAAAAATATTTATTAAAATTGGTATTTTACTACAAAAAAACTTTGATTTGCAGTTATAAACTAGCGGTTCTTTGAGCTGTCGACCTCGCGAGTGTTTTTTTTTTTATATGGCCAAGAACTGACTTTACAAAGAATTAATTAATTATCGAACCTGGGGCGCTACCGCGAACAGCAAACGTAGTTTTCCCTCTCTGTCGCACTTACGTCCGAACGTGCAAGTGCGACAGAGAGCGAAAACTTCGTTTGCTGTTCGCGGTAGCACCCCTGCTCACAAAATTTCATGAGAATCGGTTGAGAAAATGCGACCTGTAGAACAGAACAACTGGAAATCCGGACATACGAAAACATTTTTGTCAAAGCAGAGGAGCTAAGGTGATCGCTTATATGTCGGACATATAGCATTCGTCCCTCTCGCACTTACATACTTGACAGTAAGGGACGAATGCTATATGTGCGACATATAAGCGATCATCTTAGTATAGTATCTCAGTAGGCAACTAGGCAGTGGCCGGCGTTCGACTTGCTCTGTCCGCGCCACGCCCCTCCCGCGCCCGCGCTAGTCCACGCGTGTTCGGCGCTGAATGAAGTTCAAAACACTATTATGAGTGAAAACGTTTGCTTAACCGAATACTAAGATCCAATGGCGAGTTAGTGGTAAACGTTTCAATTTTCATTTCAACTCGCGCAGAATCTAAACTTTCAATTAATCTTTTTAAACTGAAGTATAATTGCGGACATTATTTGGGTTCTTAAGATAAATTATAAATAACAAGGTAAGCAAACTGTAAAATATATTTCATTTGTAAGTAATTATCTAAGTACAAATAAAAATAGTGAAGTGCGCCGGAACGGAACGTAGTAATGAAACATCGCGCCTAGCGCCATCTATTTACTTTTTACTGTATCATTTGGAATGTCGTTGAACGTTCGATGGCTGTGACTTCACTTTTGCGCATTCATGGAAATTATAAAAACGACTTTTGAATGAATCGGTACTCTTAGCGGCATCTAGCTACGTAGAGAGATACTAACTTTCGGTGTACGGTGCGTAGTATGAAGATTGTTAGTCCTTTGGTATAAGGCTGACGAAACCTGTTGTTGATTTATAGTATGTGTAATGCATGCATTGTTTGACGAGGCCTGTTGCTGATGCTTGTTGTCCGTGAAATTGACGAAGCCTGCGTTGTGGATAAGGTTTGTACAACTTTTTACCAATAAATAATATTCAAATGTGGCACATGTGATTCAAACATTGAAGTCACCGAGTAGAAAATAGTAGTTTATGCAATCTTTATACAATGTATGCTTTTTAGTCGAGAACCGCGTTTAGACCACGAGGCTTGTCGAGTGGTAGACCACTCGATTATTAAAATAGTAGTTTATGCAATCGTTATATACTAATGTATGCTTTATTAATCGAGAAAGTAAGGTTCAAGACTTAAAAAGCTAATTATTTAACTATTGCATACACTATTTTTTCCATGAGTCAACGGAAATTATTTAAACAAACCGAAACCTAGTCCTGCGGAAATTAAGATTAGGCACATGGGTCGGGCGCTCGTTGATGTATTTTATTCAATGTCCGTGGCGTCACGTGATTGGTCAATTTCATAAGAGTACAGTAACGGCGACACGTGATTGGTCTATTTCATAACAGTTCACTTGAAGGGAGATTTTAGTTTCGCCTACGATATCTTAATTCAAATATGAAGTCGACGATTAGAAAAATATTTAATGAAACTGGTTCCTAATCCTTCGGTGAACGTATAAAGCCTAAGATGAATATGAAAGCGGAACCGATCTGAATCATGTCTTTTCAACCTCTAATTACCATGACCCCACTGTTGTTGGAGTTTCTGTTGATTTCGATGGCATTTTTGGCTATAGTACGGTTCCCGGACTATTAACAAATAATTTAAATAAAATAAATAAATAAATATTTGTGGACAATCTTACACAAATCAACCTGGTCCCAAACTAAGCAAAGCTTGTACTATGGGTGACGATGTACATACTTACTTATATAGATAAATATATACTTGAATACATAGTAAACATCCAAACCTCAGGAACAAATATTCGTGTTCATCACACAAATAAATGCCCTGACCGGGATTCGAACCCGGGACCTCCAGCTTCGAAGGCAGGGTCACTACCAACTAGGCAATTTAAAACATCATCAAGCTGAACAGAAAAAAATCTAACATTTATTTTGCAAATGCACTTTTACATGTCCAAATAATTTAATATTGTTAGAGATGTATAAGGTCTCTAAGAGTCACTGATAATAAAAACGAATCCAGAACAGGATGATGTCTCTCAATGCCCTATAAAAAAATCGCCTAGAAAATTCAACAAACATATAGGCGGTCACGATAATAATCGAGGGCGGTTGAAATGCTTGTAGAATGAACGTTTTATTTCTGTATGACAAAAAAATGTATAAAAGAATACTTGGCTCGGCCTCCCAGTTACTAATTAACTTATCTTATTAATGGGTACAGAGGCGCACAACCCTCGATCATTACAGTTATATGTTATCCAGAGGTTAGCAACAGAAACCTGGCAGCGTGTAAGGTGATACTGCCGCGGCCCTACGTGGTGTTAGGGTTCCGCAGAAATAAAATTAATTCATTTATCAATAAGGAAAATGGTTACTTTGTCCTCATTAACTCATGAATGCCTTGTAGTGAAAGCCATAGGTATGTGTTTAGCGTTAAATCGCCATTCTCCAAAACTTTACATAGTGATACATTTAGATACAGTCGATTTCCATAATAAATGCACACTTTTATACTCTATTCCTTTGTAATGAGGTCCAAAAATGCTAAGGCGTAGTAAACCTATATGTTAGTGAACTTGACTGTATTGTTACAGAAAAAAGAAAAAGTATTATTTCCCCAAAAATATATCAATCTATCCACGAACCTCCTTCAAATAAAGAAAAATTCCCTCCTAACTGCTTGTATATCACAAAAAATATCTTCCCATTTACAGATATTATTTTCTAGTCCCAAAGGAAAACACCATTTTCGACCTTAGGCCTTAAGGAATAGAGTTTACTTGATCCCAATTTTCTCCATCCCATGAGGAGCCAGTGTCACGTCATCTCGTTGGTTATCCGACTAGATTAGAAATGACGTATTAGTATAAAGGTAAACAAAGTGCAAGGACTTCTTAAATCGGACTGCTAACCTCCCCAGGTGGGCTGCGACCAAATAAAAATAGGCACAAAATCAATACAATGCTTTGCAAGATAGATTAGTGCTGTGACGTGATATTTGTTATCGACATTTAGATTAATCAGCTCAAATATTAATTTATAAATTATTGAGCATTAGAATTTTGTACGTTTAAGATTGTTATATTTTTAATGTAAGTTATATAAAATACATTCACACTTTTATTTTTAATTATGGAAAACTATGCATAACACACTAGGTACTGAGTACTAAGTTAACTAGCTATCATCATCATCATCCATCTATTGTTTTCCCGGATTCCTCCTTCACCGAAAAGCCACTTTTAAACATATTTAATGATTGATGTACAAATGTTTAAAAAGAAAACGCAGTGGTACGAGACGGAGTTCGAATCCGAGACTTTCAGGTGCAAGTTGAGTGCCTTACCGCTTGGCTACAGTTGGTCTTAAAATTAACCAGTAACCATTTTACGCGAAACAATTACGGTTGTCGATTGTCATATTTCGCTCTTAAAATTGGAAAATCCAGTCTTATCGAGTAGCTTCATCTTATTTATCGATTGTTGTCGTGGACAATTAATTGGCGTTTATCGTGCTCTTAACGTGTGATAATTCTAGATTTAATTAAGGACTCAATCTTAATTCTAATTAACCCGAGTTTGTATTCGTTTTTGGCCGATCGATACCTAATCGTCTCGTTTATCGTTTCGTACCGTTACCGCTTCTAATGTACGATAATTACAATTAATAAATATGCTACAAATGTGACCAATGACGTGCTGAAAATAAAATCCTACTAAACATTACAAATATTTTAAAACCGAACGTGTTACATTAGTTCTATGTAATTGTGTAACACACAAAAGTATCGATAGTTGCATGGCGGCATACCTTTAATTCCGTAGGGCTGTCAGCTCTAAGTAATCGCCCATTATCTATATCGATTCAGCCGCTGTCCACCGATTCTCGATTCCTCGCACGGGGCGAAACATAGCGGTTATTGTCAATGTAACGCATACATTGCTGGTTAGGTATAATTTTAATAGTGTCTAATCATAGTAAGGAATAAACGATTAAAAAATAAAAATTGTTGTAAGTCTAAAATAATTTAAATATGTTTTAAAAATTTTCCCTCCCAATTCGAAAACATGCCCGCACCTACCTAACTATATAATCGATGTGTCCTCTACCTGCCTATTTTTGGGTAGTACATATTTAGGCCTGCTGAAAGGCACACTATCGATAAGATTCCAAACAAAAATAATCCGTCACCATTAAATAGGTACCTACCTAGTTTAACTGATGAATAATCATGTTCCAAGGTAACCTGATACTGCATTTTTCAAATATATATTTTATTTTATTTGCTTAGCTAGGTCAATTTGTGCAAGATTGTCTTTCAAATTTTATTTCGATAAAGGCATCTCTGTGCCTAAGATACGAAGGAAGATTATTTTTTCTCTGTCAAAATGTGTCCGCGAATGTTACAAGGCTCGTTCAGAGTTCAGACGTTCAAGCCACAAAAGCCGCAATGAACTTTCCCTTAATAGCTAAAGCCAGCACAAACACGAGCCAGTCGAGGTTGTATCGGCGGCTAATGAAGCGATCCCTGTAATTGATTCCCGCTCTGTTGCTCTTTGTATTGCGTTACAGCGTGCAGCCAGTTCTATTCCGGCTAGCTAAAACCTGCAGGAAACAATGAGCAGATGAGTGTTAAATATGATTTATTAGCTTGAAACAATTTAGTTGATCATGTTTAGGATCAAACATCATACGGCTGTAAACGTTTGTGTAACTTCTAATATAGGTACTCGACTTAATCATTTCAGCAGTTACATATGTACATATCAGAGTATTGATTAATACACTTTTAAAACAAGGCTATTTAGCGACGTTACCGCAATTCAGTACTAGAGGTCTAGTATAAGATTTTTCTAAACAAAATACAAACGTACGCGTTTCGGTTGTCTCAATTTGTATGTCAATAAATAGTTACCCACATAAGGCCAACAGAGGCGCTGCTCGGGTTGCCCTACAAATTGAGACTAAACACAACGCAAACGCGTTCGTTTGTGTTTTGTTTCGAATAAAATTATAAGAGGTAGAGGTGGATTACGGATTCCATTATTCATAATGCAGTGACGTTTTATTTGAAGTTCGCTAATACCGTACAGAGGGAAACACTAATTTTGCGATGAAATATCTCTGTCACGAATCACAAATAATAAACAGCCGAAACCGCGGATCATCAGAAACAATGCAGGCTTCATTAACCCTCGCTGTTTGAGCTAAAATTTAGACAAAGCGGGAGGGATAAAAAGGGGTAAAAATGCCCGGGCCAATTAATTAGGGACAATTAGCCCTTCCTGCTGCAACAAAAGGTGGAAAAACTCTTGCCATTAATTAAAGGGGCGCTTTGTGCCAAGAGGTGGAGTCTGTTGGAATGATTTATGTTATATTGACTGTAAATATGTCCAACTTTTGATTTCTTTATAGCAAAAATATTTTTTTTGCGTTTTGTATATCGTAGCAAAGTAAGGGCATAAGACGAGAGACAAAAGGACACATATTTCGGATTGAATTGACAGTTCCCGTTCGCCGATTGTGCAAGGAAGTGATTTGTTTGCATTGATGTGTTTCGTTCTCATGGCGCAATTACTCAAGCCTTTGCCAATGTTTTCGCCAACATTGATTTGAACTGAAAATGACGCAGAATCGTCTGATGAAGAGAAATTACAATGATGTTCAAATTGTTTACAATGGAATGCTTATAACCTCTGAACGCCATTTTTCATGTACTACAGTACCATAAGAGATTGAATTTGAACCTTAGTGTAAAGCAAGAAGGTGCCCTAGACACCGTGCGTCATAACACCTATTTTAATTGGTACTTATGAAAATATTTTAGTAACTACCTAATATTTCTTCTACGAACTTCTTTCTTGAAATATATTTTCAGTTCCTTAAAAATTAAAATGAACATTACAAAGTTCCTTTTGCAAGTATGCGCAAATCGAAATTAAAAACTTATTTTTTAAAACTAAACTGTTTTATTTACTCAAGTGTTTTTTTAGACAATACATGGGTATATGTATTATTAACATCATCAAGTTCCTAGATGCATCGATAGAACCGCATTTGATGACAACTTAAATACAGCCATAACAATAAAACCTCTTAGCTATGTTCATCAAAACCAAAACAGAGGAAGTGCTTAAAATTTATATAGTAGTTATGACTCTTTAGAAATGCGGATAAATAGTTGGGCAATCAGGGGTTGAGAGGGTCCCTTAATGCGCAGAAGTTAATTTTATTTCGAGGAATAAATGATTCGGTAGATTCATTTTGATGGATAAGTTCCATACCGATCCTTTGCGGGTATTAATATCGACATATGTGTCTTTTTTGTTATTACACGAATGCCCAAAAATGGAGTGTTTTCAGGGTTCATGTATGTATGTACATATGTGAGATTCTTTGTTCCCTCAGAGCTTCTCAACGCCTTAACCGATTTAGATGTGTGAGGTATCGTTAGAATCCTTACATCATCCCGAGTAACTTGGATATGTGACATTGCAATATAAATAATATGGCGGACTATGTATGTACTCCAATTTGTGTATTCTGAAGAAAACCTTTTTTTTTGGAACAAATGGGGTGTTAAAATGGAGCATTTGAAAAGACGATTTCCAAAATATGTATGATGTTACATACATGATTTTACGGCATAACATACTTTAAAATGAACATCGAAATTTACGAAATAAAATAATTATTAAAAACACGAATGTAGTGGAAAAAAGTTACCAATATATTTCGTCTGCAGTCGAGAGACCTAGGTATGTACATGGATACAATACCAAAATATTTTAGGTCCCCCGACTGCGAACACAATAGATATCCTTAAGTTCTGTATTTTCAAACTTGTCTTATCTATTTAGTTAAATTTTATCCAGTGTAGTCGTGTTTTTAATTATTTTTTTTTATTTTATCAAGTTTTAATAAGATTATACTTTAGAACCTAATCGAGTAATAGATTTATAAAGAATTTAGGATTTATTTAAGACGAGTGCAAGTCGATTTTTCGAAAAAAAATTTTGACATTGAAGCTAGTGATTTTAGTACTTCCGTCAGCCATAAATATAATAAAGAATATAGGTATGCGAATGCAATAAGCATCAGGTCAGATAATAACTTACTAGTTTCTTTGTAAAGTATGTTAAAAAGGTGCATGCCTGAAATAAATTATTTGAATTGAAAACGTGCTACACTGAAGTTTACAATTTTAGTATATTTTTAGATCTAAAAGAAGAATCCTACTATCCTACTAATATTATAAATGCGAAAGTTTAGATGTTTGGATGTTTGTTACTCAATCACGCAAAAACGGCTGAACAGATTATGATGAAACTTGGTATACAACGAGTTTATAGCCTGGATTACAAATTGATTAATAGCAGCTATTGTACCTATGAGTATTTGTGATACTCGAAATAAATAATAATAATTATTATTATCATATAGAATACCTTTATCTTGACTGTCTTTTCAAAGATCTTATGATTCGGAATAATTGCCATACTATAAAGAAATAAATAAATAGGGAGTGGAAATTTACGCCAACGAAGTCGCGGGCAGAAGCTAGTTTATTAAATATTACTTTGGTCAAATAATATAATTTTATGAGAATAATTCTCATTTTTAAAACAGTATACGTTCGTTTCACTGCACCCCTGTGCACTTTATCAGAATGCGTAACTGACGTATTAAGTTTACGTCGTTGGAGTAGTCGTGGAGCGTGGTTAGTCCGCTCGCATTCTCGTACTAAGCGTAGTGCAAAAGAGAGTTTACGTCACCAATATGTGAATGTATGATGAGGGTACATTGTATGATCGACATTTAAAGAAGATACAGGGCGATAAGAGTGAATAATAAATAGCGAATATAGACAAGTTTTTGTTCAAAGTCACGAATTCTTAAAGGGACTTTAACGTGTCCAATAGCGCCACTCCTAAATAATTGTAAATATTTAAATTAACGTTAGATATTTAAAAAAGTGGCGCCGCGGTATTTATTACGTTGCTGGATTCGTCAACCTATGCGTCAAAAGGCAACACTTATTTGTTCCGGTTCCGGTTCCGGTGTTCGGCAAGCAAACACGTACGCCATTAAGCTCCGTAATAAATAAACAATTTCAGTGCAAATAGTGCCATTGGGACGCGATAAAGTGCAAAAATCATTGAATTATACAGTGTAAAATCAAAGTTACAAAGTGTTACTGCTCAAAGCGCAATATTTACGAAGATAAAAGCAATAAACTCATTCGTGATATAACCTCAAAGTGAAATCTCGCTCATTCCAACCTAACCGCAACCAGCGAGACTTTCAGTGCAAGGTTGCCAGTAAAAATCGATCTAAAACCGCCCAAAATGAACAAATGCATTGAAGACCTGTGGTCACGCCTCGAAAAGAAGTTAACGAAACAAACTGCCGACATAACGGAGGCAGTGACAAGCAACGTCATGGCAGCGATAGATGACAGATTTAAGAAGATATCAGAGGACAACACGGAACTTAAATCAAAAATATCAAATTTAGAGCAAAAACTTGGCTTTTTCGAACGAGAAAAAAGGAAATACAACTTAGTTTTGTTTGAAATTAACGAAATCGGAAAGTCCGAAGCAAAGATGGTAGACTTTATAAAAGAAATAATAATTGAGTCAGACACACACTTAGACAGCCAAGAAATATGCAACGTATAAAGGATTGGCAAAAAAGTAAACAATAAAAACCGACCCGTTGTTGTCACCCTCACATTCACCTGGAAAAAACACTTAATTTTAAAAAACAAAGCCAAACTCCCAGAAGGCATATACGTCAAAGAAGACTACACGAAAGAAGTGCTCGAAAAGCGGAAAAGTCTACAATTGGAAGTGGAAGCAGAAAAGAAAAAAGGAAACATAGCCTTTATAAAATATGATAAACTCATAGTTAAGAAACCAACAGATGAAAATAGGGACAAAAGTAAAAGGAAAGAGTCTGGTTCACCCAATTCGTTATCTCAAAAGAAAATAACACGTCTGATGAACCAAAAAAGAACAAAACCAAGAGAACGGTAAAAGAGATCCTAAAACTCAACATTCTGAATTTTGTAAAACGGGAGAGATCGAACCCATTAACTGATGCAAAAAACTAATTAAAAACACCAACACCCGGAACCACATAGAATCTAAATTCACAACTTTGCCTAAAACAACCTCTAAAACCCTCCCCCAAGCCGGCTGGTCACCGAGGGGAAAAACGACCATAAATCCATCCGGGAATCCATCATTTTACCGAAAATCGTTTCCTATAACACTATTCGCAGAGTTTTATTATCACTTAGGAATCATTCATCGAACTTCGTTAGATCGCTCAAACATTTGCTCGAATTACCTTCAGTATTTTATTTGTTCATCGACGCAGTCGTTCATCGAATGGCCTTTAGTATAATTTTGGTTTATCGAAGGTTTCAGTTCCCAAAATTTTTATTACCTAGAACATTATGTCATCACTGTTTACTACAGATTCTTGGTGTACTGTGTAAAAGTACTCAAGAACAAATACCCAAAACCTAAAATGTACAAAAGACCTGTTAAGGCAAAACCGACTGTAATGCGGATAGGTTAGAAGATTAAGCCGTCTTAATCTTCGGCGTATTTTTTTTTATATAAGCCCAGAAAGATTATGCGCCTTGAAAAATCATGCTTGCTTGGTTGTTCAATGAAACGTTACGGCGATGAAACATTGTTTGTGGAAAGAATACTATATGGAACGTACTATCTGTGAATCATGAATAACGAATATTTCTATGAAAGGTAAATTCGATGTACCGTTACGCTACGACTAGAGATGGATTCGAAACGATTAACTCTGAAAAGTGGTTCGATTATATAAAATGCAATGAATTGATGATTATGTGATTGGAAAAAAGTTCGGTTCGGTTCGGTGAAATGAAAATCGATGTAAGTATATTTCGATAAAATAATAGACACCCTATTCTTCTATATTGTTACCAAGTCTCCTAACTTCAGAGATTCCTATTATGTCGTGTCGTAAGAATCTCTGAAGTTAGGAGACTTGGTAACAATATAGAAGAATATGATAACTTTATACTATGCTATATAGGACGCACCCCTAGCCAATACGGAGTGGGCTTCCTTGTATTTCTAAAAAACAACAGAGAGTTTCCTTGGAATATCAGAACGAGTAGCATTACTAAACATGAATATACAAGGGTACAAAATATCTATCTTACAAGTATATATGCCAACGCAATCTTCAAACGACATGGAAGTAGAAGATTACAGTACAATCAATTCAACTTTAAAAAAGACTCATAAGCACATAGTAATAATGGGAGACTTTAATTCAAAAATCGGTATCCCCTCGAAACTCGAAACGATAGGGGTCAGAGACTAGTCAACTTTGCACTTGAGCATAAACTAACAATTCTAAATACATGCTTCAAAAAAAGGCTGCCCGAAGGTGGACTTGGAGATCCCCAGACGAAAGTTACAAAAACCATAGACTACATGCTGTCTAACCAACCAAAAACGTTCAACGACATAGGTACGATACACCTGAACTACTCTTCAGATCATAGACCACTCCGAGCTACAATAAAACTTAGCAAACAAAAACAATGTAGAGTAAAATTTACAAGCAACCATCTGAGTCAATTCAGAAACGAAGATGAAAAAGTAAAGTTCTTGGAATGCTTGCAGCTAAACTTACCGGACCTGAATGACCCCCAGAATAACACGTCAGTGCACGCCTACCATGACACAATCAAAAACGCAATTACTGACAGCTTAAAACAATGTTAAATAAAAACACAAAACAACATCAAATTTTATCAGAACGAACAGTGCAACTTTTAAACAGAAGAATGGAATTACAAAAAACCAAAAACAAAACAAGGGCCATGAAAAATGAACTCTCCGCACTGTACAAATTAGTAAATAAATATATACGTTTTGACTATAAAAGATACAGATAAGAAACCACATTAAAACATCAACTACATTCTGGCAGCACAAAGAAGGCCAACAAGGAACTAAGAGCCTACAAATCCTGGATAGGAGAACTGAAGAAACAGGGCAAAAACCTCATAAACAGAACAGATATCATCAATATAGCAACAGAGTTTTATAAAAACTTGTACAGCGACAAAGAGATAAGGACTATCACAAGTAACATTAAATCAATAGACGAAATTGAAATTCTGGAAGCAATAAAGAAACTAAAGCTAGAAAAGAGCCTAGGCTCAGATAGCATCACCAATGAAGCACTAAAACTAGCAAGCAATATCCTGGCAACACCGTTGGCTAATCTGTTCAACTTAAGAGTCCTTATCAGTTAAAAAACGCTCATCTAATTGACGAATTTCTGTTTGAATTGACAAGTATCTCGATATTTTCTCAGTGTTACTACCTACAACAGGACTAGTGCGACCTAATGTCATAGATTTTAAACGTAATTTTTTGGATTTTTCATTAAGAAATATCGTTTCAAACATCACTCCAAATCGACCATTTTCAAGCTAAAAACTGTGTTTTTCCGCTTAAATTCAAATACACACAATAAAATCAAAAAATGGCTATGTTACTATCTAAAAATTTAATAAAGTCATCGTATCCTTTAATCACTTTATTGGTTTTATTAATAGTTTTGTCATAATTTGAAATCAAAATATTTAAAAACTTATAAGGCCTCTTAATACTACGAAGTTCAGAGACTCCCTCAGACTGGTCCGAATCAAACATTATACTAATTTATAAAAAAGGCGACCTAAAGGACATCAACAACTACCGACCAATAAGTCTGCTACCGAGCCTCTACAAGCTGTTTTCATCATTAATCAACTCGAGAATAAATAAGTACAGTACTAGAAGCCAAACAACCGGTAGAACAAGCAGGTTTCAGGATACTCGACGATAGACCACATCCACACACTTGAATTAATCATAGAAAAATATCAAGACCAGAGGAGACCCTTGTATCTCGCTTTCATAGATTACCAAAAAGCCTTCGACACTGAAACCCACCCCACACAAGTATATGGGAAAGCTTGAAAGAACAAGGAGTGGATGATGCATACGTAGAGACCATCAAAAGTATATACAGAAGAAACTCAGGTAGAATTAAGCTAGGGACGCTCGGCGAAAGCTTCCCTATAAAAAGGGGAGTAAGGCAAGGGGATCCACTGTCGCCTAAGATTTTCATCGCCATTCTAGAAACCATCTTCAGCAAGCCTGATTGGAGTAAACTAGGAATATATATACAAGGTACTTACTTAAATCACTTAAGATTTGCAGATGATCTAGTGCTGATAGCGGAGACATGTACGCAACTACAGCACATGACTGAATCCCTGCACCTAGAGAATATCAAAGTAGGATTAGAAATGAACCTAAGCAAGACAAAGGCAATGACAAATAGCTGGAGAAGACCATTAAGCAAAGATGGCTAGATACGGGAATATGTAGAAAAATACACCTACCTAGGAAAAAACCATTAGTTTTATTAAATATAACAATAAATTGGAAATAGAAAGGTGAGTACAACAAACATGGAACAAGTACTTGGAGCCTAAAAAATATATTTAAAAGCAACATGCCAATAGCCATTAAAACTAAAGTCCTGAACTCAAGTGTCTTGCCATGTATGACATACGGAAGCCAAACATGGAAATTCACGGCAAACGCTCAAAAGAAAATCATTACTTGCTAACGCGCGCTAGAAAGAAGCATGCTCAATATAAGAAAAAATAAGGCACACTAAAATAAGAGAAAAAGCAGGAGTAACAGATGCCTTGACCTATGCAAAGAAACTTAAGTGGAAGTGGGCAGGAAATACAGCAAGACTAACAGACAAGAGATGGACGTTGAAAGTCACAAAATGGAGAGGCCCACCTGGCAAAAGAGGACAAGGCAGACCACTTACGCGTTGGGAAGACGACATAAAAGGAACAGCCGGTCACCTGGATGACCTTAGCACAGGACAGGGACAAATGGGCAACACTGGAGGAGGCCTTTACCCACTAGGGATTCATTAAATTACAACACTCATTTTAAGTTTAAGTTTTATTTCAAATTTATATGTAACCACTCTCACAATGAGGAAAGGGCTTTTTTATTTTATTTAAAAAAAGGGGGCCGCCATTGGTCATCCTACGCGTCAAAAGGAAACACTTATTTGCATATTTTTTTATTTTTGAAATAAATCATGATAGTATTAGTTGACATGTAGATTAAGGGAAAAAAATAATAGAATATATTTAAGATAAACAGAATATATTGTCTATTTTTTTATATTCAAATTCAGATTCAGATTCAGATTCAAACATTTATTCATGACAGACAAGTACATAATAATGGGACAGAATACAAAAACAGTCGTGTCACGAAATGGACCCAACTCAGCATAATGCCGGCATTACCGCCGGCGCTGGTCTTCCGTTGGACCCATTAGGTGTCGGCACGGTGGGTAACACACAATAATAAAAAAAGAAAAATAATAAAAGGATTACACAAATAAGCTAAAGTTTTACAAATAAACAATAGAATTGAAAGAAAACCAAACAAAAGTATAAACACATAACAAAAATAACAAATAGTTTGCGCAAACGCACCGACAAGTGGTTCGTCTGTGCGGGCCTTAAAATTGCGTTGACCATGAACGCAGCCGTTTTCGCTGCTACTAGCGCCAGTGATAATTTTAAGCAAACGAAACGTCAAACAAAGTGTATATATATATATAATTTACTCTATGGTCAAACATTTAATCATCAAATCAGGTCAAGGTTAAACACGGTTCAGTTAAGGAAATATGTCTAGAATATTAGTTAAGAGTGCCTGGAAGAATGCTAAACGAGTTTACAATTTTATTCAAATGAAAATGGAACAGAACAGGACACATACAATTACTTACTTTCTATGATCTAAGTACTATTTTAACCAAGGGACATACATGGGTTACATGGCAATGCAAGTGGGACATAAACAAGGGGTGAGTAAGAATTAGATGCAGCTTGTTTCAAGGCACAGATTTTCTTGCCTACGCTGATGATCGTACATGAAGTCTTTGAGTTTAGATTTGAAACTATGGATGTGTTTCAGGGTCCTGATTGGCGGCGGAATGGTGTTCCAAATTTTGGAAGCCGCATATATGATGGAAATATCCATCATTATGCAAAATCAGGTCACAAGCTTCTTAATTATTAATAAATAATTCGCCATACTTTACGAGCGAAGTAACGACTTCGCTCGTAAATGCGATGTTTTCCATCACATACTTTCGAATTAGAATACAGCTTGGAAGTCAACCGTTTTCGTAATTGGCGCCGAACCCGCGAATTCAAATTTGAGATGTCATAATTATGTTTTTTTTTTCACAATTATGTTCCATTAATAAAATATTGTTCACTAATACGATGACGGTATAGGACACTAGACGGGTTAAATTTGTTAATTTGAGATAAGAAAATTGTCGTTGTATTAAAACCTGACGCAAATATATTGTATCTATGTATGTAAGCACTTTATTGTACACAATATTAGGTTAAAACAATAGTACATTATCACATAAGATTAAAGTATAAAGGCGAACTATCACAATTAATTATTTATATATCGTATCACAATATGAAGTTATCTGTAATCGAGTAATTATATTACTCTATCGGTCAATTAATCAGTAATAAACACCATTTTCATACTATCTTCTTTGCACTTAAATAAGTCCATGATATTTAATTATTATAACTGTAATATATGTAGTTGACGATAAAGTCATTTGTTTGATTATTCAATCATAACGTGTGTATTGGACAATAGTGTTATTGACGCTATTACTTTATAAACAGAGCTCGGAATAGGTAGTGCCTATTTACCTAAACTTCGCGGGAGGACGTAAGTAAGAGTGGTTACAAGCACCAAAAATAATTATTTCTTTTTAATGAATGCGGGATTTCCCGGGATTTACTGTATTATTCTAGAGGCATTTCACTTTACTTATAAATCTTGTTATATTGCATATTATTTGTTTAATTACCTTGAAATAACAATCAGTCATTAAAAATATAATATGGATCAAATTGAATCAAAAGGATTCCGAAATTTGATATTTTTTAGTTGACTTAGACAGAATTATACTCCTTTCTTCTATGAGAGGGGACCTGTGTCTAGCAGTAGGGCGTAATTAGATTAGTGACGAGACATAACTATGATATGGCATAGAAGATATCGTACAGATGTATTCTAATTTATTTCTAATATGATGGTATACATGTACTTATATATTAAATAAAACTATTTTTCAACCGATTTTATCGCGTTAATCGCGTATAATGAATTTAAAATACATTCCGTGACCACGAGTGCTGTAAAGGACTCGAAACGTCGGAATGAATGTCGGAATTTTCATAGTTCTGTCTCATCACCAATCTACATACGCCCTAATGCTGGACACTGGTCCCTTCTCATGGAAGAAAGGAGTATAATTCTGTCTAATTCAACTAAAAAGTGTCAAATTTCGGAAACCTTTTGATTCAATTTCATCCATATTATATGTTTAGTGACTGATTGTTATTTAAAGGTCATTAAACAAAATATATGCAATATAACAAGATTTATAAGTAAAGAGAAATGCCTCTAGAATAATACAGTAAATCCCGGGAAATCCCGCATTCATTAAAAAGAAATAATTATTTTTGGTGCTTGTAACCACTCTTACTTACGTCCTCCCGCGAAGTTTAGGTAAATAGGCACTACCTATTCCGAGCTCTGTTTATAAAGTACAATTATTACCTAATTTTAGCAATATTTCGCATAATGGTTTACTAAGCAAACTCTTATGGTGTTGCAAAGACGGAAAAAGTATAACGACTTGAATATGTATTATGAATTAATTTACATTATATCATAGTGTCTAGCTTACGCTTACTGTATAGTACTTAATGTTAAAACAAAGTGAATTAAATCGAAACCACAGTCGAAACTCAATGACTTCTAGTTAAACAGATAATCATCCATCACCTCATATCTCAATAGTGATGTCTCAACATTATATCGAACATGGGTCGCACTAATTTTTATTGCTTTCTGCTACCTGACCTCACCATCCTTAACACACGCTATTTGGAACTTTACTAGAGTAGGTTTAAATTCGACATTAACGTTGATTTATTTTGTTATTTTTTGTGTGCGTATCTACTTACGTAAATGTTGCTGGCTTAAAAATTATCTTTTAGTTATTGGTATTACCCACATGTTTTATCCATTGAAAATTTATTAATTACTGATAGGCTTAACTTTATTACGAATAGAATAACAATGCGTGACAATAAATAATAGTTATGATCTCTAGGGACATATTTAGACTACTTAAACGGATTGGTCAGCTCGCTTCTTATATATTGTGTAAGTCTTTACATAGATGATCCGGGGTTGACTAGTACGGGCGTCCAAAATCAACCAATAGCAGTCGTTTATATTTAGCAGCGTTGCCAACATCAAATAATCATTATCAAATACTATTTGTAATAAATTAACAAGATAAAAAATATATAATACTAAAAATAATTAATATCTTTAGAAAATTATATCCCATCAAAAACATTCTGTAAAAACTAGCCAAGTCGCGATGGAGCTGCTTTTTTATCTCTAAAAAGTAATGAAATCTAGATAAAGTCGTGCCAAGTCTAAGGTTCCTTACCGCGATTTCTTTTTCTAGATTTTAGAAGACTTTGTCTAGATTTCATTACTTTTTAGAGATAAACAAGCCGCTCCAATCGCGACTTGGCTAGTTTTTTACAGAATGTTTTTGATGGGATTTCACTTCTCTTTGTAGAAACGTGGGCTTATCGATTTATTTTGTTAGATTTTCTTTTTGGCAGTTTTTTTCTTTTTAGGAGTAGTTTTTTATTATTACAAATCTTTCTTTTCTTTTTTCCGGTTCTGATTCTTGTACAGTAGCAACAGTTTTTCGTATTGCCCATTCACTTATAATAACAACCTGCTAATTAACCTTCTTATCAACGAAATGCAAATAATCCCTCCTATATAAAATCCCTTTATCCCTTTTCCCTTTATATAAATAAAGTTAATCGTTCGACTACATACATACAACAACATTACATTACAACAACTCGTAATCCTACTTAGGGATTCTACATTGAACTACCGTTAGCGCCTTCTAACTCTATGCACAACGCCATCTAGAGGTGAATCAAGTCACTAGTGTAGTAACTCTACGCGCTTCTGGATGGCGTTAGTAGTGGTCACTTCTGTTGTGGTATAGTAGTTATTCTACTCGCTTCTGGATGGGGTTAGTAGTGGTCACTTCTTGGTGTTACATATGCGTATTAAAATCAGAAGGGGAGGCATTCGCCCAGCAGTGGGACGCTATAGGCTAGATTAAATTTCAATTAGAAGATGTGTGGATTTTTGCAATGACAATCAATTTTTTTATGTACCAATAGTAGAAGGGGGCATTACCATATCTCTAATACAGCTGAGACCAGCTGAGGGTTCTTCATCAGATACTTCAGACCTTTGATTTTTGACATCAAATGAAGCGGCTCACCAAGTTGAATATTTTTTGTAAAGGCGGTATAGTAGATATATCTCTAATAGTTTGGTTGGGCTCTTGTGTTTTCTAATCAGGGTCACCAGGTACTCCAGATCTTTGATTATCCTAGTTTTTATAGTTTTCCCTTTATGTGGCCATTAAACCCTAACTCTGTACCAAATTTCAGCCCTCTGAGTTTATGGGAAGTACTAGTTCTATTTTTAGTTATATAAATGCGAAACTTTGCTTTCGCTTAACTCCGAAACTAAATGACCTACAGACTTGAAATTTTGGATTTTAGGTATGTGATTATAGCTTACTGGATGACGAAAATTTCTGCGTTCTGGTCTTATCCATAGGTTCTCAAATAGGGGCCTGAAAATGCGGCGAAATGGTTCCAGTAAAGGATGGTACGGCAGTGTTTGCTTCGAGCCCGCTTGGCGGGGAACTGCCGTGCCCCCAGATCAAATGCTAACAATTGATATCAAACTGCTTTGTTGAGTCGGATAAGCCGCTTAGACTTTATGCTGAAAATGATAAATATTTTTTCCTTGTATAAATAATCTAACTATTTTATTATATAGAGATAATTTTTTTAAATATATTCCCTTTGAGGCTATGAGGCTATTTATTACGTTTACAATTTTTAGTACGACTGGCAACACCGACTTTTTTATGGTCACCACTTGAAACCAGACAAAAAGTGCTGCGGGACAAAAATGTTCCAAAGCCGATTTTATTGCCCCGAGAAGATTAAGTGAATAGAAGACCGCCTTAATAGTTCTTAATTGTTTATAAAAAAACGGTTTTTTATTTGAGTGTCTGTAAAGTTGAGCTATATGAAGTAGGGTCGGTATATATGTGGGTTTACGGCTTGTTAATTTGATGCGCCAGTTTGCGGCCACTTGGATGAGTTAATGAACTGAAAGGAGATTTTCTTGCTTTTTAACATATTCCCATTCAATAGCTACTAATTAAAACGCATACGACTCACTATTTCTTTAGGTCATGTAAAAATGTAAATATCTTTAATTGAAAAAACTTTGTTCCTCGGAAGGCCGCAAGCTGACGCAGGCCGCGTAACTGGCCTAGCGACCCTACCTAATTGGAATGTATCAAAATTAATACAGTTTTATTGGCTTTTATGCTACTGTGCCGTTAGTCAGTAAACATTTTCTGTGAAGACGTCGCGTTAAATTAGGGTTCCGTATTGTTATCATGCTTACATTAATGATTCGAATGGTTAACTTATTAAACTGCCTAATCTAAAATTTCACACACTAAATTACCTATCATGATTTGAATATAATTAATAATCTCACGGAATTGTATATTGTAGAGCAGCATAGAGTATTTAATTTTGTCTATTGACGGCTTTGACGTAATTGTGCCATATTAACAGATACTGATTTTGACAGTTACCAAATACGCACACCTTCATGCCCTAAACAGATATTAGTAGCTATGTAACTTCGGCTATGAAAAGCTACAAACCAAACGACCTGCACTTGTCCCCGTATCACGTGGTAAGCTTTATAATTACCGTCACTCTCGCTTTTGTTATTATGGTGCCATTCCGTCACCCCAGCTTCCTTACATTCAAACATTTAACAGCTCTATTAAGTATAACTTATGTTTTATTACTGTTTTTATTGATCGTTAACTCTGTGTTTGGTATCGTTTCTCCGAAACTAAATTATAACTTAAGGTTTCAGCGTTATTGAGGATTATTGTTGAGATACGTTTTTATTTGGGTGTGTAATAAATATGCCGTTTTCTGAATATTAACCCATGACCCACGTCCCATGGAAAATTTCTGCTTACGATGGATATTATACGAGTACGAGGTAGATATTTGCATTGTTTTTGTTTAAAAAACAAATCTTACAGCCCGCTGACTAGGATTACCAGATCAAATTTCCTAATTTTCGGGACAACAGCGTTAAAATTTCGGGACTAAGTATTAAATTCGGAACAAGTCATTAATATGTTTTATTTTCTTAAAATAAACATATCTATCTCTACGGCAAAGAATGTTAGTTTGCTTTGTTTAAGTATAATTGAATTTTATTACTGACAGAGGCATTTTTACCGGTTTTACGTACTGGTTTCTCAAAATCGCCCATAATTAACCCGTATTGGGTTCACCTAATAGCGGGACATCTGGTAACCCTAGAGACGGACGGATAGTGGAGGCTTAGTAAGAGAGTTTCACAGGTCCAGTACAGGTCCTTATTAAGTAAAACCGAAATATCTAAATGACTATTCGGAACAGGCACGCATAAACAATCGTAGCGTTGCGTAGCGCGGCGTAGCATCTACGCCGTAACAAGTAATTACCCCGCTACGGTTTCTCAGATATATTATAGTTTGTGGCGAAATGGTATGCGCAGCGGCTGTGCTTAATACATAATTATCATATCATTTGTATATAACTAGTACTATACTATGAAAATATATACTGGCTGAATTGGGTACTCGTATGTTAAGTATTAATACTGTCGTTTTTAGGGTTCCTTAGTAAACAAGGAACCCTTATAGTTTCGCCATGTCCGTCCGTCCGTGCCCCGCTTTTCTCAGTAACCGTTAGTACTAGAAAGCTGTAATTTGGCATGAGTATACATATCAATGACGCCGACAAAACGGTAGAATAAAATCATAAAATTTTTTTTTTAGGGTACCTCCTCTACGTGTAAAGTGGTGGTGCCTTTTTTTTCTTCCAAATCCCATCGTATGGGGTATCGTTGGATAGCTCTTTCAAAAATATTATAAGGTTTCTTAAAGCATTTTTTGATTCAAGAATCGGTTGGCGTGATATTAAGCTTTGAAGTGATAATTTTTGCTATGGTCAGGTGTCCCCCCCCCTCCATGCCAGCTAAACGGTGGCAACTAGACATATGAAAAAAATCGTAGTAGTAGTATATGCGATGAATTTAAAAGGAAAACTATCACAGCTAAGTAGACATTACCGTAACGGGCAAAAATATGTATGCAACACAACATCTCAAAAAAGTACATCATCAGTACTAAGATCAGTAAAAACCCTTCTACGGGTCCGTAATTCCGTATTTGACCGGTGACGTGATGGACGGGCAACTACGGAACCCTACACTGTGCGTGGCCCGACACGCACTTGGCCGGTTTTTTGGACTTTATGAATGACCCGATTCGAACCTAAGGAATAACAGGAAATTCCACATATTTTAGCACTACTAAACTGTGCTTACTGTCTGTCTGCACTAAACTTTGTCCCGTCGTTGTAAACTCTAGTCTAGGGAATTAAAATGTGTCAGATGTACATGCTCCTAAAAATCCTGTTTTTAATTTAGCAACCTTAAGATATGAATAGATTTGAATTTTTCCGCCAACTTTTTTAAAATCACCGAAGTAACCTATTCAGAAATATCTCAAAAACAATGTCAGCAGCGTTATTTTACCAAAGCACATGTCACATATGAATTTCAAAGCACAAACATTGTTAGAAACATATATATTCAAAAACCGAATGTCAGAGTCGCGTAAACGGGACATTAATAAACGTTAGCGTAATCCGGCTTAATTACAGCATAGCGATATGTCAAATGGATACATAATCATAACAATGGCGCTACGCACACAATTAGGGGCCGGCCGTGCGGTGCGCTCACGTAACATAGGTGCGTTTGTTAGAATAAGGGTGGGTTGCACCAGGGTGAATTGCAAAAAAATTGTACATTCCAAAAAATAAAATGTCCTCTTAATTAAAAAATCTGTAAAAAAATAAGTAGTACAGTAGCATATTTTTCAATTTTGTTTTCACGTTGTCCAACTCATAGTATTCTAGTATTCATAAAGTTTTATTGTAGAAATTGTACACATTTATAAAAAATCTCAATTTCTAAAAAAAGTGCGTTTCTGCTCCCATACAAATTTCATATGTCCTTTGTGTAACAGAGAGTATTCAAAAAATCATAACTTTGATTAAAACAGCCCGGGCCAAAAAAATATTTCGGGTCCCATTAAGTACAACGTGAAATATCTAGAAAATAGTTTGTCAGGTTTATAGAACGAATATACTATATCAAAATCTTTTTTCAAATATCGGGGAAAGATTTCGTTCCTTTGTATTACGTCAGCTGTGTAACGCTATATTCTGCATTTTAACGTAGATAAATAACGTAACCTCAGCAGTTTTATCTCTGGCTACAAGTAGTCTACTACTAACACAGCTGAGTGTATCGATAGCTCTATTAGTTTTTATGTAGTGGTACGATAAAGGGAAACCGAGCGTTTTTTCGCAAATATTGGTCAATTTTGTGTTATGCCTAAAATAGGTAATCTTATTGTTTTTTATTGCTGTTTTTACATAGTTGGATGGAGAAATTAATAGGTAAACGGCTTGGCATATACGAATGTTAGAATTTCATACAGTATTTTTTAAATACGAATTGACAAGTTTTTTGGACCTTAATTTTGCATCCTTTGTGTTACATTGTGTCACGTTGTGTGACGTTACACAATTTTATTCCCATACAAATTAGCTTTCAATTACTTCCTTTGTTTAACATTTTTGTGAATATTCCAATGTGTTACGTACAATTTTATTGCAATCCACACCCAAACCGTCTGTAATCGTAAGAGGTGTTCGTTAAAATCTGATTGCATGGAAAGTTTGACAAGTTTCTATAGGAAGACAGCTGCCGGCGCCATATTGGACGATGACCGGCCTGTGATCGTATGTTGGTGCAACCGACCCTCACTTGTGAAATATGTTTTTTTTTTATTTAGGCAATAGTCAGTCAATATTCGCTCTGTTGTAAAAAACCGGCCAAGTGCGTATCGGACCACGAACCATGAAGGGTTCCGTGCCTACTACTAGTAGTCCACATTTAAATTCTCTATCCTATGCTGTTGATTAAAAAAGGTCGTACCTATCTTCGTAGAAAACTCACGGCACTTACGTCCGTTTGTTTGGGCAAGGCTTTTTTTTGGTTTTTTTCATCCCCCGATTTTTCCCGGCTAATTTACCTTTTTTTCGTAATTTCACATCACTTTTATGTAGTGGTTCATAGAATACATCTTCCTGCCAAATTTTATAATTGTAGTACTTAATGCCCGAGTAAATCGGCTGTGACATACGGACACGGACGTCTATAGCGAAACTATAAGGGTTCCGTTTTCGCCATTTGGGCTATGGAACCGTAAAAGGAACGAGAGTCTGCTTGTCGTTCTTTTGTAGTCGCAAGCGTTCATAGGCTACGTTGTCTGCTTACCGTCAGGTAGTTCGGAGGCTTGTCAATACTATGACGCAAAGGTAATCGCGACAAACAACGGGCATCGTTCAAACCCAAGCTTTTTAGCTACGAGACCAGTTGTGTATATAAATTTACACTATCGTGAGACATATTTATTCTGAACAAGAGAACAATGAGTTTCAGCAGTTGTACGCTTACCATTTTCTATGTTTGGTTTTATTTTGTGTTCCTACTGTTTACTGAGCGATAATTATTATTGCTGAAAGATAATTAATATTCATTATGTTTTAAATAGATCGTTAAGTTTGGCGTTAAATTTAACGATCTATTTAAACCATTTCACTCCTTTTTTGTTTAGCAGTAGTAGGGTAAAATATTAATATTACCCTAACTGATATCCTTTTGTGCAAAAATAGTTTTGAAATTCTTCCAAGCTTTAAGTTCAGAGAACCTCCTCTGGTCGGACATGAAGGGAAAATCTCACATGTGGATGCGTTTTGTTCCACGAAGACATTTTCTCGTCATAATTATGAACTATAGGTTGTGCAGAATTTATTAAGCTTCAATGTCGCCCATATTTTAATGGGTACGTAGATTTCGCATGAAATGCGAATATCTTTCGGATGAAGTACATTTTCCAAGATAGCGGCGGTTGTATCAGGTCCTGGCCTGGTGATTTTTGGGAGACGAAAACAAGGCCTTCAATGATTATTCGTACCAAATTTCACCAAAGTTACCAACATTTCGAGATTTGACTTTATCGACTGGGTTATTAAGCTATCTGTGTTGTAGTGAATATAAAGTAATTATGATACTATTTATACCTATCGATTATTAAAATCTATACACTGATGCTTACGAGTATAAAAGTATTGCTTATAAATGATAAATTAGTAAATAAAAATTAAGATATCTAAAATGAGAAACAGTATTTAACAAAAGCTCGCACTGAAAAGCCTCACCCTTTTCCGGCGAACGCGCTTTATCCACCGTACACTGTGTGTGTGTGTGTGTGGGTGGCGCAACGATGTGTGCGTGTTGTAATAGAGCGATGACGTGATTTCCTGCGCTGAGTTATTGCTACTGTACCGGCGCTAAATGTTGAGCGCCGCTGTGAGCTTGTCGTGCCGTTGTTTGTTTAACAATGTTCGGAAGTTTATTGCTAAAGCTGATGTGAATTTTGGCCTATGCATGCGTTGTGCATTTAGTTGTTGAGAACTGTAGGTGGTTTTGAGGAACATTTTCTGAAAAACTAATAACTTACAAAAACACTGCTTGTTTGTGTGCTTTGCTTTCATACGATTTGTCGTTCACAGTCAGTGTGGACGATTCGATTACTGAAACTTTGACACTGACAGGTGATGTTAATCCAACGATATTCAGTCATCCTCCTAATCCTACTAATATTATAAATGCGAAAGGTTAGATGTTTGTTACTTATTCACGCAGAAACGGCTGAACGGAACGGGTTACGACGAAATTTGTTGTACAATGAGCTTATATAGCTTGGTTAACATATAGGATGCTTTTTATCCCGAAAATCATACCATAAGGGATGAAATATGGAGTGGAAGTTTACGCGGACGGAGTCGCGGGAAAAAGCTAATAATAAAAAAATAAATAATAATAAATATTTGTGGACAATCTTACACAAAACAACCTGGTCCCAAACTAAGCAAAGCTTGTATTTAGTTAATTTATAACAAAGTATTTATTACAAACACCATTTTTTCGACATGGTTTTTGTAATAAAAACTCAATTACATTACTGTTTGCAGAATATCTAATAGAATAATAATTTAACTGTATATGTATTAGAATTCCGAACATGTTGATTAATTCATGGCTCGTGTATCTGTCACGGCTTGCGTCGGATTAACGTTAAAATTTGCGTTTTGAAACGTGATTTCTTTTGTCGTGATTATTCACGACATAAAATATGTACTTACGTAAATTCATAAATTTGTTGCCACCCAAGGAAGAATCACCACAGTTGAAGGATTGCATAAACCAATCGCGTTGAAGAGGATCTTAAAATTAGACGCTTGTATTGGAAATCCTATGTAAGAAATTTATTGCATTTTATGTTAGCTACGTTCTTCTTAATTGTTCTTTTAGTTGAATTTATTGTACCAATGTTGAATAGGTATGTATTTATTACAAAACTAAACCATCACCTTGTTAATTCGACTTAGCATTGCCTACATTATTCAAGAGAGGTAGGGCACAGCAAAATGTCATCTTGCTCGAATTTGGAGCAGCCCAACTGGGGAAGTACCTCCGCCTTGCAGAAGGCCATAGCCATAATAATATTATTTACTATACAAGTAAGTCATGTTGTGTTCCTGGAGGTGAGCAAGGTTGCCAGAGCTCCCGAGGATGCACTGTGTTGAGAGCGAGGGACCTAAATGTGTTCCTTCTGCTGTCAACACCGTGCATCCTCAAATCTTATAAAGGGTCGGCAACGCGTACGTGACTCCTTTGGAGTTGCGGGCGTCTATAGGCTGCGGAGGCCGCTTACCATCAGGTGGACCGTACGCTTGTTTGCCACCGGCGTTGTATAAAAAAATCCAATATCACTTAAAACATAACAATAATCATATAAGTTTTAAATTCTAATTTCCATAAGTTAACGACATTATCTTAATAATTATAGGAGTTGATTCATCAAGTCATTAGATATTTTCGCGTGATAAACATGGATTATAAATGATATATGTATATGTACCGTAACTGCCTAAATTACAAAACTAAACGATTCAAGCCGATTTAATCAAAGATTATGGGTCTAATAGCCGTTCACCGTAATCAATATAAGGTTTTAGATAGGTTAATTATCTTCCCGGATAAATGATACTATCTACTTATTGTTTTAGGTACTTAGTGTGTTTGACAAGAACGTGGCCGGTATAATTTAAATTTCCATAAGGTAACGTAATAAAATAAAGTAATGGTGGTAGCATGATCCTTTGCCTTCAATGCTCCGTAAAGAAGAAGGAATGTTTGACAGTTTCCCGCCAAAAGCAATTTTTCCAAAATGAATGCCGTGGATACTGAAGGTTATGAGACAGTGTTCTTTTGAAAACACCCGAAACAACCCACAATGACACGCGATCATGCCGCGAAGTACATGAATAAGTCGAAGGCATTTGTAAATAAGTGGCTGAAGCCGAGCGAGCGGCGGAAAAATGAAAGAAAAAGGTTTAGATACATCTACTTATATATACAATAAGAAGCCATCTGATTGAACAGGGTTTACAATGTAGTAGTATTGTGAAGAAACATCTCCTACATGAAAACCATACAAAAAAAGGCTGTCATGGGCAAGTGAAAACAAAACCGGACGCCCAAAAATGACCAAGATTTATAAAAATGCGTTGCTGCCTTCCGCTAAAAGGATATTTCGAAGGCCTAATGCTTCATGGATCCTACCAGAGAATAATGATTAATGACCCTAAACTTACACCGGTCACGCTCTTGTCGTATATAGTGTACTGCCAAACGGTTCAAATGTGGATAGTGGAGCGTCAAATTATTAGCTTAGTTTTAGTTTTAAGAAAAAAGAACGATATCGTCCTCGTATTATCATAATCGAATTAGAGGAAAAATTGCTATTATAAAGGTATGTATATATGCTAATTGGGAAAGAAAACTAAATTCTTAAAATATTGAGATATCTGGCAACAGTTTACGCTCCCCGTTTTATTTAATTTGAAAAAAATAAAAATAGGGTACAATTTGAATAAGACATTTAATGAAGAATGACACAAGACACAATGAAGAACAATAATATACCTAGTTAGTATGGGGTCATAGGTGCATGTAATACTTTCACTTTGTTCGTAAGCAGGTACTACTGTTGTTTTCATAATATGTAGGTAATTACTTTATCATTCCTTTTTCACCTTCATTATATGCTTCAAATTGCAATCGATGAACGATATTACTTTATTATCAATGTTTTAATAAATGTTTGATTGGTGTATTAGTAATCACTTTACTGCTATTATCAGTATTGTTTTTATCAGTTAATTAGAATTAAATGGCTTTAACCTTGCGTTTGCATATGAATCACATGATGTAATTCCTGATCCTAATCCGTTCCTCGCGCTCGGTTCCATGCAGAAATAATGTCGTAGAACGAACGAATTTTATATAGTTATTACATGATGAGAGTTATTGAAGTCGAGCATCGAGTTTAACCTAATTAAGGAACGAAATATCAATATCTAAACAAGTAACTATTGTATACAATACTTTTTCTATGAGGACACTAAAATAAGGAACACATTACATAAGCACAAAAAGAGAAGATTTATCGGTCCATGATTCGCTCAGTACTACGGCCTATTGCGATCAGTCACGAGGCATTAGAGTTTAAGTAAATATTTGTTGAAAAGTAGGTAGGTACTGTGACGTTTTGAAGTCCGGAAACGCCACCGATGTTCATATATTCGTAAAATAAATCTCCTTAACGCGTGGAACGTTCCCTTGCCTAATTAGTACATAAGTTTTTTTTTCAAATTGCTCTTGATATGTATGTACATAGAACTGAATTTTTATTGCATATCTATGACGTCACGATATTTCAAGGGTTAAACGGAATATGAGTTTATGGCGACTCATTTTCCGTATACCATAGAACATAATCTTTAGGTTCAGCTTTAAAAGTATGCCATTGAGCAAACGAAGGGTACACGGAAGAAACATCTCTAGTCCATTTCAATTTTATACCAAAATACAACCTATACTTTATTAAATGATATGGGAATAGAATTTGAAACAGATAAAAATCGAACATAATATTATATAGGCCAATAGGTAAGCGATTGCTTAACTAATATGGTAAATACACGGCTGTTGCAAGAATTGCCTGTAAATTATTAAGAGACTGATAATTGTACAACTGTTATTATATTTTTATATAAATCATAATCTAAACTTGTCAGGAAATCCATGGAAGTTTTTCGAAATCATTATGTGCCATTTATATAATTATCTAGTGTGTGCTATATGTTGTGTAGAACGAAATGAGATTTTAATAAATTAAGGTAATGAAACATAAAACACCTGCTTAGATCGTTAAAAAACCGGCCAAGTGCGTGTCGGACCACGCACAATAAAGGGTTCCGTACCAACACCTACTAGTGCACATTTAAAATCACTATCCAATACATTGAATCTAAAAAGTCGTATCTTCATAGGGAACTCACGGCACTTACGACCTTTTGTTTGGACAAGACAGTGCGAAAACTCAAAAACCGTAAAACCTATATTGTTCAAACCAAAAGTCGTTGAAAGTATTTACTAATGCACACCACCTCAATTTTTTTCATAATTTTAAACTTTATAGTTTAGGGGGGGACGGGACTTTCTATGACTTTGACAGCTAATATCTCACCAACCTCCATATCATTTTTAAAGGCCTATCCATCGATAGCCCACACATTGAGTTTTTTTTTCAGCCACCGTTTACATGTATGGAGTGCCCCCCTAATTTAATATGTTTTTGTAATTTCACATCACTTTTATGTAGCGGTTCATAAGAATACACCTTCCTACCAAATTTCATATTTGTAGTGCTTATAGTCTCCGCGTAAATCGGCTGTGACATACGGACGGACAGACGGACGGACGGACGGACGGACCGACATGACGAATCTATAAGGGTTCCGTTTTTGCCATTTTGGCTACGGAACCCTAAAAAGGCATAGATTAATCATCTAAACGTTTATTAGATTACAAGAGAAAGTGACTACATTTGTATGTATGTATGTATTTAAAATTCTTTATTGTACATGAGTAAAACATAACATAAATTACAAGAACAGTCGACATATATACTTATATACATATATTTGTTTATACATATATTTGTTTTTACTTGAGTGATTGTCTAACGTCTGTTATTCCTTAAAGTATATATTATGAGTATAATTGATGAATATTTTATTCATTTTTATAAGTTTGTAATACTAGTACTAAACTTAGCTACTTTTAATAAGCTTTAAGAAATTATTACAGACGCCCTGGCAAAGCCACGCCACTCGTCCTACGAGGGGATGGGGCAGGCAACAACTCATAAAATTAAGCGATTTGGATGTGAGTTAGTCTAACTGTGAGGATCGCCGCGTTAACAGCTCGCTAGTTGTCTCCCTCACACCCACACGCGACTGTCTTCTCGTAGCGTAGGTACACACCCACACAAACGAAAGAACGCTTCGTCCGTTCAGTGCCACGGCAGAGTCGGCCCGTTCCGCGCAGACTTGACATCATTAAAGTGACTTCCATTGTTCCGTTCCCGCCGAAATGCGTTGACATTTGCAATTCGGAAGTGCGAACATTCCTTGTTCAAAATTTTTTTTTCAATTGTGCAAGTGTTGTGACTTGAGACGTTGATGTGGATGCACTGTAAGTGGATTATAAAATGTGATAATTACTTTTATTAGTGATTTAGTTCGTTGTTTTGATTATTGTAATAAAACTGTAAAGTTTTATTTTATTTGGGTTTTAGCAATGCAATTGGTATAGTTTTTAATGAGTTACGAACTTTCTATGTCTCATTAAGTATTAATTAAATCTAATACGATTTAATATTATTTGAGTCAAATGATTGATGGATTCGTCTATAAAAAAATATTATATGAATACAAATTAGGGTAGATACTCGTTCCGCTCTGCGGTTTTGGACACAAACTTGACCACTAATAAGCACATTCATAATATTAATAGCCCTATTCAGGTTATTGATGCCCCTCTGTACGGGATGACAAAAATATTGTTGATACAGAGAGATGAATACAATTCTTTTTAGTTGAAATTATTTCACTTAGACATTAGCTTGCGTGGCAAACAAAAACACAAGAATTATTTTCACACAATTAGTTCTTTGTCGACGACTTTACACGCCATTCAAATAGGCTATTAAGTATAATTAATTCAATGTTCTATACAAATTTGATACACCTGTGACTACATTCTACGTACCCGTATGGTAGGGGATTGTTGAGAACTATTTTGTTTAACTTTATTATTTTGCTTAAGTTTGTACTCAGAAGAAGATATATCATGTCTACGCAAAATAAATAATATAGGTACTACGATAACCATCAGTTAAATCAATACTAATACTCTTGATTGCACACCTCAATTCAAATACACAGTACAGCACAAAACAACAATGAGTTAGAGGCAAACAATAGACGGTCTTATCGCTAAAGAGCGATTTCTTCCAATAAATGTTTAATTTTACAAAAAATATTGGCATCAGCTATGCAACTGTATACCACTTTACTTTGGCATCCAGAAATCAATCAATTGGCATCATGTAAAAAACAAGTTTTTTATCAAAACGGATCTCTCTTTCAAAAAATAATAAGTTAACGAAGTTATTATACATTATTTTGAAATGAAGATGGCAAAATTTCATATTTTTCCGATCGGAAATATACTAATATATGGTTACAAGTGGAAAAATAGGGAGTACTGAGAGAGTTACTCTCTTATTTTTGTGTATTAATATGGATGTTGAGGAAAACCACATCACTGTTTATGTCCTGCAGTTGATAAAAAAAAATTCTCGTATAATAATTCTATTAATCCTAGCTATAATTTACGATGTACAAGTCGTTATGATATTTCGAGATAAAAAATCTACATCAAAAACAAAATAAAGACTTAGTTTACCTACGTATTTGTAATAATAAATGTAAAGGATACAGCCGGGCCTGCAACCTGTGGCCAACATTAGAGAAAGAAGTAGGATTGAAGTGCATTTCATCTGTTACCTAATCCAGTGCATTCTGCTCCTACCTACTCGTAGGTACTTAATTGCTTTTATCTATATAGTAAACACATGAAAGATGATTTAATATATGGATGTAGATAAAGTATTGTATGCAACGTAGTGTAACTAAGTCCAAAAACGCTAACCCAAGCCAGTCGCCCTTTTCGACCTCTATGTTACTGTTGCATAAAATACTATAATTACGTACCTAATCAAATATCTTAAAGCGGGTTGTACAAAATGTACAATTGATTTGGAGGCAACAAAGGTACCATTGGTACGAACGCAAGTTGGAGGAATTTGAACATT
Source organism: Epiblema foenella (assembly GCA_963556455.1). Lineage (NCBI taxonomy): Eukaryota > Metazoa > Arthropoda > Insecta > Lepidoptera > Tortricidae > Epiblema > Epiblema foenella. Next base: position 22,929,521 of record OY747096.1, on the reverse strand, counting down.
CTATACTTACATGAGTTAGATTTCATATTTAAATGACAGCAGCAATGGTCGCTAGCAGTCATTGTCATTCAAATATGTAGTAAGGTTTTATATTAATACTAGCGACCCGCCCCGGCTTCGCACGGGTGCACTATTTAATGGATGTTATTATACATATAAACCTTCCTCTTCAATCACTCTATCTATTAAAAAAAACCGCATCAAAATCCGTTGCGTAGTTTTAAAGATTTAAGCATACATAGGGATATAGGGACAGGGAAAGCGACTTTGTTTTATACTATGTAGTGATCTCTGACTCTAGTAAAAAGCGGGCCGACCATCACCGCCAGTAAAATGTTCGGCCGGGCCTATCCTTATTTTTGAAACCGGTGGGTCGCACATAATAATACGTAATATTAAATATTTGGGTAAATACATGGTGTTTTGAAATCCGGTACATAGACTTTCAAGGATGTTTTTGAGATAGTCATGTTATTCTATTTTTATCATAACATCTTTGTTTAATAAAGGATAATTTAAGAAATACATTCTAAAAAATATCTAAGCTATAAACTGAAGTAAATTTGTTCTTATCAGTACTTAAGTACCGACTTTATTTGGAGCATAATACATACAGCTATAAAATAATAAGTCTTTTGTGATAATTATTGGACACAATTAATTGGCTTATCTATCAGCTAATATTTAATATCAGATCTGCTTTGTATTTTTAATGAGTATTTATATTGTATTGTATCAGATTACCAAACTACGTATCACAATTTTTGGTTGCGACATCACTTTAGTACGCGAGAAGTCAAAAATCACTTTTTCATTTCTTATACTCTGAAAGTAGGTAATATTTTGACCTCAGATGCGGGGTGAAAGTGAGTCATATCGCCCCTAGGGTTGATAAGTAATAAAAAAGAGCAATGGCTGAAACCTATATATACCCAACAAAATGTATTGATGTTTTAAGTTTGTTGAAATTTATAACGAGTTAATTTGTCAAATTATTGTGAGAATTAAGAAAATTAAACAATCTAAATTATTATAATATGATATTAATCGGTATTTTTTCAACATAACAGCACTTGAAATGGTCCATACACTATCACTATCAACGTCAGTTAAAATTTTCCCGTTGAAATGGTCCATACACAAACGCTTTTATAATGGGTTGCATAGGATGTCACTTAATACAGAAAATGTTTTAATACAAACATGAACAAGATAATCATTTACACTATTATTTAGTTTAAATAACATTCATTACTGAAAATTTTACATGATTTACAATAAAAGGCAATATATCCACAATTTATCATTTACTTCAGACACCGATGAAACACCGCCGATATCAGGCGCTTGAAAAAAAATTGTGCGTAGAAAAGTAAAAAAGGCGGGAAAGCGCGATAAGTGAAAATGTAGTTAATAAATTTACTAGTAATTGTTTTCTGTGAAAATGAGTTCAGCTAGCGATTCAGATATGCATTTAACACCGGATATAATAAGACAAGAGGCTGAGGCTGTTTTGGGAAATCTTTTACCGGCAGTTTCAAAGGAGAGATACTTAAAATCGTACAACGATTTTACAAAGTGGCGGTCTGACAAAAAAGTTAAATCGTTGTCAGAAAGAGTGTTTCTTGCATATTTTAGTGAGCTTTCTAAGAAATATCAGCCTTCGACGCTATGGAGTATCTATTCAATGCTGAAGACCACACAGTTCATACAAAACATGACGTCAATCTGAAAAATTATACGAACTTAACGTCATTCTTGAAAAGGACGTCGGATGGCTACAAATGTAAAAAATCGAAGGTTTTTACTGCACAGGAGGTAGAAACCTTCCTAAACCAAGCCCCAGACGACATATATTTGGCAGTTAAGGTACGCAAAAATATCTTTTTTATAGTTCCTACCTACCTATTGTGTACATCGGTACATTGGTCATGTATGAATTTAATAAGAGAACAACGGTTGAAAGTCATTTGGGGAGTCAGCAGGACCTTCGCGGTGGCAGAATATGCATGCGATACAGGTGCCTAATTTTTTGCGCTTTGACAAGGCGAAACTGTTGGCACGGGAAAAAAGTTTTGTGCCACGCAAGATCCGCGAGGCTATTGAAATTGAACGACGCCCTAATTTTAAAAGAGACAAGGGCTGGGTTTTGCCGCCAGCGTGGAAGCCTGTTATTCCTGGACTACAATTGTGTAACGATGAACGTGTGGACATAGTTAGTTCGGTGTGCCTGCCGTCGGTCGACTTGGACAATTTGTTGGAGCAGTCAACTCTAACACAGGACTGTGCCGCCCCGCCCCCGCCCTCGACCGCCTCCGCCCGCCTCCGCCCGCGAACTTCGCGCGCGTCGGAGGGCAGTGTTGCGCGGTCGGTTGCCTTGATAACACTCAACCTGATGAAGGACTCCAATTGTGAGATTCGGCCACAGTGCGCGTGGCTGTTTCTCTCCCCCCCGATGCGTCAAGTGCGCTGGCGATCACGCGTCTCGCGATTGCGATCGTCCAAAGGGTTGTAAGGACCCGGCCGGCGTCAAGTGTTGCAACTGTTTGCAACGTAAGTTCCCCCATGGGCATACATACAACTATGGGGGATTCCCTTGCCGCCCAAAGAGTCGCAACAATGGTGCAAAGCGAAAGTCCTCGCCCCCTCTGGGAAAAAGCGGGTCGTGCTGCTCCCCAGGTCACCTTGCAAGCTTTTCCTGCCCTTCCGGCCTTAGGGTTAGGTGCCCTTAGGAACCCTCAGCAGCCGTAGGTCCCCGCCCGGTGCCTTCTGCACCCCAATCTCAGGCGGACCTCCCTGTATGGGGGCCCGCTCCATCTACCCTCTCTGCGCTTATGCAGGCAATTCGGATGCTCACCCCGGAGGCGGCGAGCGGTCTGACTGTCTACCTAAGTGCTGTGTACCTTTCACCTCAACGTGACTTACTTAAGACTGACCTCGACTCACTAGCCTCCCTTTCTTTTCCCTTCGGTCATCGTGGCCGGGGACCTAAATAGTAAGCATATTAACTGGGGTTGCATTGCAACCAATCCCAACGGCAATCGGCTTCATCACCTTTTGATCGACAGCCTCCCTTTCGATCTCTTCGCTCCATTAGAACCGACTCATTTCCCTCATAACGTAGAGCACCGATCTGACATACTCGACATAGCACTCTTAAAGAACATAGCGTTAACTCTGCGTTCTGTAGAAGTGATACACGAACTTGACTCGGACCATAGGCCAGTTCTTTTGAGACTAGCACCTCACCCTAATAATGCACCTCGTACCAGAACACTCGTGGACTGGAATAAGGTACAATCAGGTCTCTTACAGACAGATCCTCCCCTGCTTAGAGACATTCCTGACTGCATAACTACTACTGAACATACCGACCAAGCGATCGATTCTTTCACCAACTATCTCAACACTGTTCGAAGTGAGGCCTCAAGGGAGGTGTCGGCGGAGGATATCCAAAACCGACCTCTGCCTAGGGAATTGAGGGACTTAGTGACTAGAAAAAATCGTGCAATCAGGACTTACTCCAACCACCCTTCTGCTGAAAACCGTCAAATCCTGAGGGACTTGTGTAACGAGTCCAAACAGAGAATTGCCGAATTTCGGGAAAACTCGTTCAGGGTTCTGATGGGTGAGACCGCTCCTAGTCATCTGGCTTACTGGAAACTAGCGAGATCTCTCAAATCAGATGCCTGTTGGACCATACCCCCCTTGGATCGTCCTCACCCTACCCCTGATTTCGAGGAAAATGAGAAAGCCGAATGCCTTGCGAGTAGCTTAGAGTCCCAATGTTCGCCTAGTCTCCTATACATCGAAAAAAGCCCATATTAGATGGGTCGATTCCGAGGTGGACAGGAGATCGCGTCTCCCCGTAACTTCACCCATTTTACTGGTGTCAGTTAAGGAAGTCAGTGGCTTAGTCAGGCGTCTTCGTGTTAGGAAGGCTCCGGGTGCGGATGGTGTATCTAATCGTATCCTGAGACTTCTCCCTGAAACCCCTGATCGTACATTTGTAGTCCAAACCAATCGTTTTTTCCTTAAATACCAACCAGGCAAATGTCTTAGACAAGTGATCGGAAAAAATACAATCGCAAGCATGGCGAAACTAATAGCAGCATATTTAAACTTGTGAAATGCCGATCTTTACACTGGGCATTGCTTCCATAGAACATCTGCAACACTTTTAACAGACGCTGGAGGAGATTTGTCTATGCTCAAGCGGCATGGAGGATGGAAATCGAGTACTGTTGCCGAAGGGTAAGTAGAAGACTCGGTGCAGAATAAGACAAAAATATTGAGCATAATTACAAACGCCATTCATTTGCACTGTAATGACAATTCGCCTAAGCCAGGATCTTAGAAAGATTCAGCAATTCATAATCCAGATCTCGGTGGTGAAGAGATGAATATTTCTGTCGATGACCTGCCGGTGTCTTCTTCTACCAATGAGATGAGGACATCTCCAACGTTTACGGAGCCTTTACATGATGCTCGCCTTTCCCAAAAGATATCTAATGTAAATATTCCTGGAAAAAACCTTTCCCTAACATTCACAAACTGTTCCAACTTCACTATTAATTTTAAGTAAAAAAACAAATGTAATACAGCACTAAGTAGGTATAACCTTGACTAGTGCAACTTTTTTAAATAAATTTTTTATTCGATGGCTTTTTGTTTACTTTCCTTGTTTTCGAAATGAAAATAGAGTGTTTAACTCGGGTGGAAGCCACCCATTTCAGCCTCGAACTATTGGCGCTCTCACTTCGTTCGAGCGCCATAATACCTCGTCCACGTCTGAGATGGGTGGCTTTCAACCCTAGGTTAACAATCTACTATTCCTACAATTCGCCAAGTGAATAGGGTTATGAGATGTCCCGCATCTTTCGGGACGTCTCCCGATTTTCATGGCTGGTATTTGGTCATGTCCCGCAATCCGTTAAATGCAATTCGGGACAAAACAGAACATTGTCCAGAATTTTCAGCAATCAGTACCTACCATAAACCCAAGTTCTAATTTTAGTTCCCGATATTTTAAAGCTGTGTTACGAAAATTAGTAAATCGGACCTGGTAACATCTGGGGTCATGAGTCTAGCTAGACCCGTAGTCTGTCATGGAAAGTGGAATGACGTAATTTTAGACTTTTGAGCCCTTATCTTAGCAAATTAAAAAAAAAAACTGTCGGATAACAAACATACACTGACAGTTTCGCCAGGGTCAATCCTTTTAAATCGCATCTAAAACATACGGTTTACTTCATACCTGTCGTAGCGCATATAGCGCTTCTTCCTGTGAATGTAACGATAATTCGGCATAGCGCGAGATAGAAATAGAATGAGAAACGTAGGTAGAAAATGGTAAGGGATGTCCCCTTATGACTACCTACATTTTGTTCCTTGAAGACGGAGTCACGAGTAAGAAAGTCTAATCATAAAGAGATGAAATGCACCATATTGTAATCATATTGGCAATTACTTTAATTAATTAGACCTATTGATAGTAAAGATCGTTAGGGTGGCCGTTTAACAGCAGATAGGTGGATAGTAGCCATGCTTTATTGCTTCCATTGAGGCTTTGCAATCGTCTTTAATAGACTTTTAGTTAGTTGTGCAATGCAATGCAATTTAGGAAGTTCTCTTTTAACGCAAAATTGATTCGGCTTTGACAACTCGATACTAGCTTAATCGATAGCGATAGCCACGTACAAAGTCGCGGAAGTCCTGTTCGACGTGTGTGGCCCCTTTGATATCAACCGACCGAGTTTTGATTCTTTAGTAAACTAATTAAACAGGATTTGAAGCTCTATTCCAATGACACATGGTGTCACATCGCATAGTATAATAATACGGACAGCATGTTAAAATTGGTTACGATTTAATTTAAATAGAGAACGTCGGAAGTGACCGGCATGTTCGCAAATCCAATATGGCGGGCAACGTTTGACAAGCCGCGTTTGATGCCACTGCCACTTACTTAATGGTTACATTTCCGCGCGCTTTTTTGAAGTTAGTCTTTGATTTTAAATTTGGTTTTTATGATGTAACAAACATTTAAATATTCGATTTCTATGTTAAATGGGGCCGCTAAGTAATTCAGTCGAAAATATTAAAAAAAATCTTTATTAAAAACAAAATATTACATGTAGGTTATCGAATACTTAGGGTGGGTTGCACCAAACCCTCTGTAATCGTAAGCGGTGTTGACAGCTGCGGGCGCCATATTTGACGATGAACGGCCTGTGATCGTATGTTGGTGCAACCGACCCTTACTGAATGTTAATTGGGTACGTAACAAATACAACAGTGGGTAGGTACCTACTGTTGTACGTATTTCTTACGTACCCAATTATTAGTAATACTATCTTGGACCCAGGACTTCGTCTGCGTGGGCTCATTATTCGCCTTAAGAGATGTTTGCTCTTGTTATAGATGCCTATTGTAAGGCGTTTTAAAACACATCCACCCACATTCTACACACTATAGATAAAGCTTTTAATTCATCTACAATTTAACTGATTCCATTGTGACACGAAAGTTACTCATATAAATTATATCAATTGCATGACACATTTTCGTGTCACAAAAAAAAACAGTTAAATTGTAGACATGTTACATAAACAGCATTGTTACTATGACTATGTCCATTCCGAGATCTCCTGAGAGTGTAGCAAAATATCATCGCAGTCAGTTCGGTTAAGGCGGGCTTCTCGTAAAATATGTGATGTATAACATGGTTTTATTTTGAAATACTACGTATTAAAAGTGCAAAAAAATATGGGGTTATATTTGAGACCTTTAACTAGTATAATCGGGGGTCCGTTATGTAATTGGATAAACTTTGTTCTATAGAAAAAAATGCCAAACATACCTCTATTCTTGATCTTAAAACTCATTTTATTTCAATCTTACGTAACTTTATGAATAGAAAATTACACCAAAAAACGTCTTTGATGGTATGAAAACAATTGGGAATAACATTTTGAATATACTAAGATATGTATTTTTTTACCCAAAATCATCGAAATTATGGCAAAATTCACACTCACTCCGTTCCCGCCGCGGAACGGAACGCATTGGAGGTTGGACTCCGAGTGGTTTAAAAATCGCTAATAAAAATAAATACAGAAAAGTTATCGTCGCTAGGGTTCCGGAGTCTGAATAAACAGAAAAGCTTAGTGCCTTAAAAATTCGAATTTCCTCTATTTAATACATTAATAACACACACGCGCAGCTACACAGCGTATACTTGTATAATTACACAATATAGAGGCGAACAGTAATAGCACTACATAATTATTTTGTAGCAAAATAATTGTTATGTGATTAGTTGATTACACATTTTGCCACGTAGAAAATAGTACGAAAATTAATGATATCGGTAAACATAACACTTGTTCATGAAGATGTTTTGTAATTATACTGGTTTTTCCCGCAGTGTTGCCCGCGTTTCCCTTGAAAGCGATTATTAGGGTTCCGTAGTCGAAATGGCGAAAACGGAACCGTTATAGTTGAAAATAGTAGATTGTGTCTCAAGGGAGCCAATTTATATATTTACGGTGAGGACGTTACATTGAATTCGGAGTGCAGCGAAAGATACTATGCAATACTGAGCGTAGCGAGGGATTCTAAAGTAAGATCATGAGCGTAGCGAGGGATTCCAACGTAGAATCTTGAGCATAGCGAAGGATTCTAAAGTAGAATCTTGAGCGTACCGGGTGATATATAATGCTTTTCTCACCGCCTTTGAGGCTCGATTCTAAAAAAATAAACCCTTTGCTTAGTCCCTCTCCTTAGACTACTCTATAAAGGCGGCGCTTAAAGCTATCATTTTTTTGATCTATGTCAAGGGATTATATTTTTAATGTCCTAACTTTTGTTGCTCGAGACGGTAGGGGAAACACCTGAGACAATATTTATCTTGACACGCTTTCTTGAATACAACGGATAAATTGTGTTAATTTGTGAGGGCACCCAAACTTTCACATAAGCCTAAATCTCATTTTTACGACATTGACAGCTAATATCTCACCAACGGGTGACTTAAATGGAAAAGCTTTTTTAAAACCTCTATACCGTCATTAAAGTCCTTATTTATAATTTCGCGAGCCTTGTAAGACCGTCTTTTTTACCGAATCACGAATTTCAATGAAATACCTCTTTCCATTCACGAGATTTTAAAAACAGAAAATAAATATTTTACCACTGACTTACTGAAAACTTTTTTTTATGCTTAAGTTATTTATAATAAAATTCTTACGTACAATGTAGTAAATAAAAATGATTTAATATCTTTATAAAAGTGTTTCACTCAGTTTTGATCAAAAAGTAGAAATTTGGCATCCAACTAGGAAATTATTTATTTATAAAGAAAAAAAATTAAACAGTATATTTTTAAACTTTATTTTTATTTTTTACACGGAGTGGGTAATTTGCTCGCCTGCTAGTAATTTGATATTACGCCTATTTTTAAAACAACAACATACCAAAAATTCATAATCATCAATTGCTCTGTCTGAGTACAATGTGATAGGAATTTTAAAAATAAATTACTTTTCAAGTCGCATTATTAAGTAGCGAAATAACATAACAATAGTATATTATGCAACTGGTGTATAAGAAGGGTATAAAAAGGCGAGTGGTGTGGGTTGCGATGTGAGCCTTGGCGAACATCGCAAGTAAAGACACCATGAGCCAATTATACACCATTGCATACAATACTTTTTCTACGACTCATTTCAAATAAGAAGTAAGTATTTATCATACTTTTCATGCGCCATTTTTGCCCTTAGTAATTGTGCAACTTACCTACGCAATTTCTTCAGTAATGTTATAGGCATAACTGGAGTGGAGTTTTAAACAAATCAATAAACCGACAAACAACAAACAACTTACACATTTTCTTCATGAACCCAAAAAAAATCGTTTAATTCAACTAATATAATCATTTATCAGCTTGAATGTTTTCGTTTTCAATTAGGAATTTGGTGGGAAATAAAAATATGACTATTTGTTTATGGGTTGTTTTTTATTTTTATTTGCTAGACTTGGCATCCGACCTAAACTGAATTCAAATCCGGATCAAATATTAACTGTTTCGTTTTCATAAATATATCCAGAAATAGATAAAACTTGTTAAACAACACAAAAAAGATGATATATGTATGTATTTATATTAGTAAATAATATATTATGCATTAATTAATGCATAAAAATAGTAGCAAAGTTGCGTTAAGTTGACAGCACTGATTTTAATCATAAAAGTTTCACTTGAACGCACCAAGGAATGACTACTAAACATAGTATTTGTAGTAGTCTGTGGCAACCAACTCTGCTTTATTTTTTCATTAAAGTAGGGTAAGGAGTGTGTTTTTGGGCAATAGACTAGATAGACTTTTTACAGAATAAATAAAGTATGTATTTATATTAGAGTTCATGATTGCTTAAGTCGCGAAAAAAGTACAGGAGTAGAAAAATAATTTTAAATAGGTAATTGACTTGAATTATAAATCTGCTATAAACCTAATTTCTCTGTCTCGATATGCACTAGTTGCGCTCCTGTAAATATTATACTGTGGTCGTCACTACACCGTCACGTGACCTCCGTCCTTGTATGCCGCGGTGCTCTCGGGGCACTTGCTGTGCAGGGGGGGTGCGGGGTAGAAAATTAGCATTCGGCGCTGGAAGAACGTCGCCTTAAGTGTGAACAGGAACAGCTATAGTTACATTCGCATTTATAAATTAGTATGGCTCTATTCTTACTGCATACTTATTTAATAAACCTGAAATGACAGGCGATGCATTTCTTATAAACTTCCTTTTTTGCAAGTCAGCTCTGTTGACGTCATTCGACGTCCTATATAGTGACCACGTTGTAAGTAATTACTTACGTGTTAGTAAATGTCGTATTAACACTTGGACTGCTAAAAACCCGCCTAGTGGGTGCTCAATTATGAGTGTTTGTAATATTTTAATTCGTCTTGTTAGCGTGTCGAAGTCCTGGCACTGCATTCGAGATTTTGCCTATTGCGACTTATTCGAGATTGAAATTGGACGGTGTTCACTCAATTTCACTCACTTGGCTTTTTGATATAGTGCGACATTTGACAAACCAGAATGTTACTATTGCGTTCCGAGATGTACCCCATGCACAATGACACATACATAAATATGAAAAGCTGATGGATTGTATGGTAATTTTCCACCAGATAGGCGAGTTTTCATTCCATTGGCAGCTAAGCAATTACTGTACACTGCAGGGCGGCACGAGGTTAGAGACATCTTTTAACATGTTTTTCAGCACCTTAACGTGACGCAGAAAAAGTGTTAACAGTTTAATTGTGCTACATTAAATTTGCTGTCGTAATTAGCTGTCGATCGATTGTCTCGGCGACACGGTGTCTGTTGTGCAAGTAGCCGACACATCAATATTTGTAATCGTTTTTCTCGGACTACTAATATTCTGCCTTTTGTTCATAGTCTTCATAGAGAGACATACTTAGCACATTAATCTTAATGGTATGCTGAAAATTTTATTTGCAAAAAATATCCCTTTCATTATATCATTTGTTTTTACTCTGAGCCATTTGAAGATGCTATCCCTGAGGAAACTCTCCGCACAACTACCTACGCTCACATGTAGGTAGGCGTTCACGAAATTAATGAAATCTGCATATTGTGTTGTGTATGTAATATGTATATCATCATCTAATTACTACAATCGGGGTCTTTATTCGGCGACTGACGGAACGAATAAACGAAACTGATATTTTTATATAAAACGGTGGCAAATAAACGAAACTGATATTTTTATATTAAACGGTGGCAAACAAGCTTTCGGTCTGCCTGATGGTAAGCATGGTGCCTATCGATTTGGACACTCGCGACTTCGGCACAACTACGATCCCTTTTTAGGGTTCCGTAGCCATAATGGCGAAAACGGAACCCTTATAGTTTCGTCATGTCTGTCCGTCCGTCCGTCCGTATGTCACAGCCGATTTAGTCGGAGACTAATAAACACTACAATTATGAAATTTGGTAGAAAGGTATATTCTATTAAGAGGCCTTATAAGTTTTAAAATGTTTTGATTTCAAATTATGACAAAAGTACCTACTGATAATACCAATAAAGTGATTAATGGATACAATGATTTTATTAAAGTTTTAGATAGTACCATTTTTTGATTTTATTGTGTACAGTAGAATTTAAGCGGAAAAAACAAGTTTTTAGCTTGAAAATGGTCGATTTGAGGTGATGTTTGAAACGACAGTGACACTGAGAAAATGTCAAGATACATGCCAATTAAAACAGAAAATAGTCAAAATATATGAGCTTTTTTTAACTGATAAGGACTCTTAACCGCTACATAAAAGTGATGTGAAATTATAAAAAAAAATAGAGGGGGGGGGGGCATTCCATACACGTAACCGGTAGATGAAAAAAAAAATTCAACGCACGTAGTCGTGTGGGGTCCATAGATAGGCCTTTAAAATGACAGATGTTTCCAGAAAACTTTTCCATTTATGTCAACCGTTGGTGAGATATTAGCTGTCAAAGTCATAAAAAGTGTGTCCGCCCCCGCCCCATCTAATTTCCTTACTATGAAGCTTTAAATTATGAGAAACATTGAGATGGTGTACATTAATAAATACTTTCAACGACTTTTGGATTTAATAACACAGATTTTACGGTTTTGGAGTTTTTGCTGAAAAACTGTCTTGCCCAAACAAAAGGTCGTAAGTGCCGTGACTTTCCTATGAAGATTCACCTTGTCAGATTCAATGTATTGGATAGTGGTTTTAAATGTGGTTGTGGACTAGCTTAGGCGTCGGTACGGAATCCTTCACTGTGCGTGATCCGACACGCATTTGGCCGGTTTTTAATATTTACTCAGTTGCATCCTTATACACAATATAAAAAAATAAAATCTTCTACACCACCTTTTGCAACGTAGCCCTCGGCTTTGAGCGTCTATTGACTGGCCTATTATACCTACTCGTATGAGTAAGACTGATGTTCATTTCTCCTTTTTAAAACAATTGGGGTCATTTAGCTTTGTTAACCGACTTCAAAAAAGGAGGAGGTTCTCAATTCGATTGCATGTTTTTTGATTTGAGGATTCGTTATTAACAGCTAGAGACAAATGAAGGTCCGTCACGCTCAACACAGCGCATCCTCGGGAGCTCTGGCGACCTTACAGACCCCTAGGAACAGAACGCCACATAATAAATCGGCCGATAATAAATAGGTACCTAATCGAATACTTACATAACGTTGGTAACAGTAGGCCAACTCTGAAATCGTGCAAAACCTTTCGGGTGGCTAACTATTTAATATAACTTTAAATACGTAGCACCATTAATTATGAGGTAACAATAATAACTAGGTGAGTCTCCACTGCGGGGAGTCTATGAAAAATTGTTGGTAAAGAAGATCGATACGATTGTCGATTAGCTTTCTACTAATCGATCTATTTATCAATTGGATTTCTTACACAATGTTTTGTTTTGTGCTACTATTTGGGTTCTGTGTTCTGAACGTGTAAGGCAATTCTAAATGTATTATATAAGTTTATCTGTATTTTTGATTTAGTAATCGTTGGACATCATTTCATTCTCCTTTCAGTCGAGTTTTATAGTTCGTATAGTAATTCAGCATTATGTATGTGTATTCAGCAGTATACATAAAAATATATTGAGGATATTGAACGTTGTATTTCTAAGGAACATAAAAGTTATTCTAAATACCTTGTTTTGTGACTAGCGACTTCAAATTTGAGTAGCACTGAATATTTACTTTTACCCGATTACATAGTATTCTGAATAGCGCGAGGAAAACTATACGCTTCAACGACTTGTGTAAGCTTTACGTATGTGCGTACAATACAATACAAATACTTTTTATTGCTCATCTCAAAAAAGATACAAAACAGCCCAGAATATAGCATAGTGTTTTATATCAGCAGATGTAAACGGCAGCCGGTCTTATCGGTAATGTGTGATCTTTTGCTTTGGGTAGCGAAAAAAAAAACAAATTTATTTAACTATTATAAAATAACTATTAATCTATTTAACTTATATAAAATATTAATTTTGAGTTTCGTTAGTTGTTAGTTGCACCGCCAACAAATCTTTCTGCTTCGCCTTAAGGTTGACTGGTAGAGAATGCCATACGGCATTAAGTCCGCCATTTGTACGATAAGGTTTCTTTTGTGCAATAAAGATTAAATAAATAAATAAATTAACTAGTGGGCGGGGCATAACAACTGGTCGAATAAAAAGTAAAAAAACCACAACCATACTATAGAAAAAAAAACATATAAAATATGTATGTACATAAATAAATATACATATAATATAACCATATACATATTTACCACAAACTAAAGTGAAACCTAAAAATAAACTACAGACCAGACTACGTAAGTAGGTACCTTTGGTATTCATGCATTTGGTAATAACCGACTTGTTGGACGAATGCGCATATTGCGCATTCAATTTACTCGCAAGTCGTTGTGATTCCGGCTTGGGAAAGTGGAGCTAATCGTGTTTGCTCTAAAACTTAACGACTCCCTTTAGCTTCTTCCGGGTGAAAATAATACCCTAACGAAAATCATCCATCGAAGGGATTAAATAGGGAGTGGAAATATGACGAGGTCGCGGCCAGAAGCTAGTTTACTATAAAGCCTCCGAGTGCCGAACCCGCGGTCACATCAAGCTTAGTTGTCAAGAAACTTATTTATTTTAACCTGATCATTGGTCCAATCAACAATAAAAGACGTTCAAAAATATAAAATAACTAGCGGCCGCCCGTGATTTCGTCCGCGTAGATTTTAGATGGCGACAAGGATACAAATGAGGTCAGCTTTTTTCTATCAGTTGTCTGATGCTGCTCATCATTTGAGAAAAAATACTCATAAGGTATGCAACGACCAACGGATTTGGAATTAGAAAATGGGGTATAGAACATTATTCCATAAGAAGGCAATTTCAAAAATCGCAGTGCAAAAAGGATTTGCTCCCCTTATAAACTTGGAACCCCCTTTTCACCCCTATAAGGGAGAAATTTTGAAAAACGCTGAAACTTGTTTTGTTGTCTTTCAACAGCGAGTCTATATACGAAGTTTCAAATCTCGCAGTGTAAAAAAAATTGTTCCTCGTACAAACTTGGAACCCCCTTTTCACCCCTTTAGGAGGGCAATGTCGAAAAACGCTGAAACTCCTTTTGTTGTATTTAAACAGAGAGTCTATACAAAGTTTCAAATATCTCTCTTGAATAAATACGTGTGTTCGTACAAACTTTCATCCCTTGTTTTAACCCCTTAGAGGATGAATTTAGAAAAATCGATCTACTCCTTAGGCTACATTATAAATGTAATCGACTGTGCAAAAATCAACTCTCTAGCATTAACAGTTTCGGCTGTGCGTTGATGAGTCAGTCAGTCAAACAGGATTTCTTCTTTTCGTATATATATTATGCCAATAAAATTAAGACATTACTAAAAAATGTAATCAAGAGGGTTTTTTTACAGTTTTATATCATAACTTACTAGATGCTGCTCTTCTTTAAAAACTTGCACCTCCGTTTTGACCCCCATGGGTTAAGTCCTCACTAGGGTCCCTAAATATTTCCATACCAAATTACATGTAAATCGGTTCAGCGGTTTAGAAAAGGCAACAGAAAATAGAGTTACTTTCGCATTTGTAGTTAGTTAGAATACTTGATAAGAATTAACTAATTGAATTGTCAAACCATGAAAATGGTGTCGCCCCAGTGTAGGGTCAACTGTCGAACAATGACACAAAGGTACACAGTGAAACTTTGCAATATCTCGAAAACGCGACTTTGCCAACTAGTGCAGAGTATCTTATAAGAACAAGCTCAAGGGCCCTCCCCATGGTCTAAAAAAACAAGGTCTGACAATAAGGATCGTGATACGAGGTCGAGTTGCCACTTTATAGCAACAAAACAAATAATTAAGGAAAAAAATCTGCCGTTATCATGCAAAATTTATTTACGCATTAAAATTGGCATTTACTTGTTTAAGCACATAAAATAGGTCAAGTTAAACATGAATGTACTTAATAATTTAATAAAATACTCACAGAATACATGGAAGTCAGGTAGTATCATAATACACTACTGGCAACACTGCTTACTCACACATACGAGCGTCTTGTCAGTCGCTTTGACTGAATTGCATATATCGCTCTCGGTCGGTGTCAGTTTAAGCAGTAATTGCCAAACTTTTTTGCGGTGCCGTGGCTAATAAGAGTTGATGTAGGCCAGATTTTAAAATGGTAGGCTGTTCTATTCGGAACTGTAAGAGTAGAAGTGTTAAAGGCGGGACCTTATTATTTTTTTTCACTTCCACAAAACGAGTCAGTAGCCAACGAACAGCTTCGCTATTTTGGATCGAAAACAACGAAAAAAATGGTTACGAAGTACACCGTACTACGTAAAACTCTTTGTTTTCTTAATTTGTGCATTTTAATGTTATTGGGGTCCTTTTTATTCAGTCAAAATATAATTTTGACACTAAATGATAAAAATAGTGGTGGCTAAGCCGATACTTGACAATTGGAATATCAACCGATTATTTGCAATAAACCGCAATCGTTGTGTTATGTTGTTATACTGATTGAATATAGCTGGGGCTATACTTCGGTATAGATGATTAGAATTCTTATTATTTTGCAGGGAGTATGTTCAAAGCACTTTTTACCTTCTGACTATTACAAGCCACTGCCGCAATTTTTCCTTAATCACAATGGACGACATGCAATTAAGGCCAGATGCAATACCTTTTTTTGTCAGTTGTAATTTTGTTTTTTATACAGTCGTTTAATATAATTTATATCCTATTTTTTAAGTAAGACAACTATTTTCCCCAAAATACAATGTTTGAGAACCATTAACCAAGAAATTTTGGTGTTCCATTGATCGACATGTTACCCTACCTATTACGCTATTTGTTCAGAATATGGCCGTCCATTACAAAGTATATCGATTTACAGTGAGAACGTTACCACGTGCCACCAACAAATGTCATCCTTCAATATTTAATATCACTACTCTGTAAATAATACGACAGATATAAACCTACCGTTTAACTCGGATTGTGCGGAGGCGCGCGGCGTAAGGGAGTAAACGTCAAGGGAGCGGCGGACGGGGAATGGGCGGCAGGAACCAGACGGCCTACCGCAACCAAAACCGAAGTATATCCCTCTCAGTCGCTCGAATACTCAATTTTGACAGAGAGGTAGATATTTATTTTACGGTTCTCGGTTAGCGCTCTGCCCATCAGCCTCCCGTCCGCTACGCTACCCCTTAACGTCTGCCTTCTTACGCCGTGCGCCGCGAATGCATCGTTTGAGTTCAAGGACTCCTAGCTCCCAATGACCTTCGATCTGTAACACTCCGATTTCTCGTATTTTCTATGGTTTATCATATTAAGAACAACGAGATTTAAGTGCATAAACAACATACTAGTATATAAAATAGAGCTTGTTTGGACCATGTTTCAATAAAACATAAAAAATAAGTAGTCAGTTTTTTCGAAATTTGGCTCCTGCAAATGTAGATAAAGGATTGAAGAACCGATAATCGTTTGTGTCATAAATATATCTATAGTTTTGACGGAGCAGTTTATATTGTAAATTTATTCTAAGTTATTTTTATATTGGATAATGTTCTTGACAATGTATGATCAATAAATGATATTCTTTTATATATTCTATTCTATCAACTCAAAACTTGTCAAAAATCGATGATTAGCGCGTGGAGCCCCTTAAGCGACAGGTCTATAGTAGATAATTGTCATAAGAATGCGATCTACGACCCAACATGGGTAATAAGGTGGTAAAGCTTGACAAAGCTTAAATAAATAAATAAATAAATAAATAAATATTAGAGGACAATCTTACAAAAATCGAACTAGCCCCACAGTAAGCTCAGGAACGCTTGTGTTATGGGTACTAGATGACGATATATTTAATAGATATAAATACTTAAATACATAGAAAACATCCAAGACTCAGAAACAAATATTCATGCTCATCACACAAATATTTGCCCTGACCGGGATTCGAACCCAGGACCGTCAGCTTCACAGGCAGGTGCACTACCCACTAGGCTAAACCGGTCGTCAAAGCTTAACTACTGACAACTTACCTACGGGCTCAAATAATATTCAGTTGATTCATGTTGTGCCATTTGAAAACAGACAAAAGTCATACACGATTACATATATTATGACACTCTCACATTCAAAGTTATTAATAAAATAAACACACGTACAGATACAACTCCACATTCCACAACCCCTGCCGATCGATATACTTGTCGACGTGTAGATGTAATTGTATGCGTATAGATTCACACGTTCAGTGATACAACATGTTTCTGCCGTGAGCTTTGTTTCAATTTAGTTTGGTTAGGGTTGCTACAGAAAAGTTTTTGCTACTTATAAATATGGTACAATAAATTTACTGTCTCTTGAATTCTTGGGAAACTTTACATATTATTATAAAATAAAGTTAAGAAGTTACCTTGAATCCTTAACAGTCGTTATGACCCCCATCAGCGGCGCACCTTATTTAAATTAGTTTCCACGTGTATGTAAATGTATTAATTGTGGATAACTTGGACTTAAACTCAATTGTATTTTTACCTATTTGAATAGAGGCAAATAAATGGCTTCCTATCACACTTGAAGTCAAGTGACTTGATATCCATTAATCGGTACTCGTTGGCACTTTATAGCCATCAACGGTCATCTTATCTTCAAGTACGAGTACTTACCAACCGCAACCAATTTAAAAACCAAAATCAATTTAACAGACATAAGTACAAATATCTCAAATTATAACACATTAACGATAACTGACATTGCCTCATTGCTGCATCGATATCAGAACCCCACATAAACAACATCAAGCAAACTGAGGCCACAACCCTAATATCTCTTTGCAATAAAAATCAATCAGCATTCACCGATGAAGCTCACACCAATTGAAAAATGCCTTTATTATATAATCAAACGTGTAATTTATGGGGTAAGGTTCAAATTACTTTGCGTTGGTTGTGATTGTGTGAGTAAGTACAGTTAAGTCGACAAGATGAGTTGCTATTGGCAAAAGATACAGCACGGTTTTTATTGAAGCGTTCAGGCGTGATTGTACTTTTTCATTGTTTCTTTACCGATTTAAATGAATGCTTTATTTTTAGGGGTGGCGTTGGCATTGACGTATTATTCGTTTAAGTTGATATATCTCATGATTTCGTAATGAAAATTATTGGCAGCACAGTAATGAACATTCAAAACGTGGTACATTTTATAACATTATAGGTACCTAATATGATAACATTATAGGTACCTAATAAGTTAAGTTGTATAAAATAATTCCCAAAATCAAGATAATTTGTGTATAAAAATATGTAGGTACCTATATATATTTTTTTGGTCAGTGAGGTGAGGTATTAATTATTCATAAACCACGCCACTTAAGAATGTTTCAATTAATGGCCAACAAAACTGTTTATATTCCCTGTCTGTTTGTTCACCGCGCAATTAGCGCTTAAGTGGGGCTAAATCAATCTCTCAATACCGCATGTGTTGCAGGAAACATCAAACAGCATCAAACGCGGCGCAGCCATTAAACCGATCCGATCATAAAAACAAACATGACATACTATTTCCGGATCTGAACAGAAAGGGACACACATGAGCGAAGACACCGAGAAAAAAAGAGACATGCAAACCGTCGCCTACAACACACCTAACGTTATAGAGCAAGCCGACAGCAGACTCATAGAAGCTCATAATTTCTGCGATGGTGATTATCTAGATAGCGAAAGAATTGAAGTAGACGATGAAAAAGAATTAGTTATAGCTGATGAATCTCACGAAGACCAAATAGATGATAATACTCAGAATATAGACGTAGGAACCGAAGAGAAAGTACAAGATTTTGAGCTATCATGGCATCCTCACGTTTATGGGAAACCACCGAAGAAGCCTACGCCGCATTCGATAGAATATATATTAGGGTTAAATCAGAAGTCTACTGTGAGTCAGTTGATGAGTGTGAAGAGGTTCGATGTGAAGAAGCACCTGTACAAGAGTGCTGAAGTGCAAACGGAGCGAGTGATGAGTGTGCATAAGAATAAGCTGCAGGAGCAGCTACTGCAGAGAGTGAGAACTAGTGAGTGCGAGTTCGTGAAGGAGGAACCCCTGAACCTGTCCGTGCCCAAGAGGGAGTGGGAAGAAGAGAAAATGGGGAAAGGTGAGTTGACTTTTATTTCCTCAGTTGTCATCCCATAGAAAGGTTTCAAACTTTCCATACAAATCATATTTTAACGGACGCCGCTTACGATTACAGACCGTTTCGTGCAACCCAAACTTCAAATATAAATACTACCTAAGAGTTTACGATAGTGTAATATAAGTATCAAAAGAGAGATAATTTATTTCTCTTCCGTGAATTTCAGTTTCAGTCCACTAAAAAAACTTTCAAACTGCTTTTAAAATAAGTAAGGTAAACTGTGCCCAGTGCTCGACACCGGGGTGATACATGACACTTTCAATCTTATGTCATATTAATAGAGGAGAACAATAGATAGTCGAATTTACCTTATCTCTCGAAAACTTGTACCTACTTAGTTATTATACATTCCTTTCAAGAACTTGTCTCAAAACTTTAAGCAACGGAATCAGATATATTTCTCGCAGTTGCACTAAAACATAGATTAAATAAATTTTGATCGTCATACAAATTCAATTCCTTAAATAATGTATAAATTAAGCGCTGAAAAACGCATGAGTGCGTCAAACAGGTAGTTTAATGAGACCTTTCATACTTTTTATCAGTTTGTCTCCAATGATTGACACGCTCAGTGAGGCAATAATGATTTAACTATACCAATCCTGTTAAAGCTGGGAGCTAATGTAATTACTTTGGTTGTCAATTAAATTTGACGTTTTACCCTGTATGGCTTGCGAGGAAGAGAAATCCGAGATTAAGAGAAGAAAACCTATTATATATAGTACCCAGTTTATAAATTTTACTGCTGCCCTCAATACGTTTCCGTACTCAAATAGTTGTTCATTTACAATAAGAACTGCGTATGTAAAGATAAGAATATTATAATACAATACAAACAATACAAATACACTTTTCACTTCTCATGCTCGAAAAGTGTGTCATATTAGACTTGTCAAGTGGGGCTAAAGTAGTACATTTAACCCCTAGGGAAAATATGAATACATATTTATGATTTACAAAACATTTGAATTTGACCAATCAAAATACTTCACCTATTAAATCCACCAATCACAGAACACTAATTTAACTCTTAAAAAATATTTGGTATTGTGTATTAACCAACCAGAATACAGCTTTACTAAAATCGACCAATCTGGAAACATAATTAATTTTTCTAAAGAGTCTAAAGATTAAGTTTGTAGTAGTCCCTATTTCACAATAATAAAAAAGTGGTTAAATCGTTCGAGCAATACTTTGAAGCGCTGAATGGAAGGTCAGTTTAGCTTTTTTCGCGCGTGAATGTTGCGCGCGAACCGCAGTGTCTATGTTTTGTGTGTCAAAGGAGTATAGAAAAAAAAACATGCTGCATTCGCCGTGGAATTTATTGTTAATTTTGGGTGGGTTATTTATTTATTTCCTTTGTTTATTTATTTTCTCGCAATCGAAGTGAAAAGTAGAGTGTATAACTCTGGTCTAAAAGCCATATTACCCCTCGAACTATTTTCCCTCACTTCGTTCGGGAAAATAACTATCTCGTGGTAATATGGCTCATTTTAGACCCTTGTCATACAATCTACTATTATGTCGCACCTGGCCATAAAGAGGAAATTACCTCACGCTTAGCGTGCGGAAAATCTCGCTTACTGGCCAGGGAGGCACACAAAATTTTTTACATACCACGGGTATAAAGAAAGCCTCCGATAGCATATTTATAGCCCTTGCCTTTGGCTCCGGCGTTAAATACCTGCGCTCTGAGACGTTCTTTGTTTTACCGTCTAATATTATACAAGAATACGACACAATTCAAGAACAGATTTTACTGGTTATAACTTATGCAGTTTTAGTTCGTTTTAACTTAACTAGTAAAATTGGATGAAGAATACCTATGTATCTTACACGGAGACTGATGTACACCTTTGAATAAATCTTGACATCATCAGTCAGTATACGCCCCCACTATTGGGCACAGGCCTCCTCTCATTAATGAGATGGTTGCAATCTTTTTTACCCACGACGGAACGGAGAAGGTATATGCGTTTAGGGTGAGAGGTTGTTTGTTTGTTTTGTACTAATACCGTGCTCAAATATTCTATTCTATGTATAATAAAAACTGAAACTTGAAGAGGCTGAGCAATTCATAAGCTAGTTCATTAATTACGCACACAATGCACATAGATAAAAGTCACGAGCTAAAACTAAATAGAGATCCAATATCGTTCGTCGCCTATCGTTTATCTGCGCTGAATTAGCCTCGAGAGCCACTCTAACCACAATTAACCTTTCAAGAAACACTACGCTATACTTAATCAATCAGTATTAATGCGCCTGATATACCGCCATTCTAATTTTATATCATCATCTCCCATGCATACCTCAAAACCTATTGGTACAACGTATTGGATAAGCCTATTGGTACATTAGACTAATAGGTTCTGAGGTTCAGGGTATATATCGTTACATTTTAATAGAGCTCATTCTTACCTACTTATTAGCAGTCGAGAAACAACTAAACATACTATTCTGCTCCTTATTACATGCTAATTGAGTGCTGAAAGTGTTTCTTGGGTTGCGTATGAAAGTGTGCAAGAAGTAATTTGAACGAGAACGTCCAAGCAATAAGCTATTGGTCGATGCAGCTGTGGCGGCCGCGTCAGGGTTGCCAACTTATTTTTAGAAGTAAATTTGTACGGATTAATGGCAGTTGAGATGTTAATATGGGTTTATTGTCGCAATCGAAAATGGAACGTTTATTACTTACCTTTTTTATTTTACAACGCTTGGTTTATTAGTGGGGTTCCGTGCCATTATTGCAAAACAGACTCATTTAAGTAGTCGCAGTAATCCTGACATAGTGAAATAATTAACGAAATACCTGACTGGTGGACTATATTTAAAGCTTTTTAAATATTGTCGTCTTGTTGCTTTACTAAAAGCGTAGTTTAAAAAAATACATATTAAATGGTATTAATATAGTTGGTACATTTTTCATGATATGCAAAATGAAGTTGCCTGTTATTATGAGTACGCAACCACGATTGTAAAAAAAAGATTTTTGAACTGATAACAAAACGGACTAGCACTTAAACACTATAACCGAAGCTGTTTATTTGGAATACTGAGTTTAACAGTTTTTTTTTGTATTTTATGCATTAATTAGGAGATCGCTTTTAATATTTCAAGTGTGGGACGGTAAAATTATAATATCCAGTATCCTTGGCGAAGCGACGTTAGTTTTTATATTTTGTGATTTGTTTAGTGGAGTAAAAAATGCTTAAGAAGCTAGGTACTTCTGTTCTAAGTAAGGGCTCGTTTATGGAAAACAACACAACTATGGGAACGTTCTCGTGTAAAAGGTGCGCGTTGTCCGACATGCCTCACGGGCCACGCCGCGCCGAATTGAAATTTTTGGTTATATTGATTCGGGACTTAAATAGATAGATATTAAATTGATTCGGAATTGAAATAAGCTGACATGTAATATTAACGATATTATAAATATATGAATATGAACTCTTTCTTCAAACATCCCATATATTTTCGCTTGATTACATTAGCCTTCCCCGCTCCGGTAATTCTTAAGCCAGTAGTTTCTTCGAGCAACTCGCATTGCTATATGTCATACCGTATCTTGCGAGAGAATATATATGAGACAGCTTCTAGATGTTTACGGTACCTAAACGCCTGTATTTGCTATCATCTTGTTCTCTGTCGCGAATGTTACTATCAAAGCTAAGCGGTTTTTTTTGTGCGCAACGCACCTGTTTTGGAATTGGTCGATCCGATTAATTCCTAGCACTGATATTTGGCAATCATTCAACTTACTCTTTCATGATTCGTTATGAACTTAGGTTTAGTTTTTCTATTATATAACTAGAACAAGCAGAATACGAAATAGACTTTGAATATTCTCAGGTACTTTATTTTGGAGCCGTTTTTATTTTAGTTAATAGAATTATGGATACTTTTCAACGTGGGTCCGTTCTTTTTACTCTAAGAA
This sequence comes from Epiblema foenella, assembly GCA_963556455.1. Classification (NCBI taxonomy): domain Eukaryota; kingdom Metazoa; phylum Arthropoda; class Insecta; order Lepidoptera; family Tortricidae; genus Epiblema; species Epiblema foenella. Next base: position 22,906,267 of record OY747096.1, on the reverse strand, counting down.
CTCATTCATCATAACCCTGCTATTAACTCGTCGTACCGAATGCGATACCTAATTAAACTAAATACAGCCCTACGACCCTGTGAATTACTTGGGGTTAACACTTTTTCTGGCTCTATGCGAGATAAAAATGAAGAATATAGGTTTTGTTTGATTGTAAGGTTATGAGTAAGAAGAGTCTAAAAACTGTTGTGTCAACCCTGCTGCATAGGCAATCGGGTTGCGTCCGCGCGTCATCTGTCATGTGATCGTTTCATTTTCTCGCGATGTTTAGACTGGCCTTAGTTAAATATACTCTCTACATTATAATGCTTCAAGATATTAACCTTCATCACTTAAGCATCCTAAAATATTTAGATTATTTTGTCTAAGCTAGAATAGCCTTGTTAGTTATATTTCGGATGCGAGGAGGTGGAAGTAAACAGCGTTTGTTTGTCATAAGTCCTTAGGGACGGCTCGTGCAGGCATAAGCTGAGTCACTATCTTGGGTCGATATGTCGGTTAGCAAACAGCTTATGGGTGAGGTCCAAATTCTTGGCACATAGTTAAGGCTTTAGGTCTAGGTCTAGGTCTTTATTTAAAAAAAAACTCGTTCTTCAGGTGATCGCAAACTACGCTGGGCGCGTAACCGGCCTTGCTTCCCTATCTCGAGTATTATAGCTTATATAGTTATATTTTACTGCCCAAACTGTCCAAAATGTTACCTAACCCATGACCATAAAAAAATCATGCTAACTGGGCAGGGGTCCAGTCACGAAGCTATAAGATACAATTCTACAAGTCTAAACCAATACGGTTTACAGGGTACACCGTATTGACACTAACGACTGACTATTTGACCAGTGTTGCCGGTTTAGACATTATGTAATAGTTCCCAATTTAGCTTAATTGGAAGTGTCAAAATTTCCGCCTTTTTGTTTATGTTGCCGGTCGATAAATACGAGAGGGATAATAGCGCTATTACGGCCTGTTCTTGTTGGTTGCAAATTGCATAGCTAATGTGCGAGCGGCGATTTATTGCGCAGTTACTGATCTTTGAAGATCTAGACTTTAAAATACATTTATTACGAGTAGTTTACTGATTGAAACTGAGTAAGAGCCGGCTGTCGTTTACTGCAGTCTTTGGTTTATTCGTAACTAGCGAGCCTTACGTATTTCAAGGCTTACCTGCAATAGATACCTTTAAGTACTAAGTATATATATATATATAGCTAGTACGGTCGTGTTTATGTTAGATGTATGACATTCGTCCTTCACTAGCTTCCATGTGAGTGTGAGACGGACTTTCGTCCTACCAGTAGTTATGTACGATCACGGACTTTAATTGTTGGCCCATTTAGAGTTTACTTTATACTGGACACTTAATTAGCTTTGCTGTTCAAATAACGAAATTAATATGACACCTAAATGGTACAACAATTAAAGTGCGTGAGTTTACCTTTCTGCTTTCATCAGAGACATAATATCTAGTATGTCTCTGATGAAGGCTCTATAAAATGAGGAGAAGAGCAGTGAAGGAAGAATGTAGGTTAAGTGTTAATTACACCATTTCTGACGTTTCCGATAACTTCGAAATCACAGAAATAAAGTATAGTTAACGGTATGTAATGACGAGAATGTTTTGAGCGAAATATTAAAAATTAATAAATTGAATTAGACTGACTTGAAATTAGGTTTTTTTTAAAATATGTAACGGGTAAACGAAGCAATTCAAATTAAAGCTTCTAAAACACACTAAACAATAAAATAGACAAAAAGCAGTTCTCGCTAAACACTAATTATAACCGCCCCTTGGTCTCCCGGGAGCACCTTTAATCTCGACCGGGGTTGCCAGGGCAATAAATCCTTGCGTAAGCGCATCTGCGGCTGATGGACTCTTTTGACCGACTGTTATTCATTTAATTTGGCGTAAGTAGCATGAATAAAATATAAGATTTCGTAATCTCTAAAACCGACTGGGGGCAATTTAACAATCTTCCCACTGAATACGTACACGGGCATTGATAAAAGTATTATTTGTACATGAAAATATCCCTATTTTTGTGTTTCACCGCACCAATGACTTTTAGTGTATGGGGGTGGTACACCGTGAAAACATAAAAATATATAAAAAACTGGGGACTCTTTTGTTCTTTATCGGAATCAATACTATTACCTACCTACTCGTGATTTTTATTTGAAAAACCATGATTTACTGAATTCAGAAGTATAAGTCAACGAATTTTGTTAAATCCACAACAACAGAATAATATTACGATTCTTAATAGCGCCTACATAATTAATTATTCTTACACATGAACAATAGTACGAAAATACTTACTATATTACAAATCTTTTGTCAAAGGCGTTAGAGCATTTTCTTAAGGTCGTTAATGTGTTACCTCCCCCTATTAAAATTTTATAGCGGCAATTAAGCGCGATTCAGACTACTAATTCATAGCGCGATTCATATTTGCGAGTTACGCTAGTTAGAGGCACGATAAATAACGCGCGCGCGCAGCCGTAAAGTGGCTTTGATGTCGTGGGCTGAGCTGCGGTCGCCATTGTTTTATTAGTCCATTGCCAATCTGGCTTCAAATTACTGGATATTAGGAAGCAAGGTAATGAGAGTTTTAAAGGCTCGTTGCTGCAATGCAAACCAACGGACTCTACGAGTGTTACCACAGGGTGACTGGCGTATGAAAGTATTTTTTGCTTCAGACTTCAGCCGCGGTGCTGTTTGTACCTACTTGAAAAAATAAAACGTACTAAGACAGTTCAAAAAACTTAAATACGCACGCTCTGCTTGTAAAATGTCGTGAAATGTTAGAATTTTTAATGAGCAAATGTATTTTAAAATATTTTTTTAATTCCTGATGGCTATGATAAAAGGCAGTTGCCTATATGTTCCCACCAGGATAAAACTGGAAACATATGCCCATCAGATGAATCCAAACAACGCGGTTTTTTATCCCATTGGGGAAAGGGTTCAATTCGCATCGCTTGTTCTTAAAACTAAGTTCACCTGTAAGGAATTGTGTATATGAATAGTGTATGTGTGTGTATCGTCCCGCTGAGCGAATTCTTCGGTGAGGCTTTCAGTTTTCCAATCCTGACTTCTGCAGCTCGCCGGTTCATCACCTTCGCTCCGGAGACGAGGGCACCCAATTGCACAGCCGTATCACCACCGTAATAACTAATATTATACAAAACGCGGGCTATTAAGCCATCAAATTTACGACACCGTACGAGCCGCTAACCGTACGCGAGCCCTGTAAATCAACCGCTCGATCTGGCCTATGAAGGGCAACAATCACAATGCATCGGAATACGAGTATACTAGCGCCGAGCGCCGTGCGCTGTTTCGAATCTACCCGCTATTTTGGCTATAACAAACCTACCGCGAAAAAGATGCGAGTGTAAACACTATATATCTAAGAAAAAAATATTTTCATGCTTCGTCACTCTAGTCTTGTGCGTCGCTAACTTCATTTTACGCCATCAGTCATAACACAACTAGACGAGTATTTTTATAAGTTACGAACTAAGCTACCAATCTCCCTTTATAAAACAGATAACACGGAATCAGAGTCAAAGGATAACATTTTAAAAGTCAGAAAAATAACAGTCCCTACACCTTAGTTTCGTAACAAAACCCGTACAACCAACCGCACATTTAGAACCGCAAATAAAACTCGACGCTATTGTGCTAAAGTGTGTCTAAACAAACAGACAGACGGAAGATGTAAATCTCTATATAGACGGCGACGGGGCCCAGCTGCTTGAGGTTTGGCAGGAAATGTGTACCTTGGAGGATAAACAACATAGTTTGGGATTAGATGACTCGGAAATTTGCCCTAATAGTTTTTTTAAACTCAGTTTTCAAATTGAGCGAATTATGCAATTTTATAGTAGTACTTGGTAGTCTTTATTGTTCTAAAAAGAACAGTATATTAGTTAGGTAATAAATTCCACGTGTGTTATGATAATAACTAATCATTTCATTCCATGTTACAGCGCTTTGTTTCATAATCGAAAAATAAAATAAGCTAATAATTATAAATAAGTTTTCATCTTGGTTTTCTTTTCTTGGATAAGAGGGGTCAACCAGCAGGGTAATTATATAACGTCTAAAACATTACATAATTACCCTGCTGGTTGACAATTAAATGGTAGGTAATCATTGTAATGTTTCCACATAGCATAGGTACTACTCTAATACTCGTCGTATTCATATATAAAAGTCCTATTAAAACAAACAAAAACCAAACAAGCTGGCAAAAAGGGAACTAAAATTAATAAATGGTACCCCGTATGAGTCAGCTTTGCATGCTCTATTATTATTAGTGCAGGTGAGTCCGGGTATTTATAGTTTTTGGCCTGCGATATGGCACTCATGGCCTCACGTGTAAGGTGTTGTAATGGATATCTTGTTGGAGAAGCGTCATGAGTGGGTTGCGACGATGTTATAAGCGGAGCGATTGGCGGTTTTTTTTATTTATTTAATTAGGTAAACAAACGGTCACTACAAAAAGGCTTATGTAGATTTTCTTATATTCAGGTGTACAATATGTGTGATCAACACCGTTCACCATTCGGAGCTTTACATGTGAGGCACAGTAACCCCTAGTGTCTCAACATTTATGACCTTGTCACAATTTGAGTTCAAAACATTTATGAAATCCTTTTCAGTATGAATATCGTTTGTTTTACAGCGGTTGATAAATAGGTGTAGAAACAAAAATCTAAGTCCAGTTAATAAATAAAAAACAGAATCTTATCAACATGAAATACCAGGTGTGTTAGTTAATGACTTAAAACATATATTGGCTTGTCATTGAGTAATAACATTCTTGACATATTAGTACCTACGCAATAATGAGTGGGCGTGCCTTTGTGAGTGAACGTGTCTATATATGTAGGTACCTACGGTCCTTTCTATATGTAAAACAGAGAGCTAAAATCGGAAAGGCTTACATACTTGTGTATTATCTTTGACACCAACTACAGTTATTGTCTTTCGTACTTTGTACCTTTCATTTAGCAAATATTTTATGGCTCCGGTCAGAAGAAGAAAATGGCAATACTATTGTCGTTCTGTCGGGTGGCCCTATACAAGTATTGATCTACATACATCCAGGACGCCCAGCTAATGCCTGATTGGCTGCTGGGACCAATAAAAAAAAACTGGTAACACTGACTCGCTTGACGGATGAAGAGTACTTTTTTGACCAGCGTTGCAGTAAAAGAGCGCCAGCTTTTCAGGTTTTTGTGGTTCCCCATCTTCATGATAAGCACTGTGTCCCCTTCCTCAGGGACGGGACGGTGGACGCGAGCTGCGCTTGCGACGAGCTTTTCTCACGTCTCGCCACGCAAGCGCCGACAATTGGACACTTCGCGTTATGATGACTCCAGCGTTCACGGAACAGCCGTGGCGCTTTCAGATTTCTGTAGAACTAACACAGATTAGTGTTAGTCCAATTTCTTACATTTTGTGCAAGTAATGTAACTACTAGTACCTTTAAACTTCTCATGGCTGATCTCTTCTTCACATGGTGTAAGTACATAGTTTGTAGGAGTTTGCATTTGAGTTCGTATCAACTGGATATATAGTGGTAAATATGCTTACCTGACATAACATTGATGGTTTTATAAGATTACTAAGACAGTTACTACAATATATAGATGCAAAAATCGGCTTTACATTAAGTAGTAGTAGTAGCACTAACTCTTTATTGTACACAATAACAAAAATTACAAATACAAAAAGAAATGGTATGTACAAATGCGAACTTATCCCTTTAAGGGATCTCTTCCAGTTAACATTTGAGCAAATGAGAGAAGAAATGAACGGAGGTAGACAAATTCAGCAACCTGTACAACAAGGTATAAAAAAGACAAGTATAAATACACAAATAAACGATATTGAGAAGGAACATTTAGCCTGAAAACACTTACAAATACTTACATCTTATGTCATCCATAAAATCCTCTAACGTCAAGTAGCATAACGCTGCTCTCTGACGGCCGATACCAACTTATTGATATCCAAGATATCTTCAAACGGTTCAATCCCAATGGGGCCAATAAAACATGTTTTATTCATCACTTAAACACACCCGGCGCCTATAACTGGGCCTTTTAACGTTCATTAGCTGAATGCTACCAATAATTACCTAAATCAGGATAACCTATAAACAAGCGAACGTCATTACTGGGGGCAATTAACCAACTCGCCACTAAATCAAACGCAGACAGCTTGCGAGGGACGGGAGGTGGCGGGAATGGGCAATCAACTATGTCCGCCTGACGACCGGCATCCGATATAGTGCATAGTCATCAGTAATGGTGGGTTGCACCAAACCGTCTGTAATCGTAAGTCCTTCTTCGTAAATCCTCGTTAAATTCGAAATGTATGGCAAGTTTGACAAGTTTCTATGGGATGACAGCTGCTGACGCCATATTTAACGTTGATCGGTCTGTAATTGTAAGTTGGTTCAACCCACCCTAAGTTTTGTTATGGATTAATTTGGTCTGAAATAAAAGCTTTTTATTTAACTTAATTTTTTTCTTTAGTTTTGATCCTATATCAAATTGAGATCAAAATTTAAATTGACAGATACGTTTATTAACTTCATAAAAACCTTTTTCACCCTGTAAATAAACCATTTGATTTCAATGCAATAGTTAATTTGTCCTCCGTAGTATTAAATTGTATAATGTGTCCTCAGTCTATATATAATCTTCCCACTTCTGTGTCGTTTAAAATTAGCTTCAGCAGTGGTAGTCACCGGTTTTTTTTCCAAGTGATAACATCACATCATCAGTGATAACATTCACCTCTTTGTCGCTGCTCGCTCATCGCTTGTGGCTGTATAAATCAAATGGATGGACGGGTCTAATGCCGTATTGTAAATTCATCAAATGTTTACGGTGCCGCCATTCTGGTGAAATAGTCCAGCCAGTCCTTTATAGTTTACTTGATACTGTAGGTAAGTTACTTAATGCAAGACAAAGTTTGTAATACTGTAGCATGGAGGCCCGATAACTTATCATCCAAAGAGTGAGTGAAGCGGCGGTGTTTTAAGTCTTATACGTAAAATGCATCTTTTAATAAAAAGTACAATTTAGAGATATATATATATATATATATATATATACCTATTAAAATACGTTATGAGCGCTCATAAACGACATTAATCTGTCAGTCTTTTAGCCAAAAATTAAATGTACTTAAATGCAAAAACACCAATTCGAAACTAAATGTTATTACGAGAGAAGTAGCTCCTTTATCAATGATGGCAAACGCTCTAAGCGACAATTCACCATTGACTTTACAGGGTCCATATAACCCCAATGCCAGTCCTTTGTGAGTTTAGTTGCAATCCAAACACTTGTGAACCCCCGGGCGTGCCGAGCTGCCAAGTACTCGAACGCTCGGCCAAGTATTTTAATTGGCGACAAGCAAACTGAATTAACGACCGGAGATGGCGTGCCTCATGGCTGACTGATGGCCCGATTTGGTGAGGTATCATTCATTTTTATAAACGGCGCATTCCGTTAAGTGCTTTTGTAATACGTTTGATGAACATTGGCGAAAAGTCACTAAGTAAGTTAGTGAGATAGGTAGACAAATTCATTATAATGCTTCTTTACGATTTTTACAGATATGAGATTTAGATAAAATACTCGGTTAGTCACGTATATTAACACGAATTAATATTATTTATGTAGTTAATACCTGTTTAACTCATTAAGATTTAGTGCTGGGGTGGGCTAAGGCCGCGGCTGCCGTCGGCATTCCGGCAATAATCTACTCGATATATTCGATCTGCGACCGCAAATAGACTTGTCGCATCTGGATTTAGTTTCGGTTACATAGTGTTACTAAGTATTCTATTATAATCGCTATATGTATATATATGAGTCTCCAGAAGTACCAAAGTGAATAATAAATAACAAAACACATAATTCAGATTACAGTATCTGGCATCATATAATAGGCGTATCTAAGTACAGGTACATAGGCTGTGAGCACGGTTATTTATTACAAAATTGTTGCGATTATTTGATGTTCGTTGCTTTCACCCAAAAGATCTAAACAGATTATGGTGAAATCTTTTGTTGCAAAAGTCGCAAGCATAAGTTAGTATAGGTATACAAAGAAGTTCTAAATGTGACCTTACTTCCAGATCCCTCCAAGCTGATCAAACGTAAGAAATCGACGGAAGACGTTCGCTCCCCCCTCGGCGGAGAGGGCTCGCTCACCAGCGAAGAGGGCGAAGACGGCGCGGCGCGACGAAAGAAGGCCCGCACTACCTTCACCGGGAGACAGATCTTCGAGCTCGAGAAACTGTTCGAGGTCAAGAAATACCTATCCTCGGGAGAGAGGGCGGATATGGCGAAGCTGCTTAACGTTACCGAAACTCAGGTAAGTTAAATTTTGAGATATTTTAATGCCGAAGTTAACTTTTATGTTAGGAATTTCCAAAGTTTTGGATGGACTTTAGGGAAAGATTAACCTCGTTTTTGGCTACAATAAAGGTCAGTAATACGATTGTCAGGATGTTTAGCCTATTTCAGGTAGGTGAAGGTAGATTCTTTTTATAGGTACCTAATTATGGACTTTAGGTTAGCCATATAGGGCTTTCGATGTGACAGCAAAAAAAAATTTCTGTAAATACATATATTAAATATACTACTCTTAACACTCTACTTACAATAGTTATTAAATATACTGTTTAAATGGATTTTGTCATTATAAATTTTATACAATTTTCAGCGTGTGTACATACTTAATTACTTAACACATCATAAATCTAAAGCCTATAAATATACCACAACCAGATTTTCTTCAAATCCACAAACCTTAATATTCTTACATCAACACTTTGCTTTTATTAGGCGGTAACCATATGTCACTTTGACAAACCTTTTTCGGTTATTACAGTTTTAACCAAGAAACGCACAGGGTTGATGAAAACCGCATAAACATTGGGCATTTTCGACTCGGGCCTTTAATCACTCAGGCGCACAATTAGTCAAATAGTCAATGCATCCATAAATATTAACCAACATACTTATTTGTTACACAATCCGAGCAACAATAGACTTTAAACCAGTGAGGGATAAAGGTTTAACACTGCCGATAATGGTTGTATTTCCTGAGTAGTTGTTGCAGCCGTGAATGTAAACAAATGACAGCTTGCGTCTTTGCAGTTCGAGGAAAATCTACGAAATTAAACGGTTCGGAGTACCCGCTCCATGCGCAGGCGCAAGTCATGGGCGAGCTACCTGTCATTAGTACAGTTCGCGACTGGATAATATTAATGAAGTACTTAACGTGATGTCACTTTTCTTTCACTAGTTCAGCCTAGAATTATTTTTTCAGGCAATACTACAGCAGTAAATTTTATCTCTCTTTGGCGAGTGTTCAAGCTGGGTAGTATTAAGCAATTAAAAAAGTTTAGTGAACTTGTTAGACTTCTATCTACTGCAGAATATATGTGAAGTTAGTAATTTCGAACAAATACACTCAATCGAGCTTGTCATAAGTGTGTTGATAATAACTGTTTTTATTACATGAATATTTTTTATACTTATCTGTTTAAAATTTTAATGTTGTTACTGATAAGATTTTACTATTGCATAGGTACCTACACGTTAAACACCTACATAGCTAGCTAAAGGACAGCAAAGTATTTAAATTACAATAAAATATGTAAGCATATTCCTATTCAATCATATTTCAAAATAAGATTATGATACGTATACTAGATAAATAGAAATTTGATACATAGTCTGAATGAAACAGGTTATCTGAAAATAATTGTGTACCGACCTACCTCAGCATCGTCATAATATCTATCTTATTAATATCATAATTATCCAGCCAAAATTAATATATTACCATTTCATGAACATTTAAAAGCAACAACTGAAATCTCTCCATCATACCTCTGCGAGCCAAATATTTTCAAGAAGTCGACCAGCTAACCTTTATTATTCCATTACTTAATAAACTTCTATTATTTTTTTAATCGTCTTTTCCTTAAATACCTTGGACCACGATGTTAAACGTTCCGAGATAATTATACTATCGCAAGAGGGGGGAGTCCCCCGCGACGTGACTAGACACATATGGCGGCACTAATTAAAACTAGCGGCGTAATGAGCGACGCGTGTCGTGACGTACTCGTGTCGGCAGTCGAAAGTGACGCTTTGATTTTCGAAATATAAATAAAAGTTACATATATTTAGGTAGTTATATAAATTTAAACAATTCCTTGCAAGTTTGTCTTTGATAAAATACCTGTAGATAGATACAGCTCGATTCAGTGGAGCTAAATTCTCAGCCACAACTAGAAAAGGGTATTAATATATACGAATATCTACATCTGCTACTTAGGCTTCTGAATTTTAAGAGATTCAGCGGCAATATGACCTTGTTAGGACGTCGTTGTAAAACACGCAATGTGGGAATGAGGTTATGAAAAACTTTTATAGCTCTGTAAATTTTTGTCAAGCGGGGGCGTCCGCCAACGAACTTATACTTTTCGATCAAAGTGAATAACTGAAAAAATTATCATCACGAGTGGGTTTTGAACCCACGACCTCTGGAATCCGTCTATCACTCACAATCATTCAACTGAGCTACCGTCAACTGTATCTGAACTGAGAACTAAGTTTTTATATATCACTGTGTGCACCAGGTCCAAGATCCATCATAAATTTACCAGTGTGTTGGAAATTTAAACGGCATTCGCAGGTCAAATCCCAGATAAATAGTAAATATGTCGTCATCCCCCCACGTGTCGGAGACGTCAATTAACTGAAACGCACGTCGCACTAACGACCTCTAGCAAAAAGTGGGCGGCAAAAACTGAGTGGGCCCACGTGGCGGGAGCTATCGCTAATTGGTATTGATAATAGGCGTTAAGAGATTATTGTCTTTCCGTTCCATTTTTAACGTTTTGAATATGTAGGTTCGTGTTCGTGCACTAACTCATATTGGCGTAGCGATCCGGATCTAGAGTTTAGCTAACTCTTTCTTCAAAAGGATTATAGGTCTGTCCCGTGATACAGTGTCGTTGATACGCCCTGCACATTCGTCCTATCAAAAGCATTAACTCCTTATTAAGTTAATTATAAACTTGATGTTAGACAAATTATTCAATAACTTAGATTTCGAAAAAGTAAGTACATATTATTATGAAACGAAACAATTCCCTTTATTACTCGTATATGAATAATGACAGGTGTAGTTATGGTGCCGCAACGTACTCTACTCTGGCTTACTAACGACGAACCATAATCGATATTAGTCAAGCATAAAGCTATTCTAGTCACATTTATTCCCATTAGATTTGAAAAAAGCCCCCGCTTTCCAAATAGATCTTCTCTGAACCCTTATTTCTCGAATCAGATCATTAACGCTTGTTTTGGAACATCGCTTCACTACCAAGAAAACATCCATTCAGAGTCGAATAGAAACATTTGACAAGCTAATGTATTCTGAATTCACCCTTAATACGACGATTTTACTAACTCATCCAAAGTAGCTTTAGTTCACGTTCATTCACCTTTCTTTTGAAAATGAATGTTATTCCAATACGCAGACCTAATTGATCCACTTCTTTGCTTTCAACTATTATAACCACTAAAACATTAAATCCAATATGAACCTTGTAAGCATTAGGTTAAGGTTGAATTTTGGTAACTTGTTTTAATGAATTGAGCCGTCCGGAGGGATTAGAGTATACAGGCGGGTTAAAATTGAAATTAATTTAGATTTCCATCATTTGAATAATTCATCGTTTTCAGTGTCGCTGTTAGGCATTATGTGCGCAGAGCTTTATTACCTGCCTACATAATATGGGCTAACTCATTGAGGGTATTAATATTGACATGCCTACTTGATCAATTTAATGTAGCATGTTCAATATTCATTATACTTTACAAGAACTATAGAACCACCGTTGCGCCCAGAAACTTCTCGTGTAGACCTATGCAATAGTAAAATCTTATTTTTTTACAAAATAATGTACCAAAGAGAATAGGGATATGTAAATATACATATTTATTTTATATCAATATAGTATCTTATATAATGCGTATATATATATAATTCGTTGCGTGTAAGTTAATATACATAACATAGTTTATATTTAATTACGTAGGTATTGGTGAACACACTGTATGCAGCCATTCTCACCAAATGTCATTTGTTAAGTGCATTTTTGTCTCCCGCGCCGCGGCCGAACATTTAAGGGTAAAGATTAACTGAAACGGGACACGACGTATTCACGATAATTATTAAAATTTTATAGTATTGGATTTTATTATTCTTATATATACGATTAGTATAATTTCATGTATGGTTTTCCGCTCTCGGGACAGTGGTGTCCCGTATTTACCTTTGGAGGGCGTGCGTGGAGCCAAAATAATTTTATTATTTCTAAGTTAGGTATGCATATTACAAGTGGTTAGGTTAGGTTAAAATTAGTAAATATAGGAAACATAAAACAACATTACAAAGGTAAATGTGTCATTCAATTATGAAAATAGTATACGACACGCTGTCTATAATTGAAAGGGTTGTTTTCCATCGCTCGAAATACTCTGAAACGAAACTATCTGATCCTTAACACTGCACCTGCACCGCTGCAACAGAAAATGCCATCCAAGTGTAGGTACAGGAACGTAGCAATATAAATGAGAAGGGTCTGATATTGGTTTTTAACACTGACAATCATCCCAATAGGGATGTTGACTCAAAACTAGAGTACTCCATGATACTACGCCAAAAGAAACAAGGCAAAAAAATGTGCTAAATAGGTAGTGAAAATTCTATTCAAATATCTCAAAATATAAAGAAGCTACAACCGTTTTAATGTTACTGGTTAGAGAGAGAAAGCGCGACAGATCAGTGACGTCAATGTCCACGAGTGCCACGTAGTAAATGACGATCGTTCCAATACAAAGATGCGTTTTGCCGAAAACGGACAGAATATGCCCCCTCTTAAACCATTGAAGACTTATAATAATTAAATTATTTGTAATTTTGAGTTACTTTTTTTGCCATTTGATTAAGAATTTGATCCTTTGTCGAGAAAATTCCAACTTATTGATTTTCTTAATTGGTGTCAACGTCCTATTCATTGTAACCTCCAGTTTTTATCCAAGTTTACAGTCTGCTTAATATCTGTTCTATATTCATACCATATTCTGGCCCATGTTCGCTTAAGCGTTTTTACACATCTGTGTTTGTGTAGTGCTCCTGACACTTTTTACTCGGAAATTAGGGGAGTGTTTATTTTTATCCCAACTTGTTAATTTTGGTAATAGAGCTGGATAGTTTCCAGGTCTTTATCAACATCATCCTTTACATTTTTTCTTAATGATAAGATAACACAATCTGATTCATTGCAATCTTACAAAAATATAAGCTTTGTAATAATTATTTGTTTATGACGAACTTAGGTAAATCATCATGTAGGCTAGACACACACCTACTGTAAATAATTAATTCAAAGTGAGTCAATTTAAATATACATAAGTAATACATAATTAACACATCTATGTAAAAAAAACTCTGTTTCAAATAAGCAGTATTAAAATATTATCGAGTTAAAATAACGATGGAATAATACAATTCCGATTTATATTTACGGAACCCTAAAATGGTTGCTCTCTAACGATTATGGATGAGAGTGAGTCGTGTAAAGACATTAACCTCCCACCGACATCGGGTAAGTAAACAAAACAGTGCTAACACAGCGCCGTAATTTCGGTTGCGGCAACGGTCGAGTGAAGTCGTGGTATCTGTGCGCTCTCGCCCAATTGTTGTTGTGACTCCAATGTTATCTCCGACTACCTGCTCACTCTTATCGCTACCCCTCGTGGAGATTATCGCAATTACCACGTGGAAGTACTGGGTATGATAGTTAAGACTTTCTTAAGTCTCCAGCTGACCCGCGTGTCTCTGCCCCTCTAGAAATCCACGCTCGTAGTGGTCGCAGTCTGTTGTAAGAATCGGGCTGTGGGCTAGATACAATTGTTGGCTATCCGTTAGTCAAGACTTTCTCAAGTCAGACCCGAGTCTCTGTCCCTTTGACAGACCACGCTCGCAGTGGCTGCATTGCAACAGATCCTAACGGCGCCAACGAAGTTGCGGTGTAGGGTGGATACCACCACGAAGGCCAGTAATTGCGGACAGTCCAATTCTCCCCCTCATGTGTAGGACAGTTAGTGGACACTGACACGGCGGACAAGTGGACAAGACTCGACAGCGACATTAGGTTAACCTTTCGGTTCCCCATAGGCATAGTGTTAGGTGGTGACCGACAAAAATAATTAGGATGGAGATGCAAGGCAGACTCGAGATGATGGAGGAAACTATGATAGGCTGAAATCGATCGGCTGGCCGCTGAGAATGATCGACTAAAGTTGGCTTTTAACGGCAAGAAAATAGACTCGGCCCAAGCAGCTCACTTGCGACCTCCCCACCCCCGCCAACTCTGACTCGCATCGCCAGGCAAAAGATCTGTAAAGGCAGCCGCGTCAGCCCAAGCCAATCCTCCGGCCCTTCAGGCCCGTCCCACAGTGGATTAAGGCCTGAGGAACTCACGTTCTTGCTTTGCCAGGGAGCGACCCACCTCGCAAAATGAACGACTTACCGCTCGCCCCCGCTCTACCCGCTCCCGCGGTCTTAAGGACACCCTGACAGAAACAAACAAACAGACGACAGAGACAAACGAAATGGACACGTCAGGATGGGAAACCATAGGCGAAAGCCGCAAGAGAAAACATACGCGGCTGAAGTCTCCGCGGGCTGATTCGCCAGTGAAGAAAGCCCTTCGGACTCCCATCAACCCCGCGCCTTCTGCGCAGGCCCCTCAGGCACGTAGTGCCACTCTGGCACCGGACGGCGGGTCTTCGGCCCCCAGCTCGATTGTGACCCCAGCAGTCAACCCCGATAAGCCGGACTCTTGCGTCCTAATTGACGTACAAGGGTGGCTAACTGCCATAGCCAGACAGCGGGGCATCCGAGTGCTCAATTCGGACACGTTGAAGCCGCCCTTGGAAGGGCTTCGTGTTAGGTTAGTTGCGAATGGTGTATCCAATCTTATCCTGAGACTTCTCCCAGAAACCCTCCTTCTCATTTTGGTCGGCATCTTCAATGCTGCGCTTACCAATGCTCACTTTCCAGCAGCGTGGAAATGTGCAGCAGTCATAGGGATAGCGAAGCCTGGTAAACCCCGGACCTCGCCTGCCTCTTATAGGCCGATCAACTTACTTAGCTCTCTAGGAAAGCTATATGAGCGGATCCGTCTCACTAGGATTCTCAGATTTATGGCTCAGAATAACGTAATCATCGACGAGCAGTTCGGCTTTAGATCCGTACATTCGTGCATCAACAGGTGCGTCGGGTCACGGAACACCTGCTTGACGCTTTCTCTCGATTCCAGGGGCTCAGAACCGGTGCGATATTTTTCGACGTGAAGAAAGCCTTCGACAAGGTCTGGCATAACGGGACGATATACGTACAAATTATATCAGCTCGGTATGCCCGACTCACTATACGAGATTTTCTCAGGGATTGAACCTTTCGATACAGACTAGAGGGATCGTACTCGGACCCACAAACACCCCATTCGGGCCGGCGGAGTCCTGCAAGGCTCCAAGCTTCTTATTCGTTATTCAGGAACGACATTCCCATCAGGATCCCTAAAGTGCAACTGGGGTTGTTCGTGGACAACATCGTCGCTCTTTACGACTCATTGTAAGTAGACTTTTATCCGGCGATACTTCTGACCAAAGAGAAAATAACCACTACGTTCTAAGAGACGGGACTTCGAACTAAGTTTTGGATGACAGTGACATTGTCATTGCATGACATTGACGTAGAGTTTAGGCAAACATTCTGTACCACAATAAAATAAAATAAAGGAAATAGGTATTGCCAACGTAACAGCGCGATAGGGATGTAACTTTGATGTAGTACGGTTAACGATATCGATATCGAAAAATTATGATTAATGACGTCGAGGCTTCCATGTTTATAAAAATCTCAGTTAGAGGGCGTCCATTAATTACGTGAGATGTTTATGGCCTAAAACACCATACATTAATAATTCTTTCGGTTAAAATCTTTGGGTTGAAAATGGTCACCATAAAGAAATTTTAATTGATTCAACTTCTCAATTGAAACGTAGGCTAGGTTTCATTGCCAATAATTTCACCCACTGTCTGCAACTGAAAAATACCATGAGTTCTATATGAATTATATGATAAGTTAGTTATACTCAATTTGAATTCAACTGATTTGTATTTTTTTGTGTTTTGAAATTTGTATTTTGTAATGGACATTAATAATAATCATAGCTGGATATTTACAATGTAGTAGTTGTTGGGTATTATATCTAGTGTAAATAATCGTGTCAGTTTAAAATTGTAACTTTCTTATTAGGTATATAAGAATATTTACGAAAGCGATAACCACTTTAAATAACGTTTTGCTAATAATTTAAAAAAAAAATTTGGAGAAATAATTAATTGATTAACATTTTGATTAATTTTGGAGTCATGTCCACATTATTGCGAACAATGACGTAAATTTGTCCGATCTCTGGTCATCATATCCTTGCCTTTCTAATAAGTATCTACTAGGCATTGACTTGATACTCAAATATCATAATTTCTAAGTGAGTAATATATGTAAATCTAACTTTCAGTTTAAGCAACATTTTCAGTTTTATTTCTTCATCGATAACTAAACAAATCTATATTCCAAAGAACGTCTCCAAAATAAAACTCGAGGTATAAAATTGAACGTAAACATGCACAAATCAATTACAATACCTACGTGATATCAACCTCATACTTACTAGCAATAGAAATTATATTCCAATAAAGCCCAGCGGTTCGGAATCATAAACGAATGAGCACCATCCAAGGTTGCCAGGTTACAGAAATCCATCCAAGGATAAAATAAATATCTTTTCAAACCTCATATCTTATTAAATTGCTTTATTGCAAAAGCAGCCTTCATCTTGCAGAATAACATTCAATTTACCAACTAAAATAGAAGAGAATTACGTTGCTAAAAAAAATCTTTAACGATATATGATGTACTAAAGAGCAATGTTTGCTGCGCTCTAATCTGATTATTTTATTGAAATATCAACTTCAGGAGTTGGTAATAAGGATTATTGGTTAGAAATCTAAGGAGACTAAAAGTTGGCTTAGTTTATATTGCAAAGCGGAATGTAATAGATATGTGCGTTATTATTGGGTGGATCACTTATTGGAAGAGATTTCTCTCCATAATTTTTAGTACTAGTACGTGAAGGGTGAATATTATTAGGCTTGTTTTGAGTAGGGTACCTACTAAAGTAGTATTTGTAATGCGAGTGCACGAGTGGATATATGTAATTACCGTATTGTAATTCCATGAAACACTGGCTAAACATACAGACAAACATACCATTCAAATAGCGATGGAGGGCAAACATTGTTATAAATAAGAAACAGCAAAACCTAGATATCGATCCGACCACTACTCTTAGTAGGTTTCTTTTTCTTGCAAAAAACTTAACTAAAGTTCTTTGCAAAAAAATAAACCTACTCCAAAAGAGAAACATTAAAAGTAAAAAATAATTCCATCCAAAGAAATTGTCTACAGTTGACGAAATGGCACCGACTACAAAAATTACAATAGGTACGTCTAAATTGTTCAATAAGAAGCGTGAAGTCTCATATTAGAAGTCAGTCAATTTGTTTTTACTTTTTAGTGTTTCTTTTTTGGAGTCGTTTTTATTTTTTAATTATTTCACACTTTTTAGTTAATTACTACCAAAGTGCATCTGATAACGTTTTCAATAAGCTCAAACACGGCTAAAAGCTACCTTTTTTTATTACGGCTTTCCGTTGCCTAACCTTCCGGCTTCATCTACCAGATCAGGTTGATAGTGACATTACATCAGGACCATTTAAATTGACTTAGTCATAGTCGCTTCAGTATTTCGAACGAAATATTATAATGCCACCCATGAAACTCTAGGAGTTTTGGATGACCATCCGTAGTCTTCTTCATCAGTTCCCGTTCACTAAATGCTACTTTCTGAATGCAAATGCTTAATTTATTACCTATAATAAATAACTAAACTAAACTAAAATCGGTTCATAAATGAAAGAGTTCTGAGGTAACACACGTTAAAAAAACTGGTCAAGTACGAGTCCGTCTCACGCACCGAGGGTTCCGTACACAGATGTATACCGGTTCCAACCCTATTAATTCAGGAAAATCTCAACAACATGATTTAGGAATTGAACGCCATGGGTACAGCGCCATCTATCAGCGAATTTTGTTACAAATTTGAGCGTCTAAATAACTTACTACGTATGGTGGTTTTTCAAGGATAACTCTTTATCGCGTGAACCGATTTAATTTTTTTTTCTTTATTTGAAAGAAGTTATTTTCAGCATAATCGGGTAGGAATTTCTAAAACAAAATACATTCAAAGGTGATTAAATTACAAACTTAATACTTGTAGAAATTTATTTTTCAGCGAAAACTCAAAAACCGTTTTTTTCAAGAATTTTAAACTTCATACTTTGGAAATTAGAGTGGGGGGACACACTTTTTAAGACTTTAACAGCTAAGATCTTACTAACGGTTGACTTAAATGGAAAAGTTGTTTAGAAATCTCCATAACTTTTGAAATTTGGTGGATGAAAAAAAAAATGTTTTTTTTCATCCACCGGTTACATGTATGTAGTGCCCCCTTTTTCATATTTTTTTGTAAAGTTACGTCACCTTTATGTAGCGGTTCGTAGAATACACCTTCCTACCAAATTACATAATTGTAGTGCTTATAGTCTATGAGTAAATCGGCTGTGACATACTGAAGGACGGGCGGACGGTCGGACGGACGAACGGATAGACATGACGTAACTGTAAGGGTTCCGTTTTCGCTATTTTGGCTACGGAACCCTAAAAAAATGGTAGCACGAGATATCTCGGGACATCCTTCGGCAGGTACAAAACCTCAAAATTTTCTAACCTTTTTCGGATTCTCGCTTATATATTATATACGATGCATCCTAGCTTAAAGCTACTTACTAGCATGTTATAGAACATGAAATTCTGCGTCTAATGAGTACAGAATATAATAATTATGTTCAGCAATATAGTAGAAAACCTTCGTCAAAAGTTAAGTTTCCCCAACTTAGACAAAACTATACCTAGTGGTTTTTAAGCATCTGCGTTTGAATTTGGAATTTATCCTAGTTTATCAAGATTGAGGTGTAAGAATTGTACAGATTAAAGAGTTAATATCAGCATTATCTTCTACTAGCTTCGTCCGCGTAAACTCCCTATTTCATCCCTTCGAGTGATGATTTTCGGGATAAAAAGTAACTTGTATGTTAATCCCGGCTATAAACTTATTGTACACCACGTTTCACCATAATCCTTTCAGCCGTTTATGCGTGATCTTACTTCCATTAGATGTTATCAAATAGAAGTAAGATCAAATCCTACTAATATTATGGATGTATGTTACTCAATCACGCAATCCATGTCAGTATATCTTAGGTTTTCCAAAGGTATATATCTTAGGAAAACGACTGGTAATGGTAAAAGTCGGAAATGCTTTGTCAAGCTTGTCTGTAAAAAATTTATTTATTTTTATTTATTGTTCAGAACATATACAGTCATACATAAAAGATGGAGGTAAGTTACAAATATGTATAAAAACAGACCTGGAGGTTCATAAATACAAACATTAAGCAAAAATATACAACAGCGTCTTAGCGAGTAGGAAAGTAAGTGGGTAGAACACTAAGTATTATTAATCGATAACAATTTGGATCTCGTACGTTCTTTTAGAACATCAAGGGAGTACATAAATGGATCGATGTCACAGAAATACTCATTGTAATTTTTTAATACTCGTTTGGAAAATGTATGTTAGAATAATTAGTACGTACGAAACTCACATAAAACAAATTACGTGGACGTAAGGAGCGATGCGATACATGAAACATTTTTTATTTAAAATGGTAGAGCCATTCTACAGTATTTTTTATAACAGTGTAGTACGATACAACTCAAGCTATAATATTTTAAGGTGATTAATTATCTCTTTACTATCTATTAGCTTTTTCCTAATAAGGATTCTTAAAAACCGGCCAAGTGCGTATCGGACCACGCACAATGAAGGGTTCCGTACCAACACCTACTAGTCCACATTTAAAATCACTATCCAATAAACTGAATCTAAAAAGTCGTATCTTCATAGGGAACTCACGGCACTTACTACCTTTTGTTTGGGCAAGACAGTTTTTAAGCGAAAACTCAAAAACCGTAAAACCTAATATAGGTCAAACCAAAAATTGTTGAAAGTATTTACTAATGCACACCGCCTCAATTTTTTTCAGAATTTAAGCTTTATAGTTTGGAAATTCCTCTATATCATTTTTAAAGGCCTATCCATCGATACCCCACACATTTCATTCACCGGTTACATGTATGGAGAGCCCCCCCTAATTTAGTATTTTTTTGTAATTTCATATCACTTTTATGTAGCGGTTCATAGAATACACCTTCCTACCAAATTTTATAATTGTAGTGCTTATAGTCTCCGAGTAAATCGGCTGTGACATATGGACGGACGGACGGACGGACAGACATGACAAATCTATAAGTTTCGTTTTTGTCATTTTGGCTACGGAACCCTAAAAAAGAAGATCGGCCCACCAGGGCGTGTAAAAATACTCGTCTCTTGAAGCCCTCGCGGGGCCTAATTTAGGGTTGGTATGTTCGTTACACGCTCAAATATTGTGAGAAGGGTTAATATGTCGCTATAGTTAGTCTACTGTTAATCTTTATTATGAATATGTTCTTGTAGATTTATAATGCTTGAACGTACTTTGTGTCGGCACTGTCACTCTTGATTAGTGGGCAAAATTGGAAGTCAGATATTATTTAAGGGCCTTTTTCTGCGATTTTACATCCTTTTTTGATAGGTATTTAATATTTAATTGAGAATCAACATTAAATTAGAACTAAGCAAATATTCAATTCTGTACAATGCACTAAACGTTGAATTGAGTACCCACCTACTCGTAAAAGAAACAGGAAAGTACTTCGAACTTGTCTAATTTATACAGTGCTGTACTATTAGAAAATTAGCTTATGCGGAGGCTGATATAATACTAATATGAGTTATTGCTATAGTCTTCATATTGTATAATCGCCGCTGGGGGAGCAGTCACACATCCTTCAGCGTCTGTCAGCGCGTGCGCGTGCGCTTCAAACGAACCGACTCATTAGCCGGCCGGCTCGTCCGCCTGTCTACAAGATACATATTATGATAATTGATTACTTTTATCTAGTTTATTAGAACTTAATTTAGTTCGAATCAATTGTTCGTAGCGTTAGTCAGCCTCTATACCGCTTCGATCGATGTCGAATCAGCAAACTTTTACCAAATCTTATGCAAGTAAATAAATAAATATTTCTGAAACTGTTTTATGTCACTGAGATACGGAAAAGATTGTAACAAATAACATAGCACCGAAACGCGTAGTAGCGCGTCATAGGTACGTCGCGGAAAGTCAGCCGCGTTGAACGCGCATCTGAAAGTGTATGCCCTGAAAGCGAAATGCATCGACGGTATCGTCTAGTATCAAATACCAAGTTCAAATCATTACGAAAGTTTTAAAATACCAGCAATTTAATACTAAACCCAAAAGGTTAATTTCCATTGACAAAAGGCGAGCTAACGAGGCGGAAGCGGGGCTATTAACCAAACATATTAATTTGAATTATCTTCCACCGGCGGGTGGCTTGGAAAGAATAACGCTCGGAGTGCAGGCGAGCTTTCAGTAACAGGGAGGATTCCGTCTTAGGGTTCATCTTGTTCATTAATCTATTACGAATATCTATAGAATATTGTTAAATATGTACAATTAAGTACTCTCTTCTTCTTAGTCGGCTTAATCTTGACATGTCAGAGCAGCTGTGGTCCTCAGTTGTTTGTACATCATACATACATCTGTGCCACCATTCTTCTCTGACTGAGGCGGTTGTAAAGTGTAATTGTATTCCTAATTAGGTACTAACCGCCTAACGAGAGTTTGACAAAAAGATCGCACACCCAACATATCAGGACAAACAAAATGCTCACGTGTGAAAATGCGAGACGTAAGTGTCAAACCGACCCAGTTCCAAACCCAGAAGTCTCATATTGGTTTTAATCCAACATGCACTGACCAAACCGGTGATGCAATTTACGAAACTTAAAATGAAAATATTCTTGTAAAATTACACATTTCGTTTGAACAAATGGTTCTCTTTTACTATCTCATCGAAATCCAGCAGTAAACGTGGAGTCGTTACGTTGCAAGATAAATAATCGGACCTGCATTGTTTTGTGAGAGTTCTTGTTAAAATGTTTATTAGTGTATTAGTCGTTATATATGTACGTTATTAATCATAATCGAATTATAATTTAGACAATCTTCAAATCAATTTTATTGACAACTTTATGTATAATTGGTGTTTATGAAATGAAGTAGGCACCCACGTCTTTTTAGGGTTCCGTACCCAAAGGGTAAAACGGGACCCTAGTACTAAGACTTCGCTGTCCGTCCGTCCGGCCGTCTGTCTGTCCGTCTATCACAAGACTGTATCTCATGAATCGTGATAGTTAGAAAGTTGAAATGTTCTCAGATGGTGTATATATGTTGCCGCTATACCAACAAATACCAAAAAACATAATATAATAAATATTTA
Organism: Epiblema foenella; assembly: GCA_963556455.1. Classification (NCBI taxonomy): domain Eukaryota; kingdom Metazoa; phylum Arthropoda; class Insecta; order Lepidoptera; family Tortricidae; genus Epiblema; species Epiblema foenella. The sequence continues at coordinate 22,883,487 of OY747096.1, read as the reverse complement.
AGGAGGCTACCATACAACAAACGATTGCGAATGTTTTTTTTGCCGTTTTTATAGATAATGGTACGAAACCCTGCGTGCGCGAGTCCGACTCGCACTAGGCCGGTTTTATAAATTACTTCTCAAACAGTTATGTTTGTATGTATACTGTGTTTGTAGTGATAACGAATATTTGCGATAATATTTTTACGTTTGTTACTTCTACAAGCAAAAAACTAACAAACGGATTATTTTCAGATATGAACGAGTAGCTCTTCATTCACTTTTGAGTAACTCGTAGGCTAATAATGACGAAATTTCGGTTAGAAGTTACTGGATAATATATTAATCTATCACAAGGAGTCCAATCGAGCTTGCCTCAGTGCCTTTAATGTTTCCATTTACGTATCGTGGCATCTTACGGCGGCTTTATTAACTAACCGTGCATTATTAACGACGGAACCCTAAAACCGCGGCTTAGTGTTTTGTCCGAGCAACTCATAAATTAGTTTTGATTTAGCTGTATTATTCCAGCGCCGTGTTTATTGTTCCAATGCTTCATTCCTCGACAGCCGCTGCACAATGGAAAATAAACCTTATGGCACCTAGCAGTAACTAAACTTCATATACTGTTTTCATAGAAAACTACTAAAAATGAAGGAGTAACCGCCGATGATGATAAGGTAGTTTTTCGAATGGACTGTAAATTACTGGAATAACTTTCGCATTCTTGTATCTTACTTAAGTATGTTGTTTCAAAATCAACTTTGTTCATTAGTGTTATTAGTATTATCTCTAATTTTGCTTTTCAGTAAGGTTATGAGTTTAGACTACTATATTATTGATCTGTCGCTGCTAAAGAATTCTTAATATTAAGAGGGTTTAATTTTATTACTTATAAAATGTTTTTCTACGCCTATTTGAACTATTTGAAGAGATAAATGGGAAGGTGGAGATAAAAGAAGTATAATTATAACATTAAGTATTAGTGTTTTTATGTTTTTTAACGTTTTTTGTCGGCCGGTGGGCCGGTAGTCGGCTTTTGTGTTTAAATGCTGAACATAAGTTCTCGAGTCATTTTATATCACTAATAAAGGAACCACTATATTTATTGAGTTGTCGCACGACTAGAAACTTACACGATATCGTTATATAGTGTGTGGACAATAGCCCGATGCATTTGCTTCTAAGAGATAGTATTTAGTTTTGTAATTGCTGTATGAGTACTATTTAGTTTTTAAATGCTGGTATATGTCGCTTACCGTCAGTCAGACGTCAGTTAGAGTCAGAGCCAATTTTTATGTAGGCAGGTACGGAATGTCTACGCCATAACAAATTAGTGGTATTAAGATATTGAATTCTGGAACCTATTAAATTGTCATTCTGTTTCACGGCTAACATAATTTTAAGTTAAATAAAATGTTATTTTCAAGTATACATTCCAAAATTTACCCAGAAATATTTAGATTTCAATATTATAAATATATTATTTTAAGACAAAGTCCTGATAACATTGTGAAATAACACTTCATTATTATTTCGTACCATATCATTTTTTAATCGAGTCTAAACAGGTAGAAAGCTAATTTTTCTCCATTCGTCACCATTATACGTTTGGTTAGTAATTGAAAGTAAAGCGGCTGCGTTTCGAAGCGTCTCGCAAATCATCGCGCCGCTCAGGCGTGTCTTATCACATTAAGCGATCCCTCTGCTGACATTTAAAAATGCTATTAAAAACCGGGCTTGGCTACAGTGCAAATTGAGACAGTAGCTTAACAATTATATTGAATTATATCGTCCACCACTAAGTTCGCTCGTGAAGTGAGTGGTGGACCTAACCTAGTGGGTAGGTGCTGGATCGATTTCGACGTGATTTAACTGATATGTAACTGTGAGTTAATTCTATTGGATTGTTTACATTTATAATAATAATTAATTATATTCGATATAGGATGGCATAAGGCTGAAAAGCGTTGCTATAATGCCCGAATTTGTAAGAAAAGAGAGATACCTATTATGTTATTCTACTGTTCAGTTCTTGTTTTGCGAGCTCTCATTCGTGTACCCGGCGTTTATATCGTCTCCAATATAACTCACTGTCATTGTCGACGAACGGAGTCGACAAAGCGGAATGATACCTAATTCCAAGCTATTGCAATTTCTTGATTGAATTTCTTATTACAAGTGTTTCGCTGACGTGACTTGAGTTTCGGTATAAATAATATGTGTGTCATCGTTAGTGCTTTTATCTCACGAACGCGGGTGAGCGAGCCATGGTTGTGTGTTGAGAGAGAAACTTCCACCCCTAAGGGATCATTACCGGGATAAAAATTATACTATGTCATTATCAGGATCTCAAACTATCTGCACATTTAATTTAAGCGCAATCGGTTCAATAGCTTAAGCTTAAAGTGGCATTTATAATGTTTGTATGGACTTCCATGCGAATGTACATTTAAATTAATTCTTACTGCAGTGACTGTGATGTATAATATCATATGGCTAGAAAATAAAAGAGCTTGGTAAAAACAGAATAAAAGAAATAAAATTACTCCGTAACCCCTGTCATATGGAAATACAAAACAATTAAGCATTTTCATTTAATACCTTTAGATTTACCAGTTCTTAACCCTCAGGTTTTGAGGTATAAGCGAACATTTCCCCCCTCACGCCAAAAGACATTTGCCCCGCGGCCTTCCCGCGGCAGGCTCAGCACGAGGAGGCATTCACAGACGATCAAATAAAATCAGCAGCGCCCCTGCAAATTTACATCTTATTGCATTAACATAAAGTTCAGTATGTAATAGCAATTATTTGTTAAAGGTAATGGGTGTGGTAGGAGCACTTACGTTGGGTAGTGACGGGAAATGTCGGTAACTGTGATTTGATGGTTTTATTTTAAATGTTAATTATCTAAGATATTTATTTGAGAATATACGTGAGCTGTAACGCATACAGTACACTCTGCCGCTTAAATTGCTTGTTGGATTTGTACACGGTATATAATTTTTAAGAAAAAAAAACCGACTTCAATTGGGGAGGCCGGTGAAAGATTATTACACTTAGATGGTGAACTCTTCCATACAATGATAGAATAGTAGTTTATGCAACTGGTATACAATGAGCGGAATTGCCTTATTACGTAAAGTTGCATACATTACTTTATCTACACACATATTATAAGTACTCTTAGATGGGGTTCAGAAGCCGACCTGCATTGCTAGCAGTGCTACCGATTACATATTTTTATAGATGCTTTATAATCAGAAAACCTTATCCCTGAATTATTTAAAATAGAGTATAACAGTTTTAAATTTGAAAAAAAAAAAAAAAATTACATCAAATTCAAAATAAATGTAAAATTTGAAATCCTTGGCCCCGAATTAGTTGAAATTGAGTATAATGACGATATCCGCAAAACATTTTTTTTTTTTTACTTAAAGTTCCAAATAAATCATCCTGATCATCATCAGCAGTTCCACTTATCAAATGTCACGTATTTAAATGTAAGTGCTTGATTTGTTTATGAAAATACTACAATCACTATATGTATGCCTTTAACATTTGAGGAGTTCCCTGGATTCCTTATGGATGCCATCATCAGAACTGGAGCTTGACAAATGATTATTTTGAAAATCTAACTTGCTTATCAAACACAGCAAACAGGACAATTCGCCAAACGTGAACTATGCGTCGTTGAAGAGTTCCGTTCTGATCATCATCAGCAGTTCCACTTCATCAAATGTCACTTATTTAAATGTAAATGCTTGATTAGTTGATGAAAATACTAAAATCACTATATGTGTGCCTGTCACATTTGAGGAGTTCCCTCGATTTCTCATGGATCCCATCATCGGAACTCGACCATGACAAAAATTCGTTGTGAAAATAGAACTTGCTTAACTAATACAGTTAGAAGGAAAAATCGCCAAACGTGAACTTTTCATCGTTGAAGAGTTCTGTTCTGATCATCATCAGCAGTTCCACTTCATCAAATATCACATTTTTGTATGAAAATGCTTGATTTGTTGATAAAAACATAAAAATCACTATATGTTTGCCTTTAAGATTTGAGGAGTTCCCTCGATTCCTCATGGATTCCATCATCAGAACTGCGTTTTGACCAAAACGGGACCAACTTGGATATATATACTTACAATCAAAAAAAGAATTTCCAAAATCGGTTCAGACATGACGGAGTTATGGAGTAACAAACATAAAAAAAACAAAAAAAAAAAAACAAAAAAAACATACAACCGAATTGAGAACCTCCTCTTTTGAAATCTTGAAGTCGGTTAAAAAACGAACTGTCTCATGTTTTTTATGACAATTTTATTGTGGGTTTTAAAGTGACATACCTATAGTTTCTAGAATACAATAATAAGTATGGGTTGCATCAAACCCTCTGCTGTAATCGTAAGCGATGTCCGTTAATATCTGATTGTATGGAAAGTTGGACAAGTCTGTCTGTATTGGATGACAGCTGGCGGTGCCATTTTTAACGTTAATCGGTTTGAAATCGTAAGTTGGTGTACCTACCTAAGTGTACTACGAGAATTTGGTGTTTTATTTTTGATGTTTGTTATTCGATTATTAAATATTTCATTAATATTTATAAATGTAACGATAGAAATTTGAAAAATAAGCGGTCGCGTACGAATTCATTTCAAATTGGACAATAAAATGAAAAACTCACTTAGCCTTGAAATCAATCGGTCAAAAAATTATGACACTTCGAAGATAGACAATTAACATCTGCTGAAAAAAAAAACAAAAAAAACATACAACCGAATTGAGAACCTCCTCTTTTGAAATCTTGAAGTCGGTTAAAAAACGAACTGTCTCATGTTTTTTATGACAATTTTATTGTGGGTTTTAAAGTGACATACCTATAGTTTCTAGAATACAATAATAAGTATGGGTTGCATCAAACCCTCTGCTGTAATCGTAAGCGATGTCCGTTAATATCTGATTGTATGGAAAGTTGGACAAGTCTGTCTGTATTGGATGACAGCTGGCGGTGCCATTTTTAACGTTAATCGGTTTGAAATCGTAAGTTGGTGTACCTACCTAAGTGTACTACGAGAATTTGGTGTTTTATTTTTGATGTTTGTTATTCGATTATTAAATATTTCATTAATATTTATAAATGTAACGATAGAAATTTGAAAAATAAGCGGTCGCGTACGAATTCATTTCAAATTGGACAATAAAATGAAAAACTCACTTAGCCTTGAAATCAATCGGTCAAAAAATTATGACACTTCGAAGATAGACAATTAACATCTGCTGAACTCAATAATAAAATCTTATCGACATCGCTCGCCCCTACACCAAAAACCCTTCCCTTTCAAATCTCATAAACCATATTCAGTGAGACAAAAGATGTCATTTTTCCGCGTTAAAGAGGGATAGCAGCAAAACAGGATGATGAACGCTTTTACGGACGGAATGGGTTAAATCGGTCCTTAATAAGCGGTCGTAAAGTAAGAATAAACCTGTCACTTTGAGAGGTTATTGTTTATGGCTCTGTTTATGCTGAATGCTAAGCGATGGTTAAGCCCGGCCGGCCTAATGTTCCCTGGAGAAACTCAGTGCAAGCGGGTTGAATGTTCCACTTAAAATAAACATGAAAATCTTTAAAAAAAACGGCATTGAAACCAAAACTGTAATAATCTATGTTTTATACGAGACCTGTGTTATGGGTTAAAGTGGAATTAAATGCCAATATACATTTAGAACATTTATACATTCATCAAACTTCAGACGTAAATTTCAACATTCGTTTGTAATAATTAACTTCTTAAACGTTAATAATTTACTCCGATGCTTTAACAAATAAAGCTATAACAATTATTCAAAACATCTTTCGCCCCTCTCAATCAAACAATTATCAAATCTTTACAATTTGGCAAGAAGATTCAAAATCGAAGGGCAAATTAGCTATAACAGCTCAATTAATTTCGAATCCGTCTGCGAGGATCTCGCTTCTCTTTCACAACCTATTAAATTCTTGCGAGAGAAAGGGATGTAAAATGCCCTCGTGAGCTTAATGAGGTATCGGGGCATCCTCTTTGTGTTTTGATGGGGATAAAAACGTTTTATTTCTTGGATCGGCAGATGAAAGGACTCCGTGAGGTAACCAGTGATTTTATTTGATTTGAAAATGTAGCTTTTTAAATTTATTTTGTGTGAATATTATTCTATTTTGTAAGGGAGTATTGATTTTCATATAACGGAATTAATCGTTTATAGATACAGTAATAGTATAGTAAAATGTTGCCTGAGTATTCTAGGCTTTTGTGTTCTGGAAATAAAAATCTGACAAGTTTGTTTAGATGTGCTTTTTACTCAATTAATTATCTACTTAATTATTTATGTTTTCAGTTCAAAAACTGTCCCCACTTCCAATCTAATATTGCTTAGTTAGCCATTCACAACAGTGAAGTCAATCACTGTGCTTACATGTTCATCTAAAATTCTATTAAAGGTCGCAAAGCTTCGCCAAATAAAGCAAAGACGATGTATTTGATCTAATGCCTTCCATCTATACTTATCCAAAATGAATGGATCTCTGTAATATATGTAGTTATACAATTTTTAGAGGCACACTTACGTTGGTCATGTATTTCAGCAACAGTTTATACGAGAGCGGCCCATTTCGCGCCAATTATACTCTTGTGTCAAATACACCCGGTAGTAATTTTAGGAATATAAACATAATCATCCTTAATGTTTACCAGATAAGGTTCAAAATATTTTATCGAATTCCGGGGATATAATGGAAATGATATAGAGCGACAGTGACGAGTCGTGGATCAAAAGTGAGTACTAAAGTGTAAAGTATAAGGATGATATTGGTTTGGAGACAAGATCAAAGTGTAGTTCATGTCGTTTGTATGACGTACGCCGCAATAATACGACGATGTTCGAAAATGGATGTTAAGAGGAATGTAGAGTTTGGAATAGAGTAATTAACAAGTGTACAATTTTAGGTAGTTTTAGTTTTGATTACAATATTTCTAAGGCATTATTTGATTACATTTCAATTTGAGACCATTTGTTTCAAGTGACATTTGTTTTGTAGGATCGAGAGAAAAAGAGTTTCCATTTTCCAATTGATTACCATTTTCCTCTAACAAGCGATTTTTTTTAAGTTTAATAGTCGATTCGAAGTAACTGTCTGAAACCACAGTATCATACGTCGTTTCACTATTCCTTTCCGTTACACTCTGTATAAAGAGATCATTTCCAGTCAACAGCATTCTTCCCCTTAACCTCGTACTAGGCCGTCAAACATTTATCGCCACGTTATGGGCTGAGCAATTTCCTCGCAAATCGCCTGCGACATTCCAGCTCTTATTACCGGTCGATAAGATCGATTTTGCCGGCATTCAGCTGCTGCACTTTGAAGCCGGCTCGGATGACGCGATCCACGAGAGTATTTTCGGTTGTGAATCAGTGACAGATCTTATTGATCTCGAGAGGTTATAGCACTCTATAGCGATAAAACAGGGTAAAGAGGAATTAACGGGAGATTGGTAAGTTCTTGTGTTTGGTAAAAATGGTAATTGTAGGTACTATAAAATTAAATCTGACGAAGTTAAACAGAGTGATGCGCATATGACTGATGCGTGCTTAAAAAATACACTTAGATTTTTTTATACAACTAGACCAGAAATCAACCTCTCGTAAGTCTCGTACCTATTCCTTGTTTTTGATGGCCGAAACCATTTAAACCTCAAAGTCATTAGGTAATTGTACGTCCAAAATATTGAAGGACTAATCTCTAGCGTTATAAAACGCTTGTTTCTGACGTCATTGCCGAGAAGGGTAGGACAAACCGCGAGAACTTTATTTATTTATTTATTTATTTATTTATGAAGTTCAACAGCGTTTACAGAAAATGTGTACATATTAGTTATTATACTTTAAGCATAGCCAATGACAGAACTTCCTTAGAAAGATATAAAATTAACTCCGAGTTGGATTAAAACAGTTTATATAATAAAGGTTATTTCACTAAGAAAATGAAATACATTAAGAACTGCCCAAACAACAATTCTTACAAAAGTGGGTGATGAAAACAACAGATGGATGAAAACACAATTGTGAATTTAAAAAAAATAAAAAATAATGGAAGTAAAATTACGAGCAAAACTTGTTGTTAGTGTGTGTGTGTGTGTGTGTGTGTGTGTGTGTGCGTGCGTGCGTGCGTGCGTGCGCGCGCGCGCGTGTGTGTGTGTGTGTGTGTGTGTGTGTGTGTGTGTGTGTGAGAGAGAGAGAGAGAAAGGGTGAAGGTACTACCAGGAGAGCTCTTTTACTATGTGAGATTTGAAATAATTTCTGGATGTGAGAAACGGGTCAACATTTTGGAATGCCTTGTCGTACGTATTGGCTATTCTGGTTAAAATTGAGTTTTGACCATAGTTGGTACGATGCCAAGGGACATGAAGTAGTTTGGTATGTCGGGTTCGGCGGGGGGGAGCGCGGAGTCCCAGTTGAGACAAAAGTGGCATGCAGTCTAGGTGACCGCTTAGAACGTCGTGGAGAAACATCATATCTGCTAAAGTTCTTCGTGATTTTAGTTGTAATAGCTTAAGAAACGAGCAACTAGATTCATATGTTTCAGACCTTTTTCTTACACGATAGTTACAGTATTTAATGAATTTTTCTTGAATGTTTTCTATCCTATATTTATGGGTGATGTATTGAGGTGACCAGACAGGACTAGCATACTCGAGTATGCTGCGGACATACGCGCAGTAGATTGTTTTAATACAAGAGATATCTGTTATGGGGCGGCACACTCTAAAGACAAAACCGAGGCTCTTGTATGCCTTGCTTACAATAATGTCTATATGTTCTCTCATGGTGAGCTTATTGTCTAAGTGGATTCCCAGGTCTCTAATGGACAGTACTCTTTCAATGGAAGACCCTTGAATGGTATACGGATAGGTTGTAATATCACGTTTACGACTGAATGAAATGAGCTGACACTTCTTAACGTTAACCTTTATTCTATTTTTAACATAATATTCCGATAAACGGTCTAAGTCAGACTGAAGATTTTGACACTGTGATGGTTGACGGACTTCTAAAAATATTTTAGTGTGATCAGCATACATTAGAAAATGTGAATGAACGAAACAAGTGTATATATCGTACAGATAAATGTTGTATAGCAGGGGTCCCAAGTGAGATCCTTGGGGTACTCCAGAGGTTATATCCACGAAGTCAGAGCGAAAGCCTCCCACTACAACAGCCTGTGATCGCTTCGACAAGTACGAGTCAAACCACCGCAGTAAATCTCCCTGGATTCCTAAGTGCTCGAGTTTCTTTAGCAGGATGACGTGATCCACACGGTCAAATGCCTTTTCAAAATCGGTGTAGATCACGTCAACCTGTCCAGAGGTCTCCATTTTATTTAAGAGATAGTCCGTAAATATAGCAAGGTTGGATAACGTTGACCTACGCTTTAGAAAACCGTGCTGTTCAGCAGGAATGTTGGCGGCTACGGTGGAATATACTGTATTGTATACGAGTTTTTCAAATATTTTGCTAAAAGTGTTCAGTATCGAGATCGGTCTATAATTTTCAACACAGAGTTTGGAAGACTTTTTGTGGACCGGGACTATGTGGGCTTCTTTCCATATGTTAGGAAAAACGCCTTCTGATAGGGACCTATTAAAAATAATGGAAAGTGGAAGAGCTAAGGCAGCATGACAGGAAACTACAAATAAAGACGAGATCTGATCACTTCCGGCACCTTTTTTTGTGTTGAGGTGTTTCAGGACCTCGTCAATTTCATTTAAGGACAGTCTTAAGCTGGAAGTAAGGTTTGAGGCGCCTGATTGTGGGGGGGCAAGCGAAACTGGAGGATACATGGGCGCAGGAGGAACGAATACACTATGAAAAAAGTCGTTAAAAGCTGTGGTTATTCCTTCGGGGGTAGTATGTTTTTGACCTTGATAAGTAACATATTTTGGACAATTGGGACTATTACGCTTGGCTTTCACAAAGGACCAGAACTGTTTAGGATCTTGTTTAATATTAGTTTGCATCTTTTGTATGTAGTCATTATAGCATTGCACTTCCATTTTTTTTTGCCTGGCTCTTAGTAAAGAAAATTCACTGTAATCCAAACGATTACCATACTGTTTCCAACGTGAATGGGCTTTCGATTTCTCCCTTATAATCTTTATAAGTGTCCTTGTATACCAAGCTGGATATGTATAGCGGGAACTTATTATTTTATTAGGTATGTGCTTATTTATGCAAGTTAAAATATGATCGTAAAACGTGCTTACAGCTGCTTCAACACTGCTGCCCCCCGAAAGTTCTTTATGCCAGTCGATACTTTTATCAACTATGACTCAGAACTAGTGTCCAACCGAACTTTCGGTTTCGGTTTCGGCCGGTTTCGGCCGAAGGTTCGGTTTCGGCCAAGAAACTGCCGCACCTTTCGACCGTGCCAAATTTTTCAATATTAGACTTCCGGATCGCGTTCGGCTAACACCGGGTGCACTCGGCACAGCCGGTAATCGCGTAGCTTGCTCGACTCCGCCTACAGTACATCATATTGTAGCTAAATATTTTATATTTTTATATCCGACATATAAATGTGGAAAATGCCAAGCTCATAATTGATTTCGCTGATGATTTCTGTTCTTCAAACACTCTACTTGATACCTTAACTTCGACACACTCAAACCTGGCATTTTTAATTAGGTAAGTAATAAAAATTAACGATTTCCTTTCGGAGAGTGAGCCTAAGAAACCTATATATAACCAAGGCTACATTTAACAGGCGCGCAAGTTATATACTCCCGGTATGGGAAAATAAATACATTTTGAATTAAAAAATGTAAAATTTCACTTTTCCCAGATTTTTCCTTTGTATACTCAAAATTACCTCGCTGGATACTAAATTTCAACATTTTAGGTCACCTGAAAGTAGTCAAAGATTTTAATGAATAAATCTGTCAGTGTTTAAAAAAATGTGCTTTTAAGAAGTTGGTATGAGGTTTTTTTGCAAATTTCAAATAAAATACTAAAATTGTGTTACTGGCAATTTCTCAGTGTAATTGGAGACGTTGGTGCCTTTAAGTTAGACAGAGTCTTCTAGGTAGATGCCGCTGCACGCCTCCCTAAGGCATTGTAAGAGCAAACTGTTTGAGGAATTTATAGGCCGAGCACGATTGCTTCGGTTGCTCAGTGGCTAGAGCGATTGGCCGCGAATGCCAGAACGTTGCAGGTTCGGCTCCATCCCGGAACCAATTTTTTTCAATTTTTCCCTTTTTTGCAATTTGCTTTAGCAGCGTTACTACTTAATACAAAAATGATTTAAGCAGTTAATTATTGAAATTTAGGTGGCCCGAAATGCTTCTTGTAACGACCCACGGCCGCTGTATCGCCTTTTTTGCTTTTCGAACTTGGCTGACACAATTTTAATACAAAAAAAACATGTTTCGGTCTGACACTACTCAGAACCGATATTGGTTTACGTTTTCATTAACTTTATCAATATTTAATGGGACGAATTTGACAAGCAAGAGTAGGCTTTAAAAAACTTAAGCTTAATATTCGCCCTGAAAGTGGCATCCCAAAAACATAATGAAGTCATATTTCGGACTGAGTAATCCTAGGTCAGCGACAACGAGACGAGTTAATCAGTTGACCTGAGCCATAAAAGTTTTTTTTTTTCAACTTCGTTATTTGCATATTAAGGTTCAACAGTCAGGTCAGGTGTTTCTTGGCTGGCTGTGCCACCAAGTGTGAAAATAAAGTGATTTTATGCATTACATTTTCCTCGGCCTTTTCAAAACCAAATTTAAAAAAAATATTGATATGCCAATATTTCCAATACAGTAATTGTAGTGTTTTGAGGCGATATATTGATTACTGGGAGATAGATTAAATATACGTATTAAAAATATGAATAAACTTTTCACTTGCTTACTGGAATATCATTGATTATTTTAACTTATCAAATCTGTCCTGTACTTGAGAGACAAAACTCATGAATGACAATCAATTTTCCCTGGAAATGAGAACTAGCTAGATCGGTTTTTCGGCCCCGTAAATCTTTTGCAAAACTCATCGACTTCGGTAGAGTTGATATTTCCGTGGATCTTATGACCAGTTCCAGACTAAATTTATGATTCGAAAACGTTATACCCAAATTTACCTTATTATGTATAAATAAATTATATATATATAATTTAGTCTTTACGTCAGTTTAAGGGACACCGTGCATATCGGGCGTATGATATCTTGAGAGCTACTCTTGCTAATGCGCGTGCGCTGACCTAGTGTGTTAATTGCGCGCTTCCGACGATGCGATTGATCTGCGCGGGCGTCCGGTGCGCCGGAGTCGATGTCTGTGTGTCTGTCGTCGACGATTAGCGAAGCTATCCGTACTAATAACTACAAAATGGACTTACTAGACCCATTTAACCACACGACAGGCAAAGAATTTCTATATTTGTTTTTTTTTCTACTTTAGAAAGTTGTTTTCTTTTTACAGGCAGTAATTTTTCATGTTGATAGTCTAAAGAAGATCCTTTACGGCCAAAATAATGGATTTTATTAATTATTTAATGGATTTCTTTTAACACAAACAATTTTAGGAGCAGTTGTTGACAAGAGTTACGTTTAATATTAATTTAACGTACATGTGTACGTGTATGTATATTAATTTATAAGGGTAACTTATGAGGTGACCAGCTTTCTAATATGACCAATCATGCACACATTTTAAAATTGGTTTAGGTACTTATTTCTGTTTCAATATGTACAAAGAAATAATATGTGTTTTTTAAATGTATTTTATTTCTTGAAACAATGTTAGTAAAACAATTTTATGAGTTATTTTTCTACGAGTATATTGACCTTACCATAACGAGGCTATAGTTGAACTTTCCAAGGCATTGAAATTAAGGTAAGCTAAGCTGAGTGCTAAAAATAACAAATAGGTAAAAGTAATAACGCGTGTAATTTATTATTATGTTTTTGTAAACAAGCTTTATAGCATTATTATAAGTATAAGAGTAAAATTCCCCGTTGGTAAGTCATTAATAAACGTTACATTTTTAATAAGAAAAATGCCGAACATCCAAGTCCGAACGACATTAATCTCGAATTCCACTAACTTCAAACAGAAGCAACGATACGGCCAACGGACGAGATGTCAAAGAAGGAGAATTTAAGCGCGTCTTTCGCCTTAAGGGGCTTCATACACTATCAACCGATTTTTTATTATACATCAATGCAAGTAAGTAAATAAGTATTCAACAGTTTATACCTTTTTAATCAATGGGTTTTGAGCATTTAAAATAAATTATGAAAAAGTATTGTGTGAAATTTCACTTCACTCATTTAAAATAGAATATAAAAAAGTACTTTATGTTCGAACCTCGGTGCGAACCTATTCATGAATTAAGAAAAAGGTTGACTACAAATGTATATATTGCCAACTATTTTGGCAAGTTTTAGTTATAATATGAGGTTCCAGTCCACAACTAAGTATTTTTTCTCTCTCGTTATATACCGACAAAAACGTAATCTTATTGGGTTGGATATTATTTTGCCATTCCCCCAAAAATAGTTATTTGTTATACATCAATTATACGCGAGTGCGGAATTGAAACTCCATCTAGCGAATGGATTCTAGGGTTGAACTATGAGCTAGCGAATGGAGTCTATGGTGTGGCGTAGGTACTAGTTTTTTAACATAACAGCACAAAATGAAATTATTGTTGCTGGACTGTCTGGACTGGCCTTTACATTTTATTATGTTTAAAAAGTTACAAATAGCACGTTCGGATTTCAAAACTGCACTTTATTCACTAGTGGATAAAGTGCAGTTTTGCTGTCTGTTTTTATTAAAGAATAAAAAAGGGTTTTCCGAGCTAGTGAGGTGAAATAGTTATTTGTTATACAAGGGTACAAAGTTGTATTTTAACCGCGAGTGTGGAATTGAAACACGACCTAGCGAATGGATTACAGGATTGAACCACGAGCTAGCGAATGGATTCTATGGTTGAACCGCGAGCGAAGCGAGTGGTTCGAAAATAGAATCCTGAGCGAAGCGAGTGGTTCAAAAATAGAATCCTGAGCGTAGCGAGTGTTGCAACACACGAGATGTAAAATAACTTTGCAGCCGTGTATAACACAAATCTTTTCACCTCACTAGAGCGAGGAATTTTTTTTCCTCCTCCTCGTCCTAACGTTGACAGTTGCGTCCTAAATATAGTTGTCAACTACCTAATCCCGAGATTTGGCGTAGGTACTAGTTTTTTAACACAACAGCACAATATAAAATTATTGTTGCTGGACTGTCTGGACTGGCCTTTACATGTGATTATGTTTAAAAAAGTTACAAATAGCGCGTTCGGATTTGAAATATTCTTTGTACTTTTGTGGATAAAATGCAGTTTTGCTATCTGTTTTTAAAGAATAAAAAAGGGCTTTCCGAGCTAGTGAGGTGAAAATGAAATTATACTAGATATTTACTCACATCTTGTAAATAATCATTCTATCGAGATTAGCATTAAATGAAATTGTTAATTAATCATTACATCACAGTAATTTAAACGTTTCCCGGTAGAATGCAATATGATACCAAAATCAGCAAACACGTGTTTTCATTACAAACTAAGTTCAATATAGGCGCACAGTCACTCGTACGTAGGTATTAAATAATTGCCACACGCAAAGGTTACGCAACAAAACTACAAACGTCAGCAATAATAAACTGATTAAAAAATGTCTCTAGAACAACACGTCACATTTCATCTCCTAATCTTGCCGGTTTTCGAGAACCAGCAATATTAGTGGCGACACTACTAATATATCTGTTTAGTGGAATCTGTCAGTCGTGTCGACGCGATTAGTGTCTGCCATCGGATTGAGTTCGCGGAACGCTAAATTAGTTTTTGTTTGACACGTTTTTAGAAATGTTTGACAAAGTTTGAGATTAGAATTGTTATGTGGATACAATACTGTCACATGTAAGATGTTGACAAACAAATAACATTCTAATGCAGGGGCGGTTTATAAAGTTTTGATGACATGTTGTGATTCTCATGACACCATTTTCGCAACATGACTGTGATATGACAAATTTAGCTATACGAAATGTATTAGGTAGGATATATGTCAAGTCATAGGCAGGATGAACATTATTATTTTTCCCAAAACGCATACACTATCCCTCTATTGAATGATCTAAGTGTATATAAAATCCATCGAATAGATTGCTATTGTTACTAATAATGTCAATTTAAGTCGGTAAATAAAAGAGGCTTTGTCAGGTATTTGGCACGGTGGATACCTACATGTTACACGACACCTAAATTAAAAATGCCGTTCATGGATATGTGTAAATTTGTTTACGTCAATAGTGTTCATTAGTCGCAGAATTCCTATCAAAACATGTACCTGATTGATGTCTTTGTTTAGTTTTTCGCTAATGTATACTATGGCATTTGACCTTAACAATGTCTTTCTTCCTTCTTCGAAGGGGACGTATCAAATTACATTAATTAATTTATTATTATAATTTATCGTAGAGAATAGTTAAAACTGTGTTTTGACAATTACGCTTAAGTAAGTTATTCTTAGAGGTTGTTTTATTCTATACTATACCTTGATGATCCTCTTCCTCTTCCTCTAAATATATAAAAGAAGAAGTCCTGATCTACCGTCAACGCACAGCCGAAACTACTGGACCTAGAAACTTCAAATTTGGTCCAGAGCTTACTTTTATGACGTATGCAAGGGATAAGACGGGATTTTTGGAAATTCTATCCCTAAGGGGATCAAATAGGGGTGCAAAGTTTGTATGGGAGAAAAATTTTTTTGAGCTGAAGATTTAAAAATTCGTATAAAGGTTACGAACTTAAATCCAAATCAAGTGTTTTCAGCGTTTTGCAAAATTCTAACCCTAAGAGGGACTTCAAGACTTCGTATATGGACTCTCTGTTTAAATAAAACAAAACTTATTCCAGCGTTTTTCGAAGTTGCTCCCCTAAAGGGGTGAAAAGGGTGTTCAAAGTTTGTAAAGGGGAAAGTCTTTGATGAAGCGAGAGATTTAAAACTTTGTATATAGACTCTTTGTTTGAATACAACAAAACATATTTCAACGTTTTTCGAAATTGCTCCCCTAAAGGCGTGAAAAGGGGGTTCCAAGTTCGTACGGGGAGCAAATCTTTTTTGAAGTGAGAGATTTAAAACTTTGTACATATACTCTCTGTTTAAATAAATAACATGTTTCAGCATTTTTGAAAATTGCTCCCCTAAAGGGGTGAAAAGGGGGTTCCAAGTTTTTGCGGGGAGCAAATATTTACTTTTCTTAAAAATCAATATGGGTGTCGTTTTTGAGGTTCCATGAGGCGCCGATTACGAAAATAACACGCATTTTCAAATCCAAGATGATGGACATTTGTATTTCTTAAAAAATGATATGGGTGCCAAGTTTGTAGTTTCTTGGGGTACCGATTACGAAAACGACATCCGTACATACCTACATAGGTTGATGCAACTGAGAATCTCCATTTTTGTAGACGGTTAAAAATTACGCTTACTACGCGGGCGAAGCCGGGGGAAAAAGCTAGTAACCAACAAAAATGCCCAATATACAGTACGCCGAATTAACAAAAATACTTTTATCTCATGCGCGGAATACTTTCCAAATAATGAGTCGTTCCTTCGAATATCGCCTCGTCATTTCCCCATAACGCCTATTAGCGGAGCCATCCATCGATCCTGGCGGCCCCTCGCGCTGATGGCGTGATGATAGCGCACGTAGCGACGCTGCCCGCAGTGTGTGGCGCTGCGTTGATTGAGGCCAAAGGCTCGCTCACATCGTTATAATTATTGCCGACATTCATACATTCACAATACCAGTAAAGTTTACTGTATGGTAAGTAAGGGTAAGAATATGCTATTTACGATTTTTTTAACTAAGATATAGAACAACAGCCGGAAAAATAATAATATGGCAACAGACTAAATAACATTTTAACTTGTTTACCTGTCAGCTCTGATGTTAATTATGAAATGTTTTGCAGCGAAATAGTTTAATTTCCCAAGCGTTTATTTTTTTCAGCAGTTTAATACATATTTTCTTAATAATGTTCCGCTCGTGACTAGAAATCTTATTGGTCATTTTTTGTTATTTATCATTTAATTCTCAACACTACTATTATTGAAATAAACCGCAATTGTCACAGTGACCTGAAAAATCTGACAATAGAAATGAGAGATAAATAACTTCACGATGAAAAAATCACGGTGATCTGTTGTTAAAATGTAACACTGTGACTTGTCACGAAGTATCAACGTTACAAAATAACATACATATTTCTTAGCGTTCCTTTACCACTGGAACAGTGGAACCGGTCGGTGTCTAAGCAACCGCATATTAGTGTGACTGTAAACTGTTAATAGTTGTCACGAAGTAACAACGTTACAAAATAACTTAGACATTTTTTAGCGTTGCGTTATCACTGGAACGGTCAAACGCGTTTTATGAAAAAGATACTAAGTGCGAGCAAGAGTGGCACTGAACGTCGTTAAATATCCGGTCAAGCTAACTGTTTAAATAATGTGATTAAATAGAGAAATGAGTTTTTAAACATTTTATGATGAATTATTTTTATACGCAAATTGTTCTTATTGATAAGCAAATTAATTATGAATGATGCCACAGCGCAGCGAGTAAAACAATGATATTAATCATAGATAATATTTAAAATAAATAAAATTATATATATATATAGTATAATATATATGTTTTGTGTTTGTATGATCATTTGAATATTAATTAAATACTAAATACGATGAGATTGACTTGGCCCGATCCACACAATGGAATATCATGGCCATCATCACGGGGTTGCTGAATTTAAATAGCTGTAATTAAGGCTACCCTTTAAAACCGAACACCTCGATCAAACAAAACCAAGAATGTATGTATTCATATTGTTTTTCCAAAACAATAATTAATTTAAAGCCTTTATTGACAAAGCGTTAGACGTAGCATTCATGTGATCGCTAATTCGCGATTGTTGTAACGCTCGGAATGTATATTGTGAAGTTAGGAGTAGAAGTAGCAGTCACTCTTATCACAGAGTAACATCAGTAACAGAAATATCAGTAACAGCGCCGAAAATGGTCGAAACGTAAATGTCGTGATATGAAAAAACTGGAGTAACAAGGCCACGGTGACTTTTCACTGTGATTTTTTTGGAACAGAAACGACAGTAACGGTGATCGAAAAGTAATGCTTTTCCCTATGTCTATCCGATAACCTTTCATAAAAATTATTGCCAGTATAAGAAATTAGTACCAATGAAATTCCGCAACCTGGCGTGCGGTCATATATTTCTGGTCGGGCTTTATATACATACTAGCAGGCACCCGCGACTTCGTCCGCGTCGATTTTAGATGGTAACAAAGATATAAATGAGGTTTATTTGTTTCTGTCAGTTGTCTGATGCTAGTAATCTTTTGTGAAAATTACTCGAATGAAAAACTTAATGTCCGCCATCTTCGATTTGAAAATGCATATCATTTTCGTAATCGGCACCCCGAGGAACCTCGACGATGACACCCATATCGATTTTTAAGAAAAATAAATGTCCGCCATCTTGGATTTTAAAATGCATATCATTTTCGTAATCAGCACCCCGAGGAAACTCGACGATGACATCCATATCGATTTTTAAGAAAAATAAAAATCCCCCTCTGGGATTTGAAAATGGATGTCATTATCGTAATCATCACCCCGAGGACCCTCGAAGATGACACCCATGTCGATTTTTAAGAAAAATAATTGTCCGCCATCTTGGATTTGCAAATGCATGTCATTTTCGTAATCGGCACCCCGAGGCACCTCGAAGACCGATATCGATTTTTACGAAAAATAAAGATTTGCTCCCCGCACAAACTTGGAACCCCTTTTTACCCCATTAGGGGAACAATTTAGAAAAACGCTGGAACACGTTTTGTTGTATTTAAACAGAGAGTGTATATACGAAGTTTTAAATATCTCACTTCAAAAAAGATTTGCTCCTTTACAAACTTGGAACCCCCTTTTCACCCCTTTAGAAGAGCAATTTCAAAAAACGCTGAAATATATTTTGTTGTATTTAAACAGAGAGTCTATATACGAAGTTTTAAATCTCTAACTTCAAAAAAGATTTGCTCCCCGTACAAACTTGGAAACCTCTTTTCACCCCTTTAGAGGAGCAATTTCAAAAAACGCTGAAATATGTTTTGTTGTATTTAAACAGAGAGTCCGTATACGAAGTTTTAAATCTCTGACTTCAAAAAAGATTTGGTCCTTTACAAACTTGGAACCCTCTTTTCACCCCTTTATGGGAGCAATTTTGGAAAACGCTGAAATACGTTTTGTTGCATTTAAACATAGAGTCTATTTACGAAGTTTCAAATCTCTAACTTCAAAAAAGATTTGCTCCCCGTACAAACTTGGAACCCCCTTTTCACCCCTTTAGCGAAGCAATTTCAGAAAACGCTGAAATAGGTTTATTTGTATTTAAACAGAGAGTCTATTTACGAAGTTTGAAATCTCTCACTTCCTAAAAGATTTGCTCCCCGTACAAACTTGGAACCCCCTTTTCACCCCTTTAGAAGAGCAATTTCAAAAAACGCTGAAATGCATTTTGTTGTATTTAAACAGAGAGTCTATATACGAAGTTTTAAATCCCTAACTTCAAAAAAGATTTGCTCCCCGTACAAACTTGGAACCCTCTTTTCACCCCTTTATGGGAGCAATTTTGGAAAACGCTGAAATACGTTTTGTTGTATTTAAACATAGAGTCTATTTACGAAGTTTCAAATCTCTAACTTCAAAAAAGATTTGCTCCCCGTACAAACTTGGAACCCTCTTTTCACCCCTTTATGGGAGCAATTTTGGAAAACGCTGAAATACGTTTTTTTGTATTTAAACAGAGAGTCTATTTACGAAGTTTGAAATCTCTCACTTCAAAAAAGATTTGCTCCCCGTTCAAACTTGGAACCCTCTTTTCAGCCTTTTATGGGAGCAATTTTGGAAAACGCTGAAATACGTTTTGTTGCATTTAAACATAGAGTCTATTTACGAAGTTTCAAATCTCTAACTTCAAAAAGGAATTGCTCCCCGTACAAACTTGGAACCCCCTTTTCACCCCTTTAGAGGAGCAATTGCAAAAAACGCTGAAATATGTTTTCTTTTATTTATACAGAGAGTCCGTATACGAAGTTTTAATTCTCTCACTTCAAAAAAGATTTACTCCTTTACAAACTTGGAACCCTCTTTTCACCCCTTTATGGGAGCAATTTGAATAAAAGCTGAAATGTGTTTTGTTGTATTTAAACAGAGAGTCTATATACGAAGTTTTAAATCTCTAACTTCAAAAAAGATTTGCTCCCCGTACAAACTTGGAACCCTCATTTCACCCCTTTATGGGAGCAATTTTGGAAAACGCTGAAATACGTTTTGTTGTATTTAAACATAGAGTCTATTTACGAAGTTTCAAATCTCTAACTTCAAAAAGGAATTGCTCCCCGTACAAACTTGGAACCCCCTTTTCACCCCTTTAGAGGAGCAATTGCAAAAAACGCTGAAATATGTTTTGTTTTATTTATACAGAGAGTCCTTATACGAAGTTTTAATTCTCTCACTTCAAAAAAGATTTGCTCCTTTACAAACTTGGAACCCTCTTTTCACCCCTTTATGGGAGCAATTTCAAAAAACGCTGAAATATGTTTTGTTGTATTTAAACAGAGAGTCTATATACGAAGTTTTGAATCTCTAACTTCAAAAAAGAGCTGCTCCCCATACAAACTTTGCACCCCTATTTTACCCTCTTAGGGTTAGAATTTTGCAAAACGCTGAAAACGCTTTCTTTGGATTTAAGTTCGTAACCTTTTTACGAATTTTTAAGTCTTCAACTCAAAAAAAAAATTTCTCCCATACAAACTTTGCACCCCTATTTGATCCCCTTAGGGGTGGAATATCCAAAAATCCCGTCTTATCCCTTGCATACGTCATAAAAGTAAGCTCTGGACCTAATTTGAAGTTTCTAGTTCCAGTAGTTTCGGCTGTGCGTTGATGGTAGATCAGGACTTCTTTTTTTATATATTTAGATTAACGTTTTTATCTGTGGATTTTTGTTCGATGCTGGCTTAGAGCATTTAAGACTGGAGACGCCATTGATATACTTACTCCTAAGGTATAGGAGAAAAATCTGCCACGTTATTAAAAACTACTTCTTCATTAATCGATTATACGTCAAATCGTTCCCGGCGTGTGAAGAGCTCCGTCAAAACACCTTTATGTGCTGTTTTCCGGTCAAAAAACATTTTATGTTTTCTCTTTAATTACCTATAATTTTCTGCACTGTTATAGTTTTTATTAAAATCCTAAATCGAGCATCGATTACACAGTCGATTTAAAAACATTCGTATTTGACCATCACGCTTGGCCGCTATTTTGACATCAAACTTCACCATATCTCGGACCCACAAGGAATACTTTCTATAAGAACTTCTCTGAAATGTGATCCTTAGTGAAATTGGTCAATTTAGCTATGCGATAATTAAATTGTAAAGTTGTAAATTTAGTGTTTTGAGTGTGCGTGCGTGATTGTTTTAGTGTAGGTGCGTAGTAATGGGAGAATGTTTTGCAAGTATGCGTAGTTTCTTAGTTTCTTTATATGTGTGTGACCTCGTCCCCCCCCCGTCCCCCCCCAAAAATTTGGCGAAATATTTTGTTCGGAAAGATGCGCTGAAGGCGTCTCCTGTCTTAAATGCTGTAAGGGTGCTGGCTATCCCAATTACGTACATTTCAGATAGTTTCATGCATTTGCGTAAAGTATCAGAATGAGCGAGCGAAATATTGAAATGAAAGGAAGTGAAAGTGTTGCGCTACGTACTCGGGTATCTGGTAGGTACTTAGGTTATGTTAGCTCATTAGGTACGTCACCATTCTTTATATAGGTACGTAAGTCAGGACAGACTGAGATTGATTTTGAGGATTGGTTTAATAAATTTCATTCGGTATTTTATGTAACATGTCAGTGTCCAAATTCTAATCGATAATTATACAATATTTACCAGATCACGTTGATTAGATTACGAATCAGATTTTGTCATGATTTCATAAAGATATACGAACGTTGTCTTTGACGCGTCACTAAGACGTTTTCCATAGCGTTGACGATCGTGAGCACACAATCTCGTCTAATCCGGCTTGTCCCTAATTAACCCTTTACATCACAATAGACGGCCCCATTACAGGGCGTCATCCCTCCAGGAATGTCGCGCGTGAGGAATATTAGGGAATAACACATACACAGCTCAGCCTGCACACTAGGAATGTCATATCAATGAAAATAATAACATACGACACGATGTTCTGATCGGATTGTGTATTATATTTCAAGTAAAAATAATTTATTTAAGTAGCTAGCTATTTTTAAGCGTATAAGTATCATCAATGTTCATTCAATTTTATGATTTTTAAGCTCATTTTCAGTATGTGGGTACAGTTGTTGTTGTCACGGTATATACCTATAGCTTAATGAGTAAAACAGATCCGTACAAAAGTCTGATCTAACGCAGTAACACAGACACGCGTTGCTGCAATAACTAGCAGACTTTCTAGGACTCGGCGGACCTACCTACATAGAACTATTGCGGTGCAGCGGGGTAATCACGTAACTTTTGTACTACCGTTAGGTAGATTTTAATGTCAAAGTTTAATTGTCAGTTCATACATTTATACTTCAAAATTGGCAGTAAAATATATCTACCGTTAGTTCATAAAGTTAAGTGATTCGCCTGCAGGTCTAAATAGGTCTTCAGGCTCTAGTTGATATATACTGCTTTAACTACCTAATATATTTAGGTACTGTGTGGTTGTCATGAGTTACTTTGTGGACATATTAGGAGCGAAATTAAAATTGAATATGCTAATCTCTCTGGCACTTGATATATACGGTTTGCTCGCGCGAGGGTATGTTTCATTTCGCATAGCTTTGATGCAACACAAATTAATTAGCTTACAGTTGGCAACCCTAGTCTCATGCGAACAAATCAATCGTATCGCTGTATCAATAAGTTTCGTTTTTAATTGCCTTTATAACTTATTGCTTTGTAGGTTATTTTTGTGTGTTTTGGTATGAGTTTTGATAGACGACAGGGGATGGTTAAAATATTTTATCTTGTTGTTGATTTTCAAACCATGTTTTCATGTCCTTCTCCTCCTTTGCTAGTTTTTCATATACACGCAGCAACAAAAGTCATTATAGAACGCTGCGTAATGGAAGTTACTTCCAAATGTGGAAGCGCAACGCGTTCCAAGTCTTTAATTAATTTAAAATATTTGACATGTAAAATTTTATATTTTATCATTAAAATGAGTATGAGTAAGGCATATCTACCTACATTTTAAATGCCTTAACTGTGTGCCAAGAATTTGCTCCTCACCCTTATGTTGCCTTTAGGCATATCTAAAACTCAATTAGGTACGTATCTACGTAAAGTACTTACGCTACGTAAAGGCCGCTTCATGTCGTTGTATCTGTGGGTATTGATATTTAGATTATGATTCGGTGTTAATGTCTTTTAAGCTTCTTGACCCTTTTGTCTTAATCTAATCAAAGTGTTTATGATAAGCTTACTTAAACTAAGCGAAGCGTCTTTAAGGTCGAATATCGCTCGACATGTTTCGGACCAATACGTGGCCCTTAATCATGAGAATCAGCCACGACTCCCGCGCGTCTAGCACTGTGCGCTCGCAAAGACGTGAGTTAAAGACGTGAGTGACCTGTTTATAATATTTCAATATGTCTGAAACTAATGGGAGTTTTATGTTTAAAAAGCGAAAGCTCTTCAAAATGTCTTTTTTAATTTGAAATTGGACAAAATAACATTTTTTTTCACTTTTCAATGCCTTTTTCTTATTAATTTTGAAGTCGGTAATTTTTTATTGAAAAGTTGTTATGTATATTGAATGGTATTTATATGGGACGAAGATAGCAGGCTGTAGGTACAACAACAGTTCATATTACCTACTGTCAATCTATAAGTTAATCATTACATATAAGTTTTACAAATGCTTTTATACGAGTACTTGCATACTCTCAAAGTATGTCATTTTACTGTCTGTGATCTTTTTTCATACTAAACTTATCACAATCCAAAATTAATCTTACCTGCTTTAATTTTTTTTCGGGCACCACTGACGACCTAAATACCTTTTTTTTTTTGCGTTGGGGGAATGCTTTGCGCACCGTCCGCCCGGACGAGGGGGGACCGGACGGGTGTGTGGGACTCCTGGGCAGAAGGCCCAGACTACCCACTAAACCCCCAACGATTGTCCGACGACATCGCTTCCAGGGAGGGCCAGAGGTTCGCTTGACGCATTTCACTTTGACCCTCGCGACACGCCCGATATGCGGGTCTGGCCAGGGCGAGCGTCCCGGGACAATTTCGGGGCGCTTCAATCCCAAGGACTTAAAGGATGGTTAGGGTCCCCCGACCCTACCACCCGGTCCACTATGGCGGGGGGAGCAAATGCGCGTAGCGCCTGCGTGCGCGTCCCGCTCTTCTTCTGCGGATATGGGGAGCAGATGGGTCGTTCTCCCGCTCTCTCTCCGCAGCCTCCTTCTGAGCCATTACGAACTTGCAGAAGGAGGCCATTGTTTCCCATGACCTCTCGCTATCGAGCATTTTCGATACAATGGTCGGCAGCGAGAGATCCCCGCCCAATATAGCGGCCAAATCATGCCGCTGTGGCCCCCACGCCGTGCACACCTCCAGTGTGTGGCGCACATCGTCTACGACCTACCTACCTAACCTAACCTAACCTACATAATGATGGTATTGCCAAAGTTTTTCCTTATTATTCATTAGATCGTATGTTATTCAAGCGCGGCAGATCGCCTATGAGATGGACTCAAGTATACCAAAACAAGAAAAGCGGCCTTGTGCGACGAGTGGTGACCGATTGTTAAGCTTGCCACTAAACCGAAATGATCACTACGACCACTTTGTCGATCAGTTAATCAAAATATATTATTAAGATTCGACTAGAATCGGTTTGATAAACAAATGAATGAATATTACCTTACATACTCGTACACGTTACATTTTCTTTAGCTTCAAACCTACAAAGTGGCACTGAAATTACTTTTCATGTCCTTCCTGCTTACCCCTAGTTTTGATACAGACGTGAGTATGACTGTGAATGTACAATTTGTCATATTGTCGGTAGATGAACGTACACACTGTGTACGTAGACGTTGGTAGTGTTTGTAACAGCCAAACCGCAGGACCGTGATTGAAGTGCGGTGTACCAAATTAAACACACTAATGTTTAGCTAGGTAGTAGGTACTTCAGGAGCCGGTATTCGACAGCGTCTCGCCGGGATATACGGGATATCGCCAATTATGCAACATGTGCCGATTCAAATTACAAAATGTGTAGATATCTCCGTCATATCTCCTATAAAAAATTCTTATTTCTATATCAAACTGGTATTAAGGTTCCAATCACTACATACGTATATATTAGAGTGCAAGTATGTTTAAATAAAAGGTGTGTCATATTAGTTATAATTTTTGTAAATAGAGGAGGGGGAGGAGATTATTTTCTACCTATTTCTGCAATTAGGTACAAGCTCAAATAACGGCGTATCGTAAACATGGTGGTAGGTTACTCGACCAATCAGGCCATGAAAGGTATCGAAGAGGCACGATAACACAGGTGTGTGACTTCCAATACGCTTATTTCATTGGATTTGATTTTAGAAAATAAACCTTATTTTACCATATTTAAGTCGCTTGCAGAAGTATATTTACGGAAGCAATAAGCCCATGTAAAAAAACTGTCCACTTTACAGTGGTCACGCGCGGGACAACTTCAAAGAGACCGCCCGCTTTAAAGTACCGCCGTATTACTTGTTGCTAATATTTAGACCAATACCAAAGCACCGATAAGCATTCTTTACAACGGTGTAGGTTAATTATTTTACATATGTGACCTGTGTATAAAGTTACGCGAAATTGTTTGAGTAAGACTCGAGAGGACACGCCCCACATTAGTAGTGCGGGCAGGCCGGAACTTATCAGTAATGAAATAAATTTTCATCGATTACATTTAAAAATGTAGACCCAGGTATACGGACCTTTAATATATAAAATCGCTTAAGAAACGCTAAGACAGAGATAATTCTTAAATTTATCCTATGATACCTGGCGGCTACTTGCGATTGCTAAGCTGTACCTATGTGTCAATGGAACGTGCAGGACATAAAATATAAAATTTTTATTAAATTAATCTTTATAACTAACTTGTTTTTCAATTCTCAATTGGTTGTGAATAAATCCAATAAAAATTTAGTTAAGGTTAGTTACTTCGTTTTATGTAAAAAAAAATGCAGCCGACTAAAAAAGAAACCCTAAAAAGTAAAAAATGATTGCCTTTTTTTAATATAAATCTTTACGCTTCTTATTGAATAATGTAGACTAAATTGATGATCTGTAATGTAGACGTACCTATTGTAATTTTTGAAGTCGGTGCCATCCAAATAAATTATCTAAAGTTGACGAAATGGCACCGACTACATAATTTACAATAGGCACGTCTACATTGTTCAATAAGAAGCGTAAAGTATCAGAAAAAATGGCAATAATTTTTTGATTTTTAGTGTAATTATTACCAAAGTGCATCTCATAACGATTCAAATAAGCTCAAACACGGCCTGTTTCAATACGGAGTTCCTTTGCCTACCTTCCTGCTTCATTTATCAGATGGTGACTACATCGGGACCATTTAAATTCATTCGTCATAGTCGCTTCAGTATTTTGGTCGAAATATCTTAATGCTCACACCCATGACACACTAGGAGTTTTGGATGACCATCCGTGGTCTTCTTCGTCAGTTCCCGTTCACCAAATGCTACTTTCTGAACGCAAATGCTTGATTTATTACCGAAAATACTAAAATCGCTACATGTTTCGCTTGAATTTTTGAGGATTCACTCAATTCCTCATGGATCCCATCATCAGAACTAGATTTTCATAACAACGGGATCAACCTTGAAGGATATGCTTTCACACAAAGAAATTTTATTTCAAATGATGTCAGAAACGACATGGTTCTCAGGTAAGACACATTAAAAAAAAAGAAAGCAACCGAATTGATAACCTCCTCCTTTTTGAAGACGCTTAATTAGCTTACGTCAAAACGAAATGAAATAGGTTTTAAAGATACCATACTTTGGTAAAAACTCTAAACACATACTTACTATAATAATGATTATTAAATTTAATATTTTAACTCTTGCTCGCATTTTTCAATCCTATCATAAATCAAGAAGATGTCGTTTACACTGTTAGTGTGATATATTAGACGATGGCGGTTAAGGGGACATTTAAGTTCTTCGTCCTATTCCACCACTAAATTGACCGCCATTTGTACCTACACGTTTTCTTGAATTGTACAGTAAAGTTTAAATAAATAAATAATAAATAGACTGATTGATTGTCAAATAGGTAATATTAACAACATTACCTGCCTAAAGCCTTAAACCTCAAGATGATAGGAATGTTTATTAGCTAGAACTAACACTGTTAGGCGAACTGTTTGCGGTGCGGCCACTAGCTGCGCTGCCCATAACTGAGGTTTGCCAGTTGGAGACAAATATAGTTAGTACAACTGTGCGGTTAGAATTAGGGCAACACGAAATTGCCCCGGGTTGATCGACGAACGTAGTAATAAGTAGGTATATAGCTTGTAGATTATGTTAGGTACTATACCAACAAAACTGATAAGCTGATTTGACGCAAACGTATCAGTTAAAAGTTTCTTCCACAAGTGTAATTGTATGACTTGTATGTATGTACATAAACCCCTATGTATGTCGTTAGAGCGCGATATACATTTTTGTACCAGTTATAGTGACTGTAAAAAAATTTAAATACCTATACGAAAATCTTAATCACGCTCTGGCAAAATAACAAAATTTTGAGTCATGTGTGCAAAGATGTATTCATTATGCTTCGGAAGCTCCAAATTTGACTGTTGTAGGTACCTATATGTCGAATACAATTGATTGATATGCTAAATTAGTCGCCGCATAGGCGGACTAAATCGATACTGAATAGTGAATAGCCACAGGATATAAATACGAGCCGCGTTCGAAGTACTTCTACATAAAATAGGTTGTTTAGTCATATTATGTAAACATACAATTTGTAGTTTTCAGGAATCATGAGTTAACAAAGGTGTTTATTTGTTAAACACAGGTTGCAATTGATGTACACAAATGTTCTAATACCGGTCAAGAGCGTGACGAATACACGTAATGAAGGGTTCCATAACAAAAGAAGGGAGGAGGAAGAATGATTTTTTTTATAATAACTCAAAAATCTTTGAACCTGTCTTGTACAAATCAATTAGCGTGAAAAGTGTTTTCTATAAGTACTGTTATGTCGGTGCCCTAGATTGGTTTATTTATTTTTGGCTGTTAGTTGTAGTATTTCTTAGTAAATTAACTACACAACTATGTACACGTACTGACCTACAAATCACACCTATATTACAAATTTTATTCATATACATACTTTAAAGTAAATGAGTAAAATACCTGTGATATACCGAAAGACAGGCAGACTTAACATGATGAGACTATTAATTCTTGCCATTTTGGCTTAGGAACCCTAAAACATGGATCGATCACGGCACAATTCTGTAAAATGTTTGTATACAATACCTATATTCTCAACGGTTAGTGCATGTAAAGGATTAATTTTTATTTTAACTTACATATTTGACACTTAACTGATATATTGGACTGAGATGACAATCACACGCACTGACCTTCAATAGAAATATCATAAATCACATTGATGTGTGGGTTGTTACATTAGGTATACAGTATGTGCATCTAATGCATGCGCCGCACGTGGCTACAGGCCTGCGCACGAGCAGACCACCGGGGCAGCGCATTTGCATAAAAATGCGTCGACACGCGCCTTAATTGATCCAACACCGCCTTACGCTTAATTGGTCCCACCCGCGCCTTAAATAAATCGACGCGGCTCGATAACAAAAAGCTTCTCCGCAAATATTTTATAATCTTAAGCTTTTTTGGAAACGATGTAACGCCTCCGATATGGCAACTTTATGCCTTGTAAAATTAAATATGTGGGATAGCCGTTCAACTTGCGGACGCGTATGGCCATAGATAAACGGAACTTAAATATGATGCGCAATACTGAGTTATGGTGACGGAGCGAAAGCACTGTGGGAAGCAAGTATTGTGAAAATACATATTGCGAGACTTACGAAAGATAGAAGGCTCCGAATCGATGTACCTAAAGAAAAACACTTGTAAACTGATTGTCGCAAGTTCCCGCTCGCAACGAGGACAGCATATTATTCGCCTAAAAAGCAAGGCACAGACAACCACATGACAAGGCAATTCCTTCCTTTTTTATTTCAACATAAAAAGATGAAGTAAAAGCGCGTGATTCCAACGTTACTTGATCGTTATCTTATCTGTAAAAGGTGCGCGCGCGCTGCTGCGGTCTTGTAGCCGCTTCAGGCTGGCCTTAATTAGTCGCTATTAAATTAAAAGTTATTTTATAGGTCCGTAGTCAGAAATTCAAGATTCGTTTAGTGCGGTATCTGTACTTGTTATGCTGGAGCTTTAGTTTTATATAGTATTGTGGTGGGTGACAATGTAAGTGCGAGTAGGTACGTACGGTTCTATTAAATTTGAAATACGTTCCTGCAAGTCGGTTTGGGTAAATTGCTATTTATTGTGTCACTTGTAGGTGTCGCTCATCTCTCGTGCCCGGTGATTACCGTAGACATATCTATTCATAAAAAATATGATCTCGAGAGATGACAGATTAACTTAAATGCTTCGATATGAGTATTCGATACGAGTTATTAATAGTCAATTATGTATGTAGTACCTACCGAAACAATGAAACGTATTATCAGTTTATTTATCATAGTGTTAATTAATAGACGACCTAAATTGCACTGTCAATTATTATAACAGTCAAGCTGACAGTTGACAGCACGTTTGTTTCAAATTAAACCGGTCTTATTTTCCAGTCCCACGCTCCACCCCTTGAAGCGTTGCCAAATACTTGTAAAATCGTGCTGACCAATCGCAGCGCGTGAATTCAACGGCCTAGATTAGGCTAGCCAATGACAGCGAAGCTGCATTGCGCGTGGGCACGTTTTCGTTTTAAAATTCATTGATTATACTAATTGCTGTTTTGTTTGGCAACCCATTCGCTGAACAAACTTGTTCGATGAAAAATGCGTTCGTTTAATGTAACAGAGTTTTCTTTAGACGAAAGAAAACCAAATGGACGATAAGAAAATCGTTATGGTGACGCGATTGGCCTATTTGCAGAATAAATGTTTGTATTTGTATTTGATTAAGAAAATTTGTAAAATTATGTTTCGAGTTTCATGAGACTCTCTTTAAAGTGGCCATTTGATGCTAATTTATTGAGACATGCTAGTCCAGTTGTTTACAAGAATGAGGTCAAGTGATTGACGCACAGTAGGCAGGCATTTCGTTAATTTTGCAAATAAATGGTAAACTTGTCATCGCCCTGCTGATCCATCAACTTTGCCTATAGGTAGGTAGTCTTAATTGGTGACATGCTTAAGGGTAAATCTTGGAATTATACCTACTTGGAGCCTGAAGAGAACTGGAAAATTACACGTCCTTTGGAAAGCCGTACTAAGTTACTGACAAGATTATAGATAGATATATGATTTTTTACTACTTTGACCGAAACGTGACTGCGTAAATAAAATCGCAGTTGGGTCTTTAACATTTTCCGTGCCACTAGCTCCTCTAGGGAGTTATCTGCTCGTAGACGCGTAGCCGATAACATGAGTTTCCTTATATAAATAGAAGAAATTGGGTACCTATCGCTACGAAAAGATTATGTTAATTTCCTCTTTTACCTTAGCCCACTCAACAATACATTATTATAAAATACAATCTAGTTCAAAGTGAGCTAAAACGATAATACCTACTTCATCTTCTCTAACATTTCATAGGATCAAATATGAATAGAACTTCACAAAGTTAGATACCTAAATTACCTATCAAATTTTGTCCAAAAAGCGCTTTTCTTTCGCGAAAGACATTAAACGAGTCTCTTTATACTTACCTAAGTTGAACAGTCAACGTCGAAAATATCTATGCCTACGCACTCTAGTGACAACACATACACACACACACACACATATACGAACATTTACTGACAAGAGCGTAAGAGCGTACAAATATTTTTGTCACTTTGGGAACGTAGTTACATAATTTTACGCCTTTGACTGTATTGTACCTACCTATCTATGTTTATTGTTCAGTTTAACTCTTTACCATCATCCTCCTAGCGTTTTCCCGGTTGTGCCCTTTTTGCAAATAAATGGTAAACTTGTCATCGCCCTGCTGATCCATCAACTTTACCTAATGCCATATTCAATTTATTTAAATCGGACAATGTGCATAAAATATATTAGTAATATCCCTTTGGGCTCCATGCCATCCATATTGCACTAGCCGGAAACTCCACCAATGACTTCACGAGACTGTTGAGCTCTCACGCACGCGCCGCATCAGGGAGGCAGTTCTCTTGTGTCATCATCATCCTCCTAGCGTTATCCCAGTACAGTTGAATGGGTCCGCTACCTAGTCCCAAGATTTGGCGTAGGCACTAATTTTTACAGAAGCGACTGCCATCTGAACTTCCAACCCTAAACGAAACCAGACCTTACTGGAATTAGGCTTGACAAGTCAGTGGGCAACTTGACTGTTAGAAGGTCTCAAGCCGCTCGAAGGACTCTAACTTGGCTTAACGACTGCTATCATAGACAGCAGCCAGGGATCAGCGGCTTAGCGTGCCTTCCAACTCACGGGAGCAATCAGTTAATAACCGCTCAACACGGCCACCCATCCAAGAACTGACCTCGGCTGGCGCTGCTTAACCTCGCATACCGCACGCAGTACGCGGGCGCCGCTGGGCCACGAGCGCTCCAGGAGGCAGTTCTCTTGCGTACTATTATAGCGATAAGACTACCCACGCGTGCCTCCGCCAACATACATAGCATATAAAAGGAGCCCGCGGTCCACTTTGACAACTAATCCCAAGATTCGGCGAACCGAAACGACTGCCATCTGACCTTTCAATCTAGAGGGAAAACTAGACCTTGTTGGGATTAGACCGGTTTCCTCACACGATGTTTGCCTTCACTGATAAGTCAGTATTAATTATCAAACGATATTTCTTATACAAGTTTGTTGAAAAACCCAGTGGTACGAGACGTTTGAGAGAGAGTTTATAAAAAAAAGAAAACCCATTGTTATAAATAATCTCGCTAACACTAAATAGTCTACAAGAATCTGGTCAAAAAAATCCGAAAGGACGATCAAAAAATTTCACAGGAAATATATAGGAATCACGGGAAATATTATTTTGAAACAAAGCTTAGAAGCAGGTAAATTAATATTAATAAGCTCCTGTGAAAAAATTCATTTCTGATACAAGATTTTATTGCCGACTGCTTTTTTTCCAGTCATCAATCACTTGTTGAAACGGTAACTAATGAGTTCAAACACGACGAGTGTATCTTGTGTTGTTTAGGAGTTGCTATACCTTCTGTTTCCGGCATCAGATCAGCTCGGTGGCACCATAATATCGTATTGTCACCGAATTTACATATGTATGCTAAATTTCAGCTCAATCGGATACCGGCAAGTGGCTGAAAAAGGATTGCAAATTTTGAAGACATCTGTTACAGATGTATTGCAAACTGATTTTCGTTCGGGAAAACTCGGATCTCAATCGGAATACGATGACACCCGAACTGTTAATCAATGATTGTATTAAATGAGTGACGTTTTCATATCCATTATTATGGAACTTTATTGTTTAGTGTCAAATGTCAAACTGAAAAATGTAATTGTATAATATAGAGATGTTACAACCATCTTCAGTAACTTTGAAATTACTCAGTTTTATTGTTATTAGTAAACGAAACATTACCTTCACTTTAAAACATAAAGTACAACAAAATAAATCTTATTGGGAAATACAACCTTTTTATAAGTAAACTGTAAATATAATCAAAACTATAGCGAATATTTGAATTGCGTGTTAGCCACTCTATGTATATATTGGTCTGCTGATGCGATTTACCCCTACGGCTGTAGGATGGATACTGAAGCTAATTGAGAGAGCACGATAAATACGAACTTTTCCGATAAAGTACGAAGGAAAATCATTAAGCACTACATCTGTACATACGAACAGTGCAAGTTAAATAAAAGAATAACCCCCTTATTCATAAACGTCTATCAAACCTATATTATTTAACTAACCCCTAAAGTTGTCCTTATCTGTCACTTTGACACATGCTCTTGTGAGACAGTGACAACAGACAGTTTAGTTAGCAGAGGTATGTTAAGTTTTATGAATAAGGGGATAATAAGACTTGCGTAATAGATATCGTTCGCTGTACCTATCTACCTATATTATTTACATCGTCTAGGACCATCGAGGAAAAAGTAAGGGTTTCTGACACCACCACAGCATCACGATGTAGTACCGTTTACAAAAAGTTAGCTGATTAATATCTTGTCATTCACAATTACTTATGGATAACTTTATCATGACTAGGTATTCAATTATAAGTGGACAGAATTTAATCAATCTTCTGAAAATCTTAGTTATCTAATGAGTTTGCGAACCATAAGTTACAATATAATTACTGATTTCATATAAGGTATATAATGTAATGTACTTATATGTATTCAAATTATTCATTACATACTACAATACAAAAGCACTTTCTTAAGATTTTTACCTACGTATATGAAAAACCTTTTTCACAGGCCAGGCGAAAATTAATTATATCAAACATAGCATGGCGATGTTGACGGGGAAGAAGTTTTCTCATATTATATGTAGATACCTACAATCTCGCATCTCCCGTACCAACATATAGCTGAATGTGAACTTTATGTATGTACCTACAGCTAATATAATAAATGCAAATTTAGTTGTTGATATAAATGAGGCCAAGCTATAATAATATGCTGCGTTTACATTCGATAAAATTGCAAATAAATGAAAAAAAGTGTTGCCACACGAGTTGAGTAAAGTCGAGTGCGACCATCATAACGAGGACATGCTGTTCATAATGATAAATAGATAATATTGTTGTCATGTAGAATTTTATTTTTATTTTTGAGTAGTACTTACATAGGTAAGGAGAACAACAACTCCTATTGTTCCTAATGGTTATTTCACAAGTGATGTCTTTACTTGCGAGGTGTCAAACGTATGAAAATACATAGTAGCACCACTCTGGTGAGTATTCACCCAAAAACAGTCTCCCTAATTGTTTTTTCAATAAAATGACAGTACAGCGTCTCTTGAAGCTAGTATAGTGTCTAAAAATAAAATGGATAGTCACAATAAGTTCGTCGATTTACCTTTTTGATGAATTTGATACTTCCTATATTTTACACTCGACTTTACCCGTGTATTTCTTTAATCTTTGTATAGTGTCTATAAGTGTAAACACTCATGCCGGCAATCTGCGAGTGTGCGCTGGCAACATCAAAGTCCCCGGAGGCAGGTAACACTCGAGAAATGCAGTTCCGATATGAAAGCGCAGGTCTCAATGCACTAGACAACTTGACTGCCCGAGGATATAAACACAACCTGGATGTGCTTGCGTCTCTACATATGAATTATTGACAATGTGCGAATACCCTATCGAAGATGTATTTACAAAATAAAGAAATTAACAAACACGTCAAAATGTGAGAGGTTTAAGTTTCAGTTATTGATTCCATCTTACTTACATAGATATAAAAATATTTACTATTTCTTAAATGCGACTTTAACGAAATCTTAACTAGGGGGATTGAATATGTAAATTGAATTTAACTTAGTATTATCATTAAATAAATTGGGCATCTATATTTCCAAGTTGAAGACCTAATAAACTTACCTAAGGATAAACAGGTAGGAATATGTACTTGCGCATTCTACGTAAGTGAGAAGGATCAAAGTGGACTCATATTTGACCACTGAAAGTTTTGGTAGTTTATATGTGTATATATATATATATATATATATATATGTAATGTCATTATGTCACTTACGATCAGGTTTTTAAAAACAGAGGGCCGATTACGTTACGTTTTCGAGCGCGCGTATACAGTAGATCTAAAGTCATTTTCTATACCTACTAAAAATGATATTTGAGATTTACCTGGTGTAGCATAAGTTAGACATGTTACATCATCAACTATCTGGTACCAGAATTGGTATTAGCGATGAAATTACACTCAAAATGTTGTTCAAACCCTGCTCACGACTCTTCCATTCCGCTCACATCTCGGTGTAATGCCATCGCAATATCTGCAGAGTTTTTGGCCGCGGCGTCAAGTGCTGGCAGCCGCCCAGCTGCGTCATCCATTAGTACATCTTAGCGAGATCAGAATTGTTATCTATACTTACTTCAATAAAAGTATTACAAAGAGGTAACGTTTGTATGTTGGGGACAATCTCTGAAACTATGTTCCTTCTAAAACATTTTTTTTCACCAATAAATACCTAAATATCGAGGACCCATCTATGGACTTACAAAGCGTAACTCCATTTGTCGCTACGACATATTTAAACCTGTGACCACGCTTGCATTCTATGCAAAATGCTGGTGGAACCCCGGGGACAGCTACGAGGGGTGCACTGAAAGTTTCGGGACTTGATTATTTCATTGTATAATAGTGTTTCAAATTCAACCTTTTGATAACCATATAAGTCTTGTCAGCTCACTACAACTGGCAGTTGTAAAAAAAGTAATCACTTTTTCATTTCTCATACTCTGAAAGTAGGTCATATTTGACCTCAGATGCGGGGTGAAAGTGGGTCATATCGCCCCTAGGGTTGATAAGTAATAAAAAAAAGAGCAATGGCAGAAACCTATACAGCCATATACCCAAAAAATGTATTGATGTTTTAAGTTTGTTGAAAATTATAACGAGTTAATTTGTCAAATTATTGAGAGAATTAAGTAAATTAAACAATCTAAATTATTATAATATAATATTAGTCGGTATTTTTTCAACATAACAGCATTTGAAATGGTCCATACACTAACACTATCAACGTCAGTTAGAATTTTCCCGCTGAAATGGTCCATAAACAAACGCCTTTATAATGGGTTGAATAGGATGTCACTTAATACAGAAAATGTTTTAATACAAACATGAACAAGATAATCATTTACACTATTATTTAGTTTAAATAACATTCATTACGTCTCGGTCGTGTGCCAGTTCCCGCCAATCCGTACAAAATGTATCAAGGTCGTCCCGCCATCTCCTTTTCGGTCTGCCTCTGCTTCGGGAGCCATCTTGTGGGATCCATTCAGTGGCTACTTTGGCCCATCGCTCCGAGTGCATTCGACAGACATGCCCAGCCCAGTCCCACTTCAGTTTTGCGGTCTTAACACCCACATCTACGATACCAGTTTTGGAACGCAGCTCCGTGTTCCTGATTCGGTCAATTCTACGGACTCCAACTATGCTGCGTTCCATTGCACGCTGGCAAACCTTGAGTCGAGACTTTTGGGCTTCGGTTAATGACCAAGTTTGGGCGCCGTAGGTTAGGATAGGCAGAATGCACATGTCGACGAGCTTGCGCTTCAGTGTCAAAGGAAGGTTGCCCTTCATTAGTGCCTTCATGGACCAGAAGCTCTTCCAGGCGTTTTCGATGCGTCGATCGATTTCTTTAGACTGCCTGTTATCGAAGGATGCTATCTGGCCCAAGTAGATATACTCATCGACATATTGAATATCCTGCCCATCTACCTTTACCCTATGCTTCACGCCGAAAGAGGGGAGGCCTTTGCCCAGCAGTGGGACACTATATAGGCTAGTAAAAAAAAAAAACATTCATTACTGAGAATTTTACATGATTTCCAAAAAAATGCAATTTATCATTTACTTAAAACCCCAATGAAACACCGCCGATATCAGGCGCTTGAAAAAAAGTAAAAAGGCGGGAAAGCGCGATAAGTGAAAACGTAGTTAATAAACTTACTAGTAATTGTTTTTTTGTGAAAATGAGTTCAGCTAGCGATTCAGATATGGATTTAACGCCGGATATAATAAGACAAGAGGCTAAGGCTGATTTGGGAAATCTTTTACCGGCAGTTTTAAAGGAGAGATACCTACTTAAAATCGTACAACGATTTTATAAAGTGGCGGTCTGACAAAAAAGTTAAATCGTTATCAGAAAGCGTGTTTCTTGCGTATTTTAGTGAGCTGTCTAAGAAATATCAGCCTTCGACACTATGGAGTATCTATTCGATGCTGAAGACCACAGTTCATACAAAACATGACGTCAATTTGAAAAATTATACGAACTTAACGTCATTCTTAAAAAAGACGTCGAATGGCTACAAATGTAAAAAATCGAAGGTTTTTACTGCACAAGAGGTAGAAACCTTCCTAAACCAAGCCCCAGAAGACATATAGTTGGCAGTTAAGGTACGCAAAAATATCATTTTTATAGTACCTACCTACCTATTGTGTACATCAGTGACCAATCTATGAATTTCTTTGATAATTTTATATTATTTTTACAGGTGGCACTAATTTTCGGTATAAGCGGCGCATGCAAAGGTGTTGAGCTTGCAAACATTACATTGGAAAACGTTGAAATACACGGCCAATTATTACTAGTAAAATTGCCGAATACTAAAACGAAAATTGATCGTACATTTGTAGTACGGGAAGAATTTACGCAAATAGTGCGGAAGTACCAGTGACTACGCCCTGGAAATATTGAAACCAATCGTTTTTTCTAAAATACCAACGAGGCAAATGTCTTAGACAGGTGATCGGAAAAAATACAATCGCAAGCATGCCGAAACTAATAGCAACATATTTAATCTTGTCAAATGCCGATCTTTACTCTGGGCATTGCTTCCGTAGAACGACTGCAACACTTTTAGCAGACGCTGGAGGAGATTTGTCTATGCTCAAACGGCATGGAGGATGGAAATCGAGTACTGTTGCCGAAGGGTATCTCGAAGACTCCGTGCAGAATAAGACAAAAATATCGAGCAAAATTACAAACGCCATTCATTTGCACTGTAATGACAATTCGCCTAAGCCAGGATCTTCGAAATATTCAGCAATTCATAATCCAGATCTCGGTAGTGAAGAGATGAATATTTCTATCGATGACCTACCGGTGTCTTCTTCTACTAAGGAGATGAGGACATCTCCAACGCTTACATGATGCTCGCCTTTCCCAAAAGATATCTAATGTAAATATTCCTGGAAAAAACCTTTCCCTAACATTCACAAACTGTTCCAACTTCACTATTAATTTTAAGTAAAAAAACTAAAATGTAATTCAGCACTAAGTAGGTATAACCTTGACTAGTGAAACTTTTTTTTAATAAATTTTGTTTGTTTTTTAGCGTATTTTATTTACTTTCCTTGTATTCGAAATGAAAAGTAGAGTGTTTAACTCGGGAAGAAGCCACCCATTTCAGCCTCGAACTATAATTGGCGCTCGAACGAAGTGAGAAAATATCTCGTCTGAAATGAGTGGCTTTCAACCCTAGGTTAACAATCTACTATTTATTAATTTGTTTTTAAAGCTGAGTCGTCGTCTATAAAATGGAACTAAGGCGGGAAAATTTAAGGGCGATGGTTTTTTACGATTGTAAAAGTGGTTTACCGCAAAAACAATGCCTTGAAAGGATGACTTTGCGTTTGGGGATAGAGTTACAACAAAGACGACCGTATATCGCTGGTACTCTGAATTTCAACGCGATCATGTGAAACTCAGTTATGATGTGCTTGAATGCGGCCCAAACCCGCGGTTACTCAAGAAAACGTCAATTCAGTGCGGGACCTAATCATAAAAGATCAACATGTCACATATCGTGAAATTCATGTTTAGGGGTTGGAATGAGTCAGATCCAATCAATTTTTCAAACAGAACTTTGCGTAAGAAAGCTATTTTCTCGTTGGATCCCACCCTATTTTGCGATATACTTTTGTTTCAGAGCCCGGTTCGATTGGTGCTGAAAAAATTTATAAAGATTTAACAAAGGAACTTCTAACGCAATTTATAATATCCTGTCGGGTGATGAAATGCATATGAATCTGAAAATATAAACCTGTCACGAGTTTGGATGTTTGAAAACGAGCTGAGGCCGACCAAGGTTGTTCGCTCCCGTAGCACGTCGAAAAAGATGGTCGCCAGTTTTGTATCCGAAATCCGGACATGTTGCGACTATTTCACTTGAGGATCGCAGAACGGTTAATGCAGATTGGTACACAACGGTTTATCTACCGGAAATCGTTGATATACTCAGAACAGAAAACTGCAACCGACGCATCATTCTTCATCGTGATAACGCTAGCCCACACACCGCTCAAAAAACAAAGGAGTATTTGGACCATCAAAACGTCGAATTAATGAACCATCCACCGTACAGCCCCGACCCGAGTTCCAATGATTTTTATACTTTCTCTCAAATTAAAAAAAACTACGCGTTCAACGATTCCAGTCACCAGAAGAGGACTCCTTCAAAAGTGCCATTTCGGAGACTATATCTTTGGTGTGGAATAACTGTTTCAATAATTGGTGTGAGCTAATGTATGAATATGTCCGGAGAATACTTTGAAAAACAGTAAATGTACATTTAACTCTTTACACTTGTCTATTTTTTCTATTCCCGAAACTTTAAGTGCAACCCTCGTTAGTTATTAACATTTCTCATTTACGATTACTAAGATTGAACATTCAGTCTGACTCGCCCAATCCGTGTTCGTGACTATAGTCTCTATTTAGATTAGGTATTTCCAACTGCTGATTGGCCGATTGACAGAGGATGTCCGAGGCACGTCCGCGACATGCAATATCGTGTGTGTATTGAACTTAGATAAAATAAGGGAAAATAGTTAACTTGGTTGTCCGATTTGATATCTGGCCTGTGTTCAATTCGATAACGGCACAATTACATAAAGGCATAGCTTTTAAATACCTATGCAAAGCATACCAAAAGGTAAATCTCCACAATGATGACACTTAATCAATTAACACTTTTTTCATCCGATTATATATATATGATCAACATTTCTAAGCAATCGTATCAAAAAAAAACATTTATTTTCAATGTTTTATCAAAAATTGTATAGGCACCTACGTCTTTCATCACGTCTTTGTTATTTATGATCGCGTTTCCGTAATCACCTGTATGTAATTGTAACAAAATTCAGTAATTATGGCGTTAATATGCTAGCTTATTGTTGTTTTGTTTTAGCAGTTATGATAGCGAGGAATGTTCCTTAAATACAACTTTATTGACGACTTGTCATAAAAACAAAAAACAATCGATTTGGTATTAAATTATCTACTTACGTTAATCTATAGTACATATTAGTCATTCGTTGTTTAGGTACAGTATTAAACACATTGCGTTTGGAACCTGCGCTCCGAATATTAATTAGGCATTTGATTAATTAGTCTAATTATAGAGATTACGGACTTATTGTATTATTAGCCCCATACCTACCCAATTATTACTCAGTCTATGAATGTAGTACAAAAATATCATAATGTAAAGAGTCGATGTCTAACATGAATTTAGTACAATATACGTAGGTCAGCAATACGTGGACCCTTCGAGTAGTAACATCAGGATGTCCGTACGTGGTATGAAAAATAAAAATTGCGTAAGTACCAATGTCAAATCGTTTATGTAGGTATTTAAAACCCCATAAAACCACAGAACTTTAACACTTCAATTCGTACTATCCTCATCCCTACTTGTCAGATCTAAAGACATTCTTGTAACTTCGCCCAAGAGGACACTAAGCTAAACTAAAACTTACCCCCAAGGCATGAAGTGTAAAACTTTTAGTTCCTTTGGGCAGGTACTTTTCTATTTCGTATTGATACTTATTTTAGTGACGTATAAGCAATGGAACGGATGTTATCGACATTTCTATTAATCTAGTTTGTTTCTCAGAATGTGTTTATAAGTATGAATCCACACGTAGTGATGTTTCACAAAAATGATCAACTTATGCGGAGGCTTTTTTATTTTCTTTTCCGCGTTTTACAGGGTGTTTACTTCAACTAATATTAACTCTAGTGAAATACTCAATCTTTCTTATTATCACACAACTCTATACTATACCTACAAACTAATTATCCTTTGATCAGTCACGCACTTGCGCGGCTTGCCACTTAATTAACTGAATGTATTTACATTGTCATATGTTTAGGTATATAACGAGGAATGTGTGTCAAGGTATCAAAGTTAATTAGACTAGTACGGATGCGGACTATGATTATTAAACTAATATTATAGGCAAGTAAGTATTTTCAAGGCTCCTTACCAAAAAGGTAACAGGATCCCTTACTTATTATGACACGAAATCTCTGTGTATCCGCTTGTCACAACTATGTATCTCAGGAATGACGTATGCTATCGATTTGATGTTTGGAATAGTTGTAAATGAAGCTAACTAGGAAAAAATATTTTAATTATCTATCTTTTGAAGTTTACCATGCGAAAATTTTGAAATGATCACATGTGATATGATTAATAAATATTTTTGTTTATTTAGGCAATGTCGTTCATCTAGCGATCTCAGTTTAGTATCAAATAAAGTAACGAAACTTGTATTTTGAACCATATCATAAGCAGATACCTTCCGCGACTCAGAAAATATTATTTTTATCGATACGATGACATCCCTACGTATCTTAGCGGCGGATATAGAGGCCGATGACTAAGCCTGTTAATCCACAATTACTCATCCCCTCCCTCAATCACTCCCCCAATTAATCAATGACGGCTCCTTTGGTCCTGAGGCTATCTTCGATCACGCTCGACAGTTCAGCATGGTAATTGCGTAACTTTTCAAGCCATTTCAACTGTCATATTATGAACATGAAATAAAGCTTGATATGTCCTATTTGTCTTCCAAAAACTTACGCAATTTCTGCGGGTTGATCAAAAATGGTCAAATATTGTTTAAGGGCTGTTTACCGTGCGCCTTAACTGCTCCAGGTACTGACGCATAAAGGCCTCGGTACACCAAATGTTTGAGGTACGCTGTGAACCAGAGTTGGGCAAAAATTAACTTGAATGAGAATAAGAATAAAACAGGAATTTTATTCTTATTCCAATTGATTTAAATAAGAATAATTCTTGCACTCGTTATTTTAAAAAAATGAACGGGAATAAATCCCAACCAGCA
Organism: Epiblema foenella; assembly: GCA_963556455.1. Taxonomy (NCBI): domain Eukaryota; kingdom Metazoa; phylum Arthropoda; class Insecta; order Lepidoptera; family Tortricidae; genus Epiblema; species Epiblema foenella. The sequence continues at coordinate 22,841,140 of OY747096.1, read as the reverse complement.
AAAACTAGTTGTATAAGGGTCCATAGAACGTTTCGAAAACTCCATTTGGTGTCAGCAATTGGTTGTATAAGAGGCCATAGAACGTTTACATACCCCCGAAGTGGCGCATTTATATTTCCATTTAATGATATAGTAGAACTATAGTGTTTTTTTGTACTGTATCGGCCACTGTGACCCTACTATAGTGCTTTTTTGTACTGTATCGGCCACCGTGACGCTACTATAGTGCTTTTTTGTACTGTAGCGACCACCGTGACGCTAGTATAGTGCATTTTTGTACTGTATCGACCACCGTGATAATGCTTTTAGTACTGTAGTAGCATTCGTGTTACCTTTATAATACATTCCGCGTAGTGCAAATTACATGAGTGCAGCAATTGTAGTTTATGGTGTGTAGTGTTTTTGTGTTTGTCTAAAGACTCATAATAAAAAGGACACCAAATATTATTGAGGTAAGAATTTATTTACTTTATTTCTACTCTGAGTTATGATTCTCATAATAGGTCCGAAAAGATATGCGACCACAACTTTACTGTTAAACTAGTGTTAGGTTTATGATGTATTCTCAATGCGCCGTCGTTTTATTCAGTGTTTAGTTAATTATTTTGATAAATTAATATTGAAATGTACCATTGTTATTGTACATAAACCAAGAACTAACTCCGACGCTCTTATAGGCTAATTATAGTACCCATGACAAGATATTCGACGCCATCATGGTTCAAATTTCCTTCCATAACTTTGAATGATCACTCTTTTGAGACAGTGGTAGTGAATCGGAAGACTAGGTACTACTTATGCGATACGTTGACAGTTTTGTATATTAAATATATGAAATCCATTTTTAATGTTAATATTAGTATTTGCTACACAGAATATCACGTATCATTAAAATGGTATCATATTGCTGTATAAGCGAGATAACGATGCCATAAGGTAATTATCATTTAATGGTAGCGTCTACCTACCTTTACGTGTCATTTTTATATTACAAAGGATACAAAAACTCTTTTTCAACACTATGTGGTGTTATAAAGGGACAATTAAAACCCTTTCACAATGCTTTTGCCATATAAAGGAGTTTCCGTAACAGCTACATCGATCAGATTATAAAAGAGTTTAGAAAACTGTTAAAGCACTGTTAAGCGATATAAACGAAACACAATCGCTCTATAATAGTGTCGTTGTGACCACTATAGTACCTAAGTACTATAACGGTGATCTGTAAAACCATAATATCACCATTTCCTCATATTGTTGATTCCTTATCACTGCTACAACGCAATGCCTATAGAAGCTTCCAAAATACCTTTATTGCGCCAAATAGTTGTATAATGGCGATTTAAAACACTATAAAGCAATATGGTTCTGTACCGGTTATGTCACAGCCCACTATAGCACTGGCCTATAATAGCTCTATAAAATGGTGATGTAAGCCTTTACATCAATCGATTATAACATATTTTGGCTCTGTAAGCTTATAGAGCAAAACGGTGTAGCTTTTATACAACAAACTGTCACCGCTATCACTTTAATACGATGTTTATTATACAAGCGTTTTGGGATAAAAGTTTAAGTTATAGGACCATTTTGCTGGTTGGGATCATACAACTTTTATTTTAAATAAATAATAAAAAACGGAAAAAAAGAAAAGGGAATATAGGGAATTAGAAAAGGGATTATTCTAAATAACTTTTTATTTAATTAAAATGTTATTTGGAATAAAGTTAACTTTGTAGTAAAATACAATCTGTTTTATTTTGTAGGGTAATTTCGATATTTTTTTTCAATGATCCGATTGATTTTAAATTTGGTAAGCATACGTAGATTTTATTACAATAGGTAAAATGTTTTGGTACCTTCGAAACAGTGATGATGATCTGATGAGAAATGTACTCTAGAAATTGAACAGCGGAACTCTTTGATAGCTAAATGCATATGTTTTGCACACTGACATATTTTTTTTTTGTTTTGGCGAATTTTTAAACTAAACTTTTACACCTGGTACTATTATTTTGCATTTGTATTATTATCAAATTAAAAACAACACGTGTAACAAAACTATGTGACAGTGGTCTTGTAAGGACGTAATGTTGTCTAGTAATAATGTAAAAGAGGTACTAGTATTAGACTACTATGTAGTACCTCTACCTTATACCTACTAATTAATATGTCATATTTATCCCGGGTACCTAGACTGCACTTTTATTCGTGTAATATTATTAAAAATAAAAAATCATGATTAAATTTATTTGACTAAGAATAAGTTATCTTCATTCAATTTTCTCACGTACGAATTATTCCCGACCTATTTGAATAATTTCGATGGGAATAAAATCAATGTGATTTTATTCTTACGAATTCTTATTCAAATAATGATTTTATTCTTGAATGCCCAACACTGCTGTGAACACGTCACGCAAGCGATGTGACATGTAGCAATATGGCTAGCAAATACAATGAGTGAAACATTTCGATAATCTCCCTGATATACTATTGGCAATATTCTTGTAAAAATTAATTATGTAAGTGCAAGCAATTTTATTATTCATTAAAATAATTGGATATCAGAGGAAAGTAGAAAAGAATAACCTCACCCATGTTAACCATTTCACTAGATCACATCACATAACTAAGGAATATTCAATATGGCGAATAAGGTTTTTATTTGAGATCACGCACAATGAGATACATAGGAAATAGAGAGTATATACTTACATACCTTTAGAGAAGGTATTATGACCTCGTTAACTAATCTCTAATTAAGTAGGTACATTAACGCTCGATCATCAAACTGTATTTACTTATTAATATGTATATGGTCAGCCCCGTAAGGCCCCTGAGGGGCCTATCGGAGTTAATTGCTAGTTAATGGAGGAACACTCTAAAACTAGAAGGAAAAAAAGAAACATATATATTTATGTTGTTAAAGTAGGTTTAGTTTATTAGTAATAGTCATTTGTATAGTTATTGTGTCTTTTTGTAAAGAATGTACTAATAATCATTAAAAAGATTTGTTTATACATTGATAGTATCGTCAACCACCTAATTGATTTTATTATATAACGATAATTAGTACTACACTACATTTATTATTTATTCATGAGTATTTTCATTGCATAATGGTGGAATAATTCAAATCCTTAACTACGCATTTTTTTATCTGTCCGTTATGCATACAATATAGACACACTACATACAATACTAATATGTATTATTGCGAAACATTCACTGACGTGATTATTATAATAGTTATAGCTAGCCAACTATTACCGCGGAAGGGAAGTCTAGCGAAATTGTGACATTATCACGTTAGAGCTGTATCCATTACACAAATGAACGTAATACAACGTGATATAAGTGGTATTGCTAATCTATTAGAAAACTTGTATATCTGTGACAGTTTTCTGTAGGTACTGACAAATTTTTACTAAATAGGATTTGAATGGCTCAGATTTAAACTAATCCCGTCTAACTAATCATTCAGTGTGCCGCGGTCATCGTTGGTCATGCGCTATAACGAAATGCGAAAACCAGACGATTGCGTCTCTGCGGTAGCACAATTGGAGATACAACGCGACGCGAGACGCGATAATCAACCCTCCTCTTTCGAATTTGTACAGTGCGAATGTAACAAGATGGTGGCAAAAGTAGCACGCGATGCGACTAGGCGGCAATGTATACCTATTCCAAACATACTTGATTTGAAACATTCTTGAGTTAAGCGGTTGAATTATTCCTGTATTTTTAACTACATAGGCACGAAAGACCACCATCAACTGAATAAACGGAATCACAAATAAACAAACGTTCAATAAATAAGTTCTCATCAAATGCGGTTACACAATGTTATTAATGGAAATTGATTGGCAGTACGCAATAATATGTACTGGGTGCGTTACGTCATTACGTCAATTCAAAACTGTACACATTTTTTTAATTGCAATACGAGTAAGACTGTAATTATCAATTTACGTTTAATTTGCTCTGTTAAGCGCAGCTTATGTTGTACTCAAATGACACCTTAACTGTCAGTTTTATGACAAACCGTACCTACGCGTCTGACAGTAATCGTTACTTTTGCGACGATCACTGTAGCTAATCACCATTGATTCCAAAGAAAAACAAAGCAGCAAACATTAAACATAATATTACTTTTTTTTTCATTACGTTTGAAATTGAAATGTTTTTTAATGGGAAACATAAATATTTTATTTTTAGAATGTTATAGATTACAGTCCTAAATCATAACACAGGTAACATAGCATCAAGTTAACCTTTATCTCATACGTTGACGTGCAATCCCATAAAGGCTATTAGAGGCAACGGAATACACAACCCAAACTAATTAGCCAAAGTCATCAGTCAACCGTTATTAAAGCGATATCAACCAGTACAATTAGGGCTTTGACATGTAACATAGCATTGTGCCCCAGCGGTCCTTCTCTCACTTAGTACAAACTGACGTATTTCATCCCGTTCGCTCGAGCTGCTAATGTGTAATCAATAATAATTATGTGCATGTTTGCAAGTGGATTGCATTGCAGTGAATTCCGGTGTGGATCGGCGGATTTAGGGTTGAGTAGTTTCGCTGTTCAGTGTTCACCTCCTAGTGGATACTTTTTGTGCGATTCCCATCCCGTTATATGAAACAGGAAAAAATATGCTTACTTAATATCGTAAGTACTTAATTATTTTCCATTATCATAATACTTTTATAACGTTGCGCTATTTTTAAAATTAATGTTTTTCTCAAAAATCTTATAGACTCGTACCTATAAATTGCAATATAAATAAATACAAAATATCAAATATCCTGCATTGCGTAGCGTTTTAATGACTATTTAAATATATAACCGTTTCATTTCAGTCTCAAATTACATGCATATACATAACATATCTTGCGTAGGTGTGCAGAAAGAAATATTCAATAGCAATAAACAATATTAATGAATAGGAAGTGTTTTGGTTGATATGTTATTATTTAAAGTATTTTATTCAAAGTGCATCTTATTTCATAACGTAAATTAGGCGTGTCTCTCTAGTCGCATAACAACTATTGCCATAATATCGATGAGCAATAACACTTTACACATAGTTGTTGGTTATAAATCTCTTATGGTATTCATTGTAGTATGTTATAGTTGTTCCCTGTCATAATTGCACTGTGTCGTAATGAACTAGTTAGGAATTACTATAACTTTCCGAACTTGTATCGCAAATTTTAAACAATTAAAAGAGATATATGTATTATAGTAGTATGTCGTAATTTTTAACCATATTGTTGAATATCATTAAATTTGTAGTCGTTTATTTTTTTATTTAATCTTTATTGCACATTTTAAAAAGGTACAAATGGCGGACTTATACCTTAAGGCATTCTCTACCAGTCAACCACTGGGCTAAAAATAAACGTTTATTCGGTGTAGGACAACAATGTTTATGGCCCACCGCGCGATCGCGACAACAGTGACACATATAGTCCCTATTCGTCTCGGTACCGCCGCACACCGGGTAGAGTCAGTCCGACCCAGGTCGGGCCTAGCTGAGTTTCTTGCTGCACTCTTCTCAGCTAGGCTAGGTTTAGTAAACCAGCGACAAAACTCCCAGTAGCTCGATTCCACTCACACCTCAGATTCGGTTGAAACCGCTCAACCAATCTCACTGGAGCGCAGACTCTTAGAGTATTCCAGTGTTCCAAACCACACGCGTGGTCGTGCCGGAGGTTTTCCCCTGGATTTTCCCCAGGCTACTCTCCAACCGCGCACTCCTATCGCTTTATTGGGCCCGGCCTATAAAGCCACAGTCAGGTTAAACAAAAAAGAAAAAAAAATGTTTATGGCAATACTTATGGCGATTGATATTTATGCACACAAAATTTAGGATAATTGTTATATTACATCATTAGGTACAGATGTGAGAAAGTGCTAAAATGTGACATGTCCCATTACGTTTAACAATACTTTCCATACAATGAAAGTCAGAATACGGAACGTTTTATAACTTGGGGCTCATTTGTTATGTAAGTTAAATTAGTTTTGATCGAGGACATTCTATCAGGCACTGCAACAGACACCTCACGGACCGCCCTCTGTGAGAAAAGGAATTTTGTAACGTCTCCTGCGAGATTGAACAACATTGCCACAAGTAATTTCATTTAAAACAAATACTAACTCGTAATTGAACTAAACAGCAACATTCTTTATAAATATTTTAGTACAGCTATAAAAAAATATTTTTGAAATGTTAAATTACGAGACGTAATAAATGAAGTAACTACTAAATTGGAAATGTAATGCAGCTGATTATGTTTATTCTGTCTCTAACACAATTTACAGCTAAAATGGTCCCATAGAGACCCACAGACACGTCTAATCTCGGGCGACACTGCGTCAGGTGCCGCAATATGCAACGTGATTATTATTTAGCTTAAATGATTTTTGTCAAGTTGAATGTAGTTACAAATGCTTTGTGACGTGAGTACAAAGGCTATTAGACTTCATTATGGGATCAGTCTCTAATTCAAATAAAAGTAGGTATAAAGAATTCTCAATCAAGACGCTACCAAATTAAGCAAGAAGAAACTCATAAATAATTATATGTTTTAGACGTGCTTAGACTACGAGTACTATTTAGTAGTAGCAAACAATTGATAAATTGGTCGTGTTTTTCGGGATGATTTAATTCCGATAATGGTTGACAGTTAAATGGGTTTTACTAAATTAATAAGCAATATACCTCGTGCAGTTTATTTCATCTTCCATCAAGCGGTAATTATGGCTATCGGGAATTCTCGTTCTCCAGGAACATATCTAAATTACTTATAAGTTTGTAGATAGTGCTGAATATTGTGACGGTGCTAAGAGGAACAACCCTACTCACTAATCCTATGTGACATTGTAGCGAAGTGAAATGTCACTCGGATACATCGGCGAGGCTGGTCGTCTCGCCATTGTGATCCGAGATGGATTACTGTTATGAACAGATATCACAATAATACCAGAGATAATTCGTCGCTGATAAAATCAACGTTGAATATTTCCTAAAGCTATATGACTATTAAGATCCAAGTATGTATTTTTTTTACGTATATAATTTATTTACTACTTTAAGTTTAGAATTGGCCCATGAATTTGATAGTGACTAATGCCGATTTATCGTATTATACGTTTGTAATAAGTTATTAAGCATTAAATTATTTTAATTTAAATAAAAATCATCTACTACTTTAGTACATTACTTACCAAGGGCGGTAAAACAAAGAATGTCTCAGATCACAGGTATTTGACGCCCGAGCCGAAGGCAAGGGCGATAATTATGCGATCTGAGGCTTTTTTAATTACCGCCCGAGGTAAGTACAAAATTTTATGTCACCCCCTGGCCAGGAAGTGGGATTTTCCGCGCGCGGAGCGTGCGGTAATTGCCACTTTATGGCCAAGTGTGACAAAAAATAACTTATTATAAACGGTAAACAAAGATGCATATGAATGGGATTTTTTTCATTTTATTTGGACGCAATGTTACACGGTGATTAGTATCGCGTCACATCAAAATTAATTAATTTATTACCGATTAAAGCTCTAATCGCGCAAATGTAAAATAAATGAATTTCATGGAAGTAATTTAATACAACGTAATGAATTAATCTTGTAACCGGGACGGAGTGGAAGACTGTTATGGTTTTTACTACATTTTACCCCGCTGCCTTAGAAGGGAGAGAAGTATGAGTGTTTGTACATTAATTAAAAGGACTTCTACAAGTGAGGTTCTGTTAACTTCATCTCAACCGTGAACATTTTATTGTAGCCTACCTATGTTGTAGGCTAAAATGCTTTTTTCGGTTTTTTGTTGGTTTACAACTAAATTTATTATTTTATAACACTTGGTAACTACTTTAGTACGGGACTTAAACAATTACAACTGAGGTCTTGACTAACGTGACTCTTTAAAACATAGCACTACTGGCATCTTCAAAGCTATCGTACTCAGATTTACATTTCTGTGAACTTTGACAGGTTAACGTTACGTTTAAGCGCCCTGTGTATTTAAAGATTATTAATTATCGAGAAAACATCGATATCGATAGCGGTTGGTCCATCCCTGTGTTCCCCGGGGCGCGGATCGATCACTGCGTAATTAACTATTTGTTAGCGCGTATGTATGCGTGATATCACTACTGTTTAAATAGTGGATACATTTCGGTTACTGCTTTTGTATATTTGCGATCATTTTTAAATGATTAAAACGTACATCTAACCCAATTTTTAAGATTTCAACTTACTCCAATAACTACACTACACACACAGGTGAATAACAAAAAGTGTACCTACGTGAGTTAAAAAAATCGTGAGTAAAAAAATTCACACTAAGTTAGATTGTAGGTAGATATCAATCCTCGTATGACAGGTTGCACTAGTTGACTGAGACTTTATTTTTATCTAGCCCTATTTTTAACGAAGAATCGATTGTGGTATTGTGGAATTAGTATATGCTACACTTTCAAAATATTATTGTTCCATTTATTGAGTATTTACAGAGTATTATTTATTTGTACTGAAGTACACGTAACAAAGACATGGAATACACGTACATAGATCCTTGTGAGTAGACGTGGGTGTAACAACTCCTGGTAATTGATCTTGTCGTATTCCACATCTCCAAAATTATTTAGTGTTGATATTGTTATATTGTATCTTACAAAGATTTTATTACTAGGTAGGATTAATAACCATGAGTTTTCATTATCTGGTCAACAGGCGAGCCGTACTTGTATTCGTGATTTATCCGTTAGTAAATATCGATTAATGAGACTTCATAAGTATGTTGTTGGACTGACTTAAAAACAAGCATTAATTTCATTTATTTTATAACCATACATCTTTCTTTATTTCCAGGTAAAAATATGGTTCCAGAACAGAAGAACGAAGTGGAAGAAGAAAGACAACATATCAAATGCAGAAGTCGCAGAATTTAAACAACAGAATAAGCCAGAAGACAAGAAAGAAGAATCTAAAGAAGTAAAAGAAGATCCTTTAGCTATAGATATGTCGAAAAAGAATTGCAATAAGATACTAACGGATAAAATAAGAGGTACTAAGCCAGTCGCCCAAAGCATAGTGCCAAAACCGAGAAAAGTCGAGAAAGGAGTAATATTAGAGAGCATTTGTGATGCTAATGATATAGAAAGTAGGATATCTATCACTAAGATTACCAATAAGTTATCAAGTACGGATATTTCTGAAATAGGAAAGGTCTCAGTCAAGAGTTTTAACCCTGAAGAAGTGAAAGAAATGAAATTCGATAGTAGAGATGTGGAAATGTAAAATTTAGAAGATTATCGATATGTTTTTGACGACTGAGGTGCTAGTGTATCAAAGAGCGAAAATATGCTTTACATGATTTATTTTAGCATTTTATTTCTTAATTTTCACGGTCTTGATAGAGAGTGCTCAAAACATTTGCTTTTAACGATGACGTTGACCATAAAACTTTTTATATATTAGTTGGGGGTGCAAGCCCCGCCCAGCTTAAAAGTATTCCTAAATGAAATTCCCAAATGACAAAATTTTTAAATTGACTGGATGAATGTTAATATATATGTCTTTGTCTCTAAATTAATTTTATTTATATTTATGAATAATTATATTTATGGATTAAATGCTGTTTAGCAGCAGCATAAAAGTTTAAGCATTCAACATAAAAGATTTGAAATTGAAATATTGTCTATCATCAACACAGTACGTAAGAAAGTACCTAGATAACAACAGAGTACGAGTGAGACGTCAACAACTTAGCGGCAAGCTATGCTAGCCGGGCACCAGGCCCTGCATTCCGACCGACATTCGAAATCCGAACTTCGTATCGTGCCGTCCCTTTCATTTTCGTGTTATTCACTATATGAGCGAAAGGGACGGCACGATACGAAGTTCGGATTTCGAAGTTCGGAGTAACCCCTCTGATGCAGTGCACAAACTTAACGAAATTGTTTACTATTTCGTTTGACATAATAAACTTGTATGTAGTAATAGGTTCTATGTTTGGCTAACAAATATTTTTTTGTCCTAAGAACGAAAGGTATAACATATTAATCTTATGATTTTAAAGGGCATTTTCATTGGCCCATTGTTGTTTGTTATGGTTAGTGACCGTCACAAAACTGGCACGTTATATAAAGTACTGTACAATGAGTATTGTACGATGGTAGGTGAGGCTTGACTGCGCAAGTTAAATGAAAATGTCCTAAAATCATGTTCTTAATTAAAATCAGTAGTTTTTTGTTTACAGCATGTTTTTGTTTTGGGTGCTGATAGAAAACCGAGTTTACTTGTGATATTTAGAATTGGCCGTAATTGTAATAATTTTCTCGTATAACAGTACCACAAGATACAAAAAATGTAACATAGAAATGTCAAATAATTTAAAGGTCGTTATTGTAGAAATTAATTAATTGTAGTATCAAAGGCAACGTATGTATTAATTTTGTGCAATAATCGACTCTATACACGTAGCGTAAGGTTTTATTTTCATCGATATAAGTACAGCCTAATGTTATTATTTTGCGTTATTACAAGAAACAATTTTATTATTACCTCTACTTACATTGTAATATGCTTAGTTAATGTACATATCTCAATTTGAATTACGTACAATAAATAAATAAGATTTATTTTAATGAACCATATCTCTATCAATGATTCGGCAATTTCGGCATTGTCATAGGTACCACAAACAATTACTAAAGTTCATAAAGAAATAGTTTGAACTTTTTCTAATACCCTTTTCGTCTACTTACTTTTAGACTCGTACATAAATTTATAATAAACATGTATTTTTTTTTCTCCGGCGGAAGTTGTTCTTGAAGTTGCTTTGTCGAGCTCTTACTGTCCCGTTACATGTATGATGTAAATCCAAAACAGTATAAATTGAAATTTATATATTAGAAAAATTGAAAAAAATATATTTTAAGCGTTTTTGAGACAATGTCCTGCGGTAGCTCTAGCTCATAGTGAACTCGTGAAGAAATAAATAGTTTTGGATAATTTCATTTTGTTTATAAATATAATATAAGCCCAAACCTATCCTAATCTGTTATCCTACTACAAGTATAGTGCTATCTCGATGTAGGGTTGATGGGTACAATGGACCAACTATTGATAATTGTGTGATGAAATATTTGTGTGATGAGCATGAATATTTGTTTCTGAGTCTTGGATGTTTTCTATGTATTTAAGTATTTATATCTATTAAATATATCGTCGTCTAGTACCCATAACACAAGCCTTCTTGAGCTTACTGTGGGGTTAGTTCGATTTGTGTAAGATTGTCCTCTAATATTTATTTATTGTCCTCTAATATTTATTGATTACTACTGTCGTCATGAACTACAATGCATCTGTGACGACGACATACTATAATTAGTAGTTGGTGCATAGTGCTCACAATATAAGTATGTACTACGTACTTTGTAGTGGATCATTGTTTTTTATTTGGATTAAACTGTTTTTTCTACGAAGGCGGCATACAAGCTTACGGCCATTATGTTGGTAAACAGACACCCGTAGCCTTTGGACGCTTGCCGCGCTTGCCACTTCAGAAGCGCGTTGCCGACTCTTAATATAATATTTTTATTAAAACAACCTGATTAATAGAAAGTTAAAAGTTAATGTGGGAAACCCCGGCAAAAAATTGAATGAATTCGTCTTTCATTAAGTTCAGGCTATTAATATATGAACTATGTCACGATAAAGTTTTTTGGAACTCTTGTCTTGTACCACTTAATGGACAACGATTTTCATAAAAATATTACCTAAGGAGGCCTCCATTAAATATTTCTTGCAAGATTAACTAAGTAAACATTTCTTAAGTTAGAATACTTATATAAATAGTTTCAATTATGTTGCAAAATTATCTGACTTAAGTAAATAAAACACACCGAAATTTTAATGTTAAATTAGTTTTATTTACGTAAATGAATAGGTACCCCTAGGATAAATATGAGTCGATGAATCTATATACTTATTTATCGTAAAAATTAAAGGGAATCCTAACATATTGATATTGGAAATATATACTTATGCAATAGTTTAATAAATATATGTTGTTATCAAAATAGCTAACAACATTCACTCATTCATTCATTCGCAACCTTTTTTACAATAATTCCAAAAAATAGTCCTCCCATGCCATTGTTATGTGAAAAAGCCAAAAAATGGATAAACGCAATAAAATATATACGCTATAAATACGTAAGTACGAGTTTTAAACATTTAAAATAATCAGTAATATTATTAGTAACAACAAGTTTTGTAATTAATACAGTCAGTTTCTATTTTCAATCAGTCAGTTATTATTCGGTCTTTTGAACTTTTGACATATTTTGGCCACGATGACGATCATTACATTATTAATAGACCGGAACCACAGAATATATTTTCTAACTTTCATCATAGGTATTCATCGCGATGACAGAAGGGCTACTCAGAACTACCACATAGTACTGTCTCTTTTGTCGATTTAGTGCTGCCACCTATAGTTCCTCCACGTTCACTATATAATTTGGATAGGATGCATGAGGCGACATCTCGCGGAAACGCCTCTCACTCTTTGGAATAACATAATCACTCGCCATCCTTCCTCCATGGCAGTACTACGTTATTTGCAGCGCCATCTGTTATTTGCCGACTGCATTACCATTGCTGCTAGCTTTCTACGGTCAGAATGGCCTCAAATGTATTACGCAATTTAATTTGTGTATCAAAGAGGGCGCTAGTAGACTCTTGAAGTGTTATACGTGATTGTTTTTAGTAACGTCAAAATCAAATAGGGGCCTGAAAATGCGGCGAAATGGTTCCAGTAAAGGATGGTACGGCAGTGCTTGCTTCGCGCTCGACTTGGCGGGGGCACTGCCATGCCCCGAGATTCCATGTTTTATGGTTTTCAGCAGTCAATATTGATTGATACAATAAAGCTAAATATCCATTGGATATCTCGTTATTACGGTATATACATAGTTCGACCTACACTTACCTAGTGGCTAAGTAGGTACTTAGTTGATGATGTACAAAATGCAAAAATATAGATCAAATTAATCCACTCATAAATCGTACCCTTGGTGCAATAAGGCCACTTGTGACTATACGTCGAAATTGATTTTATCACGCGAAAGTTACACAAATGCTGTATACTATACGAAACAAAAAGACTTTTTTTTGTAACTTTATTAGTTTTTTAAATAATATAATGTAAAACCGACGCATGTGATTAGATGAACATGAAACAAAGTCGCTACTGCCCATGCGCCGTTGTTTCCCGATGTTACTGCGAGCGCCTTAGCAGCGCACGCGTCAGTGTAAAGTCACTTGCGTCAGTGTTACCGGGCGAGGGGGATGTTTCGCAAGTTGTACGAAAATTGTCAAAAATGGATACAGGAAATAGCAGAAATACCCGTAAGTGAATTATTTATTTTTTAAATGTATTTTTTCAATTATGGTATTTATATGCACATATGGCTATGCTGCTCCAAAAAAATGCATTTTGAATACTAGTTATATGTGCACTTACGTTGTTTTTTACGGGTGTATGTGGTACTAACATATTTTTTGGAAGAAACGTACAAATAATGTTTTATTCATGTTATTTACTGCCTGTATCATAATTTTATAGACCTTAAAAATGCTAGTGATAAAGTCATATATGGCTTTGTTTCACAAAATATTCGCAGCCGCAAATCAACATGCAGCTTTATTAGCCGCAAAATGTTGGTACGATATATACACATATGTCCTTTTTACACGAGATGGATAAACATACGTCATTATTGAATAGTTTAAGTACAGAAAAATGGTACAATTCAAAATCTAATTTGGTAAATTTTAATTTATCTGTCATTATAGATTACCCATGAATGTTATAAAGTTATTAGCAGCGCAAATTTGTTCATTTTAACTTTTATTTCACTTCGCATGTAATGTGTAGTGGGTGAAAGAAATCGTAGCTTTTTTGTAGTACCGTATCTCCTAATGAAAAATTGGAACCCTTATAGGATCACAGCCAATTTACTCTAAATCTACTGCACAGATTAAACTGAAATTCGGCTCAAACATGACATGTATTTCTCTAACTTAAACACGGATCAGTATCTAACGTAAATAAATGAATGTTAAGTATGGGGCTAGTGGGCTTTTGTAATGAAAATTGCTTTAATTTCAGTTTTTACATTAATATAGTTAATTGTATTTAGTATGCAGTCGGGTGTCTCCATAAAATTTATATGTATTTATTTAAATAACAACACTGCTGGCATGTTACCATTATTATCTATGGATTATTTCAGATACTAAAGGAATCGAGGCTTTTTCGGGTGGTTCATCTGGTGAAGAAATTTTGATACGCCCCATGTGGTGAAAACCGTAGTCATCCTTGGAAAAGGACCAATATCAAAAATTATACAGCCAAGTCACACAGATGAGAGAAATAAAAGGCCTCACAGCAGTTTTCAATCAAGTCGTTTTCAACATTGAATCAGCTGCGCAATTACTAAGGATGACCCATTCAAGGTGAAGTTTAGATATTGTTTAAACGGCGAGTACCAGAGCAGAACAAGACTGCAAACACCCCATGTGGATCTAAAAAAGCTTACATCGGACTGTTACCCATAACAAAAGTCAAATATAGAGATCTTATGAGCTTATGCAGAGAGGGTGTTATACCTTCCGAACATGTATCTTTTTATGAACAACTGCCAACTCAGAATACCAGCAATGAACCAGAACCAGATTATACTAGGATGCAGGATAAATAGAAATTAAGAACATAGAATCATTTGAATACACATGTACTTTTGTGATATTGATTGCAACATTGATCTCAATTTATAAAAAAAAAACTTAAGCAAAGCAACTCTTGTATGTAGTTCAGTAGAGTTAAAATTATATGTGAGTCAAATTATAGGTAAGTCAGGATCAATAAAACTAAATAAATAAATAATACTAAAACTAGTATTATATAATTTAATATTTCTCTATCCAAATACCAGTACTGCAAGCAAGACAGACATTTCTTAAGTTTTTTACCAAAATAGCGTGATTAGATAAGCAAAGCGATAATTTAATCATGTTGGACAGAACTTAAATTATACTAGATGTAAAAAAAAATTAAGCAAAGCTCCTCTTTTATGTAGGTACTGCAGTAGAGTTCAAATTATATTATGTCAGTCAAATTATAGGTAAGTCAGGATTAACAAAACTTCTTATCTAAGTAAATAATTAATACTAGTTTGGAAACTGAACGTTAAAATAATATTCCATACTAATTTCAAATAAATTTATACACCGTGATTGTTAATAACCCGAAAGATTTAAGCTAACGATACTAGAGCCTAATTAGAGTATATATACTTATGTAACATATAGTCCAAAAACTCGTAATTAACGAGATATTCATTATTTACAACAAATCAAAATTTAAATAATCTCCAGTGTAACACACCCTAAGGGCGTGAGCATGACGTAGCCACCTACTTCTTTTAAACGTAGATGCACTTTACCTGTATGGTTGTTTCGAATATTATCATGCCTAACAATTTATGGTTGTAATTGTCAGTCAAAAAAAGATACCTAAAGTTTCAATGTGGTGCCAATAAATAAAAAATGAAATTATTCAATACAAACATCGTGCTAGACATAACTTGACAATTCTTGTCATTCATGGAATACAAGTGACGGCAATCGCCGTTCCTCGTATGATTTCGGAGCGATTCGTGAAGTGTCATGCTCGCTCTCTGTTCTTCAACTTGAGTTTCTCACCTAAAGGCTTGTTCACAAAGAAGTGGGCAATTAATAAGATTTAATTTGTACTGAAATAGTAATTTCATTAAGACGCATAATTAGACCCATGTTGATATAACATTATTTACTCGTAATGTCGTCAAAAATACGTGGTTTAAATCTTTCGGGTTATTAACAATCACGGTGTATATTTTTCTATCCAAATACTTCACTGCTGAAAGCAAGAGGGGCATTCTTAAGTTTATTTTACCAATATAGTGAGGTTAGATTAAATTAGATGTAATCCAAGCGATAATTTAATCATTTTGAACAGAAATTTAATTACGTATTAGAAGTTTTTTCTTTTCGTTTTTGGTTGGATACCTAATAATGGTCTGACTTTATTTCTTTTTATTAATTTACGGTTGTTAACTCAACAAATGTATTAATTAAAATAAAAAATACAAATTAAATAAAAAACATTTGCTATTTTTGCAGTTGCGTCCTCCATCGAAAGATAATGTTGCGGTAAAAAAAGACTCATGTACACATACTTCATGCGGATGTCCGTGCAATAAGGATGCATGTCTACTTACGTTTGCTATAGTTTGGTACAATATAGCCGTAAGTACGCATGCAACCCACGATTTCCGAAAATAATTGAATAATTAGAATAAACTACTTCGTATTAAATAGAGAACATTTTTATAACAACAGTTGTGAAATTTTATAAACCTAACATTAAGCATACAAAAGTTATCCACAAATGTTCGTTGACAGAATCTTTAAACCTCTCTCCTGAAAAGTCGGCATTTTGCAGATGTGGCTTTATTGCACCAAGGGTACGAAATGTAGCAATACCTTTTTTCGCCAACATAAGAATAACATTTTTGAGTACAACACTTAAGTTGTATACAAACTGAACTTGATTGTGGCAAACTTTCATAATCACAAACTTGTTAAACCTTTAACTGCACGGCTCTGATCGTATCGTAGCGTAGCCCAGCAGAGCATAGATAGATAGCCCGTAGCAGCCATAAAATAATATTAAGCCAGTTCACCTTGGATTGGCATAATAATATCTATATAAGGCACATTGTAATCTCTAGGCCTTCCAGGAACTACTTACATCAGATGCTATTTTAGAGGAAATGGTAGTTAATATCTTATCATATCAATTTAAGTTACTAATTTGCTTTGCATTGCGTACGTTAGTAGGTAAATAAAACATTCAATATAATAAAATTTACCTCGGAAGCCTTGACCCATCATGTCTTAGAGTTCATTGAAGGTCCATGTTAGAATATTAATGAAGTATCAAAAAATTACAGCAGATACATCTTCATCAACCTTGAACTGTCGTCATTAGTTGAAAAACATCTGTAACTTTCATCATTCAATTTAATGATTAATTGACTGAACTCGCTAATGCTTCTGTAAAGAGTTTTCATTGGCATTATCAGGGGTAAAGAAAATTGTAAGTACTTAATAAAATATTTAAAGTATTGATCACCTCTTCACTGATGATTAAATTGTTTAGGGGGATACCGTAAACCTAAAATAATCCTGATTTTGAAAAACCAATGCAGCAAAGTGGGATATCTCCATGTCAATAATTTTAGATCTCGAATTCTCGAATTGGGCTCCGAAATTCTCAGGACTCTGAAGAGCCGTATCCGTTTAAATTATTCCCAATCAATTTCTCATATAAATGAGCTAAATAATTCGGCATCAAGGGAGGATTATCGTTCGTTATCAAGAACGAGACAGGTATATATTAAAAAGCGACGTTAAAACGTGCTAGAGGAAGAAGAAACGATGACGCGTCAATTTGTCCTGCAGTTTCAGGGAAAAATAAACACCTTGGAAGGGTGTCCGCGAGGACAGAGCACGAGGGGAAGGTTTTGGTTTTAAAATATAAACTTTGGTATTTTAATATGAGAAATCATTACAGTTATTTCGCGTTTATTTTTCTAATGATTACTTTCTGTCTGTAAAAGACGTGGAGATTTTTCTGACTTAATACTGGCATTTATTAGGAAGAGGATTTATAGTAGGAAATTTATTCGAAATGCGCTCTCTAAGAAGCTGTGATAATGATCAGGGATGTATCCCAACACTTCCTTTTGTAGCATACAATACTTGAGTCGCAATGATAGCGTCATCACGCCACGTGCCAATAGATGTGCGCCACCATCCTGCCCAGCACAAAAGATGAGCTAATGCTAGTGTGTGCAGACTATTAGGTAAGGGTTAAGAAGACTTATAAGTTTTAAAAAGTTTTGATTTCAAATTATGACCAAAGTATTGATAATACCAATAAAGTGATTATAGGATACGATGATTTTATTAAAGTTTTAGATAGTAACACAGCCATTTTTCGATTTTATTGTGTGTGGTAGAGTTTAAGAAAAAAGAACAGTTTTTAGCTTGAAAATGGTCGATTTGGTGTGATGTTTGGAACGATATTTCTTAATAAAAAATCAAAAATATAAATTTGAAATTTTATGACATTAGGTCGCAATACTCCCATTCTAGATATTAAAATTGAGAAAATGTCAAGTAATGTCTTAATTCATACAGAAAATGGTCTAAATAGATGAGCATTTTCTAACTCATAAGGACCCTTAAGCATATGAGGTGTCAAATATTTATAACACAGCACACCTCTGTTGGATACTCACTTTAATGGTTTAATCAATCGGACAGAATCTTGGCCCAGGAATATCTAAAATATCTCAAATCCGAAATCGAAGAGCCGGGGTCGTGGACACCTCCGTTCCCGGAGCGATCGCGGCGATTACCGCCGTCCCGGATTAGCTCCAATTTTAAATTGTTGATTACTTTCTCACCCCCTCCCCGGCCCACCCCCGTTCGCCGGGAATCTTCGCAAATGACACGCTGTTAAATTTTTTAAAAATTGGTGTTAGGAAGTTTTGGAATGGTTAGCACAAAAATAGGTGTGTATAACTTAAATATATTTATATAAAAGTAGCAGGGGAGTTGGGTAATAATACCAAAGATCAAACACCCACAAAATATAGATATAAAGAAATTAATGTTATTTGACACGTCAATCAAATTGTGCTACACCTAAATGATCGAAATATCAATCGATCATCCATCAATGTGCTACATCATGAAGTAAACTTCCCAAAGTAGGTATATAATCTTAATCAAATAATTGTCATTCTATGTTTCATATCTATTGCTGATAATTATATGAATTACGATTTAAAGTGCCAAAATCTTACATTTTAAATGGGCTCGTGTTAGAAATGTCGTTTTAATACCTTTAAAAAACAGAGTAATATTTTATCCAAAATAGTATTAAAGAATAGTATATTTATCATTTTGCACGAGTCCAGAGTTGTCTTGGTCCGAGCCATAAGGCGAGGGAGAAAACTCGGGACGAGTGAAAATGACACTTTCGCACGTATATCAAACGACGTTTTTATTGTTTTTAATACAGTTGCGAAAAAACACCAAAGAAACAATAATAAAACAGTAATTAAAAGAGACAAAACAAAATGCGTTTACTTGCCATTGTGGACTTTGCACTTACCTGGTCTATATATGACGTACTTTACTTACATTTTATTTTAAAATCGTATAAATTACATAAATCACAAAAATATTATTACACCAATACAAGTAATTACAAATTTTTTAAACATTTTTATATTTTTTTAAATATTTTATGACCCTTTAACTTGTCTAATACGCAAATTTCAATATTTTAAATATAATATAATTATTTTTTCATGCCTAATGCTTTATTAAATAAAGAAGGAAACTGATTGAACCTTTTCGGTTGGATGTATAGCTTGGACCAACATTAAATTCAAAAAAAAATGGAAAAGTAAAAATCGCTAGTGCGCAAAATCCAACTTTGCGCACGATATACAAAACCACATAAAGTATAAATTTTTGAGCAACTGTATTAAAAATAATGTTAAAACTAAATGGAGGGCATTGTTTTGCGATCAGTACCTCATTCATCCAGTTTATGCGAAGACATTAGGAAGGAATATGACGCTCTCGAAAAGATACAATTTAAATGTTATATCGCGCCTCGGCAAATTGAGGAAAACTTAGCTTTTTATTCAAATCGTAATCAAATAGAACATGGAATTAGTTAATGTCGAAAAATACAAAAAAAAGATTAATAATATACGTACTATAACTCACCTTGCTCTATAAATGTTTATTCCAACAGAACTTTAAAAAACAGAAGGTAATGTAATGTTAATCAGAAATCCAAGGTATTTAATTTCATTTCATTTCATTTATTTATTTTGCTCACAGAAAGTTCCATGCAAAAGATGTCTATGTGTGACAGTTAGTTACAATAAAAAACACAATATACAAACAAAATGGTAATAGCTACACACTAGGATTAATAAGTAGGTATTCAAACAACTGTCAAATATCAATTAAAACATAAATTACAGCTTCTTGGTATAACCATAAATACTGGCTGACATTGTCCTAATTTTAAATAATTAAATCTTAATTAAAAAGTAATTCATACATGCAATAATATCAATCGAACAATTTTCCTATAAATTCATTGAGACTGTAAAAAGGCCTTTGATTTAAATAATTTTTGAGTTTTCTCGTAAAGTCATTAAGTCGATCCGAATCCTTTATATCATTTGAAAGATGGTTGTATATTTTAATAGATATATAGTTAATACTCTTTTTAAACTGGATGAAGTTCGACTTTGGTAGTGCCAGATCGTGGTTTCGCCTTAACGCATAATTCTGGGCTATGTTAACCAGCTTATACGAGCTTTTGAATTAATTTGTTTTACTGATAAGCTTAAATATTTATTTATCTATATAAGTTGATACATCATCGCCTAGTACCTACTGTACAGGTTTTGCTTACTTTGTGACTAGGTCGATTTGTGTAAGATTGTCCAAAAACATTTATTTTATTTACGTAAATAATTATAATAAGCAATTATGTGCTCAGAATCTGCCCTAACGATAACAAGTGTAAGAAAACTTGAAGGGCTAATTTGGGGAATAAACACAAGGGACAGAAATCACGCGCCCGCACCTTCATCAAGCGACCCTTAACGATTAGTGGCCGGGAAGGGGTAGCCACGTGTACATTGCGGGGTTTATTTTTACTAATTATCTGAAATGCATGTATGAGTACCTAATACATATAAAAAAATGGAGTCAACATGTAAGTATACAGATATACAGATGCACCTAAATATATATTTCGACGGTATGCCATTGAAATTAGAATACCTATCACGACAGTTATTATTACTATCAACAAAATATCAAAAAATACTGTCTTACCATCGCATAAGAATATTCCATATTGGTATTTCTTCCCAAGTCTTGGATATTTTCTATGTATTTAAGTTTTTTTTATCCATATAAGTATGATATTGGAACAGATCCATGAGAAAAGTTGCCCATCACATCATAATTTGCAGAAGAGAACTAAGCTGATTAGTAAATTTACAACACTAGAAATTCTTAAATCCGGTACCCAACACATGGCTGTAAAAGTCTATAATAACTTTAGATATTAGACAAATTGAAAAAATTAAACATATTTTTTAGCAAATTAAAAAACTATTTAATCGCAGTTTCTACAATTTAAATGAATTTTTTGATAAGAAATTGTAATTGATAGAAAACTGATCAAATTTGTTGTATTTATTTTTTATTTATCAAATTTAATTTTGAACGTTGTTTTAAGTCGTTAGATTAATTATATGCGGTACTTACCCTTCCAGGGTTATATTGGAACACTGTACTATATTTTAGACCTTTATGTACATACAATATAATGCAATAAATAAATGAAATGATATAGTCCAAGCTCGGCTTAGTTTAGAATTAAGTTAATTTGTATAAGTTTGTTAAAAAATAATTTCAATAGGTGCTGATTTACAAAATAGCTTGGCCAAAAGAGGTAAGTGCTGAAGAAATTTTTATTTCAATTTGTTTACAAATATATAATAAATAGGCCCAAAATTACTCCATACATATCTTTTTAATGACAATAACCGACAAATAACATAGAGGGAATGAATTCGTATTTTATTCAACCTTCAATTTGTTTAGTGGTGCCTCTCACACACAAGGTTGATTATTATCTAAATTAATTAATTTAAACCCCATAATTAGGTTCGTCAGTTATATAATATTATAACACGCAACAAAACACCTTCAGATAACATAAAAATCTATCTGTCGTCTGTAAAAAAGTGCTTGTAATGACTCCCAGCCCAGTTATTACAGTGCTTAGCACTTGTAGTATAACGCAGATTAGCCAAGTGAAACATAACCTTTGCTTTCATTTAAAATGTTAAAAAAGGAACCCTTATGGTTTCACTTTAATTATCTTTCTGTCACATCGTTAAATGGGCCATTTCCAAATATCTCAAGAACTACTTATGCAATCGATTTGAAATTTGGAACAGTTATAAAGAAGGGTAACCTAAAATGCATAGATCATGTCTTTTTTATATATTTTATTTTATGTGAAAAAAAAATACTTAATAGGTGGTCCAAATTTCAAAGTCTAGTGAATAATGTCAAGTGGGATTTCATACGAAAGGGCTTGGGTTGCATATTCTGAAAAAAAAATATGAACTATTACATAACATTGATATCGATGTATATTTTAAAGAAAAAATATAATTATAGCTCTATCTAGTTTTTCTTTTTTTAATCATCAAAACCAGTTCTATACTAAGTTTGTAATTTAATCACCTTTGCACATATTTTTGTTTTATAAATTCCTAGACTACACGATTGTGCTACTTTTGGATAGGTACCTTCTTCAAAAAAAAATTAAAATCGGTTCACGTGATAAATAATTATCCTTGAAAAACCACCATACATACTAACTTATTCAGTCGCTCCAATTTGTAACAAAATTCGCCGATAGGTGGCACTGTATCCATAGCGTTCAATTTCTACATCATGTTGTTGAAATTTTCCTGAATTAATAGGGTTGGAACCGGTACACATTTGCGCGAGTCGGACTCGCACTTGACCCGTTTTTTTTTTTTAATTAGAAATATTTAGGCATTTTACCTCCATCTCACCTGATGGTAAGCGACGATGCGATTTAAGGTGTATCACGTGTGTCTGTATCAGGTGTATGACTAGGTACCTACTTGGTAGAATAAGAATAACTTTATTTGCGTTAAACATTGCCAATAGATACAAGCGAAACAACAAAGTGAAACAAGCAATGTACTGTGCGCAGACTACAGTCTTGCCAGTCGGCGGTAAATCTCCTCCTCGGCTAATGGCGGGTCAGGTACCACAATAATACGCCGCCAACGGCCAGGGCCGTCATTATCGAACATATCAATTAAAACCTAGCTAATGAAAACGGGATTTGAATATCTTTAAAAATTTTGGATACCTAGTTAAGATAACTAGCAATTGGAGAATTCAGCATAATTACATTTTCATAATAAATCATGCATTTTCGTTAATCCATACTAATAGTATAAATGCAAAAGTGTGTCTGTCTGTTACATCTTCACGCTGCTGAACCGAGGTATGGAAATAGTTTGAGTCGCAGGGAAGGGCATAGGCTACTTCCCGGAAATCACCCCTTAAGGGGTTAAATGGGGACGAAAGTTTGTATGGAGGTACAATATGAACGACTTCCACGCGGACGAAGTCGCGGGCTAAAGCTAGTAAGGAAGCATGAAAGCAAAGCAATCAACTTTTATGGATGCATTATCAAGAGAAATCGTATAGGTCGATCACATACGATTATTTGTTATTAAACTATAGACTCTAGAGTTTTCGACTGCTAACTAGAACAAGGCCTAGACGGATAGGTTCTTCACTAGAATTTCCAGTCTACTTTGTTCGATTCACAGCCATATCTAATGCATTTAACAATTTCACTGCGACATCTGGTCGACAGGGCCCTATCCTAGAATAGTTAAACTACATGTTGAAGAGAAGAAGGTGTACAGATTTGAATATTCACCTATATGGGAAAACTTGATTTTTCCGGAACAACACGAAAACGCCGAGAAAAGCTCGGTCTACCGCTTGCTTTATTATCTTATTTCAATTAGGTTTTTTCAGAAGGAACTGATAAAAACGCATTATCTAAGATGAAAATCAAATTAACATTGGCGGATTAACTCGTATGAATGGCAATGGCATCAGTATGAGTACTTACCTAAGTATTTCGCGCGCTTACACTCGCACCTTTAACAGTCAGATGTTTCGGGGCACATTAACGACAATTTGTCGACCGTACAATGCCGAGCAGATGTGCCATTGACTAATTGTCCTTGTTGACTTTAGATTTTGGAGGTTGGCCCGTTTTGTCAACAGGAATAAGATCGTATCAGTTCCATTGATTTTAATACATTTTTCTATTATGTACGGCATTATTCATAAGAAGACTGTTTGATTTTATAGTCGTTATACTTAATGTTGGGGAAGATTTAAATTGGTTAAGAGTGGAAGAATAGTAGTAACTTGCTATAAAATCACATTAACCACCTTTTTATGAAGTCTCAATTCGAGCTTTTTGGTTAAGAAAGGTGGTAAAAAACCGACAATGTATTTAAACTCTTACGTCAGTCAGCCTATCCATTAAGTCTCTCTGTTTGTTCGTTTGTTCCTCTTTCCATGTAACATCATAAAACATAATATTAAGTGACCAAGTTACTGGCAATGTTAGTACCTTAGCACCTATTCAAATACACAACCAATAAGGTGTAGGTACCTTAGGTTATGAGATTTCGTACAAGTTTTCATGATTGCTAAGCGTTACGTTTCTTTCACTAACAATATTCTAAAAAAAATAGCCAAAGTCTGTTGCTTTTATCCCATTCACCTATCACGTACTAATCCGCTTAAATGTAACCGATCGGTTGCTTTTCACACCATTTGCTCCTAAACATTCCATAGTACCTACACACCTACTAATGCATTTACCACAATTGAACTGTAGGTTCCTAACAAATAACGCTGGTTTTCCTTTACCGTGACTTTTATCCAATTTGGTGGAAATTAAATATATCAACAAATAATGCGATTTGTGTCGTAAATCGGTGGATTGACGTTTTTGTGTGCATTTGATTGACAGTTCGGTTGTGTGCGCTTTAGCATTCGATTTGGACTTTTTTGGACATATGGATGATCTGACAACATGTTTGTTATAATAAGTGGTGGATATATTATGGAAATCGTTTGTAAATATAATACTTATTCACTTCTTTTGATACTCTACGCATTTTCCTTTTTCCTCCTCGGTGTTGTGTTGTTACGGCGTATTACCACTAGGTTCCTACATTTTCAATTTTTATGTGGGTATTCTAATAAACCTAGTTACTTACAAAGATTTCACAATAGAACATTCAGATCTCAACCACACAATTAAAATCTGGTGGAGTCCCAAGGATGTAGGTAACAGTTGCAACACCAAAGTAAACAATCTAAACCAAGGTCAACGACTCACCGTCAATAAACAAACTAAGCATTTAAATTATACTCCAAACCAAACCGTTTGCTTCGCAATATATTATAATAATATCATAAGAACATTAAAAACCGTCGCACGCGCTGCTATAAAGACGACAACCGCATCAGCATCATATTATATGTATATATGATAATACAGGATAATATATTAGCGGGTGATCTGCTTATCACGGTAATATATGGGGGATTAAAGTAATAAAAAGTTATTAAATAAATATATTTGTTTATTTGCTAAGTGGACGCTAGGTAAGGTGGACATGCGCATTATGCGCGGCGTTAAGAGTAACTTATCGTTTTGGTCGCAACTGCAACTTGAGACAGTCCAGAGCCAATAAATAATCATTGAATACATTCATCAATAATCAACATAAAAAGTAGGTAATATGTTACTACTAAATTATTTCCAACTGTAAATAAAAAAAAAACATAAAATTATTACACTTTCATAAAAAAACTCGTTATGTAATAGGTTAGAAATCTTGTTACAAACTGTGGTTTGCCCTGGAATAACAGTGAACTCGCCCACATAATAATAGAGATGGTACGACTATTACTTAAATATCATTTCGTAAACAAACATTTTACGTAGGTAAGTAAAATGTGATGTGAAAAATAATTATCCTTAGTTTTTAGGGTTCCGTGCCTCAAAAGAAAAATACGGGACCCTTATAGGATCACTTTGTTGTCCGTCTGTCTATCTGTCTGTCACGACCCTTTATCTCGGGAACACGTGGAAGTATCGAGTTGAAATTAAAACCTTATACTAAGGTCTGCAGTTCCTTGAAGCGGTGAAACAATCATACTTCTAAGTTAACGTAAAAGAAAGATACGGGCGTTTATGTCGCAAAAAAAACGTATATTTCCACACTCTCAAGGGAATCAAAATTCACAGGGTACTTCCCGTTGACCTAGAACTATACAATTTGGCAAGTAATATCGTTATATACTACAAGTACAGGGAAAAATCTATAAACTATATATGTGTAATCGTGTAATAAAATCATATAAAATATACTACTTAATATTATACATACGAAAGTTAGGATGTTTGAATATTTGGATGTTTGTTAATCAATCACGTAAAAACGGCTAAACGGATTATGATTAAACTTTGTATAAGTATATAGAATTTTTAGCCTGGATTCACACGAGTGATACTTTTTGTCCCTTAAATCATCCCTCAAATTGATGAATTTGGGGGTGGGAGTACAATTATGAACCCGACTAGAGTCATGTCTACATGAAAATCTATTTTACAATACCTGCTGACGTACGGAAAATTCGATTCAGAAGAATCAGTATAAGGCTGACCTCCGAATATGCACATATTTGTCACGAATCTTAGGGTCAAAATATAATAAGGACGTATGGTGACGCGACTTTATAGACAGTTGTCAATATCACATTTGACAACGTCATTGGCATAGACATGTCATTTTATTTATGTGAAGTTGAAGCTAATATTAATGAACATATTTTATACAATTGAATTGGCTAAGATAAAGCAGGTTTTCGCATTATTTAGTTTTTATTTTTACAATCGTAGTTACAAATAGAGTATTACGCTTCTACTTGATTAAGATGAGCTATTATTTCTGTGTTCTGATATTACAAGACCTAAATGACCTCCAAATCCAAACGACCTATGTCAATTAAAATCAACGCATTTCGGCCCCTAAAGTTCTAGCAATTACATGCATAATCGCATGAAAAACAATAGATTAGAGTCATTTAATACACTGACCCATATCACCCATAGCCTCTAAATTGCTTCCGATATAAATATAAGCCAAAACATGCTGGACCCCGAGCCGTAATAATTTTAATGTTTAATATAGGAGATTAAGTAGATTGTGCTTTGATATCTGCCTACCGTAGTTGTTAAGAACATACGGGTCAACTAAAATTTATGGAGTTGTTAGTGCTTAGTTTAAAATCACAACAATGACTTGTCGGCGTTCCATTTGTATTTTGTACATCACGCTATTAAGATATTTCCTGAATTAAATGGGGTCGGTTCGGGTACACGACCTGTGTTCGGAACCCTCGTTGCGCGAGTCACACTCGCACTTGATCGGTTTTTATTTAGGTTAGCTAGCACTCTGCAGGTTTAAACTCTAGACTAGAGAATACCTGTTTTGCGAGGTCCATACCTATAACACTGAGAAAATATTAACCTCGATGGACACTAGCGAGGATTACCGCTGGTGGTAAATGGCCTGGCTCCACAATATGAGGTCCAGATACAAAGATATACTCGGAAATAATATTTTTCTACTATCAATCTTTTGTGACTTTCCACAGTACTATAATATTTCAAGCAGATAACATTCTTTGTATTGTTAATGTATGCTGGAACATTTTATGTGTATCAATACATAGGCTGAATTTTGTGGCGAACTTGTTTGTTGCACATTTAGTAAGAATTTATTAAAATATCTTTTTCATGTCGGTAATCAGATATTTTCCTGACATTACATTGATTAGGTAGATTTACTTTAAAACTATTTAAAGTACTCCAAATGAATAAAGTGCTTCATTCAAAAATATACTTATTTATTCTCAAAAAATCTCAAGTAATTAAATCCGCCGCGAAATTCAATAAACCGTACCGTAAACCTTCTAACAGCCTGAAGTTTATAAGTAGCAATAATAATTAAAGGCAGCCGCTAACGAACGGCCCAAAACGAACAAATCGCTGACAAACGGGCTGCATTGTGGGCTACCGGTCTTACCTGAGTACGGGAGCGAGCTCCACCCACAGCGCAGGGTTCCGTAGCCTTCACTGTTACGCAATAGGTACACACACATGGCGGCGCGCCGCGCGTAACCACTCATTTGCTATATATTTGCCGCCTTTAATCATTTTGCTGCCCTTATAAATCTTGTCTCCAACATTCTTCTCAATTACCCGCAATCAGAGTTTAGACGAATCATTATTTCAGTATCAGGATTTCTCCTCAGGCGAGTTGATAGTGAGCGTGGTGGACATGAACCCGGGAAAGAAAAGGTCTGACCGAAATTTTGGTTGTGTATGGATTACGGCGTCACGATTAGCCTATTTAGGTACTACTGTTTACACCCTGATTTTGCTTAGGCGTACTAATGCAGGTTGTGGTTGTACCTATGCCATGAAAATGAGTATTGATTATCTGTATGTTCCCTAACTATTTAAAAACAAGTAAAACCTAACCAAACCTAACCCTAAATATAACTAAAGCCCGTGGTCCTTTGTCCGAAGTATTAAACACGACTGAGAGTTTATCGACACCACGAACTTTACTTTGACCAGCCTAATGTAAACCTCGTTTTGTATAGACCCAGTCCCATTAAGGGTCTTTCATATTCTGGTCTTGTAAGGTATTTGGAAGTAACGATTTGAAAGGTATAAATTCATTGATGTTAAGCCGTTGTGGTGAACGGCGCCATATTAAAATGTAAAAAGATAATAAATGGGTTCAAGACTGACCTGAGTTGAGGTAGCTGGTAGCTTTTTTGTCGACTGGTTTAGTTTAATACTCCGAATGATGAACATGCCATGGTATAATAACTGCCCTTTATACATAGGTACTCTACGACTGTACGTACGGTCGTATGGTGTACGTACAAGCGGAACTGAACATTTCATTTTGTCACCATGCATGGAACAAACGTTCTGAAACCATCTTATCGTAGGCCTCAGTCAACGTTTTCCATTTCACTGTATCTTGGTCTTCGAGTAGGTATCTAATATTATAGGTAATGAAGTATGTATGTATGTAAGCACTTTATTGTACACAATAACAGGTTAAAACAATATACATGTCACATAAGATTAGAGTACAAAGGCGAATTTATCCCTATGAGGGCTGTTCCAGCTAACATTTGAGGGATTGAGTGGAAAGTGGGAGAATGAGAACTTACACAGTGTACTAAAACTTTTCAATAAGGAAACGTATTTTATTGAAGTCTTCGTTATATTAGAGTTTTGTACCACGTAATCGTATTTAAGTACATTTGCTTACATAGTCACTGTAAAAACTGAGGGCGAGGGTGCTTCAGATTGACAGGTTGTCATCACAGGCGTGTTGTGATAGGACGGCGTCATCACATATCACATGACGGATGTAACAAATGTGCCCACTAATTGCCCGAGAGTTTTTATACTTCCCTGTATTAATCATTTTATTGCATTTGTTGAAATGTAGATGTTTGGTAAGCAATCAGCAAGAATCTATGTTTCATGTCAATCTTACAAATTATTGCCAATACAACTATTTCCAGTAAAAATCCATAAGCACTCCCGTTGATACAGAGTGATATCTTATGAACCAAATTATATAATGTTCCATTCTGTAGTTTTCGCCTACAATGCTGTTTACCATACCTGCCTTGTATGTCATGCTACATATATATATTATGTACCTCACTCCAACTCAAATAATATATTATATTTACATAATGAGGCTATACGGTTCTTCCCAGAAGCACTCGGTGTCGATCAGCTAGATTGCTATCATGTCGGTACTCGAACCACTCTTGCCCATTGAGGAAAATGCGCAAGTAATTTGTATCGTCAGATCCTAATCAATTTATCAAATGCTTGTATGTATGAATTTTAGTGTAGGTATGTGTCTGTTTGTCTCGTAACAACACCTCGTTTGAGAATAAAAGCACCAAAGAGTTATTTGTGTGATCGAGACCATTGCGTTAACTGGATTTCTCACACTTATTCGTCACAATATTAGTGAAAACCATTGAGCGCAAGTAGAATGTTATATGCATCCATTGGACCACCATGTAACATCAACCCGTTAAAAGTTTGCCAACGGATAATTAAATACTTATGTGACATCTCACTGATTGACACTACCTACGAAACCTACCGAAAGACACGAAACGTGAACGTGAAGACCGGACTAAGGTGTTATAAAAATGACATTCTGCTGTTATTATTTAAGAATTAACGAGTCATACATAGCCTGTGCTATTGCCAAGCTCTAATTACTAGAAGCGATAACGGCAATGTTCGAGTACCTTTATCAACATCAACTAACAGTGAAAACAACACCCTTGAGAATATGATTAAAGAGTATATAAAGACCGTCTTTTGGATATATCGGTACAGTTTTAAAACTACTATTGTCACATTATTTAATCCGTTGTTGATCACAGAGTGAAGATGCAGACGAGAATCAACTTCTTGGTTATTTTGGTGGTGGTGGTGGTTCTTTTTGGGTTAGTGTTTGCATCGCCTGCGGAAGGTAAGTTTTAGAAA
The DNA here is from genome assembly GCA_963556455.1 of Epiblema foenella. NCBI lineage: Eukaryota > Metazoa > Arthropoda > Insecta > Lepidoptera > Tortricidae > Epiblema > Epiblema foenella. Next base: position 22,810,612 of record OY747096.1, on the reverse strand, counting down.
TTAAGCAAGCAGCAAGCAAATCCGTATTGTACGAAGGGTCGGCCTGAAAACCAGCGTTGTAGTAGGTAAGCCTGCTGCAACACATGCTGAGGTTCGCTCCTTTTTAGCATCATAATTTTAAGTCTTTACTTTTACATGTAAACATATCAATTTGTGCCTATTTAAGTTTTATTGTAAGGCTTGTAATGTTTTATTGCATTGTAAACACTTATCAATTTGATGTTAAATAAAAATTTTCTATGTCTATGTCTTCTAAATTACATTTCTTAACAAATTTGGGACGTTTATTGTCTCAGTCGTACCATACGTCCATTGAAAGTTTTTTTATGTAGCTCCAGATTTATTTTTTAGTATTGCAGAGTTATTTTCTAATTTAAGAATGGGTATAATACCGATACTTAATAGTTTGCTCTCGTCTATGAGAGGAGGCCTATGTAGAGCAGTGGGACATGTATAAGCAGATATGATATTTCTAAATGGGTCATTGTCAGTTGTAAAAACAAAAGTTGTCCACTCGGTGGTCAATAGTTAACGGCTTATGTGCATGTGAGTTTTGTTTTTATTACATGGATTTGTAGTCACGGAAACACCGTTTAAGCGGGTTACTAGACCAATCCAAAATTAAGCTATGTAGTCCTTAACTTCTGATATGTCCACCGAGAAGACGCGAACCTAAATCTGACAATGACCCAAATATATAAAAGAAGAAATCCTGATCTACCATCAACGCACAGCCGAAATTACCGGAAAAAGAAACTTCAAATTTGATCCAGAGCTTACTTTTATGACGGGATTTTTGGAAATTCCACCCCTAAGGGGATCAAATAGGGGTGCAAAGTTTGTATGGGAAACGTAATTTTTTTGGACTTTGAAACTTGAAATTTCGTATTTAAACTCTCTGTTCAAATATAACAAAACCAAATTCAGCGATTTTCTAAATTCGTCCCCTAAAAGTGTGAAAAGGGGCTTCAAAGTTTGTACGGGGAGAAAACCTTTTTTGAAGTTAGAGATTTGAAACTTCGTAAATAGACTCCATGTTTAAATACAACAAAAAATATTTCAGCGTTTTTCGAAATTGCTTCCCTGAAGGGGTGAAAAGGGGCTTGCAGGTTTGTACGGGGAGCAAATCTTATTTGAAGTGAGAGATTTAAAACTTCATAAATAGACTCTCTGCTTAAATACAACAAAACATACTTCAGCGTTTTTTGAAATTGCTTCCCTAAAGGGGTGAAAAGGGGGTTCCAAGTTTGTACGGGGAGCAAATCTTTTTTGAAGTGCGAGATTTAAAACTTCGTATACAAACTGTGTTTAAGTACAACAAAACATGTTTCAGCGTTTTTCTAAACTGTTCCCCTAATGGGGTAAAAAGGGGGTTCCAAGTGGGAGCAAATCTTTACTTTTCGTAAAATTCTATATAGGTGTCACCTTCAAGGTTCCTCGGGGAGCCGATTACGAAAATGACATGAATTTGCAAATCCAATTTGGCGGACAATTACTTTTCTTAAAAATCGATATGGGTGTCATCTTCGAGGTTCTTCGGGGTGCCGATTACGAAAATGACATCCATTTTCAAATCCAAGACGGCGGACATTTATTTTTTCTTTTGAGTAATTTTTCACAAAAGATTAATAGCATTAGATAACTGACAGAAACAAATAAACTACATTTGTATCTTTGATCTAAAATCTACGCGGACGAAGTCGCGGGCGGCCGCTAGTCATGAATAGTTGTAGTGTAAAGTTGAAATTTTGAGCGAATACATTTTCACTGTGATGATGACAGATTAATGGTCTCCCGTGTTTCAGAGTTGTCCGGCGTGGAGCAAATGCCAGCGATGCTAGTGCGCTCGGGTCCTGCACAGCTGTCAGCGCCTGAGGCGCGCCAGTGCACCAATAGCGCATGCGCCAGCCTGTGCCGATCTCTGGGCTGGTCTACCGGCTTCTGCCTCGACGCCGAGTGGTGCCTCTGCTACAACTAATCTACTACCTGTCACTGCCCACGATGTCGCACGGTTCATAACGCAGCCCGGTAAAGTTCATACTAGGCGTCAATAGGCACCAAAACTCCGCAATTGTTTAATTTGTCTAATAAAATTAGTAACCAGAAATTTGTTATTTATTTCATGAACTGAAAGAAAAGAAGTGAAAGCGGTTTATTAGACTTCTACCGCGGTGTCATTGCATTTTCAATGTAAATAACTCCCCACGTCTCGGCGGTCGAAACTTTCCATGTCACGGTTATATACCTAGGTGTTGTTCTCTGATAATCTCCGGACTAAGCCTTATAATTCCGGTACGTTACGGCATTTACTCAACCCCGGTAAGATCGATGGGCAAGGCCCTTAATTATGAACCCATAAGAGTAAATTCAAAAGATTTCTAGTATTACATACTGTATTATATTTGATAAAATTATTTACTACGTTACAAGTTATAGGATAAGACCCTATCCTGGTGTGACTGAAACTTGTTTTTTGAGTTTCTATGATAGATCAAAATCTATTCACACAGTACGACCCAAAATAACGCCTGCCATTTAAACTAATCCAGTACATTCACAAAAGCACGTACAAAACTAAATTTTAAGTAGATTTTCTGTATCACTTACAACGACAAAGAAATTAATCCAATCACTTTGTACACCTCGGGACAATCAGACGTGCAAACATAAGCATTTTTAACAAAGAGCCCATGTACAATTAATTGATTATACTAAACTGGTCTTTATTTCGAAAATCTGAAGTTTCAATATTGATATTATGAATTGTCAAATGTAACCTAATATTCGGAGATGCTCAGCAATAAAAACCAATAGAAATAAAGTCAATTGCAAAGTTCTATGGCCTATTTCCTCCTATTCCAAGTCACAAAGCATTGGACCGGAAATATGCGTTTACCTGGATTTAAAAGGTTTTTTTTTGAATGAATGAATCGAATGAAAGAGTCCATTCACGACTAGTTTAAATGTCGCGTAAACGTAATTGTTGTTTTTTTCGTAGCTTTGGGGTGTTTAGTATAGTTGAAATTTATTGTAAGTTTTGGTAAAAGTTACGACCTACAGTTAGCATTAAACATAGGTAATAAATTATATGTCTGGTCTCGAAAAAGTAGAATTGGTCATACTAAGTAGCAATAGTAGGTAATTAAATAACATAATTTAACAAACTAATTTAACTCTTTACCTTTATATTTACCTTACTATCTATCTATTAAGCCCTTTTATTCTGAATTAGAGAATGTCCCTTAATTCAGTGTGCCGCTTGGCAAAGGCCTCCTCTAGCTCTTAATTTCCATTGTGTTCTGTCATGGGCCACTCTCCTCCAATTTGGGCCTGCAGTGAGTTTCAGTTCGTCCTCCCATCTTCTATGGGATTTTTTCTGGCTCCGTTTGCTATCTCTGGGATACCAGTCTGTTAGAATTTGGCTCCATTTTTCTTGTTTGTCCCTTATCATATGGCCAGTCCATCTCCACTTTTGCTGGTCGATTTCAGTTAGTATGTCGGATACTTGGTTTTCTGTTTTAAGTCATCGTTTAACTTTGTCTAGTTTCCGTGTTCCCGTCATACTGCGTTCCATGGATCTTTGGCAGTACTGGAGTTTGTTCCTATGTTCTGTTTTGAGTGCCCATGTTTCGCAACCATATGTAATGCAAGGGAGAATGCACGTGTTAAAGACTTTTCTTTTTACAGCAATGCTTAGATCTCTGTTACCTTACTAACATACTTACAAACATGTAATGTTTATCTGATTGTCTGATCGACAAACTTTAAGAGGCTATGTTTCCCTCTCTCCATGGGAGAAATCATGTGCTTTGCGGCAGTGCTACATGTCGTATAGGCTGATAATCATAAATATCATAATAAAACATTGAAGATAAACAAAATGTTTTCTTCCAATTAACATTAAGACACGTTATGCAACACGCACGCTTTGCATGCGTTGCATGTTATATGCAACTTAGCTCGTCAACTGAATCGAATAAGCAAACCAATTACGCAAGTTTTTAAAATCACATTTAACTTGACACATTCGTAACCATCCCCCGTCATCAACTAATATCATTAGTCGACCCCATTTGTAAGTGACACCTTTCAAAAAAAGAAAAAATCCTCGCCAGACAGCGTGGCACCGATCACAATGCGCTTGCGTCTTTACGTCACCTTAGTTTACTCTATATTAGAAAAATAAATCGCCTATCTCTGCTATTTTCTACCTTACTGCAAATACCTTTAAGGGGCATAATTAAAAGCCTGCTATATATCTTTAAAAGTTAAAACTTGTCCCGACTTTTTTGAATCATCGTCAAATGATTTTTCACTGTTCAAGTTTAGACTCTGTTGTATTGAAAATAAACTTGAACTCCATTTAAAATACGGATGTAACTTAGTAAAGTGTCAGCGGACCCATTAGGCTGTCAAAGTCGGAATGTCATTCAAGGAGTAATGGATCGCTATAGGAAGGAAGTTGCAGGTAGGAATAACACTATGAATGAGGGGATGGTCTGCGGGTTTATATTATGGTACTGGGAAGTAGTAAGGTTTATTAACAAGTTTAGCGACTATTACGGTTTTATAACGCATTTAGAAACTCACATATCTCGTATACTTAGTTTTCGAATCTATTACTTATATAGTACTCATACCTACTTGTAATTAACCTAATATCTCACTTTTTTGACAAGTTTAATCCCAATAAGGAAGGTCAGATGGCAGTCGCTTTCGTAAAAACTAGTTCCTATGTAAAATATTGGGATTAGGTAGTGGACCCCGCGCATTCTTCAGGATGCAACTGTGCTGGAATAATGCTAGGAGGATGATGATCTGACTTTAGTTAAACTCAGATACTTCATATAAGTAATAAAGAACATATTACGGTATTTTAGGTAGGTTTTCAAATTTAACAATACTTGAAAGATTGCAAACACATTGATAGAAGTCACTTTTCAATCTCATTTAAATATTACAAGTTATTTTTTTTTAAGTTAGTACAGTAGACTACACGGTACCATTTTCTCAGATCTCACAACTGACATGGCTCACATTGCGTGTAGGCGAGAAAGAGAAATTAGATGTGTTAGAGCAGTAACTCTTACGCTAATGATCCCTGTATCATTAGTTATGGTGGCCGTAAGGAAGTGGCAAGGGAATCTTAAGTTATCGATATAAGGCTAGAATTTTATTTCTGGTAAAATTTTAGGCTCCCATAGAAGGCTTCGAAAGTACATGCTTAGCAAAAATGTAATTCATCATTATCGATTATAAGGTTGGTATCGTAGTAAAAGAACTTTAAAGTGGTTTTTTTTTTATTTGTTCCTCAATATACTGACCAGTCAAATTCAATCAAGCTAAGATGTAGTACAACTCTAATATAAATGTATAATCATTCAATCAATCTTTGTCCATTTGAATACTGTTTTCTCTCCATATTTACAATTTAATTCTCGTCACATAAGTTTATTGTGTTAACTACAAGACCAAAATAAATAGCAACAATGCATAATTAGTAACTTGATTACTTACTACTTATATTCCTGTTAGAAAACCAATAAATGATTACTTGATACATTTATCTAAAAAGTAATTTAGCAAATTAGTCTAGTAACAAACCAACGGACAATACCGCAGCGATTATTGTCCTTATTCCATACCGGACATAAATCGTCCACACCATTTAAATAAACTATCGATGTCGGTAATAGAACAATATACTCTTTCTCTACGAATAATCCGTCAGCGCTGCTGTATTGATACAAAACCTAATACACAACCTTTGGCTACCGGTTTATAATCTATAGCCACACTTATTGCCAGGATTATATTACAACCGATGATTTTAAACCTTATTATATCAGCCACTGAGATATTTATCGCATATTTTAGAATTTTTTCTATAGAGTTATTAAAGTAGAATTTATAATACGTTTGTGAAGTCGATTAATTTAGTGCGGAGGTGACCGGATGCGGGTCCAATGAGGTGTGAACTTGAATTGGGAACTTATTGTAGTATTAATCTAGGTTATTAATTATGGGGTGTGCGGCACATAATGTTATGTGGAGCTAATGATACTTGCTATTGCACCATATGCGTTATATAATGTATAAATGTATACGTTGTTACTGTATATTTGAAAGACTAAGGACAAGTTCTCGAAATAGTTGGTAATGAAGTAAAATTGTGACCATTATTGTACGCCAGGTACATCAATTGAAACTGTTTTTTTTATTTTTGTTGTATTCATGTACAAATTTCCTGTTGACTTATAATAATTTATCAAAATCAAGAATTGAATTATTGTAGATATAATCTGTTACATACTTTACATCCTGTCGTTCATAATAATGTAATTTTTTGTCAATACCACTGTCACTAATGTAAGACTGTCAAAAAATATTAAAACTGTTACAATAACAACCTGCGTTGGACAGGTCTATGGCATGGTATCGTTTCCTCCCAAAATACCCATGTGTTGTTTGCACTATAAATATCCTGTTGTAATTCGATATTACGACGCCTTTCAAACTAACATACTATAGATTTTATTGAAACTAGATATTTCTTAATATTTTTTATCCAAAAAGCTCATGATCATTTAATACACCTATTACGAGCGACTGCCCGCTGATCTTAGACTTGAACTATCTGACGAAGACGCCGCCTGAAACGCCTCTTATTGGAAAATCCATTATTACATTCCACTCGGTTAAAAAGTATATGGATCTTAACTTACAGTTGACATTATACTACTTTTCCTGTTATAATGTAATTCCTTATCATGAATCATAAATATCATAATAATAAAAATAATCATAATAAAGGTTTAGTTATTTTTGTCTACAGTAGGTAAATACTATCTCTTCCTAAGTTAAATTATTTCGATATGTCTAGTTACTTTTGTTTTAGGTACAATGAATGGGTACAGTCAGCCAATAAAGGGGTCTACTAATTTTTCAACATGAACGTATGAATAATAGAGTCGAAAAGTGGAAGTCCCGTTCTTAACTGATTGGTACAGCCCCAGATACGCCCGACTTGCTTATTATTCTTCAACAAAAAGTTAACTTACCTACACATAAACGTAATCATATGCTGATCATACTAGCTACTCGTAAGCAACAGATCAGCAAATATATCTCGATAAGAGAGTATAAATTCTTCAACTTATAGAATTTTTTTAAATTTTTGCCTATTGTTGCGGTGGTTAGATAAATACAGGTATATATATAACTAAGAGTGTAGCAGGTAAATAAATGTCATACGATTTTATATTAGGGAAATCAAAACAAAATCATGGCGAATAAATAACTTTCTATATAAAATTAATTAAATAGCCTTTTAACTATAAGATGTAAAAACTTTGACCCAAGTTTTTATGAACGCTATCGTGTTCTAAGTTCCAAGTAACGTTATTTTAATTAGCATTGTCACTCGCGTCACGTATCAAGATCTTATCAATACGACTGAAGATTTAAAACGTTTCAATCAACCAAGACCCCCGACAATAACTATCTAACAGAAACAGACTCAAAAAACTATTAAACCTACGCCATAAATAAATAAGACGTAAATAAATAAATACACGTATAAATCCGTAGTTATTTATGTCATTGCGGCGATGAAGATTTTTAATGACGGACGGACGGATTGTTGGTAATAAACTGAGGTATGTCCGTGGGTTTTTATGAATCAGCGTTTCGAGTAAACGTCAAATATTTGGAACCAGTTGATAGATTGGTCCATTGCGGTAAAAAGGAAATTGGGTTATTGAGATAATCCTAAAATCTCAATATTAAAAACGTGTATGCTGCGTTTTAAGCGTGATTTTAGTGTGGGATGCCATTCAGATAAAACAGTGAGTACCTAAATTGTTTTTTTTATACTGCCTGTATTAAAAAAGCGCTTGAGTGTTACTTCATATTATTCATCAAGTTACCGTCGTCGTAAATATCTATCCCTCGGCAACAGAATCTCGGTATCAGACAGTGATAATGAGTCGCCTTCGTCTTATACCGGACTAATAATAATGAGCCATTTTAAAAATCATAGGATAATAGTAAATATCCAACCGCGATTCGCAAGTTACCAATCGAATGGCTCTGTACAGTGGCCGTCAGGCGTCAATCTGTAGGTACTCTTTAGTGTCCTCAAAAAATCTTGTTGAAAATAGTGTCGTGCTCAGGTATTTGTGAGTACGTTGTTCGCTGCGATATATTCTGATGGCGACTGTAGGGATAGGGTCTTACTAAAACAATTACACTGTGATGTCAAATTGAATAATTACTCGTAACACGTCGCTGCCACCCCCTTCAGACTTCAAGAGTTAAATTCAAGCCTTCGTACAAGCAGGCTCAGCAACCTCTCATTTATAGCAATAAAAACTAGCCCCATTTGATTGATGGCAGCCCTCGTCGTTAAATGCATAATTTACTGCATTTTAAAACTGTTTAATACCTCCTTTATCGTCCCTTGTAATATATGTTTTATTGTAAGGGAGAAATATTTTGACGCATTGTTTTAAGGTACGTTTAATTAAAAAAAAACATATAAACGGTTTTTACACGAAATTAAGCTTGTTACAGCGAAACTATATTAAGCTAAAAAAACCGGCCGGCGAGTTGGACTCGCGCACGAAGGGTTATGTACCAGTATCTATAAAAACGGCAAAAAAAACATTCGCAATCGTTTGTTGTATGGTAGCCCCCTTAAATATTTATTTTATTCTGTTTTTTTAGTATTTGTTGTTATGGTGGCAACAGAAATACACCATCTGTGAAAATTTCAACTGTCTAACTATCACGATTCATGAAATACAGCCTGGTGACAGACGGAAGGACGGACGATCAGCGAAGTCTTAGTAACAGGGTCCCGTTTTACGCTTTGAGTAGGGCACCCTAAAAACAGTTTTTTGACCTTTCAGCATATTTTTTCTGCAAATTAAAATGGAAATGAAAACTATGTTCTATGATTTTTTACTGAAGTATGGGTAAACGAAAGTAAGGTGGACTTTCTCATTATACCCACTTATTCGTTTAAGCTTTTATTCATAAATGTGCGGCCGATCACTTTGCTTTTAACCAAATACGGTATTCACGTAGTAAATAATTTCGTGTAGTACCAGTTTATTTTATTTTATTCGGTGTAATTAAATAATATACATAATTACATGGAATATAGCTGTTATGCGCGATAACATCGGCAATCAATTGGTGGCTATAATTGTTAATAGTGTTGTTCGCGATTTTATTAAAATTAATAACGCATCGTAAAGATGGCCGCGACTTACGGCGGGTCGTATGGCTTATTGGACCTGCCTACAGTCACACGCAATTTCGTATAAGTTAAGCAGCAAGCGAGTAGCTTTTCGGTGAAGGAAAACATCTAGTCGAAACCGATTCAATTAACCAATGAGGTCTAGTTTGAACTCTGTGTTAGAAGGTCATACCTTACCTTGCCATACCTTGAGATTAAGGACGAAGAGTACGAAGCGGCGCTCAACTCGCTGGCGGCTCATAATTGCTCAACATCACAGTTGTTTTCCCCTAACGGGCTTTTATTCGTATATTTTTAAAGTTATCAATTTAAGTAACATGATAGCAAATCATAAATACTGTGTTGTTTGCTATGAGTTTAAAGGAGCCTATCTGGGGGAAATTATTGTGATGTTGAGCAATTCTGACCCACCAGCGAGTCCACGGAGCCCCGCACTTTCCGCTCTGAGGGAAAAAAGGTAAGGAACTAACCTATCTGGGGAAAACAAAGCGGGGTGTATTTGAGCGGGGAATGCAGAAAAATACGCGAGATTTCACTTAATTTAGCGTGAACTTACTTTATTTAGGTAATATGTCTAAATTTTATAACAATGTTAGTGGTATAATTAGTTACTGTCATCTCAATAATTTGCTGATAATATAAAATTAAGTTTGTTGATCAATTACTTATTTTTGATGGAGTTTTACCAAATTTGGTGATAACATTTACTCATTTTTGATGACGTATTACCACATTTGGTGATCAATTACAAATTTGGTAATCGATCACCACATTTGGTGACCATATACTCATTTATTGCTCGGTTGCCAAATTTGGTGGTCATTTACTCATTTTGGATCTGTTACTAAATTTGGTGATCAATTATTCATTTATGTACTAGTCTGCATTTAGTATATATTGTTAAGGGACGAAAAATTGGAGTTCCAAATTTTTTTGGGTGCTCATTATTAATTAGTTTCTTATTTTTGCAAATTGGCAGAATTAATTATAAAGCTTAAGCACATCATGTTAAAGTGTTGTGTTATTTTTATTCCCTGTCTAAAGCAGCCCCTGTTCGCATAATTTAATATAGATGTAATGTGATGTAATGAAAGAGGTAATTAAATCGAGTATGGTATGGTGAAAGAGATGTCAGACGTTATTCATGTATGTCATTAAGTATGATGTGTGTAATAATGTCTCATTTAGCTAATATGGACCGGAAGAAACTTCAAGATTTGATGGATATAGCGTCACTTTTAATATACAGTCACAGAACCAGTGTTTCTAGAACATTACAGGTCCAGGTAAAACCTCGTGATATGTGTTTCTTTGTTTTACGCTCAACGGGACGTCTTTACGACGCTGATAAAACTATCTCGTATACAAACTGGCCGTATTGGTCACAATAAAACTTAATACTAATTGTCTTTTAATGACGCTTTGTTAGCTAACTGATTTTATGACATGCGAGAGGTATACGGGAAGAGCGGTCGATCACAGCATATTTGGAAATCCTATAGCGGTCTTTTAATGAGTATACACTCAGTGCTCGAGAGAAACTGGCTACACGGTATACTAGAAGAGCCATTCCGAAAGTTTCTAGCTACTGCGTCACTATTTATGCGATACCCCTTTTAATAGTGTCACTTTGAAGGATATTTATCCGTCATTTGTAGTTTTATTGTGTTGTGCAATAAAGCATAAACAAATAAATAAATAACAACTGCAGTCTGTAGATTTTCCTTACAAAAAGAGTAAACATTTACGTCTCTAAAATTATAAAATAAACGATTCTCTGAATGTTTGGCTGTACCAAATGTCCCAGATCGGACTGACTTTGATTTACCTAGTTACCATTTCACATAAAATCCATTTATAATCGTCACTGTAATCCCGCGCTTTTAAAGAATACGTTATTAATTAGGCGTGGGCAGTGTGAGTGTAGTAAATCACGGACGGACGGACGGACGCAGTAAATCTACCGACGTGTGTCACTCACCGCTAAGCGTCGCTGTTTCTCAATATGGCGGATTCTGAAGTGAGAAGCGATGAAAATGATGTTGCCTCTACATTGTTTGGGCCGGACAAAATAGGTACTCACCAGTAAACAAAACCATTATCTTTCGATGCAAACAATACTTTATTATTTTTGATACTCGTAATCACAAACTTAGTGAATATACTTATCTCACTTTGAAGTGTACGAGCGATATACGTTTCACAACCAGAATACGGCCACCACACTGTGTGGCCTCTGCGCGTTTGATGGACGCACTTAATATTATTTCTCCTAAAGATAAATTATAATAGTGGTCACAGCAAACGTGATAGGGTTTAATTTGGTATATAATTGAGTTATAGTGATTTCCACTGTTATAAATATTTCTTCGATCTTTCGCTGAATTAACACTGAACACCCCTTTGACTTTGTTTGCCCGGATAATCTTCAATCTTACCAATTTATCTTAATTGCTCTGCGCACTCACTTCCACGTATGCCGAGCTAACTTATCAAAAATGAATGCGCTCAACACATTTATACTGTATATACTACTTTTATGTTTTTGCGATCATTTTCTTATGCGCAACCTTCTTCGATGCTAAGGTACCTTAGCAGAGTACAGTTTATCAGAGAAAGAGAACCATGGTCACTCACTGACTCCTCGTTATTTTTCTAAATACATACTACTTAAATCACATTTCGTTTCAGAATATCTACCTAACAACAGGAACCATTTGATTAACACGTGTTAGTAAAATAAAATAAAAAATCCCACATACTTACGAATTACGATCATCACTCGCACTACGCGATGTTCCTGAAATTCCAAACGGCCCTAAATCAAGAGCGCTCAAAACAAGCGGCGTGTAAGAGGCAGATAAATCAGGCCCAAATCCGGGAACATGATCCCGCAGAGGAATCACACCAAATTGCGTAACATACTTACCCCCACTTTAAAATGTAGTCATAAATAAAAGGTAGACGCACCTTATCGCAAACCGCCACAACAAATGAAAGAATACCTCCCTAGCACCCTCGGCCCTCCCAAGAATAATGCTCTCTCGCTTCAGGAGAGCAGAAACAGCATTTCGTGTCTCACTTCAATATGGAACAGTAAAGCGCTGTTTTACATTTATAACTACAAGCCACATTCGCAAGTGACGCCACAGGATCGCCTCGTTGTAACCCAATCGAAATTCAACTTTATTGAAGTAAGCTTAGAGTACTTTTTGTTTCGTGTGAGTTGGGTAGATTTAGCCGGTCGCCATGGTAACGTAGGGTGCGCGTCCCGATTTTTGGTCGGGCTCCTTCAATTGCGTTCCGAAGGGCTTTTCTGATCACTTCCAATGTAAGCAGCTATATATACGATAAACGGTGTTTGCAGGAATAAATTGATGCGAACAAAGAACTCTTGAAATGTTTTCCACCGGTTCTCGAATCGGGGATTTTCATTTGCAACCGAATCGATGTTGGAAATTATTTTTCAGTTCTGATTCCCTTCGGGGGTGAATGTTATTTGCAATCGTCTTTTGTGTCTTCTTCGGATATCATTATATTCGAAGGAAAGGCGAACATAACAGATATTTTATATCGAATCTAACAAAATAATGTAGTTCCTCATCTGTTTTTATTGACACGCATCTTCCGTACCGTTAGTTGAGTAAGTACTTACCTGTGTAAAATTGTCTGTTTGTTTTTTACATTTCCCATGATTGCTACGAACTTCGAATCAATTACGCTTTTTTTTTGGTTAAAACTAGTTTTTTTAACTACACTACCAAAATTATCTAAAATCCAGGGCCAAGGTTCAAATTGAATTCAATTTTGAAAAGTTTGAGGTCTATTTACACCAAATACATTCTACAAAAATACGAATAAAACTACATGAAGTGAGTGAGAAGGGGGGAATCCTCGTTCCTGCTACTACCCTGAATTTTGAAAATTGCTGATGCAGGAGACTATAGTATTTAGTATATAGGTGAGCAGGGGAGACTAAAATATCATAGAAAGTTTGCTGAGTTCGGTGTCATTTAGAGAAATAGTTACTTACCTGATTTTGTCATAAATGATTTTATATCTTAACTCGGTAAAAACGCCTTTTCGATTGTGACATTGCTATGCACTGAATGTTACCAACTGTCAACTAACTATCAACATATTTTTGAGTCATATCAAAGTGACAGATATCACTCCAGAAAGTCATCGTTACTCGAGTTTCACAGCAGAATACGATTACTAAAAATGAGCTCTATTATGTTTGGTAGTGTATCATGCTGTGAAGTAATATTAGTATTAGGGATGAGCACTAGAACAGGGTTTGTAAACATAAAAACAAAATATAGGTAATAAATTGTCGAGCATTAACATCAAATTATCTTTTTTATCATATTATCTCAGATCTGATTCTGATATTATGATAAGGATGTTACGTCTAATAATAAAAATTCCACATAATATTTTTACTAACTGTTTTATTCAACCACTTATGTCGATCCCACGGCAAGTCTACAATCTAACTTCGATCGGTATGTACGGGATACTATGATAGCGACAAGCGCATAGGTACTCGTTGAAGCTCGTTATAACCTACCTTACAAAATTGCAGTTCATAATATACAACAGTTTGTAATAGTCTGCTCACACTTCTGTGATCTTTTAAGTCGTTAAAGTACAGGTAAGGTGAACTTCCCAGTCCTTGACGCTAGCCCCATAATTAACATTACTTGCTAAAAATGGTGAACAATAATTGTCTTCTATTGGGAGTTATAGTGTTAAGCATCGGGTAGTTTACCTTATGTACTATTACCCAGAAAATATCGGGCATACTCGCTAGCAAGGAAAAGTATTCCCAAGTACTGAATAGTAATTTCTATACAGAAGTGGACTAATTAACGCTGTAGCTGGAGCGTTATTTATACCTATAGGTATCTGGTTCCGGAACACGTATGTGTGAATATATTCTTCTATATAAACCCGATCGCAAACGTGGGAGCACTCTATTATGTACATTTTTGCCAAGCCAGATGTTATAATGGTATGATCACGATGGTTTGAGGATAAAATGACACTTGAAAAATTGGCAAACATAAATACAATGCAGACCACGTTGAAATACATTTCAACTATAATAGCAGCTTTTCACTCGATTCGATATGTTTTAATTATTCCTTTGTAGCTCACACATCTCATGTAACACAAATAGGCATAATGTAGCCAACAAAAGAGGTGCAACGCCTATCCACACCAATCAAAAAATATCGAATCGAGTGAAATGCTGCTATTGTTGCAATGTATTTCAACATGGTGTGCATTGTATATATGTTTGGTAACTGATCAGTGCCTTACAATAAACATAATAGATTTGAAGACGAACTTAGATATTATCCCCAAATAATTACAGTATTGTACATTTCGATTAGATACTTAGTACTTAACTTCGATTCGTGCAAGAGAATCACATCGCATCACATGAGTCACTAACTGCCAAAGTTTTTGTACAAAGCTGGGTTTACATTAATCTGTGCTAACAAACGTAGGTACAATTAAAATAGGTATCAGATTACTCATCGGTACTGACCAAATGTATGTGTCTGTATATACAACTTGCGTGGTTATATCAATCCTTGTTTTTATAATTACAGTAACTGTTAAATTCGTTTAAATATTTATTTACATTCCTTAATTTAAATGTACAATTTACATATTGCATGGTGACAGCGTTGTCAAATTTCATTGTTATGCTTGAATCTTTCAGTATTATATTTAAAATAAGTCTATATGTACAATTTTTCCTTAATGCACTACGAATGAGACTGCAAAAATGACTCGCCTTGCTTAGATATGAAATGTTAGGAAACTGTCTTGTAACAATGTATGGTACGTGAGGTAAGATACAACTCATTAGGTAAGTGATAAATGTTTACCTGCAAGGCAATATTTCGGGTATCGTAAATATCACTAGTCACGGTACGCCAACTTGTGGTCTATATAATTTTCTTCCATCGTGCGGTTGCATCCAAGGGACCTAACAAATTAACGGTAATTATCAAAGCGACAACATGTCGTTTTCTGACAAAATCGTGGAAGTACTACGGACTCTGTTAAGCAGCTCACAAAATAGTTCATTAATCAATAGTTATTAATCATTTTAATATAAGTGTTATTAATCATTTTAATATTATTCTCAATGTAATTTTTGGAGTTCAAGCATGAAACAGAAATGGAATCAAATTAATAATTATAGAAGTTTAACATTTTAACTCTTGCGTTTTTTACTTAGGCCGGGTTTTATAAAGATCCGGTAGACCAAATGTCAGATCAAATTTCAGTAACTCTGTACATTTTCTGATATAACAAACCGACATAAGGTCTAACGGATCTTTATAAAACCGAGCCTTAAAAAAATTGTTTGAACGGGCTCTATCGAGGTATTTATGCATTTACTTTTTTTACCGACGTTTTGACACGGGTTGTAACGGTCGCCAAGCGATCGTGTTCTGCCGCGAACATGACCGGTGCAACCCGTGTCGAAACGTCGTTAAAAGAGGTAAATACATAAATAGCGCGTTAGATCCGTTTAAACAATTTCTTTAAGTATAAAAGTTCAGTTTGACGAGTTCGATACGAATTATATACTTATACCGATGCAAAAAAAGTTTTTATATTTGATTCTTATGATTTTTTCCACTATACCTAAGGTTAATGACTATTTTAATGATCAACCAACTGTGATATATAAATTACATAAATAAATACTACTGTGGTAGGTCGCCGATGACGTCAAATTATCTTAAATGACGTCAATTTGTGCCAAGTTGTAAGTAATGTAATGTAAAATTTATATGTCACAGACACCCATGTTTTATACTTATTTTTATAATACTAAATGTTTCTACTTATAGGAAAATTGGCACCGGGAGCGTAAATATTTACAATTATTAGTAATTACTCACAAAATACATTTAGTACCATGTAAAATCTAACTATAATAAATACTTATTTTATCACATGACTACTTAGATATAACTATTTACAAAATCATAGATCAAGACTTATTTTTAAAACACTAAGGATGCTGTACATCTAATATGAAACCTTCAAGCTTAAAATAAATATAAAATAAAAACTTCTGTTAAACATATTCTGAGGTCTTAGACCAATTATTCCTCCCGCTAATCAAACTTGCAAAAAAGATCACTTCTTCATCGTATTAGAATGGTCCGGCAGTTAATTAAAATAGCCCAATAACATTATACATCACAGCTTGCATCAAATCGGGTAGTTCTGATTTTTTGCAGACTTGTTTATAATGTTGACTCAGTGAATAATCCAAGTTTGTGATATAAATATCGAACGCCGAACGCAACTTTGTCAAAAATCGAAAAACCGATTAACCCTAAATTACTAGTTGCGGATAGCACCTTCTCAGGAGGTTTTTAAAGTATATTTTACTATACTAGCTTTCTCCCGCGGCTTCGCCCGCGCAATAAGCGTAATTTTAACCGTCTACGAAAAAGGAGGTTCTCAGTTTGATGGGTATGTTTGTATGTAGGTATGTAAGGATATTATTTTCGTAATCGGCACCCCGAGAAACCTCGACAATGACACCTGCATCAATTTTTAAGAATAATAAATGTCCGCCATATGGGATTTGAAAATGGATGTCATTTTCAGAATCGGCACCCCGAGAAACCACAAAAATAACATCCATAAGAAAAAAATAAGACCCGCAATCACGGATTCCAAAATCCATGTCATTTTCGTAATCGGCACCCCACGAACCACAAAAATGACACCTATGTCGATTTTTAAGAAAAAAATAAGACTCGCCATCATGTATTTCAAAATGCATGTCATTTTCGTAATCGGCACCCCGAGGAACCACAAAAATGATACCCGTATTGATTTTTAAGAAAAATAAATGTCCGTCATCTTTGATTTGAAAATGCATGTCATTTTCGTAATTGGTACCCCGAGGAACCTCAAAGATGAAACTCATACCGATTTTTAAGAAAAATAAATGTCCGCAATCTTTGATTTGAAAATAAACATCATTTTCATAAATCAGCACCCCGAGGGACCTCGAAGATGACACCTACATTGATTTTTATGAAAAATAATGATGTGCTCCCTGTACACATTTGGAACCCCCTTTTTACCCCTTTAGGGGAGCTATTTTGTAAAACGCTGAACTATTTACGAAGTTTCAAGTCTCTAACTTCAAAAACAGATTTGCTTCCCGTACAAACCTTGAACCCCTTTTTCACCCCTTTAGAGGAGTAATTGAGAAAGACGCTTAAATATGTTTTGTTGTATTTAAACAGAGAGTCTATTTACGAGTTTTAAATCTCTCACTTGATAAAAAATTACTCCCTTGCAAACTTGGCACCCCCTTTTCACTCCTTTAGGGGAGTAATTTCGAAAAACGCTGAAATTGGTTATGTTGTATATAAACAGAGAGTCTTACGAAGTTTCAGAGTATTTACGAAGTTTCAAATCTCTCACTTTAAAAAAGATTTGCTCGCCGTACAAACTTTGAACCCCCTTTTCACCCCTTCAGGGGAGCAATTTAAAAATGCTGAATTACGTCATCAATATATTTAAACAGAGAATCTATGTACAAAGTAGAGATGCGCCGAATATGGGTTTGACCGAATACGAACATTTGGCCGAATATTAGGTCCAGCTGTTGCCGAATCGTATATTCGGCCGAATTATTCGGTTCAACGTAATTCCTTCATCTATTGTTGTAAAACGACAAATTGAATTGCAAAATTTTTGTTCATTATCAAGACGAAATATTGTCAAAAAATAAGTGCAATAACACTATTAATAATAGGTCAAGCATTAATTTCACGAAGTAGTAACTATAATAACCCTCTTGCAACTTGTAACAAAACCCTCTCAAAATTGTTCGGTAAATATTCGGCAACTGAATCGAATAATTCGGCCGAATACCGAACATTCAAAAACATGCCGACTATGCCGAATACCGAATAATAACCGAATATTCGGCGCATCCCTAGTACAAAGTTTCAAATCTCTCACTTCAATGAATACGTGTTTTCATACAAACTTTCATCCCTTGTTTTACCCCCTTAGGATGAATTTCGAAAAATTCTTTCTTATTCCTAGCTTACGTTAGAAATGCAATCGACTGTGCAAAAATTAACTCTCTAGTATAAGCAGTTTCGGCTGTGCTTTCATTAGTCAGCCAGTCAGGACTTCTTTTGTATGTATAGATTTGCTACAATATGATACTAGAACTGTCTATGTAGACCCAATAATTTCCGTTATAAAGCCTTTCAAAATTTACCGAAGTTCTAAAAAATTATAAACTTTCTGAGATCAAGCCTTTCAATAACATAAACTACTACAAAAAATCAGAACTATCGGATTTGATGCAAAGTACCCCGTACTTGCAGGCGATAAGGTTACTGGACTAAAAGTTCATGCCATGCCAGTAACAAATAAAATTAGTGACCTATTTGCTAAGTTAATCCAGGTAACAAAGCCGTCAAACGTATATCCTTGATGCACAGCATCTCGCGCATCACATTAAAAATGATAATATGCGAAATTTATGGGCTGAGCATCGTCATTCATCTCACTCACACCTTGTTCACTGTCTACCTCGCTCGTATTAGCTATCTCTCTCTCATTCTCCGCCATACTCTGTTCAAATTTATTCATCTTAACCTGCCAGTTGGAGAGATCACAGGGGCTCTCGTCGTGAAAGGAGTTCCATTCGTCACTGGGTCTGTAAAGGTTATCACTGATAGCACTATTTAGTTTTGCACAGGCGTTGGGTTCATTGTCTTTGACGCCTGTCGGGAGTGATCACTGACGGTGATGAGGGAGGTGATGCATAGGGTGATGAAGCTCTAGACGCGGCCGCTTGGCATCGTCCTCATCACTGCAAGGGTCGTTATCCTGGGGCTCCTGGTCGTCACACTCGTCGCCAAGCTCTTCCTGCTTGCGTTTGGCGGTTGCCATTTCGGCCGCATGCTTTTTCCGCCATTTTGTTCTTCTGTTTTGGAACCATACCTGTGAACAAGAAAACGCTTAATAATTTGCTTTCTGCTTCAGATCGCACTAGGTATACATATATGTTTTTATTACGAATGTCGTAAAGTCCTCAAGCTTGGTAATCAATTGCTATGTTATAGCAAAACATATATAGTTACCATCTTGAATTGGATTATGTTCTATTTATGCCACGTGGAACAATGTCCCAAGATAAAACGAGAATATAAAGTAAACAGTTAGTTTGAAACTTAAACACCTTTGGGTAGCGGGCGCTGTAATGCTCTACTAAATTCAAGCCCGTGTTTACCTCCCGAAAGCCAAATATAAAGAGCGCACAAACAAATTTTCAGCGCCATGTGAACCTAATCTGCTCAAGCGACATCATAATGCCTCATTAAACAACGCCTTTAAAGTTGAACCAGTAACTTCCGCTGCCCTCCCTCACGCCTGTTCAAACGACTCAAGAGTGATAAGGATGGAGATAGTAGCCGTGTTCTACGGTAATTAAGGGTCGTTTTGCAAATTACACGGTACTTAACCAGCCATATAACAATCATTAATCACTGGCGTCGGCCTGTGCTATCCTTCTTGCTCTTATTTAGACCAGGGTAAGTCTGCCTCACTCTGTAGGTTTCGGGGGGTAGGCGGCAGTTTAATTAGGTCATAAATACATTCTCATTATTAGAAGGATGCTTGTCGATTCCGGGCTGGGTGATTTACTTTGAAGCAGATGCCACCGTTATTATGATGTCCGGGCATTATGTTAATGGTGTCAAAACGTAATTGAATTGTTAAATACAATCGAGGAGTTGCTTTTTCATCTGAGGGTAGGTATCGTAGGCTAAAAGTAGGTAAGTATTGGAATAACATGACACCCATACCTGGCTGCTAGTTGATTATGTAATATGTCAATGTTACGCTGGGTAGATCTAACTAATCTACCACCAAAAACATTTTCATGTAAAATGTTGCCAAGACTAGACCAAAAGTCGCAATGTCAAAAAGTTGTCAGATCTTATATAGAGCCAAGCTACTAACTCTGTATTAAGCTCAATTCCACAAATTCTAGACCTTAGTCAAAATATGTGGCTTTGCTGTTCCGCTACCGTCACATGGGCGTAAGGTGAAAAATGTATTCACTGTTACTTTCCTGTTACAAAAACAATAGTTATTGTAGTATAAAGAAACTTACTTACTAGCGAAATAGCCAAGCCAGATATTTCGACTAAATTGAAATTGAGCTTATTATAGAGTTAGGGCGTGTAGAGTTTGAAGCTTGGCTCTGCATAAGATCTGATAACTGTTTGAGAGTGTGAGCAATATGGTTTCGTCTTAGCAACATTTTACATGAAACAGTTTTTTGTGGTATTTCACTTCTTTATGTAAGTTCTGACAAAAGTCCCTTATACACTTTCATCCCCATAATTTAAGGAGTTGTGGGATGCTATTTTTTCGAATTCCTGAGACAAGTATTTATTAATTTGTAATATGAAGTATGTGTACTTGTACAATTTTCAGATCTCTAGCATAAAATTAAGGTTTTAGGTATGGGAAACCCCATACAAACTTACATCCCCTAATTTAAAGGGTGGGGGGTGATTTAAGAAAACTCTGAAATATGTATTATAATTGCAGTACCAATATCAATTTTCAGAGACCACTAGTATCAAAATTAGCGGAAGTCTCAAAACTTCATCCCCTACTTTAAGGTGTTGAAGGGTAAAAGTTTCAAGTTTTAGGATGTTTTTGTGATTTGTGTACTAGCTTACATACCAAACTTCAGCTTTCAAGGACTACAGGAAGTACCCTAAAAATTTTGATGACTGTCAGTGAGTGACGAAATCTTTTTTTTAGATATCAATAAAATCTAAAATATAAGAGGTATGCAACTGAAACTTTATATGTTTAATAAATCCACTATTGACATCATATTCCGAGAATTTTGTTTATCTGTTATAATCCAAACCTAAGTTCAAAGAGCGCTTCGAGAAAAGGTAGATAAAGTGCCCTCGCACTCCGCTCGGCTCGTCTTGGCGACTATGAAAATTTACATTAAGATGTACCTTGCGCACGCGCTAATACATTACATAATTATCATATTTCCGACGACAATGTGGAGTGGAGAGATTTTTAGGGCGTGTATTGTACCTATATTGTTCGCAATATTAGGACGCAAATATTCATGTTTATTTTTGCTGATGATTTTCAATTTTGTGGGTAAATAAATTCTAATAAATTCTTCTCTAAATGATAATAAATTCTTACATCCAATGTATTCTATTAATTAGTCGCTTAACTTAATCACAAAAGCTTCGTTTCGCACTCTTTATACGACACCATTAAACACTCAAAATAAAATTTGATTTGTGCGATTTTTAAGTTTTATGGTCACAGTGAATCCATTTTTTTTTTATCACAGTTTTAGTTTTTTACAACATTTTTGCCAGTTTCGATTTCTGCTCTCAGTTAATATAAAAATCGGAGGGTACGAGATATACTGAATTCAATTAAAACGATGCAACCTACTTCACTTTCGTGTCTTTATTTCAAGAAAGAAGTTTTGTTCTCAATTCTTGTGTCTATGAAATGAATGCAATCAAAAATTATAGTTTTCTACATTGCACTCTTGCTTTTACTCTTGTGTATAACGCTAATTAGTACATTACTTACCAAGGGCGGTTAAACGAAGAATGCCTCAGATTACATATATTTTACGCGCGCGGAGCGTGCGATAATTGTCACTTTATGGCAAGGTGTGATAAAATAGTAGCTTATGCCATCTTTATATAGTGTATGGATATATATTTTAGTCAAGAACCGAGTTTAGTTTAGGCCACGAGGCTTACCGAGTGGTCTAAGTAAGGTTCGAGACTTAGAAAGCTAAGTATAACTATTGTATAAACAATTTTATCTACGAATCAACGGAAATTAACCTAAATAATTAAACAAACCATTCCTGCGGAAATGAAGATAAGGCACATGGGGTGAATGCTTATGCGTTTATTTCCAACGACGCGGCATAAAAAACCTACGCAGGAAATATTTAGTATGTATGTAAGTAGGTAGGAAAGTAGGTATTCGTTTTCTTAAATTCCCAAACACAGCTTTACGACGAACGAACTATATGCACATTATGTAGGCCATCAAACAGAATTGAAAAAAGAAAACCAAAAAAATAGCTATAAAAAAAATGGAAGCGTACAAAACAAGACATCGTAAGTTAGTCGCATTATTATTGCGTCATTTGTTTTTACTGCCAGCTTGATGCGATGAACTTCATGTTTATGTGTTGTGTGTATTTACTACATAGTTTACATTGTAAAGATGTCTGCTGTAGGATGGGATTGGTACAAAGATCCTTTTACGTATATTGTTTATAGTATGTTTTTTGCTATGGTACAGTGGAGGCCATAAATATGTATATATTTTTGGACCTTATTTATATATAATGGTGCCCTTGACCGTCTCTACCACCTACAAAGAGAAAATATTACTGAAACAATGTCACTTTAATTGCCAGTTACGACGTTTCAGAATTTAATTGAAAGTTATAGGTGGCATTTTAGATGTTTCACGATCAGACTGAATCGATAAGGGTCCCCTTATCGATTCAGTCAAATCGTGCGTTAAGTAACTATAGGAAAACTGGTTCCATTGTAGGTTCAAACTAACTACCTTTTTTGTATGAGTTACCGCCCATCTCATAACAACTCAGATAAACTCAATGTTTGCCCAACAAACATCGAGACGTATGTTTATTATTATATTTACGACTACAGTAGTCTCCATAACTTGCGACCCTTTCACGCCGCGCCGCGAACATTATTACTTATATTATTATTTTCCAGTCTTCCTTTATGCCCCAACTTACCCGAGCCCCCTGCATTCAATTACTTAAGTGCTTAAAGACGCACGAAACGAAATATGGCTGTCCCGCTTCGCCGTATGCTGTGACAGTGGTATCGCCATCTCACGCGCCAGAGGAGGGTCGGGATAATTATGTGAATATCTATTATTTTTCACAAGAGAGCTCTGTAATGGCTTGATAGAGATAATGCGCTTTCAGTGGCGTCGGCGAATAAAGGCGTCTTAACATGTCCGCCATGTTGTTTTCTGAGCAATTAATTTGAATGATAAGAAGAATGTTTTATTCTTTTGTTATGAGTACATTCACTGGATAAAGATTTAAATTAATATACTGGTTTAAAAAAAACATATTATTAAAATACGCTGCTAACGAACCTAATGAATTGGTATCTCAAATCTCAAATATTTTTGGTGGTATTATTTTACATAGGCACAATATTTCTCCATATACTGCCGAGTCGTTGGTTCTGTCAATAGATGGAATAAATCAAGCATTTCATTGCAGTGAGGTAGTTCGCAACGCGTGCCCCGCGTGCTAACGCCGCGAAAGAAGGAAAATAGCCACTTTTGCACTTTTACACGCTCTAATAACAATATAACCAATTCTGGGGAATATTATTTTGAATTAAATTATATTGAAACCTGACGTACCTAATAATAAACTTACTGTTAAGATTTGAGAAAAAAGCATTTCGTCTAATAGAAACCCCGAACACAACGTAACCTCAAATCAATAAAAGTTCGGCAACACGCTTGTGATTTTTCTGTAGTCACAAGCGTCCATAATCTACGGGGTCTGCTTACCAACAGGCAGTCTGTATGTTTGTTTCATCATTATCATCATCATCATTTCAGCCGAAAGACGTCCACTGCTGAACATAGGCCTCCCCCAATTTGGGGGGGATTTGCCATAGTCGCCACGCTTGGCAAGCGGGTTGGCGACCGCAGTTTGATGGTGGTAATGATCGAAGGATGCTGCTGCCCACCCTCCGATTTTCCCTTATCCGCCTCTTACGAAACCCACGGGAAGAAATGGGGTGGCGCAATTCTTACCCGGCAACCACACGGGGCGTGTATGTTTGTTTACCGAAGTCTTAGTGTTAAAAAATATATTCTTACCAGTAAGTAGGTATATTTTCTCTTCATTAAAACGATGCTTGTACAACGTACATCGTGTTCATATAAGTATTTATAAAGTCAATACTGAATAATTAAAACATTAGATTCATTCTGACGAGATATTTTATAGTTCGTGGCTGAAATGGATAAGTTTCATAGAAGTTAAACACTGCTTTTCAAATAACAAATATGCACACATTTTCTGAATCAGTAAAATCCTTTCGAATCCATTTTAAAATCGTTAGCGTATGAACCGATTTGCTAGCAACAATTGATGACGTTAATGTCATTAGTATTTGTGTATTTCCGATATTATGAAAGCGGTTCTGAAGTGATTATATTCACCAAAAGAAACACGCACTTTCAGAGTATGAAAAATTAAAGCTACCTACTTTTCTGCTCTAGAGCAGAAATGTACCACTTTCAGCACGCCACTAAGATGAACAATAACTCACTTTTAGAGTATAAGAAATGAAAAATGATTTTTAACCAAAACCGCGCAATATTGACTCAAAACTATATGAAGAGCTAAACCAAATCAGGTC
Source organism: Epiblema foenella (assembly GCA_963556455.1). Lineage (NCBI taxonomy): Eukaryota > Metazoa > Arthropoda > Insecta > Lepidoptera > Tortricidae > Epiblema > Epiblema foenella. The sequence goes on along the minus strand of OY747096.1, from coordinate 22,785,805 downwards.
CGCCAACACGCTACAATCCAACACATGTACGAGTGGGGCCATTAAGCGAGCGCCATTAGCGGAAGGGTGCAGTGACAAATGATCGCTAATGATGTGCGGATACACTGGAAAGGGTTTTGTCTATCCTAGATAAGTGGAGATTGCGTTTGTTTACATTTGTTTACGGTAAAAAATTGTTTTCGGTTTTTCTACACTTGTCGCAACCTTGCAAGTTCTTGGCGTTTTATCAGACATGGATTATAGGTAAGCGTAATTTCTAACAACTAATTTAGGGACCTACTCGAAAAGATGACCTATGGCGGGCCAATTCAACAGATTTATAATATGCAGATATCTTTCAATGCTAGACCATTCTTCACAATCCGCCAAAAACCGCAGAGCCATAACAAACATCGCATCACAGACCATAGCTATCCCAGTTATTTTCTTTTTTGACATCCAGTATTTGTGGCCAGGAACAAATTGGAACGTATGATCGATGGAAACGTCGGCCTAATGGATACCGGCATGGAATGGAAATGGAATCCAATTTTCATTCTGTGCATTCGGATGGTATCTTTGCGTTCGTTTAGATTTTTAGGTTATTTATGAACGGGGTTTGGATCTATATGGTATAATTAAAATGATCAAAAAACATTAACTTTGACAATTATTTTTTAATTGAATAATTGGTTAATCTTATTAAACAAGGTACTTGACTGAATGTTAAAAATCTTACAAATTAAGTTGCTCAAAGTATCGTTACACTATTTGATGACTTTTCAAAATACTCGTTAAAATAAGGTTCAATTTTGGTCAATTACTTTTAACGTGTCGACAATGGTATAGCTTTAAGTTTACTTGTAGTGATATGTACTTGTCGCACACCCATACACCAGCTTTCATTCGGCTTTCGGCATCGCATTAGCCTTACGAAATGCAATAATCCGCGCTTCAGTAACTCTTATTAATAATTATTATTCGGCCATTATCGGAGAATAAGCGTCGGATTGGCCTTAATTGCTTATTGATCTGTGGCCGGTTCCCACGCAATAGCTTTAGGAGAACTGTAGTTAGAGCAAGAACGGTATGCTATCGTGGGTGATAGCATGATCATATATATTATCAAGGACACCCCTGCCACAGAATAGCATAATAGTATTTACATACATACTCCTGTTTAACCCAAAATTTGTAAAATAAAATACCAAATTTCAACCACGTGAACCATCAATTGAGAGACAATACCTTCGTTCCAGTATTGATTCGACGTTGTGTACGTGTATCGACAATATCCTACATTATACACTTATTCCAACGTGTTATCTCCCGCGAAACATTTGATAGCGTTTCCAAGTGGATGGAAATCTCAGTGATCAATAGATGCTGGGTTAAAATTATTAACTATAGGTAGAACCTAATTATAGGTTCCTAGTTGCGAACAACTTATCACTTATCTCTCTACCCTTGGCCACAGTAAAAAATTAATAAACAAATTCAACAAAAAAAAATATTACGAAAGTAACTAGGATGACGTGAAGTCTCTAAATTAAGGGAAGGATCAAGGAAGAGCCAAACTGCGTTATTAAAAAAACTCATTAGCAAATTTTTAAAGACGAAGAGATATTAAAGCGATAAACTCAGTTATCTACAATTTACCCCCCGGTGGGTGAACCCCTTTTTTCACTAAAGCGAATATAAAAATGTTAATGTGAAGTATTTAGCATTATCTTAGAAATGTAATTAAGGACGGTTTTCCGGCGTAGAAAAAATAAGCCGGTTGGTTGTGTCCTTAGAGCATTTAACACGGGAGACGTCATTGATATACCCCTCTGCCAAAGGTATAGGAGAAAAATCTGCTGCGTTATTAAAAACTACTTCATTAATCGTTTATACGTCAGTCTCTGAAGAATTCCATAGTGGCACTTTGACAAGTGCCATTATGTGCTGTTTTCGGTAGCAAAAAAACGTTTCAGTTTAACAAATTTACAAAAAGGCGAATTATCATTTCCTGTGCATATTTTTGCTTTAATTATTTTTTGAGTGTGCGTGCACGATTGTTTTAGTGTAGGTGCGTAGTAATGGGAGAATATTTTGCAAGTGTGCATAGTTTCTTTATAATTATGTGTGTTTACCTCCCCCACCCACAATTGGCTAAAATAAATATTTTGTTGAGAAAGATGCGCTGAAGACGTCTCCTGTCTTAAATGGTCTGAGGTAGTGTCAGTTTTCAAGCATTTGTGCTACTCACTGAGGCACAATACACAGCCATAGTCCCTTGAAAAATTTTACCAGGAGCGGTCTTTAGCATATTATTATAGCTGAGTGTGTTCTACTTTAATCCAACTAAGTAATTTTATGTATGCTTATGGCCTAGTAGTAAACATGTTGGGCAATGTTCAACTAACGATTAGAATTGAGTATCAGTTACAAACTAAATGTTTCCGAAACACTTTTTCATGTTTCAAGTTTCATGAGACAAACAAAAGCTTAGTGCAAGATTGTACCTAACGATTACATTTTATTTCATGTACGAAAGACGCCAGAAGCGATTAAAATTTGTCAAAAAGAAACTTTTCCAATACAAGTCACGAAAGACGGCAGCACCGGACAAGTCCAAATGCAACAAGAGAAAGTTTACAAATTAAGAAAATGTAATTAGTGTACACCCCACGGGCCCTCAAGGACATAATTAAAGCAAATCTTGTTGTAATTTTGACATTTAATTTTTCTCCCTGTTTCACCTCTCCCTTATTAATTAATTTAGAAAAAGTACCTTTAAAATTTTATCTTCGGACGACATTTTTTCTCCAAGTTAATGAAACTGCTGAGATTTTTGATAGCAGTTTGTTTTTTAATTTTTTTCTGACATGACTAATGGATTTTACGTCTTCTTATTAATTTTAGAGTTTTTAAATTTCGTCCGTTATTCGTTTTTGGCTCCGATTCAAGTTCTGTTAAAGTTGGCAATGACGAACTTTTGCTGGTTGTTTTTCATTAACCGGTGCTTTCATTTAATACAGGGTGACCATCATGCTATAAGGAAACTAGGTACTTACAATATTAAATTAAATTTAAATTCGTATATAATATATTCGTTATTACGAATACATTATTTACCCACTCTAGTTCTTATTTGGAATCATAAACATCTCGACAGCCAAGCAAGATCGAATCGTCATATTAGTCTATCATTGTCTGTACTTAATAGCTAAACTTTACTTGTATCAAATTATGAATAAAAATATTAAATTTCACCTAATAAATTTTACTTGAATCATACCAAATACGTAATATAGGTACCTAAATTTAAAATAAAGCCACCACATGTAAAATCGTTATCTTGAAATTTTAAAGGGTACCACCCCCGTCTTATCAGCATGTAAGCCACTCATCAATTCGGAATTAGCGTGCGAGCCCGTCTTTATGGCGTGATACGCCATTATGTTGGTATTGGATGTGGAGAGAAAGCAAATAATATTGCCATTATATTTAATTGATAATAGGTACCTTCTTTGCTTCGTGTTATAAATTTTTTGCGTAACTTGCAAACGCGAGGAGTATTTACATACGGAGGAGGAGTTATTTATATTATTTTATATCCATATAAGTACCTACTTGGAGTTACATAGCGTAAAACTCATTCAGGATAACAAACATGAAAATAACAGCACATTATTACCTAGGCTTGGAAAGTAAGGGATTGCTTACGAGGTTGTCAGGCGGAGGTGTACCGAGAAACACTAGAAAACGCGCGGTCTGGTAGGAAAAATCATATTCGGACAAATAATGTCCGAATATGCTGCTGCCCTTCTTTGGCCTAACATGATTTTTCCTTCGTTTAGATTTCATACGGAGGCGTCAGAATTTTTAAAAGTTTAAAGCAGCGGGAAATAATTGGTCAGTAGGATTACAAGGTGGACTGATGACCTGGTAAAGATCGCGGGAGTCCGCTGGATGCGGGTGGCGCAGGACCGGTCATTGTGGCACTTCGGGGGAGGCCTAATATGTCCAGCAGTGGACGTATTTCAGCTGATATGATGATGATGAGGATTATTATACTCCTAGGCAGGGAAGAGATGTAACTTTTTAAATTTAGGCCGATTAAAATTAGACGCTTCGTGTGTTCGTTTTTCAAACAAAATACGGCCCTTTCCGAGCATATTTGAGAAAAAGCAATTTATTGCAAAATCATTGTATTGGTTCAGAACGTGTAAAACCATTAAACAAAACACAGCGTCACGCACAAACCCCCTATCGTCCACGAGCTTAGATGTCATTTAAATTTAAATTAAGGTATTAGCCAGTGTTGCCAGCAAACCGCGGCCGAATCTTATCGTGTGAAGGGTGCATTATTTTACATTTTGCAATGTACTTACTGTTCGTTAGGGCGATTAGATAGATTTGTTTAGTGATATGAAGTAATATGTGACGGCTTTACTAACCCCATTACTAGTGTATCAGTATAAAGTGATGCGTTTGCGGAAACATTTACAAAATAATATACGTGAAGTTATACATATTACATTAATGATATTATTATTTTCTTAGTGGGCGTTTTGTACAACAATGAGAATCCATATGATAATAGCAGAATACGCACGGGCGCCGTAAAACGCGTCTCCTCGTGATCATACTTATACTATTCTGTAGTAGTGTAGTATATTTCATTCAGTACGTAACTTTACTCTAAATAATAAAAGTGAAGTCACGTACCTAATTTATTTATTTATTTATAATCGGAGTCTTGTGGACTTACAGTTACCCAACAAGTTTTCTTAGGCACTAAGTAAAGTACTAATTATAATATTGACTAAATATTATATACTACATAGACTATTTTCGAAACGATTTTTTTTAAGTCTAAGTGATGACCAACTGTCCGGAAACACATCGGCATCCTGGATTTGCGCAAGGACCTCATTCAATAACGCGATGGCCTTAGCAGTAGGTGCGTGGCGGGCTTATAAAGTGCGAGTTCTGCTCGTATACGGGAATAAGTCTAGTACCCGCCTGTCCTTGCGACCTACCTTTGTAGTTGTCAGGCACAAATAAATTTAACTGGACCAAGACAGTCGGGTTATCCACCATGTGGCGTAAAAGAAGGCAATAATGTGTAAGCGCCGAAAATTTTCTGGCGCATATGCTAGCCCAACCATCTCCGTCATAAACAATGATGGAAAGAGAGTCCGATAGTACCTATCCTAATAGTAACGCTTATATAAGAACAAATCAAATTATTGGAGCACTCTTTCAATCAGTAGCGTGTTTTCTCTCTCACGTGGATCCCATATAATTGCATTATATTCCAGCCTGCTTCTAATGTTCATATTGTAAAGTAAGTAGTATGGCTACTTTTGCGTTACTAAATTGTGAAGCAGTTCTAATTATGAAGCCTAACATCTTATTAGCCTTTTTTCAGATAGTAACAATGTGGTCATGCGTGTCAAGTCTAACGTGATACCCAGGTTGAAAAGTGACCCAAAGCAGCACCTAACAGATAGTAGTTTGCTACGACGTCGTTAGATCTTGAAAATGTCATGGTTCTACACTTGGTTGCATTTAACCCCAACTTATTTTCACACTCGCCTGCGATACATAGTCAATGACTGTCTGAAGTGGTTCACAATCAACCGCGCTCTTCATTGGCAACATTGATTTGAGGTCGTCAGCAAACGACTGCACCCCTGTAATGCAATGCCCGGCACAGATTATCTACCATAGCAGGAAACGGTGTCGGTCCCAATCCCAAATATGTACTCGAGACGTTAATAACGACACAGGTTCACAATATCATTTCAAACTTATAACTATCTCTCTTACTACTCTTAAAATTTTAGGTAGCGGACCCCGGGCATCCTTCAGGATGCAACTGTACTGGGATAACTCTAGGAAAACGTAGACTACTCTTAAAATTTTGTCAATAATCGTTTTTTTTTTCATTTTCCGTTGTAAATTATTTTTGAAAACATTTTTTATAAATTAAGACACGAAGGTAATTTCAGTATCTTATTGCCATATTTTTAATATATAAAGTGTATTAAACCATATAGGAAGCCTTTGTTTACTAACATAATTTTCATAGCCCATCGGCCCGGCCGTAAACACTCCAATTACGCCGTTACGACTATCAATAACAGGGGGATATCGCAGTCCCCGGAGAGGAGCCCGATAAAGGAAACCGCCGAAACAAATTGAAAATTCGCGCAAAACAACCCTACATTCAGTGCCGTATCTAACCAACTCTTTGGTGCAGACCATAATGTTGCCAAGTCGGAAAAACAAAGTAAAATAGCCTCACAGAGAACGCAACAGAACCGACTGGAACTGCGCCCGGTTTTGTCGCCTACGTCGGCAGATACGTTCGTATATCCGATATCGGAATCACACACCGAGTGTTTTATACGCGGTTTTATTATTTATCCAGCGTTTAATCCGCGAACGCAATAAATCTGCGCGGACAGACATGGCGGCTTTTTTGGCGCGAAAAAGAATCGTTCGCGGAAAGCGGGAATGAACCAGATTAGGCCGGATAAGTCCGCGTTATTAATGGACCCTGATACCCGCCCGGGTAAATGGATAGGTAACAAATGGTGTTTCATTTTTCGACAGGCGGTTTGTGTTTACGTGTGTGACGAATGAGCGGCAACAAATAAGTCGCCTAGCTGTCACCTGTGACGTAAAGCTAGGTTTTTGCATCGAAAGAAATTAAGTTACCACTTTTGGGTACGTTGTTATGTATGAACTGTAAGGACGCTTGAATACATAAATAAAATTTGCTTAATAATTACTTTGGTTTTACTGGAAAACTAAAAATAAAGCCGCAACGCTCCTTAATACATTCAGTCATTAGGTACCACAGTATAGAGTTCGAATTATAGATATGAAAATGTTTACTAATTTTAATGTTTTCTAGTGGGTACAAGTTCTAAAGAGTAAGTAGTAAGTAAAGTAAAACTATTTTACAGTGTATCAAAAGTCATATGGTGTCCAGTATAACTAAGCTATTGTATTGCATCTCATCATCATCACCATCAAAAAGAAACGTTAAAGATTTTGTTGATGTTTGGTAGTGCAACAAAATCGCTTAGTTAGACTGGAATTGGTTATTTTCGGAATTACCCGACACTCGGAATTACCCGAAGACACCTTACACTACTTTATAGCATGCAATACGAAGTAATAAAATGTGATGAAAAACCGAAAGTTTATTTCATTCATCATTCATTGAAGTGACGATCGATTAACTCCGAAATAGTTATTTGTTCAACAAAAGAGCAAAGTAGATTTTTGCTGCAAGTGTTGATATTGAGTCCCGAGCAAGCGAAAGATTCTATAATTGAATCACGAGCGTAGCGAGTGATTCAAAATTAGAATCTTGAGCGTAGCGAGGGACTCAAAGACACGAGATGCAAATATCTTTGCTCTCGTGTGATACATACAACTTTTCACCTCAGCGGCGAGAACATATAACTCAATGGAATAAAACGCCACATAGAATAAATCAAATCATTTTTATGTAAAAAAATCAAACAACAAATACATGTGAAATAACAAACATTAACTACGATTACTCTTTCCCATAACATTCACTTTACATGACGTTAAGAAAAAACCCACTGACAACCGTTTTAGAAATGTAACTAGTTTTGGGTACGTTTCAATATGTATATTGTGTTTCGACTTCATCGTCGCTTGAGCATCGAATATTGCTCCACATGGTTTTCGGTTGTTTGTTATGGGATAACCTTACTTACTTATACTTATATTTTTTCCGAGATAATGGTTGCTCCTTTATTCGATCGTCATTTATTGAATATTTCGTGTCCTTTTAAATACTTCTGTCGAGACTTTTCGGGCATAAAACACAGTTCAGCCTCTTTGACGGCATCTCTCAACTCTTGAGGAGTTAAAACATCGGCTTCGTCAATTTTTTCACTCATATTTAGTACAGTTTTTGGTTTAAGTTATGTTTTATATCCAAGAAAACGTAATACGAATAACATTTAAAAAGTTCCAGCGCGCTAACTTTTTAAAGAATATAAAATGCGTTCTGAAACTGTATATGAATTTATATTCGTTCACCGTATGAAAAAAACTAAAGACTTATAATAATTAATATTCGCGATCAATATCGCATTTCTTCATTGTATTTTAAGAATAATGAAATATTAATATGATTATAATAATTAGATTTAATATAGGTTTAATATTTTTATACGACTTTAACACGAGTTCGAATTTTATTTTGTTTCGGAACGAGTTTTTCGTTCCCGCTTTTTAGGGGCCTACTACGAAGTTTCGAAGTCGAATGACGAATCGACATAGTTTGTCTCTCTTTCTTTTTTGTAACGGAGTGAAAGTGACAGAGAATATGAAGTTTAAATGTTCAAGTTTGTATTACACCCCGCAGTATGAAAAGATGACCTGTGACTAACCTACGATATGAAAAATTAAAAAGTTAGTTTTCTTCACGCTCGCAGCAAAATTGCATTTTGCTCACTGGTTTCAAGCAGCAAAACCGCCGTGTTTGAGCCACTGAGGTGAAAAAAGTATTTCTGATTACATTTTCGATGTCACGCTACATTAGGTACTTTGTGTGGTGTATTAAGTATGCATATTTGATATTTAAATTATCATACTACGCTAATAAAATTTAAGCCACTGCTATTTACTATTCAAAAATATGTTGTACTATCATCTAATTCTTGGAAAGTATTTATGTCACCAAGAATTTCGGTTGTAAATATTGTTCTAGACTAGAACAGTATTTAGGACCGAAATGTCCATAAAGACAAAAAGTCATTGCCTACCCTACTTACATTTGCGACATCCATATTTTTATCTAGTTATCATAATCAATAACCACAATCAATAAATTGGATAGATCCCAAAAATTAAATAAAATTAGCGCCATCTATCCGCTCATAATGTATCAATAAATATAATTAATTTCGATTGACGGCTTCAAAACAGTGCTAGCGTAGCTGATTACGCTGCACAAACTATTCATGTCTTAAATTACTTTTGAGTGCGTAGCGACATGGATACATTGTAGGTAGTGTACGCTCCTGTAATCACGCGAACTAGAACAAAACTCACGCACACAAACGTAGAATTTAGACATTGCCTTTCCTGCTCCTGCCGAGCGCCAACGAAATTTTACCTACGATTTATGAGCTGGTTGGTTACTCTGTGAGGCGGGGTATTCTTGAGTAGACAATATAATTAGCTCCTTACAACTAGGGCATTTTTATTTTAAGAGTTGCATTGCTTAAAATAATTTGTGATAAATACGATTAATTATCATCAAAAAAAAAATTGATGTACCTATTTGAAGGATAAAGTTTATATAGGTACCTAGACATTTTCGTCGCCATTCTTTACTGTGAGTGATTCATTGTGATATCGGTAAATAACAATTTTACGAGTGTTAACAAGTTCGATTTTAGTTGTGAAAATGGATAATATCTATTGCGCAAGTTTCTTTAGTGGTTTGTGTGTAGGTACTTGCTACATGGTAAATGTGGTCCCAAAACTTTATTGAAAAAAAGTAGGTAATTGACAAAAAGGTGGTGTACATACTTTCACAAAATTTGGAATTTAACACTAAGCAATAGGTAATAATGATAATAAATATTAGTGACTTTTTAAAAATCTGCCTACCCGTCTAAAAACTGTGCACGCCACTGATAATAGGTACTATGTATTTAATTTGTGCGACGCTATAGTTAATGTACTGTAATATCTTCACAATAAATTATTCGCAAACATGAAGGATTCAATCAGAAAAGAGACAAGATCAAATATAAGTCGCACATCGATGCCATCGAATATTTTTTTATCCAGAAAAAATGCAAATAAATTACATCATACCAATCGAGAACATAATCACGACAAACGAATTCATTATTCGCATAGGCAGGCCAAGTGAAACCGCAATATATATTCATGAATCGATCTGAGAATCGAATGGAATCGAATACAATCGAATGGTATCGAGAGAGATTCTCGTAATATCGATATGATGGCGCATCAAATTTCATGGCCACACAGATTTTTATGGACAAGCATGGTTTTTATTAATCTGCGGTGTTCTTTTAAATGATGGCCATTATGATTTCGCGATCAATGCCGCTCGTTACAGGTGAGGCTGATTGATTTTGTCATGATGACACTTTTGGTTTTTGACTGTGTTCAACGAAATAAGTGGATGAATTTGTATATATAACCAATTACTACTGGTTAGTTCTTTACGTGCCTACATTTTATTGGCCTTGTCTACAGCTCTAGTGTCAAAAACGTAAACGTACTGTTACAAACATTTACCCTATTCATTACAACGTCATGTTGCACAGCTATGAATGTGCTCAGTTTCAACCAATTCGTCGCGAATTTCACTCAGTCCGTGTCAATATGTGGATATAATAATAAAGGTTGCGCGGGCCGCATACGCACGACACCATTATCTTGTCTCGAGTCGATTGCTATTGCTTATTCGCTCATACCTTTTATAGGCACCGTGCTCTTGTTATTGGAGTGTGTTCTATGCGAGTAGAGTCGCTGAATATAACTACTATGAAGTTCTACACTGAGAAAACGACTTCGCGACAAAGATGTGAATAACCAATATAAAGCGAAAAATTAATTAACCTCGACTTCTGATAGTAGTAGTATGAATTTAGTGTTTAAGGATAGGCCTACTATTTCATAATATTATATTATATGTACTTAGCTTTGTCAGCGATCGTCCTTCACAAACCCTAACAGCTGATTTTTTCATGAAAACAATTAAAATATTATCAGTCATCCATACAACAATAGGTTTTTAAAATGCCATTGTCTACATTTGCCGAAAACGTCTGGCCCAAGCAGTCCATTCGGCCCCCACCCCCCGCCCATGGAGAAGGGGGGAAAGACACATGTAGCGGGGAATCGATCCGACTAATGTCTTTCCAATTGGCCGACCAACATGTTTTTGATGGCTATTTAAAATAATGTGACAGACTGCGGAGTTTGGAAATATTGGAAGATGGGTCAAAAGGAAATAAGGAAAGTTTTATGGGAAGACATTATGTTGAGGCACTAATCTGAATAACGATGGAGTCTGTTTTGTAAAGTTATTAGATTTAGGCCGGGTTTTATAAAGATTCGTTAGACCAAAATTCAGATCAAATTTCAGTAACTCAGCCCATTTTTTGACATAACAGACCGATATAAGGTCTAACGGATCTTTATAAAACCGAGCCTTAGAACTTAGTGTATTCTAAACCACGATATTACTATTAATAAAATATTGAGCACGTGATACAAAAGCTGAACGAAATTGCTTTAAAAGTGGCATTAAAGTAGTTACCTACTAACTGGAAATTAGCCGAGTGATCAGGTGACGTTTCTAAGACGTTCAGACGTACCTAAGGCTGATCTAAATGTAGGTATTTTTTTCTTTTCATCATTGACATTTATATTTAACACGTTACGCAATCACCCTGCTGGTCTATTTCTAGTTTTATCTTACCACAGCCATTCTATATAAAGAGAAACAAAATCAAACAAAGAGAATCAACAGCATTCAATTTTCCGGACGTTTTATCAAAAGGCAAAGCTGCAGACGTTGTTTGCTGCAAGTCCAATCGGTCTAATATGGAACGGAGTATGTATTAGAAGAACATAACAAGTGTGCAATAACAAAGTATCTACATGGAGTCGAGCAGATAATGCAATACCGCGACACGCTGGCGAAGGCGGGACAGCAACGCTGTGGAGTTGTCGTCTGATAAGTGTTATAAAAATTTGGTAAGATAAACGTCCCGGTGCCCGAAACTGGCCCAATACTTGAGTTAGATCTTTATTCCTAACAATAGAGGTGATAAATAGGTGTCAATTATTAGGAATTCGTTCTAATTAGACGAGAAAATAAGAAGAATTGGTTCAAAGATATATGATTGATATGTAATAATTATTTGATTATAACCGAACAAAAAAACTATAGAAAAATATTCGAAATTTGAATTTATATTTTGCTTTTTGTACTCAGCCTACTAAAACAATACATTAGTAAACGATACAATAAAGCTAAAATAATGGTATTATACCTCATCCAAACTCTCAGAAGAAGAAATAAAAACAAAACTTCTCAAAAAGGCCATAAACGTGTTTTTACACGGGGGCGTGATGAACTACACAATCGACGCATTCCCTTAAGCAGAAAGGGATAGGGAGCAGAAGGGGATAATTAGGATACAGCTTTCCGTGTTTAATCAATAAACTTGATCACTTGACAATTCTACTTACTTTTTAATTATACTATTTTTAGATATAATAATGTTTACCAAGTAATGCACATTTTGATATTTATAGCTACTCTACAGTTTTCCCTGGCTGCCGCCAAGCCGGGCGCGTCGTCGGCTCATATGAATAATGTGCTATCGATTGTCCTCCTCCTCGGGAGGGAATCATACGGTGCGTTATAGACAAGAGTAATACGGTATATGGGCGGATATGATGTTCTTTGGTGCCAATACTGACAGACAATCATTTGTTTTGATTACTTCGCCGTCATATAGGTAGTCTATATATTTAGTTATATTCTTATTTTGAAAGACACGAATATCTGGCATAACATTCTTTCTCCAAAGCTCAATTACGCCTAAATTATATATTCCAAACCTGTTTTTTTTCCAAATACGTACGACCTGCTGGCTTTCACTATCGTTTTAAAAAACTACACGATACAGTACTTTTCTCTCACGAACGCGGGTGAGCCATAGTTGTGTGTTGAGCTATACATGTCTATGTATACGTGAACGAGCTATGAGTTCACATTGTCTTTGTGAAAGTTATGCGAGACATAAAAAATCGAATCATCTACTGTAATACAGTTTTTCAATTTTTATGCAAATTATGACCTTCGAAAACAAACATTCAAGACCTTAAAAATCAACCAGGATATGGTCGTATATTGTCAATGTAACCACTTTATTCGATCCGTCGAGATAGATCATATGTTAGCTCTCTCGCACACTGGAAATCAATTAAGCGGTAGCGTGGCCAATCGAGGAATTTACACGCATGATTGACATCGTGAGAGAATAGCTTTATCTCAATCAAGTTAGCCTGGTGTAGTACTGTGCTGTGTGTAAGTAAATAGCTAACGGTGTAACGAAACTAAAGCTGTGTTTTATTACAATTAAACAACAATAACTTAAATCTAAAACAGGCCCTTGGGGCATTGTACCGAGGATACTGGTGGCATTTCCTCGCTGTATCGCAAGGCTGATATGTTGTGCGAGGAAGTCGCCAGTAATCCTAGATCGCGAATTGACATCAAACGGTATTTATTATGGGAGATTTAGTGGAAATAAGTTTTGCAATGTGTATTAAAAGTAGGTATATTACCACTTTTCTATAAAATGCTAAAATATTCTTCTCTTTCTTTATTTGTAATAGATATTTCTAATGTTTACCAGTCCCGTATAAGGTCTAGGTTCTGGATAAAAGAGTGAAACCTTAGGATAACATAAGGCAGATTTGAAATATATTTAAATTACATACATAAATTTATTTGGTATTTATTTCAAATTAATTACAACAACAATACTAAAAGTAAATTACATAGATGTAATATCCTCGCCATTCGACCAAGAATAAACAACATTTTAACTGCATTTGAACACCAATGAAACATAAATTGATTCTTAGTTATTTACCAAGGTACCGCGACATTCATTATCCGGTCTAAGGTATGCCACTCATAATCTACGGTCACGACCCAAATGTTTGACCGAACACAATCAAGAGACTAAGCTGATTGTTGCCGTTAAGTAAGCATGATTAGAAATATTACCTACAGCTGCTTATTACATCAAGCCATTCTCAGGCCGAGTCTCATTCGGCCTTATCTTAACATCATCGATTAATATATCACTCTGTCCGTCCGTCCGTCGCGTGACAAATGAAAGCGTCAGCCGCCGTAAATACAGGCGTCGATAATTATCTACGGTTGGTCAAGTGCGTGTCGGGCTCAATATGGTGGTTCCGACAAAAAAATATAGAAAGCTTCAAAGTAGAAAAAGAGACAAGGACTTGCTAACAATTTATTAACAAAAAAAAAGTGAATACACCTAATATAGAGCAGAAAAATGTCTACAAAAATGTAAAAAAAGCACTAAAATGCATATCTTCTAATAATAATGTAAAAAAACGAGTACCTACACATTTTTTAATGATATTGTTTGACCAATTTCTAGGTGCTATAAAATAGATGAAGAACACGCATGACAGAAAGATTGGAAAATCTATAACTTAAATCAGGAGGACAGATATGTACATATTCGTAAAGCAAATTGTGTAAGTTCAAAGTTTAGTAAAAGATTGTGCAACGGCTGATGAAGAAAAAACGACAAACTACCTATTTATTTCTTTTGCCAATGTCTGGCAACAGGGTCATTGTCAGATTTAGGTTCGCGTCTTTTCGGTGGATATATCAAAAGTTAAGGGCTACAAAGCTTAATTTTGGAATGGCGTAGTAACCCGCATAAACAGGTCTCCGTTGCTATAAATCCATGTACTAAAAAAATTGCTTACACGCACATAAACGGTTAATTATTGGCCACTGAAGGGCCAACTTTTGTTTTTGTAACTGACAATGACCCATCACTCAATGAACGGTTGGTTTAATTAGGTACCTACTCCTAAATCACGATGCTGAACCACAAAATCAAATGCACCGTGAGCCAGTAAATTAACTTCCAACGTCGACGGATTAAATCTAGAAATCGATTAAAAATCGACTTACCACACATTCGACTTGCGATTACTATTTCAGTTGTCAAACCCGTCCGTCAAATGCCATTTCGATACGTTCTTGTACCATAAACCAGTTAAACAAAATTCTACTTTAATGTTAAAGAGATAGAGCTAGTTTTTACCTGAGACGCTGTTGGTAGTTAGATAAGAATGAATAGAATGATTAAGTGAGTCAGAAGATTAGGTGGTGTCAAAATGGTAATGATGTTGTGTGAGAGTGCCGCCGTTCGGTAGCGCGTTGGTTTCATTAAACCCATTAGACTAAAGCCTTATCCTTCATTCCTTTTTGAACTCTATGTCTTAAACCATAGGGTATCTAATTAAATTGGGTTTTTGATTTCAGTTAAGTTGTTTTAGATTGGTGAGACAAAAATGTCGCCACTAATGACATTAGAGTAATGAGATCGACGGTTACACGGTTTTTATGCGGTTCGTTACACGGTTGTTATTTTCGACGAATTTCTGACGAGTCTTTAATTGTTGGTTATTATAGATTGATTTATCTCGGAGATTAAGATAAATAGATTAATTGAATTACGTACTTTGTCTTCTTGTATCATCTTAACTTGTAGAGTAGAAAATTACCTGCGCTTCACTGCTATTCCAGTGCGTACCATACATTTTACTTTTATTTTGATTCGCTTTAGAGAAATGACACATTAAAATGATTTTGAAAGGAATTTATGAACAAAATCCGCATAAAGTTGCTCAATATCCGAATGTCTCATTACTGCACGGATGCAATGTCTCAAATGTGTTATCTCAAATAAACAAAAATCATCTCAAATCAACGAAAAATAATTTGGATATACCGTGTTGTAATAATGCTGGGTAGAACTCGTTACTTTAGGTACTATTTATTTATAAAACGGTGAATCGGGCTTCACAAAATGTAGTTTACAAATTACTGTATATCGCACAAAAATGTACATCATGCTCGGAAATGTGCAACGTAAACATGCCGAACACGCGAAGCGCCTAATAAATTTCGTCCGTTCTTATATAAAATGTTTAAACTCTTCCCTACCTAGCAGTATAAAAATCTTACCAAAACAAATTATTTTCTTCAGTGTTAATCATTTAAAATTCTTTTAACAACGCCATATTAAATCTAAGCTACAAAGGAAAAATTACATTCAAAGAAACACACGAGCAAACCGCGTGATTTCCAGTGTGGTTTTTGTCTGGCCAAATTTTCTGTTTTTGCTTTTATTGTCTATGACAAAAGAAATATTAATCTAAAATAACTTACAATTTCATTTATTTTAACAATAAGTTTTAAAGTCATAGTCATATATCAATAATATTGTAAATATTAAATTGTGTTATTATTACTCTAAAAACCGAGTTTGAATGTCGAAGACAGTATAAAAACTGATTAACACCTTTGACAAACAAAAGTCAAAATATCACTGCTTTATTAGGTACCTACCTACGCCACCAACAACAATAAAAATAACCTTAAAAACGGGGTTTCCCGACTTCTACCACTGAACCGCCGCGTCGTGCAACCCCTTACTTTCCGCGCCTCGTCAACAATGTACCATTGTTATAAATCAATGTAAAGTATAGTTAGGGCAATATACATTATCTCTTTAATTTCAGACATCCTTAATAAAAACACCTGGGACTACATTTTCGTAATGAGGGATGAATGTTAACCTCCATAATCGCAGTCGGTTGAGGGCCCCGCGGTCGGCGATTAATTTAAACATTAATTAGAATATTAATTATTAGCTAACTCGTGTCCCGACCCTTTAGGTGTAGCGACGGCAAAATAATTGTAAGGCTTACGGACGATATTAATTTAGACGTTACTCTTTTATAAATGACAAAATCGTTATTTTTTATACATTTTATGGTATTTTATATTGTTTTTTGATAGATATTTATAATCGAAGTGTTATTGTTGCCGTATGAGTGACTTTACAACTGAAGATATACTTAACATTTAAATAATTTATCATGACTTTTCAAGGTTAGCCTCCATTTTAAAATAAAATCGTCTCGATCGTCTCTCAAAAGTTATAACCGGATGTTGATGGGTAATATTAAACATCAAATCTAAAATATTCACTTCTAGTGACATAAATACTTTCTTCTTAAATAATGTGTAGCTACTACCTACGAGTATTTGAATTTTACAGGTGAAATGAGGATTGTATTCAGTACATAGGGTCGGTAGGTGGGTTTACGGCCTGTTAATTTGATGCGCCAGTTTGCGGCCCGGCGAATATATTCCCATTCAATGGCTACTAATTAAAACGCATACGACTCAGTATGTCTTTTGGGCATGTAAAAATGTAAATATCTTTAATTGAAAAAACTTTGTTCTTCAGGAGGCCGCAGGCCGCATAACTGGCCTAGCGACCCTACATCCACATTACATGACATTTTTTACTTGCCTTGGACAAAAACGGTCAAGTTCAATAAGCTTATATAACTCATTCTATATTCTTACTGAACCATTATCCTCAAAAAAGTTCAAACTCATCTGCACTAAAATCTCCAAATCTCATGAACAGTAATTGCTTGCCGACGCTACTTTAAACTGGCACATAAGCTCGAAGACGCGAGCGACATCTGTCCACGTAATTGAGGGATTACGCAGATAATTGAAACTGTGCAAGGGAGACAGGCATCACCAAATACATGGGGACAACAGAGACGGATAGAAACTACCGGTACCGCTATCAAGAGAACGTTTAACAACGTGTCTTCTTGTATATTGTATTATCTTACGTTTTATGCCCTATTAATCTTGCTCGAGAGTCGCTCTCCGCGGATTAAATGGATTGAGACTTTAATAAGGGTTGTGTAAGGTTGTTTTTTGATCGTCCCTTTAGTTTCGTTTAGGGTGTTTGCGTGTTTTCGCAGCCATAAATAATTGTTTGCGCTCCGTAAAATGTGAAGCGTTTTGTCGACGTCTCCGTCTAAGCCGGATAACAAGATGTTTACAGATGAGCTAATAAACGTCCTAATTGCGAGCGATTGATGACCGACTGTGGATCAGGTTTAAAGAAAGCGTCATCTCAATCTCCGTGTAGCTATTACTTCGCCTAACATTGCTGAAACAAGCTGAAGGATCGAATAGGCTTTAGTTACTGATTTTGTACAATATACGTAAAATGGGTGTCTATTATTTTATCGAAAAATCTTACATCGATTTTCATTTCACCGAAAACTGTTCCACGAATTTCATTAGGTTTTTTTTTCCTAATCACATAATCATCAATTTATTGCATTTTATATAATCGAACCACTTTTCATAGTTAATCGATTCGAATCCGTCTCTAGTCGTAGCGTAACGGTACATCGAATTTACCTTTCATAGAAATATTCGTTATTCATAGTATTAATTTAACGAAACATGATTCACAGATAGTACGTTCCATATAGTATTCTTTCCAAGAACAAAGTTTCATCGAACAACCAAGCAAGCATGATTTTTCAAAAATCTTAATGCGCATAATCTTTCTGGGCTTATAAAAAAAAATAACCTCGAAGATTAAGACGGGAGCAAAGCTCCCGTCTTAATCTTCTAACCTATCCGCATTACAGTCGGTTTTGCCCTAACAGGTCTTTTGTACATTTTAGGTTTTGGGTATTTTTGTTTTTGAGTACTTTTACAGAGTACACCAAGAATCTGGGAAAATTTTAATTTTAGACGTATATCAAGAATAGTAAAATGAGGTGAAATGATGTTCAAGGTAATAAGAATTTTGGGAACTGAAACCTTCGTTGAACCAAAATTATACTAAAAGCCATTCGATGAACGACTACGTCGATGAAGAAATAAAATACTGAATTAAAATTCGATGAGTTGATTCTTGTGTAAAAGGTAATTCGATCAAATGTTTGAGCGATCTAACGAAGTTCGATGAATGATTCCTAAGTGATAATAAAATTCTGCGAATAGTGTTATAGGAAACGATAATCGATGTAACGATTTTCGGTAAAATGATGGATTCCCACGTAAAATATTATTCATTATCTTCATATGAAAACCTTAATAAAAAATTTAATGTTTTAATAACTAACTTATTTTTGTCGTCAAACCTGCTAACTTGATTCTACAACCCATACAAGGCTGATTCTGTCAATTACATTATTATTCGGCCACTAATACCCGTATTAAAATTAATTGGAAATCTATTAAGGCTGCGACGGAAATGTCACTCGTGACTAATAGCCGCGCGACTTTCATCACCCGTGTACCACGTCACGTGTACTGCTAGTCAAGAAGGGCTCTACCACTTATCGACTCTATTATATGTACAAAAGTGGTAGATCACCTTCTTGTCTCACTGTACTTAAACATGCCGCTATGAAATATATCGGAGCGAGCAAGATGCTCTAATATATGAACACGACTCTATTGCGAAGGAGTTCATGTACAGATAGATACCTCATAGTGACTGTACCTCGCTAGAGAATGCAGGTAAAGTTTCATTCTAAAGAACTTTACATGCCTTTTTTCTTAAAAATCCTCGTATTTTTTTAAATTTGGATTAGGCGATAAACAAATACGGATTATTTAGTACCAGTAATACGAGCGTCTTCTTTGATATTAGATACTCATAGCTTAAGAGTTAATACTGCATAGGTACAAATAGTAAATACTGAGATCATATTTGTTTTAATCACGGTTAACATATTTTATTATTTATTAAAACTGTCATTCATCAGTTTATTAGGTATATAGGTTTATTCCTAATTAATAACCCAAACGCCTCTCTATCTTATTATTTAACTTCTAAATGAATGCCCATTCACACACAGACTCGCTGGTAGGGCGGCAGGGCGGGCGTAGGGCGGCGCCCATAAAAATGCAAATGGCCGCGTCGACAAGGGATTTCATTGTTGTATCAATCACGGGCCTTATTATTGCGGGATTTCGTGAGATCCGCGCCGTGTATTGTTTTTCAACGATTGTTTTGTTTTAAGTCTGTTGTATTATTTGAGATTTTATTATGCGTGAAAGTAATTTCTCGTATAATGGTATTAAAAAAAGTTGAAGACTTGAGTGTGTACTGTTTTGATAGATCGCGATTTAAACTAATTTTGTCAAGTCGTGATGACGATAAATCAAAATTATTTTTCTAGAACATGCTCGGAAAGGGTCGTATTTTGTTTGAAATACGAACACGGGAAGTGCCTGATTTTTAACAGGCCAAATTTGTAAAATTAAGGCTCTTCCCTGCCTAAGAGTATAATAATCCTACCAAAGCCAATTATTTCCCGCTGCTTTAAAAAATACTGATAGCGCTATATTAAATCGGGATGAGTAAGAAAAATTGACATTCAGCCTAAGAAAATCGCCCGTGTACCTACGCACCTTTATTAAATTTTCTATTATAGTTTCTCATTGTCTATGATTAGAAGAAAAATAAATAAAAAAAATAACTAAAAAGATAAAAACAAGTTTCAAAATAAAGAACTTAAGGAAATCTATTTTGTTTGCAGTCGGGGAACCTAATATTTTGGTATGTAGTAGGTACCCCGACTGCAAACAAAATAGATTTCCTTACAATACTACCCTTGGAAAAAAATTTCGAATAGTGCTTTCAGCTAAATCGCAGTCAAATTATCGCCATGTTATTGGGTATGTCATAAAATGTTTCTTGAAATATCTTTGTATTTCCTCACATTGTTTGAGAAAAGCACTATGTCTACCTTGGCGGAAACCAGGGTTGCCTGACTTGGCTTTTGGCAGACCTTGACGATGCCTCGCCCTGCCAACCACCTCGTTGGACAACCCTCTACTTTCGTGCCTCGGCAATAATGTAATTATATTAGGCAGCCGAAATTGACATAGTCCAAACATTATGTTAGTGAGGATCATGTTTAACTAGAAAAACAATAATGAGTGTCGGGAATCCCTCTTTAGCGAACAGACCGCCTGTTATTTGCCTCTGCTTAAGGCGTATACCCACTACACCGTATCATACCATGACCGTACTGTCCACGTATCAGGCACGGAATGTAACACGATATATGGTGTGTTACGCCCATTAGAACGTCCACAGCGATTAATACTCGTGCATAACGGGTTTAGTGACCGTAGCATCCGCGAATAATCCCCGTAGCATACGCGTTTTATTCGCATGTTATATCATGGCTATCAGTAAATTTACCACGAGAATTGGAATAGGATAACAATAACATTAAATAAAGAGAATAATAACAA
This sequence comes from Epiblema foenella, assembly GCA_963556455.1. Taxonomy (NCBI): domain Eukaryota; kingdom Metazoa; phylum Arthropoda; class Insecta; order Lepidoptera; family Tortricidae; genus Epiblema; species Epiblema foenella. The sequence continues at coordinate 22,764,828 of OY747096.1, read as the reverse complement.
TAAAATGTATTTATTGACTCCACCACGAATTTCATAATTCATACAGTAACTAAATAATATGCCTAGTTGGTAGTGACCGTGCCCTCGAAGCTGGAGGTCCCGGGTTCGAATCCCGGTCAGGGCATTTATTTGTGTGATGAACACAAATATTTGTTCCTAAGTCTTGGATGTTTTCTGTGTATTTAAGTATCTAATTATCCATACCCATACCACTTAGTACCCATAGTACAAGCTTTGCGTAGTTTGGGACTAGGTTGTTTTGTGTAGGATTGTCCACATAGTTTATATGTAAGTAGGAGTACATAGCTTGTGCGGTGGAGACTGGTACCCAAACTAGGGGGAACCCATATGTCAGATCACCAGGTCTCCAACCATCAAACATCTATAACAACGTTTTTGCGATCACTGAAATCTAAAATATAAACCATTGACTAAGTCGGCTATAAGAGATAACTATAAACATGAGACACTTCTCATTAATGTATGTGTGTCGTGTGTCTGTGTGTTTGTGTATGTTTATAATGTGCCCGATCGAAATGAAAGTGATGAATGGCCACCTTGCCCCATGGCACCGACCTTGACCCAGTTTTTTATTTGTAAATATTTGGTTTTATTTTATTTTAGTTTATATTTAGGTCAGTTTTCTCTACAATTTGAATCCATTAAATTATATCATTGTAGTGAATAAAAAAAGGGATGAAAAATAGTGATATTTGTGACACATCAACTTTTTACAGCGATTGTTATATTAATTGGATTGGATCATTGTATTAACATTGGGTACTTTTTGTAAAATATGCAGAATAAAGAGATCTTTTCTTTTTACAATCATCATACGCCGTTATAACCCATATGCTCGCCGTGTCGCCGCCTGAATTCACCGGCTTGGCAACGTGACGTGCACGGAGCGTTTCGGCACTGACAAAATATTCTCGTCGACAAAATAATTGTTGCCGGTTCGTACACGGGACACGACGGTGACGGTCGGTGATGAAACATGCCAGTGGACATATGTAGTCTCATAGTTTTCAATACCTGACACGTTCCTAAATACGGTCATGGTATGATACGGTGTAGTGGGCATACGCCTTTATTGTGATTTTGTACTGTACTATATATTTTAATTGAGGTGTGCAATAAAGAGTATTTGTATTGTATTGTGTGTTATCGAAAGTTTGTAAAATGCTTGCTACACTTACTACTTACACTCTGAGGAAGAGTTGGAGTCTGGAGTCGCAACGGACCATGTCAGACAGTGTATGTCTACTTGTATGCTTGTTTGTCACTGTCAGTTATTCGGTTTAATACCGTCGGTACCTAATAAAGTAAGAATGACGTCTTATCAAATCATGATCATTACTCTAAGTTAACTTTCCCTTTAACAAGTATGTAATTATTACTAGTAGCACATATTATCCCTCCACACATATATTCTAAGTAACCGCCTGCCACTTAAATTATACCTTTGTTAGAGCAGGACAGTCATTCACAAGCCGATTAAATGCTGCGCCGTAGACGGACCAGAATAACTCAAAACCACTAATTCACACTTGTTACAAAACTAGGGGCCAAATTATAGTAGTAGCGAGTCCCATAGCCACTGTATACTCGTATATGAAGAGCGCAGCTAGCTTCCCTCGGTGCACGCGCAGTGAGGCACTTGTCAAGACGGGCTCTTAATTGATTGGTCTCGTTAACTCGCCCGTTTATGGCAGGTCGAGCTGTAAAAATATGTAACAGTAGGCATTACGAAGTGAGGGTGTGGGGGATTATTCCTACTGATCATTTGCTTCGCTAGGTTAATGACCGGAGCGTATACATAACCTTAGATTAATACACGTTGCTTGCCTACATTACTAGCAAACCAGTGTAAGTACGTAGTCGTAGGTATAGTAGTACCTAACTACATTTACAATGAATTCAAATATTGAGAGGATGGATTCATAATCATCTTTGTGTTCAAAAGGAATAGATATGGGTTATCAAAGTCGAAATGGAATAAAATAATTTACTGATAAATCTAACACCTTAATAAAAAATTGAAATCTTTTCCCAAAACATCATGCGTCAAACAACAATGACATGTCACAATAGCATACGTCAGGGGTGACACCTACAAAAAACCGTCATTTATAAAAATCCCAGCATTCAACGCGTATAATTTTTCGCTAATTCTTCAAAAACCACATGTCGTCAGCCCTAACCGATCGTACGCAGATGTGTCCCCAGCTTAACATGAGAAAACGAGATGAATATAGAAAAGGAATGCCAGTGCAAAAGGGACGAGAGACGTGAAAGAATCAATCATACGTTTCCATAGTTAAGTCGCGAGTAAGATTGCGCTAGGGTGTGCGCGATCATGGATTTGAGCTGTAATAGAATTTTATTTTTACCATTGATATTCAGGAAGGGTTTGTAAACAAATCGGTTAAATATTCGCGGTTCGCCACATGTGGCCAGCTTTGGGTTAGCCGAAAATTGCCAGACTTAATACGCGTACTCTTATATCATTTTGTCTATAATATATTTCGCAATTATACGATTTATAATAGCACAAAGATTAATAACAAACGGTTCGTACTCTAATATGTTATTTTTCATAATCTTATGAAAAGTCTGATTCCTATGGGTTAACCGATTTACGAAAGTAATGTTTGCATTTTCGCTATAGCCAGTTGAAGTAAGTTACAATGGCTAAAATCTTCAACCTAACGAAATTACAAGATCGGATTAAGAGTATATTCAAGCGTGTTACTAGACTATAATTTAAAGATTATAAACATTCGCAGTATCGATGCATGTCTCATCCATCAAAAAAGAGCGGCGTACATATAGATATTTAATAGTAGTTATTAGTAAGCCAACGTATTGACCACAAACGCATTATTTCCATATTAGCATTACAATATGCTACCCTATGAGCCCTGCGAGCTGTATTAGCCCTACAATCACAAAATGATGAATTGTAGGCAGTACGATAACTTCATAGAAATAATGTTTATGAATTTGTTGAAGATTTCTGAGTTCAGCGGTCCATAAAGCACTTTAAATTTTTTTTTTTTTGCAAGCTTCGTATAAGAATCCAAGGTATTAGATAAGATGACGCTCCTTCAGCTGAAGTTTTCCGTATGGAAAAGGTATGTTGCTTAACATAAGTTCATGTGTTCCATATCATTGCGTTCTTCCTGCTGATCCTAAAGATAGTATTTACAGTCTGCTTTTCTTTAAATCAACATTACATCATGACCGATACGGTAAATTATACATATATGTACCTACAGTCCAATGTCCGGAACAGCTGATGGTGCGACAGATGGTGGAGGGATGTGATTGGCTGCGGCCCTATTTTCATGCCATATTTAGCAGTCGCGCTGTGTTTAATATTGTGTTAATGGATACTTATGCCATTTTTTTTAACACAATGTTTCTAGATAAAATATATTTACTCAAAAGTATCCCGTTGAAACTATTTTAAGTTTGATTTACTTGTGTTTACGGACTTATTATTTATTTAATTTTGTTTTGTATTATTGACATTACTTTTATTTGTCCTTCGGTCCGATTTGTAATTGTTATTATTTATTCTTCTTGCATGTTGTTGACGATGGAGATACCAATTCATTTTGTGTATTGACATTTTGACATAATTTTTAATACTTTTTATTGACGATCCTGATAAGAACTCTTATAATTTTGACATGTACGCTAGTTTTTATTCTAACTTTTTTTGTAAATAAATGTTTTTTTCCGATATATAAAATGTATACCAACCTAATATAAAACTCCCATGAGTTTCAGACACATTGAATTTATTATATTTCAATATAACAGTCTCGTCGCGCAGTGCAAGATGCGCGGCCATCGCGGCTGGTTCTCATGATAAGCGGCCACGTACTGGTCCGAAACATGTCGAGCGATATTCGACCTAAAAGACGTGAGTGACCCGTTTATTATATTTAAATATACCAACCTAATCTTTTTATCAAGATTTGTATAAAAACAAGTGTTTACTCAGCTACCATTCCATGGAATCAATCAGCGCGTCTGGAATCAATTGATGGGACTCGACTACCCCGCTATTGTCATCGACTCAATAGATAGATTGCCCAAACTGGTAGGTACAATTAACTAAATGCATTGAATTTTCAACCTAAAACTCAATGCAATAGAGCTTACTACAGATTAAATGCTCTAAATCATCTTTGAATAATTACGATGTTGTATTCTGAACCTTAATAATTTTCATCTTGAGTTGATATCTTCTCTGCGGCCAGTCATAGGACAAGCAAAAGAGTGCAAAAGTGATTTGGGTCGGTGTCTCTGTGATTGGTTTTGGTTTTGACTAATCGACGTCACTAAAGTGTAACATAAATATTGATACGTTATGATAAATACAATAAAATTTAAAAAAATAGACTTGTTGAACTATGTACTGCTGAATAGATTATCTGTATATTACCTACATCTGCCGTTAACCGTTTACAAACAAATATCTGGATGAAAACCGTATTCGATATTCAACGATCTAGATAATCATTGGATTTATTATATCATATTATGGATTCATTTTCCGTACTGATACTTTTAACACCAAGGGTACAAAATAGTTTGTTTCTGAATGTAAAAACTATCAACATAGATAATGTAAACAAAACAAAAACGTACGATATAACTTCATATACAAAAGATCACATATCGTAACAATATTCGTAAACATATGGATCCCATGTCGTTATCTCACGGGCAACATGTTCGACACGTCGCGACAAACTAATAACCGAGCTATCGTTTATCTACAGGTGGGTCGGCATATGTTCGCGGTACAGACAAGTCTACGGGAAACGATGATTAAATTCGTAACATGTATCTCACATAACTATTCTATCAGTGTATCAGTACAATAATATATTGAGTGTTACATTATCTATAGGTATCGTTATTTTGTCAGTGAGTAGGTACGTCATGACTTTAAGTCGGATTTACAAGCACTGACTGTCCGCACCCCACTAGGCAGGTTTTCTGTTCGTAAGCAAAATTCTTTACAAAGCAGAAAACGGTACCACGAAAGTACTCTAACGGATACCACAGATATTTGTAATACAAAGTATACAGAAGGACCACTGCCTTACAGTGGGTTGCATCAAGCCTTCCGTAATCGTAAGCGGTGTTCGTTAAAATTCCCTTAGTAATGAGTTACCTGTCAAATTTTAGCCATAAATAATAATAGAGTATGCTATCGAAAGCGAGAGTTAATGACAGTTGTATATAACTATTAAAATAGTTAGAACCTATCAAAATTTCGAAAAGTAAAAATGAAAGTAAAAATTAAACATTATTGATTTTTTTACTCCATTCATTATTTTATAAAAAAAAACATCGGTGTGCGATATTCGTTGTGGCAAAGACCCTGACAACTCGGACCTACACTGGGAGGTTACCAAAGACAAGTGTCATTTCACGAATAACTTTTAGCGGGGCAAGCTTACGGATAAGACAAAATTCAATTCGAATTTCATACCGGTATAAAGCAAAACATAACGGGGCAATCGCATCGTCGCACTTTATTCAAAATAGACCCGCTTACACCTAATGACATCACACAGATAAGACAAACGACAGTTTAAACTCATGTAGATGACTCTGATAGCTTCTGCCTTCCCAGTTGCACTTATAGTTGTGCCCACTACCCTCTCGCTCTAGGGGAGCACCATATTAAATTATCATGATGGATGACGCAGTAATTTAATTTTAATGTGTTTTGATATTTTATGAATGCTTAATCGCGTTACGGATTTTTTGTGATAATTTAAAACGTCATTGAAATATAATTTGCGAATGTCGTTGAGATTTGGGGCGAGATATTTTCTTATTAATTTTTAATGCAGCTGTCACATTGTTTAGATAAAATTATATATTACTCGGAGTAATAGACAGTATTGACACTTTGAACGCAAATTGGGGATATGATACTAGGAAGTGTAAAAAAGCCTAAGTAGATTGCCTATAGAGCCCATTTGACTGTTGTTTAGAAATGAATGAAATAAGTGAACTTTATTCTACAAGTAGGCCGCAATTGGTAATAAGTCGACATCTACTTGCATTTCTCAAAAGAGCACTGCCAAGAAGAAACGCTGAAAGAAATTCGACAATCAGTCATTTTCTCCCAAAAAAGTTTGTTATAATGATAATTGTAAGGTTATTGAAACAATCATTTCCCTTAGATTTATGATTGGCGCTACCGCTTAAAGATTAATGAAATGTGAGAGAAAGAAACCAACACTTATATGAACAATATACGAGTGCAAAAGAGATAGACGATCAGTCTAAAAGTGTGACGACTTTTGACATTCAGTAGTAATCACTTTACCCACCGTCGAATTCAGCGCATATTAAAATGTTAAAAATATTGCATCATCGTTAATGAAATCAATTTAGAACAAAAACAATAAACATGGTGTCGTGTTGTGTGTGTGATAAGAAAAACCCAGGAAATTACTCATTTCACAGGTAAATATGATATTCTGACCAATGTTTTTGAAACAATATTTTATCAAATTAGTAAAATAATTATTGTAAGTAGGAACTAGGTATAGTAGAATATTAGTTTTTCTTTTACCATGTGCTAATATTTTATCAAAATAGTTAATATTTAAGATTATTTTGTGTAAAAACCGAAACTGTTATTCTACGCTAGGGTTTGACAAAACACCAAAGGGACATATATCGATAACTGTTCGATATGAAAATTAAAATGACTGCTTCAATAACAATAAATTACCTAGTACGTTACAAGATTAAATTATGTTCGCAAAAACTCAGCTCCCTTAGAGAAATTTGCGAGTTCCGTCTTTTATCTATAATTGCTGAATTCCACTCAAGTATGTGCTGCGCCTACAACATTCACTTCCACCCCACTCACTTGTACGAATAAATAAATAAACCTGCAAATGCAAGACTTCACTTGCATGCGATTCTAGCGATGTGTGTGACATGTCATTTTGTAGACACCACTAATAATAAAATAAGTGTGCAAACAAGAAACTATCACGTATATGAACATATCAAAAGCTGCCAGGTAAGCTCCTGTATGTAATCCTGTATGTATTAGCAGCATAAGTTTAACGATGCAACTTATCGATAAGAAATTCAAATATCGATATATAATGAATCTGTAGTAGGATGCAACACTATTTTTTACGCTCTCAAAGACAATTTACCCACACCCGTGCATTTCATTTTTGGTCACGCTTTTGATCTTTGACAGTCAGTCTCTACTACTATTAGGTTTGTGTCATTTCCATTGCCAATGCCATAAAAGCCAAAACTAATCTAGTGCTCAATGCCACATTGACTTTGTTCATATTCAGGTATACATAAGCTAAATAAGTAAATTAAGATGCCTGATAACTACGGCTTCAAATTTAGGAACATCCGCATCATAAAGAATGATTCACCCGCTAATGTTGTCCTACCTGACTCTGGCCCTAAACTTAACGATTTGCTCTGATATACAGCCCCATAACCTTCTTATTGCGCGTCATAATTCCTTCTCCTACTCAAAATGCAAATCATTTCAGTTATCATCTTTATGGTGTAGTAAAAAATTGAATTCGTTTTGTGTCCATCGTGTTTCGCACATTGATACGCAGTGGATAATTTTTATCTGTGCTGTTATATTATTATCCTGTTTGGGGTGGTTTGAAATGCGGTTCCTTTTTTAATTTTATTGCGTTACGGTATTAAAGGAAATCATTTAGATACCATGAAAATTTTAATAATACCATTACATAATATCGGTGTCTATTTTCTCATAATAATTTCAATTCCACTTGTTTTGCAATAAAATATAAGCAGTTTCATGTTTGATTTTGGGTACCAAAAAAATGCACGCGATCGAACCTTTATTATAGTGGCTATTATGACATGGTAATACTAAATTGATAATTAAAAAATAAAACCGTACAAGAAAAAACTGAAAAGTAAAAAATAATTGCCTTATACTTCTAATATGAGTCTTAATGCTTCTTATTGAACAATGTAGACGTACGTCTATTGTAATTTTTGAAGTCGGTGCCATCGAAAGAAATTGTCTAAATTTGACGAAATGCATCGACTACAAAAAAAAATAGGTACGTCGACATTGTACAATAAGAAGAGTGAAGTCTCATATTAGAAGTAATTAATTGTTTTTTACTTTTCAGTGTTTTTTGGAGTCGGTTTTATTTTTTAGAATTTTTTTTTTTACACTTTTTAGTGAACCTCATAACGATTCCAATAAGCTCAAACACGGCTAAGCTAGGTACATTGTTTTACTACGGAGTTCCGTTGCTTACCTTCCTTCAGTTACCAGATCAGGTTGATGGAGATATTAACATCAGGGCCATTTAAATTAATTATCTTGATCGAAATATCTTTATGCCACCCATGAAACACTAGGAGTTTTGTATGACCATCCGTGGTCTTCATCATCAGTTCCCGTTCACTAAATGCTACTTTCTAAATGCAAATGCTTGATTTATTCCCGAAAATACTAAAATCGAGGAGTTTTGAGGAGTTCCCTCAATTCCCCATGGATCCCATCACCAGAACTAGATTCTGGTAACAATGGGATCAACCGTGAAGTGTATGCTTTCAAACAAAAAAATCGGTTAATAAACGACTGAGTTCTGAGGTAACACACATTTTAAAAAACCGGCCTAGTGCGTGTCAAGGCACTTGACCATGGCAAAAATTATCACTTCAAAGCTTAATATCACGCCAACTAATTCTTGAATCAAAAAATGATTTAAGAAACCTTATAATATTTTTGAAAGAGCTACCCAACAATATCCGACATGATGGGGGTTGGAAGAAAAAAAAATTGCACCACCACTTTACACGTAGGGGAGGTACCCTAAAAAAAAATTTTTTTATGATTTTATTCTACCGTTTTATCGGCGTCATTGATGTGTATACTCATTCCAAATTACAGCTTTCTAGTACTAACGGATACCGAGAAAAGCGGGGGACGGACGGATGGACATGGCGAAACTATAAGGGTTCCTTGTTTACTACGGAACCCTAAAAAAGAACATACAACCGAATTGAGAACCTCCTCCTTTTTTTGAAGTCGATTAAAAACCAATAAACGAACGTATGTCCTATTAAAGTACAGAATACTGTAATCGGCTGACATCGTGTAAATTTTTCAAAACCGATCGTATAACAACAGTTTTGTCGAATATCCAATAAAATATTGGAATATAAAGTACCGACTACAAAATACACTGTCAGCGACTATCAATCTCTGTCTAAATTATAAACTGCATCATTTACACGCGTTATGCAAATGCGCATAGTATTTAATGCGTCGCCGTCTCCGTGTCATCGTCATTAGGGATCTTAAGTACAGCCAAAATTTGATAAAATGACTCTCCATAAAATAGGAGTAAAAATCATTATCACCAAGACGTTGTCTACATATCCCGGAGATCTCCGGACACATAACAATAGAATGCTATTGTATATTTTTGTCGTCGGTCGAGGACGGGTTAATTTGTTAATTGTACAAAAAGTATCTCAACCAATTTAGAGATCATTCTGATAAACTCGATGTCCGCTTTTTCAGGAAAGACCTTTCCTAAATTGAAGTGGCTATACTAGAGGTGACTAGCGGTTATATGCCTTATGCACCATTCACATTTTAGGCTCTATTACGGTCATTAGTCGCTACACAATAATCCTTTGTATCGCTAAACGCTCAACGTATCGCAGATCATCTCCATTCACAAATTGCGCTAAAAACCATACCATGGGGGCACGGATTACCAACACAACCTGAAGCCCTGCCAGTCCAAATTCAACTTTGTTGCTTTGAGACAAGTTTGGTAGGGAATGTAAATGTATATTTGTATTTTTCAGTTCCCCCATACACTCAACCAACTTTTCTCTGATATACATTAGCTCTTAATGTATGGACAAAGAGTCCATTACAGCTTGATGGATGTATGAAATAAGTTGGGTGAACGAGTGTCCGGGTGTCATAGCTCATTTGACATTCGATAAATTAATCCCAAGGGAGATGCAGGGGGTTCTGTATTTACACATGTGTTGCACTGATGCAATTAATTCTAAGCAATTGTTTATTTTATTAAGTTAATATGGAGGATTATTAAGTGGGAAATTATACGGAATAGGTTTAATCGGCTTTGTATAATGGCTGCAAAGGGAAATACTTATAAGACCAAAAAGGCTTACTACCATGCTGTATAAACATGGTTTTTAGGTACAGTAATATTACATCTGACATAACAAAGCACTTATAAATATTTAACATGCACTAATACTAAAAATTGAGTATCTTCAAATACGTATGAGCGTGGTGTCCTGGTCTTTAATTTCTATAGATACTCAGTATCTCATATTTTAATGCAACGTCATAACAAATCAGTGAATAAAGTAGTATCTAAAAAACGTATAGATTATTAAGTCCTTCATTTCCAAGGCAAATCTCGATAAAATAAAACCAGAATAGACCCGTTGCCACTACGATGCTCACGTCTCGATGATTGATCATTTTATTGACGCTGCAAGCTGAGTGCAAATGTAACGGCATCCATTCATCGCATTACTTCCACCCAACTACCAAGAGTCATAGCCCAACTGAATATTGACAGTAAATGGTTAAGTCAGTTAAAGCGAGTGATAGTAATAAATAATGTTGTACGAACTACTGTCACTGAGCAAATTGAATGCAATGCTAGAGATATCGGGGAATCTAGATCTTAAATCTATGGTACCTGGCTGCTAATATCATAATGGTATCGCTCAAAAGATCTAATTGATCATTACGTCTACTATTATCTCAACATCACATAATCAAAGCCGAGATGAGAGGAAAGATCTTGATACCGCTGTTCATATTCATTGGAAATTGTTTCAAACAGTGCTTGGAAAGAATACAGCAGAATTCCGCCACAGCGACGAGGACTTGGAAAACCACCCTGCCAATTAAATGTCGACAGTCGAAGGAAACTCTAAAGATGCTAGTGTAGACGTTGAGTAGCAAAAACCGTGAACTCTGCAGGAAAATGAGTAGAAATGGCGACCTCGAGCAAGTAAATGGTCAAGGAAGAAGATGATGATATCAGAGTGTCGCCGTGTGATTCACACGTTCACTCTGTTCAACGAGTACAAATATCTATAAAATATACTCATAAAATAATTTTATGATTATGTGATATGTGTCAAATCTTAAACATCTCATTTCACATTTTTGACTTTCCAAACGCATAAAGCCATGCTCCACTTGGCACTACTAACACGCACCCTCTAAATGGTAAGTATCACTTAGTATAATGCGATTTGTGCCCTTGCTAGGGAGACTTGTTACTGCCACAGTTTGCGACGTTTGGCTATAGATGACGGTTTTAATTATATTTGATGGGATGATGGGTGACTGCTGTATGATTTTGACTTTGACTTTAAGTAAGTGTTTGTATGTTCATAAATAATGGTTTTTAATAGATTGTACATTTTTAAGTACTTGTGAGTCGCTGTACTAAAAATGTGTAAGAATAAGAATTTGTTTTAAATATCGTCCCGACCTTTGTACAAAATTAATAGAATTGTGTTTAGCAAAGAAAAACAAATAAGCGTATGTTAACTGTACTCTAGTAGTGGTACTACTTAGTGTCTCTCTTTAACTTTTAAATGTGAAATAGTGCCCACCATTTGACTTCTAACACCAGAGCACCGACATATTGATATCAAAGTGTATGCCAAATTACGAGTAGGTACTTGGTTGCAATTGTGAACTCAATATTCCTATGACAATATACTGTTATTTTCAGTTGACTTCATAATTATTTCAATCTAGGTTCATTTATCAAACCGACCCCGTCATCTCCATTACACAGCAGCGCCTCTACAGTTCTAAATGCGCGTGACCGCAGCGTTTAAAGGGACCCTAACCTATAGTTTAGCGCGTCAAATAGTGGGGTAAATGCCTCGATATTGTGACTTTGGGCTGTAACATAGTAACTTTATTCCTGCAAGTATTTTAACTTCTCACAAGCGAAATTTACTCCTTCAAGTGATACATCCGCGAAAGCACTTTTATTGAAACGCCGTGAAATCGCTAGGCGAATTAATGACCCAAATTCTTTTTTTAAATTTCAAAAGGTTGTCCAGATTCAGGGGGATGTATTATATAATGAAAACATGGTTACTCTAAATACCATTAGATGGCGCTGGAGTAGACCGAGAGTTCAAAATTCGGGGCGAACTACTAGTTATAAATAAGTAAGAAATAGGTGAACACAACGAAATTTAAAATAGGTACTTAATTAAAAAAACATCAATCGAGGTCTCGTTGCATTATCTACTAAGCTGTAGTGATATGTGGAAGTACTTAGTGAAGCCCCTTAGTTTATTGTGTAAAATAAATTCCCTGTTAATTTAGCGGCCACCTGAGGTCCAGAGGAACTCATATATATAATATTTCAAGTGAATAATAATAATAGTTCAGTTCAAGTTTATTCGTTGTATTATTTAACCATTACAGTTGACTCATTAATCAATTGAAATGGATCCGTGTTAGTTTTTCTTAGGTGGTGTTATAGTAATTAGTATAGAAGCACAGTTAACATACTGGGTCAAAATACTGGCTTTACTGATTTTACTGTGGAGTCGCGTCGCACCCTAGCTTTGTCACCATCGGTGCATAGGGTAAACATGTCGGTTTGAAGCTCACATGCCATAGGGTAAGAGCGTCAGTTTTGTCCCCGACATCAGTCGCCGGCGTAAACGCGTCATTGAGCGTCACTTGAGGGTCACACCCTTAATTAGTTTAGAATAAAAACGAGCCTTTATGGCCGCGTGTTATGTTCGCCTAATTGATAGCTGCTCGTTTAGATTTTAAATAAAGTGATTTTGTGTCGGTATGCGCATACGTTTGATTAAATATAAATTACTTAATTGTCTTTGTATTTTTTTTAAATTGCGCCCTTTAAACTGAATAAGGTATTCGAAAAGTTATACTAATTGAGAAAGTGCGAGTAGATTCATATTCATTAAGTTGCTTATAATTGAATTAGAGTTGTTGTGTAATAGATTTTTAATTCTATCATAATCACCCAGCTATTGCTGAAAAAGTAGTTTTGGGACTTTATTTTTAATGCGTAATGAGGTAGGTGGCTACTACTCTGCCATAGAAGGAGCTTTTTAATATAGATTTATAACATGTTTAAATGCGCTGTATGTAAAAGTCAATAAACGGTCGGCAACGCCTTGTGATTCATCTGGATTCGCTAGCTTCCATAAGCTACGGTGGCTGCTTACAATCGGGCAGGCCGAAAGCTTGTTTGCCGCCTTCTTTGTATAAAAATGTCTGCAATTTGCACCAAACCCAATACAAATATGTATATATGATATACACATACTGATCTCACTGAACAGTCATCATCGATAATGTCTATAAGTACGCAAAACAGTTACAAAATATGCGAGCATGATTTTAATAACAAGGGCGTAAAAGCGTACTGGTAGTTTAGTCACTTTGGGGACGTCCATATATTTATGCCCTTGACTGTACAAATGTACACAGCCAATAGAGCAACTGCGCTCCACGCTAATCCCGTTTGACTGCGCCGCTAAGTGATTGACTTTTCAATCTCTGTAATCGGATTAAAGGCCTGGTTAATTGTTCATACATGTGCATGGTGAATTGTCACTATTTGAACTTATTTAGATTTAATGTCTATCGCCTATTTTATGGAGAAACTACCCTACTAGCCTAGTTGGTGCATGAAGGCATTTGTTCTATACTAATGTAAGCCACTGACAAACAGCAAGTGCTGCGTACCTACATACTTTAACTTATATTGCATTAATACCGTGTACAGGTTAGCGAGTGACCCAAGTAAGAAATAATCAGTTGGTGAGTGATAAATATCCGAACTTGGCTGTTCACTTCCATTCAAGTAGGTATATGGTGCCAAACACGACGATCTGCTTAGTGCTGAAGATGGCCAATAACATTTGCCATTTAAATATGAACCAACGGACGAACTTTAGCTAAAAAGTGAGTATATTGCTGTATTTTTGGTTACTCATATCAAATTTACGCGTAGGCCAGCTTAGCGCACTCTAGCTCTACCAAATACCTGTTTCTATATAAAATCAAGCCCACGTAATATAAGGTTAATACAAAAATCTACCTACCTTGACTGTCCCAGTCATGCCATAAGCGTACGCCAGCTTAGCGTGATCTGGACCCGCCAAGAAACTTCTCAGTCTGCTTAATCTGCCCTCAGGCCTCAATCCCACATAATTAAATATTATAGAAATGTCTACCAACCTCGACTTTCAACTCAGTCATGCCAAGCGTGTACACCAGCTTACCGTGATCTGATCCCGCCAAGTACCTACTCAGTCTGTCTGATCTGCCCTCAGGCCTCAATCCCACATAAATCAAGATTATAGACATCCAACCAACCTTGACTTGCAACTCAGTCATGCCAAGCGCCTACACCAGCTTACCGTGATCTAGCTCCGCCAAGTACCTACTCAGTCTGCCTGATCTGCCCTCAGACCTCAATCCCACATAAATCAAGATTATAGACATCCAACCAACCTTTACTTGCGACTCAGTCATGCCAAGCGCGTACGCTAGCTTGGCGCGCTCCGGCCCCGCCAAGTACTTGGTCTGCTCGAAAGTCTTCTCCAGCGCGAAGATCTGCTGCCCGCTGAAAGTAGGCCGCGTGTGCTTCTTCTTGCCGTCCTTGTCCATCCCGCCTTGTGCGCATGCGCTCAGTGCGCCATTACTCACTGAAACAAGGATATTTTAATTATCTATCTAGTCTAGTGGACCCCATGCTCCGAGGCACCAGCGGAAGATGCAACCAAGGTTACTCTAGGATGAGAGAGAGAGAGAGAGAGAGCGCACACTGATGCTTTGCTTGCTGTGCTTCATTGGTCAAAGAAATTGCATGAAATGTTAGAAACATAGTTTATTTATTTGATTACCTTTTCAATTTGTTATTGTCAACTATTT
The DNA here is from genome assembly GCA_963556455.1 of Epiblema foenella. Taxonomy (NCBI): domain Eukaryota; kingdom Metazoa; phylum Arthropoda; class Insecta; order Lepidoptera; family Tortricidae; genus Epiblema; species Epiblema foenella. The sequence continues at coordinate 22,749,794 of OY747096.1, read as the reverse complement.
ATAGACACAGTTAATGCAAAAGCATTCAGGAAATCAAAGCCTTCAATTTGACAATTATACAATTGAATTTTAATTTTTCATTGTCTTTGCTTTTCATTTATATACCTACACGTATGCACTGAGGTACCAGATAAACCAATACGAATTTACATCTCATTGCAATATGTCCAATTTCGTAACAAAAACGGGCATCTGCACTCTAATAGATTTGGCATCCGTTCGAAAGTCAATCAAAGCAATAAGGAAACGTACGAACATTTCTATGATAACCTACACCTCTTTTTTCACTTCAAATATAAGAATGCATAGCACATCCTGTGAGTACTGATCGTATCGCTTTTCATTTATGTGTATATACGTATGTAAGTGAGCTGGACCGTTGCCAGTGTAATTGCTAAAATGGGGGAATGAACCAACGCATAAAAACTTATGCTGATATAATTTGAGAACATACGGTTTTCGGAATGTGACAGTATCAATATCAATCTCAATCTAATCACGTTGAGATGATAAATAGGTTTCAGGTTAAATGAAGGATGCCAAAGGCTTTTTTATATACCTTAGCTTACCAATTTCGTCGCTTTACAACTCGAAGACTCTCGACTATTATTCACAATAGATGTGATATTTGGATCTCAGTTATTATAAACTGACGGCTGTTATTATATAACGTTTAATACGTATTCATCACTCCCAGCTCCAACTCAAAAATTAAAAACTCAACTGAGAAAGGGATATAAAAGGCTCATGAAACCGCGCGGTCGACGCTCGGAACGTTATGATGAAGCCCGTCCCGGGGGAGGGGTGGTATGATAAAAACATGGTAGAGTCAGAATGAATGCAAAAAAATGTGAAACTGTTTTTAAAATGAATTCGCTTCTCCTAGTAGACATTGTTTCGATCTGTGAGTTGTAGTTGTGACACATGCAAACTCAGACAATTTGAACCTACGATGATGCACACATAGACAATGTGCAGGGTGTCCTATGGCTCTGCCACATAGAGGGAAACTACTTTGAATATTGTAGATGGAACATTTTACTGGAAGAAGACATTACTTTAATTTTAAAAACAATTTAAACTGCATTCACAGATATTTAAATAATAATTAAACCGTGAACCGGGAATCGAACCCGTTACACAAGAAAAATAATTACCCTGTAGCTTTATCATACCAATCGAAAGGCTTCATCATATGGATTATTTTTTGCTAAATAACATAGTATCAGAAATAAAAGGAAGACCATGAGTTTTAACACTTTTAATACAAAATTAATCAATTGATCACGTGTAAAGGGTTCGATTCCCGGTTCAACCATAAAAATATTTAAATATCTGTCAATGCAGTTTAAATTGTTTTTTTAAATTCAAATAATGTCTTCTTTAAGTAAAATGTTCTATCTACAATATTTAAGGTACTTTCCCTCCATGTGGCATAACCGTGGGATGCCCTAACTCAACACATAACCACGGGTCACCCGCGTTTGTGATATAAAAGTAAGTACTGTACGCTTACATCAGATGTGTAAAAGTAAAAAGTAAAAGTAAAAAGTATTTATTATCTCCACAAAGTATACAGTTTATACAGTGACTATACGTATAGTAAATGATTTTATTAGTAGGTACAAAACTTGTGCGGTGGAGACTGGTGCCCGAACTAGGGGAAACCTGTATGTCAGGTCACCAGGTCTCCAACCCTCAGACAGCTGTAACAGCAAATTTAGAAGTGAAAACAATATTATATAAACATTCATATACTATACTATACAGTTAGGAGAATAATACAGTAAGCAACTAACAGATGAATTTGTTAACATATCAATATAATGCGTGTGTGAGTGTGTGTGTGTGTGTGTATGTGTGCGTGTGCGTGAGTGCGTGCGTGCGTGCGTGTGTGTGTGTGCGTGCGCGTGCGTGTGCGTATCTGTGTGTGCGCGCGCGTGTGTGTGAGTGTGTGTGCGTGCGTGAGTGTGTGAGTGTGTGTGTGTGCCCCCGTGTGCGTTGTGTGTGTGTGCGTGCGCGTGTGTGTGCGTATCTGTGTGTGCGCGCGTGTGTGTGCGTGCGTGAGTGTGTGAGTGTGTGTGCGCGGGCGTTCAATTTAATTTAACCCAAAGTTTGTTTTGAACTAAGAGGAACTCTAGAAACAAAAATGTTCTTAATACCTAGATACTCGAGCTTCTGTCTTATTGTCAAATCGGGATATTCCGATATCAGGTAGCATTACTTTAGGCTAGAACTAATGTCGGCCACTTGAAATATCACGCAAGGTTCACTCGCTGCCTAAATTTTGTCAAGGAGCCGTTGTTGGGCAAAATCAGTAACAGAATGGGTGATGTACTATATGAACCTTTGGGGTAGACTTTTCTTTTAACATGACTGGCTTTATAGGCCGGGTCCCATAAAACGATAGGAGTGCGCGGTTGAAGATTAGCCTGGGAAAAAAGCAGGGGAAACCTTCGATTGGCGTAATCTTCCATAACATAGTATTCAGAAAACATTATGATATAAATATGCGAGTAAATTAACAAATTGTTCCCATATTCTCCATTATCTCCCTCTAAAGATATCAATATCCTCTCAAAGTGAAAACGTCATAATAAATGACCTACTTAATTAAATTAAATGCGAGCGAAATCATTATTAACATTGCCATTTCATCAAAATAAACACAATCACGTTATAAATAATTCGGTGAAGTACTTAATTATATGGAATGGGGACTTATGGCGCTTTTGTCGACGGTACAGGGACGATAAATAAAGCAGAATTGAATTGAAAGTACGCGAATGTACCGCGGGGCGGGATGCGACTGTACTAGCGGGGGTAGATACTGATTATTCCTGCTTTAGTGCTTAAGAACATTTCATTGTAAGGAATTGATTATTATTGGACAGTGTACCTCTTGTTACTTAGTACTCTGGATTTCCACAGATAATTTCATTTTATTTATCGTTCGTAAGTAGATTTCAATTAAGTAAGCCTCCATAAACCCTTTGTATTGCAAATATCATCGAAGTCGTTAAAGCCGTTCGTTTTCGAGAATCCATTTACAAACAAAAGAATACATCGTATGAGATTTAATAATAAATAGACGTACTTACTAATGAACAAGATTATATTAATATCAATAGAGACTTTTAGAAGTCCGTCGGTTGTTCATTAATATTAACCGGGGTTGTTATCCGAGGTAGCCTTATTTATGGCGACCCCATTATATGTATCATCTCCGGTTTTATTGTGCCACATATTTCGTGAAATATTTACGGGCTGAATATTTACCTATGTAATTTAATTAGTTGAGAAATTGCTGGTATGAATTTACTTTATTCTTATTCCACCCTTTAGGTACGAGTACCTACTTATACAGCGTAGTCCAAATAGAGTGAACCAATTTTTTTTTTGTTGTTCCTCTGACTTACATAGGTGTATCCGAAAATACCATGGAGTAAGTATATTAAGCGATTTTTCATAGTTTAGAAGTAAAATTTTTTTAAAGGTGCTCCACTTGTTTGGTCTTAATAGGATGAAAACGGTGGTTTTATACGTTTAAAATAATTTAAAAAACAATTCATTAACTTACCAAATAATACAAAAAAGTTTTATAAAGATCGGTTAGACCTTATTTCGGTTTGTTATGTCAAAAAAAGTTACTGAAATTTGATCTGACATTTGGTCTAACGGATCTTTATAAAACCCGGCCTTAATGGACCAATTTTTGATGAAATCAGCGTTCCAAGTTAGTTAGGTGAAAAAATATTAAGAAATTAAAATCGTTCGAGAACATTGATAATGATACAATCATGTTCAATACTCATCATGTTTCGTAATATTATATTTTAATGTATAAAACATCTATATCTCTTTTAGATTTGTATCTAATTCGTGAAATAATTGCACATGTTTCCAATAAATGCAAACCCGCGATCAGAATGGCAGTATATTTTAGAGAAGTTAAAAATAAAATGTACCTTTTTCTATGATTCTTGAATATTAATAATGGAGACGAGTTAACCACGAGAAAACAAAAATATCATTTCTCATCCTTATAAGCGGCCACATAGCCATAATAGTGTAACGTTTAACAAATGTACTTAGACTTGTAAACATTACTAGGTAATAAATGAAAGCCCCCAAATAACTCTCGATTAGCAAGTAATTACAAGAACCGTCAGTATCTCCCATTGGAAACTACATCGATTCCTGCACCACATCGCCCCAAACCCCTATTCACTAGCCCCACAGAATACTAGCTTCTATGCAACTGTATTACAGTCTCCATTAGCTCGATAGTGGCCCCACCAACACCATTTAGTCCTAATGTGAAACTGGTTCGGTGTACACAATGAGTTTCAACTTTATAAAGAAGGTGATAGGGTAGTATTTAGTTTATGCGGTTTCTACTAGGTTGGTTGGTTTCATTTTGTCGGTGTTTGTAAGTACGTCTGTTTGACAATATCTAGTATGGCTATATGCGCGCCTGCTAATGTGAGCTATTTATTTATTAAGGCTATAAATACGTTTGAAGCGCAAGTTGTCGTGTATGCGTCACACAGCGTTACAGCTAATTAGATAACGGGATTGAAATAGAGGACCAGTCGAGCAATATGGCAACTGAGTTACGTAAAGACATTAACGAGACAATAAATTAAGTAGAAAGAGTCAGGAGTCAGAACCATAATTACATAAATTAAAAATCTCTGCAACCAATCTAAGTATATGTGACGAATTTTTGTGCATCCCGAACTTCGTTCTCCCGTCGCATTGTACTCATTTATATAATTATTACCTACTGAAAATATTCAAATAAAACATGTAAACCGAGAACACAACGATGTAAGTTGTTTTATTGCAAGTTCCATCAATAATAATGTATAATAATAGTTATATCATTATCAATCATCAGTCTGGATCTGTATAAAATTTAAAATTATACTCGTATGATCGTAATACATTATATGCCATTTCAGGTATCAAAACTCTTTTTCCGTCGCTGTCTGTAAAACCTAGTAAGTAATAACTGCTCTCCAGCCTGTCCATTCGAAACTACTTCTCCCTGGTGGTCAATTTCCAACGTCCAAGTTGCCAGCTGGTGCTACTAGTTAGACTCGCAGCCTCTGCCGGCGCAGTTTTTCCACCATGCTGTCTATGCATAATGCATGCTGTTAATATTGCACCACTATTCGGGGTTATGAGCCTCGCTGTTAGGAGTTTGAGAGCTATTGTTTTATAAATCGGGATACAATTGTTTTTATAGAAGGCTAATATATTTTTTATATATTATACTTGCTGCGTGTTCCTGACTTTAAGCAATAAACAGTATAATGGTAGTCTTTGTATTTCTACGCAATTACTATGTACAGATTCGTAGATAAAATTAAAGCCAAACTGAAATGGGTACTTACAATATTGTATCTGCCCCAGATGGGAATCTGGGGAAAGGATAAGAAAGAATGTTTAAATTATCAATTTATTAGTCAATAGTCAAATAATTTATTTGCAGTTACAAGTAAACAAGGTGTTATTAAATTATAGGTACATAGTCGCTGTGTAACTTACCAATTAGGCATGCAAAAATACTTATAAATTTTTGTAATTTACGTAACAGATTCATCTTTATTATGATTGGATAATTAATCAAAATTATCTTTGAAATATTCCTCAACTGAATAGAAACATTGCTCAGATAACATTTGAAATACCCGACACTTGAATGCATTTTGAGGCAACTATTTAAACATATTTGGCAGGTGGTTATATATGACTAAAGGTGTGTGAAATGCGCTTTTTCTATATGCACTTGTTTTTTTCATTAAATCATTAAATCATTCTGTTGATAATAGCTTTCGATCTGGAATAGTTACATATGAATGTAAATGTCCCAGTTCTCGACGCTCACTCAATACATGGCACTTTCAATCTTATATCACTGTGACAGAGGTGATCAATATGTGTCATCTATTGGGCACTGAGGTGTCGAGAACTGGGACGTTTTATGCATCCCTAATACATACTCGTATAGTAGTCTTAACTGTCAAGATGTTTAGGTACGTATTATTGACCGAGTGAAACGAAGGTCTCTGCTTCAGCTTCGACAAAAATGCTTTCGTATGTCCGGATTTCCGTTTGTTCTCGTCTACAGGTCGCAATTCTCAACCAATACTTGTGGTTCGATAGTATATAGATTTTCTGCCGAGACGGTTTTTGAAAATTTCCACAAACAATCAATGATATTGTAAGTTTCTGCGGGCGAATTTCGGTTTGTTCTCCTCTACAGGTCGCATTTATCGATTGAGAAATCAATCTCGTGAAATTTTGTGAGCAGGTTGGATAAATATACAGTTTTTTTTGTCGAATAAGTTTTAGAAAATTAAAAAATATATATATTTGTTCATTGATTTGTTCTCCTCTACAGGTCGTATTTCGCAAACGATTCTCGTGAAATTTTGTGAGCAGGTCCGGTAATTATATAGAATTTTTTTGTCGAGTCAGTTTTTGGAAATTTCCAAAAACAATTTTTATTTCAAAGATTTTGTTAGTTTCTGCGTCCGAATTTCGGTTTATTGTCCTCTACAGGTCGCATTTCTCAACCGCTTCTCGTGAAATTTTGTTAGCAGGTTCAATATTCATAATTGATCTTTTTTATAATGTCAGATTTTGGAAATGATAAAAAAACTCACTCACGAGGTCTACAGCTCACAGAGCCACTAGTCTATGCTATTATTAGAATAGTTAGAGGTGGACTACTTAATTCGTGTTAAAAAGAACAGAATTAGTTCATCTCTTTAATTCTGTTCTTTTTAATACGAATTTATTATTTTAATTCTGTTCGGAAATATTAAAACTTATGTAGATTTTAATAGTACATCAATAGCATTACGACTGTTTGTCGACGCATGTTTGCTTTAATTTCTTTCTTGATTACTTTAATTTCTAAAATAAATGCAATCTAAATAATAAGGCTCTACAAGGAGTTTTACAGCACTAAAATGCATGTAACCGGAACACATAATCAAACCCTTGCACTTGTAATACCCGAAATCTCCACGACCCTTTTGAGTTGCGAAATGATTCCAGTCACGTCTGAACCTCAATAAAACCTCTTCGGATACGAGCTGCAACAGCATTCGCGGCAGCGATACACCAAATTACAAAATTACAATTATTACAATGGCGACCATTATTAGGTACTGTAGCTACAATTATTGCAATAAGTGAAGTGACGGCTGGGGTCTAAATTTGTGTATTGTTAAACGTCTGTTAGAGTAAGGGAGAGCTAATCGCTTCATAATTTCAACATTAGCCTGCTTGTATAAAAACGTTGATGTGTGGTGGAAAGAAATAGATAAGTACATAGTAAATTTTATTATTTACAAAAACGTAACAGAAGGTTCACTTCACTGTAACATCTACACATCTATCAATCCGGAAAATGAATCTAAATCCTTTTCGCTGCCAATCTTTTCGTAGCGCTACTCAATTTCCTCTACATACGGGGAAACGCAAGGTATCGGCTAAGCGGTTACTAGCAGAGTGCCTGCTAGGCGGGTTCTTGGCAGTGAATATGTTTATGGTCATACAGAGATAAAATTGAGAAAAAATATCTCACTTGTTCCTATATCTCACTTAAACATTTTTATACACCCCACGATCAAAGTTTGCATTTACAGTATGAACGTAGTTCGACCACAGCATACCGTTCCTTCAACCCCTTTCCCCCCAGAGGGTGGGGTAACGAGGAGCTAACGGTGGGGAGACGTTAACGCGTGTTAGGGCGAGGGTATGTACTTTTATTATGTGGCTCAAGTAGGTATTAACCTATATAGGTTATACCTTATGCGTTGTCGTGTGTGGTACCGGGTTAGTATAGCACTACCTCTTTCTTCCCATGGGTAAGAGTCGACTGTCGTAACCGGGTTGAAGCCTGTTTAGGGCAATGGGCTACGGCGCGGCACGGCAATACCACTTTTTCTCCACCTTTTAACCTAACAAGTACGAAAGTTGAATGTGTAGATATCTCACTACCTACATTTGTTACGCTCATGCGTTCTCGCTTCAAACCTTAAGCGAGAATGAGAATATTCAATCAATCCAGAACATTCAAGTCACGACTAGGTACCTATATTATGAATGCGATGAACAAAAACAGTCCAAACAACTTGTCAAGAAGAATCAAGTTTTTTTGTTACAAGGGACATAGAAAAAATATCAGCCAAAACCTGATTGAAAGAAGTTAGCAACTAAATATTATAATTACACCCGCTCTCGTAGCTGATTATACTTAAGGAGACTCTAGCTCCCTATTTTTCGACTTGCTCGCTCGCTAGTGGCAGTGGTGGATAATATGCCTTGCTTTTCACCCATGCAAGGACCGACTTGCAGAAATTTTATAAATTCATAGGTAGTTACAAAACGAATAATTACTTCGACTTATCAGAAGTTCAGATTTTAGATGAAAAAATGTAATTTTTTTTAAGTGACCTTAACCAGTATAATATCACTTACCAAGATATTTTAGCGATTAATATTAAGTTTCAAAAAAATCTTACATTTGATGAAGACGCATAAAACTCAAAACATAATATAATCTCAGGGCGCATTTTAGTGAATTCACGTTAACGATGTAGTCCCAGAACCGCAAGCGTATTACGTAGGTACAATCGTGTTCACAAATATGCATACAATTTTCCATCTTGTACCATTGAGATAAAGTTGAGAAACGTATACATTTGTGACTTCGGCAGTCTGCCTCTCGGGCAATAAGGATGGAAGTAGAAACAATTTCCTATCAAGATAACCCTTTTCTATGGGCAATACAGGCGTGAATCTTTTACGTCGTGTGCGAATAAATCCTACGCTCGTTTGTACCCCATTCAGTAGGGTTGTCTCTAAGAAATATAAAGTAAAAGAGATGGCGCTCGCGTAGAGAGCACCTACTGTATAAATTCCTGTGTCGTTTTTAGGGTTCCGTAGCCAAAATGGCAAAAACGGAACCCTTATAGTTTCGTCATGTCCGTCTGTCCGTCTGTCCGTCTGTCCGTCTGTCACAGCCGATTTACTCGGAAACTATAAGTACTACAGTGATGAAATTTGATGGGAATATGTGTTGTATGAACCGCTACAAAATTATGACACTAAATAGTAAAAAAAAGAATTGGGGGTGGGGCCCCCCATACATGTAACTGAGGGATGAAAATTTTTTTTTCGATGTACATACCCGTGTGGGGTATCAATGGAAAGGTCTTTTAAAATGATATAAAGTTTTCTAAAAAACATTTTTCTTAAAGTGAACGGTTTTTGAGATATCAGCTCTCAAAGTCGTAAAAAGTATGTCCCCCCCCCCTCTATTTTTATAACTACGGGGTATAAAATTCTAAAAAAAATAGAGGTGATGCATGCTAATTAACTCTTTCAACGATTTTTGGTTTGATCAAAGTATCTCTTATAGTTTTTGAGATAGGTTGATTTAACTGTAATTTTGGTTAAGTTATTTTTGCTGTTTTATAGATACTAGTACGGAACCCTTCGTGCGCGAGTCCAACTCGCCCTTGTTATAAGTATTAATCAAGATTATGTAGGTACGTAAATACTATATTATTAAACTTTATGAAAATCATTAAAACAGATGACTTCAAAGGTTCGAATTTTTCTAAATGATACATAAGGATACCAGTGGATTCCTTATGTAAAAATTAAATTGTATAACAGCTAGGTAGGTACTTAAACGCAGTATTTTGGGAATACGAGTACGTGACTCCTTTGGAGTTGCGGGCGTCTATAGGCTGCGGTGGCTGTTTACCATCAGGTGGACCGTAATTGCTTGCCACCAACGTTGTATAAAAAAATAGCGATTTACGTGACGTCATAATATAGTTCTAACTGCTAAATATCGTTTCAAGGGCTGCTGTCGGCGAGCGACGATAGTCCCAAATTTTTGTTTTTGTTATACTCAAAAAAATTACAATTGGTCCAATGAACACTTATCTGTCTAATAATTGGTTTGAATGGCACTATAAAAAATAGTCAAGTAGCCCTTATTCCCACGTTTCATCCCTTAGCTTTCTAACCGTATTTAATAAATGTCAGATCTTAACGATACTTTTTGATACGTTACTATGCGAAGTAAGCGTGGACTTGCATTTTTATATAGATCTTTAAAAAACTCCTACGTACTCTTAAGTTTTATGCGCAGACACTTGAAGCAGTTTCCAATTCTATTACAGATACTATAAGGTGATTCCAAATTTACGATTTACGACTTTCGTTTGAACGTGACGTCTGAAAACCATAAAAACGTCTACACCTATTCAAAGAAAAGATGATTTAAGTATTCTACGAACTTCTGAATAGTTCACATATATTTAAGAAATAAGAACCAAAACATGACTTAAGAACCATCGCTATAGCAACTGTACTAAAATTAAATTAAATTTATTCAATTTTCAATTAATATTAATTTTAAAGCGCCAAGCACCTTTTCTGTGCAATTGCCAACCCTGTGCTTGTAAACCTCAAAGAAGCTTGTTACATTTGTTCAACTAATTACTGCGTGAACTTCGCACATATCGCGAACTTACAACGCGCGTCTCACCGCGCGTTACGCGCGGGGGAATTACAAGTAGGCTCATTTGACGCGGGAATTAAAACGCGTAACGTATAGAGTAGTATACGTTGCGCTAATAAGATGTAGGGAGTTAATGTTAACAGTTCCCGAGTGGGGCAGTTTGCGAAATATATTCTAAATGATGTACCCTGAATTACGTTAGGCATGACAATTCAAGAAAGGAGGTGCTATATCAAAATCACCATTTATGTTATACTATACAAGCAAACTGATCCATACCTAAGTTTGAAACGCGAACGGTGTAGATTAATTAAGCTATTTTTTACCAATAAGCATTTAAGAACATTTTGACTTTGTAGGGAATGTCTATACTGTCCTACTTACTTCATCTATTCCCTCTATCTATACTTTCCCATCGATCGATACGTCCATTTACTTACCTACCCACTCCATGTTTTCGCGCGACATTGTCACCGCTTAATTACCAAATACAATGTTAACAATGTAATGGAAAGACATTGCTGGCGTGCACAATGTAAGCAGATAAGCATCCGCCATATTGTCTCCGCGATGACGACACGCCGCATCGGCGCGATACGTGTATAACACGCGGCACGGCGCACGCAGGGTTGCCACCTGCTTTATTTGGACTTGTATAAAACTACAGATATAAGTAGGTATTCAAAACTTTAATTAGGTAAATAAAGGCTTTTTCACATTTAATATCTAAGTATGCTTAGCTATCGTAGGAAACAATAATTGTTTTAATAACAAATACTTTTAAAATACAAACTATGTGTATTTTTAATAATTGTAGAGTACGAGTAGTATATCTAAGCTAATCAATGAAACCTTTTTAGAATCTAAGAATCAATTGAACATACATCAAAATATGTATATTGTATGCGAGTAAGTAGGATACGTTTGGGTGAGGGAGAGTTTGATTCTAAGGCGTCCTATAGTGACATTTCTTGACAAATACTTGTAGTGTCAGAATGTAAGGAATTATTTATTTTTTCTTGATCAAGTGATGAGTTTTAGTATCATTATGTCGTAATTTTTAGGTGTAAATGATAAAAAAAGTTCTTAACCATATTCGATAAAACTGAATAGAACTAGTACATGCAGTCGAACTCATAAATAGCTTCACCCGTTGGAAATGTTAGTATGACAGTTTAAACATGACGTTAAAGCGACAAGTTACAAAGGTGTTAAGTCCCCTGTGAGTTCGTCTGTACAGGTACTTATTCAAAAAAACTTATTGTATCATAATGTTTAACTGTAAACCAGAACCCTGCAAGCTCGTAACAGCCCTCGCCACACCTGTGAGGGTGGGTGTGTTATCAGTCGGCAGGACGCGATGGTGCTGTATAAAGACTACTTTGCCTACCAACCGTAGTTGTATAAAAGTATATAGCTTCACTGTACTTTAATCCATAAATAATGAAAATAAATGGCATGAAGTCACGAATATATCTTCTAACAAGAGCCTTTTTTTTCACCGCTACGGATTCTCTTCTTGATGTAGATAGTTTTGGTTACACATCATGAATATCATCAATACACATAGGTACGTCCCAAAGCCTCATTTTAATATCATCAAAGAGAATGGTGGAGAGACTGCTTAGCCCTTCTAAAATATTCGCACTAAATGTGTTGACTTACTAAAACTAGAGGCATTTCAGATAGCATACGTCGATGACATCACCACCACATCACCATCACCACCGGAAAAATTCCTTCCAAACACGCCACTCAAAACTAGAATTATGCTCGGCATATCATATGCTATCAATAAAGCAAGTCGAATCGCCCCCATCCTAATAAGAGCAAGGCATATCACGCCAAAACAATCACTCCATTTGTTCGCATCGGAATGCTTAGGGTGATACCCCACGGCCCTCTAATGAAATCAACGCCCTTATCGTGCCCTACTAATATGGATTTGGATATTAATATCGTATTGCTATCTGTTAAACCCGTGTTCAATTGACTTTCTTCTTTTGCCGCTTGTGAATGTTACACGAAATGTATTGATATTTATTAAGTACACAACATATATTAATATTGTCACAGACTTTTGTATTATATCAGACACGTGACGTATATTTGTATCACAATTGGGAAGAAAATGATGTACTTAATAGAAAAAGCGCCAAAACTAGCTAAAGTCATTCGCATTGGCGCTAGGTACCGTAGGAATACTCATAAGATATTTATAAGTACCCCGAATGTAAAAAATTTAGAAAGATGGTAGGTAAATAAATGTACTCTGCTTCAAATTCTTTTACCCATCTCCTGTGGCTTTATACCTATTTTAATAGAAGGGCACTTTTAATTTATTTTGACAACGGTTGTCATAGGTATAAGAAATTAATGAGAATTAAATGACTCACTCCAATAATTAATTAATAAGTGACCGAAGAGCTGGCGACTTCCTCGCACAACGTATCGGAATTGCGATACAGCGCAAAAAAAATATTTAAGTTATTTTGTTAAGTACTCTTGTTCGATTTCCAAAAAATAAGAACGATATATCATCTGCAAGCAGCTACATAGAATCAGTGTTGGTCCTGAAAAAAAAATGCTTGATCGAAGATTGTGTACAAGTACTACAAAAGCCTCGATCGAAGCCAGTTTCGAAACTCCGGTTTCGTAGACGGCCGAAGGGGTCCTGTGTGTGTTGAAGTCTATTTCTTATGCTGCCTTACTTCATCTATATCTTCTTCATATCTATTTCCTTCATTACCGATTGGTTTTCCAGTAACTACCTTGTTCTAAAGAATCTTCACGATAATTAATAATGAGTCTAAAATACGCATGAAAATTATGAACATTTAAAACAATCTAGTGAAATTCCCATCTAAATTACTCTCTTGCGTAAATTTATAAAATAACGCAATTTACCTACCAACACCAGCATTTAACTACATTTTACGTAGAAACAAGGTCACATTGAGAGTATCATCCGAAAAACAAAGACGGGGGAAAGCGAAAATGTGCGGTTCCACCTCCCCCCTCTGGTGGGGTGGGAATTATGTTATGCTTAATTTAATTTCATTAGGCCGGGCGAGATTGCGCGGTCTTTATGCGGACCGTACTATAATTGCTTCGAGGTAATTGTTAGAAAATTGTTATGCTGATTTTTTTTGTTGACAGTGCGTGCAGATTTTATGAGCATAGATGTCAGAGAAACGTTCGTTTATAGAGGTAGTTTGTTACATCAGTTGTGAATCGCACACGCAGAAATAGATAGGTACATATGTAAAAAACCCTAGTTGTAGTGAGTAAACCAGACTAAATATTACATCTTGTATTACTCCATCAATGGACACGAGTCTAACAACAGGTACTTCACATGCCAAAACTGGTAAATGTAATTATTTACACTTGAAAAATGTGGGCTCTACTTTCAATTTGGTAGAAGCAATATTTTTCTGGAGCTGTCTGTGTTGGATATAATGTTTTATATAATCCAATACTTAGATTAAAAATTTCCACTTGTTTATAAAACACTACCGAAAACATTTCAATTAACCACTACGATAACAAAAACGCCATGTTCCAAACACTGAACTAAAAAAAAAACAAAACAGTTGCATTTGGCTGAAATTTTAATTCGTGGCGACATATGGGATGCACGGGGGATGTGGGCGTGGGTTGTGCCGAGGGGGGGTCATTAAAAAAATGTGTCCCACTTCATTCCAGCCCAGAGCGGCCGCAGCGCGCCCTCGCTAATTAATAACCGAATGTTCTGGAATATTAAATTTTGAGTCTAAGGTTTGGTTTCAATGGTGCGCTGGACAATTAAACGGACAATACTGAATGCTTATTACGCCACAATATTTTGAAATATTAAAGTAACTAAGCTAATCATATCGGGACTCATTTAGGATAGGTACAACCAAGAAAACGCTAAGCGGAAATTTGGAACTTAGTTTACAATTTCATGGTGGCTTTTAAAAGGTCTTTATTATTAACTTTCTGACACCTAACTCTAACGCTTTCATTTTCTCGCACATTTAATATGACTATGCTCTTTTGCAAGCAGAAATGCAGCACTTGATAAAATAGATAGGTAAGTTCCCTTAGATACATTCAGTTGTACCTAGTAACGCATCCAAAGCTCGAAAAACCTAATAAGCATCTCTATTCACCATCTACAATGCTGCTTTTTCGCCGGAGCTAAGCTAATTTTTCATGAAAAACAGTCGAAATAAGCCATGTAGCTATGTGTCTATTGTATTGTATGGAAACTTTAACACATTCATTGAAAACTAATTTCGTAAAGCTACACTAGTAGACGATAATATAAGAAAAACCATACAGGGTGTAACAAAAGTAGTGAGGATCCGTTTAAGGGTATATTCGGTATCGTGTTCTGATTAGGAAAAAGTAGAAGAAAATTTTTTTTCACTCGAATTTTTTTTTCTATGGGTGTGTCGTCCAACTCAGCTAACTGTCCATACAGGCCAAAAATTGATTTCGTCAAAAAAAAATTCTTCTACTTTTTCCTAATCAGAACACGATACCGAATATACCCTTAAACGGATCCTCACTACTTTTGTTACACCCTGTATGGTTTTTCTCATATTATCAAATATCGTGCGATATTAAGTTACTTATTGTAGGTATTGTATTGTCGCCAATAATTGTGTTCCGTTATCAACTTATCACTCATTACACAGCACGTTGCCATTATCAGCACCTATATAAGCACCGCTTTATTAAAACGTCCTAGCACTGTGACGGCGCCTAGACGGATCCGACACGGGATGTGTAGCTTTACGTTTTCATGGCGTGACAAGATTCTATTTGGCCCTGAAACAGTGTCGCTACAAACAGCTTCCATATGGCAATAATGTGCGTAGGCACACATTATAAAATGTCAGTACCGGTCATGTTAACGACCAATTTCAAAATATTGTTTATTGCAATGCTACGCAATCTTTCGTCCTTTTTAGGGTCCCGTACCCAAAGGTTACTAAGACTTCGATGTACGTCTTTCACCAGGCTGTATCTCATGAACCGTGATAGTTAGATAGTTGAAATTTTCACAGATGATGTATTTCTGTTGCCGCTATAATAACAGATACTAAAACACAGAATAAAATAAATATTTAAGTGGACTCCCATACAATGAACCTGATTTATTGCCGTTTTTACGGTTCCGTACCCAAAGGTTTCTTTCTTTCTTCTAACAACAAATACTTAAAAATATTAAAATAAATATTTAAGCGGGCTCCCATACAACAAACAATTGCAAATTATTTTATTGCCGTTTTTATAGATAATGGTACGGAACCCTTCGTGCGCGCGTCCGACTCGCACTTGGCCGGCTTTTTATAGACAATGGTACGGAACTCTTTGTGCGCGAGTCTGACTCGCACTTGGCCGTGTTTTTAATGTCAATGTTCTATTGTATTTTTTTTGGCGTCATTGGAAATCTTTTTTGTCATTTTTGAGGTATAATCCTAATAATATTATAAATGCCAAAGTTTAGATGTTTGTTACTCAATTACGAGTACGCAAAAACGGCTGAACGGATAATGATGAACTTGGTATATAATGAGTTTATAGTCTGGATTAATATATAGGATATTTTTTATCCCGAAAACCATCCATCGAAGGGATGAAATAGTGTGATGTTTGAATGGATGTTTACGCGGACGGAGTCGCACGCAAATACCACTCGTTGATAACTGCGAAATATTTTCTTTTTATTTAGATTAGTGACATTCTATGACATTGAACGTCTATTCTCAACTAGAGTACCTACTTCATGCCAGTAAAATAAAAGTACCATTGGAAATCCGCAACATAGGTAGGGCTGGCCAAATAAAATCTTGTCAGCCATTACTAATTCAATAAATAGATACTACCATAGTTTTTAAAAGTATTTTTTGATTTTCCGACATGGTTTTGCTAGATGACTATTTTTTTACTCGTGCCATTCGAACCAGTTTTTAGAATCGATCAAATGTTTGTATGGGACGACCTACAATTATAGCAATACAAAAAACGAATATGCAACATACCTACCGAGCACTGAAACGCTCTATACGCACTGACAGATAGATGTGATGTCACAATTTCATAGCCTCGTTCTACCATTTAATATTTAGTTAATATACATAGTTGCCATACGATTTATTTTTTATTCAAACGAGAGAATTATGTTGGTCAAATGATTTAAAAAACCGTATTTTTGCCAATCACAGTTCCATTTTTATGATTTTGATTATTTTGTCTAATTTACTATTTATTGTGATAATCTTATAGTTTTGTAACCATATAGCTACACTATATTAATTGTAAATTGTAACATGAATCATCTACCCTCTTGTCGCATATAATTGTCACGAACTCTTTTACTTTAGCAGGAAAAATATTTTGAAGCCCATTCATAAATTTTCAATTCAAATTGGTAATTTAGAAGCATATTTCTTTAATTTTCATGACAATATGAACCTAAAAATAAACTAAAAAAAACATGATTTTGCTACAACTGACACATTTATTTATATATTGAAAACACGTTTACATGACATTACAGTGAATAACTAATGCGCCATGAAAGTTAATTACATTTGACACATTTATAAGACTACATTTTTACAGTTGATCAACTATCATCCATCCTCTCACAAACCCTCAGACGTTCATATCGCAAGCAGTAGCTGATGTCAAGGGAGCATTCAGCAGTGTGAGAGCACGAAGAAGTGGCTACATGTTTATATGAATGCACAATAGGTAAATCATGTTTATAATTATAAGGACGCATTTCATTACTAAACTCCCTCGAAAACTATCTAACTCCCCCCCCCCCCCCCTCGACTCGTAATTAAAGCTAAGCGCGTATCTCGAGTACCCGATTACACGCATTAAACCTGTAATACGCGCAAGTTTAATAATCGCGGTATCGCGGGATATCGCGCGGTAATCGGATAAGCCTGCGACGCGATTACGGTGTAATTTGATCAAGTGTTATTGGGTTTAGGAAGTGGAACGGTGTGACTGAATACAGGTTTTCAAGCTTTTTAATATTCACATTTTTTTAATTAATCCCCCAAATTGAAATGATAAACAAGTGTGCCAATCTTCTTCGTACAATATCTGATTAAACAATATTATTATGAAAGTAACTTGGCTGCCAGTTAAGTTCTAACTTATTATCAGAATGTCTATAGTTTTCATACAATTGTGAAACTAAAGACTATCGAGCATTGAATACGTAGGTGGAGGACTGTAGGTACCCGTATTTTGTGTACAGAAACTAAAATAGGAGATGCTATGTGCGCATGTAAACCTGTATATGCCAATAATTACGTAAATGACAGATAAACTTATTAAAAAAAGGCTGCAGTATTCAATGTTGGTTATACCTACAACTAAGATGGAAACATTATTGCAACTACGCGTAATATGTGCTCTAGTATCATCATCATCATCATCATTTCAGCCGAAAGACGTCCACTGCTGAACATAGGTCTCCCCCAAGGCTCGCCATTTAGACCGGTCCTGTGCCGTTCGTTTCCACCGGATTCCCGCGACCTTCACCAGGTCAAGGGTGCTCTAGTATGATCGGGTTTAATTCGGACATATGGCATTCATCCCTCTCACATTACAATACTTGCTAGTAAATGACGAATGCTATGTATTCGACATAAAAGCGATCATACTAGCTAGGCAGAAATATACGTAGTATGCGTACAAGTGACAGCTTAAAAAAAACTGATAACCTGCTTTCACTTCAATATGTGGAATTTTAAATCACCGAATGTTTTTGAGTAATTCTAAATCAAAACTCTGAGCATGTTTGAAGGAAAGTTTTTATATTTTGCGTGAAGCAAAAAATAGTATTGCATCGGAAAATTCAATGAAAGCATGGCCAGGGTTCATTTGTTTCAACCACCAACGTTACGGCTCGGTTAAAAATTCATCGCCCGTAAAGGTCATAAGTCACATGGGCAACCCACATTTAATTAAATGTTAATATTATCATTAATTCATTATCATTATTAAAACATTATTTTAATGCACGAAAATATACTTATCTAATTAAGATTTACTATAGCGTTGAATTAAATATATTAGTTAATATTATCGTTACTTAACGGTTTATCAAACATAGTATTACAATGAGCCAATATCTTCTCGGAAGCGCCGTCAAGTCCCTACATCCATTCCGGGCCGTGAACAGCCGTAAAGCCTCCACAAATGGCGGCGCGTGTTCCGCCGGAAGTCGGCCGACGGCGGAAGTGGTTAGGTACAGCTTGCGTGGGGGTGATGCTTTATATAATGTGTTTCGATATGAGTATTTGTAGTTTAAAATATATAAGGTTACTTAAAATCTTTATAAACAATGTTTAAATTTTTTTATGTTAAGTAACATTGGTTTTATTTTGTTTTTTGAAGGGCTATGGGATTTTCCTTAAAGTTGTACCCAGTTGATAATTTAAATCTCATAATTCGTGAGATTGTGGCATCATCGTAAATCTAGTGTCTTAACGCGCGTTGATGTCTTTCTTTCTTTTTTATCACCGATGCCATTTAAAACCTACTTTAAGGTACCTACTTATAAACCAGTTTTCTAAAAATATTTTAGAAACTTCTTATCTATTAACAAATTCAAGAATTATGTCAAGACCTCAGCCAATTCTTTTTTTTAATGAATAATAATTACCTATTTATCGATACCTACATTAAAAATTGCTCTGAGTAAGTAATTTTAAATCATGTGATAACTGACGATTCAAATGTGCTTGTTCTAGGCCTATTTGAATGAAGAATATTTTGACTTCGAAACTTTGACTTAATCAATTTAGATTCTTATTTGTTTCAGATTAATAAGTCTTTGTAGACCTGTGATGTAGTATTATGTACCCACAAAATACGAAAACTCTTTTTAGGTAATATGGTTAGTCGTAGCTTAATGCCTGGCTCACAAAATTCCCATATATTTTATAATTCTAAAAGTTCTTTATTTTTTAAACCATATACTGATCATGGCGAAAATTCTACTTTTTTAAAAGTTTTGTTTGTGTTATATGGTGCAACTTAGATTGATGTAGGTACAGGAAATAACTCGCTAAGATATAACACTATATATTAAGTTACATCAAAATCTGCAGGGAACAAAAATATTGTAAAAATTCAACTTGCCAGACGTCATTAGATGCATATTGCCTACGTATTGTACCTATACGTAATCTGGCACTCTGTGACCATAGCTATACAAATAAAGTTAAATTAAGTGTCTACATATTAAAAGAAACTTACTGGACTGAAGCCGGTCCCTCCACGCCATTGGATTCGACACGAGCCCCTGAAACCCGGGCCAGTAGAGCGGTTTGTGCTGCAGATAGTGCGCCATGCCCGCCGCCGCCGCCGCCAGCGACAGCCTCGGCGTGAGCATCCCGCCGACGCCGACCGAGCCCACCGGCGGCCGCGACAGGATGTGGTCGATGCCGTGCGGGTTCGGCGCCGGCGGTGGCGCTTCTGCCAGCGAGCTCAGCGCAGCCAGCGGTGCGCCGAAACCATTCTCCAGGTTCCGCGACAAGGGAGGCGAGCCGCGGAGTTCTGACATTTTTACAGTGTATACGTACACTAGTCCTGTCAGGACAACTTTTTAAAACATGCCCGATACCATAAAACTTGGTAAAGATCCAGAAGTCCTTGAAAAGAAACGCAAGTTTTTAGATTACAAAGTCCAATTTTGAAGAGTTCGGTATAACATTTACTTCAAGTCCTTATAAAGTTCACTTTGCAAAAAAGTAATCAACAAGTTCACAGGTCAATATCGCACTAGTGCAGCAATCTTATTTTGGCACTACTGTCATCACAAGCAGGACCGTAACGCGGGCGGCCGCGCGCGCGGTGCGACTGCAAATGAAAATAACCGAACCGGCCAAATAAAAACTGGATAGAGACCGCCCAGTCAATCTGAACCTTATAGACGACGCCCCTTAGGAGGCAGTCACACAAAACTACAGTTCACTCACTCCTTTCCGTATAGGTTAGAGAGGGTGGGAACACGAGTGGTGTTAACAGAAGAGCGTAGATTGAGGGAATGGCTATTTGATGGCGTTTCTTGTCTCTTTATAATTAAGTCGGGTGCAGTTTTTGTCCCCCCTCCGCTGTCGTGGTCGGTATAGTTTGTCGATACCGACAAATGTAATGCAGCTGTTTGTTTGTTATTGATAGTGAATGGGTAATAAATCTTTGACAAATTTGCGAATTATGAGGTGATTTATTAACCTTATATTGTGTATAGGTAGAATATGCACTTCAAGAAAGTGTTATATAAACAACTCCCAGTTACCAGTGAACTGTATGAACATTAATGTGGATTCCTAACAAATATTTTAATGTAGAACAAAACCAATTTAAATTCAATTACCTAAGTAAGAAGCTTTTATTTTCTTAAAACGATATTTGAAGTCATTGAAGATAAATAAATAAAGTACCTAGTTTGTTTTTACATTTAATGTTCATGAATACAATGATATTTTTAAAACATTTAAAAATATCATTGTATTCATGATATTGATATTTTTAAATGTTTTTACTTCAGAGCCGCAAAACATTCCTATCGTGATATAAAAATGTATATATATGTGTAGTGATGACTCGATGCTATAGAAAACCCATTATTACTAAGTGCTTACCTAAATTCCTATTAAAATTATCTGAATACATCCGGCTCATGGCCACAAAAGCTAAAAAACAACTTTAAAGCTTATTATTATATAAAACGCCACAACACTACCCCGGTTTACACCCCTCCGATCCCAAAAAGCTTTAGGCAAATTAAAAAGCTCCAGCTATCATAAATAAATAACAATAAAGCTATTTATCAGTATCACAAAAGCTACATCCTGACTTTTTAACAATAAAGTTTTTTTTCGTTGGGGTCATAGTTTAATTGATTGGGTTAAATTGTGAGATAATATCTATTAAAAGTTTACATTCAATGGATATCATATTACCAAATAAAGGTGAAAGTATAATTTACAAACGCGGGTTATCTTTTCTACCATTTACAGCTCGAATTTTTTTAAATATTAGGATCAATTAACCGTGTTAGAGTACCTACAATACAAAAGTTTTTTTTAAAGACGTGCCTTTCTAATTAATGCCTGCTTATAATGTGCTTATTTTTTTTAATTGATTAATATTAATTTCAAAATACAGCAATCTAAAGACAAAGCTACACACATCCCTGATTTCAAGAGAGATGAGGTAAAAATGCGATAAAATAACTGCCACAGCGTCACCGAAGTGTCTGCGAGCTTACTAGGGCTGCCGATTAATTATGTTCACAATCGGTTTGTTGCGCTTTTGTGCGGCCGGATGTGCCGCCCCGGCGTGACGCCCGGATGTATGGAGTGCGGTGCCGGTGCGAGCGGAAATAAATAACAAAATGCTGGACAATAGATGAAAAAAATCTACCAACCTCTTTCTAAAATCGTAGTGCAGGTGAGAGAGTCACCGAGTCGCACTCGTAACGCAAATTGTGCTAGTAATTGGCTATTTGTCTAAAAAAACATATTATGGTGCCATTCGAATCAGTTTTTAGTGACGATTAAATGTTTGTATGGTACCAACTACAATTAACAGCAACACAGAAGACAAAAACGAGAGGTAATGTACAGCATAGATGACGAGCACTGAAAACACTGCATACTGATTGGCAGTGAAATGTGACGTCACAGTGCAATGGCCTCGTAATCCCGTTGTAAGGAAAAACGAGTAATTTGCCATTTTAGTCATGATATATTGCGTTTAAGGACAAAGTTGCCATACAATTTCTTTTTAAATGAAACATGAGAATTATATCGTTTACATGTGAACTTTCAATTTACATGTGAACTATTAAAAAAACAACGTTTTTGCGAATCTTTAAAATTCCATGTATTTTTATGATTGCGATGATTTGGTTTAATTTACTATTTATTGTGATAATTTGATGGTTATCTATCTATATACTCGTAACTACACTCTGGTATTGACATGTGTCAAATACCCAATAGAGTATTTTATTAAAAAATATTTTTAGTAGATACAAGCCTATGGGCAATTTCATCCAAGATCCACTTGATTTCTTCATCGTCGGATCTACTCGATGATATTTATTGTGTTGGCTGTACATACTTGCAAAGTACTTGTTTGCCGGTGAAGTTAATATAAGGCTAGTATAAGGAATAATGAACAAATACTATCAAACTGCACCTTTAACATTATACCTCTCATTTCTACTGCACTGGGAGAATCTGCACATCGTTTTGTAATGACAATAACTGAACCTTAACAATAAACATTCAATTCAATGTTTGATTTCATAAATTTATCTTATGAAAACTTAAGAACATTACAAACGCGTTTCTCATAAGACGCTGTTTGTCATTCCGCTGACTCCCCCGCTATCACTCGCAACTCATCGGCACCCCTCGCTCCTCCATTCATCCCTACATCAATTAGACCAACACCTTTGCATTGTCGGCCATTATAAACGGTCCATTATATGACCCAAATTAAACAACCACCTCTTTATATGCGTTCTTTCAAACCGTTTTAGACCTTAGACATGTGAAAATAAAGACATGTCTAACTGCATTGTATTTGTTTATTTCCATATTATATTAAGGCAAGTTGGACTCTGTGGCACATGTAATAAGGAATAAATATATTAATGATTGATGTAATTTCAGTCGTAAATCTGATTATAACCGGTAGAGGTTTGATATCCAGCTTTTAGAGCGATAATTTGTTTAGAGATTAGTCAGGGATGCTTTGGGAACTACATACTCGTAGTAAATTAGTTTTTTTTTATGTGATTTTCCTGAAATTTAAATACGTATACAATTTGTATATATTACGTTTGTAAATATTGCTACTGATATTTCTAGAGAAACCATATTTAAAATATTAAATGCATCCGTTCTTAAATGCATCGATTCCAACTTGTTCACAACAAGAATCCTTAAACAACAAAATTGGCAACATTCTACACGAATTGCGGCTCCACCATACTCGTTGTGAAACTTTAAACAGCGATAAAAAAATCAACCGATATGAAGAATCGAGTAGTGTGACCACGCATTCAGATAGAATCACAACATGGGCGAGTGAGACAGATGATGAGAGCCGTCCCTGATTGGCTGGGGAAATGGTGGCCCCGCCCCCACCCACGGTTCACCCCACGTGTTTTTGTCCAGACGATTTTCAGACACGATAGTGTTCGGACGTGCCCGTGCCTGAACAAACTTTAGGAAATTTACGCTTTCAAGTTATTTAAGGGTTTTTTGGACCACTCTTAAGGGTATTTTATAATATAGGGCTGAATCATATATGAAAAACAATCAGATAAAAAAGAATAATATTGGAAGCTAACAGGAATAGGTTGTTATAGGAAGATATTTAGAATAATACAACTCCAATAAAATAAAATACATATTTTGGAATGGGATTTAATACATTGTATTACTGAACTAAGTGACGCATGATCTTTTATTTTATAATAGCAGAATTTTCAAACATGAGAGGCGTGTAATACACATGATTCATAAAAGTTCGGTAATACATTCATATTAACATTAATAAACGTACACACGAAAGTTCACTAAAACTAACATAACAATTAATCCAGCCATTAAACTAAATAACGTCGTTTATTGCATTTGCGATTAAAAGCCCAATCGAGTTAGTTTTTAATCTCCATAAACGCGTATAAATCAATCGTGCGCGTAGGCAAACCGAGTTAAACCCTCCCGCTGTAACGACGAGGGGCTCTACCCCATGACGCCGCGAATATGACTTTATACTTTTAATTAAATGGTTTCAAATAATCTACAGGACCGATTGAGGAAAAATGTTGTGGAAACAGATTCTTGTTGAATGTCGGCATATTCTTAAAAAAATGTAAGGTAACTATATATAACAGGGGTGTACTTCGCCATACAACATGAATCGTTCACATAAATTAAATCAACAACTCATGTTTCCTCCAAAATATACAAATGCTACCTACACAGACTACACTTTACACTACTGTACCACTTAATCTTCATTCCACTTAAAATACCTACGTTACAATATTAACAAGACTTGAGAATAATTATTTATTTTCGAAGTGGGGTAATAAGTCCTGCAAACTTGATGCATTACCTATTTATTAATATGGCATCAAAATATTGGTGATCGGTGGCGCCCAAATACAAATATATTGCTTTGCCAGTGTGAGTATCTCCGAAATAGTCTAACATTCCTCGTCTTGCTCCGAGCGGTCTGGTAAAAATGCGTAATTTGAGGGCCTGGCTATAACCAAACAATAAATGCCCTAAAAAAGATGTCTATCTGTATCTACACAGATAAGTTTAGTATGACAAAACTTTAAAAAAACGCATACCTACTTAAAACCGTAGTTACAAGAGTAAAACTACTATTAAACTAAAGTAAACAAAACTAAACCTTAAACTTATAAATAATAATAATAATAGTAATCTGTATCTGATATTTCTCTAACAATTAATAATTCGTTTCTTTGAAGAAAAAAATAATTAAAAAAATCTGTAAATAAAGTTTTAAATGAGGTGGTTTTTTACTCAAAGTTTCAAATGAGGCGGGCGCGAGTTGTACTCAAGATTTCAAGTTGCTATTAAATAGTGATATTTTGAGCGCTCTTTTGGGTTTTCCCAAAATCAGATAGATACTCGTACATTAAATCTTAAAAGAACTTAACAGTTCACTTTTTTGAAACTATGGTACATTTTGACGAAAAAAATATTTCAATGCTATAAATTTGATAGAAACATTCGCTTTAAATAAAAAGTGCACTGAAATAAAAGATGCTACCAAAGACCCAATTTCGCTTGCAAACGTTTACAAACATTAAATAAAACAAACCTTTTAAATTCATCCCATTCACAGTGAGTGAATATCGTCCCTGCAGCGGGCGTAAGGGACCGTATCATTGCTTAATGGAATCATCTCGGTCCATTTCCGAGCCTGTGCGGGGGGTTGCTAGATACAACTTTGATACGAATGGTTTGATGAAAAATCGTATTGAGATGGTATAGTATGTTAATTTCTTGAAAGTTAACTGGCACAGGTAAATAATAAAAATATTGAGCATACTCCATTAGTTACAGAGCTCCAAGTTGACTAGTTCCCGAGCCATGTTTTAGTCGTGTTGGTTGAGAAGCTGTAGTACGAGGGTCCCTTCATTAACATGGCGCTAATGGTGCGGCCGTTACGCTCGTGAAAATGACCTGCAGGTCTAGCACAGCCTCTCTTGGACGCATGAGTTAGGTACTTTCCAAAATTTCCTAAATTCTTAAGAGGCCTTTAAAGTGTCCTCTAGCGCCCCTCGTAATAATTGTGATTTTTAAATGTAATGATAGATTTAAACAAGTGCGAGTCCGACTCGTGCACTGAAGGTTCCGTTCACAGATGTTTACCAGTTCCAACCCTATTAATTCAGGAAAATCTCAACAACATGGTTTAGAAATTGAACACTGTGGGTACAGCGCGATCTTTAGTCGAGTTTTGTTACAAATTTGACCAACTGAATAACGTAGTATGTATGGTGGTTTTTCAAGGATAATTTCTTTATCACGTGAACCGATTTCAATTTTTTTTTCTTTATTTGAAAAAAGGTACTTTTTTTACATTTTTCTTCATAAATCGAAAATGACTAAACGTAAAAAAAAAGTTTCAGAATGTGCAACTCAAGCCCTTTCGTATGATACCCCACTTGACATATTCACTAGACTTTCAAATTTTGAACCATCTGTAATTTTTCAGAGAAAATAAAAAAAAATATTTAAAAAACCACATGTTATATGCATCTATGTTAGCTTTCTTTATAGCTATTCCAAATTTCAAATCGGTAGCATATATTTAGCGATGTGACAGACAGACAAAGTGAAACCATAAGGGTTCCTTTTTTACCATTTTGGTACGGAACTTGAAAAATGGGGGCTATTATGAGTATTTAGAATTAAGAAAAAAAGAAAGAAAGAAGAAACATTTGTTCGTGGCACAAGTAATACAAATAACAAGGATTAGAATTGAAAAACAAATAAAACAAAAATGAAAACAAGCAAAAATGCCACGCAATGGTCCCGACTCAGCATGTTGTCAATCTAATGGTTGACGCTGGTCTTCCGTCGGGGCCAATTGGTGAATTCACGGCGGGTAAGGTGTTAATAAACAAAACAATATAGTCTTTTTGAATACAGGTTATTACCTTTTGAAAACATCAAACTAATTATTACGTTGCTGGATTCATCAATCCATGCGTTCAAAGTCAAAACGGTCGTTTTTTTAATTTAATACAATGTGTATGTAATAGTAACTCTATTACATTAGTATTAATGTGTTTTGTGTTAGAACAAAAAAGCTATCCTTTTTGTAAAAATATAACTGTCGTTGATAATTACGAAATCTGCAGCATTAAAGTTTATTTTTAAGATGATATTCAGGATTTTTTGACAGAGCTACCAATTCAGTCCACAGTAATTATTGTGCAGTGTAATTCTGCAACTACATTACTTCTTCACACTGAAAGCTCAAACTTCAGTATTTTCGTCAGATCCCTGAATGGACCTTGCCTTAAAGTAATTTATATCTGTATCACGTTTGTTTCTGAAAGGTTGATTAAAACCAGTTTCAAAATTAACCGTCCTCTCTTAACAGGCATTGTTTAATCTTGTGAGTTTCTGTGTATAACGTCTATATGACATGCTCAAGTGAAACGTGAGCGGAAACACGCCATAAAAGCGTTCAGTTTAAAATTGGTTTTACTAACATGTTT
This sequence comes from Epiblema foenella, assembly GCA_963556455.1. Classification (NCBI taxonomy): domain Eukaryota; kingdom Metazoa; phylum Arthropoda; class Insecta; order Lepidoptera; family Tortricidae; genus Epiblema; species Epiblema foenella. The sequence goes on along the minus strand of OY747096.1, from coordinate 22,722,414 downwards.
CAATTAATTCAAATGCCATTCAAATTTTATTAATGAAATGTTCAATAAATAGTCTTTTTTCTTAATTGGTGTTATTAGGCGATTCTCCTCAAAGTACTTGATACCGTGAAAGATGGTAGACCGCTAAGCTGGCCCTTTTGCTGCTTCCCAGTGCTCAGGATTAATAGAGCAAACGCTCAAGTGTCGTTTGAACACATCTTTGTAGTGTGGATGCTGACCGCCGTGCCTCCGCTTAGCCTGGGCTAATTCAGAGTATAATAGAGCCTTTGGCAAGCGGCGGTTATCCATATTGCCCACTCCACCTATAAGCTGACGCTGCATTAAGAGGGCCTCTATCCTCAACTTCGGAACTTTGAACGCGGTCTTGCCACTTAATCTTCAGTATACGTCGCATCGTATACTAAAAATTAAGTGGTCGCATTGTATTCTATATTTAAGTACATACGGTATAGCAATACATGTATACTTAAATATAGAATACAATGTGTATCTTTCGTTGTATTACGGCATGCCTAAGTTAGGCTTAACTGACTGAGGTCAACATCTGAATTGTTTCTGGATCATGCTAGCGCGGTACTAAGACGTACAAGGTAATTAGCAACAAACTGCGTCAGCGGTCTGTCCGTTTGTTCGCTGCAACTACTAAACTCAGGTTAGCCGGGCTGATTTCGCGTGTAAATAAGCCTTAATTGGATTAAGAGCGTAGTTTACACGATTAAATAGAACGGATTGTTAACGAAGTTAATAAAGTTATTAAATTCATATTATTACCTATTACTGAATTAATAGAGATACTGTAACTACGTAAAACATAATAAAATTAACATGCAATTAACATTGTGAACGCTCGATCGAACCTAGCCGCCCACCATACAAGAAGAATTGGCAATGAAATTTTAATCTCCTGTAACAGGAAATCGAGTAGAAGAGTTTATTGTGTTTTGGAATTGAATGAAACAAAACAAATGCAACTCTATTCCAATTTTGAAAGATACAAATTCTATTGAAGTGAATTTGTTCTATATAGTATTAACACGAACCTCAGGTAGATAATCGTGAAAAAAACTAACTTCATAGAAATCAAAACATTAGTCATGAACTTTTCTTCCGATTCAACATCGATTTATCTGTTTTATATCTGTTATTCCTCAAGGTTAATGGGAGCTGCGTTTATCGAAAAGTTGTTTTGCATTGTACAACTGGCTAGTACTGTTTGGTGTGCCACAACAGTACTAGGTGTACTAAAAGTAAATAACCGATTTATTGATCACAGGTATCGAAATGGCGATCTCTCTTTTACACGCCCAACTGTAATATGCAAATTAAAAAAAACTTGTAGTATGTGTGTCAGTGTATATTCAGATTAACCATGGTTATTTTAGTATCCTAGACATACATAAGATCTGTGAGAGTACGTAACTATTTCAACTAAGCATCAAACTAGAAATCAAACATTAAAGTAAAAGTGCACTGATTATTGACCGAGTGAAAGGAAGGTCTCTGCTTCAGCTTCGATAAAAATGATTTCCGGTTCTCTACCCTCCTCGCATTTCTCAACCGAGACTCGTGAAATTTTGTGACCTGTTCCTTTACCATGAGTTTGCACGACCGTACTCGCTAGCGACGGCGTAATAGTTAGTTGTTATAGAAGGGTGCAAAGTTGTATTTTAACCGCGAGTGTGGAATTGAAACACGAGCTAGCGAACGAATTCTAGGGTTGAACTACGAGCTATCGAATGGATTCTATGGTTGAACCGCGAGCGAAGCGAGTTGGATACCGGTGGTCCTCTACCTAATCCCGAGATTTGGCGTAGGTACCAGTTTTTTTAACACAACAGCACAATATAAAATTATTGGTGCTGGGCTGTCTGGACTGACCTTTACATGTTATTATGTTTAAAAAAGTTACAAATAGCACGTTCGGATATCAAATATTCTTTGCACTCTTGTGGATAAAATCCAGTTTTGCTATCTGTTTTTAAAGAATAAAATAGGGTTTTCCGAGCTAGTGAGGTGAAAACGATTTAATATGCTGATTCTTAGTTTTATTTCGTAGACGCCAGAGGCGCTGTACTTTTGCCGATACAAATTGTTACGCAGTCGCTAGCGAGTACGGTCATGTAAACTCATGGTAAAGGCACAGGTTCAATATTTTTTGATCTAGCTTATGGAAATAAGAAAAAAAATTTTTGTTCAATCGTTTGTTCTCCTCTAAAGGTCACATTTCTCTACCGATTCTCATGAAATTTTGTGAGGAGGCTCGATAATTATATAGAATTTGTATAGTCAGTTTTAAAAAATAAAATATATACTAGCGAGGTCTACAGCTCACAGAGCCACTAGTATCTAAGTGTCAATAATAATTAGAAGCAATAAAGAACAGGATCGTGTCTCTCACATAGAACTTAACTGATCACAATCCAGAGCAGTAAAGCCACCCCTATTTATTACAAAGACCACATTGTCTGTAAGAGTCAATATAGATGCAGTGGAGGAAATTAACACTTTCAGTGGCAGCGATCTCTCGAATTCTGCTCAAAGGCGCCTTCCTCTGCATATGAATTTTCGCATATTATTCAGCATGACTCAGCAAAGTCACGGTTCAGCTCGCCATTTGTAGCGTATGTAGCATGCCTATTAATGGTGTGGTGTAGGTACTAGTGTCTGCGGACCTTCCAACCCCAGGCGGAAACTAGACTTTATTACAACTTGGCCTCCTCAAGTTAAAGACCGACCTATGTTATTGATTAAAACCTGCGCAATTGATAATGATGGGTCATGTACAATCATGCGGGCACCACAAGGATATGAGCACTCGCCTACTGACCCAATACGCTGTAAGCTTACAAGATTACAGCCGTTGGATGTATTGTGAGCGGGGCAGTAAGGGACGATAAACACGGCACAGGTGCTCGGCTATTGGAAAACTTGCGGATTAACGGACGCTGCTTACTGCGGATAGAGGGGACCTTGGTATCGATTATCGATGTAAGCCATAGTTTTTTTTTTAACTTGGATTAAAAGAACAGACAAGGTCTTATGCTCAGCCAGGAGGATTGACTACGAAGAAGAAAGGCCTTGCACTATCTAATAAAATGTCGCTACCGCAATGACACAGATCTCTATACTCGCAAAACAGTAACCTTGCTTTTAATTAGAAATTACGCATGTTATTCCTATATTATATTACAAGAAGTGTTTAATGTATGCTGTTAGGATAATCCTTACCTACAAGATACACAGCGACTGGCTGGTCTAGTACTCATCAAGTCATCACTTACTTGTTCCTCTTCACCCAGGCATAGCTGTATTCAGTTCATAGATTCGCGTCTATTTAGCATTGTAGGTACTTAAAATACGTTTGCACACTAATTATGTCTCGTTAGCAAAAGGAGCGCGCGAAACAGATGACAATCGATGAACAAAAATAGATCTCCAATATTCCATTGATCTATACTGACAGAGAGGGTATTCATAAAGTATAAGTAGATTTAGCTGCATCTTTATATCATTTCTATTTTGAAAGACCTGAAAACATGACAAGACTTGAAAATGGTATATCCCTATTACATACCGAGAGAAATACGCATTTTGAATCTCGAATGATCCGGGTCGGAAAATTATTCGCAATATACTCGTTCAATTCAATTCGGAACATACTTGTATTCCCATTGCGATATCTCTGCCCCTTATTTCAAAATAGGTGGATGAAGTGGAAGTATAATTTTCTATCAAATATCGCGGATGGAATGATGTTCTAAGTAAAATCGTCGACACTCCCCTGTCCCTAAGAACATTAATTTTGTCGGTGCAACTAACATTAATTTTGTGTTGTATCGAGTGGCGCTACATTATCGAGCAGTCGAATTAAAAGCAATAAATTGTAGCCACAGCGAATTGAAAAAGTTCACTAAACGGCAAGATTCACAAGTAATGCGCATTGTTTATTGTTTAATTTTAACTTAAGAGAGTTTTTCATGCCATTTAAAACTTGGATTATTAATGTTTACTTCGTTTTTATTTCGATACCTTACAACTACTGGTATTGGAAATATGTATTACTGTTGTTATTCAAGGAATCTGAACACTTATTGGCAGGCCTTTCCCATCCAGATTGAAGTAGTAACAACGACATAAGGTCGAACGGGTATTTATAAAGCCAAGCCTTAATTAATAAAAACAAAATCACAGGATCAAACATTATACTATTTATAATTTGTTGTAAACAGATTATAAATAGAAGCTGTCCCGCCTGTCGCGCGGGAGACCGGGGTTCGGTTACATTACTCAGTGTTGTTTTGCATTGAACCGTTTGTTTCCTTTTCAGTATTATACATATAATAAAGTTACCTATTTTAATTTTCTTGTGAATAATAATTAAAAGGAACTATGATTTTGTAAAAAAACTTTAATAATTCCAGAAAATCTAAAAAGACAATGTAGACATAATTATGCTCCGAGATGCAAAATTTTAACTTTAAAAAAATGCGGTTTTACGGCTGGCACAAAAGCCAAGAGTTTGGTTTCCATCAATTTAGCAAGTGAAGCCAATAAAACTAGCACTTAGCACTTATGAGAGCGGCGGCACATACGTCGCGGCCGGCGCCGGCACGGGCGGTAAATCTGCAATTAGCGGCATCGACGCTGACGCCCCACGGGCTTAAAACAACCTAGACATGGCCGCTATCTCAGGAATCGAAACTTTCGATACAGACTAGAGGGAGCGTACTCGGACCCAAACCACATCCGGGCCGGAGTCCCGCAAGGCTCCGTGCTCTCTCCCACTCTTTATTCGTTATTCACGAACGACATTCCCAGGCACCCTAAAGTGCAACTGAGGTTGTTCGCAGATGATACCGCGCTCTCTATAAGTACACTTTTATCCGGCGATACCTCCAGAACGCAATCACTAACCTAGGTCGTTGGTTTAATCTTTGGCGTATCGAAGTCAATCCGGAAAAAATCACTGCGATAGTCTTCTACCCGTCTGAACGCGTGAGCACGGAAAGGCGGGTGGTTCCGATCCAGATGTTTGACCGGGCCATCCCCTGGGCCAACGAAGTCAAATATCTTGGAGTGGTCGCTCTACAGAAAACTGACTTTCCGTAGCCACATCAGTAGGGTACGCAACCGTACGTTGTTCGTGCTAGGAAGGCTTGGGCCGATGATTAACAAGTGTAGTAAAATGTCACTTAGAAATAAGCTGACACTCTACAAAACTTGTGTTCGTCCAATCATATCATATGCAAGTGTAGCTTTTGCTCATATGCCTATGACATCGCTCAAGCCGCTTCAGGTCATTCAGAATCGTTTTCTCCGTAGGGCGACTGGTGCTCCGTCGAACCTCAGTCTGCACCACGACATAGTGATTAGCACCATGTATGGTTTCTTTAAGCAGACTGCCAGAAGTTATTTTGACAACGCTCTCCATAATGGGAATCCGTTAGTTAGGAAGGCTGTCGACTACGTTTCCATCCCTCCTCCCTCTGTCGTAACTCGGAAAACGGTAAAAAACTAGTTTTGTTACAGTTTTGTCAGCTAAATATAATTCCGTGTGGTTATTGAGAAAAATACAGTTAAAACATGATATTTTATGTAAATCAGATAGATCCATATGACAATATTTTGACAAATGTAGTAAGTCCATTCAAGCCAATCAGCGAAAGAAGTTTGTTCAGCATAGCTGTCAGTTGACGTAATAATTCTAATCACATTTTTTTTTCATATCTAGATTAATCTCAGGTCTGTCAAATCAAAATTATACAAACCCATACTGAAGCTACTTATATCAAAAATATAAATTGCATTCGATTACATCTAGTGAAGGTAAATCCAATCTAAATGTTATTTTTTAGAAATAATTGATAGTTTTAATGTTGAATTTTCCGAGCAGGATCGCTTTCTTTAATGCTTTAGCTATAATAAAAAAAACTCTCAATTACCGAATTAACGTGTATCACTTTTTTCAATTATCTCCCAAGAGCTTAGAGTGGATTTATCTGAGTTTGAAGTGAAGCAACAAATAAGTAATAAGGTATTTTGCTGGCAAATATGTAACAGTATCAGCGTAGATTACTAGTGTTAACTTACTAGAACATAGCAGTTCTAAACGTTGTTAACTCTTCATTATGGGTTCCATTCTTGTCTGGGCTAGTTAGAGGTCCCATACGTCGTCACATGCGACGTAAGTGCGCCACATTTCAACGCGACACGGAAAGAGACTGCCGGCTAAATGAGATCTATGGGACAACGTAAGTGGAAAATTACTTACAAAATTTAATAAGTAACATTTCGGAAATAAAACGTTCAAGTGACATGTACAATATGCACATATTATTTTTTCGTTTTATTACTGGGCGGTGTACCTAGAGTAATATGCGCATGCCGAGTATTTTATTCAAGTAATATATTTAGAACAAGATTTGGAAATTAATGCAATTGATTTACCCTCAAACCTGCTTTCGGAAGCTTAAACGATAGTGAAGCCTAATTGTTTACTTTCAATATATCCATCATCATGTTCTTATGTAACATGTAGTTTTAACCTAAATGTCCTAAATCAAAATTGTAAAAATCGTTACAAATCATATAGTAACGAGATAAAAGTCAAGTCAACGAATTCAATTAACGCACCAATATCTTTGTTTAATTGATTTAGTTTTTATCTCCATCCTCAAAAACTGTAAAAGCAAGTTTTTGCAGTAACCATCACATAGCGGTTATTAGGTACCAGTGGCGGCGTAGCGTAATTGGCGGTTACGTTTATACGATATTTTATCAATCGACAATTAAAATTAATAGAAAAGAAAACCAGTAATCTTTAAACAAGCCTAACAACTAACATCCCATCAAGAAACAATCAAAGCCGGATTGCCCGTCGTCAAGAAAGCGGTCGAACAAATTGAATTAGGTCCCTGTCCCCCTCAGCTAAGTGCTAAGTGCCAGTTAATGGAGCAGATTTACGGGTTTCGAGGACTCAGATTTATATGCGGTCAGTTGCAACGATTGGCCAGGCTGGAACAGCTAATGGAGCGAGAGCTAAGTGTTAAATTCTATGTGGGTTGTTTTGCCAAGAAATATCTACATAAAAACCAGTTATTCAAATTACGCCTTTACTTTACCTACAACTAGTTGTGTTCATTCTCACTCATAAGGTATTGGTATATATTGCAATTTTTAATCCAATTTTTTTCACTTTACGGTGCCATTTTTCAAACAGCTTCTTGGAGGTTTCATGGAATCCCCAGAATTTCCAGGAAAATTACATGCCTTAACATGAAGTGAAACTGCATATCTCTCGTTGTTCTTGATAGATCGCATAAGTCTTGAATTGCAAGAAAGAAGAAGAAAATAAGTTGAAAGGAATTTGATTGTAATCAGATGCGTCGGCCTGAAATAGCCCTCGCGGCTGTTTTTTGAGTTTCGAACGCTCGAATCTATCACTCGAAAGCTGTCAAAAACGCTGACATGCTAGTTTGAAATTCAAGCGATAGAAAATTTAACCTTACGTATGTTCTGAAACTGACAGTGCTGAAGCAATTAGAATTTTTCTTATCTGTCATAGAGTTAATTTTTGTTGGTACTGAACCTTATCAAACACAGGCAAGAGGTTAAAGTCGAGTGGTATTGACCAGTCCTATTCAATACTAACAGTAGTAGTAGTGTACCTAGTAAGTAGTTTTTCCTGAATCTATTTTCTTCCTACTTGAATGTAATATTACACTAATAATATTCATTTTAGCTGAATAAAACACTTACATTAGTACTTTTTATTCAATCACGATGTTGTAAATAACATAACCTCAAATCCAATATAACATTTTCACCCGCCATACTTATTAAATACACAAAATGGCGCCAATTACAAATCAAATTACAGTTTCTATGCTTTGATTGTATTTTAGAATAATCATTAAAAACATTTTAAACTAGTTAGGCCGTCAACCGTGTCAGTTGTAAAGAAACGGACAGAAGGGACTTGTCATGTCGTGACTTATTTACGTTACTTGTCATACAATGAAAATGCACTTACATATTTAAATGATGACTACAAATTCAATGGTTAATACTATTTATAATTTCTATTTTGTATTTTATATACGAATTTCAATAACCGGCAACGAAATGCAAAATATCGATAGTTAATCACTAGCTTTCGAGTTTTGAGTCTCAAATCCTGCAAAAAAATCGTGACAAATTGTTGCATGCGGCTATTTTCTGTCTGAGTGTTCGAAAGTCAAAAATCGGCCCCAGTTCACAACACTTTTTTCCGTTAAAAAATGTTTCATTAGTCAAGAAACTTCAAAAAGGCAAGAAATCATTGTAATCAGATAAGTTCTTCCACCCTTTAGTAATCACAATAATTAACAAAAAATCTTATTAACGTAAGACTACTTCCATTTCAGATATTACAAAAACATTGTATTAAGGTTATTGAAGAGGGTTCCTCAACATAGAAGTTTAGTATTATTAATTTTTATAATTGAATATGATCTATTTTATAATTTAAAGTAATTTTTCACTTCTCATGCTCGAAAAGTGTGTTATATTAGACTTGTCAAGCGGGGCTAAAGTAGTACATTTAACCCCTAGGGAAAATATGAATACATATTTATGATTTACAAAACATTTGAATTTGACCAATAAAAATACTTCACCTATTAAATCCACCAATCACAGAACACTAATTTAACTCTTAAAAAAATATTTGGTATTGGGTATTAACCAACCAGAATACAGCTTTACTAAAATCGACCAATCTGGAAACATAATTATTTTTTCTAAAGAGTCTAAAGATTAAGTTTGTAGTAGTCCCTATTTCACAATAATTAAAAAAAGTGGTTAAATCGTTCGAGCAACACTTTGAAGCGCTCAATGAAAGGTCAGTTTAGCTTTTTTCGCGCGTTAATGTTGCGCGCGAACCGCATTGTCTATGTTTTGTGTGTCAAAGGAATATAGAAAAAAAAACATGCTGCAAAAGTATATATCTTCGCCGTGGAATTTATTGTTAATTTTGGGTTTGTTAACCTTTGTTTATTTATTTTCTCGCAATCGAAGTGAAAAGTAGAGTGTATAACTCTGGTCTAAAAGCCATATTATCCCTCGAACTATTTTCCCTCACTTCGTTCGGGAAAATAACTATCTCGTGCTAATATGGCTCATTTTAGACCCTTGTCATACAATCTACTATTATTGAAGGTATGCATAATAAAATATTAAACACGAAGTTAAAAATTTCGGCTCACCCTAAATTATTAACCGCACTAGGTTTTTCTAAATATTTTACACTAGTTTTTTTTAGAATTAATTATAATTATTAATTTAAGAGTAATATTCTTCGTAATACCCGGGATCCTATCATAAAAATATCAATTTCCAAAACTGACGATATATCTCGCTCCGTTTACATTGTTCTTTTCATGGGTTTCAGGAGTCCGATTTAAACCTGGCAACTTTAATTTTTTTAACTGTTATTTTTACAGATTAGATGTAAAATTAAATAATAATCATGACAGGATTAAAAAACTGTACAAGTTTGCACTATTTTAGGAAATATGACGGTATTTTACCGACCCATATTCTTTGTCCGCGAGTAATGCTTATGCGTACCTACCTAGAAATGTGACGTGTAGGTATAATTTATCTTAACTACCGCAGTGGCTACATTTTGAAGGCATGTAATATAATTTCAATAGCTTTTACGACATTTCCATCGCAGTTTCAGTCATTTCTTTAAATTACAAAAATATTGCAAATAAATTTTTAACATATGTTTTTACAACCGAGAAAAACACTTGTTAAAATACTAGCAATTCAATGTAACTGAAGCTCAAAATTATTTCAATCGGGGTCTAAAGGTTTAGGTATGGGTTTTAAAGTCGTTTTCCAATCGCGTAATTATGCGAGTGCTCTCTCGACTCTTGACTGTTTTTTTATCCCGGTCATTTGGCCTCGCGTCGTCATAACTCACGCTGCAAAAACACCTCATCTACAAATGGGTCCGGAATAAGTTCCAATTCTTCGATTCCAATTTCAAATCGAATGCGTTCCAATATTTATTGGAGATTCAGATTAATCTTTAATTCCGATTCCCTGCCTCTCGTTTAAAAACGCGCTTATGACTATTTCTCAACACGACATTCTAAGCCCTATTCTCGTTGTTTTAAAGTTGGCTTTTATTCCTTCTAGTTTGGGTGGGAGTAGTAAAAGTGGGAAATATTTATGAGCTTTCGAAGAAAATTCTTTCTGAATGTTTGCATTTATGAAAATATGCTCGAATGAATTGGGGGCCGATCGGCTACAGGCTGATTCGTTTAGTTTGTAATTGACAAGTATTTATTACGACTTTTTTAAGTGATATTTTTTAGTTAGGGAATACTGTTTCATGTTTTTATTGATGCCCAGTAAGATCATTAACCTCTAAATTCTAAATTATTGATTGGATACAGTAAGATTAGAGTGCCGAAACAATAACATGTATTACACACTAACTTGTAATTCGACTGTATTTAGTCGTCCATGGTAGCTTAGTTATTAACACAAGCTCATTATTCATCCCAATGTTGGGCACAGGTCTCTGTTATGTACCAAATTTTCTAATACGGTTGTTAGCACTTTAATATATTTCTCAGGCAAGAATCGAACCCGCTGTAGTGCGGTTCGAATCGAGGGTGTAATTCTATGCGGATCAAGCTAATAATGTCCCTCCCGGCTATAGTAGCCATTTTACGGAGTTTTCTATTGCTGTTTCCATACTATGTTGTTACCATATGGTATGAATGATTATAGAAGGTCTAATCTATAAGATACTAGGCTTCTACTGAATATTAAACAGTCATGCTGGGAACAATTACACAAACTCATTCTGGGCTCTTGACGACAAATATGCGTCGTGGTTCTACGTGCAATTTTCGCTAGAAGTCGGAATGCGCTACGGCGTAGCACACGTGGCCTACGTGGGCCTCTAAAGTGATTTTACACTTTCAGTGCCAGGGGTGGACGCTCGTCTCGTACGCTCTTTTCTCTACATACGGGTTGGCTACCAATAGCGCTACAAAATCTTTGGCACTGAACATGCACGTTTTGACGCCGGCATCACAACCTCATTTATTGTGGGATTTTTGTAGGTGTATTGATTTTAAGACGACGTTAATGTTTATAGCTATGAAAATACTTAACTAACAAATCAATAGGTTTCTTAGTTTGATACAGGACACTAAAACTGAGGGTACTTAGACTACTTGGTCGAATGCCTCACCTTATGAGGAGCATCTTACGATATAATGGTAACTGAATGTTAAAATTTAATGCACTGTAATAAAAAGATTTTAATAATTTTAATAAAAATAACTACATAGCTAATTCCATTTACTGCGATAAATTCAATACTGCCTTAATACACCAAATCTTTCACACTCGGTGATATTAAAAAGCATTACTTTTCTGCACCTACTTATCAATGACTTTTCAATTGGCCAGACAATCTGAAACCGACCATACGTTCCTTCTGTTAAGGTAAATTTTTCTTTGTGGGCAGTTAAAGGTTTCTTAAGGAGGTTCGATTCGTGGAATTCTTTTAATAAGGCGGATGATTTACGCGACGCCACGTGCACGCGGCGCCCCCTTTAATTAGAGGAAAAAATTCACGCCAGTGCAGTGGCACCTTTATTGGGTTACGTGCTACATTGATTTGCTGTGATTTAATTTATGACCGAAGTTTATTCGTCGGTATTTGTTGAGTTTTATGCAGTACAACGGTCACCGGTTCCATCTGCATTGTAAGAAACGGTAAGTAACTCAACTGTCTCCCAAAAATAGTTTCAAGAGAAACTCCGTAGGCGAAAATCTCAAAAAATAATGACATAATCATGTTCATAGGCTTTTTTATATTATTTTCTAAAACACTACTAAAATTAGTCACTGACCGAAGTGTTTTATTTCTCTTTTTTTGCATTTGCGCGCCTCGATTAACGTATCTCAATCATACCTAATCATTCTTTCCTTGCAGCAACCGTATATATAGATGTTCTAAAAATCTTACAATTACGTGTTTCTTTAATATCGACATACTTATCCTATTAAATAAATAAATATACTAATGTAAAGAAAGCTCAAGAAAGATATTTTTTTATGTAACAAGACAAAACATGCTACATAATTGTCGCAAACAAAAGTAAACATTGTTATTTGCTCTCCCGATTTCATTATTCTCAGTTTCCAATGTATCAATTGGGGTCCAAAAATGGCGTTCGAATTAAAATCCCCAAGTAAAACCTTCACCAAATGGCATAATTCTAAATAAAAACATTGCTCCCAAAATCGTTTCTATTCGTTGACATCTGCATACACGGAAACATCTTATTTTCACCCAATATAAAGTTAAACCCTAATAGCAAAGCAATAAGATTCATATTTCTACGCGGGGGCGTACGATTATCTTGTCTGTATAGGTATGATATTGCAAGCAGTGGCGTGTGTGGCGACATTAAGGCGAATAAAATTTAAATATGGCGACACAGGCAAGCTATAAAAGGCGCAATCGTATAAAAACGTATAAAAATAGGAATGATTTCGGGACGTAATCTCAATCACCTGGCTTGCGGACGGGTATTTCTTCTACGAATACATTTACCGAAAGTTATGTGATGAGTGGTTCGGTCGCCTTATATATAAATAGATAACCATCTTCTTTGTTCATCAATGGTAGCCAGCAAGCATACGGGCTTGCCAAGAAACCCTACGGGCCTGAAGTCCCTTCGGACCTACTATCAAACAATGAATTGTTTAATAAATTTAAGTGTTAGCAACAAATACTATAGCAAAAAAGAACATAGCAATTTTCTACTTAAAATTCCCTGCTGGTTCTAAGCTATAAGTGATATTTTGACCATTCTTTCGAGAAAAGAGTATAAACACTTTTTTATTACTGAAAACTGTTTATTCCTCGCATATTTCCGTGTGTGGGCGTCGAGCACATTACCGAGCAAGCGAGACAGCATTTTAGTAGAGCATACATTCGACTTAAAATTAGGGTTAAATTAGGTTCAAGGATGAGATAGCTCCGCTACGAACTACTACGTCGTAGCCCGTAGCGAGTGCATTCCGATAGCAGAACATTTGCCGTAGTTGTTATGTGTAGGATATGCACCGAGCTCACTGAAAAAAAGGGATACGTATTCCACGCCGCCAAAAAAGCTTTCTCAATATTTACTAATCATCAGGCTAGTGAATATTTGGCTATGGCTCTCACTGCGTCCTCATTGTTGTTTATGTTTAATGTCATATCCATTTTGAAGATAAGTCTGTGACGTCACATCGATAAGTGCTATATCCACGTAAACGAGAATTTAATAGACAACGAATCGATACCAATTCTCGGACCGTTCGAGATGTCTATTTGAGATGATCTCTATTGACGCAATGCCTATTCCAAAAATCTCACCAAAATGTAGAAACACAGCAAAATTTCTTATTCTGGGGCACGATCGAGATATGTCGAATGACAATCTCAATGTATATTGTAATACGCGTTCCGTATTTTTCGATTGTGTTAGTTAAAATCCATAAGTCACCATCCAAAATTTTTATTTCCACTTGATTCAATATATTTTATATGAAAAGCAAAATTTTCGTTAATTTACAATAACCTAACAATATTGTCCGCCAATCGCCATTCCACCAGTCAACGTATCAAAAATATGTAAGTGTTTTAATCATCGAAATATAATAAGTAGTTTTAATTCAAATAATTCGACATATTTATCGTAAATATGTTTATTTTGTGCTGCTGTAAACTGTCGATCAACTATTTAAGTTGACAATATTTACCGCCACTCGCAGATCAAAAAATTGGTGTTAAAAAATGCTCGATCGCTATACAGACCACTCGTTGCTTCTCCAAGCTGGGAGTAGACATATCTCGAGTGTGAGATTTCGAGAATACGCAAATTGGTTTTCGATGGACATCCGCCATTTTTATTCGAGATATGTCTAATAGACATCATCTTAAAAGGCCCGAGAATTGACCTGATTCGACGTACTTATTAGTATGGTATTTGTCACTCACGCTTGCATAAACCTACTGTGTCATAACATATTTGTCATACCAATTTCATACAAGTCTTGTGAAAAATACATATTGGTACGTATAGTCCAATATACCTCCAAGTATAAGACAATTAAGAAGATCTTTACAGTCCAGTACAGACAAATATCAGAACAAGACTCCATTATCAAGGCGTGCATGTTCAGTTCAGTTCGTGCATTGTTATTTATGAGCACCCTGAAAAGTACGCATGTATTTGATGGGTCTGTACAGGTAAATCGTAATCATCCCCTTGCGAACTATAAATTAGGGAAGGCAACTACTTAATACCTGCCGCGGTTCACTCAACTTGTACAAGATAGTTACACTTAGACAAGTTCCCAATGGGCCAAGTTTTTGATTGGTAAAGCCCTTATTTCCTGTGCGTACCTACATTGAAATTTTGAAACAGTCATGAACAAAATTGTGTCGCATCCAAATTTTCATTTTTTGACTAAGCGCAAGCGAAGCGTCTCCGTTACATTTTGGCCAAAAAGCTTTCTTATGTCCGATGGCTGTCCAGTTATTAGCCGCTAGAGCCCGCATTTCTCATCCAATAAGTCGCAGCCTAATCACGTAACTTTATATGCTAACGGTAAGTAGGGCTGTATATTTTAATGTAATTTTTGAACTATAAATCTACGAATGCCATAATGTTAAAATTACATTAAAATACGAGTATGCCTAACGACGACACGACGATACGAGTATACATAGAGTTACATGATTATTGATTACCATGCTGGGTTCGATAATTATATTGAATTTTTAGTCGATTCAGTACAGCTCACAGAGCTAAATAGTGAGTATACGTGGTAGTCAACTCTATTGATCTCTCTCTATTAGTAATAGCCAAAATGATTGAATAGTCTCCTGAAATCGGTTATTCTAATAATCAATAAGTGTCAATTCGACTTAGTAGTAAGTACTAATTTTTGATTCTCCGAAAAAATAAAAATTCCATGCTTACTTATTGTCAAAACATATTCGTTATAAACTTGTTTTCTTAATAGTATCTACATAAAGTATTCCATTTACACAAAGCACTACTCGTTGTTACTTATAACTTCACCACTTAATACCCTTACTTACAAATAGCTTCCCTTCACGAGAGGGCTTTATTAAACTTTCCAACTCCTTACAAACTGTAATTTATATCACATTATTAGATTCATTATAACATTGTAGTTAATTAAATTTTTCACATACGAATCACTGGGTTTGTTGTAGTTATGCGCATTTGTATAGTATGTATGTGTAAATTATAGTAACTTTGTGAAACAAATGAAGGGTGGCATTTTTTATGGGTCATAGTATTTAAGGTTTCCATTAATTCGCCTGCAGTGTAATTTCCGTTTGTGTGTTTCCGTTGTGAAACTAAATTTACCCATATAAATTGTATGATAAGTTACTTAACTATATAGTTAAAACTATGTACTCCATCTAGAATCATTTCGGTGCGTATAGTTAATATACAACACAAAGCAAAAAATCGCTTATCAAATTGGATAAACAACCAGACGCTTAAATAATCCTAAGATTTAAAATGTAATTTAAAGTGTAACATAATTTTAAACACTATCGTAAATTAGTGTGTTGTTTACGCTTTTTAAGCGAATGGCGCGTGACTTGCGCGTGACTTGCACGTGACTAACACGCGGCGCTAAACCACGAGCTTGTCACTAAATACGTCGGTGGGCAGCCATGATTAATTAAAAGTGCAGAAACTGAAGATTATATCCCTTATGAGGCTGTTATAGTCCTAAAAGTGAATCTACCATTAAGCGACAATATATTATAACTGTATTTTTTCATAGATAGTTTCAATCGCCAGATAAAATTATCCGTGAGTAAAAACTATTGCAGTCACTTTTTATTATTATATGACAGAAAAGGACAGAGCTAACATTTATCTGAGGATTGAAAAAACGGCCCTAAATAAATAGTTTGAATAGTTTTAATATGCATACTCTTTTTGATTATTATATGCACCAATTAAACTTAAAAAATAATACTTACCTATATGAAAAGATTGTACAGTCAACTTCACAAAATAGTTCTCAACACAGTGTTTCGAGACAATTTAGTAATGCCGAGATTTTATAATTAATTAATGAAGATGAATTATATTATTACGTAAAAAAAAAAAAAAAGATAGAAGTCGGACTTGAATCCCATTACTTGCGTAGAATTACCTCCTATTTGTTACCTACTAAAATTAGCTATTATTTATTTACTCAAACTAACATAGCTATACTAGAATTTGCTGGATAATGTAGTAACTTGTAAGTATACTTGTAAACACAGCGGGAGCACGCGACTCGCACGTGCCACGCACGCGCGCGCCCTACGCACGCCTACTCGCCCGGCACTCGCGAGTACAAACATTATGTTCTTGTTAACATCGCGGAGGGCTTATGGTAACGTAATAAGCCATTGTGAACAACATGCACAATTGGAGTTCACACCGAGACAGAAAACTTATCATTATACTAGGTAAGTATAAACTATAAACAAGGACCTAAAATATATGAGTACACAACCTATTACATATTTTCAGCCTATATTCGCCTTCTGCTGATATTTTTGCCTGCTTTCACTCTCTTTTTACGAGTACACCTACTCTTTTAGAAATATATATATCATATTAACGTATTATCTGTATATGAATTGTACTGATTGTCCATTAGGACTATTTCTTCGTGTGCAGAGCTACAAAATGTATTTTCCGTGGCTACAAGTGATAATGATTCGACCAGTGACTTGAAAGGCTAGCATGACTAACCGTCACTGTGCAAGACTGTCTAACCCCTTGTACGGCCGCGAGTGTATCGGCCGTATCGGGGTTTTATGTTATAATCGCGGACGGTAAAAGTTTACGGCGCGGGCACCTGCCACGGTCCCGCGACCGAACTACGCTGTTATTGCCATGAATGGCTCATGTGACGAATAAAAGTAATAACGGAAGGTCAAATATTATTCGTTTTTACGAGCTTTTTTAACAGATTTCTTTTGACGCAGATTGTTTCTTGCTGTGCAATTTATTTTAAACGACAAAGGTATTAATGTTATTAACGAAATACTTAACTAATGGCTGTCTGTAAGCTGTAGACCTCGCAAGTGATATCTTTTACGTTTTCAAGCCCCATGGTTTCGTCATTTTGAAAAAATCCTGTAACTGAATCGATAAAAAATAACCGATTTAATTATTGAACCTACTCACAAGATTCCACGAGTATCGGTTGAATAATGCGACCAGTGAGGACAGTCGCATATACAAAAGCATTCTTGTCCAAGCTGAAACGGAGACGCTACGTATGCTTCGCTCGCTCGGTCAATTATAAACTGGTATTTTATTGCCAAAGCTTTCTAGGATCCTCGTGTATTTTGTCTTTGGAACCAGCTTTTATTTTATATACGTAACATTTAAGGAAATAATGAAATGTTTTTAACAATCCCATTTAAATAACAGTAAATATACAAAATCGCTTAGAGACTACGAACAATCATTAAAATAAAAATCTATTTAAGTAGTCCATATCTAACTATTCTAATAATAGAGGTACCTAAACACCGTGACAGTTAAGACAACTACGAGTATTAGGGATTGATAAAACGTCCGTACTCGACACTTTAGCGCCCAATTATATGACACCCATTAATCGCCTTTGTCATCATGACATAAGATTGAAAGTGACATCCAGTACATGTCACTTTCAATCTTATGTCATGAGTATTGAGCACAGGGACGTTTACCTTACAGAAATGCAAAAACCGAAAACAAAAGGTAGGCAAGTAGAGTACCTACTTCTTTAAATTTATATCAAGGATATTGATGCTCGTCTTGAAGGGGCAGCAGTGGATGCTTGTGACTGTACCACGCGTAAATAACATATAATTACATGTACGAATGCTACCAATATACAATGTAACATGAAATAAAATCCTTCATCGTTCTTCGTCCATATTGAATCAAAGACGGAAAATTAGAATAAGCATGGCGTAGCAAAAAGAATTAACCTCTCTGATGCGAGTGGCTTCCCGCTGTTATAGCAGCACACTGCCCTAAGCAACGTACTGAAAGAGCCAATAATAATTTCCACAAACAATGCAAAGTAAATTTTATGTAAACGTTATAAAGTCCTTCACAGACAAGACCTATTCGCGGTTTATCTGTAACTTCGTCGCAACGTGGTCACAACCTATCTAAATTTCCACTTTTTGGGTAGCTCACCGCACTGAAGAAGCAACATTCTAAATGCTGGAACGGCTGCTCGACAGGGTCACGCAGTTTTTTGACACCAAATACAATATTTACGTACTTTACATATACACATACGAAATATTCAAATCATAACTAATAGGTAAGATATTGGTTTTCTCTCAATAGTCCCTCTATAGAATGGAGCCACCATGAGCTCGCAAGAACAAACAGATAGATGAAGAAGTGTCGCGACATTATGAAAGACAACAGTTAGAGTTTAAGGTTTTATTTTTAATTTATCTTATAATAACAATTTATTTGAAAACTTGGTAAGATTATTAGACAAATCACGATGACCTTTAGGCATACACCTTCCAGTGCCAACATATCCCTGTGATCAGTAACAGCAGCCCGATATTTATTCGCGGTGGTAGTTTTACGATCGACCGTAAACGCCCTTATTG
The DNA here is from genome assembly GCA_963556455.1 of Epiblema foenella. Taxonomy (NCBI): domain Eukaryota; kingdom Metazoa; phylum Arthropoda; class Insecta; order Lepidoptera; family Tortricidae; genus Epiblema; species Epiblema foenella. The sequence continues at coordinate 22,703,663 of OY747096.1, read as the reverse complement.
GCCGCATTTCCATACACCCTGTAGCGCAAAATATTTACCACCACCTGTATAACTTATGTCTTCTTAACCTTTTCGGCATGTAGCCGTAAAATACAAGGGTTAAAGGTGACCTTAACTCGTCCTAGTCTGGGTTATGTGCTGAGATCAAGAAAATGTTTGTTATAAAAATCTGTGCACTTATTATTTTCTTTTATTTTTTATTCCCTTCAATTAATTTACTTTAGCACCACCCATATCTTTCCATTTAAACATACAACCAACATCTACATTTTGGTACCTACAACAAAGATCAGCTCATCTGACTTTGAAGTTATTTACACGAGTGAATACAGCACAGAGACTTAAATATTGCTGGATACTAAGTCACCAAGACACGAGCTATGCAGTTCGTGTATTTTCAGTAAATACGTACCTTTCCACTTGCACTGTATATATTCTACTAGTAAATGCTTTGTGCTGAGTCAACAAACCAAATAGATAAACTGTCTCTGGCGCTTGTGACTGTAGTTTCAATCTATAAAAATAATAAGAATTTTCAAAGTTTACTCTTTAGTTATTCATTGTTCACATGAATAGAAACAAACACCCTATGATAGAATTCTCTTGAATCTACTTGTAACAAAGAGCTTCCATCAATATTTTTATTTTCTTCAGATTACAATATCAAAGTCGCCATTTATATTTACAGATTAGAAATCAGAGATCATAAGGAATGGGAAAATATTTGGTTTTCCCTCGCGTCACTGTGCAATGATACCATTTCGAACGGACTGTGAAGTTCAAGAAGTCCCCTTTAACAATTTCTGAACGTATCTATGCGTTTGACCGTCGGGGATAGGACAAGCGCCTGTGGATGCGCCATTGGATAAATAAAAGAGCATCAAGGCACTATAATCATTATGTAGTCACGTCTACCTTTATTTCATCAACAAACTTTTGTGGAAGTCGTACTGGTGGCATTGAAAGACTCACAATCTTCGCTAGTAGAATTAAGTGTTCCTCTACCTACTCCATTTGTGATATTATAGTTGAGCCTCTTTCCTACCTACTTTCACAACTATTTTTCAATTAATTAGGTAACAACAAAACCGTAAATAATATATCCTCTCTTATAACAAATCTCTAAAAAAATTGCATCTTAGTGAATCAAAACGAAATAACATTATAAATAATCCTGTCCGGTATCCTATAATCCTACATAATATTTATTATAAATGCGAAAGTTTAGATGTTTGGATGTTTATTACTCAATCACGCAAAAACGACTGAACGGATTATGATTTTATCCCGAAAATCATCCCTTAAAGGGGTGAAATAGGGAGTAGAAGTTTACGCGTATGATGTCGCGGGCAAAAGCTAGTACTAACCTAAGATTAAAAAGCCAAGTCTAACTAAGTATCTTGTAATCTGATAAGTTGTATCTACGAAATTTAATAGTCTTCGTGGTTCAATCTCCTCCTATGCGTACATTTTTAATTTAATCGAGCGCCGTGTCCACTCCAGTCCACGGCGATTGATATTCAATTCGGGCAAAAAGATCGCCCCGGGACTGCGCGCAATTGAATTTGAAAACACCACCCCACGCCAGGGGGGCTAGGATTCCGGGGGCTGCAGGACACAGGTACATCTTTACGTGATACACGTACCTAGAGTCCTAAAGTATAATACACTCGCAGCCAAAAAATGATGCTATTTAAAAATAAAAACATTTTAAAGCCCGACCAGAAATATATGGCCATAGTCAAGAGGGCGCTATTATTCTCATTTATATGGCAACAGGTCAGTATCGTGGGAATAATGACATTTTGACTTGTTTACCTGTCAGTTCTGACCTTAATTTTGAAATGTTTTGTTAGCGAAATTGTTCCATTTCTCAATCGGATTTTCCCAGAATTTTATTTTATTATACATTCTTAATAATGTTCTATTCTTGACAATGAATCCTTTTGGATATTTTTTGTCATTTAATATTCAACACTTAGGTAACCTAAACCACCACGGTGACACTGGCAGCAATAACAACCACAGACTACTTAGGAGATGATGACCTTTGATTAAAATTATTGCCAGTGTAAGAAATTAGTTCCAATGAAATTCCGCAATATGGCGAAGGGTCGCATAAAACTCACTCGACTATATAAGTGCGTCGCATGCACAGCAAGCATTTGGCGTCGCTCTACATATATATCTAATGATCCCATGAATAAGGATGATTTGCAAGTAATTATATTTCACTCTACACTATTCGCGTTATAGATATATTCGAAATTAATCCATTAAGTACCAACTATACTGACAAAAACCCAGCATAAAAGTTTTTCCGAAAACCCAAACGAACTGAGTCCGCATGGTCACCGCGCCGCCCGCGCGGCCGTTCTCCCGCCCATAGACAACAGTTTTATTGTTTTTATATATATTTATTTATCCGAACTGTTTTTGCTGCCCGTGGCCCTGTCGTTTGCGCCTTTATGATAGCGGAGCGGGGTATGATATAGATACGACTTGTTATCCAAAATAGAGATCGGACATAAAGATTCTCTTTGTAATTCAGAGTGTAAGTTACAGCGAAGTTTAGTATCCTTTGTGGCGATGTTTTATTTTTAGGCATAACATACAGAGTCGTCATAATAATTTGAAGTTAACCTAATTTACTTAGCGTACAGTATATAAGGATAAAAAATATACAAAGGATATATTTATAGTTTTATTGTTGCAGTATAAAAATAGGGATATTTATTGTAAAACAAAATATTATAACAAATACATACTACACTCACGAGCAATAATAACGTAGATAGTGTACCTGTTATTTTTTCTCGTGATGACTATATTATACGGCTATAAAATAAAATAATTAAAAAGTAAACTAAATCCAAAGATGGCCCCTGTGGCATTGTGCCGAAGACGCTGGCTGCGTTTCCTCGCTGAATAGAAGGCAATTTTTTGTGCGAGGTAGCTGCCAGCTCTTCGGTCACCGGTAGTACCTTTGCATGATCGGCCGCCTCTGTTGCGGCTGCTGCCCTCAAGGAGGTCCGGTGGAGATGCGACGGGGCTAATGTGTCTACACATGTCGCATGCTACACCAGGACCCGTCCCATACTCCACGGGATTAATGACATCCCGCCCGGTCTCTTGCCGTCGTTTCTTAATATGCCTGATGGCTCTGAAACGGCCGGCACATTAGCCGACACAAGAGACTGACGGATGACGGCATTAAGGGCAGAATATCTGGAGAAGCACCCATCACTTTTCTGGCAGGAAAGTCCGTGGTGTTCTAGCCGGTCTACTTCGCTTCCGCAGGGGCACCGATGGGGAGCACAGACCGGGACCTCGAGACAAAGGCAAACTGCGAAGCGAACGGTTTTGGGGTCAAGGAATGTACCGGTGGTCGGAGAAGGGTGTGCGTGGAGCCAGTATCCAGCCTCTTTATTGTATTTGCCGCCAAAAGTCTGGCTCGCTCTGCGGCATTGCATTTACAAATAATGTATTCCCAACTCCTTTATAATTTTGGATGGTCTGGAATATTTTGACTGGGGCAAGTAATTAACCAGGCACTTTTTGCGTCCTCCAAACCTGAAATCTCATATTACCTATGTTGGCAGGATCTTACATATTAAACTTGAAGAGCTATGACTTTTACTTAGTTAAATACATAATGCGAATTCTCCTAGGATCATCTACTTAATGTGCCCGATGACTCTAATTAATAAAGCTAATTAAGTAGGGTCATCGCAACACAATCGGTAATATGATAAAACTTATAACCTACAGTTTTATATAATCTACATGTCATGTATAAGAAGTTAGGATCCGTTTGATGCCGGACAGATGTTCGGATGCTAGGACTTGCTCACATATCATTTAAAACATACACAAATTATGACACAGGTGCATTGTATTACATGCTAAAATATGATTTTATTACAATAGGAATGTATGTAATATGTAAGTGAACAATGAAACTAATAACTTTTTCTACTCCTGTACTTTTTTTCGCGACTTACGCAATCATGAACTGTAACATAAATACATACTTTATTTATTCTGTAAAAAGTCTATCTAGTCTATTGCCCAAAAACACACTCCTTACCCTACTTTAATGAAAAATAAAAGCAAAGTTGGATGCCATAGATTACTACAAATACTATGTTTAGTAGTCATTCTTCGGTGCGTTCAAATGAAACTTTGCTATAATTTTAATGAATTAATTAATGCATAATATATTATTTACTAATATGAATACATACATTTATCATCTTTTTTGTGTTGTTTAACAAGTTTTATCTATTTTCGGATATATTTATGAAAACGAAACAGTTAAGATTCGATCCGGATTTGAATTCAGTTTAGGTCGGATGCCAAGTCTAGCAAATTAAAAAAAACAAACCGTAAACATAGTGTCATATTTTTGATTTCCCACCAAATGCCTAATTGAAAACGAAAACATTCAAGCTGATTATATTACTTAAATAAAACGACTTTTTTGTGTTCATAAAGAAAATGTGTAGGTAAGTTGCATAATTACCAAGGGGAAATATGGCGCATGAAAAGTCTGAAAAATACGTACTTTTTATTTGAAATGAGTCGTACAAAAAGTATTGCATGCAACGGTGTATAACTGGTATAAAAAGGATCGTGGTGTCTTTACCCACACCACGCCTTTTGTTACCCTTCTTATACACCAGTTGCATAATATAGGTACTATTACTCAGTACCTAGTCATATCCTCACTAAGATGTCTGTATCAGGTGAAAGCAAAGGTCCGACTATAATACGTCAGCACGATTTAGAATAGCCACCCCCACGTTATCGTAAACCTTTACCAACTTACACTAACACCTATTTCAGGCTAACATCGACCTTAAAGCGTTGAAATTAAGGTTCGTAAAGAGAGTAAATTTAAGTTAGTAAGTGTGTATGATATTTTGCCGTTCGAAATCAATCCAATATCGCGTCGCGTTTGATCGCGTCGTTCCGAATATTACTCATACAATGTCGCAAATGGATATGAATACGTGGGATCCGTTGAGCGAAAAACATGTTTTGATTGCATTATAGAAAATAATGATTGATATTACAGTACGACCTATTTAGTTATTATTTATTTATTTAATAATCACAAAAACTTACATACTAGACTCACAATACTGATAGTACTTGTATAGATAATTACCTACTTATTTCAGTATACTCACAAAGAAAGCAATGCCCTATATTACCTACATTATATTCTAAAGAAAGAGCCCTCTAGAGATCGTTATATGTATGTATGTACAAGAATACTTAGATACATATTTAGGCTGCATTTGCCCTAGAGTTCTGCTAAGCTATGTATACATTACATATGCACCTAACGACATAGCTTTAGTGAGATGGACCAGTACCATTTGATGTAACTTAGGGCCGATTTTTCAAATCTCAGATAAAAGTATCGGTCAGATAAATGTTAGCTCTGTCCTTTTCTTTCATATGACATTAGAAAGTGACAGCGAAAATTTTAACTGACCGATAATTTTATCTGGCGATTGAAAAATTCGCTCTTGGAAGTGATATGATACGAAATAAATAGGTAGGTAGACGTATTCATCTGTACTAATACCTATTATAGAAATATAAACATATATGTCATATGTCTATATGACATTGTAAGTTTGTCACTGTGGTTTATCACATCATCGTACTCATTCATCTGAAGGTGATGGAGACCGACCCAGGTCGGGCCTAGCTGAGTTTCTTGCTGGACTCTTTTCAGCTAGGCTAGCTTTAGTGAACCAGAGACAAAACTCCCAGTAGCTAGATTCCACTCACACCTCAGATTCGGTTGAAACCCCTCAACCAATCTCACTGAAGCGCAAACTGTAAGAGTATTCCAGTATACAAAAGCATACCAGCGTGATCGTGTCGGAGGTTTTCCTCTGGATTTTCCAGGCTACTCTCCAACTGCGCACTCCTATCGCTTTATTGGGCCCGGCCTATAATGCCACAGTCAGGTTAAAAAGTTAGTAGATACTGTGATCTGTGATCGCTAACAGGCACGATTAATTTAAGTTCGGTATAGGTGGCAGCACTCTGACATCAGTTTCAAATAGGTTATTGTCAACGCTCTATCGTTCCTGAAAACCCTGAATTACTCCTAGTTCTTAAGGTTCAATAAGCCATTAGGTAAATAATAAATGAAAATATTATTAATATATGAATGATAATGTTATTCATTAAGTAAACAATTATTTTTTTTTCTATAAGGAATCTTAAATAAATAAGTACTTATATATTATAATATCAATATGTATTTTTTTATACCAAGACTTTTGGTTTGAACAATATAGGTTTTACGGTTTTTAAGTTTTCGCTTTAAAGCTGTCTTGCCCAAACAAAAGGTCGTAAGTGCCGTGAGTTCCCTATGAAGATACGACTTTTTTAGATTCAATGTAATGGATAGTGATTTTAAATGTGGAATAGTAGGTGTTGGTACGGAACCCTTCATTGTGCGTGGTCCGACGCGCACTTGGCCGGTTTGGTTTTTAACTTAATAATTCGTTCTTTGACACCTAAAGACATGTTGTTCAGGCGCCACTCTCAACAGAGCGCAGCGCATGTAAATAAATAATATTATATTAAGTAATATAACTTATACAAGTTTAACTAGAACTAGTCCCGTAGTACTTAGGAACCTAAAGTTTAATGTGTCGTGTCTTGGATTAAAGACGGCGAAATATTTAGTTGATTGGTATAATTACTAAAATGCATAGCATGCAAGACTCAGAAACAAATTATTGTCCCTACAGTACATTCTTCCTTATACCTATATAGGAAGTACGTAGGCGAAAACTGGAACAAGTGGATGAAACTGGCATATTAAGTAGGTACCTCCCTACAAATATTTGTTAAAATTATTATGAGAGTTATAAAGATAAAATATTTGAATAGTTAAAGTTAAAACGTAACATTATGGAAAAATAGGCTAGATATACCTAATTGAACAAATTACCTTCGTACTACAAAGCAACGTACAGTTTCGTCGACAATTTGGTTGAGAGGGACATCAACACAGGTTAACAACAATAAAAATTAGGTACAAATTAGGTAAATTAAGTACCTCTCATAACCAATTATCCATCAATCCAGGCAAAACTGTAGTTATACCGTTTACTAAGAAAAGGACCCTTAGAGGCCGCATGGAGCAATTAAAATTGTACGGAAGGGTAATAGAACTGTGAAATATCTGGGTGTAACAGGAACTGAATTGGAAAAAGCATACATATCTAGTCGTATCTGGAGAATAAGTGTGTAGATCGGCGTATGGCAGATCATGGGGGTTAAACCCAAAGGTACTGAAATAGATTTACACCATGATGGTGAGACCCATATTACTGTACGGAAGCCTGGTATGGTGGCCAAGGACTTTAAAGAGCACATGCAGGGATGCCCTGACGAAGGTGCAAAGAACGGCATGCATGGCTCTAACAGGGGCGTTTCGGACAACGCCAACGCGGCGCTAGAAGTAATACTGGACCTACCGCCGCTTCACGTGGTGATTAAGTCAGAGGCGCGCAAGTCGCTCTATAGACTGAGAGTGCTTGGACTGTGGAGCGACAGGTAACCCAAAACTAAAAACTCGAACATGGATGCAGATAGTTTCCTAAACAGAATAACAAACATGGGAAGCGACAAAATGCTTCCCAAGTATGTGTCCCACAGGAACTTCACCACAGGAGCTCCCTCAAGAGCGGAATGGGCTGAACGTCTTGAACCACCAAGTTCCGAGGGTAAAGACAAAATTTGGTACACAGACGGGTCGAAAATGGGATCCGGTACAGGAGCAGGCATTTATGCAGGCAAATGACTATAGTAGTAGTGTGAGCATGGGGCAATTAGTGGCTGTCTTCCAGGCGGGGATATACGCCATAATTGCATGTGCACAGGAGAATATAAACAGACAAACCAGAGGGGAGAATATCTATATACTCAGCGACAGCCAAGCGGCCCTAAAGACGCTTACAGCACCGAAAGTGGGCTCTAGGCTTGTTTACAATGGTGTCCAAGTTTTAAACAAGCTTGGGAGACTCAACAAAGTGCAACTAGTATGGATAGGTATGCCCAGGTGAGCACGAGGGCTTCATCGGCAACGAAAAAGCAGATGAGCTTGCAAGAAAGGGATCAATAAATGCTTTTGTGGGTCTGGAACCGTTCGTGGGAGACTCGCAGAGAACCATAACATTAGCCATGAGAGATTACGCCAAAGCCAAACACCAAGATGAGTGGAGGCATGAGGCGGGCTTAAGGCACTCAAAGCTCAGCAGAAAGCAGCTCAGGATTATAACTGGGGTGTTTACATGTCACTTCGGGGTCAAAGGACTCTTGGCCAAGATGGGACTATCGGACAATTCAGAATGTAGGATATGTGGCGAGGATGACGAGACAATGGAACATTTAGGTATTGTGTGAATGTCACGCCCTTGCCAGACGAAGAATGAACGACTTTGGCAATGGGTACCCTGAACCAAAGGAATTTAGAGAGCTCCCGCTGAGTTCCATCATCCGATTTGTGGAAATGTTGGAGAACAGCTTGGAGTAGGAATATAGGAAGGGGCAATTGCACAAAAGATCCCATTGGATCGAAGTGCATCTGCAAGGGCCCTCACTCGGAAAAGATAAGATAAGTAAATTTTGTGAGTAGGCTCATTAAATGCATTAATCATAACTTAAATCGGTTCTAATGTAAAAATGAAACTACCCTAACCCGCCTGTATAGTGTAGCATAAGTACCTACCTACATCGTTTAGTGACGTGGACATCGTCTATAGATGCAAGATGGCGGACGTTAGTTTTTGCGGTCAAAACTTCGCTCATTTAGTTTTTATTACGTCGCACGCCGCTCACTATGGCCGAGGTTCTTGTCGCCATCAATCACGGTTTTATGCTAAAATCTAAAGGGTACCATCCTCTTTAAACATTATGTTGTAGCGATCCAGAAAAGTAAGTAGGTAGGTAATAGGGAGGATATGTCACGAAACGTAATTATTTGTATTTTGCATAATATTATTTAATTATCATTGTAAATTCAATGTCTCGTACGATTGGGCCATTGGGGAGCCAACATCAAAATACCAACTTACTCACACTTAGTTTCTGAAATATCCGGTAGATACTATCCTTTTACTTAATTTAATATTGTAAATTATATAATAATCGCTAGGTGGGTTACGCTACCAACGTCAGTGTGCGACCATGCGACCACCTGAAGAACGATGTTTTCTCAATTAAATATATTAACATTTTTACAGACACTAACGAAACAGTGATTCTTACGAATTTTATTTGGTAGTCATTGAAATTAAATCCTTTAAAAAACAGGAAAATATCGTTTCAGTTCATCAACTCCTCCAAGGGGTCGCTAATCGGCACACAAAATCTAAAAATATGACGTTCCGTTTACTCATATCATTTCATACTAAGAAGGTTTTAAATCAAACATGTTTTAGGGTTCCGTACCAAAAAAGGGAAAAAAGGAACCTATTGTTTCACTCTGTCTGTCTGAAACATAGCTAAATATCGCAAGAACCATGGTCTAAGAAAACAAGGTCTGACAATAAGGATCGTGACACGAGGTCGAGTTGCCACTTTATGGGTCATTGTCAGATTTAGGTTCGAGTCTTTTCGGTGGACATATCAAAAGTTAAGGGCTACAAAGCTTAATTTTGGATTGGTCTAGTAACCCGCATAAACAGTGTCTCCGTTGCTATAAATCCATGTACTAAAATCATAGATTACATGCACAGAAACCGTTAACTACTGACCACCGAAGGGACGATTTTTGTTTTTGCAACTGACAATGACCCTTATAGTAACAAAACGGATAACTAAGGGAAAAAATCTGCCGTTATCATGTAAAATAAATTGTTTACGCATTAAAATTGGCATTTACTTGTTTAAGCACACAAAATAGGTCAGGTTGAACATAAATGTACTTACTCAATAATTTAATAAAATACTCACAGAATACATGGAAGTCAGGGAGTATCATAATACAATACTGGCAACAGCGCTTACTCACACATACGAGCGTCATGTCAGTCGCTTTGACGTTAACCGCGATCTCGCTCGGATGTACTGAATTGCATATATCGCTCTCGGTCGGTGTCAGTTTAAGCAGTAATTGCCAAACTTTTTTGCGGTGCCGTTGCTAATAAGAGTTGATGTAGGCCAGATTTTAAAATGGTAGTCTGTTCTATTCGGAACTGTAAGAGTAGAAGTGTTAAAGGCGGGACCTTATTGTTTTCTTTCACTTCCACAAAACGAGTCAGTAGCCAACGAATGGCTTCGCTATTGTGGATCGAAAACAACGAAAAAAAAATGGTACACCATACTACGTAAAATTCTTTGTTTTCTTAATGTGTGCATTTTAATGTTGTTCGGGTCCTTTTTATTCAGTCAAAATATAATTTTGACACTAAATGATAAAAATAATGATGTGGCTAAGCCGATACAATTGGAATATCAACCGATTATTTGCAAAAAAACCGCAATCGTTGTGTTATGTTGTTATACTTATTGAATATAGCTGGGTCTATACTTTAGTACTGATGATTAGAATTCTTATTATTTTGCAGGGAGAGTATGTTTAAAGCATTTTTTACCTTCCGACTATTACAAACCACTGCCGCAAATTCTCCTTAATAACAATGGACGACATGCGAGACAATTAAGGCCAGATGCCGTACCTTTTTTTGTCATTGTTGTAATTTTGTTTTTTATACAGACGTTTAATATAATTTATATCCTATTTTTTAAGTAAGACAACTATTTTCCCCAAAATACAAAGTTTGAGAACCATCGATAGCAGGGACGCCGAAGGTCGTGTCACCCACACTACTAACCGATGTTTCCGTTTGCCATACCTGGCGAAGTATATTATTGTACCATGGCGAGAACTACTAAAGTATGCTATCGATTTCAAATTTGGAATAGAAATATACCAGCGGGACCCAGATGCATAGAACATGTGAAAAATGCCCGATACAATGGCATTTCAAGTCTAGTGGTCATGTCGAATGGGGTGTAATATGAAAGAGCCTTAGATGCACATTCTGAAAAAGTTTTTTTTTCTTTTTCGTCTGGTAAATTTCGAGTTACGAGGGAAAATATAAAAGAAAACATATTCCCCTTCTTTATCTCTTAAGTACAGCAAATGAAATTATTACAAAACATTAATATCAATGTATATTTCATAGGAAAAATATACTTATGTAATTATATCTCTATCTTTATTTTTAGGGTTCCGTAGCCAAAATGGCGAAAACGGAACCATTATACTTTCGTTATGTCTATATCCGTCAGTCCATCCGTCCGTATGTCACAGCCGATTTACTCGGAAACTATATACGTAAGCATTAGAATTATGAAATTTGGTAAGAAGGTGTATTCTATGAACCGCTACATAAAAGTGGTAATTACGAAAAAATATTAGATTAGGAGGATCACTCCATACATCTAATCGGTGGCAAAAAAACCAACGCACAGTATAGTCGTGTGGCTACCTTTAAAAATAATATAGAGGTTTTTAAAAACTTTTCACTTCATTGGTGAGATATTGTCAAAGTCATAAAAACTATGTGCCCCCCTCTAATTTCTAAACTAGAAAGTTTAAAATTCTGAAAAGAAATGAGGTGGTCGCACAAACAAACTATTGAAAGAAAAGAGCGTATTCCCTTCTGAAAGGCCGGCAACGCACTTGCGACTCCTCTGGTGTTGCAGGTGTTTATGGGCGACGGTAATTTGCTTACCATCAGGCGATCCGTCTGCTCGTTTGCCCCCTATAACATAAAAAAGGGAGTACATTAATTAATACTTTCAACGATTTTTGGTTTGAGTAAGATAGGTTTGACTGTTTATGAGTTGTCGCTGAAAAACTGTCTTGCCCAAACAGTGCCGTGAGTTCCGTAGTATTTTAGATTCAATGTATTATATAGTGGTTTTAAATGTGGACTACTAAGTAGGTCAATACCTCCTTTAAGAAGAAGATAGAAGATATAAAAAGCTATTATAACCCAGTCACTAAAAAGCCTTCAGCGTCGGGCTTTTAAAATAGATTTACGTTAGTAATCCTCTTACTACGCTTAATATACTATTGTTTTTAACTGTTTCACTTTTCTCGATAATTAAATACCTGTCATACTTAACGTAACTATTACATTATTTAGTACTTACTACATTATTGAATTGAAAAAGATGATGTAATACGTCGTAGGTAGTGTTAATTAGCTGCCCTCTAGCGCCGAATAGTCGAACAAAGTACTAACAACTTACGCACAGCATAGATGGCGGTACTAAAATCACAATACTCTAGTAAAATATTAATATTAGCTTTCAATAAAAAGAATAATTTGCTATTATTTCCTGAATTTTTATATGTTTTCTAATATTTATTTATTTATTTATTTATTTGGAGAGACAAACAGAGATAGATGTACAAATTGAAGTAACTTATTTTAGGTTAATGTTATACATGCATCCAGCTCCTCAACAGCTCTCACCCAGACATAAAATTTATATTATTTATGCACTACCCTATAGAAGATATTACATCCGAAAAAGTTGCAGAGAAATGTTACAAAACTTACAAAAGAAACACGTACTCGTAACGAGCGGGAGATTGAATATTACCAAGTACTTTAGCCTAATTGCCATATAATATTACCATTCTTCCTCAGGAATAACATTTAAGATGTGTTTTTTAAATTGCGCTTTAGACGTATTAAATATATCGACCGAGACGAGCGATTTGTTATACGCGTCACACATGCGGCGCAATGGCGCGCGCACCCCGGCGTTGCTGGCGCTCGCGGGCACGGCGAACAGGGCCGTGGACCGGGTCCTGCGGCAGGCCGGCACCCTGAACTTTACGAGCTCCAGTAGTTCACTGCAATTATATTCACTTCTGCAGATATTAAAAAGTGTTACTGCATCGGCCATTTTACGGCGAGTTAGAAGTGAAGAAACTTTGTATTTCTTTAGTAGGTTATTATATGATAGTTTTTCCCAGTTAACCTTTTATGCATGATTCTTAAAAATTTCTTTTGCACCATCTCAAGGGAGTTACAGTATTTTGCATATAAAGGGTTCCATATTACTGACGCATATTCTACATGCGGCCTTATTAGCGTTTTATAAAGTAGTAGATACGTATCTGGGCTTTTGAATGGTTTAGCTGACCTAATCACGAAACCTAACATCTGGTAGGCCTTACGAACTATTTTATCCAATATAATCTAAAAAAGAAACAATAACCTACATTCACACGACATTACCTCATGAGTTGACGACCAGGGGCGCTACCGCGACAACAAACGAAGTTTTCCCTCTCTGTCACACTTGCAAGTTTGCACTTAAGTGAGACAGAGAAGGAAAACTTCGTTTGTGGGTCGCGGTAGCCCCTCAGGGTTATTAAAAACAAATCTAACGTCAATTTCAGCGTGACCACTTTTAGTAGTTTCCTACTTTTTTGGTAGTTTTGAGGGAATTTTTCAAGAGAGAAAACAATTGGCTATTTGACAATTTTTGAAAATCTGTTTCAATATGTTAAAAATGTTGTAAATTAAACGTTTCAGCTTTTAACAAAACACATTTTTGTTTACTTATTATGAAATGCATACTTTTAAAATTTCAGTGTTATATGACGTCACATTGATATAAATGAACTAACTTATTCACGTGACACTTCAATGAATAATATGGCGGTTGTCACTGATGCGTTTTCAGAACAGTTTTCCCAGTGCGAACGGGACACCGCTATAGACTTGCACAGCGCTGTCTCGCTCGCACACCGTACCGTCGTGCGAAAACCGCATCAGTGTCAACCGCCTATATCAGCTAAAACAGTTTCGACAGGAGCTGTTTCTAGCGTCATGACGTCAGTAGCAACATGGCGTCGTTTTGATGTGCGTTTTATGGCCAAAATGTACTAAATTTACTAGCTATAGGCTACTAGGCTGGGCTGGACCGATACACTATTTTTAATTTTCTATACGGCAACAATTTTACCTGAAGGCGCACCCCATAGGGGTCGGTTACACAGTGATTATTATCATGCGATACACTCATATCACAATTAATCGGGTATTCATGGATATTTAAGAAAAATGCATGCATATTTCAATACCATGATAATATTGACACCCCCATATTGTGATAATAATAACTGTGTAACTGACCCCTATGGGAGATAATAGCAATACTGCAAGTTATAAGATTTGCAAGATAGGGATATGATGACCTTGGTTGTCTCGCTCTATCTCGAGGCTTGTGGTTGCGCCTTCACAAAGCTGATATGATGACCTTGGTTGTCTCGCTCTATCTCGAGGCTTGTGGTTGCGCCTTCACAAAGCTGTCATTATGCACGATTGAGTGCTTTACTGACATTCTCTCCCTCTCCCCTCTCGCACTCACTAACTCACTAGCAAAGGACGAATGCTTGTTCCGAACTACTATATACAAGATTTATATACAAATAATTGCCATTTAAACACAATCAAGCTTGATTTAGTTAGTCTAGTAGTTTAAAAAATAATCGACCCGAAAAATATCGACCCGACTTATATAAATTTAATTAAAACCATCTACAACAATAGCACAGCCGACGTAAAACTGCAGTCTTCCGGTCCTTCGTTTCCTATACAGCGAGGAGTGAAACAGGGCGACCCGCTGTCTCCAAAATTATTCACGAGTACCCTCGAACAAGTTTTTAAAAGCCTAGCAGTTTCTTGGGGGGACAGGGGAATAGTCGTTGGCGATAAGAGGTTATCAAACCTCCGATTCGCCGACGACATCGTTCTATTTGCCTCTTCAGCAGACGAGCTTCAGTCAATGCTCAAAGATCTGAGCTTGGCAAGCCTTCAAGTTGGATTAAAAATGAATCGCAAAAAGACTCAAGTTATGACTAACAGCACGAAACGTAGGGTTGAGGTAGACGGGCAGATCATACATTATGTCGACGAGTATATTTATTTGGGCCAGCTAGTTTCTTTCAGCAACAGGCAAGACAAGAAAGTCGAGCGCCGTATCAGTAACGCCTGGAAGAGCTACTGGTCCATGAAAGATCTAATGAAGGGCAACCTTCCATTGTCACTCAAGCGCAAACTTGTCGACATGTGTATTCTGCCCGTCCTAACCTACGGTGCCCAAACATGGTCACTCGCGGAGAGTCAAAAGTCCAAATTGAAGGTTTGTCAACGGGCTATGGAACGTAGCATATTAGGTGTTAAGAGGATGGATCGCATCCGGAACACCACGCTGCGCTCCAAAACACGCATAACTGATGTAGGCGAAAAAACTGCTAGGCTCAAGTGGGACTGGGCCGGTCACGTCTGTCGCATGCACCCGGACAGGTGGGCTAATATAGCTACAAAGTGGATGCCACAAGAGCGACGCAGACGAGGCCGGCCTAAACGGAGATGGCGGGATGACTTAGACGCCTTTCTTGCCAACTGGCAGGAGGAGGCGCTGATGCGGCAGTCATGGCATTCATGGGGAGAGGCCTTTGCCCAGCAGTGGGACACCCATATAGGCTAAGAAAAAAAAAAAAAAAAAAAAAGTAGTTTCTAGTAGACATGGTACAATAATATACTTCGCCAGGTATGGCAAACGGAAACATCGTTTAGTAGTGTGGGTGACACGACCTTCGGACTCCCTGCTATCGATGGTTCTCAAACTTTGTATTTTGGGGAAAAATAGTTGTCTTACTTAAAAAATAGGATATAAATTATATTAAACGACTGTATAAAAAACAAAATTACAACCATTACAAAAAAAGTTATGGCATCAGGCCTTAATTGTTTTGCATGTCGTCCATTGTGATTAAGGAGAATTTGCGACAGTGGCTTGTAATGGCCAGAAGGTAAAAAGTGCTTTGAACATACTCTACCTGCCAAATAATATGAATTCTAATCATTTATACCAAAGTATAGAACCAGCTATATTCAATCAGTATAACAACATGACACAACGATTGCGGTTTTTTGCAAATAATAGGTTGATATTCCAATTGTCAAGTATCGGCTTAGCCACATCACTATTCTTATCATTTAGAATCAAAATTATATTTTGACTGAATAAAAAGGACCCCAACAACATTAAAATGCACAAATTAAGAAAACAAATAACTTTACGTAGTACGGTGTACCATTTTTTTTCGTTGTTTTCGTTCCACAATAGTGAAGCCATTCGTTGGCTACTGACTCGTTTTGTGGAAGTGTGGAAAAACAATAAGGTTCCGCCTTTAACACTTCTACTCTTACAGTTCCGAATAGAACAGGCTACCATTTTAAAATCTGGCCTACATCAACTCTTATTAGCAACGGCACCGCAAAAAAGTTTGGCAATTGCTGCTTAAACTGACACCGACCGAGAGCGATATTTGCAATTCACTACATCCGAGCGAGATCGCGGTTAACGTCAAAGCGACTGACATGACGCTCGTATGTGTGAGTAAGCATTGTTGCCAGTAGTGTATTATGATACTCCCTGACTTCCATGTATTCTGTAAGTATTTTATTAAATTATTAAGTACATTCATGTTCAAGTTGACCTATTTTGTATGCTTAAACAAGTAAATGCCAATTTTAATGCGTAAACAATTTATTTTGCATGATAACGGCAGATTTTTTTTCCTTAATTATCCGTTTTGTTACTATAAAGTGGCAACTCGACCTCGTGTCACGATCCTTATTGTCAGACCTTGTTTTCTTAGACCATGCTAGTAGATTATGAAATTCATTTGGTATTTTTTAGTAGTTTTCTGACCACTCTTTTAGTAGGAACGCCGATTATAAAGTGGTCACGCTGGTCAATTTTTGACACTTCTCCATTGAAGCGCGCGGCGGGTGGTTAACACGCCCGGTCTAATCTAACGTCGTGGTGTCTTATATTCTGTGATAAACGTTCCTGAATCCACGATGAAGGGTGATAAAAACGTAGACGTCCAGGCTCTCAAGGATATCGCCAACAAGCTCAGAATCGACAGCATAGTCGCTACAAACGCCTCAAAGTCCGGGTGAGTGCCTAACCTCATAGCGTCAGTACCTTGTTGAGTTGACCCGCTAATGGTGAAGGTCTAATGAAGGTTAGGAATTAGTTTTTAACCAATTAGACTCCAATAGCTTCTATCGGGTCGTCTATTTGGTTAGCAAACGCAGTAATACACTATTATTCGGGGTTTTAATGATTTAACATAGAATTTGATTTCATTGACTATAGACTAGCCGGCGTTTGAAATGTATTTAATGTTAATGAGATAGCAAGGTCAGAAGTACGTCAGCCGGTGCTGCGGTGGACTTTCAACTATATTTTATGTTTATCACGGTAATACTTAACAGGTGTAGGTAGGTTTCAGGTTTGGTTAGGTTATGTTAGTACCACGTGATTCGCCGGCGTGGTCCAAGGTCACCTGCTCTATAAACATCACTCGCCTATAAGGTTGCTGTGTCATTATGATAAAGGTTCTATAGTCGCAGATTATTAGTTTATTCGTGATTTTTCCCATGGATCATTTTCCACCTAGTGGATTCCTGTCAATCCTGTAAAATCGAGATCACTATCACTATCAGAGGCGCTACTCATTTTTCCAAGTGATTACAAACAAATTTTGGCCCCCATTTAGTCATGATTGTAACAAGCATATTTTTGGGAGAAAATGACTGACTGTTATGCTGCATTTACATGCTTGCGGTGACTTGGCAAGCGTCCACAAGCACAAGCGTGTAAACAGGGGTGTTTGGCTTGGTTTGCGTGAGCTTGCGAGAGTTTGTCCTGATCTGGACTAGTGTCAGTTTTTGAACACAGATCAAAGGAAACTTGGGCAAGCGCTTGCAACGTGTTTACATGTTGGCGCTTGGAGCTTGTGGACGCTTGCCAAACCACCGCAAGCATGTAAATGTAGCATTAAGTTTCTTTTGGCACTTGGCAGTGGTCTACTTTTGAGAAATGCTATTAGGTTTTGACTTATAAGTGCCATTGCAGCCTACTTGCAGAATAAAGTTCATTTACAAAAGATGATTTCTGGAATAAAGTATTAGTAGTAAGTTATGGCCTTCCCTGGGAATCAAATCATCTCCATTCCATACCTAGTTTCATCTTAATCAGTTTAGTAGTTTAAGTGTGAAAAAAGGTACATCAGACATTACTTTGACATTTATAATATTTGCTGTTTTCTACTCTACTACTATTTTTTCCTTATTTCAGAATGATCTTAATACTTCAAATTAACTTATCATTGTATGTATACAATATTATGAGTTGCATTCTGTTGATGTATAATTATTATTTTCTGAGTTGCATCCTTATTGCTTAGGGTTGTGACTACCACCATCCTCCAGCCACTCCTGTTTCGTACCATCTGTAAAGAACCCTATGGGCTAGTTCCCACTGCTGCTTTTACAGTTTCTATCCACTGGGTAGGTGCTCTAGTTCTACCTCTCTTCCCTTCCATTTGACTGACCATTATCAACTTTTCCGAGTTGTTCTCGGGTCTCGCCACAGGCACGCATAAGTATTATGAATGTGCCGGCAGCTGTCATCCCATAGAAACTTCTCAAGCTTTCCATACAATTAGATTTTAACGAACACCGCTTAAGATTACAGAGAGTTTGGTGCAAAAGGAGTTTTTTCAAAGTTCCTAAGTTCTAACAATATTTAAGCTTGTAAAGTGTAAATTGCTCCTGTTAATTCAATGGATGAGTTATCATCATGTCATACGACTGAGGGTTAGCAATTAGAATGTTTTGAGTTCATAATTTTTTTACATCCACCTATAAGATGTCAAGTAAATGACAGATAACCTTAACTTGTCATTGATTAAGGATTGTGGATGACCAATGAGTGACCTGTGATATAATCAAGTTACACCTACTGATAATAATATATATCTCAAGTTTCAAATAAGATTACAATTGGGTAGAAATAATTTATTATTTAAATAAAATCTTGGCTATAAATGTTTTTTTTTCCGCTATAAATACAAATACAAATAGTTTATTTACAGATAATAAACATGCTCTGGTAGATTAATACTAACCCCCACACTAGGCATGGCCTGTCCCGTGGGGGAGATCTTAGATTTGTTAAACTATGTCTATTTAGTGGCTACATCGGAAAACGGTAACAATTTAAAAAGAAATAGAATAGTTATACATGAAACTAAACTAAAACAATAAAAACAAAATCCCCAGCAAGATAGTGATAATAAAAAATTTCCTAATTTAAGACAAAAGTTCTGCTGTATACTTAGCTGGATGTGTGTTTTGTGTGTGTATGCGTGTGTGCGCGCGCACGCGCGTGTGTGTGTGTGCGCGCGCACGCGCGCGTGTGTGTGTGTGTGTGTGTGTGTGTGTGTGTGTGTGTGTGCGCGTGTGCGTGCGAACGATGAGACGATGTATGTGAGTGTGTTGTTTGTCTATGCGAGTAACTGTCAATAATGTATTTTTACAAGATTTTCTGTCTAGAAAAAATAAATTCATCATGTGCTTTGTAAAGAGTTTCTTGGCTTCAAAAACAGAGAGTTCCTGAAATTTGTAACTCCTGACTAAACTCAATATTAGTGGCAAACTAAATTCAGAGTGCATTGAAAGGACTCATATTACACACAACAGAGATAAATTATCTAATAACTACGGTCAACATCAGAAGTAAATGATACCACCACTTTGACAACCACCCTGCCTACAAATCTGGTCAGGCCATTTATTTGCGTGAAGAGCATGAATAGATCTTCTTGAGTCTTGGATGTTTTCTATGTTTTAAGTATTTGTTTTCTGGAGCGCTCGTGGCCCGGGGTGCCCGCGTGCCGCTTGCGGTATGCGAGGTTAAGCAACATGGGCCGGTGTCAGTTCTTGGATGGGTGACCGCTTTGAGTGGTTACTAACTGATCCGCTCCCGTGCTTTGGAGGGCATGTTAAGCTGGTGATCCCGGTTGCTGTCTATGATAGCAGTTGTTAAGCCTAGTTAGAGGCCTCCGGGTGAAATGAGAACTAACAGTCAAATTGCCCACTCAATTGAGAAGGTTGAAGTTGCACCACGTCTGTAAGCAGTACCCACTGTTACCCTGCACGTGTAACCCCTGGGTGGTGCTAAACGGTGCAACAAAAATTGGCTACAAAATTGCCGTACAATAAGTTAAATAAATATTTATCTGTTTATCCACATAAGTATATTTCTCTATATATGTATGTATATATTGTCGCCTAGTACCCATTAAGTATGCATAAGAGGTTTTTGACCTCTTTATGTGCATAGCTACTGCTACTTATGATGCTGACTTCGTTCTAGAAACTGAAATAGACAAGACATCAGTTATTTAATTAATTGTATAACTAGAACCTGGTAATTAATGCTTTAAAATATGTAACACAAGCACTGGAGCATACAGTGACATAATAATATAGTAATGTGGTGTCTAATTGCTTTCTCCCAATGGTTCTTATTATTTTAGACTGTATGTAAAATAAAGATATGGTTTATATTATAGAGAATATCTAGACTATGAGTGTGCAGTTACAATTTGGCTTTGATTGATTATACTTTGTGATTTTCCCTGTAAAGGTCATATTACTTGAAGGTTTAATGTTGATTGAAGCTGATACTCATCAATAAAAAATGACATTGGACTCTCAATATCGATAAAAAATGGAATATCTGACCTGTGATAAGTCTATAGGCCAACTACCTATCAGTGGGACTATCAGCGGTTTTGTTGCACTACAACACTGCACCACAGCTACCACTACAAAACCGCTGATAATTAATAAAATAGCATGCAGTGAACACTGAATTTTAATGTCACAGTATATCTACACACTGACATTAAAATTCAATGTTTATTACTATGTAGGCAAGAAAGTGGTCTACTACTTTTGAACCTTGATGTACAAATAAAAGTGGTAGACCACTTTCTTGGCTTACTGTACCAAATTCCTGTTACTACGTCTATTCGAGGTGCGAGGTAGAGTACTCACGAGCGCGCGTTAGCCATGATCGTAGTTGTAATACGTGCGAACACATGGCCAACGGAAACTCATAGCTCCTCCTACGCTGACGTACACATAGACAATGTGCATGTATAGCCCAACACACAACCATTGCTCACCCGCGCTCGTGAGATAAAAGTACTATATCACAAGTTATATTTAAACGAACACACAAACTATATATGAGTCTACTTGTTTCCTGATGTAAAATGTGTCTTCTTTGCAGACATCCGACATCATGTGCGTCTATGGCGGAAATTATGTCTGTGCTGTTCTTCCACACAATGCGGTACAAGATCTCCGCGCCCAGAGACCCCTCCGCCGATCGCTTCATTCTATCCAAGGTAATTTGGACAAGGTTTATCAAAATGCAAGGTTTGCTTGATAACATTTGATTGTTAAACTATGAGTGAAAGAGACCCATTGCATTCCAATAGTGACAGAGTGAAATTGATGTTTTTACTCAGAGTAGGAACACTACTTCTTATGAAAAATTCCTTCAAATTACTGATTCAACTAGTTTGCATCATTATCTAAAGCCATTGTCAATATATAATATGTAAAATTATATAGGCGTGTTGTTTTTTTTATTGTTTCGAAATATATTTAAATACACTAGCATATATATTTAAATGTTAAAAAGACCAAATTTTAGTTCATAGCATGTATACACATAGTCGGATACTCACATATACCATTAAAGAAAAACCGGTCAAATTCTAGTCTGACTCGCGCACCGAGGGTTCCGTACATAGATCGCGTATGGTCGGTTCGGCCTCACGAGAGGCTTCACACCTTGTCGCTTTAACGTCATGTTTAAACTGTCATACTAAAATTGTTAACTTTATTTGCATTGCATTTTCTACTACATTCCAAATGTATCCCTTAACCCAGGGTCACGCCGCACCCATCCTATACGCCGCTTGGGCTGAGGCTGGTCTCTTCCCCGTGGAGGACCTGAAGAACCTGCGCAAGTTGGACAACGACTTGGAGGGCCACCCCACTCCCCGCTTAAACTTTGTGGATGTGGGCACGGGCTCGCTCGGGCAGGGGTTGGCCGTCGCCGCCGGCATGGCCTACGTGGGAAAGTACTTCGACCAGGCGCCCTACAGGTATACACTTACACAGGCACTTTAGATCAAGCTTATAATTGGTATTCTAGACACCCTAACATATGTGTTGCTATGAACGGGGTATTGTTGTTGTGATTTATATATCATAGGACTACGTCATCACATCACAGTCTTTGGTTATTACCGAAAAACCTATTACCAGATAAGTTTTTAAAATTTAGAAAGCACTCGACTAATATACAGTGGTGCACACAAATTGTGCAATACAGTTAGGGGGTGCCAGAGTATGTTGTGTGTCGTACTCACGCGCCCGCCATCGGGTGCCGTGGCCAGTAGCACTCGCACAAATTAATTAACAAATCCTAGAATTTTAACATCTGGAATAAACCACTTGTGTGTATGCACATTCGTTTCTGCAGTGCATTGTTATGTAAAGGAATTTTCAATTATATCTACCATAATAATCAATTAATCACATTGAGTCACTTGTATTGCAAAATTTATTATTGCCAAAAATGTGATATGAATTTTCTTTATCATCAGGGTGTACTGCTTGGTTGGAGATGGCGAAGCCGCCGAAGGCAGCATCTGGGAGTCTCTGCATTTCGCCAGCCACTACAAGCTAGACAACCTGGTCGTCATCTTCGATGTCAACCGACTGGGCCAGTCTGAACCCACCTCACTGCAGCACCATGTGAGTTCGCTATGTTTTCTTAAGGACATGATTTACATGACTGGGAGCGAAATATAAACACTGAGGTTGCAAATTGGTATGCTTATATTATATTATTTATATTGAGCCAAAAATGTCCCCCTTGCGGGACAAAGCCCCCTCTTTTTCCATTCCTCGCGGTCTTGTGCGATTTCTGGCCAGTCTTAAAAAGGAGTCCAAGTTATCACGCCACCGCCGGCGAAGTCTACCACGTCTCCGTTTTGAGTCGTGATTATATTACGTAGGTAGTAGAAAAATTAGTAGGACCCTTTAGTTGCACAGTAAAAAAGCGAAAACTCGTTACCTTTTCAACAGTTGTCGTAGACATACTGTGCTATAGGCATTTAACAAGAATATGCACTTCATTATTGTACAGCAGTGTACACAGATTGTACGTTGCTACCATGTGGTGCAAGAGAAAACCGTGCGTCGTACTCACGCGTCCGCTGTCGGGCGATGTGGTCAGTAGCGTTCGAACAATTAAATGCATACCTAAACAGAACAATATGTAAGATCGACAAATTTATCCAAGTGAAATATTTGACAAATCTAGGACTATATACTATATGAATGAAATAATTGAAAGGAACGACTTTTCTGGAAGTTCTCTTTGAGCTTCTACATATACTACACTGTCAACCTACCAGGTGCTGCGAAACGTTTCTCAGATGCCGGAGCCAGCAGGATGCATATATATATTCAAGATTTAAAGTCCGGCAGTGAAATTGTTAATCTATATTGTGTTGTGGTCATTGAGAATCACGAATATGATATTATAAAAACTGCAGCAGTTGAATTGAAATTATAATTTCAATATTAGCGAAAGCCTCTCATATTAACACACACTTATAAAAAATATTTATTACCAGGTGGAAGTATACGACGCACGGCTGAAGTCCTTTGGCTTCCACTCGCTGGTGGTTGACGGGCATGACGTGACCGAGCTTGTGAAGGCGTTCGACGAGGCCGCCTCCGTTACCGGCAAGCCCACCGCGCTCGTCGCCAAGACCTTCAAGGGCAAGGGTTTCCCCGGCATCGAGGATCAGGAGAACTGGCACGGCAAGGCTTTGGGTGCCGACGGGGAGAAGATCATCAAGGTTGGTGTAGGGGTTTTAAATCTCTTTTGTAGGACGAAGATAGTTCCTACAACAGCAGCTTTTATTATAATAGATTTACAAATAACCAAAAATCTATGCTCTTAAGATCTAGATTTTTGACAGTGAAGGAGCAATTGCCTTATAACAGTATGAGGCAATGTATTTATTGCCTTGTAAATTCAAAACCTTAACACACTTTTTTTTTAACCTGACTGTGTGTTCATATGCTGGGTCCAATAAAGCGATAGGTGTGCGCGGGTGGAGAGTGGCCTGGGGAAAATCCGGGGAAAACTCCGACACGACCATGAGGGTGGTTTAAAACACTGGAGAATACTCTCAGAGTTTGCGCTCCAGTGAGATTGGTTGAACGGATTCAACCAAATCTGAGGTGTGAGTGGAATCGAGCTACTGGGAGTTTTTGTCTCTGGTTCACTAAATCTAGCCTAGCTGAGAAGAGTCCAGCAAGAAACTCAGCTAGGCCCGACCTGGGTCGGACTGACTACCCGATATGCGGCTGTACCGGGACGAATAGGGACTATATGTTGTTGCGATCGCACGGTGGACGTTCCCACCGGCCTTAACACGTATCTACCCTCTTCCTCCTAATTAGTACATTCAGATACGTTTAATTCTGTAACAATCCTATTTATCTCTCCACAGCACCTGCAATCGCAGATCAAGAACAACACAATCACGCTGAAGCCCCAAGCGCCGCTAGCGGAGGCGCCTCGCGTGCACATCGGCGACATCACGCTATCATCGCCACCCGCCTACAAGCCGGGCGAGCAGGTCGCCACGCGGCTCGCCTACGGCACCGCGCTCAAGAAGATCGCCGACACCAACCTGAGGTAACACACATTCACCATCATAGAACATATGGTCTCGCTGAAGCCCAAGGCGCTACGTGTGATATCGGCGACATCACGCCTACATGCGGAAATCAAATCAATAATATTGATGGATATTTGTATCTGTTTCAGAGTGATCGCTCTTGACGGTGACACTAAGAACTCCACCTTCAGTGACAAACTGCGCAATGCCTACCCCGAAAGGTAAGTTTACCAAACCCCATCTGATAATCCCAACATGACAAATCGTATTAATTATATAAATTGACCTATATATAGTGCTATCGTACGAGTCGGTATCAAAATAATTAAATGTCTGAGCTAAAACACACATTTACATTAATTTCAGGTACATTGAGTGCTTCATCGCGGAGCAGAACTTAGTGGGCGTGGCTACCGGCGCCGCGTGCCGCGACCGCACCGTCGCCTTCGTCTCCACCTTCGCGGCCTTCTTCACCAGGACATTCGATCAGGTTTGTATCTCCACTGTACAGTCAAATTTGATTTCTGGGCCACTTCGTACCTTGTCACAGTGGAAATCAATATGAAAGCCGCTAGAGATCTCATATTTATGTCACTGTACGAAGTGGCCCAGAATCAAATTGGTTGACCGGACAATACCATCTTCCTAAACCAGTCAGGACCAATTCATCCGCTATAAATTCTTGCTCTTCCTAGTAATTGGTTGGTAACATGAAAAAGTATTATCGAGGGGTGAGTGGTCAAACCCGATAAGTCATCTAAAAGGTTTATTGAAAATAGAACTCTGCGTAATGGATGTTGAGTTCTTATTTCAAAAAACAATTATCTCGATTTATCGGTTTTGACCACTCACCCCTCGTTATAATAAGAATCGTGACGTTACGAACAGTATAGCGTTACGAATTGACTTCTTTCTCTGTCGCTCACCAGTGCAATCTTTACATTTATGAGTATACTAGCTTTTGCCTGCGACATTGACTGCGTAGAACTCGTGTTCATCGCGTTAGAATTTAATTGCTTTTCGTTTATAACTTTGTGGCGTCACTCCTGTCAACTGTCAAATCTGACATGTTCTGCATCGCGCTATCGAAGTTTCTAAAATCAGTTGCATAAATATAACTTGCCAACAACTCTCATCGGACTTCGGTCCCTGAGAGATCTCTCTATTGTCGTCTCTTCCTGTGTTTCCTATCTATTGTATATATGTATATAATATGTAGATACTCCGTTTCCTGTATATATTCAACCTTGTACATTATCCTTTATAGGAGCACATCCTACTTATCCACAACTTAAATATTAATTTAACTAAATTAATTGTAAACAATTTCTTTGAACTAAACAGATTAAATTTTTATTTTATTACGGTTACCTAGTTATCGCTCTTTCATACAAACTTCCACCCCTTAAGGGATGATTTCCGGGATAAAAAGTATTCTAAGTCCTCCCCCAGAACTCAAACTATCTCCAAAGCAAATTCCATCGAGAATAGGTAACATACAGACACACTCGCATGTATAATACTAGCTTTTGCCCGCAACTTCGTCTGCGTGGAACTCATTCATCGCGTTATAACGTAATTGCAATTTTTATTTATATCAGGCGCTTACCAAGTCATCGCTCGTTCCATATTAACTTCCGCCCCCTGAAGGAATGATTTCCGGGATAAAAAGTATCCTATGTCCTTTCCCGGAACTCAAACTATCTCCATACCAAATTCCATCAAAATCGGTTCAGCCGTTTAAACGTGAAGAGGTCACAGACGGACAGACAGAAAGACACACACTTTCGCATTAAAAATATTAAGGCGAACCCACACCAACATACGATCACAGGCCGGTCATCGTCAAATATGGCGCCAGCAGCTGTCACCCCATAGAAACTTGTCAAACTTTCCATACAATCAAATTTAACGAACACCCCTTACGATTACAGACGGTTTGGTGCAATCCACCACACAAGTATGGATGGATATTTAAGTACAAGTTATATTGCTATTCCATATCCCGCTCTTAATTTCCAATGTGCCTGCGTAGACAATAATCGTCACTTGTCTGCATTTTTAGATCCGAATGGGCGCCATCAGCCAGAGCAACATCAACCTGGCTGGTTCCCACTGCGGCGTCAGCATCGGGGAGGACGGTCCCTCGCAGATGGGTCTCGAGGACTTGGCACTCTTCCGCGCCGTTCCCACCGCCACAGTCTTCTACCCCTCGTGAGTATAATGACCACTACCATCGTGTCGCAATCGCTTTTTTAAGGGGATGCCTCGATTCGATCAGCCACGCCCCCCGTCCCGTGAAAGAGCCGCATTATGTCTTTCGCGCACGACAAAACGGTATGCAACACTCTTCGGGAATGGCCTTTTTGGACAAATTTCCATAAATATCTGACTGTTTCTGTTTTATCAAATTTTCTCTTGACAGAGTTTAGATGAGGTCAAATATCATTATTTTAACTTAATGATGTCATTTGGTTGACCGTACAGGATGAGACCTTCCATTCTCACAAATAATCATCGCGTTTTCGATTTTTTTTATAACCGACTAATCTTTCACTTCCTGACCCTTTATTCGTAAGATCCTAAGCACCGCTTCATAACAGCGACGCAGCACATACGTCTCTGCGTGGCCACTAAGCGGAGCAAGAGCAAACCGTGCGTCGTACTCATGCGTCCGCTGTCGGGCGACGTGGCCAGTAGCGTCCAAACAAACTAACGCTTTAACGATCATTACAATTGAACGTTACGAAAAAAAACTTTAATAAGGATAAGTGGTTTCTATACCACTTATCCTAATTAAATAATTATAGCATAATAGGAAATGTTGTTTTCGATAATAGCAATCGAATGTATCGAATATCGAGAAAGTATTCCAGGCAAATCGCAAGCACTGAAAGCCTAGTTGGGTTACTTCCAATCTTTTAATATCACTTTGGTGGCAAACAACTATACGGCCCGCGTGATGGTAATTAAGCGTGTTGACCCTTTGAAAACTTGCACATTCCTATTATGAAGAATCCCATTCTATAGTTTTTATTTGGAAAAACGGCGGCAGGTAGTTCATTCCACATTATGATTGTCATTGTTGCTTAATAATTTAGCCTCTAGCCGTAAGAAAAATTGGCAATGAAATTTTAATATCCTGTAACAGGAAACAAAATCAAGTTTATTTTGTTTTGGAATTGAATGAAAAAAAACAAATAAAATGTTCCAATTTTGAAACATATAAATTATTATTGAATGCAAGTTAATTTGTTCTAGTATTTATTTTATATATATTATATATTAGCACTTCAACCCTCAAGAAGTTATTTGCGAAGCCGACATACAGTTTGAGTGTTTACTACATAAGAATGAAACGCGTGTGTTGTGCAGTGACGCGGTGTCGACCGAGCGCGCCGTGGAGCTGGCCGCCAACACGAAGGGCATCTGCTACATCCGCACCTCACGCCCCAACACCTCCATGCTCTACCCCAACGACGAGGTCTTCAAGGTCAGTAACCTTCTGTATACATGGTCTTCTAGGTCAGTAACTGTCTGTAGTATACATGGGCTTCAAGGGCAGTACCCTTCTATAATATGCATGATCGTCAAGGTCAGTAACCTCTAAAATATGCAGTGGTCTTCAAGGTCAGTAGCCTTTAAAATATACATGATCTTCAAGGTCAGTATCCTTCTATAATATACCTGATCTGCAAGGTCAGTAACGTATTATTGACCAAGTGAAACGAAGGTCTCTGCTTCAGCTATATACAATAATGCTTTCGTATGTCCGGATTTCCGTTTGTTCTGGCCCACAGATCGCAATTCTCAACCGATTCTCGTGAAATTTTGTGAGCAGGTTGGATAAATACCAGATTTTTTTTGTCGAATAAGTTTTTGGAAATTAAAAAATATATATATTTGTTCAACGGTTTGTTCTCCTCTACAGGTCGCATTTCGCAAACGATTCTCGTGAAATTTTGTGAGGAGGTCCGGTAATTATATAGAATTTTTTTGTCGAGTCAGTTTTTTGAAATTTTCAAAAACAATTTTTATATCAAAGATTTTGTAAGTTTCTGCGTCCGAATTTCGGTTTGTTGTCCTCTACAGGTCGCATTTTTCAACCGCTTCTCGTGAAATTTTGTTAGCAGGTTCGATATTCATAATTGATCTTTTTTTATGTCATATTTTGAGCCACTAGTAATATATATTGATTAATGATGATGATATGTAAATTCAGCGACCGTCCTGCTCTTCGTCGCTATATATATATATCCTCCCTCTGTATATATATATATATATATACATACATACATATACAGAGAGGTCGCTAGTAGTAGCGGCTCATAATGCAAGGCAAATATTCGCTGTGATGACGTACTGGTCTGGGTGGCCTAGAGGTAAGGGCTCTGGTCCGGCAAACGAGGCGCAAGTTCGATTCCCGTCTTAGGCTGTGTGCGAGATCACTGTTATTTTTTTCTTTGTATTTGTTGTCTGTATGAAATAACTTTATTTTATCATTTTAATGATTAGATATTTGATGATAATGCTTATTACCTCTACTAACTTATTTGCTTTCTTTAGTTTTCCTTTGTGTTTGATCCTGCATCGGTGTTAAAGATTGGTTGTTTCCAGGTGGGGCAAGCCAAGGTTGTCCGTCAAACCGCCAAGGACCAGGTCCTCCTTATTGGCGCCGGCATCACTCTACACGAGTCCGTCGCCGCAGCCGAGACGCTCAAGGCTGAAGGTATTAATTACTTACCACTTCATTATACTAGACCTGTTCCTCTTGCCGCTTCAGCTAAACTCGGCTCTGGTATACCCTATCGCGCTAGGAAAAGAGCACGTGCTATGCGGCGAGCGTGTGTCTTCGGGATGCCATAATTAACTGGCAAATATCGGCTTTGTAGACAGAAAACCTGTACATAAGTACCATTTTATTCTGTAATTATATTAACATATCAAGATCTTTCGAACCACGAATGCACACCACTCTGTCTAATCACCTACAATCCTGCACACTATGAAGAACACACAAACTAGTACGCAATAGAGAATAGGGTCTCGTGGATTGTACGTGGATTCCGGTTCAGAAGTTTACAATTTCGGAGGCATACCTCCTGCTCCATATGGAATGAGCACTGGACTAGGTAATATAGCGACATGCATAACGTTATGTGTGTGGCCACCAAGCGGTGCTAGATAAACCGTGCGTCGTACTCACGTACCTGCCATCGGGTGTCGTGGTCAGTAGCGTTCGAACAAAACATAGTTCTCGGACTAGCCACGAGGATAATCTAGTAAACATTTGTTATTTCCACGTCCCAATGGGGATGTTGACACCAAATAAGAAAATCAATAAGTTTCGAATTTTCTCGAAATGAATCAATTCTTAATCAAATGGTGAAAAAAATAACTCAAAAGAATAAATAATTACATAATTATACGTCTTCAATGTTTTAAGAAGGAAGGTGGCGTCAACTTCTCCGACCATTTTAGATATAATTTTATTTCAAAATTTGTTTGCATTTTGTAAGGTTTTAAATTTTAATGCTATGTTCTCAGTGAGATATGTCTTGGGAAACATCTTAATCTATATTGTATTTTCATGTAACTGCCACCTATTTTGTTTGCATGTTTCTGTTTTATCTCCGAATAAATAAATAAATAAATAAGAGGGGGAGTACTCTGTCCCTTTTTGCAAAACGGACCTTTGTATTGAAATGATCGTCATTTACTATGGCGGTCGTGGTCAATGACGTTACTGATCTGTCGCGCTTTCTCTCTCTACCCAGCAACATTAAAAACTGCTGTAGCTTCGTTATTTTTTGGCATTTGTATAGAATTTGACATTTGTACAAGTATGTAGTGTTGTGTTCCTGGAGGTGAGCAAGGTTGCCAGAGCTCCCGAGGATGCACTGTGTTGAGAGCGAGGGACCTAAATTTGTCCTTTCTGCTGTCAACACAGTGCATCCTCAAATTTTATAAAGGGTCGGCAACGCGTACGTGACTCCTTTGGAGTTGCGGGCGTCTATAGGCTGCGGTGGCCGCTTACCATCAGGTGGACCGTACGCTTGTTCGCCGCGGGCGTTGTATAAAAAAAAGAATTTTCACCAATTAGCATATTTTTTTACCTTGTTTCTTTTGGAGTAGTTTATGGAGTAGTCAAATTTTGAGTTAACATCCCTATGGTACTTAATTGGCTTTAGCTATCTATACTTTATGTTGTTAGATATCATTTTTGTGTCGAAATAATATATTTGT
The DNA here is from genome assembly GCA_963556455.1 of Epiblema foenella. Lineage (NCBI taxonomy): Eukaryota > Metazoa > Arthropoda > Insecta > Lepidoptera > Tortricidae > Epiblema > Epiblema foenella. The sequence continues at coordinate 22,672,690 of OY747096.1, read as the reverse complement.
TCGATTGCATCATATGCAAATAATGTTCAAAATCATGTTGCCTATACAGTATACACTGCACTATGTATCTAGCCTGCGAGCAGACAAGAAAACTTAAAATATTTGACTTTAAAACGGGAATTTTTTAAATAATAATTCGTTATGGTCAATATAAACTTTCACGCTATAAAAACAAGTCTAGAAGCCAGATTGTGAGGTTATGGAAAGCGTTATCCACTTTAAGTTTACAGTAAGTCGGTTGTAAATTACTATTCACAAAATAAAATACATTTTTCCTGCAGATCCTTCTACGGCATCGAGGATGCTATGCCTGCTTAGAGATTACTTTGTAGTTTAATTTAACAACACGTTTATGAACAGGTGTGGGCGCGCGAGTGTTGGACCCATTCACCATCAAGCCTTTGGACGAGGCAGCGGTGCTCGCCAATGCGCGTGCCAGCGGCGGCCGCATCGTTGTAGTAGAAGACCACTACCAAGCCGGTAAGTTATACAAATCCCAACGTAATATTGTTACTCGGGTAGTTCATAGTTACGCCTTCTCCTAAGGGTCGGCGCGTCCAGGTTAAACGTGTTAAGATATCATAAATTGTGTTTATAACTTGCTACACAAGAAAACTTCGAACTTAAAGCTCAAGAAACTATCCTACTAAAATTATGAATGAGAAAGTTTCGATGTTTACATATTTGATACTCGATCACGCAATAACGGCTGAACGGATTATGATGGAACTTGGTATACAACGAGTTTATAGTCTGGATTAACATATAGAGCACTTTTCATCCCGATAATCATCCTTCGAAGGGATGAAATACTGAGTGGAAGTTTACGCGGACGAAGTGACGTGCAAAAGCTAATTTTATATATAATCCAAAAGGCTTACTTCGATATAATGTCTACTTGTGAGGAATAAACAACACACGGTGTTCATTGTGTACCATACTTTTATCTAATTGTCGTTAATTGTTATAAATTAATGCTCAAATCTTCGGTTGGGCGAGTGTTTCTTATTCAATCACGCCAGAAAGAGCAGTTTATGTTGTCATTTTGACTTCATCATCATGAAGTTGTTATCATTATTTCAAGTTATGTAAATTGGCACAAAAATGTTACATCATGAATATTCATGAAGCTCTACAACCAATTTGTTGTCTGCGTAACCTTTTACAAGCTAATTCGTCAAACCAGGCTTCATCGCATTACTTTCTGCTATCCACAACGTGTTTGCGTCGTCCGTCTTTAGGTATCAGCGGCAAGTGATTCCCAGGCCTGCTTGTCAATTAGAAAGCCCGCCATATCACGCTTAGCGCAGTCCGTAAAGCACAGACCATGTTAAGAGGGCTTATAAATTTTAAAATGTTTTTATGTCAAATTATGACAAAAGTATTGATAATACCAATCAAGTGATTAAAGAATACGAAGATTTTATTAAAATTTTAGATAGTAACAGTCATTTTTAGGGTTCCGTACCCAAAGGGTAAAACAGGACCTTCTTACTAAGACTCCGTTGTCCGTCTGTCTGTCACCAGGCTGTATCTCATGAACCGCGATAATTAGACAGTTGAATTTTTCACAGATATGTATTTCTTTTGCCGCTATAACAACAAATACTTTTAGTATTGAGTGTAGTAGAATTTAAGCGTAAAAAGACGTTTTTAGCTTGAAAACGGTTGATTTGGACTGATGTTTGAAACGATATTTCATAATGAAACATCAAAGAATACATTAAAGTTTGTCATATTAGGTCGCAATAGACCTGGCCCCTATTTCACCAAGTTGACATATGTATGTATTTGACATATGTCGGCTGACAAATCGTCAATTTTCATGTGAAAACTGTTTCACCAACTACAATTGTAATGTTTTTGACAATTGTCGCGCCTGTCAGCTTTGGTGAAATAGGGGCCTGTTCTAGATAGTAACGCTAAAAAAATGACAAGGTTTGTGTCAATTCTAACAGAAAATGGTCTAAATAGATGAGCATTTTTAACTGATAAGGGCTCTTAAATTACCAATAATATTGACAGGTGGTATCGGCGAAGCCGTTCTCTCGGCGGTGGCGCTGGAGCGCGACATCGTGGTGAAGCACGTGTATGTGAAGGAGGTGCCGCGCTCGGGCCCGCCCGCCGCGCTGCTCGACAAGTACGGCATCTCCGCGCCACACATCGTCGCCGCCGCCAAATCCATCCTTAAGGCTTAAAATCGACAAACCACCACGACAATGCCTGCTTATCCAAGGGTCTCAAGTCTTGTAGGGTGAATATCCAACATGTGCGAGATATCTGGCCAAGCGGAGACAGAAAGCGTTCATCGGAGTTCTGCATTCGCGTTCCATTGAATTAAGTGGAACGCGAACGCAGAACTCTTGCAGAACGTCTTCTGTCTGTGCTTGGCCTCAAATGGATGAAATTGTCATTCACCATTTAAGCATTTTCGTGAGACAATTTACTTGACAAGTATAACCAGAGTGTCAAATACGAAGTCGCGAGTGGGTCGGGTCTTATTTACTTTTTATTCGTCTAATACTCGTTTTTGTACCCTACGATAAATGTAATTTAGCTTCTAGGTATTTCTATAGCTTTTGTAATGTATTTTAGATTTGCTGTTGTTATTGCCACATAAATCAATGAATCGCGTTAGACACCTGATGTGATAACATAACAGACCTATTCGCGACCCAACTCAGCCTGTCACAATAATTCGATTATTTCGGTTATCATTGATGACATTCCCTTACCAAATTATTGAGGACTGAGGTACATTCCGAGCGAGACAGTCTTTTTCCTATTTTGTGTCTAGTTCCTAAGCGTATAAGGTACACTGACCTAGATATGTCTAGTGAGCTTATTTGCTCACATAGGTTGTGTCAGTACATTTATAAATCCGTATATATGTAAGTTGAGAATGCTATTTTTATATATTATTGTTATTCAGTGCCTTTATGAAACTTGACTGGCTATTTTACTTGGCAACATTTACATAATATCTGATGTTGCCAGTTAAGATTTTTTTCCAGTCGGGGTCTTAGCATAGTAAATGCATAGTAATAATCTTAAAAGAATGCACAAGGAATGGAGACTATTGACTGTTTTGGAAAGATTTTTACGATTGGCTTAGCTTGTAAGGAAAATTTACTATTTGTTATATTGAAAAAATGAAGGTATGTGTAGGTAGGTGTCAGGGGACATGCCTGGTATAGGGTATACATTGCGTAACCTCGGTTACATGGGCTTCCTTCCTACTGTTATGTTACAGAAATCATACAAAACATGATTAGATCAAATGTTTAATTGGTATATTACATTCCCGTTGCATTTTGTTTTCTTTTTTATCACTGATTTTTTCTGTAATAAATTATATATGAAGTACAAAACGTGGTTTTATTTCAAAACAATTTATATTAATCTATTAATTGTTATATTTACATTAACAATCGAGTAATAAACTTAACATTAATGACTAGAATAACTCTGCTTGCTTCTGTATGTACATTTATTCGAGAACAAAGTTTACTAAGGCCGGGTTTTATAAAGATCCGTTAGATCAAATTTCAGTAACTCAGTACATTTTTTGACATAACAAACCGACATAAGGTCTAACGGATCTTTATAAAACCGAGCCTAAGTCCACAACCTCCAAAAAACGGCAATAAACGTTTATCTTGCCCAGTTTGGAATTGAGAATTAGATTATCGTATGGAGAATGTAGTTTCAGTAAACTCTACTAAACGCTAATTTAAATAATACTACGTTAGAGGTGTCAAATGACTAGTTTCATTAGTTTTCTATATCTACATAAATAGTTGTAGTCTAATTACTTGTACCCTCACAACAACATTACTACATTTAAAATAAGGCACATACGATTCTCACTTATCTGTATCAGATTCATTTCAAGCGAAGTTTTAAAATGCACAACATAAAGATAACAAATTTTAACAAAACACAACTGTAAAGATACATTTTATGGTACAATAGACACAACGATAAACCTCATTTGTAAACGTTAACTAGGAAATTTAGAATGTGTACACATTGTTATATACATTGATTGTACAAACTGCAGATCTTTTTTTATACAACGCCGGTGGCAAACAAGCTTACGGTCCACCTGATGGTAAGCGGCCACCGCAGCCTTTAGACGCCCGCAACTCCAAAGGAGCCACGTACGCGTTGACGACCCTTTATAAAATTTTAGGATGCGCTGTGTTGACAACAGAAGGGACAAATGTAGGTCCCTCGATCAAATTGTAGCATTTAATTATTGCATATTACTTATTGTTTCACATTCACATATTAAATCCTGGAAAACTAGGTGATAATATGATTATGATAGTTGAGGTTTTGTTTGTTGACATATGTACCTAACTGTAACCATAAAGTTTACCGCAATACAGATAATCAAATACTGGACGGACATGATCAACTTCTACTCCTGGTAAAAAACTCAAAGTTAATTTAAAATCTCACTACAGCAACTTAAATGCACTTTAGCAGCCAGTATACAACACTCTTTGGCCTATAATAAAACAGTCCTATTCAAAAGTGATTATTGCAACTGTGTCATACTTAGTAGTCAGGAAAAGTTTTTTACTCATACGCGAACTTAAGTTTTTGACACGCTAGTAAATTACACAGCACAACTTTATAACTCGGAGCACTCATGTAGGAACAGTCACTATTTGGAAAAGGTTAAGTATATTATTTTTTCACCCCCACTCGCTAGCAGGTCCTTCAGAGGGAGACGTCTGTGGGTTCGCAGCTTCGCCTGTCCTCTCATCCAGCTCCCCTGGTAAGTAATCCTTCCAACTCCTGAACAAGTACCGCGTAAACTTACGCAGCTGCCTGAACTTGCAATATGTGGCGCCTTCTGCCGACTGCAGTTGCTGAGTTTGAATCAAAAATCCCTTTTCCTTAAAGGTTTGCTCCAACTTTTCCCTTTGCAGACTCTTCCTCGATTTTCGCTTCTTCTTACTCAGGTCTTCTTTACTTAGTGTTGGCGCTGGGGCCTCGATTTTAGGCTGACTCGAAGCAGACGCTTCAGCCAACTGAGCTCTACCCTGATTGGAGTCTCTATGCAAGTAATCATATCCCTTATTTCCTTTGTTTCCTGTTCCGCTATAGTATCTAAAATTTCCTCCAGAATCTACGGACAGCATTTTCTTTTCTTGTAGGGAAGGCTTGGATCCTCCTGTAAATTTGAATTTGCAGATGCTGACTTCCGTAGTTGGCGTCGTGGAATTAGTCTTAGTAGGAACTGGAGGGATAAATATCGCTGATCTTTTCCGTTTCACAGGCGCTTGCACTGGCACGGGATTAGGGGAAACCCTTTTCATCTTACCCAAATCTAGGTTCTTAGATTCTTCCGTTTTCTTTATTACGTTAGGGTCTAATAACTCAGAAATTTGTTTTAGAACTAATTTGTTCTTATTATCTTCAACCGGCGGCGAGGGTTCCGTAGATATGGTTTCGCTCACACTGCTCGGGGTAGATAACCTCTCTTGTTCTTCTGGTGAGAACGGTAACTGCCCTGATGCTGCTAGCCTCTGATAATACAGAAGCTGTGTCTGAAGGGCTAAAGGGTGCATGTAAATTCCCGCGTTGGGCCAGTACACGTAGCCGGGAAACTTTCCCTCCCCGTCTGGGCTCGCCGTCGATTGAGCAGGTTCTGATAGCGTAGGAGATACGTTTCGGTGATGCCGTGATAGATCGGGTAAACTACTCGCAGTAGCAGGAAGATTGGTGTTCCTTTGGATTACAGATATAGCGTTAGGTTGCTCTTTATCTTCGATGATTTCAGTTCCAGGTTCAGTCTTTACTTCAGGTAGTGACGTGTAAATGTTGCCGAATTTCTTCTGAATTTGAATCTTCAATTCGTGCAAATCTCTTATACACAGATTGAGGGGCTCCTCGTCGCTGTGCAGGGGACCAGCAATGGTGATCGGCGCTTCGGGCATGGGCTCGTCAGGGCTGGCGAACTGTGGGGGCGTCAGAGTTTCCAACCGTTTCTTATTCTCCTGTGACAACTTCCTTTCTAACAAGTTTGAGATAATTTTATTCTGTAAGTCAGTTTTAGGTGTGCTCAGTGCGTCACTTCGTATCGGCGGACATAAACTGAGCTGATTTCTGTCTACCTGAGGCGGTGGTTGTCCGGGTACAACCGTTCCGTAGTTCTCATAAATTAGATGGCAAATATCCGCCTTCTTGGGTTTACGGCCTCTCCTTGGCTTGGAATTATTTAACGTCATTTCCCCCATGTACGGCAGGTCCTCATAAGTGACGATCTTACTCGGAGCAATGGCCGGATTTTTCTTCCTCTCGTCTCTCTTGGGTGCTTTAGCCATGTTATTTATGTTTGGTACTGTTAAAGCCCCGGTTTCATTCTGTATGCCTGCTAGTCTTTGCGCCCATATTTTGAAGGTTTCATTTGTGATATTATTGAGGTCCACTGGTTCCGGTTTAGGTTTTTCTGGCTTCTTACTTTTGTTGGCTTTCTGGAGGCTCTGCTCGTAGTGATCAAGGTACTCTTGGGGTAGGGCCTGGTGGTGGAACTTGAGCTTCCATCGGTTCTTCTGGCGACTGCGGTGTTTGGGCTTGGGTGGTTCGCCCTTGTCCGCACGCGCCTTGCTAGCTGACAGCAGCTGCTGCCGTAGTAGCTCTTTATTTTCTGATGTCCTGGAAAGGTAAAGAAACATTTTTAATCACTTTTCTGAATTTTGAAGTTAGATAAAAAGAGTGTTGGTATATTCATCCCACTGTTAGGAACAAGTCCTATCATGCAATTAATCAGAGAGAACGAACTGTAGTCTAAAATATCTAAATCATAAATATAAATTGTATGTGTAACTTTCGTGTCACAACGGAATCAATTAAAATGAAGGCGTGTTAAATGTCTTAACTATGTGACAAGAATTTGGTCTTCACCCAAGGTATTACAATTTAGTAATCAACTATTCCCAATTACAGTTGCATCTTATGTATATCTAATGTATCTGGGTTTAGTATCATATTCTTTATTAATCGAATATCTGTTATTAGGTACCTGTTAGCGGGGTGAAACGACGCAGGCGGCGCGAGCGGCGCGGGACACACGTCGGCGCACGCCACGCGGCGCATCACTTCTGGAACAATGACACTAGGTTAGTGATTAGGATTACACTCAACACACATACAATAATAGAGTTGTAACTACTACTGCCAAGGCACAAGTTAATGAAACAATCAAAGTAAATGTCTATAAGTGCTTCTTCCATAAGTTGAAGAGGTTTGAGAAAGGTCTTGAACTGCATGTAGCGCTAGCTGACTGCCATTTCAAACCATAGCCGGATTCGGTCATATATAGAGATTTAATCTTAATAGTTAAATGTCAAAATTATTTGAACTATTCTTGGGATAAACTCTATTTTTGGTGGGATCGAATTGAGACTAAATCTTAAAGCTTTTAATACTTAGGTGACCAGACGCCTTTATTAAACGATTTTATTTTACTTGTAGGTGCGACTGCCTACTAGTAATAATTTAGCTTTTTAAACAAAACGGAAGTGACAAAATTAAAAATTATGAATCAGGATTTTTAGACAGCCAAACCTACCTATGTAAATAATATCTGAGAAGTGCGAATTATCTGATTAAAATACAATACAGTCGTGAACCCCCATGTCCAAAGAAGTGAAAAGAAGTGAGTTAGCGCGAGGTAATCCGAGCGCGCCCGAAATACGCGCGCCGCGAAAGGCGCGTCCCGAAATAAAGGATGATACCAATTTCGCAACGCATGCGCAAATAGAGTCGCCTTTTATGGCAACTACTCTCCAGTTACTGGGGTACACGGTGGCCAGCATTTCTGGCCTCTTGGGATATTGATTGGCCCGTGAGATTAGCATAGACGGAAAAGATCTGTAGATCCGTAGCAAGGGTCCGCAGCATAAATAGGTAGGTACAGTCAACCAATTTAATTTCTGGGTAACTTCGTACCTTGACACGGTAAAAACCATTATGAAAGTCGCTAGAGATCTCACATTAATGTCACTGTGCTGTGACAAGGTACAAAATGGTCCTGAAATTAAATTGGTTGACCATACCTACCGACTAATACGCGAGTGACTCAGGTCTACGAAGAAGGAATTGTCTAATATATTTTAGTTTATTTTTTATTAAATATGGGATAGATTTTTTATTTAATTACCGTTTCATTAGATTAGATTATCTAAACGGTATGACGAAATAAGCACTTCATCGATAATCGCATCAGCAAAGCTAGCACATTTCACATGTACATACAGTTAAAATGTACAAATAAACCATAAATGGGTAGAATGTCTCAAAGTTGTCAAAGTCGACACCTGAAAATTATATGATAATCCTAAATAAATAAAAAAATAGACTAATCCGATCAGCCGCAATCAAATCATCGCAAATAGCTAAAATAAAAGTATTAAATGTAAATAAATAAATAATGATATTCCAAACAAATTCCATTGATGTGAAGTGATCTACAGTTGAGAAGTCTTATTGAATCGATTATAAAGCGCAATAGTAAACACTGAGTCATGCGCGACGCGCGCCTGCGTATTATTTACATACCGCTATATATATAAACGGAGATGAGATGACTTACTTCCATAATGGAATAACATGGACATGGAGAACTACTGCCCAATTATTAAAAATGCTTTAATTACATTAGCTACAAACGTCATCCCATTTTACGATAATAGCAATACAAAGTAGAGGTTTATACCTATGTAATATACTAGTATGCGGATACTTCTACAAAATTCCCTTAGGTATACAATTCATCTTATATGTACACACTTTGTCCTCTAAATATAATGTATAACAAAACTACAGAATAACCGCTGATTATTAGGGCTTAGGTAGCAGTGGGGCAATCTAGATTGCGGGAAATTAAAACTAATCGAAATATTTTCCGTGTTTTACATCATTTACTAGAGTGCCATCTTGGTGAAACTGTGACAGCTCTTTTCCGCCTAGATGTGCTATCTATGCCCGGATAGCGGAAGAGCGCTTTCACAATTTCACCAAGATGGCACTCTAGTAAATGATGTAAAACACGGAAAATATTTCGATTACTTTTCATTTCCCGCAGTCTAGTTTGCCCCGCTGTACCTTATGTAAACTAAAAGTTCATGTGCACTTCTCCCCAAAAAAGGGGAATACCTACAAGCGGGATATTACGAATTGTTGAATATTAATATGAAATTTAATTATTGAAACGGAGTACCTATATAAATATTTAACGATAAAGCTGAATAAATTAGCTATTAATCGCATAATTAGCCTGCTAATTGGGCGGCGTTACCCAACCTGTTACGTAGGTAAACTAAACAACTCATAGGCTCCGCGAAGTTTACTCGTGTTTGTGAAAAACCTACTACAAAGCTTTCTTGTCGCACATATGAATTAAAGCTGATTGCTTTTCACTAAGGAGGCCACCTACCTACTGAACTAAATTTTCCTTAAAATAACGCACCTACAAGTCACCAACCGTAAACCCAACTTCCGAATAATACCTATTAATCATAAGTTAGGTAATTAAAAGTGAAACAAAACCAAAAAATCATCAGGTCGTGCTACAATATAGGTAATTTTATAGAATATAAACCTCACAAAATATTTAAATTATACTAAACGAAAAAGCTATGGTCCATACTGGTTGAATAATATTCAATTAAATTACAATACGTTAATTAAAGTCATATTCAAGACAGGTATTAAATAATGTTGAACATTAATGTCGAGGAAAGTGCTCATTATCACCTATTTTGTAGTATGAGTATTTCATCCTATACAGATGGGTTACTAGTGCCCAATCATTACATTACGGGCGGGGCGTTCCACAAGTGAACAACCGAGCCGTGACGTCACGATACGCAATCTGGCAAACGTCCAAGTGTACTACGTCACGGGTACGCCTGTCAGGGAAGATTTAACCTTATTACCGTTGCATAAGACACGGTTTAATTGGGATATTCTACGAATGTAAACATTGTTAATCTGGGTAAAAGGAGTAGATATTTTCGGTTTATTGTATCTTGGAAACTACAGAAAGCGTGCGCCAGTTTAGTGGTGTCTTATGTGGGAAGTTTCTGTTGATTATTTTTAATATTACGACAGGAATATCCTAGTAAGAAATATGAAAAGTGTATTTTATATAAAATACTGAATATAATTAATTCCTAAAGTCACCCCTGCAGTTCATTACAATGTATAAATTTACTGATTTTCAAAGTTAAATTTTAGCGACCGCCCCTTTCTCATAAGGTTAGTCCTAGTGCTCGACATTGTCGGAAATATTTGCCACTTTCAATCTTGAGTCATAATAATAGGTGTCATCTATTGGGTGGGAGGGTGTCAAATTGCACACGGGTACATTTAACTTGGCTCAGTCCTTAATATTGTATAATATAGTAGTGAACGAGCAAGTGTTCCTGTTTACCTCGTTGCCATTTCAAAATATGTTAATTGTAAAGGACACTTTTTGGCAACTGGCACAAATTCAAAACAAAGCGTATACGTTTTTATTTTCTTATAAATTATACATGAATGTTAATATTGGCCGTATTAGGAGCATTGTGGAATGAATCATGGGCGCGTAGGAGCAATATGAATGGTCTCTTACAAAGCAAAACGCCCGGTAAGGATGCTTAAGATAATGCTGGCATAATCCTATTAACATTATGCCTGTATTATTTGCTATTAGTATTATGCTCCAACAGCTTTTAACCACAATGGTTGGGATTGATTAAGGTTATAAGAAGATAGACGTATTCTCTCCATGTAGGTATTTATGTTCTGTTGTGGTCTTTTTAGAGTTGTTAAATTATTAGTCGTGACCATTAATTAAAGTCCGGATTGCCGATGTAATCTAACGTGCATTTATAAAATTCACTTGATCCTAATACAGTCGTGACAATGGAAATTCCATGATGGGTTTTTCATCTAAGTTACGTAACTACTGTTAGCAGTAGGGTCGGCCCTACCGATAGCTTTAAGCGTCAGGTGTCTCTAGGCGCGCATAAATCAAGATAAAACCCTGAACCGTTTGGAGTCGCCTTTTGAGTGGCGCAGAATAAATAGCTCCACCCTGAACACGATTAAGGCAGACGCTGGTTAGCAGTGGAAAGGCACAAGTTGTCAAAGAGTTTAACAGTTTCACTTGGCAGTGAAACTGTTAAACTCTTTGACAACTTGGCTTTTCGTAGCTCTACGGAATTTCCTCTACACACCGGGAAACGCACGTTATCGGCGTCTACGAGCAAAGAACTCCCCAGGGGAGTTTTTGGCACCGAAAGTGTTAAAGTACCTCATCGAACTGCCAGGTGGCCCTATAGAGGCGCCTACCCCCAGTCAGACATAAAAGCTGGCTAAAGCTGAAAAGACACTAATATATGCCATTTCAAAAAAAAGGGTAAGGTAACCTTTACAATAATGTGTGTGTGTGTTTATTTACTTCTGCAAACTCAAAACATGAAAACGGGGGCTATCGTTGCATACCTTCTAGCTATTTCTATGGTATCCGAGATAAATATCAATATCCGAGATTAACGTCAATAACGAGCACAATTGCTGATTATTGACAGTCGTATTATGCTAATTAGAATACAGAATATGGCTGACGCTTCTACCTACCAATACACCGCGTCTAGCCTTAAATAGCCTACAATTCTGTAGAAGCCATGAATGGATTTCTATTTTTGTGCTTAACGGGAGACCAACGCAGCGTTAAAGATACATATCAATCAATCAATGAATACATGACTATATGGGTTAAATTTATAACTGTAATTGATGAATGTATCTAGAAAGACGCGGAACACCCGTAACGCATGTTTTCTTATGCAATTGAGATACCTATTTATTAATTTGTTAATATCTTGGCGTGTATAAGTATTTTGACATGCACTTATAATTAATGTGACATATACGCAATTTACTTAATTTACTTTGACATGCATGACTTGTTAGTCATATCATGAAAAAATATTTCACATGCCTCGAGGCCGAATATATTAAGGGTCAACAATGTATACCTATATCATCCTGCTGTACCATATGTGAATAAACTTTCATTTCATTTCATTTCAATGAATGTTATTGATTGAATTTATTAGATCGAGATTGCTTGATGGCGCACAGCCTCGGCCGTTCGGTTGATATTGAAATGAACTTAAATATATTATGTAGTACTTGTTTATTATATAGACTAACCCTGAACCGAACACCATAGACCAGCACTCAACCATAAGCTATTAGATTAAGGAAAACTCTTGGTCCACGGGGTCCCAGCGAGCACAAGTTATTTACTGAAATCGCAAAGCGTTTGGTTGACGTAACTGGTGACCGAAGAGCTGGCGACTTCCTCGCACAACGTATCAGCATTGCGATACAGCGAGGAAATGCCGTCAGCATCCTCGGTACGTACGCTTTAGTTAATATTTAGGAAATTAGGCTTCAATGAAAATTTATTAGCTTTTAATTTGGTTAATCTAACAGTTTATGAGCTGCTCTGTCTGCATTTTAATCTTGCGTTTGGTTTTAGGGACATCCAGTACAGCCTGGCGGTACCTGGAGGTTAATGTAACCCTAGCATAAGTATTGTTTGGTTATGGTTAGTGATCAAACCGAAAAAGTATCTAAAGAGGTTTTTTGAAAATAGAACTATGCGCAACGGATGTAGAGTGCCGCGAAGTTTGACCGCTCAGTCCAGCTGAAGAGCGATCCATTATTGCTTATTATGAATGTAGTATAGATATATCTTGTATATAGATAGAGTCTTGAAGTTGAAGTCTACAAAGGGCAGAAATTCTTGATATTGAATATATGATATCGCTTAATATGATGCTGTTTACCACTAATATTTACAGCTAGGCTATCTAATAGATAGCCTAGCTGTAAGTAGTTGTGGTAAACAGCATCGCCACTTTTACCAATCTAGGCCTGACAGTTACATCTCTGTCAATAGCGCTGCAAACTATGCCAGCTCCAATTTGTTTATTTAACGTCTCTCTCCTAACAAGACCGAGCCACTATTCCGTGGTGAACAGCTCTAGCAACAATTGGCCGTGTGTCAACGGGATAAGAGCCACATATCATCATCGTCAAGTCGGTGAGTGTGTTCGCGAACAAGCATAGCGGCTCTTTGCCCGTATGCAAGAGGTGTCAAATGTTCAATTACCTACCAAGTTCTAAACTACGCGTACATTATATTTGCCTTAAGTATTGGCAAATCGCTTTCAAAGACTATTTCTTCACATGTATGTCGGGAGTCACCAGGTCATGCATGTATTTTATTATTTTGAGAAGAATAGTAACAAATTAAATTTAAATGGACCTCAAGCTCGCTTACGTCATGAATTTAAATATTTTGCTGAGTTTAGTATCAATTAGACTTCCTAATACATTATGAGTATAATCGGTCGAACCTCGTGATCTTCGTTATTCTTGCAAACAACACCTCCATTTTGCAACTAAACAGACGAATTCAATTCAAATTCGGTATTTTGTCATCAGTGCATTGCGTTCACACTTGGCCATAAGCTGACGCAAGAAAAAGAGCATGAACCTAGCTAGATAATTTTCTAGACTTCAATAAAAACGATGATAAATTTCAACATATACATACTCCTCGGTGCATGTACTTACTATAATTTATGTTGGATGGCGGCGTTGCATTTGTAATTAAACCCTAGATTATTATGACAGGTGACTTTTGTTAGCAGTATGCACTGAGTCAGTGGGCGTCATCAGTGATGCAGGACATGCCTCCTGGCGTCATAAACCAAGGTCATCTCTACCGTTCCACGACCAAAGTAATAATATACCTATGCAAGTATTTAATCATTGTTATAGTGCTATTATTGATTATAATGAGTACATACATAAATACTCATCTACCTATAGGGAAATTAAAAAAAAACCTGTAAAGATAATTGCTTTATTGTATTTATTTGTTATTTAAAACCGATTTTTGTAGGTAAACGATAAATTAGGTAACCTTGCCTAATACAGTTATTACAGCTAATGTAACATTTCCTAAATTCATCTTTTTACAGCGCTAGTGATTATGAATTGGACGCAATATACCTATTTATGACATATAAATATAAATTGAATTACCCAGTTTTTTAAAACAACTTAAAATAAAAATACAATACTACCTACTTGTTCTTTTCTTGGTATAAAACTAATATTATTAAAGTTATTTATAATATTAGTAGTCATTATCAAAATTGACTAGGGTTAACAGTTTTTTTAAGTACCTATTTATTTAAGATAATTAATTGCATACCATTGCTTCAAAATAATTAATGAATATAAACATTAACATAATGCAAATTTAACAGTATTCAGCATTCTTATTGCGACTACTTATCAAAGCAATCCAAGCAGCAATCAACAGCCTTACACGCTGTTTTCAATTATTACGTAACCTCTACGGTATTAATTCTTACCAAGTACCTAATTACTTCTGTTAACTATGGGAGTTCTGTGAGAACCAGGCCAAGAGGCGAAGTATCGCTAACATCGCGAGACCGAAGATGCAATAATTATACACGATCAAATTACATTACCATACAAACTAAGTAATCGCGTCTTGTCGCTGATAAATCCGTCGTACACAAACAGTTAAACTAATGTTAGCGGCACGATAAAATTAATGTTTTTATATTACGATAAACCAAACACCGGTAACTAGGTTAATCGGTCTGGATTTACTCCTTTGTGTACTTTGGGAAATCCTTAAAATGTTGAATTTAACACTTAAATCTTAGGGACACATAAATAAACAACACGCTTAATTGAAGTAAGAAGTTTTTTTTGTTTTCGATTTATTTTTGTTATTATATTTTAATTTTAGTGACAGAATGACACTTATAAACATCACAGTAAATAAAACTAGTGTTAAAATTTACCTCCGCCCTCGGGCAGCATTTGTGACATCCAAATCCAGTTATTAAAATGCACTATCACACAGCATCGCACTCGCGGCGCGCGCGCTCCGACTGCGCGCGACTGGGTTATGCAAAAGCGCGTCGTTATCAGCAGCCGGAGGTCGGCACTCTAATCTAAATACAGACATCTCGGCCCGAACCAAAATCGCTCGTATTACTTTCAGTTTTCATGCGAACATACGGCCTAAATTTAGAGGCGGCTCGCTACGAAAATAAATGCGTTTTTACGTGTTTTTCGTGGATGCGGCCGCTTGCCAGCGCGCGGGGGTAACTCGAGATTCGTGCCGTATTTGGCAGGCGCGCACGGTTTTGGGTATTTAGTTTCTTGCGCTGAATTTAGCGCTTCCGCTGCGCGTACGATGCGCGCGGCGCGCATGCGGGCGCGGGCAGACTGCCGCCTTATATGGCACTAGCGAATTCGCGGAAGCGGTTCCGCCGAGTCCTTTGATTCAGAACTGACCAACAATTATTTGCAAGACTGCCTTAAATTGATCATCACGTATGCTAACCATTAAGTAAGTATTTCGTATTTTTATAAACACAGTCCAAAAGTTTATATATGACATACGTATAATACGTATGTCTAAAATATGTCCTATTGCGTTACATCTGAGAGCCAAGGGTTACATAGAGGCTAATAAATCTATTACCTATACGCATCAAAGAATTTCAAAATTACAGGGGCAAGAGATATTTGACATTGATGTTAAAACGTTATGCAATTTTGGATAAAATTAATGCATAGGAACGTAATTAAATATTGTAACAATATTTCCGCCTACCTATACCTATCGTTAATCGTTGTTTGATATTTAGGCTCGGTTATATGAACATCCGTTAGAACTTCTGTCTGTAATTATGTCGAAAAATCTACTGAGTTACCAAAATTTTATCTGACATTTGGTCTTATAAAATCCGGCCCTAATAGATTCGCCGTATATAAAACAATCTAATCATGGCATCCGCTAAAATATATGTTTCGCCATCCTTAAGGATTGATATATATACATACTATTCGATTATTTGGAATTTCCAAAATCGTATCTGCAATCCTACGTGCCACAATTAGCGGCAACCTCCCATTTTCTACAATCTTGTATTATCTCGGTATATCTCGAGCTATCTCGCCGTCGAGATAACGTAAATGCGCTTTAATTGCAACCGCCTCATGCAAATTAACATTCATAGTGAATAGTCGTCGGTTGGTAATAGACAAGGAACTCACGGTAGGACCTGCCAGTGGGGCCTGCTATTCAGCAAAGAATGTTGGTACCTACTTTATATTAAAATGTTATTTAGATTACACCTCGTTTAGGCTCTTTGGCTAAGAGTTGGTTATTGATTGATAACTTGATACCTGTTAGGTTAGGGTACAATAGTTTGGGGACTTGTAATGGAATACTTCTTAGAAAAATAGATATCCCTTACAATTTCTTTCGATAACTGTAACAAAATGACAATCGCACAGTGACAATGTGCACGCTATAGCATTTTCTTAGGTGTTTGAATCGAGAAAGGCGAAACTTCTTAAAGCAACTCTAACAAAATTTTCAGTGGTCGATATAACTCAAACACAATTACACAATCAATCCTCAATACCTGTAATTAATATGCAACCAAATCATATGACTCGTAATCGCCAATGTTAAACTTCAGCAATATTATCGCCATATTTTTTACCCCCGGCGTGAAAAGAAGAGTGTTATAAGATGGACATCTGTATCTGTGTGTCTGTCTGGCATCGTATAACTCCCTAACAGATAAAGTGATTTAAGTGCGTTTTTTTAATCTTGATGGCGGTTCATAACTATGTTTTGTGTCGGTTTTTTTTAATAAATTAACTTGTAACGAATTATTTGGAATATGCAATTCAGACCCAGTACAGCCTACTGTAACTGTGTTTTCCCAGTGACCCAGCTGCAGCCAGTTGCGGCTGCGGCAGCTATCGCCCACGCGGCCCACTTACTCTCAACAGCTAAGGACCAAGCCATATCAAGCGATAATAGACCTTATATCCATGCAATAAGAGCTTCGATAAATCACTAATAAGTTGGTGAACCTGTACCGTCCGTAGGAGGATGCGGGCTTTCAAACATGTCGCCAGAGCGACATGATTTGATACATAATCCGATGCTAATTAATGGTTTCCAACCAAACTGGGCTAAGAAATACCTAATGTAAATTATGTCTTCAGGATTAATATAGGGGCCATAAGGAAGGAGATATAGGGACCATAATAATTTCATATAAGTAGGCCTAATATGAACTATATGTGGTCATAATAGATACAGCGGCGAGGCGTTCAGAAAACGAGATTCACACCAGTTTGCTATTACGTTTAGTTATACTTATTTATTTACATAATTACTTGAGTTCCTGTAATGAGACAGGCAGTATCTACGTATAAGTATCTTAATCTAATATAAGTTAACATATTCTACTGTTTTATATGTATTAGTATATTATTAGCATAGCCGAACCTAACCTAGCCAAACTTAAACTGAACATTGTTTTCGCTCACATCTGACTCAAGAATATAGGCGCAATACACAGAAAATTACATATTGAAGTATGAGAGAGTGTTCATTTTAAAACTAGTTTTACTCTACCTAGCTAGCAAAATAGTGCTAAAATTTAATGGCTAATACATAGTTATAAAGCACATTAAAAAAAACTGGTCAAGTGATGTAAACAGATGTGTACCGGTCCCGACCCAATTAATTCAGGAAAATGTCAACATGGTGTAGAAATTGAACGTCATCGGTACAGCACCATATATCGGCGAATTTTGTTACGTATTTGAGTGACTGAATAACTTAGTATGTATGGTGGTGTTTCAAGAATATTTTTTTATCACGAGAACCGATTTTTTTTTATTAGAAAGAAGGTACTTTCAGCATAATCGAGCATAATCGCGTAGGAATTTATAAAACAAAAATACAGGCAAAGGTGATTAAATAACAAGGTATAGATATGTTTTTGATGATAAAAAAAGTAAAACTAGATAGAGCTATAGTTATATTATTCCTCTAAAATATACATTGATATTTATGTTATGTAATAATTTCATATTTTTTCCTTGGTAAACTTCGGAGTAAAATAATTCATGTTCATATATCTTGGTTATTTTTCTTTATAATTGTTCCAAATTCCAAATCGATAGCATAAGTAGTTCTTGACATATTTAGCGATGTGACAGACAGCCAAAATGAAGCCCAAAGTGAAGACAGACAAAGTGGGGTTCCTATATTATTCAGTGCCACATATAGGGGACTAGTAACCAGGATGACTGTCCTCCTACTGGGGATTACAAAAAGCGGTTTATATCGGGGACGAAGAGTACTTCTGACAAAATATGTCGGTACTTTGTAATCTACAAATTGCAGTTATTTGTTATTAATCCTCGAATAAGTTTGAAAATGTATTTTACTGATGCGAGTTCCCTTCGTACTTCGAGGCTTTGGTATGTCACCATACCCAATACAAACGGCGTGGGGTACATGTAGGGATAGTAGCCGTGTATTTTCATGTATAGATACCGGATAAATTGTTTTTGTACTTTTTCTAGCATGAGAGTGTATATTTTTTCGTGTGGATTCCAGATAACACAGTTACTCTCTAGTTGGCTACGCACAAATGAGTTAAACAATAGTGTGATCACATGGCGACTGCAGAAAAAATTTGATTGTCGACCATTTAAAGTGTAGGATCGATCGTTGGTCCGGGACGCCTTAGAATAGGTCATATTAGCACATTTACTCGTGTTCAATTCCAAACCATTGACCAACCCCCAACTATAAACACTATCTACATCAGTTTGGAGTTTGATTGAATCAGATGGATCATTTATTACCCGGACTAGCTTGACATCATCGGCAAACATTAATATCATGGAATGATTTATGTGATTCGGGAGGTCATTAATAGTGATTAAAAACAAGAGTGGACCAAGACTGCTTCCTTGACCTATCCCTGCATAATAGTACATTATTGCCTAGGCTCGGAAACTAGGTTAGGCAATCCCGGTTTCCGAAGTATATTATTATATATAGCGCTTTTCTCAAAAATTGTGAGGAAATAATGCAAATTAATTAATTGAAAATGAAAATATATTTAATGTGAACAGTGCATTTGAGCATCGAATACATAGACCACAATGTAGACAGCTTAATTCTTTGTTTTTGGAATGTGTTTGCATTTTTGTCTTCCATTGAATAAATTGCTCGTAAACTCGATTACATTTTTCTCTTGACTTAGCGGGCAGCAAGTTTTGCATTGCTGCGTTCGTTTCTACCTTTATAAGGCGGAGTGCAATCAATATCTAAGCTACTCTCATCACTCGGAACTCATTTTTGAAATTAAAACGCAAAATTACAACAAATCCACGCAGTAATAAACTGTAATTGCCACCAATTTATTACTTATAAATTGTATTTTTGTAGCCATAGACATTTTAAAAAGTAAAATTAAATAATGACTCACGACGCACTATGTTGAAAAACGAGCGGATTGCTTGGCTGAACACAAAATTTCTCAAGTCTGACTGAATTACTGTGAAACTGTCAGATAATTAAAAAAGAAACGCAGCGGAAAAAATGGGTTTTGGTAGGATTATTATACTCCTAGGAGTATAATAAAGCCTAATAGACGGGGACGAATTGTAACTTTTTAAATTTAGGCGGATAAAAACTAGGCACTTCCCGTGTTCGTTTTTCAAACAAAATACGACCCTTTCCGAGCATGTTTGAGAAAAAATACTTATCTAGTCGGGGAATATTTAAAGCACTGCGAGACACGATAGTTAGGTATACAACTTCAACTGTCAATTAACGATAAAAGTCGCATGATGCGTGTAATTTGATAACGCTATTAAGACATTAAGTTCAATAGGGATCTACTACACCAAACCCATTAAATTTAAATCAGTTTCTTGTTTTATGGCGAATGCTCGTACTAATGTTACGTGTATGCAAACGATGTTCCGGAGCACATAAATACCAATTCCGATCTAATATGTTTTGTGGAATGGACTCCCTGCTATCAGCTTCGTTGCGCAAACACACGCGGAATCAGGGCAGCTCCACATTATCGGCAGTCGCTTTCGTTTGACAATAATGTAAGCATGATGGATGGTAAATGTAGCTCGCCCCCGCTTTGAGCGGATAATCTGTGAGCATTAAAAAAACCGGCCAAGTGCGTGTCGGACCACGTACAATGAAGGGTTCCGTACCAACACCTACTAGTCCACATTTAAAATCACTATCCAATACATTAAATCTAAAATTGAAATAGGTACAAACACACCTCTCATGTCAAAATAAAACAGCACCAAAGGCGGTTTTCTGCATATTATATTAATATTTCAAGAATATATAAGTTTTGTGCAAGTGTTACTAATATTCCCATGTAGGCAGAATGTCATCCGTAGTGCCATACTGCTGGAGCACTTTTAGATCGGCGAGGAAGTCCGAAGAAAGCGCCACTTTTCATCGGTTAGAAACTATTGCTATTATTTCTTAAATTTCAAGTACACTATGCAATATAATATTCTCAAATAAACTGCAGACTATGCTTATTACTATACAATAAGTAGCTTTTGCCTCGTTCCAGGTTGATTTTAGTTATTGGTAAAAATAAAACTTTGGTTAGGTTAGGCTAGTGCTGTGATTTAATGAAAAAAAGTAGGTCAATATTTTATTGATATTAATTGTTTTTATGTAAGTATAGGCATTTAGATAAAATATTATTACATTACATTACTTTTTACATAGTAAATTGACAATTTCAGATTTCCGGAAAATAATTTACATCAATAATGGATTGACTTGACGCAGTACGGGGGGCAATAATTGAACGCTGATCAATTATCACTGAACAAGCAGATATCAAAAGGGAAAAGCTTCGTGTCCATTTAAATATACAACTGTTTTATTCATGAGTCAGTTTTATTTATTGTTGTACTTCCTGTGCCTGTCTCTCATGTAGACAGGTATTAAAACATGAACATAGACGAATGTTCTACTATTTACTACGGCAATTGTTAATAAATGATGTATCAAATAGTTAACATAGACGAATGTTAACTATTTGATACATCATTTATTAACAATTGCCGATGGTAACCTTCTTTTCTAGTCATGAGAAATTATAATAATCAGACATGACTTTTTAAGGATACTTAATAACTATTTTCAGGTACGGAACCCTAATAAGTATGGTTTATGATACAATAATTTTTTAAGGGTGGCTAGTTATTATTGTTTTCATATAAATTGCGATACCTACTACAGTATTTATATGTATAACTTAAATTTGTAGGGAGTATTATAATCTTGAGTGCATATTATTAGGTTAATGTCTTGGTTCATAACCATAACAACTTTTGTTTTTAATTAAGTGGAAACTTCAATATGCCTAATATTAAAATAAAATTAACTTACGAATTTCTTGTACAAGTTACGAATATCATTATTAAATATCGATGTCGATATTTTGTAGAGAATTTTCTTTCTTTGTGCTAACTCTCGTCACGTGAGTGATCAAAAGCGGGACAGTTAAGATGTGTCAGAGCATGCTAACTATCTCCTTCTTACTTATTGAGAAGTACGTTAGTAATAATAAATCGAAAGTATAGAAAACGTTCAACTTAATAGCGCTCATCTGCTTTACTCTGATATCTGTGCATAATGCTGATGTTGTCGACTTGATTCACTCGAGTTTATTATATGGAGCCAAAATACAGCTTAAAACCACTGCAATTGTGAAGCCGCGCACCTCAAAATTGCAGAGTAATTCACCTTACACGGTGCAACGTGTCAAAATTACAAACTGCGACTTAACAATTACGAATAATGCCAGTAATGACAGCGAGCCGATTATAGCACCCACGTGTGCGGTGATCGAACCCACTCCCCCGCGGCCGACGTGGTGACATGACACATTTACACCTCCAGTGGAAAATAATGACAAACTACATTACTAAGTATATGAGCCAAACCGCTTATCCGAGTAATGGAATGGGGCTTTAATAAGTATTAAGTACTTAGGTACAACAATGTTGATTTACATTAGAATGAGAGATTACCAGCTGTAAGTAAATAATATACCCATAAAAAAACATTCGATGTAAAAATAGGCAAAGTCTCGAAACTCTTTCACCGTAAGAAGTTGTGACATATAACGTAGAGCCAAGTCAGGCATTGTTATTAATTTTTATTTGCTTACTAAATTAAATTTGAAGACTTGAGAATCACACAACTTTACCTCATTCATTAATTTTTGCATACCTAAAACTGTGTACTATTGTTTGATTGCCAAGTCACAATATTTTATTTAGTAAGCAAATAAAGATTAATAACAATGCCTGACTTGGCTCTACGTAATATCTCACAAGTTCTTACGGTGAAAGAGTTTCGAGACTTGGCCTATTTTTACATGGAATGTTTTGTAGGTAAATGTGTCAATACAAATTTATGAATGCATCTAGAACTAAAAACTTTTCATAGATGCAGGAACTACGAAAGTATAACTTTGTATCGTGTATTTGTATAAAATTACAAACTTACTTACGTAATTTGTATATTTCTGAAACGTCAGTGAAATTGCAATATTTCTAGGTTTTTTTTGACGTGATAGGCTAAAAACAAATTATGTTTAAAATTGAAGCTTGTGGGTCTGCTAGAAGTACCTTAAAATCATGGTGATCGGTCAGTGTATCAGTGACAAAACTAAGGAACTTTGACGGGTTCTTAAACTACAAGTTTAAATTGAATATTATTGAGAACATATCTAAGCCATATTATGCCCTATATGTGACTGACAATTCAGGGTTCTAGCTTTAGCTTAGAATCGCTTCGAGAAAAGGATGGTACGGCCGTGCCTCTTTGTTTTGCTTGACTTGTCGGGGGCACTGCCGTGCCCCCAGACTTATACAAATCTAATTCAAGCAACAGTTTTACTCGCAAAGGTTATTAAAGCAACGCTGCTAGAAAACCATTGAGGACCATTAAATTAGTGTCGCTGTAAGTCTGGATTTTTTCCGCATAGAATAACTCAATTAAAATATAGTTAGCATCGAGCTAATGGGTTGATGCTCTGATTATTTTAAACCCTTGGAGAGTAGCCGATTTGTCATACGTTCTGGTAGGCTAGCACAACTTCCTGCCAAGTCGTATCTCGCGCGACTCAGCGATTCCTGTCTCACTCGAACTGTGCTAATTAGAAAGAGGACGGTAGATTTTTCTCTACTCGCGTCGCGTCGCAGCGGCAGTTGTGCTAGCCCCGGTCTCCTTTGGATAATCGAGGATGTGGATTACGTATCCTATTACGAATCTCCACCCAAATTTGCCAAAACAGCCTGCCATACCGTAATTGATTCTATACTTCCTAAAGATGGCATGATGAATTGACACTGAGATCAACGGAGTCCGACAATTTGCCAGTCAATTGTGATGTCAATTCGATACGCCACGACAATAGTTTTTGCGGTAGTCCGGCGCGTGGGTTATTTTTTTGGTCAAGAGTGCTTCTTCACCGCTAATGGTTTGACTTGACTATCCAAATGGCGTCAGCGCAGTCAAAACTTTAATGTATATAAGTCTTTTCTTGGGTTGTTCTTGTCGTAATCGGCCGTCCTACGTGCGTTTCGTAGGTACACTGCGCTCTTATTTGTTATGGTTAATATTCGGGGCCATATTTGTTTGTTCACAGATTGCCGAGACATCCAGTTTAGGTTCTTGTGGTTTTAATGAGCTGTTATTATGCCTGTTTATTTCCCCAAGAAATTAATTATTCAGTGGGCTTTCCGAGTAAGGGGAAAATGTTAAGTTGTGTGCCTCTCGATCTTGTACTATATACCTACTTAGCCATACTTGTATTAATAGAATAAAAGAAACCATGAATCGCTTGCAACAAAGGCCAATTCAGTTAAATTTTATGACATTGTGTATCCTAATAATTATACTCTAATATAATACTCAATTTTCTGAAAATCATCATATTACTTATATTACATATATGTCATATCATAAAGAAGTACGATTTGTCGATAAAATAATTAATATCGTTGGGAATTCCCTAGGACAATTTTATTCGTGGCACTTTAAAGTTCTATGTCATTTTAACATTATTCCAACAATATGTGCGTATATGTACCTATTACCTATTTACGTATATAAGTAGATAATTAAATGATTAACCTAATATTGTCAAAACCTGCTTGTATGCCAAAAAGTAAATCTATTTATGGCTCTTCCGGAAACACCGACTAATTCGATGCTTAAGACGACTATATAAATCAAACGACACGGTGGCTGAGCGCCAGTTCTAACTAATGTTAGATTATAGTATGTATAATATATTTGTAAATATTACAATGTTTAGTTTATTATAACATTTGAATTTTAGCACGATATCTGGTTTAGTCATATTTGGAGTTATTTATGACTTATCCTGTAAAAACCATACGTAGGTACCTACTCGTAAATAAATAGGTACTTATGTTTAATTTAACAGAAGCGTACGATTCCGTTCTACTTAACAGGAGAAATAACACGAACGAAATTGACTTCCAGGAACTATCCGAATATCTAACCGAACATACTTACGTGGGTACCATATTCGACATGCGGCCTCTATTTGACACGCACAATTAATGAGTACTTCGGTTAGGTTTACTGAAGTATACCTACCTAAATGTTGATAGGTTCATCATAAATATATATATACTTTCCCAGTGCCAAAAATATTTGTACTTTAAAAGTGTATTCCCTAGTCATTTAAGTCATGTTCGCATATTTTATCTCATGACGTTTGATACATTTCTTTATCAAAATATAACAATAACGAAATAATCACATGCCACATATACCTAAACCTTTGAAAAGATATGTCCCAGTGCCCGTCAACTAGTCAAAGACCTTTCTAATAGGCTGGTGGATTCCACGGGGATTAAAGAGCTGGCAGGTTCCTCGCTCAACGCATCAACATCGCTATGTTCAGCGAGGAAATGCTGCCAGCATCTTAGGGACTATTCCCAGGGTACCCAATTTTTTAAATATATTTTAGTTTTACTTTAATTTAGTTATAATTTAGAGAAGATATATTTATATATAATAATATTTATTTATTTATACTTTCTTGCACAAAACAAGTACAAACAAGGGCATTGATGGCTCTAAGCATTATAACCCCACAACAGTGACCCAAAGACCTACGCAGGCATGCCAAAAT
Organism: Epiblema foenella; assembly: GCA_963556455.1. Lineage (NCBI taxonomy): Eukaryota > Metazoa > Arthropoda > Insecta > Lepidoptera > Tortricidae > Epiblema > Epiblema foenella. Next base: position 22,647,491 of record OY747096.1, on the reverse strand, counting down.
CACAATCAGTCCCCAATAAGTAAGTATTAAATTAAGCCAATTTAGTTATAACAATCTGATCGCGCCAAAAACAGTGGTCGATAAATTGTCCGCGTTTCGGCCGTCCTCGAGTTATTTCCTTATGCCCTGCCAATGGTCGTTTTGCCCATTTTGCATCTCGCCGATGCCAACATTGTCTTACCTGTTATGGTTTATGGACGCCATCTTGTTCGCCATCTTCGGTAATTGGTTACTCATTGATATTTTTGGTGCGAAATCGCATTACCAGGATTTGCACTTAGTCCTACGCAATTATTATAATGACGGACTAAATAAATATCACTAGGGGCTGTACAAAATCAGAAGCATACCTCTAGTACGGAAGTCGTCGACTAGACTAGGATCTCTAAAATAAATATTACCTACTTTGAATCTATAAATTGTCTTTTCATTACATGTCTTCATGATTATCTCATTTGTACTTATAGCGTACTGCTAGGTCCCAGGATACAGTCTCAGCCCAGTTCGGAATCAGCTGGATATTCATGTTTTAGTTACATAAAACTTAGATTCGTAATAAAATTGTTAATTATTAAAAAAACATTAATTACTATTAATAATTACTGAATTACAAATAGTGTATGGCTACAAAACTTCTACAAAAACTTTATTGATACTAACATCTACCCTATACCGTCCTGGTAACCTAGGTATGAACGTTGAACATTTCGCACGACAGTGCGTTTGAGGCGTAAATATAATAAAATTATTTATTTATTTATCGTATGGCAATTATTTCGAACCGTAAGATCTCCGAGAATACAGTACGGTTGCTAATTTTTGTTGCACTTTTAGCACCACCCAGGGGTCACGTGTAGGGTAACGGTGGGTACTCCTACCGGACGTGTTGCAACTTCAAACCCTTCAAACCTTCAAAACGCCCGGAGGCCTCTAACTTGGCTTAACGACTGCTATCATAGACAGCAGCCGAGATCAACGGCTTAACGTGCCTTCCAAAGCACGGGAGCGCTCAGTTCATAACCACTCAAAGCAGTTAACCATTCAAGAACTGACCTAGGCCGACGTTGCTTAACCTCGCATACCGCACGCTGTACGCGGGGCCATGAGTTCCCCTTAATTTAAATATAGCATTTATTTCCATCGTTGTATTTTTCAACCAGTAATTTTACTGGTTCATTACGAACCGCTAAAACAGCCAAAAGTACTCCATCGAATTCTAAGAACTATAGTTTGGTTTAGTGCACACCATATAAGCCAAGATGTAGGTACCTAGGCGCTGTCGTTAACAGTACCTTATTACGACACATTACTGTTTTTCTATCTATACTAAGTATGTAGAGTAAGTGTCTTCTACGTCATATTTTTCAGTAATTTGGCGTGACATGAAATCGACCATTGAGCGGTTTTCAATTAATAATAAAACAATTTTTAAATTACAGTACCTACCTATTTTTATTGAGCAATGCAAATCCGAAACACGGTTCCACATCACTCCTAGCTTAAGTCAATGTTGTTATACCTACATGATGGACAAAATGTAACGTCTAACGATAAGAATAACTACATTAGGTACCTATTTATATAATATAGGCACATGCAGTACAAAACATTCTAGTAATTTATTGATTTAAAGTTGTACAATTTTCGTATATATAACAGGTATTATTAATACGTAAACTCGCGTCCCTAATTCCGCGAGAGAATAATTTATCACGTGATTAATTACTGTGGAGAGGTCATACGATTCGACTTGATATTTAAAGACTGATTTGATGTCTTCTCGCATCGATTTAAAATACCCTAGATGCACTATCCGCCTGTCAAAAGCGTCCGCGCTCAAGAGTGCTTAAATGCCTTTTAAGCACTCTTGCGCTCAGAGTCGCGCGCTAGCCATCGGCGAGTCAACATGCCCATGTGCTCCGTAAAAAAATGCAAAAACAACACGTTAACGACGTTAAAAAAGGATGGAATTTCGTATTTTCGGTGAGTATTTATTTAAAGTTTCATTATTTTATTGATTTGTAGTTATATTAAGCTTTAACGCGCTTATAACAATTATTTTATCAAAATATCAGACACACGACCAGCTAAGCTACTGTCTCTTTCCCTCACGTTGAGTGAGTCGTATATCGAAACGAAACGGGAGACCTATGAATCGGACTATAGTAAAATTTCGAAGGAATGGAGTCGCAGACTGACTAATTTTTTTATGAAAGTTTACAAGTATTGTTTGTTATTAGCACACACCTATGGAGTGTGTATGTAGATATGTAAGTTGGTAAAAACTATAAATTAAAATATTAGCGTTTATCTAAAACAAAGTGAATAAAAAGTATTAAATGATTTATGACTATTTGTAGAAAGATATGTTCTAGTAACGTGAGGGGTATGTTACCTATATATCATTTCAAAATGTAAAATAAAGATTTCAAAGCTTGAGACACTATCATGTATACAAGTTACTCTGATTCAGTGTAATTTTTGTAAATTAAACCTTGTTTTTAAAAATAACGTGTTACGGATAATAATATTCTATTTCTTCTTTCAAGTATAACTTATTCGATTAACTACTTTAAATTTAGGACTGCTTTAATTTAATGGTAACATAACATGAAATTACAGTAGAACCATTTAAAGTGGCTTTGTCATAGTCGCTTGAGTATCTTGATCGAAATATCTTAGCGCCACACACAAACACTTTTGGATGGTCCCATCCATGGTCTTCGTCATCAGCTTCTGTTCTCCAAATGCTACTTTCTGAATGCAAATGCTCGATTTGTTACCGAAAAACTAAAATCGCTATATGTTTCCCCTGATTTTTTGAGGATTTCCCTCAATTCCTCATGGATACCATCATCAGAGCTAGTTTACGGCAACAACGGGCCAACATGCTTCAAACATATGATTCCAAACAAAGAAAGAATTTTCCGAATCGGTTCATAAACTACGGAGTTCTAAAATGACACTCATTAAAATAATAAAAATTAAAAAACAACACAACATAATAAATCGATTTATCATTACTATTTATAATAAATCGACGTTAACATCTGACGTCGTATGCTTGTTTACCACCTACCTATTTTAAACAAATCATTTTCGACTCCACGGTACACGATACCGACTCTGTTCCAATGTATGTCCAATGTTGCCAACACAATCAGTGGAAAATGTGCGTGAACAAAATTGAAATGCTGTAATCGCCAAACGCTCTCATTTAAAGTAAAACGTTACGCTGGTGACATAAGGCTCACTATTGAAAAAAATTAAATTGATCCCAATTGACTTACGCTCGTTTAGCGTGTATCGAACACGCACACACTCACAATGTCGGCTCAGCCGGCTTGGACACTTTTTCGTCTTGAATTTGTAGGTGATAGTGTATCTAGGGTATTTTAAATCGATGTCTTCTCGACTTATTTGGCAAACATCTTTCTAACACTTTCCGAAGAACTCTTATAACCTTTTTGGCTATAACAGCTATTATATCATAATTATATCATTAATTACCAATTCGAAAAGTTGACGAAATTGGCCTTATTTACAATTAACTAGCTGAAACAGCCATAAATAAGGTGCACTCTCAATAGACACAACGGAAATTAACTTTAGATAAACACCAAATTTCAATTCAATTCAATAAATACATACGACTATGACGTTACAGGTTAAGTCCGTATTCCTATTTGGCCGAATCCGGCCGAAGTCGAACGACGGTGTTGATTCGATTACTTGTATATACTCGTATTAAACTTATATTAGGGACCATCTTTGAAAAACCCGATCTTTAAGTAAGGCAACCTTTTGTATGTCCAAATTTTACCTAGGCAACCTAACACCATTGCATAGAGTATTTATTTAATAAGTTTCATTTCATAGAACACTTTTTCAAAAAACAGGGGGTAATTTCACTCCACTCGCGGCCGTTAAACTCTGTAAACCCCATGGTAGTCCAGGCTCACAGTAGGCAACCCCCATTTTCCCAATTCCTATTGTCATATTCTTTCACTTACTATTCGATTTTTAGGAATAAAATGAGGGTTGTTGACCCAAAAAGTTAAAGTATTTTAATTTTTTAACACTATCAGTCCAGATTTCGGGTATATACTTGAGGGGTAGGCAAACCCTGTGCGATTTATCATTTTATATATTATCTAGCATGTAATGTACCTATGTCATTATCGAATAACAGGTGGGGGTAGTTTTTTCTTCGCAGATCTTATACCATTAGTTAATATACGGTATATAATATTTTTATTGGACTTGTCGACAAATGAGTTGGTAATACCGCTTTAATTTAATTAACTATACTTTATTCGCCCATGATTCATGGCTGTAGTTGTGGGAGGCGCCCACTGCCGTCGATTCTAATAATTATGTCAATAAATATGTAAACTCATGCGCCAGAGACGGTAATGGTGCGAATTTGCGCTTATGAAGTGATCAGAACTAAGTAAGATAGCCTGGCCCTAAGAATTAGTACCAACAGCTACAGTTACATCACAGATTCAGTCAAGTGTGGGCAAGCTAGATATTATGTCATGTAAAATACACGTGTCACTTACCTAGTAGGTATAACTAAGTAAGCACAGTCAAGGTTTAATTTAGTTCATTGGAAATAAATCCACCTAAGTCAACACTTTTCCAATAAAGTAAACCTTGATAGTACATGTATTCTGATTTATAAGTAACTTAACAGTTCACGTAATATAAGTCATAAATGCTTCAAATGGCGTGAAATCGTCTCCAATTTACATTCCAATAAAAGAAAACGGATCGGTTTATAATTTTATCGCCATTAGCCATCATGTTTATGTTCTGCTTTGTCCAAGTTATTTATGGAATCCGTAATGACTATAACAAACCTAAACCAGGTCTTGCGAAACGTGCGGTATGGCCTTATGGGCGATATGCCATATCGGCGATATTTGGTTATGAGTGTAGCGCCAAAAGACCAGCCCCCAGCCACCCACGGCGCGCACGCAGGTATGATGGACGGAGTGGCTTGTAGATACACATCTATTAAGGTATAGTGCTGGTAAATAAACCATTTATCCATTAGTGTAGGTAGACCCTAATGTTCCCATTATTCTGAATTTGTGACTGTAGATTAACGTTGTAAGGATCATTTGATGTGAACTCAGATTACAATTATAGTTTTCTGTCCTACTAATCAGACCAATTATCGGGATTAAATAGAGTAGACAGAGCACATGCCATACGGAGGTGGGTACGGTATAGAGTACCTAACAACTGATATGCAACGTTAATGTTCCGCCGTAAAAGTTACACTGGTTTGTAAGTAAATCCGTAAGACTCAGTTTTATAAAGATCCGTGAGACCTTGTCAATAACTTGTCAAAATATTTTTTCACGCCACCTGCTCGACACTACCCAATTATATATCATGCAAACCTTGCCAAAACCAAATCATTTAGTCCTTATTGGCTTTCATTATAACCCGCCGGGTAATAATGAAATTCAGTAGCTACAATATTTACAACCCGGCTTTAGCCGAGGGCTATAAGTAAGGAGGTAGGAGGAATTTGCTTTCGGTAAGGTTTGCATGATATAATTAGCCATTGTCGAGCAGGTGGTGTGAAAATCTGTATTATCGTTTCATTGAGTAACAATCGGGGGTTAACGGACCTTTATAAAACCCGCCCTAAAGGATGATATAAAGGTTAGTCTACCATAGGTATTTAATGTTTGTCTTGTGATGTATTTTCACTTGAAAATTGTAAAGATAATTGAATATTATAACGGTAAAGCTTATCTGTTACGCGATCAAAACTCATTAATAAGTTAAGTAATTTATTCCACAATAACTTAAATTGTTACGGCCAAAATTCCTTATCCGAACCATCCGGATTCCTGGTTAATTTGCCTATAGCCAGATATTGGCGTTCAAACGATGCACAGAAGCATTCCCTCCCAAACGAGTAGCGCCCTCGATTCCCACGCCTGACAAATATTCGCCGTATATGTTAAGCACTGAAATATTTAAAGATTCTCGTACTTCGCTTCATTTTTGGTGCAAAACTAATTTTTGCTCGGCTTTTACTAACAAACCAATTTTTTATGAAGTAGAATCGCGTGATCAGTGATCAGTTGATTAAAGTTTGTATAAATTGATATTTAGCAATGTCTTAGTTAATCGTTTACATATTACCTAACCTTACATAGACAATCAGAGCTCCTATTTAAAAAGAAATGTTATCTCAATAAACTTACAGAAATACCTTTGCCTAAATTCTTAAGAAAAGTATCCCTAGTTGCAATCTATTGGTTAGCTTGCAGTAGCAATGTCTCATTTGAAATTGTGGAATTTTCCTCCTTATGTCGGTGTGACGATTACGCGACCAGCGTCAGTTTAGGACCGCCTGAATGGGAATCGATTAAAAAGTTGCACGAGTCGAGCCGCGAATATTTCCTTTCAGTTCATCCAAGTAGTCGCACGAGCTCACTATAGATTACTGGTCACTATAACCGACGAATCGATTCTGTCTGACTTGACAAATTCTTGAATTTTCAAATGTATTTAAAATACAATAATGTTTGAAAACGTAAATAACAGACGTCACGGAGGAAGCACAAATATTGAGAGCGGCACAGTCAATTGGTTTTCACTACTAAGCGCGTCCAAAAATATTTTGGCTCGAATGTTCATGGCAGAAGTTTCAGTTTCAATATATCTCATGTGCTCTAACAGTAAGCCATCTTTGCTGGTAACAATCGATAGTTGTCTAGCTGGAGTAGGTACTTTTCGATTTAACACAAGGTATTGAAGCCTAAAACTGTCACATTTGATATCAAACTTATCAGAATTTCTGTATTTTACTAGTTATTAGATTATACATAGGTACTAGGTTCACTGTTATTTAAACCAATTAACACACTTACGTTTCACAACAATATTCCGAACCCGCGCTCGAAATCCATACATTAGCATCCAAATATCAAATTAAATCACAACACCAATCACAATAAATCAATGATGCAATACAATGTTACAAATAAAACACTTGAAAAACTTTTTCAAATCTACCATTCAAGTTTGGCGCGTAAATGTCATTTAAAATTCAACAGATAATAAAATTCAAAATGGCGTCCTGGAGCGAGGCGCGCGCGATACTGCCGCTGCAGCGTTGGGCCCGTGGGCTGCCGCCGCCCACTGCTGATCTCACGGGCCAATTCACACTTGCTCTGCCTCCGGTGAATGTTGCTAATGACATGCTGATTTGGCACCATTGCATAAAGGACTACCTACTTGAAGATGCAAATACAAACTAGTCCTTTAAGTACTGGATACTAGATGACCTGGATATTGAGGTGTTGTGCCACTGGTATTTAACCAGCTAATTTTGTTATGTACTTTGTTAGTACTCAGATTTATATATTTTTTTATTTAATCTTTATCACACAAAAGTAAAAGTTAACATACAAAAGGAGGAAATTTCGTTTTTTCTCTGGACGTAACTACTTAGGAGTATAATATAGTCGTCTGCATTAATATGACATTAATCAATAGGTCTAATTCCTTAACTTGTCTCATAACTGGGTAGGAATCGACTTCTAGATGGACCCTTCTACTAAAAATGGCTATTTCTAACTCAAGTAACAGGTGCTATTATGCTCAATACGAAATTAGGTTATAGTTAATAGCTATGCATAAACTCTTAACTGGTTGAGGGCGACTGAGTCAGGTCTGAGCATAGTTCTGACAGACCTTATAGCTATAAGGTCTGACAAACCATGAAAAATAAAAATGCTTTATCTAAAAAATGGCCGGAAAAATCAACATTACTCGCTGCATATCGGATGGATAAGTTTTCAGGTGGTTAGGTATACTTAAGGCACGGAAGCAGGCAATTGAAGTTAGTTTTAAACGGACGACCCCTGGGAGGCCACAAATTAATACAAAGCCTGCAAAACTTTTCGGTTTGCAGGTCTTGAAAATTACAAGTCAAAATCAATTCCATTTCTATTTCAATCGTTGCCATATGCGTCATATTGTCAAAATTTGTTCACATGTACCGGCCTGCTATTTATCCACAGATCCACGATGATTCGGCGGCTGGCAGCGGCTGTTGACTCGGTGACGATGACGAATCCCTAACTGTAGATCATTGTACTTGAATATTTTGTCACATGAACACCAAATATACCGTTCGTTTCCGATCAGTACCTACCTATTACACTAACCTATTATACTTAACTTGTATTTATTACTCGATCAATACATGCATTTATTTAACTTCTTAAAATTTGCAATCCTTTTTTCAGTCACTTGTGTAACTATGTATAGGTACGGTGTATATTACCTAGGTGCTATAATGATATTGACAGGACACTTGTGCTGTGTGTGTCTGTCTGTAAAGTCACTGTATATTCGAGCGGTTAGATACCTACCTACGCGACTTCGCACCCCGGCGCGTATACTGGCTTAACCTATTCGACGTCAGCGACGTATATATGGGCACCATCGGTTCGACGCCAACGACGCATATATCCGTCACGTGCGATATGAACCTACATGCATTTCTATAGCGTGCAACCTAACCTCATGTTTGACATTCCCATGTCATGGCGTGTGAGTAACAACGTTTGTATTTGAAAGAGCGCTGAAAAGGTTAAAAAAACTAATGTAGGTACGTACGACATATCATTTGATATTTTCGGCGAGAAAAAACATGGTGAGGAAACGGGAAAAATCCCTCTGGGATGGAAAGTGGCGGACTATAAAAGCGGACCCCAGTCTCATTTTTAGAACACAACCGGAAACACTATGAGAATGAATGATATGATGTCCTCCTCCTGTACATAACTTTAGCCTAGATAATACACAGTGAACATGCAAATAAATGCAAAATCGTGTGAGGTTTTGAATATAGGAAAAACTTGAGTCTGAGGCACCGAATATTTTACCTATTACTAAGATATGACCAATAAGTAGGTAGGTACATCGTCTCATCCGAATGCCAATGTCAAGTACAGTCACACCTCTATTTCTTGGACAATTATGGGACGTGAGATTTTAATTTAGGTATATTGAAATATAATAAACGGGTCACTCACGTCTTTAAGGTCGAGTATCGCTCAACTTGTCAATGTTTCAATAGGTATGTCTGAAGTCTGAAACTCACAGGTTTTTAAAATTCGACTTAGGTACTTCAAACCGCACTTCATTCAACGAACCAGAAATAAGGACATAGGTACTCAATCTAGGTTAACGTCGGAATTGTATAGTCTAATCTTAAAATAAAGAGCTCTATTCTGGTTTATTCAAATTGACACTTAAATGATGGTGGTGCGATTCATACTGGAAACATGGGGAATTTTTGATACAGTCAACGTCAAAAATATCAATCCGCACTAATTGACCAAAATATGCGTAAATGGCCATTATGCAACGGTGTTAGTAGCATATATTTTTGTCGCTTTGGTGACGAATATATATATATTATATATATATATATATATTTAGGCCTTTGACTGTACGATGCGTTGGTACTAGTCATACCTAGTTATGTCCTTTTAATATTGGTAGAAAGATATGTCATTATTGATCATAATTCTATTGATATGTTTTTTCATATTAATAATTCACAACACAAATTCCAAAGCATGATCAATAAAGGATGACACTTAATTAAACCTGCACGGATTCCTAGAAGGCAAACGTTGTTCAAAAGTTTTTTATTTAGTGTCAAATAGTACCTAACCTGTTTAACGGGTTAATGACATGTGATATATATCCGGGAATAGATTTTTATTGTGTTACGTAACGTAGTAGGTAATAAGTTTTTGTGAAAACATCAATCTAAAACTAGTTTTTATTACAGACTGTAGGTACATTTAGACATTTACATCAGGGAGACGATTCTATAACGATTATTTTATAGATGGGTAGTTGCAAAGTTTACTCATTTCCTGTCATTTACGAAACCGATTGTTAGATTGTTACTGAGCCAAGGTCATTTCGAGGGGTGAGTGGTCAAACCCGATAAATCGAGATGATTGGTTTTTGAAATAAGAACTCATCATCCATTACGCAGAGTTCTATTTTAAATAAACCTTTTAGATGACTTATCGGGTTTGACCATTCACCCCTCGATTTTAACTGAAAATCCAGGTTGAGATATTATATTTTATTCAGCAGAACACTATTAATTTTCATTGTTAACAGGGTGCAAAAAGTGAGATACATGGGCGGTGATAACAAGACATGGCAACAACGGAATCTAGCGATAAAAAGCGACACTAGCGCTGTACCATGTGCTAGCCAGCGCGCTATGTATATAAAGTACTCATTGCAGTGGGCATGTAGTCAAACAGAATGGCTTTCTTGTCGTAACTGCACCGGAATAGATCCCAGGTTAGGTCCTCCGGTGTGCCACCAGTTTGATGCTCGGCACAGTTCTCTAGGATCTAAAAATAACGATTAATTTAAGCACAAATGTACTCTCATAATTATGTTCGAGGGGTGTTGAATTGCAACGAGTGTGGGCGTTCAATACCAAAATCGGCTATGTCAGTCATCAGAGAGCAGATCAGCAACGCACTCAACAATAAAAAAATAGTCACTGTATCCGAAAACGGCTAGGAGATGATGATGATGACTATAATTTATTACTTCACACACACACACATGTGTTTCTGACTGACATGTGTGACTATGTCAGTCAGAAACACAGTCGGCAGCAGAAGTAGCACAGTGGAATAACGTACATTTCAACATAGTTACTCTAACTGTACCCACTTCTACTCTGCTATATCTAAACCTTTTCAGTGCTATTCGCCCTATACAAAAATCACTCGCTTACGGACGTAAGGCTTAAAGTTAATTTCTTACCTTAGTACCTTACTGACATTCTTCCCAGTCTCACGAACAGGGGGGTTTTAGCAAGAACAGCCCCTTTCTGCAGCTTGTCGTCTATCCCAACTACTGTGCACTTGAACAGTACGCAGTACACATGAGCCCTTGGCTGAGACGTGTCTATCAGCTACCCACAGAACAGCGCTTCCACATGAGCAAGGCAGCGTTGCTCACTGAAAGATCAACGTAGGCTTACAGTGAAGTCCTTACCTTACTGACGTCCTTCCCAGTTCCACGAATAGCGGCCTTGTCAAGAACAGCCGCTTTCTGCAGCTTTCCGTCCTTCCCAACCACCTTGCACTTGAGCAGGACGCAGTACACATGAGCCCTCAGCTGAGGTGTGTCTATCAGGTCGCCACGGCACAAAGCTTCCACCTGCGCTGGGTCAGCTTTGGACGTCGCCAGGCATGCCTCAGAGTGGGTCCGGAACATGGCCTTCTCTTCCTTGCCCACGGACTGGAGATAAAAGTCAAGTGTTACCGCAACTGATTCTAAACCTATCAGCATATTCTATAGTGAATTTCAGCATGGCTTACAACGTACACTATTCCCATATAATACTAGCTTTTTCCCCCGGCTTGGCCCGCGTGGTAAGCTTAATTTTTACCGTCTACAAAAATGGAGATTCTCAGTTGCACCTACTTATGTAGGTATGTACGGATATCATTTTCGTAATCGGCACCCCGAGAAACTACAAAAATGACACCCATATCAATTTTTAAGAAAAACGAAAGTCCACCATCTTGGATTTAAAAATGCGTGTCTTTTCGTAATCGGCGCCTCAAGGAACCTCGAAAACGACACCTATATCCATTTTTGAGAAAAGTAACGATTTTCTCCCCGCAAAAATTTGGAAGCCCCTTTTCACCCCTTTAGAGGAGCAATTTTGAAAAACGCTGAAATATGTTTTGTTGTATTTAAACAGAGAGTATATGTACAAAGTTTTAAATTTCTCACTTCAAAAAAGATTTACTCCCCGTACGAACTTGGAACCCCCTTTAGGGGAGCAATTTCGAAAAACGTTGAAATACGTTTTGTTGTATTCAAACAAAAAGTCTATAGGTATACAAAGTTCTCTCGCTTCATCAAAGACTTTCTCCTTTACAAACTTGGAACCCCTTTTTCACCCCTTTAGGGGAGCAACTTCGAAAAACGCTGGAATAAGTTTTGTTTTATTTAAACAGGGAGTCCATATACGAAGTTTTAAGTCTCTAACTCTAAAACAGAAGTTTCTCCCATACTAACTTTGCACCGGTATTTTACCCTCTTAGGGTTAGAATTTTGCAAAACGCTGAAAACACTTTCTTTGGATTTAAGTTTGTAACCTTTTTACGAATTTTTAAGTCTACAGCTTAAAAAAAATTCCCATACAAACTTTGCACCTCTATTTGATCCCCTTAGGGGTGGAATTTCCAAAAATACCGTCTTATCCCTTGCATTGAAGAGGCTATTGAGCGCAACAGAGGCTCTAAGGTTTTCGCTAGAGATCTGTCTGTTGGTCAGAGCCAGATGACTAAGCTGACGACCGACGATGGCGGGATCATTTCTTCCAAACCTGAGCTTCTGCGTGAAGTTGAAAGGTTCTATGGGCAGCCATACACAACCACCCGAAGACCCGTCGTTGATCTAGCCAAAGACCCTAGAGCTAGATTAACCCGACATTATACCGAAGATATCCCGGACGTCAGCCTGTATGAGATTAGTATGGCTCTCAAACAGTTGAAGAACGGCAAAGCCCCGGGTGACGACGGAATTACAGCCGAAATCCTGAAGGCGGGCGGTAAACCTGTTCTCAGAGCCCTTCACGAATTCCTGTAATTCACGAGGGGAAAACGCCGCAGGCATGGAACAGAAGTTTGGTGGTGCTTTTCTTCAAAAAAGGCGATAACACTTTGCTGAAGAATTATAGACCCATCTCACTTCTGAGCCATGTTTACAAGCTGTTTTCGAGAGTCATCACGAACCGTCTCGCGCGCAGGTTTGACGATTTCCAGCCTCCCGAACAAGCCGGATTCCGAAAAGGCTACAGTACCGTAGACCACATACATGCCTTGCGACAGGTTATACAGAAGACCGAAGAGTATAACTTTGCACTTTGTTTAGCATTTGTGGACTACGAGAAAGCCTTCGATTCGATCGAGACTTGGGCTGTACTGCAGTCTCTCCAGAGGTGCCAAGTTGACTACCGGTATATCGAAGTCCTGAAGTGCCTGTACGAAAACGCCACCATGTCCGTCCGACTACAGGACCAGGAAACAAAGCCTGTTCCACTGCAGCGGGGAGTCAGACAAGGAGATGTGATCTCTCCGAAGCTCTTCACCGCTGCACTGGAGGATGCTTTCAAATTTCTGGACTGGGAAGGACGAGGCATCAACGTAAATGGCGAGTACATCACTCACCTCCGATTTGCTGACGACATTGTAGTCATGGCTGAGACCATGGAGGACCTCAGTACAATGCTCGTTGATCTCAGCAGAGTTTCCGATCGAGTTGGTCTGAAAATGAACATGGACAAGACGAAGGTCATGTCTAATGCCCATGTCGTACCAACTCCCGTAATAATCGGCGGCTCGGCGCTCGAAGTTGTTGACGAGTACGTATACCTGGGACAAACAGTCCAGTTAGGTAGGTCCAACTTCGAGAAAGAGATCACTCGTCGAATCCGACTCGGCTGGGCAGCATTCGGGAAGCTTCGCAGTGTATTCTCGTCCAGTTTACCGCAGTGCCTCAAGTCAAAAGTCTTTGACCAGTGTGTGTTGCCAGTGATGACATATGGATCCGAGACATGGGCGCTAACGATGGGCCTCATAAAAAAGCTCAAGGTCACCCAAAGAGCAATGGAAAGAGCTATGCTCGGGGTTTCTCTGCGTGATAGAATTAGGAATGAAGCTATCCGTAGCAGAAATGGGGTCACCGACATAGCCTTCAAAATTGCGAGACTTAAGTGGCAGTGGGCAGGGCACATTGCTCGCAGGACTGACGGTCGATGGGGCCAGAAACTGCTTGAGTGGCGTCCACGCACCGGAAGACGAGCTGTCGGTAGGCCTCCGACAAGGTGGAGTGATGACCTGGTGAAGGTCGCGGGAATCCGGTGGAAACGAACGGCACAGGACCGGTCTAAATGGCGAGCCTTGGGGGAGGCCTATGTTCAGCAGTGGACGTCTTTCGGCTGAAATGATGATGATGATCCCTTGCATACGTCATAAAAGTAAGCTCTGACCAAATTTGAAGTTTCTAGTTCCAGTAGTTTCGGCTGTGCGTTGATGGTAGATCAGGACTTCTTCTTTTATATATTTAGATTAACAGCAAACTATATTTTAATGAATTAGCGGAGTTTTCCCAGCATGTACCTAGTTTACTTACTGTGCAGTGCTTGCAGCCCGTTGATGCCTGCAACCAAATATTAAATATTTAAAGACACTGATTCTCTGCTTATATTTTTTTTAATACAGTTGCTCAAAAAATGGTACTTTATGTGGCTGTATATCGTGCGCAAAGTTGGATTTCTCGCACTAGTGCTTTTTACTTTCCGATTTTTTTTTAATTTACTGTTGGTCCGAGCCATACATCCAACCGAAGAGTTGTAGGTTAAATCGGTTTACTTATTTATTTAATAAAGCACTTGGCATGAAAAAATTACTTCTATTAAAACATTAAAAACATTATTATTTAAAACATTAAAAATGGATATTAGACAAGTTAAAAGGTTATCAAATACTAGCGGCCGCTTTGAGATGGTAACAAAGATATAAATGAGGTTAATTTGTTTCTGTCAGTTGTCTGATGCTATTAATCTTTTGTGAAAATTACTCGAAAGAAAAAAATAATGTCCGCCATCTTGGATTTGAAAATGTATGTAACTTTCGGAATCGGTACCCCGAGGAACTACAAAGATGACCTCATATCGATTTTAAAGAAAAATAAATGTCCGCCATCTTGGATTTGAAAATGCATATCATTTTCGTAATCGGCACCCCGAGGAACCTCGACGATGACACCCATATCGATTTTTAAGAAAAATAAATGTCTCATTCTGGGATTTGAAAATGGATGTCATTTTCGTAACCATCACCCCGAGCAACCTCGAAGATGACACCCATGTCGATTTTTAAGAAAAAATTATCTCCGCCATCTTTGATTTGAAAATGGATGTTATTTTCGGAATCGGCACCCCGAGGAACCACAAATATGACACCCATATCGATTTTTAAGAAAAATAAATGTCCGCCATCTTCGGTTTGAAAATGCATATCATTTTCGTAATCGGCACCCCGAGAAACCTCGACGATGACACCCATATCGATTTTTAAGAAAAATAAATATCCGCCATCTTCGGTTTGAAAATGCATATCATTTTCGTAATCGGCACCCCGAGAAACCTCGACGATGACACCCATATCGATTCTTTTAGGAAAAATAAATGTCCCAATCTGTCAACTTGGAACCCCTTTTTACCCCATTAGAGGAAAAATTTTGAAAGACGCTGGAACACGTTTTGTTGTATTTAAACAGAGAGCCTATATACGAAGTTTTAAATCCCGCACTTCAAAAAAGATTTGCTCCGCGTACGAACTTGTAAACCCCTTTTCACCCCTTTGGGGAGCAATTTTAAAAAACGCTGAAATACATTTTGTTGTACGTAGTCTATGTACGAAGTTTTAAATCTCTCACTTCAAAAACGATTTGCTCCTTTACAAACTTGTAACCCTCTTTTCACCCCTTTAGGGGAGCAATTTTGAAAAACGCTGAAATACGTTTTGTTGCATTTAGACAGAGTCTATTTAAGAAGTTTCAAGTCTCTAACTTCAAAAAATAATTGTTCCCCGTACAAAGTTGGAACCACCTTTTCACGCCTTTAGAGGAGCAATTTCAAAAAACGCTGAAATAAGTTTTGTTGTAATTAAACAGAGAGTTCGTATACGAAGTTTTAAATCCCGCACTTCAAAAAATATTTGCTCCCCGTACGAACTTTTAAACCCCTTTACACCCCTTTAGAGGATCAATTTTGAAAAACGCTGAAATATATTTTGTTGTATTTAAACATAGAGTCTATATACGAAGTTTTAAATATCTCACTTCAAAAAAGATTTACTCCTTTACAAACTTGGAATCCTCTTTTCACCCCTTTAAGGGAGCAATTTAAAAAAACGCTGAAATACTTTTTGTTGTACTTAAAAATAGAGTTTATTTACGAAGTTTCAAATCTCTCACTTCAAAGAAGATTTGCTCACCGTACAAACTTGGAACCCCCTTTTCACCCCTTTAGAGGAGCAATTTCAAAAAACGCTGAAATATGTTTTGTTGTATTTAAACAGAGAGTCTATATACGAAGTTTTAAGTCTCTCACTTCAAAACAGATTTGCTCCCGATATAAACATTGCACCCCTAGTTTACCCTGTTAGGATTAGAATTTTGCAAAACGCTGAAAACCTAACCTTTAACGTAAAACGTAACCTTTTTACGAATTTTAGTCTTCAGCTCAAAAAATTTTTTTTACCCATACAAATTTTGCACCCCTATTTGACCTCCTTAGGGGTGGAATTTCCAAAAATCCCGTCTTATCCCTTGCATACGTCATAAAAGTAAGCTCTGGACCAAATTTGAAGTTTCTAGTTCCAGTAGTTTCGGCTGTGCGTTGATGGTAGATCACCCCTTCTTCTTTTATTTATATATATAGATTACAAATTCTAAAACCGTTTTCAAAAAGTTGACAAATTGAGTAGATCAATGACAGAAAACGAGTATTATGCGAGACCTCCGATTAATAGAGTATTATGCAAGACCGCCGCGGCAAATAAATGAACTCTTGTTTTTTTTCGTCAAATAATACATTTATTTACAAATAGATCTAATATAATAAATTAATGATTAAATTAAAATAATATGTTTATGGAAGTTTAAAATGTAATTAAACTACCATGTGACAAAAAAACCTCTTCCAAAATAGTTTTTGATTTGGCTGAATGCTGACAACCAGGACCAGGGCATGAAAAGTCTATCAATTGAAAGTTAAAGTTTAACTCTCAATTGATAGACTTTTTCATGCTTAACCGACTTTTCAATTCCCGCCCATTTCATTCATAATTTTACGATTTAGTTTTGTAACGAATTGTTTATTTTAATAATATTGAACCTATTGTTTTAATAATATCTTAGTGATAGTGATAGCATATATGTGCAATTTATACGATTATTAAATAAAATGTATGTAAACTACGCCAGATATAGACCAGGTACGTGCAAAGCCCACAATGGCATTTTGTCATGTCTCTTTTAATGACCGTTTAATTTTTGATATTTATATATATACCTTCCGCACTTCCATCAAAATGTACTATTTTACAACTAACGAGTCTCGATGTACAGTCGGCCAAAAAAGTGGTCAACAACTTGTCTTAGTATATTATTCAAAAATTGATACTGTTCAAAAGTAGACCTTTCCTTCTCTTCTCATTGTATAAACAGCGATAGACTCATCTGTACATTAGTAGGTTTTATATTATTTCAATAAGGAATTAACGTATCAGGAATTGTATATACCGATTCAGATCAGTAAGTGTTTGTCTGTAGGTAAGGTACCTAACTGAGCTCTATGGCTTACTTATATGATGAGCACGTGAACGTGTATGTGTATATGGTTCGCAAAACCATTCCAACTTAGTTTTAAATAATCGGTGGCACTGCAGTGCAGTAATTGTAAATATTAGGTACTATAGAGGTTGTTCCAGTATGAGTCTGGCCATGTGTATCGTAACGTATACAAATCTACCATTTCATATATTCTAGAACGCCTGTCAAAGAGCTATTCCTGGAAAATCAGTTGGATTTTCCCAGAGACTTCATCCGCGGACTCAGTCAAAGTCACACGTTGTTGTGTTTCTTTAATTAAGTCACAAATATAAATGTAATTGGGAATACATAAATATACTAAGTATAAGTGAGAATCCCGTATTTACTTCAGATAGGTATATGACATTAACTAATATTATTTTTTACTTAAATTTATCACAATAACTCTGCAATAGATACTCCATGAATTCCAAAATAATACCTAACTTTATTTTACCGAAACTGAAAATATAAGATATCTAATCTCTGAAAAAGTGACTTAATAAGTAGGTAACGGAACTGACCTGGTGAGCTCCGGCTATCACGCCGAGTAAGACCAGTACCCTTGTCATGGCTCCTAACCTCGTTATTTCCCCCATTTTTTCAGTAGGTAATCGTCTTGGGATCGTTCGTAGTTCTGAAATATAAATCGTACTTAAATTTAAAATCGAATACATTCTGAATAATTAATGACAACACAAAGCAATATCTTCTGAGTAAATGCTTCATCATTCAAGCAGCCGTGACGGTAATCATAACCAGTTAGATAGCACATGGCGTAAATGCATTACATACAGGATGTAAGCAACATCGTACCGTAAACTAAAACGAGTTTTAGACCAACCTATCGTGACTTAAGAATCATCCAAATCTGCCCACGCATTTGGTCTCTGGAGTGCCACAAATAAAAGAACATACATACAGTATATAATGACTGATAAACACATTATTCTCCTTTGCGTCGCGCATTCGAGTAAAACTCAATACAACTTTTGAGTGACTTGCTTGTTATAAACCTGGTCACGGAAGTAACGTTTTCCTACTACGAGTAGTAATACGCACAGCATTATAGACCTAAAGCAACTCTTAGTAGATACTCCTAGTTAGTTCACGGTTCACAGAATCATTGAAAATCGAAGTATGGAGTTGCAGTAGATACCTAAACAAATACTTTAAAGGACTCAAGCGAGTGGTTCACATAAACCAAGTCCACGAGTTTAAGTACTACTGAAGACAGATTTCTGGAGCCAACGGGCAGTAGGTACCTTCCATTTTCTTCTAGAAGCGTTTCGTCGAATTTTCAAACTTAAGTACCTACATGACTAATTTATCACACAAACATAAATGGTTGCAAACGATACCTTTTGATCGCGCAGTGGCAGGTGCAGCAGCACGATAACCAGGGTAAGTTGAGGCACCGTTGGCAACGACACTCGCGCGCATGCGCCTTCTTGCCGTGATTTATACGAAGTTGCATCCTGCCTGGTACCACGCTGTCTCTTAAATTGCGACAAGAGAATCGAAATGCGTTCACAACTTTATAAGAGAAGTGCGAAGTTATTAAACATTTTTTTTACAACACAACACTGTCTTGGAATCGGAGAAAATACATCCGCGTAACTCATATCTTTTAAGTGTTTCTATAATCCTCTATTTATCTCTGATCACTAACATAGTTCTCGCTCTACCTGGGTGTCAAATCCGGAGAGGACAGTTGCAGTACCTCACGACGGAATAATACGAGATTCGACTGAAATCGTATTGATTGGGGTGCCAGCCCTCGATTCCACCAGTTGTTTTTTTTCCACAGTTGTGTTGATTCCACATATGCACAAGTTAGAATAGCGTTTCGAAATCAAGCCATACATTTCCAAACTCAAACCGTGTCCTGTACTCGTACCCTAGTAAAGGTACCGTATAGGGTGTCCCGTACATTAGATAAGCGCTGTTATGATATGGGTCATTAACGAGGCAACATGTATTTGATTTTAAAATTGTAGACTTATAATTTAGTGTAGTCTAATCTGAAATTCAGTAGGCACGCAACAACTAGGTATATATTTTCCCTTCGATTATGCTAAGTGCATGGTACAGGGTGGTCCGTGATATTGTGACACCGTAGTGCGCGCTGTTTATAAACTGTTGGACGGTCCCTCATTGTTCAAAAATATTTAAGGCAACACGACAAATGTGCTGGATAAGATGTGAAGCTAAACATCCCATATAGACATACTAAAAGCCTACTCAAGCAGTGGAGTTATGCCTAATCCAAATTGCGTAAATATTCAGAGTATTATGACTGACACAATCGTACTTCGAGTACCTAGTAGATAGTAGTAGGTATTGTAGGTTAATGGTATTTGTTCTATGTTTCACGCTGAAAAATTCCAATTAGTTTAGAATGCCTACGCGCGGGTACACTAAGACAAATCGTATGATATGGAATAGGCACACGATTAGGAGATTAGGAGTGAACCTGAGGTAAAATTAAGGGTGCAGAACATTTCCGGACTTTCGGAAAACAACTAAGGTACCTACCTGAGCCGCTTCGCTTAATCACAGAGTTCAAAACTGACCTTTTTTTTGACAACGCTCCCCATCATAGGAATCCGTTAGTTAGGAAGGCTGTCGACTACATTCCCATCCCTCCCCCCTCTGTCGTTACTCGGCGATCACTGATTAGGGGCCGCACGGTCCGGCGTCCTAGGCACACACTTACGGACCCGGACGACGTAATCACAGCGTCTATCGAAAGATGGAACGCTGCGCTTACGGCGTCCAACTCTGACACGACGCGTACACTTAGGCATTCCCGCCGGCGGGGACGTCCACCGCACGATCGCGACATCAGTGACACATATAGTCCCTATTCGTCCCGGTACCGCCGCACACCGGGTAGAGTCAGTCCGACCCAGGTCGGGCCTAGCTGAGTTTCTTGCTGGACTCTTCTCAGCTAGGCTAGGTTTAGTGAACCAGCGACAAAACTCCCAGTAGCTCGATTCCACTCACACCTCAGATTCGGTTGAAACCGCTCAACCAATCTCACTGGAGCGCAAACTCTTAGAGTATTCCAGTGATCCAAACCACACGCGTGGTCATGCCGGAGGTTTTCCCCTGGATTTTCCCCAGGCTACTCTCCAACCGCGCACTCCTATCGCTTTATTGGGCCCGGCCTATAAAGCCACAGTCAGGTTCAAAAAAAAACTGACCTTATACAGATGAATACGCTGCTACTGCCAAAACGAGCGAGCTAGTTGATAGTTAGATATGTATAAGAAAAGTTTCGGGTTAAGTATCCTGAGGGCATTGCATTTACCATCTGAAAAAATAGCATAAATAATTAGATTCCTGCATACTATGTAGTTTATCATAAATTGTAAGCAACTACCGATTATTAAGGTATAGGGGTTATATATTACAGGTAGCAAACTTAACTATTCGGTAGAACTCCGAAAGATAAGATGGACCTAATTCAATACGAGTAAGTAGATACACTATCTATATAGATTCCACTCTGTATAGGTAACTAACGTAAGTACTAACCTTGTCTTGATAATTATCTTGTTATTCTATCCAAAATTATGAAGTGGTTATGCATGGTTAATCGGGAAAAGGTTTCGGGCTGTGTAGATGTAGGTGGCATGGTATCAGAATTGTGTAGATGTAGGTGGCATGATATCTGAAAAAAATTGCGCATGCTTTAAAGGTTGACCGTGGATTTGTTGACTTATAAAAGTACAAAATTTAAGGAATCAATGAGTACCTATAACTGCCAACTGACGATGAATTAAAAATCATACTAACCTTATGAATACATTGTTAGGTAGGTATTTCCATAATTTTGAATTGGCTACCTTTGTGCAGAGACGGCTTTGGATTGACTATTATTAGTACGAGTATATGGCATGTTGCTTATTATTGTTTTACATCTGAAATCCGATTAGCTAGTTACATAAATTATGTTAATGGAGTATTTTGCACGCAACTACGTAAATCGATGTTTCTTATACTTACTTAGTAAATTTAATATTTGGGCCAATCATTTTTATCCTGTCGGTGTTTCCCATATGTACCTACCTAATTACTTAGGTCCCCTGGGTAACTTATTAAAACTGATTTTTATGGGCCTAAATCCACCGAAAAGGATTTTGTGGACATTTTAAGCGCCATATTCTACAGACTATTTTTTGAGCAGCATGTTAAAAGTCCATGTTTTAAGAGTTTAGGCATTTTTCTAAGAAACTGGAATGTTAAGTATCCTCTGTCTAGAAAGATTAGCTTGGTTGACTCATTATATCCTTTTAAGTCCTTGTCACAGCTGCGCTTCGATAAATTCACACTATGGTTTTGGCCCAACTTAAACCCCCTTAGGGTAGCCTTCAGAAGGCCAATTTGAGACATAAGTACAGTATGCATTCTAATTTTAGATTTCAATCTGTTTCGTGAGGTCATTCGGACTTGTTGCGTCCGAAAGCGAACACACGTAATCCTTCGGAGTCAAATTGGAAGTAGTTGCAGGACTCCACTTGAGACACAAACAAGACCACCGGAGGATGGGCAGCAGCATCCCTGGAGTGCGGTGGGAAATAACTGCGACCGCCAACCCGCATGCCAAGCGTGGCGATTATGGCAGTTTTAAACATCTCGCCCGCTGTCTTGTGCTTCCTGGATCATCAGTTCATCACAGCAATTTTTGCATTGAACCTAAGTTGTTTTTATAACAGTTTTATAAAAACGGATACCTACGCTGTTTATTGTACAGATTAGGAGTCCAACCAAAAATTCCATAATTACCTTTATCACTGGGTGGGATTGTATCGGTGCATGCACACAGAGGTGCTAGGCGGCGAAGACTTCGCGGAGCACGCGCGTTGGAGGACATACGGCGACAGCACAACGGCTGCTAGCATCGTTAGGATCACTTTTGATAAACTGATACATAACATGTTTACCGCCTGCCACCTGGATCCAACAAGAATCTACGTCATATCTATTGGAGTATTATCTTTTTAATACTCTAAAAGCAGACTTATATCAACTCAACCCGTAACTCCATCTGAAGACGGCAAGTTACCATTTAGGCTATCAAGGCTTTCCGAAGCGAAGAGTTAACTTATCTTTACAGTAGGTAGGTACCGGGTCGTAAGCGTGCGACTATTTGTGGCACAATCAAAATAATTTTCTGTATCCATTATAAAAAACAAATTATGGTGTCCCTGGCACAAAGCCCCCTTAATTTTTTCAACTGCACCTCGAAGACATTATTAACGAAGAGAAAATGAGTACATAGACTTACCTTTCTCTGTATATTTTACAATGACAATTTACTTCTTACTGATAGCCTGGAATTCCCTGAACTCATAATAGCTGTTGATGTTAGGCGGAGAATTCAGCCAAAACAGCATAGTTCAGGATACCAGCGCCTCTTCGAACTACCAATTATCGTGAAGCGTTCACGAACCATCCATGTACAATTGACAGAAACTGACTGTCATGGAAGCTTTGATTTTATTTTTCTTTTCTAATGCAACCTTTCATACAGTTCAATAGTTCTAAGTAGCTTATTAGTAAACCCAACGAAGGAAAATTGGCGGCAATAATTCGTGTATAAACGAATTTTGGCATAGTTGTAGATAAACGGGTAGGCGGGGGTTTAAAAGTCATTTTTTTAGTTTTTCGTGATGCAGTATCGCAGCAAAAAGTATTCTGCAACATACTGACGTCCTCAAACGAAAAGGCCGCTAAAAATTCCCAAAAAATAAAACAATTTAGCGGCCTTTTAGTTTGGGGACGGCAGCATAAAATTCTCTACAAAAAAAAAATCATTAAAAAGGGGGGGGGAGGTTGGTCAAGTCAAATTTTGATGGAAATCTTTTTTTTTATTCGAGTCTCAGTTTTTGGAAATTTAAAAAGCTTTTTTTTCAATGTTTTCGTATGTTTCTGCATGCGGATTTCGATTTGTTCTACTGTACAGGTTATATTTCTCTACCCTAGGGTCCCTAGGTACTTATATAGAATTTTTGTCGTCAGTTTCTGGCGATTTAAAAAAAACACTCATGTGAGGTCTACAGCTCATAGAGTCACTAAGTTTTACCCGACGGCGGCAAAACTAAAAAGGTTATTATTTTAGCAATCTATTTATGTATGCATTTTTGTGAGTAGATAGGTAAATCGTAAAATTATATTCATACTTTCACGAAGATTTGCTACAGATCATGTTATCCACGAAAAAGTGACTCACTTTTACCTAAACCATGAACAAAACGAATACTAATACCAATGCATTGGAAAAAGTGGGAGCTTGTAGCAGCATGATTAACGAAAAGCATTCGTCTCTCATTATATAGCAATTACGTGATGGGTGCTTTAGATTTTGTAATTTTACTCTATTATCTTCAAGGAAGAGTGAATAGGCGTGGAATAGGCTTAACTGAACCAGCAAGCTACATCTTAGGCCCTGTCATCGCTATCCACCAGGCGAGACAGGCCAATCGTTGTTCAGTCATACATAAGAAAAATAAAAAAACTTGTATCTATGACAAGTATCAAAGGTTGTGTTCCTCGTGACAGACGTTTGACACACGATGATACGGCGTTTAAAGGGTTAAAGGACGCTTATAACGCACGTTAAGTATAGGGTCTCAGGGCACACTCCGCTGCGAGCGGGGCGTGCATCGTGCATATAGCACAAATACATTTTTCACCTCAGTGGCTCAAACACGGCGGTTTTGCTGCTTGAAACCAGTGAGCAAAATGCAATTTTGCTGCGAGCGTGAAGAAAACTAACTTTTTAATTTTTCATATCGTAGGTTAGTCACAGGTCATCTTTTCATACTGCGGGGTGTAATACAAACTTAAACATTTAAACTTCATTTTCTCTGTCACTTTCACTCCGTTACAAAAAAGAGAGAGAGATAAACTATGTCGATTCGTCATTCGACTTCGAAACTTCGTAGTAGGCCCCTAAAAAGCGGGAACGAAAAACTCGTTCCGAAACAAAATAAAATTCGAACTCGTGTTAAAGTCGTATAAAAATATTAAACCTATATTAAATCTAATTATTATAATCATATTAATATTTCATTATTCTTAAAATACAATGAAAAAATGCGATATTGATCGCGAACATTAATTATTATACTTAAGTCTTTAGTTTTTTTCATACGGTGAACGAATATAAATTCGTATACAGTTTCAGAACGCCATTTTATATTCTTTAAAAAGTTAGCGCGATTGAACTTTTTAAATGTTATTCGTATTACGTTTTCTTGGATATAAAACATAACTTAAACCAAAAACTGTATAAATATGAGTGAAAAAATTGACGAAGCCGATGTTTTAACTCCTCAAGAGTTGAGAGATGCCGTCAAAGAGGCTGAACTGTGTTTTATGCCCGAAAAATCTCGACAGAAGTATTTAAAAGGACACGAAATATTCAATAAATGACGATCGAATAAAGGAGCTACCATTATCTCTGAAAAAGTATAAGTATAAGTAAGTAAGGTTATCCCATAACAAACAACCGAAAACCATTGTGGAGCAATATTCGATGCTCAAGCGACGATGAAGACGAAACACAATATACATATTGAAACGTACCCAAAACTAGTTGCATTTCTAAAACGGTTGTCAGTGGGCTTTTTCTTAACGTCATGTAAAGTGAATGTTATGGGAAAGAGTAATTGTAGTTAATGTTTGTTATTTCACATGTATTTGTTGTTTGATGATTGATTGATGAAATGATTTGATTTATTCTATGTGGCGTTTTATTCCATTGAGTTATATGTTCTCGCCGCTGAGGTGAAAAGTTGTATGTATCACACGAGAGCAAAGATATTTGCATCTCGTGTGATACATACAACTCCTACGCTCCGCTCAAGATTCTAATTTAGAATCACTCGCTACGCTCGTGATTCAATTATAGAATCTTTCGCTTGCTCGGGACTCAATATCAACACTTGCAGCAAAAATCTACTTTGCTCTCTTGTTGAACAAATAACTATTGTGCACTGAATAGCTTAGAGAATAAAACAATAAATACTGCATTCGAATAAACTTTAATTATCCCCATTTATAAATTTATCGAGACACCCAATCGTAACAGTAACGAAGCAGCAGCAAAAAATCCTCTTCTGTATGGATTATCTACGCGTACTTACTATCATCAATATCATCGCAAACTGCGAAACTCGACAGTCTGTATCCAGTACAATATACTACTGTGACGATTGGCTGATCAAACTTTGGACATTTAGTTATTTTGAAACTACCGTCGAAATCAAATAGGTAATTTACCTAAACTCAATCGATTCCACTAATAGACTACCTACTTTTCATTTATTGCACTCATATATCATGTGTCGTTGTTACTAGTAAAGTACAGTCGAACTCGGAAATAGCTGCACATTTTTGTACCTTTATATTTTGTCACGCGGAAGCGTCCGCCAACGAAATTAAACACCACAGTTGACCCACGACCTCTGTCCATCCATTGCTCTTAAACAACTGAGCTACCGTGAGTATCCCTTGTGGCGACGAATCTTTCAATCACTTCACTGTTCTAATTACGCCTTAGGGAGGATCGTAACGACATCTACCGCGAATTCACTGTTATAGTGATTTTTCACTTTTTTTCATAATAACAAATAATAATTCGATTGAAAAGGGGATACTCCACGTTGCAATACGTACGTAATGTAGGAAAGTACTAAATGTTAAAATAAAGCGCATTCAGATGAAATGAAGTAGGCTTGCGTTTATGATTGAGTATATATCATGTATATCCACAGAAAAATACAAGAGTACGAGTTTTTAGAGTCACCAGCTAGTCCTAATGTCACAAGATTTTTTTTCAGATTCTTTATATGGCTATAGTTTTACCATAAATTAACAGGTACTCAAACGTTCAGCTACTTCTTTAGTTAGTTCGAATAGCGCCATCGCAGTATAACTTCGTAGATTTTAGTAAACACTGTTTGACATTAATTTAAGTGTTTTGTGCAACAACGCGATATTAATGTACCTGTAAAGCTCTTGTGACAAAATCAATAATAATGTATGATTATATATATTAATAACATTTGTACATTTTCGAGGCTGGCTATATTTTTATGAATAATAAATCATTTAAATATAACAGCCATTGTTGGTTGTAATTAGGTTCACTTTTGCAAATTTGCTAATTAATGAATTTAAATAAATAAACAGACGTGTGATCTTGTACGGGTTTATTAGGCGACTAAAAAGGACAAGTAGCTATTAGAATGAGAAGGTGGGAGTGTTCTATTAAAGCATGCATTAATATTTTACACAACATACCGCCCACCAAAAGGACTATTACGTCCTTTTCAAAACTTCACAATGAACAATACAATTTAATTAACAAATTGACGACATTATAAAGTTTGAGTATCAACCGGCAACGCACATAATTTAGTCACCGATCGTTTTACGATAGCACTACCAGACTTCACACTGTACACTCTAGTAAATCCGTCATCACCAGGATGTTTATCAAGGATGCGTCCTAGCGACCACTTCCCAGGAGGTAAGTTATCAGTCTTTATAAGTACTATGTCTCCTATTTTAAATTCTTCTTCTTTTTTCAGCCATTTCGGTCGTTGTTGCAGTCTAGAAAGATACTCATCTTGCCATCGCCTCCAAAAATCAGCCATCAGTTTTTGTGTGTATTGCCAGCGTGACAAGGTATGAATCTTAACATCTTTGTATTCTGCTGCTGGAACAACGACAGGGGGTTCTCCAATTAAAAAGTGCCCTGGTGTAAGAGGGTCAACATTTTCTGGATCTGTGTCATCGAGCGGGCATAAGGGCCGGGAGTTTAAGCAGGCCTCAATCTGGTACAGTATAGTTGTCATTTCTTCGAACGTCAGATTTGTCGTCAAGATTCTTTTCAGATGATATTTTATGGACTTGACGCCCGCTTCCCAGAGCCCACCGAAATTGGGGCTATATGCAGGAATGAAATGCCATTGTGTTCCTTCGGTTGCAAGAGTCTCGGCTATTGGGCCAGTGAATTGCAATTTGGCTTCATTCCAAGCTTCTACAAGTTCTTTGTTAGCACCCACAAAGTTTCGACCCTGGTCGCTCCATAGGTGCGTGCATTTTCCTCTTCTTGCGACGAAACGTCTAAAAGCTGCTATGAATGCATCTGAAGTTAGGTCTCCAACCAGTTCTATGTGAATAGCTTTGACAGCCATGCAGATGAAAATGGCGATATAAGTCTTCAATGTTTTTGCTCCTCTACCTTTATAAGTTAAAATCTGATATGGGCCTGCGAAATCTACTCCACTGTGCAGGAACGGTCTTGCTGGAGTTACTCTTTTTTCAGGCAGATCTCCCATAATTTGAGTTTTGGCTACCGCATTTTGTTTTGCACATGTCAAGCATTTCTGAATATATCTTTTCACGAGAGATTTTACACGGAGTATCCAGAATTTAGAACGTAGGTAGCATATCATTTCAGCCATAGTGCCATGAAGTGTCTTTGCATGTGCATCAGCAATGATTAGTGGTACTAACAGGTTTTTGTTTCCCAAAATGATTGGATGTTTTCTGTCTTCATCTAATTTAGCATATCTGAGTCTGCCGCCCACCCTGAGCAATTTATCTTTATCTAAGTATGGGGCGAGGGTTCGTAAACAGCTCTTCTTTTTCACTTGTTTATTAAGTGTTAAGCAATCGATCTCCTCTTGGAACTCTTCTCGTTGTATCTTTGTCACACAAATGTTAAGTGCTTCTTGTAATTCCATAGCTGTTATATCGTTATCAGAGCCACGAGAATTTTTCTTGTAGTTTAAGAATCTTCGGCAGTACACAATAGTTTTCAAGAGCTCAGTTAAGTTATCAAAATTTTCAAATTGTGACGTTAAATTTGTTTCTTGTGTTTCGACATCATCAGCATTAAGGTAAGTTTGCAGTTTTTGTACTTTCATTTCTTCATCTGTTGTTAAAGTTTCTAATTTATTAATTTTTATTTCTGTTTCAGATAACCAGCTTGGCCCGTTCCACCATAAGTCGCAGTTCTTCAGTGCGGACAACATCACACCTCTCGAAGCCACGTCTGCAGGGTTATCCTTTGACTGGACATGGTACCAGTGCTTATTGTTTAGGTTCTCGACGATCTCTACGACGCGGTTGGCTACAAATGGTTTCCATCTATTGGGTTCTCCACACAGCCAAGCAAGGACTATCGAAGAGTCGGTCCATGCAAACATGTTTGATGTGGGTATTTTCATTGCCTCTCCAACCTGTTTCATTAATTTAGAAAGAAGCAAGGCTCCACATAACTCTAAGCGCGGCAGGGAAATAGTTTTCAGTGGAGCGACCCTGGTTCGTGCGGCAATGATCTTGGTTGATATCTTGCCCTGGTTTTCTGTCCTTATATATACAACGGCTGCGTACGCACGCATTGAGGCATCACTGAACCCGTGTATCTGTATGTTTTCTTCTTTGGAGTTTGTTGTACAAACCCATCTGTCAATGCGTATATCCTTCACGTTTACAAAATCAGCGCGGATCTGTCTCCATTCTTCTTCTAATTCTAAGCTGACGCATTCATCCCAACCTATTCTCTCAAGCCAAAGTTTTTGCATCAACATTTTTGCCATGATAGTGCTAGGTGCAATCCAGCCTAGTGGGTCAAACAGCTTTTGCACATCTGATAATATTCCACGCTTTGTTATCGTATTTACCATCGGAGGTAGTGCTAAACTGTATTGGAATGAATCAGTTCCCAAATTCCATACAATTCCCAGTGCCTTTATAGTTCCATCTAGGTTCAGTTCTACTTGTGCATTTGCTGATCTTTTTTCTTCATCAATAGAATTCATAAACTCAATATCGTTTGAAGACCATTTCGTTAATTGGAATCCGCCTTGACTTAAAATGCGCGTTACTTCCTTCGCAATTGCTATAGCTTCGTCAGCGGTTGCTGCTCCTGACAGTAAATCATCCATATAAAAGTCTTCTTTTATTGTTTTAATTGCAATTTTTTTATACTTGTTGGTCACTTGCGTATTGTCTTGTTTTTCATCTTCATCGACAGCAACCTTCTGAAGGGTCTTGACAGCCAAGTACGGTGCAGGAGCGGTGCCAAAGGTAACTCTGAGCATACGATATTCTTGCAGTGTGTCGCGATCGTCTTCTCGCCAGATAATACGTTGGTAATTGGTGTCGCTTTTAGTTACTAAGATTTGCCGATACATCTTTTGCACATCAGCCACGAAGCAAACACGTTTCATTCGCCATCTCATAAGAAGATTCCTCAAGTCATCTTGTAGTTGCGGACCTATCATGAGCTCATCATTTAATGATACGTTGTTTGATCCTTTACAGGAGGCGTCAAAGACAATTCGCGTTCGAGTAGTTTCTTTGTCTTCGCGAATTACTGCAAAATGTGGTAAGTACACTGATTTATCTTCTCTTTCTTTTTCAGGTACAATTTCTAGATGACCTTCTTCCAGGTAGTCATTAATCACCTTTATGTATTCAGTTTTCAGGTTCGGTGATCTTTTAAGCTTTCTCTCCAATTGCATAAATCGCTTGGTAGCTATTTCTTTTGTATTTCCTTCGAGCACTCGCGGATTCTCTGTTCTGAATGGTAACTTCACAATGTATCTTCCTTCGTGGTTTCGTGTGACTGTTTTTTCATATATTTCTTCGCATAGCTGTTCTTCTTTTGTGAATTTCCTTTCAGTGTCTGTCTCAATTTCCCATATAGATTTCAGGACATCATCCATGTCGACCTGATGATGCATGACGAGGTAAGTATCTTCTTGTGGTTTTGTATCAACATCTCCAAAAAGAATCCAGCCCAGGTTGGTTCTTTGTGCACAGGGTGTACCCGGTGGACCTTTGATCATTTCTTGTTGCAGTATACTAGCGTATTCTCGGACCCCTAGCAAGAGGTCTATGGTTCCTGACATGTGATAAGTAGGATCCGCTAGTTGTAACCCTTGAAGATGAGGCCATGGTTGTTTAACAATATGCTTCGTGGGTATCTTCGTGGTCAGCTGCTTCGACATAACATACGCTTGAATTGGCAGGACGAATGTTGTATCCAACTGTGATTTGATTTCTAGCTGAACCACGTGCTTTATTTCAGTTCTCGTAGAACCCACACCCATGACGCTTCCCTTGGCGTGTTGTCGTTCAAGCTTGAGTAGCTGAGTCGCCTTCTCGCTTATGAAAGATGCTTGGGAACCTTGGTCTATTAGCGCGCGTAGAGGAATGATATGACCTTGGTTGCTTCTTGCTTCCACCACGGCAGTCGCTAGTAGTGCTATTCCTTGTCTAGTAGTGAGATGCGACGCGATCACTGTGTTAGCTTGCACTTCTTCTATATCTTCTACAACATGTTGTGTTGAAGCCAGTGGTTGTGAGGGACTCATGGTGGCCACAGGCTCAGACTGCTTTTGTTGGTGCAGAAGAGAGTGATGACGTCGGTGACATATTCTGCAGAACACAGGTACTCGACATTTTGATGCTGAATGCCCTGGTACTAGACAGTTGAAACATAAGTTTTTGGTTTTAACATACTCTATTCTATCCGTAGGTTCCATCTTGCTAAACTCTTTGCAGTGACACAATGTATGGCTTTCGCTGCACATCACACAGATCCTGTCATAGGTAGGTGTGGCAACATGACATGTACTACGCTCCTTGATTGACTTCACTTCTCTTGTGTTTGTTGCAGTAGTTGTGAGTAGCTCCAGCGTACGAAATTTCGCCTCCAAAAACTCCTTAAAATCGCTCCACTTCGGTAAGGGTTCAGAGTCACTCTTGTATGAATGCTCTTCCCAGCTTTTATGCGTTTCTGGGTCCAATTTCTGAATAAGCAAAAATATTACCAAAGGATCCCACTCGCCGACAGGTATTTTTAAGTTATTAATGTTGTGTAGACACTCCGACGTTGTATCTAAGAGCGATTTAAGTTGCGTAGCTGATTGAGAAGTCATTTTACGTTGGTTAACTAATTTCTTCAAATTATTGTTCAAAATCAATCGTTTGTTGCCATACCTTGTTTTTAGGATCAGCCATGCTTGTGAATAATTTTCGGACGTAACTTGAATGTGCTTCAGTAAGGACTCGGCTTCGGCAGTAACACTTGTCTTTAAATAATGTAGCTTCTGTACGTCACTTAATGCTTTATTGTTATGCACTAGTGACATGAATAAATCCTTGAACGCAGGCCACTCTTCGTAACTCCCACTAAATGTAGATAACTGGATGCGTGGCAAGTGAACAAAGTTGTTTGGTGTAGATGCCAGAAGTAAACTTGAACTCGCAGCAGATGTCTCCATCGCCGCTTCTGTTAATAAGTTTGTCAACATATCCATCAAATCTCCCCGAAGCACGTTGTATAAATCTTCGTATATAAAAAACTCTTCGTTCAAAAAGTACGGTAAAACACCCTTTTGTTCCATAGGCGTAACCTTCACTAACTCTTGGTGTGCATTATTGAACGCCGTCCAGTGTTCATCAATAATTTTAATACGAGACTCGATGTATCCTTTAGTTAATCTTGCTTTGGGGCACTTTTTCAAGTTAGTTTGCGTTTTTTGAAACACTTTAGCACAATCTTCAAGCACGGCAAGTAATTGTTTTTGTGTTTCAGCCATTGTTTACGTTAAAAACACTGCAGTTTCACGTACAAGTCGATAAATCGTAATTATAACTTTGCGTAATAAAATAATATCTTCTTTAAGTTAAACTCATTAGTTAGTTGCAATTCAATAGATGCGCTCGGCTTCTTATCTCTCTGGAATGCGGCTCGCTATTGTTCTCGTCGCCGGGCGGCCAGGTGTTCGATGCGCAGATAATCCGGTTCGATTGCGACCATATGTTGGTTGTAATTAGGTTCACTTTTGCAAATTTGCTAATTAATGAATTTAAATAAATAAACAGACGTGTGATCTTGTACGGGTTTATTAGGCGACTAAAAAGGACAAGTAGCTATTAGAATGAGAAGGTGGGAGTGTTCTATTAAAGCATGCATTAATATTTTACACAACAGCCATCTTTTCTGATACATACACCCAATTACAACTAAGTATTGTCTTTTCCAGAGAAACTAACTTTGCTGAATCATACTATATTATTTGTCATATTACTTATGATCTTCCTTCCTTAAGTTAATATAAACTAAAATGAAAATTCTTAAATATAATTAATACGTTAAACATGATTTTTAATTTGACTGAACGACAACATAAGACATTTGAAAATGTAGGTCGGAGTTGGTATGGTGAATAGTGCTATAATGATTTATCTAGAAAACTCACTTAACCTTTTCGACGTCAATGACGCATATATCCTTCAAGGCGTCCAATGCGATATCAACCTACATGCATTTATAGGATTCCACTTCGGGGTCGACATTCCCATGTCAGGGCGTGTGAGTGACAGCGTTTGTATTTGTCGAAGCGCTGAAAAGGTTAATGAGTTTCAGGCTTAAACCTTAAACTGTAAGCAAACTATATAAAATAGTAAGGTAGGCTCACACAGCCTGATTAATTTAGTTATCCTGAAGAATTTCGTACAAGTGGTCTTAAACAGACATTCTGAATGTGGATGTAATGAACGTGGGATATCAATAAATTATATTAAAATTATGAATTCCGAACATTTTTCCATACATTTTCTAGGAGAGGCACACATACGGGAATCAGATTGTGAATTTGTCGATTAACACATTCAGTGTCGAAAATTCGACTATCGAGTATTTTGTAGAGATGTACCGACTAGTCGGGAAAGCAGACTATCCAACCACATTTATAGTCGGAAATTAGTCCGCAACTAGTCTGCAAAAGTGACCGATTCGGCACTTAATGATTTACTGCATAATAATTTTAAAAACTACCAATATTTACTTCAAGTGTCATATTTTTAAGTATCTTTGTTAAATACATCAAAAAGTCATCTTACAAATAGGAACTTTTTATTTTGATCATCGACTAATTAAATAATTTTTACTAGAGATATACCGACTACTCGGGAAAGCCAACTATCCGGCCAGATTTATAGTCGGACATTAGTCGACTAGTCTGCCGCCTCAACACCGATTAGTCGGCTAGTCGGCAAAATCCATAGTCGGTACATCTCTAGTATTTTATGATTTTATTCCCAGGCCGGACCGATAGTCAGAATTGTGGAACTAGTTTTTTTTAGCCCGACTATAGCTTTACATGACTAAATTTTTGAAACCTGGCGCGGATGTCTTGTTTGATTAACATTGTGAAAATTTTGAATAAATAAAATTAAAGTGACTTTCCAAAAAGTGCTTCTACCATTCTGCAATATGCCAAGGGATAGGTGCAAGGATAGTAATGCATTTTTTTTACCATAAGATGGGAAAATTTAGTTCTTATTAACGGGATGTACGCAATACTTTTGCTTGCATTTTTTATAACGACAAAAGTGATAGAGTATAATTTCTCTTCCGTGACATTCCTGTCGCGAGGCGGTAATTGCAAGACTGCTGATCAATCAGGATTTTTAAGACAACCGGAACTCAGATTATACATCCTAATTATGAATTAGGTGTGTTTAGAATTCAGACTGTGTGAGACGGACCACAATGTGATAAACCTGGATTCACAATGCTAATATGCCTGAAGTAACACTACTTAACTATACAAAATGTGTTGCTATAATATACAAATCTACGTATACTATACAATCTATGTATGTTTTCATTTTTCATGAGAATCATGAATAGTAACTAAATTATGTATGTACTAGAAACTTGACAAGCGAATGTCCCGCAATAGGAACATCGAAAATAGAGGGGATAAATTGATATCTCTCTGCTAACCTTCAAAGTAGTTTTCAGTTTAAAACAATAAAATAGCGGCTACGTTTGTTACTTCTGTGTTCCCATATCTATACCATGTCCTGACTTTCTATTTAATAAAGTTTATTATAAATTACTGATATGGAACTAAATTTGTGACAACTTTGAATTATTATGAAATAGCAGCCAGGAATCGTCAGAGAAAATTGCGTAACATTTTAGGCGCTAAAACTCCACTACGCTGTGCTGTGCGCGTGTGTGCACACTTTAAACAACAATAAAAAATAAAAATAATCTTTACTGCACATCTCAATAAAAATACAGAACAGCCAATTTTCAATAGTAATATTAATCGATAAATTACATGATACGGGCGGACAATATTTAACGGATTTAGACACGTTTGAAAAAACTTGATTGAATACATCAATTGACCTCATTCATATTGTTAGTAGACCATCTAACCTAATGAGTTCTACACGACGAGACAGACTGAAAAGCTTAATGTCTGTGTCTGCATTACATCCAATGAAAAATTTGATCAAATTCCGATGCAGAGTATAGTGGCCCTCCTGCATACAACTCCGATAAAGCCCAGGCCCGGGGATTGTCGAACAAATTCGCAGCCTATACATGATCAAATTAAATCATACTACCTATTCCTCTCTTCCTCCTCTGTATAACGTTAATTCTCCGTCTCATATTCCGCTTTTTATCGGCATACTCATTAGTAGCACTACACAGGTGGCACAGACGATGCCCCCTTACATCACAAAGGTGACAAGTAAACCTAAATATGACATTCCCGTCTCACTAGTTTTTTTTAGCCTGACTGTGGCTTTTTAGGCCGGGCCCAATAAAGCGATATGAGTGCGCGGTTGGAGAGTAGCCTGGGAGAACCCAGAGCAAACCTCCGACACGACCACGCGGGCGGTTTAAACACCGGAATACTCTAAGACCAGTATTCTCGTCGTATTCACTAGCATTGCACAGGTGAACCACACACCTGCATGTAAAATACACCAGCAAACAACCGGTGTCTAAATATCAGACATCATAGGAAAATGCACTACCTATTCCGCTGTTCACTACTCTACGCTCGACTCCCGAGCGTCCTCGCGTCGCACTTCCTCCCACTGCCCAGATGCATCACTACTGTAAACTTAGATTAGCTGTACTGCTGGGGCGTTAACCCTGAAAACAGGCCCGCGAACGACTACAACCAATGAAGTTGGACACTGCTAAACGCACTACCTTCCGTTGTTCACTTTTATTTTTATTACCACGTCGGTGGCAAACAAGCATACGGCCCGCCCGATGTTAAGTGGTCACCGCAGCTTACGAACACCTGCAACACCAGGGGTGTTACATGTTCGTTGCCGACACTAAAACCACTTATCTACACTTGACGACATGTATGCAGGAACACGGCCGTGAACATCACGCACATACCGAACATGCCCGCGAACGTCTACCACTACCGTTGTTCACGCTACACTTGGCTCTCCCGCCTCACTTGCGTCCTCTCGTCGCACTCGCGCGCCGCGCTCGGGCGGCGCTAGGTGTGTCGGCGGCGGCGCAGGCGCTGGCGGCAGTACACGCGCAGGAACACGGCCGCGAACACCACGCACACACCGAACACGCCCGCGAACGATATGTGGTGACCGTACACCAGGCACGATAGGAGGATGGATACAGCCTGTAAATAACAAATTTAAATTTTGAAGGTAACACAAATGCCTATTTGAATAGTCCACTACTACATGGCTTTCTTTAAATTTTTCACCTGTACAACGATACAAGCAGTTGTGTTACAAGGGAGCAGAATGATATATCAAAATATAATTAAAAACAAGTCACTAACGTTTTTTAGGTCTAAAATGGCTTGACATGTTTTGAACCAGTTGACGGGTCTCAATCATGAGTGCTGGCAGTATAACGGCGCTTTTAACACTACGCATCTGTGTGTCTACGCGAATAAAAAGAGTTTTTACAAGCGAAGCTTTCACTATGCTGAGATAGAGACTTTTCAAATAGTTAAAGGCCAGGCCACATCGGATACGTGCGCGTGAACGTGCACATAGATGCGCGTTGTACAGTCAAGTGTAAAAATATATATCGAATGAATCCTCTCATAAATATGTACCGAAACCTTAATGCGCCGACATAAGATCCATGGGACATATTTTTGAGTAGCTTGCATGCACCCATATTTTTGCACTCGACTGTAAATGAATCCTTATAGTAGATAGAATCACACCGCACGTCACGCAAGCGGTGTGAAATTTATTATGAGGATTCATAATTTTACAGCGCACACGTCTACGTGCACGTTCACGCGCACACTTCCGTTGTGACCTGCCCTTAAGGGAGTAATTTTTGAAACTTTTCAAGGGTGGGTGGTGCGGCTATATTTTTGCAACATAAGCAACAAAGGAATTAAGGGAACTGACCTGTCGCAACGTCATGATGATGGTGAAGACAACGGCGCCGAAGCGCGCGATTGTTCGGTAGATGAGCAGCTGCCCTAGCGCCGAGCTCAGCGACAGGAGGATCACGTCCGTCAGGAACTGTGGGTGCTACCGAACAAACAAACAAGTCAAATAATTTGGTTACGGGTAAGCTACGATATTCAATTAGGTATATACTTTAAACAGCGTTTACGTATCTTACTTGGATTACGTTTACATTTTAACTAGGATACGCATTAAGCTGATATTCCTAAGAGCCCTTCGTGCATGCATATTTCATGAACCGTTCGGAGTGTATCATTTCATGAAATATGGAAAAATTAACGTGATCACGTGCGCATGGAGAGACGCTTGTGCGGACTCATAGCGCGAAAAAAATGTTAAATTCATTCTGATTCCTTGCAACAAATTGTCAATCTATTTCTTTAAATTCGGGATCCTCCATTGGTTTCTATGAAGCGCAGTATACAGTACCTGCAGCAGCGACCAGCGCGGCTGCGCGGCGGTGGCGGGCGCCTGCTGCAGCAGCGCGGCGCCGGTGAGCGCGCAAGAGAACAGGTTCACGGCGCACACCATGTGTAGCGGCGAAGCGCGAGTGCGGGCGAAGAGACGCGCCTGCCACGACGACGTGAAACTGTCGCAGCACATGTATAGAGCGAGGAGCACGACGCCGGACAGCAGGGAGAACGAGCCCGCTGAAAAACGGATACGTTTCGGAAGTACAGTTCACGCACACACTTGAAACATTACAATTGAATGTCAATCTTACGTAATTAAATTAACCTTTGGTATGTCGGAATTTCGATCCACATTCGAATAAAAATGCTCTGTAGTCCACGGGCAATTAAAAAAATCAAGCGGTGTGATTTGAACCTTAGTCCTCGTTGCGATAGTAAACCGGGTTTCCGCGGATGGTGCGAAAAAACGGGTTCTCAATTAGTAGGTAAAAATTAACATTTCTTGGAAAGTATTTACGTCGACTTGGATAGCGCCTGCAATGCTTTCATAATTGGCATTGCCAAGGAAAATCAACAGCGTCATGTACCGTACTCGTACAGCTCGTACTTGTTGCCCGACACCGCCTCGGCCGTGACCATCACCGGGATCACTTGCCCCATTATATCGCCTGTAGTACCTGTATAGTCTGCCTTGCTGGCGAGCATGAACAGCACCATGCCCGCGGAGATCATGGCCGCCGTCACGTACTCGTATAGCTCGTACTTGTTGCCCGACACCGCCTTGCCCATTAGCATCACCGGGATCACCTTGCATGATTTGGATAGCACCTGCAACGCGACATATTTATTACTCAGTAATGCCATTTGGCCAGGAAATTGCTATTAAATTCATGTCATATTTAAATTTTTAATACAGTTGCTTAAAAAGTAGTACTTTATGTAGCCGTAAATCGTCCGCAAAGTTGGATTTCACGCACTAGTGCTTTTTACGGTTTAACCTATCGATGTTTCGAAAATCTATTTACCGAATTTCACTTGTCCAAAAACGGTTCACCGAATCTTTACAATCCAAATACTTTGCTTTGCAATTGTTTCAAATACCACGGATTCATTTTACCACAATGTCATTTGTCCGCAATTCAAAAGCCCGCTTTACAGTTCCCAATTTTTACATTTGACAACTTATACGTTAGCCACATTTTCATAATTTCAATGATACGGAAAGTCGACGTAACATTTTCCATAATTTCGTTATATAAGACTAAACCGGAGCTAATCTTCGAGATTATTTTTTTTATAAAAGCCCAGAATTACTTGTTGGCACAAAATCTACTATAATGCGGATAGGTTAGAAGATTACTTCGCTTCGCTTCAGCTCCCGTTTTAATCTTCGAGGTTATTTTAGTTTGTCTATCTCATTCTCCCACTATACACTCAATCCCTCAAAGGTTAGCTGGAAGAGATCCCTCATAGGGATAAGTTCGCCTTTGTACTCTAATCTTATGTGACATGTATATTGTTTTAACCTGTTATTGTGTACAATAAAGTGCTTACATACATACATACATACATATTTTTTTTATAAAAGCCCAGAAAGACTTGTTGGGACAAAATCGTCTAATTGTATCGACTGTTTGTAGGCTGATCATAATGATGAACGTAATTTTTAGTCCTAGCCGAAATATAATTATGAGTTTCCTCAATCAGCGCCTGCATTTAAATTCATAGCAGATAACACAGTATTCATGATTTGTTATAAATCGATGGAAATCAACTTTGTTATCTTTAGACGTTACAGTATTTTAACCCTACGGACAAATAAAAATTTGGCAAATGAATGTACGGAATTATAATCATTGGGATTTTAAATTAGCTGGATAATAAAATTGTTACCATACAAAAATCTGTCAATACAATGTCAAATAAAAAAAATGTAAAACGAAAAAAGGCGTTTCGTTTTCGGACTTTTAATATTAGGCATAAAAAATGCGAGACCTCCGATTAATAAAGTATTATGCACGACCGTCGCACCGAATAGAAGATCGCTTGTTTTTTCAAGCATACATTTACTTACAAATAAATCAAATATAAATATTATAACATTAAAAATAATTATTTTGTTTATGTTTAAATGTAATTACACTACCATGTGACCTCCTAAAACTTCTCCCAAAATAGTTTTTGATTTGGATGAATGCTGATAACCATGGCATATTGAAAAAATCGATCAATTAAACCTACTATCCTATCCAATCTATTTAACTAACTACGCATATGAAGACATTAAAAGTGATTATTTAAAGGGAATAAGAGCTTTTGACTTTTTCATTTGCGTAGTTACTTTTGATTCTGACTGTACAACTAAATAAGAACGGACGATAGTCACATTTAAATCGCTTATTAGCGTAGTTATGACATCATCCGTTTCTTCCTCATGTCAGAAAATTCAGCATCACTATCGAATATTCCTTATAACTATCGAGTTACAAGGAATTTTAAAATTAACTACAGACATACAACTCGGTACTGAAAAAACTCAAACGTCCAAGCTGTAAACCTACCTGCATAGGGAAGCTGACAAACTTTAGGGCTTCATACTGGCACCAAGCGCTGACTATGTTGCTGAGAGAGCAGTAGGAGAACTGGTAGAGCGGCACCGGGAACAGCGGGGTCCTGGTCCAGAGCAGGCGGCCCAGGGCGATGAAAAACGCAAGGAGCCGATTTATGAACACCAGCAGTTGTGAGTCGTTGAACTTTACCGTGCTGCCGTCCAACATTGTGTAAGTCTGCAACGGAAACATAGCACATAACGTTACGTGTAAACAAGAAACATTCCGGCAATATGTGCTGTGCCGACAGCTGCCCCCAGGTTTGATTTTTTCCTGCAGCAGCCCTCACACGAGGTTGACGGTCATCAGCCCGCTGAAGCTGAGCGGGAGCTTAGCCGCCTCGCGCCGAAAGCTATCCTCAGACTTGGGGGAGTCGGTGGTGAGCCATCCTGACTGCCTGTATCAAGATCTCCTGCAGCAGCTCCCGCACGAGATAAACTGTCATTAGCCTAGGTACAAAAGCAGAACGAAAGCTCAGCCGCCTCGCGCCGGAAGCTGTCCTCAAACTTGGGGGTGTCGGTGGTGAGCTATCCTATAACCTGTGTCATGATCTTCCCTGCAGCAGCCCCCACACGAGGTAGGCGGTCATCAGCCCGCTGAAGCAGAGCGCCAGTTCGGAGGCCTCCCGCCGCAGGCTGTCCTCAAGCTTGGGGGTGTCAGTGGTGAGCCATCCTGACTATCACCTG
The DNA here is from genome assembly GCA_963556455.1 of Epiblema foenella. Taxonomy (NCBI): domain Eukaryota; kingdom Metazoa; phylum Arthropoda; class Insecta; order Lepidoptera; family Tortricidae; genus Epiblema; species Epiblema foenella. Next base: position 22,606,967 of record OY747096.1, on the reverse strand, counting down.
TGTCATGATCTTCTCCTGAAGTAGCCCCCACACAAGGTAGGCGGTCATTAGCCCGCTGAAGCAGAGCGCCAGTTCGGCGGCCTCTCGTCGCGGGCTGTCCTCGGCCTTTGGCGCGTCGGTAGTGGGCAGGCGCTCTCCTGGGTCGCCGAAAAACGCGAAAAGACTGCGAGACAGGCATCCCGGTGAGCCTGGAATAAGACCGTTTTACTTGTTATCGGACTCTGTGTATTTGTTAACACTCGATTTTATAAGAATTACAGGATTATTTGAGCAAATGAAATGACGGTGTGTAAGAATAGACCTAACTGAGTGATATCTGCACGTCATGTATAATACTATAGATGCTGCCATCAAAATCTTAACTTCTGTAGCTATAAAATGAACAGGAACACTGCGACCCGTTAAAGTAAATATCTAAATTTTTGTTGTCTCTTAATCGGTTACTGGTGAAGTTACGCCCCAAGCCTGGGTCGTCGTTAGTGCAGGTCCTCCCTCTCTTAAACTTCGCCTACCACCGCGCAATCGTAGAATAAGAAGTTGCACGAACCCCTAACGTTACTTGCAAGTCTAAACGAACCTGTTCTGTGGTAAAATTTTTCGAGAGCAGCAATTTAATTATCGCTTGAATTTGAATTTTCTCCAGTTTTGACAATTCTCTCCAACTGAACGAAGTAAATACAGTCGTTTTAAAAAAACAAAGGATTATCACACATTTTTTTACTTAATTACTGTGTGAATAATAATGGCAATACTGACCAACATTTTTTACATTTTCTCACTAAAGAGTTAATAATATATCATTCTCAATACTTATTGAACAACCTTCGTATAGTCAGATCAAGCTACGAAGGCTTAGGCCACTTATATGGAAACATAGCTCAGCTTAGCTCCAATGTACAAGCAGCCTAATTTTGTGCGTCGTAACCCTTAAGTCAATGCAATAGATACCATAATCGGATACATGTGTGTAATTGCAAATAGAAAATGTTTTAAGACGTTCACCCCACTAGATTTACTGACATCAACAATCATAAATTATGTTTCTTTTATAAATGTAAATAGCATTTATATAAAAAACCGGAAGGTTCTATAAATTTTACCGTCATATTGAAGATCCGGTGAACTACTTGATTTCTTGGATTTACTTAGTATACTTACCTACTTTTACGTTCACTATCCACTTATATATGTAGATTATATATAGAGATATTCTAAATAGAAATACCATAGTTCATACATAGGTGCAGTGTAGTGCAAAAACAAATGGTAGAATACTAGCGTCGTTATCAGTAAATAACTACAGGCAGCCGCCGCGTCCTTGACAACGCAACAACACCAGCTCATTAAATTAATCTCTATGCTTTGGATTTCGTCCGTAATAAGCTAATTTCACTATTTTCATATACTTAGATACAAAAAAAAATATTATGATTTGGGCGGATAAATTATTTTCTATCAAATCGTGTCCTAGCCACATCGGTTAAATTAAAAACTAATTTCTTATTAATGTTAATGATTTTTAAGTACATGAACAAAAAATCAGACCTCACAACGATTGTTTGCTAATGTTTACGTATTAAAATTAAATTGACATTTTTATCAAAAAAGTGACCCAGGCGACAATGGCAGGCTAAATATTACTGTCCCCAAGGCAGACCAATACTTAATCAACTGCTAATCGATATCCTGAAAAAAAAATCTTTGCCGTTTTACTTTCGTTTAGTCATAATCATGAAGTAAGGATAAGACTGGAGCCGGCAATTCCTACACACATAAAAAAATGTGCGAAAGAGACGCAAGCAAAGACACCAACACACGTGGGAACGAGATACAATATGTCATCTTCTGTCCCTCATCGCGTATTATTTGTCACCGGCCTGTGTCACCGACTTCACTACTACAACTTCATAAATGTATTCAAGCCTACTGGCTTAATTTAAATTTGGCGCCAATGTATATACAGCACGACTACTCGTAATTATGAGATGTCAGAATTGTGTACATCCATATCAGTTTTCTGATACATCTCATTTAGTAAGCCTATCAAGTTCGTCCCCCTTGGTGATTCGCTAATCCTCCTTCTACGGTCAGAACACATCACCTTACATTTAAATTTTGTTAATGTGCGCGCAATTATCTATTTTAGGTATAGAAAATGTTTTTTTCGTACTTGTCCGTACCTACACACTAAAACGACTGTCTGCTGAGTCACAAGATACAGAATACGGCTAAGTGCGAGTCAGACAACCAATTCATGCGCAATCCAATAGGAACAGGGTCTGTAAATTATGATCGCTTCCGCTTTTGCCAAAAAATTAAATTGGCTCGGTCATCTCCTCCATGACTCAACGAGTGACAACGTGTTTTAATTGTGTGTCAACTGGGAATCTTGATCAGTTTATAGTTTTCTAAAGTAATTGAATAGTAAATTGAATAGAATAGTAAAGTAATAAAAATATTAAATAACTACGCTTACTCTTAGGTCTATAATGTACCAGATACAGTAAGCTTTATTGGAAAAAAATAATATTTACTTATATAACAAAAATAACCCAAAACCGTGTAAATGTCCCTTGGTTCACATTCCCTTGAGTAACGAAATTGTGATGCAATGTGTACTGTAATGTACACCTTATAACTTACAGATATATTCTACTAGAATGTTTATTCTCCTGGTTGACAGTTGTATCCCAGCAGGTTGCAGCAGTTTACCAACTTTTTAAAGTCTGACAATATGTCTCAAGCTACAAATATTGTACCCAATATATTCTCGTAATAGCTGCCTCAAGTGCCAGATATTTACTTTTCACTGATTACACACCGAATAATGAAAAAATATACCCGAATATTTATCTGTGTGACTCAGGGGACACAATAAACACTAATAATAAGAAGACGAGACTGGTTTTCTTTATTTTACTAAGTTACAGGAGTTCATTTGTGATTATTTGTAGTATTAAAGCTTCCTTGTTTTCAATTACAACATTTTTTTTATAAATGAAATCCAATATCTCTAATCCGTTACCCAGTAAACATTTACAACACTCAAGTTCAGACAAGCGATTTTATTTCGTTTAAATGCTTTTCAATGCTCTCATTATAAGTACAAAGACGAAGGATGTATATATCAATTATCGTTATTTATTTCTATGAAAATCAATGTTGATTTTTAAACAAAAAAAGTTGATTCGATACAAAAAATTGTTGATACACCCATTTACATAATGATTTTTAGTACCTAATAATCCATTTTGGAGGCGCGTTCATTTTGAGATTGTATTACTTACTTTTATTATAGCAAGAACCAACAATCAAATCAACATTGACGGAATGAGAACTACCGTTGTTTTATTGCCAGACGTATTAGAAATAACTAGGTATGCGCCAAATATTTGGCTATTATTCGGTATTCGGCATATTCCTGAATATTAGGTATTCGGCCGAATTATTCGGTTTAACTGCTGAAAATTTACCGGACAGTTTAAGAGGTTTTTTTCTACAAATTGTAAAAATAAACCTTCGAAACTAATTACTACCTTGTAGAACACTATTAACAAATTATCATTGATATTTAACGTTAGTGATAGGCAATCGGAAAGTTTCCAAAGTTGGAATCTTTCGGAAACGAAATTTACTGAGAATATTTCCGAAATATTTCGATAATATGAAAAATAGGGAATTTATAATTTCTTGTACCTACGAGAATCAAATTTAATGCAGTCGGTATAGTTGCCAAATTACACAGTAAAAAATGTATATAAAAGACAAATAATTTCTACAATGCATTAAGAAGAATTTAATAAATTTCAATAAATTTCCGTAAATTCTCTTAAGTTACCGAGAAATTTATTTGATTTTTTTTTGAGTAAGACTACAAAAATAAGTATACGGGAATTTAGACCATTTTACTCCCAGCATTTGTTAATAATTGGCCTGTGCACGATTTTTTTACAGATATTTACTTTCTCATCGTTTATGGTTTTTAACACTTTTAATTGATACATTCACGCACTGCATTACTGTTTTATGGAAGAAACCAGTGCCGTTTAATTTAAATTATACTAATATAATAAAGGGGAAAAGTATGTGTGTTTGTAAATTTGTTTGTTACGGGTAATCTCGGGATCTACTGATCCGATTTCAAAAATTCTTTCACCGTTTATGGAATGGAACTTCCGGACGGATATAGGCTATATTTTATTCCGCGGGCTCTGCCTGGGTTCTTTGCAACACGCGGCTAGTACATAATAAAGGCCGTTGAGTGTTATTTTCAAGTTCCGGATCACTCTCTCGGTCGGACACACAGGTGCGCAGGTAGTCGAAAAATCCCATGCGACAGGGGTTACAGAGATAAGCATGAGACAAAACAAAAAGTGTTAAGCTTAATTTTATCTCAGTACTGCTTTAACTCTTGTGGTATGAACATCTATCTAGACTTATAATGTTCTAATTTGAGTTTAAGATTATCTCTGTTAATTATTATTGCCATATCAATATTTCTTATAGTTCATTGTTGTCTAAAATTGTAAATTAATAATTTTTATTGTATCTCTGTTGATTATTATTACCATAAATACATTTTTTATTGTCGATTGTTGCATCTTAAATTTTATATTAAGTAATATAATTATGTTTGATCATGATGACAGTTCATAGTTAATACAGATTTTATTTGCTGTTGTTTATTCGAATTTGGTTTATAAGCTATTACTAGAAAATAATTTTAATAAAACGTGTTTGATGAATAAATAATCTTTTTACATTTTATTTAACATTTTAAACTCTCGCGCTTTGTAAACATACTTAGAGATTTATTTAAATGGGTCTAACGCGATATTTATGTATTTACTTTTGTTACCAACGTTTCGACACGGGTTGCACCGGTCTTGGTTGCGGTTAAACTGTCGTCTCAGCAAGTTGTCAACGGAGATATGGGTACGCAACATTTGAATACCCTACAAAAGTCTATAAAAATTTGAAGGGTAGACCCGAAAAAAGACCAACCAAGAGGAGGGAAAGACATCCCGAGGTTAGCAGACAACCAGCGTTTTTACCATATGTGAAAGGGGTAACGGACAAAGATGGAACAGTACTCAAGAGATTCTCCATTAAGACTGTATACACGCCGTTATCTAAAGTAGCGAATCAGTTAAGCAGTCCAAAGGATGTCATCCCATACCAAAATCCCGGTGTCTACAAGGTGGAGTGCAGTTGTGGGAGTGTTTATATTGGCCAGACAAAGCGAAGCGTTCAGGAGAGGGTGAAGGAACACATAGCGGCAGTCAAGAATCGCCAAATAAACAAGTCCGCGATAGCCGAACACCTAATAACTACTGAATCGCATCACTGGATTGACCTGCATAAGCCCAAAATCCTCTCCACTGATCGCCATTATTACCCGCGAGTGGTATGAGAAGCGATTGAGATCAAAAAACACCCAAAAAACTTCAATAGGGAAGACGGTTTCAATCTATCGGCAACTTGGGGACCAGTGATACAAAAACCTAAATTCTCGGGGTAAATCTTCGGATTTGTGTGCGGATACTGTGAGTGTTGTGTGCCGTGCCTTAGACAATTAAAAACATAGTGGACGGGTAGAAAACTTTTTTCGGGTCTACCCTTCACATTTTTATAGACTTTTGTAGGGTATTCAAATGTTGTACCCATATCTCCGTTGACAACTTGCTGAGACGACAGTTTAACCGCGACCAAGACCGGTGCAACCCGTGTCGAAACGTCAGCAACAAAGGTAAATACATAAATATTGCGTTAGACCCGTTTAAACAAATCTTTGAGTACATTTTATTTTATCCCTACATCCTTAAGTCATAATTTCGCACAAAACGTTTTTTTTTCAAGGAAATTTCTTATGCAATTTAAGAGAATTTATGGAAAAATACGGAAATAATACAGAAAATAAACATGAAATTAATACAAATAAGCATAAAATAAAAAGTTAAAGCAATTCAATATTTCGTTATTAGTAAAAAAATGGTTTTCATACTATGAAAACATGTTTTCATGTAAATAGGAATATTCCCGCAACATTTCCGAGAATATTCTCTCAAACGGAAATATTGTCTGCAATTTCCCATCACTATTTAACGTACTTTAATGTCCATAGGCTAACTTTTACACTAACAATATTGTTACCACTGAATTAGTCTGTTTTAGGACAGTTCAAAAAGGCATTTTATTGAACCAAATAATTCGGCCGAATATTCAGTTTGGTAAAAGCAGGGTCTTATGTTTGTATTCTGTGAAATTCATATTTGGCGCATCTCTAGAAATAACAATAGAATTCATGGATATTACTCTCAGAGATAATGTTCGGGAATGGTTTAATCAGCTACTTGTCAATTTAATCATTCAATAATAACTTACTCAGTTTGTCAAAGTAGTTTGTTCGCTGTATATATTTGTAGATGACGAATCCCGGCAGCAGGATGGTGGCGTACCCAGCTAGGTTCAGCAATAAATGGAAGACCCTTGCAAGAAATGAAATTCATCAGAAAAAGAATTAAACTGTAAATGTTAACATTAGTGACAAAATATAAGAAAAAAATAATTAAGATACTTAAATAAGAAAAAATGTACCATATGTAATGAACATGAAGGTGATCCATTTAAGGAGTTAATTGCTATCGCATTCTGGCAAATATTAAGTAGGTAAATTTGGTGCTTGGCAATTTTGGGGGCACCATACAAAAATAAAACCATTTTTGTGTGTAAAAAATTTGACCTACAGTGGAATCCGGATAAAGTGACCATCAAGGGACTGGTGATATTACGTCGTACTAACAGAACATCGCACATAGCGAACTTATTTATTTTGAAAATGTTTGGTATGAAATTTAATGTGTGGTGATGTTGAATTCGTTAAAAGCAGTAAAATGTACTGTATTAAATCAGTGTTCCACCATTTAACACCTTTAACAGACCATTTATGTTACATCCTAAGGAAATAAATGAGTAGCGAAGAAAGATCAAGAATAGATCTGGGCATAGTGTTAGGAATCTGACTGGTAATAAAGATAAGAAAATGAGGGATAACTGTGGGTGTGAAAAAGTGAAAATTGGTTTGGTGAGTGACGAAAAAAATTGAAATAATAAATGAAATAAATAAATAATAATATAATCTTCTCACCAAGTGTATTCAAGAGCAGGCGAGGTCTGCTCATAGGTTATAAGCAAATCTCTGTACAGGCGGGTTACCAAAAATGTCGCAACCATGGTTGATAGACCTAAAAACCTGCAATTAAGAATAAACTTGTGTTTTATTTTCTACAATGCAATATACAATTAACAATAAGTAGTAAATTAAAAAAATCTAAATACTGAGCACCCTCAAAATTTATTTGACCAGGAACATATCTTCATATCAATCAAGTAAACATTAAAAAGAAGAGACCAATACTTTGAGTATTAAAAGGAAAGCCACCAGGTTACCACATTTGAGTGGCTCTCATTCATCTTAAATGTTTGTATTTTATTTCAAAAACGCTTATCATGGAAAATAGAAACTTACCCAATCATTATTTTTGAGCCCATTTTCACTTACTACTAACATGAACTATGTGTAAAATAAGATATAGGAACAATAATGATTGAAACAGAATAGAGCCGATTTCGAATTATTCGAAATTATGACCCATTCTGAAATAGCTCAAGTTTTCATATTTATATCATCCCCAGTAGTCTCAACTCCCACTTCTCTCTTGGCTCTCTTCGTCAGCAGTCTGTGTCCGTGACAATGACAAATTGACAACTGAGAACAGTATTGCCAGACCGAATCTGAAAAAACAGGAGACATGAGGCTAAAAACCAATAGATTAGGGGAAAAAACCAGTAGAAAAATTTTACGCCCCAAAACTTACCAAATCACAAGTTTTCTTTCTTTTTACTTTCTGATACTGACAAATCACAAGTTTTCCTTTTTTTTTCTTTTTACCTGATATTGTACCCTTACTCAGTAAGGCTACAATTTAACCAGCCTGGTTCGATGTTTGGAATCACAGGAATTTACGCGTTACCTCAAAAATGTTCACCACTCTTTTCAAAGTTTTCTAACTTCAGGCACGTCTAAGTAAGTAAACAAACAAACAAAGAGCCCACAGATACTTGAATAGAATTGGAACTAAAAAACTTCGTAAGGGCCAGAGGGGCTACCGCGAACCGAAAACGAACGAAGTTTGAATATCTCCCTCTCTGTCGCACTTGCTAATTCATGCGACAGAGAGGGAGATATTCGAACTTCGTTCGTTTTCGGTTCGCGGTAGCCCCTCAGCTCTCACTATCCGATACAATATCGGCGTAGGATCCGACAAAATTGTAAAGAAAACCGCTTAGTGTTCACACTATCCGATACGATATCGGTCACATTCCCATAGATTTGTCGTCGGTTCTGACTCCGATAAATATCGGATAATGGGAACATAGCCAAATTTTTTGATAAACGACGTTTGTCGATGTCATTTAAGCCCGCCTTAACACTTGTTTCATAAATATACGTCATTATCCATGCGCAAAAAGTTTTAAAACCAGAATGCAACTCGTAAAATCCAGTAGATTCTCTTGCAATACCAGTATACACTGAGGGGCTACCGCGAACCGAAAACGAACGAAGTTCGAATATCTCCCTCTCTGTGGCACGTATTAGCAAGTGCGACAGAGAGGGAGATATTCGAACTTCGTTCGTTTTCAGTTCGCGGTAGCCCCTCTGGTCTATTGAGGTATGTCTACTGAGGCATACCCCAAAACCAGTAGATCTACTGGAAAACCAGTAGTTCTGGCAACACTGACTGACAATGACAAATGTCAATCATCCCGAGGGGCTACCGCGACTAAAAACGAACGAAGTTCGAATATCTCCCTCTCTGCCGCACGAATTAACAAGTGCGACAAAGAGGGAAATATTCGAACTTCGTTCGTTTTCGGTTCGCGGTAGCCCCTCCGAATGTCTTCGGCGGGGAAGGTAACGTTTGGAATACATTAAAAGTGACTATAATTATTAAACTTACGTTATGATATTTATAATTTTTTTTAGGATTGTTTTGAATTTTTTTACAAATACTTGGTTTCATAAGACACATTATGTAAAGTAATGGATTCAAACGCTCTTTCGTCATGTCAAATAAGGGCGTGATCAGACTATTCGATCGATATCGTGTAGGATCCAACACCAATATTGCTGAGGGACTACTCCGAACTTCGAATCATGCCATCCCTTTCACTCACATTGTGTATAAGACGAGAGTGAAAGGGATGGCATGATACGAAGTTCACGTAGTCCGAAATTATCGGAATCGGACCGATATCGTCATCTTGTTGCCAATTTCGGTCGTAGTGGTTATAAAATTAGCTGGGCACAAAAACAATAGCCCCCATTAAAGGAAGCTAACGTTAATCGTTAACTCCTAGTAAAAACAGCACCTGGGGCGCTACCGCGACAAGCAAACGAAGTTTTCGCTCTCAGTCGCACTTGCACGTTCGGACGTAAGTGCGACAGAGAGGGAAAACTTCTATAAAATCCAAACAAATTAATAGGTAGGTACAGTGTTAATATAGGCGCCCCAATATAAACGTATTTATAACCAGAGCTGGGCATTAAGTCGTTAATCCGTTAATCATTATTTAACGAAGTTAACCATTCATGTATCGGATTAACTTTTAAGTTAACTTGCATTTTTAACGGACTCATTAACTTCCGCTAACTGTCTAAAGCTTCGTTAATCCGTTAACTAAGTACTTATTTTATCAAAGGAACACCGCGCTGCGAAAAACAGGTTCTGACAAGTCCGTTCGATCGGGGCGGCGTAGGCGCGAGCTATAGGCGTTGAGTGAGATAGACGATGCAAGTGGGGCGCTTTTTTTTTTAACCTGACTGTGGCTTTATAGACCGGGCCCAATAAAGCGATAGGAGTGCGCGGTTGGAGAGTAGCCTGGGGAAAATCCAGGGAAAACCTCCGGCACGACCACGCGTGTGGTTTGGAACACTGGAATAAGAGTTTGCGCTCCAGTGAGATCGGTTGAGCGGTTTCAACCGAATCGGAGGTGTGAGTGGAATCGAGCTACTGCTAAAAGCAAGATGGCTTTAAGAATTTCTTATAATAAACCATTAATTTAATTATCAAAATAAAGAGCAATTCACCATACGCCTTGTATTCTGAATTCTCATTCACTGACGCACCGAGCTGACAACACAATATAGTTCATTTCACTCGCGGCCGCGCCTGACGCGCCCCACTTGCCTTTGTCGACTACGTTCCCATCCCTCCCCCCTGGACGGTCCGGCGTCCTAGGCACACACTTACGGACCCGGACGACGTAATCACAGCGTCCATCGAAAGATGGAACGCTGCGCTTACAGCGTCCAACTCTGACTCGACACGTACACTTAGGCATTCCCGCCGGCGGGGACGTCCACCGCACGATGCGACAACACTGACATTTATAGTCCCTATTCGTCCCGGTACCGCCGCACACCGGGTAGAGTCACTCCGACCCAGGTCGGGCCCAGCTGAGTTTCTTGCTGGACTCTTCTCAGCTAGGCTAGGTTTAGTGAACCAGCGACAAAACTCCCAGTTATGGAGTCCGGTCTGTTCATGCTTGCTAGGACATAGTGACTACGTTAATACTAGTGTCTTTTTATAGGGGATTGACGAGAGACATCATCCTGTTGTAGATTCGTTTTTATTATCAGTGACTTAGAGACCATATACATCTCTAACAATATTAAATTAATTTTAATTTTGACGCTCAGAGACCATGTACATTTCTGGGATATTATATTAATTTCATTATACTCCTTGTTCAATCTTGAGACCTTTTACATCTCTAACTTTACTGATGTTGTAATATTTGTAATAGATAATTTTGAAAGTTTATCTTCACTGTATGCATTAATTTTGTTATAATTGTAAACTCGAAATTATTATTCCTTCTTGAACTGTAAATTAATATTTTGACATGTAAAAGTGCCCTTGTGGCCTATTTGCAGAATAAATGTTTGTATTTGTATAGTAGCTCGATTCCACTCACACCTCAAATTCGGTTGAACCCGCTCAATTAATCTCACTGGAGCGCAAACTCTTATTCCAGTGTTCCAAACCACACGCGTGGTCGTGCCGGAGGTTTTCCCCTGGATTTTCCCCAGGTTACTCTCCTACCGCGCACTCCTATCGCTTTATTGGGCCCGGCCTATAAAGCCACAGTCAGGTTTAAAAAAAGCGCCCCACTTGCATCGTCTTTCTCACTGAGCGCCTATAGCTCGCGCCTACGCCGCCCCGATCGAACGGACTTGTCAGAACCTGTTTTTCGCAGCGCGGTGTTCCTTTGATAAAATAAGTACTTAGTTAACGGATTAACGAAGCTTTAGACAGTTAGCGGAAGTTAATGAGTCCGTTAAAAATGCAAGTTAACTTAAAAGTTAATCCGATACACGAATGATTAACTTCGTTAAATAACGATTAACGGATTAACGAGTTAATGCTCTGGTTATAAATACATTTATATTGGGGCGCCTATATTAACATTGTACCTACCTATTAATTTGTTTGGATTTTGCTTCAATATACATCAATACCCAGGTGATAACGTAGTGTGATATGAGTGTATAGCGCGTAAGCCTACTCCATGCCCTAGCATGGACATTATAGATAAGTGTAATTGCCTACCGACCACGCACACTACAAAAAAAGTATACTTCGCGCAACACCTCAGAACATATTCATGTTATGTACTTACATGGAACCGCGATTGTTTCATATAAATAAGGAACCGCGTGGAAAACGCACCGCGTGGGATTTGCACCGCGCGGTTCCCGCAAGTCTAAACGTTCTTTTAGTGTCAATTCTATTCCGGTACGTTATACGCAATGTTCGGTTCATAAATAATACTATATAAAATGCTAAATATTTTAGGATTATAGTTTATGCGACTCAATAAATTTGTCATCAAACTATGCTCTACTGTAAGGGGCATTTCCTTACACCTTACGTAGATAGAATGGCCCTTTATTTGAGAGTCACACAAATAATTTTCATTTTTCGTCTCCTATTTGCGTCAGAGATGAACAAAAGTCAAGCTCGAACCCAAAGAATATAATACTCCTCGAAACGCACTGCCAGCGGTGCGTGGCGGGGAAGGACGGTGCAGCGCGGAGGCTGTACCGGGGTTGTAGTATTCGATCTAATATGAAAGGGTCCGCACAGAAAACCGGCCGGGAAACAAGCGTGGCGGTGGAGACGCGGAGGCGTGAAACGCCTGCATATAGGCGAGCGCGGCGCGGATTTTTTTACGACGAAAAATTAATTAACCTAGTAAAACCACACCCGTGACTCCTATAATACACGGGAAAAAGATTACCGCAATGGGGGCAATGCAATAAAAAAGGAGTTGTTGTGGAAGAAATTTGCCCATAAAACGATCTTCATAAGAAGTCAGTCCTCGACATAGGTGATGATATTCTCCAAATACTTCTCTTTATAGTTTCGTCATGTCTGTCCGTCCGGCCGTCCGTCCACTACAATTATGAAATTTGGTAGGAAGTTGCTTTCTATAAACCGTTACGTAAAAATGATGTAAAGAAAGATGGAAGAAAAAAAAATTGCACCACCACTTTACATGTAGGGGAGGCACCGTAAAAAAAATTTTGATTATGATTTTATTCTACCATTTTGTCGGCGACATTGATATGTATACAGCCGATTTACTCGTAGACTATACGAGTAAATCGGCTGTGATATGCGGACGGACAGACAGACATGACAAAACACAAGTGCGCACACGAAGGGTTCCGTACCATTATCTATAAAAACGGCAAAAAAATCACGTTTCTTGTATGGGAGCCAGACAGAGGGACTACTCCGAACTTCGAAATCTGAACTTGTATCATGCCATCCGTTTCACTCTCATGTCACACACTATATAACTGAAAGGGATGGCACGATATGAAGTTCGGTTTTCGAACTTCGGAGTAGTCCCTCAGAAAAGCTTACATCATCTGTGAAATTTTCAATTGTCTAACTATCACGGTTCATGAGATACAGCCTGGCGACAGACGGACAGACAGACGAGACGGACGGACGGACAGCGGAGTCTTAGTAATAGGGTCCCGTTTTACCCTTTGGGTACGGAACCCTAAACCAGCCAGAACTATAATTTAAGGAATAATGACAAATTGACATTAAACGCCTCCAGTTATGCACATTTTAACAACAGTTTAGGTAATAATGCAATTAGAGTATACAATAAGTTGACCAAAGATTTAAAGGATTGTGACGATATAAAATGATTTAACAAAAATGTGAAAGATTATTTTTTAAGTAGACCGTTCTATTCTATTGAAGAATATTATGCAAATTATTTCAATTAACACTACATTATTTAATTTTAGGTATAGGTATTATTTTGTATTGTTGTTATAAATTTTAAGTAATTTTCATTGTAATTATTTATAATTGTATTTTGAATTGAATTGAAATTTAAACTTACTGTTAATGATTAAGTAAAATTGTATTTGCATGCATGTAATTGTGTTCAAAGCAAATAAATATTTGAATTTGAATTTAAAAAGGGTCGATTATAAGTACATACTTAAAATATGCCATGGTTTTATTATACCTACTGTAAGTATTATTGAATGAATAAGAAACTCCATGGTCATTATCACGACAATATGAAATATCTATTGACATGTATCTGTCTTTTAAAAGACTTAAAAAACATGTCACTATAATTTCTGATTATATTTACCTTTTAAATATCTCAATCTAATCTATTTTTAACACAAGCAACTATTTATGGGATTGAAGAGTGCTAACAGCCAATATGTGGTGGGTTGAGGCTGCTATGCTCCTGGTGGAGTTTTTGGCCGCGGCGTGTGCCGTGGCCGTGTGTGGGCCGTGTTTCCTAGCATGTGCCCGAAGGCTGGCGCTTGGGGACGAGCTGCTCGCCCGAGGCGGGCCAGTTATCGGTGAAGCCGAGGTGCACGGCTGCGATGAACCCCTCTGCCCGTACTATAAGAAGAACGTTCGCCTCTTGATGGTTCCTGCCCACCGTAGAAGTTACGTTAACCAGCGTGATAAAAGCTTGAACGATTAATTGGTAGGATACGAAAGTGTTTCTATCTACTGTCCAATAGCGTTCTTTTGTTATTTTATTCGTGAATAACCCCTGCCCGTAGCGACACCTAATATTAAAGTTAAAAAAAAACAATCTTAAGAACAGAACCTAAGTTTAAAGAAGTAACATTAGGTAATCAGGGCTTCGATCGATATGCCATTCTGTGAATGTCCGATAACTTTAATTTAATGTTTGTATTTGAGATGTTCGTAACATAGGTAGGTACCTATTTTTGTCAATACATAATCTACATCATCATTTATTTATTTAAAAGATGACGTGGATTAATCTTTAGATTAAATTATGTTGAGAACCTACAGAAAATTATTGAAAAAGTATATGTATAACAATCACGCAGACATTGAATTACCTACCTAAGTATGTAGGATTTCAAAATGTAGGTATACTACGTATAGGTACCTATAGTTGGCCAATTCCATCTATCGACAACATAGCTATTAGCACTACCTGTGTAGTTTCGCTTATTTTAATAACCCTACATTGATCGTTTTGTTAAAAATATACCTTCGTATTCGTAAACCCTCATTTAATTATTTCTAGGCGATAAGCGACCTATCTATGTGCCGGTTGACAACCATTAGAAAGAGTTAGTGAATTTAAAGGTTTTTTTAGTAGAGCTGATATCTATTATATTATATCATATACCTACCTAATCTAACTACAAAAACTTTGTATGGCTCACTTTTAGGTTCCGCAGAAACTTATCTTTAATTAAACCTTATTCTTCAAAAGTGGTCGTTAACTGACGTTTTTCGACGACGTGACGTCGAAAATCAGAAATTATTGTTGTTGACTGTACCTAGCCACTACTACACTACGGTACAGTCAACAATCATAACTCCTGAAATTATTTATGTACGTGACTAAAGTTAAAAAAACATCTGTACCTATGTACGGATATATTTGAAACTAGCATAGTTTCAAATATATCCGTTCTTATGGTAAGTACTCGTAAACCTTTAAATTCATCTAGTGTATTTTATTATTTTATGCCTTAGAATCAGTAATTATTCTCACATAGCTAAGGCACTGGTCCCACCGCCGGCGAGCAGCGAGTGCTCTCATAGTAATTTTACTCGGTTTCTCGCTCAAGCGAGTAGAATTACTATGAGATTACTCGCTACTCGCCGGCGGTGGGACCAGTGCCTAAAACCGAATCGAAATTGAATTAGGTGCTGACTTTGATAAGGCGCTCGCGTTCGATCGTACAACTGAATGTGTAATAAATAACGAAAAACATTGACACAACAACAAATGTAAATGTTTTTTTTTTGCTAGGTACTGCAAATGTAGGTCCACGTCATGTTGTAAGAATAAGGGGTCCCTAATGAAAAGCTATATTTTTATGAGGTCTCCACATAGACACATCGGTAACTAGATACGGCTTCATAATGATGAAATGGAATGAAATCATTTACTCTTCTCAATTTAGGCATATTACATGCACTTATGAAAGTCAAAAAACTACCACCGGTTCTCAAAATAATAAACCTCTGCCTCTAGAAGAACCGTAAGAAACTCGGCGAGGTGTCATTTTTTCAAAACAATATACAATGTATATATAAAACCGGTCAAGTGCGAGTCGGACTCGCGCACCGAGGGTTCCGTATACAGATGTGTACCGGTTCCAACCCTATTAAATCAGGAAAATCCATTTCCACACCATGTTGTTGACAACATGGTGTGGAAATTGGACGCCATGGGTACAGCGCCATCTATCAGCGACTTTTGTTACAAATTTGAGCGACTGAATAACTTTGTATGTATGGTAGTTTTTCAAGGATAGTTCTTTATCACGTAAACCGATTTCAATTTCTTTATTTGAAAGAAGGTACTTTCAGCATAATCTCGTAGGAATTTATAAAACAAAAATTCATGCAAAGGTTATTAAATTACCAACTTAGTATAGAAATGTTTTTTGGCGATTAAAAAAAAGAAAAACTAGATACAGCTACATTTAATATTAAGGACAAAATATTTGTGTGTTAGATTGATGATTATGAAAAGGTCTGGATATCTTAGATCAGGTATTTTCATAATGAAATCCAAGTAAATCGTTGAAACTATAATTTAATTTGCACAGTATAAACGGTAGACATCAGCACTAGTAACATGATCATATTTATGCCTGCGCCTGACAAATATTCGACCCTCTCGCACTTATACCCTTGCTATAGAAGAACAAATGCTAAAGCATAAATGTCCGACATAAAATCGATTATGGCTACTAGCGAAATATAAAAGGGGAGGCATATAACGGAGTCAGAAAAATGTATCATGGGTCCGTCCACGTGGATTTATTTATGCATACGGCTCATGTCCAATCTCCTCGTTGTCCACAAAGATGCGCGGGTCTCTTTTATGCTTCGGGAGCGACTCGTTTGACCTCAGCGTAGCCCGATTCTGCAAAACATTGTTGAATATATAGCAAGTAGTTGACATGGATAGGATGTTTTTTTAGGGTTGTGTGGTATTTCTACCCACTAAACATTCCAGGGTGAAAGCCATCTGTGCTCTCATGCGGACTCCAGGATCTCATACTGAACGCACTGGACTCTTACTGATTTTATTGAGGCTGATAGCTAAGTGCTACGGCCCCGTCACATGGAGCACTCGCAACCCCGATACGGATTGCATAGATAAGCAGCGCAAAGCTATAGGATCGAGTGATATAAGGCGTAAGACACCAATGTCATTCATCAAATAAACTAGCTTAATCTTAGAGCTTCGTGCTGCACGAGCACTCCGCAGTGCAGGACTGTGTGGATGCGCCTAATGAAAAAAAGGGGCGCGACAACGTCGATATAAAATACTTGGAACTGAGGCCTTGACTGAACCTCATCTAAGGAAGACTTATCGGAAGATTAACCGTCTTTATTGTTTCCTAGTGCCTGATGTTAACTAGTTCATTATCAATTCTCCAAACTTACGAAGACCATCATACAGTTAGAGACCTTTTTAGTGTGTTCTCTCGGTTTCGGATCCAGTTTTGGAACGCTTTGAGGCTGAACGATGAATCCACATTCCTTTTCTTTCTTAGTCTGTTTTGATTTCGCGTCAATACGTAACTGTAATAAGTATTCAGGAAGGCACTGAATGTTAAATAGTAAGTACTAGTAGATTATATTATGTTGGCATAAAACTTAATACCGATGAAGAAAATTTTTCGTATTTTTATGTGCGATTCGTCAAAACCTTTCGCATTTTTATGTGCGATTCCAGTCGCCTTAGATTAAGTAAGTACCTACTCGTATACCTAGCACCACACGAATAAAATACTGAGATTGTATCTACGACAACTTATAAAATTCAGAAAATATTATCTTAACTGTAATTTGCAATAATGTGCTTTAAGCCATACATCCATGTGACGCCATAACTTTTGACATGTGCCGTAGTTAGACTATAATGTAGGTAACTAGCGAGATTGCCTAAACTATCAGATTGTGAACCGATTTTTTTTGTATTTTCTTTCAGCAATTCGACGAAGCCCCGCCCACGCGGGGCTTCTATTTCCGCTATGAGGAACCTAGACAGCGAACGAACCTAATCTAAACTGCAAGTTTTATGTCGGAAGAGTTGGAACCGTTTACAATTTAAAGTATTATTTTTCGGTAATTACAATCTTTTGACAGTTTACAATCTCGCTAGTTGGATTATAATATTTCCATTTTTACAATCTGACGGTGACATAAATACTACTAATGTTGTGAATATTATGCATCTTGTATGCATACTTTATTGAATAATAGACCTACATGATACCTAGCTTGAGAATATTTGATGATTACCAGTGCAGGAAGATAGTCCCGGAAGACGACGAAAAGTATTATAGCCATTATAGCGGCCATAGAAATCATCAGAGTCATGATGACTACAACTGGATATGCTGAGGAGACTAGACCAGGCCTTATTAGCCTTTAAACTGGAGGTGAGTAGAAGATTATTGCATAGTACTTTCTAACATTTTTGATGTTTTTAGATTATGACAGCGACTGTCTTCATAGACAGTGAGTGGAGTTTTTTTAAAGATTTTTTCTACTCCGATACTTTTATCTGTCAATTATATAGTCCCGCAAAATGCCCGCAAACGAATATAAAAGCATGTCTTATGCAATTTCAAAAAAGTTTATCTAGTCTATTCTTCATAAAGACCCTAGGGTTATTATGTGATTTAATGCAACTGCTAACAGAGGTGCCCTGTGAACCCAACAAATAAAAAAATTAAAAATTTACAACGAAAATCAAAACTGCTAACTCAACAAACAACTGAATTCATATGGTTTGAAACAATAACAAAACTAAAATAATTACTGCCAACATCAGGAAAAACACAAGTCAGTAAATGACAATTGAAAAAAATTACCGTGTCTATGATTACGTTCTGTGGACTGTCATTTGTCACTATCCAACTTACCGCTCTTTCTTATGCTGTATTGCTGTTTAATTTTGTGTTTTATTATTTAATCCCTAGTCGTAGAAAAAGTAATGTAAGTATGCAACGTTGTATAAGTAGGTCAAAAAAGGCTCATGGCGTTTTTATTAACAATTTTCGGCTTCGCCTCAAATTGTTACACACGCCACTCACCTTTTTTGAACCCTCTTATACAACTATTGCATAATATACTATTTTTTAATTAATTTTAATAGTAGATTGTATGACAAGGGCCTAAAGGGCCT
The DNA here is from genome assembly GCA_963556455.1 of Epiblema foenella. Classification (NCBI taxonomy): domain Eukaryota; kingdom Metazoa; phylum Arthropoda; class Insecta; order Lepidoptera; family Tortricidae; genus Epiblema; species Epiblema foenella. The sequence continues at coordinate 22,588,142 of OY747096.1, read as the reverse complement.
CACTTCATTCGGGAAAATAACTATCTCGTGGTAATATGTCCTTTAGACCAGAGTTACACACTCTACTTTTCACTTCGATTGTGAGAAAATAAATAAACAGAGGCGAACATATGTATAATTCGGCAGCATGTTTTCTTTCTAAACTGCTTTGACACACAAAACATAGACACTGCGGTTCGCGCGCAACTTTCACGCGCGAATAAAAGCTACTATCTTCCATTGAACGCTTCAATTTCTTCACGTATTTAATTATTGTGAAATAGGGACTACTACAAACTTAATCTTTAGAGAAATACATTGGTTTCTGATTGGTTGATTTCGGTAAAGCTGTATTCTGATTGGTTGATAGTCATTACTAAATATTGCTTAAAGAGTTAAATTAATGTTATGTCATTGGTGGATAGGTGAGGTATTTTGATTGGTCAAATTGTTTTGTAAATCATAAATATGTATTCATATTTTGACTAGGGGCTAAATGTACTACTTTAGCCCTGCTTGATAAGTCTTACATGACACATTTCTCGACCATGAGAAGTGAAAAATCCTTTCCACCACCTGCTGGACAATGCCATATTATATATCAATGCAAACCTTACCTACAGCAAATCATTATAATCCTTGGCTTGAGCCGGGTTGTAACATTGTACTGAATTAGGCCGGATAATAATGTGATTTCACTTATCATAGTTCTTATTGTTATATCTTTAAAGTCTAATTTCGAGAAATCGCACGGCGGTGGGGACAAGCTAGCTCCGCGTTGCTCGCCCACGGCCGCCGTGTTCGAAACAAAACACGACGACGCATCTAGCTTAACTACCGATCTTGTTTCTAATTATTACTGAAATCCTTGGAATTTCACTTGGGGTTCCTTATAATTTTCTAATTTCATTTCATTTTTTGAGAAATGATCTCGGCCGGAACAGGGATGACCTTCCTTCCTTCGGCCTTTGCAGTAATGTACCTACTCTTGATTACCTAAAACATAAGCCGCGAGTGTTACAAAATGCTGCATTATACGGAGTAAAACTGCAGATTTTACGAAAACACGTAAAGTAACGAAAGTGATTTGGTTTTGACTGGCTGATTTGATTCTGTTACTAGTTTGCCTTAATTTCTTTGGAAAAAATCAACTGGAGAACTGAAGAAATGTAATGTATATAAATTGATAATTATTTGAATATATATAGAACACTTAAACTGTAATTTAATAATAAAAATTACGAAATGAACTATAAACTTAAAATAAAACAACTATATGTAACTAAAACCTAAACATTAAATTAATTAGTATTCAATTAGAGTCACTACGCCATTGGACCGCTTCTCTGTAATTAACTTAAGTAACAGAAAATATGTCATGTAATAGCATAAAGCGAAACCTAAATAAGCCATAAAAAGCATTGCTTATCCAAACAAAAGAGTGTCGTGATACTCGGGATAAAACTGAAAAGGTATTACCAGATGATGAATATTGTAAGTACGTGACGCTACGGCGTAGCAATGCTACGAGACTGCAGCGAAAGCGTGGTATTGAGCTTCAAGGAAACGCGAAGTTAACGCTTTTACTTTCGTAGATTAACTGAACAGTGTGGTTTTAATTTACAGGTTAACCTACTGTGACGGATAAACTTTTACTGTTGATCATATTTTGACTTAAATTTGATCCAAGACATGCATTATCTGGGGGCACGGCAGTGCCCCCGACAAATCGAGCAAAACAAAGGGGCACGGCCGTAACATCCTTTTCTCGAAGCGATTCAGGCCATTTTCAACATCCTGTAATTTTATGCTGGATAAAGCTAGAACCCTGAATTTTCAGTAACATATAGGGCATAATATGACATAGATATGTTATCAATAATATTCAATTTAAACTAGTATGGCTGAGATACGCGTCTTACTCGTGATCGGGTGCTGTTTGTGGAGTCCAGGCTGTTAATGCTTGCAAGGACATAGTGACTACGTTAATACTAGTGTCTTTTTATAGGGGATTGACGAGAGACATCATCCTGTTGTGGATTCGTTTTTATTATCAGTGACTCTTAGAGATATACATCTCTAACAATATTACATTAGTCTTAATATTGACGCTCTGAGACCATGTACATCTCTAAGGATGTTAGAATAGTAACTATTAATTGTATTTGGACGCTCAGAGACCATGTACATCTCTGGGATATTATATGAATTTCATTATAATCTTTGTTTAATCAGAGTGAGACCTTATACATCTCTAACTTTACTGATGTTGTAATATTCGTAATAGATAACTTTGCAAGTTTATTTTCACTGTCGGTATGACATTTATTTTATTATATTTGTAATCTCGAAATTATTATTCTTTCTTGAACTGTAAATTAGATTTTAACCTTTCAAGTCATAAACGGCCTAAAAATATTGAAATTTCAGTCACGTTTAAGAGATATATGAACTGCATACGTAAGTTTGTAATCTTATACAAATGTATGCGATACAAAGTTATATTTTTGTAGTTCCTGCATCTATGAAAAGTTTTTAGATTTTTTAGAAATTTGTATTGACACATTTACGTACAAAAAGAAGTGAGATCCTATAAAATACATTTCATGTAAAAATAGGCTAAGTCTCGAAACTCTTTCACCTTAAAAAGTTGTGAGATATTTACATAAAGCCAAGTCAGGAATTGTTATTAATCTTTATTTGCGTACTAAATAAAATTTTGTAACTTAGCAATCACACAACAGGACATAGTGTATGCAAAAATTAATAAATGAGTTTAAGTTGCGTGATTCTCAAGTCACAGAATTTTATTTAGTAAACAAATTAATAACTAAAGAGCAGCTGACGGATGCAATATGGTGACGAAAGCATAAGATGAATGAGACATTTTCATAGACATTTAATGAATTTTCATGTCTAATTATGTATGGAAAAAGAGGGGGAGGCCTTTGCCCAGCAGTGGGACATATAATATAATAGTTTATGTATAAAAATAAAAATACATGGAATTTTTGTTATAAATCAATACACATTTGATTATTTACTTCAATAATAAAATTCTGTAATATTTTTGCAATGACGTTTACTTTTTCAAAATAAATGTAGTCAAATCCCTGTTATGGGTAGCGTTCGACCGTATTGTGACGTAATTTGCATCCGTCAGCCGCCCACTGTTAATAACAATGCCTGACTTGGCTCTACGTAATATCTCACAATTTTTAACGATGAAAGTGTTTCGAGACTTTGCCTATTTTTACATGAATTATTTTTTATGGGATTTTCGTTATTCGGTTCTTGAATAAAGTAACCTGATAAAGTAATAACAACAATAGAGTTGAATGTCGGTAAAAAATAAACATTAAGCAACATGCCCCTGGTCAAAGCGCGTCATATCTCAGTGTTTGTGAGCAATTTATTAGATAGCTTTGTTGTCAGCGACGAAAGGCAGATGACCACCGTAGATAGGGTGGTAGCGCCTATAGACGGTAATTGATTGTAACGAGGTGAACGCTCGCGCGTCTTCCGGTAGGCTTGGGCCCACTGTTCCTTTGGATATTTAGTTATTTTTCAGGGGCGGTTTTTGGGGGAGGCGAGTAGGCCAACCGCCAGAGGCTGCGTTCTCGCAGGGACCTCGCACCGGGGGCTCAACAATCCAAGACAAATACTAGGTAGATACAGTACTTTCACCTCACGAGCGCGGGTTAGCCATAGTTATAGTTGTGATACATACGAAGACATAGACAATGTGAACTCATAGCTCCTACGCTTACGCACACATACGCAATGTACATGTATATCTCAACACACAACCAAGGCTCACCCGCGATCGTGAGATTAAAATACTGTACTAACAATAACAGCACAAAGACAAGGGCCTCTACAAGATCTATTTACCTTAACCTTGTAATGCCTAAGGTCACCGACGTCATTTTGAGACCACATACGATTCATCCGATTTCTTTCTTCCGTAGCACTCAGTTCACAAACTAACTTCCCAGATATAATTAACGTATCAGCATTGCGATACAGCGAGTAGACGGAAATGCCGCCAGCATCCTCGGTATAATGTCACAAGGGCCTGTTTTAGATTTAAGTTAGTTGTAATATTATTTAACTTATTGTTATTTAATTCTTATTACCGCTTGTAAACCCAAGATCTCACCATCGGCAGAACTCTATTTATTCATGGAGAGTCAAAAGTCAAAACCAACCATGGAGACCATCTTAAATACACCTGGAATTCACCCGACGGCACTACCAGGAATCAAATTGATATTTTTGCCATTAGTTTCAAATGGCGCTCCTCGTTGCTCGATGTGCATAATCGGAGAGGCGCTGACATTGATAGCGACCACCACCTGGTCGTCGCAGAAGTGTGTCTGAAGGTTGCGTCGAACTGTCGGACTAGGCAAAATGGGAAGACGATTTGACGTCTGTGAGCTACGCGACCCAATTACCTGCGACAAATTTAAGTTAGAACTCCGAAACCGTTTGTCCAGATAGTCGCGGCCAGAAACAGATAAAAGTGGCATACACAGATGCCAGCTCCATCGTTCTGGGACACAAATCTCACACACGCAACGACTAGATCTCACAAGCCACATGGAACGTTATTGGTGTCAGAAAAGAGCTACCCTTAAAACTGCTAGAAACATGCGATGAATCGCAACGTGCCAAGCTCAAGCAGAAGTACCGTCAAATACGCAGGAAGATCTATCGCAGTACGCGAAAGGATAGAAGGGTGTGCGGTGATGATATTGCTGATCAAGCCCAATTTGCTGCTAATACTTGCAACTTGTGGGAGCTCTATAAGGCAACGAAAACGCTGGCAGCAATTTTAAGAAGAAGCCTCTTAAATCCAAGAACGGTCAGCTTATCGTGACATCTGTAGAGCAACTACAACACTGACGGGAACACTTTACGGAGGCCTTTCGAAGCTCAGCAACAGCTGCACCAACTGTAATACAAGACAGTTTTTCGCCTGCATAGCTCTTTGACATCGACACCTCTCCACCTAAGCACGCTGAAGTAGCTAATGCTATGCGTTCCCTGAAATGTGGCAAGACGCCAGGACTCGACCTCATATCTGCGGAAATGCTTAAAGCTGACTTGCCCACCGCTGTTGAATCTATATATGACTTCCTTAATCGAAAGGATCTGGGTTAGTGAGGAACTGCCCGAGGACTGGAGTAAGGGACTATTGATCACAGTGCCTTAGAAAGGTGTCCTAAGCCAGTGTGGCAATTGGAGGGGAATCACTTTGCTTTCGATTCCTTCTAAGGTTTTCTGCAAGATCATCCTGGACAGGCTATCGAAGGCCGTTAAATCACTCCCGCGCAACGAGCAGGCAGGTTTTCGTCCTAATCGCTCGTGTACTGACCAAATTAACACTCTTCGTATCATACTGGAGCAGGCATCAGATGGGAGAGAGAACTTTACCTGACTTTTGTAGATTTCGAAAAAGCCTTTAATACGTTGAGATGGTCTAGCTTATGGTCGCGCCTTCAGTTTATTGGTATCCCACCGAAAATAGTTCATTTGCTAGCTAGCTATCTACAAGAACTACTCATGCAAAGTAACTCATGACAGCCTCATATCGGAAGACATTGCTGTGCACGCAGGTGTTCGACAGGGCTGCCTTCTATCGCCTCTCCTCTTCTTGTTAGCATTGGACAGAATCATGTTCCGCGTGTACAACAACGGTCGCCGCGGAATAGAGTTATGCCGATGACCTATGTCTGCTCAGCCACACACGCGGTCACATGCAAGCCAAGCTGGACGATCTCGGGGCAGAGGCGGCCAACATAGGCTTAAAAATTAACACCCGGAAAACCCAAGAGATGCGATCTGGAGTGAAGAACACAACACCGTTGCTGATTGGCACAGAGGATGTGGAACGCGTCCACAAGTTCACGTATCTCGGTAGTGTCGTGTCAGAAACAGGAGGAACAGAAGAGGACATCACTTCACGGATTGCCAAAGCCCGGGTAGCCTTCGCACAGCTGCGGAACGTATGGCAATCACGAAAACTGACCCGAAGAGTAAAACTGAAAATCTTTGGGTCTAATGTTAAGTCTGTGTTGCTGTACGAGTTACAAAGGAAGGTTGACTTGGAAAGTTACAAAGGGCATTTCCAACCAGCTTCAAGTCTTCGTTAACCGATGTCTTCGTCGAATTCTCGGTATTTTACTGGCCCGATACCATCTCGACTCGAATGAGAATCTCCGAGAACGACCAGCAGATCAAGCGCCGTAAGTGGTACTGGATTGGACACATACTCCAGAGGGGGCCCGACCATATACCTAAACAGGCCTTAGAGTGGAACCCCCAAGGAAAGAGAAAGCGAGGCCGTCCCAAACAAACCTGGCGGTGTACGGTGTTGGACGAGGCGAAAAAGATAGGGAAGTCTTGGAGCGAAATGAAGCGAGAAGCTCAAGATTGATCTACATGGAGAGTCACTGTGGACGCCCTCTGCCCCATCTAGGGGACATAGGATCTTAAGTCAAGTAAGTCACCGCTTGTAAATCAATAAATGTTTTTGAATACATGTATGGAAAATCGGAATATTATATTTGCCGACAAATAAAGTTGATGAGTGTCAATAAAGGGTTTCGAAAATATAGTATCAAAATTACAAATAAGGAATTATAGCAAAGTGTGGTTTTTAATGTTATCGACGATATTGTGGTGAATTAAAAACAGCCGTTATACTAGGCGGTGGACAACTAACTTTAACCACACAGTGCTCGTATTAAATATATGGTGTTAATTTCGTGGAACAGTAAAGAAGCACACAAACATATGTACCTATACCTACATAATGTTGTCTCATTGTCAACAGAAGGTCGACAGACTGCCTTGGACAAGTTCATGTTCATTGTCAAGCATAATAAAATTCATGTTTTATCGAGGAATAGTTCTCCTGTAAGAAGGTTAATTTCATTAGAAGGAAAATTCACTCTCTTTAACTTAACTCGACAGTTATTTTCGTGCCGTATTTTTTTGTGTTTTATTTGTCGATTGGAGAAAATATAAAGTGCAAAACTGCGGAAATGTAGTATTTAGTAAATACTTCATTAAATAATAAATACTATTTACTTGCTCGTTGAAATTTTCTTAGGTACAAACTTAATCATCAGACACACCATCAAAATGTATCTTATAACTCTTACAAGATATCATACCAAGAAAGGGGTTAAGAAATGCGTAAGCGTAGACAGTCAAGAAATTGGTCTACCTCTTTTTGAATATTATTTGTTATAAGTCAAAAAGTGGCGGTCCACTTTATTTTTAAGTAAGTTCTTTATTTGCGTTAAACGTGGTTAACAATAGATTTTATAAAATAATTCATACAGATGATCACACAATGAGCAAATTTTTGCATGCAAAACATAAAACATCATAAAATTAAAGTTTATACAGTACCAAATATATCTAATCTATGGCATAAATTATTCGCTCATATGTACATGTCCAAAATATTATTGTTTAGTGTTAAAGTAGTAGTTAATATTGTAAAAAATATTTTCCATTAACCACGCATATAATGTTCGTCTAAATATAATTACGTTGGGAATTCCTTTGATTTGTAGTGGTAGCTGATTAATACTTTTATTGCCATTATGTAGCAATTTTTCCTAAATAAAGCAGCTCTTGGGCCTATCAGCTTCATAGGATCTCGAAATCGTAGGTAACTTTGTAGGTATTTGCTACAAGCTTCGTGAATAGGCTATTATTTGATTTAACATACATACTTATTTTTAAAATTTACATACTAGTCAAAGTTAACAAATTAAGTTTTCTGAATAGAAGTATTGCCCGATAATAATTAGCTCCGGCATACACAAAGTCCAAACAATTTGGAAATTCACCATAATATTAACAGTATTGTGATAATAATCACCATAATCTGTGCCCAATTAAGTATAAAAAGAAAATTATCAGTGTTCATGATCGGCTTGGCTCCGTATATCAAATTTCGACCAATCATGGGGCATCACAGAGAGAATTAGTTTCTTTAAAATGACTACGGCCAGTATTAAGACGACTGTTTCAGTAGGTTGACAAGTTCAGTGACGTTTTTAAGTTCAGAAGCGCTGGGAAGCGCCACCAATCTGGACATATTCATAAAATAGTCTCCTTAACTGGATCATTGAGTTCACGCAGACATTTTTTTAAATAAGGCATTCTATTTCTGTATGTTTTTATTTCATTACTTCATAGAGCATAGACCTTTGGTTTATCTTTAAAAGTAAGGCATTGTGCAATGATCTTTGAAGCTCTTATTCATATATACCGTAGCCAGCGCCCCCCGGCCGCCGGCGCGCGTGCCGGCCTGGGGCGGAGATGGCCATAACCGCATCACAAATTGAATTATTATGACCACATCCGCCTATTGCAGCACGGCCGTGAGCCGTCGCCGGGGGCTGTGGGCCGGGGTACTTATTTCGTCAAAGATTGCGCACGCCGGCTCAACGCGCCCACATGAAACACACGAAACACATGAAAGAGGATTTAATATATGGATGTAGATAATGTAGTGTATGCAACTGTACATAATTAGGCATTAAAACACGAGTGTGATTTTATGACAGGAGCCAAAGGCGAGCGAACATGGGTATCATTATGTAACAGTTGCATAATAGTACATTACTACAGAGACCGGGAAGTAAGGGGTTGCCGGCCGAGTACATAATTATAGACGAGGATAGTTACGAGATTGGCATCCCCTTTTCACGCTGAGGTATGTATAGTGCTTTTCTCAAACATGCAATGAAATAAATTAAAAAGCTCCTAGAAATCAAACTTTTATTTCTAAAGAAACTAAAAGTAAATACGACAAGAAATATAACTAACACATATATTACTATTTATTTAGTTCAATTTTCAACTCGAATTGAATACAAAACACTACTACTACAAAAATATACTAAAAAGTACGAAAGTACATTTCTGAACGAAACGTTACAATCGACCTATCCTATGGAACGACACTGACAGTTTGTCATTCTTGTTAATTGTCAAAGTTTATAACCTCTTTTATTTTTTTTATAAATGGTTATCTCTAGATGGGTAGATAAACGTAACATAAAAAAAAAACAGTTTAGCGCTATAGTCTAAACTGTCAATGAATAATAGTTTAAAAGACCAAAGCATGATCATCAAGATGCATTTGGGGCTATAAGATGCTTAGTATACAAAACATTAAAGATAAGCATGACTTCTAAAACGCAAAAAAACTGATTTTCTTCATCGCTGTTGTCACCTATTTAAATAGGTAACAAATTCAACAACACATAAATCCGATTACAGAATGAAAAAAAATTTTACCTCCAAAATGATTTAAAAAATACCTTCACGGTTAGAGTAGACATTTTTACGGCTAATATTTATATGAAATATTTTAAATGTGTATTTTTGTAGTTAAATTTGCAATTAAAATTATTGGACTGTAATGTGTTGTTTATTATGTTAAAATATAGCTTATGGGTGAACGCCGTGATGCTGTGTCACAAATAAATGTGGAATGGAAATTAAAAAACTCCAACTTTGTATGAAATTCCTTTAAAGAACCCACCCGAAACGTGACACTTCGCAGCCTATTATAAAGAACATAACCTCAATATTTCATTGTATGTTGGAGAAAACTACTGTTATTAGGTACAGACAAAATGTACTAAAACGTCACATATCTACAACATGAACATGACAGTAATCACCTATCGTTAGTTAGGCTTGTACGAGCCCCAATGCAAAATAGCTCGTCTAGTCGCAATTCTGCATGCGTATTTTTTTTCAAAAACTAGTATTTCTACCCGAATCGACTTTGATGATTAATGGAATACACTAGACGCAATGTCACTAAAGCTAGCTTAGTTTTGAGTTGTACAAAGTGTACATCTCGTTATTTATTTTAAAATAATTTAATTATAAATATTACATCTCACACGCAAATAATTACGTCTGCTTCATATTTAAGGCAAAATAGGTCGTCTATTTAAAATAAAACCTGTTTACCAGGGTTCGTAATATAAAATATTATTTTCAAATTGAATACGGAATATTCTCTGTCATGTAAAATGACAAACCACTATATAAAAGGGCAAATTCAGCCTAATTTTTTATTACTCCAAATCGTTTTTCTATCGAGATGGCACGAGGTAAGCCAGTGACTGAAGAAGTGCGGAAAATTATAATCTCCAGTAACAATAAAGGCAAATCTACGTACCAAATTGCCAAGGACCTTTCTATGCCAAGGTCTACAATCCAAACTATCATCGAGCATCATCGAAAACACGACAAAATTTCTTGTTTAAAGAAATCCGGCCGCCCACGAATTACTACTAAAGCAGAAAACAGGATTCTGAGGAAGATCATCAAGAAAAATCGTCGTGCAAGAGCTGGAGAACTTACGGTACTATGGCGTGACGCAATTAAAAAAAACATTTCAGTGGATACTTGCAAGAGAGTGATGAAGAGGATGGGCTACGGTTTTTACACTGCTAAAGAGAAACCGTTACTTACACAACGGCAGAAAACTAACAGGTTGAAATTCGCCAAAAAGTACAGAAATTGGACCGTCGATCAGTGGCGTAAAATTATATGGAGTGACGAATCTAAATTTGAAGTCACAGTAGGCGATGAACGAAGTAAAGTCATTCGCGAAAAAGGAGAGGCATTTCAAAAAGATTGTCTTAAGCGTAAGGTAAAGTTTCCAGCTTCCTTAATGATTTGGGGCTGCATGTCGGCACAGGGTGTCGGCTGTCTGCAATTTATAGATGGAACCGTCAATGCCGAAAAATACAAAAGCATCTTACAAGAGAGTTTGCTGCCGTCTATACGTAAGTTAAAGTATAAAAATGCGTATACTTTTCAACAAGATGGTGCCTCATGCCATACCGCTAAAGCAACGATGGCGTGGCTGAAAAAGAAAAAAATACCTACCATGTCGTGGCCATCCAGCAGCCCGGACTTGTCTCCCATAGAAACGTTGTGGTGGAAAATGAAGAAGAAGTTGCGAAAGGACCCGTCCAGATCAAAAGCTGATCTTAAAGAGAAACTTACCTGTGTTTGGAATGAAACAACCCCGGAAGAGTGTCGACAGCTGGTAGATACAATGCCGCTCAGAATTAAAGCCGTTTTAGATGCAAAAGGAGACGCCACCAAGTGGTAGACGTTCTAATCTGCGTCGGTAACACTAAAGACGAACTTTTTTGCATTTTAGTACAATTGGTGAAACAATGTTTTTTTTATTACCAAGGAAAGTTCGTTTTTTTTTTCATTGAATAAATAAAATACGATTTATAACTTATACTGTTTTTATATTGCTAATTCTTCCAAACACCTTCGTCCCCCAGAATTTTTAGGTTAACGTTAGTTTAGTACATTTTTTTCCTACCAGACGTACTCATTTGCATTGGGGCTCGTAGGGTCGGTAGGTGGGTTTACGGCCTGTTAATTGGATGCGCCAGTTTGCGGCCACTTAGATGAGTTGATGAACTGAAAGGATATTTTCTTGCTTTTTTAATATATTTCTATTCACTAGCTACTAATTAAAAAGCATACGACTCACTATGTATTTAGGGCATGTAAAAATGTAAATATCTTGAATTGAAAAAACTTCGTTCTTCAGAAGGCCGCAAACTGACGCAGGCCGCGTAACTGGCCAGTTAATTACCTACGTACTGCAGGGTAATCACGTAACATTTGTACTACCGTTAGGTAGATTTTAATGTCAAATTCTAATTGTCAGCTCATACATTTATACTTCAAAATTGACAGTAAAATCTATCTACCGTTAGTACATAAAGTTACGTGATTCGCCTGCTGGTTCACAGTACGTAGGTACATTAATAGTTATTAACCCCAATTACGTATGAACTAAATATTCAACCACATTATGATGCGGTAACATTGTATACATCCTTAACTAATTACCAGAACTCGGAATAGGTAGTGCCTATTTACCTAAACTTTGCGGGAGGACGTAACTAAGAGTGATTACAACCACCAAAAATAATTACTTCTTTTTATTGAAAGTGGGGTTTCCCGGGATTTACTGTATTATTCTAGAGGCTTAATACATTTCTCTTTACTTATAAATCTTGTTATATTGCATATTATTTGTTTAATTACCTTTAAATAACAATCAGTCATTAAAAATATAATATGGATCAAATTGAATCAAAAGGATTCCGAAATTTGATAGTTTTTAGTTGACTTAGACAGATTTATACTCCTTTCTTCCATGACAGGGGACCTGTGTCCAGCATTAGGGCGTAGGTATATAGATTGGTGATGAGACAGAACTATGATATCGTATAGAAAATTCCGACATTCATTCCGACGTTTCGAGCCCTTTACAGCACTCGTGGTCACGGAATGTATTTTAAATTCATTATACGCGATATAATCGGTTGAAAAATAGTTTTACTACCATCATATTAGAAATAAATTAGAATACATCTGTACGATATCTTCTATGCCATATCATAGTTCTGTCTCATCACTAATCTATATACGTCCTACTGCTAGACACAGGTCCCCTCTCATGGAAGAAAGGAGTATAATTCTGTCTAAGTCAACTAAAAACTATCAAATTTCGGAATTCTTTTGATTCAATTTGATCCATATTATATTTTTAAAGACTGATTGTTAGAATAGAATAGAATAGAATAGAATAGAATAGCCATTTATTAATATTAAATTTTTACAACACTACTCGTAGTATTATAATATATTACAATGATATGATAAAGTTACACAGTTATATTAAAATATGTATGTTACAATTATTTATATGCTGTTACCGCATTAAATTAAATTAAATTAAATGGCCTCTCCTTCGGTGAAGAAGGAGGGACGGTAATTAGACTCCATGGGTTACCAGCCCTGCTAGGAGAATATATATTTATGTTTATTATGTTTTTATACATTATATTTGTTAAGCACAGACTGATTGTTATTTCAAGGTAATTAAACAAATGATATGCAATATAACAAGATTTATAAGTAAAGCGAAATGTATTAAGCCTATAGAATAATACAGTAAATCCCGGGAAATCCCGCATTCATTAAAAAGAAATAATTATTTTTGGTGCTTGTAACCACTCTTAGTTACGTCCTCCCGCGAAGTATAGGTAAATAGGCACTACCTATTCCGAGCTCTGCTAATTACCTAGACTTCTAATTATGTATTTAATAGTACATTGTATTAGTCACGGGCGCCGCTCGTGGCTGCTCGCCCGCCATGCATGGACGTTACTCACAAAGTTTCACCACACCGCAAAAGAACCAGTGTAAGTCAGAACTCCAACTACATGATGTTGAATGAACAAGCCGAGTAAAGTTCTCCTAATAATAATAACATACAACACTAATAATAACAGTGGTTACTCTTAACATCACTACCACAGATGGCATTGGACGGATCCACCAATCGCATAGCGAGTGCCCAGCCCACACTGGTTTCAAGATATATTATACTAGGTGTGAGCGGTAAGGACAGACAAGTTGTTAACTGGTTGTGAATAGCAAACTATAGCTGGACGCGCCATACAAGCCATACAAGAGCCATAGAAGTTATCTGCCCATTGTTCAACAGGTTAATTTACATTCAAGTGATTTGTATTGCTAATATTTTGAATGAGGCGTCACTTCCTACCAAACTCGGTATTTGACACATATGTAGTTACAATTTATAACATAGTGTGGTTATGTAGATAGAAAATCATCAAATTATCACAATAAATAGTAAATTAGACAAATTAATCAAAATCATAAAACGATATGGGACTACAAAGATTCGCATAAATGTTGTATTTTGTTTACTGGCCATGAAAATGTAAATTGCAAGTTACCAATAGAATTCTTATATTTCAATAAAAAATAAATTGTACTGCAACTAAGCTATGTCCATAAACGCAATATTTTCCGATTAAAATGGCAAATTACTCGTTTTCCCATAAAACGGTGTTACGAGGCCATAGAACTGTGACTTCACATTTCACTGCCTATCATCATGGAGCGCTTTCAGTGCTCGTCAGCTATGCTGTACTTTGCCTCTCGTTTTCGTCTTTTGTCTTGCTCTAATTGTAGTTGGTCCCATACAAACATTATTTTAGTTTGGTTTTGATCGTATCTAAAAACTGGTTCGAATGGCACCAGATAAATGTAGTCAAATAGCCAATCTTCTGCTGACAAACGAACCATTCCTTTCTTCCTTAAATTGTAATTATTATGCAAACGGGCTCAGTGTATCTTTACCGTTTCTAACGATCATTTCCCAAGTGCGAGTTGATTAAGTTTATGGGCCTTTATTTTCCAGGGACCTCTAATATAGTGGATATCGGCGCCAAGAATATTAACGAAAGTTTGATATGAAAAACAAAATTAAAAAATTGAAAATACCCCCGGCGGATGTACCTAATTGAGAAAAAAATATATAGAAATACTTCACATTTACTTAGCCGAATACCCGCCCAGAATGATGATGGTTCAGATATTTGTGAGCACTTCGTTCGGTTCAATATGTGTAACTTTAATAGCATTAGGCACGTGCCGCGCATGCACCGCGTGGTGATTGCGGTTTTCCGCAATTCATTCATTCATCACTACCTACACTTTTGTCATTCATCGGTAATTTTACATACGCGATCGTTACGTGTGTTATCATTATCAATTTAGTATAATACCGACAATGACTAACACATAACATTCGACGTATTTACCGGTATATTACTTTAGTCACGAGCTTTGTAAATTACTGATTTATTACTGATTATATCTACTGAAAGATTTGGAGCTTAACCGCCTCTATGTGAACATTCCACTGTATACAGGGCGATTTTCGATAAACTTATTCCTCACGTACGTTTTTTTTAGTCCTAAATAGAAACTTTTCTTTTCAACAATTAGATCAAAAATTACCTATGACTTTGCATCAGGTGTGCTAAACCAAATGTTTCTAAAAAGTTTAAGCATCATCGGCAACACGAATATCGATACCGAAACGGATATGAAGAGCTAACGGAATCGACTTCCTATGTGCGAGTATTAATGTTAATGAGATATTTATAGGTGAAAGGACCATCGAAAGGTAGCTTAGCCGAGTTGTCGACCATAATTAAGCGAGTTTCCCACTTCTGTCGACTGCAGCCTGCATTTATTACTTCATAAGGCCATGGATTAGCACTTTCAGTGCCAAGAACTCCCCTGGGGAGTTCTCTGCTCGTAGACGCGTAGCCGATAACATGCGTTTCCTCGTATGTAGCGGACATTCCGTAGCGCTACGATAAGCTTGGCAGCTAAAGTGTTAGGTTAACACGCTAGATCCATCGACTTTAATTTAAATTGAAATCATTAATAGTTAAACATCGTAACGAATATTTCGGGATCGCATTCGTTGAATTGAAAGTAAATTAGTACTCAAACATGACTTAAACTAAAAGTCTTACAGCTTGCTTTTGTTTATAAACAAATAGTAAACCAAAGTTGTACAGGCTATATTAAATTCCAATTAAATTGGCTATAACTAAATAAAGGCCCATAATGAATGATTGAAGATTTTCCTGAATTTAAAGTTTAGACCTTACTGCAAAGAAATCTTCCTTATTGGGCCGAATAACAATACTACCCAAGCGTAGAAATGGTAGTAATTAGATCTGTAGGTACGTGGTGTCGTTCTAAAAAACACCGGCCAAGTACGAGTCGTACTCGCGTGCGAAGGGTTCCGTACCATTAGCTATAAAAACGGCAAAAAAACACGTTTGTTATATGGGAGCCCCGTTAAATATTTATTTTATTCTGTTTTTTAGTATTTGTTGTTATAGCGGCAACAGAAATACATCATTTGTGAAAATTTCAACTGTCTAACTATCACGGTTCATGAGATACAGCCTGCTGACAAACGGACTGACGGACGGACAGCGACGTCTTAGCAATAGGGTCCCTTTGGGTACGGAACCCTAAAAACGATGCCAACGAACTATTATACCTTTCGTGGGCACAATAGCGAAATAATAATAACAATCGTCGGAGGACAATTCGCAATACACATCAAGCTATACGTATACTATGATATGTGCATAGGTATGCGTAGTGCCATATTTGGGGGGTGGATGGCGCGCGCCAGAAATGGCGTAATTCGCTATTGTTTTAAGGCTCGTTATGTTCACCCCTAAATAGTATAGTGCTGTCTACCGACATCAAAAATGCGAATAGGAATACTTTGATTAGGTTTACGCGACAGAATAAAACTTATGAGGAATTCATTCATTATTTTTTCTTAGAAATAAATTAAAAAAAAAATCTTGTATAAAAATATTTAGAAACTATATCTGAAAGTTAACTTTTTGTTGTTGAAATGTATGATCCAATAGCGTACAGTAAAAATGCTTTATTACTATATTACCTCTGTTTACAAATCATAGAGCCGAAAAGTGGTTCCTAGACTAATTTCTTGGCTACGTACCTAAATTATTTTAGGCTAAATGAGTTTCCGTTTGTAAATTTGACATAGGTATACTGTCATAGAACAAAATGGATTTTTATGTCCGGTTTGTCCAACGCTGTGAACAAAATCGTAGGACAAAACGGGACTACTTCGTATTAATGTAGTTATTGCTTGTTGATTGGAGTGCATTTAGTTTTTATAGAAATAAGATCCTATAGGACTGATTATACGTAAAATAAAACTTTGTTACATTCTTGGATGTTTACAGTAACTACGAAAATGAATCGTGAATTATTGCTACGAAATATTGGCAGTGCTACGCCGTAGCATAAGGAGTTGGTCACCCTCTGACACCGCAGCGTAGTGTCACGGTCACGGAAGAGTATAATACTAGTTTTAAAATCTGAATATTCTTTATTTCGGAATAATTATTTGTATTGACAATATATTTTGTAATTCAAATTCCACAAGTTTGTCCGTGCGCACAGCATATATTATAGACATTTTATCGATCTTGCATGCAAGTTACTTCAAATGTAAATCGGCCTTAACATTATAGCCACCACGCGAGAAAATATTTAGGGCAACATTCGCCTTAAGGGGTGACCAAATGACAAAGGCACCACATTGATTGGCACCATGTGTTCCTACACTCGTACTATGAAAATAATAACGTGCTTATTTCGGCTCCTGCCTTGTACCAGAGAGGTGGATTGGACACCTGCGTTAATTCGATTTCAATGTGCTTTGGCTAAATAAGTATTGCATATTATTTACGCCGATCTTAAATTAGAACGTTAAGACTATTTCGCTCAAAAATACGAACTACACTTACAGCAGGCAGATATTTTTAAGCGCTTGGTTAAGTCACATGTAGCAGGTTCATAAATTGCACACCGCATCCAAAACTGTTTTGAGCGGGACCATAGTCCCCAAAGTTTCCAGCGCTTGTTAGCCGAGCGTCAGTCAGTGTTTAGCCCACCGCCCGCGCCGGTCGCCGAGGAGTGCGCTCGCCGTAGCCCGGTTTCGCGCCAAAATTGCATATACGCGGACTGGTTATCGTCAACTTCAGTTACCAAATTAATGTTGAACAGATTAATTTACGAAACGAAATAAATAGAACTTTCAAAGATTTATGTATTTGTTGAGTGTATGAACTAGCGATTAACTTGTGACCGATCGAGTAAATTTAATTTTATTTGTTGGTAAGTGTTTTTTGGTACATGCGTAAATACTAGTAATTGCAAAGAGTTATCTTTAAAGTGGACACATTACATACGATGAAAATGTACATTATGTAAAGTTTTACTTACCTACATTAAAACAAAAGATATTAAAGGGAAGCCACAAATATATTATTTTCTTACTGTCAAAAGTTATCAACAGAAGTTATCAGTAAACTATATATAATATAATTTACTTAGTAAGGGTGGGTTGCACCAAACCGTCTGTTATCGTAAGCGGTGTTCGTTAAAATCTGATGATGGAAAGTTTGACAAGTTTCTATGGGATGACAGCTGCCAGCGCCATATTTGACGATGACCGGCCTGTGATCGCATGTTGGTGCAACCGACCCTAAATGTTTAACAGTATAGGGAAGAGTGGAGTCATTGAGCGATGTGCTCCGGGTAATTAGAAACATTATTCATCTCTAATACTTTCCTTATATTACATTGTCCGGCACACGTCCACGCTAAAGTAAGAGTCAAAGTTATCGTGTGAGCTGTGTATTAAAAAACCGGTCAAGTGCGAGTCCTACTCGCACACTGAGGGTTCCGTACACAGATGTGTACCCCTCCGGACCCAATTAATTTAAAAAAAATCATCAGAAGGAAGGATACTGAGTGAGAAGGGAAAAGATGAATTTTATCGTTCACCGCATCAGCTCGAGATACAATGCTCCAATCGATTTTAGCAGCTTACCTACGTCTATCCTACTAAAATTGCACTGCATAAGAATTTTTAACTTTGCTTGGGTGGATGGATGGTAACTGGATGATGATTATGAGAGGTAAAGCAAGTCATGGTAAGAAAAGGCATCTGCAGAGTATTAGCCAAATTCAACGACATGAGATGTGAAAGAACCATTATCAGGTCTAAAAGGGATAGGGTACAGTTTGGAAAATGATGCGTAGGATCAGAAGGAATATTCATTATTAGGTAAACAGATTTCAATTTTTTTTCTTTTATTTGAAAGAATCTACTTTCAGCATAATCACGTAGAAATTTATAAAACCAAAAACATGCAAAGGTGATTATAAATTTAGTATAGAAAAGTTTTTAGATGATAAAAAAAGAAAAACTAGATGGAGTTATAGTTATGTTTTTCCTATAAAATATGCGTTGATTTTAATGTTATGTAAAAATTTCATATTTTTTCCTTGATAAACTTCGGAGATGTACTCGACTTAAAAAAATGAAGAATGTGTGACTCAAGCCTTTCCATATGACACCCTACTTGAATTTGAAATTTTGAAACACCTTTTATCTGTCATTTTTCACTGAAAATAAAAAAAAACTATATTCTATGCATCTGCGTTACCCTTCTTTATGACTATTACAAATTTCAAATCGATGGCATAAGTAGTTCTTGAGATATTTAGCGATGTGACAGACAGACAGATAGACAGACAAAGTGAAACCACAAGGGTTCCGTTTTTACCATTTTGGTACGGAACCCTCAAAACTACGTACACCCTAATTTCCAATTACCCCAAGTTTTTACACGATTCAGTAAAAGCTTTTAAAACTTAGTGTTTGATTTTGATGCCTTATAAAAACCGACTCCAAAAAAAAGTGTTCAGTGTTTTTTGGTCGGTTTTTATTTCTTATTAAAAATATTATTAATTTCACACTTTTTAGTGAATCAATACCAGACGTCTCATGACGATTCCAATAAGCTCAAACACGGCTAAGCTACATTGCTTTATTACGGAGTTCCGTTGCCTACTTTCCGGCTTCCATTACCAAATCAGGTTGATGGTAATATTACATCACGACCATATAAATTGGCTCCGTCATAGTTGCTTCAGTATCTTGATCGAAATATCTTAGTGCTAACCGTGGTAACTAGGAGTTTTGCTTGACCATCCGTGGTCTTCTTCATCAGTTCCCGTTCACTAAATGCTACTTTCTAAATGCAAATGCTCGATTTGTTGACGAAAATACTAAAACCGGTATATGTTTCCCATGAATATTTGAGGAGTTCCCTCAATTTCTCATAGACTCCATCATCAGAACTGGATTGGAACAATGGGACTAACCTTGAAGTATATGCTTTCAACTAAATAAATATTTTTTCAAATCGGTTTATAAATGACGAAGTTCTGTGGTAACAGACATAAAAATTGAAAAAAAAGAACATAACCGAATTGAGAACCTCCTTCTTTTTTGAAGTCGGTTAAAAATTGAAGGTATTCCGCATGGAATAGATGAAGTCACTGTATTGCTATTTCTCCTTGGACTGATCCCAATTATCCCACACAATATCGGATAAATAGGAATGGTGGTGATTTAGTTATCATTGATATTTATAAATACAATATAAATATCCGAAGAATTATTGCCAACTATTATGAAGGTAAGCAACGTTATTGTTGCAGCAAAAATGATTGTGTTTAGGATTCTATGATTTTAGAAGGTTGAAAGTTATGTGTTCCCAATTGACCCACTTTCCCCTAACTCTGAATTAAAATCACTGTTATATCACCTTCAGTAAGTTACAAATTACCGAGTGGGGACAAGTCGGTAAGACCTAGAACTTGAGCACAAAATTAAAAAGAAAAACCCCGGTGAAGTGTGTCGCATTGTAGCATACCAAGGCTTACGTACAAACATTGTTTGTGAAGGTATTTTGATGATTCAAAAAAGTAAGCATAATAGGTATACAGTTATATTTTTCCAGTAATTTAAGGACTATAAATGTGTGTTAAGTTGTAATCACACTTTTATTTACTATAAATCACACACAAAACAAAACGACGTTAACAAAGTGAATTAAAGATTTTGCTTGTTATATATAACCATCATATTATTAAAATGAATAGAAACGGAGTAGTTAAGTTGTGAAAGTGATACAACCACTATGTACGTATGTACATCATAAAGCAGGAATCAAACTTGGAAATTGTGACGATTCAAGACTACTCCTGAACTGCTGAATTAAACATCAACATCGGTTGGACTAGCCTAGTACTATTCCCTAATATTATTGGGTTCTTAACTAAACGACTGCTCCACTTCTCATTTATGAGGTAGGTACCTGCATTAAGTACATTGGATTTGTAAACCAGATAACAGGTAGTCTAAAAATATGTATGAAGTAACATAGAAAGTTATCCTTATGCAGCGTACTTACATGTGCGTCAAGTCTTCATCAAAATAAAACCAATAATATGACAGCACATTTTCAAATACAGCCTCTGTTATAATTCCCGAAATCTAAAAAACTCATAGTATGATATCTAGTTACAAGTTATAGTTTTTGCCCAAAATTGTTTTTTTCCGTTGGTCAATATTTATCAGTAGTAATAGCAATTTAACAGCTTGTGGAACGCTGCGGCTTCGATAAGCGAGATAAGTTGATGATAATATGAAAGCGGTATAATATGCTACCTTTTCACTACCGATACCGACAACAACCAATTTTGTATTAAGCAGTACCACTTCTAACGTAAACTACAAATTCAATCAATTTCAATACAATTTCAATTTTTCATTTTTTTCTAAATTTGTAGTTTGTTAGCAGCGGTACTGCTTAATAAAAAATTTATAAGTGTGGGATGGCGCATCGTAACTGACGATTTTCAACATGATTTGAGACGTTAGTGCCGTTAATGAAGCCTGTGTCTTCTGGTAGATGTCACTGTACGTCGTACGAATGAAGGAAAGATTTAGGAATTTCGAGCCGGGTGGCAGTTGCACCTATAGCTCAGTTGGGTAGAGCGACTGGCCGCGAGTGCCGGGAGTTCGCAGGTTCAAATCCTGCTCGGTGCCTAAATTATTCAATTTTTCCTTTATTTCTAAATTTGCTGTAGGTACCTATTTTAACTAACGATATCCTAAGTAGATATTCGTGAAGCGATAGAGAACAATATGATCGGCGTTTTATTTTAGACTGCTTTCCCCCCCAAGCTCATGGGTCTGTTTTCATACAAATCGAATGAGTAGACCAAGCTGACCTACGGGACTGTGTGACATTTAGGGTGCATCTTACGACACTATGCGGTCTGTGAAACTTGTCAAATTTTCCATACAATCAGATATTAAAGTACACCACTTAAAATTACAGACGGTTTGGTGCAATCCACCCTTACATGAAAATTTAGCTTAGCTGAAGGCCGCGTCTACGCACATGAATCCGCACTATACGGTACTACCTACGCCTCGTGCGCAGCGTGCGTTTTACAAACGCTATAAATAGATTTCCATATATTTTGGATAAGCAAGCGCGCACATGCACGTGAACGCGGCCTAACTCTGGTGAGAGCGAGCTGTGACTGTGTCAACTGAGCTTGTAATTTATGTTGTGTATTACTCATGTGCAATAAAGTATTTTACATACAACAACATGCGTAGGTATATGTATCTATTATTAGTATATCTACATCGATTATGTTGGCTCCAAATAAATAAACATTATACTTCTACCAAAGACATTAAGATACGAATTCAATTAAATGTTGACTTTAAAAGATATGGCTCTGTGTGTATTTAGTCCGACTACGTGATAGTCAGTTACAGTATATATGTCTAAACTGTTCTGTATTTGAAAACTTTAACGCTGATCTGTCTACTAATAACTTAGAGCCGACTATAAACCCTATTATAGACATTAATACTATAGAAATTAATATTAACATAATTCTTAAACATTTAAATTCTATTAATATTCATAAAAGCTCTGGCCCTGATGGCATTCATCCGCTATTTATAAGAAATTGTTCTAATTGTTTGGCAAAACCGCTATGTATTATTTTTAACAAATCTCTAAGGGAAGGCTGCGTTCCTAAAATCTGGAAGAAAGCTTGGATTACCCCAATACCTAAAGGAACAGTTACTAAAGAAGTAGAAAAGTACCGACCAATTTCCAAACTCTGTCATTTTGGTAAAATTCTCGAGAAAATTATTAAGGAACAGCTTTTTGAAGTTGTTAAACATCACATCACCCCATGTCAACATGGTTTCTTTAAAGGGCGGTCTGTGGAGACCAATTTGTTGACATTTACGGGAGTAGTGCTTGGCGCCATGGATGATGGACACACTGTAGATGCCGTGTATACCGATTTTGCCAAAGCATTTGATAAAATTTGTCACAACACATTATTAAATAAGCTTTGGCGACTCGGTATACATGGCGATCTATTTCGTTGGATAAAATCCTACGTTGAGAGTAGGACACAGGCTGTTGTCTTGTCTGGGTACACATCACAATATAGGTCTATAACTTCCGGAGTACCACAGGGCTCTCATTTGGGCCCTTTACTTTTTATGTTATATATAAATGATATTACAGACTACATAAAATTTTCAAATGTATTACTTTATGCTGATGACACTAAAATATTTAGACTAATTAAGAATCCTTCCGATTGTGACCTATTGCAACAGGATTTACTAAATCTTGAAAGATACTGCGTAGACAATAATCTTATCCTAAATAATGATAAATGTAATATTATAACTTTCTCAAGAAAAAAGAAAAATATAGATAATTGTTACAGACTTGGCGATGTAATTTTAAATAGAGTATGTGAAATCAGAGATCTTGGTGTAACAATGGATGCTAAACTTTCATTCATCCCTCATATAGAAAATATGCTAAAAAAATCTTTTAAGCAGTTAGGTTTCATTTTACGTGTCGGAAAACCCTTCAAAAATCCATCAACTTATAAAATATTATACAACAGCTATGTCCGCAGTCGTCTTGAATTCGCTTGTGCCGTTTGGAAGCCTTTTCATTCTACCCATATCGATAGAATCGAAAGGCTCCAAAAGAAATTTATGAAGTCGCTTGATTTTAGAACCTGTCATAATTATGTTCATTACGCCGACTCTTTGAAACGCCATAAAATGCAGTTGCTGAGCGATCGGCGTGACTGCGTAGACTCTGTTTTACTCTATAAAATACTTAATGCAAAATTAGAAATCCCTTACTTACTTCAAATGGTTTATCTCAGGGTCCCTCGTGCCCGTATACGTCAATGTCGCAGAAAGGAATTGTTCTCTATACCTATTAGTAGGACATGTTACGCTCGCAATATGTTTATTAGACGTGCTTGCAGACTCTTTAATGAATGTTTAAAATTGACAAATTTTGATATTTTTAATAGTAGCATAATATCTTTGAAGAAAATTTTCCAATGATTAGCAATGCAATATACCGCTGTCTATAACTGTAACTGCAACCACTTAATTTTGTAACATATTTTGTAAATGTAAGTACTTCTCAATAAAACTTCTATGTGTCATTGAGTGTATATATATATATATATATATATATATATATATATATAATGTTGCTCGCAATTGCGTTTCTTAATTTATGTATACCTACTTAAAAAATTGTTATAATTTTGAGATGCCAGAATCCGTATCAAAATAATAAGCCCTAAAAGGTATCTTCACTTTTGAAATTGAACGTTCAAAATACCATAAACTTCTTACCAAGGAATCTGACATTTTAAAATGTTTTAATTATAATCTTGTGTATATTATATTTAGCACAATTACAATTTAAGGAAACTGTAGGTCTTATGTCAACTACAAGCATTTCTGTACACTTTTTTTTTTTATATGACCGTTTGTTTCTTTTATAAATAAATAAATAAATAAACTCATCAATTAGCAGATAATTCGTTTTATATTTCCCGCACAAGATCGGTTCCACGTAACTACGCCAAGCCTATACATATATCAATGTATTCATATTTATTAAATTAGGTACAGTATGCTGTGCCTGCATGTCAGAAGTTCAGAACGAATGCGTTTGACAAAATGTGTTCTTTACTCGAGTTGTTACGGGCTTTAGTAACTGCTGTAATGTTTTTGCAAACCAGAATTTATAGGAATTGGCAAATAGATACCAATATTACCCATATACATATATATAGAATATTGAGTCGAGATGTGTAAGTAAGAGTAGTAATTAAGTCGTATAATATACTCAACAGCAAATAAAACGGGTACACTTTGTATTCATTTCCATACAAAGTACACATATTTTCGCGCTTGATTATTTAACGTAATTGACAAATCGGTAAGGCAAACGTCCCCATGTTTGATATCTTAATACTCTATAAGGCGACGGCACCAGTAATACAGTTATTAATTCAAAGATCATACGGTTTTAAATTGACTGCTTTGTATTACTTATATTTTACTTGACTCTTATTTTGTATTACTTGACTCTCATTTTTTTTTAAATAAGAGTTAATGTGCATTATTGGTGCTTGACCATTACTGGTGGTGTCACCCTAGTTGACACTTACTGTTTAACTCTATTAATATAACACAAGCTTTAAAAGTCAAGTATTGAGTCAGCGCCCAGTGCTGGGACGTTTATCATATGTACCATTACCATACCTAATCAACGATGTTCATTGTCACGGCTCTAACATTGAACCTTTCCTTCAGTGTGCACGAGGTGATCGCGGCGAATCCAAGCAATACGATACGACTCAACATAAGTTTTTTTTACACAAAATACAAAAACCTTAAAGATAAAACCAAAATACAAAATCACAGAATACCCTAGTGCATCTATGTGTAATATTATTAAAAGAAAAACAAACGAATGTATGCAACGCATAATATAATAATGCACAGGTGAACTGGATTATCACAAATTCTATAAAAAGCAAAGTCGTTAAAGTCATGGATATAGCAACGTTATCACCCGACAACTTCACCTACCATCTCCTGAATGAGTCACTACACTTTGTAAACGGGACATCCAAGGCTTCAGGTCCACAGTTCGGGAAGATATTCAGCATTATTCTGAAGGTGGTGTACGTCGTCGGAATCGTCGGGAATGGAGTGGCCATTGTGTGCCTGAGGAAAGGGGAGAAGAGAGTACGCAACAGGAAACATCTGCTGCTACTCACCTCTTTGGCTTCTAATGACATCGTAGCTTTGGTAAGATTTATAAATTTAATTGTGTATAGTATTTTCCAGATTCCTCTTTACACTTTGGCAGGAACTGGAAGAAAAATAATTTAGTTGGCATTATATAATTGTATGTAGTAAAACCATAAATATTGGTTGTTTTATAATTTAGGTAACTAACCAACTAATCCTGGTCCCATACTCCTGCACTCGTACCTAATAAACATTGCCTGACCATGGCGTCGTGTCGTGCTGCAAAAATTCGTTCTATGGAAAAACATATTCATTCATATCATGGCGCCTCACCGTACAACCTTTTGAGATAGCTTCCTGCTTCCTAACACAAATATGTGTGGGCGACGTCAAGACACATTTGCATTTAAATTTTCGGCTTAGATATTCAATGAGTCCGTTATTTATTTCAAAGATAATAAATACCTTACTCGCTTCACGGTTTAATAATTGGGTCACGACTGAATTAACACCCCGTAATAGATGCGCAAACACAACACTGAAACCTGAAACTCGCGAGAGTTCGTTTGAATGTATGTTCAAACGAAATAACATCCGATTCAAATATGATGTCGGGGTTAATGATCAATTTAATAGTGTACGTAGTACAAATGAATTAATTTACTAAATATATATTTTTTCCTTGGAAATTTTAAAAGAGTTTTTATATGGTCTATCTAATATCTTGATACACGTGACATTTATGTATATGTACGTATAGGTACTGTCGTTTTAAAAGTATAAGCAACAGTCTATTTAATATCCAGCCTATGATTATTTATATTTTTTATCATTCCACAACAACTATTAAAACTTTTGACATGTTTTTGACAGGTGGGAATGATGACCACAATGGTAGTGAGCGAGGCATTCCCCTGGGTGGGCGCGACGCGCGCCCACTGCGCCGCCCGCGTGATATTGCGGGTATTCGGTATTGGTAGCGTCTGCATCGCCGTCACTATGGCGCTGGAGCGATATCTGGCGCTCACTAGGCCCTTCCTCTATCAAAAGGTGAGTTTTATTTTAATGATTTATTATGTCAGAAGGGTAAGGTTGTAGCAATGATCTTCAAGAGCCGAGCGCAAAGCCCGGCATGCATGTGCAAATTCTCATTTTTTAACCGACTTAAAAAAAGAGGTTCTCAATTCGGTTATAACGCTCCTTCAGGCCCCTATTTCACCTAATATAGTTGACATATGTATGAATTTGACATATGTAGGCTGACAAATCGACAATTTTCATGTGAAACCTGTTTCACCAACTACAATTGTAATATTTTTTGACAATTGTCGTGCCTGTCATTTTTGTTGAAATAAGGGCCAGAAAGTTAATGATAAATTATTCAACGTTTTTTGTTAGATCTAAATAAAGAAAAGGATGTAGGTAGTTGATCCACAAAAGCAAGTGGGCGTGTTTATTATACGTATCTAGTCGAGCAGTTTCGTCGCAATGGAAGAGAAATTCCTTCGCTTTTCTTTGGGAAACATGTAGGTAAATAATGCTAACGTGAACAAAAAGGATCCATTCGTTTAGTTCCAGCCACTTCTATATTAGTCAAGAGGCTATTTTCCGGTATTCCGGAAAAGTCGTATGTGGACACGTATATTAATTCTTATTTCTTGCCTACTCATTTCAAACAGGTACGGTACCCAGGTAAACAGGTCGGGGGCTCTTGGACCGACAGGGATGGAATACGAATAAACTAGTTCTGCATATCTAAACAATTTGAGGACCTAGTTCTGCCCTTGCTATTTTAGCTTGCATAAGCAATAGTACATAACTGCAGGGACCTGTAAGTAAGCCATCCTGGACGAGTATGAGTTAGCCGACCGAGCCGAAAGCGAAGTCCATACGAGGCCAGGATGGCACTTATAGTCGAAGCATGTATAGTACTTTTCTCTACAAAAAATTTTGTGGATAATCTTACACAATATAAGATTTCAAGCTTACATGGTCATTTACATTAGAATTACGATTTGAAACGGGATATTTACCATGTATATTTGTATTTGGGAACTCAAAAAATACAAATATACATGGCAAATATCCCGTTTCAAATCGTAATTCTAATTGTGTAAGATTAGAATTACGATTTGATTTGATTAGAATCGGATATTTACCATGTATATTTGTATTTTTGAGTTCCCAATATTTCGGCACTGTTGCAAGCGCCATTATCAAGGATTAACTGACGTGCTGCGAGTTTTAGTTGTGGTCTACCCACACACCATAGCGATCTACTCTACTTTTTTATCGTCAAAAAACATCTCTATACTAAGTTTGTAATTTAATCACCTTTGCATGTATTTTTGTTTTATAAATTCCTAAGAGATTATGCTGAAAGTACCTTCTTTCAAATAAAGAAAAAAAATTGAAAATAAAATACATCCTTGAATAACTACCATACATACAAACATATTCAGTCGCTAAAATTTGCAACAAAAGTCGCCGATAGATGGCGCTGTACCTACCCATGACGTCCAATTTCCACACCATGTTGTTGAGATTTTCCTGATTTAATAGGGTTGGAACCGGTACACATCTGTATACGGAACCCTCGGTGCGCGAGTCCGACTCGCACTCGATTGGTTTTTTTAAGTGTCATTTACTGCCAACTTTATCTTCTTTGATTAAAACAGTTATTATGATATGTAATGGGGATTACATACTTACTTCCTGGACAGTAGGTGCGGTTTCCTGGACACTTCTGGAAATTGTCCAGGATGAGTCACTTTCAAATACTATCTTCACAGATATTATGAGAACATTTCATACTATTTTTGAGAAAATTACATATACCTAACATATTATCCGCATATTTAGAGAACTTCAGTAACATTTTCCCAGCCCAACTGTGGAAGTACCTCCGCCTTGCAGAAGACCACAGCCATAATAACATTATCTACTATACAAGTATGTAGTGTTGTGTTCCTGGAGGTGAGCAAGGTTGCCAGAGCTCCCGAGGATGCACTGTGTTGAGAGCGAGGGACCTAATTTGTCCCAGTTTAGGTCCCTCGCTCTCTACATTTGTGTTGTCAACACAGTGCATCTTCAAATTTTTTAAAGGGTCGGCAACGCATACGTGACTACTTTGGAGATGCGGGCGTCTATAGGCTGCGGTGGCCGCTTACCATTGGATGTACCGTAAGCTTGTTTGCCGCCGGCGTTGTATAAATATATATATATATATATATAGAATATTTATAATCACTTATTGGAAATTTAAAAAAAAAAACACTCGCGAGTTTTGCAACTCACAGAGCCGCTAATCTTATCATCTTATTGTGGTTCTGTCCTTCACCTTGCTTGCCCGGAACATTCGGCAATGTCAGGGGCGCGCGTAGTGACAGCCGTTGCTCCGCTGACCTTATCGCCTGCCCTACATCCTACATCTCCCGCCTTTCAGAGCTCTTCCTTATTAGAAGTTATTCGCTTGCAAATTGGCTACATTGACTATTATTACGAGATAGATTAAATTTAAATTGTCTGGTGGGCTGAAAAAAAACCGGTCAAGTGCGAGTCGGACTCGCGCACCGAGGGTTCCGTATACAGATGTGTACCAGTTCCAACCCTATTAAATCAGGAAAATCTCAACAACATGGTGTAGAAATTGAACGCCATGGGTAAAGCGCCATCTATCAGCGACTTTTGGTTACTGGGCGACTGAATAACGTAGTATGTATGGTGGTTTTTGAAGGATAATTCTTTATCACGTGAACCGATTTCAATTTTTTTTCTTTATTTGAAAGAAGGTACTTTCAGCATAATCGCGTAGGAATTTATAAAACAAAAATATATGCAAAGGTGATTAAATTACAAACTTAGTATGGAAATGCTTTTTGACAATTAAAAAAACTAGATAGACCTACAGTTAAATATACATTGATATCAATCTTAAATAATAATTTCATATTTTTTCCTGGGTAAATATCGGAGCTTAGGGGCTGGGGGGGGGGGGGGGGGGGGGTAACGTACATTTTCCCCCATAAAACAAACTTTGTCTGTCTCTCTGTCTGTCACATCGCTAAATATCTGCTACATAGAACATGACTTTTTTACATATATTTTTTTAATTTCTGTGAAAAATTACAGATAAAAGGTTGTTCAAAATTTCAAAATCTAGTGAATATGTCAAGTGGGGTGTTATATGAAAGGACTTGAGTTACACATTTTGAAACATTTTTATTTAAGTTTAGTAATTTTTGATTTATAAGAGAGAATAAAAAAAATACCGCCCCCCGTCTCTCCGTAGTTACTAAGGGAAAATATGAAATTATTAATTATTCCATTCCATCATTTTCTTTTTTTTATCATCAAGAAACCTTTCTATACTAAGATTTTTCCTGAATTAATTATGTCAGGACCGGTACACATCTGTGTACGGAACCCTCGGCGCGCGAGTCGTACTCGAACTAGACCGGTTATTTTGACATTAATTTACGGACAAAATTTAGACCTTTATAAAACCGAGCCTTAGTGTGACATAATAATTACTCATTGGTTTAAATAATGCATCTTTAGTAATCATATCATCATAGTAACATTAGTATTTGATTAATTTTACGAAAAGGCTACCCCAAAAACAACCTATTAAGAAGAAGGTTCATGTATGCAACTAGGTTCCGGGTTTCCGGTTTAGATAGCGATATCATGACATAACTTGAAATAAAAACATTATTTGATCATGTAATCCACGTCAACGTTTTATATACTTTTCTAAATATGGCTGAGCTTATCGCAATGGCAGCGCCATACAACCCAAATGGCGCTTTGTCTTAGAACCACACACAGCCACAAATCACAGTGTTGTGATTACTATCAGTATACTAACTTTGCAGGCATCTGAATTAGAACACACTTTTGTACACTCATGTAATGCGTAAGTGTTCATGTAGAGCGTGCAACACAGTAACTAAATTAATACGAATATGAATAATAGTGACCTCAATCTCTCACAATTTTAATCCATTGAAAATGTAGATTAATTTGAGTGGATTGGAGTTGAGCAGTGGACGTAGGGAACCCCATTGAATCTGAATATTTTTAGGTGATTTTAGTAGAATATCTTAGTGACAAGAACTCCTCGCCGCGCGTGTGGGGGAACGCAGCGTTTGACTTTTTTGTGGAGTACGCCTCGCAACCTACGCGTGTATCTCTCAAATTTGCATCTTATAGTTGATGGGTTGGCTTATAATCCTATACAGCGCTGGACAAAACTCATATTCTTATAGGGAGTTAAATGCAAGCGGAAGGACCCCACTCCTCATTGTGTAAGGTGCAGCGGGGCAATCCAGACTGCGGGAAATTAAAATCCGCAGTCTAAATTGCCCCGCTGAAGCTGACTACTTATTTGAGTTTTATCCATACCACCGTGGATTAAACAATCTACATTATTATTAGATTACATACTTATAATACTTACTTACTGTGATAATATTGTCACTGTGACGTCGCGCGTCAGGATGACGCGTCCTTGTGCGACTTAGCAAAGTCTTAATTAAACAATTACTGTAACACTGCCATCGCGGACAATGTGGTGCAATTTATAGTTGTCCCGCACGAAGCTTTCAAGACGGTCGGTTGTTGGCCTCAACTACAGGGATGTTAGCTACGTAGAAAATACCTCATTACTTACACAACAGTCCAAAACGCAAATACAAGTTACAGTTTAAAAGCATTTTTTTATAAAAATAAGTAGAATAAGTAGCTATACGTACATACAATTTACACTTGCCACCGGATTCGATTAAATAAATAGGAAAAGAAATTGAGTTTACACATTAAATAGTGGACTAATATTGGTATAGAGTCTATTTTTATAGACTTAAATTTATGCAATAAAATTACTAACCAGCTGTTGATCCGAACGAGCGCAATAAATTCCCATTCACAGACAAAACTATTTCCTGAGTAACAATCTTTGTTAAGAAAGCAGTTTCTCTTATTCGTATATCTTCAAACGAATAAGCCGCAGTTGGCATGGTCCCACCCCAGACCGTGAAACATTTCCAATCGAGCCTTATATCACTTTCCTACACTTCCGCGTTTGATATCAACAACTTCGTCCTTGTTTTTCTCCAGTTTTATTTGCTAACTTGTTTACAATGTCAACCAACACTAACTTTTTGTATTAAGAACTTTGTCATCGTGTTAATGTGATCTGCGTATTTTGTGGAAAGACGTGAAACGACGATTGAATTACTTTAATTCGACGGAGCCTTTGGTGTCAAAGGCATTGTGAGTAAACAAATCTTCAGTGTTATTTAATTTAAGTACTGTTACAGTTATGACTTGTGTATAAGCGTAGCAATGTACATTAAATTTTACTGTTTTAGTTTACATTTAGGTTCGGTTTTGTAAAGATCCGTTAGACTTTATGTAGGTTTGTTATGTCAAAAAATGTACTGAGTTACTGAAATTTGATCTGACATTTGGTCTTACGGATCTTTATAAAACCCGGCCTTAATCGTTTTCTTGGAATTTATGAAAATAAAGTTAAGTCAATAATCAACGTAAGCCTCTTTGTATATGATGGCCAGGATATTTCCTACCGTTTACGCACGTCCTCGTATTTTGGGGTCCAAACTAGCTTTTGGTTTTTCCTACCTACTTAACAAAGAGGTGATAATAAAAAATAAACCGGACAGGTGCGAGTTGGATTCCGGACACATGCGCATACCGCTGCTTAACTCGATAATTAATTACGTACCTAATATTTCAAATAAAGATTACGGGAATAATTTATAATTTCAAATGTATGTACATGTATTGTGTTCTGATTTCCCTCTTGATACATGTAGCATAAGACGATATTACTTGCCAAATTTCATATTTTGAAGTCAATGTGGAAGGTACCGTATAAGTTTTGATTCCCCTGAGTGTCGAACTACACGTTTTTTAACGCATAAACACAGCTCAACGGGGCCACGCCGTTTTGCCGCCTAAATAATGTTTTAGTTTTAAGTATATAATTGTATGTATGGTAGCTATAAGGTATTTAACTATGGGCCCTTGTTGCCTGAAATAAATGATTTAATATTATTATAAACGACCGTATTTTATTTTAACGTTAACTTCGAAGTTTGATTTTTTCACATTTCAATGGACTGTGGACCTGAGTATGGTTCTAATTTCAACTCGATACCTCTACGCGAACCCGAAATAAAGGATCTAGATAGACAGATAGACAACAAACTAATCCTAAAAGGGTTTCGTTTTTTTTTTTTCTTTTGAGGTACGGAATCATAAAATAAACTTTGCGCAGGAAGGCCACAGTTTATATAAACTCTATGGCCTCCCAGACAGAGCAGTCCAGTAGCAGACAGACTATATTATAGAACAGTGCATGCAAATATTAAAATAGCTTTACGATTTTGTAATGGAAACCCTTTGCTTGCACGTCACGCGCGGCGGCGGCGGCTGATTCACGACACTGCTACTGTCCAGTGTAACGCCAGTTAAACAAATCATTTAGCGTAACTTGTTAATCACCAGCATAATTTCTTTACACACATTCACGTACTACCTTAATGTTAAACTAGAACATTAAACAACCTATCTTTAGTGCGAGTTTAGCCGAAGTGGCAAGAGGAACAGGCCTGCCACAAGGGTCCCTTTGTTACCTTTTGGTACGGAACCCAGAAAAGACGTAAAGCAGGTCTTAAATTCGTTGATGGATAAGCTAATTTTGAGGTAATCATATTTATTTTAATTACTTATGCTTTCATATGAATTGTGGTCAATACCGCTCATACTTACTCCTAATAATTCAATTTCTAGGAATCAAACAACAATAGTTATTTGTTATGCATGTCTGCGAAGTTGTTGTTTACTGTAAGAGTCGAGTCAACGCCGAAGGATTTTATTCAAAAGTAATCTTTAATGTAGTGAGGCTCTCAAGGCACGAGACGCCGGACAACTTTGCTGCCTAGCAAAACACAAATTTTCAACTCACCACCGCGAGGAAAAAAGTCATATAAGTAGCTATAATGCAAGTCTTATGTAATTTGTACTTATGTTCAATTCTCATATCAAATTAAAAACAAATGCATCATGCTAAGTACTCACGAGTAACGGCTAGAATAAATATATTTCACTCTTTTCAAACTTATCAAGAGTTAAAATTCTATTATAAATATCTTCTGCACTGAAATAATGAATAAAATTCATTATTTTGAATTTCATCCAGCTTTAGAACAAAACAATATATAATTAATTGCATCGAGTTTAAACGGTGCGTTCTGATTCTGATGTTGCACGAAGCGTAAAATTTCGAAACAGAAAAATACATTTCAAAATTATTTTGTTAGTATTAGGTAGTTATTTACAAATGAATCTAAATTATTATTTAATATTATAAAATTAAGCTAGAATAAGTCCTCTTAATTTAATTTTTAAAAATACAATAGTAAATTTCACCATTACGTGATATATTTCTAAACGCTTATTAATTATCTCTCATTTTACTTTATAGAAAAAAGTTGCAAATCATGAAACGTAACGCACGAATTTCAAAATCACTTTATCCGCTAGTGGATACAGTGGACCTTTGCACACAGATTTATAACAATAAAGTAAGGCTTTATCTTTTCGCATCTCAAAATTTCAGAGCGCGTGAGGTGAAAAGAAAATTAAAGGTTCGTCTGAATCTCGACAACATAAGCCCGTGCCTCTATTAAATCAGCTCGTAAAAAGGGAAGAATACATTTTTAGTTTTTATACGCGTCGTAAAACATAAAAAAGCTCGATACCTACTCGTATAGAACAAAATATTTAGTGTTTACCTTTACACCACAATAGGACTCTAGTGAGATTGAATTTATTATGTTATGTCATGTCAACATATCTGGATAGGAAGTAGATAGACGTAGATAGTGAAGATCTATGTAGCTACATTCAATATTTAAACAAATACGTTTTAATGTGGTACCTACACGTAGGTAAGTAATACGTTACTAATTGCAATGACTATACGTTACAACAACTGTAGCTAAACCAGATTTTTCTTAAATCGTAAGTAAGTAAAGTTCTCGGTACGTAAGGAAGCGAGCGCGCGCAAGTCTCAACTAAAACATTGAAATATCGCGAAATGTTACGTCAAATTGACCTCTCCAATTTACGTTCGAGCAGCAGTTATTCAATCTATTCGAGTTCGACCCTCTTTCATTTCAACTGAATTGACGCGAACATTTCGACATTGCCGATTTTATGTCTAACTGTGATTTATAAATACGATGATGCAGATAATGTATTAATTTTATTTACTTGGTAAGTATGTAAGTACACTACCTATGTTGTTCATGTTCTATTATTCCAATGTCAATCAGCAATATTTAAAAAAAAATATGAGTAAGCCGCTTTCAAATTAAGGTATTTTTAGGGTTCCGTACCAAAATGGGAAAAAAGGAATCGTTATGGTTTCACTTTGTCTGTCTGTCACATCGCTAAATATCTCAAGAATTACTTATTCTATCGATTTGGAATTTGGAACAGTTATAAGGAAGGCTAACCTAGATACAAAGAACATAACTGTTTCAAATATTTTTTTTTAGAAATGATAGGTGGTTAATAGTAGATTGTATGACAAGGGTCTAAAATGAGGCATAGTACCACGAGATAGTTATTTTTCCGAAGGAAGTGAGGGAAAATAGTTCGAGGGGTAATATGGCTTTTAGACCAGAGTTATACACTCTACTTTTCACTTCGATTGCGAGAAAATAAATAAACAAAGGTTAACCCACCCAAAATTAACAATAAATTCCACGGCGAAGATATATACTTTTGCAGCATGATTTTTTTTCTATACTCCTTTGACACACAAAACATAGACACTGCAGTTCGCGCGCAACATTCACGCGCGAAAAAAGCTAACTGACCTTCCATTAGTTCCATTAAGCGCTTCAAAGTGTTGCTCGAACGATTTAACCACTTTTTTAATTATTGTGAAATAGGGACTACTACAAACTTAATCTTTAGACTCTTAAGAAAAATTAAATATGTTTCCAGATTGGTCGATTTTAGTAAAGCTGTATTCTGGTTGGTTAATACCCAATACCAAATATTTTTTTAAGAGTTAAATTAGTGTTCTGTGATTGGTGGATTTAATAGGTGAAGTATTTTGATTGGTCAAATTCAAATGGTTTGTAAATCATAAATATGTATTCATAGTTTCCCTAGGGGTTAAATGTACTACTTTAGCCCCGCTTGACAAGTCTAATATGACACACTTTTCGAGCATGAGAAGTGAAAAAATTTGAAAGTCTAGTGAATATGTCGAGTTGGTTGTCATATGAAAGGGGTTGCACATTCTGAAACAATTTATAATTTTTTGTACGTTCAATCATTTTTGTTTTATGAGAGAAAATTTTCAAAAAAACCAAAAAAAACCGAAAAAAAGAAGTTATTACATAACATTGATATCAATGTATATTTTACAGGAAAGTAATAACTGTAGCTCTATCTAGTTTTTCTTTTTTTTTTATCGTCAAAAACCATCTATACAATTTGTAATTTAATCACCTTTGCATGTATTTTCGTTTTGAAATTCCTACGAGATTATGCTGAAAGCACCTTCTTTCAAATAAAAAATTGAAATCGGTTCACGTGATAAAGAATTATCCTTGAAAAACCACCATACATATTAAGTTATTCAGTAGCTCAAATTTGTAACAAAAGTCGCCGATAAGTGGCGCTGTACTTATGGCGTTCAATTTCTACACCATGTTGTTGAGATTTTCCTGATTCAGTAGGGTTAGAACCGGTACACATCTGTATACGGAACCCTCGGTGCGCGAGTCCCACTCGCACTTGACCGGCTTATTTTTATTGCAGTACTTTTCTTCACCGAAATACAATATTCAGCTCACCCAAACATTGTACCGTACCATTACATTGGGATGGAAAGGAAACTTGTTATTCGAATCCAATTAAAATATAAATCTAATAAAGTATTGGGCATATAATGCAGGTAAAGTTACAAGTTACAATAGTAAATTGTTAAATTGGTGTTTCCTTTGCGTTTGTAGTATAACTAGGTACAGTCGAGTGCAAAAATATGGGTGCATGCAAGCTACTCAAAATATGTCCCATGGATCTTATGTCGGCGCATTAAGGTTTCGGTACATATTTATGAGGGGATTCATTCGATACACATTTTTACAATTGATTGTACAACTCTACTTGGTCATAAACCTTTCCCGTATCTATTTACTCCACAGCTTTTTATTCTGACCTTTCTCAGCCCTTTTTTGTTATTATTTTCATACACACATATGCGATAAAGGCCTCGTAGGATACAACTACAACGTAATCCGTAATGCCTATGTGGATTAGTAATTCCTTTGTAAAGGCCAGAAAAACTCACCATCGGCAATCTAACAAAGAAAAACGCTGTGAATTTTGAACTTGGTACAGATTACAGATACAATTATTTTGCATGGAGAAAACCTGCTATCCCGGCACCCAGTCATTGCGAGATGTCTGAAAAGTCCACGGTGAAAATCCTCTGCGCTCTCATGCGGAAAACTCCGGGACTCCATATCAATAGCACGCCATCGCCACTTCGTTCGCGTGAACTCCCAAATTAACTTTCGAGATAAAACTTGAGTGTAGCAGTCCGAAGTAATAAGCTCATGGGTTACAATAATAGCCTCTCTGTCAACTAGGTCCTTAACAGCTTTTAATCCATATAGGTGACTAGCGGCCGTCCGCGACTTCGTCCGTATAGATTTTAGATGGTAACAAAGATATAAATGAGGTTTAATTTTTTCTGTCAGTTATCTGATGCTGTTAATCTTCTCTGAAAAATTACTCAAAAGAGAAAATAAATGATGGGAACGAGGAACCTCGAAGATCACACATCGAGTTTTAAGAAAAATAAATGTCCGCCATCTTGGATTTGAAAATGCATGTTTTTTTCATAATCGGCACCTCGAGGAACCTCGAAGATGACACCCATATCGATTTTTAAGATAAGTAAAGATTTGCTTCCCGCACAACTTGGAACCCCCTTTTCACCCCTTTAGGGGAGCTATTTCGAAAAACGCTGAAATACGTTTCGTTTTATTTAAACAGAGTCTACTAAGTTTCAAATTTCTCACTTCACAAAAGATTTGCTCCCCGTACAAACTTGGAACCACCTTTTCACCCCTTTAGGGGAGCAATTTAGAAAAACGCTGAAATACACTATTAATATATTCAAACAGAGAGTCTATATACAAAGTTTTAAATATCTCACATCATAAAAGATTTGCTCCCCGTTTGTAATGCTCCCCTAAAGGGGCGAAAAGGGGTTCCAAGTTTGTACTTGGAACCCCTTTTCGCCCCTTTAGGGGAGCATTCAGAAAAACGCTGAAATACGCCATTAATATATTTAAACAGAGAGTCTATATATAAAGTTTCAAATCTCTCACTTCAATAAATACGTGTTTTCATACAAACTTTCATCCCTTGTTTTACCCCCTTAGAGGATGTATATCGAAAAATCCTTTCGTATAATAGTCTACGTTATAAATGTAACCGACTGTGCAAAAATCAACTCTCTAGCGTTAGCAGTTTCGGCTGTGATGCGTTAATGCTGAGTCAGTCAGTCAGTCATTCAATGAGGACTTCTTCTTTTGTACTCGTATATATTGATAACGTAACGTTTTCGTGCACGCGTAAGGTAAATCTAAATATCTACTAGTTACTCTAATGTCTGTTTGATCATGAATTGATCGATTGTCTTTAGTCGTGGAGAGGGGGACTTTGCACGCTCCAATGTTGTTGATCCCACAGCGCGTGCGCAGAATAATTGCATGCGCTGCGTATAAATAAAGTATGATTCCTACGGGGTTCGACTCACCGCACGATAGGCATTCCAATTTGATTCTTAATAGACTACTACTTTGAAATATTTTGTGATTACCACTTTGGCCTAGGCCCAAAGCACAATGTTTTTTCGATTTCTGTAAGACTGTTCCATTCCAATGGGCATCGAGCTCGTGCTTCCACGCACTCCGACCGAACTGACGCACAAATACATAGAAATCAGATTAGAATGTGTAATGAACATCTTGAATCGACTCTCTGTATGTTGTAAATACGGATCGTGTTAGCCGGCATCCGCTTAGTTCATAATTAGATACGATTATTATGATGTTATTATAATATCATGAGACTACTTTACGTTATTAAGGTGTATTGAACGTGCAAACACAAGCATCTACTAAAAATTTAATACAGTGTGCCTATGAGTAAATAAGCCAGTACATCATTTACGTCCTGAAATTTTATTCACGTTATCCAAACGGTCATTCTATTTGTGATTTTACAAAAATACATTAGTGATTCGAGGGCCCGTGGCCAACCTGGTTGCATACGTAAATGCTCACACGCATCATCTCGTTTGAATCGCAGATGATTCTCCTGTTGTGCAAGTGGCAAATAGGTCAGAGGTCTATTCCACAAAATGTCCTCAGCTGTATGACTAATAATCGGATTTATATATTGGTCGCGCTTGCTCGGTTCAACGCATGCCAAGGCGTCCAAGCCTAATGTGGCAGACAAAACAAGAACAACACAAAATCAAGTTCTTGTTTGTCTTCTTCTCTATCTCACTCAATGAATGCTCGTAGAAGGTGAAGATAATTACGTACATCTGATAGTATACTATTCATACATGTACCAAAGTAAAGGAAAGTTGTCCTTGCTAACAAACGTAAACACTAGACAAATACTTATGTGTTTCATCAAAATTCCTAGGTAATTACTGAGAGATTGTAAGTAAAAACTCTGACACGGTATTCATTCGTCTATTCTTTCTCTGACAAAAGAATTTCTTAAGTAAATTTTAGTAAGTACAGAGCAGCGTTATAATAGGGTTCACAATTTTAGTTGAAAAGCAATAAGAGAGGTAAAGTGAAATAATTTCATATTCCCGCGCGCAGGGGACGAATAAGACTAATCTCCACAGCTGAAAAGAATCACCGCCCAACACTTTGTCTATTGTACAAATTAAATAAATAACAGCAACAAACAACAATACAACAAATTAAACAATAATAACATGCTTATATCCCGATGCGCACAAAAATGTTAGTAATCTGCCGTTATCTCTACTGCTGTGCTTACCCAAATGAATATTCGCATATTTTGAAAGCTATAGGTCCTATCAACATACATCCAAAGAATGACTTATAGATAATTCTATAAGGAAATTTTTTTCGTTTGTCGGTTATCACCTAGCTTCAGCCGTTTTCAATAAAATATAATAAAAACTGTGATTCGGTACACAAAGGTAGTTCACAATTAAAGATCAAAAAATAGGTTAAGTTGAGTCCGACTCACGCACCGAGGGTTCCGTACACAGATCGTGTGCCCGGCCCGACTTCATTAATTCAGAAAAAATCTTAACAGCGCAGTGTAGAATTTGAACGCCGAGTTTGTTGTGTACGTTCAGCATTTTGTTACAAATTTTTAAGTGACTGTATAACGTAGTACATACTACGTTATACAGTCAAGTATGTTTTACATTTACTTAGTGAATCAAAAACTTTGTATAGGTTCTTTGGTGATTAAAAAAAAAGAAAAACAGAGTTATATACTTATATTTTTCCTATAATATACATACATTGATATTAATGTTATGTATTATCACACAACCGACACAAATAAGAAAAACTTGTTTATAACTACTCCAATTTTCAAAACGATAGCATGAGTAGTTCTTGTGATATTTAGAGATGTGACAGACAGAACTAACAAACAGACAGAGTGAAATCATAACGGGTTTTACTATTTTGGTACGGAACCCTAAAAATGATAGTATACTATAAATCGGTAGTTATTAACTTAATATTTTCTATATGTTTGTTTAACTAAGATCGATAAACATAATATTCGAATATATGTTTGTAGCGCGGCTTAGGTACTCATTCGCCCTTGTTCTAGGCTTCCAATATTTGCTCTGCGCTGCGACCCCTAGCGTTTTATTGCCGAACAAACTTCTTACAATCGCAACGTATGTAGCTTGGTTTTGTATTGTGTTCCTAACGACGTCTGGACAGTCACATATCAACTTAATAAGTACATATACTTAGAATCGTTATAATCCTTGTAAGAATATCGGGTTTATTTCAATGGGTAACAACTTTATAATGTATGTAATGGTGAAAAAAAAACAAAACGCACATCTAATTTATTACACCCAATAAAGAATTGTGGCCAAAAACTTGGTAGAATATTGCGTATATATTAATATTTTCGTAAATAGTTAGTCGTGAAAATTATCAATTATTTAACATCCGGCTTCAGGAAGAGTCCACTGTAAAATTAACCTGTAGGTCAAACACGGCGAGTTAGGTGATAAGCCATTAAATAAATAATTTCATTAATGTCCCAAACATCCATATATTAAGAGTCGCTATAAGCGTATTTGGCAAAATGCTTAGTTTTTCATCAAAGATTCTCTTTCATGTGTGGGTTACACATTTTAACTGAGATACTTCGAGGCAGAGCAGAGGCTCGCGCCCGTGCTGCAATCTCCGAGCACAGGCGCGCGCGCCTGTGCTATAAAGTTGTACGTGATCTCATAATGTGATGCGGTTATGCGGGGGACGCCGGGTACGGTATACTATAAAGCTGGTCCTTACCTACAGTTTTTGATCACGTTAAACAGGATTTACTACATGGGTGTAGATAAGAGGAAGTCACCTATGTTACAGCAAGTGACGTACTACGTGACCCTATGTTACCTATGTTACAGCAAGTGACGTATTACGTGATCCGCACGGCCCTGCTCGTCGTATG
Source organism: Epiblema foenella (assembly GCA_963556455.1). Classification (NCBI taxonomy): domain Eukaryota; kingdom Metazoa; phylum Arthropoda; class Insecta; order Lepidoptera; family Tortricidae; genus Epiblema; species Epiblema foenella. Next base: position 22,546,807 of record OY747096.1, on the reverse strand, counting down.
GTGTTGGGCGGCGGCGTTGACGTGCGCACCAATCCTAGGTCTCGGCCTCTACTATGATGAAACCACCCACTCTTGTTCACGCTATCGCAACGCCGTCGAGACTACAGACGTCGTCTACGCCTGGGTTTATGTCATGTTCGGTGAGTTTGCATCAAACACTACAATTATACATACGTTTGCATGGAGACGTGCTGTCATGGGAGCTGCATATGTATTGTAGTTTTCTAATACTGTTATTACCTAGTTCTTTGGTTGCTTGGTGCCAGGATCTACATTTGTCGATCACAACCTGAATGTTAAAGAAGAATGCCACTAAATGCAAGTCTAATCATGCTGTTTGTAGGCCTAATGGGTTAGTATATTGAGCAATCAATTTCTTATCAATCTTGGCACCGACCCATGTCCTAGTTCCATTTACATTTACATAGAATGACTGTGCCGAATGATTGACAGTTATCGTTGTTTATTTATGGTCACCACATTGCCAGGGTGTTGTGACTTTATACATAAGCATAATTATCTTGCTTCGAGCACCTACTTTCTATTTTCCTTTTGAACGTAATAAAACTAGCATCTCCGTGTATTTCTTCAATTCAATGTGTGAGTGGAATCGAGCTACTGGGAGTTTTGTCGCTGGTTCACTAAACCTTGCCTAGCTGAGAAGAGTCCAGCAAGAAACTCAGGTATATGTACATATGTTACGGAATATGTTCAGTAAGTTAGTACACTGCATCGACAAACAAGGACGCATGACTAAAAAAATCTCGCTCTTCATTCCATTATCAGGCACACTGCTGTGCGTGATCCTCGTATACTGCAACCTGGCTGTGATCCGCGCGCTGTACGAAATCAGCGCTCCTCGCGGGGCTCCTGTTATGCGCCGGGTGTCCAAAAGTAGCTGTCGGCAGAGAGCAGCCGTACCTGCTACCGAGACCGGCCACCACAACCCCGCTACAGCTGAGGAGGTTGCCTTCAGTAGACTTATGGCAACGCTGTCAGTATTGTTTATGATCTGCTGGCTACCACAGATGGTGAGTGAACTTTTGATGAAATGCTGTGCATGATCCACGTAAAAATTAATATTGATATTAATATTCTGGTTGCATTCCGCGCGCGAGAGTAAGTATGGTGAAAATAAGACGAATTCCAAATTAAAATTGTTAAACGTAACGTCAAAAAACAGTATCGCATTCGTAATTTTCTACCGATTTTCGCATTTGATTCGGATGTATACGGAAAAGGCAAGCATTGGACTTGTGTCGGACACTTATACTTTACATAGCCTGTTGGCTTGCAAACCTTCACATCCGATAGTTAACAATAATAGATCGCTTCTATAACATAAGGTTGAATGTCGCAAAGCATTGGGTCAGTGTGGACACTAGGACATTTACCTTATATACAGTTACAGTGTAGTTAGCGCCCCTCATGGGGTGACGCACATGAGTAGATATCGACAGAGAGCTGCCGAGCCTGCTACTGAGAACAGCTCCTACAGTAACCCGCCACGACCACGACGGAGGTTAAATAGTGTACCGTAAACTGGGGTGACTTTAAGAAAAAACGGGGCTACTTTGATACATATAAAACACTTATATGTTCGTCACTAAGTATTTCTTGTCTGATTCAGTTTAGTAAATAGTTAGGAAATGAACGAAGGTATAAATTGACTCTAGGTTAACTGAATAAAAAAGTAAAACACGGCATAAAAACTGTATTTTTAAAGTCGCCCCTCAATTTGAAAGTAACCCCAGTTTACGGTATGCCGTTCTTCATAAACTTGACTTGTTTACTACTAGATGGCAACATAATAAACAAAGTTCTTATGCAGTTCGCGAATACCTTTTTCACCTCACCCGCTCTGAAAGGCTTACTTTATCGTTTCAAATCTGCGCGCAAAAGTCAATTTTATCCGCTAGCGGGTAAAGTGATTTTGAAATTCGAACATGACGGAGTACCGCGCTATCAATTTTTTTATGGATGCGTTCAGAATCATGGTTCGGCCATCCGTTCTAAGGCCGTTTCTACACTGATGCGGTTTCCGCACGACGGTGCGGTGTGCGAGTGAGTCAGGGCTATACATGTATATATAGCGATGGCCCGCTCGCACAAGGAAGGTGTCATCCGATGAAATATTTTATTTTAGGTACTTACATTAAATTGAAAATCATTCAATTTCAGTTTTAAGTATATCATTATTTTACCTACTTTTTTAATTTATGGAAATACAAAAATAAGGAATATATTCAAACAATAATCGTACTGCAATTTTCTTTAATAATACTTGAATTGTTTTCTTGTACAGTCGCCATCAGATATATCGAAGCGAACAAGGTGTTCATAAATATCTGAACACGCCTCTATTACCAAGGCGTTAGAGTGCACGTTCAGATATTTTTGATCACCCTGAAGAGTGCAGATATATTTGATGGCGACTGTACCTACGTTTCCTCGCTAGGGTGAGGTGAAAAGTTGTGTGTTTCGCTCGGCAGCAAAGTTATTTAGCTTCTCGTGTCTTGAAACCCTCGCTACGCTCAGGATTCTATTCTTGAACCACTCGCTATGCTCGTGGTTCAATTCTAGAATCCTTCGCTAGCTCGGCTTTCAATTCGAGCACTCGCGCCAAACAACAACTTTGCAGCCTTGCATAACAAATAACTATTTCATTAAAGCTTGCAGTTAAAATTATAGCTTCAACAAGAAGTGACTTTACCTTAGGTAACCGTGCAAAAACCGTATCGGATATCAAAGGTTGCATCTAGCGAGCCGCGTTAATTAGCGGGTTAAGGTCAAAGTTCGTGGTATAGCACGGTATTTTAATTAAAGTGTCTCTATTACTTTCTTTATGACCACTTTTCCATGAAACTGAAATAAATATTAACACTTTTATATGTTTAGGTACTAATTCTTCACATTCATTATAATCTAGACAGAGGATAATATGTATAAATTGATTGTAGCTCTAATTGGTCCGACACCTGAGTGAGGGGCTACTCCGAACTTCGAAATTCAAATTTCGTATCGTGCCGTTCCTTAGAGTGAAAGGGAAAAGATCAAACAAAGCAATCAAATTATGTCTTACGCGCGCCGAATGCGAATCACTCTATACTTAACTTCGTACAAATTTAATATTTCTGGTAGGTATCAATCAAAATTGATAACTCACCTTTTGGGGATATATTGTCACTGAGTGTCATATTGCAAATATTGTCTAATACCAGCATATCTATGGTACTTTGTTTCAATGTTTTAGATGTTTGTTACTCAGTCACGCAAAAACGTTAAAACGGCTGAACGGATTACGATGAAACGGTATACAACGTATGAGGTAAATTATGACAAAAAAATTACTGAGTTACCAAAATTTCCATATCAAATTTTGGCTACTGAACTTATTATAGCCACTGAATCAAAAACGACAATATACCTATACTTTACTCAGCAACTACACTACTATACTACTAAAGTTAAACCTTCCCTTAACGTATTTTCTTAGGCTGAAGTTCAAATGCTCCCTGGTCGCGTTTCGGCACGTCTCCCTTCCGGAATTTCAGTGTACTCGACTCATTGCGGGAGGGAACTCTTATTGCTACTCGTAGTTTCACTTTCCTTTGATAGCTGGGTGGGTACGCTGCCAGCTGTGACGATAGCGAAAAACTGGAGTTTTTAGGGTTCCGTACCAAAATGGTAAAAAAGGAACCCTTATGGTTTTACTTTGTCTGTCTGTTTGTCACATCGCTAATCTAAAAAATATCTCAAGAACTACTTATGCTATCAATTTGAAATTTGGAATAGTTATAAAGAAGGCTTACCTACATATATTAGAACATGACTTTTTTAAATATTTTTTTTGTTATCTGTGAAAAATGCCAGATATTTGGTTATTAAATGGTTCAAAATTTGAAAATCTAGTTAATATGTCGAGTGGGGTGTCATATGAAAGGGCTTCGGTTGCACATTCTGAAACAATTTTTTTTTTTTTACGTTGAGTTATTTTTGTTTTATGGGGGAAAATGTAAAAAAATACCGTCCTTCCCCCCTCCCCCCCTTTAACTCCGAAGTTTACCAACGAAAAAATATAAAATTATTACATAACATTGATATCAATGTATATTTTACAGGAAAAATATAACTGTAGCTCTATCTAGTTTTTCTTTTTTTATCGTTAAATAACATTTCTATACTAAGTTTGTAATTTAACCACCTTTGCATGTATTTTTGTTTCATAAATTCCTACGAGACTATGCTGAAAGTACCTTATTTCAAATAAAGAAAAACAAATTGAAAACGGTTTACGTGATAAAGAATTATCCTTGAAAAACCACCAATCATACTAAGTTATTCAGTCGCTCAAATTTGTAACAAATGTCGCCGATAGATGGCGTTGTACCCATGGCGTCCAATTTCCACACCATGTTGTTGAGATTTTCCTGATTTAATAGGGTTGGGACCGGTACGCATCTGTATACGGAACCCTCGGTGGGCGAGTCCGACTCGCACTTGACCGGTTTTTTTTACATACTACTTATCCTCAAGTTTGATCTAGGTCAGATGTAAAAAAGCCGGTCAAGTGCGAGTCTGACTCGCGCACCGAGGGTTCCGAACACAGGTCCACAGGGTGCACCCGTCCCGACCCCGTATAATTCAGGAAAAATCTTAATAGCGCGATGTACAAAATACAAATTGAATGCCGTGGGTACAGCGTCATAAGTCATTGTTGTGACTTTAAACCAAGCACTCTAACAATTCCATAAATTTCAGTTGACCCCTAGGTTCTTAACAACTACGGTAGGCAGATATCAAAGCGCAATCTATTTAATCTCGTATATTAAACATTAAAATTATTACGTCTCGATGAGTCAGCATGGTTTGGCTTTTTTTAGATTTTTCCCTGTACTTGTAGTATATAACGATATTATTGCCAAATATCATAGTTCTAGGTCAACGGGAAGTACCCTATAAATTTAGATTCCCTTGAGAGTGTCGAAATATACGTTTTTTTGTGACATAAACGCCCGTATCTTTCTTTCACGTTAACTTAGAAGTTTGATTTTTTCACAGCTTCAAGGGACTATAGGCCATAGTATAGGGTTTTAATTTCAACTCGATACCTCTACGCCTTCCCTAGATAAAGGGTCGTGACAGATAGGCAGACAGACAGACGGACAACAAAGTGATCCTATAAGGGTCCGGTTTTTTCCTTTTGAGGTACGGAACCTAAAAAACTGGTCCAGTTCGACTTCGACTCGCGCACCGAGGGTTCCGTACGCAGATCGTGTACCTCCCCGTCCCGACCCCATTAGTCAATTCCCAGCTGGGCTCTAATTCCTACTCAGACCCATACCTATAGCACCGATAGTATAGAATAGAATAGAATAGAACCAAATTTATTGCAAACCAAAATAACACCACAAATATTACAATTTAAAACTTAGTGCCTAGGAGCTACAATACATAAAAACTACTTAACTTAAAAAAGAAAACATTTACAAAGAGCAGTGGTGCTGCTATATGGCCGCAATTGGTCACCACTCAGTATAATGATCGGACATTTTGCAATGCAATTCCGTGTAGCCCAAGGCTGTAAGATGGTTCAGAACAGCAAAAACTGATGAACGTGGAACCACGTAACTATAATTTAATATTATTCTGGATTTTTTAATATTATACTGGATGAGAGTAGAATAAACATTAGTTATAATGATAAAATGAATTTTTTCGGGGCAGGTTAGGCTGGGAGTACGAGTATCCATTCTATCTGGAGTTAATTTTTGTACAGTTAATTAGAATTTTAAGTATAGTATGATAACGTCCCCACATTATCTTTATCTATTTACAAGAATACAGTTTCATACTGTACTTAGAACTACATCACGTTTATCTCATTAAGCCACCCGTTTAAAGTTGAAACACAAATGGTTGTTCAGTTAACTCATTAGATGTGCTGCTGCTACATTAACTTGAAGCCGCTCAATGACCGAGCGAGCACGAAGCATTTCCCTTTCAGTATGGAGAAAACCTTTCGTATGTCTGTCCGGCGGTTGTACGTCTGTTCTCCTCTATTGAAGCTTATGGATGCACCTATAGTCAATTTTTTGAACCCGTTTTCAAATATTTAAACTTATGTCACTTATATCTAACATAGAATTTAATTTACTAATGAACTGCCCTATCAAAATTATTTCCGTTAATAGAACTAAGGTAGGTACCAATCTAATTTAAGTCACCTGAATCTTATTTAGTCACGAACATAAAGCATGCTGTAACTAGAAGGATGCTTACAATGAACGCCTTCCTTACTGAATGTTAAAGAAAGATTAATAAAGTTATCGTAAGTAATTCATGATAGTTATTTATTTTGAAAGGCCCAGATCACTGTCCAGGCATACAGTAAGCCTGACAGAATACGCTTAACCTCCGCAGTGTTAACTGAGCTTATTCCGGAGTATTAGTTTAACAAACTGTATGGAGGATTTGGCGTCCTTTTATATCAAAATGGGACGAACATTACTCCTAGCGATTCTCAATGTCCAGCTGGCAACGTAATCATGGCCTATCTGCTTCTTCTTCAGACCTGGCACAGAGGGAATTCCTCGCTTGATGAAATTATATTTATATATTTTCTTATATGTTAGGGCGTTTCAAATCACAGATCCCTTTAGACTTTGGTCAGTTGTGATATGGAGCAATACACGGGTTTGTTTCGACTTAACTTTATGTATTAATTATGCTTAGCAACTCAACCTGCTTTAATATAAGCATTGGTTATGTTAATGATATTAATGATATTATATGCCTAAATAAAATTAATTGAATTTCAATTGAATTGTTCATATTTTAAGGGGCCTATACTATTCCCCAACTTTATGTTTAGGTTAACTTAAATAGCATTTTACAAAAAAAATATAAATAAAATATTCTTATTCAAGATTTAAGTCATACAATGTATATAATACTACATATAGTTGTGAGTTAGGCTAATTGTATTCGACTTCGAAAACGGTTAAAACTTACAACTTTAGCTAATACCCGCTATAAACTATACTACTACTATTGAATAATTATTCTACATTAGCTAAGTATGCTAGAATAAGTAATAATAATTAATAATACAGTGTAAAGTCTTTATAGAATCATTCTTTATAATGATAAACTCCCTATAAAGTAGAAGTGAGCACAATTTGGTTGGTTTACCTTGAAAATCACACATTGCTCAACTCTTTATAGCGCAACAGCCATTCTCTATTACGAAGACATGTGTTTCTATTTAGATTCAGAAAATATTGATTAATTGTATTATTGTGTATGTTATCTTATCAGACTAAAAAAGATACCGACTAAACCTTTGAGGTCCCAAAGCACCTGAGGTCGTAAGCAACCGTCTTGCTTTTGTTATTGTTAAATGCCTTGAACACGTGGTACGTATATATTAAAAATAATTATCGTGAATTTAGATGTTTTTCTTTCTTCACTCCATATAACTGTAACTCTCTATAACGATAAAATCTGCTCAGTCCCTTGTGTTTCGTTATAAACAGTTTAGGTACACTGTATATATGTAATACACGAGTTTGGTGTTTATCAGATTATTCCTTAATGTTTGTAAATGTATACTATTTGTTTAAAGAACGTTTTAAGTTACATTGAATTGGCGTCCAAATCAAAAGGATATTATAATATAACGTTATTTTTATGACGGTATGCTGAATATTGACTTCGATATTTAAACACAAACGGAATTGTATCTCTATGATATCGGTTTTTTCATAAAAGACCTTGAATAAAGTAAATAAATGTTCTGGAATATAATTTATTGATAACAATCAATATCAATATCAAATTACTAATTAAGAGTAAACGAAATTAACAACTAACTACTTTTTTATCCTTCTTATCAGTTGATTACTAGTTTGTTTCTATTTGTCAATGCAGTAAATTAGTCATTTCACTTGCATTGAACGTTACGGTCAAAATATTAATCTTTTTTTTACGAATGCTTTGGTATGTTATTTATCAAGCGATAAGTGCCTCCAGCCCCAGGTACAGTTAATACCAAAGTGTTATTTTAGGTACAATGTGGTTTATACATTCCTACTTGTCATGGTTACCCAAAAATTAGAAATACAATCGAAAGAAATTAATCTAATTAATTAGTGTATTAAATTTTTTGTCACTGGAGATTAATCGACAGTTAATTTAATCGTGACTAAATTAGTCGGAACTCGTACAACTAAGACTATTACTAATCTTAATTTTTAAACCTTAGTCGCGATTAAGTAGGTTAATCTTAAACGTTAGTCGATTACATTTTGCCCATCTCTGTTTACCATTATATATTTTTCATTCAAAATTAAAAACCGTTGTGGATGGGTGGGACCGTGTCTGAGATTCGGAAACGGGTCGGTGTGTCTCGGGACACGCCGACCCGTTTCCGAATCTCAGAAATGGAGACGGATCTTGGCCGGTTCGTGTAATTCGGGTTCTTAGTACCGCCGGGCTTAAGAACACGGGCCAACGGGTCGGCGTGTAACACGGATATCGGGAGCCCTAACAATAAATACCTCACGACTGAGGATTGCATACACTAGAGTATGGATTATTTCTATTTGGGGTTATTTAGCATAGGATTAGAGTTTTGCATAATATTTGGATTTCAGGGACAGGGTTTAGGAATTTAGGGTTTTTATTAGGTATTCTCTTATAAATAGGTACTTTGATGGGATTACTAGATAAACAAATAGACGGTCTTTAAATAAGATCTAAAAATACTGGGTTTCGTGGATTATTTCAGGTATTAGGTGTTGCCAAGATTCAGTACTTTCTTTTATGATTAGGATAGCAGAATTGGCTCAGAAAGATTAGCTAGTTCTCAATGTGGCAAGGCGGAACAGTCACACGGTTTTATCTTGTCATTTCATGAGTGAAAGAATACTCATTGTTTACTTAGATTTCATTGTTTCATGATTAAGTCATAGCAATGAAGTTCTGTATTTCTCAGATTTAAATTCTATGAAAATTGATATTCATGAATGGCTAGGAAATATGGGGTTGTGATAGGCTAGAAGGGTTGAGTAGTTAGAGATGATCTTCAATCATCTAAGGCTAACTGATGAGCTTACCTCGTTAGTGTGTCTAGCTCTGATATAGGTTAATGACCATTTTCCATCTTGGCAAGTCAGTGGCACTGTATGGAAATAATAACAACATACCATACAATAATCAAAATTATTCTTTAGCTCTAGCTTAGTATTGGTTAATAATGTTGATATAGAAAAATATAGCTCTTTCTGGGAGACTTGCCCTCCTATAATGACTAATAGCTGCTGATTACGTAAATGGGAAATTGGGAAAACCTATTATGAAAGTTGGGGGAAATAGTAGAAATGGTAGAGAAAGTTACGATTGGTAGGAAAATCTTGTGGGTTCAGTAGAAAAACTAACAGGCATTGTAGGGTTCAGGCTAATTAGCGAAGGGTCTAGGTCTTATTTGTTTCACATTCAAGAACGGGTTATTTCGTTACACAACGTAGGTTTCATGCTAGACGATCACTTGGCCCAGTTAGTTTATGTTTTACGTTTAATTATTTATTATATGGGTTATGAGGCATGTGGGGTAGGAGGGGTTAGTTATTGATATTTAATACTTATCGCGATATACTATCCTTAGAGAAGTTTTCGATGGACTAGCTCTATAATTATTTTAGTTAGTTACTATTAGTAGTATAATTCGGTTAGGTATCAATCAGATGCTATTCTAGCGTAGCTACATTATGTCTTCAATTTAAGCCCACAATACAGACCGTTCTTTTGGCAAACTGTGGACAAAGAACGCAATACGTACCTTACAAAGACCTTACCTACTGGCATTTAAAATACTGTACCACACACAATAGCTAATCAATAAACATTATAGTAGGACTTAATATTCTGAACGCATATTACAACACTTGTGAAGATGCAAAGGAGTTCGCTCCTTGGCGACCTTGGGGATTCGCATGCGATTTTGTTTCCTCTTCGAAATTCGCAACTATGTACTGGTGAATTACGATTTGAAACAGGATATTTACCATGTATATTTGTATTTTTGAGTTCCCGATATTTCGGCACTGTTGCAAGCGCCATTATCAAGTGTCTGGCGTCCAGTGATCCGAAAGTTCTCAAATCGAAAAGAGACTGTTTCCGGAAAGAATTCGCGTATTGATACTGTGAGTGTGGTGTGTCGTGACCGTAATCGAGTTTCAAGTGACAAGGCGGACGGTGGTAGTGACGGTGACACTGTCCGAAAAAAGCGAACCAGGAAGAGGGTAGATCGCTATGGTGTGTGGGTAGACCACAACTAAAACTCGCAGCACGTCAGTTAATCCTTGATAATGGCGCTTGCAACAGTGCCGAAATATCGGGAACTCAAAAATACAAATATACATGGTAAATATCCCATTTCAAATCGTAATTCTAATGTGAATAACCATGTAAGCTTGAAATCTTATATTATGTACTGGTGATTTTCCGAAATAATGCGAGATACATTGTTGGCGTATTTTGTTCTAATAGCATTGGTTGACCTGTAATCTCAATCATTGAGTACTCAATGTATAAGGTTACAGGTCAAGTCAACCAATCCTCGGTACCTCGGACTTTAATTATTGCAACTTTACTTCACGTTTTAATATTATAATGTTATGGTTGTGGACTCCTTTTTTCCGCACTTAGTCCGTGTAGGTCGGACCATTGTGCGTGGGCGAATACCAGCTAGGGAACTAGCCAGCCTAACTCCGACCAGAAGCGCAGGATCTTCCTGGTGTCACCACAGGCTTCGCGGAGTGACCTCGGTGCGTTGAGGATTTGAGTCCGTTGTGCAGCTACACCTTCGCATTCCAGGATGACGTGGGGGGCTGTTTCATCGGCCGACAGGCATCCCCTGCATAGGGGGCTGTCGGTCGTACCTAGAACATATAAATATTTGTTGAGTGGGCAATGTCCAGTGATAATGCCTACGATTATACGTAGTGACGCTCTGTTGAGAGAGAGCAGACGCTTATAATGTTATCACAGTTTGCTAAATAATTACTAATAGAACAATCCAATAGACTATGCTTACGTTACATTAATAGACTAGAATGATTGAATGATTTAGTAATTACTTACCTATATTTATTTATACACACACCGGGATTGATTTCTAAAATACAGAGTTCACTCTGTTCAAAACATCTAATATCTTTACGAGAATGCAAATGGGGCAATTGGATTTTACTACTCTCATTGAAAAACGACCATTCTGCAAAACTTAGATAAGTTTTGCAGAATGGTCGCAGAATGCGATAATTAGTACATTACTTGCCAAGGGCGTATATTAAAACAATGAATGCCTCAGATCACAGGTATTCGATAAATATGTGATCTGAGGCTGTCTTTATTACCGCTTGTGGCAAGTACTAGTATTTTATGCCACTCTTGTATAAGAGGGTATAAAAAGGCAAGTGGTGTGGGGTGTTCGCTAAGGCTTACATCGCAAGTAAAGACACCACGAGCCTTTTTAGACCAGTTATACACCGTTACATACACTTTTTTCTACGACTTATTTCAAATAAAGAGTAAGAATTTTTCAGAATTTTTATGCGCGATTTTCCCTTAGTATCATAATTATGCAACTTACCTACGTAATTTCTTCAAAAATACTGTAACTTTCCTTGTCCATTTTTTACAAGAATCAACGCACCTATACACATTTTTTCGGGTCCGTAGACAAAATGGCGACAACGAAACCCTTATAGTTTCGTCGTGTCTGTCCGTCCGTACATACATCACAGCCGATTTACTGAGACACTATAAGCACTACAATTATGAGATTTGGTAGGATATAGGATGAGGGATAGAATAGGAGGTAGATGAGGTAGGAGGTGTATTCTATGAACCGCTACATAAAAGTGATGTGAAATTACAAAAAAAATATTAAATTAGGGGGGGCAATCCATACATGTAACCATTCATGGACAGGCCTTTAAAAATGGTATGTAGGCTTCTAAAAAAAATTCTATTTAAGGGGATGCCTCGATTCGGTCAGCCATGCTCCTCGTGAAAGAGATACGCTCCTGTCTTTCGAGCACGACAAAACGGTATGCAACACTCTTTGGAAATGGCTTTGTTAGACAATTCTCGATAAATATCTGACTGTGTGCAGTTTTATGAAATTTCCTCTTGACAGAGTTTAGATGAGGTAAAATACCATCATTTTAACTTAATTGTGTAGTTTAGTAATGGGTTGTTTTGGTAGGCTGAGTAAAAAAAGGAAAATAAAGTCTCTAATTTGTTTTTTTTTTATAAAAAATTTTTAAGCAATCATGTTTCGGCTATTGTCTGAAACACAGTTATATAGTCAAGAATCCTATATCTGAAAATCAATCCTTATCATTTCCTCGTCTGGGCAGAACAGCGTTGCAAAGAACGCGATATTTCTCGTTGTACGGCCTTACGTCAACCGTTGGTGAGATATTGGCTGTCAGTCATAAAAATTGTCCCCCCCCCCTCTAATTTCCAAACTATGAAGTTTAAAATTCTGAAAAAAAATGATATGGTGTGCATGAATAAATACTTTCAACGATTTTTGATTTGCACAAGACAGGTTTTACGGTTTTTGTGTTTTCGCTGAAAAACTGTCTTGCCCAAACAAAACGTCGTAAGTGTCGTGAGTTCCCTATAAGATACGAGCTTTTTAGATTAAATGTATTAAGTTGTGGTTATAAATTTGGACTGTTAGGTGTTGGTACGGAACCCTTTATTGTGCGTGATCCGACATTCACTTGGCCGGTTTTTATTTTCATGAACACAAATAAAATCGTTTTATGAAAGTAATAATTATAATCTTTTATCATTTTGAATTGAATGTTTTCAATTTGCCATGGTTGTAAGCATTCAGCCAAATCAAAAACTATTTTGGGAGAGGTTTTTATGTCACATGGTAGTTCAATTATATATAAACTTGACAAACCAGTTATTTTTAATTTTATAATTAATTTGTATTCGATTTATTTGTAAATAAATGTTTTTTTTTTTAACCTGACTGTGGATTTATAGGCCGTGCCCAATAAAGTGATAGGAGTGCGCGAGCGAGTTGGAGAGTAGCCTGGGGAAAAACCTCCCACACGACCACGCGTGTGGTTTGGAACACTGGAATACTCTAAGAGTTTGCGCTCCAGTGAGATTAGTTGAGCGATTTCAACCGGATGTGAGGTGTGAGTGGAATCGAGTTACTGGGAGTTTTGTCGCTGGTTCACTAAACCTAGCCTAGCTAAGAAGAGTCCAGCAAGGAATACAGCTAGGCCCGACCTGGGTCTGACTGGCTCTACCCGGTGTGCGGCGGTACTGGGACGAATAGGGACTATATATATGTCAGTGTTGTCGCGAGCGCGCGGTGGAAGTCCCCGCCGGCGGGAATGCCTAAGTGTACGCGTCATATCTGAGTTAGGGGACGCGCCGTGTCCGAGTTGGTGTACGCGTCGTGTCTGAGTTGGGTAAATAAATGTGTTTAGGCGAAAATAAACAAGCGTTCATTCCGTGTGGCGCGGCGGTCTTGCATAATACCTACTCTATTAATCGGACGTCTCGCATAATACTCGTTTCCGGTCATTGGTCTACTCAATAAGTCAACTTTATGAAAACAGATTTTAGATTTTTTAGTGTATGATAACCCTTTAACCTGTTTATTATGCAATTTTAATGTTTTAAATATAATAGAAGTATAGTTTTAATGCCAAATGCTTTATGAAATAAATTTTCCCATTCATAGTGTGAGTGCGAACTATGGATTCGAGATTCTGCCTTCAGCAATTTGCTCAAAAGTTTATTTTTATTTTATTTGGAAAGGCATAAAAGGTAATCGGTTGGAAAACTCCAGCATATTCTATTTACTGCGCCATCAGACCTGTTCGCGTTCAATCAAACATTGCATCAAATCTGCTCAATTTTACAGCTCAAAGGCTCATAATAAAGATAAAAATATTGGTTGACGAGAACATTTGCAGGCAGCCGAGCGTCAGTGAGATGAAAAGTGATGTAGGTGAAGGAATCCTTCGTTCAATACCGGTATGATATATATATGTAGGTACATAACAGTGATTGACAGAAATATTAATTTAAATGAAGAATTTCATTTCTAATGCAACTATTGGCAACGCTACTTTATTATTGAAAAATAGCCCGATTTATTCATACATTAGGTATGTATGTCAATGTACTGAAGGAAAATATGTCGGAGGCTCTTATTTTTTTTAACAACACATGTAAGTAAGTAACTATAATATTGTTACAAATTTTGAAATTCGTTACTTGCATAGTTTAGGGGAAAAAAAAATTAGAGTTAAATGGGTACGGTGAGCCCCCTGGGGGTATTAGGGGGTTAAAAAGTTATGCATGGTATTATATCCTTACAAGACGTCGTTTGGCTATAGTTTCAAAACTAAAACTTTTGGGGGCAATTTTTCCATGTTTATCCTGCTGCACCCTTTTAGTAAATACGATCTATGAGAAACTGTTTTACTTGAAGAATACAAGTAGAATGTATGAAACGTATGAATGTACACGCTATGGAATTCAACTGTATGCCCATCATAGAAACAAATAAAGCAGATCTCTTAATGACCTCAAAGTTGGCAAGCAAGTTTCATCGAAATCGTTAGAGCCGTTTCCGAGATCGCCGAAATAAATATATACGTGTATATCCTACTAATATTATAAATGCGAAAGTTTAAATGTTTGTTACAATTTTTACTCAATCACTCAAAGACGGCTGAACGGTATATGAGCGGATCCTTCTCACTAGGATTCTCAGATTTACTGCTGAGAATAACGTCATCGTCGACGAGCAGTTCGTCTTTAGTTAGGTTTTCGTGCGTCCAACAGGTGCACCGCGTCACGGAGCACGTGCTGGACGGTTTCTCTCGATTTTAGGTTCTCAAGACCGGTGCGATCTTTCTCGACGTGGCGAAAGCCTTCGACAAAGTCTGGCATAACGGGCTGATATACAAGTTATGTCATCTCGGCATGTCTAACCGACTCGTACTCATCATACAAGATTTTCTCAGGGATCCAAACTTTCGATACAGACTAGAGGGAACGTACTCGGCCCCACACCCCATCCGGGCCGGAGTCCTGCAAGGCTCCGTGCTCTCTCCAACTCAACTAAGGTTGTTCGCGGATGATATCGCGCTTTTTACGACTCATTGTAAGTACGCTTTTATCCGGCGATACCTCCAGGAGGCAATCACTGACTTTTTTTACGATGTGGAAATGCGTTACGCATACCACCGGCCCGGGGAGGGACTTATGGGAGTTATATGGGACTCTCTCCACCCGTAACCCCCTCAGCTAGCCAGAGGGAGGGGAGGAGCATACTCACAAAAAACACACTGGCGTCATCCGCTCTGCCATTAAAGGGGGCGCCACGGGGTCGCAGGCATTTCAACCACGACGCTGCCCGGTGGTCCCAGCTCACACATGCCGGGATACCCTCGCCAAGGGGGGGGAAAGTCGGGGACGCTTGGCCTTCCCCCCCCACGTGTAGGGTGGTGCCATGTGGGTCCCCAGCCCACTGGCCCTACTAGGGGAAGACGCGACCAGCGGCTGCAAACCGCGCGAGTCCTCTACCCCTCCGTCTGCGCCGGAGCTGGAGCGCGTCCACCCTATCCTCGCGCTCCCTCTCCGCGGCCTTTTTCTGCAAGATGAGGCAATGACTGACCTAGGTCGTTGGGTTAATCTTTGGCGAAGTCAATCCGGAAAAAGCGCTGCGATAGTCTTCCACCCGTCTGACCGCGTTAGCATGAAAAGGCGGGTGGCTCCGATCCAGATGTATGACCGGCCCATCCCCTGGGCCAACGAAGAATCTTGGAGTGACCCTAGACAGAAAACTGACTTTCAGTAGCCACATCAGTAGGGTACGCAACCGTGCGTTGTTAGTGCTAGGAAGGCTTGGGCCGATGATTAACAAAGTTTAGTAAAATGTCACTTAGAAATAAGGTGACACTCTACAACACTTGTGTTCGTCCAATCATGTCTTGTGCAAGTGTAGCTTTTGCTCACGTGCCTATGATATCGCTCAAACCGCTTCAGGTCATTCAGAATCGTTTTCTCCGTAGAGCGACTGGTGCCCCGTCTGCACCACGACATGGGGATTAGCACCATGTATGGTTTCTTTAAGCAGAATGCTAGAAGTTATTTTGACAACGCTGCCCATCATAGGAATCCGTTGTTTAGGAAGGCTGTCTACTACATTCCCATCTCTCCTCCCTCTGTCGTAACCCGGCGATCACTGATTAGGGGCCTCACGGTCCGGCGTCCTAGGCACACACTCGCGGACCCGGACGACGTAATCAAAGCGTCCATCGAATGATGGAACGCTGCGCTTACGGCGTCCAACAGACGACGCGTACACTTAGTCATTCCCGCCGGCGCACGTCAACCACGCGATCGCGACAACACTAACACATATAGTCCCTATTCGTCCCGGTACCGCCCCACACCGGGTTGAGTCAATGCGACCCAGGTCGGGCCTAATAGCTGAATTTCTTGCTGGACTTGTCTCAACTAGGTTAGGTTTAGTGAACCAGCGACAAAACTCCCAGTAGCTCGATTCCACTCACACCTCAGATTCGGTTGAAACCGCTCAACCAATCCCACTGTAGCGCAAACTCTTAGAGTATTTCAGTGTTCCAAACCACACGTGTGGTCGTGTCGGAGGTTTTCCCCTGGACTTTCCCCGGGGTACTTTCCAACCGCCGCACTTCTATCGCTTTACTACTACTCGCTATCGGCCCGGCCCATAAAGCCACAGTCAGGCCCAAAAGAAAACGGCTGAACGTATTATGATGAAACTTGTGTATTACAATGAACTTATAGCCTGTATTAACATTTACGATGCTTTTATGCCAAAAAACATACCTCAAAAGTATGAAATAAGGAGTGTAAGATTACGCAGATGAAGTCGCGGGCCGGTGCTAGAATATATATAAATAATATACAAGAAGTCCAATTTCTAAGTGTTTATATTACTGAATCCTTGGAATGTCAATCAATCAATCAATCAAATAATTTATTTGTTAAACACAGGTACAAAGGTGTAAGGTATTACATTATGGTTCTACTGTGTTTTGTCATAAGACATACAAATCACTATACAAAACTAAAATACACTACTAAATAAACGAATAAATAATTTTCAAATAACTAGTTCACAAATAAAAATTAAGTCAATCAATATTAGAAATAAAATTAGAAATTACAATAATAGCGATAATAATTAATACAAATAATCTTAAAATTGTCATAATAATATGTCACTGTCATTCGGAGCTTTCTTATCATTTTCGAATTTCATTGCATTTTCCTAATTATCAGCTCGTGTATCTCGTGCTTTTATTGCTAACTAATACGTACTTTATTTATTATACTCACCTGTGTAGATATTACTTAGAGGCCGACTGTATTTCGAGTTGTATATTCCTTATTATTTGAATTTTTACGGTGTATGAAATTAGAATAAGTGTATTAAAACAAAGCAGAGTGATGCAATACATTTCTATTTCCTTGGTTTAATAGTTCACGTTCAATACGATACGCTGACTTGACTTGCTATAATTGATAAGACATTAAATACCTGTTTTGTATGCGCGAAGAGCGTCGAGCGAAAATATTTCTTTGTCTCAGTAAATGGATAAGCAACGGATTGAAAATTTAAACTCGCCGATGTGAACTTGGACGGAATTGAAAAGAGGGATAGAGGTACCTAAATTACTAGTAAGTTTAATAGTGTAGGTACTTCATTATCAGTGACGTGCAATCAATAAATTGCACAATAATACGGTTTTTTTTCTGAGATTATATGCTCTTCCTAGAACTTGCCCTTATTATAATCTGGCCCCTAGATTTTTTAATCTACAACATTCGACCTATCCAGAATCAAAGATATCCCATTGGTAGGTACTTGAGGAAATTAGTGATCTCCGATTTTAAACCATTACCTACTTCTAGTCTAAGGGTCGATCATTAGTAACATTAACTAGTAACATAGCTCTACATTACAGCTCCGCTACTAACAATTTTATGAATTAAATCGTTGTTTCTTATCGGTCAGAATGAGCACGCACCGTTTCTTTATTAGTTTCATTACCATTAGGCACATCATAGAAGTCTCATGCCCGATATCGTAGCTATACCAAGTTGTTAAATACTGATCTTTAGGCCATATTGTACTGGAGACACGTGCTGAAAAGTCGAGATGGGTTATGAATTACTTAGGTCGTGGGTACGTGTACAAAACAACTCCCCAGGATATTTTACGGCCGACGAACGGCAGTAAGAGTTATGTTATGCTTTTCTCATGTATCAATTAAGGTTAGTGGGTGCGTTATTATTATTATTGGCGCCCTGTGTCGTCTTTAATGAGGGACATAACAAGCTATGAAGCTTATTATAGTTTCTAATATCGACACGTATATACCTAAGTTATTACGTCTGCTGACGCTGATTCTAGGTACATTTTTCATGCATGTATGAGCCATTATTATGTAAACATCACAGATCAATCATTGACCGAGTGAGCGAAGCGAAGAAGAGCTCCGATTCAGCTTGGGCAAAAATTATTTCGTACGTCCGGCGGATTGCCGGATGTCCATCAAGCTGTTCTCTTCTATAGGTAGCAATTCGCAATTATTTTTGTCTATAAGTTTATGGAGTTGAAGACGAGAAAAAAAGCTCATAAACCACTAGTTAGTTAGCTATAGCTACGTTGTATATACTTGCAGTCAGTACTACACGGCGATAATACTAATAAATGCTTGTATTGTGCAATTACAAGTACTAAAACAAATACTTATGCACTCGGAAATTGCAATGGTGAGGGCTCTTTGGCTAGGGCATGCAATATCGGACGGTTTTTCAATTCCGGAATTGTTTTCGATATTGGCCTCCAATTCCGGAATTCCTGAACTGGTTTCGGAATTGGGATTTACTTATTTTAAACTTTTTTTTTATACAACGCCGGTGGCAAACAAGCGTACGGTCCACCTGATGGTAAGCGGACACCGCAGCCTATAGACGCCCGCAACTTCAAAGGAGTCAAGTGCGCGTTGCCGACCCTTTAGCTAAATGGATGTAACAAAAATGTACTAAAAATATGAGTGATTATCGTTTTATAGGCAATCTCCAGATAGGATAGCCTGTTTTTTAATAATACTCGTAAGTAAAAAAAATCGTAAATCTTAAAAATGAGCATGTGGTAAGGTACCAACATTCTTTACCTTATCACATGCTCATTTTTAATTTACTTTTTCACTTTACCACATTACATCAAAAGCATACAAACACAGGCGAGGTGGTGATGTTCTTCAAGAATGGTGACAACACCCTACTGAACAACTACCGAACCATCACGCTTTTGAGCCATGTCTACAAGTTGTTTTCAAGAGTCATTACGAGCCGTCTCGCACGCAGGCTAGATAAATTCCAGCCTCCCGAAAAAGCCGGTTTCCGAAGAGCCTTTAGTACTATAGACCACAAACCACATCCCTATCTATGGATGTTCCGTTAAGTTATACAGAAGACTTGAAAAGTACCACTTGAACTTCTATTGAGTGTTTGTAGACTATGAGAACACCTTTGATTCGATCGAAGCCTGGTTGATACTACAATCTCTAGCGGGGAGTCGGGCAAGGAGATGTTATTCCTCCTGAGGCTGGGCAGCGTTCGGGAAGCTATGGCACATCTTTTCATCCAATGTTCCGCATCTCAAGACGAGGGTCTTTGACCAGTGTGTGTTGCCAGTGACGACATATGGCATTTAAACGTGGTCGCTTATCATGGGCCTCATAAGAAGGCTCAGAAAGTGACTTTGAGAGTGAGGAAAGCTCGCGGGAGTCCGATGGATGCGGGCAACGTAAGACTGGTCTTTGTGTTGTGGCGCTCTTTGGGGAGGCCTATGTCCAGCAGTGGACGTCTTTCGGCTGATATGATGATCTTCACCAAAATGAAATTCTGAAAACTGTAATCAATGTATTCCTTGGTTGAATGGATAATGCTGCCGGTTGGAGATGAACCTCCACAAAAGGAAGTCTCGTTCGTTATGGCACTAACGCCAACCTCAACAACCCGGCCAGGTTCAAAGCGCGCATACAAGTGACATATGCGCTCATAAGTGTGATGGTGTACGCAGATGACTTTTACTTCCTTGCGGAATGTTTAGACCACTTTCAGCAATTTGTGCCTGAATTTAACGAGTCTTGCTCTAAGTTAGGTTTTCACTTGGATAACATGAAGGATGGCAGCGTCGAATGGCTAATGAGCGCTTCTTTTACTCGGATTTAGAGGAGAGTAAGCGGAAGCAAGGTGGAACTACGTAAGCATAAAAATATGTGCTTTATTAAGTGCCACGTAAAATGTAATATTCACCCTTTTCTGTGGCAGAAGCCAGCTACCCTTGCCCTTGTGAAAAAACTACTAACAACTAGACCCATGTTGACGTACATAGCGGGACGGTGAAAGAGATGAACTGAAAACGCGACCACCAGCGGCGAAACAGATCAGCTACAATCATGTCAATTGTGTACTCACGTACCCACTGCGTGCACGTGCATGAGTCTTCGTAGATAAGAAAGACTACGTAAGCCACTCGAGAGCAGGAGCACACGAACGCAGCTAACGGCGGATCGCTTCAACGATCGTCGTATCCAAAATCCGGATAGGAGGAGTATACGTGATGGTAAACCAATAACATTTTGAAATCTATTCACAAAATGTTTATGAGTCTGGTGATAGACAAACAATTTCAGTTTTACATTAGGAACTTTAAGAATAAACATACAAAACCTTCTGGAAATTCATCAACTCCAATTCCGGAATTTCCGATATTCCGAGTGAACCAATTCCGGAATTGTAATATCGGAAAAATCGTCCGAGATTCCGGAATTCCGGAATGCAAGCGTTATCTTTGGCTGAAGATTCTTGCTTTTGTTACGGGCGATGGACGGACTCGCTTCATTTCACATGCGAATAAAACAACCTCTGTCGTGGCTCGTGGATTTTAAGTTTACTGTTTATTTTACAATCAAACGCGTGGTTCGTGGTAACTAGTTAAGTTTCTCTAGCGGTCCACTTTCACGAATGTATATAGAAAAAGTACTATGGGCACAATTTGACACAAATCGATCCAGCCCCATGGTAAGTCAATAAGGCTTGTGTTATAGGTAGTTAGGTACTACACGGCGATAATATTTAAAAGATACAAATACTTACATACATAGTAAACATCAAAGACTCGCAATAGTTATTTGCTATAAAAGGGTGCAAAGTTGTATTTTAACCGCGAGTGTGGAATTGAAACACGAGCTAGCGAATGATTTCTAGGGTTGAACTACGAGCCAGCGAATGGACCCTATGGTTGAACCACGAGCGAAGCGAGTGGTTCGAAAATAGAATCCTGAGAGAAGCGAGTGGTTCAAAAATAGAATCCTGAGCGTAGCGAGTGTTGCAACACACGAGACGTAAAATAAATTTGCAACCGTGTATAACACAAATCTTTTCACCTCACTAGATCGAGGAAAAGATTTTATTTTCAGAAGAGTTTTGCATCCTAAATATAGTTGGATGCCCGGGGTCCACTATCTAATCCCGAGATTTGGCGTAGGTACCATTTTTTTAACGCAACAGCACAATATACATAGAATTATTGGTGCTGGACTATCTGGACTGGCCTTTACATGTCTTATATTATGTCTAAAAAAGTTACAAATACCACGTTCGGATTTCAAATGTTCTTTGCACTCTTGTGGATAAGTTGCATTGCAGTTTTGCTATCTGTTTTTAAAGAATAAAAAAGGGCTTGCCGAGCTAGTGAGGTGAAAACAAATATTCATGTTCGTCACACAAGTATATTGCCCTGACCGCGATTCGACGCCTGGACCGTCAGCTTCTTAGGCAGGGTGACTAACCACTGGGCTAAATCGGTCGTCAAGTGTTGCGTATGATTTGTTTGAAAATAATTATCAATGTTTACAGATAACTTCGTCCCTGTACCTGTCCCTGAGCCCGCGCCACTGGCCGCGCCTAACCCCGCTAGGTGCAGTGTCGGACCTGCTCATGTTGCTCAACTACGTGCTGGACCCCGTGCTCTACGTGCTCATGCGCCGCTCGCGCCCACGCTGCCTGCGCGCGCTCAGCCACGCGCTCGCGCACTGTTTTAAGCGGGTAAACTCTAAACAGCATTAGGGATCGGGTCAAATTTCAAGTGTACTTACATTTTAGCCTTTTGACCGCATGCGTATCCCATACAACCATTTTAAGTAACATTCAGTAACTGTGTGCACACTTCGTGTCGAAACTCGTAACATATTTAGTTATTGTTCGGTCGCAGTTCCGTCGCAACGACCAAAAGTGGGGGAGCCGACACAAAAAAGTAGTTACATTTCAGTATCCAACTTCCTACACAAAGTGCACACTTAAGTTTCGTATTTGCGTCGACTTTGTATGAGAATTCCATCCATTCATTCAGGTGATCTAGTTCTTTTTGCTGTCACTGCGTCAGGTAAGTTATGTTATCTATCTATCTATCTTCTATCTTCTCTTCTAAATATATAAAAGAAGAAGTCCTGATCTACCATCAACGCACAGCCGAAAATACTGAAACTAGAAACTTCAAATTAGGTCAGAGCTTACTTTTATGACGTATGCAAGGGATAAGACGGGATTTTTGGAAATTCCACCCCTAAGGGGATCAAATAGGGGTGCAAAGTTTGTATGGAAGTATTTTTTTTTGAGCTGAAGACTTAAAAATTCGTAAAAAGGTTACGAACTTAAATCCAAAGACAGTGTTTTCAGCATTTTGCAAAATTCTAACCCTAAGAGGGTAAAAAAGGGGTGCATAGTTTGTATGGGAAACGTAATTTTTTTGGCCTTAGAAACTTGAAATTTCGTAAATAGACTCTCTGTTTAAATATAACAAAACTTAATTCAGCGATTTTCTAAATTCATCCCCTAAAGGGGTGAAAAGAAGGTTCAAAGTTTGTACGGGGAGCAAATCTTTTTTGAAATTATAGATTTGAAACTTCGTAAATAGACTCTATGTTTAAATACAAAGAACGTTTGTACTGGAAACAAATCTTTTTTGAAGTGAGAGATTTAAAATTTAAAACTGTTTAAATACACAAACCGTATTTCAGCGTTTTTTGAAATTGCTCCTCTAAAGGGGTTTAAATAGGTTATTTTTCTTAAAAATTGATATGGGTATCATCGTCGAGGTACCTCGGGGTGCCGATTACGAAAATGACATCCATTTTCAAATCCAAGATGGCGGACATTTGTTTTTTCTTTTGAGTAATTTTTCACAAAGGATTAATAACATCAGACAACTGACAGAAACAAATAAACCTCATTTATATCTTTGTTACCATCTAAAATCTACGCGGACGAAGTCGTGGGCGGGCGCTAGTTTTTCCTGAATTAATAGGGTTGGAAGTTGGAACCGGTGCAAAGCTGTGTACGGAACCCTCGGTGCGCGAGT
The DNA here is from genome assembly GCA_963556455.1 of Epiblema foenella. NCBI lineage: Eukaryota > Metazoa > Arthropoda > Insecta > Lepidoptera > Tortricidae > Epiblema > Epiblema foenella. The sequence goes on along the minus strand of OY747096.1, from coordinate 22,523,265 downwards.
CAGACTCACACTTGACCGGTTTTTTAATTATTATATAGATTACATTTTTATATTATTATGTAGAGAGCTACATAATTTAAGTAGTGAAAACCAATAGTAGTCTATGCAACTAATACATAATGAGAGGAAACACGAGTGTTTTAAGGCCTAATTACATTGTACATATGCTTAGGGAGTGAACATAGTAAAAGTCCCGCCCTTATATCTCGTGAATGGTGCGTTGTATTAAGAAAAAAAATCCAAAGAACAGATGAAAGCCTACAAAATTTCCAACATCTTTTATCAACTTAAACACTTTTTTCAAATTCATGGACGTATTTAACCGACCTCCAAAAAAGGAGGAGGTTGGTTCTCAATTCGTCGAAATATTTTTTTATGTACCTATGTTCAGTGTTCACTGATTACCAGGGACCGATACCGGTATTTTTAAAAAACCCTGAATTAGCCCAATATTTTGGATTATTTTTTGCTCTTTACGTAGGGTTCAATCATGTATTTAGGTAACAATGTCGTATTATTATATAGTCCCATTAAAAACGAAATAATGAACCGGTAACCGTAATAATACCGGTATTTTTCTATGGAGAAAATACCGGTATCCGATCCCTGCTGATTACTCGCAACTATTACCTAGATCGATTTCAAAAATTCTTTTTTTGTTTGAAAGGGTAAGGCTTTCTAGTTGGTCACATTATCAACAAACAAAGATCTGATAACAGGATCTTGGAGTAAGTACTTGTAGCGGAGCGACAAAATCACGGAGTGGGTCGCCCCTGGCTCGGGTCCCACACCATCGACGAACTCTTTCATTCTATACTGTAAGAGAAAAACCAAGACCTTATTATGATTATTTTTCACTTCCTTTGTTGAATCTAATTATCATTTCCTCTGTCGATTCTTAACGATATTTTGTATCGATACAAAATACACCTCCAAGTTATTGCGATCGCCGTGTGCTTATCGATGTTGCGCGGCTTATGTTTCTCGTCACTAAATTACACTCATGACGGCACAATGAATCAACGAACTCTTTAATTTTATCTCGATATATTTCTGTGCATGCCACTATCCAAAAGCTCGCAAAAACTTAAAATGTGATCTTTTCAGAACCACAAGACATCAACGGAGTCCATAAAGACTTCGTGCTGCCCGCAGGAGACGCTGCTAGTCAGCGACAGCTCGGGCGCCGAGATGCGACCGCTGCGCGCGCTGCCGGCGCCGTCACCCGCGCACCTGCTTGACTGACCGTGGAGCGACCACCCTCTCTAGACTCAGGCGCGCCGCGGAGTGTTCAATATTTCTAATCATACGGGACATTGTTGCGGGCTAAATGAGACTTTGCTAACGTTCACTACGTTGCAATATTTTCCGAGCGCTAGTGATTCAAAGCAAAATGTCGAAGCGTAAGATGCCTATATCTTTACGTTTATAACATGACTTTAGATATACATAAACGCTTACCTAATATAAGTCTGTAAGGTCCTCGAGACATCGGAGTTCACAAAGACGTCGTAACTGTTGAACTGCATGTATGTAGATATGTAACAGCTCTGGCGGCATCAGCAGAGAGTTGAGCATTAGTGCTCATGCTCAACTGACTGTTGAGCGACCATCCTCGCTAATAGGTTCGGAGCCGGAGCCTCAGTAATTCTGAATAAATTTGTTACGGGGTGAATGCGACGAAACTCTTTATTAGATAGTGACACCACACGCAACCTAGCTGAACTGTTTTTTAATAAAATTATAGGTGTAAAGATGAGTATACACGTAATAAGATTGATAAGCTTTGCACACCTAGCACGTGTTAAGGCGTTTATAATTAAATTAAGGACCCTGTGTAAAACGACAATTTATTTTTCACCCTATAAAGTAGTACAAAATGTATAGTTTAGGATAGAACTAAAATAAATTGACCCAAAATGTTTTTGAGTGTTTATGTAATACCCACTGGCGCGTAACATAATAAAAAGCAGCCGAGTTTCTAGATTTATGATGGTATTACGATGTATGGGTACTTGCGGGTATTAATCGTGATACCCTGCAAAATTACGGGCGTGTTGCACCAACATACGATTACAGACCGATCAACTTTACATATGGCGCCGGCAGCTGTCATCCCATAGAAAATTGTTAAATATTTCATACATGAGATTCTAACGAACACCGCTTACGATTACAGATGATTTGGTACGACCCACCCTAATAAGATTGTAGAACAATTTTACTGTTTTACTGGGACCTTGAAGTATTTCTAATGTAGGTACCTATAGCTTGGGCAGTTAGTTTTACACTGGCGGATATTCTTAGTTGTTGTAGTTTTCACCAAAGAACATTAAGTTTTCACTATATGTAGTTAATTGAAGTGTGAAGAGTTCTTCACACTAATAAAAAAAAAAAAAATCTTAGAAAATAGTTATTTTCTGTATTTGCACATAGATATATACGCTTATCCACGAGTTCCACGACGTGGACGCTACCGGGAGAGTTTTTACCGTTTATGTATTTGAAATTGAGTAAAGTATGAAGCAGAAAGTTGAGTGACACTAAAACTGTATAATATATGTAAATAAGTACATTTCTATCTGCAATATAAATCTGCTAGCTCTTGGCAAAAAGAACAAGGGAAAGGAACGTTACAAGAGAGTCAAGAGATTCTTTGAAAAAAATACATCCAAAATCTTCAGAATAATATCAGTTAATACCTAAAACATTTTATGTATTCCCTGGTAGTACTTATCGTTACTTACTTACAAATGGTAAATTTTCACTTCGAACTTATATGAATAACCAAAGGTACCTAACTACCTACACAGTTATTCCTTGCGAGTAATTAGTGTACCCTACAAATATATCATGTATTACACTAGCATTTTAATTACATATATTTCTAAGTAAGTAAGTATACCTATACAGTCGCGAACAGGGATTGTTGAGCCAATTGCCATAGTCCGTATGTGCCGATGTTACCCGATGACGGTCAATCCAAGTTGCGAAGATTGGAAAGTGGCTCAACAAATAAATGTTCGCGATGGTATCTTACTAGGTGTAGGTACCCTTAATATTTTTACTTGTATGAAGATACCTATGTACTCATATACTTATTCAAACGATTAATTAAGTTTATAAAATAACGATTCTCATAGAAAAGAGTTACCATTTAATATAGCTGTGTTTTCTAGGGGTACCTATACTGACGGATCAAGTACCATAGTAAAAAGGATAGTGTATGCAGATAAGTATACATAAATATAACAATAAGCGGGCAAGTACTTTATACATTCTGTACCAGCCTTCACGAAAAATCTCACTATGAAATACACCGTAGGCAATTAATTCACACTAAGAGTTTGTATATTTTTGTAAAATAGGGTTTTTATAAGCATACGTAAGTATAAAAATAATAGAACAATAATAAAGCACCTATATGTTAATAAATAATGTTACTTGTATTATTTCTAATTAAAAAAAAACCGGTCAAGTGCTTGTCGGATCACGCACAATGAAGGGTTCCGTACCAACACCTACTAAGTAGTCCACAATAGAGAATATGCATGCGGAATGAATAATAATAATATGTCACTATATGAATAGTGAACCATCAAACTATGACAAAAAATTATGAATTAATAAATATGCTCAAAATATTAAAGCGATGTGATACTTGCAAGTTTCGAAAATGATGTTTTTATTTACAGACTTCAAAAAAAGGAGGAGGTTCTCAATTCGGTTGTATGTTCTTTTTTTCTTTTATTTTTATAATGTGTGTTACCTCAGAACTCCGTCGACCCGTCTCACCCGAGTGAAATGGGTGCTGTCACCCGAGTTAAACATAAACACTACTTTTCATTTCGACTATGAGGAAAATAAATGAGAAATAAAAGTAATGGTAAATGATATTCTAAGGATTCAATAATAAAAAAACCGGCCAAGTGCGTGTCGGACCACGCACAATGAAGGGTTCCGTACCAACACCTACTAGTCCGCATTTAAAATCACTATCCAATACATTGAATCTAAAAAAGTCGTATCTTCGTAAGGAACTCACGGCACTTACGACCTTTTATTTGGGCAAGACAGTTTTTAAGCGAAAACTCAAAAACTGTAAAACCTATATTGTGCAAACCAAAAATCGTTGAATTTACTAATGCACACCACCTCAATTTTTTTCAGAATTTTAATCTTTATATACCCTGCTTCTCTGCACGCCCCCAAAAGTTTCAAATGAACGGAAAAAGTAGACACAACGTTTAGCGTGTCACACACTAAGCAGATACGATAAGATATCTGTATCTGAACGCATATCTGTCAACATCGCTCCTAACCTAACCTAACCTAACACACACAGCGCAGATAACTTATATTTTATCGTGAAGTATCTGTGGGCACCGACATATATCGAAAGATGGCAAAGATATTATCTGCGTATATAAATTGATCTATGTATAATATCTGCCGATATAAATATGGTATAGTATTTTATCTGCAGATAGTTACAGGTTAATGTGAGACGGTGCCGTCCGCCCGCGCCCCTTTCCGCCCCGCTGCACGCGCCCCGTCCCGCCCGCACCCCTTTCCGCCCCGATGCCCGCTATGTTCGCTGCGCTGCTGGCTCATTCGTTGTTTACCTTTGGATGACGTGCGTACTGCGTATGGTGCAGAGATAAACACGAAAACATCCTGTATAAACAATCCGCACCAAAAAACAAGTCTACTCAGTTTGAAGGATTAAAGCGTGTCACACACTACGCAGATACGATAATATTTTATCTGCGTATAATAACTTAATGATCTGAAATCTCTCGGGCATGCTATGTTATACCGGTTGTACATTTTTTTTTTCATTTATTTGGGTAAACAAACAAATTTTATATATAGATAGGTAGTTAGTGTTTCTTTTAATTATAGATGTATCATATCTAGTGTAAGTAGGAATAATTAAATAAATACAAACATCAACAAACAATTGCTACAAAATTGCTTAGTTTAGACGTTAAATATAAATAGGTACAAATATGAGCGATCCACACCGTTAACCACCAATTAACATTATGGTGTTGCTAGCAAATTAAATATTATTAAGTTCTACTTAAATTATAGTGTTGTACTATTTTCAGAAAGTATATCTAGTCCACATTGTCTAAATGAGGATGCTCTATTAGCAAATATATCTATTTTACAAAACAATTTGTTATAATTATTGAGAATCCTCTGGAGAGGCGCGCGCGAACAGGCGTGCGTGCGGCAGCGGCTCTCGGCGAACAGCCGGTGCAGGCGCGTCTCCCGCTGCCCATGGGCTGGGATATTGTAACGGATTTTGTTGTTAAGGGCAATGCAGTCATGCTTATTGTTACATATGCCATAAAGGGTCAAAGCTTCTAACATCAGTCTTCTAGACTGTACCGAGACATTCCAAACGCGAGTGCTCTTGTACGAAAGTGTACAGCCGGTATTACACTGACATTAAAAGAACTCTTCAGATTAAGTCTGTGCTGTCAAGCTGTTGTCAAATTTTCGTAAGCTTTCAGTTTTCAGGACAGTGACGGGAAGGGAGTAAAGTGTTTTACTTGTAGTTCAGTGAAAATGGTGCAATTGGTGAAATTGTGAAGCAGCTGTCCATACATTTAAGTGTCCCTTGACAAAAATCATACTTACGTCTCCTAAGATGTCGAAATGGTGAGTCATAGCCTTCATTTAACCAATTTACAATGATGCACACAAACAATATGGTTGTAATCTAAGATCGTTTAGTCTAATTGAGAAGCGCACTCAATTCTATTAGCAGAGGTTGAAGCTACGTCACCTTAATTTCGACTTGATTCCCTTTTCTAGCGAGGTACAATTTCAATTTATTCACCTTATCAGTAACCGGCAAAAGCTTCCTGATCACTATTTATTAGCCTAACCTACATGAAACCGCTTGATAAAAAAACATTCCTGGTGATTTTCATAAAATTTTCAGTGCTAATTAATGTGAAAACTGTATTAGTAATTACCTAGTCAAACACTAGGTATCCAATGACGTATCCTACACTTAAAAAGAAAAGAGTTACCAAATAATCTAAATTACAGTTTTGCTTATCATCTAAATAAGTTGTGTATAATAAATGTACTTGTTAGCACAAAGGTTTTATTTGGTAAACATTTCTATTACTTACAACTTTATATTCAACCCAAGTTCAGTACACTTAACAAAATGTATAAATTTTCATCCACATCTATATTAAATCACTTGATTCCAGGCAGTCAGAACGTAGTATCCATGAGATGCTTAAGGATACACCACCATTGCGGGAGTCAAGTGACTCCATCACATCTGGCACGGAGCCCAACTTCCCGGCTTCACGCTCAATGACATTCCCAGCAGCATATGGTAAATATTTCTTTTATTTTAAATAACTGTTACGTACATGTGCTGGCAGCCATGATCCGAACCGAAAACTGAGGGTACCCGAAGATCTTCAGGCATACCCACATATCAATATATAACATGCCTTTCCCCCATGTTTTCATATAGTCCACTTCACTTGAGTTTTTATCACTACACACTACACATGCACATTTCAGTTTTTATTACTACACGATATAAGTCCTTAACCTAATTATTTATTGGTCTATTTATTTTATTAGTTATGTAACACATCGCCTGCACTGTCATCACTGTAGCTATTGTCATCCTGACTACAGTCTTCGTTCTCTTTATGCATTAGATCTGACAGAGCGATTCTCTTCCTAGATGAAGCCGCTGCCGGTGGACTTTCACTTGACCTGGATCTTTTATAGTTTTGGTCTTTCCTTGTGGTCACAATAGCTGAATCGCTAATCACACAATCTTCTGGTCCTCTTGCACCCACCATCTCTGCCCACCGACTCGGTGAGGGAATTCTTAACGTGCCGTAAGCCTGACCTTCTTCTTGCGAGTTAGTTTGTGTCAATTTTTCACCTCCTTCATCTGGTATTTTTTCTATATATTCAGGTGTCTCATCCTTGTTTTTTCCAAAACCAAGCATTTGGTTGACATGTCTAACGAATATTTTAGCTTTACTTTGTACCTAACTATACCGATCTTTTTTATCACTGTCCCTTCCAGCCATCTTGGTCCATTCCTGTAGTTCCTAAAACAAACCCTTTCACCGACTCTAAAATCTCTGACCTTTTGTGTTAAATTTTCTTCTATGTCTTCAGTCACCTTGTCTGGAGCCGCAAGGGGATGAAGCCTATCAAATTTGGTCCTAAATCGGCGACCGTTTAACATTTCTGCGGGCGTTTTTCCGGTAACAGAGCTGGGCGTTGTCCGTAATCCATAAAGTATCTTCGGAATCCTTGTGGACCATGGAAGATGTGCCATCTTTTTTAATTTTAATTTTACTGTTTGTACCGTGCGCTCTGCCTGACCGTTTGATGCTGGGTGGTAGGGAGGCACCAGTATATGTTTGATGCCATTTTTCTTGAAATATTGCTGGATTTCTTCAGAAACAAAAGCTTTCCCATTATCGCTCACAATGGTGTCCGGCAATCCTTGTTCGGCAAAGATGTCATTTAATTTACTAATGACCATGCTAGAACTCTGTTCCCCAACTACTTTCACTTCTGGCCATTTTGAGTAAGCATCAATCACAATCAGGAAGACCTTTCCCAAAAATGGTCCTGCAAAATCCACATGCAATCTAGACCATGGCTTTGGTGGTGAAATCCATCTGTGGGTTACTTTCGGGGGTTACCTCGCGACAGCTTTTGTAATCACCACTCCGTCGTGGTTACTGTGTAACTCCTGCAACACATTATGGCGTAATTTCTGCGGTAGAATAACTCTACTTCCCCACAAGAGACAATCCCTATACTCAGTTATCTCATTACGTCTTGTAAAGAAGTCTTGAAACTTCCCTTCTACTTTTGCGGGCCAGCCGTTCCTAATCCAAAACATTACTTTAGACAGCAACTCATCTGTTTTACTTAGTTTGGCAACATCCTTAACCGTCATTTCCAGCTCTATTGGAGTCTCGTTTAACAGTAACACACTTACGTCTTCGGCTTCTTTGTCTATGCTCTTCCATTCAGGCGTCGGCCATCTGCTAAGAGCATCTGCATTGCCAATTTTCTGACCCTCTATGTATTTCAAATCATAGTCATAAGAACTCATAAATAACGCCCATCTTAACATCCGTGGAGATATCACGTTTGGTATAGGCTTTTTAGGGTCAAAAATACCCAGAAGAGGCTTGTGGTCCGTGCGAATAACTACTGAGCGTCCAAAAATATACTGATAGAATTTTTTTAATCCAAATATTATAGCTGCCGCTTCTTTATCGATCTGCGCATAGTTTCGCTCGTGTTTGCTCATCGTCCTCGAAGCGAACATTATTGGCCTCAAGGAGCCGTCGTCCATCTTGTGTTCCAGAACCGCTCCCAGCCCATATTGAGATGCATCACACGTCATCACTAGGGGCCTGGTTAAATCGTAATGGACCAAAGTGTCACTCGTCGTTAGCATATTCTTCAACAGTGTGAAAGCTTGTTGACAATCTTTTGTCCATACCCACTTGGCTCCTTTTAGTAATAGCTTGTATAAAGGTTCGGCCACTGTCGCTTTTTGTGGTACAAATCTGTCGTAGAAGTTTAACAGACCCAAAAATGCTTGTAGCTCCTTCAGGTTCTTTGGCGCGGGGGTACTTGTTATCGCTTCAACTTTATCTTTACAGGGGTGAAGCCCATCAGCATCAACTACAAAACCTAAAAACTGTACCCTCGCCGTGCCAAATGTACATTTCTCTTTATTCACTCTCAACCCAGCATTCTTCAGTGTCTGTAATACCAGCTGCAGCCGTTCGCTGTGTTCTTGTACCGTCTTACCACTAACCACGATGTCGTCCAGTAGGACGGCCGTGCCGGCCACCCCCGCCAGTAGGTTGCTCATCATCCGTTGGAATATACCTGGTGCCGCTTTCACCCCAAAGGCTAACCTTTTAACTTTAAATAGTCCTTTGGGTGTGTTTAATGTCAACAGCTTTGCAGTTGATTCATCTACTACCACTTGTGTATATGCTTGTTCTAAATCTATTTTACTGAAAATGATTCCACCCTGCAGGGTTGCAAACGCTTCATTTAACGTTGGTAGTGGGTATGTATCTGTCTCAATGGCAACATTCACTGTTGATCTATAATCCCCACAAAGCCTAATGTTCCCATTTTTCTTAATAATCGGTACAATGGGACTGGCAAACTCAGAGTGACTCACCGGTTCTAGTACGTCTTCTGCCACCAGCCTGTCTATCTCTTTCAATACTCTGTCCTTTATAGCAAACGCAACCGGTCTACATTTTAAAAATGTTGGTTTTACATTAGGTTTGACGGGTATGGCTACTACTGGGCCTGAATACTTTCCCAACCCAGACTGGAAAACTTCTTTGAATTGCTCTAATATTTTTCCAACATCCACCTTATCTAGCTTCATATTGAATATACCATTCATAAAATAAAAATAAAATAAAAATAGCCTTTATTCTTGACTTAATTTACATGTTTGTGGTTTTCTAATATGTGTATTTTATTTTATTTGGTCAAGCTGTCTTTGACATAGGCCTCCTCCAGGCTGCGCCACTCTTCTCGGTTTTTTGAAATTCTTCTCCAATTTTTTGGAAAGTCATCTTCCCATCTTTTATGTGGTCTACCTCTATTTCTTTTTTCGTTCCGTGGGTACCACTCTGTGACTTCTCGGGTCCATTTGTCCTTTTTAGACCGCATCATATGTCCAGTCCATCTCCATTTGAGGGTCCTGACTTTCTTTGTAATATCCACCACCTTGGTTAGTTTTCTGATGTCCGTTAGTTTGTATCTGTCTCTTAGTTTTATATTTAACATACTTCGTTCCATGCTCTGTTGACATACTTTGATTTTATTGTGATTTTGTTTTGTTAAGGCCCATGTCTCGCATCCGTATGTTAAAACTGGAAGTATACACGAGTTGTAGATCTTTCTCTTTCCAGCCATTGGTATTGACTCTGATTTCATTACCTCTTTTAGAGACCAGTACTTCGACCAGCTATTTGTGATCCTTCTTTGTATTTCTTGTGATTGTTGTTGTTTTGGCGAGATCAGTTGTCCTAAATATATATAGTCATCTACATATTCTATTTCTTGATGTCTTACTTTTATGGTGCCTTTATTTCGGTTGTTAGTCATTGCCTTAGTTTTGGATACATTCATGGATAAGCCAACTTTTTCGCTTTCTTCTGTAAGCTGCAGGAGCATACTTTGTAGTGATTTGGGGTCAGTAGCAAATAGGACTAGGTCGTCTGCGAATCTTAGGTGTGTTAATCTTGAACCATTAATATTTAAACCATAGCTGTCCCAGTTTAGGTTTCTAAAGATATTTTCGAGTACCGCCGTGAATATTTTTGGTGAAAGTGGGTCTCCTTGTCGCACTCCTCTTTGAATTGCGAATTCCTCTCCCTGTGTCTCTAGTTGGATCTTTGCTGTGCTGTTCTTATATATTTTTCTGATAAGACGTATATATTTTGGCTCTACTCCTTGTTTTTGCATTGTCTCGTAGATAGATTTGTGGTATATGCTATCAAATGCCTTGTTGTAGTCGACAAATGAGATGTAATATGTTAGGCTATGTTCATGGTATTTTTCTATAGTTTGTTTCAGCACATGCATATGATCTACTGTCGAGAAGTCTCTGCGAAACCCGGCCTGTTCTCGGGGCTGTTGTTCATCAAGCTGTTTACTGATTCTTCCTAATAGTATTTTTGAGAAAACTTTGTATATGTTGCTCATGAGGCTTATGGGCCTGTAGTTATTGATTTCGCTCTTGTCTCCTTTTTTGTGTATTAATATTATGGTTGATTTTGTCCATTGCCTAGGTATCTCTTCCTCAGTAAGTATTTTATTAAATATACTGGTTAGGGGGTTGAGGATATCATTTATGGTGTTTTTCAGTATCTCATTTGATATTCCGTCTTCTCCCGTTGCTTTGTCACTTTTCTGTGTTAGGATTGCTGCCTTTACTTCGCTTGTAAGGATATTGGGTATCTTTTCTTCTTCTCCTTCTGTGTGGTTGTTGTTTTCAAGTTGGTCTTCTGTTTCGTCGTGTTTATATAAGTTTTGGTAGAACTCGGTTGCTATTTTCTGTATTAGAGGTCGCTCTGATATTCTTTTGTCTCTTCTACTTTTCATATTTGGTATCCAGGTCTTGTAGTTGTTGAGCATTTTTATGGCCTTCTTTATGCCTCCTGTTCTTCTTATTTGATGATCTATTGTAATATTTCTTATTCTTTTCCTGTGGTCTCTTATGCTTGTGGAGATCCTTTTGCTTATTTCCTCTATCTCTTTCAGGTATCTTTTTCTCTCTGTAATCATATTGCGCCTCTCCGTAATCAACTTTCTCGCTTCCTCACCTAGTTTGTCCTTGACAGGTTTCATCATCCTCAGAGTCTTGTCTAGTTTTTTCAATGAGTGTTCAATGCTGTTGTATTGTTCTTGTACGCTGGGATTTTCGTTGCCGGTGCTAAGGCTACGTTTTAGTTCTGACAAGTTTTCTTCTGGTATGGGAAGTGTAATTTGATTAGTTTTAGCGTGGATATTCTTCCTGGATCTTTTTACATCATTTCCTGCTTTTAGGGCACCTCTGACCATTCTATGGTTTGTGTTGAAATCTAGTTGGTTTATTACTGTTACATCATCGAATAGGGTCGGTATGTTAGTCACTATGAAGTCAATTTCATTTTTGTACTTGCCGTCTGGTGATATCCATGTCCATTTTCTGCTGTCTTTCTTTTTAAAGAAGCTATTCATTATTCGTAAGTTGTTCTCCATGGCAAAATACCATTCATACCAATATTCAATTCCGGGAACCAGTTTCGGCCCAATAAATTAGGACCATCCCCTTTAGCAATCAACACTTTCAACTTCTTTTGCACATTCTTGAACTGCACATCAACCTCTGCTTCTCCCAGCAGAGCGACCTTGCTGCTGGTCCAAGTGGTCAACGTTACCTTAGACTCGCCCAATCTTGGTAGACGATCAGTCCAAATACCTCGCGCCGTACTTTCCGTTATCATAGTATATGCCGCCCCTGAATCGACTTCCAAATTTACTAATCGACCATTCATATAAACATTCACATAAAAAGGGGGCACCTTACTTGACACATAGTTACAGCTATCCTCTTCATATAATCCATTAAACTTACTTAATTCTTTCGGCTTCCCTTTGCTCTGTGCGCCTGTACACATTTCAGCAATGTGACCCATTCGCTTACATTCATAGCACCTACTAAAACGGAATTTACAAAACTTTCCATGCATTTTGCCACACCGCCAGCACTCCTTAGCTGATTCTACTGGTTTAGTTCCAATCTTGTTTATTTCCATCGGTTCATCTCCGCTGTGCGCGGGCGCCGGCCCTGCGAAGCTCTGTACCGGCGGCGTCGACATCGCCACTACCCCAGCGTCAGCTACCTCCGCCGATAACGACAACTTAATTGCCTGCTCAAAAGTCAATGTCGATTGTTGCAACAACTGCTTTTGTATGTTTTTATCGTGTATCCCACATACCAACCGGTCACGCAACGTTCTATCCAAATCAGTAAAATTGCAATCTATTGCCAGCTTACGTAATCCCGCAACATAATCCTTAATACTCTCGTTGCTTAATTGACATCTCATATGAAATTTATATGATTGAACTATCTCGTTTTGCTTTGGATTAAAATGGTCATCCAACACGGTTTTGATTTGTGTATAGGTTATGTCATTAATTTCCTTTGGAGCAATTACCGACAAAATCAAATCATATAAATTATGACCACAAACTGCAAGGAAATTCGCCTTTTTTAACTCGTCCGTAACTACATTGTTAGCTAACAAGCAATAATTAAACCTATCCACATAGTTTTTCCAACTATCCTTGTCCATACTAAATTCACTGAACTTCACCGACATTTTAGGTCACGCGATCCAACAACTTAACAAAACACTTTTAAACATTCCAACACTATGTTTAAAACACTGTTTAATTTAATTCCCGTCGCCAGAATGTTACGTACATGTGCTGGCAGCCATGATCCGAACCGAAAACTGAGGGTACCCGAAGATCTTCAGGCATACCCACATATCAATATATAACAATAACCTTTAACCAAAATAGGTAGTTATTTTTCACTAATATCCTGTTGTACAACATATTATGCTTAATGAGAATGAAATCACTTTGCTCAAAACAAGACTGACAGGTTTGGAAAACACATTAGCTGCTTGTGCAGTGTCCAAGGGACTCGCAACATATGTTAGCAGCTACATCACAAGAGACATAAATTCATTTGACCTGTTGCATTATATATATAGTAGAATGGATGTAAATATTGCTTGACATTGCCAGGCGCAACAATAAATGCATTTTTCTACTTAAAATTTTATTATTTTTATTTGTTTTATAGCTTAAGTTATGCCTTTTACAAATATTTCTATAAAGAGTTATACAAATACATTTGCAAAATAAAAAATACTAGAAAGGCCGGCAGCGAAGTGGGGTCTAAGCTACCGGTGGTTAATTTTTATTCTTAACCAAACATATTTAAGCAGTCTAGATCATTTCCCTGTAGAACTGTTTTTGTGTTATTACTGTTTTTGTTGTGTTTTGTTTCACTTGTTGAATATTTCGAATTTCTACTTGTAACATATTGGATTTATCAATGTCGCAACAGGATTTACATTAAGTTAAGCCGTCGTCTCCCGGCGAAAAAAAATAAACAATAGCATTCTTTTCTGGAAAATGTTATAGGGACATGCTTTATAAGTTTAAGAAGTCATGGGCTACTTGATAGTAACAAGCTGAAGTCCTGGGTTCAGATTGCGCTAAAGGCAAATACTTCTAGCATGGTTTCTATACAATATTAAATATATTGCCATCTAATATCCATAACACAAACCTTTATGATGCTAGTTTGATTTAGGTTCCATTATATTTAGGTATTTAATAATTTGTTGCAGCACCGCCAGACGTGTCAGCGGGCGCCGGCGCGGGCTCACTGTTGCGCGCGGGCGGCTCGCGCCTCGACTCGTTGCGCTCCTGGTCCCTCTCCACCTATAAGTGCACCAAGCAGCTGCTGTATGAAAAACTTGGCAAGACCTCGCGCACAGTAGACACTGGTTGGTATTATTTAGTCACCGTTCGAATCTTTAGTCTATAATTCTGCTAGGAATAGGTAGCTGCCCCATTTGCAGCTTTTCCTTTAGGAATAACTGGATTCATGATAACTGAATTGGCATTTCAACTGATTTCAATGTAACTGATCTGTTTATGTAGCTGGTAAAATTAGCCTAAAACATTTTTTATGTAATTGACTTTAAACATTTCCCATTACATATAGAATACTTTTGCGTCATGCAGAGGCGCAAAGCTTAAGTATGTTCTACAGTCTTCTTCGAACTTCAAATGTGTAATCTCTTTTTTGATAGAATTGGAGGCCCAGATCGAAGCCCTGCGGGAAACTCAGCGGAAGTACGCCGGTGTGCTTCGGCTGAGCTGCGCTCTGACGGCGCAACTCGCGGCTGCGGCGGCCACGCAGCGGCAGCTCGGCGACGTGTTCGCGGAGCTCGCTCAGCGCTCGCCGGAATTACAGACACAGTCAGTATATGTTACTGTAGAAGTAGGTGTGTCAGTGCCCTAAAGCAGCGCAAGTACGCGGGCGTGTTGCGGCCACGTCGCTGCGGCTCGGCGACGCGTTCGCAGAACTAAGCAAATCTTATACTATGGGTACTGCTAAAGCAGCGCTTCGTGTAGCGGTTGAGCTGCGCATAGTTGGCAGCGCTCCCCAGAACCATAAACACAATAGGCGCAACATGTAACGTTACTGTTAGAAGCTAGGGAGTGTGATAGCGATAGACAGCCGAGGCAAGTGAAAATAGAAGCACTGTACGCGATCGTGCTAGGGGGCCACCACAACACAACCTCGGATATTAAACCCGCTCGCGACGCAAATTAGTATTATCTTCATTGATTTTTTTAAATTACGTGTCTGTGAGCTCGTTGGTATTCAAACGTGCTTATATTTTATGCGCGACTGAAATCAGTCACACATAAAATAGTGAACAGTGTTTAAATTTCTCGACGATGCTGTCTTCAGTTAGCATTGGCTCTTCTTCCCAAGGTTCCTTTACAACGCGGACACGCAGCGCGCGCTCACGCGACACGGCGACACGCTGCTCGCGGCGCTTCATTTCTTCAACAACTCGCTCAACACGCTCACGAACAAGACCATGGAAGACACGCTGCTCACCATACGCCAATACGAGGCCGCCAGGTGAGACCTAACCCTAACCGACCAGGCCTGTTTCTCTTGCGGCTTCGCACACATCTGAAATGCAATTGAACCTAATTATTTACAGTGATGTGAAAGTGACACTCATCATACCGTAGCTGACGTTTTACCGCAATGATGACACGCAAACCTGACAGCCCTAACTAAACCAACCCACCACGTGCCAAGCGGTAAAACGGGATCCTATGATTTGAGTTTCTCCAGCTCTCAAACATCTGTATTATTAGACAAGAGGACCTTCGGTACTTTATTGTTTATTCTGTGCCATGGCATCGGACGGTGGCTGCAGCGACAACGGCGCGTATGTATGAGTGAGAGATGGAGTATCGCGTCTGTCGTCTATGAAATTACTTGTAATAGAGAACTTTGGAAAATCAAATGTATGGCAACTGTCATTAACAATGGTCTTCGAAACATAATTGCACTATATTTACTTTTTTATATGTAATGTAATGAAACTTCTGTAACGTTCTCAAATGAAAGGTAGACCTGAGGGATACACGCATTTATTTTGTATGTTTTTTTTACATTTGTTATTAGTTAATCAGGTTAATCTTCGTCTTCCAGACCTTCCAGTCCAGGCTTCTAGTATAGGAAAGAGGGCCAGACGCCATCTTATAGGTTTCAAAGGTAGTGTTCGGAGATGCGCATTAACAATTGTGGCGTTTGGATATATACACACTAATATACCACAGCTTCATTTATATATTTTTTGTAAAATTCGAATAAATTGTATTTTAAATACAGGGTGGAGTATGATGCGTACCGCAGCGAACTAGAAGCGCGCGGCGGCAATCCGCCCTCTCTACTACTGGCCAGCATCGAGCGGCAGCGGCGCCAGTACGAACGGCTAAGGGACGACTCGGCCGTCAAACTAGCGCTGCTGCACGAAAATAGGGTACAGTAACAGGATCCGTTACATCGATATTTAAGAGATAGGACACAGTGGAACATCATCTCACTCATATTTGGAGCTGAACTGGGGGTGTACCTTACAGAAGACCACAGCCATAACATTAATAACAACTACTTTCTCTTTACTTTAGATATATGTGATGTTGTGTTCCTGGTGAGTAAGGTCGCCAGAATTCTCGAGGATGCGTTGTGTTGACAGCGAGGGCCCTGCATATGTCTCTAGTTGTCAATACAAATCTGAAAAAAAAAACAACGAATCCTGAAATAAAGGACCAGCAACGCCCTTGTGATTCTTCTGGAGTCGCAAATGTCCATTAGGCTACTATATCTGCTTACCATCAGGCAGACTGTCAGGTTGTTTGCCACGATCGTTGTATAAAAAAATATACTTTACGACCCGCTCATAGAATAAAAAGAATTTCGGACATTGATGACCTCACAGCCAAAGACTACTGTGCCGGCAATGTTACTACTGAGCGTGTTTGACGGAGACAAATATTATAGCTGCAAGTCAATGTCCTCAAATTTTTTCCTATGCCGTGTCCGGTTTTTTATTTAACGAATTAATTACGATATTTTACTTTCGGAAAATCGTGGCTGAAATGGCAGAGCACTTCTGCCCGCGAAAGGCAATAGGAATGTGATATTTTTTATTGTTATCAGATTTTTGTTCTTACAAAAACTGATTATAAACAATTATAGCCCTAAGAACTCGATCTGTTTTCAGGTCAAAGTGATGAATAAGCAGCTCCTCCTCTTCCACAACGCGGTGTCTGCGTATTTCAGCGGCAACGGTGCGGCGCTCGAAGCGGCCGTGAAGCATTTCAGCATCCATGCGCCTGCGCAACCTGCACCCCCCGCTCCCCTCCCCACCCTTCCCACTCTCCCCGCGGCCCCCACCGCACCTCCTGCGCCGCCACCGCCGCGTTCCACGTAAAATGCATTCAATCAAGCGGGTTCTGTGTTTTCGAACAGCTCTAATTACAGCATCCACCGCCCGCGCCCTCGCATCCTTCCCCGCCCTGCCTGCCATGACGCCCGCCGCGCCTCCGTCACTGTGTTCCATGTAAAATTCACTCTGACCCGTGAAGGCAGATTATCATTGTAGACCTTATTGCATCGTGTCAAGGTTCAAATTTAAACGAATCATTCTAAGATACGTCATGCGGCAAAGGGCTAAACACGATGTTTTAGAACAGTTCTAAAATCACCCACGCACCCGACCGTGCCCACCGTGAGCACCGCACCCGCCCTACCTGGCCCTTGCCTACTCAGAGCCCCCACCTCCCCAGCTCTCTAAAGTCTACTTACTCATCAACTTTAATTCGCAACATGAGATCCATAGAAATTATTTAGGATGAGTCATACATATAATATATGCAATAACATTTCACCGTTTCAGTCCTACTTCCAAAGATGTTTCTAAAAGAGCTAAAGGTAGAAATCTGCTGTGCAGTCGACGTCAAGATCGGTTTACACTTTTGCACCTTATTATGTTGTTGTAAGGTGCAAAATTTATGAAGTTCGTCTGTTTCCCTCTGTCGCACTTGTAAATTCGACCCAAAGCCACAAACTTCGAATTCAGATCACGGTAGCCGCTCAGATCAATGTAGAATACGATATAGTTGACAACGATCTCACTCGAAATAGAAATAATAATCCCAATTGTTTCCCATAGGGGCAACTTAGTATAAAATAACATTTTGTCCCGCTGAAATAGTTATTTATCTCCAAATAAATATATTTCTCATCGAAAAAGCCATAATACATACGAGAAGAAAAGTTAAACATCCAAATTAAAAGAAAAAGCTAGCAGCACTGGTCGCGTGATTGCTTGTCTGAGACCAATGTTATTCGTCTCTTAATTTGTAAAACGTTGTGTGAGACAACCATAACAAGTCCCCCATTGTGCTAGCTGTTTAAAAACGATGTGTTCTTTTTTATAAAATAGGTTCCGGACGTTAATATTATAATGATAGATATTAATTCATTACGTAAATGATCTTTATAAAGAAACCCCAGCACGCAATATTTTTCTTTGCACTGTAATGTTAAAAGCTAATATTGTAAAAGAAGTCCCGCCAGGGCTACGTTTGCGTGTGTGTTTGAGGAGGGATTGCCAGTGTTATCAAAGTAGACTAGGAATTGTTCGGATTCTTTAGCAAAGAATTACTTAAAAGCACCACATTGTATTGTAATCCTTATCCTTAGAAATGTTATAGCAGTGGTGCAAATGTATTTTTTTATTTTAATCTGTGTTTGGCACTTAGACAAAATATAAATATTATAGAATGAGTGGATAGGAATACTTTTTAAATCCAATAACATTTATTTCGTTATTTTTGCTGGCATACTCCATTACTACTAGTGATAAATAACATTTGCTGACGACTTAATTATATCTTCATTTAGACCATTAGTGTTCATTCTGGCATTTATGGCTTTATGCTTGACTAGAGTACATATTTTGCACGTACACTCACGGACTAATTGTTGAGCCATTTAGTGTTCACTTTATACTGGACACTTCATAGCTTACCTAAATCGTCCAGTGTAAACTGAGGTCTAAGATAGCTCAACAATAAAGTCCGCGACCGGACATATTTTAAAAGATTTGTTCAATTACATTTCCAAAATTTTTATATAATAGTGTTAAATGTCCCGGTTCAACTCGAGCTTGTCCTTAGTATTTTTATTACCAACTTATATGTCCGACTAAGGAGGTTTGCTGTCTCACTATAATATAAATTTGGAAGGTGTGTCTGTCTGTCTGTTACCTCTTCACGCTTAAACCGCTGAACGGAATTAGATAAAATTTGATATGGAGATGGTTTAAGTTCCGAGGAAGGACATGGGATACTTTTTATCACGGAAATCATCCCTTAAGGGGGTGTAAGTTTGTATGGAATAGCGATGACTTCGTGAGTGCGTGATATAAAAAATAGCAATTAAAGTCTATCGTGATGAACGAGTTCTACGCAGACGAAGTCGCGGGCAAAAGCTAGTTAAATGTAATTATCAAGATTATCATATCCAAAGATTAAATTGTGTAATCTAGTATCTATATATCAATGATATTGTATATTTTAAGTTATATAGTTGGGAGTTGTTAGTTGGAGCAGGCCTTATTAATAGAGTTAATAAATTCATTGCTGTCTTTCCAATCTTTATCATCGTGGGGGACGGATTCTTGGCAATGGAAGTATTGACTACACAAAAACATGATAATGTGATCTGTGAGCAGAATTGACAATACAAGTGATTGTAGCTTAAATACCGAAGTGTGAAATTATTTTACATAGCTAGTCAACTTCTTTTTTATTATATTTAAGTTACTTAGTTATTTTAGATAAATATTCCTTATTTTTAAGTTTAATGCATTTATTTATGGAGCGTAAAATAGACCCATCAAATGATTGACATAGTTTCATTTTATTACCCGTTTTTACGAAGCTGTTACTTAGAGCATTTAAGACTGGAGACGCCATTGATATACTTAAGGCTTCGCCACATTCAACGCGGTAGCGGCGCGGTCGCAGTTTGCGCGCGGCCCCGCGCTGATCTGAATGCACGGGACGTTATGAGCTATGTCACACCGGCCAAGCGCGGGACCGCGCAGTTCGAGCGCGAGCCGGTGTGACAGCTGAAACGAAAATGAAACGGATACACACATTTTGGAGCCGTTCAAGCTTGTTTAATTGCTCTTCTGAAAGATCCAGGTAAGACACGTCGGCATAATCCAAAATAAGAAGAAGAGATTGAGCCAGCGCAATTTTAGTGGCAATAGGTAAAAAGTTCCGGACACGCCTTAGAGAACCCACGGCAGCAGAAATTTTTCGGCTAACCTTGTCGAGTTGCGGGACCCAAGTAAGCGCACGATCCATAATCACGCCCAGATTCTTTACTTGGCTCGAGAATGGGATCTGGATCCCATCGAATATAACATAAGGCAAGGTCTCAAAATTCACTCTAGCTATGTTCTTAGGGCTACCAATAATAATTACTAGTCTTCGAAGGATTATCTCTAATTCCATAGCAAGAGCTCCAGTACAAAATGCGTTCTAAATCAGAGTTGGTAGCAAGTATCTGAGAGGATATGTCACTGGGAACGTCACTTAATTGCCGTGTCAATGGAGACAAACATTGCTTGATCCTTAACAGGTCAGAAACGGGATGTAGCAAATCATATCATAGTATATTATTCCGTTTGAATTGCTGTTTCCAAAACAGACTCGGAATATTTAAATATCATAAATCTTCTTTTTGGTAATGTTAGCACTTATTATATACTGAACTATGTAGTGCTAACATTTTATTTTGTTGCCCAACTATAATTATTGTTTTGTCACATTATGCAGTGTTGCACCAAGTGGATTTTTTAAATTTGCCTCTTTTTCTAGTCTCAGCTTTCATTAGCCAGACTAACAACCATGCAGTTAGTATGTCTGCGTGTAAAAGTAGTAGGCGGCTATGTCACAACTACATGTTATATATCTTTATACAGTCTAATTAGGCTCTAAAATCGTTGGTTTAAATCTTTCGGGTTATTAACGCCCGCAGTGTATATATTAGCAAACAGCATTCTAGTGACACAACACAATTTTTGTTGATACAATAACAACATTTGAGACATGTGTCAGGTTTGACTTTGTCGAGACAGTAGACTGTAGCGTCTGTGCCATTTACTTTTTACATAGAATCTGCATTAAATCAGGCTGATAAATAATAACAAATAGTTACTCAACTAAAGTACATGAATTCAATAATTTATATATGTATGTTTCGTATCATTTGCACCAATGATTTTCTAACCAAAGACAGTTATTTACAATGATCCTTTATTTAATGTATCACAGTATCACAAAATCACAGAACAGTCTGTCCATCAAAGAGGAATCTGTCCCTTTGGGGCCCCAAACCTGGGGCAACAGGTGCAGGAGGTTCATGTTCACCACATGACTACTCAGTCATGTTACGCCTTCACTGCTTCCTTCTCTCCATCTTCTTTGAATACTTCTTCTGCTTCTGCTTTGAACTTTTCCTGAAGACAAATAAATAGATATGGTAAATCATCCTGATTTAAAGCAGGCAAAACATTATTTATGTGATTCTTCACTATACAACCGAGAAATCAAGAACAAGTCAATTTTAGACTAACCCGTTGTCTACTGGTCCCTGGGATCGCCGGACTCATTACAAAAGAATGCTATTGTTTTGTAATGAGTGCCGGGAGACGACGGCTGACACTTATGAACTCTAAATGGTTTCAATTTGGGGGTAAAGGATTATGTATTCATTTGTATACGCTAAAATATTTTAAACTAATACAAATTTATCTTTAAAGCAAGGTAAAAATCCCAACTTGTGGATGTAGGCTTACCAAATCGTAAATAACTTTTACGACAAGAGAACAGCTGGGACATGTTGCCACTTCTTCTCCTGCCATTAATTCTTCCTGGAAAAACACGACCGTTGGAAGTAAAATAAACAATCTTATATTCTAAATAAATAAACTAAGTAATGTCAAGATATTTCCTGGAAATATGAGAGATTTGAATTTATTCAAATTAGAAAACAATTAGATTCTAACCTTACTTATTTGGAATCTGTCTCCACATGGACAAGGATAGTAATACATTTCTTCGTCTTCGTCATACTCAAAGTCCTCGATTTCTATTTCGTCGTGAAATATCGTCATTGTTACCTTTATATTATTGGTCTTCCAAAGAAATTCTAGTTATACCTATAATAATCACAACATAACACATGCATAACACTCATTATGCGCTGCGTGCATGGTACAATAATATACTTCGCCAATCGCCAGGTATGGCAACGGATACATCGGTTAGTAGTGTGGGTGACACGACCTTCGGCGTCCCTGCTATCGATGGTTCTCAAACTTTGTATTTTGGGGAAAATAGTTGTCTTACTTAAAAAATAGGATATAAATTATATTAAAAGACGTATAAGAAGATGTATAAAAAACAAAACTACAACAATGACAAAAAAAGGTATTGGAATTTGAATTAATTGTCTTGCATGTCGTCCATTGTGATTAAGGAGAATTTGCGGCAGTGGCTTGTAATAGTTAGAAGGTAAAAAGTGCTTTGAACATACTCTCCCTGCAAAATAATAAGAATTCTAATCATCTATACCAAAGTATAAACCCAGCTATATTCAATCAGTATAACAACATAACACAACGATTGCGGTTTTTTGTAAATAATCGGTTGATATTCCAATTGTCAAGTATCGGCTTAGCCACATCACTATTTTTATCATTTAGTGTCAAAATTATATTTTGACTGAATAAAATTGACCCCAACTGTTGTATCTGTGCTTATGAGTTGATTGTCTGTGGTTCTATAAGCTACTCTATGACATTATTAGATGAAAGATATTAAATGTGCTTCTCATTACAAACACTATTTAATTGTTTCATTTATAAAGTAAAACATGGCGCAGTCGACAAAACTATAGTGCAACTTGCTGTTGAAGTGTTAAAAGCAATTAATAATGATGGATCACGGTATTAAACTGCCGCCGAACTTTGATCTCCGGGCGAGCAACGCGGCGTCAGAATGGCGCGTATGGCGCTTATGTTTCGAGGATTATTTAATAGGATCTGGTCAAGACAATGCCTCAGACAAAGTTAAACTGTCGCTTTTACGTAATATGTTGGGCTTGGACGCAACTCGTATTGTCACGACGTCACTACAACTTTCTGAAG
The DNA here is from genome assembly GCA_963556455.1 of Epiblema foenella. Taxonomy (NCBI): domain Eukaryota; kingdom Metazoa; phylum Arthropoda; class Insecta; order Lepidoptera; family Tortricidae; genus Epiblema; species Epiblema foenella. Next base: position 22,500,298 of record OY747096.1, on the reverse strand, counting down.
AGGAATCAGTCAAGTTTGACAGCGTAATGGACGCGATTAGCAAATACGTAAGCCCACGGGTTAATGAAGTGTTCGAAAGGTTTAAGTTTAACGATAGAAAACAAAAACAAGACGAAAGTTTTGACAACTTTTTCACAGACTGTAAACAGTTAATAATGTCCTGTAACTACAAACTAACAAAAGATCGAGAAAGTATGGAAGATCAGATACTGCGAGACAAACTCGTCCATGGAGTTTATGACAAAGGCCTGCAGGAATATTTGTTAAAAATGGTCAATTTAACTCTAGAGAAGGCGGCCAACTATTGTCGAACCTCAGAGCAAAGCAAAAAGCAAGTTCAAGAAATGAATCCTACGGTAGAAATCGACTATGTAAGGAAACAACAGCAAAACAAGAAAACATTCAAATGTCGGAGATGCCAGACTCAACACGGACACCGCGAGTGTCCAGCTTACGGGAAAAAATGCACTCAATGTGGCAAATTAAACCATTTCGCCATCAGTTGCAGAGTGAAGAACATCAATCAGGCACAACAAGACTCTGAAGAGTCTGATGATTCAATTTTCTGCGGCGGAGTGGCCAGTAAGGACAAAAATGAATGGAATGAAATAATTAATATAGAAGGGAAGAACATTTCCTGCAGAATAGATACGGGAGCTGATGTCAGTATTATGCCTCGGAGACTCTTTAAAAAGCTTAAAACGCAGCTGGAGCTAAGACCGACAAAGAAAAATCTGGGAGCATTTCAAGGGTCCAAAATTAAACCGATTGGGAAAGTTTATCTCCAGTGCAAATACAAAGATAGAGAATGCTATGAAGACTTCATGGTGGTGGACTGCAATTCTATGCTGCTTGGCTTACCTGCTTGTATCGCCTTAAATTTAGTCAAGAGAGTACATAGTGTCAAGACCGAAGAGGACACAGCAAAAGAAAACTTCATAAACCAAAATTTGGATATCTTCCAAGGAAATGGTAGGTTTCCTAATAAATGTTCTATACCTACTGTTCCCCATCCACAGATCTGTCATCCTGCACCCCGAGTTCCGTACAGTTTGCATGAACCACTAAGAGTAGAGTTAAATAGATTAGTAGAACGTGGGGCTATAGCCAAAGTAGATGATATAGACAGCCATGCTTGTATCAACAGGCTAGTAATGGTAGAAAAACAAAACAAAAAAATTAGATTGTGTCTTGATCCCTCCGATTTGAATAAAAGTATAGTGAGAAAACCAAAATCATTACTAACAGTTGAAGAAATAGCGACTAAGTTATTAGGAAAGAAAATGTTCTCTGTATTTGACTTGTCAGAAGCTTTCCATTGTATACCCTTGACAGAAGAGTCATCATGGAAATGTTGTTTCTCCACTCCATTTGGGGTGTTCAGGTACTTGGTCCTCCCATATGGCTTGTCTAATTCGCCGGATCTGTTTCAGGACCAAATAGAGGGCTATTTTGGAGACATTCCTAATGTAATCACCTGGTTTGATGACATCCTAATTATGGGTGAAACGGAGGAGATTCATGATCAAGCTGTAAGTAAAGTGATAACTAGAGCCCGAGAAATTAATGCTGTATTTAACAAAGATAAATTGCAATATAAACAGCCTGAGGTTAAGTATGTAGGCCAAATATTTAATGGTGCAGGCATGAGTGTGGATAAAGCAAGAGTTGAGTCACTTGTAAATTTAAATGAACCCACCAATAGAGATCAACTGCAACAAATGATTGGTTCATTCAATTATGTAAGACGCTATGTCCCTGAAATGGCTGAATTGATGGCACCATTATGCAAATTACTTAGGAAAGACATTGAGTTTCAATGGTTACCCCTCCACGCCAAAGTCTTCAAAGAGCTTAAAAATAAAATCTCCTCAGCTCCTGCTTTATGCCCATTTAACTCACAAAAACAAATTATATTACAATGTGACGCTTACAAAAATGGAATTGGGTGTTGTTTGTTCCAAAAAGGAGAAAATAATGTATTACAACTAGTCGCATGTGTGTCAAGAACCATGAATGATTGTGAATTAAATTATAGTCAGACAGAGAAGGAATTACTTGCAATTTATTTTGGGACTCAAAAGTTTCATACGTATGTGTATGGATCTAATTTTTTGGTTCAAACTGATCATAAACCATTGCTAGCAATAATGTCAAAACCAGTAAGTAAAGTAGGGTCACCACGCTTAAGAAGACTTCGTTTAAAGCTGTTAAAGTATACTCTTGACTTGAAATATGTACCAGGTAAAGATGTACATTTTGCAGACATGCTGTCCAGAAATAGCTTGAAGATTACAGATACAGATCCTCAAATGCTGGAAATGGTACACTCTGTTTCTGTCCATTTACCTATGAGTGATGAAAGAAAGGCCCAATTCAAACTTGAAACTAGTCGCGACTCAACACTGACAGAGTTATGCAAATACTACTATGAAGGGTGGCCAGCTCAGAAAAGTATGTCAGTAAAATGTCATCCATATTATAAACTAAGAGATAGAATATATGTTGAATCGGGACTGGTCTTTCTTGACAATAAAATAATAGTACCTGACAATTTAAAACAGTATGTGTTAAAATGTATACATGAGGGTCATAGTGGAATAAGCAAGTGTACTCAGAAAGCTAGGCAGCTATTCTATTGGCCGAATTTAGCACTAGATATTCAAAAGTGTATTTCTCAGTGTCGCACTTGTGAGAAATTCAGTCCTTGTAATTCACATGAGCCATTGTTACCTCACAAATTGCCAAAGAATAGATATCATAAAGTAGCTACAGACATTTTAGAGTTCGCAGGAAACTCATACCTAGTTATTGTTGATTATTTTTCTCATTGGCTCGAAGTTAGGCCTCTTATGAATAAGACATCAAAATGTGTAATAGATGCCATGCAGGAAGTGTTTACAAGATTCGGATATCCAGTAGAGATAATGGCTGATAATAATCCATTTAGATCAAGGGAATGTTGTGAATATTATAAGTCAAGAGATATTACAATAATAACCAGCAGCCCACACTATGCAAGAAGCAACGGGATGGCAGAAAAAGCTGTCAATATTGCTAAAAACCTTCTTAAAAAAGCGGCTGAGGATAGAGTGGACTACCGGGACTTTATAATGAATTATAACAACACTCCCTTATCTGGCCTTCCTTACTCTCCCTCACAAATATTGAATAGTAGAAGGATAAGAACTAATGTACCTACTACTGGGTCAGCTTTGGAACCACAAGTAGTTAAAGATGTTTATAAGCTATTACAGTTAAGACAGTCTATTACAAAAGGCTTTCATGACAGACATGTGAATAAAAAAGAAGTTGTGTTCAAAAAAGGGGACCAGATTGTGTATAAATCTAAAAAGGATGACCACTGGAGAAAGGGTACTATATTTGGTAAATGTAAAGAACCAAGATCATATTGGGTAACTAAATATGATTCACTCAGGCCATTTAGGCGTAGTACCCATCATCTTAAAAAATCGTTTACTACAGTGGTATCACATGATAGGGATCAAAATGTTGTACCCATTATTGATGATAATTTGATGAGCACTGAGGATGATGAGAATTGTAAGGAAAATTGTACTACTAGTGATAAGTCCATGGAAAGTAGTAGTAATCAAACTAATAGCAATAATGATGTTGTGTCAGGTGTAGATCCGCAACCTACTTATTATCATACTAGGAGCTGTAGACAGGTTAGGCCTAGGCAGGTTCTAGACCTGTAAAGCTAGTTAGTATTCTGTGTTCTAGACTACTGAAGGAGGTGTTGTATCTGTGCTTATGAGTTGATTGTCTGTGGTTCTATAAGCTACTCTATGACATTATTAGATGAAAGATATTAAATGTGCTTCTCATTACAAACACTATTTAATTGTTTCATTTATAAAGTAAAACACCAACAACATTAAAATGCACAAATTACGAAAACAAAGAATTTTACGTAGTACGGTGTACCATTTTTTTCGTTGTTTTCGATCCACAATAGCGAAGCCATTCGTTGGCTACTGACTCGCTTTGTGGAAGTGAAAAAAAACAGTAAGGTCCCGCCTTTAAAACTTCTACTCTTACAGTTCCGAATAGGACAGCCTACCATTTTAAAATATGGCCTGCATCAACTCTTATTAGCAGAGCTCGGAATAGGTAGTGCCTATTTACCTAAACTTCGCGGGAGGACGTAACTAAGAGTGGTTACAAGCACCAAAAAAAATTATTTCTTTTTAATGAATGCGGGATTTCCCGGGATTTACTGTATTATTCTAGAGGCTTAATACATTTCGCGTTATTTATAAATCTTGTTATACTGCATATTATTTGTTTAATTACCTTGAAATAACATCAAGGATTCCGAAATTTGATACTTTTTAGTTGACTTAGACAGAATTTAACTCCTTTCTTCCATGAGAGGGGACCTGTGTCCAGCATTAGGGCGTATATGGATTGGTGATGAGACAGAACTATGATATGGCATAGAAGATATCGTACAGATGTATCCTAATTTATTTCTAATATGATGGTATACATGTACTTATATATTAAATAAAACTATTTTTCAACCGATTATATCGCGTATAATGAATTTAAAATACATTCCGTGACCACGAGTGCTGTAAAGGACTCGAAAAGTCGGAATGAATGTCAGAATTTTCTATACGATATCATAGTTCTGTCTCATCACCAATCTATATACGCCCTAATGCTGGACACAGGTCCCCTCTCATGGAAAAAAGGAGTATAATTCTGTCTATGTCAACTAAAAAGTATCAAATTTCGGAATGCTTTTGATTCAATTTGATCCATATTATATTTTTAACGACTGATTGTTATTTCAAGGTAATTAAACAAATAATATGCAATATAACAAGATTTATAAGTAAAGAGAAATGTATTAAGCCTCTAGAATAATACAGTAAATCCCGGAAACCCCACATTCAATAAAAATAAGTAATTATTTTTGGTGGTTGTAACCACTCTTAGTTACGTCCTCCCGCGAAGTTTAGGTAAATAGGCACTACCTATTCCGAGCTCTGCTTATTAGCAACGGCACCGCAAAAAAGTTTGGCAATTACTGCTTAAACTGACACCGACCGAGAGCGATATATGCAATTCAATACATCCGAGTGAGATCGCGGTTAACGTCAAAACGACTGACATTACGCTCATATGTTGAGTAAGCAGTGTTGCCAGTAGTGTATTATGATACTCCCTGACTTCCATGTATTCTGGGAGTATTTTATTAAATTATTAAGTACATTCATGTTCAACTTGACCTATTTTATGTACTTAAACAAGTAAATGCCAATTTTAATGCGTAAACAATTTATTTTGCATGATAACGGCAGCTTTTTTTCCTTAATTATCCGTTTTGTTACTATAAAGTGGCAACTCGACCTCGTGTCACGATCCTTATTGTCAGACCTTGGGCGCTACCGCGACAGCAAACGAATTTTCGCTCTCTGTCGCACTTGCACGTTCGGACGTAAGTGCGACAGAGAGCGAAAACTTCGTCTGCTGTCGCTGTAGCGCCCCTTGTTCTCTTAGACCATGCGCTGCGTGCACTGAGGGGCTACCGCGACAGAAAACGAAGTTCGAATATCTCCCTCTCTGTCGCACTTGCTGATTCGTGCGGCTTGCATATTCGAACTTCGTTCGTTTTCAGTTCGCGGTAGCCCCTCTGCATAAAGTAAATTACTGCACAGTGCACAGCAGTGTTGCCAGGGCCGTTGAGACGAAAGCGACATTTTTTTTCTTGAAAAGTTACATTTTTAATGCAAAAGTTGCATTTTACATATTTTTCATAATTACTCATCAAAACGTTCATAATTACTTATCAAAATATTCGATTCTAAGAAACGAGTCGCCATATACACAATTCGGCGAGTTCGGCGACAGAATTACGCCGAGCTGATGGGCGGTGTCTCAAATATCATACAAAGTTGCAAGAGACGGACAGACAGAGTCGTACTATGTAGGTTATTTTGTCACCTTTTCTGTATGGAAGCCTATAAATTGTGTCGCTTGATCCCGGTTAGATAAAATTACCTTTCTTTTTAAATACAGTCTCATTATCCTCAAAACTTGCAAAAAAATCCTTTACAACAAAAGTTACTTACATGTTACGCGAGCCGGTCAAAAGTTACGAAAAATGTAAGAAATGTAACCATCTGGTAACACTGGTGCACAGACTACTTAGACTCAGGAGATACTGTCTCAATCTCAACTGTCTTGTCTGTCAAAGAAAATGTAAATATTCCTACGTAATGTCTGTCTGCACTTCAGACTTCTTTTCATATTCCGCCATTCAGTGTTGCCTAAAACAGCTTTCAGTTGAGATATGGAAAGCAAGGTCACTAGGTATTTAAATAATCGCGAAATTGCAGCAAGCCCTCTGATTATAAGTCGTAAATAAAAAGACCAATTACGGGACTGTGAATTATCATTTTATCAGGGAATTCATAAAATAACTTTGATCTAGAAAAGTGGCAAAAGAAATATGAAAATTGTTTTTTTTTTTCACGGAAAAGTTGCTTTAATATGGCAAGAACTATCCATGACTTGGCAACATCGATAAAGTCACGTCATACACGTCAATCATTTTCATTTCATTTTCATGCGAGAGAATGATCGTGGTGGTCTCGTTAGTATCGCCGTAAAGTAGTCGTTTATAATAGTGCAGTGAGTGAATCAGTGTTTCACCTCAGCAGAACTACAAGTGCCACCATGTTTAGCTGGTTAAAAAAGGAGGGTGAAAAAACAGAGAGCATCGACAATGTCGTCGAGGGACTCAAAAAGATCTACAGGCAGAAGTTGCTGCCACTCGAGCAGCATTACCAGTTCCACGACTTTCATTCGCCACAGCTAGAAGAGCCGGACTTCGACGCGAAACCCATGATTCTGCTCGTTGGTCAATATTCGACTGGCAAAACGACATTCATCAAGTACCTCCTAGAGCGGGAGTTTCCTGGTATCCGCATAGGGCCCGAGCCCACCACGGACCGCTTCATCGCCGTCATGTACGACGAGAAGGAAGGTGTGATCCCTGGGAATGCGCTCGTCGTTGACCCGAAAAAACAGTTTCGACCGCTCAGCAAATTTGGAAACGCGTTCCTTAACCGCTTCCAGTGTTCGACAGTAGCATCGCCAGTGCTGCGTGGCATCTCCATCGTGGATACGCCCGGTATCCTGTCCGGCGAGAAGCAACGCGTGGACCGCGGGTACGACTTCACGGGCGTGTTGGAGTGGTTCGCGGAACGTGTGGATCGCATTATCTTGTTGTTCGATGCGCACAAGCTGGATATCTCCGACGAGTTCCGGCGCAGCATAGAGGCGTTGCGGGGACACGACGACAAGATCCGCATCGTGCTGAACAAGGCCGACATGATCGATCATCAGCAGCTGATGCGCGTGTACGGCGCGCTCATGTGGTCGCTGGGCAAGGTACTACAGACGCCCGAAGTCGCGCGTGTCTACATCGGCTCCTTCTGGGACCAGCCGCTGCGCTACGACGTCAACCGCCGCCTCTTCGAGGATGAAGAGCAAGACCTTTTCAGAGACATGCAGTCTCTTCCCAGAAATGCTGCACTACGAAAACTTAATGATCTAATCAAACGAGCGCGACTTGCGAAAGTTCATGCTTACATAGTCAGCGAATTAAGGAAAGAAATGCCGTCAATGTTTGGTAAAGATGGCAAAAAGAAGGATCTCATCAAGAACTTGGGTCAAGTTTATGATAGGATCCAGCGTGAACAGCAGATCTCGCCAGGTGACTTCCCAGATATCAAAAAGATGCAGGAAACCCTGGCCAACCATGACTTCACCAAGTTCCACCCTCTCAAGCCCAAGCTTCTTGAAGTGGTTGACCACATGCTGGCCACCGATATTGCGCGCCTCATGGACATGATCCCTCAGGAGGACATCAATGTTGTTTCCGAGCCGCTCATCAAAGGTCAGTATTATCCAATTACTTAAATTAAGCTTCACTTGTCTATTCTTCCAATGAACCATAGTGGAAACACTCATATATGGACTTATGTTTGCTTTGTGCAACCTGTCAATCACTATCAGGACATCTAATAATTTCACATCCATTATAGTCACTTTGGCACTGGGATGGGATTTGTCTATATTGCTCCAATTTCTATGTTATATGCATTGCACATATGGTTCTTGAAAGCCCCAACTAATGAGAAATACTCTAAAGAAGAAAAAATTCAAAAGCATGTAATTTTTTTATTCAATTACTTTTTCTTATTTCACCATTGTGATCAATAATTAGTTATTAGTGGCTCTGTGAACTGTAGACCTCGCGAGTGTTTTTTGTAAACTGACTACAAAAAATCTATATTATTATTATCGCACCTGCTCACAATTTTTCACCAGAATTGGTAGAGAAATGTGACCTATAAAAGAGAACAAACCGAAATCCGCCGAAGAAACATACAAAATCATTGAAAAAGAAAATTGTTTTTGTAAATTTCCTAAAATTGACTCGACCAAAAAAATGTATGTAATTATCGAACCTGCTCACAAAATTTCACGAGAATTGGTTGAAAAATGCTACCTGTAGAGGGACAAACCGAAATTCGTCTGATTTCAAAATCATACAAAAAATTGTCTTAAAAATTTCCACAAACTGACAAAAAAAATCTATATCATTATCAAACCTGCTCACAAAATTTCACGAGAATCGGTTGAGAAATGGGACCTGTAGGGGAGTTAGTAGTAGAATAGTTAATTGTCTATTAAAAAGTAGTACCTACCTAAATATGTTTTAATACAATATTTATTTTACCTACCTGACATCCCAACCAAATATTACTAGTGGCCAATTATTGGCTTTTTGTGAAGAGAAATTTGGATGCCAATCTGCTATTAGTGAGTATTAACACTAATAACAATACAATTATAATTTCACCTACTCATAATACATAATTACCAATGCCATAAAATTATATGAGAATATATTAAGTTATTCATCCATATAAATACATGCTGATTGATTGTTAGTACTAGATTGCACTAGCAAAGTCCAGCGATTTCTTCAAGGAAAAAACGACATCATCAGTAAAATAAATAATCTGTTCAATTCACCTGACAACCCAATATAAATTAAATTAAGTCTGATTGACATTGATGGGTCATGACATAACCATACTGTGTTTTTGGTCCAGGGAATGATTTACCATTGAGTACTGATTGAGACATAAAATTACCCATTGACGTTTATGAAGCAGTGCTTAGGCAAATGTTAATTGATAACAGAAATTACACTAATTATTAAATAGATTCCTATGCAATTTCTAATATTAACTTGGCTGGGCATTCCAGGGTTCGGGTGAACGAGTCATACTTCATAAATGATTAGCGTAATGCCATAATGAGAATCCATATTTCAAAGAATAGATAACGTGTGTAATTTCTGATGTTTCCAAGCAAGGAGTGCCACTTATCGTCACGTTCTCAAGGCTAAATACGTGCCGCATGTGTGTATATCTATATCTCTTAAACACGGTGATATGGTCTACCTACGGCAAAACGATGGCGTAACCAGATAATGTTATCGCAGATATTGACCTGAATGCGCTATCTGATAAGAAAATGGTATGGCTTATAAGTTATAACCTGAGCTTCTAAGCTTTAAAACTGTCCTAAATCATACACACTTTTTTCTCACATAATACCTATTGTAAATAAAAACACGATACGCAACCATTACATTCTGCAACTTTTCATAATTTAAATCTAGATTTGCACTAGTGCAGTAACCAATTCCATCGTTAAATAGGGTGTAGCAGGATACCCTTGGAACAACAGCCCCCTAAGCTTGGAGTTTGAAACCATAGCCAAAAGATGCGTTATAAGGATATAATACCATGCACAACTTTTCAACCCCCCACTACCCCAGGGAGCTCACAGCGCCCAATGAGGGCCGTGCAACGTAAAATATCGCGTTCTTTGAAACGCTGTTCTGCCTAGACGAGGAAACAATAAGGATCGATTTTCAGATATAGGATTTTTGAGTATATGACTGTGTTTCTGACAATAAATTATATAAACATGATTGCTTAAAAATTTCTCTATAGAAAAAAAATCCAGAGTTGAGTCTTTATTTTCCTTTTTTACTGAGCCTACTAAAACAACGCATTATTAAACGACACAATTAAGTTAAAATGATGATATTTTACCTCATATAAACTCTGTCAAGAGGAAATTGAATAAAACTGCACACAGTCAGATATTTAGTAGTAGTAGTAAACACTTTATTGCACAAATCAAGTACATACTCTAAAACAAACTATATATTTATCGAGATTTGTCTAAAAAAGTAAAAAGCCATTCCCGAAGAGTGTTGCATCCCGCTTTGTCGTGCGCGAAAGATATAAGCGTATCTCTTTCACGAGGGGCGTGGCTGACCGAATCGAGGCATCCCCTTAAGTCCAAAATTTAAAAAATCCGTCAGGCATTGTTTATAAAAAAAACAGTTTTAGAGCTAAGCCCGGTCTACCTGTTCCAAGTATATGCCAGATGATATTCCAGTTTGCCCTACCTAAAGTATCGTAAACACGGCCTAACGTGTTATAGCGACCGAGTAAAATTGACATCAAGTCGGGATTAGGGAATGCAATAACCGGGTGGTTTTCATTACCGGTAAATAACGGACTCCGGGATGCGGTAACCGGTTAGCCGGTAAATTATCTGTTTTGGTTAATTTAATGCAATTTCGATACTTTTGCATAATTTATTGTGTATTTACTGTATTTATTACTTATTTTTAAGAATATAACTAATCTTCATAATTATCGCCCTATCAGCTTACTATCCCAAGATTACAGACTGGTAAAGTACTCTACTATTAAGTTGACACGCCTCTTCGACGAAAACCAAGTTGTAGCAAGCGTTTATTTCACAACCGACCACATCCACGCCATTAAGCATCTGATTGAATTGGAGAGTATAACCAGCCCTTATCCTTATGTAACCCCTTCGTCGATTATTAAATGCTTTCGACAGTATCGAACACTGGGCCATGTTCGACTAACTACGAACGTCGTTTCGGAGTCGACAATAGATACTCCGGAAACTGACTCTATGTGAAAATAATCCGGGAGCTGTGCAGGTCAGCTCTAACAAACCAGTCCCTACATCTTAGCCGAGGCGTACGCCAGGGGTGGATACCATCTCACCGAAGCTATTTATTAATCTCCTTGAAAATGTGTAAAGATGCTTGAGTGGGATGGAAAAGGAGTCAACGCGAATGGTTCGTGAATGTCTCATCTGCATTTTGATATAGTCATCTTTGCTGAGAACGTCGCAGATATTCAAAACTTGCTACAAAATTTTTACGCAGCATCGTTGATAGTGGGGCCTTGGCGTGAACATGTCCAAAACTAAAATCATTCACACTTCCAAGTGAATGTGCCATATTATTCATGTTGGCACAGACACTGTGGAGATAGTACAGTACAGGACTACGTTTACCTTGATTGTTGATCCTTTGGCTTAATTGGTTAAGCAAAATAAGGCAAGTAGGCGTATCCAGCTCGGGTGGGCCATTTTTAATAATAAACTAGACCTGGTTTTGAAGGAAAAGCGACCCCAATAGTTTATAACCAATGTATCCTACCTGTCGTAACATACGGATCGGATACATGGGCGTTCATAAAGGCAAATATACACCAAATAAAAGTAGCACACAGAGCCATGGAGCGCCCCACATTAGCTATCAGTCTCCTCGATCACATGCCGAATGCGAAAATTAGACGCTGGACCAAAGTTTCGGACGGTGATGTCGTTGATATAAGGATAGCTCAACTTAAGTGGAGATAGGCGAGACACTTGACAAGACAACACGATGGCAGGTGGTCAAAAGCGGTCACAGAGTGGTGGCCAAGGTTAGGACACAGATCCGTGAATGGGACTAGCTCAAAAAATTACAGACTGGAGTAAACATGAAGAAGCCTTTACTCATTCTTTTCACCTATTTCACTCACTGACAAACGCTCAACAGATAACAAGTGTTTTTGCGGTTAGCATGTTGCAGACTAAACAAAGGACATTGTGCACTAAATAACGAGGGAAGGGGTAGCGAACTGGCGACAAGAAATGGAATGGGACTAGGGATCAGCTAGCTACCGGATATTTAATAATATGTACTATTAAACAATAAAAAAGGAAAATGTAGTATAAATATATGGATAACAGAACCGATAACAGTATAGTATGTGTAGACCAAACAACGTAACTACGAGCATAAGGGTTTTGTTAGGTACGTTACGTTACGTACGGACTTACGGAGTACGGAATAGATTGTACAATTTTTATTTAATAATCCATGTTTCGGTAAATTCACGGTTTTGGTTTAAAATTACCGGTTATTTACGGGCGGTAATATTAGCATATTTACCGGTTAACCGGTTAGCATTCCCTAGTCGGGATACAAACCGTAATCCCTCCGATCGATCCTCAGGGTCGTGCAATGAAAAATATCGCGTTCTATAAAATGGCGTTCTGACCAGAAGAGGAAAAAATAAAGATTAATTTTCAGATGTATTATTCTTGACTATATGATTGTCCCTCAATGGTTTAAATGTAAAGTCGGCGAAGAAAGTGGTCGACCGCTTTTTGACTCTATTATTGTAGTATATATAAGGTTGAGTAAAACGTAAAAAAATATATATATATTTTAATCTGACTGTTTTACAATCCGGGCACAACAAAGCGATAGGAGTGCATGGTTGGAAAGTAGCCTGGAGAAAATCCAGAGGAAAACTACGACACGACCACGCGGGAGGTTTGTCGTTGGTATTATATCCTTATAAGGCATCTTCGGCTATAGTTTCAAACTCCAAGCCTTGGGGGCAATTTTTCCAAGGATATCCCTTTGTGAGTGAATCGGTAATCGATCTGTTTGATTTATGATTATGAACGATACAATACGTATTTGGCATTAATAAAAAGTATTAATGTTAATACGCAGTTCATCGTAGTTTTGCCTTGTGTATGTACTGGACCTAATGACAGATGAACGAACGTAAACGTGACAAAAATTTAAGCATTGACCTTACCTGAACGACTTTCAAATACAAGATTCTGCAAGCTCTATGAAAAGGGCACAATTTTGAATTGACAAGTAGTAAAAAGGGTATCCTGATTATATAGTCCCAAAAGTATGTAACTAGGTGATTTTCTTGTCGTTACATAACGACGAACTAAATGAAAGAGCTGTGGGAATTAACATAATTTGATGTATTCGCCTGTTCATGGCCAACAATAGAGCTATAAATTGTGTGCCAGATTATAACTTTATAGAATCAAGCTAGGTTGCAACTTGGGGATAAAATAATATTTGATAAGTAGAGTAGCACGCGATGGGCGGGGAAAGTGGCGAGCGAAGCGCGCCCGCGCAGACACGTCCTGATTGTGATTGCATCGGCTTAACTTACACGTCGACCCGTTCATAGCCACCCACCGATAAAAACAATCCAATAATTAAAGTAATGCCGCTTAATAACCGTTGTGACACTATTTGCAAGCGACTCACTCTAATTAACCACTTCACTGTCTGCGAGTCGAAGGTTTGTGCCCTTCGTGGGAATGCGGGCCAGCGCACTCGGGAGAGATACATTAGGTACCTTTTTAGAAAAGTAAGAAACATGACTGTCACTATAATTTTTTTTGTTGTGGTGTCAATCACAATGACGGAATTCAACAACACTATACAATTACCGTAAATTGGTTCAAGCTTTTACAAGTTATTATATTGTATATTGGTAAGATAGTCTTTTTTATTTTTCTTTGAGGAGAAAAGAGGCATTTTCCGCGTGCGTGGCAGGTGGTAATGCTTAAATATTTTGGTAGACGATTGTTGGACTGGAAGTTTAACGCATTGTTCCACAGCTGAGTAGTAAGCGTCGCCAACACGTTGAATAATAAAGAGCCTTTATCGACAAACAACACTACCTCCACATGTTACACAGCATTTGATCGTTTACTCTGTAGGTGTACTGTACATATACGTAATTAGATGCTATCATTGCCTTATTTATTTCCCTGTATTTGTTTTTTCAGAATCAGGAAAGCTTATTAAATTGGAGTAGGGAGATGGGCCAATACAGAAATAGACAAGTTGTCTTTCCTGGTCTTGAAAGTTGTAGATGTAGGTTACGATTGTTTTCCCTACATCTGAAATATTTACATTGTTACGGAAGTTAAATTTAAACTTAAGTATGACCAAGGTACTTGGTCTCGTAAATTTATTGCTACGGACAGACTAATAATATCTTAGCTTTCTAAGATGGTATTCAGGCGCACACGATGTTAATGGTCGGGCGGTTATGTACTCGATTTTTTAAGCAATATGTAGCTTAGGCCTCTGCTTTAAGATAGTAACATTTTGTATGTATTCTTAAAACTTTATAACAAATTTTATTTCATATATTTTTGGGTATTCCTTCTTGGGCCATTCATTCTTGGATAGTATATATTTTTTTATAAAATAAACTTGGCATATAAGTTAATGCTCCTATATCCTATATCATATCATTAGTTAATTATAATTAAGATACAGTAAAATTGGGTAGAACGTCGTTATTTTTATACTTACATTATCGTATTGTAATGAAGTACATTCTCACCCACAATTTGCAAAATCTATTAGTTAATTTATATATAACTATTAGCAGAACGGGTTTATTTACCTGTGGGTATATTTACTGGACAGAAAACGAGTTAAGGCGGGATTTAAAATCAGTATTGATCAGCCGACTAAAATCTCGTCCGACGAAATGATTACAGTGACTACACCGTACAAATATTTAATCGTCAATGAGTAAATATTGCTGCCACCTTAGTCATCATTATCATAGATGGATCTAAAACGCAGCTTTAAGTGTTTCAGTTGTTGGCCTGGCTTCCTAATTGGGCGGAACTTTCTACCGCTGGTCCTATTCATTAGCAGGCGTGAGCCGTGCCGACTCACGTGTGGCTTTCCTCAAAAACTCGCCTGCACAGGTTATTCCCACTTGATAACTACGAATTTCAAATATGCTACAACTGGTCTGGTAACAGATAGTAACAGACAACACTAATACAGACAGCATACGACTACAGAAAAATCACAAGCGCGTAGCCGACCCTTTATCGATTTAACGTGAGTTGGTGCTAACTGTGGGATCTTGGGGGTTTCTATTGTGGACTGTATAGGTATAAATGATACGGCGGCTGGTTGTAATACGGAGTATTTATAATGCAGCACTTGTTCACACTAATTACACTACTTATGTATCTTAAAAGTCACCTTTTCTTATAATAGTCTATTAGCTTTTATTTTTGTGCCCTGCACCTCTATATGCAGTTATATCTTGGGCGGGCTCGATATTGCCATACATCTTAATAATCGGCCAGGGATGCCAGCCTAACATTCCTTTTTATATGTTAATGTTGGCACTGATGTCAACACTAACTTAACTACGATTACTGGTAGCAGCTGGGAATTTGTAGCAGTAACACGTATTGCATTATTAATAACCCGCCTGCATCAAGTCGCTCGTCCAGGGGTCAATCGCTGGACATCGTCTGAGATTTACTGTCTCGATACTGTGTTAACTGAAGCCTACCATAAACCCAAGGCCAGTTAATCTTTAATAATTAATTAATGATAACCAAATTAGGAAACAAAGTGATAATATTATGCTATTAATTCTAAGGTGCTCCGCGGGTTTTCTGCGTCCATAGTTAAAGCGATGGATTTCCCTAAGTCATAGCAATTAGGCCTAATCTAGCTGTGTTTCTCAATTATTTGTTCCCACTTAAGATGCCATTCACCTGTTGCATTGTCCACGTCTTAACTGTTGCTTTGTCCTTTCCACGCTAAATGGTGTCGCGTGATAACTTATTACAAATTAACGGTATTTTTCTTTGCCGAATGTGTGTATGTCGCGCGGTGCATGTCAAGATCCGACCTCCTTTGTTCTCAGTACCCCTCAACTCGCTCGGCTCTCGTTGCGTCACGTAATTAACGTTTCCACCTGTTCCAGTCAGATCTTTCCAAAACTGAGACCTATAGGTGTTGTGAAAAGGTTCATTGACGTGAAAGCTTTTTGGCCTTTCGTCTCAGCATGTAAAATTGCCTATTTGGCGACCTAACATATGAATGGTAAGTTTCACATTCCGAAAGCAACATATATGCTAAATGTGGACATTAACATTTTTAGCGTAGATATGATTTTGCAATGTCTATGAATTTGATTTCCCGTTCAATATAAAATAACAGTGTTGGCCTAATGCTCTCTTATGCAAATGCGGCCACTGCCTTTATTTATTTATTTATTCAATGACCTGATGATACTGAAATCTTTTAGTTTCCTTGCGAATTAATGAATCTTATGTAAGGTATAATATCCACAGATTACGTAAGCGATACGTAATGCATCGCAAGCGCTATCGCATCGACGTTTCGTAATCTCCGATATACCTTCATTTAGGTACTCATTCGACACTAAATTATTCTGTAGTGAGATTTGTAATGTATGCTTCAAATGCAGAAATGTATTATTAGCTTAGCACGAACAGACACGGAACCATAGCAAGCGATCGCTGCGCTATGCAGATCCTTCACTTCAAGTGTCTAGTGATAATTATAACCTGTTAAGGCATTCTCGTTTAGTTAACATTACTTTACGTCATGGTTTCACGTGAATGCTGAATTCTCCGTTGGTACTTGATAATGATAAAGGTGTTTGTGTAAATTGGTCGGATAATGTCGAGTGGTGCGATACGGCGCAGGCGCACCTATCCGCGGACTGCGACCTTGCCCATTGTGCGCTGAACGCCGATTCTGTATTATATCACCACATCGCCTTCAGATTACTGGTTCAACTATTGTTTATCGATGTCCGCTTTTTAGAGACCAAACGCCGCTTTTTATCGGAATACTCACTACCATCACGGTCAAGGCCATCAACTTATTCACCTTCATTACTGATGCAGATGCGTCAGAATATATCCATATTCTAAATATAGAAGCAGCGCAGATATAAAATTAACGTGATAATTGTAACTATCACTTACGATAGCTAATATCTCTAATACCCACTCTATAATTGCTCCATTTCTCATCGATTGCGCTATATCTTTGAACGACCTACTTTTTTCGATTTTCTTCGTAATTAGGTACTCTACATATATATGTTTTTCTTGGTCATGATCATGATTAGTCATCGCTGACGGCTCGGTGAATCAGTGTCACATGTCCAATCGGATCTTTCCATTAAACCCCATTGTTTCGATATCGTTTTAAGTTACTTTGCATACTTTGGAGAAAAAATATTTTCGAGTGTTGTAAATAGGTATTACTTCGCTTTTCACCGAATTGTTGCAATCAGCGCTCCATTCATATCGCCGTCGATATAATTTGCTTGTTGGCATGGCTTAAGTAAGTATACGTGTAACGAAGAGAATGTATTCAATTGGTGGCGTTTTCACCGAGTGTTTTAGTAGGCTTTTTATTTCATTTCGTGCACCATATATATATTTTTAATGCAGTTGCTCATAAAGTGGTACTTTATGTAGCTGTATATCGTGCGCAAAGTTGGATTTCGCGCACTAGTTTTTTTACTTTTGGTCCAATCCAAACATCCAACATAAGAGTTTTAGGTTTAAACAGTTTACTCATTTATTTAATAATGCATTTGGCATTAAAACTATACTTCTATTATATTTAAAACATTAAAATTGCGTATTAAACAGGTTAAAGGGTTATCATATACTAAAAATCTAAAACGGCTTTCAAAAATTATCTGATTGAGTAGACCAATGACCGGAAACGAGTATTATGCGAGACCTAAGATTAATAGAGTATTATGCAGGACCGCCCCGCTGGATGAATAAACGCAAGCGTTTTTCGCCAAAACATAGATTTATTTACCAAAAAATCAAATATAAATTAATTATAAAATTATAAATAACTGTTTTTTCATGTTTAAATGTAATTAAACAACCACGTGACGTAAAATGTCTCGCAAAATAGTTTTGGTTTTGGCTGAATGCTGACAACCATGGCTTGTTGAAAAAAGTCTAACTTTTTAATTCCTGCCTCTTTCATTCATAATTTCACTAATTAATTTTGTAATGACGTTTTGTTTTAATAATATTTTTGTGATATGTGCGATTTATACGATTGTTAAAAAAAAATGTGTGTAAACTACGCCAGAAGTAGACCTACCTGGTCTGCAAAGTCGTGCAAAGTCCATAATGGCAAGTAAATACATTTTGTTTTGTCTCTCTTTTCATTACTGTTTTATTTAGTTTTTTTTTGTTTTTTTTTCGCAACTGTATTTAAAAAATGTCGTTTGATATACGTGCGGAAGTGTCATTTTCACTGACGAAATGACAAACCTTCCGCACTTGCATCAAAATGTACTATTTTCCAATTGTCGACTTTAATGTTTGAATTGAGATATCATAGACGAAACTAAAATCACATACTTTTCTCTATGGAGCTCCCTTCAAGTGGACTCTTATGAAATAGAACAATCCCGTGTCGCCGGTACTGAACTTTAATGATTTTAACCATTCTCGTGACGCCGCGGACATAGAACAAAAGACATCAACGGGCCATCAACCCATATGCCTAATCTTCATTTCCGCAAGACTAGTTTGTTTAATCATTTCGGTTTTAATTTCCTTTCACTCGTAGAAATAGTTATTTGTGCAACAAGAGAGCAAAGTTGTTTATTGCTGCGAGTGCTGATTTGGATTCCCGAACAAGCGAAAGGTTCTAAAATTGAATCACGGGCGTAGCGAGTGATTTATAGTTAGAATCTTAAGCGTAGGGAGTGAATCAATAACACGAGATGCAAATAAATTTGCTCGCGTGTGACATATACAACTTTTCACCTCAGCAGTGAGAACATATTGAAGTTTAATAATAGCATAGGCTTTTACGTCTGGTAATTAATCAGGAAGAAAACTTAATTCGTCATATCAGACACTGCTTGTTTTGTTAACTCCTCAGCACAACGTTCAAGCGCACGACGCGAGATTTGGCCCGGCAGGCTTGGGCACATTTCAGTATGTCACGCGCGCGCCAGCTCGCGTGTACACTAAAAACTAG
Organism: Epiblema foenella; assembly: GCA_963556455.1. Classification (NCBI taxonomy): domain Eukaryota; kingdom Metazoa; phylum Arthropoda; class Insecta; order Lepidoptera; family Tortricidae; genus Epiblema; species Epiblema foenella. The sequence goes on along the minus strand of OY747096.1, from coordinate 22,481,193 downwards.
ACCAGGGTGGCCACTTTCTGGAAAACCGGGAAAACCGGGAAAAGTCAGGGAATTTCGCTAGTCATGGAAAAGTCAGGGAATTGTCAGGGAAATTTATTGGAGGTCAGGGAATAAAAATGTATCTTTATGTAAATGAAATAAATGAACTATATTCTGCAAGTAGGGCGCAGTGGCACTTTTGCAAGTCAAACTCTAGTCAGTCATTTTCTCCAAAAATATAATTATTGAGTGAACCCACGACTGTCTAAAAATGCTTTCACTCTTACCAACTGAGCTATTCAGATACTACTTCTTATTATTTCCGTTTTTGTATTATTTCATTGTATTTATAAATTGTAATTTACTAGCAGATAATTCTGAAACGTATTCAAATTATATATTTTATATTTATTACATTTAAGATTATGGTCAGGGAAAAACTTGAAAAAACGCCTAGAAAACCGGGAAAAGTCAGGGAATTTTGGTTGTAGTAAATAGTGGTCACCCTGTAGACGCACGGATGTTGTTTAACTACAGCCTTCATCACTGATCACTAATATTATCTAGTTATTTTAAACACTCTTTTTCTTTCTTTCTTTTTTTAGAGCAGAACGGAAGAAAATAACAATTTAATCCAGCAATTTTTTAAAGGGGCGTTTTGAAACTGCACCTGCGATATAGTTTTACTAAAATAAAGATTTTTTAAAATATAATTATTAATTGACGTTTTTCTTCAACATTTGTTTTACTCCAAATTATTTATTATTAAAATACAATTTTACTTAAAAGAACCGTTGCCAACAATTTTATGATAATTTTAACTTTTAGGATAATTTATGACTTTTCGAACGTCTTCATATTTAGCGCGTTTTCGGGGTCTACAATAAAAATTCGAATGTCGAAGTGAAACTATGGATCGACCTATTAATGGCACTTTCTTTTTAACGACTGACAGGGACAGAGCGAATGAAGTCCAAATATATCGAATTTGTAATAGACCCCGAACTGTCAAGTGGCAGTTCGAGTCGTACAAAATTAAAAAGTTACTTTGTCTCACGAAGTGAGCAAAAACTCGTTTTGCTCACTGATTTCTCGTAGCAAAATAAGCTTATTCGAGCTTCTGAGGTGAAAAGAATAGTGTATGCAAGTAAGTCTCGAACCCTACTTAGATCACTCGGCAAAACAGTAGGTATAAATATTAATGTTTGTTTAATTAGATTTCTTGCAGTAGTTAATAATCTGTTACGAGTCGAATTAACAATATCGCTAGGGATAGTTGATCAAGACTATTAATTCGATTGATTGCTTATTTTATATTATTTAAGTAAGTGCCTGGTCTACTAAGATGATGACTATGATGAGTATGACTTAATACAACCCTAAATTGTAATATTGAAATATAATGGTGAAATATGGTGGTAATATAAAATTTACCACATTTACCATTTGTGCTACAGGGCATAATCATATTAATTACACACTACACAGAACTATTTTCTGTGTAGTGTGTCTAGAATCTTATTATAAGAAAACGATGATAGTGCAATGCCAGGGCATATAATGAATTAGTTATTTGCGATACAAGTTCGGAAGTGTGTTTTTGACCGACACGAGTTAGGAATTGCGTTTCCGAACATGTATCGTACAACGTTTTATAATGTAATTTTTTCGCACAATGCGAGGAAATAAGAAATTGAATCGAACAGTTAATTTAAAATGTATAGGTTATAATTTACATTACTCCATACGTCAACGTTTTTACTAACTGCGCATGTGCAAAATTCTAAAGCGGCAAGGCACAGGCTGAATCTGCATTCAGCCAAGCATGTTAGTGAATATTTACAAATTGTCTATAGATAAAAATTAAACTACTTACTTTTAATTAAGTATTCATATTTATATACCTTTTATAAGAATTTAAATCTAAAATTGACTAATTTCTAAAGCTGACGACAGAGATAATAATTAAAAAAAAATTGAAAAGTAAAAATCACTATTGCGGAAAAGTGGTACTTTCCGCACAGTTTGGCTGCTTAGAAAACGCACTTTTCAAGCGCATGCATTATAAAAGTTCTTTAATGGCCCACACCCACAGTCTAATTACGGACTAGCAAATGATCTATGTAGATATACACATTAGGCGTACGCGACCGACGTTAATCCGGAAGAGCAATTCGTGCCACTGGCGACTCGTTAGCTTCGGATATGATCACAACATAGCGATGAAAATTTGAATGAAATTGACGAGCGCAAATAAACGGACTTAACTCAAAGTTCGGCACATCATATGCCAAATTGTGAAAGTTAACACTCACATTGGGTTATATAGGTAGGTGCAAGGTTAAGTAACGTCGGGCCAGGTCAGTTCCTGGACGGGTGACCGCTTTGAGTGGTTTTGTATCTAAGCGCTCCCGTGCTTTGGAAGGCACCTTAAGCCGTTGATCCCGGCTGTTGTCTATGATAGCAGTCGTTAAGCCGAGTTAGATGCCTCCGGGCGGCTTGAGAACTTCTAACAGACAAGTTGCCCACTCACTTGACATAGGGGATCGAAGTTGCACCACGTCCGTAAGGTGACCCGATGACCCACCGGTGACCCACCGCTAGCCTACACGTGACCCCTGGGTGGTGCTAAAAGTGCGACAAAAACTGGCAACCGTACTGTCTTCTCAAAGATCTCACGGTTCGAAATAATTTCCATACGATAAATAATAAATTAAGGCTGCAAGGCCATTCCATTGCAAATGACCGCCTCTAACACGCGTGAGTTTGCAATTGATCATCCCGCTCTCTACGGAAGCTCTGCGCGTAATTTCGTAATTATTTAGTTTATTTTAATTGATATTTGGAACACTGGATCACTTATGAAAAATCTATCTTGGTATTTTGTTAGAACAATAAAAAAACTATCCTTTTTATAAAAAAAAAACATCACTGTCGTGTCGTTGATAATTACGCCATTTGCAGCAATATAATAGATTGTATGACAAGGGTCGAAAATAAGCCATATCACCACGAGGTGGTTATTTTCCCGAATAATTAATAATAAAATAAAATGAGTATATGGCGGCAACTTTTTTTAACTGTTTTGACTGAGATACATAGTAGTTGAAATAGGGACGAATTACTTAAATTTGTTGAACAAAGTATGTACCAAAAAGAACCTAATGTTCCGATTGGCTGTCGGCGTGTTTTCTGATTGGTAGATTTAATATGGTGGAGTTCTTTGATTCCCTAGGGGCTAAATGTACTACTTTAGCCCCGCTTGATAAGCCTAATATGACACACTTTTCGAGCATGAGAAGTGAAAAAGTTTATTTTTACGATGATATTTAGGGTTTTTTGACAGATTTACCAAGTTCAATATTATATTCGGTTATTTTGTTCCTTTTTCAGTCCACAATATTTTTTATGTAGCGTAATTCTACATTACTTCTTCATACTGGAAATTCAAACTTCAGTATTTTCGTCAGATCTCTGAATGGGCCTTGCCTTAATCAAGCTTTGTTTCGCAGTCCACTGTCATATTCGTAACTGTAAAACAAGTTAAGAGGAAAATGACATAAAACATAGGAGGACGTTTCCCTGATTGTAATCAGGGCCCTCATTATGAATCAACCAGTTGAATGTGCATGGTATTATTATATTATATCTTTATTATAAGGCATCGCTTGGCTGTACTTTCAATTGTTGAATTGAATTTCAGAGACTCGATATCTATATTACTCGCTGTCTCGATATCTATATAATCCTTCAATTAGACCCTGTTAATAAGTGCATGCAATTACTTGCATTGCAATACAAACATTCGATCGATAGCGCAGTCCTCTGCCCGACCCGATAACACCTGTACTGTGTACTACTCAGTATATCACTGTATTCACTGTTGACAAGTCGAAAGATACATGACGACAGTTCTCTTGACTTGGCCTTGTAGTACTGGCAAAAAAGGAGATATAGGCATGGATGTATATGCTAAATGCATATGTGTATATGGGAAACACCAAAAAGCTGGTATAGATAATTTGGGTCAACGAGTTCTCTATTTATTAAAGACAGTTGCATTTCATTTTATTGGCGAGTGTACGTAATACGTATAAAATACAAACTTGTGTATGAATCCAATCTGCAATGTCTATAAAATCGCTGCCTGTTTCCTAAATTTCTGGAGCACAAACACTCGTTTTCCCGTGAGTTACAAATTTTACAATCAAACGAGCGTGTAAAAGTCCAAGAATCAATTGCGTTAATCTTGTCAATTCGTTTCATCCGTATCATTGAATGCCAAGGCCTTGTTCTTTGAAGAATGTCAATTTTATCGTCTGTTATCGATCGCACCAGCAGGCTTATCAATGCCTACATGTGTTGTGTGGTCGAACTCGCAAAAGATCGAGGCAATAAGTCAGGAATTCAGGAGATTTGGAAATGTATTAATAAATTAAGTAAATGCAGTACTTAATTGAAATTTCACATATTTATACTTTGACATTTTAGTATTGGACACATTGTATGACAAAGTTAAAGTACCAATCGGTACATGTGAGGTGCCGTTTGAAAACTTATTAAACGTACTACAATGTCTCTTTAACACTTATACACAGTATTCTTGAAAATTATTTTTTTGGTCCTATACACGTAGACTTCCTTGTGTACCCCCAAATAACCCCATAAAGTTCCGAACACTTTCCAGGTATAAAGTACATAGTAGCTGGATTTTAATAAAAGTAATAAGTCATCTTCGGGATTTGATACTGTTTCGCCATCAGCATGAATGTCAAGGCTTGATACAGGGAGCTGGCTGCTGGTTCCGCCCTGCCAATGGGAGCGTGACGGGCACTTTCGCCGCGCGCTGCGCGCACGCCGATGCGTCTGATACTCCATTGTACAAAGTGTATTCACACTGCGGAACAACATGCTTTTGTTACTATTGAATGGTATGATTTTGTACAGTTCTGAGATTTGGATGTCTCATCAAACACAATTTGATTGTATATTCAGCCTAGTTAGATGTCATTTGGATAGAGAAATAGTCATTACTATTGTCTGCATCCACAGTTATCCTTTTGTTCTTATTTTTAAGTCCTTTGTCATGCCTAATATAAAACACTCAATACGACAATAACTCTGGGGCGTTAATTATCACATGTTTAATGCATACAGCATAGTGGGCGGAACGGGGTGACTAATACCCGTGGAGCCCTGGGACTGCTCTTAATGTCCCCAGTACATCAATCCACTATATCATTTACAAGTAGGTTATAGCATCAAAACAAAAAGGTCTTTGGCCGCTGTGCATGCATGGAACATTATATTGAACACGATGTCACAGTGGAAATAGCGGGTAAAATGTTGTAACCTGCCACTTCTATCTCGACCACAAAACAAAATTTACGACATCGGTTGTTAAATCTTTAAAGTACCTACATACTTGAATAACCAATTTATAAAATGAAACATGCATTAAGTATTAAGTTGCGTTATTTGTACAAAATCGTAGCGTCGAGTGAAACTCGTTACGCCACGCGATGAAATAACAATGCAATCCATTCTAGATCGTCTGATAGGTATAAGAACAATTCTGGTATCGGATCGATCGGTGCAATGTCGCAAAGCATTGCAGCGCATCGCCGGCGCCGTCGCCCGTGACGGCGTTCGCGGCCTCTGCACGCTGGGCTGGTCCTCTGGTCTGACTTGCATTCGTTCGTTCACCAAATTCCGCGCTGCATACCGACAATTCTAAAACTGTTGCGGCGTTTAGCAAATACCATACTAAGTGACACATGGTAGAGCAATTGTTACGACCGGATATGAAATGCGAAACGTACCTAATACATTCCTGAAGAGAACTACGCCAATATTTTTTAAAGCCATTTTTCTAAACTAAACAATATCTAGTTAAGTTCAATATTGATTAGTTTAGAATTTTTAAATAGCGTAATGTACCTACGAATATAAATTTTGGACATCTATCTTGTTGTTGTTGTTGTTTTTGTGACATTTCTTTGCCATCGGATTTATTCATTGTTGCAATGATATCTAACTTCCGCGTGTTGGCGCTCAATGTCCGTTGCTGTATCCCTCTTCCTCTCTAGGTCTCGTTCTATGATCTTGTCAGATGTCCTGCGAACTGAAGACCGACAAAAGGATGTTGTGAACGATATATACGGCTGTAGTCTCACTAATGAGGAACCATTACACCGGCACGATCAATGGACTCTTTAATTCCGTCGCTGGATGTAATCGCTCGATTTCGGTCGATAGACGGGAACACATTCAGTTAATTGCGGCGGCATTGTTCACGCGTCCGCTGTGTGACATCATGCGCGTGCGCTGCCATTGTGCGCGCCCCACTGCGGCTTTTGTACCACCCTCAGAACTGGATCTCGATTGTCCTTTCCCTTTGTCCCGAGAAGAAATTGATGCCAATGAATCTCGATTTGCTCGGTAACCAAAATGTTCACACTGTCGATAGGCCACATAAACAATGTTTCCTGTTCGAGATCAGTCCTAAATTAAATAATTGCAAATCTCAAGCGACTTCTATCAGTTTGATCTAATCATGATGCATCCCAAAAGGCTTACTTATGTTTAAATCTCTTTAGAAAAAAGAAACCTAATTTAGGTTAGGTACTCTAACATGTGGCTAAGTTCCTGCCAGTACACTTAAACATTTGGGGTTTTCTAAAATGACTGCACTCGAGGAGGAATGTTTGAATTGGACCACATCAATGAAAGTCGGTTGTTAATTCGTGATTTAGTAGGTTAGGCACATTTTACGCGCAGGGGGGCCCAGGAGCGTTGTGCATGATAATAAGTCTAGTGCGGCACGTCACCGGATATGCAGATATACGGTACCGTGCCGTGTTGAGAGGATTCACGGTACAGTGCCGCGCCGCCGCACGGCGTCGGCGTAAACATCACAAAACCCTTTCGTACCTACCTTGTAGTTAATCTCAACATTTCCAGAAGTCCGAAAGGTTTTCTAAATGTCTAAATTAATCGTAAAATTTGTGCTAATTTATTTTCTTCCTCTTGAAATGACTCCTAGGTATCGTGATTCTAATTCTATCCTCCTAAACCATACAATCACATTGAAATAAATATGAATTATTTGGCGTCAGACAGGGCCACTATAGAGTCGAATTTCCTTTGCTTAAAAACGATTGAAACAACTGAAATCATGGTTCTCATTGGTATAAATTCCTTTAGTTTAGGTTAGGTTAGGTTCATAATTAAAAGGTACATAATTAAAAATTGTGGGTTCACCCAGATTCTTGTAACAACAAAAAGAACAGAATAGGCACTAATGATGAGATCCATGTCTGATTGACGAAAAATCTAAAAAATATTGAATACGTTACGCCCTAGGACATCACGGCGTCGTGGGACGACACGGCACCGTGTTGTGAATCCTCTCAACATGACACCACTAACTACTGTATCTGCACGACGCGGCGACGTGCCGCACTAAGATGCCGCACCCCGTACCGTTTCACATTAACGACGCCGCGCCGTGGCAATGTGGCTAGGCCCTGTCTGATTCTGTACTAAAATAGAGCATTTTATGATGACCCAACGGTGGGGTTGGGTTAGGTTAGCACCAAAGAACATTTATGAACATTTTAAGTTTCCATCGACAAAGTGAGCGTGAAGTTACGTTTAAGTGAATTAAAAGAAGATTACGAAATCCAGCTTTCGGTGTTGTGGAATAACAAATATCGACGTCTTGAATTTTTATAGTACTTACAAAGATGTATTTACGTATGTACATAGGAAAATTCATAGCTGTATTCCCAAAAAGAACAGGGCACGTGAAATTTAATTACGATATCTTTAGTATTTCAATGGCTTATTTCGCATCCTCAGCTGTTCTACCTACAGCTGTCCTCAGCTGTACAATACGGGGGACCAAGGTTTGACAAACGAACGACGAATACATTTTACAGAAGCGGGTCACTGCCGCTGCCGCTTCCTACCGGTATTAAGTTTTCTTTTCGTCTTTGCGAACTATCCGCCAATAAATGCCATAAAATTTAATTTAACAATACGTTATCTTAATAGCATTACTTAGCAGCGCTGTAACCTGTAAGCTGTCTACTCGTATTAGTATGCTTACATGATGTCATCCCCAATGCTTTGGCAAACAATAGTTGCTCGTGGGTTCGCTTGGAATCATCCTGCACATAACATAACGGTATCATTGTGCGATCGATGGTGTATGATAATGGCGTACGCGACGTGCGCGCTCGCGCACGTGATTGTATGCGCAATGCGCTGCTCCCATTTGATTTCACCTTACTCCAAACAAACAATCGGTTGTGGTTTATTAGCCAACAAAATAATTGTAATACAAATTATCTCGTTTGTTAACCTAATATCGTTAGAGAAACCACAATCAAGATAAATTTCTCCCTTTTCTTTCTCAATGATTTTTTTTCGATGTCTCTCGCTCAGTCAAGTCAGCAGTAAAGGGTTGGCAAGGCGTTTGTGATTCTTGTTGAGTTGCTAGTGTCCATAGGCTACGGTAACTGCTTACTAGTAGGCAGGTAAACTTGATGTTTGCCACGGTCGTTGTATAAAAAAAAGAATTATGTTTTTATTACCTTGAACCGATCTCTTTTATCAATGTATCAATGGTAAAGCAACTTGACCTTTATGCTCGCCGCTGCAAGCTGAAATAATAATTACTGAATCCACTAGAAAACATTAGTTTTCCAACATACCATTGGGTTATCTTTCGAAACTGCGCGCCCATTGCCGGCTGGCGAAAGATAACACCTTATCACGGCGGCATATTGTTGACTCTTTATTGGTCAGAAAAGTTTGTTTTTGGAAGTTTGCTAAAGTATATTTCGAAAACGAATCTAAAGTCGTGTTCCTAATTCGTTTTGATAGCTATGGACAAATTAATGGAGAATTAGAAGGGAGGTGTGATGTCGTTATGAATGCAATTATTCTCAGAGTATGAGGAAGCGGTCGGCAGGAGCGGCTACTACGGGGCGCCGATGCGCGGCCGGTGGGCGGCGGACGCGCATCCTCCTTACGCCGAGGATACAGGTATCCTGTCCGTCGCCTGACCTTCACTGTGCCGTACGAGGTGGCGCTAATGTTCCTCTTCTTACGCTTCCCTCGCGGTGCAGGCTTCCCACGAGCTCGTTCGATCTCTCCATTGTTGCTCGATAAACTACGTATTGTTGATTCAGCTTCGCGTGCCGTTCTGTCGTGTGCGAGTATGCAATCATAAATCGATTTGTCTGCCGTCCGTCGCTAAATGTTCTGCTTCCTCCACTTTCACCGGGTTCCATCACGTAATAACTAGATTGCCTGATTATTATGTCAGCGGCAGAGGCCAAGCGGTGTAACACATTTGTCTTTGTGATGACCTTATGGTCAACTGAGATAACCAGCTTAAATTTATACTTTACATACTGATTGCAGCTTTTTATTGTTATCATGCAGTATTGACCTATCGAGTCACCTGTGTTGACTTTGATCAATTATTTGTTTACGGTGCGTTATCATGTGATAGTCATCTGCCTCATAAAATTATGTTAGTGGGGACTAATTAACCGTTATCAGAGTATGAACTATTTACATGACATCATTTTCCTAACCTAGATCCTAGTTCACGCAACCCTTAGCCTATTAATACTACCTACATTTAATTTCACTACATATGCTACATAACAATAAGCAGACACTGTGGCAGTACAGTCGCTATCAGATATATATCGAAGCGAACAAGGTGCTCATAAATATCTGAACACGACTATTACCAAGGTTTTAGAGTACACGTTCAGATTCTGTACTCCGAACTTCGAATCGTGCCGTCCCTTTCACTCTCGTGGGACGACATGATACGAAGTTCGGAGTAGTCCCTCTGATATTATATCTATAGCCTCATCCGTGCCTTGATTTTTTTCCTCTTTAATAGTTAGCATGTAGACAAACATTTTTTTTCTGACTAGAATGAAATTTAAATTTTATAATCCCTGTAAATATACAAATATTACTACAAATGCAAAAACGTCTCGTAAGTAATTTACCTGTACAAAGTTTTTCCGCGTATTACTGTTTTTTTTTCCCTTTTCAAGCTAATAGTTTTCTTGCCCATAAGGAATTGGAATGCAGCGTCATTTTCACGAGGGAGACGCGTACAATGTAATTTTATGTTTTACTTCTTTTTTTTATACAACGCCGTTGGCAAACATGCGTACAGACCACCTGATGGTAAGCAAACACCGCAGCCTATAGACGCCCGCAACTCCAAAGGAGCCACGTGCGCGTTGCCGACCATTTATAAAATTTGAGGATTCACTGTGTTGACAGCAGAAGGGACAAATTAGGTCCCTCGCTCTCAACACAGTGCATCCTCCGGAGCTCTGGCAACCTTGCTCAGCTCCAGGAACACAACACTACATATCTGTATACTGAATAGTGTTATTATGGCTGTGCTGTGGTCTTCTGCAAGGTACTTCCCTAGTTGGGCTGCTCCAAATTCGAGTAAGGTGACATTTTCCTGTGCCCTACCTCTAAAGGCTCCAGTCCGCAGTCAGTAGATGATTTAGGTATTACATGTAGCTTGCGTGAGTTGCGCCGAACACCGGCTTGGCTCGTTCTCAGCAGTGCTATCTCAACTTTTATGGGAACTATCAAACATCAGCACTAGTAAACCACGCTAATAGGTCTAAAAACATTAAATTCACCACCGACATCGTGCAAGGTATAAAGTACATTCATTTACTCATTATAATGGAATCCCTGACGTAAACACGTTGCATTGTGAACCGTAATATACCTGCGTATATTTTTCTCTGGGAAACTGTTTTAAATGTCCATGTCCACACTTAAGTATTAGCAAATCGTATGACTAATCTTGGTGGTGGTTTCCACTACGTGTCAGCCTGTCTATTTATGTATCTGTGGGTGCCTATCTGCTTGCGTGTGTGTTTGTCTGTCGTCCGTGGGCGATGCGATCCACAACAACACCAATTTGCTCAATTCTCAGACCACTTGATTTATTACACCAGTACGAAGGTTGACTACTAAACAGTCTTATTTATTGAGTGAATGTCATAGGCTATTTGGTGCATTTACGACGTGTGCAGCTTCTATACCAGTATACACGTTTAAGTCTGAGTCTAAGGACAGTCTAAGCATCAATTGACTCATTTTTATCGAAGTTGAAATTTGACCTACATTTCCGCAAGTATCCTTGACTCAGCAATTTACTTATGCGTAAGAAAATAGATTATAAAAACTATTACTCATAGAACAATAGTTGTGGTCATGAAATAAGAAGTGCCGATAAAAAATATACTGTAGTCAGCTGTCAAGATGGACATGAATGGCCAGCCTTGCGCTCGAGTCGAGATAATGACAAATGCGACTATTTACTTATGCATAAGAAAATAGATTAAAGAAACTATTACCCATAGAAAATCATAGTTGTTATGAAATAAAAACTATAAAAAAGATACTATAATTAGCTATTAAGGAGGGGGTGGATATGAATGGCCGGCCTTGCGCTCGAGTCGAGATAATGACAAATACGGCTGCTCGAAAGCTGTCCAGGGTTGCTGTTGCTACTATTTATTCTCACTATTGAAAGTAGTAACCGTAACATCAATTCCTTAGAAACTGTTACCATTATTATGGAAGAATTTTTAAATCCATTCCAAAGCCCTTGGTTTTGTTTTTACGCGTATAGAATATGAAACGCAACCTGTGAACCAAATAAATATAAAAATAATCAAAGACGCCGAAAAGTGACAACCCTGCCGGGAATGCAATCACTTGCTGCTGCACCTAGTTCCGGACCTATTACCGGCTGTGAATGGCTCCAGTGTCCTGCTACTATACCATGCCATGTGAGCTCCGTCAATGGAGAGGTGCTCCATTGGCAGAGCTCCTTTGTATTTCACGTAACGTCGATCATGTTTAATTTCCCAATGTCAAATACTATATGTACATATATTTTGAATATAAAAGTATTTAACATTGCCCTTTATTTCCTTGACACCATTCATGCGTCGAAATGAGAATGATAGGACACAAATTATTGCCAATAAGTTTATGACACCCGCATATGGTTCATGGCAACGACGGACAGCCACCGGATCGGGCTACTTCCTCCTTTCGCCGCCTGACTCAACGCCTGGCCTACTGCCACCAGTCAGTTTGCGAACTTCAATAAGGCGATATGCGTGATTACTTAGTAACCTTATGCATGAGCTTGTGCTAGGTTTGTTAGCGCCTTTACATTAATTTACGCACGATGATGCGGTCACGTTGTTTGTGGGTGAGCTGACGCTTCCGTTGTATTATTTGTAGCTTGTTATAATAACAATATGTGTTGCTCTGGCAATGGCGCTGAAACGTGCCTCCAAGTGCACGAGGAAGTAACGCGGACTTTGTTTCATGGTCTTCCACTTGTTTTGTTAACAATCGGTTCTTTTGATAACATTCTGGAATATGTGCTCAAGATTAACTGTTTAATAACAATATTAATAATCAATTACAACTGACAAATCGATAAAAAACTGCATCAAAATGTATATTCCATTCGCTAAATGGCGACTATGTTGTAACAACATAGATTTATCCTTAAATGTCAAAGTGTATTCATTATATATTATATCATGGTGCAAAACTCATATTGTCCCGGTTGTACGACTGTATGTCTTATGGACCAAATTGCATCGTTGATCTTGTTATTGTGTTACATTACAGGCGGCGCGTTCGAGGGCGTAGAGGATCAGGTGTCACCGTTCGGCTACGGGCGCGGAGAGGGCGTGGACGCGGGCCACGGCGACCCCGAATGGATCTGCAGTCGCGAGAAGCCCCGCTACGACGAAATGTTCCGGGGACTCAACCCTATCGACGGCAAGGTCACCGGTGCTGGTATGTCCCCCACGCCCGCAGGGCTCAGAGCTCACGACGCCTTGCAGGCGCTGCTCTCCTCCACGCACAACTGTTCTCTGCTCACTGAACTTTGCATGACGCTTTCTAGTAACCAGCCCCCCGATCAGGAATTTCATAGACTAGCAGGCGCGTTAACAGTCGCCACGCACAATTGTAACTTGATCGCGAATTACTTGATTAACGAACGGTGTAGTGACGATAGACTCTCGTCAGCTGTCTCCATCCACAGTCTGCCTTCCACCCGAGCTAGTGTAGATAGGTCCACGTACATCTCCAGTAGGCCCGCTTCCCCAGTCACACATAATGTTGCAACTAGCGATAGCTCCGAAGAGGATTCGAGCCTCGAAGAAGAACCGCGATACAACCTAGATTTACCTGAAGAAAATTCCAATTTCTTTCAACCCTTTGTTCACTCCATCAAGTTCTTATTTTTATTACTTCTGAATATAGTAACAATAACAATAACGGCTGAGATTATCTTTCTCAGTGTAGTATACGTGATAACAGGGGAGCCGTATTTGGAGTTTAAGGTAGAAAGAACTCCCGAATCGTGGCTGGATCGGTCCAGAGCCCTGGCTTTTGGGCCTGAGGAGGAGCAGGTGCGGATAGACTCGCTGCACCAACTCTTCATTCGCTCCAATTTTGTAAAAGTCCTCAAACGACTTATTAACAGCTTTGGCTCTCACTGATACTATATGTATATATTTGTTAATGTTACTTCCTTTCTAACATTTTTTATGCACTATGACTAGGTTTGTAATTGTATGCAATATTATACATTGCATACACGTTACGATTACGTGCATAAACTGGCAACTGGGAAACATAATTTAGCAATAGGTACTGGTTTTAAATCTAAATAATAGAAATGAATCGCCTGTCGAATGTATTTCCGATTACAGTTCAAATGATTTCTGAAATTGCATGGCCTTGAGCTAACTTCAATAGCATGTTGCTTACCTATTTAACCTTTTGAGCATTACACCGACGGGTGTAGCCGTATGTATGCCGCCCGTATCAAGTCTCAGACGAGTCATACGCTAACACCGCCCATACGCGAGGGACCTATTAGATCGATTCGTATCGTATCTAATTCATTATGCGGCTTGCTGTCCCTACTGTTATAACTTGTTCCGTTTAACGTTGCGTTCAAAAGGTTAAGTAATTTGAGACTTACAATTTTTTTCTAAATAAGTAGGCAGATAATGAAAGATTATGTGGTATAATGGTATAATATATTGACGACCGCTTTAGCCTAGTTGGTAGTGACCCTGCCTTGAAACTGGAGGTCCCGCGTTCGAATCCCGGTCACGGCATTTATTTGTGTGATGAACACGAATATTTGTTCCTGAGTCTTGGATGTTTTCTATGTATTTAAGTATCTATTTATCTATATAAGTATGTATATCGTCACTTGGTACCTATAGTACAAGCTTTGCTTAGTTTGGGACTAGGTTGATTTGTGTAAGATTGTCCAAAAATATTTATTATTTATTTATAAGTATTTTCAAGGGCAGGCCTTTACTGATTGTCATTAATCCAGCTGACATTATACATTAAAAAATCCTAAGTACATATATGTTTCCAATAAGCTACTTTCTTGTCACATCAAACTTATTGAATCTCAAAAGCTTAATTTTCTTTTAACACTCAACTCAAAAAATAATTAGTGTGTAATTTCTTTACAAATAAATGTTTCAAAAGACATTAGCTAAAACTAATAGCCTATTATTTAAATTGTAGTTTTGAACAAAAGCTGTATAGTGTAAGTTGGATCAAAGAAACAGTTGATAAGCTGTCTGGCGATTTGTCTCCAGCGGCCAAGACGGAGATGGTGAAGTCGAAGCTGCCCAACTCGGTGCTGGGCAAGATCTGGAAGCTGGCCGACATCGACAAGGACGGCTTCCTCGACGACGAGGAGTTCGCGCTCGCTATGCACCTCATCCAAGTCAAGATTGACGGACACGACCTGCCAGCCGACCTTCCCCCGCACCTAGTGCCGCCCTCAAAGCGGAACTGAGACTATACAGGTTTGGTAAGGCGCTTTTCCACTAGCAGCGATGAAGGCGATCATGTCTTCCCATTTATCCTATAGACTGATTCTATTAGAGTAAGCCTCGAGGCTACAATTCTATGAAACGGCTCTGTAGGATAAATAGTTATTGATCTTCATCGATGCCCGCTGGATATCATTGTAAATCGAATTTATCTATTTATGCATCTAAACTGGCTAAGACCGCTGACGGAGAGAGGCTACATGTATCCTAATGTATTTACAATTTTATTCTCTTCTACTAAAGGGTCCGGTTATTTGCATGAATCGGTCCATTCGATTTAAGAGAAGCGGTTGTCATGCATAATAAAACTTAATTACGCCGCGAATGATTGTTGAGTTGAATTGTTATAAAAACAGATTATATTTTCAGTGCATTGCGTACAGTAAAATATAGTTTGTTTTGTTATCGATGTGACGAGCGAACGCTCGTGTGTGATCGTTGCTGTGAGGGACTCGTTTGTATAAGCCGTACACTGAATGTCGCGCACTCACACTACTTACCCGACGTTTCCTCCCACTCGCTTCACTGTGTGACTGTCCCGAAGCTTTCCTTACCTTTGTGCCGTGGCGGAGAGCAACGTAGCTCGTTCACGTGTGTGTGGCATTAATGGTTGAATATCAGAGCGTTTCAAACTCCTAATATCTTTGACGTCCGTGGTACAGATTCTGTAAGGTTCTATGTTAGTTCCAGATATATTTGGTAGAAGGCCGGGACCTTTTTCAACCACGGAGTATACCATCAAAATGTACTGAAACTTCTTCATGAATAATGCCAAAGAAATTAGGCGTTTGGAAGGGTCTGATATTCACGTAATGCAAATTGCATTATACGCATATCGTATGGTTCTTAAGAGATGAATGGTCTTTAAATGAAATCCGAATGTTGCAATATTTTAAAAAAATTATAAGAATTATTTTCCTAAGCGAGTATTTGATAATTTATTTGAATATATTTTAAACGCTGCTCCCATTGCTTAGGTTAAATACTTAATTTATTTGGCAAGGTGAAGTTGGTGCTCTAAAAATTACGTTTAGTTACATCGTCATCGGTATTAGTTCATAGTATACTCGTCATTCACCTGTTTTGTATCGCTAATTTTAAGCATCGTTTCGTTGATTTTCCTCATAACATTATACCTATTTTAATTGAAACAATTACAGTAATTACGTGGTTCCTATTAGATGATTCTGGGCCAGGGCAGAAACAAAATCAGTCGTAATTTTTTTTTTGTAATTTCCTATTGGGGTATTGACCAGTAAAATACAATTTTAGGGTATATGTTGTAGATTTCATGTATTTTATAGCTTAACTCAATCAGCATTTTCATAATCAAAGTACTGCATTTATATTGAACCTTCAGATTGTTCAGTGCCTTTGCTACAATAAGTAAGGATGAGTCTTGGAGACTCATTACACCCTGTAGCAGCTTGTCTACTCTAATATTGTTCTAGCCGACGAAAACCCGCAGCGCGGGAGCTCTATGTAAATAGATAGATACAGATTTTTATATGCGTTAGATATTTGAATTGTATCTTGTGCCTCGTTCAGTGTGATCACACGCCTTCGAGATATAATTTCTGAAAGTATGCTACCACTGAACGGGGCATACCAAAAACGTTTTTACATTTGCTATGGTGTGTACATAATTTTATGTAAATTTATTAAAGGTATCGTAAATTATACATAGAGTATAATAAATAGTTAAGAAGTCAATGGTTTATACTTATTTTATTTACCCATAAATGTCCTTCCTTATTATTACCATTCCGTAATTACTAATTAGGTAGTTTGGGTACCTTGATATCAGTTTACATTATCGATAATCGCGAACGGGGATTGTTAAGTCAGTTGCAAGTGTTCGCAACTTGGACGTGTAATGAAAATCGGGACTGACACGACATCGGGTAACATCGGTCATTCATTACACGGCTAAATTACAAACAATGGCAAGTGGCTCTATAATCCCGGTTCGCGAGTGTACGTGTAATAAATACATAGTAGGTACTAACATTTTAAACTATTTTAAGAGGTACCTAATTCGTAAGGAAAACCACATTCCAAATAGATCATCGGTCGCACTGGTGGCATAAGCCACTCCAGACATGCTGAAGTACTTACAGTACTGCAAGCTATAAGGCTGACACCACACTTGGCCGTATTTGTGCAAATATTCGTGTTGCATCTCTTTCATTAATATTGCAAAAGAAAGGGAGGCGAATACACAACGCGAACAACTGGTACGGGCCTAAGAAGAAAACCTAGGTTATTCCACTTCTCCTTCACAGTCTTACTCTAACATTACGCGGCGGACTATGCTGTAATAGTGCTTTCACATGAAATCAATGAAAGGCTGCAAAACGTAACGAATAGCTGTATACCAATCAGTTCCCGTTCGGTGACCTGTGGCACAGAGGTAAACCGCAGAAGTATGTGACAATCTGTTCCTGCTCAGATGGGCCGTGCGCTTGTTTTCCACCACAGTATCAGTCGCACAATGGAAACTTGAAGCGTCACAGATTTTGTAAAGCAAGTAGGTAACTATTTCAGAGATTATTCGACACGACGCAGTAAGGACGCAGTGGATGCCAAGGATGTTTATACTTACAACCTTAAATTGATCTGAGTTATTGAGCATAGCATATTCTGTAAGTACATTAGGTAGGTATGCAACGTCTGAAAATGTTGATCCTTTTTGTATTACTGGGGATAATTAAGAGATAAACTAGCGCTTGACCGCCATCTTGCCTTTTGGTAAACGATTATAATGCTATCTAAGGTGTAACCACCGTCATCTACACCACCCTATATTACGGGCAACTGCTGGGCGCAGGCCTCATGGAATATGGATTAGTGAGAGGGAAATAAGGTATAACACGCATGTCTGAAAGATACAGATCAGGTCAGAGCCTGTACTCCGAACTTCGTGTCGTGGCGTCCCTATCACTCATGTTATACACTATGAGTGAAAGGGACGGCATGATACGAAGTTCGGAGTAGCCCCTCAGGTCTTACTTGCTCTAACTAGCACGATAGCTGTTATGGTCACGTTTGACGGCCGAAATGTACTCAAACCACATAGTATCGCGCTAGCTCTAGGCTGGTGCCTACTTTCGGCAAAATAGCTGCACGCTCCTCGCTGTACAGGGGTACGCAGCTAACTATTTTGCGGACTGAACGTTCTGGGTGAGGACCAAATTCAACACTACATTTTAATTGATTCCGTTGTGACCATGTTGTAACATGAAAATTACCCATATAAATTGTATGAGTAACTTTCGTGTAACAACGGAATCAATTAAAATGTAGGCGTATTAATTAAATGCCTTCACTATGTGCCAAGATAAGTATTGTTCCTCACCCATCTGAGTTCAAGTAAAAAAAAGAACTGCTTTTTCAAATAAATTTATTAACAAAACCAATTTCATATTAGCTAGAGATAGTCGCATGGAGACTGTCAACATTGTACATATGTACTTACAGTCAGTCTAGATATTTATACACACAAGACGATTAATAATATCTGTACATTTATGACAATCTGGCAACCAGAATTTGAAATAGTAAAATGTACCTACATCAGGTAGCTTTTATTGACAAAATGTATTGCAAATAGTACGAGAAAAGTTTAGATATTTTTAACCATGTTGTCTGCTTCATTATAAACTGATGACTATTCATAATTTTCATCCACACTTCATTAAAATATATATCTGTATTTACACATTTGGCAGCACAGCAAAGAGCTGTGCAGCATGAATTTTGAATTCTTATCATTCTCTACTATGTAGTTCTATGCCCAAAAACATAAGAAGATGACCATAATCAATGTGTCAAATCATTTTCAGATATTTTCAGCTGTCTTGCATCTTTTGATACATGTCATGGTTACTAAATAAGTGTAGCACCATGCTTTTTGAATTTTTAAATTGTGTGATGTGATATAGGTACTACATAATATTTGCATAAGCAGTCAGCAGATATATGTAAATATAGTACCTAAAATTTACATTGTATATCTAGTCTCTGAACTGAAGTCCACACTAGAACAGTAAAAACATTCAAGGCATCATCCATAATTTGGCGATAAATAAATGCATAAATCAATTTAAGTAGATTTACCCAATAAATAAGTTGATTATAAGAAAATCTACATCCCATAATAACGATTAACTCAAACTTATTCCTACAACCGAACAGGGAATTGAGCTGACATGGAAAGCTGGATGAATAATGATTACTTGTAGGGTTTGTGGTCTTTTGACTGGCTTGTATGAAACCCATAAACCCTGGGACTATCAGCACTTTTCATTTAGAAGTCAGTCCCGGTACTGCAAACCGTAACTAACAGACACACCAGTGTTTTAGACATTATAATCATGAGGAAAAACACATTTTTTTTATTAAAAAATATGCTCTGAAGTGTAACCAAATTGAATCAACCAGAATAGTACAAATAAAAAATCTTTATATTGTTTGGAATTTAGCAAATATATGTGGTTCCATAGTTTTTGCTATGGAACACCAATTACATTAAAATAAAACTTGTTCATTTATGGTTTTGTTGAATTCACTATGAATATGAAATGGGTTTAGGAGTTTATCAATTTAAGAAAGGCACAGAGTGCTCCAGAGTGTAGTCACCGTATATGTAGATTTGTTTAGAATAGGGGGTTAAATGATCATACAACTAGTAACATTCCGTCCATGAGAGACAAAACACAGGTTGGCTCAGAGTCCCAATGATAAGTTTTAGTATAGTGCTCACTGAGGGGGTGCAGGCCCGGGCGGGCGCACCTGGCGGCGCAGCTGCTCTACCAGCTCTGGGTTGGCTGCCTGCATGTGCTGCGCCAGTGCCTGCCCTGCTTCGAGCAACGCACTCATACCACCAGCGCCTGCGGCTGTTCCACCTGGCGCCTGCGTACCACTCATTAGCCCAGAGATCAAATTCTGCATGTTGGGATCCGCTAACATCTCTGTGGCCATATTGAGCAAAGCTGGATTCTGCAGCAATCCCCCCAGGTCCACGGGTCCCCGTTCTCCACGCGCTGCGAGTCGCTCGTCAGCAAGGCGCAGGTTTTGGCGGTAGGACTCGTTATCGGGCTCGAGCTGCGAAGCGCGGGCATACGCCTGGCGCGCCTCGCGGTGCCGCTCGAGCGCGGTGAGCGCAAGTCCAAGTCGCCCGTGCGCCTTGCTGTAGTCGGGTTGCAACGCCAGCGCTGCGGTGCAGTCGGCCACAGCCGCCTCGTGCTCGCCTAGCTTGAAGTGAGCGGCCGCGCGGTTACAAAAGTACACGGCGTTCCGAGGGTCTAGTTCTACGGCGCGCGAGTAGCGCTCTAACGCTTCGCGGTGCTTCTCCGCCTTCATCAGTTCGTTACCCTCGTTCTTGAGTTGCTCGGCGGCAGCGCTAGTAGCCGCGTTAGTGGGTGCAGGGGCGGCGCCACCCGGACCGGGACCCTGGGTGCTTCGCACGAGTGCCAGAAGATCGACAGCCCGCGCTGAATCGGCTGCGCCTAGCTCGAACGAAGTTTCTATACATTGCACGGCAACCTCGACGCTCTCGCGGCTGTCAGCACTCAGTTCAGAGCCTTCGAGCTGCTGTTTCAAGAAACTGACGATCGACGCCGCGACGATCTTTACGTCCGACATCCTGTACTTTTTTAAATGGTCTTAATGAATTTTAATAAAATGCGGTGTTGGATTTTTTTAATTATATTTAGATTGACAGATTAATCAGAATGACAAGGCTGACAAGCTCACGTTGACTTGTTTTTAAATGTGCGTTTGGATTAACGCAATACACGTCACACGATTTCATTTCATAATTAACCTTTTAATTATTTAGACGTTTTATTTTCATGAAAAATTTGCAATGGTAAATTATATAAAGTTTTAGAGTCTGGGAAATGAAAGATGAGAATGAGTTTTTATGAACTTAGTCTTCACTTGTATTTTTTTACCGTATCGTATCTCCATCGCGTAGCACCAACGTAACACCGACGCGTAGCATGATCGCTAGTCTGGCTAATGAAATCTGAGGCTAGAAAAGAGCGGTAAATTTTAAAAATCCACGTGATGCAACACTGTGTATAATGTGACAAAACAATAATGATACTTGGTAATAAAATGTTCGCACTACATAGTTCAGTACATACTATGCGATCAATTACCAAAACGAAGATTCATGCTATTTAAATATTACGAGTCCGTTATGGAAGTAGCAATTCAAGTGGAATAATGTAAGTACTATGATACGATTTGCTGTATCCTGTTTCTGAGGGCCTACTCCGAACTTCGTATTATGCCGTCCCTTTCACTCATATAGTATATTAACACGAGAGTGAAAGGGACGGCACGTTCCGAAATTCGGATTTCGAAGTAGGCCCTCTGACCCTTAAAGGATCAAGAAATATTTGTCTCCATTGACACGGCAATTGATAGTGACGTTTGACACATTTGACGTGAATATTATAGTTGCCATTTAATAAGTTTTAAATAAATCTCACTCTCAGCTTTCATTAGCCAGACTCTAGTGTGGACGCGAAAAGATACGCGATCATGTAACGCGCCGTATCTTATACACCGCGATCCAACCTGCACCGCGTATCTTAAATACTCCATGGTCGGTAAGTGTGGACGTGTTTTGATACTGTATCAAGATACGATGGTGTGATCAAATAGAATATAATATCACTAGGTGTGATTTGATACGGGATACGCCGCGATCCAACTGGAGTAGATTTTTGCCCGATAATCAAGGTCACGATACGATACGCTGAAACGATACAAGTGTGGACGTGTTCTTTTACACGACAATGGTAATGCTACGTTATGCCCAAATTGAGCGTCCACACTTAGGATACGCGTGCTCTATACGATACGCCTGATCTCGATACAAATGTGGGCTAAGCTTTATAGGACAACACAACCTGAATTGTCAAACCTTATTGTTCTACCGCGAACCAAAAACTAAGTTCGAATATCTCCCTCTCTGTCGCACTTGCTAATTCGTGCTACATATAGAAGACAGATAGAAGGAATAGAAGGATTAGTGAATCACCAAGGGGGACGGACTTATGATAGGCTGATTAAATTAAGATGGATGGGGAAAAGAACGTCAGCTTGGCGGAACGTCAATGGCCCTTTTCAAAAATTTTAATGTTTTTTTTATTATTGTGATCAGATTTCGGTGTGGTTAGAAAATTTCCTAGCTTTGCATTAACTGTAGCGCTAATTTATGGGGAACGACTCCCCTGGTGACCCAGACGGGTCAACATATTTTCTTGCCCAGACCCCACCTTTTCTCGGCGCATTTATCACCATCTCCAAGTCGGGACATTTCGGCTCGAAGACTAAGACAGGATAATAACTCAAAGACCAAGTCCTGTATTCCAACATCAGAAAATGTCGGTAACTCTAAGAACAGATCACGTTCGAACTCTCGTTCATGTTCTTCGCAGTCCGGTACCTAAGGTTGATTTATGTAAAGTCGATAAGAATTCAGAGAACATTTTTAAAAATGTATACCCAAATTTGCCTTCTGCTCAGGATGTTTCCCAGGAGTCTGAGTTAGCTCTAGGCCAAACACTCAGCTCACAAGTCATGTCATCTCATGTAACTCCTCTCTCCTCCAGCGCACCTTCAAACTTCAACGGCTGCAACAGCCCCTAATATGTCCTCATCAATAATAACATCGGCAAGAGTACGGTATGAACAGAGTGACCCAGGCTCATTTACAATTCACGTCCAGTATGACAGCCCCTCCCCTGGCGCCTCACTTCATCCTGTCTCTCTCGGACAATTCATTCATAGTAATCATAGGCAATTTCCTAATGTTGTCGATGGGTCAATCAAAGGACTAGGCCGCAACAGAGTATCTACTAACTTTCACTCCTTTCAAGATGCAAACGACTTCTTATCCTCCCCCGCCCTAGTAAACAAAAAACTTAAAGCTTTTATCCCTTCTTTTAACGTTACAAGGGTTGGTATAGTAAAAGGACTCCCTACTGAATGGTCTCCGGAAGACATCATCCAATTAATAAAGGTTCCAGAGGGATGTGGTCGTGTTTTGAAGCCCCGAAGACTGAATTAAAAAAAAATACTATGAAGACAATTCCTTTAAATGGGTTCCCTCGGAGACGGTAGTCCTTACCTTTGATGGACAAGTTCTTCCTCCCAGGGTATTTGCTTGCTACAACTCGTTAGTGGTTGATGTATAAGTATACCTTTCCTAGCACTCAATGTTTCCGCTGCTGCAGGTATGGTCACACCAAGGAAAAATGCAGATCAACTCCTCGCTGCTTCCGATGCGGTGGCGCCACGGTGGCGCTCATCTTGGTGAATCTTGCGAAACTGAAATAGTTAATGTTTAATCTGTAAAGGAGAAGCCAGCCATCTAGCTACCAGTAAATCATGTCCAGAATACCTTCGTCAGTGTAATATCAAAAAAAACAATGGTCGAAGGAAATATTTCCTACTCCGAAGCGACAAACTGCACCCCGTGGTGGGCAAGTCTTCTAACGCTACTGCTTCTCCATTGCCCTCCAATCGTTCATATACCAAAACAGTTTTTGCCAAAGCTCGCCCCCCTACTAGCCTACGTACGGGTTATGACCATAAAGCTCACATGGCCTTGACTAATGCCAACCCTCTGCAAACTGGCAACGGTTCAGCGCTCAACAACCCTCACTCATCTTCTGAGCATCAAAAAACTCTTGCCACAATTTTAAAACTTCTTTCCGCTTTAACAAAAATCTTTACTGTTCCACATAACAATTTGTTGTCCCACGCTGCCCCTCTTCTCTCCTCTATTGAACATGAATCAAACAATCCTTCAATGGAATTGTAGAAGTGTCACCAACAAAAAATCAGATTTAATCTATTTAATAAAATCGCGTATCCTAAATGTGAACGTAACATTAACATTCTAAGGTGCCTTGCAAGTATTTGGTGGGGAGCTCAACCCTGCGCAATAAAACTACTTTATAACGCCATTATCAGGAGCCTTCTTGACTACGGTACATTTCTTCTTGAACCTGCTAATGGGGAAGCGATGCAGTCTCTCAATCGCATTCAGTCAAAAGCTCTCCGTATAGTTTCCGGTACGATGAGGTCCAGCCCTGGCAATGCCCTCCAGGTGGAGTGCGTTGATCCTCCACTCGACTTACGTCGTCAGTTTCTTTCCGACCTTTTCCGTACTTTTTAAATTTCTATTTCTTCCAAAAAATTCCTCTTCCTACTCATATGCCCTCTCTTTTAGTCCCCAACCCAGCTGTTTTCAGACTTCTAGCTAATTTCATTACTTTTAATAACTTAAAATTTTGATTTTATCCTTCTGATCCTTCTCCTTAATCTGGTCACTTTCTTTCTGCCTTGTAAATTATTAATCGTTTCTATATAAATGACGTGAAGCTGGCAAACGCCTTCGCGGCGATAGCAAAGAAAAAAACAAGATTTATCAGGAGACTGATATGGATGTAGCACATTTCTGAAATCTCATAAATTAGTCGTGACAGCACCAACACACGTGGGGGCGAGAATCTCGCAACAATGTGTCATCGCCTGTCCCTCATTGCGTATTATTTGTTACCGAAGCGTCATCAATGTATCAAGCCTATTGGCTTAATTTAAATTTGGCGCCAATATACGTATGTATGTACATTGGCGCCAACTTTAAATTAAGTTTTCAGACACAAAGCTTCAATGAAAATAGTACAAGTATGTTCATAATTCTTCAGTTTTGCCCATTTATTTGCTTATTTTCTTCGTGAAAATAAAACACATGTATCAAACATATATTTACGTTTTATTTCTTAAATTAGTTAACTGTTATAAATTAAATATGTGCATAAAACTCAAGCGTTTGATAAGAGACAACATTGTATCATCTAATCCTATCCAAGTACTTATATGCGTATTTCGCGGACAATAGCAGCCATCCTTCAATAACTTTTGTCACATATGGTCCCATCGCAATTCGCCCCGTTAGCAGATCGTCCCGGAATCGCATTACGTCCCGTTCGCGAGTCGCCCCGTTAGCAAACAGTCCCGTAATCGCATTACGTCCCGTTTGCGAGTCGTCCCGTTAGCAAATCGTCCCGCAATCGCAATTCGTCCACTTCGCGACTTGTCCTGTTAGCAAATCGCCCCGACGTCTGTATTCATCCCTTTGCGAGCAACACTTGAGGAACAGCAAGTACTACAACACAACGTAATCGGTCTCGTAGTTTTCGATATTTTCGCGAATAGACATGTAAACACAACCATAAGTATGTACGTATAACCAAATCAATCAAGTCATATCTTTGTTAAGAATCTTTGTTACGTTTACGAACTTCAACCTTTACCTTAGTTCACTGGCCACTTCGATGTGAAGAGGTTTTAAATAGAGTAGGCAAAAAAGGAAGTTTGTACCGATTTAGGTCCTGTTGAGGAAATATTTGATCAAAATTTAGCAAATATTGAAAGGGTGGAAATACCTTCGTTTATTTCCAATAAAGATACCCTACACAGAAGTAGAAAACGGTTTTTAAATATAAATAAAGAGTAGAGTAAATTTATTGATTCAAACACAAATGATACAACAGGTTACACGGGATTTCTGGTGCAGTCCAAACTAGGCGAGCCTGTATCTTGGAATGCACCATTTGTAGCAGTTACGAGTATAAAACATGAAAATTAATAAACTAAGTAAAAGTGTTTGTGTGTAATATGTGTGAAGATGTGTGAGTGTGTATGTGAGTAAGGGTGTGGTGTGTGCGTGTGTGACGTGAATGAGTGCGAGTAGCTTAGCTGATAAAGATTTAGCTGACCACAGACCAAGACTCTGGGACTCTGTATGTACGTCTAGTCATAATGACATCTTTTAGGGCTGATTTTCCTAAACATTTGTGAACCCTGACAACTGCATTGAGAATAAATAATTGTCTAACTCTGAGAAACCCGGTTTCACTAAACAACAAGTCTGTAGGATATCTTATAAATAAGTTAACATTTAATGGCATAAATGAAATAACTATAAGTACTTGAATGTCTAGGCGAAGATTTTTACATCTCGCATGATGAAGACGACGCCAAAATCTTATTGTTTTGCAGTCGCACGGTACGAAAAACTATGAAAAGTTCAAACAAGCCCAATTTTTTGGTGACGGAACTTTCAAAACTGCTCCCAGGCTGTTCTATCAGGTATATACAGTACATTTAGATGTGTGTTCAAACTCTAAATGCTCTAACGTAGTGCCTGCAATATTTGCGTTACTTCCTAATAAAACCGGCGTACACGAAGCTGTTCGAACTAATTAAAAATAAAATAGATATTACGATAATAGTAGATTGTATGACAAGGGTCTAAAATGAGCCATATTACCACGAGATAGTTATTTTCCCGAACGAAGTGAGGGAAAATAGTTCGAGGGCTAATATGGCTTTTAGACCAGAGTTATACACTCTACTTTTCACTTCGATTGCGAGAAAATAAATAAACAAAGGTTAACCCACCCAAAATTAACAATAAATTCCACGGCGAAGATATATACTTTTGCAGCATGTTTTTTTTTCTATACTCCTTTGACACACAAAACATAGACAATGTGGTTCGCGCGCAACATTAACGCGCGAAAAAAGCTAAACTGACCTTCCATTGAGCGCTTCAAAGTGTTGCTCGAACGATTTAACCACTTTTTTTTAATTATTGTGAAATAGGGACTACTACAAACTTAATCTTTAGACTCTTTAGAAAAAATAATTATGTTTCCAGATTGGTCGATTTTAGAAAAGCTGTATTCTGGTTGGTTAATACCCAATACCAAATATTTTTTTAAGGGTTAAATTAGTGTTCTGTGATTGGTGGATTTAATAGGTGAACTATTTTTATTGGTCAAATTCAAATGTTTTGTAAATCATAAATATGTATTCATATTTTCCCTAGGGGTTAAATGTACTACTTTAGCCCCGCTTGACAAGTCTAATATGACACACTTTTCGAGCATGAGAAGTGAAAACCACTTTAAATGCGATTTCGAGGTCGCTCAGATGAATGCAGTCAGTAAGGTTTATCCAAACCTAAATTTAACTGGATGCTACAGACATTTTAATGCCGCCATATGGAAAAAAGCGAATGCTTTAGATATTGCTTCCACAAAGCATGGTAGAAAAATAGATGGTGTGCAAGCATTCCTCTTGTACCGGCAGAATTTATTGCAGAAGCCTGGTCTTTTATTACTTTACATGCCCCAGATACGGAAAATATGAGAAAATTTCAAGCTTAATCAATGGTTCCCCAAGCTTCACCCTTCGATACTAAGCTGTGCCGGTCAAACACATAGAACGACAACGTCGGTGGAAGGTTGGCACGGCCGATTGAATAAAAAGCTTCCAAAACGACCGGCATCTTATTATTTCATACAAAAATTGAAAAAAGAATCTAAACGTTCCGACCGAAAACTAAAGAAAGGCATGTCTTGTCCTCCGAGAAAAAATAAAAGAAACCGTGATATTCTCTTTAACAAAAAATATAACAAAATAGTGAAGAAACTGCAAAGAGGAGAAATATGTGTACGTGATTTTATAACTACTCTAAATTGACTGCAACTGACATTAGAATAGTAATTTAGAAGTCGAATTTAGTGTTATGTTGTTCGAGTTGAATATTTTTAGGTTTTATATAAACAAGTAGAAAGCTCTGGGTTTCAAAAAACATTTAAGAAAAAGAAGATGAATAGTGTTTAATGTTAAGTGTTATTTTGTGGAAGTGTTCATTGTATTTATATTTTTTAATAAATAGTTATACATTACAATGTTTTTAAATCAGATTAATAAGACCATAACCATAGTAATTTAGATAGCGTAGAACTAATTTATTTTTTGCTCTGTTCAATGTCCATCCCCTTTTAATCTACTTAAAGGAAGATTTGCGACATGAACTTATTCTTCCGGGATGATTCCGTCCTTCCCAGTCTCAAGCTATCTCCAAGAAAAAAATTCATGTAAATCGGTTAAGCGGTTCCGGCGTGAAAAGATAACAGACAGACAGGTTACTGTCGTACTAAACTCGATAATTACTAAACTGATCACGTTGTGGTACTTGCTGTTGCTCGCAAAGGGATGAGGGTGGGTTCGCGTAAATCAAATAAAAGGTTGTTCTCGTGTTCTTGAGTAAAACATTACCTTCTCGTTATTTATCAATTTGTAGAACAATGCAGGGTTAAATTGTCTCTCTACAATTCGCCGCAATTAAAATTCAATGGATGAATAGAGACGTCTGGACGATTTGCTAACAGGACAAGTCGCGATTGGGACAAGATGCGAGTGCGGGACGATTTGTTAACGGGACGAATTGCGAACGGGACGTAATGCGATTACGGGACTATTTACTAACGGGGCGAATTGCGAACGGGACGACTCGCGAACGGGACAAGGTGCGAACGGGACGTAATGCGATTCCGGGACGATCTGCTAACGGGGCGAATTGCGAACGGGACCATATGCGACAAAAGGGAAGTTATTAAACACAGAAAGATCGGATTTATTCGAGTATTTCCCTGTCATACATTAGTTGATAAGAGTCAATGTCTAACTGTCACGCGGCCGCACCCAGTCGCGCAGGATATTCCGTCGGCACGCGCTGAGGTATTGTGGAACTTTATTACGTGTTGTAAGATGTACTGGTGGTGTTCTCGCGCAGGATGATGCGGCGGCGTGTTGTCGAGCAGGCACACCCAGTCCCTCAACCGGCACTCGAGCAGGAAAGCGTATCGTAGCGCTGCACGCGCCGCCTCGTCCGCGCTCGCTCACGCTCCCGCTAACAGTAGCGCCCCGCCCAGCCAGGATACGCAGTTAGCATGCGCTGAGGTGTTATGGTACTTTATTATTATGTGTAAGATGTGGTCAGAGCGGTAATTAGGGTTATATCTGGTGGTGTTCTCGCGCAGGATGATGCGGCGGCGTGTTGTCGAGCAGGCACACCCAGTCCCTCAACCGGCGCTCGCGCAGGAACGCGTCCCGTGGCGCTGCACGCGCTGCCTCGCCCGCGCCCGCTCCCGCACCCGCTAACAGTAGAGCCCCGCCCAGCCAGGATACGCAGTTAGGGTGCGCTGGGGCGTTATGAAACTTTAGTGTGGTCAGGTGCAGGCGGGAACTGAAAATGTTTAAATACACTTTATTGCACACATCAAAAAGAACACAGCACAGAACATTAGGCTTAAAGTGGAGGTGAAGAACAGGCGGTTTTATCACTAAAGAGAGATGTCTTCCAGACAACCTTTTCAATTTTGTTTGCTTACTGTTTGAAAAACTGGCTCAAAGAAGTCTGTCAAAGACAGCTACTTCAAGTTAGTTTGCCTAAGAAGGAACAAGTTCGACCCAGACACGACGCGTACACTTAGGCATTCCCGCCGGCGGGGACATCCACCGCGCGATCGCGACAACACAGACACATATAGTTCCTATTCGTCCCAGTACCGCCGCACACTGGGTAGAGTCAGCGTGGTCCTGTCGGAGGTTTTCTCCTGGATCTTCCCCAGGCTACTCTCCAACCGCGCACTTTATGACTGTGTTGACAGCAGAAGAAACGAATTTAGGTCCCACGCTCTCAACACAGTGCATCTTCCGGAGCTCTGGCAACCTTGCTCACCTCCAGGAACACAACACTACATACCTGTATAGTAAATAATGTTATTATGGCTGTGGTCTTTTGCAAGGTGGAGGTACTTCCCCAGTTGGGCTGCTTCAATTTCGAGCAAAATGACATTTTGCTGTGCCCTACCTCTCTACTACCGCTCCCTACTCGCTTTATTGGGCCCGGCCTATAAAGCTACCAGAAAGAAGGAACAAGTCTGTATAACCCCACGAGGAAAATACCATATCGCGGAAAACGAATGGAACAATGTTTTTATAACTGGCAACAATAACTAAGACGTCATTAATGCCATCTGTCAATTGCTGTCTACTTCTTGGAAGTGAGGTGTCTACTTCTTGGATAATGTGGGTTATTTAATGTCGAAAACTGTGTTTTCGGAGAGAAAGTTTGAAGGATTAGACTATTCCTCTAAATGAATAGAAGTAGAATAGAATAGAAAAACATTTATTGATAAACCAAACATACAGCACCACATGAAAATATTAAAACAAATAGAACAAAGTAAGAAAGTAACATATTTAGCATTATAACACAGAAAAAAAGAACTTACTACCTATTTGGTGCTGTTATGGTGGCTACAAAAGGACACCACTCAGCATATGCTGTGGCATACATATACCACAGCGCTGGTCTTCCGTGGGGCCCGGGGCCGGAAAGATAACTCAGAACAGACACACTAGTGACGAGCATAATAACATTATGATTGTGTAACATATAATTAGACACTATCATTTTACCAGTTATACAATTACAATGTTTAAGATTTAAGACAGGGGATGGGAGCGATTTAAAAGAGAAGGGTAAGTGTATAAAAAAGGATTATGGTATAACAATATTTTTATATAAGTATTAAAACAAGAATCTCAAAGTACATATACTACGGACATGACAATGACATAACCTACCTTGTTGTCAACTTACTGGTGAGATAGTATTGCTATAATTATTTGTAATTTAACGCCCTCAGAACAGGTTTTTTTATTTTTCTGGTCGAACTTTACCTCATAATACGGCGGTTCGATGAGCGCGTGCGTGAAGTCTGCCTTGAGGCGCGCTCTCAGGCCCGTAAGTGTGGCGCCGCCGCTGCACACCAGGTTGTTCTGAGGCAGTTACTTTAAGCTAGTTTGCCTAAGAACGAACGGCATAGTAAGACCATTAAAAACAGCAACTCAGTACCTATACGACGGTTCGGTGAGCGCGTGCGTGAGTTCTGCCTTGAGGCGCGCTCTCAGGCCCGGAATCGTGGCGCCGCCGCCGCACATCAGGATGTTCTAATGCAGCTACTTTATTTTAGTTTGCCTAAGAACGAACGGCATAGTAAGACCATTAAAACAGCAACTCAGTACCTATACGGCGGTTCAGTGAGCGCGTGCGTGAGTTCTGCCTTGAGGCGCGCTCTCAGGCCCGGAATCGTGGCGCCGCCGCCGCACACCAGGATGTTCTAATTCAGATACTTTATGTTAGTTTGCCTAAGAACGAACGGCATAGTAAGACCATTAAAACAGCAACTCAGTACCTATACGGCGGTTCAGTGAGCGCGTGCGTGAGTTCTGCCTTGAGGCGCGCTCTCAGGCCCGGAATCGTGGCGCCGCCGCCGCACACCAGGATGTTTTCCGCTAGGGCGCGCCGCACGTCGATGGGACACTACAAATAATACACACTGTTGTTAGTGGCGGATCATTAAGAAAAATAAGGAGTTGCTTATGCCTATGAGGGCACCAAAATAACAGACAAAAAGTCAACTCGATGAAAAAAAGAAAGAAATGCTTTATGGAGTAGGTACTTCACTATTATTACACTACCAGAACTAACAGCTTTAAATGGGAATTATTGTTTTATATCTTGGAATGTAATGTAAGTGGTGGTACAAAATTCCTACTGCAAAAGCTCCGGGTGGGGAATGAGCTCCATGTCAAGGTTTTTTCCCAGTTTATGAGAGGAATGCACAAGTTTTGAAAAGCTCGGCAACATGCGAGTCTTCTAGAGTTGTAGGCGTAACTAACCGCTTACAGTGCTTTTATCTCGCCAACGCGGCCACGTTTGCTTTTTTTTGTTTTCCAAAATCCAGGGGAAACCTCCAACACGACCACGCGGGCGGTTGAAACAACTGGAATACTCTTAAGAGTTTGCGCCAAGACCTTGCTTCATAGGACCATGGTTGTATATTGAGATATACATGTACATTGTCTAAGTATGCGTCAGTGTAGGAGTAATGAGTTCACATTGTCTGTGTGTTCGTATGTCACAACTACAACAATGGCTAACCCGCGCTCGTGAGATAAAAGTACTGTACCAGCAGTCGGGGTACTACGCTTGTTGACATTGCCGTAGCATAGAACGTGCAGTACCTGCATGATGCACTGCAGCAGGAGATCTGGCAGCGAGCTGTACTCGTTGTCGCGGAGGAACAGCGGCTCTGCGCTGAGCTCTCGAGCGCGGCCCGAGACGGTGATGGAGGCTCCTGAAGGCAGCGGGTACCGGACGCTCTTGGCCGGGGCTGGTGGGGAATCCGAGGCCCACTGTAGCGCTCGCTCGCGGGTCGTCACTAGGCACGTTTTGACTGGAAGCAAGGGAAACTGACTTCACTGACTTTGATATTGGCTGTTGACCATGAAATGTCAGGAGAAGTATATAGTAAGTACGTAGAAAGAGGATCCTAGAGAAGGAAGATTTGGGGTTTACCGAAAGGGACGGAATTATGGTAACCTGAATAAATTGAGAAGTATCAGAATTTATTTACAAATATTTATTTTATTTTTTCACTCATGGTTGTACGTGTCCGCTGCCGGATCCAGTCTTAGTACGCATGAAGTGAAAGTTAAGACTGGATCCGGCAGCGGGCACGTACAACCATGAGTGAAAAAGATAAAATAAATACTAGTACGCATGAAGTGAAAGTATATCAGCATCACGTTAACTGACAATTCGTGAACCTAATTGCAACGAGATAAGGTGTAACTATGATGCCATATGTTACTATGTATAATAATTAACACTGTAACTTAATAGAAGCAGTTGACGTCTAAAGTAAACCTTATTGCTTAAACTTGTAAGGTCCATAACTCACCCGCGATATCCTCAAGCACTGGCGGCTCCAACTTCAGTTCGGCGCTATTGTCCTCATCAAGGATCCGTGCGAGCTCGGCCCGCACGGCCAAGGCACCTAGTGGGGCCGTCTGCAGCGCTTTTAGCACCACTGACCCGTATACCACTGGAAGGACATAGATACATTTAGTGTCTGGACTGTCATATCTGTCACATTCACCAAATAAGAATTCGTTGATAGATAAAATAGATATAGGTGCTTCGACAGGAGTTTCTGTAGGTATGTACTTTCAAAATTGTACCTTTAAAATATGCATAGGATATGTTTTGGAGATTATAATAAATACACACTTAAGCATAGAATTTACTATTTTAAGTATAATTTATAATATTAGAATAGAAGTCAACAACAAGAGCTGACGGCAAACCTATTTTGAAGTGGAAATGAAGTAGCGACCATTATGATAGGGTATTTTTGTGTATGAAAAATAAACAATAAAATTGTAAGAATAAGATAAATTTTGTTACAGGAAGTCAAATTAAGTTGATATAAATTTATGATCACCTAAAATAAATGTTATAATTACTTTTGAAATTCTTGGATAATTTATCTGTGCTAAAAAAATATTATGAATGTCAAGTGTGACGTCATGCGGCACTATAATGCCGTAGCAACACAATGTTCGATGATGGCAAAAAGTACATGAAAGTATGTTTTTTCCCTTTAACGCATAACTGCGTCCTGTACGTTGGGTATAATTTTCTTTCTACGTAGCCCATTGTGTGCATCCGACTTAACGGCTCTGTGCTTGACACCTCTGACAGACAACATTAGTGATGCGGGATATCAAAATCGTATACCGTTTTTTCGACAAGCGGAATGGTTTACGAAAGAAAGATAATCGATTCGCATCGGCCAACATAAAAAAAAAGATCAGAACGTAGCAACAATCTAACATAAAATAATTGTAAAATATTTGAATTAGGTAACAAAAATAATAATAGTACTCCATAACTGACACGATAGACGGATATAATAACGAATCGATTGAACTGCGATCTATTGCCCTATGACGTCACACGGCTCGTAAAAAATGGCGCCTCGCGTTTTCGAGCTCATATTGGAACTGCAAATTTCAATTTTATTGTTTTAATATTCATCAATTCCATAAATAGAAATAAAAATTCCACGTGGTAATTGAACCGTACGGATTAATTTAAGCTACTTTACAGAAAAGCGTGTAAGACCCTATTTTTTTGCGTACTGGACTAAAATTGATCCAACCGAACACTTATTCATCACTTACCCTTATCCATAAAACTTAACAAACCTCTGCTAACTAAAATGTCTTTTGTCACTGTCTCCCAAGCACATGTGTTAAACAAAGTGAATTTTAGCAGCTATTGAAATAAAATAGGTTTGATGGACGCTTATGAACTTTTGTGCTTCGCATTTAAACTGTAATGGTAGTTTTTTTTATAGAAAAGAGGACCACAATATATAGTTGTGAGAACTATTGAATGAAAAAAGGAAGACTGACCGGCGCAGACCTCGGCCTCCCGCGCCCCGACCTCGACCACGAGCACGACGGGCGCGCCCAGCGTCAGCGCGCACAGCCGCGCGCTGTCCGCCCACGCCACTCCCGACACCTAAAACATTTTTTTTATTAAAAATTGGATTGCTTTTGGCCAGCATCTAGCCAGGGGCTTGGCTAGCATCTAGATGAGGCCGACGGTGAAACGAACGCATCCAGAAGATGCCCATTCACTTGTGCCTTAACTTAGAGAGGCCTTTAACGTGGTCCACTAGCGCCACTCGTAAATAATTACGATCATTTTCTCTTGCTTGTGAAAAAGGATGACATGACACTTCATCTCTATTTACAGTAATTCCAATTTCTCCAACAACCACAATAACCACTTGTCTGGTTAAAAACAACTACAAAACAACTGCATTTTGACCAGATTTTATGAAACAAATACCTTTTTGTCAAGACGGTCAGCAACCTTAAGCCCTAACTTTGGAGAAATGGGCTGATGAACCCGACCACGGATTATCTGCCAGCTCGTTCCCGACCGGGCGTCCCCACGCAACATCATCATCATCATCATATCAAGAGTCAATAAATATTATGGTACGTTTGATTGACCTAAAACTTTTGAGCAGTGCATTTCATTAGTAAAAAAATATACTTAAATAATATTTGATAAACTTTAAGTTAGAAAATCATTGAAAGATGTTGTTTAGGAAGTTTGACAAATGTCTGAAGCTTGTTTATAAAATTTACCTCATAGTGTGTGAAGAGCACCTTAGCAAGTGTCTCTCGGAAGGCTGTGGGGGTGAGTAGAGACTCTGCCACCACCACGCGCCGCTCCTTAGGGTTCACCAACACATGCCTGCCACAAATGTTGTACTTATAAGGGTATCATTCTGTTAATGCATTGAATTATGTTTTCTTTAATTGCATAGTTTGCTAATGATTCACACCGCAATTCTAATATAATAGTCGTATATATTAGGCATAGAGTTTTAGAAATGATTTAGTGATTTTATTTTATTTGTCATACTTACCAACTATTGAATACTTATTTATCTCTCTTGAGAGACGGTAGTAGCTTTTGACTTGTAAAAGTGCCATTGCCGCCTACTTGCAGAATAAAGTTCATTTATTTCATTTATTTATATAATATTGTGCAGCACTGTGACATACTTTTTAGTGGGGTAGCCTTAAATCTATTGATTGTGTTATCCATCTTTAATCTTAACTGTTATGTGTTTTTAATTAGAGCCACAATTTAAATAAATATTATCACAGCCATTTTCTTCAATCTGCTTCATTAAATAATATTTCTATACACAAATCCCTTACCTGAAATAGAGTAGATGCAGCATATGCACAAGGTTATCATACAGCTCATCCTCATTGGCATAGTCGTAAACCCTCTTGTAGCGGCGCAGCTCCGGGCTCCAGAACTGTGAGCGTATGATGCAGCGCGGCGCCGCCTCACCCGTGAATCCGAACCTACACACATGATTGGGTAATCTCAACAATATGGATGTTGACACCAAATAAGAAAATCGATAAGGTCAAATGTTCTCGAAAAAGGATCAAATTCTTAATCAAATGGCGAAAAAAGTAAGTCAAAAGAATAAATAATTACATAATTATAAGTCCTCAAAGGTTTAAGAGGGGGCATACTCTGTACCTTTTCCGCAAAACGCACCTTTGAATTGGAACGATCTTCGTTTACTATGGCGCTCGTGGTCAATGATGTCACTGATCTGTAGCGATTTCTCTCTTTAACCAGCAACATTAAAGCGGTTGTAGTTTCGTAATTTTTTATTTATTTATTTTTTAAGGTATTTAAATTGGATTTTCACCATTTGGCATATTTTTTGCCTTGTTTCTTTTGGAGTACTCAAATTTTGAGTCTCTTAACACAGCATATTAAAACAAAACATCCCTTTTGTTTACTAGTTATAAATAAAAGTTAAATACCTTTCGACTTCACACTCAAAACATAACGGTAGATAGTTTGCGAGTAAAAAAAACCCTAATAACTGGCCTACAGTACTATTGTGTGTGTTTTGTGATCTCTCCAAAGCGTTCAACTGTGTGGATCATCGCACGCTACTGCGCAAGTTGGAGGTCTACCCAATTCATGGAAATGCCCTGAACCTGGTGGAATTATACTTGACAACTTGACTGATAGGCAATAAAAAAGTATATATAAATGGTGTTTCATCTTTTAGTTCTTTGGTAAAAATGGGAGTTCGTAAGGGATCGATCTTGGGTCCCTTCTTATTTTATGCATACATCAACGATTTGCCTTACATGGATAAAGACTAACAGACATCGTTCTATTCGCCGATGATACATCTCTGATTTTGAAAATAGATTGGGAAGATTGCGCTCTTGTACCTACATGTAAATAACACACTAATCACCATTTCCAAATAGTTTGCAGCCAACAACCTGTTACTGAATGCGGAAAAGACCAAATGTTTGAAATTTTCATTACCTAGTGGTATCAATGAAAACATCATGTACTTACACAAACTCACCAGATGCGACACGCAAATAATAATACCACAAATGAGCGAGACGGTCATATACATTTTTGTATAAGAGCAACAAAGAGTTACATATAATTTGTTGTCCTTGTCATAGTTTCACTTTTTTGTCGAGCACAACCTATTTGATATCACAGTTGTGCCCAATTACGTCAGACAAACGATTACCCACTCAAGTTAAGGAGGTAATTTATGGTAAACCGTCAGCCATTTTAAACAAATTCTCAATTTATGTGCATAAGACCTTTTCCGCCCCTCTTGGTGGCATGCATGTAGGATTTCTAAATATAGAAACGTGTACGGTTTAATAATAAAATTCCTAAAGAAATCATGCAAGTATCAATTCAGGATCAAGAAAGTAAATTCAAGAATCATGTAAAATCTGCTTTATTAAAGAATTAATATTATAAAATTAGTCACATACATAGAAAAAGAGGCCTGGAAGCTTCGGCATGACCACCACCAAATAAATGTAATTAATCCAAATATTATATAAACATAGAATCAGTTTTGACTAGCAAAAATGCTATCTTAAGGCTTATATTTGAATAAATGAGTTTGAGTTTGCCTAACAAATAAAGATCAGCCTTCATTCAAGTTCATTAATTTCAGATATTTTTGGGATAATTTTTACTAATTCAATAACTATAATAATTCATCTAGATCAGTTAGGAATGATGTTTATGTATGAAGAGCAATAACTTTATTATTATTCTGTGGTGCTCACAACACAATATCCTGACATCTGGATACTAGAAACTGTGAAAGCAGTTAGAGTGTGATTTAATTGTAAAATTTTGGGGTTTTATTATATTGATGAAAAATATCTACTGTTATTTAGTTTCTGCTAAAGACAATAAGACCAAAAACCAAGACAAGTTTAAGTGGTACATTTTTGTTTCAATAATTTAATCTGAATATTTTTTGTTTATTAATTGGCCAATCGGTGGAGGTATGTTGTTCCAACATTTAGGGAGACCAGTGTTGTGGAACCTGAAGCATGGTGGCACGTGAAGCTATAATTTCGTGGCGATTATCACTGTTGGAGAACCATGTTAGTTAATTATAAACATATGAAGGCATCTTTGTTTGGATTGTATCAAAAAGTAAGCATGCAAACATGAGCTCTTGACGTGCGGCCAATTTAAACATAACTGCGTTATTCAAGACCGGCGTAACGGGAGTCCTGGGAGGGATTTTGAAACAAAATCTTACACATCCATTTTGTACTTTTTGGCTGAGACACTGAGAACGCGCGAGAAGGTAAGAACCAGAAGCAGCAATACAGTAATTGAGTTTGCAAAAAACGAGAGCTTCACATTCTTTTTCGAAGTACAATGCTGAGGAAATTTCGGACTATAGTCATTTGGGTTGGTATAAAATGGCTAAATTTTTGTAGCCCCCTCTCACTACGGCTCGGCTTATTTATTTCGTGATTATAATCCCAAAGGAGAAAGTGCTTACGGTGTGTCATCTCGTGGAATTTTCCTTACGATGTAACTAATTTGTGTATATTTTGGGTAAAACGGTACTTACTTGGTGTACTCTGAACCGAGATCGAGCACAACTGCTTGTTTCTCCTGGATAAGCGCTATACCTTCGTACAATGTCATTTTGGCCGTGCTACACTACTTCTTTATTTTATGATATAAACATGAATAAAATTCTATGCTTCGAAATAAAAAAACAAAACCTCGTCAACTCGCGAGTCTCGGATGAATCAAGCACAGACTACTATACCATGGTCTAAGAAAACAAGGTCTGACAATAAGGATCGTGACACGAGGTCGAGTTGCCGCTTTATAGTAACAAAAAAGAAGTAAGGAAAAAAAAAATCTGCCGTTATCATGCAAAATAAATTGTTTACGCATCAAAATTGGCATTTACTTGTTTAAGCACACAAAATAGGTCAAGTTGAACATGAATGTACCTAATAATTTAATAAGATACTCACAGAATACATGAAAGTCAGGGAGTATCATAATATAATACTGGCAACACTGCTTACTTACACATACGAGCGTCATGTCAGTCTCTTTGACGTTAATCGCGATCTCGCTCGGATGTACTGATTTGCATATATCGCTCTCGGTCGGTGTCAGTTTAAGCAGTAATTGCCAAACTTTTTGCGGTGTGGTTGCTAATAAGAGTTAATGTAGGCCAGATTTTGAAATGGTTGGCTGTTCTATTCGGAACTGTAAGAGGAGAAGTGTTAAAGGCGGAACCTTATTGTTTTTCTACACTTCCACAAAACGAGTCAGTAGCCAACGAATGGCTTCACTATTGTGGAACGAAAACAACGAAAAAAAATGGTACACCGTACTACGTAAAGTTATGTGTTTTCTTAATTTGTGCATTTTAATGTTGTTGGGGTCCTTTTTACTCAGTCAAAATATAATTTTGACACTAAATGATAAGAATAGTGATGTGGCTAAGCCGATACTTGACAATTGGAATATCAACCTATTATCTGCAAAAAACCGCAATCGTTGTGTCATGTTGTTATACTGATTGAATATAGCTGGGTCTATACTTTGGTATAGATGATTAGAATTCATATTATTTGTCAGAGAGACATGCAACACAATTAAGGCCAGATGCCATACCTTTTTTTGTAATGGTTGTAATTTTGTTTTTTATACAGTCGTTTAATATAATTTATATCCTATTTTTTAAGTAAGACAACTATTTTTCCCCAAAATACAAAGTTTGAGAACCATCGATAGCAGGGAGTCCGAAGGTCGTGTCACCCACACTACTAACCGACGTTTCCGTTTGCCATACCAATCAAGTGTCACTGTCAGTCAGTGCCAATCTGTCAGCAGCGTGACCACTTTATAATCGTCGTTCCTACTAAAAGAGTGGTCAGAAAACTACTAAAAAATACCAAATGATTTTCATTATCTACTAGAAATTACTAGACTAACTAAATCAAGCTTGATTGTGTTTAAATGGCAATTATTTGTGTATAAATCTTGTATATCGTAGTTCGGAACAAGCATTCTTCCTTTAATAGTGAGTTAATGAGTGCAAGAGGGAGAGAATGTCAGTAAAACACTCAATCGTGCATAGTGACAGCTTTGTGAAGGCGCATCCACAAGCCTCGAGATAGAGCGAGACAACCAAGGTCATCATATCCCTATCTTGCAAATCTGACAACTTGCAGTATTGCTATGATCTCCCGTAGGGGACAGTTATACGGTTATTATTATCACAATACTGGGGTGTCAATATTATCGTGGTATTGCAATATTATCGTGGTATTGCAATATGCATGTATTTTGCTTTAATATTCATGAATACACGATCAATACGTATTGCCTGTGATTGAGTGTGTAGAGTGATAGGTCGGTTGTCAGTACATCAAAGGTGGGTATTTGACAGATGTAATGATTGTAAAACGTATTGTTAAATGTAGCTCATAATTCTTAGAACCTAAATAAATAGTTGCATTTCAATGAAAATCATTTAATTAATTAATAGGTATGATTTTGGTAAGTTCAAGTTTTTCTTATCTGTGACTAAAATGATCAAAACGACGCCATGTTGCTAGTGACGTTATGCCGCTAGAAACAGCTGCTGTCAAAACGGTTTTAGATATAGGCGGTTGCCACACTGATGCGGTTTTCGCACGGTACGGTATGCGAGCGAGACAGCGCTATGCAAGAATATAGCGATGTCCCGTTCGCACTGCAAAAACCGTTCGGAAAACGCATCAGTGACAATCGCCATATTATTCTTTGAAGTGTTACGCGAAGAGGTTAGTTCATTTATAACAGTGGATCGCGTTTTAGCGCGAAAATTTAAATGAAACTTTAAAAGTATGGACTTCATAATAAATACAGAAAAACATGTTTTGTTAAAAGCTGTAACGTTCAATTTACAACATTTTTTACATATTGAAACAGATCTTCAAAAATTGTCAAGTAGCCAATTGAGGATTTCTATAAAATAAACTACTAAAAACTGCTAACTTATTTTCTCCTACTAAAAGCTTGAAAAATTTCCCTCAAAACTACCAAAAAAGTAGGAACCACTAAAAGTGGTCACGCTGTCTGTCAGTATCAGTGTCACAGATTTGACATGACGTTGTAATACCGGTGTTGCTATTAGCTTAGATATTAGGATTAGGACTGCCCGAGTTACGAATTTCAACGCGGATGTGGCAAGACGCCTATTATAGAGGGTCCTGCACATAATCCTGCTAGCATTCATCAATAGTCATTCATCTCCCTATCTCCTTTTATCTTATAGCAAAGTTCCACATACCGTTTCGGCTATACCTCCATGGTGTCCAAATATAGGTAAACCTTATAGCGATAGGGACGAAAGAGCGCGTGCTTTGTGGCGAGCGCGTAAGAGCAGGATGCCATGATTAGCTGTCAAACATCGTTTTTTTTAGACAGAAATCCTTTTGTATGTAAGTACCTACTATTAAAATTAAATTCTGTGCTTGTAGGCAAAGAGAATATAACCACTACGTTCTACTTGTAGGTGGCGACTGCGGACTGCCACGCAGGACGATCTGTATGCACCTTTTGAAAGTAGCTTTCAAGCAAGTAACACGTGCGTAAAAAAGGCATTAAAAAAAACATAATGACAATGTTTTCATAACAAATTTGGAATAAAACGTTTATTTACTTATATTTTTTTCCTTATTTATTTTACTTTACATTTATTTTCAAGATAAATCGATGACTGATGTTGTTGGGTGTAAGATTGAAAATTTCAAGAGCTTTTTGGTGATTTTTTCCAACATATTTTTTTAACTCACGAAATCATGAATATGTGGATGGAATCTGACGAAACCGATACAAAATTTAAGATCCAACGATTATGATTTTGATTTAATTGAGCCCTTCGTTCATAAAGTCGGTAAAATGAGAGTTGAAACTCGTCTTCGTCAACTTTCAGCAAAAAAAATCGATACGTAACAAAATTTATGTTAAGGTAGGATTGTTTTATCTGATTATACAACCTAAAAAGAGCTCCGGGCGATGTACCTGCGCGAAATACGGACCAAATCCCATTCCTTTCACTAGCCACCCGGAACTCTTTACTTGCGTTGACTTGTAGGTACCTAATATAAAATTCAAGAAGATAAACTAATTTAATATAACTACCTACGTTTTGATTCTTCTGCAGTGCCCTTTCTTTGCACATGATACGAGTATCCCGCCCTCGTTTGCTGGCTGCGCGGCCGTTGCTAGTGCGGTGTCCGGCACCCGTTCCTGCGCTAGCGCCGCCGCGGTCACAGCCGGCACCGCTGCTAGCTTGCCGGCAGAGGCTTCGCGCGAGTGATGCCGCCGAGCGACGTCGATGCTGCATCGGCTGCGTCGTTAAACTGGTTGATTCCTTCCTGACTAATTATTCATAGTTACCTTTAAGCGTTCCTTACCCCACTTTATAAGACTCGTAGTTTCATTTAATTTCCATACACGGGAATATTTTGTGGTGTTCCTCAGGTTCCTGTTTAAATCATGTTTGACACCATGCAAAATGATAAAATGGTAATTAAATCATAACTGTATGTATGCTCCTTAAAAATTGTAAAAGGGAGATAATGTAACGAGGACTTGAAAATGGCGTGATAGAAAAATGAAATATGTAAGTATGTAAATTATTAAAAATCTTCTAAAAGCGTTTGTTCATGGATGTTCAATCAAATGAGACGACGAACAGTAATGGCTACTTAGACCTAAGTATGTAGTAAGTACCTAAGTAGTTTATTCAAATAAAATAATCCACAACGGCTTTGTTTTAAAATAGCTTGACGGTGCTTAAGTTCCTACCTAGGTAAGTACAGTCACCATCAAATAATATCTAAACATGTAGATAATCTACATGTATTCCGACATTTGTATTGGCGACTGTACTGAGCGCCTACTCCGAACTACGTATCGTGCCGTCCCTTTCACTCTCGTGTTATACACTATATGAGTGAAAGGGACGGCACGATACGAAGTTCGGATTCGAACTTCGGACTAGGCCCTCTGTACTGTACTGGCATTCGATGTTTTAAGTGGAAACTCAATATAAAAAAGAGCTGAGAGTTTTTTGGTCTGGGAAGAGGATCAATGTGTAAATGATACTAATATGCTTTGTAACTAACTAAATTTATTTTACACAAATTCCGCTATAATACATATTTACAAACATAAAAACGATTTGGACATTGTCACGTTAGGTAAAAAAAAGCTTGAGCAGATCTGCGGCCCTGGGGGCCGGCGCACCGCGACTATCTACTACACTTACAGTTAAGAGCCAGGGAACCAGCGCACGCGTTTTCGCCTTTCGCGGTGCATGCGTGCAGCGGACGTAATAAATATGAACGGCGCCATCTACTGGCGGGGTAAGGCACCTCGCGTAAGTAGCGCCACCGGTCGCGAGAAGCGATTAGGAACTTCTGTTTCAGAACTATATATGTACCATACTAAACGCTCTTCTCGTGTAACTACTAAAGTAAATAACAATTTTACACATCAACAACAATATATATTGACTATCTCGACAACATTAAGTTGCTATACTTTGAATATTATTTTCAATCACAGCTTTTTCGAAATATGTAATAGATAAAAGAAAATAAAGCATAACATTAATTTATAGCCATATATTTATATTGCTACTACATTTTTCGAAAAATTCAAAGCTCAAATTATCTACACGCTGAGTTTAGTTTAATAGTTTAGAGAAGCATTGCCTCGAGGTTCGGTGGTCTCTTATTCTAGGAGGATCAAGGGTTGGGGGAGGCGCCGGCGCTGGAGAGAACAGAGAGCGGGGCGCCGGCGCAGCGGCGGGCGCGG
The DNA here is from genome assembly GCA_963556455.1 of Epiblema foenella. Classification (NCBI taxonomy): domain Eukaryota; kingdom Metazoa; phylum Arthropoda; class Insecta; order Lepidoptera; family Tortricidae; genus Epiblema; species Epiblema foenella. Next base: position 22,437,678 of record OY747096.1, on the reverse strand, counting down.
CGCTCGTTCCCTGGCGCGTCAGTCCCTGGCTCCCTGCGCGGCGCACGCGCACTACACTAGTACACTAGCATTGTTCTACGCGCGCGAGGCGGTTAGATGATGGAGGTGATCAGTCGCGCCTTAAAGTTGACTATCCGCTCAGAGGTCTGCGCCAGTCGAAGGATGAGGTCCTGGATGAGGTTGGCGATGCCTCGGTTGGCGATGATGAACAACCGCGTGATGGGGCCGGGTACGCCCTCGGTGAGGTTGTCGCCCTTAGCGGCGCCATCGTCAGTTTCGCTGTCGGAGCCTCCCCCGACAGCCTCGCCGCCACCCGACGAGCCACCCGAAGACCCGGCTACCAACTACAAAATGAAAACGCGAAAGTTAAGAGTTGGCATAAATCGTATGCTTGCGACACGCCGCTCGCCGGTCGCGCAATGCGCCCTCGATATATTTGCTAACTGCAGCATATATAATTAGCCGATGGCAGAAACAATGTTATTGGCTATTCAAATTTTTAACGAGGAGCGTGTTGCAAAGTTATGAAATGTTAGTCGTCCGAGCGCCACTTCCGAAGCAGCGCGCTCGAGCGAGTATTAGCGGCCGTTGCGCAAGCGACACGTAATATCGATTGCGCCGGACTGTTAGAGAATGTGCATTGACTTGGTACAGGTGCGTTAGGATATATTAATGATTTTCGATGATACCAGAAACACGGAAGAAAATATGTGGGACAGGAGAAAAGGATAGGCGAAAGGCATATGTATGTAATGTGTTAGTTGTTAATGAGTAACGTCTACAGAACTACGTCAAGCTGTGTATGCCACTATACTAAAGGCGACTGCGACATTCACGATAACGACGTCAACGACGATGGTCTGCGACCAGCAACTGTGCTCTGCGCTGTACTAGAACTAGCCAACTACTTATGGGGTGCTGTCTACATTTATTTAGCATGCTCATGCTAGAACAAGCTGCCTAGGTGCACTTGGTGTGAAGTTTGTTGTTTGTCTGTGTACTTGTGAAGAGTCCAGCGTGGCGGAGTGGGAGGCGGTGAGGCCGAGGTTGAGTGAATCGGTGCCGGCGAACAGACGGAAAGCCGAGCCCGCGGCGCGCGCCATCGCCTCCGCTGGCCGCTGCAACAACCCTCAGCCCTCAACCTTCCGACAAACAGCTCGCTCGTGCTCAACTTACGCAGTCCTTGAGGCCATCACATTGCATACAAACGACTACACAGGCTATTGGTATTCCTTTGCTAATTTGAGTTGCGCTATTATGTATTAGGCGAGAATGCACCTATATGTAGAAATTGAGGTAGTACAGTGTGTAAGAAGTAATTAAAGTCTGCGGCGGTTACAGGATTTGAAAAAGTTAAAATAGAGTCAGGTACGAAGTACGTAGGTGTTTGAATGTAAATGATGCATAGATGTTGATAGTTAAAAGATTACCTGAAAAGTTATAATAAGTTAAGATTGCAGTTCATGAAAGCCAGGTTTATCAGATGATAGAGAATAGAAATAAATCCAGTGGATAGTCCGATGGTGGTTGTACAGGACTCACCCTGACGATGTCGAAGATGAAGTTTCCAGAACCACCGCCAGCGCTGCTCTGGCCGCCGCCGGACGAGCTGCCGAAACTCAGGAATCTGGAAAGTTCATTGGTCAAGTTAACATATTTATTGTACGGTCCACAAGATAGGCCCGCAAGGCCCGCAACTGCTGCGTCTAGCCGATTGCGCGTGAAATCGGATCGTGCGAAATAAAAATCGCCACAAAAAAAGCACAATGCTTTGCTCTCAAGCACGTCTTTGTTGCGGCTCCGCGTGGGAGGATAGTCACCATTTATATGTATTATAAAGTCTGTGACAGTGATGGTACAATTTTACTTTCATACGTTTGTTTTTTGTCAGCGCATTATCAGATAAAAAATGGTTCGTAAAGCGGCTTAGTTATTTTTTGCAGACGAGTAGTCAAGATGATTTGCATGATTCTTACGTATAAAGTATTGTTATATTATCGCGTGGAAAGTCATAGTTACCTCTTGTTTCTGTTTTCTTCGCTGTTATCGGTGTCATCGAGCGTGATTTCGTCAATGGCAGCGTTGTTGGTTTGCGCGGCAGTCTGTTGGTCGTCGTCGGAGCGGTGCTCGACAGCCTGCTGTTGCTGTTGTTGGTCGCCAAAGGCTACGCGGACCTCCGCCTGCTGGGATTCAGCGCCTGACAGCAAGTTTTGCTGTTGCTCCGGCACCTCCTGTAAGACGTGCGATATTACATGCGTGGTCGTAATGGGGGGATGATGTGGGGATGCAATGAGTGACGATGACCATGAAGGCGCGCGGTCTGCGCGCGCCCGCACTGCCGTCCCGGGCAGGCTGGGGTTAGTGCGCGTGCGATGAGGATGTCTCGGGGCCACGCCGCGCTCGATCAATGTCGTTTATTACCCTGCCCGGTTGCTAGTGAGCTAGCTGAGAGGTGAAGGGTGGGTGTATGTTTCGATACTGATCGTTCGCGGTTGCATGCCGTGGCCCTGTCCTCGTACCGGGCGGTAGACTAGCGCCCAGCGCCGACGCCGGCGCTCGGGCGCGTCGGGCGCAGCGGTGGTTGTTGTTGTAGTAGTAGCCTCGTCGTCATCATCATCATCATCGTCATCGAGCTCGATGGAGCCTCCGCCGCCGCCTGCCATGCCGCCGCCGCCTCCATCGCCGTTACGATTACCCAAGAAGGCGCGTAACACCACTGGCCCGAATGTTTGCAGCACCACGCTAGTGATTTGCTGCACTTTCTGTTCGATAATCTAAAACACAACCCACTACGGTACTACAAGAGTCGTGTCTCGTAATTTTTTTTCTGTCTAGAAAAACAGAGCTGCTGTACATAACTTTTTGTTTGGGGAAAACTTCAGCAATATTTCGGAGAAATCAAAGCCAAATGAATATTTTCTTTATAAGCTTTTATTTAACTGGCAATGTTTGTATGTATGTTCGGATCGTATCTTTCAACTTTAAAGCAGTTATCCTCAACCTATTGAGCTGAAATTCGGCATACTTAAGTTCGGTGATAATGCAATATTATGGTACCTAACACAGAGCTGATCTAATGATGGAGAGAGAAGGTGTCCATGGCAACCCTAAACTACACAAGATTTACTGGGCTCATTGGAACCGGCCCAATGAATGACTGTGAAAATAAATAAAAGATACAGCCGGCAATAAAAGCTTGTAATCATAAATGAGTTTTTTGACAAACTTACTATTTAAGTACAATTTACAACAATTCTGACCACTCAATATGTGATGTTTTTTCAGGGGCCGTATTCTTAAGTTACCTGCGTTAGGGTAGGGAAGAGCTGCCGCAGAATGCCAATGGTGCGCTTGTTGCGTTCGCTGAGCTCAGCGCCTGGTGCGCCTAGGTTCAGCGTCGACAGCGTCTCCTGGAATACAGCAGGCGACATGTCATTAGCTATATGATTTTCTATGTCGAACAATTAACTTGCAAACAAACGCTCGTCGGAAGGAAACACGAATAATTGACGGTATGAAGAACGCGTGTAGTGGCGTCATTAAATTATTATATAAGATAAATGTGACAATTATTAAACATAAGACGCATCAGAGTTGAAAAGCGCTCTCTGAGCAATAGTAAGCCCCCTTTTGCCAGCATAAGTATGAGATGTTATTCACTCAAATTACGAGCCAATATTTTTTCAAGTATCAATAATGCTCACTTCATCGAATCGAATTAGAAAAATTTATAGGTATTTTAACGACAAATTATACGGTTCTCACGGCGGGCGCTGCAGGCCTTCATTACTTTACCATTAATAATCGGCGTTAGTCGTCGCGGGCGGCTGCGCAGTGAGGACTCGACCCCAGGCTCACGCTTGCGCGTGTTTCAGTCGCCGTAATAACGTACTATGCAGTCTATGCAGGCGTCACATACAAGGCAAGGATATGGAAATTTAATTCGTATCATGCTTAGTTCTCCTCAAACTTAGGTTTAAGGACAAGGACCATGCTAACCTGTGCACTGGCGGCGGGAGCAATAATCTCGATGATTTCAGGGGTATTATCGTCGATGGGAGCAGCGGCGGGCGCGGGATCTGGTCCGGGAGCGGGCGCCGGGGCGGGGGCCGGTGCCGCGCTGACAGACAGCAGCAGGGCGCAAGCGCCCACCAGGAATAGGGACTTCCTCATGGTCGTTTTGTGCTTGCGTGTAGGAATGTCGTCACTCGATGCGGCTGTTTGCTGCAATACTATCCTAGTCCTTCAGTATCTGCAAACATATACAATATTATTAATAAATACTACATATGTTAACGTGCTATTAGTCCATGTGTCTCTCTATAAATGTATTTTTGGGCCAACTTGTGTAATGTGACATAACATGAGCATTAAAAGTTACTTTCTCCTTGACCGAGAAACACGGTTTAGTTCGACAGAACTTGACTCGAGCGCGTATAATGTGCCCGTCAACGAGTTTGAACAAAAACAATCAAAAAAGGTCACTGAAAAATCAACAATGAGACACAGAAAAATAAACGTAAAAGGTTAAAATTAATTCACCAAATCGGTTTGGTACCGCATATGTGCGTCTATGTGGCTGTGTGTGTGTGTAATGTGTCATGCGCAGGCGCGGCACGCGTTTGCGCTATAAACTTCTAGGTCTCAGTTTTGACATCGCGATGAATAGTTTAATCAGCTAACACAACACGCACTGACCCGCATTTAGGTAATTGGTCTGATACTAAAGAAATTGTTAAACAAACTGTGGTTTCGTAACGTTGACTAGAAGGATTCATACAAAATGATTTTACTAAAGTAGGTCTCAAGTTAATGTGCAAGCATTACCCATAAATGTCTGAAATTGCTGTGCGACCACATTTTAGTTCGCAAACTGCGATCATATCATAAAGTTGCGAAACACGACAAAGATCATGCGTGGAGGGAGTCCGCACTCTCGCTCCGCCAGCGTGGCCTCGATGCTCCCTCGGGGTGGCGAGTTGGCTTCCAGTCTGACCTTGCATTACACCGTTTACTTTAATAAATGCAACTGTCGAATGAGCAAGGTGAACGGACTCGCATTACGCTGCCGCACAATCTTGGTTATTGAACACGACAAAGGATCGAAGACCCTTTCAATAACCAATAATATAAATTTCCGTTAAGATAGACTTTAACAATGCATTGTTATCCACTGTACAATAAGACCAATACCGTTGATTCTGTAGGCGACCAGTGATGCAACTCTTAATAAGTTATAACTTTAGCGTTGTAACTAAACACTGTTTGTTAAAATGCAGGTCGAGGTTTGTAGTAAGATATCACAACTGCGTGATAACATACGTTATGAATATTTATGTTTAACAATAGTTTAGGGTGGATAGAGCTCTTGATCGTTCCGGCTGCTACCGGGCGCAGGGGCACGCGATCCGCAGTATTGATAATGCTTCTTACATAATGCGAATCTACGATTGTAAAAGATTTGCATATTTACTTAAGTATTTTCTCGAGTTATTAGTCAGTTGCGTGTACAAATACGTAAATAATTACAACATTTCTTATTTATTACAAGGGCGTGAAACATAGTGAGATAATTATATGGATAAAGATGAGAGAAGGGTCATCCATATAGCAGACATGCGTGCTTCTAGCTGCAGGGTGTTATTAGTGCATCCCTTTTAACAATCTAGCGCGTCGCTCTACTAATCACAGTAATTGAATCGCACAATATGCAAATATTCTAGAGGCGCGCTGTATTCTTCAAGTAACAGAATAATCGAAAAAACCTACAGGTAACTTAACCATAACTACACGCGACATGATTATATATAGGATGCACTTGCAGGGCTTTCCGTAATAATAAGCACCAGAAATTTATAAATTTATAGAATATAGAATTAAAATAGCGCGAACAGACCTGTAATCATTACTAAGTAAGCATTGCACCACAAATGTCGTAATTTGCCAGTTCCAAAAATTTCCCTAATGTATTTTTTAAAGATTTCGTTTTGCAATAGTTTCGAATAATTAGGTGGTTTGTCCGGTTGATTAATGGAGATATTAATTTGCTCTCGTAACCTGGCGCGACACAGACACGTCACCGGGTCTGGTTATTTCGACATGATAACCCCACATAACCGCCTTCGAGACAGGGAAATAAGCGAACATAAATCTATCGCACACACGTCGTTCACCACTGTTCGACTTTATTTCAATGCTGTTAAAGTCTAAAAGTAACCGATTTATCATTTCGCGACTACAAGTATACGCGTAGTTATATGTTTGAGGCATTGGGAAATGAGAGAAAAGCTCGGATTACGCGCGAGCATTTTGCATATCATTGTTGGTTATGAATTAACTGTTGAGAAACAAAAATAGATGCGGATCTTACGGCAAATTAGGTAACGCTGATCTAGGAAGAGATTGGCAATGTGTTCTACTCTCGGCGCTAAATTACACTGGATATAATCGATAAGTGGTATTGCATTAGTTTATCACTGTCATTGTTTACTTATTGCTGTTGATAGATATTGCAAGCTGCGATTTATACAATTCTGAGATGCTCCTAATCATAATTGGCCACTCATTGAAGGAATCATCGTGATTATGGGTCATTTGCTATAGCTGTGAATTGGCCATAATTACAACCACAGTTATTACCTATTTTATTTCTCCATCAATAACATGTATGTGGTTGCAGTAATTTAATCGAAATATCCGATCTATCAGGCTACCTAAATAAAACGAAACAGCCTTGTTAGCATAAATCAATAAAAAATATATATTTTTAAATTACCTATATACGGGTCAATGCGTCAGAAGTGTTTGTTTTGCCATTAGGTTACGGAGGACATAGGGAGCACTGCCAACAGGCTTGCACTGGTCGGTGGTGCGAGCAGGCGCGGCGTGTTGCGCAAGCGACCTCTGCCTGGCTTGGAACGTTACATGCTCGGTTGCAACGCGAGCAAAGTAGTAAACAGGTAAATTTTATAAGGTCAAGTATTAGAACAAACGTCGCGTACTCGTGTCTTTGGCCAGTAAATATATAGTTTTTTTTGCAATATTATTCTCACAACTGCTTCATAAGTCGTACTGCCAATTGATAACCTCCTTTCATTGCGTATCTTTCAAATAATATACCTGAAGTGAAAGAACGCTGGCATATAACTTTACAATGCATAATAAATTAATCATACTTGCAAACTTTGTTTCACAAGCTTTTGTTACTTTTTAGCCATTACGATCGCTGCCCAGTGGTAAAGTGGCGCGAGTTACTTGTAATTTAGTACTTCTTGGCAATTAACTAAGTTTCGCGTGCTGTTAATGAGTCGCCAATTTTAGCCGCACTAGTGCCACGCCGCGGCCGCGTTCGTTTCGACACCACTAACCGCTCTGTATTTAGGTACGCTTTAACACTGTTTATGGTTTAGTGCAATAAGAGTCAACGGATGTACTGTGCGGCACTCGCGCGTTGGCCAACATTTTAAGTGTATCGCGGCATCACATCACATCACTATCCATTAAGTATTCAACAATTCACGTTCTACACAAACACTTGAATTATTAGGACTGGTTGTATTTTAAAACTTGATATTTGAGAAGCGTGGAGCATTAGTTGGAAGAAATGCTGATAACATCGCGGTATCACATTCATACCTTCTCATAATGACGTCAAGTCAAATAACAGATTTGCCGAACCTATTTTATGTAAAGGGTAATGCAAAATCTGCAACAAACTCAAACAGGTTTTTTTTAAATAACCATGAATAATCTAATAACTGGTCAGTGGTTATCATGAAAAAATTATATCTTATACTATCATTTTTAATAGAAAATAGAGCTCCCTGAAGTAAGAAAAGAGTGATTCACCTAGACAATTAAAATAAATTACATAGCGGTTGTTGTTGTTATTCTTGCTGTCCGAGTCTCGTGAGATTAACTGATTAACCTGCACGTGGCAATATATAAATAGCGTCCACAATTACCACAGCCATCTGTCAATAACCGTCAATTAGTCCCAGTACGCCTAGTTAGCGGTTTGCCTACTCCCTACTAATTATATGTCACAAAAACTAGTTTTTCTAATACAATCGAGATGATTGATCTATTGTGAGTAGTAAAAACGTTAACGTAATTATTGAGTAGACGCATCAATATGTTTTTATGATGAGGATCGACATGTCTACGTCTTTCTACTAATCTAATAATACTGAATGTACCTAGTTTTGCTCATAGAATTAGGTTACCGTCCCTTAGCTCTAAGAATTTCTTACCTAATTTCACTGGCCCTAATGTTATGAACCCTAAAATCGCAAACCCGAATTTGCATTTTTCCTAACTATTGTTTAGCCCTAATGTCATTATCCCGAATTTTTATAATGTCTAATTTCTCATAACCGAACTCTCAGTAAAACTATTTTTATTAAACCGATTCTTTTACTAGGCCTTATATCACGAAGCCTAACAATGACTAAATCTTGTAAAGTGATGTTACGTTAATGAAAAGACCCCGACAAAGTATTAGGTGTGATGAAAATGAGGTATTGTTTTCATTAGACATAGTAATCATTAGGCTTAGTAATCATTAGGAAGAATCATTATTATTTATTTATATAATAGCATACGTGATGTTTAGTATAAGAAAAGATTAGGAGATATGAAATTAGGCCCAGCAAATAATTATATATTACAAGTTTAGTTATCTTAATATTAGGGCTAATGAAAATTATATCGATCATTAAGGATACCCATTGAAATATATCTCTCTAGTATGAATGAAGCATTCAATATGAATATATAGCTTTAAGCCTTTTGCATTAAGTCTGCCATTTGTACATTGTATTTTTGAGCAATAAAGTTTAAATTAATAAAATAAATAGCGTATAGCTAAAGATTACGTTATCACCGGAAAACGGCGCGCGAAATCCGCGCGGCGACGGCCCTCGACTGACGGGCGACCCCGGGGCGCGCGTGCGTTAGGTATCTAAAGCTTCGCGCACGCCCATTGCAAGCCCCCTGAAGTGGTGCCGAACCAGGTCAGAAGGATATGCACTTGTCTGTAAACTGCGCCAATACAATTTTTTTATCTGAACAATTCTATAAATCACGTGACTGTAAATGATTGCTGCGGCAAAGTAGATTCAAAACAAATTACTCCCAAGTAACATTAAATTTTGTATGTTTCTATGTTCAATTGTTCATTACTTGGCCAATATCCTTTTCGAATTGGATGAGTCAGACAAGTAGGTGGACAGCAGTTGACCCCTTTGGCCGTTTACGTAAATGGAAATTATTAGTTTAATAAACCGATTGGTCTGGGTTGGAAAGGCGTCGCCTTGAGCTGCCGCCGGTGGCGAAATAAGAAATTAGCTGCGATAACGTGTAGATTGTGGCACTAACTATATTTGGCAAGGAAAACCCCGCTAAATCATAAATAGAACGAATTTACTTATACTTTTAGTCACTTATACACGCTATAAATGGTTACGAAATAAAACAGTTACCTAAACAATTGGCACCCATGACAGCCTCATGTACTCCTATTGTTGTTTCGATTGCGATCTGTGGCACTGGGTTCTTCCACGCGAGCAGTGCTTTTCCTCTACCGCTACACGTGTGTAATTTACTCGTAATACTTCGTAATTAGATAATTCGCTTTTGATTCGCTTTTTGGTGCCATCCGGAGCAGTTTTTAGAGACGATAAAATGTTTGTATGGGACCAGCTACAATTAGAGCAACACAAAAGACGAAAATGAGAGGCAGTTTTTGAGCACTGAAAACGCTCCTTACTGATTGATAGCGAAATAGATGTCACAGTTCTATAGCTTCGGACTACCATTGTATGGGAAAACGAGTATTATTAAACTAAACTGTCAAATTTATATAAGTTCCTTGTATCAACCAGTCTGTATATAACTCCGGATGGGAGGAGCGGCTTCTCCTAACACAAGTATTGTCATACTTACCTGGAGGGGTCGGCTACATTCATATGTTAAAACCAACAAGATACCAAATAAATATTTCTGTATTTTTTCTATTTTGTATTTGAGTAATTTGTCGTTTTGTCATGAAATATTGTGTTAATGGACCTATTAATCCAGTAACTTTATACATCAGAGCTTGCGTCAAATCTGGTAGTTGTGATTTTTTGCAGACTTTTTATGATGCTGGCCCAATGAATAATCCAAGTTTGTGACCTCAAGCACCGAACGCAACTTTGTAAAAAATCTAAAAACCGATTATAACCTGAAAGGACTAGTTGCTGATAGTACCTTCTCAGGCCGTATTTAAAGAAGACCAGCATCATAAAAAAGTTTGCAAAAAATCAGAACTACCGGATTTGCTGCAAAGTCCATCTCATAGTACTTTCAGGCGACAAGGTTACTGTACTATATAGTTGCCATACAATTTGGTAATTTCCAATTTACATTTAGGCTATGAAAAAAAAACTATTTTGCACATCTTTATCTTTTTATAGTTTTGATTAATTGGCCTAATTTTCTATTTATTGTGACAATTTGAAGGTTTATTTATAAATAGATAGACAATTTAGCCACACCATGTTATATATTTTAACATATATCAAATATCCAATTACCTAAGTTTTATACGAAATATGTTCCATTTCCTTAAAACACATGTAAGTTTTACGATGAAAATTTGTGGAACACTTGGACGGCTTAATGTGACATAATATTGAAAGTGACAAGTTTACCTTATCATACAAAATAAATTTTGTCAATAACTACACATTATGTCAGTTTTTCATGTTATAATGTCCGTTAACTTTAATAACCAGCATCAACTAACTATATGTTGACAAGTGTCTAAACAAATGCCAGTATTAACCTAACCACAAACGTGACTTAATAACTTTAATAAGTCCCTGCGAGTTATAATGTCCTGTTACATGCCGCCCAGCAATTATATGTACGTTCAACGTCCGAAGCTTTTGTATGGCAGTGTGTTCACTTCCTCCAACATCGCTGTTTCCTACAAATTAAATGTAAACAAACGTAGCACTATGTTATTGTTATATGACACTGTAACAATAGTCTGCAATGGACTTCCCTGTAGGGCATGTCTACTGATTATGTAAATGGCATAGTTTCACTATTGATTCAAGTTTAACTTTATGAGGCGATAATATTTTAACTTTAATCGCTTAAGGCTTATGAAACCATAATTAATATGATTGGTATTTTGATAAAATAGTCTATAAACATATTAGAACGCAAAATGAACGCGTTATTTATATCGATATAAAATTGTTTGGTAGACGTAAATAAGTCGTACATATAGGTCGGACAAAATGTACGAACATGGTTTTAGTGGCAAGGGCGTGAGAGCGTACATATATTTATGGCTTTGACTGTACAAGCAATGTCGTACATTTGTAGTACGATTTTATTTTTATATGAGTAGATTGGTCAAAGTCAGATCCCACATACGTACTTCGCACAAAATGTTACTAGGGTCAGAAGGAACAATGGTTACGTAACGCCTGCTACGAGCGCGCAGTGCTACGCCGTAGCGCCGCTACGACCGGCGCCGGTGCAATATGATTTGGAACAAATTAGAGAGGATACTTTTCTGTTATTGAGTAGACAAACTGGTCGATAGTTATAACAAGTTGGAGCATTAAGTGACAGTTACTTACTCTGCTATTACAGTGGGCATCAGATATAATGGAAGCGAACAAGGTGCTCATAAGTATCTGAACACAACGAGTATGACCGTTAGAGTGCATGGTCAATTGGTCGGATATATTTGAGTGCCTCATAGTGTGTATATATATATTTGCGACGACTTTTTTAGGTCAGTATCGGTTAATTTGACAACCGCTTTAGCCTAGTGGGTAGTGCACCTGCCTGTGAAGCTGACGGTCCTGGGTTCGAATCCCGGTCAGGGCAAATATTTGTGTGATGAGCATGAATATTTGTTTCTGAGTCTTGGGTGTTTTCTATGTATTTAAGTATTTATATCTATTAAATATATCGTCGTCTAGTACCCATAACACAAGCCTTCTTGAGCTTATTGTAGGGCTAGTTCGATTTGTGTAAGATTGTCCTCTAATATTTATTTATTTATTTGATGGTGATTGTATTACACATTTATTTTATTTTTTTATTTATAGAAAATATAAAAGTATAGCATATAAAAGTAATACACTCTTACATGTGACAAGGAATCGACGGTGATGTCGTCTAAGACAAGGAAAAACAAGTTTCGCCTCAAAAGTTAGTGCTTCGATACTCACATATTCTCTGCGTGGTGTAGTATCGATCGCCTAGTCCGTCTCCGAGAGTCTGCAGTAATTATATGCGCGTGAGTTCCCGCCGGCGCGCGCACTGCCGATGCCGCCGCGCACGGCCCGCTCCTATATATAACGAGTGTGGCACGTGGCGTGACGTCACAGCGGTGCAAGGGACCTCGGAGATGCATTAGATTGAGGGTGGGCAAACCTTTTTTAAAGGGGGCCAGAAACGTAGATAATTGAATGGGGGGATATTTTAATAGTTTTCAAGACCCATCGCGGGTCGGTCGGAGTTCGCCCGCGGGCCATACTGCCCACCTTTGCACTAGATCAAAGTCAAACTTCTCAGTTAAATTAATACATGAAGTAACTTAAGAACGTCCTTGGTTATGGTTGGTCTCAAGTACAACAAAATTCAATCGAAATACTGTATTTCAAAATTAAAAATCAAAACATTTATTCTGCAAATAGGCCTCAAGGGCACTTTTACAAGTCAAAATCTATCTATATCAAATAAAAATAATACAATAATCAAAGTATCATTCATTAAATATGGTGGTACATATCAAAAATAAGACTAAGAAACTAATAACAATCGAGTGATGTATAAGGTCTCTAAGCGTCAAGATAAAAGGTAATAAGTTAGGTACACTAATCATAATAAATTATTGTGAGATATATCTCTAAGCGTCAACATGAAAATAATAAAATCTAATAAATAAATATCCTCAGTGATGTATAATATCTCTGAGCGTCAGTCTAAAAATAAAATCAAATGAGAACACAGCGAAGTCTCTGATCATGTCAATTCCACTGAACACTAGTTCGATGTTGCTCACTAGTCCTTAGTTACAAGCTCTTACTTCTTTGAGACAAGCTCTTACTTTCTACTTCCTAGGCCCACGTTCATCAGTGGAGCAACTTTATATTGAGTAACGTTATCTCTTTACAAAAACTTCGACACACACGAATACCAGGAGAGTTAAGTTTAAATAGACACTCAAAATTTATAAATCTTGATTATATACTCAAATGGTGAATCTATATACAAGTTTGCATTAACTAAGTGCCACTAGAGTCGCCGGTGCGGCGTACTCGCATTACGTATATGTAATTCATAGATCACGGGTCGAGTTGCGCGCTATCGGGAAACATTTTGTACTGCACGACCTATTACGTACCATCAGTTCACGAGTACCGTGGTCCTATTACATAATTTTCGTAAGTGGCGTTGAATAAAATAATACAATTCGGGTCGATATTTGATCTGGGGGCAAGTCGAGCTACATTGAATTATTTCCTGCATACATAGGAGAGAAGTGTACGCATACCTTTTTGAACTCTAGTTATTCCCTATATCTGTGTAACAACTTAAGAGATTTCGTTTTGTTAAAGCAGTCCTACATAGTAAAAATAAACAAACATCCTAACAAGTTTTCAACACTGGATAGATAAAAGAGCGCGCTTGCGCAGTCCTTCCTGCGCGTTGCGCAAACTCACGCATCCTCACAGATCGCTCTCGCCGACGTGAAACAAATGCTTGCGTTGCTAAGCGAACAAAAACGTTCAATTAAATTGTAGAAAGTTTATAATAGTAACTTCTCTGATGAATGCGCCGTATGTTTTGATTCTCTTTTGTTTAGAACTGAATTATTATAAGTTGATGAACTGAAGGATATGAGTTAATGAATCATCATCCGGAAGGTTTTTATTAACAAATATCATTACGTTTTCAATTTTTATGAACGGTTGGTGTTAAATCGTAATACATGTGTTCCGTCTAGACTAGAGGTTATGTAATCAGCGCATTGTATATGTCTATATTTTTCCTATAAATATGTTAATTTTGATTGACTAACGCTTGACTACATATGCTGCAATACAGTCTTAGGCAACTTCGATAGACGGACTTATGGATTGATTCATCACTGGTGCGAAAAATATAATTTAAAGGTTGCATTCAATATTTATATCGCCTGTTTATCTTATAATCAAGACCAGCGGAAATTCTTACAGTGATTTTAATTGCTTTTAACGGAAATTATAAAAGATATCTACAACAAAAGAACGTCAAGCATTGCCTTTAACACAATTTTCTTGTTTCTTTATGTGGTAATAAAGTTAAATGAGCAGTGATTAGCGGCTACGGCCCGTTTTATGAAGTTTGTTTAAACAAAACGACTCGGCGGGAACTTGAGAGACCTTCATTGCGCAAACGGGACCTTCAGTAGGTAATTAGTCACTTGGACCATATAGCTGTGATAAGAGAAGTGGGGATAGCGCAGGGCTGTGTTGCAAGTGTCCTTTCACCGGGCAGCGTCAGAGGAAAATACCCGAAGCCTTTAACGACCGGGCTCCAATATCGATGCATCGTGGTGATTGGTTATGTCACAAGCCGCTCACACTGTTATTCAGGTATGATAATTATGTGAAACGCAACTTGAAACATGTCAAAATTATTGCAGACTCTTTAGCAAGCTCGATATTTCGGTAATGATCCAGAATGATGTCAAAACACTATACTTGTGGTAACTTAGCACAGGCGTAACCGTTGCAAAGTAGGAAGACGTGATTAATGTCGATTAAAATTTATGAATTAAGTATACGAAAATAGTAGTCTTCGCTATTATTATCCATCAACTCCTCAAGCACTTAAACACTATCGAAATTACCTACAGCTGCGGAAGACTGCGAATATATTGCGAAATATGAGCATCAGTCGTAACATCAGATGTTATATTAGCTACATATTTAAGTATGTTGAAGAGTTGATACAAAAACAAAAACAGCGGTGGAATGGATGGCTCGTAGGTTGATTTGATAAACCATAAGTACCAATTTGGTTGCCGGTCTGTAATCACATATTAGCCATAGGTATAATACACCATATTTAAGTGGCCTAAAACACATCGGAAAGCAAAATCGTATTTTCCGGAATTTTACATATAGTCAACACGTTCCTGGCAAGATGAATTGAGCCCCTTTGTGGTCAGGAAGAGTGTTTAGAAAGGCGCATCGAACACGTAACAGTACAGCGTCGCCGCCCGAACGCGCTCGCGTTGCGCAATTAGCAGAGCCTTGCGAGCAGCCTTAGCCGAGAGCGGGTCAGAGGTAAATGTTACTGAGCCCATATTAAACAAGTTCAAAAGGGATAAGGCAATTGTGCTACTGGGAAGAAATTAGTTAGCCAAATGTGGCATAGAAATGATTATACTAATTCGGGGCAATCCGAAAAAGGTCCATGGATCAAATATTCTTACATGAATATCTCACCACAACAGTACCTAAATATTAGTGTGTTTAAAGCTATAGTATTTTAGCGTCGATAATGTAACGATGTTGATTTACATCTAACTAAAATAATCGGAATATCGTGTCGCAAGCGTTGCCTGACCAGCTGACAGCTGTGTAGGCGTTTGCGGTGTACAAACGGTGTCAAAGCTATTTTTAAGTTTTGTGCTTTATTATAAAACAATAAAGTGACAGAGTACTGAAAAATATTTAATAAAAAAGATGATCAGAACATGTGTTCAACGCCCTGGTATAACGGTTCCACTGCGCTAGGTACATCAAAAAATAGGAAGCAAGTTAAATCGTTCATATAAATCTAAATTCTCAATTATGACATGAAAACATCAGAGTTTATTTTCATTATAAATTAAATAAATATGGAGAACGTAAGAGAACATTTGCTTATCTCGATGTATTGTCCGAAGTGGGCTCTTATGACAGTATCCTCCTAACAACTATCATATTCGATAATTCAGCTGTATAAAATAAATACATCGTACCCAAATGGGTATTTTGTGGTCCATATATATTGTTAAGTACTATAAGCTTTCCTGTCTGGAAAAGTAGCCCATTACAGGTCAGCTCGGCGTGTGCGCAAGGACGCTGCGTAAAAGTAGTTGACATTGCAGGTGACGTGACATGCACCACATACTTTACTGAGCTTTTTACAAAAACTGCTTTCAAATATTCCGCATGGATCGAATACAGACTTGAGAGAAATAACACGAGTACAGCCTGCATGGGATTTCAGTGTATTTCGGTGCCATACTACTAGAAATAAAGTGTTGTCATTGGTTCTTTATGTGATAGATACATAAGAATGAAAAAAATCAATAAACCATAATTAATTTTATACTACAGATTAAAATTAAGACGGATTTAAGCGTTTTGATATACGTTAAAAAACAAATTTTCGGGAAGAGAACTTTGTTTTTAACCTTTTTTTTAGTTCTGACTCGATAAAAATATGCATTGTAAACAATATCGATTCATTTCCGTGGAAAATTTTAAAATAATTTAAAGTGCAATTAATGTGTCAGGTTAATAACGACTTTAACTTCCGTGGATTGGTTCTTTGTGCACGAGGTCAGGTGTGTTTATATCGATAAAATTATTTATTACAACTTTTCGAATACGTCAACTAGTTAGTTACTTCTGCTCCTTTTTAACTTTTATTTATAAACAAGTAAATGTTAAATTAACTTGGTTAAAAATGACTTTGGATTGTTTAAATTAAGAGGTGATTGATATCAAGTTACATTATTTGATTACTTGTATCCTAAACTGACCAATATTAAGTACATTGTAATATTTTATAACCAAGTTTATGATATGGAAGGTATCAGCGTACCTGAAACTGCTCTGAAACATCTGGATGTATTTATTAAATAACTAGCGTCCCGCTTCGCACGGGTAATCCATTTTTTTAAATGTTTTGATCTACTTACGTACTAATACTACTTATCACTATAAACTCAATTTCTCTAGCCCCGCACTTCGAATATTATTCGTACTCGGGGGATTAATCTTCAAACTCGCTGAGATTACTTTTCTTATGTTTTAACTGAGAGTCTAGTACGCTAAGTATAAAATTATACACTTTCACAAAATTATATTGCCCATAGAAACTTTTAACCTCCTTTTCACCCCATTCAGAGGGTGAATTTCCAAAAACGCTGAAGTTCGTTGTCTTATCATGTAAAGCTAGGTCTATTAAACAAAGTTTAAAAAACATAGTTTAAAAAAAATGGTTCAATGCATGTAAACTTTCATTCCCTTTTTCAGCCCTTCAGAGAGCGAATTTTGAATATAAATGCTGAAAAACGGTTTTCCTCAATTTTAAAGTTTAGTCTATTATCGGTTTTAACTTTCTCTCTTAAAGATAATTATGTTCTCCATACAATATCACCACCTCTTTTAATCCCTTCGGGGATGAATTTGGAAATAAATTATAGCCTATATATTATTCTAACATCCATGTTATAATACTGCAAAATTCCATTGAAATCAGTTGAGTAGTTTTTAAGATTAAGAGGAACGTACATCCATCCATCCATTCGCACAAACTTTCACGTTAATAATATTATCAGGATATACGCCATTAAATTTGTTTAAATTGTTGTATTGAATTACAAAGTTGATCAATTTGATGAATTTATTGTTTACTCTGCTTTGCTAATTTGCCAAGGCAAATAGGATGAACACCGGGGAAAGACGAAAACTTAAATGTACTTAACCTCACCTCACCTCACCTTAAGGCAGGTCGTCGAAATCGCGAGTTAGTGTGAGGTCGCGGTGCTCCAGTGAGCTAATTACGGCGATTACGCGCTCCATTTCGCTTTCGCACGACGAAGGCCGAGGGCACGCGCACGCGCCGACTATTGTTATATTTATGCATAATTATATTCCCATTTATTATTGTTAGTTGTGGGCCTTCTTTGCCGCCTCGACCAGTATTGATCTATTGTGGCAGTTCCATATTCCCATAACTGTAGGTCGTGAAAAGTTGGATGATATTTTTTTATTCAGGTTATGAAAAGATAGCAAAGTAAATTGGTATGCAATGCCCCGCTGCAATAAAGTCTCTATGCAACTATTGAGGGTTTATTTTCGCATTGTGATAATCTTTATTTTGTGAATAACTTTATTTAATAATGTGTGACTAAGAGTGGGTTGCATCAACCCGTCTGTAATCGTAAGCGGTGTTCGTTAAAGTCTGAATGTATGGAAAGTTTGATAAGTTTGTATGGGAGGACAGCTGCCGGCGCCATATTTGACGATGACCGGCTGTGATCGTATGTTGGTACAACCGACCCTAAATCGCTGTTTCAGCTACAGAATGAACGCCCTTGTGATAACATGGCGAACGCACTTCGATGGCAGTCGAAATAATTAAATTAGGTACCTACATATACTTATGATATTTCATTAGAGAGTAATCAGTTAGGGAGCAGATATAATAGATCAGAGGGGCTACCGCGAACCGAAAACGAACGCAGTTCGAATATCTCCCTCTCGGTTGCACTTGCTAATTCGTGCGGCAGAGAGGGAGATATTCGAACTTCGTTCGATTTCAGTTCGCGGTAGCCCCTCAGATTCATACACGTTGTGATCATTAACACCTCATCATAATCAAATTGAATTGAACTAGTATTTACCAAATTAAAAAAAGTGTACCATGTCAATACAATGGAGACAGTGGAACATTACTCATGGCAGTGTTAAAGTGCTGCTCACACGCGCAATCGACGTTGCAACCGCATTGTTGGCGGAAACTGGAAAAACTGCACCAATTCTGAACAATCTAGTAATTGCCTGTGATTTTAATTTTGAACACATATTTTGTTACCCTAATTTACTTAGTCCATTGATTACTAGATACTCCTAAAACAATACGAAGATTTGAACCAAAAAGTAACACAATAAGAATTTTAGATTGTGTGAAGAGTAAACGCGCGTTGATGTTATTTTCTCGTTAGAAAAAAACTCGTAGCGATCTCGTAGCGCTCTCGTAGCCAGTGGCTACGGCGCGTAATAAATCTAAATCTATAACTTTAGATAATATTTACTAATACATATAAATGAGACTCGTCTGCAAATGGCGAGTATCTATTCGCCATCTGCAGACGGGTCGGATTGATATGTCTCCAACACGATTCAAAGTAGGAATAATTGTATAGTACTATTGTTTCACGATGTAACTACATACTTTTATGATTTATAGTTTAGTAGCGGTACAAATACAGTATTTTTAGGTCAGTACCTGTTAACTTGACAACCGCTCTAGCCTAGTGGTTAGTGACCCTGCCTACGAAGTTGACGGTCCTTGGTTCAAATCCCGGTCAGGGCAAACATTTGTGTGATGAACATCAATATTTGTTTCTGTGTCTTGGATGTTTACTATGTATTTAAGTATTTATATCTATTAAATATATTGTCGTCTAGCACCCATAACACAAGCATTATTCAGCTTACTATGGGGCTAGCTCGATTTGTGTAAGATTGTGTACCCAACATTTATTTATTATTAATGTCGATCCGATTACCTTTAAATATATTACGACTAATGAGGTCGATTACTTTTTTGAATACGAGTACAATGCAATAGCACAATTTAAATTGAATTTAATTCAAACAGGAACTATTTCGGGAAAATTTATCGTTAACTTGAAGTTGATATACCTTCAAGGTAAGAATATGTTAAAATTGAATTAACAGTCTATTTTAAGCTCGAACAGTTTTGTATAATTATTGTACATTTATCAATAACAAAATATCAATCTGATATAAATAAAACATTTATTTTGCAAATAACTACATACTACTACTAACATACTGATTCTACGATTGTTCCGAGAAATAGAATATCTCGACAAAGGAAACACCACAAACAAAAAACGAATATGTCTCTTTTTCAAAATAATTTCAAAACAAAAATGGAAGTAAAAAAACCGTCACAAATTGCGTGTCCGACGCGACGCTTGGAGAACCTTCCTGTTTACCCGGCACTTGACATTTAACTTCGCCGGCCCAAAGCGCGTCGGAATCATCCTCATTGTATACTTTATGACTGACAGAATAGATTGCAGTGCTAAAGTAATGAAACTTATTTACATTCATTGTGTAACATAAAATAACTAATATTGTATCACGAAACTTTATCGTCAAATAATTATTGTGTTAATAGTCGCGCAATAGACTTATTGATCGTATTTAAGATTTTTGTACTAGCTAAATTAATAATATTTGTGTAAAAAATGATTACGCATCAAAACAAATACTGATTTGCACAGCCAAACTATTAATTGCACATAAAAGTGCGCATTTTCATGTGCACTTAGTATTTTTTAGTTTGCATGTAAACAATGTTGTAATGCTTGGTTTTTGGGCCCTTTAAATACTAGCCAAAAATCAATCCTAAACTGAACGCCTCCATTGTACTTCCGCTGACATCTAACATAAGCATATAAGCGCAATACACAGAACCTCACACATAGAAACAAATAAGTTTCATGAGAGAGGTTCATTTTAAAATTGGTTATCTCGTTTAACTGGAATGTGTTTGATAATTATATTCGTATGCCACCAGGCACCACGTAGTGATACGAAAACTGTGATTAACACCTTGTACTCATTTTAACCTATGTTGTACAAATAAAACTCTTTGAATCTTTAACTCAAACAATTTTAAGGCGAGCCACAAAAAGTGGGTCAATCGCCGAATTTGCTGCACGTGTTTTTCAAATTGCCTCTTAAGATTCGCGATGTTTTACTGAGTATTGCTTAAAGTGACTCTTTAATCTGGCCATCACAGTAGTGGAAATGACGCAGGCATTTGTTAATTAATTACTTATTGCGTTTTTACCGTGTCGTTTTTGTTTCTGTCAAACGAGATTTAAATACGATGTGGTGACCAGAGTTTGCCTATCATTACTGATGACTGAGAGTTTTTTGCCGTTGATACTAAAGAATTAACACTGATATCACCAGTGATTTGGCATGTTATCCGAAGTACATCATAAACAAGGTCAAATGAATTGAGTATTTCTATGGAAAATTTAGTGATATATACAAAATACTATAAACTGAAGCAAAAAGCTCGACATAGAGAGAGTCGTAGCATGAAATACTTGGTCGATTAATAGACTTTTTAACGAAAAATATCGAAATCCGTCGATGCATTGAAGCTCCATGTATTCTACAGGCTTTACAGTAGGTACCGAGCGATATATATTGCATACCGGTTTTTGGAAAGAGACAATTAGCTATTTACGATGATTTCCGAACACTAACGACCCTGAATAAATACAATATTAATTGTTGCACTGCATGCTGCGCCTTATGGACTTTATTAGTTTACGTCAAATTGATGACATGTAAACTTAATATTTTGAGGAAGACTGACAAACGTCATATACGTAGGTAGTGTGTGACAACGCTTTACGAAACCGAAATTAGCCATCTCTTAGATCGTTCTGCAATATTTATCGTTGGGTACTGTAAATCGTTTTCCGAATACATATCACAAACACCATTATAGTGATATGGCTAGAGGTCTTTTTGACAGCAGTTGTCAAAATAGATCAACAAATGATTAAACGTGATTAGATAAAATAAAATGACAATAACGTCGCTCTACTATGATACCTGCTATAAAGATTATTAGAAACCTTCTCCGCCTGTAGATGCGTCCGTTCTGATGTTTAAAGTTCTGTGAGCTGTAAACTTTTTTTTAAAATTTCATGAAGTGTATCGCCAAAACACATGGTTAACTATCCGGCTTGCTCATAAAATTTCACGGGAATGATGTGATACGGGAATGATAAATATTTAGTGTGTAAAGAACCTTAATTCTACTTTCAAATCAGTCTCATTCAAGCTGTTTAAAGGCATACATATAATTAAGTAATGATTGAATTTGACCGGCAAAGGCTGCGCACGATTCTAACGAATTCATTTACGCCATGTTTTTGAAAGTAACTTGGTAAGCCGGTACTTATTACCTCTTACTGGTTTTGTATCTCCAATTGAACCTAGTCAGTTATGAGTCATAAACTTTATTTGCCGGTTTTAAAACGAAGTAACGTTCAATTTCTTAAATAAAGAGACTGACTGCAAAAAGGCCGTGTACCTACTAGTAGGTAAAGCTAGAGTTATATTAGACACAATACTGAAGAGGTAATTCGGGAGACAAGCCTCTCTAATAGATAATATGCATGCTGAATGAATAATAATAAAATGTCATTAAATGAATAGTAATTCATCAAATTATGACTAAAGCACTAAATTAATAAATTTGCTCAAAATATTAAAGTCAAAGTGTTAAGTTTTGAAACATTATCTAATTTTTTTAATTAACTAAAAGTAATTTAATGACCACCACCAGGATTGTTATAAACATATATTTTAATAAAAAAAAATATGATACCAATGTGCCTAAAGGCAATATTTCAGGACTAAAACAGAAAATTCCTCGTTATTCCATTCGTGCATATGGTCTATGACGTCACGTACTATGCTCAATTAGCATGGGACGTTTTCAGGGCGCGGTTTCTTGCTCTAGTTTGAAACCCATTTGTGTCTTTTGTGATGTTCTAATTGTAGTTGTTGCATATACGCATTTATTCCTCTCTAAAAATGTTCGAATGGCATTATAAACAAAGAAATGCATATTATCTATTCTAAGGGTACCTTTTTGAGAAACAAAAGGTTACCTCTTCATTTTATGTTAAGCGGAATCGTATGCAAACTAAATAACTTACAATGTTTGATTTTGTTAATGTCGTATCAGGTGTCCGTGCCATTTAAGTAGTCAGACATTTCAAATTAACTGTCGATATAAGTCTCGGTAAGGCATAATGCAGTCATGTAAGGCTTTGATTGCTGGTTGCAGCGATTGACCCGGTTTGGTGAAATGTCACAGGTTTATATTATTGTCATTGCATATTAGAATTAATGTATATTTTTTTCATTATGCTATTCTCGCCAGTTTTTAGAGAGGAACAAATGTGTATATGGAACAACTACAGTTAGAACAACGTAAAAGATAAAAATGGATTCGAAAGTACAGCATAAAAATCGAGCCGTGATAAAGTCCCATACTAATTGAGCATAGTATGTGACGCCATATATTATGCGCCCGTATTACCATTGTATGGAAAAAGAGGAATTTGTTGTTTTGGATGTGAAATATTACCTTTAGGTACATTGTTGTCACACAATATTTTATTTATTAAAACATAAGAATCCTGATGTTGGTTTTTAATTAACTGTCAATAATTAAAAATGAAGTAAGTAGATAATTTTTCGAAACTTTCAAGTGTGTTGTTTTTTGTCATAATTTGATGGTTTACTATTCATATAATGACATCTTATTATTATTCATTTCGCATGCATATTCTCTATTAGCACGTCTACATACTCAAACCTCCCGTAGACAAAGTGACCACTGCGCTGACCTACAAACACGGATGCAGACAAATAAAAAAACAAAAATTACGTGACGCGTGTGCCGTGTTGCGTCATTGGTGATGTCTTGCTTGCGCGCATCTCCCCGGGCGTAGCGCCGTCTCGCTCTAGCGCGGCGAAAGTGCACAGCTGATCGCGCGCTTAGTGATAACATTATCTCACCGTTAAATGATCAATGCCTCAAGTCTAGGGCTTCGTTTTGAAAGTATCCATTTAATTATATTTTTGGAGTTTACTCCTTAAGAATCGATTTTCATATATAAGCTCGGGGTACGAAAATTTATGGGGTATAAAATCAAACGTAATCTGCCGTGCTAATTTAAAAAGTCGTATGTCAGTACACGATCAGGGTAAAGATCTGACTTCTTAATTTAGCACGTTACGCGTTAGGTTCGTGCGCAACTTATCTAGCGCTGCTCTCAGTTGTTGAATTGTCAAGTGAGTCTGTCAAGATCGAAAATAATAATAAAATAGTAAATATTATGTAATGTGCTATTTAATTGGTATAAAGTTAGTGAAATATTCACTCAGAGTCCAAAAGGGTGCAAACCTTGGACGCATTGGTTAGGTATGAAGAATTTGACAAAACTGCAGATTGGTTTGCTAGAGTGAAAATCTAATTGGGATACATGGAAAATTGGAAATACAAAGCCGTAAGTCTGCTACGAATACTAACGGTCCGGCACGCACTAGGAATAGCGGAAAGCTCGTCCCTGAAATCCACACCACCCGCCCCTGGCTCATTAAGAGATGCCGCAGTTTAGCTGATGCGACGTATAATCCCGATTTTGAATAGTTTGTAAAAGCCGACGCCATTGCTCTTCTGATAACTTACAACCAATATGAAGAACTATTGTAAATAAATGTTTATCCTATTACGTTATTTTTCATATCGTTTCTTTCTCCGTGTAGATCCACGATATCCCTGGTCATTTTTTTAACCAAAACTATGACTCCAATTTAGGATACCCACCAGGTCATTACTTACAGTGCTGATAACAGATGGCAGATCAATAAGTACACCCTGCGAATAAATCTGAAGATCATCGGCATAGAGGTGATAGTGAGAAGAGAGATTATTTGTGATTGAATTTATAGAAATAGAAAATAACAAGGGAGACAGGACGCCGCCTATTACGGTATTTTTTTATTTTTTCTTTCTCCGTGTAGATGCACGATATACCTGGTCGTTTTTTTTGTTTTTTTGAACCTGACTGTGGCTTTATAGACCGGGCCCAATAAAGCAATAGGAGTGTGCGGTTGGAGAGTGGGCTGAGGAAAATTCAGGGGAAACCTCCGATACGACCACGCGGGCGGTTTAAACACTGGAATACTCTTAAGAGTTTGCGCTCCAGTGAGATTGGTTCAGCGGCTTCAACCAAACTTGAGGGGCTACTCCGAAATTCAAAATCCGAACTTCGTATCGTGCCGTCCCTTTCACTCATATAATGTATAACACGAGAATGAAAGGGACGGTACGATACGAAGTCGGATTTCGAACTTCTGAGTACAGGCCCTGAGGTGTGAGTGGAATCGAGCTACTGGGAGTTTTGTCGCTGGTTCACTAAACCTAGCCTAGCTGAGAAAAGTCCAGCAAGAAATTCGGCTAGGCCCGACCTGGGTCGGACTGACTCTACCCGATATGCGGCGGTACCGGGACGAATAGAGGAGCCTGTGTTGTCGTGATCACGCGGCGGACGTCCCTGTGCCTTTACCATGAGTTTACATGACGGTACCCGCTAGCGACTGCGTAAAAAATTGTATGGGAAAAAGTACAGCGCCTCTGGCGGTTACGCAATAGAACTGAGAATCGGCAAACTAAATCGTTTACGCAGTCGCTAGCGAGTACGGTCATGTGAAGGCACTGGTCAACATTTATCGATATCGATAACGTCTCCGCGCTAAGTCTTTATTCATATAAATAAATGTAACATGCATGATTTCAGTACTGTAAAGTGGGGCCCCTTGGGTTTCAAATATCCTAAGGGAATATAAAAAACGAGTTCATTTATCCTTATTCATTAATCTATATAATTGTTTACTAATCTTTACTAATATATTTTATAATCATTCGTAAAGATTAAGTAAACTCCAGTCGTGCGTCGGAGCTGACACACACATTATTTCAATTTGATCTTAATATTGTCCGCACTTAATTAGCTATTTGTTTACGCACACGAGAGTGAATGCACCAAGAAAATTGGGGCCGTTTACGCGGTGAACATTATCGCGATACTAGCGCATCACGTGCATATTGAATCATGTGATACATGATATGAAATAAATCACCATGTAGTTCGTATATAAACGAAAAACTTAACACTTTCGCTGCCAAGAATTTCTTAGCGCTACGGAATTTCCTCTACATACGGGGAAACGAATGTTATCGGGTACGCGTCTACTTCCCAGGGGAGTTCTTGGCACTGAAGGTGTTTAAAAACCCTCTTGTATGTAGTTGTTGTTGACTGTTTGAATAGGCTTTTGTTTTGTTTGTCACGTGTAATGTCTATTCGAATGGGTCACAACTATACATACAATAGGGGACTTATGTGTTGTTTCAATTCTATAAACGGCCCATTCGAGTATTATTTCAAAATGTCAAAACCGCGTCGCGTTAGTTAGGTGCAAGTGAATTTTTCATTATTGTCTTTTAACATTGTTTTTTGTGTAGCTCAAAGGAGGAAAGGAGCACAATGGAGTAGGTGGGTCATTGTCAGATTTAGGTTCGCGTCTTTTCGGTGGATATATCAAAAGTTAAGGGCCACAAAGCTTAATTTTGGATTGGTCTAGTAACCCGCATAAACGGTGTTTCGATAACTATAAATCCATGTAATAAAAACATAACTTATATGTACATAAGCCGTTAACTATTGACCACCGGGTGGACAACTTTTGTTTTTATAACCGACAATGACCCAGATACGTACTAGATAACTACTCATTATTAACGTGCCATTGGGTTTCTAAGATAATTTAGTAAATTTGATAATTTGGTTGGATTTAAACTTCAATTTCGAATATAAAAGTGGGTATCAACGATTGTTCGCGACTTGTATAATCAACAAATTACCTATTGGCCAGATAATATAAAGGGATGATTAGACTCCACTCTTGCTAGGTTGAATTGACATAGTTAAATTCGAGTAAGTTAAACATATGATTTAAGTATATACTGCTCCACATGTATTTTCGTACACGTAGTTATGAGTAAATATATAAATATGAGCAATATAAATAAAATACGAATAAACAAAATGTCCGTACCAGAGAGCAATGGATGAATTTCAACAACAGCGAATACTTATTAATCTATATATTTAATAGTTTTTATTTGTCGCCGGTTGTCCGGTCATCCACCGACGGCGCCCTTGACTCTGCGCTTGCGCCACCGCGCGGGTCGCCATTCGACACAGCTTTGCATTTATTGCGCTTTTTGTATCGAAATTTAATTAATGCGTGTCATATTTGGAGGCAAAGTTCGTGGTTTGTGAGATTTCTTTAACCTATTGTGTTGTAAAGCGTGTTGCGGCCATGGAAATACACAAACATCTCTTGTCTCTTGATTGCTCTCGAGTTGATTTTTACAAGCGCTAAGTATCATTAGTCTACATTCACTAAAGTAACTAAGCAAATATGGTATTAATTAATACCTAAAATTGCCGTACCTACGCTCGCGAATCATCCCATAAACGAAATTGGAGAATATTTAATTGGATCTCTCGCTTTCTAAAGACAGTTTAAATTATATATATGCTTGTCCAATTTACATATGTACATCACTTCAGTAACTAGAGCTACATAATTATAGTGATATCCCTAGTTACTTACTCATCAAGAAGATCTTGCAAGACGTAATTATGCCGAGCAAAACCGCATGCGGAGATATGGCGACACCTGTGGACGCCACCAAGAGGCGGGGGCGACGACCGCTGACATATAGCCGTTTATTCATGTACCGTATATGGCATATAATTCACAGGGAAATCCGCATAGTATAGTAGGAAGCGTAAAGTGCAAGGCAGGGTTGAGGGTCTTGCAGGCGCCACAGGTATATCCCGAAAAATGATCATGACTTTTATTACATGAAGTGTAATGTGATTTATTGATTTCCACTACAAGTCAAACACAATTAGTAACGTTAGTTTAGTGTGATGTTACGCTGTACCTATTCAAAACATACAGTTACATATTCTTTAAAGTAATGCGTGATTAATAAAGGTTACGTTTATGATTTTTCAATATATTTCATAGCTCTTTCATAATGTCGTCATATTCAGTTACATCTGTAGGTATTGTTAAGTACAATTCTTCGCGATAGACGGAGGCGCAAAAATTAATGCGTCGCATGAGGCAACGCATGGAAAGCGACGAGTACGTGATGCAATGCATGGGCCTGACGCAACGTGACTACGGCGGGTCCAGGGTTCGAATCTGGCCCTGGTGCCATTCCTCCGTGTTAAGCGTTTCCTGCCGCGGAGCCTTCGTCGATCGACATGGCCGGCAACCTTCACCTTTATTACATTCTCGATCGTGATCAATCTGTTCGGCCCTTTTTTACAATCAAGTTTAACTTCCATGGCTGTTTAAACAAATGCTGGAATATTTTTGATTGCAATGGATCTTTCATTTGATCGAAATATTTATTTTAGTACGACAATATAAATTTGGAACAACTAACTCGGCTAGACTAAAGATTCAATTACATACTTATGACATGTTATATTTTCATTGAGTATTTTATAAGTGTGATACGGAGCGTATAACTAAGAGGTTTAGAGCGAGTGTTAGGTCTCGGAACAGTTTGCACTCAGTTACGTCACGTCATTAGCACTCACTTCTTGTCAACTTGCCCGTGCGCGCTTGGATTGAGCTGTTTGATTTTATAGTCGCTACACGAGTAACCGCGTGATGCATGATGATTGCAAAACCGATTGCATACCGTTGTAACTAGCTGTGCAGAGTTTAAAATTGTTATGAAGTTTTAATTTGAAATAAACAACAATTAATTGTTAAGACTATAATAGATAATATAATTATTTTATTGAAACTCATCAGGTACGGGCCAGCAAAGTCAGGGCCAGAACAATAACTGTGATATCTTGAATTATAGCTTTATGTGATAGAATTTGATGTGAAGCCATATCGATAACATTGCAAATTTTATGTGATGGCAAGTGTGAAGGGAAAGGTTTCCGCTCACCTCACGACATGTGGCAAAGAGCATTAGTGTTTAAGCTACACAATTAATCATCCTCTCTGAGGGGCATCGAGTTTTGGATGTGGATAATTTTGATGATGACGACTCTCGGATCTACTTGCCGCGCCGGAGCGGTGCGAGATGCGCCTGCACAAGATCAAGGCCGCGACGCGCTTGCGTGGTGTGCATGTGTCTTGTGGCCACACGGACCCACACTCGCGCAGGCCACGTGGCGATGCTAGCGGAGATTGTATATCGCTAGCAGCACTCATTAATCTCATCTCATTATCATTGCATTAAGGCGTCTCCGCGTCTAGGTACGTGCCATCGTAACGCAAAGGTTGTCTCTGAACAAGTGAACATGATCTATGCTATGCTATAGGAGTTTTCTTTATAAAAATTACCAACTACAATACCCTGTAATTTTTGGTTAGCGGCTTAAACTTAATTATGTAAGTATGGTCATTACCAGGGCGTATGACACGTTGGGATCCATGACGGTAATGAGGCTTCTCAGTGGCTAACGGTGGCAGTTAGTTGATTATGTTGTAATTTACGCGCCGACAAATTACTGGCTTTACAATGTATAGAGGAGATGAGTATCAAGCAATCATCGGCGACCCCGGGTCGCGGCCGCGTGGACAACTGGCAACACTGACACACTGACAGGTGACATCGTCTCGCGGTTATTACACTCAGCATAAAAAGTAACTACGGATATGGAGAGGCCAAAAGCTTTTATTCCCTTGTACTAAAGACTTTCCATCTATTCATACGCGTAGTTACTTTTGATGCGGACTGTACCACTCACGTACTTGCACACTGAAGCCTCATTTTGCAATAGTAACCGGTGTATTTTGCGTGTAATACACGTTAAATTTAAGTCAGCAGCTAACGTTTTTCAAAAACGTAAAACGTTTACAAGTGATTTGTTTTGTTTTTATTTAATTTATGGTACCCAATAAATATACACCCCGCATACCATAATATACTTGTTTGCAGAGGCGAATAGCCACTATCGATTCGTTACGTTATTTATCATACCTGTGCAAATTACATGAATAAACTTTGCATAGATTTATTTTTCAAATCATCGCGGCACGTGTGACATGAAAATTAAAGGCCACAAATGGACAGAAATACGCCGTTCAAAGACGATTTTACTACAAAAAATACAAAATACAAACATTTATTCTGCAAATAGGCCACAAGGGCACTTTTACATGTCAAAATATTAATTTATAATTTAAGAAAGTCTGACTATAATAAGTAATACATTTTTCATGTCAAAATATTAATTTACAGTTCAAGAAGGAATAATAATTTCGAGTTTAACAATTATAACAAAATTAATGTCATACAGTGAAGATAAACTTGCAAAGTTATCTATTACAAATATTAAGTTAGAGATGTATAAGGTCTCAAGATTAAACAAGGAGTGAAATTAATATATTATCCCAGAGATGTACATGGTCTCTGAGCGTCAAAATTAAAATTAATTTAATATTGTTAGAGATGTATATGGTCTCTAAGTCACTGATAATAAAAACGAATCCACAACAGGATGATGTCTCTCGTCAATCCCTTATAAAAGACACTAGTATTAACGTAGTCACTATGTCCTAGCAAGCATGAACAGACCGGACTCCACAAACAGCACCCGATCACGAGTATGACGCGTATCTCAGCCATCGCCTCCCTCGACCATCTGTTAGGGAAGGTGGCGACCCGATCAACGACGCCACCGTAGGCAAAGCCCTTAAAGCGAGCATGACATATTCAAGCTGGCGGACATTGATAATAACAAAGTTAAGGCGACTGTGAGGCGAGAAATAGCATCGTGTTACATAAAACGTAACGGAACTATTATACAAGAATATATCCTAAAATAAACATAGATATATTAAAAGTAACAGGATTAAACTACCACTGGCTTGAAAGCATTTTTGTCATTTAAGAAATCGTTGACAGTATAATACGCCTGGCTTAGCAAATACCTTTTAATATGGGACTTAAATTTACTGAATGGCAAATTAACTATTTCGATAGGTATTTTATTATGAAATCGTATACAGTTCCCCACAAATGACGTGCTAACCTTTCGGAGACGACTGGCCTTCACTGCAATCTTGTGTTTACTTCTAGTGTTGTAGTCATGGATATCACTGTTAAGCTTGAATTCCTGTAAATTTTTCCGCACATGCATAATATTTTCAAGAATGTATTGGCATGCTACAGTAAGAATGTTTGCCTCTTTAAATTTATCTCTGAGAGATTCTCTGGCTTTTAGTTCATAGATGGAGCGTACAGCTCGTTTCTGTAGCACGAAGATGGTCTGGATGTCAGCCGCTTTACCCCACAACAGGATTCCGTAGGACATAACACTATGGAAGTAACTATAATACACCAGCCTGGCCGTTTCAACGTTAGTTAACTGTCTAATACGTCTAACTGCATAGGCCGCAGAACTAAGTTTGCCAGCCAGAGTGGCAATATGCGCATGCCATTGCAGTTTTGAATCTAAGGTAATGCCTAAGAACACTGTGTTGTCTTCAAATTCCAGTTCATCATCCTTTAGTTTGATCTTAGAATAGTTTATTTGCTTGACATTTGGCAAAGTGAATTTGATGCACTTTGTTTTCTTGGAATTTAGAAGTAAATTATTTGCTGTAAACCAGTTCACAACAGTAATTAGTGCCTCATTAATAACATCATAGTTTTTCTCTTTCCGTCCTATCTTGAAGATAAGTGACGTATCATCTGCAAATAGCACTATATCATGTTTATGTTGCACCAAGTTTGGTAAGTCATTGATGTAAACTAGGAACAGAAATGGACCCAGAATCGAGCCTTGAGGGACTCCAAGCGCAACAGTTGTCCCTGCAGATTGAGTTCCATTAATGACTACTCGTTGAGTTCTTTCCGACAGATACGATGAAACAAGGTCAAGAGCACCGTTTTTTATCCCATAATGTCTTAACTTTCTAATTAAGTTCACATGATCAACGCAATCAAATGCCTTTGATAGATCACAGAACACTCCAATAGCATCTTGAGCCCCTTCCCAGGCATCATGTATATGTTTAATTAGTACCACCCCGGCATCGGTGGTAGAACGACCTCTAGTGAATCCGAATTGATTGCTATTGAGTAGTTTATTGCGATTAAAGTGGGACATAAGCTGATTAAGAATAAGTTTCTCAAAAACTTTGCTTAATGCCGGTAGTATTGATATTGGCCTGAAGTTGGTAGGGTCAGTTTTTGCTCCCGATTTAAACAAGGGGATAATTTTACTGTGTTTCATCAGGTCAGGAAAAACTCCAGTATCAATACATTTATTGAAAATATCAGCTAAGAAAGGTGCGATTGATTCTATAATGGAATGTAATACTTTTACTGAAAGGCCCCAGAGATCTTCAGTCTTCTTTAAATTTAATGACTTAAAAGCTTTTATTAAAGTTATGGGAGACACATAAGTAAAGCTAAAGATTTCTGTACATTCTGTTACATTTGCTTTCAATAATGATTCAGCGACATCTGGTGATGAGTTTAAGGACTTCGTAGTCTCGACAGGTACGTTAGAAAAGAACCGCTCAAAATGATCCGCTACTTCGTAGTCAGAACTTACCAGAGTATCATCGATTCGTAGGCTGTAGTGCGGATCTTTTATTTTACTTTTCCCAGTTTCAGTGTTGATAACTTGCCATACAGTTTTGACTTTATCTTTGGAGTTTTGGATCTTTTTTGACAAGTAATCGGCTTTAGCGGCGACACACATTAATTTAAAAGATTTCGAATAGTTCCTAACATACTCTAGAAATTCCGGCCTTTTATCAGTAGTTCTCGAATCGTACAACTCATAGAGTCGGCGTCTACTACTGACATTCAAATTCGATCAATGTGCTGTTAAAGACTTAGTTAACATTATTTCTATCTTCCTTAAACGAACTTGTCTGACTAGTTTATTAGGACGATTAGTATAATATACGACTTAAAATGCGCCGCGCCACTTCAGGTCGCGAGCTATCCAATTAAGACGTCTTTTTATTAATATTTGATAAATGACTAACTTTGACGGACGACCGCCTAACCTGAGCTAGGCTGACGTGCGCGGCAGCAGGTAAAAGTTACCTAATGTAAATATCTAGTTTTAAAATGTATAATAGATGAAGTTTATATGCAAACCTATAGAACCAGCCATGTTCAATTAGTCTCTCTGTTGATACTCGTCGTTGTTAAGTTAAAAAAATGATATCACATTCGTCTAAATGTTGTAATACTCGTTTCGCCATTCCTAATTGAATCATAGCCTCCATTGAATATAAAAGTAAATCAAAATTACTATCAGTTTGTCCAAATCAAAACAATCACTGGGACCTCGTGTAACAAGTTGTGTAACATTTGAGTCCGATTTAGACCGGCGAGTTAGATGTTCGATAGAATCATTCGGTATTGTGTGGGGTTCATATTACCGATAAATTTGCACGTGGATTGCGTTCTTGTTAGCGTGTGGAATTGGAGCGCGGAACTAACAAGGCACGCGCATCTGTCCAAATGCCGGCGAACAGCCGTGCCAAACCGCTAAACGCCATTTGTTTGTTACATTAATTAGAAATTAGATATCTGTCACGTCCCGGGCATCTAATAGGGATATTTCCAATTTCATGTGTCTGACTTCCAACATCAGAATGATAGAGATGGTAAACATACGCGATATCCTAGGGATGTCCCCTTCCTTTACTTAGCGCGAGTAGAATCCGCGATTTCTTTCTTATTTGATTTGACATAAAACAAAACATTGACGTGTTTGACGACCGCTTCAGCCTAGTTGGTTGTGACTCTGTCGCCGAAGCTGGAAGTCCCGGGTTAAAATCCCTGTCAGGGCATTTATTTGTGTGATGAACACGAATATTTGTTCCTGAGTCTTGGATGTGTTTTATGTATTCAAGTATATATTTATCTATATAAGTATGTATATCGTCATTTAGTACCCATAGTAGAAGATTTGGTTAGTTTGGGACTAAGATTTGTGTATGATTGTCTACATATATATATTTATTTATTTTATTTTTTGATGAAAGGACAAATGGTCTGGCTAATTACTATATGGACGCTGTTATGCAATAATGTGTATATAGCTAGTAACTCCTATAGCTTTCTTACTAGGTTGACACATTATTGCATAACAGCATCCATATAGTATGTACTAATATTTTTAGAGAATAGTCCTAGATTAGACGAGTAGTTCTGCTGAGACGACCTTGTATTTTGACCTCGCACGTGCCTGCTCTGCAGATCAAATGTTTACCCTCCTCAAGCGCGGCTCGAGAGGTTAAAGTGTCCGCAGCGAGGGTGCTCGACCTCTAGCCTAGCATTGCACACTGTTGATACTGTATTGAAACATGTAGGTATATGCTAAGTTTTTTGGCAGAAGAACTTTTGTTCAGACGCAAACAGTGACACATCCTGACCATCACTCCCGGGATACGCGCAAAATTTCGCTGTGTTAAATGACGCAGGCGGCCTGCGTAGTTTAACACATCGGAGTACAAACAATCAACGATCTTTGAACGCGCGTCAACTCTGAACACTTAATGATGTGTTTCAATTTCCCTGTCAGGACTATGCTATCACGTGTTTTCAATTAATGAAGCAAGCCTCTGTAAATATGACTTGTTGATGGACAAAATGTATTAAAATGACAGGAGTCATTGCTGCTGGGTACCAATGTGACAAAAAAGTTGCGAAATTTTACTACGCCTCGCCTAAATCATGTTTATATGTTGTACCCCTACCATTTCTTCTCGCTTCGAGTGACTTGTTGAGTCAGGTCGTAGGTCGCATGGTGCAACTCATTAGTATTCATGGTGCCGACGCTTGAGAAATTGTTTTTTTTTTAAATTCACTAACGACGCCATAAACAGTTGATAGAAGCGTTGTCGTAACTCATAAGCCACGCCAACTGATACTTGATAGGTGAGGTGTCAAAAATGCGGTAGCAGTGTGAATTATAACCCGGCCTCTTGTGTTGTCGATGCAGTCATTGCTAAGGTCTACAATTGGATTGTACCCTCTAGATTGAAATTAGTGACAAAGGGCGGCAAACAATGATGGAAGAGGGCAGTGTCAATGAAGGAGCGGAAACAAGTCGGAAGGAGGGCGCTTGCGCCACGCGCCGCGTGGAATGCGCTCGCGCCGGGTCACCGGGACCTGCGTTGTGCAACACGTCAGCTGTTAGCAGCTATTGTTTACATTGACTTCTGACTCGGGCTTTCTAAGACAAAATAAATTATATATATGACCCAAAAATGAATGTACCTGTGTCATATTTTTCGTTTCTGTCCAGGTGAGGCGATACTAGTGGAGATAAAGCGGGCCTGCTCACGGCGAGTGAGTGTAGGGGGCAGCACACGCGCGTGAATGAAGGGCAGGAGTCTCTGTTAGGTAACAAGCTGCGCGGGCGCACGTCGATCCCAACTAGCTTTCTAATTCATTGAGTGTCACTAGGTTTTGGTCCGAAATAATTAAATTTTCCGGCCGCGAGCCGATTACTTGTAATGAGCCGTGTCACCGCTGAGGTCAGGGACCGGGGTGTGGTCACGGAGGGGGGATAGGTCACGGTCGCGACCCGGGTGCAATGTCACATGGATCTCCTGGAGATCGGATAGAAAATTTTTAGTGAGCTTATGAAAACCTTGAAAACTTTGACATTTAATAATAATGACGTTGATATTGGGTTAAATTGCGAGTCTACATCTTATGATAAAGTACCTACCTACTTCAGCGTGGTTAACATTTTAGGCGTTAAGTTTAAATTTGTGACGAGTAGTCCGAGAGGAGTAATAAGTTAACGATAAAAATTATATTGTTTGGACTCTGGTTGAGTAACTTTGTTTGTTTTGGTTGACAGAAGGGTTGCGTAACCCCACGTGCTCGAGTCCTCAGGACTCAAGCAGTGCCGGCATCGCGCCGCCAGTGACAGGAATCAAACATTTCGAACTCACAATAACACAAACGGCGGGACGCCACTAAGTAAGTGACTAGCGTTGCTTTTTTAGAAACATGCAAAAACAAACTTTGGTTAAATTGTCTAAATTACCGAAAATGAGGAGTATAATTTACTTATAAGTACATATTATGTTTCGAAACTTTCTTAAGAGCTAAATTTGAAATTATTTACTGAACGACCTTGATCGATATATCATATATGTTCAAAGGCTATCGTTGTGGTTCGGGCAGGGAGGGGAGGAGCGCGGAGTGGGGCGAATTTCCGGGAGTCGTAGCTCGGGGGCGCAATATCTGGTCCGGTCGGGGCGGCGTAGCGGACTCAATGCTATCGAAAGTGATTTCTAGCGCGAGTGTCGAAATTGGCTCGGTGTCCGAGGTTGCGCGGTGAGGCAACGTCACAATTGCATTCCGTTTATTTCGCTTAATTATAAGTGGCGGGCGGGTCCGCGCGGTGGCGCTAGCTTCACTTTCGATCTCGTTTCATAACGGGCGGCGACGCGGAAGCGTCCTTATGCAACCGCGCGGCTGTGTAGTGATTGTGTGTGCGGTACGTTACCGAGCGGCGGCGGGAGCGGGAGCGGGGCAACACTCACGTGGGGTCGCGGCTGAAGCGTTGGAGCCAACGGGGCGCGGACACGTGCGTGCTGGACGAGAGCGCGCGAACGAGTGAGCGACGACGGCGCCGGCGCACCGAGTAGCTGTGGCGCCTCCTCCCGCGCGCACCGCGCCCGCGCCGCCCGCGCCTTCAGCCTGAAGCCGTGTCCTGCTGACTCGGATGACTCTTCTCGCCACTGCGACCCTGCGCCGCATTGTCTAAAGGCAACAGCAGATGACTAAAGATAACATTCGACTTAACTATCGGACTCTGTAAAAGGTATCCTATCTCATCATCAAATTACATTAGATTGTTTAGCAAGTGATTAGGACCCAAGTCTTGTATAACATTTAAACAATTGAAGCCTTTTTTTAAATTAACATTTGGACTACTCCCAAAATACGAGTAATTTATTTCACTCTATTTATATAACATCAACGAATTTTCGTTTTCACTTCCCTTCAATGTAATTTGACTTATCTTTTTGTTAGGATTTTAACACTACTGGCATAGAGCCATTTGTTTTTTACAAATCTAGAGTACTTTATGTACAGGATTTACCGATGGCGGTGTTTAAGCACTTTTATACTTAACTCATTTATATATTTTATTCTTACTAAGGGTCGATTTTTCAATCGCCAGATATAATTATCAGCCAGATATAATTAATTATAGCTCTCACTTTCTAATGTCATATAAAAGAAAATGACAGGGCTGACATTTATCTGAAAGATACTTTAATCTGGGGTGTTTAAAACCGGCTCTTAAAATTGTTATTTAAGTAAAATCGTTTTAATGTTTTGCATAAGCCGGATGTCAAAATTTATGTGATGCTAAATGTTTTCAATTAATATGATTCCTATTACAACTGAGGTATATACCAACAATATTTTTATAACATACTCATTTAGTTAGCTAACATGAGAGTAATTAAAATTGAAGTATAATTACATTACTTACCTAGGGCGGTAAATCAAAGAATGTCTCAGATCGCAGATATTCGAGGCCCGAGCCGAAGGCAAGGGCGATAAATATGCGATCTGAGGCTTTCTTTATTACCGCCCGTGGTAAGTACAAAATTTTGTCTCCCCCTGGCTAGGAAGTGGGATATTCCGCGCGCAAAGCGTGCGGTAAATGCCACTTTATGGCCAGTTATGACATAAACTAATTTCATTTCTTAATAGTGTGCACGAAAAACTATTGTTCACTGATTTAATTAGATCTGCATTGTATATGAACGGTTACGTTATTGAAACTGAAACGTTTTCAATAAAGCCTAAGCCCCACCAAAGCCTTATGAGATAGGCATTTTTGTCAGTGCACATTGGGGAAAAATGATAACATAATCATAAAAGGTCCTAAAAGTGGCAGAGAAAATAAATTCCAAATTCTGTCCCCAGTAAAAACATAAAACCGGTTCTATCCCAGAAATCTGACAAATTGGATACTGAGTTTCTATAGGACCCCGAGAGGATGTCACTACATCAGCCATATTTATATAATACATTGAAGTCCATGTGTCCGTCTGAATTTAATGTACTTATACTGATTGCAATATTTAGCAATCAGTTATGCTTTGTATTCCGGGGTTATTGAACCATAACCTTATGAAGCCTTCGATTCATATGATTCGGTCACTTATAGCATAACGAAATTACATACACATAGAGGTATATTTAAAGAACTTGATGGAAAAAGGTCGGGTGTATTACCCTGGCTAGTTTTA
Source organism: Epiblema foenella (assembly GCA_963556455.1). NCBI lineage: Eukaryota > Metazoa > Arthropoda > Insecta > Lepidoptera > Tortricidae > Epiblema > Epiblema foenella. Next base: position 22,399,657 of record OY747096.1, on the reverse strand, counting down.
TGATAGCGGGAGAATCCTTTCCAAAATCGTTATAGAATGACATCAAAATATGGACCATACTTTTCCTATGATAATAATACCGTAATGATATTTTGAATTGTGCCCGTTCGCACGTATGCACATAATTTTATTTCTGCGGCCTTATGTGACACGAGCCTTAGGTAGTCAATCACCATAAATAATATTTTAATTAATTTTATTCACATTTTTTTTAAATTTATTTATGTACAAAGTTATTTTAAAATCAATAACGTAATGTTGAGCCGGGGTAACCGGGGACGGGTGTTGTGCCATTTCCGCCGGTTTTGGCTGTAAGAGGTACTTCCGGCGTTGCGCCCTCTCGCCATATGGTCAAACACACTAGATCAATAGAGCAATAAGCATAAGTATTTATCAACGCTAAGAAAAACCAGTTGTATCTCCATTAAAAACAGTGAGGTAAATAAATATACTCAAAAAGCAGTCAAGTTATCAAGTAAATTTACTTGTATCTTCAGACGGCCGCGTAATGGGAACAAAACGACCTTTTTAGGGTTCCGTATCAAAATGGTAAAAAACGAACCCTTATGGTTTCACTTTGTCTGTCTGTCTGTCTGTCACATCGCTAAATATCTCAAGAACTACTTGTGCTATTGATTTAAAATTTGGAATAGTTATAAGAAGGGTTACCTACATACATAGAACATGACTTTTTAAATATTTTTTTTTATTTACTGTGGAAAATGACAGATAACAGGTGGTTCAAAATTTGAAAGTCTAGTTAATATGTCGATTGGGGTGTCATATGAAAGAGTTTAAATTGCACATTCTGAAACAATTTTTTGTTTCTTTTTACGTTGAATCATTTTTGATTTATGAGGGAAAATGTAAAAAAATACCGTTCCCCCTCTTATCTCCGAAGTTTACCAAGGAAAAAATATAAAATTATTACACAAAATTGATATCAATGTGTATTTTACGGGCAAAATAAAACTGTAGCTCTATCTAGTTTTTCTTTTTTTATCGTCAAAAAACATTTCTATACTAAGTTTGTAATTTAATCACCTTTTGCATGTATTTCTGTTTTATAAATTCCTACGAGATTTTGGTGAAAGTACCTTCATTCAAATAAAAAAAAAATTGAAATCGGTTTACATGTTAAAGAATTATCCTTGAAAAACTACCATACATACAAAGTTATTCACTCGTTCAAATTTGTAACAAAAGTCGCCGATAGATGGCGCTGTACCCATGGGGTCCAATTTTCACACCATGTTGTTGAGATTTTTCTGATTTAATAGGGTTGGAACCGGTACACATCTGTATACGGAACCCTCGGTGCGCGAGTCCGACTCGCACTTGATCGGTTTTTTTATTCTAGTGAAAGGTTAGACGTTTTATTGTATTAATTTTTTTGCTTGAGACAAACGAGTAGTCGAGTACGTAGAATAATTCGACATGTCCCGTGAACATTTTCATCATTTACATATATCTATCCCCAGCACCTTCTTTCCTGGTTTAGTTTTGGTATCCTGTTAAAAAGTTAGTATATTTGAACTAAATAGGACTTAATCGTATTTATTTGCTTCAGCGTTGTACATACGCACTCGAATCTGTAGTTAATGAGAATAGATTCTAAATTCGTGGCAGGAGCGAGGTGAGACTCGAATAGAAACAGGCACTGTTCTTGTTATGTCGTATCAAATATGGCGTCCTTATAAATTATACTTTGTATTTGTTTGTAGTCGTATTTTGTCCATAGCGAAAGGTGACAGTGGACAGTAGGGTAATATCTTAGTAGATTTAAGGACTTATAGAGTCTCACTAAGGAAAGTCGAGACCGAGATTTGTTTAAAACTTTTTAAATGTCAACTTTTACATCTATTATTAATTACACCAGTAATAATAAACTTAAATTACTCACACTATATAATTTTGGGACTCGGAGACTTTGTCACGTCACGACACGTCAAGTTGATACCAAAGTGTTTTGGCATGATCGTTCTGATTTACGACAAATAAAATAGCATAATCCTTGGAACAATACATATTTAATTTAACAAATAGTACGCGATGTAGACTGTTTCATATATGGGCGTATAATTAGGAGACGTGTTGAATCGTACTTTTTTTAAATAAACATTTTAAAACGTGCACGAGTGAAAAGTACAAAACTGATTTTAATTGAGAACATTTCTTCGAATAGATCCCTGAATTTGATGAAGAACTTGGGTAAAATTGGTTGGGAGCAAAGGAAATCTGTTTTAGATTACCTTTTAGCTCTTGTTACAATAACACTGAGGGATAAAAAGGTACGTGTTTAGAATTATTTTACTATACATAGCTCCCGAGTGTTATTATAACATCTAAGATGAGTCCATATGAATTATAATCTTTAAGCCGTCGTCTCCCGGTGTAAAAAATAAACAATAACATTCTTTAGTTATGATCCTTGGGATCGCAGTGACCGGTCGACGACGAATGACCTTTTATCATTAAATCCGACCTGCTTCTAAGCATCGTTTAATATACTAGTGTGGAAATAAATACCCATCATACCTATATGAAAGGATCAAAAGCTTCCCCTATACAGGAGAACACAATTAATATGGCGCGCGTCAAAGCTCTTAAGTAGTTGACTGAGAGACTATTATTGCTTAATCCACACGCCTTATTACTTGGGTCGTGCTATACCAAAATTATTTTTACCTTTTCATATGTGTAACTACTTCTGATACTGACTGATCCATCTAAGTCCTCATCCAGGGTGATAGTGTTGACGCAGGTCAGTGACCGTTGAAGATCACGCACTCACACATGCGCGCGGTTATGTCAGCGCATTACGTGAGCGCACGCGCACACGCACGGTAACTGTGTTGTAAGTAGAACTCGAACGCGCTGATGTGTGCCGCGGCCGGTGCATCTGGAGCAATCTCGCTGTCTTTTGGCAGCGGTCACTTGCAGCAGCCAAGTTAGCATGATCGCGTTTATGTCAAACGTAAAATATTTGTCCCTTATCGGCAAGTATGTAAGTGCGAGAAGGACGAATGCTTACCATGGCTGACATGCTATTCCTAATAAATTACTAGACACATTGATATAATTTCAGACTTATGTTGGCCATATATTTTGTTTGTTGTTATTTTTTTTTGTTACTTAATTAAACAAAATTATCGTTTTAGACAAAGATAATGTAAATAGACCTACAGTCAGACACAATAATCTCAGACCTAGATAGTAAGTTTTTTTTGTTATAGTTGCAATCGACTATTTCATCTTAACGATTATTATCCGTTAGGTAACGTGAAAATTCCGGTACAATTTATTAAATAAAAAAATATATAAAAAACGACTTAAAATAACACGAAACAAAAACTCACTTCAAAGTTTTTGTTTCGTGTTGCATAAAAATAAATCTCGTAGTATCTTCTAAATAAGAGTTCATGTGCATCATTGGACCCACGTGTCCATTACTGGCGTTAGAGGCGCTATTATCCGACTCCGAATTAATGTTACTTGTACCTACCTTTCAACTTACACAGCAAAATGTACAGTGCGGTATGTAAAATCAGAAATTAGTGGCCTGATTTTGAAAGTTTTTATACTGTAATTGGACTAATTACAAATGGTCAAAAAGATCTGCACCTGCGTTTATTATTGTACAGTAGGTATTTCAGTGACTGACTTACAGCTGTTGAGTTTTGTTGCCTCGTTTTTGACGGTTTCGACACATCAATATCGGTCTTTTCGGTTACAGATGTAGGTAGTGAATAATGTTTCTAAAACACTGAATACGAGTAAGGCCGGGTTTTATAAAGATCCATTAGACCAAATGTCAGATCAAATTTCATTAAGTCAGTACATTTTTTGACATAACAAACCGAGATAAGGTCTAACGGATTTTTATAAAACCGAGCCTAAGTATACCCGAAGTGCTACTCATGTAACGTATTCAGTGATTGATTCTTTTATGTCCATTGATGTGAAAATTTATCAGTAAATGTTAGATATCAAAATACATACCTACTAACAATTTTCATTCTCACATTTGACATTCATCATCATCATCATTTCAGCCGAAAAACGTCCACTGCTGAACATAGGCCTCCCCCAATTTGGGGGGGATTTGCCATAGTCGCCACGCTTGGCAAGCGGGTTGGCGACCGCAGTTTGATGGTGGTAATGATCGAAGGATGCTGCTGCCCACCCTCCGATTTTCCCTTATTCGCCTCCTACGAAACCCACGGGAAGAGATGGGGTGGCGCAATTCTTACCTTTGACATTATCTTTATCTAAATATATAAAAGAAGAAATTAACTGACTGATTGACTGACTGACTGACATATCAACGCACAGCCCAAACCGCTGGTTCTAGAGATTCCAAATTTAACACGAAGGTTCTTTACAAGGTCTAGGGGTGCACTTTGAAAGGATTTTTCAAAATTCATCCTCTAAGGGGATGAAACGGGGGTCCAAATTTTGTATGACAACACGTATTTATTTAAGTGAGAGATTTGGAACTTGGTATATAGAATCTCTATTTAAATATGGGTGTCATCGTCGAGGTTCCTCGAGGTGCCGATTACGAAAATAACATGCATTTTCAAATCCAATTGGCGTACATTTAATTTTCTCAAAAATCGATATGGGTCTCATCTTTGAGGTTCCTCGGGGTACCGATTACGGAAATGACATCCATACATACCTACATACTTACAACAAACATACGGGTCAAACTGAGAATCTCTTTTTTTGAAGACGGTTAAAAATCACTCATAGTACGTCGGAGCGATCCTGTTTAGTTGAAATATTAAGGTTAATTGACGAAGCCTGTTGCTTATTTTATTGTTGTTTGGATATAGCTATATGTGACGACGTCTGCTGCTGATTCATTGTTGTACCCACCTGACGAAGCCTGCATAGTGGATTCGAATTTCTCAGTAATGTAAAAATTATGATAATAGTAGTAAATATATTTATGATATTAAAAAAAGAGATTGATTGACATGTCGAGTAATATCGTATTCCGAGTTTTCCAGATAGAACAACTTTATTCACTACATCTGAACTATGGGTTAGTATGGCAAGTATGCCCATAAAATTGAGTAAGGTGCATTATATTAGTGTTGCAAGGTGTCCTTGGGCCGAGATGTAACCGATTCACATATTACGTCGGAATAATCAAACTCAATGGCGACGTTTCCATAATTCTCGCGTCCCTCCGGTGTCGCGTGTTGCGTATAGGCAGGCATACTAATGCGCGTAGACAATAGGGGCGGCTCCGGGCGGGTCAACTGTCAACAGTTAAAGGGTACCAGTGACATTAAGGTCGCTATGACAGCTGTCATTTCCCAGCAAAGGTGTCAGGAAGCTGGGGTCGAGTGTGAAACCTTAGCAGAGCGTTTCAGTGCCATATTGTATTGATTAGCCAATCATGGCAGTTTAAAAAAGTCAAATTTATTTTAGTTATAATCGTCTCGATAGTAAATTGATTATTTTATGTGCATCTAATGAACTATGTTTGTTGACGATGCATTTAAGATCAACCTCGTTCGAAATCACAAAAACCTAGTTATATAGATTATATATTTTCAATAAAGTGCTGGCCTCAGTCTGTGCCTTGGCTTAGTTTTCACCGGCTTTGAAAACTAGATTCAGATTTAAGCAGCATTATATGCGCTTGCGTAATGAGACCCGTGCCAGTCGCGGGTCTGCTCCCGCCCGCGGCTGTCAATGTGCACACTGGTAAACTTCCACTCCGGACAAACTCGATGCACTTGCACGTTAATAATACGCAATGTGGGGGTCAATCTGAAGCGCACATTCGCATTTGAGTTTATAGTTATTAAGTTAGCTCAGCGCGCGTGGATGTGGTTGCGCGTGCCGTCAAATACAATAAAAAAAACTGATTTTCTACCAAATGACTGTATCGTTTGTTTTTCATCAATTAAAGGATGTATTTGAAATTGACTATATGGCAGAAAAACTAAGTTAATTAAGTTATTAAGGCAGGAAAAATTAGTATTCACAGGTGATGTAGTAGCGTTTAACACGAGTTACACATTAAAACTTGCATTGGAATGCGAAAAGTATGTCTGTGATTGACCTTCTAGCTTAAAGTAGTTTATGTTGTGAAATTTAAGATAAAACTTGTTGATTCCCAGATCCGCACTGGTTGCACCACCAGCATTTGTTCGCCTAAATGAGGTTTATTTACTTGTGAAAGGAGGAAAATTGATCCGGATCTATTCTTCTTGTTATCTCGGACGTAAGTTTTTATTTTTCAAATTCATCAGCTAAGTACTAACTACCTGATGAATTTTTGATAAATAATAGAATAAAAGTTCTGTTCATTGCGACAGTTAAAGGACAGGTATTATTTAATTTCTTATAAACTTATCTTAAAATTACCAGTAAACTTTATAGTAATCGCAATAGGTATCAGTCTCAGCCTTTGCCAGACAGTTTCTATCTTCCAGTGCAGATTTCCAGACTGGTCCCTATATTTGCATGTTGGTCAAAATTGTGATGATGCAGCAGCTCTTAACAATTTATTTGTGTATGTAATTGTGTATATGTGTGTCTGGGTTGATAATAACGATTATGATTTTAAGATTTTATATAATAAAGTTTACCTTTTTACCAAACTTAATGGTTTTTAGCAAATGGCTTGCTAACCTGGATATAGGCGTGATTATTAACGCTATCAGATGGGAAACGGATGTGCCGCTGCTACATCCACTTTTATCTTTTAATCTCAAAACACTAACATTTCTTATGCATGCTATTTCCCAACGTGGAGTTCAAATGTCGTCGGTCGCATTTTTAAATAGGCATTATAACTAAATGTCGTTAAAAACGTTAATACCTTAAATAAATGTGTAATATACCACATCGTACTAAGGACAGTCACGTAAAGATTAAGTACTTTACGTGACCATTTAAACATAAAACTTACCTTATGCCAAGAAATATGTGCCATGAACGACACATGACTGTTAATGAGTTAGGTACATTTACCGTTATAATTTAAATCTTAAATTCTAGAATTCATTTCTAGGTAATATAAGTATTATTTAAATTTACGTTGTAGGTAGTAACGAAAACCAGTATCAATATATAACCCTAATCTCAAAATTTCCAAAATTGATAATCAATTTTGGAAATTTGAATGTGTAACATAATCCATAATTGGATTTGCATAAAATGTGTGATGCGATTAATTATAATGAAATTCATCGATTCTTAAGTGTCTTTATCGTTCTTTCTTATGGAAAATGTAAAAAAAGGCATGACAAGATAATTTAACAATTATCATAACTGTTCCTCTAAAGTAATAAAGAACTATATATTAAGCATAAATACGGTAAATAATACAGATATTGATATAATATACATAAAATTAATTTCGTTTCTATGGTTGATATGGAAATTGTTTGATGTATTGGAATTGAAGATAGAAAAACATCTGAACATTAGTACCTATTGGTAATAACATAGGGTACGATTTTTTTGGTTTGCCCTTACATTATAGTTCAGATGTTTTAGGAAAGAAGATACGGAGTCATCTATTGAGTGGTACCGTCAAAATTTGCCACATTTCCAGTTTTCTTAGTTCAAGAATTTTAGGATTTGACTCTAGAAGTCAATAAATACTAGACGAAATCTACACTAATATGTTTGGATACTCCTAGAGTTGTGGAGGAAAAAATTCCCACATATACACCCAGGTCCCACCTGATCTGAAATATCCCGGAATTTCATAGAAGGAGATTTTCTTCAGTATTCATACTTAATAATACTCCAAGAGGTTTCATACACCGGATGATTTCCGAAATGTCCGCCGACATAAATAATATTAACTTTGGAGCCACGTGTCAATACGTCAATATTGTGACACGCTTCCCTAACTATTATTTCGCAGTGTGAAAAGGATTTGTGTAAATTTTACATTGTTTGTTCTAAATTTCGGACGAGGTTAATATTCGTACCATGCAATTATGTTATTGGTTAAAGTTCCGTTTAAACTAATAATTAAAATATCCGTGTGCTGTTCGTATTTAAATGCAGTTAAACTGTTTCGCAATACCGATGACGATGATCTGACTAATGGCTCAAGTGGATGAAATGTTTGACTACTAACTTTCAATATTAACGACAATACTCGAATTAGTCATATTATCATATAAAATAAATCATCTACTTAAAACGGATAAAACAACATTATCATGTTAAAAATAGTTTTAATAATGATAATGTAGTTTTAACGGGTTGCTTTGTTTCAAAATGAACATGTGTCTAGTCTTTTAGTTGCTATAATTGCGTACTATATCCTGATGATTGACAGCATAGTTTCTTTAGTGTAAACTATTACGCAGGCGGGATGTTCGATTGCTCGTAGTGTGATAATAGTTTTGTAATGGCGGATGTGTGATGAGCCGAAGCGACTAACCGCCGCAGCGAGAAACAGTGTACACGATTCTTACAAAAATATTGATACACGTTTTACATTAGAAGTAAACTTACAATATATAGCGAGCAGTTGTAATTAGTAAGTACAATATATATCACCATCAGATTTTAAAAAACGTTAGATTGTAAGCTAACGACTTGCTGAAGGAAAGTACATAACAATTTTCGCTTCACAATCTAACAGTTTACAGTCTCGCTAATTAGATTATAATCTAACGGTTTTTATAATTTTGTGGAAGGTAACCTATATTTCCCAGTTTAGCGACATAACAAACAGCGACATTCATAGTCATAGTTTGTAAAGATCTATAGGGAACCAATTGAAGGCACTTAATATTTTCTTAATACTTCTCTCATTCAAAAAAATATCTGCTGCGGCCGCTGAGTAAAAAAAACGCAGATCATTGATGAAATCGACTGACACTCTGACATACTGGTATTTTTTATTTGGACGAAATAACTGAAATAAAGTGTACTGTTAATGTGAAAGGGGGTTTACCGCCTCAACATTCTGCTTTCAACGCGCTTGCGACAGATGCTGCGTTGCGTATGATTATCTGTAATTGATACGATTTGATACGAGAAAATGTAATATATCTTGACGAGGACACACTCGTCACCCGTTTTTCACAGTTGTATCATAAAGGGGCTCGTGGTCCGCTTTGGCACCTAATGTCAAAATTTGAGGTTGACATGGCACTAGTTTTCGCAAGCGACTGATTCTGCATCTAACTTTGCAAACCCTGAGGGTAAACTAGACCTTGTTGGGATTAGATCAGTTTATTAACGATGTTTTCCTTCATCCATGCTTTAATTTTTCATTAAAGTAGGGTAAGGAGTGTGTTTTTGGGCAATAGACTAGATAGACTTTTTACAGAAGAAATAAAGGATGTATTTATATTAGAGTTCATGATTGCGTAAGTTGCGAAAAAAAGTACAGGAGTAGAAAAAAATATTTATATAATTCAAAGGGCAAAAATGCTCGACAATCGCACGACGATGCAAGCTGAACTTTTTGAGTACGGTTAGAGACCAGTTTTTGACAACAGATACCGGTTCTTAACCGAAATTATATTTAGTTCAAAAAAGAACTTCAATGAGAAGGTCAGTGCGTCCTCTCACCTTCAAATCACGTTATTTAAGGATTAGAATAAGTTAAAAGCAGAGATGCTTCGAATACGGGTTTCACCGAATACGAACATTCGGCCAAATATTCGGCATAGCTGTTGCCGAACCGAGCATTCGGCTAAATTATTCAGTTCAACGTAATGCCTTTATCTGTTGTACTCAAACGGACTAATTCAATGGTAAAAAAAATGTACCTACATTATCAAAACTAAATATTGACAATAAATTCAGTGAGTTAACTATAATTATGGATTGAGAACATTAATTTCACAAGGCAGTAAACTATTACATTTTTGTAACAAAAACCTCTCAAAATTGTTCGGTAATATTCAGCAGCTGAACCGAATAATTCGGCCGAATACCGAACGTTCAAAAACATTCCAAATATGCCGAATATCGAATAATAACTGAATATTCGGCGCATCCCTAGTTACGATTAACATACGTTAAAAGAAGTTAGCTTATATTTCATACTACTGTGGACATAGCACATCAATATCATAATGCTTTATTGTTAGTAGGTATATAACTGTGCTGTAATAACGGTGTTTTAAATTCAGTGTTAGGATGGCGGGAACGTAATAAGAAATTATGAGCAAGGCAGTTGTTGATCCTTGCAGTTTAAAAAACGTGCCTATCGTAATTAGTATTAGTAAAGTTGAACGATTTTAGTATTTAAGATGTAGCCATCCATCATATTTGTGTACAGAAGAAAGTCTTTGAATTGATATGAAGATCTACAATAGTAGTTCAGCAGCATCACTTTCACAGACAATGACATGATTGTATACAGTACATCCAATACTTTGGATTAAGTACTTATGCTGCTAATTGCGTTTAAGTACCTAATTATGATACTTTACTCCTAGCTTTATCATGTTTCTCAAATGGCATAGGCTTTCTTCAATTCTCAACCTCAATTTTTATTAATTGTACCATGGGGCTCTTTTCACTCCAGAGGGTAAACAAGTCCTTATGATTTTTTCAAGTGATTCGATTGCGTAAGTATACTTGTAATAAAACAGTATCGATTTAGAGATTGTTATAGGCCACAGCCAGAACTGATCTCAGCAAAAAGATTGAGGTGGTGTGCATTAATAACTGTTTTCAACGATTTTAGGTTTGAACAAGGTAGGTTATACAGTTTTGGAGTTTTCGCTGAAAAACTGTCTTGCCTAAACAAAAGGTCGTGAGTTCCCTATGAAGAGATGACCTTTTAGATTTAATGTAATCGGATAGTGGTTCAAAATAAGGACTTGTAGGTGTTGATACGGAACCCTTCATTGTGCGGGAACCGACACGCACTTGGCCGGTTTTTTTACGATTATAATTTTAACAGTAATTTTCGCACATATTTATTCGATTAATTGGGATATCTGAGGATAATATTGTAATAATTTTACATCTTTCAGTAGTTTATCACGTTTCAAAGATAGATATTAGAATTCTAACGTAAAAAAAAACAGGTATATATCACTACATTTCAATAACATCACCAATCACCATCAGGGTTAACCTTGTCAGATAACTTCTCGGATAGACAAATTGGTGTAACTCTATTGCTTACTACTATACTTACGACGGCTGGGATCTTTATTCAATACTCGCTAAAGCAATATGGATTGTTTACTTTACATTCAATATTCACGTCTGAATAAAATCGTGTTATTGATATAGCAATACTATCGAGTGACTATTTAGGTGGAAAAGGTAGCAAGAGAATGCTTTATAAATGTGAGTATTTCCTAGTATTATGCTCAGCCACACATGTATCACTTCAGTACAGTTAATAGCACTGGTTTTAGTAGTGATTCGAACATTATTTAGCGGCAATTTTCCGTATCCTTCATTTGTTTCCTGTATTTAATAATACAGTGCAATAGCGGCGATATTGAGGGGTTCCCAAATAAGAGTTTATGTTGTATTTCATGATCACGAGAATAGCCGATCCCGTAACAACCAGTTTGGTGCTAAATACTTATTTCTACAGAACAATATTAGCATTTTATGTCTCCTCTGATGACGAGACACATGCTGCTTCCTTTTTCGCAACCACGACCGCAGGTCAATATTATGTAAAATTTTCAAAACTTACAAGATCATAAATATTCAAAATGGTAATTAGTATGACTTATGGCTGCTCCACAATAATTACATAGCTTTCTCAACTCCCTTCTACTACACTCCTGTAGGTACGACTTGGGGTGACAATAGAGAATATGCATCTTTTTTTTCATGATGCCATTCGAACCAGTTTTTAAAGAGGAACAAATGTGTATATGTACAAGTATAATTAGAACAACACAAAAGACAAAAATGGATTTCAAAGTACATCATAAAATCGGAGCTCTCAAAACGCCTCTAAAACTACCGTTGTATGGAAAAACGAGTTATTTACTGTTTTGGTCGTGAAATATTGCGTTTAGGTATATTGTTATCCTTATTACACATTTTTTTGTTTATTAAAACATAAGAATCCCTATGGTGGTTTTTAATTTACTTTTAGTCAATAAAAAAAATACATCATTTTTCGAAACTTTCAAGTGTCATACCTTTTTAAATTTTGAGCACATTTATGAATTTATTGTTTTTTGTCATAATTTGATGGTCTGCTATTCATATAGTTACATCTTATGACTAATTGTAATTATTCCTTAACAATTTAGACATCCATTAATTTCCAAAATTATATTAAAATATCCACCCGAACCAGCAGCACAGTGATACACACGCATCATCAATAGTAGTTGAAAATTTTATTTATTATTTACCTAGCTGTAGCTGTAACTGGAATGAAATTGGGAGGGCCAGTTAATTTTGCCATAGCACAATTTACGTCAAAGTGATTCGAAATATGACTTCCCTGGCATGGCATATGGATATCCACACTTTCAAGTCTCTTTCTTTCAAAGTAATATACATGAAAGAAAAGCGATATCCGTCTATGTCTCCATCTGTCTTTAAGACAACTGGAATCGCAACCCCGACGTCTATCCTGTTCCCTAATATATCTTACTCGAATAATACTTATCTACTCTAATTAAGCAGCCAGAAACAATTTGCCTCTTTCTTTACGGCTAAAAAAATATGCATATTAATAACCTGTGATAGGACTTGTAACCCGTCATCTACCGAGCCCGGTAATTCGCGTCGACTCGACTGTCATGTGTCTATCCATATGTCTTACAGATTTTTAGTATGCTGCCTTTTGACTCGACGATATAACTTCAATACGTAAATATAGATAGTTACACTCGCACCTAGTTAACACATATATGATGTGCATTATTTTTTAATGAGTATGCACTGTTGCATTAAGTAGGTAGGTGCATATGCCCTTTTTAACATTAAAATATTGCAATGGAACTAAATCTTACCCCCTAGGCGTATTCCATGGAAGTGGCAATAAAATAAAATAACTCTATTATCTAATCAGCAATAATTACTCCCAGCCTAATCAAGTAACTTTATGTACTAACGGTAGGTATATTTTAATGTCACTTTTGAAGTATACATCTATGAGCGTCGGGTGAAATATGAAATTAAAATATCATTAACGTTAGTTAGTACATAAAGTTACATGATTGCCCTGCTGATTACTTCTCCTGGGTCGTCCTGTACGAGAAGCTAAGTACAATATCTTCTTGCTAGGTAAAAATCTATCTAGGCCCGATGAAAAAGCTAGGTGTGTAGGTATTGTCCATAGTGGACAATGACATCAATCGATGCAATAGGTATCTATTTGTACAGATAAATCGCACTAAAATACATAAACCCTATCCAAGACATACAATCGAGACAAATATTTGCCCTTAGCGGGCTTACGAATTGGGCTCCAAGCTGTCAATAATTTAATGGTAAATAATACGTGCGATGAACTGAAATGAGACAGCGCCTGCGCAGTGTTAGAGGTGCCCATGCGTTAAACATCAACGCGCTCACGAGCTCGGCGCGCCACATTCAGTGCTACAATTAGTTCATGCAATTGGAAATACACGGGCCAAAAAAGTACGGAACATTTATGATTGCTGATAATGCTGATATGATTCCTTTAGTAATAAAAAAAAACTGAGTCTCGATTTCTTAAAGAGCTGTTAGACCAAGGTTAGACCTTATGTCGGTATGTTACGTCAAAAAATGTACTGAGTTACAGTAATTTATCTCACAAACGTGGGTTAGTCATAGTTGGAGTTGTAACACATACAAACACATAGAAAATGTGAACTCATAGCTCCTACGCTGCATCACACATAGATAATGTGCTTGTAGAATTCAACACATAAGAATCACCCTCTCTTGTGAGAGAAAAGTAGCATACCAGAATTTGATATAATATTTATTTGGTCTAAAAGTTCTTCGTAAAACCCGGCCTAACCTGGTCAAGAATGGGTAAGAAAAAGGAGATGCTCGAATTTTTTTAAGTGGACAAAAAATAAGATTAAAATGATCAAGAATGCAAGTGCGAACCACACGTTTCTTATCCGCAGCAAAAAAACGACATACAACAACCATTATTAGGCTTTCTTAAAGATTACATATAATCAAACTTACCTCTATTTGATAGTCAAAAAAGGCAAAAGTGCCTATTGTGCCTCTCGAATACTCGTAATTTCCGATTAACTATACGAACTAATTCGTTTTGATACGTGCTCAACTACGTGCAATTACGTGCTCAACAGCAATCAGGATGTGAGGAAACACTCATTTATGGCGAAGATGGAGCACAATCAGCTAATACTGAAGACATCCATTTATAAAGTAATGAATATATATATATATATTCTTATGTTAATAAAAATAATACATTATAAAGAAAAAAGGTAAGCTCATGGACAGGTTAGCTATGTTGTGTGTAAGTTTGCTATTATTTAATCGAAAATAACTTTTTGAGAATTAAAGTATACAATAGTTACACTTGTCAAATATCAAATTAGACGGCTAGTGATCAACGCGTGTGATGTGTCCACACTCAAGTGCGAAAATGTTGTAAATTAAGAACTAACTATATTTTGTACTTCACGTATACACAATTTACGTACGAGTGTTATTATTATGCTTGCATTGGAAATAGCCTTGCGGGATAAATTGTATTTTTTTTTTTCGTCTAATTAGCATTTATGAGGGCCAGATTATTGTTTACACTCAAGTTTTGTCAATAACTGTTACAAAAAATACGGAATAGTTGTAATTCTGTCTTTTAGATAAATAATAGAAAAATAAATAGTATAAAGTAGTATTTTCTCAGATAATTTAATATATTTTAGTCAAAGCTACTATTCATAAAATTTCTACCATTATTATTTATCATATAGTTACAGCTTATGATTATTCATTCCGCATGTCATATGGCTATAATTATTCCTTAATAATTTAGACATCTAGTTTAAACCATACCGTTATTGGAAAACAAAAGATGACAAATACAAATACAATCAAAAATTATGATAAGCAGTTGTCAAATAATTTAGGGGGGCAATCTGACACTGACATTCGCATAACTGTATTCGGATCCGTAGGTGGTCCGTTCTTACATCTGTATTTCATGCCATGAATCATGATGTTTGAATTACACGCAAGGGAATCGTATAGTCCCCCGTAGGGTCATATGGAGTGGCGTGTTAGTGTTGGTGCAGAAAATGTTACAGTCAGTTTTCTTTTTTATGGCAAAGATAACGTTAATTTCTGTGATAAATATAGGTATTAAAGTGATGTCTATCACAGTGATTATGAATTTCCTTGTATTATATTGAAAAATATTGGAAGTAGGGACTAAATTAGATTATACCGGATAACGTGCATTTATTAGTATGAGTGAGTGACATCTACCTAGTCTAATTCGTATTCGCACCTGTTTGACTAAGTGCTTGTGCGAGCATGTACATACATGCAAACTATTCGTCCCATTCGATCTCAATAATTTAATATTACCTAATGGTAGGGAAAATATATACGTTTTTAACAGTTTTATAGAAAGAGGAAACTCGTATAAGTAGATAAAAAGTTGGCAGTTAATGTAATTATATACGGCAGGTATGCCCAGAAAGAATACATATATACATAAAGTTAATATGTTTAGCAATTGACTAAATCTACATCCTCATCCCTTAGTGTTGCGTAGAGCTCTCTCGGCGAGGCGAAGGTCGCTTAACCTCTACGAGCATGTGTCACCCCCACACGCTCATCCCCTCCTCTAAGGCGTAAGCGGTCGGGCTTAGCGGCAGCAGAGGCAGTCTCCCGGCCAGCACCATGTCGAGCACACGTACCGCTCCCGCTCACACTCGCCTCGTGGCGCTCACACTCGTGCTCGCGCTGGCGTTCGCCGCCGCCACCCCGACGCATCCGCGGCCGCGCGCGCGCCGACAGCTCGCAGAAGACAACTCACTGCAGCCCGAACAAGTGAGAGCATATGCTTTTACTAACATTACCGATAAGTCCCCGAGGCTCACTAACACAAGCAAACCAATTTATTCATTCATAAAGCAGTTTGTTTATATTCATCATCATTCTTAAATTTAAGTGAGGTGCATTGTTTGAGGGTTTGAATTCACACGTCTTCAACTCCATTGCAAACTTCAACCTATTTCGTGCATATATATGTGCACGGTTTGAATCAAATCAATTCATATTCGTGAACTCCTTTACAAATTAAAACTAACCTTTCACGTCACTTTCATACTTCTAATTTCATGCTCCATAAGTTTAGGAACTCAGTGCTGACCACGACGCGCTATATATAGGTAAAGGAAGTTCATTCATCATACGATTGTTTATCTCTTAAAAGTGGATCCAGGAGTTTGCCAGATAAGGCATTTAAGGCCAAAGGTGAACGATGTCAAGTGGGTCATGTATCTGTGTCGCATGCGATGTGCTCACGCGCGGCTTCGCAACGCGTAGGTATAGGCGCCGGGGCAATACGCACTTCGAGCAAGAAAAACATTTACGTTCTTGACCCTATATGGTTTGGATCCTCAAAAATGCAATTTTAATCGTACAATTACAACAAAGTAATGATGAGTCTAGTAATTAGCTACCTATTAACCCCAGCTCATACTTTCCGCAGATCAAACGGGCATTATTAATGAAATGTATTAGCCATAATTCGCTGAAGCAGGCGCATTATCGCCCACTGTGGCTGGGGTCGATCGGTCGCGCGGCTGTTTCGCAACTCGTTATGTATTCATTACGAGAACCGCAGCGGGAGCGTGCTTCGATGCAGATGCCGACGACCATAGTCGCCGCATGGTCCCACCATAAATATTTTGCATTAGGTGTCTCTTTCGATCAGACCTAGAAACTACAAAAATTGTATTCGGGGATCCATTCCGTATAGTTTGGGTGGGGACTTTCAGTTTCCTTTCTGACTGTTCAGATCAAAAATACCATTATTTTGTAAAGGTACTACCCTTCCCTTTGTTTATTTTATGTGTAGGTGCCTATAATTTATAAAAATCGGCCAAGCGCGTATCGGATTTCGCACATTTAGGGTTCCGGATCAATCGCAAATTTAAGTTGATTGTAATTGGAAAATGAGGGAATTTCGTAGGAATAATCTAATTAATCAAGATACTGGTCATCATCATCAAATTTAAGAGTGGTGGCTCCTCTTGTCGGTAGAGTATTTTCCACTTCTCTTTCATACGCCAGCCCTTTGACTTCCTGATACGACAAGAGGCCTCCTTTGTGTTTTATTTGGTCCGTATAACTACGCCTTGGTCTTCCCCTGCCTCGCCTTCCCTCCAAAATTGTCTTGAAGAAGTTGTCGTACCGTATAAAATGTCCAAGATATTAAACGTTATCACCGAATTTGAAGTTCATAGGTGAATGGGAAGACAATAAATTATTCGGATTTTATTTTATAATAAAGGTCACTTTAGTGGATTGTCATTCCATTGTATTCCAATATTTTAAAAATCAAAATACAGTGGTTATCTACTAAATGAGCTCTAAACAACGATATTCCACTTGATGTTATAGATCAAAAATAAAATCTTTCGCACCTACCTTTTGCCCTATTCCCATAGGGCCGCTTTTAAAAGCAGTTAAAATATATTTTTTTAATTTGTATGGCTTAGTTAGTTAGTTATTTGAAGACTGTTTGGCTGTAAAACTTGTATAACAGACGACGGGCAGATAGACGAACGCGTAATTGACAGCAATAGGGCTCCGTTTGTGACTTTCGGGTACGGAATCTTAATTATGGTATCATTGATCGTAAGTATTTATGACACACATAATACATAATAACTGTGAACCCACATCAACGTGCGCCATTCGTATATGACCCGCAGGCTAGGGTCATGCCGATACTCATATAATAAAATCTTGCAAAAGGTCAAGACAATCTCATAAAAATGTAAATTATATCTCATAGCATCATATCGCATGCATTTGTCTATTGACTATCCTTGCTAATACCATCTGATCCATTGAATATCCTTGCAAATGGCATCTGATCCATTGACTATCTTTGTAAATAGCATCTGATCCATTGACTATCCCTGCCAATAGCATGTGATCCATTCACTATCCTTGCAAACACTAAGTATCCGTGTCAGCTCAACCGCTGCTTTAACCTCGCGTATCTTTAAATTCGATATAAACGTTTTCAATTACCTTTGAATTCATCGATTTGCTCATATCGAGTTTTAATATGCACTAACGGAATCTAAATTGAAGAGGCTGCTATGAGAGGTGACTGGGTATATATGCTCTATGCCGGATGCAATATTTTACATGCTTCTATTAGGTATAATTAAAAGCGAAATTGAAACTTTTTAATCTCTTTGCTAAGGCATTATTAAGCTAAAGGTCTTTTGCTGTATTAGTGATTGGATTTCCCTACTTCACTACAGGAGAGTATATTCATTAAAAAGAAGATACTCGTTCAACCGAATCGAGAATCCTTCTCCTTTTTTTGAAGTCGGTTAATAAAACATATTTCAAACAAGTTCTATTTCGCTTTTATTTACTATCTAAACTACACATACATAGCTGTTGCTTAACTGCATTTGAAACTAAATGGTTCGGATTTATTATATTTGTTAATTGTTTATTGTTGTAGTTTTGTCTTTGTTTTAGTTGTTGTATTGTCATTATTATTGTTTTGTTACTATGTTGATTGTCATTATTGTTGTTGTTTGTTGTATTTATTTATGTCAACGCTCTGTCTCTCCTGCTTCTCTCGCAACCGCTGAGGAATTTATATTTACTTTATGAATATTACGAATTGTAACGAAGACCTATTCAATGTATATTACCTATTTACTAATAAATAAGCCGTATTATTTACCCTTTACTTATTTATTTACTTTACACGATCACCCACAAAGTACAATTAAGTGGCAACTTAGAGGAAAAATGCATTTGAGCCATTCACGATAACTGACAGGACATGTCCACACTTTCTTGCCTCTGTCTTTCTACATCAGTTTTTCATAGCAGAGATATCAAAGCGGGGGTATGTTTCAATGTGTGAAATATCATGGCGCTATAATTAAATTACATGTACATCGTTTTTAGTTACCGCTTGGGATTACTTTCTCTTTCGAAACAAAACACAAACGAACGCGTTTGCGTTTAGTCTCAATCTGTATGGAAAAAAAATTACCACCTAAGGCCACCAGACCACCAGAGATGGTGCTCGCGATGTCATACAAATTGAAAAAACTCGTACTAGAAGTATTGTATAGTTTTACACATACATACTTTTAATAATAAATACTAATCAATATACAATATTGATTACTTATTCTTTCTTAGAATTTAATCGTTTTTAAACTACGGTCAAGAGTCATCTTGGTTAGAACAAAACATGTCGGCACGAAGACACTGTAAGGAAATTAAAGAATGGTGCATCATACAATAGAGCCAATATACAAATTATCGATATAAAAATTTACTTATTAATCATAATTCGTAATTATGTTAGTCATCGTCATCGTCAAGCCCTATTAAATTTTTGTTGTTAATGATGCAAAAATCATTATTAATGATACTCTTTACCGCAATCCACTTTTGCCAAGGACTTTAGTGACCGACGCACTTAACGGCTGACTGTTTATACTGACGATTTTAATCAGCTTTTCATAAATTTGCAATCGTATGCACCCGCGCGACCTTGCACGTAACTTATAGCACACGCGTAAAAGTTGTCCTCTCACGAACTACTTTCAATATTGAATGCAACTAGGTTTAGCCAATGACCACAAAGATTTATAATATTTACGACGCTAGTGACCCCAAAACGTATCCGACAATACTTAACGTTGTGTCAAAGGTATCGTACAGTTCAAAAGCAATGACACCATGATTTACATAAATTAAAGATAAAATCCCGCACGCTAAACTCATTAAGTGCTAATCATGGTTCGTAGAAGAAAAATATATGCATTTATCCAGTGATAGCGGCACGGTGCGGTGCACTATTACGTAACATCTCATCCGCGCGGGCGGGGCGCAGCTTTTTGCATGTAATGCTAGTTCCCAGCCAATGATGCAACACAATGCACCGCAATTATAAAATGCAGAAAATTCCGTGCAGACCCCGTGGCTTACTTTATCGGTCGGAGTTCTAAACTAACATTTTAAAATAGCAGAATTGACTAAACGAATTTTGAGTCTTGGGGGTTTTGTCCCTGAACAATCTAGTATATAAAAAGATGTATTCCTGGCATCACTGGATTAAATAGAGATCTAATTTTAGGTCCGTTTGGGTTATTTAGAGGAAAAATTTGGCACACCTTGATTATGAACTTGGACTGGATTATATATAATGGATTTACAAAATTCCTTTGCTTTCTAGCCATACGCGTAAAGTTAACCTAGTTGGTTTAAAATGTAACTCAATAGAACCAGAACCAGACATAATTTTCAACATTTACTTAACATATAAAATCTTGTGTCGCAAACTATCTCGTGGCAGCGCATCTCGGGCAAGCGCTGGACGGGTTTGTTGGGCAATTCGGCTCGGCCACGGGCGCTCGCGCACGCCCGGCGGCCTCGACCCGCACCCGCGTTATCCGCCACCCAGTACATACTAATGACCATCAAGGGACTAAATTCTACATTTCACTAAATTCGTTTAGTTGCAGTCGCGAACGGGGATTGTTGAGACACTTGCCTATGTTCGCAATTTGGACGTGTAATGAAAATCGGGACTGACACGTCATCTGGTAACATTGGTCATTAATTACACGGCTAAATTACCAACAATGGTCAGTGGCTCAACAATCCTGGTTCGCGGCTGTACATGTGTAGAGCATTTTTCTTACAGGTTAGGTGAAATTCAATAAATATCTTGTCTCACTCTTTCTATACGTATTAGATTGACAAAATTTTGCATCCTGCTACAAACTCATTGGTGATGAGTGATCATGATCAGCCAGAACATCTTGGTTAGAAATTCAATAAGTACCTATAAATACGGTTTTAGTAATTGGCGAATACGTTTCTATCCTCTATGCACTTCAAACTATTTTATAACGTCGAATTTGCAAGCAAAATACTATCTAAGTTGTTGCCAACGACAACTGTGCGTCAGGTATACGATTCGAGTAAATATTAATAATCAACATTGAGCAGTTTTAGCTACCTTTTACAAAGCAAAGCAATCCATAAGTACACAAACACAATAATAAATCATCTTTATTTATACAACGTTTGAGAATTTATTCGGATACATTAGATATATTTGTTTCAAAGCTTACTCAAATATAACGCGGATAATGTTTAATAATAGGTAAGCCATAACTTATTTAAATTGTCAGAATGATTGTAATCAGCTGTGACATAGTTAAATCACGTTGGGCCGAGTCATAAACTTGCGGTGTGCTGAAGTAGATATACTTATCTCTTTATCGCAAACCGCATTCGTGTCCCTTGTTCTTGTTAGAAAATTGCAATGTAATACGCTTGAGATATGATTTGCGGTGTATCATCAATTCATCATCCTAATACGCATAGTTAACACGGCAAACTGGTGTAGGTATAATAAGTATACTACATTAAGTGCATAGGTATCTAGTTCGTTATTTAATGAGTTATTTTTCATACTTTCTTGGCATACTAAGACTTACAATTCTGTTATTTACGATAGTCTTATCTGGTACTCTGAAAACAAAACACGATTAGTAATAATTATTCCCTCATTATTTGCGTTATTCAGGCGACCCTTTGCTTCTCCCAACCGACAGTAGCTCGTTTAGAACACTTTATATACCGTTGTGTTATAGTTCCGGCGCTAATCTATCATTAAATCGTTGATTTGAATGCTGTGAACTATTTCGGTGAACAAATGCTTGCAATTCGATGGGAACTAATTTTCTCTCGGTGCGAACGGCATAACTGCTGGTGATGGTGAAGTGCTTTATGGTGTCAGTGTGGTGTTTATGTTTGTGTGCACGCACGTGTTGACGGTCGTGTGTGTCTGTGTGTGTGCAGGAGGCGCAGGGCGAGGTGGCGGGGAGACCAAAGCGCAAGCTGGAGCCGCTCGCGCAGGCCTCTTTTGGCATCAAGAACGCCGTGCTCGGGCTCGCGTTCGGGGTAAGTACGCCCACTAGCCGCTCGCCTGCTGTCGTATGTCTTCAATGTGGCTTCTTAATGTATCTTCATCGCTGCCAGTTCTTTTACACTAACACGTATCTTTGTGTTGCAGAAAGTCAACTCGATCATCGATGCGAAAACGCGACTAGTGGATACCCTGGACCGCCAGAATATTGAAAAGAACCGTGCGCTCGGTATTGAAACACCGCGCAGCGATGGGCTAGCGTCCCTGGGTGGCCTAGTGAGCCAAATCGCAGGCCCATTGTTGCAGCTCATAGGGCCCAAGATCCAGGCTGTGTCCGGATTGTTGGGTGGTCTTTCCGGAGGTAGCAGTAGCGGATCCGGAGGCTCGGGCGGTCTGGGCGGTAGCACTGGCGGCGCCGGCGGAGGTGGGCTGGGCTCCGTGCTGTCGCTCGTGTCGTCGCTGTCAGGCTCTCTGTCGGGCGGCGCCGGCGCTGGCGCGACCGTCGAAACAATCGACTCCTCGGAGGAGGACGATGACTCCTCTTAATGCACCGCACTGTATCCTATCCCCGTCCTCGTCCTATCCCGTCCCCTTAGCCGCCTGTACAGTCCGTGGCTTTCCCTCCCCATCCGCTCACGCCTGTGGCTCCCTCTCGCCGCGGCACTGTATTTATATTGTAAATAGGTTTAGGTGAATGGTGGTGATATTAAACATATTCCTTCCGAGTGTTTGTTTGTCTGCACTAGACCCTCCCTCGTCCTGATACCCTTATACTGCACTGTAGTAGACTGGGAATGATTTATGTGGACATATCCAACTGGAATTCAGTGAGATCTTAATTTTGTTTACCCAAACAAAATAAAACATTCCCACGTCAGGGTGTAAGTAGTGTTTAGGGAAGTAGATATACTAAGCTTGTAGCTGCAAATAGTGTAAGTAAGGTACATACCTTTTGAGTAGCATGCAATATGTATAACATTTAATTGTATTATATTGTACATACAGGTTTATTACTTACAAGAAACAGTAATATTCTGAACAATTTAATTGCAGCTATCGGATTTAAGTGTTATCATTTTAAATTCGCCAGATAAAATGCACGCTATATTCAGCAAGCCGCATAGTCGGTATGATTTGACGCTTTGTTTAAATATAATAGAGATTTTTATAAGTAGGTTATAATTTCAAAAGTTGGCTTTATAATATGTAGCAAACGGTTGCCGGACACTTATATTTTTATTACAATAGGACCTTGCTTTTTGTTTTCATGTCAGTACATGTACTTACTGTAATGAGCTGGACGGCTATTTAGTAATGAGCTTTCAAGTGACATCCGTTTATCTGTCCGTCTGTTACAAACCGTGTTCGCTCAGATATAACACTAACGCGGTACGAGTGAGTACGTATAATTGTCATGAAAATGAAAAGAAATGTCACTAAAATTTAATTAGCGAGCCTAAATTATTTTTAATAGATATGATTTAGGTAAATTATATTTTCGCGCTTTAATTTTAGTAGTGCAATGGTGTAGTATCGGTGGTTAATTGAGGATAAAATTGGGTACTATTATACTTGTACATAATTCTAATTAATATAATACTTTGCCACCTAGCTCCTCTTGTACATGTCTGCAGGAAGCCCGCCATGTACATTAGCTTATTTTTATTATATACTCAGTCTTATCAAGTCTGTTTTTCCACCAACCTAAAGGTAAGCTATATTTTCATATGAATCTCTGATGGAATAGTTGCCTTTGTATATCTCTAGTCGCAGCATTATTATATTTAATTATCGCTAGTCACAGCTAGTTTGAGCCTAGCCACCCCTAGCCTGTAACCCCCGCTAGTCTGTCTAGTCTGCGCCCGCGCCGCTCACCGTACCGCGCGGCCTTCGCACAAGGTGATCCGGCACGTTCACTTTTAGCACTGCATGATGTTTCACAGCCCACATATTACTTCGTAATTCGACTGCACGTAAAACTTTCCGATGCACTATCGTAAGACAGGCAAAAGGAAGCGAAATTTGTGTGGATTAAATCGACGCTTCCAGCGCCATATTTATATTTCTTTTGCGTGACTTGTATGCGATATTCTACATCCCTAGGGCAGGTGAACTATCGGTTCCATTTTAACATATTCCTTATTCTAAAACCAACAGAAAACATAACTAACTGACGTTTGACATTATGTAGTACCTATTAGTTATGGGAATGTAAATATGTTAAATACCTATATTTAATACTAAACTTCCGACATATTTGCAATGCAATTACATATTGTTGTAAATATGTTATTGAGCAGTTTTGATAAATAGTGTTAAGGTACTTTATAAATAAACATTGCTCGTGTACTTTCCGACTGACCCACTATCAAATATGCATAAATCTGAAAACGTTTGCACCGACCGCTTGCCCGGGGGATGACGTAGTGACTTGATTGTAGACCGCACTCACTTGACTTGTTTCATAATACCAACACAATTAACACACAGTGCACACACTGTGCCCGACAACACATCCCGCTACTTTATTGTGCCTGCCGCAGCAGCGCCAGTCAAAGGATACCCCGCCCTACAACACAAACAATAATTGGACATTACACGTTGTGTGTGTTATTTAATATATTATAAAATATTGTATTGTGACAATAAAATATAATATATTGTATGAACTATCGTATTTGTATTTTCTTTATCTGTTACCTGAAACGTAAACTCTTTCTTACCTACCTTCTTTTTCCTTAGCTTTTAATAATTTCTATAGGTCATTATAATGACGACTGTCACCTAGCTTAAAGATACTGCCTATTATTTATGATAATATTATATTTAATATCAATAAATGATTTATTTACTATATGCGTTCACAATACACAGCAGAACACAATCATATTCAAATCTACAAGCAAACATCAGACAGTGGTAGGGAGCGGTTGCGTATAGGAGTTTCAGGAGGGAAGTCAGAGTGAGCGAGTGCGGACCGATGCGAGCCTGTGCGTTATCTGCAGAGTGGCATTACGTGGAGGCGCCAGGCGAGGGCCTCGGATCTACCGCGACCCCCTACATCAGCGCGTCTACAGGCGGAGGCTTCTCCGGGACAACTGCAGCCTACGTCACCACGTCCGCGCCTCTCCAGGGCTACTCAAGAGGAGCTCCTAGTATCGCCTTTATCACCGCTTCAACGCCCGGGCGGACTTACCTCCCGCCCCGCAGCGCTCGCGCGCCCGCAACGTCAGACGCCGACGACGAGTTCGGCAGACGACATCCCCGTGTTCGACCGGAACAAAGTGAGCTTGGACTTTCCCGGGAGCCTGTTTGGACCATCCGTGTCGCTCCTTATCAAGACTACTAAAATCATTGGAGATGTCATACAGGTGATTTTACTATGCCATACGTTACACAATAGCTGCGATACACACCGCGCACGAATTGTCAGACTAACACACCGACGAAAATAGTTTTCGCCTCCGTTGCCACCAGCGATAGTCGCCTGATAGGTCGCGCGTCGTGTAGCGCAGCTTGTGGCTTCTAATAATTGATACTTTTGAATTTAACTTTGTCCATCCTATTTTTAATAAGAAATTTCCAATCAGCTTTGTATAAATACAATACAAAACGACATCAGTGTTGAGTAAATGTTCTATGAATAAGACATCATTAGGTAACCACAATTGCCTTTTTTGTATTTCATAATACTTAACCAGGCGCACAGAAGTATGTTAATTAACCGAAGGTCACCGACTCCATCGGCCAGTATTCTTGGAGTTGTTTGTGCTGAATAAGCCAAGGTCCAGAAGCTTCAATAATATGAATACAAAGAAGTCAGTTGAAAAATTAACGGAGACTATTCGACACGTTAGAGATATAGGTTTAGGTACTGTATTTAGGTCTAATCTTATTTGGGTGGTAATCTAATAAAGACCTGTAATATTAATAATGGAGGTCACTGTGACACTCTCATCATACTGCGATCAGATCGTTTTCAGTAGCGAATCACACACAAGCACCATGACCATAAGTTTAAGTGTGAAACAATGTCTTCTGTGTTGCAGAACTCGGCGGTGCGGTACCAGACCTTCCTACGTTTGTTCCGGCCGCTGTTCCGCGGGCCCTTCGAGATAAAGGGCCTCGACCCCCCCTCCACCACGACCACTACACCCGCGCCCGCCGAAAATGAGGTGCGCCGCCGCCGACGCGCGTAGCAATTGCAGCCATGCCATTGAGGCTTTTAAATCTTGTTTGAAATATTAATGAATTCCTAAAGTAGTAGATAATTAGTGTAGTAAAAGCATAGACTTCAATGTGCCATGCCATCGCGTAGCACTGGCTGATTCAGCATTTTCGGGCCTACTGGATTGTAATGATATCAGCGGAATGAAATCTATGTTGTTGTTCCGATCTGCCTTGGTTATCGACACAAATAGCAATATCAACATTTAGGAAAAAGTCGTGAAAGGTTAATTAATAATACACATTTGTGGTACTACGTATAATTATTGCTTTATTATATTTTAGTTAAATTAAACTAGAAAATAAAATAACCGAACAGTTACCAGAATACCTTGACGAAATGAGTATAACAGCTACCAACTGTTAGAAACAGGAATTAATGACTGATAAGCATAGTATAAACTTGAATTATTCACATTTATATTTGCTCATTTAGACATTTTAAGTCATTGGATTCCATAGTTTTATTACATTCTACTAAACCAAAATGTTACTTGTGAATGGTGTGCCTACTTAAAGATACTTAATTGTAGAAATAAATGACTGTAAATAAATATACCATGCTTGTTTTTACTACCCTTCCTTAGGTATGTCGTACATTCAATATTGAAAGCAATTCATTAAAGATTCCCAACCCCATAGATCAAATATAAAACAAGCAAGCAAGATCAAATGTGTACAAAAAAATACAAAAGAAATATCAAGAAGAGTTAGGGATACGTTAAGATAGATAAAGGTCGCTTGTAAAGCCTGATTCATTAAAGTTATTTGACGTGTTCGACAATAAAGTCTTTGTCCAGTTCCCAACATTGTTTTGTGATAAGATAACTAAATAAATTAAATAAAATGTATGTCAGATATACATTCTATATACGTCTAAATTATATGGCAATCATGCTGCCAAGTTACTGAAGACATAGTAACTCGTAGGAGCATCTCGCATGTAACCGATAAGGCAACTGCAAGGTACCCATTGCAAAGTGGATACCTCTATACAAATCCATTTATTAATCAGCCTTATTTTATAAATCGGTGGTAGGAAACAAGCCAACGCCCTGACCGATAGCAACCAGAGCTTATAAAGCCTGGGACTGGGCGAGAGCGCGTTGCCGACTCTTTATTGAGTTGAGCATGCGTTGTGTTATAACAGCTAGAGACATATGCAGATCCACCTAGAGATCGGGGGGCATGAATAAAGCATTTCCACATCGTAATAAAAAAAAAGGTCCACCCAGATACATGAGTTGGAGAAGCACGTGTGCCCGCCTGAGTTTTAAGTTTTAAGAGACTGTAGTACTCATTGTACTTGCCTAGGAAGTATTAGCGTAATTAAAAAATAGAATGTTGTAGGTATCTCCTCTCAAAATGATGCGAGTCAGAACAGAACTCGAGAGTTTCCTCCCCGAGTTCCAAGGTTTCTCTAACAAAACGAGGACGTAAAAAAACGATTTTTTGTATCGTAACCACAGACTGAAAGTATATTTAATCTGTACCGCTAGTCTTGACTGACGTTTCTTTTTTTATTTCATTGGACCGTGGCAAAGGAGCGTAAGGTGTTCATCCAATTCAACGCTATATAGCTCATTGAATTTAATTTTGTGTACAAGTTCGCGGCATTTCAATTGCACACCAGTTTCCATTGAGATGCAATTGGTGTTCAGTTGAAACACCGTGAACTTTGTAGTTCAGTATCTTAGTTGATTAATGAAATGAAACAACGTTTTACTTATTAAACTATTTATTTTGCAATTACTTTTTATATTCATCATATGCTGCATTACAGAGTCCAATTTTGTATCACGTTTTGTATGTTACGTGCTATATCTGTGCTCTTTAACCCTTTACCAGGTTAAGGGATATATCTCTCCCACATAATATATCGTTTGCCATGGCCCGGTTTCAACTCCATCTCCTACAAACCATTATATCAATCTCTGAAGATATATGATATCATGATCTTCATTCACAGCACACAGCTAAATCCAATAATGTATCTTTGGCAGCCGTTTGAATTCACTTGTAGGGTAAGGTAAGTAGTAAAATTGTTATTCTGTTCAACCTATAACTAGTGATTGATATATTTGATGTGTTGTTGGAGATTTGGAGTTGAAACCGGACTACTGTATGCAATGTACTATGTGGCAGACATATCACCCTTTGCCTGATAAAAAAATATAATTACACTAAATTGAATATGCCAGTTCATTACTTAGGCAGACAATGGGAATACCGTATCCCACATTTTTGTGGTTTACAGGAACATATCCAACTTTGGTAAATACATTTTGTACAAGACATTCAATATGGTTGCAAATATAAGTATATCAATAACTTATTAAGACACGCTGTTGTTTGGGTTTTGGCGGCTTGTTCTTTTTCGCGGCTTGGTAAAGTTAATATCTTATTTAAATTGTGCTGCGACTACACTTGATAAACACTTTATTGTGACAGTCGAAAAACAAAGATGGTTTACAATATGGCCGTTAAAGCAATAGCCAATCACAGCAGAGCCAACTGTCAACTGAGACCAGCGGTACCACAGCCTTACGGTCAAATTTTGTTGTATGAAGATAAACGGCCGTGATCGTAACTAATTCATGGGGTGTTAAGTTTTGCATTAAAAAACAAATAGTGGTCTTTTATTAACACTTTCATCTTAGAATTGAGAAATAAAACTTGTACCTACATTTCATAAATAATCCTCGGCTGGACATACTTAAATAACTACAACCTGCAAAAAACGCATTTGCAAAATTACGGAAAAACTACTTTTTTCTTTTTTTTTCAGTTTCAAAGTCATTGAGATAGGGTAGGCCCTTAACCAATGTGATTCAACCTTAGGTACATTAATGATAACGACATTACTAAATTTTATTATGTAATTCCAAAATGGAGCCAGATTGATCGGAGGACTTAGACATGCCAGGGAACAATAATGACATGAGTTGTCGTTAAATCATGGTTAAATAGGTACCGAACATTAACAAATAGGTACTTGCAATTAGCTGATTAGTAGTTTATTGAATGAATGTAACTATTAGTGCCGCCACCTATCGGCCACGTCCGAGATCACGTAAAGCAGACCGCGTGCTACTCTCCTGCCAGCGGAGTGCGAGTAGCGCGCATATGGCGCCTATGTACCCCGCAGTTCTGTCAACGTAGTGAATATAGTTCTGAATACTATCGTTAGATGTCATCCTATTTATAGCACCTACACTGTTATACTATACGTAAATTACTCTAGCCCAGGTACTATTTTTTTAACGAAAATACAGTTCATTTTTGTGAATACAACAATGCCGATTAGCTATTAGTATTGTATCGTTAGGTATTAAAACCGCAAGGAAAGTTGTATCTACTATCAGTAGTTTCATGTATTATCCTTGGAATCATTACTCAAAGGGTAGGTACCTCTGATTGTCAGTAGTTTCACTAGGTGACAGTCTCAGGCCCCGTTTGACCACATCATTATGGTTGAAATCAATGGAAAAACTGGTAGTATAATTTATAAAATATCGCCACACTATATTAAAAAAAAAAAACATGTATAAAATATTTCTATTTATTATTTAAGGATTTAACTACTTAAGTAAATAAAATAAAATATACTTGTATTATTGTCGTTATTGACTGTCGCTTCGTTGGAACTTTGGATTGACTAGTTGTAGGCAGCGCAAGCGCTCGTCCCTTACATCCGAGTAAGGCAACAGGAACAAGGTTACGTGTAGATAAGGACCAGTAGGATTATGAATACGCCTACCGAAATGCATACGATTAAGCCAATTTTTTTCTGAAAAAAAGAACAAACCTGTTAATATTGTCATCAATTAAGTAATTCTTATTTTTTTAATGGCAATGGAGATGTCGAGAAAAATTTATTTATGGGCGGATCAACTATTTTCAGTCAAATCGTGTCCTAGCCACTTCGGTTAAATTAAAAGCAAATTTCTTATCTGTTAACGACTTATGATATGACGATACAGAATACGCTTAAGTGCGAGGCAGACAGCCAATTCATGCCCAATCCAATAGGAACAGGATGTGTAAATTGTATGATCGCTTCCGCTTTTGCCAAAAATTTGAATTGGCTCAGTCATTTCTTCCGTGACTCAACGTATTTTATAATTGTGTATCAACTGGGTCACATGGGAATCTTGATCAGTTTATAGTTTTTTTAAGTTGACAACCGCTTTAGCCTAGTTGGTAGTGACCCTGCCTTCGAAGCTGGAGGTCACAGTCATATTCGTGACATGAGTCACAGTCCTGTATTGACAACTTTATTACAAATTTACCGGAGGATTTAGTCGCGAAAGTAGAGGTGGATCATAATGGATTAGCAGATGGTCATGCAGGTATTTTCTGTCAAATCAATGCAGTGAATCAAAATACTTAACAAAATAAAAATCTCTCTGTGACAACAGAAATACGATATTTCTCTGAAACTTGTGTACTTACAGATCTTTAGACAAACGTTACTAAGTGTAAATTGGCATAATATGGGTATAAATTGCTTTTTAGAAAAAAACACTAAAATTTTTGATTAAAGTTTCAGAAAAAAAAGAAAAAACGTATAGTAAAACATAGATTAAAAATTACAAGGATTTCGAAGGGTATACAGGTAGCTAGGAAAATGAAGCGAGATGATACCAGTGCAATCATCTCTCCAAGCAGAATATCTGAACTTGCAGAGAGGACAAAATATGTGCTTATAGCATTTCAATATTGGTTCGACATTAATAATTTGAAACTGAACACTGCAAAAACGCAAATCATGTTAGTCAATAACAACTCTAAGAAGTGTGATATTCTTAAAGTAATTATGAATGGAGCTAAAATAGATGTGGTTGATTGTGTAAAATTCCTGGGAGAGTCTTGATTCAGCACTGAACTGGAAGCAAGAGCTGGATTCCATTCAAAATTCCATTCATTCAGCCTGTTACGCTTTGAGAAGCCTTAGAGATGAATTGATAGTGGACCAACTCAAGACAGTCTACTACGCACTAGTTGAATCCAAATTACGGTACAGCATTATGATATGGGGAAATAGCTACATGAATAAAAAAAAGCTCTGGTTGCACAAAAAAGAGCGAGCGATACGATTCTTTTTGGGTCTTCCTCAGTGGGTTTCATGTAGACACAGATCAAAATGTAGAAAAAATTTAAAAATTTGAGTATTCTAATAGTTCCTAGCTTATATGTATTCGTCTTACTCACTGCATTTGTGAAAATTATATCAAAATATGAGACTAGTGAAGAACAAATGTTGTGCATACTTACGCGCACCAAAAATTTGAAGCGTAGCTTCTGTCCTAAGTGCAAGGTGGAGCAGCACTGCACCAGGCAGTAAATTTTTTTTCACTTCTTATGCTCGAAAAGTGTGTCATATTAGACTTGTCAAGCGGGGCTAAAGTAGTGCATTTAACCCCTAGGGAAAATATGAATACATATTTACGATTTACAAAACATTCAATTTAGACCAGTCATAATCCTTCACCTATTAAATCCACCAATCACAAAATACTAATGTAACTCTTTAAAAAATATTTGGTATTGGGTATTAACAAACCAGAATACAGCTTTACTAAAATCGACCAATCAGAAAACAGAATTCATTTCTCTAAAGAGTCTAAAGATTAAGTTTGTAGTAGTGCCTATTTCACAATAATTAAAAAAGTGATTAGTTCGTTCGAGCAACGCTTTGAAGCGCTCAATGGAAGGTGAGTTAGCTTTTTGCGCGCGAATGTTGCGCGCGAACCGCGGTGTCTATTTTGTGTGTCAAAGCATGAAAGCAGTTTAGAAAAAAAAAAACATGCTGCCAAATTACATATAAGTTCGCCGTGGAGTTAATTGTTAATTTTGGATGGCTAACTTTTATATATTTTCTCGCAATCGAAGTGAAAAGTAGAGTGTATAACTCTGGTCTAAAAGCCATATTACCCCTCGAACTATTTTCCCTCACTTTGTTCGGGAAAATAACTATCTCGTGGTAATATGGCTCATTTTAGACCCTTGTCATACAATCTACTATTAATTAGCTTTCAACTAATTTAAAAATGATTACGAATTATGTCGCGTTCAGGAAACAATTGAAAAACCATTTGTTGAGGAGGTGCTTTTATAGTATTGAAAATATATGTATCCATGTATCCTAGTTATAGTATTTATTTATATTATCAATTTCAAACGAAATCATTGTATTTTTCAAATTGAATTGAATTAAAATGGTCCGGTGTTCGAATTTTGGTCAGGGCATATATTTGTGTGATGAACACAAATATTTGTTTCTGAGTCGTGGATGTTTTCTTGTATTTAAGTATCTATATATATATATATATCCCCATAGTACTGCTTAGATTGGGACTAAGTTGATTTGTGTAAGATTGTCCACAAAATGTGTTCAAATGAATACGTACTACGCTTATCGACTATAATGTCTCAGATACAAAAAAAAAAAAAAATTTTGTGACAAAAAGAATCCAAAACTGTGTAAATGAACTTTGGCTCATATTCCCTTAAGTAACGAAATTGTGACCTAAGAGACCTTTTAATGAACAGCTTGTTCATCGATAGAGATCAGTTCATTAATGTACACCTTGTACCAATTTAGAGATATATTTTACTACCATTATTTGTGTTTCAAGTTATTATGTGTTTAGAGTCACACCTTTAGTCTCTTGGCTGACAGTTGTGTCCCAGCAGATTTTAACAGTTTACCAACTGTTTAAAGTCTAACAATATGTCTGAAGCAAATATTGTACTCAATATATTATCGTAATAACTGCCTCAAGTGCCCATATGTTAATATTTACTTTTTACTGATTACACACCGAATAACGAAAAAAAATACCCTGAATATTTTTCTTGTGTGACTCAGGGGACACAATAAACGTTAATAATACGAAAACGAGACTGGTTTTCTTTATTTTACTAATTTACAGGAGTTCATTTGTGTTTATTTGTGGTATTCAAACTTGCTTGTTTTCAGTTACACCCTTTTTAGGGTTCCGTACCAAAATGGTAAAAAAGGAACCATTATGGTTTCACTTTGTCGTCTGTCTGTCTGTCTGTCACATCGCTAAATATCTCAAGAACTACTTATGCTATCGATTTGAAATTTGGAATAGTTATAACTAAGGGTAACCTACATACATAGAATTGACTTTTTTTAATATTTTTTTTTATTTTCTGTGAAAAATGACAGATAATAGGTGGTTCAAAATTTGAAAGTCTAGTTATTATATCGAGTGGGGTATCATATGAAAGGGCTTGGGTTGCACATTCTGAAGCAATTTTTTTTATTTTTTTACGTTTAGTCGTTTTTGTTTTATGATGAAAAATGTAAAAAAAAATACCGGTCCTCCCTTATCTCCGAAGTTTACCAAGGAAAAAATATAAAAGTATTACGTAACATAGATATCAATGTACATTTTACAGGAAAAATATAACTGTAGCTCTATCTAGTTTTTCTTTTTTTTAACGTCAAAAAACTTTTCTATACTAAGTTTGTAATTTAATCACCTTTGCATATATTTTTGTTTTATAAATTCCTACGAGATTATACTGAAAGTACCTTCTTTCAAATATAGAAAAGAAAATTTGAATCGGTTTATGTGATAAGGAATTATCCTTGAAAAACTACCATACATACAAAGTTGTTCAGTCGCTCAAATTTGTAACAAAAGTCGCTGATAGATGGCGCTGTACCCATGGCGTCCAATTTCCACACCATGTTGTTGAGATTTTTCTGATTAATAGGGTTGGAACCGGTACACATCTGTATACGGAACCCTCGGTGCGCGAGTCCGACTCGCACTTGACCGGTTTTTTATAAATGAAATCTAATATCTCTTATCCGATACCCAGTAAACATTTCACAACACTCAAGTTTTGCGATTTTATTTCGTTTATACAAGCTTTTAAATGCTCTCATTATAATTACAAAGAAGGGTGCAAATATCAATTATCGTTATGTTTTGCTATGAAAACCAATGTTTATTTAAAATACAAAAAAAGTTGATTCGATACAAAATATACTTGATTCGCTCATTTAAGAAATATATCTTATTAAAGTTAAATCAATATGTCTTTGATTACATCTTTGTACTTTAATGCCTTGCATTTTGAGTTCAGAGAATACAGTTACTAAAGCACAATGACGCAAAGCAGTACGGCAAGGCGCCGGCGATAAATGAAAATGTCGTTTGGGTCGATACCACTCTTTTGCTTATGCAGCTTTAGTCCCTTTAGCCCAGAACCTGAATAATTGCAGATATCTCACCTGTTTGGTTTTCTTGCGGAACACGTTCCCTTGTAGCAGCTCGTGCTGGCCGAGGCCGACGTGTTCTGTGGCTTGCAGCGCGAAGTACTCCACGCTGTCGAGCTGGTCCTGTTGCGTAGCTACGAGGTGGTGCAGTTGTGTGAACAGGTCGCGAACATCTACTAATGCTGCCTCCACTTTTGCTAGTTCCGCGCGCCGGGCCTCTGCTTCGCGTAGACCTAGCCGTGCCTCCCGTGTTTCTGCCTCGATCTGAAGATTGCATCTATTATTTCGGTATGGATCAGAGGGGATTTAAAACCGATTTACTAATACATATAATTTTAGTTCATAAGCCACCAGGGTGGGCAAAAAATATAGGATGTTATTAGTTCCAATTGGCTTTCATAGTTTAGTATATATGACTATTTTTTTATCACAGAATAACAAATAAACCTACAGAGCATTTGAGAGACTCACGTTGTCGACGAAGACCTGGAGACGGTTGTCATCCAGCAGTCGTTCACACTCCTCATCCGTAATCTCTGCGTTAGCTGAAATGTGCAACAAACAAATAATTATAGCAAATAGGGGTGTTTCGGTACAACGGCCGTTTTCGAATTACTTTACTTATAGCTCCATTACTGCAATAACCTGATGCCGAATTCCGAGGACTCCAATATAGACTCCTGATAAAAATATATTATTTAAAATAAAACAAAAACTAATTATTACAATTGATACAACTTGACTTACTTACACACATATACATACATAAACTCACGCCCGTATTTTCAAAAGGGGTAGGCAGATCACGTGAAATTTAATTCCAGTGCCACATTTACAATTTGACTTAGATATTTTACAATTATAGAATGTAATTATTTATTTATCAACAAGAAATTGACTATTTAGAATTAGTGCAATGAACTATGTTTAAACGTTGATTTATGGAGGCACTTTACTTCACAGGATAGGCATTAATTTGGAAATATTCTAATTAATAAATTATTACTAAGTGCGAGTTGGTCAGCGAGCAACCGCCTGCGCACGGCTCGCAGCTCCGACAGCGCGCTGTGGTGGTGCTCAAGCGCAGCAGCGTAGCGGCGGCGGCAGCAGGCCGCCTGCAGCCTGGCCGCCCGCGCCGCTGCGCCCCCTGCCCCCGCCTCCGCTGCGGCCGTGCTCGCCCGCTGCTCGAGCTGCCGCAGCGCGCCGCTCGCTTTCAGGCCAAGAGCGTGCGCCTGCGTCACCACACTGTCCGCGTGGTCCTGCATTTCTGGAATGAGATTATTAGGTTCAGTTAGATTATACATCGTATCCGATTGTGTTTGAAAGTCTGTTTCAGTACACAAAAAATGGTCAAGAGCGAGTCCGACTCGCTCACCAAGGGCTCCGTACACACATGTGTACCGGTTCCAACCCTATTAATTGAGGAAAATCTCAACAACGTGGTGTAGAAATTGAACGCCATGCGTACAGCGCCATCTATCGGAGAATTTTGTTACAAATTTGGGCGACTGAATAACTTAGTATGTACGGTGGTTTTTCAAGGATAATTCTTTATCATGTAAACCGATTTCAATTTTATTTCTATATTTGAACGGAGGTACTTTCAACATAATCGCTTTATAAACAAAAATACATGCAAAGGTGATTAAATTACAAACTTGGTATAGAGATGTTATTGATGATAAAAAAAAGAAAAAGTTGATAGGGCTATGGTTATATTTTTCCCTTAACATATACAATAATATCAATGTTATGTAATAATTATTTTTTCTTGGTAAACTACGAAGATAAGGGGTGGGGGAGGGCGGTATTTTTTTTTTACATTTTCCCTCCTAAATCGAAAATGACCCAAGGGGAAAAAAAATTGTTTCAGAATGTGCAACTCAAGCCCTTTCATATGACACCCCACTTGATATATTCACTAGTCTTTCAAATTTTGAACAACATATTTATAATCTTTTCACAGAAAAAATGATAATAATAAATAAATCTAGGTAACCCTTCTTTATAACTATTCTAAATTTCAAATCTATAGCATAAGTAGTTCTTCAGATATTTTGCGATGTGACAGACAGACAGGCAGACAAAGTGAAAGGGGGTCCATTCCATAAAAAAATATAGAAATAGAATTGCTGCCATTCGCATCAGATTCCACGCGTGCTAAGCCATTTTCGTATGTATGACCAAACCTACTGTGACAGTTTAAAAGCAGAGTATAACAAGTCGTCAGACAGTGTTGCTATGTAGATTGGTGAGGAATAGACGATGGTTGCAAAAGAATGGAGAAGATCGGTACGGCTTGCCACGATTATATTGTCTTTGCGGCTCGCTTTATTGACTATCGACACTATGGTCCTAACGCTCTATCGGGAACCGAAAACCATGTTCATTAATGTATGTCACACTTATTCGACCGAGAGGGAGATTCACAAACGAACGTCGTTTTCAGTTCGCGGTATACTCTCTGAATATAGTAACCCTTTTAGGTCAAAAAAGTTACTCGCAATTTTCATCAACTCTGACAAAAAACAAAGAGTCATTTACATCGTGTTTTGTCTCATATATCAGACAATGGCGATGAAAAGGTTTAGGGTAAGATGCCTAAGCATTCACCAGACTCACCAGGGCTGGTGTAGAAGGTAGGGTGTGCGTGCAACGCGCGCAGCTGCGCTGTCAGCGCCGCCATCTCTCCCGCCCATCGCACCGCCGCCTCCGCCTGGAACGTGACGCCAAACTCTTTGTCATTTGTTTCAGCTATAATGGATGGATGTCCAAAACACTACATATTGTCGGGAGACAACCAAAAGTAACTAGCATATCTGTTGTTGCTCTTAGAAACCTCCTGTATCAGTACTGAAATGATGCTGGGATACCAGCTTTATTTTCAGTAGGTATGTATTTGTTACTTGGTAAAGTTTTGGTTGCCAAGCTACGATATACGAGTATAATATGATGAATCTATTTGCTAATGAAGTGCGCTTTGGCGCCAGATGGTGATATGTGACCGCAATTAATACTAAATATAATTATGTACAAAGTATCAAAATGCATTATAATTATAACTAGTTAATTTATTGAGGTAATGAGGACAATGACAAACGTCAAGTAAGCAAAAAATGCATGCTATCTGCAGTTCTATAATAAAATAATAATACGTAATAATTATTAGCTCATGCACATAAATAAGGTCTGAAGGTGTAAGATAATATGCATTGGGGGTCAAGTGCAGAGATAATAGTGGTTTCAGAGCAGACGCAAACCGCGCATTGTTACTATTATCGATCGCGATCTATACTGACTGATGCAACCTATACAGTAGGTATAGCGGGGAATAGGTATACTATTTATTGTAATTTTTTAAACTATTCGTTGCGGTATGTCATACTTGACGGTATGAGTCATACAGTCAAGTATTTTATTTCATCCTCTTGAAATTTACCGAAAATCGATAGTACATACCTAATGTAAAGGACTACATTCAGACAGGTGTAGGTAGGTATGATATTATGAGTCATATAAGTATTTTCGTATAACACACACATGAGTCCGTGTGTGTTGTTAACGAACGTGTCGTGTAAACAATTAAAGCGCTTAATGAACGTCATGATGAACGGGCGCAGCAATTGGTGCATGACGCGATTAATTTAGCCACCAATTTTAATTCAAATGTGACATTTCAGTGGAATTTTGATGGGAGATCCGGTACCATAACGCATTCCTATTGGCTATCCTAAATATTTACCCGACAAGCGGCGAAACCAAAAAGGAAGGTTTTTTAATAATTAAACTTTGGTATTTTTTGTACTACAGTCGTTTTTTTTAATGAAGGAATTGCGAACCATTTCCTGCCAAATAGATCTAACTCAAGTTTCAAGTAGAATACAGTAGTGTGTGTTATGTTGAACCGTAGGGAAAGCTACTTAGACTAAATAATTCTACTGACTCGTTTAGGTTTGTTCCGTACAAAACATAGGTAGCATTGAAAATAAATGAATTTATGGAGGTATACAAATTACATTGCGAAATTCATAAAAGAATTTCTTAATACATTGAAACCAAGTGAATAAAATTTAAATATCACCGAAGACAGTCACTTATATCCATCACCTTACATAACTTCATGCACTCTGCAGATATAATCATAGTATCAATAAAATAAAACCATCATATAGCACAACATCACCTGAACATGTAAAATCTGTCGATATCTCAAAAACTCGGCCGTTGGCATTGCCACGCATTATTTACAGTTATACAGGTGAGTCAGTTGCATCGATCAGTAAGTAGAGGGTTATTTATCTGTACTACGAGTACATGTAAAGAAGATTTTTCTGTTTCATGCACCTATCTACTCGAATACAATTACATAACAAACTTCAATTCAAACTACAGGGATAAATGAGTACCTGGATAATTAAATTATTCCCTATTTCAATGTCATCATTAATTAGATTTAGGCAGACAAAAATTTCTGGGTACATAATATGTCTGTTAGGCAGAACCCTTAATTTGACTTGCTTTGAGTAAGTACTCACCTCTTGAAGCATAGCTTCCATCTCTGGTGGCAGGCATGTCGACCCAGGATCTTCATCTTCTTCCACTGGCAGAACCGTGTCTTGATACACACCTCCCGATGCCTCTGCCCGCTAAAACAGACATCCCCAGGAGTCACAAACGAAACGTTAAAACTATTTATTGTTCACTACACTAACAATTTGCCAAAAATACAGTGCTGAACTTGTTCAATGGAATCTAAGGCTAGACACACCTATACAATCCCTGCTATGCTAAAGAGAAAAATAAATGTCGTATACCTATTTAGAAACATGTATGACGACGACCAGAGAGCGACAACGGAGCGGAAGCTCTTGTTATCCTGTTATAATGCTTGCGCCCACGGATTAAGACAGAGGTTCACAAAAGACTGCGTAGGTATTAGGGCCACTTTCCGTGTCAACAGCTCTGTAAAGACATCACAATATTTACTCGGCTTTGTTATGATGTCATATTAATCAAAGGTTACACAGGTGTTTATGAGTGAGTAAACATCGGGTTTTGGGGACGATGGTACTGACCTGCAGTAGCTCGGAGAGGCGGTCCTTGCTCCGCATGCTGGCGACCGGCTCGGCGCGGGCGCGTCGCGGAGTGCGTCCCGCGCGCGGACGAGGTGACGCACTATCTAATCACACTGATAACACCTGATATCGCGATACACGGCCGTCGGTTGCGGCACTCGCGGGTCGCGGAACACTGACGGCTCGAACGGCGCTAGCGCGTGTGCCGGACTCATTAGCGAGCGGGTCAGCGTCCGCACCGCACCGCAGCGCCGCAAGCGTTCAACGCGCCCCATTCGCGTGTCGGCGGCTGAACGGCTATTGGCGTCGTGTGAGTCGTGTCCATAGAATTCTACATAGTCAATTGAGCTTACTCTACCGCTCTTGAAGAAAAATGCCAAATTACCTAGCTGTGGCCTATGGATTTGTGTGACGCCACACCACTGAAAGCGGTCAACATCACTTAAGCAATTAAGGAATCATTTAGGTACAGTACTTATATCCCACGAGCGCGGGTTAGCCATAGTTGTGACACATACGAACACAAAGACAATGTGAACTTATAGGTCCTACGCTGACACACAGATAGACAATGTGCATGTATACCTCCATACTCCATACACAACCATGGCGTTCGTGAGATAAAAGTACGTACTCAAAGTTCTGTACATGACTGTGACATTTATGCTCTTCAGTGTCACTTTTCAAAGATGACCATTAACATTAGACCACATAGGTATATATTATAGACCACATAGATAAGTAGTCTTTCTAAGATTGTAGATAGGTAAGTGTAAAAATATGACCATATAAAGAATACATGTCCTAATTTTGAGATAAAGTGAGAAGTAATTTTCCTGTCCCTGTTTGTAACTTAGTGACAAATTAAATAAAATTGCGACATGAAATAACGTTAGTGGGTTATGGGTGCGCCGTTGCTGACCCCAACCACAAATCTTATAATGAGGTACCATTGTTTGTTCGGAAAACTGTGTCGTTCACTTATTTGCATAAGATTTACGCACTGTCTTATTGTTATTGAAATTATTTCTGAAAATTCCTTTTGCAGAAAATACGGATGTAAAATCAACAATAAAGCCTTGCATTTTGCAGGACATCCCAATTTAATATAGGAGATTAGTAATAAAAAGTGGTATAACTAATGGGTACTTTTACTAGTTTAATCTCCGATTCGAACTACAAACAAAAAATTAGATTGTTACAGAACCTTAGGTACATAATGTTATGATGGAAAATCGAATTGCAGTACCATAAACCGGCCCAACCATAAGTACTTATTCATCTTAATGTTTCCAGTTGATATTAAAGCGACGCCATAACAAGGTTAGGTTTATGTATATCACTGGGCTATTTTATTCCCAAACCGACTCGTCCTCATCTGTCACCGCCCCGTCTCCCACTTTTATATACAAACTGTCAAATAAAAGTGTCGAAGGCCCACGTCCTATCATCGACTAATCAACCGACCCAGGTAAAAAAACTGCTCTGGTACAGTCAAGTTCAAAAATATGTATCGAAATAATCCTCTCATAGTACCAACGGAAACCTTAATTCGCC
The DNA here is from genome assembly GCA_963556455.1 of Epiblema foenella. Lineage (NCBI taxonomy): Eukaryota > Metazoa > Arthropoda > Insecta > Lepidoptera > Tortricidae > Epiblema > Epiblema foenella. The sequence goes on along the minus strand of OY747096.1, from coordinate 22,358,451 downwards.
GTCATAACAGCCATGGGGCATATTTTGAGTAAGTCGTATGCACTCTGCACCCACATTTTTACACATGACTGTACGCGAGTTAAATACTACATGATTGATTGTACTGGGAAATCCCACGCTGCGGATATTGATTAATTTGTATTTATGTAGATCTCACGTAGAACACATCCGGTGGCTATACCTATAGGTACTTACTAATATATTTGGTTGTATTAGTTACGGTTAATGTTTATGAAATAATAATTAGCTAGATAAACAGTGTGTTAATTCATAATATCTAATCCCGAAAATATCTTCCTATAAACACGCCTTCGTAAGTCACAGATGAAAACAGTGGTTTAATTCCTCTTCAATCTCAATAGTCAGCTGTGTGTAGATACATTTCTAGTCTCTCTATCTCTCTCTCTTAATCAAGTGAAAGGGATAAAAGTGGCACTTTGTGGTGGTGACTTGAAAAATAGGCAAAAAACTAAAACGTAATTGTATTTGACTTGTTACGTCCAGGATTCTTTTGTAGAATCTTTCGCTCCCTACGCAACCCTCAACCCTGAACGTTCAATATACCGCCCTCGCCGTACCTAAATATATAATTTTGCTCCATTGAGACACAATCTACTATTATTTTACAAAGTTAAAACAGAGTCGTATTATTACAGGTAGACAACTTTTACTCGGAAATATAAACTTTTTATAAAGTTACGTATCCTGCTGAAACCAGTACAAATAGGTAAATATCACCGTCAATGTCAGAGGGGCTACTACGAACTTCGAAATCCGAACTTTGTATCGTGCCATCACAGGAGAGTGAAAGGCTACTGCGAACGGCATTCTAAATTTTCCCTTTCTGTCGCACTTGCAAGTTTGCACATTAGTGCGACAGAAAAGGAAAACTTCGTTTGTGGTTCGCGGTAGCACTCCAGTTCATCGCCGTGGGTTTATTGTTACGCGTCACGCCGTTGCGTATTTCCTTTTGCTGTGAGATGTACATGGGGACTACTACGAACTTCAAAATCCGAACTTCGTATCGTGCTGTCCCTTTCACTCATATAATAAAATGGACAAAAGTGAAAGGGACGGCACGACACGAAGTTCGGATTTCGAAGTTCGGAGTACAGGGCTAGTATTCCGCAAGGTTCAAACCAACTAAACTGAGCACAAAGAGAAATCCGTGTTCACCAACCGTGATGTTTGATGTATAACACCTAATATGTGCGAACTAGTGACGCGCGACGATTAGGTACCTATAAGAACTTGTTTCCCTATTCACTTAGCATTGATCATTTACCTAAACCTAAACACTCGTCGTCGGTGTTAGGTATTTTATTACACGATTGGTCATGGTTGTGGTTTCACAATAACTAAATATAATATATCTAGCTCTGACCCTCAATTCTTCTAGCGATAAGTACAACTAGTAATGGGCGTTCAATTATGGCTGTCATAGACCACCTTTAGAAACATGGTTCTTCGCCTAAGCTCAATTCACGAAGAAGCCCCACTAAGTAGAATTGTTTCTGTAGACCCAATAGTTTCCGAGATAAAACCTTTCAAAGTTTATCATTTTTTCGAACCGGATCTGACGCAAAGAAACTAATAATGGATTTTAAAAATCTAGACACGCGACAGCGTGTCAAGCCAATTCAATAGTTATTTGCTGTTCAAAGGTGCAAAGTTGTATTTTAACAGCGAGTGTGGAATTGAAACACAAGCCAGCGAATGGATTCTAGGGTTGAACTTCGAGCTAGCGAATGGATACTATGGTTGAACCGCGACCGAAGCGAAGCAAATCCTGAGCGAAGCGAGTGGTTCAAAAATAGAATCCTGGGCGTAGCGTGTTGCAACACTTGCAACATACGAGATGTAAAATAGCTTTGCAGCCGTGTATAGTTAACACAAATCTTTTCACCTCACTAGAGCGAGGAAAAAGGATCATGTATTTTTTTGCTCCTCCTCTTCCGAGCATTATTCCAGTACAGTTGCATCCTAAATACAGTTGCAACACAACAGCACAATATAAAATTATTTTTGCTGGACGGTCTCGACTGGCCTTTATATATTATGTTTAAAAATGTTACAAATAGCACGTTCGAATTTAAAATATTTTTTGCACTCTCGCGGATTCAGTTTTTCTATCTGTTTTTAAAGAGTAAAGAACCGGTCAATTGCGAGTTATACTAGTGCACCGAGGGTTCCGTACACATTGTACCCGTCCCGACCCAATTAATTCAGGAAAATCTTAACAACATGGTGTAGAAATTGAACGCAATCGGTACAGCGCCATCTGTTGGCGAATTTGTATGGTGGTTTTTAAAGATAATTCTTTATCGCGTTAACCGATTTCAATTTTTTTATCTTTATTTGAAAGAAGATACTTTGAGCATAATCACGTTGAAATTTATAAAACAAAAAGACGTGCAAAGGTGATAAACTACAAACTTAGAATAGACATTTTATATGATGATAAAAAAAGAAAAAGTAGATGGAGCTATGGGTGTATTTTTCCTGTAAAGTAGACATTGATATTAATGTTATGTAATATTTTTTCCTTGGTAAACTTCGGAGATAAGGGGCCGAAGAGCGGATTTTTTTCCTGATTAATCGAAAATTACTAGACATTAAAAAAACCGGTCTAGTGCGAGTCGGACTCGCGCACCAAGGGTTCCGTATGCAGATGTGTACCGGTTCCAAAATCAGGAAAATCTCAACAACATGGTGTGGAAATTGGACGCTATGGGTACAGCGCCATCTATCGGCGACTTTTGTAACAAATTTGAGCGACTGAATAACTTTGTATGCATGGTGGTTTATCAGAGGGGCTAGCACAACTACCGCTGCGACGCGACGCGAGTAGAGAAAAATCTACCTTCCTCTTTCTAACCCGCACAGTTCGAGCGAGACAGGAATCGCTGAGTCGCGCGAGATATGATTTGTCAGCAAGTTGTGCTAGCCCCACGGGAATTCTTTATCACGTAAACCGATTTCAATTCTTTTTTCTTTATTTGAAAGAAGGTACTCCAGCACAATCTTGTAGGAATTTATGAAACAAAAATACATGCAAAGGTGATTAAATTACAAACTTAGTATAGAAAAGTTTTTTAACGATAAAAGTAAAGAGAAACTAGATAGAGCTACAGTTATATTATCCTGTAAAATATACATTAATATCAATGTCACGTAATAATTTTATATTTTTCAACGTAACAAAAAAAATGGTTTCAGAATGTGCAACCCAAGCCCTTTCATATTATTTATTTATTAACCACCTATTTTATTTATTTTATTTTTCACAGAAAAAAATTTAAACAAATCATGTTCTATGTATGTAGGTAAGCCTTCTTAATAACTATCCCAAATTGAAAAATCGATAGCATAAGTAGTTCTTGAGATATATAGCGACGTGACAGACAGATAGACAGACAGATAAAGTGAAACCATAAAGGTTCCTTTTTTACCATTTTGGAATGGAACCCTATTTAACAACCCACTTGACTTATTCACTAGACTGAAATTTTGAATCACCTTCTGTCATTTATCATAGAAAATAAAAATACTTAAATAATAAAAAAACCACGTTCAATGCATCTGGGTTACCCTTCTTTATAAGTATTCCAAATTTCAAATCGATGTGTCGATGCTCTGTGGTCGACAACATAAGTTCTTGAGATGATGTGACAGACAGACAAAGTGAAACCATAATGGCTCCTTTTTTACCAACTTGGCACGGAACCTTAAAAAGGGCTTTTCGAGCTAGTGAGGTGAAAAAGATTTTCCTTTTTCATCGATACATACCTAAATCCAGTAGCCTTGTGGCTTTAGTGAGTATTATTATATTTTTCGTCTGTAGGCCATAGCGGGCATTTCTTGTTTTTGTCTGCCATCTAGCGGCTGGCTTGCAAACTATATTGTGACACATATTACTGAAATGAGTTATGAGCGCACGGCTTACATTACACGAGGTTTCGTGCGCTACCGATAGATGGCGTCGTTAGGTCTGCTTTCTGTAGTTTTAACACTTTCCAAGTGTCTTTCAATGTGTGAGTGTCAGTGTATTGAGTATATAACTGCCAACGTCAGATTTGTGCCAAAACACACTGAAGGAATCAAATTGGTTTTACTCTACTACGTTTAAAGTTCATGTGAGTCCAGTGGTATACATAATGTACCACTAAACAGCTTTTGAAATGATGTTATATCTTGGCATAAATAGCCATATGAAGAGGTCAAAAGTCTTTAGGTACCTACTATAAGGGAAAGAAGAGATTTTGTCTTCTTCATATGTGTACCTCCTTCTGATGCTGGCTGAACAATATATAATAATAAACTTTCGAATGTGCGTGGGTCACAACCAGGGATCGGATACCGGTATTTTCTCCATAGAAAAATACCGGTATTATTACGGTAACCGGTTCATTATTTCGTTTTTAATGGGACAATCTAATAATACGATGTTGTTACCTAAATACATGATTCAGCCCTACGTAATGAGCAAAAAATAATCCAAAATATTGGGCTAATTCAGGGTTTTTAAAAATACCGGTATCGATCCCTGGTCACAACACTCACAACGGCTGCGCCCACTCTTTTTAATATTCGCGTAAGTATGTATGATAATAGTCGAATAAAATCCGCTAGTTTTTATTGCAGAACCAATGTAACATGTGATGTTATTAAGTTGTTTTACTTTACAATATACATAAAATTCCTTCCTTTTATTCATTATTTAGTCCCTGATACGGACAACACCACCACCAGGGCATGCAAAATCGGTACCGGGAAATATTTCAGTATTCCCTGTACTGGGTCAGGATCGGTACCGGGAAATATCGGGAAATCGAGACATCTCTATATTCAATAAAAAATACGAAAAGCAATGAAATATCATATCAATGGCTATGTATGAGAGTAGTGGAACAAAAACCTCTAGTTTTTATTACAGAACCAATGTAATCGATATAGCTCTCAAAATTACTAAACAGTGGACTGCGCGTAAAACAGATGGCCGCTTGGGGCAGAAAGGTACTTGAGTGGCGCCGACGCACCAGGTGGGCTAGCATAACTTGCTGCCAAGTCGTATCTCGCGCGACTCAGCGATTCCTGTTTCACTCGAACTTTGCGAATTAGAAAGAGGAGGGTGGATTTTTCTCTACTCGCGTCGCGTCGCAGCGGCAGTTGTGCTAGCCCCGCAGAAGGCGCAGCTGAAATGATCATGATGATGATAGAACTCGAATAAATGTACCTATATATTATGTTGCAATACGTCCGCTACGAAAAAGTTGTCTGGAATAGATCGCTCGCTATGAGCGCATGTAATGTTGTTTAGCTTTATTTTAAGCTTTATGTTCTGTACCTTTTGTTTTTATTGAGGTGTGCATTAAAGTGTAATTTGCATTGTATGATATTGTACTGGAAGGCGCAGCATGGGTATACCTCCCCGCAAGGTAGACTGATGACCTATAGAAGATCGCGGGGTAGTCGCGGGAGTCCGCTGGATAGGGGCGGAGCAGAACGGTCATTGTGCCGCTCTTTGGGGAAGGGGTATGTTGAGTAGTAACGTATTTCGGCTGATATGATGATGATGATAGGTAGGTAATTACTATCCACGTCGTTTAAGTGGCGAGTTACGGGAAAGCGTTGAAGGATGTTGTGGACGATGGGCTAGAAATCTAACACTGCAGTATGATAGTTTCTCCTGTAATTTAATTTGAGTTATTTTACTTTACAATATACATAAAATTTATTCCTTTTATGTATTATTTAGTCCCTGGTGGTGGTGTTCGTATCAACACCACCACCAGGGCATGCAAAATCGGTATTCCGAGTCTTGTGTATTACCTACTTGGGTATTTATTTCTGTCATTCTCAAGCAAAAGGCCCGTCTCCGTCTCCGTCGATGGTAGCTTTTTTAATTCACAGAAACTAGAGGCCACGTGGCATAAGCAATGCGGAGTAAACACTGCACACGTGAAAAGCGGATCTTACATACAAATACTCGTAATACTTACCAGGCTCGCGCAACTAGGAACAAAATTTACAAAATGTCACTTTTGTATGAAATTTGGCCAAAAAATAATGGCGGATACTGCTATCTCGCTCCCTCAGTTAATCCATCTCAGTCACATGTCAATGTCGCCCCTGGTTACTTCCGTTCAACTTGAGTGATCGCCATATTGTTTCTTCGTTGATCAGTTCGTAGTGTGGTTTGTAGTCTTTTATTTTGGTATTTATAAATGGTAGAAACCTTAATTTAAAGTGAAAAAGCATGTAGTAAGAAGGCAGTGTGTTTTTCAACATGCCACGGACTATTTCACCCTATAGGGTATGTGTTATTTGCGGTTATCGTGCCGGTCGAAAAGATGAGCAGAAAAGGAAATTTATGGCAAGATTTCCTTTAGATCACGCAAGATCACGAGTATCACGACCGGTAAGCAATTAATTGGAGATTATCTATTAATATTTACCACAGCAAGTTACATGTAAGCAAAATAAGTAGCGTTATTTGCAATTTAGTTTTATTCGTATGCATACTAGTGTTGGCAGTAACATATCGATAACTAGCTTATCATATCATTCATATAGAACTCATGGTATTTTTCAGTTGCAGACAGTGGGTGAAATTATTGGCAATGAAGACCTAGCCTACGTTCCGATTGAGAAGTTGAATCAATTAAAATTTCTTTGTGGTGACCACTTTCAACCCAAAGATTTTAACCGAAACAAAAGTCTAAAGAGATGGTTAATATATTTGAAGCAACACAAATTTATACTTTTTTTATTTTATTTAACTCTAGCCCTACCCACTGCGGAATAACAGAATGGACGGCTTAGTGACCCCAATTGTTAATAAAGGAGCATCCATTATTAATGTGTGGTGTTTTAGGCCATAAACATCTCACAATGGACGCCCTCTAATTGAGATTATTATAAACATGGACGACGTCATTAATCATAATTTATCGATATCGTTAACCGTACTACATCAAAGTTACATCCCTATCGCGCTGTTATGTTGGCATTACCTATTTCATTTTATTTTATTTTATTGTGGTACAGAATGTTTGCCAAACTCTACGTCAATGTCATGCAATGACAATGTCACTGTCATCCAAAACTTAGTTCGAAGTCCCGTCTCTTAGAACGTAGTGGTTATATTCTCTTTGATACTTACTACTAATTACTAAATTCTTGCAACTGTCGTGAATGTTACCTAAGTTATAAAGCAGACATTTGGTTTTTAAGGTTGGCTATAGGAAACTGATTAATACTTACTGAACTGACTGTAGAGTGTACTTACTAGGTAGGTAGGGATAGCCTAGATACAGTACTTTTATTTCACGAACGCGGGATAGCCATAGTTGTAGTTGTGACACAAACGAACACATAGATAACGTGAACACATAGCTCCTTCGCTGACGCACACATAGACAATGTGCACGTAAATCTCTACAAATTGACTTGTGTATTGTTGTACTATAGGAAAGGAATTTTGGAAGGGAGGTAAATTTTCGAAATAGGTACCTGAATAAAACCCAGGGTAATATAGTCTCTATCATCTTTTATTGTAACATATAGATAGTTTTCTACACATCCACCGTACATACACGCACGCGCGGCGCGCTACTGATATGACCGCGGCACCGGGGCCGCGGGCGCGCATCGCTCGAGGCTACACTCCGAGCCGTAGCTCCACTAAACATAAATAGAATTCACATTATAAGATAGACTTACGGACTAGCCGGCGCGGCGCGCCCGCCCGCTAATATGCATATGTACAGTGCGGGGGGGCGGCGGCGCCTATTTACAGCGACGGGATATGTGAGAGCAGCGCGGGAGTCGGCGCGCCGGGTCAGTCGCCGGCAGCTCCCGGCGCCGGGCGCCGAGCTAGCAGCGCCAGCGGCTGCAGCGCGGCCGCATGCAGTGCGCTCGGCAGCGATAGCGCCAGCGCGCCGGGACCCGCGCTCTCGCCCGGCGGTGGGTTGATGCGCTTCTCCTGCACACCCCAACAAGCGGCGTTAGTGAGCGGCGGCGCGACGCCGGCCAGCGCGTCCGACTCGTGGCGAGTGCGCTTTACCTTCTGGCGGCGATTGCAGAACCAGACGCGTACCACTTCCTTCTCCATGCCGAGTGCGTCAGCCAGCGCGGCGATCTCCTCGCTGGTGGGCTTGGGATTGTGCAGGAAGGCCTTCTCGAGCGCGACACGCACGCCCGACTCGATGCTGGTGCGCTTCTTGCGGCGGCGGCCCACCGCCTCGGCGAGCGCGCCGGGCCCGGGCGTGCCGCCGCCGCCGCCGCCCGCCAGCGACGAGTCGGCGTCTTCGAGCCACTTTTGCAAAAGCGGTTTCAGCTTGCACATGTTCTTGAAGCTTAGGTTCAGCGCTTCAAAGCGCGAGATCGTGGTCTGGGAAAAGTCGTTCCCGTAAAGCTTGCCCATCGCTAGACCGACGTCACCCTGAGTGAACCCTGTGGACAATAAATATGGATGTATATAAAGACATTGGATTACAATACTGGAAGGGTGACGGAGGCCCGAACTCACCGAGCTTGATGCGGCGCTGTTTGAAGGTCTTGGCGAAGTGCTCGAGTTCCTCGAGGTCAGCGGTGTCGTCGGCGGCAGGTTCGAGTGCGCGTGGCTTGTGAGCGTGCGCGTGTAGCGGCGTGTGCGCGTGCGCGTGTGCATGCCCGTGCAGCGGGGAGCGCGCGCGCCCGGAGCCCGGCGTCATCGGCGTCAGGAACGCACCGGCCCCGGGTGGGGTGCGCCGCGGACTGGGCGAGCGGCCTTCTGACAAACAAACACGCATGATTACATAACCTGTCATTAAAAAGTGCAACCATTTATTTGTATAGTTTTATGTGGTTGGCGGCCAATAGAAGCCTAAATTCGCACTTTTTCTCACATATATTAACTGCATTTCTATGTTTCGCGCTCGTTCGGATCTGAGATATTAGATCGGTGTTTATGGGAATAAGTGCCCGAAAGCTATTTAAAAGCAAAATGGTGACATGTATAGATGCAACTCCTACAAAATAGTGACATATTAGTGCAAAGTGGTCAGATATCGGAGCGACATCGCACCTTCGTATTTCCGGTCGTCGCATGCTAGCAAGTCGGGAGTGTTACCAGAATGCAGGTCGATGGTGCGGTCGGGCGCGAGGTGCGCGTGCGCCGCGTGCGCGCCGGCCGCCGCGCGCGCTTGCAGCTGCTGCAGTTGCTGCGCAGCGGCCTGCGCCACCGCCTGCTGCACCTGGAACACACCATAATTGAAGTAGATTAATCGCGGCTCAGTGCAAAAATATCGTTCAATAACCAACAAGTTATATTCTATATACCAGAATCATATTAAATATTTATCATTTAATTCTGGGACGACGAAAGTTTAGAAAGCGATGTGCAATATTTTGGGGATTTGCACTTTAGCCGCCCGTAGGCAATTTAAATTTAACCATCCCAACCGACTTTTCGACACCTCTAATTTACTTAATAGATATGAAAGGGATTTTGGCCGCAAATTTGACACCCCTCAAATCTATAGACTGGAGTCTACCTACTGAGCCTATTGGTCAATCCGCTACTGCATGTACCTGACGTGTTCGTATAACCTAAGCCAGACATACACAATTAAAAATATTTTGAAAAGTACGAGTAGTTTGCATTAAAAGGCATTTTCGGAAATTAATGAGTATATTCAACCCCTGAGCTTGGTTTGGAGAGCTTTATCCATAAAATGTTAACAGGATAATTCCAAAAGGTATCCCGATTCATTGTAGTACTAACCAGTCTATTATAGAAGACCAGATTTAAAGTTGCGTTTCATTTTGTCACTGAAGCATCCTCCAGTTTCGGATTCTTAAAGAGAAAAACACCGCCATGAAAATATATTTCTTGTAGACGGGTAATTAAGAGGGGTACTAAAAAGTATAAACAATCGAAAACACTGTTAATATAATTGCAATTAGTCAACCATGAAACCGGATTCATGTATCACGTCTCATGGCGCGACAGAATGATAGCAGTGTCATATATCTTGTATAACTCTTGCAATGCACCAAGGCCAGTGGATTTGGCAAAATTAGACTTTAACGACATAGTAATAGGAACCACTCCACTCGCCTTCGTTTGAAAGAGCTATACGATTAAATTCACATTCACCTCATGCGCTAATGGGAATCCTCCGACACGACCACGCGGTTTAAACATTTTAAACACTGGTATACTATAAGAGTTTGCGCTGCAGTGAGATTGGTTGAGCGGCTTCAACCAAATCTTAGATGTGAGTGGAATCGAGCTACGGGGAGTTTTGTCGCTGGTTCACTAAACCTAGCCTATCTGAGAAGAGTCCAGCAAGAAACTCAGCTAGGCCCGAGCCGTAAGCGGTGTCCATTAAAATCGAATTGTATGGAAAGTCAGTAACATAGTCATGTTGATAAAGTTTGAGTAAATGTCTATTCAGCTGTTATTCAAGCAATTGGGCCACATTTTTAAATACTTAAAAGATTTGTTTAAACGGGTCTATAGCGATATTTATGTATGCTGTACAGTACTGTATACTGTATATACTGACGTTTCGATACGGGTTTCAGCGGTTATATTCGCGGTGTCGTCTCAGCAAGTTGTCAACGGTGCAACGTGCAACCAGTATCGAACCGTCGGTAAAAAAAGTAAATATGGGTTTAAACAAATCTTTTAAGTATGTGTACGCGAGAGTTTAAAATGTTACATTTATTATGCTGTATAACAGCGATGTAAAGTCTGGGTAATAGCTTAGTAATACTGTGGTATAATACCCAACTTAATACAACTATTTACTAAGCCTAAAGAGGTATTAACCCTTAAATGCATGGTGTAGGATGCATCCTACATAACCAAAACATGGTTAGTGTTTGAAATCTAGATATGTATGTATTATGTTCTTGTATGATTTTGCAAGAAAAACTAACGCATTTTCACATTTATTAACGATTTGTTGGCAAAACTGAATATAAAAAAAGTTATAAATGTTTTTAACCCAAATGGCGGCAATTTAGAAAAAGTTGAATATTGAAGGTTTTCTTCGACTGTGTTTAGTGGTTTTTAACTAAGTTAGTAATTTTTTTCTATTACTATTCTGTAACTCATTTCATAACGATTTTACTCTTACAAACTTTAATTAAGGTCTCAGCCAGAAAGTAAAGAATATTTACATTTTTGATCTTGTAGGATCTAGCCTACATTATGCACTCCCGGCACTTTGCAATTACTATCGGCACTATCGAAGTTATTCTCGTTGACAAATTTAACTCGTACATTATTTAGATATTTTTACTATACCCGTGAATAAGTTTTTTTTTTATTTCATTTTTGGCGAAGCTTTTATCGCCGACTGTAATTTTCTTTCAACAGTCATCAACTGCTCACCGTGGCGTTTCTAAAAAACCCTAAAACGATGGGTTTCATTACAGAGTTCCTATGCCCTCCTTCTTGCTCCATCATCAGATCAGCTCTGTGTCATCATAATATTGGATTGTCACGTGATATACACACGTGTGCAAAATTTCAGCTCAATTGGTTAAAGATATCTGCCTCAAAATTGAGTTGCAAGATTCCACCCGAACAAATATAGGTACATATTTAAATATTTACATACATAGTTACAGTGCAAGTTATATAAAAGCTTTTAAAAAACGCGAAACCTGATTTTGGTTGCATGGGAGTGCATCATTTAAGGGAAACGACGTGTTATTATATTAATTACGTATATATATTACAAGCACATATTTTCGTAAATGTTTAATTCGTACCTATAAACATTGTGGATTTCAGATCTGTCATAGACCGTGTATAGGGCTATTTGATTTTGCGGGGAGTGCATGATGTAGGATGTATCCACATTTTGGATAGTAGTACAAAATTCACCCAAAATATGTCTTTAGATTTTTTTTCGTATTTTTCTCGTGTTTTTTACGCCATTAGGTATCCACATTCTTTTTTTTGAATTGAAAAAAAAAATCATGCATTTAAGGGTTAAAGATCTAAAGAGAATTTTATTCATAATTTGGCTATATTAATAACCTTTACTCATACATTATAGAGATTATTGTTGATAAGAAGTGTAAACGCCATATTTAACGTTGATCGGTGTGTAATCGTAAGTTGGTACAATCCGCCCTAAGTGTGTATTCGTTTAGATAATGTGTGTGACGTACCTGTGTGTGTAGCAGGAGTGAGTGCGCGCCGTGCTGTGTGAGAAGCAGGTGCTGTAGCTGCGCCAGCGCAGAACCCGCGCCGCTGCCGCCCTGTTAATAATATTTATATGTTTTTACATACTTACTTAAACTCACGCCTGTATACTGAAAAGGGACAGGCAGAGCAGCATGTCACATTTAATTTCAGTGCCAGTTTTAGCAATTAGGTAAATGGAGAAAATGTGATATTGAAATTTATAATACACTTGAACCGGGTTTTTTATTATTTAAATATGGCACTAGACAAGCATATAGCCAGGTAGCAAAGATGAGGCCGACGGTGAAACGAGCTCTCCCAGAAAATGCCTATATGCCTATACTATATGAACATCCGGTTCCCATAGTCGACTCTTACGGCAGCCATGGGATGACATATTGCTATTATAACCCGTCGCCACACGGGAATAAATAATACATGTTTTTTATACACAAATAGATGACAAGTTTTATAGCTTTACTTCAATGTGTTCAAATCACGATAATTAATAAATTTAGAAATAAAGGAAAAACTTAAAAAATAATTCACGATAATTAAGTATGGAAACCATGGTTCCTTAGGAACTGGACACAGCTTTGAAGTATGTATAGTCGAATGTGTACCTACTGAGTGCGATCAGTATTGACTGTGTCTAAGCGAGCTTAGATAAAAAGGTCAATATGACTGAACAATTCGCAATGTAATTTGACATCAACAAGTTGCACGTACTTGTTCGTCGGGTACCTTGAAGCGAGCGCAACATATCGATAGCATAGGTATTTGAATAAGAAACATCAAGAGAGAGCTCGCTCTCTATCCTGATGTTCCTCATTGATGATGATTTATTTATTATTTATTTATTGCAAACAAAACATATACAGCATTACAGTCGAAACCAAGGCACTGTATGATGAGACATTATCATGATAGACCTTTTTTTTTGACTCTGACTGTGTCTTTATAGGCCAGGCCCAATAAAGCGATAGGGGTGTGTGGCTGGAGAGTAGCCTGGGGAAACCCAGAGGGAATCTCCGACACGTCCACTCGGGCGGTTTAAACACTGGAATACTCTTAAGAGTTTGCGCTCCAGTGAGATTGGCTGAGCGGCTTTAACCGAATCTCAGATGTGAGTGGAATTGAGCTAAGTGGGAGCTTTGTCGCTAGTTCACTAAACCTAGCCTTAGCTGAAAAGAGTCCAGCAAGGAACTCAACTAGGCCCAGCCTGAGTCGGACTGACTCTACTTGGCATCCGGCGGTGCCGGGACGAATAGGTGATCGACCTGGTAGAGATGAAGAAATAAAAATACTTACGAAGACATTGGGCGGCTGCGGCGCGTGAAGCGGCAGCGGCAGCGCGTGCGCGTGATGATGTGCATGCGCAGGGTGGTGGGGGTGCGCGGGGTGCGGGAGGGGTGCGGAGGGCGCGCGCGGTGGCGACGGTGGCCGCTCGTCGCCGCTCGCCTCGCCCTCTCCCTCGCCCTCGCCGCTCGCCGACCCGTCTGTAACCACATACGGATATCATCATCCTCTGAGCGGTTGCCCGGTTGCAGTCTAAGGTAAGTAAGGTAAGCCGGGTAAGGTTGCCGGGGTTCTTTTTTTATACAACGACGGTGGCAAATAAGCGCATGGTCCATCTGGTGGTAAGCAGTCACCGCGGCCTATGAACGTTTGCAACTCCAGGGGTGTCACATGCACGTTGCTGACCGATTAAATATGTATACACGCTTTCTCGAAGAATCCCATACTGAACACAGAACACATACAGAAAACCTCAATATTTTTTCCGGTTTTCGTAATGGCATTCCTTTATAACTTGATATAGCATACGACGCCATCTATCAATTGGTTGGTATTAAAAAGACTGCAAATGCTATTAGTCACATTTTATTATTTCAGACCCTATCAACGCGATCCGTGCGTTTTCAGGTAAGCCAGCTAGAATATTTTTACTGTGAAATAATTATACATCACTAAATGATTTAAATACAACCGCAACGAAAGCAGCTGAAATGCTCTATTTACTACTACCGAAATGCAAGCCGTACGTCAAAATTAATATAGTAAAAAAGGTATTCCAATTTAATTAACTCTAAAAGAATTTCGTGTATAAATATAAACTACTAGGTAGTTCCGCGTGTTGCAACACAGTGTTGTAGCTATATGGATAGTAAACTATCAAATTGCCTATCACAAAAAAAGGAAATAAATACGATCAAATACTGAAAAAGATATGATTCTTGAAAGTCTCCAAAAACATGTTTATTATTAACCAAAAGGAAATTAAAAACTACCACCAGGTTCTTATGTTTTAATAAACAATAAATTGAATGACAACTATAACGTCACCGCAATATTTCACGACAAAATTTTACAGTAGGCACGTAGGAGGGGGTTACATTTGATGATTGAAGCGCCATCATTGGTCAGCTTTTAGAGAGTTCGCTTAGATTGTTGAATATGTATGCACTGGCTGAGTGGCGGCGGCAGGGCGGGCGGCGCGTGTCGCACGGCCGCGTCCGGAAATTGAATGCAAATGTGGACCCGGAGGATTAAACGTGGAACGAAGTTAATGCGGGGAATTGTTTGGAGTTTTTCGCGTCCGGAGATTATGAAGCTCTTTGTGTATTGATTGTAATGTCGGAGAAGTCCGCTTAAAGCCAAATGTGAGAAACCTGGTCAAAGATTTGAGAAATGTGATTCAACCATAGGTAGGCTGAGTACCTTATTACGTTTTGTAAATTGTAGCGTTTTAAAGTGAACGAGATCTGTATTTACAACTTTTGAATATATCAGTCCATTTATCAAAGCACTATCAAAAAGTAATATTTCAATCGTTAAAATATAACTTCAGGACGTGACAGTAAGAAAGCGAAAGGGTTGCGATCCACGGCGCGTGCGAAAGGGGTGAGATTTTTTGTTGCAACTGCGCGCGCGCTTATTATATCCGCCCCGCTCGTGTCGCGTAACAAAGACGACGCTAAGATGATGTTCACTAAGATAAATTGCTATTAAAGCTGCGGGATTGTACTTAGTGTGCGTCAGTGCGCTTCTTTTTTTAGAAGGGTTGAACAAACAAAAGTTCAGACTCAACTAAATACTTTTTAGGGGGCCTCTTTAAGACGTTCTAATGACATGTCATGGGTTTGCGACATGATGGTAGTATCAACGTGGCAATACTGTAAAAAGTAATTGAAATATTTGGAATGTGACTCTAATATCTTGAAAGTTAGGATACTTAGGATTTTTTATTGTAGTGTAGTTGTGTGTCGCAAGTAAACATTCTTAAAGTAGGTACATACCGTGGCTGGGCGGCGGGGAGGGCGATTTGATGAGCTCGCCCGACTCTTCTGAAACAAAGAAAACAATGTTATTGATCGTAACTCAAAAATGTATCCTACTTCTAGTTGACTTATGGGAATAGCGAGTGTGGATTGGATTCACCTGGAGGCTGATGCGCCACCTGACTGCCCGCGCCCCGCACGCCCGCGAGGCCCGCATCAGCCGAAGCCACACGACTCCAATTACTCCACACTGGCACCCGCGACGCCTCGGATCACATTAAGCCGATTAAATGACGATTTGTACCTCAAATTGCTTTCAGATAAAATTGAAGTCGCTCATCAGAAACTCTAATATTAACCGGTAGGTATTACCGAGTGGTTTACTAAAAGTTTAGCTGTAGACGGACTAACAGGAATCGAAATGGTTTGTCTTACAACCGCAATGGGGAGGTATTAAGTAATTAGTTGGATTAATCGGCTCAGCTGAAGCTGTAGAGGCGCGAGGGTCGGATCATTGCCATTCTAATTCCGAGTTTGACTTGATAGCACATTCGGGTATCGGATGACACTACAATCTAATTAAACCAACAAATACTTGATTAATATTCGAGCCCGCGGAAGTCAGTGGGTCATACAGCGTTAACACACACTATGGCTTGAGCAAATGCAAATCTTGGGCAACTACAAGTGGTTAAGAAACTACGTTATTGTACTTAACACGCGGTTCCTGTATACTTTATAACTTCACTGCTATAGAATTAAATTTTAGCTGAACACATTTGAGAAGCTCATTACGTGTATGACGTATGTCTGGATGCCTGCTCGACGCGGGTGTGCGGAGCGGGGCGGGGCGTGCAGCGTACATATTAAAGATATGCAAAGACCGTCGCCCTGCTGTACCTAACTATACTGAGCTTTGTGTGTGCACGCAATTCTTAGCCTTGGGATATGTGTACTTTAATTAATTACACTCATTTATTTGTGAGCAAAGTCTATTCATGTCAGCACAGTGTGTTCTTGCAGATACGAGAACTGTATCTAAATTTCAATTTATAAGCAACTTAGCTGGTTCTTTTCAGTATTTATGATAATGGTTATTTTACCTTAAGTGCATGTTTTTTGAAGCTCCAAAAATGTATGTACACATTTTTGGATACAAGATTGTTACATTAATTGTAACAAAAGGCATGTCAAAAAACGGCAGCACCGACATAATCGACAAAGGGCCAGATTCAATCGTAACTTTTTATCGCTGAATTGAATGTATTGCGATATTCTTTACACGCAGCTATTATAATGCATGCATTAAGCGCAGGGCTACAACTGCGTGGGAGTTGTACCTGCGTGGGATCATCCTGTCATGCACTTTATAGACGGACTCGGGTGCAGGGGGAAGAAGGGATTTGCAAGCACATCAAGACATAACCCCGCAACAAAAGGGTAGACGCAGAAACTAGATATAGACATCTCCCGGGTCTCTTTTTTGCGTATAAAGCGACAGTCGTCCGTTTTTTGCGGCCGGGATTAAATTCTTTTTTGAGACATTTGTTACGAATGTAACGAAAATATTGCGGAACAACTGCTCCATCGGTTTACTTTTTGTTAGTCTCATGCGATGCAAAAAATGCATTAGCGTCAATCAAACGTCTTTGCTGTTGGTTATATTAATGTTTACATTTCCATTTCCGCAACTGGGCTAACAACAGATCAGTCGAGACAAAATCTGCATTATTTTAATCAATGCTAGAACAAGTTATACATACCCCCGTATTCAGAAAACTTAACAAACCTCAGCTAACTAAAATGTCTGTTGTCACTGTGTCACAAGTACATATGTCAAAGTGATAAGGACAAACGAACTTTAGCGATTAGTTAACTAATATAGTTTCGATAGGATAGAATAGTATTAGCCTCTAGTACTTTTTGCATACAATTTTGCCACTTCTACATGTTGTTCAGTATGTCTGCCATAAAACACGTCTTCTCAGTTTCTCAAAGGTTAGCTGGAAGAAATCCCTTAAACGGATAAGTTCGCCTTTGTACACATATCTTTTATTAAGTTTGTTTTCTGTACCATGTACTTGATTTGTCTCTGATGGACCTTCAGAATTAAATGGGTTTTAATGATTGAGGAGCCTCTCAAATTCTTAAAACTTGAACAACAGTCATGATAGGGACAAAATAGTCAAAGGCTACGAATAAAAACAGTGGTGTACATATGTATATTTTATAGCTTTTGTCATCTATGTCACCAAAGCTAAAAATATTTAGGTATGGACCTGCGCTCTTACGTCCTTGTTTTTAGGTCATGTCAGGAATTTTGGAAGTCTTAGTCTGCTTACATAATATCGTTGTCGACTGCATCTAACAAAGTTTTTGAAAAGTAAACTTATAAAACGTAAGATACGAGTACGTACATTGCACAATGTTGCGCAACGCGTTGCTTTTCTATTCCATCTATCGGGTCATTTAATTGTTATTATAATCTGGTCGCTTAATATACTCAATAATCAACATTGTAAATCTGTTGAGGCTTGCATCGTATAGAATATATAAGCGAGAAACCGAAAACAGTCCGAGAATTTCGAGGTTTTGTAGGTGTCAAAAGTTGTCCCGAGATATCTCGTGTTATCATTTTTGATATTTACTAAGTAGTATCCATATACACACAAAAAAAACTTCTACACCACCTTTTGCAACATAGAAATTTAATATTCTACGGACTGGCGTATAATCATTTTTGTTTCTTTCATTTAAAATGTACATAACTTACTTAAGTGAAATGGTTTACTAGTATTCTAAATACTTATTCGAGAATGTTGATAATTCGATTTATAACACTTCATGATAGTGATTATTATCTGTACCTGTAAAGTAGCTAAAGGTACAATAAAGTAAATCCATATACACACAAAAAAAACTTCTACACCACCTTTTGCAACATAGAAATTTAATATTCTACGGACAGGCGTATAATCATTTTTGTTTCTTTCATTTAAAATGTACATAACTTACTTAAGTGAAATGGTTTACTAGTATTCTAAATACTTATTCGAGAATGTTGATAATTAGATTTATAACACTTCATGATAGTGATTATTATCTGTACCTGTAAAGTAGCTAAAGGTAATTAATTATAATAAAGGTAGATTTTTAATACATTATGATTTATATAAAACTTGTTTAATTGTAGTAAAGGGAAAATATAATTGATGGATATTAAAATCAATACTATAAGTATCTTATCCATTTTTCTATGCATGCATTAAATGAGTATGATTATATATAATGGCATATAATTTATCAGCATCATATAGTATTTTATAACTATAAGTATCACGTACATATGCAATAGTGTATTATGTTTTTTTTATGATAATGAATGTTATTAACACTTTTGACCTTTTTCATAAACGGCATTCGTTAAACTTTGGAATAGATAAAAGCAAATAGGGGTAGAATTATTATATAATATTAATTAATATACTATAACAGTAGTTTATGCAACTGGTACATACATAATGAGAGGCATTAAGAGACAATTGTGGTGTTATCGCCGGAGGTGAGTTTCATAATAAGATCACACGAGTGTTTTAAGGCCTAATTAGTAATTATGTACAGTTGCATACACTAGTTTATCTATATCCATATATTATACCCTCTTTCATGTGTAACCATGTTTATTGAGATACTCAGAGGCCGAACAGGCGCGCGTGTGTGCTACAAAATCCGAGCACGGTTGTCATAATCTACGGCTGGCGCACGCGGGGCGGAGGGACGCGACGCACATATAAAATAAAGTAATTTTTGAAGTCAGCGCCATACAAAGATATTGTTTAAAGTTTATGAAATGGCACCGACCACAAAAGTTACAATACGTCTAGATTGTTCAAATAAGAAGCGTATTAGTCGCATATTGAGCTATTTGTGTTTTTGTTATTTGTGACTTTAGTGTTTTTTGTCTTTCGTGGCTTCTCGTGGTCCCAAAGGAAGACCAGCGCTAGCCAATGGCTAGCACTATGCTGATTTGGGGCCATTTCGTGGCTATTTTCTGTATTTTGGTGTTATGTTAATTTGTACTGTGTCTGTGCCACGAATAAATGTTTTTTCTTTTCTTTTCTTTTCTATTAGAAGTTAGGCAACTATTTTTTTACTTTTCGGTTTTTGTAGTCGGTTTTACTTATTATTTATTTTTTATTCACAATTTTTAGTGAATTATTACCAGAGTACATCATGAAGATTCAATAAGTTCAAAGACGGCTAAGCTACACTGTCTTATTACGGAGTTCCGTTGCCTACCTTCCGGCTTCAATTACCAGATCAGGTTGATGGTAACATTACATTTGGCTTAGTCATAGTCGCTTCAGTATCTTGATGGTGGTATATTGTAAAGCTGGTCCTTACCTATGGTTTTTGAATGTTATGTAATAAATCCATATTTTTTCCTTGGTAAACTTCGGAGATAAGGGGGGAACGATATTTATTATTACCTTTTCCCTCATAAATTGTAAATGACTCGAAGTAAAAAAAAAATGTTTCAGAATGCAAAAATTAAATCAAGCAATCAAACATTAATTCTCCAAATAGGCCACAAGGGCACTTTTACATGTCAAAATATTAATTTACAATTTAAGGAAGTCTGACTATAAGAATACGTTTTTCATGTCAAAATATTAATTTACAATTCAAGAAAGAATAATAATTTCGATGTTACAAATATAACAAAATAAATGTCATACCGACAGGGAAAATAAACTTGCAAAGTTATCTATTACGAATATTACAACATCAGTAAAATTAGAGATGTATAAGGTCTCAGTCTGAATAAACAAATAGTATAATGAATTCATATAATATCCCAGAGATGTACATGGTCTCTGAGCGTCCAAATACAATTAATAGTTACTATTGTAACGTTCTTAGAGATGTACAGTCGCCATCAGATATATCGAAGCGAACAAGGTGTTCATAAATATCTAAACATTTCTCTATTACCAAGGCGTTAGAGTGCACGATCAGATATTTTTGATCACTCTGAAGAGTGCAGATATATTTGATGGCGACTGTACATGGTCTCAGAGCGTCAAAATTAAGACTAATATAATATTGTTAGAGATGTATATGGTCTCTAAGTCACTGATAATAAAAACGAATCCAGTTCAAAGCTCTTTCATATGACACCCCACGTGACATATTTTGTAGACTTTCTAATTTTGAACCACCTATTATCTGTCATTTTTCACAGAATATAAAAATATATATTTAAAAACATCATGTTTCATGCATTTGGGTTACCCTTCTTTATATCTATTCCAAATTTCAAATCGATATCATAAGTAGTTCTTGAGATAATTAGCGATGTGACAGACAGACAGACAGACAAAGTGAAACCATAAGGGTTCCTTTTTTACCATTTTGGTACGGAACCCTAAAAACATTTATGTCAAAATAATAATGTAGGTTCCATATTTAGTTAGTAACAAATTCTTTACTTAACATTTGTGCATTTTTATAAATGCATAGCATAGATAAATAAGACCGTTAGAAAGTGAACAGGATTCCCAGGTACACTCATAGCAAAATGAATGACATGGCATTACGCAGTTCCGGTAAAGAATTGAGGATCTAATAAAACAATAACTATATGTAGACAGGTATGGCACACGTCAACGAACTGCTACAAGAATTGCAAAAAGTAAAAATAAATTAAAGTTTAGATTATGCAATTACTACCTAAGGTATGTTCACTATATCTAACTTGATAGACTGCCGTGGTAAACAAACGATCCCATTATTACATAATTTGGTACCTCAGCATTAGTTCCTATGTACCTACAAAATTTAAAGAGGAAAATATGTAAAGAACCTTTTTAGGAGTATTTTTGTTTGATCAATTTTTATCAACTTGATATAAATGAGCTTAGAATTAGAATAACATTAAAGGTAAAGACGCCAATTTGTATCTAATGGCGGTGTTTTGAAAACAATTAATTAAGATGTAACCGATGCTTAATTTGAGTCACCGTTAATGACATATAGCGGTATTATCTATTACGAGAGTTGCGGAAGTGGACCTTAATGTGATTCCATGTCATCTCCTATGTGACTGCCTGACTAAGTGGTTAGAATCTATCAAACAATTTTTTTCAGATATTTGTTGTATCTTGCGCCTGTTACTTGTTTGTTTTTTCTTCAACGATAATGAATAAGAATTGGATTATTTGTCGGAAAATGGAGACTGATTTCTATTGAGACCCACAACATACTTTAATAATTTCATGCGGACACTTATGACACATAAATCATCCAAATGTTAATCAATCACGTGAATTCTCACGTGAACGTAAATTGATATCTTTCACTTATAGGCTTAAAGGTCAACCCTTGAATAAAGTTAGGTTTAGGAGAGATTTCGGTGTGGCACATGATAGTAAACTTATTTTTGATATGCATACCGACGGTATAAAGTAGTGCCTTGAAAACTCCAGGATTTATATTACGTAAATTCGCTTTTTACTCATGCAAAGACACTCAAGGTTCTTTGCTGCTCAATAGCTAGGAGTAAGGTCGAATATGCATCCCAAATTTGGAACCCTTGCTATGTCACGTACATATATTGACCAACATGAAAAGTTCCTTTACTCGCAACACCTGTGCTCTAAACTGAAACAGCTATATAATTCCTCCAATTATTTAAGCTTACGTAGGAAGCAAAATATTATTCCACATAGATAACGCCGCTACTCAAAAGGAAAAAAACCGAACCCATATAGGATCACTTTGTTGTCCGTCTGTCTGTCTGTCAAGATCCTGTAGCTCGGGAAGGTGTAGAGGTATAGAGTTGAAATTAAAATCTTATACTCAGGTACGTAAATGAAAGTTACGGACGTTTATGTCGCAAAAAACGTATATTTGGACACTCTCAAGGGCTACTTACTATTATACATACGAAAGTTAGGGTGTTTGAATCTTTGGATGTTTGTTACTCAAAAACGGCTGAACGGATTATGATGAAACTTTGTATACATAGAGTTTTTAGCCTGGACTAACATGAGGGATACTATTTAACCCATAAATCATCCTTCAAATTTATGAATTTGGGGTTGGGAGTTGAACCTATGAACTAGGCCTGAGTCTTGTAGATATTTACAATGCCTGCTGACGAACGGAAAATTCGATTTAGAAGAAACAATATAAAGCTGACCTCCGAATATGCACATATTTGTCACGAATCTCAGTGTCAAGATATAATAAGGACGTATGGAAAGGCGACTTTATAGACAGCGATATTTTACGTCATTGGCATTGGCGTGTCATTTTATACCGATGACATTATATAGATGAAGTTGAAGCTAATTAATAAAATTTTACACAATTTAGTACTTTGAGTCTTATCGTGGCTAAGATAAAGTAGGTTTTCGCATTATTTAGTTTTTATTTTTATGATCGTAGTTACAAATAGAGTATTACGCTTCTACTTGATTATGATGAGCTATCATTTTGACAGATTTAGGTCGAATTCCTGTGACTCTGGTATTACAAGAGCTAAATGATCTCCAAACCAAAACGACTTATGTAAATTAAAGTCAAAGCATTTCAGCCTCTAACGTTCTAGTGATTACATGCATAATCGCGTGAAAAACAATAGATTAGAGTTACTTAATACACTGACCCATAGCCTCTTAAGTGCTTGCGATAGAAATATAAGCCAAAACATACTGACCCACGAGCCCTTATAATTTTAATGTTTAAAATAGGAGATTGAATAGATTGCGCTTTGATATCAACTAAAATTTATGGAGTTGTCAGAGTGCTTGGTTTAAAGTCATAATAATGATTTGTGACGCTGTATCCACGGCGTTCAATTTGTATTTAGTAGATCGCGTTATTACGATTTTTACTGAGTTAAATGGGTTCGGAACCCTCGGTGCGCGAGTCAGACTCGCACTTGACCGGTTTTTTTCAATTCACTTTGATTTCTTAAATCGGACTGTTTTTTGCTCTAATTAGTAGCAGGCTGCGATTTCGGCGAGTGTTTTAGTTCGTATATAAACAAGCTTAATATTATCACTTGATCATTATTGCATAACTCAGCTAAGCTTTGAGTTGTATACAATCTTTTTTTCCCGTTATTATTTAGGTATATGAAATTTGAATAGCATAGTGCGCATGTGCACGCAAAGTTTGTCAAATTCCTTGTTCTGTTTCTTTGTGTTATTTATTACCTATGTCTCTATCATAATTTAGCAGCTGTTGGTACTTCTTAAGCAGTCATATCCCGAGCCCTGAGATCTCCGGGCACATACTCATACTCATTTATTAATAAAATATAAAATTTTGCATGTCAAAGAAAATAATTATAACAAAACAATGTCATTGGTTTTTTTTTCGCAGGGCGGTGACGGGTTAAACTAAATACAAATAAATGTTTGTGCTGAGGTCATCGTCTAGTACTGTAAAGATTGTGGGTGTATATGGCTCAATTTGTGTAAGATCGTCCGCTAATGTTTGTCCTATCTCTGTGTGTAAATCATAAAATCTAAAGCCTTTGGATTTTATGGCTAGTGGATGAAATGTAAATTGATTATGAATTGAAATAGTGTCTACCCTCTTTGCTGTCATTCTCATTTGCTGTTTGTAACCAAATTATCAAACCAATTCATACCAAATATCCATTCGATATTAGCTTCGCCACAATTAAGCGTTTACTCAAGCTTCTAATATACCTATCTAAAGATTACTGTCGATTGGGGACAATGGTTTCCAATGCTACGAGTATTGATATTTTGTTTCTGTTGCCTAAAAATGGACCCGTAACCTGTTATTATTCACTTAGGTACTGTTATGTTAAAACGTATGCACAAACATATATATATAAACACGCCCTTATTCTCAAAAAAGGTAGTCGAAACAAATTTTTCAAATTCAGTTCCAAATTAGAATATTGTGTGGTATTGGTGGTGGCTTGTTTTAGTTTCAGTTATTTTCAACTGAAATAAAGAAGCAGTTGAGATCGGCAATGCAGGTAAATTTCTCTAGTGATATTGAAAACAGGAACAGATCCAACACGATTTTTTTGTTGTTAAAAAACCTAACCTAAACAAGCTTAACACAACTCATTCAAATTAAATTTTCTTTTAGTTTTAACATCATGCAATATATTGTATAAAATCTAATTTGAGGGAGTAAGTTAATCATTTATCAATAATATTTGCATATTTTTGCATGCAATGACGAACCAGCGCCCCTCCATCGGTAGGGTACGGTACTCACGGTAGGAGCAGTATCCGCGCGAAGCAGCGCGCACGCACGCCGACAGCACCATGGCACTGCGGTACGGAGCCAACAGCGCAGCGCAGCGAGTAGACAGCGAAGGGCACGAGTGAGCGCGGGCGCGGCCGAGCGAGCGCGGCGCGGGTCGGACGGCGTCTGAGCCGAGACCCGCGCAACGCGCACCACCACCCCCCGCCGCGCCCCGCTCACCCCTCAACTCGCAACCGTCGAATTAAAAATTGAACTTTTTTGTTAGAATCCGTTTCTTTTTTTCCGCCCTTAGTGAATTTTTTTCGCGCGTCCTCGCCATTATTTCGATTACCTGAGATGATTTTTTTTAAGCTTTCGCCGAACGATCCGCGTTTAAAAGCTGTTTGATTTTTTTGGGAAAGGGGAGACGGCGGGTTGCGGCGATGCGCGAATTCCGATATCGGGTTCGAGTCGGAGGAAAAAAGCCGGCGGCTGCGCGAGCGCATGCTTGTGGTAGAACAGCCTTTTAATGAGCTCCCGAATGTTCTTAGATTATAAGGCAAGTTAGATCGACTTCCGCGGAGGGCACAGTCTACCTCTAATATAACTTAACACCGCTGGTGCCGTTTACTCATATATTTGTTAAAACGGCATTAACAGTCGATGACCGATTTGAATAAACTTACGTAGACTGTAGTACACGTTTAAAACCAATAGGTAACATTATTGCAAGCTGACTTTACATTATAATAAATGGCATATCTCTGGCTATAAACTAGATAAAATACAAATGTAATTCTCGAGAACACATTAGTAGACGAATCATTAATTTGTCATTTTAGCACTTACCTATTAAGGTGGTTCGGTTATTTTCATACAAACCTGCGATGCCTCGTAAATACGAGATTATTGACATTTTAAGTATCGAAACGTACACAACAACATATGTACGTACGATACCTGTTTACGATTTAGAAGCAAATTTTTAAATTATAAATGATGTAAGGTATTTAAATCTGTAACGAACGCGTCGATTCACGAAGGGCCGACTCGTGCCAGAAATAAGTAAAATTTGGCATATTTTTTATTTAATCGCATGTCATGTTAATGACATGTAGAGGACATGTGTCATGTAGAGAATTAAAAAAAATATTGTAAATACTGTTTTCGCTTCAAATACATTAATATATCTAAACTCACGAAAGTCAATCAACGTCAATGCTCCAATATTTTAGTTTTTAGACACTAAATAGACCTAAATAAATAGAGAGATATAATCATAAAATTATATAGTCATTGACTTTTAGTCAACACTGTCAACTTAAAAAAACAAAAAAATCAACAGCGTCTTTGAGTATGCGTGCTACGCCGTAGCGCCGTAGAGAGCGGTCAATGTAGCGGCCTCGCCGTAGCGCGTAGAGGGCGGCTCGCGGACACTGATTTCTATATTTGCGCGTTTTATTGCGTGTCCGCGGGGTCACCCCAGGGGAGGGGGTCGGGAGGGGGTCACAAACGCGGTGTTTACACGGGGTCATAAAAAGTGCATCATATTTGTGCGGGGGCGGCGAACCGACCGCTGTGATTCAACACTCTTCATTACTAATGTATTAGCTTGGAAATTGTTTTCAACAAGTGGGTGGTTTCATTTTGCTGAATATATTGATTACAGGTTGATTGTTTTTTGATATAAATACTATAGCAGCCACACACGTAAGGTACATAACATAACATTTTGTGTATTTTTCATAGTCATTCAGAATGTGTATTTTTGATAATCGCTCTACTCTCCGTGCGCTCTCAAGTGACTTACGTACCCGATATTTCTTATAAAGTTACAGTACTACGATGTAGGTTATAGGTAATCGCGGGCTTGGTTTCCGCAACTCGACGTCAAATCAGGCGCCTATTTTGCGTGATGACAGTACTACGATATAATAGATTGCGTCTGAAGGGGGCAAAATCTTATATTTATGGCGAGGGCGGTATAATGAATCCTGAATGAAGCGAAATATTCTACAATAGAATCCTGAGCAAAGCGAGGTATTCTAAAGTAGAATCTTGAGCTTAAAGAGGAATTTAAGTATTTACGACCAAAACGGAAATAATTTTGCTACCATGTGACACATACTGCTTTTCACACCTTCTATAGGGAAGAGTCATTGCTGCCCTACTGTTACATAACTACAAACTTTCATTACTGACATGTGACTCGTTTTTCTACGTCACGAAAGTTACCCATTGCGAATAGATAATTTACGTGACGTAGGCAGTGAAAAGAGTCAATCACGCACGTGTATATTTCTTGCGAAATATTCTTGAGCGTTTTAATTTAAAAACCTACCTTTATGTTTTTCTCTCTATTTGGAAATGTATAGTTTTGACGATTGATTCTGACAGGTTATAGAAAAATGTGTCCCCAATTTTCTATGCCGTCACATAGAAGATTGGGGATACGTTTTTATCGATACACAGTCGCCCTGTTTAAACCGCGCATTACCGCCATCTTGCGCGATCATTTGCATCGCGGAAGGGTTGCCCGCGCGCAGGCTGCCCGTGAAATTGCGCATCAGCCGCGACATTTAATATTAAATGATTTACGACTTTCAAGACTCGTGCCGTTAATGGGATTTTTAGTTCAGATTCAAATGCCTAATGTATTAGGGGAATGGAGCAATTTATATTACTTTTGTAGTACATATATGTATAACGTTTTTATTTTAAGTTTGGAAACTATACATTTAATATTAAAGGGGAAAATGGGGAAGTTCGTTGCTGGGCTTGTTTGAAATTTTCATTTTTTGAAATTTGCATTCAGTAGCCATATAAGAAATTTCATTTATATGTGTGTGTTTATAAGTGTCATATGTGTGTGTGTGTATGGTTTTTTTTACATTGGAAGCGGTTTTTAATATAAACATTTTTACAACAACACTCAAGTTTTGCGAATGATTGTAAATAACAAAATTATGGGTCCTGTTGTAGTCAGGTTTGGGGTACAATAGTAAAGTAAATGATAGTTTACATATCTAGCTAAACATTTTGATTTCATCTTGTGTAGACATTAAATGTAAAGAGGCACATTTGACTATAAATTGGCCGAGCAATAGGCACTTTGAAGCGTAATAAGTACTTCAATGGACACTAGCAGTTAATGAGGGACACGGAGTGGCAACATGCCGCGGAGCAGGCGGCGCGAGGCGGGGGCGCTGATTGCGAGATGCGGCGCTAATCAATAGCCGCTGCAGTTGCATACATACACAACATACACACACGCGTACGTGTGTAGGTGTAGCTCGGCCACCTGACGCGAGACAATAGGTGTCCTGTGATATTCGTCCGGTGACGATTATGCCGAACTTTTTTGTTTTGAATTATTGGCTAATCTTCTTACAATTAACTAACCGTTTTATTTAAATTCAAATTATTTATTGCCAAATCGTGTTGTTTACAAGTTTTTATGGTAATCATATGTTGTAATTGTTATTACAATGTCAAATTAGGTTAGTAGGTAAATAAAGCGGGCTATTATTACATTACAGTACATAACATGACAGGAAATATCACATATCAGTTTAGAATAATGAGATAACAACACAATTTACGTTATCAGTTATCACGAGTGCATGTCAATATTTACAGAAAACAATAATAACATCAAATTTATTTATTTCTTTGGAAAACCATGAACAGCTCTTATAAAACAATTACACAGAGTTACAAATAGATAAGTTATTTATAGGATCTCACTGGTAACAACAAAATAGAATATAATTTAACTTATTCTAGTACCACGCACTTAGGCCTCTATCAATGCGACCAACAAGGGAAAAAGAAGAAAACAACTAAGCTAAAAATAAAATGATAAGTCGAGATCTAAGACTCGACTTGACAGTCGACATTTTTGTGCCAATGAAACCGCGAACAATTTTTCAAGTTTTTCTCTAGGTATGCTATTGACACAATCTTTCCATTAAAAATCGTATACCTAACATGTCATCACAAGATGCCCACAACGTGCGTATTCTTTGTGAATCTCTAACAGATTTTTCCGAAATTAGTTAAAAGGGGCCCCTTGCGCGCGGAATACCAAATGGAATTTCCATTGAGTTTTAGAATTTCTCGGGAAATGGGTTGGAGGGTCCATTATCGCGCCTGTTTATGTGCTCCACAATACTATCGCGGACAGACGGACGGGCAGACGGCGTCGGGGGTGAGGGGCCCCGGGAAGGGGCAGATCATAGATTATTCAGTTCAATTGTGTATTAGCGGAGGGCAATTCGTATTAATAAGATTGAACGGAGGGCGAGCTGCACTCGGGTGCGAAATTTCTTCAAAATGTTTTAGTAGTCTTTCAATTCATAGGAGGGATTTCCGATTTATCATTGTGAGGTATTGTTATTTATAAAAACGTCCCTTTGCAGATCTTTGAATAACATGTAAAACTGCGAAAAACTCAATACAGTTTATTAGCTGAATGGTGTGACCGATGTTACCATTGCATAAATACGTGTGGTAGTAAATAACAACACAAAACAATAAAAGTATAAAGAAATAACATCAACAAAATGACAAATATATCCTACCCCACATATATTACCGTCTATTAGGTGTCTACGTCTGCTTCCCCGTACGCAGGCGCGACTTTAAACTATGTAAATGTATGTAAAGTAGCGCCCCTTTCTAGCTGTCTATGCATATGTAGATCGCGGGGCGTCACCGGCGCGGCGGGGCGCAGGTCGTATGGAAATAGGTGTCGCGATTGGGCAACCCTTCAACCGGTATGCAAACCCGCGGGGCGGGGGTCGAGGGGCTAAAGGGTTGTGATTTACGAGACCGGCGATAATATCGGTGACGCGAATAATTTGCCTCGGGGAGGAAACTAGTTTGACGCACATGGCAGATTATTAAAATCCAGTCATTTTTGAACCCTAAATTAAACCACGCGATCAATGAAAATTAACGATAAGTGATTTCATTGCTAAAACTACGACAAAGTATTACGCTTTAAACGCAATGGTGCCTCCCATGACGCATAGGTAGGTACATTATTTCTGTAATGTCAACGTTTGTTGTTCTGAACATTGGTAGTTTATAATCCGATGAGTAATTAATAATTAAGTAACTTAACCATCACTTTATAATAACACAAAACACATTAAAACGATACAATTACATAGTCCATTAGAACCGATTAAGATTCGGTTTAGGTTATGTTTAGGTATAGTCACCAGCATTCATATTTGACACAAAAATGATCACATAAATGTCTGAAGCGACTATTTTTAGGGCCGTTAGGAAATATCAGATATTTTTAAGCGTTTTTCTTTATCGCAGCTCATGGCACGGCAGCGGATCATACTTATATATAGGCACTTACTTAATTTGATGTCCATCCGTCACTCGAGCTGAATGAACATCAACATAAACGGCTACAAACGAAATAGTGTTTATTTAATGAAAACGTGTAAAATGTTACTAGGCACCGAGATAATTTTATGACGCACTGAAGTGCAATTTGAAGTGGGTGGACTGTGTGGAGGTGACATTGCGAGGCAATCAGCCGGCGGTCCGGCGGTCCGGCCCGGGGGCCGTAATCAGAGTATGAGAGTACACACCGGCGGCAAACACGCGCTGATTGTTTGTGCGGGGAACTGAGGGGAGGGGGACATTACTCCAAATTAAATTCCTTTAAAACTAGGCGCGATTAGCCAGCTAGAGCTGTACCTACTCATAACATACTTAGAGGTATATACCGGTCTAGAAACTGTCTTCTTATATTTTTACTTTCATCTAAAATGCCGCTTATGATAGATGCCATGGTAGTTGCATAAATGCAAAAAAAAAACAAATTCTCTATTCTACAGAATTTTTCATGTTGGAAATGACAGTTCATGTTTGTTAGCGCACGTTCGAAAACTTTGCAATTATATAAATCATTTTTATGGATGGAATCTAGACAAGGCTGCATATTGTTTTGTATAAAATCAGCTAGAAAATATATTTTTTCAATAAAATGTAATTACTGTCAAGGGTACAGAGATATTTATCCTTGTCATAAATATGCACGATCGTCAATAATAAATAATTATCTACATTTTAAAGGATGTTTAAATCGAAGTTATAAGGCGGCTTCCAAACCCATTGTTTAGTTGCTTTTCTGCAGCAGCCTCTGTAGTTTCAAAGGTCATTAGAGGATTAATATCAACAGAGCATTTACTTAACTGTTCAAACGAAGCTAGGTTGGGTAGGACATGTGAACTGTGATTTTCAAAACTGAATAATATATTTAAGTCGCTGATGATCATACAAAACGTGACGCCTAGGTGGGTCTATATTAGATTTTCTGAATTATCCTCACTGTAATTGTATTACTAGTTGCATTCTAGTAAAAACCCCCATTCTATATTAAGAGCCAGTTAAGTACCTACATATTATCAACTCGGCTATAATTACTACAAAACAAAAAAACTATTTATGTCCTACGATGGTGAACTGCTCATTTAATCGATTTCCACATATTTTTAGCTTAATTGATGGACGTCGAATAACTTCATATGTTTAAATTCTTTGTCTAATACATCGATGTCAATAGCTAGTGACGTACCTTTTGCTATTATGTTACTTTAACTTGAATAATGACACTTTCGTTAGCGAAAGGATGCATTTGGCATTGACGCGGGGGCAGGACGGAGACATAATCAAATAGCGCTCAGTGTCGATGTCGCGCCGATAATGCGATACTGAAATCGAATTCGGAACAAAAAATAAAGCCTGCGTCACAACGGCGCGAGCGCAGCTGCCGCGGTCCGGGGAGTAGGGGGGGGCGCACGCGTCAACCCTTTAGCCGCTGTTAACTCTATTTTATTTAAGCGTTTGATCCCGGGTCGCGGGGGCGGCGCGTGCCGCATGCGGGCCGCTCGTGGCCGAATAAACATTATAAATTGCTTTAATCACGTTTAATGGCCGCCACTGATAGTCATATTTCAGAAGTAACGGCTCTACGCATTACTATCATCTATATAACTAGCTCGTCTCGCTCATCAATTATTTATTAACGATCGCGGCAACGCAAACCACATAAAGAATGCATAGCGCATCACACGCGTATGCATTAGGTCTGCTTTAACCAAAAGAATGATTGTTATAAGGTCACATTGGGACAGCTACCACGATTAGCATGAACCGTAGAGACCAGCTGAGCTTGAGTGCCTTCACAATTTCAGCCTCGCGATCTCAATGGCTTAGCACAAAACCTTGCAAATCTATAATGATCGTATTTTGGCGAATGCATTGAATGTCAACTCTTGCAGTTAAACATCGGAATGACGCGAGCCTGCGCAGGCGCATTGTGCGGCTCAATTTACACCATTCAGGGTTTTTTGCACACCGCTGCAGATCGTCACAAAGGGCTGCGCCGTGCGGGTTAATACGCTAGAAATTCCACCAGTGGTCACATTGATTTAATTGAATTATTAATTTATGCGGAGTTAATTACGTAGTAATTAAAAAGGTATAATTGGCGTATACAGAATTAGAAAAGCGGCTTAAATCATTATGTAGACATTATGTATATAATAGCTGAGTGCAAATAATGGTATTTTAATTACAAGTAAGATAATAAGAAAGGTTTTTTAGAATCAGAAATTGATTCATGCACTTTAAGCATGTTTTTCTGGTTTTAATATATTGAAATACAATTACAATAAAAACCGTTTTGTATTTTGACTTAACTGTTGTGAATATTATGTTGATAATGTTATGTGTCCAATGAAATACGTCTGTAAGTATAGGACAATATGGTTGGAGTCTTACAGGGATTGACCATTCCGCCCATCGCATCTTTTAATATGGATATATCTACTCTGGCTAGTAAAATAGTTTTATGTAATATACCTAATGGCTGCAGGGAGACAGGCGTTGCATCTTTGAACCTTGCGGAGTGAATTGCAGATGAAAAGCGTTTAGCAGAGCGTTAAGCGGCTGACGGCGACATCAAAGCGCGCCCTCCGGCGAGGGCAGCGCGGCCCTCCGGCCCTGATGCGCTTTAAACAAACTCTCGCGCTTCACTGCCCGCGCGGCATTCCGCAACCTAAACTATTTCAATGACGTCGCCATTCCGCGAGGATTTTGGAAAAACATTAAAAAATTCTCATAGAGGTCGGAGTTCTAACGCAAATGTTTTACAATGGGGAAGTCATAAAGGTTAGGTTAATACTTCATCATGCTTCGGCCAAGCTTACTGGTTACAACCTATTCATATTATTTCTCATAAAACACATAAATAATGTAATAATGTATTAGTTGATGCCTTCGTATGATCATCTTCCACCACGTTCATGACTCTGGAGATTCACACATTAACGGCATGTATAACAGTTGTTTAGTTATGTATTATGCTTAACAACTAATAAACATTAATTTAGTTTTTAAATGTTTATAATTATGGTGAGGATAAGCTAAGTTATTTTACGAATTCCATGTTTACCGTGTGTAAAAAATATTCATGAAAAAAAGTGATAACATGCATGAGAGCTAGCGGGACATGATCTTGGCACGGCGTTGGCAAGATAAGAAAATGAAGTCAGGAAAGTGCTGAAACTATTATCCAGTCTTAAATGACTAATATGGTACAGGTTTGTTTAAGGTCCAGTTTTATAACAGTCCCTTTGCTTTTTAAGGAAATTTGGTCTACCGAACATCCTTTTCGATTCATAACTATCGTTGCCAGTAAAACGTTACTGCGGAATGTTACCGACGATGGCGACACGGTTTTAGCTTATACTTACCTACGGTTATTTTTGACGCTAGCCGTTCAGTAATAAGACGTTGTACTATTTCAGCTTCGTGTATACGTAATAATCCATCACACAACGCCAAGAAACAATAATTTGCTACATAAGTATGTCTATGTATATATATGTGGATATGGATACGATATTTACTTATTAAATGTCATAAATTTTCTTAATGTTTGAAATTATCAACGTATGGCAACTGTTAACATGAGTATACGACAACCTGACTGATAGAACGATAGACAATGAGGTAAATCACAGAAAATACTAAGCGAAAAAATGGTAGTATTGTATCATGATCATGTCTCGTTTGCGGCAGTCCTACGGTTTCCTAAACGCTGTCAAGATTTATTTTATAAAACGTGTGCCGGAAAAAGTAACGGAAATATGGAGAACCATTGGTTAAAACTCAATATACCTACTACCGTTTATTTGATCTAAGTTTTATAAAACCGGGCCTTAAACGAGCAAAGTGCGAACTGAATCTGTTTCATCATACATAGACAAGTAAAAATATGAGTCAGAAAATGAAATATGAATAAGTATGGCCAAAATTAATCAAACGCTAATACTTATTGGGCCTTTAAGCAGTCTGGTAGAGCTTAGCTAGTTTTTTTTGAACTAGAACCTTAAATCAGAATGAAAATTTTATAGTTGATCGTGGGACGGTGTATTAAATATTGACTTTCGTTAGCTTGACGTAAAGATTAAATGTTGGCACCGGCTTGAATGGTTTTTATGTACGTATCGCGTGCTACACTATTGTCAGCTCATCTGCCGCTAATAACAATAATCTTGCCGGAAAGTGAATCGGCCC
The DNA here is from genome assembly GCA_963556455.1 of Epiblema foenella. NCBI lineage: Eukaryota > Metazoa > Arthropoda > Insecta > Lepidoptera > Tortricidae > Epiblema > Epiblema foenella. Next base: position 22,324,122 of record OY747096.1, on the reverse strand, counting down.
CATTGTCGCGGCGCGGCGCCTCGCCTGCGTCGTACATAGCGCGCGCTAGCTAGGTACCGACCGGGCACGTGCGGGAAGGGTTGTAGGGCGCCAGCGGGAGAGCGGGGCGCGCGGGAGGAGCGGTGCGTGTGCGCAGCAACCCTTACGCGGCGCCCCTCTGGGTTTCACTTTTCATCTCGCACGGAACAGATTGCTCGTTGTAAAACACGCAGGTGAGCGCGAAACGAGGCGCGGGGAGGGGAGGCCAGGCTCCGCCTCGCCTCGTTTGCATACGCCTCCTCCTCCTCCCGCACGCGACGCGTACAATCACAGCGCAACCCGTTCCCGCATTTACATATTGCACTGCACCGCTCGCACAACTAGTACCTACTACGCGTTCTAAACTGTATGCTTTCACGTATGCAGTTTAGCGAAAGGTGCCGAATCAGGTAATAATCACTTCATTCAATTTGCGCAACGTCTTATTTACATCCGTTAACGCATTCACAACAAAAACTATTACCGTTGCAAAAAACTTCAAATCAAAAGAATCGAGTAAGTATCTCACGCTAGTGACGAACTAACAAAAACGGAATTTAAAATAACCGTTTGCTTAAAAAAAGGTTATGAATGCGAGATTGGAAATATGCATTTTTTACGGTAAACGCGGATTCAAATGGTGCACTATTAATCACCCCGTCCGTTGACGGGACGCTGCTGTATCTTACGCAGAACAAAAACTGTCGAATTTGCGCGTGAATGCTCGCGAAATACAAGTACCGAAGAAGTGCATGTGAGCTCGTCCGCACGGGTAAGACAATGCGATTATGTGGCTACATTAATAACCACTTCCGCTCTGGACACAAACACCATCATTCTAGCCCAGTTAACATGAGTGATACGCCTAATTACTCGTGTACCTCGCAGATATGATCTCGTGTCATTCAAAACAACAAACCAACAAACTGTCTTGTCAGTTTGGCGAGTAAAATTGAAACTGGAAACTTTATGTACCTTTTTGAAAATAAATAAAAAAAAAAAAAAACAACTGATTAAGAAAATCGGGGTACCTATAATGTTATTAACACGTTGTCATGTTATGCTAAAAACGTTATAAAATGTACATCACTTTCATAAATACAATGTTCACTTTTATATTTATAACTTGAAATGTGTAAAATGATTAACTAACTGACATTAATCGAGAATTTTGATAATGAAGTCAATGAGCCCGATAATCTCATTTTGTCTTAGCATGCTCCTACACATTGCCATATTAAAAAAGCATCCTCCAAGTGCATACAAAAATCTAGTCTCAGCGGGGCTTGACCCGTTTAATTATTTTATATGGTTGCTGATCTGACCCTCCAAACTTGGAACCAAATGTATAGGTAACTGTAAGTTTTGAATATTGTGACTTGGTTGACATAATCGGTGAAGAAGAGATAAAGTCTGTGCCTATTGTTGAGGGAAGAGCGTTTTTTAAGGAACCGTTAACCGTCGCTGCGGCTGTTGCACCAGGCCTGGGGTTGCAAGACTTGCGTCGCGCTCTTCAGGAAACTTCGAGGTGGTGAACCATTGTACAAACACTGAAATAATAGCTAGATGTGTGTCAGTAGGCGCGCCTGTGTATGTCGCAGCTGAGTTTTTTGCGAAAACCGTTATTTCCGACATAAATCTCACCCTTCTTCCGCGCACAAAGCCGCGACGCGCTTTTTATTCTCCGCGAATTTAAAAAATATGGGGTAATGCATTTTTTATTGCACAAATTCGTGAGTTTTAACGTAGAAGCGATCGTTATTCCTTCCCACGGCGGGAAGTGGGTCACCCATTGTCTCGCTCCTTCGTTTTTTCGCTAAAAAACTGTTTTCTGCGACCTGTCCTCTCTCTCCGCACCCCGACCGCCCTGAGCTCCCCTCTGACACACATTTTTGGGGTAAAAAATGTAAAAGCCGCGCACAGCTTGCTTGGAAGTTTTCTCAGGAGTTTTATGTTTTTTTTTTCAATAAATGTAATATCAGTGTTCGGTCGTGTCGAACAGCGCGCAGGAGGCAGAAGGGTTCCCGGGGTTAGGGCTGAGCGGGAACAGTTGCGGGGCGCGGGCTGCTGGAAATAAGTTTAACGTGGCTGGAGGCGCGGAGCGGCGCGGGGGCCAATAAACTGATTAGGTAAACACAGGCCACGGCGGCAGAGGGATTGCCTCCGTTTTAACGCGCGAACGAGTTGAAAGGCACTTCACAAATAATCCATCACATCTCGTCCCGGGCGGCGCGAACCGCCAAGACGGGGGAGGGAAGGCTCACAGATTGAAGTGCATATTCCGTAACGAGGTTGTCCTCACCTGAGAGGTATAAAGCTTGGCCACCTCTGTGATTCAAGTGGCGCCCAAATTAACTTATTGGCCACGTCGACCGCTCGGTGCTTGGAGTACGGAGATTAAGCTGCCAATTGAAGCAAAATGTCCTTCAGAATATTGACGATATTGGAAGGGTGTTGGAAGCCACCCACTTCCATTTCACTCTGTTTAGTTTATTTACCGGGCACGTAGAAGAATTTACAGTATATGTTAAGTGTCATAACTTATAATGTATAACGCGTAATACAGGTTAATCAAACTCAAACTCAAAATATTCTTTATTCAAATAGACCTAGTAACAAGCACTTTTGACAATAAGGATCAATAGGAATCAATAGGCATACGGGGTTGCGACAGTTGTGTGATATTCTTAAGAAGTTTACTAATTGTTTACGTACTTAAAAAACTATTTATTATGGATATGTATGATTTAAGCAAGACGATGTCAGAACAAGGATTTTTTAATCATGTTTGGGTGTTATCCGCTATTGTAGTTTGTTAATCATTATGATAATTTTATCCTTCTTTACAATTGTAACATTTAACAGGTACTATTTAATTACCTACTTAAGTGACTCGCATTTTTGTACTACTAGTAAGCTGTGACATTTAAAAAACCCGCAAAAATTATACGACACTCTGGTATTGCATTGATAGAAAAACCGTTATCGTGGATTCTAATCACGGCTACAGCTGCACATCCCCGACAAGTCTTATTGTCCTAAAGCTGATCAAATTTCCACCACTACCGGTAGAACTAAACGGAGAGAGTTGGAGCTATTGTCTCACTCATAACGGAGTCCCTAATACATTGTTGTTCGACCATGAAAATAATATATCATAATTCAATAGCCATATACAAAGAATTATGTTAAAACATCAATCAACGTTGGATGAATTAAAAGACTGACGGAAACAGCCGCGTCACCGAGCCGAGCGCGGGCGCAGCGGAGTGTCGCGTCGGCGACACCGAAGCGAGGATGCTATCACTCGCTAATTGTAATTACGCACGTAACCCCATACATAGCATTCTAGACCTCATCACCGTCATCTTAAGACTGAATTTATAGTAAGCGGGCGCGGGCGCCAGCGCGTGACGCGCGACACTATCGCTCGATCTCCACCTCGTCAATTCGCAGGACGCCGCATTCCTGCACTTAACCGAATTACGCTGATGCGCTGAGCTACATATTTGCAAGGGCACTCTCTTGCATTATTGACAGTGAGTCGCCCACATGATAGAAGAATTCGGTGCTTTTAAGGCTAAACAGGCCCATTCAGATTTTTCAGTTAAATTTTTTATAGAGCTAACTTTATGTATCTAATCGCGTAATCATTATAGTACTATCTCAGTTCTGAAATTTAGCATGCGAATCTGCTCAATGGGTATGGTATCACGAATACATAAATTTTTCTAGATTAAACCAAAAAAATCACCAAGGTCGCTTTGGCGTAGGTACTCCACCTCAATAGTTCGTATGCTGAAACGGTTGAATATTTCGCATGATACCTACTACTTGTGCATGTACCCACTAGCCTCGTAATATTTTACTAGTATACAAACCAAGTTTAGGCAAATACTTGTCAATCATATGCAGTTGATTGCGCGGATGCTCTATTTTAACTTTTATTTATATTTGTTACAGATTGTTAATTTGGTGACTGACGACGTCAATAATAATTAATTTAAATACAATTGCTCAAAAAGTGGTACTTCATGTAGCTGTATATCGTGCGCAAAGTTGGATTTCTCGCACAAGTGCTTATTACTTTTCCAATTTTTTAAAATTGACAGTTGGTCCAAGCTATACATCCAACCGATGAGTTTTAGGTTCAATCAGTTTACTTATTAATATAATAAAGAATTTGGCATGAAAAACATACTTCTATTATATTTAAAACATTAAAAATCCATATAAGACAAGTTAAAGGGTCATCAAATATTAAAAAATCTAAAACTGTTTTCAAAAAGTTGACATATTGAGTAGACCAATGACCGGAAACGAGTATTATGCGAGACCGCCGCGCCGAATTGAACACTAGGTTTTTTTACTATATAATACATTTATTCACAAAGAAATCAAATATAAATAAATTATGAAATTAAAAGAATATGTTTTTCATGTTTAAATGTAATGAAACTACCATGTTACATAAAACATTTTCCAAAATACTTTTTGATTTGGCTAAATGCTGACAACCATGGCATTGTTGAAATAAATTAAAAGTTAACCCAACTTTTTAATTGCCGCCTCTCATTCATAATTTTACGATTTAATTTTGTAATGACTTGTATTGTTTTGTTGTTGTGTTGTTTGTCGTTGGTACGCACACTACGTATCTTAGGTAGTTATTGTTAGAGTTGTTAGTATGTCATTAGCATTGCATGATTTAGTTTAGAAAGAGGTAGGTGTATGTTCCGAACCTGTAAGTCAGAGAGCGCAACACTCGCCAACAAACTATATACAGTTTGGCGAGGTAAAATCATATGCCTACTGTAATTTATATTTTTGAGTTAAATATATAAACAAAAAAAAAAAATTTAGACCAGGGACGTGCAAAGCCCATAATGGCAAGTAAACGTAGTTTGTTTTGTCCCTTTTAAATACTGTTTTATTTTTGTTTATTTGATATTTTTGGCAACTGGCGTGCGTAAGTTTCATTTTCACTCGTCCCGAGTAGGGCGTGCAGTACCGGGACCGGTTCCAAGATTTTGATTTCCCGGTTCTGGGTTGGGGCCGGTACCGGGATTCCCGGTTCTCCCGGTTCTTTGTGATTAGCGGATTAATTTTCAGTTTTCTTTGTCTTTAAGAATATCTTTTAACATAATTTAACTGACAATCGTGTAACTAACAATATATAAAAAGAAATCGTGTGAATAATTTGGAAAATGTTATAGGGAAAAAATAAAAAATTGTTTTAGTAATAAAACGATTTAATCAGTCTTCACCATTAATTAATGAACCAGTTAACTTGGAGCCATCGGCAATAATCGTAATCATAACATGTGTAGTAACTAATACTTACAAACACCATATTCTAAACATTCTTATAATTTTCACGCATCATTTTAAAATTATAATTTAAAAAAATAATCAACTTTTGCAAAGTTATACAAGTTAATATCAAAATCTGACTAGTTATGTAAGTATGTCGAAGGGGAGCCACATATGGTATACGGACGGCTCAAAGAAAGGTGAGGATGTAGGTTGCGGAATCTATAGTGAGAGACCAGATAGAATAGAATCTTGATAGAAATCAACACATCTACATCAACTCGGACAGCCAGGCTGGCCTGCTGGCACTAGCATCTCTAGAGTCTAACTCTAAAGTATATCAGAATTGTAAAGATAACTTTAAATACCTGGCAAAATCCAATAAAGTAATACTTAGATGGGTACCGGGTCACTCGGATATTGAACGAAACGAGGTAGCAGACAAACTCGCTAGAAAGGGTGCAGATACACACTTCATCGGACCAGAACCTTTCTGTGGGATCACCAAACAGAAAGTAAGCTCTCTGCTAAGCAATGAATCGGAGGATATGGAATTGTGGAAGTTCACTAAAGGACTAAAACAATCAAAAGCTTTAATAAAAGACTACAATGCCAAGTTGTCTAAAGAGCTATTACAATTCAAAAAACACAAAAATTGCGCAGTGACAAGAATACCCACTAGTCACTGCAAACTTAACACACATCTAACACAAATGGGCATAAAACAAAGTGCAGCATGCAGGTTCTGCCAAGAGTCGGAGGAAACTGCCATCCATATCCTCTGCTCCTGTGGACCACTTATGCGCAAAAGAAGTATCTACCTAGGGAGTTAGTGAAGGAAGTTAGAGTGAGTGAAGTGAGCGAATATGGTAAACTCAGGTGTGCAGCGCGGGGTGCGGCGGTTGAGACAAGCGATGTTGCAACGTCGCACCGCACGCTTCACGCTTCTCAACATTCACGCACGACAAATGCGACGTTGCCCTTGACATTTACTGATAATATAAGGTTATAGTTGGCGTTATGGAAGGAACCGGGAGAACTGGGACTCGGTGCTTGGTACCGGTTCTTTGGATTCCAAATAAATCCCGGGATTTCCCGGGAAATTGAGAACCGGTATTTCTCGGGAGCACGCCCTAGTCCGAGTCTAGCCGTCCAACTACTCGGGACTGGTGCAAAATGACATACCTTACGCACTTGCATCAAAATGTACTATTGTTATAAATACAAGGGTGCAAAGTTGCATTTTAACCGCGAGTGGGCAATTAAAACACGAGCTAGCGAATTGATTCTATAGTTGAACTACGAGGTGAGTGGTTCGAATATAAAAATCCTGTGCGAAGCGAGATCAGGATTCTGAGCGTAGCGAGTGTTGCAACACACGAACACAAACCTTTTCACGTCATTAAAGCGGGGAATATACTAAATAAGAAAAATAACTGAAATATGTATAATCAGATTTTTGTTATTTATTCACTATGTATATGTTTTTAATTTAATAAAATGAATTTATTTTTGCGTTCACAGTCCACACCACCTGATTTGATCAGACAATTTAATCAGATGGGTAAAAACTGTCCTTGGGACTGGTACAAGAAATTATGTTTAAAAAAGTGCCTAATAACACGTTCATATTTCAAATACTCCTTGCACTCTTGTGGATTAAATGCAGATTCGGTATCTGTTTTTGAAGAATAAAAAAAGGCTTTCTGAGCTATCGAGTTCAAACCTAAGGTCCAAATTAGGAACATAACTTGGTATAAATGCAAAATATATATTGCCGTCATAGTCATAACGTAAAGGGGCACAACTAACGTTTGGATAAACTCGCAAAAATTTTGTTTGAATGATTTTTTTGGTTCTTGCTAAATATAGATATATAAACGTTCAATTATAATAGTTTTTTGTATGAGCGATTTTTCATAAACAATAAATCTATGGTACTATGTACATACATTTTTATTTTTATTACAAATTTTGTACATAAATCGAATTTATTTATTTTTTACTTAGTAAATTGAATTGAGCGAAAATACTGTTGCAACGTATAAAAGGTATAACTAACCAAATGAGCCTTTTCATATAAAATTAGGGAAATAAGGCATGTTTCAATACAATACAATACAAATACTCTTTATTGCACACCTCAATCAAAGGACCTATCCTCTGTTTCATTACTTATGCCTATTTATTAAAAAAAATAATTAATTGCATTAAATAATAAAGACACCACAAGTCTGGGTAGTTGTGCCTATTATGTTTAAAGCGACAAGCGGCTCAAAATCATTAAATACTAAACTAAAACGGCACATTTAGCCTCAATACATGCGTTTTTATTTTAAATTACTCAAAAGTGCCTTTTTAATTAAGTGCTACTTGAAAAAGTTAAGAGTCATAATTGAGCATATATGCCCTTTAATTTGAAACGTAAAACAAAATACCTTTTATTTTTAGTAAATATGAATATTTCGAGTAGCCGTGCCCAATATGCTTATGGTAACTCCTAAGAGCTCCATACGAAAAATTAACAAAAAAATATTGATAGATGCGCCTTTTTTTCTTCTTTCCGAATATATATCTAACTCAATTTGTCAAAAAAATGTTAGATGTGCCCTTTTTCGTTATGACGGTAGTATACGTAGATAAACAGTTTGAACGTAATTCAGAACGCACGTAATTTTGTATTGATATGGCGTAATGGGTACACACAATACAATATGGGTACACAATACATAAACAATATTAAATAAATACGAACTTAAAGTAAGTAGGTAATTAAATTAGGGCCCAGTGAAGGTGGAGTCCGGAGACGCCCTGTTACGATCCATACTAAAATACTAACATAAACAATTATGTTATGACAAAGTCGCGGGCAAAGGCGGGTGTATAGAAATTCAAAAGAAGAGAACTGACGACGCGGGGCCGTGAGTTATATTATAAGAACCATTTGGAGCCACTTTTGACCCCTACGTAACTCAAGATCTATTAAACATAAACAAATGAAATTTGTTCCGCTTATTACCACCCTTAGGCTAGCTAGAATCCCAAATTTCAAGAATATAGCTCACTCGGTTATACAAGCGTCTAAAACTAGGGATTTTTCTCACTGATTTCTAGATAGCCTAGCAAGTTGAAATTTGGCATCCAGCTGGGTAATTTTGTGGTTACGAACGTGAGATAAAGAAACAGTGAGTTTTTACTACTTGTAATATTTTCCAAAAACAGTTTATATTTACGTTTAAAATAAAAACTGTTTTCGGAAAGTATTACAAATTATTTGAATTTGTAATAGCAAAAATGAATTTTAGTTTCGAAACAACTGGTGATAGAGCTAGCACAATATCGTTTTAACACTCCTAAGTCCTAAAGTTATTTGAATCGAGTATTAGTATAATCAGAGCTAAATTTCGGTACAAAAAGTAATAATAATAATACAAATGTGAAATGAGAGCCAAGTATTAAGAATATTCGTCGTTGTTGACTTTTCCGACAAAATAATTGGAATCTAGGTTTATGGGTGCCAAGTTCTGTGTAGAAACACCTAAAATTTATTTCCCTTGGGATGTAATTCAAGGCCAGCAATTGATTTATTTCACTTGGGATGTAATTAAAGGTCAGTAATTGACTTGGCTGGTTTTTACGTACAGGCTATATTATATTTATCAATGTTTTCTACACAGAATTTGGCACCCATATAGATCTCAATCTTTTGCAGGCGAAGTCAAAAAAAAAATAGTTGGTTTTAATATGTGTTGAATAGAGGCAAAAGTTGGCATCTTCCAGTAAGCATACCAATGCTTGTGTCGGAATGTTGTGTTTCTATTGTTTGAGTGTACTTGTAAGTGTGTTTGTGATTTAATGTTGACTACACCTTCAGGAAATAGACGCGTCAGTTTATAATTTTTTACATATGTATGTATGTATGTTAAAATGTGGCACTACATAGTATGTGTACCTATAGTAAGTTATAATTATTGCAATCACTCTTTGGTGATGGTGGTTTGGAAGGCAAGATGTGTAAGTTTCTCCTCACTTTCTCTCCTTCCGTCATCTCAGCGTTTAGCTGTTTACTTTGGAGTCCTCTTTCCTACATCTAGCATCGTTTGCGTATTGCGACGTCACTATCGCTATAGGCGACGTTATTTCGCCGGGACATTCAGTGGGATGTGCAAATCATCCTGTGCGTGCGCGCCCCTGCGCCAGCGCGGTGCGGGACGCGCTCGATATTCCGTTTGTTATTTAAAAACCAGTCAAGCATTATAACTGCGATTTCGTATTCCGTGAATTGATCGGGGTATTTCGTTAAAATTCACCCTTCGCCATATTTAGTCACAGTAGCGGATATAACTGAACGTTGTATTATTAATTGGTAAAATAATAACATGCATTGATCCTGTAACCATTTCAAAATGTAGGTATCACTAAATAAGCAAATTAAAAAATAAATATACCTAACAGGTATTCAAAGTGATGTACTTTTTGAATATGTAGACAATTTGTATTTATGTACATGTATATATGTCCGTATATATCACATAGTAATTTTCTGTACCTACCTAATCTATAGATTCACAAAGAGGCCTCCTTTGAATATGTTTTTTCTTTAAAGTTTTTGCTTGAATCACCTAATTATATTTTATAAAAGAAAAAGAAACACACGAGTAAAATAATATGGTGAGATTGTAAGATAAAAAATCTTAATTTCAAAAACCATTCTCATTACATCCTTTAATAAGTTCATTTTTAAATAATGCCGGTACCACGAGAGCATAATAAATATTCATTTTTCTACTCCTGTACTTTTTTCGCGACTTACGCAATCATGAACTCTAATATAAAGACATACTTTATTTATTCTGTAAAAAGTCTATCTAGTCTATTGCCCAAAAACACACTGCTTACCCTACTTTAATGAAAAATAAAAGCAGGGTTGGGTGCGCCACAGACTACTACAAATACTACGTTTAGTAGTCATACTTCGATGCGTTCAAGTGAAATACTAATATGAATACATACATTTATCATCTTTTTTGTGTTGTTTAACAGGTTTTATTTATTTTCGGATATAAGTTAAGATTCGATCCGGATTTGAATTCAGTTTAGGTCGAATGCCAAGTCTAGCAAAAAAAAACAAAGCATAAACAAAGTGTCATATTTTTGATTTCCCACCAAATTCTTAATTGAAAACGAAAGCATTCAAGCTGATAAATTATTATATACTTAAATAAAACGATTTTTTTGTGATCATGAAAAAAATGTGTAGGTACCTACGTTGATTCTTTTAAAAATCTATGAAGAAGTTATATAGCATTAGTGAAGAAATGCGTAGGTAAGTTGCACAATTACTAAGGGGAAATATGGCGCATGAAAAGTCTGAAAGATACTTACTTTTTATTTGAAATGAGTCGTAGAAAAAGTATTGTATGCCACGGTGTATAACTGGTATAAAAAGGCTCGTGGTATCTTCACTTGCGATGTTCGCCAAGGCTCATATCGCAACCCCCACCACTCGCCTTTTTATACCCTTCTTATACACCAGTTGCATAATATACTATTATGTTTAACTTGACTTAATTTTATTAGTACCTAGGATAAAATGCGAATCGTTTTTATTACCTCGCTGAAAGCAAAATTTTTATTGACTGCAACTCCAGCTTAATCAAGAACTAGCTCAGAAAAAAGCAAATAGTTCAAAAACTGTTCGGAAAACGGACGTCACCTTTTTTGTGGCAATATTATTACGAGCTAGTGCGTAAATTACTGCGGAAGTGACGCATTCAGTCATCGCACCGTGAAGCGGCAGTTTGCGCGAATCATTTACCGAAACAGTTAGGTTCTGGCTACCCCAGTCAGACTCCAGTCGTGAGCAGCCTCCGGAGCGTCGACCGGCGATATTAATGACGAGCGCGCGCGGGGGTGCGCCGGCGCACCGCGGGGGAGGGGGGCGGTCACGAGCGCTCTCAGATTTGAATACTAGATAATTAATATCGCTTTATTAGCGGCGGAAATATCGATTCGTGGCGATACGGCCTTTGAGCAGGCCCGCGTCGCCGCCTGGCTCCCAACCTGCTGCGTTATGTTAGGCAAACTTTCAGACCTGCGAGATACGGCTTGCCATATTAATGGAATGTAAACAAATATTTATGTTGGCATCTCAACTGTGTGCGCTTCTGCTAATGCCATGCCTATGGCCTTCGCAGATTGTTTTTTTTGTTACGCAAAATATTTTTACAAAACTGTCTTCATAAATTTGACAGTATGATTACCTACCCTATTATTATTGGCAATAACGCGACAAATTGCATCATATTTGTGAATCCTCGAGTCTCAGGTATCGTGGTCACTGCTCTTACTAGAACAACAAAGTAAAACGTTGTGATTAATTATGAGATCGGTGCTTTTAGCCCCCTCATCTCCGCGGCGGCCGCTGCGCCCGCGCGGCGCGCATTGTCCGCGCGCGCTTCATTTGTTATCTTCATTTATTAATCGACACGGGGTCGCTGACCTCCCCCTCCCCCTCTCGTAGCCCGCTCCCGCTAGTTGCGCAACTCCCGCGCCGACCTACAGATCTTATCGCCCGTGCAGTACCGAACACCGGGCATGTTACAAGAGCAACAGGTACTATACTACCTGCTCGGGAAGATGCTGAGCTGCAAGCCCTTTAGATGTGTCTGGCCACCTGGTACAAATAAGTGTTTTTCTACTCCTGTACTTTTTTCGCGACTTACGCAATCATGCTATAATTTTTATGAATTAATTAATGCATAATATATTATTTACTAATATGAATACATACATTTATCATCAATTTTGTGTTGTTTAACAAGTTTTATCTATTTTCGGATATATTTATGAAAACGAAACAGTTAAGATTCGATCCGGATTTGAATTCAGTTTAGGTCGGATGACAAGCATAGCAAATTAAAAAAAAAAACAAAGCATAAACAAAGTGTCATATTTTTATTTCCCACCAAATTCTTAATTGAAAACGAAAACATTCAAGCTGATAAATGATTATATTACTTAATTTAACGATTTTTTGTGTTCATGAAGAAAATGTGTAGGTACGTTGATTCTTTTAAAAATCTATGAAGAAGTTATATAGCATTAGTGAAGAAATTGCTTAGGTAAGTTGCACAATTACTAAGAGGAAATATGGCGCATGAAAAGTCTGAAAAATACTTACTTTTTATTTGAAATGAGTCGTAGAAAAAGTATTGTATGCAACGGTGTATAACTGGTATAAAAAGGCTCGTGGTGTCTTTACTTGCGATGTTCGCCACGGCTCACATCGCAACCCACACCACTCGCCTTTTTATACCCTTCTTATACATCAATTGCATAATATACTATTAAAGGTTACGATCACGGTTAGGAATGTCAGTAAAAATTATGACATGACATGACATACCTAAGTCAATAAATTGTAACAATGAGTACATAATATTATAATTTGCTAGTTCTTCTTTCTCGGTCCCTCAATACTGATGATCGTGAGCATACGTGGCTCTGTCTCCATACAGTGCAGTCATAAACCATGGGGGCCTCATGTTGAATACTGCCGCCAACCACCTTCTTCACCGCATCAGACCATCTCGTGGGTAGCGTGGGGGCTGGTATCCATTTGACCTAAAATCATCAGCCTCTCTAGGTCATGATTTTTAGATCGCATGATGTGGCCAAAAAAGGTGAGTGCGCGCGTTCTCGGCATACTTCGTTTACAGACTTTGTTTCTAATTTGAGTTTACACTGGCCAGTAAATAAATTATGATGTTTAGGTACTGTCAATGGACAGTACCTAAACATCATAATTTATTTACTGAATACAAGGTCAAATTGTCGAACATATACCTACATGGGGACGACTATCGCGTTACTAATCAAAGGGATTTTTTTGGGCTTGTGTAACCTATATACCTACCCCGGTACTGCTTGTAAAGTTTCGGATCACATCAGACATCTATCCCCTATATCGGTGCGCAAAGGCCGATAAATTATCAGATTACACTCACTATACGCATGCTTATACACGATAATATATCACCATAATTAATGTAGATACCTATATATTATAATATGTATGGATATATGTAGCACACAATATAGGATAAACATGTATATATACATGTATTTATCACAAGACTAGTAATTAATACTGTTGTATTGATAATTACGTTTTCAAGTACCTACTGCGTGCCTGATGGTAAGCAGGCACCGTATAGTCTAAGGACACCTGCAACTACAGAATGAACTAAAGCTCGCTGTCGACCCTGTTTCTGACTGATTTGAGGATTGATAGCTAGAAACAAAGGCCACATAAAAAATATCTTAGTGCTATAATCTCTGTTCTTAGCATAACATTGCATTCAATTGGTTGATTCCACTTTTGTAGGTACTAAGTTCCATCCCTACTTTACCCCAAATAAGGGAAGACTTCTGGAACTAAAACTACACTCTCTTCCTCATAGACGGTGTGAAAAGCAGTATGTGTCACGCGGTAGCAAAATTATTTCCGTCTTGCGCGTAAACACTTGAATCCCTCACTACGCTCAAGATTCTACTTTAGAATTATAAAATAGAATTCGCTTCACTCAGAATTCAATATACCGCCCTCGCCGTAAATATATCATTTTGCTCCCTTGAGACACAATCTACTATTATGCCTAATTTCCACTGTGCGGACGGCCTCATAACAGGCTTAACACATTTGTACCGTGTCATATTTAAACTGTCACACTAAATTTCCAACGGATGAAAGCGACAGTCCTAAGTGTCCAGCTACTTATGAGGCCGACTGTATCTACCTACACACAGCTACCCATGAAAAGGTGATCGATACCGACCGTTACTTCCGTACACAAATACTATTAAATTATATTGAATCTAAGCATAGTGGCGCAATAGGATGCACTTTTTGCACGCCCCACTAAACTAACCAACTAACAAATACGTAGGCAAATAGTTGAATAAAAAACCGGCCAAGTGCGAGCCGGAGTCACGCACGAAGGACTCATATGTGAAAATTTCAACTATCTAATTAAATTACGGTTCATGAGATACAGCCTGGTGATAGACAGACGGACGTACAGCGAATTCTTAGCAATAGGGTCCCGTTTTACCATTTGGGTACGGAATCCTAAATATGCAATCAGTGCGCAATTATAATAAAAACGTTAATTTATGATAATTTTGAATATTATGCAATAAGTAGATTTATAGTGCTAAAAATATGCTTTGAAACCCCGCTAACAATTGGTATCAAATTAAATAGACTGACTCATAACATTACTTATCGGAAGGACTATTTAAGTCTAATAAGTCTGCAAAACGGATCTTATTCGCAAAAAAGTATGCAGTATGACTGTCTGCTATCCTAATTGGTTAGCATAAAGCGACCTCTTGGGGCGAGTAGAAAGAAACCGAGTCAGTCATAAGCTTTGTGTACTTTTCTGTTGTAGTTCTACAAGAATGGTCATTACGTAAGTATGGGTAATTTTAAGCTCTCTACATAGGACTATAGCTTTTGCCTAAGTTGGGCACACGTAATAAGTTGACCATATTATACACCTTATTATATACAATTCTGAATAGCATTTATTTTAATGATTTCATTGTGGAACGTAGACGGCTATTTAGCTGCATATTTTGAATGAATTTCATTTGTTGTATTTTTTTATTGCACAGAAACGCCGGAGTGACTCGTTTAATAAAATACTTAGGCACAGAGACGATTGAGCCAATTTCATTCACTCACTACTCACACGATAAATATTATGTCGTAGACTGTAGAAGTAGAAATGGCTAATTATTATGGCATAAAATGTCATGAGTCATGGTCAAAGGTTGTCTGGAAGAGATCGCTCTTAAGCGATGAAACCACCTGGTATTTATACCTCTAGTATTGTTTTTGACCGAGTGAAACGAAGGTCTCTGCTTCACTTTCCCTCTACAGGATGGGTTTTGCGGTTTTTGAGTTTTTATTGAAAAACGGTCTTGGCCAAACAAAAGGTCGTAAGTGCCGTGAGTTCCCTATGAAGATACGACCTTTTTAGATTAACTGTATTTTTAAATGTGGACTAGTAGGTATTGGTACGGAACCGTTCATTGTGCGTGATCCGACACACACTTGGCCGGTTTTTTTAATACATTTTATTAGTTTCTGCGGGCGAACTTCGGTTTGTTCTCCTCTATAGCTCGCATTTCTCAACTGATTCTAGTGAAATTTTGTGAGCAGGTTTGATAATTATATACAAGTTTTTGGGCGACCCTCTTCTTGGAAATTGACAAAAATTTATGTTTTTATTTATATGATTTTGTAAGTTTCTGCGGGGGAATTTCGGTTTATTGTCCTCTGTAGGTCGCATTTCTCAACCGACTCTTTTGAAATTTTTTGAGCAGGTTCGTTAATTGTGGTTTTTTAATACATTTTATTAGTTTCTGCGGGCGAACTTCGGTTTGTTCTCCTCTATAGCTCGCATTTCTCAACCGATTCTAGTGAAATTTTGTGAGCAGGTTTGATAATTATATACAAGTTTTTGGGCGACCCTCTTCTTGGAAATTGTCAAAAAAATATGTTTTTATTTATATGATTTTGTAAGTTTCTGCGGGGGAATTTCGGTTTATTGTCCTCTGTAGGTCGCATTTCTCAACCGACTCTTTTGAAATTTTTTGAGCAGGTTCGTTAATTGTGGTTTTTTTAATACATTTTATTAGTTTCTGCGGGCGAACTTCGGTTTGTTCTCCTCTATAGCTCGCATTTCTCAACCGATTCTAGTGAAATTTTGTGAGCAGGTTTGATAATTATATACAAGTTTTTGGGCGACCCTCTTCTTGGAAGTTGTCAAAAAAATATGTTTTTATTTATATGATTTTGTAAGTTTCTGCGGGGGAATTTCGGTTTATTGTCCTCTGTAGGTCGCATTTCTCAACCGACTCTTTTGAAATTTTTTGAGCAGGTTCGTTAATTGTGGATTTTTTTGTCAACTCAGTTTTTGGAAATAATTAAAAAAATGTTTTTTCAATGGTTTCTTCTCCTCTACAGGTAGCCTTTGTGAACCGATTCTTGTGAAATTTTGTGAGCAGTTTAATACTTATAAATAGTTTTTTGTGAAGTCAGTTTTTGTAAATTTTCATGAACATTGAACATGAACATTAATTTCCGTATCCTCCTGCGGGCGGATTTCGGTTTGTTCTCCTCTACAGGTCGCATTTCTCAGACGATTCTCGTGAAATCTTGTGAGCAGGTTTGATAATTATATTTAATTTAATGATTTCACTAAAAAGTGTAAAAAAGAAACCAACATAACACCGAATTGAGAATCTCCTCCTTTTTTGAAGTCGGTATTAATAATACCGGCTCCAAAAAACATTAAAAAGTAAAAAATATTGCCTATTATGGCACAAGCCGGAACCACTCGGCCGCGACGAACACAAGTGAGCGTAAGGTTGAAAATCTTTTTTATGACTGAATTTCTAAAAAAAATGTTATTAGGGATTGAACCTTATTATTTGAACGGTGAAGCAGCTTTTTGAACTAATTATTTTCATGCAACTGTGCCAACTTAAATGATTTGATTTGAAGTATAACAAGCGACACGGTGTATTTCAACAATTTTGAGAAGATATTTGAATGTGTTAACGTTTATGTCACTATTGTAATTATGTAGGTTCTGTACTGTGTTTTTTTTTGTTGAGGTTGTGCAATAAAGAGTATTTGTATTGTATTGTATTTTCAGTTGAATGAATAAAAAAAATTAATTTAATTGTTGGACAAAGGGGTTAGTTATATTATAATGCCCCGGCGTTGTGTACGGTTAGAATTGTACCACCCCTTTTCATCCCCTGGATGTCGTATGAGTAGAAGTGTGCTATGAATAGACGACTACTAATGTATGCTATTTCTCTATCCTCAATTCTGCAATCCTGGTAACATTGAAAATTACATGTCATGTTCTCTGTCTACCTCTCTTGGTATGTAGATAAAAATTTATATACGTCGTAATATGATTAAAAAAATGAAAATTAATATGGTTACGACGCGTTGATGTCGTTTGCAGGTCTGCGCAAGCGTCGACCGCATGGCGAATTCCTGTAGAAAAACACTAAACTACTTAGCTAAACATGTGAATGGTTAAGCTTCTGCAAGGCCATGGATAAATGTAATTCTTCTGTTATATATTAAAATCTATACATCTAAACACAAATGCACAGTAGCTTAGTTATAATTATTATGAATTAAATAATTAAATGAATATAATATTTTAACCAAAAAGGATGTTATATAGTTTTTGTTAAACTAGGTACCTTAATCATTTTATTGCCGTACTGAATATAAGTATGTAATTAGATAAGAGTTCACTGAATTTATAAATATATATATATCTCTATTTAACCATAATGAACAATAGGCAAATACATACACGTTCAAAAATATAATGCCTGTAAAATAAACATGGTAATATGAATTTCACAATTATTATTATGTGATGCTACTAGAGGTCTAAAGCTACCAATTCCATATACATTAAAAAAATAGGTGTAATAAGTGCCCATAGCTTACGCTGGATTGCGAGCTTAAGTACAGTCATCATCAAATATACGTACATACTCTTGAAACTTATTGCATCTGTGACAACTTGACAAGTTGAAAAACTGTTTAATTATTTCTGCTGTTGACTATTTTCTTTTTCAATAGTAAAAATGGGTATTTTCTTGGCCAAAATGTAGCACGGTGACAAAGATGAGGCCGACGTTGAAGCGAGCTCACCCAGAATATGCCTATTCACTCGTGCCTTAAAAAACGTCTACTAAGGTAACGTAGTAGGCAAGTTGACTATATACTACTATGAATACAAATCGCATTCGTATTCGATTTTAATGGTACAATCAGCCTCATAAATATTTATACCCTTTTCGGTCTTATCTCAAACAATAAAATACTCAAAAATCAAAATCAAAACATTTATTCTGCAAATAGGCCACTTTTACAAATCACAATCTATCTATATCAGTATCAATTTAAAAAAATACAATAATAATAATACAAGAAGGCCTATGATTCGGTGCCTCATTCATGGCTGAGGAGGATCTTAGAGCTGTATAAAATTAATGCAGCTTTGAGATCCTTCTTAAGTGCTTGCATGGGGCAGTGGATCACAGTCCTTCGTCAACCGGGAGGGGGAGACGGCTCTTCTGGATCGCAGAAC
Organism: Epiblema foenella; assembly: GCA_963556455.1. Lineage (NCBI taxonomy): Eukaryota > Metazoa > Arthropoda > Insecta > Lepidoptera > Tortricidae > Epiblema > Epiblema foenella. Next base: position 22,305,589 of record OY747096.1, on the reverse strand, counting down.
TCTATCAGGATTGAGCGAGGTATCTTTTAGGGTGACAGTCTGAGTCCCTTATGGTTCTGCCTAGTTTTGAATCCGCTCAGCACTTTGCTGAAGGACTCAGGGCTAGGTTGTCAGCTCCGGAGAGGGGGTGAGGTCATTTCTCATCTTCTGTACATGGATGACCTTAAGCTGTTTGCACCAAATAAACAGGACCTGTTGGAGCTACTGAAAACGACAGAAGCTTTCAGTAGCGCCATCAGAATGGAATTTGGTGTAGATAAGTGTGCGATCATGCATGTACAACGGGGGAAAGTTGTAAATTCGTCAAATTTACAACTTTCTGAGGCAATATCCCTCAGATCTCTCTCCTAAGCAGAAACCTATAAATATCTTGGTATGTCACAGCCTTTGGGTATTGAGGGTGAGGACGTAAAGCGGGCGGTGAAGAAACGCTTCTTCTGTCGCCTGACAAAAGTGCTTAATAGTCTTTTGTCGGGCGGCAACAAGGTGCACGCCTTCAACGCCTGGGTGAAGCCCTTGCTCACATACTCCTTTGGCATACTAAGATGGACTCATACTGAGCTGGATGCCCTGGACCGAAGGGTGCGTGTACTGCTCACTGCGCACCGCATGCTACACCCACGCTCGTCTGTTATGAGACTGTACATCCCACGGAAGTGTGGAGGTCGCGGCTTTCTAAATACTAAAGACTTCCACAATCGTGAGGTGTGCAGTCTCAGGGATTATTTCCTTAACAGCGAGTGTGGGATACATCGGGACTTAGTAGCAGTAGACGCATCTTTCACCCCGCTTTCCATGGCAAAGGAGAACTGGCGCAGACTTAAAGTATGGAGCACCGAGGAACGCAAGGCGGTACGGAAGAGTAAGGAGCTACATGGGCGGTTCTACAGGGCCCTTACAGGACCCGACGTAGACCTGCTCGCGTAGGTATTGGGGATCTCTTCGGGGAAACCGAAGGTTTTGTCTGTGCAATTGCGGACGAAGTTATCATGACGAACAACTACCGGAAATATATCCCGAAGAACGGTACGGTCGACATTTGTCGGGCATGCCGCCGTCCCGGAGAATCACTCAGGCATATCATTTCCGGTTGTGGTCATCTTGCTAACGGCGAGTACTTGTACAGACATAACTTAGTAGCCAGGATCATTCACCAGCAACTTGCTCTTTTATACGGTCTTGTGGACGTCGAAGTGCCGTACTATAGGTATACACCTGCACCAGTTCTCGAAAATGGTCGTGCCACGCTCTATTGGGATCGATCTGTCATCACGGACAGGACTATTGTAGCCAATGAACCTGATATCGTGCTGACAGATCGATCGAAGCGCCAGGCAGTGCTCGTTGACATCACCATACCCCATGACGAGAACCTCGTGAAGGCCGAGAAGTACAAAGTCAGCAAGTACCTAGACTTGGCACACGAGGTGACCGCCATGTGGGATGTTGATTCAACGATCATTGTCCCAATAGTAGTTTCTGCGAACGGTCTTATAGCGAAGAGTCTCGACCAACACCTCAAGAGACTCTCGCTAGATGGCTGGGTCAAGGGTCAGATACAGAAGGCGGTACTCCTGGACACGGCGCGGATAGTCAGGAGGTTCCTCTCTCTGTCGCCCTAACCACCGGTAGCTTTATACGCATTACAAAACATAAAATATTTTATAATATTTTATGTTTTGTAATGCGTATTTTTATATTTTACTTTTTATAAAGATATTGTAAAAACCTAACCTAAGAAGGAAAGTGAATAAAGAGAAATAATAATACTAGAATATATACATATTTATGATGCTGACTGTACGAGAATAAACGCTGGAATTGGCGTATACGATTACTGGAGCCAAAATGCGGCACGTGTCAGCGCTGGACTGGCACTGTACGGTTTATATGGATCCTGTCACGCTGAATATCCCACTAAAAAATATTTATATGGAGCCAGTACCTTGCCAGCGAGACTGAGGCCAGCAACTGGATACGTACGTCTTTTTCAGTCTTATCCCCTTATTCATTCATAATCGTTCATCAAACCGATTTGAGTTAAAATGCCGCTAAATTCGTTTATCTTTATCAGACACTGTAACATTTATGTTTATAAGAAAGGGACATAACACATTTTAGGTAGCAGATATTTTTTAAGTTTTATGAATAAGGAGGTTAGTATTTGGTAGTCTCACAGCCTCCAATCAAATTTACACTTTCAGAGCACTTAAAGTGTACAGTCAGCTGCAGAGGAACTGACTCCCTCTGAATAAAAGTTTGTAGGCCGAGGGATCAGGTTTATCTGCAGCTAACTGTACTTGGAGTATTCACTGACTAAGGCCGGGTTGTATCTATCCGTTAGACCAAATGTCCGATCAAATTTTGGTAATTTAGTACATTATTTACCGACATAAGTACTAACACATCTTTATAAAAACGAGCCTAAATTAATTTAAGAAATTCAAAAAAAAGTTGATGGTCTTAAGGTCCGGCCGAACCGCCGCTTAACGGTGCATTAACGCAATGACAAGAGGGATAGACTCATGAATTACAAACGTCACGCATGAGGCACGTCACTGCGATTCCATATCGACACCGTATTTTGAGCAGCTGTGTGGTCGCAGCGTTACCTAAGCCTCCAAGAACTGTGAACCGCACAAGTGAGTGATTAACGCTAATTAGCGTGCGTATCCAGCACGCTAATTAATCTCCTCCATTCAAATTAGTGTTGGAATAATTATTATAATGAATACCCGAATGCGTCGTGTCTAGCGCTCGCTGCCACCTTACGGCGGCGTCCGTGAGATTGGGAGCTGACTATCCTAATATTTAGAATATAATTGGGATGTTATTATTAATATTTATCATAATTTCACTTAGTGATTTAATAATTCAATTATCTCACGTCAAGGACAGTGGTTTACCTGCATTAATTTGATTTGCCAGTATATTGGGCACATTTGCGCCAGGTACTAGTCGTCTCGGGGAACATGCCTTGACTTGAATAGGTTGTATTTTGACAAAGCATGTTGCAGATTATTTTTTAATATCTTTATTGACAAAGTGAAAGGTATTGACAAATCTTGGACGAAACCTGCGTTGTGGATTTGGCTATGTGATACTTGGTTGAATAATGAAAATATTTAGTAAAATTAACTAATTAGTGATATGATACGATTGTTGTGGTTACATATCATACCTAATGTAATTTATTAACTAATAGCAAAAAAACCCGGAAAAGTGCGTGTCGGATTTCGCACATTTGGGGTTTCGCACCAATCGCAAAATTAAGTACGTTTTAATAGAAAAAAAATAGGATTTTTAAAAGGAAAATTATGAGTAATTAAAATTTTAGTATTTGTTTGTAAAATATACATAATAATAAGAGGTGAGCATAATAATAAGAGGGGGTTGAGGTGGGCAATAAAGAGTATTTGTATTGTATTGTATTGTAATAATAAACATTATTATTAAATTTCAAATTCATACGTCAATAGAAAGGTTAAAAGTTCTTCGGTACAAAATTTTGTAAAAAAGCTGACTTTTGGTGGCTTCGCATTCGGATCCTTTGTTTTCTAACATTTTTTAAAACAAAAAATACGGTTTTTACGACGAGTTTTAAGCAAAACAATGATACCCCACTTGATGCGGTAGGTCAACGATTTTTTGCTTCCCCCCTTTAGTTATATGCTAACCCTCCTTATATGCTAATGTAAAAATTTGAAGACTATAGCTCCAACTGTTTGGCTGTAAAACCTATGTGACAGACGACAGACGCACAGACGGACGAGTGAGCAAGAGCAGTAGGGTTCTGTTTGGACCGTTCGGGTACGGAACCCTAAAAATGACAATGTCGTCGAATGTGTCGTTGTGTTTAAGTCGAATGCAATAAGTGAACTATATAAAATCATTAAGAAATTGTGTGGTGATTTGATGCATAATCTCATTTTCAGTGCTAATTTTAGCAAATCTAGGTAGCATCAAATTCTAATTCGAAAACTTTCTAATTAGACTCCAGATTCACATGTACTGGTCGCCTCATTAGTAACAACTATATTGGCTATTCCAGTTAGCACGCCAGGATGTGAACCTTAACAGGCGCAGACCATCTTCGTCGCCAAACGGCCGATTACTAGCGCCTTTGCTGATGCTAATGTGCAGAGGTCAATTAGGCTGGCAACTTTACATTGTAATGTAAATTCAATGTACTCTTGCGTCCACGCGCTCCGAGTTAGCATATTAAACGTGCGGGCTACACACCTAACTCACATTGTGATGCAAAGTGTCGAGCCAAATTGATCTCCTGGGCTGCACTGGCCCCTCGCTGCTGCTGAATAATTAGGAGCTCCTGCGCAGCGGGGCGTCAGGCGCGCGGGAGGGGGGGGGGGGATAATTAATAAACGGCTCAAAGCGCGCCGCCGCACGACGCTGCGGAGACTGGTCCATTCTTTTCATCCCTGTACGCTCACGAAAGTACAGATAATCTATTTTTGACGAAAGTTAGACGTACCTAGGCTATATGAGACTGAAACACCACATTGACCCTTATTGTTGTTACGGGAGGAGCGAAAAATGTGATGTTTTAATTACTTCGACTGTTCTGAGTCAAATGCAAATCGGATAGCAGCATCACATACCTTTGCATCATAACAAGCTCTTGTTTTGAATGGTTGAGAATAGAGGTCAAATGATACAGAGTTAACGCCCCTACCGTAAATATTGAATGTAATATTCCAATACATATAAGAAAACAGTCTCTAATAAAAAATGACTTGCAATTAACCTCACCCATTAATTTTCAGAGACTTATATGACAACCTTAAATGGATACAATAAAAATATAAAAAAAATTAGCGGGTCAATTGTCGCATATGCAAGAAACATAATGACATATTGATTGATATACACATAGAAAAGGATCACATCACATTACGCAAGTGACAGGACGTCACATAACGTCACACGCAAACACATTTTAATCGCTCAATTATTATACGAACAGCTTACGTTCATAAATTTACCTTATACACAAGTACGATGGTTTTGATTTTATAATTTACTAGCTTTTGTCCGCGACTTCGTACGCGTGAAATTATTTTTCTAAGGGAATAAATGAAGGTTAATTTTTAGCCAATTTACACAGAACCTTCATTAATTCTGCATATAAAGGTGCTTCTAGACGTAACTATACTCGTATAGACGCAAGTTTTTCAGTTTATCGCGTACAAATGGCACGACACGGCAGAGAACTTTCTTTTACAATATGAAGTGCCCAGGTAAAAATCGGTCATGTCCTGGCAAATTCGTTTCGCGGGTGCAAGACTGACATACAGTTGAACTCACAAGGGGCTTAACACCTTTGTACCTTGTCTCTTTAACGCCATGTTTAAACTGTCATATTAACATTTCCAACGGGTGAAAACGACAAAGTACCAAGGTGTACAGCTACTTACGAGTTCGACTGTACCTGTGCCTGTCCACAGCGTGATATAATGGCAAATATCGTATTCTTATTGTTTATGCGAGCACCGCCGGTCGGCTGTCTTTCGCCTAATTGCGACACAGATAGCGGCCCGCCGCCGCGCAACGCGACGTCATATCAGGTCACATGCAAACGCTTTTAATTGCATTGCACAATTATTATAATGGCGATATTAGCGCGCGCTGCCTGTGACTGATAGCAGATAGCAGTGTGCGAGGGGCCTAATTGTCACCGGTTCGCATCCAGAGCTAATATCATGGGTCACCCATGCTTTAAGTTTTTTATTAAAGAGTTAAAGTAAGAGAGCAAAGTGAATATTTGAAATAAATATAAATTGCATGGATATTTTTAACCAAAATAAAGATTCCAAAGTGACGAGATATTATCACTAATAAGTAATTACTAATAAGTAATTATTCGTGTCATAGGAAATATTTCATTACATATTTCAATTGATTTTTCGATATTATGACACTGAAGCTACTACAGCTTTGTTAGAGCCTAGATAACAGTCTCAGACAGAAGCATGCGAGTTACGCATGAAATGAGCAATGGTAGCCGCTTCGTTATCGGGGTATTGCTTCGGGCTGATGAAGACCAGTGTTCCAGACAAAAGCTTACCACGGGCACCGCGGGCGGCGATCACATGTGATCCGAGGTATTATTTGTACCGACACAGGCTAATGAGTGGCGGGGTGGGGACCGCGGGACAGGCAGTGACGTGTGTCTGTTTGTGTTTCAACAGTCACCGCATTTAATTAGCTGCAGCTACAATTACCTGCCGCAATAGACAAACAAACCTTTTGGCACCGAAGTTTACGCCCTATCCTCATCTAGTAAGGTTATAATTTCATTACAGCCTGTGAAGCTTAGATTTGAACACTATCGAAGAAAATACATTGTATGGTAGAGATAATAGAGTCGAGATCTGTTTGCGACTGCGAGAGACAATGGCGGCACGTCACGCCCGGCGCGATGAAGATGTAAACAAATTCTAAGACGAATTATCAATCTACGTCTGTCCTTATTCAATGAGAAATTGGTATGAATAAGAAACCGATAATTAAGTTTATTATGTTGTTAGGAATGTTCTGCCGTCAAGCACGCTACAAACGGAGCTTCTTACATGTTGTTAATTAAAATGAACGTTGCTACTTATTCGGAGTAAATATTCAACAGAATTTTTCTAGATGCAGTGGCATTTACAAGCCAGTAACGGGAAACAAATCACTCACAGGTGATTAACACATGCACGATGCTCATATCAGATTGTCTGACTAGGATAGGACACTAAAAAAATGAATACTCTACCTGATCACCTTGCCCGCGGTCATTGTCCGTAAACCCAAAAAATCTAGATTTAAATACCGTTTCAAAAAGTACCTATCTCTATACAGGGTGCATTCATATCCATGAGTTAACCTTTATACTATGAGCTAATTAAATTTTTTTTTGTTATTAGACTGAAATCCGACTTCACAGTCAAGGTAAGAAAACGATTTTCTTGAGCAATACCTTTTTATAGTGACAGTATTAATAAATAAATTTTAAACAATAAAGTTGAAATATAATGTCTTTCCCAATGGGAGGATGGGAGGATGAAAATTGGTAAATGTTCTGACATGCAACCCAAGAGCGTAAGGCTTGAAAAGCTCTGACTGCTGACTTTTCGATAAATCTTCTTAGGTTACTGATCTAAATAATGTTCAAAATCCGAAATGAATATTGCAGCCAATATGATTCTTAGCTAAGCCGAGAAGTGGCAGTCTCGTGTGACATCACATTAGCGGTAATGGATTATCAAATTAGTTTTCAAATGTCAACGTAATTATCGGAAAGTTACTCACGAAAGGCTATCAGCGACACGCTGTCTAGAAACACTTGTGTAAGTTGTCAGTTCAGAGTTAAGTGGACTCCCAAAATTAAACGTGTGCCAACCCTAGCATTGACGCAGGTGCGCGGAACTATATAATTGATGCACTGTTTGGGTGAACCGGCGACGAGTGGCTGGCATACTGATACAAATTATTGATACAATCGAGTGTTCATAAATGAGCGAAGTGCGTGAACTTCCGTATCGATGTGTACCAATAAGAAATACACAGTTTGAAATGTTATGAAAATTGAATTATCGTGGTTAATAATTAGTACGGTAAGCATGTAGATGTTGTAGCCAGTAGACGGTCCATTAGAGGCAATCCCGACGGGGAGTCGCGGCGGGTTGCTTGCTCTGCGCTGGAGCAGCCGCGGGACGCGCATGCAAATCCACGCCATTGCTCAAGCTGTCGCCGCACGGGGCGGGGCGCGGGGCGCGGAGCGGGGCGGCGCGCACGCAACCATTCAATTACCCGCGATGCCCGCACGCCGGTTCTGGATTTAGAGTTATTGTTTCGATAGCAGCGCCTTGAGAACCTACACCTAAATTAATTTACGAAGTAATCATGCGAGTGCACGCTCGCTTTGCATGTTCCGCCCGGCTGCACCGACTAGATCTCTGTATCTAAAACGAGATATACGTACGTTCACATAGGGCGATAAAATAATAAAACAAAATATGATGTAACCTGGCATGAGAAGTGAGAGTGATTTCGGTTCATATACATATCATTACGTTAGATTACGTAGTTCTCCGTGGAAAGATGTGCGTGTCGCGTTGCATCCGCTCTCACGCGCTTCATTTGCGTTCACCAAATTAGTTTTCGTATACAAGATGTCACGCTATTACCTAATCCACACTGGGAAGCAACCAGCGATCTCAGAGGCACGACCTCATGAACTTACTTAAGCGGCTTATAGTGACTAATATTGTATACGATTTACTAAATAGGTACTCCACTACATTTTCCACACACACAGTGTAATGTGAACAAGTATAGATTAGCTAGGAGGAGGAGCAACAAAGATCCTTAATAATGCCAATATTAGGTAGGTAAATTTAGTCCCATAGACGTTGACAAATATATTCAGATCACTGTTAATTATCTGATCAGCGCCGAAGCAAGCCGAGCCCTTGCTGCGTCACTGTATGCTAATCCTGAGGTAGTAGCCGCGGGTAGGATCAAAGGGCGCGAGGCGCCGGCGGCCATCTCTACAAATTGTCCCGGAATCTAAAATATGGGTTAACGTAATAAGCGCGCAGTTAGCTACCGCCGGCTCCCGGTGTTCCCACGCCGGTATTAAATCTCGTGACCAGCGCTACCGGGCGCCGACTTTTAAAACACTTTATTAAACTAAGTACACACGAATTCTTCGCAACGCCTGTCATCGAAATCATCGAAATTATGTGAAAATAGTTTATCGGAGATGTGTTACCGTTACCATAAAACGTGAGCTTAACGAGTTAAGTAAATTACTAAATAATAATTTCCATATAACTCGGCAGATCTGAGAGTTTGTTGAGACTTCTTAAAGCCTTTATTTAGCAATCAATCAAAATGTACGAGCAAGCATCGCAAATTAACTGTGCGCGCTCTCCTGAATTTCGTTATTTTGGTATTGGAGTGATTTTAGTCAGTTTACCTCGATTGAACGAGTCGAGTGCAGCCTAGCATGAGTACTGTCGCAGAGCATGGCGAGGACAACATGCGGTCCAGCATAAGTGGCCAGCGAGGGCGCCGGGCACTCGCTCGGAAAACACCGCAACCGTGCGTTGCTGCCGCGGTGATTGGGACGCCGGGGGGACGGGAGACGGGGAGCGAATTTAAAATTCAGATAAGCGGAATAAACGCTCGCCGCCGGAATGCGCGGGATCGGGAGCCAATTCCAGACATGTATCGGCAGTTTAAGCTTCATCGCGAATTGAATTTTAAACTAGATCCGTAGATAAACTCCGAAATGAATTCGAGCGGTCTGTCGGGCATCCTGCGGACGGCAGTTGGGCTGTTTACGTTATGGATGTCTGGTGAAGCGTGCGTGGTTGGTAACGGAATATCGATAGCGATTCTTCTGGCTCCGTGGGCAAGGGTCGGCTGGCGCGCGGAGATAAACCAACACATCGGCCACGGGCACCGGACTTCACAAACATGTAAATGCAACGCAAACGGACCCTAGCCCGGGCCGGGCCCTGCGGGACCCCAGGGACGGATATTGCTGCCGTAATGCACCGATAATGTCGGTGTTTGATTTCGATAGTCAACACTCGCCGGCCGAGTGCTCGGTCAATATAAATGCTAAATGCGTTCATGAATGCCAAATGGGGGCTGCTTGCGATGGACTTGGAAATGAATGTTTTAAAAACAAAGGCGAACTAAGTGGGTGCATTTTATACGACACGAAACGGCACACAAAATGGACGGAATGTATAATCTCCCAAATACAGCTTGAAATTGAAAAACATTTTAGGTCGTCTTTTTTACTATCGGCATAACACGATTTAATGCACTTAGTCAAAATTAAATGTTTTAGAGACTTCAATACGATACTATAAATGATCAGGTTTTACCTATTATTATATATTGATTTAAACTTACCGATTTTCACACATTAAGTATTATTGGAAAACGGGACTTAGGGTGGGTTGCACCAAACCGTCTGTAATCGTTACCGGTGTTCGTTAAAATCTGATTATATAGAAAGTTTGACAAATTTCTATGGGATGACAGCTGCCGCCGCCATATTTAACGTGATCAGCTTGTAATCGTAAGTTGGTGCAGTCGGCACTAAATAGCGTACGCTAATTTAATAACCTTTTTGACAGCTGTCAAAAATCGTCAGGTGAATAAGTCTGTCATAGCCGAGCATTTACTGGAGTCAGGACGAAACCACTGGATTGAGCTCCATAAATCGGAAGTCCTGTCTACAGAACGTCATTTCTACAGTAGAAAAGTAAGTGAAGCCGTTGAAATGAAAAAATATCGTAATTTCAACGAGGATGATGGTTAGGGAATGCAATCTCGATCTCGAAAAATCGGTCGAGATCTCGCGATTTCAAGATCTCGCGAGATCTCGACCGATTTTTCGAGATTCAATCTCGTCGGTGGAAAATCTCGTTTTTTGAAATCTCGGTCGAAATGTCGCCCAATTTTCGAGATCTCGAACGAGATTATAGCGCAGTGGCGCGATGTTTGCGGGAAGATACCCACAATAATATTTACAAGAATCAGAAGAAGCTTTAAGGATATGTAAAGACACAACCTAGAGCTATAGCAACCGACAGGTTGAATAGCCTTTTAAAAAGGAGATGAACCTTTGAGTGCGGCGGCCACACAGAAAGCCAATACCTTATGTTTGCCTACAAATACCTACTCACTGTAGTGCCAACCAGTGTCGAAGCTGAACGGGCGTTCTGAGCTGCTGGTCGCTTAGCAACGAACATTAGATGCCGCATGGCCGACAACACCTTGAGCACATTGTGTTTTCTTCTAAATCATTTTCAAAATGACGGGATATAATAATGTAGTGTCATTATGTCATAGAAAAATTAATTAATAATGTTTTGTAATAACGTGGAAAATCAACATAACGCTTTTTTATGTTGATTTTCCACGTTATTACAAAACATTATCACATTAACGTAGACTGATTGTTACCGCGGTATTATTTTTGGATAACAGTTGATTTTTTGTTTTTTCATTAAATGTATGTGTTTTATTTGCGACAAACCTATTACAGGGAGTAACCGTAATCATTCAAAATTAAGGTCCAACAAAATACCGCATTTTTAATTATTTTGTCAAATCTCGATCTCGTCGGTTTGACTGACGAGATCTCGAACCCCCCAATCTCGGCATTGGATATCTCGCACGAGATCTCGAATTGCCAATCTCGGTTCGAGATTGCATTCCCTAATGATGGTTGTAAGATTTCATCTTCGTGGAATCCAATAGGTAGTCAGTAAGTGCAAGCGTGAAAATACATTGTCCATTACATCAACGGGCATTGTTAGTTTTGTGTCGGGCGAGTGACACCTTAGTGTAAAAGTGTTTAATAGAAGATACTATAAGATGTTGATACCCGCTCACGCCAGTCAGCTCGCGACCACGGATGTTGTGATACATTCGAAACGTCGGGCAAACTTCGAAAAAGGTAATTAAATTAGTATTGTACGCGATTAAGTCACGTTTTCCAATAATAATTACCTATTATTTTTAGGCGCCAAAGTAGACCGTGAGCTCAGGATACAACCGGGAACAACGCCTGGAGGATGGATTGAAACTTAACCAAAGGGTCTAGCAGGCTAAGCTAACAAGAGTGGCCTCCGCTAGGGATTTGGTTGTAATTTGAGGTGCAGTAGTGGCAAGACCTAAGAACACTGTATGCGTAATATCAGCCTTCGATCTTGTTTTGTTTCAGACTTATTCACGAAAATGACAAAAAATCAAGGTAATTTTTAAACTATGCTATCCTACGCGTGGCCCCTGGGCGGTGCTAAAAGTGCAACAAAACCGGCAACCAACAGTAGTCTTCTCAAAGATCATCCTTATTTCCTTTTAGATGACGATGCCACATGAAGGTCATATACCAAGTTAGTCACTTTTTATAAGAATCACTTTGAATATACTCTAGAATAGATTTAATTATTAAATGAAACACGAGCCAATGTTTACATGCCAATATGGCGCCCTCTGCCATGCAAATGTCTGTAAAATGCGCAAGTGTCTGTAATACACACAGTATCCTTTCAAGTGAGGAAACACACCGATCTCGCCCCACGAAGCCAGTAAGTCACCTTGGGTTAGCTTCATAACTTTCCAGTATTCTCTAGAACTGGCTAGCATAAAATTGATAATGATATAAATATTCAGTCTATCATAAACTTCACTAATGGCGTCTGTATAGGGATAGCTGGGAACGCAAGACCGGCAACACGTCTCATTACTCCTTACTAATAACTGAACAGTCCTTCAGGCATCGCAATACGGTCGCTTTTGCCGTATCAGCTCATTATAAGCGCATTAGAGGCGATTGGTTAGTAAGTGATAGCCGCAAATGAAGTGGCCGCGGTTCGGCGCTGGCGCGTGACGTCGTGGTTCCGAGTGACACTACGGTGCGGTAACACTAATCGAGTTTTACGGTGCTATTTCATTCAAGCTTTTTGTGGGCGCTTCCGCGAGTTCATTCGAGAGCTACACAAAAGTACGTAGATCGATTAATTTTTTATCATCCTCATCATAATATATATTCCCGGAAGTTTTCTGCAACGATCAATTTTGCATCAATAATATAATGCTATCTCCTATAATCTAAGATGTCATCTCACAGAAATACTACTTGTACTAATTTACTTAATATAGATATAGAATCTAAGCAAACTGACTACATTAGAACATGCTGCACGCACCTTATCAATCTTGTAAATCGTGAACAATTCTAAATTCTCAGTGTATGAGGGGCAAGTCGACTGGGCCATTTAATTAAGTACTCGTACTAGTATTATTTCTTTTTAATTAACATTAACATATTCTAAAAATAAGTTTAGTGTGAGCAGAGCGGAACGCATAGTCAGCATCAATATCAAAAACATGCAATGCATCATAAACATGTATACATAGTAGGACTATATTGCTCAGAGATATGGTCGATAAGTTATGTTTATAATTCTGACTATACTTCACAACTCCGAAGCCAGCTCACTTTTTTGGTAAAAATTCAGTGTCAATTTTAGATTATAGAAGTTGCATAATTAACACTTTGCGAGATTTAACAGTGATATACGTCTGTCAGAACATTGCTGTCATATCGATTACACACACTTATCATCCTCCTAGCGTTATGCCAGTACAGTTGCACCCTGAAGGATGCCCGGGATCCGCTAGATCTTATAAATCTCATCCAGGCATAGTACAATTTGTCGATCACAAATGCGTCAATACAATTTCAATCTTAGTTCTCCGATTAAGGGTTGAAATTAGATTGCATTTTCGTAAAAAGTGATTCGTCGTGTAATGAATTACGGAAATGTACATAACTATTTTGGATACTAGTACCTGTATATATATTTTTTGTAAAGCCTTCTGGACATAAGGCCACTTACCTACAAATGAGAATTTGTTGAACTCTTTTGAGTAGGTACATTTGCGAAGGATAGTTAAAAGCAATACGGGCGTCCCTTCCAACAAACATAGTAAACTCGACGCAAGAAAAGGGGTTGTTTAAGTACGGTTCTATTATTACATCCATCTTTACACAATAAATATTTGTTGATATAAAACATTTCTGCAGTTTACTATTGATCATTTTGGAACAACATATAATACATAAAGTACCTACATATTTATAACTAAATCATAGGTAGAGAATGCTATGGCATTAGGTCTGCCTTTAATATGAATACTTTTTCTTTTGTCGAATACCTACATATTAAATAAATAAATAACAAATTACACATGGAACTGTTGGAGGATGGGTTTTCATAAACTATATTTAAATTTAGGCACCCATATAATCCTGCCAGCTGTGATACTTTTCTGGTGATCTAAGAGGGACGAGACATTATATCCAAGATGTTCTCACGGCTGTGCACTATAATTGAAAACAATCTCATTATAATATTAGACTCTAGGGTTGCGTCTATAGTCTCATAATTTTTAAATATATTAGTATGTATGTATGTAGTAATAAAATAACATTGATATACGGAGTATTAATTTCAGCGAAATTTGCGTGCTTACAACGAATTCAGATACAGTCGAACTCATAAGTAGCTTGACCCTTTGGTATTATGTCGTTTTCACTCGTTGGAAATGTTAGTATGACAGTTTAAACATGACGTTAAAGCGACAAGGTGTTAAGCCCCCTGTGAGTTCGACTGTAGGTACTTCACACGGAAACCTCTTCTGACTTTGGCTGCCTATTCACTACATTTGTGCTAATCTGTCTTAATAATGGCCAAATAAAAGTCACGAAGCTAGGAGCTTGTTGTATGGAACCATAACAAGGCGAAGTTTTAGATGACTCTTCAAATCTAAAACTCGGATTTTATTTTTTTGGCAGCCCTTCTCACTGTGCTCAGACACCGAGTCACAATGCTACTCCTAATTATTATGATTTAAACGCGCCCATAATCGCTCATTAACATATGCAAATCTCTACTTATTCTGTCCTCACACATACACATAAACCAAGTAGACGCACGGTGCACACATCGTATATGTTATTATATTTCAGCTCTTGTACATGGTAATCAATCTATGTTTAAAAGTTTATAATTAGTCGTATCGCACACACAAACACTATGTTATTAAATTAATTAGGGTTATTATTATAAGTAGGTACACGGATGCAAGTGTAACAGACTCTGGCGCATCAGGTAGTATAAGTTTATGAATATTGTTTTAGCAAAGCGTAAGCAGAGACTTACGAGTAGATTCATTTACATAAATTTAATTAGGTTCTATAAATAGTATCTAATTAAATTTATGTAGATGTGTCTAAATAATTGTTATTTCGCTTATTCTTGTAGCATCGGTACTTACACGGAATTACCTATTCAAACATTCATACACATACATACAAATGCTTACGCCCGTATCCCATTGGGGTGGGCAGCTATTCATTGCTAAAGCTGAATCATACTTATGTGACTTGATGCTCTATAAAGTCTGACACAGTATTAGCATGGTATGCGTAAATCTAACCGTACTATATATAAATGCATGACACCGATATGATATCGTTTTGTTTGTCGCATCACGACGCGTCACGTCAGACAAATATGAATAAGGAACTCGCCTAACGAGCGCTGCGTAACTTTTCTCATGTAGTCTCCAGATAGTCCAGTCTCAGATAGTCTCAGACAGGCCGCTAGCACCCGCTAGGCGGGCGGTCGCTGCTTCGGTTTCCGGGGTACATTCAAGATTTAAGTCTGGCAGTGAGAGTGTTAAGCTACTTTACGAGTGCTACGTCGTAGCTGGTAGCGCTATTTTGTCATTTACTGCCAAAATTTCATTGATGTGACACTTTGTTATTCATCGCGAAAGATGTCATCTCATTTCACAATAATCAACTAACTAATTTTTTTTATTAAGTCGCGTCCATAGATCAATATGTCTTCAAGTCATAAATGGAGTGTTGTAGACTTTTCAATCAACACTTGTTCACTATAACAAGTTCGTTGCTCACATCGATGCGCACGAGTACGAGACCTTCACGTGTGCGTGTGTTATAATCACTCTATTATGAATATCCAATTAACTTTACGACTGAGATTCGAATAAAATATAGTACCTATCGTGTAATCTCACCACTAAATGATCCACAGATCCTGCCACAGTTCTCAAGGAAAAAAGTTTCACGTCTAGACTCATTTAACGTATTTAAATGAGTTACTTTGTTGCTTAAATCATATTTTTTGCTTGTTAAGACATAAAAACCTGCGGTGGGTAACTGCGGGCTCATTGCGCATGCGATTATGCTAATTCGGTGCTAAAACTGTCAGCCGTCCGTCGGTGCGACCATGGAGAGGCGCCGGCGCCCTTGCATATTATGACCTAACCTCACATCATAAATAACTAAACAAACAGTAAGCAAATCAGCAAATAACATACTCGATAGTAGAATAGGTACACTCCACTGCAAAGATATTATGAATGACCATAGCGACGGACTACTTAACTTACTATGGTTAAGCTATAAAAGTCATAGTTTTAGTTTATTATTTTTGCATAAGAAGTCTCATAATTTATAAAACTAATTTCGTTCAGCGGTGTAGTACTTAAAAATAAACAACTTCTTAACAATAATTTAAATTATTTTCACTAATCAAAATTACCTAGATACGTGAACATATACAAGGTGTCCAGTAAATAATAGACAAGCTTCTAACCGCCGATAGAGCACCTGAGGCTGGTCCAGAAAATTGACTTTCAAGTCTTTTATTAATGAAATATATGTAAATTAATTATATCAAACAAAAAGTATCCACCACAGGTTTCGTCAATTAATGCTATGGTTAAGTAGTTCGTTATTTATAAGTAATTCGCACTCGGTATAAGGAATAAAAGTTGATTCCACTCATACCTCAGATTTGGTTGAAATCGCTCAACCAATCTCACTGGACCGCAAACTCTTAGAGTAATCCAGTGTTTAAACCGCCCGCGCGGTCGTGTCGGAGTTATCCCCTGGATTTCCCCTGGCTACTGTCCAACCGCGCAGTCCTATCGCTTTAATGGGCCCGGCCTATAAAGCCACAGTCAGGTTAAAAAAAAGTAAAACTAATTTGTATTTATCTTCGAGTAGCGGAACGGGCATAGTGTTACAAGCCCGGTGGCGCGCGGACAGCACGCATCCCGGCTGGCATTTAGATAATCGATATTGCGCAGACAGTTACAAATGCAATGCGTAGTATGCGTGCGGCACCTTTAATATAATATTCACTCTAATACATGCTACGATGTATTTTATGCTGTCAGTGGTTTCGGTCCTGGGAATCGCCGGTATTTATATTTTGCAAAATGTGTGCATAGTTGGATCCTATTTGTTTGGTGGGAGAGCCGTCGGTTAGCACTCTAATTTACAGCGCTTACCGACACCTAGCCTCGGGCAATCCAGCCGCAACTCGACCTCCGAACACGCATATTTGTTTCGAATCTTGGGATCAAGATGTACTAGAGTCGAGTGGTGAATAAATTGGAGTCCGGTTGTGAATCGAATAGCTGGTCACAGGTGGCACGAGAAACGGCGCACGCGCGGCCCATTAACAGATTAGCATACAGCGAGGGGGGGCGGGATAGCGGGAAGGTCGCAATTAACGGAAATTGCAACGATTACACAGCCAGCGCACATGCAGATCAAATCAGTGTTGGTCAACAACGGAAACACTTGATTAAGTGTATCAAACCGTTTGTGATTTATTGTGCACCTGCTGCTACTACAATGTTCATATACCTAGTTTGTCAGTTCGCATCACAACGCACCGTATACCGTATGAGGTAAGGTGTCAGTACTATTGCATGCAATGCATTGGTCATCATCGCGATGCGAATTTAGGAATCAAATTGATCCTCCAGCCTTCATTATCCAATAGTGTATTGCTTACGCTTTTCAAATAACTATAACATCATCTTATATTCTACTGTTTCCATAAATCTTTTTAGGAGAGAAAATGGCCGGTGTCCATTCTTACAAATTTTCATTTGCTGTCGGTATCGCTGCCGATGGAAAAACTCTGAAAATGTTTAATGCGGAACACGCTCATGTCCCAGTTTTAGAACAGTATACTTAAGTTTGTGCGAAGCGTTTAGGGCAGAGGGGCTCTCGGGACAAGACGGATGGATTTAAAACAACATGACGCGGGAGACACCGGCAGGGCCCGCGGGTGAGGAAACAGTGGGGAGGGTTGACGAATGTCCGGCAACTCCGGAAGTCCTCCCGGGTCTAATATCGCTTTACATGCATAAGTTACGCCCGACTGTTCTAACATTCCCCTAGGATAACACGCCATCAGTTACACTAAATGGTGGGCAAAAAAATAGATGTGATGTGCATGTAATACTGCGATCTTGTTTTGAATTAAAAAAAAAGAAAATGAAAAGACTGTCAGTCAAATAGCCTCGTCTAATTTAGATACATGAGAAGAAGATGTTTGCAGTGTCAACAGCACAGCGCCCCCGGCGCGACTCTGACCCATACTCACCGTCCCCTCGCTAATAACAAATGGAATAATGCATTCGTCCATTGGCATCTTATTGTTTCACAGTTCACTACAACCTTTCAAAGCTGCTTACATTATTGTAGTGTTACTATTGCTAGGAAAATAATGTATGTATGTATGTGAGCACTTCATTGTACACAATAACAGGGTAAAATAATATACATGTCACATAAGATTAGAGTACAAAGACCAACTTATCCCTATGAGGAATCTCTTCAAATTAACCTTTGAGGGATTGAGTGGAAAGTGGGAGAATGAGATAGACAAACATATACCGTGTACAAAAACGTTTCAATATAACTAAAACCAAAACTAAATACATATATAACAACTCCACATAGGTACAATAAATATATATATATATATATATATATATATATATATATATTCAAAATAATATACACAAATGAATATAGTATTCAACCAAATCACAAGACGTTGGAGAGTCAACAATTTCTTCTAATTACTCTTGAGTGACGTGACAAACTGACAACTACTACTAAGACTATGTAATAATCGTCAGAGCTCAGATATGGTTGTCATAATAACGTAATTAACATGTCTAA
The DNA here is from genome assembly GCA_963556455.1 of Epiblema foenella. Classification (NCBI taxonomy): domain Eukaryota; kingdom Metazoa; phylum Arthropoda; class Insecta; order Lepidoptera; family Tortricidae; genus Epiblema; species Epiblema foenella. The sequence continues at coordinate 22,286,970 of OY747096.1, read as the reverse complement.
GGAAGTTAGAATCACGCCCCGTTTGCGCCGCGGCCTTGACCCTCGGCAGGTGCGCACGCGACGCGCAAATATCACCCCGAGTCACTCACCCACGCGCTAATCCGCGACAACGAAACCGTTACCTCATTGACGTGCAAAATATGCAAAGTCTCGAAGCTGCTTAAAAGATTAGGCTGCGAAAATCCCTTAAAGGCTTGCCGGCTGAACCGTCGGAATCGATCGAAATTCGCAGCGGTCGGGGCGGTCGCACGTCACGATCGCGCACTTATTTGCCGATGCTCGATTCGCACGGCGCGTGGGAGCCGTCAGCGGCTGGTAGAGCGTGCGCGCCGCATTTGAATGTATTCTAATATCTGAGTAATACGCTGCCGATTGATTTCTATCATACGCAGTAACACCTTCGCGAAGATTACATTTTTTAACAAGCTAATGTAAGCCGTACGCGTATGATACACGGTCGGGTTCAGTTCGCGTGCGCGGGAGTGTGTAGGAGGTATCAGCGGTTCCCGTGCCGCCCCACGTAATGGCGCGGACGCTCGCCGTCAGAAGTCGTACGACGCGTACGTGTTCGAATGTCATCATTCCAATATGTGAATCATAAAACTGATAGGTGTAATTTATCCATAACTTGAATATATTTATGTTCGTTTGAATGTCTTTCTATTTAGATACAGACTTTCTGTATAATACTGAATAAAATTATTCTAAGCAGATGCCTGGACATGCACGCGTTTAACTAAAAGAGAAATTAATCATCACAATTAGTAATACAAAATCCAGAACCGTCATAGGGTTATCATTTCTATATTATATAAGCTATGAATTTACGAATCTCGCAAAGATTAAGCATTTTACTTCCTAGAGCAATAAATCCACTAGACAATAGTTTACAACAGCTTGATACTGTATCGGTTTCGGCAGCGCCTGTACCATAAGCAGCACATTACCATGCGCGTGATATCATTAGACCGCGGCACAGCACCAACGGCCGCGGCGCCCAAACTACAGGCCTCAGTGATGAACACCCAAACAGAACCAGAGCAATCACGCGCACCGCAGCTTGTTACGCACCCGTTACTTGCTCGAAACAAATTATGTATAAAATCACTGCTGCTCGATTAAGTTAATGCTTCTCTCTCTCTAGCATTATTATCAGTTGTACGCAAAATAAGACGGCAAAGAGCCGCCTCGAAATACATTATTAACGTACGTATACTTTATTGCACGACTCCAGAAGTATACCGAACTCAAGCAGAAAACTGAATTATCGTTGACTTTAAATCCCACATTTACCGCTGTTGTAATATAATAATTACACATGTTTCAATAGTTTATTTGCATTAAACATTACCATAAGCTACAAAGCTGTTAAATAATATAATCATTTTTAAGTTAACATGTTTAACCAAAATTGATATGAAAATATGTGTAATATTATATTTAATACATAGTTGGTAAGTACCATTACAAGGATAATTAAATATAACAAAAATTTACTCGCTAAGTACACATCAATACTAATCACATCGCCTGCCATTACGTGTTAAAGAATTCATTTTGAACAAGTTTTTTTCATTTAGCCAATTGCAGATACTTTTTAAATGACATGAAATTCAATGACCGCAATTCTCATACACATAACTAAACATTTTTTTTAGGGTTCCGTACCGAAAGGGTAAAACGGGACCCTATTACTAAAACTCCGCTGTCCGTCCGTCTGTCTGTCTGTCCATCCGTCACCAGGCTGTATATTATGAACTGTGTTAGTTAGACAGTTGAAATTTTCACAAATGATGTATTTATGTTGCCGCTATAACAAGAAATACTAAAAAATAGAATAATATAAATATTTGAGGGGGCTCCCATACAACAAACGTGTCTTTTGCAGTTTTTATAGATAATGGCACGGAACCTTCCGTGCGCGAGTTCGACTCGCACTTGGCCGGTTTTTCATGTTTTGCTAAGCGTGAATGGTCATCAGGCAAAAGCCTGTCTAGATCTTGACAGGCACGAGGATAGGATAAAGGCATAAAGCGCCGGAAATGGAAATATACCGAGCTTTTTAAAAAGTGACCTGCAGGATTGTCTGGCCGCATTCTATAAATTTATCTTAGACACTTTTTTGTGCGATAAATGCTCGATTACTGTCTGTCCTATAGCCTCATGGTATTAATCCGTAACGTATAATGGATTCCTCATATGCATCATAGTAAAATATCGTTATACCTATAGATATGTAATTCCATGCACGATGTCTCTACTGAGCTGATATATGTAATAAATTCCAACGGTCATTGGCAACCTATAGTTTCGGGTGGGTGAAAGTGTTAAATGTGATAATGTATATGTATCGGCGGCGACAGTTAGGGCGGGGGCGCGGGGAGAGGGCGATAGCGAGACCGTAACGTGCTGCAGGTGCCTCTAACGGGACAGGGAAAGGTCAGCTCGCCCTTCAGGGCTGCCAGTTTTCCAGTGAAAGACCTTTCATTTATGCAGATGAATTTAAAGTGCGATTAAAACATAAATAACATTAAAATTGGATACGGTTTTTCTTGGTTAATGCTCTGTTTACACAAAGAAGAGAAACGAAAGCAGATATGAGGACATTTATCCTCATCATCCTTTTATTTTTAACAAATACAGCGCAACTACTCTTTTTGAAAGTAAATATCTCTTACAGCAGAACTAGACTATAAATAGTGATGAAAAAATCAGACGTAAATTACACTTGTCCGCGAAAGTTAGCAGCCCTAAACTCTCCCCATGTGAAGTGAAAGGTCTTGCACATGTTGCGCGACACGCGAACTGCGCAGCAACAAATACCACGCGACCCGACATTAGGTGCTTCAGACACAGGGTTCAGTATCGCAAAGATGAGTACCTACTGCTGTACCAGTATATTAAATGATTACATGAAGAAAAACACAATTCTTAAAACATTACATTGTTTTAAGCGGTCCTATTCGACCAACGAGATTGCTCAATGTGTGAACCGCGTTCTTTTTCCTCTCTACACGTAAAATTGTATTTGAAGGCAATGTAAATGTCATAATTAAATGCGTGACAAATTGAGGAGCCAGTATTATCACAGTCACTTTGTGGACCCACCCCGCTCATTTTTATAACAAGTAATTGTAGGATACTGAACAGTAATGAGCATTAAAATAGTTTTTGCTGACTTTTAATAACTGTGCAGACAGATGATAATAGTAATTAAAACTTTAGAGGTCTTTATGGTAGACCTGTAAAGACGTAAGTTATAGTTATATTTGGAAAGAATGTGGAAATATAAATAGCTATTTCAACAGCTTCCACTACTATAAACAGACATAAAAGTAACGGCATTTGGGCACTGGTTTCAGCAACGTTTGCCTGGGTACGACAAAATTAGTAGTATGTAATATGTATGTTCAAACGGCATCCAGAGAGTGACCGTCAGCTATTTAAATCGCTGATACTTTTAAGTAAGAACTTTGACCCGACGGAGGAGGAGAGAGGAGGGTCCGGTGTCTAGACGACTCCATCCAATCACGGCCTGCGCTGCATCCACCACGTCGTATATAGGTAATAGCACATCGAACGAACACGCTATCTCGCCGAGCCCAAGGCATAATTTTATTCATAAGAATTATTATTCAACTGCAAAAAACTGGTACTTAATATATAGTATTGTATAAGAATTAGTTTCGTTACATGCTTCATAATTATAACAGCCATTAATATCATAATCATATTGACATTAAAAATCATTTATGCGGTAATTAAAAACTTGCAGCCGAGTCCCGTTAGGGCCAGGACAGCTAGGTGCACCGCGACAGTCCGGGCCGCTGGTTACGTTGCGCCTGTTGTAAAACCCCGTGTGAATGGAAAACCCTCGCGCATCCGACTGTCTTTTACGACACGCATTGTCCGGCATAAAACAGGGGTTGTGCAATTTTCGCATTCCGATTGTTTCCTTGTTTTGTTAATCTCCGTCAATAAATTAGACAGCCGTTTCTCCTTTTGTCGCGAGTTTTTTGCGGCGCGCTTTCTCCGACTTTAATTGCCTCTAGCGGGCATCCCTAATTCGTTAAAAAGCTAAAAAATACTAAGAAATACTGTGAATGCGAGCCAGTCCACCGCAGTGCCGCATCAAATAATAATTGTAAAACGTACCCTGAACCGTGGAGCACCTCGGCATTACGGTGTTCGGTGAAAGCGATAAAAAATTAAAACTTTATTACTGACTTACCGTGACTTCGCTCGTAAAAATTCAGCGAGGGGTAGAGGCGAGTAAGTGGGGAAGTAGTCTGCTGAACTACCTCACGCGAGCTTCTTGGGAGTTCTGAAACCGGAGCTGTCAGAACTCATCAAGAGCAGAGTATGGATTACTTAATATTGACTCGTCACAGCTTGTAATTAAGTTGCATGGGGGTTTTACTAAGTGAACTGCAACGCAGAAGTGACAATCGGTACGGTAATCCTAATTAACATAATGACTGTAATGTAACAGTAGGTCGGTAAGAGAGGCCCCGCTAAGTCGGGGAAGGTCAAGCGCAGTACAGCATTCACACCCCGCCTTACTCCGACAGATCAGATTCAAGCAATTTAACAATAAATAAGATCAGATCTCACCTGAGGCCATCAGTCGTCATCAAGGGTCGCGGGCACACTGCGCGCGCGCCGCTACCCCCACTCGACCCCATGCCCTAGGTCTAGCCTGCATTATTCACCCCCGATTAGCACAAAAACGAAATGTCAGTGAATGGCGAGTAACGGGACCACGGTAACTGGAGTGTGGGGTCGCGGGACCTTTAGCCCCGCGCCCGCGCAGCCCCCGCGCCCCTCACCCGCTAACCGCTGTAATTAGCGGCTGGCACCCTGACGCTGACTAACGGGTTAGGGCTTTATTGTGGGCTATTTTTAAGTTTCCAGTCTAAGGTCAGGAGGGGCAGGGTTTTTTCAATGGGTACGTCGAGCTGCTGATTACGTTTGTTCGCAGAAGTTTTTCTTTGACTTTCTTCTATGTTTATTCATACTCTTCACTTTCATTATTTTTTGTTCATAGCAAAACAGTAGATTGGTCTGTTGATTTCATAGTTTGCTTGTAAGTCTACGTTGTAAGTTTTATACTATGAATCAATAATTAAGCAATGATTACCTACTACTGCATCGCCTGTAAAATGTATGAATGAATATCAAAATCAAACATTGGCTATTACCCATTTATTTTGACAGTTTAGTAGTTTTGCCACCCGTTACATGTCTGTCAAATTTGGATTTGATTATTGTCTATTAAAAACATAATTATACGATATACAATGAGTGGGTTCAGAGTGTTATTAATTGTATGAAGTGAATTATCATAATCAGCATCATATAATAAGAATCGTATACCTAGTATTTACAAATCGTGGCGAAGGCCAAAACTCACTTTGGGTCGGTGAGTTGTTTAGTTAGTATTTACAAACTAATAGATCATATATTCGACGCGCTCATGTTTCACAGTGTATTGCTGAATGCTTCCTTTTCTTATGTCCATTGCGATGGCGACGGAATATCCAGCTGTCGCGCCGAAGCCCATGGCAAGTGAGTAGATGTAATCGCTGCAAATTGCTATTGATATTGCGCGACCGGCGATGCGTGGCATGCGTCAATCCGTTATATTTCCTAAGATACTACGTTTAGTTGCAGCTGTAGAAACAATAATATTCACAATAAACAGCCGTAAAGATTTTGCAGTAAGTATTCTTTCCTAAAAGTGAGCAATAAATCGTTCTCTCCTTTCACCCATCGGTCTTTCTTAGAACCACAAGAAATCATAAACGCATGCGGTAATATATCGAGGTGGAATGCTTAGAGTATTGTGCTAAATAAACTAAACGGTGATAAAACATACAATTTGTTCTCTAAATACAGGCCAAAGAGATCAGTTTTCCTTGAACTTGTTAATAAAAGCCGAACAAAGGATTTGCATACCCACAATTCGGCACAATTTTTGCCGAATAGTTTTTGTGTATACACGTCGACTATAGACACCACGAAGCAGGCGGAGGGGAAGGTATCAATCACTGAATGCCACGAAAGGCCGTAAATTACGCGGTTTTGAATAAAACTCACATCATGGAAACGAATGCCGCTAAATAAGGCACAATGGCTGCATGTCGCAGAAACAAGAACAGTTCACATTTCGCTATATAATATTAGAATAAACGCAGTTGATAGATACGTTTGTCTGTGAACTGATTAGAATCATAGAAAGCATTAGAAGATTAGTGGATGAGAAAACATAGTCGAAATAAATGTACAACGCAAGCATCAAGTCTTCTTTTATTAGCCCAAATAATAAAAAAACCGGCCAAGTGGGTGTCGGGCCACGCACAGTGTAGGGTTCCGTAGTTGCCCGTCCATCACGTCACCGGTCATATGCGGAATTACGGACCCGTAGAAGGGTTATTACTGATCTTAGTACTGATGATGTACTTTTTTGAGATATTGTGTTGTATACATATTTTTGCCCCTTACGGTAATGTCTACTTAGCTGTGATAGTTTTCCTTTTAAATTCATCGTATATACTACTACCATGTTTTTTTTCACATGCCTAGTAGCCACCGTTTAGCTGGGGGGGGGGGGGGAATCTTTTAGAAACCTTATAACATTTTTGAAAGAGCTATCCAACGATACCCCACACGATGGGGTTGGGAAGAAAAAAAATTGCACCACCACTTTACATGTAGGGGAGGTACCCTAAAAAAATTGTCCGCGTCATTGATATGTATACTCATGCCAAATTACAGCTTTCTAGTGCTAACAGTTACTGAGAAAAAAGGGGGACGGACGGGCGGATGGCTAAACTATAAGGGTTCCTTGTTTACTACGGAACCCTAAAATTGCGCGATATTAAATATAGTGAGGAATTGGTAACTAAGGTTACCATGGCGAGTAAAACCGGGCGACAAGCTAGTAGACCTGCATTTCCCTGCAACGCATTTTGCATCCGCTAAATGCATTTTTATGGAAATGGTGTGCTTCATCGGCCCCACACGGTGCGGTGTGAAACACAGCCACACTTACTCACATACTTGTTGCTTTGCGCGACATCCGCTCCCTCAAAATATATAGGACTATTGACGACAGACGATTGCCAATTATTATAGATTTAGAAAAAAAAAACAATATTTTCAGTAAGAAAATATCTTAAGCTTACTTACTAATCTTTTTCATTTTAAGCTTAGTGGATCGTATGGACTGTCCATTTTCTAAATAATTATCCGATAAATATCCTTGTGTGCAAAGTTGGACGTCATTATGACGTCTATCAAAACTACGGTAAACGTGTGGTCTGCGGGGGTCAGTGCAATTTTTTTCGGTCAGGTAAGGCTACCTGCGCCCGCGCCGGTAGCGCAGCATGGCATGGCATGACGCGACGCCCGCATGCAGCTAGCTCGCTTGATGCTTTACCCACGCTTCAGGCAATACAAGGTCAAAATTGTTGTGAGAAGCTAAATGACTGAGAGTTTGACACGCTGTCTTCTTCGTAATATAGTGCCATTTAATTGGATTAAAATTAGTAAAAATAATAGGTACCAAGAACGGATACTGACATAACAAAATTAGTCTCGCTTGGGCACTGGACTTCGCGGTAAATATAAGTTATGGTAAGGATGGCATTGAGAACGCTGTTACATTTTCCTGACCATCGCCCTAGTAGTTACAAATCGAGCGTGACTTCTATATAACTATATACTCAAGTGTATCGATTGAGGAATCCGAAAAGGCCTCTCAAATTGACGCTCAGGGCAGCTGTGAGCCGTACACAATTAGTACAAATGTCAGCTATCGTTCTGGAGATGAAACACGCACCCCGCGCATATATAATTAACTTAAGATCTTAATCGACCGCAAAAAGCCGCGTGGATACTTCATTATGAAAATATTCTGGGAATTAATGTAGTCTATAAAGAGGATTACAATTACCCTAATTAGACTGATATATTGGATATTATTTCAAGTTGAATGGAAATTTGCTCACATACAGCTAAATGTGGGGTGTAAACAAGGGCTCACATTCAGGTAAATGGGGGGCGTAAAAAATTTTTTTTTACCTATCTCATCTAGTGGGATATCGTTGTTAGAGCTCGTGGAGTAATAAAATTCCTTAAGTTTTGTTTTAAAAAATATTTGAAATCCAAGGAATAGGAAGCCACCAAAGCAGCAGCTTTTTATACAGAATTATTCAACGCTTATTGACTTGATAAATATTTGATGATAATGTTTATAATTACATCTTACCAACAAATACTAATAAATCAGTTTTATATATATTGATAAATCAGATTTATTTTTGAATTTGCCTTATTTTTCCTATTAAAACGAACTTCATTTTGCGGTTGGTTCGGAACCTTAAAGGTTTGCGTCCACTTCCGGTACCCGAACCGACCTCTGGTTATAAAAATTGAGTTTACCGGCCCCTGAAAACCATTCCAGGACAACAAACTCAACTAGGTTCGAGTTACACATACTGATTTTTTTGTTGATTTAAGCCATCTTCAATTTTGAGCAAAGAAGCTAAAACTCGGCTTGGCCAACATTCGAAATCGGATTCAGCATGGTTTTTTTATTTCAGAAAAGTCATGTTGCCAAAATGGCTCATAAAATGCCGTTGACATCGAAAAGGAGAGCGATTTTTAGAAAATAACTACCGGTCTAAATTACAGCTTATTTATTCCATCAGGCCGATCTAAATTCAGAATTATATATTCCGTTATGTTGCAAGCATCAATACTCGACGGATTACCATGCACATATGCGCGGCGTAGAATCGGCTTGGGAACACCGTTACCATTCGTTTGAAGCCCCGGCACTCAAATACCTACATGTCTCAGTTGTAATAGAAATATTAACATCAATGCTGATGCAAATAAAAAACAGATTTGAATTTGGTGTTCATTGTCGGTCAGGTCGACTGAATAGGTCACGTCGCAATGCTATTAGTGTAAAGCGCGCATCACGGTGTAACGTTTTTTTGTCGCCCAATGCGCCACAACTGACGTCACTTCAGGGCCGTAGATAAACTAGAAAGCACTAATAATATACAAACCTATAAGATTAGTGATAGTGCAGCTTTCATTGCAGTTATACGGATACTGTAGCAGCGAGATAAAGGGCGAGTGTAGTACAGTACTGTAATCTGCGGGTGGAGATCCTGTCTCTAACGATTACCTTCACCGGTACAGTCACAGGCCGCATAATAATACGCGCATCAATATTATCATTAGCATGGCGTCATTGTGATCCTTCGCACGTTTAGTAATAAATTTGGAAAAAGTAAAAAAAAATCTTATTCACGTCGGACGCAGGCGCAGTCGGCGACAAAAACTAATGGAAATAGAAAGAAATATGCAAGCGACTGATTGTTCGGCGATCGAGAGATCGAGGTGAGGTAAAAAAATGGCAGATGCGCGTGAGCAGGTAGCGAGGCCGGCGGAGGCCGCATGCAAATGTATTTTATGTACCGAGATGAGTTGCTCTACAGGAATTAGCGCATTCTATTGAGCAAGGTGTACTAGAAATATCAAATTTATCCCTCATTTATCATACTTTGATGTAATGCTAATAGACAATGACATTTATAACTAAAACTTCAGTTAATAAACTAGATAATAGGTAAAATTATACATGCAAATATGTAGTTACTAATAATATGCAAATCCTAGTAGAATAACGGCGTGCATATATCGCCAACGACAGACGTATGGGTGCGTGTACGAGTAGTATGCGCAATCGCAAGGAATTCAAGCTGCTTTCCCGCGCGCATACATTACGCATGCGTAACCTGCCTCCTACGTGCTCTTAATGTAACTGCACCTTCTTAGGGCTTCGTCATGGGCACTCTCATGAGGCTAAATCATGAAAAGACGGTGTTGTTGAATCATTTTTATTGTGCGACCCCATTAATATGGAAAAAAAAATCGATCTTTCTATCTTTTTCACGTACCTACCTATTTTTTGATTGCATAGTGAATACTAGCGTCACTACAACTACTACCAGTATTTGCGTACCAGTGAAAAAGAGTTAGCTGGTTATGATCAACGTCAACATCAACGAAATCGGTATGTTCAAAAGATCAAGTATTACTTATAAAGTAAAATAGATCAAAGAGTTTTATTATATGTATTGCATTTCATAATAATTAATTAGTTATCATTATTACAAATGCAAAAAAAAATCATCGTACTCTTTGAAGCGATATTTGGAGCGTGGAACATTATTTTCTTTGCAGTAAATATAATGTTCTAGGATTAGAAATAAATTTAAATGAAACTGGACTATTCATATAAGCAATGAGTATAATGCTACGTCAAATAATGCAATTCAATATGGGCATTAATGCAAATAAGATTAAAAAATATTTTCCTGTATAAAGATACATAGATATTATTAGCTTCTACATTGGTGGTGACTGAGCACTGAATAATATCATAAAGTTACGGTTACGTTTCAGAGTAATTGAAAGTTCTCACTGTAGAAAGTATTTTTGCGTAGCCGTATAGGGTCGATTATGGAGGAAAATAATTTCTCCGATATATAACATTTTTATTATAATAAAAATATACTACAACGAATACATTTCAATCTTCACAGATGACTGACTTAATTTATCCAAGCAAAAGAGTTCTTAGATACCATTCGCTACAGGCCACAGCGCGTGCACCGGTGGACATCGCTCATGGCGGAGATCTAATCGCTCGATGACTTACAAGTTTCTTTCTGCTCGCTTTAAAACTTATCTCTATTAATATTCATAAGTATTGTTGTATAAAAAAAGTTTCTCTGCTTGACCGTTGTTTCTCAAATTTCAAATTTCGCTGCGTTTTTTCTACGATGCCGACGAAGCGTTTTTTGTCGAATGCTTTGAAGCAGTTATCAAATTATACTTGAGAGCTTTTTAAATAATAGAAAAGGATCAGCTTGTTTACGCTCTTCTATAGAATTAGACGTCGATGCGAAGATTACGAGCCGCGACCGGGTCGGTCTGACGGCGCACGAGCGTCAGAATGTTAAATGATCAGATATTAGGCGACGCGACGACTCGCCGCGATTAACGAGATACCTATCTGAAATTGGAAACAGTTCTATTTGACTGAAGCGGTATCATGAGATGGATCTCTTTGTGCCGTAGAAAGCTAAATTATCAACCCGTCACTAATTTCGACCAATCAACCGAATATTGGAACGTAATTTTCTTATTAAATTACTGATTTTATTGTGAACAATCTCTTTTGCGCAATCGTTGACCGCAGCTCCGTGCGAGTCCGACTACCGCTCACTTTACTTCGTCCGTTGTTCGTTTTATACCAAAATTTACAATATATATGTTTTTTAATATATCGATCCAGGAATGCCGCGTAAGTTTTCAGGATGTTTTAACTACTAAATTGTCACCGAAAGCAAGAAGTAGCGACAAGAACCATCGCGCGCGCGTGCGGAAGGAAACGTCAACGTCACATGATGTATGGATGGATACCGGTCACTTTATTTACATAGAAAGGCCCGCACTACGGTCAACTGTAGTGCAGATTGTCCGGATGTTTCCAGTGTACCGACAGATGTGTATTGTTGAATGAGATGTCGACAGGCTTTGTTCGTGTGTCACGGGTAAAAGGGGTACTAATACAAATTAAAACATAAGGTAAGCAGGGCGGTGAGTGCGAGGGTGTAGGGAGGGGACACTCCGTGATATATTGTCGTAAATGGCGACGCGGTTGCTGGCTCTATGGATAGTTTCAGTAAACAGTCGTGTGTAAGATTGTCCTCTAATATTTATTATTATTTATATTATTATAGTACAAAGGTAAAACTGATGTTTTGATATTAGATAGAAATCATATTGCTGGATAGTGTTCTCACACATTTAAGAAAGCACTAGTTCGAGATGGAGTGTAACAAATGTGCTTCCAAATTAAATGTGTTAGTAGCGCATTCTGAATAGAGCCTGGTAAGCTAAATCGCTGGCACGCGCGACAGTCGTAAACTTTCTTCGCAATTTAAGTACCAATCTACTAGACTCTGTAACTGTGGCACCCTCTGGGGATTCCGTTTTCACGTGGAGTTTCGTCGAACCCGCTTGTTGTTTCGTTGTGATCAAAATCGAGTATAACGCCGAGTTACACGGTTATTAGGGTATTAAGTCGATGCGACCGATCGGTTTTTGCCGTAGCATTTGAATAAGAGTCGCGTTCAAAGCCCGGCGTGACGCACGCGCAGCCGCGCCGCACCGCGCCACGCCGCATCGCCCATTCAACGCGTAATTAACGCGTGTAAAAAACGCTCCTGACAAAAATTTGAAATTCGACAACAAAAACGCGTCCGCTGTGAAATGGTATTAATTTAAATGGGCCGTGTTGTATTCGTGGCGGCTGATTAGCGACGGGAGCCGTATTGGTATCAACAGTTTCTTCCTAAAAGCGCTTTAAAATAAAATCTTACTATTTTATGTTGGTACTATTACGTTATTTCACATAAAATAATTTTACTTGCTTTTTACTGCATGTTAAAACCGTTATTATATTATGGTAAACTATTATGGATAGTATATTCTATGATTCATCGCATCTAGAAGATTTCTAAGAGTCATCGTTTTTTTGTCTGGTATCGGGAACCTCGAAACTTGATTACGATGATGCACAATTTACTCGTAAGTTAGAGTCAAACAAACGTTCACGAATAGCTTCTTGGTTCAATGCGATTATCTGAAGAACTTGCTATGCCGGCTTCCACACAATAGGTACTCAATTTTATATAAGTAAAAACAAGCTCGCAGTGGCAGCCTGTCGTCTCCGTAAAGTTAGCACGTCCTTCGTGGGGAACTGTATACGCTTTTATAATAAAATACCCATGGATGTGGTGAATTTGCCCGTCAACAGATTTAAGTGTCATGTTAAAAGTCACTTGGTAAGCAAGGCGTATTATTCCGTCAATGATTTTTTAAATGATCAAGAAGCTTTTAAGCCAGTTGTCTAATTTACTAGAATTAGTAATGGTTTATAATGTAGACATGTAAAACTACAATTTTAGTCTGGATTTTTACTGTTCTAAAATCATTTCATGTACATTTGAGCACATCATGAGGTATCTCATTGTATTCGATATTTTATTATTAAGTACTACTTTGATTATAAATGTCCTGCAGCTTGAATATGTCATGCTCGCCTAAAGGTCTTTGCTTACGGTGGCGTCGTTGATCGGGTCGCAACCTTCCCTAACATATGGTCGAGGGAGGCGATGGCTGAGATACGCGTCATACTCGTGAACGAGTGCTGTTTGTGGGGTCCGGTCTGTTCACGTTTGCAAGGACTAGTAACTTCGTACTAGTGTTCAGTGGAATTGACATGATGAGAGACTTCACTGTTCTCATTTGATTTTATTTTTTTTGACTGACGCACAGAGACCTTATACATCTCTGAGGATATTTATTTATTAGATTTTATTATTTTCATGTTGACGTGTTATAGATATAGCTCAAAACATTTTATAATGATTAGTGTACCTACTTTATTACCTTTTATCTTGACGCTTAGAGACCTTATACATCTCTAACAAATCTCGATTGTTATTAGTTTCTTAGTCTTATTTTTGACATGTAACACTATATTTAATTAATGATACTTTGATTATTGTATTATTTTTATTTGATGTACCTAGATAGATTTTGACTTGTAAAAGTGCCCTTGAGGCCTATTTGCAGAATAAATGTTTTGATTTTGATTTGATTTTGATATCTCTTACTAACTCTTGCAGTTCTAACTGTGAGTGTTCTTAGAGCATATGAGATTATACTAGGCCTACTACTTACCTAATTTTGTGTATTATGGTGATATGTCGTCTATGAAAATATAAATGTTGATAGTCACATGATAACTTAGTGAATTTATTTCTGAATGAAAGATTAATAGTAAGAAAGGATCAAATAGTGCAATCGCCCAAATGTATTTAAGTATAAAACATACAGCGTACCAGACTTTCAATTAAAATAAAGTTTGGTAGTCGATGGAAAAATGAGAAAAAACTGGTAATGACGACCGCTTTAGCCTAGTTGGTAGTGACCCTTCCTTCGAAGCTGGAGGTCCCGGGTTCGAATCCCGGTCAGGGCATGTATTTGTGTGATGAACACGAATATTTGTTCCTGAGTCTTGGGTGTTTTCTATGTATTTAAGTATTTATATCTATTAAATATATCGTCGTCTAGTACCCATAACACAAGCCTTCTTGAGCTTACTGTGGGGCTAGTTCGATTTGTGTAAGATTGTCCTCTAATATTTATTTATTTATTTATTTAATGTAGTTTAAAAGAAACGGTTATCATACTTTAATATTATTAGAAAGCAACGACTTATACACGAAAGTTCGACGGTTTCAAAAGCCTCTAGTGTGGCAAGCGGCATCGAACTAGACCACAGAAACTCACGCTGACCGCAAGTAGCTACAAAAACATAATTAGATAATACTCGCGACATCAAAATGAGCCGTAATTGTGATAATATCAACTTTATTCGCTTACCGTTCAGGTCGAGCACCATTTGTGTGTTGAAGTAGCTGCTGACGTCACCGCGCGCCGACACTGCAACAAAATGTACTTATTAGGTTAAGTATATATATAATAATGGTTTTGTCAACTTAGAAATACCATTTTGTGCAAAGTAGATTTCGACTTCAAGACTATTTACAGCCTGCGCTACGTAATAAATGTTTGCATTTTATTCATTTTTTTGCACTGAGATACCAGGAAATGAATATATACTGGTATGGGCACACTGAAATAAAAAGAACCAATTCCTATTACTTGGAGGCTGTTACTGCTCACATACATACAACTCATATGAGTACGTAACTAATTGTAAGAATATCGAATCCCCATATCAAATCGTTTATAATAACAGTAATGAACACAAAATATTAAGTGCACCGTTGAAAAATGCCAATTAATGTTATAAATAATGTGTTGTTTGTTATGTACATAAATCGGTGACTGCACTACATGAATCATAATGGCATGCGGACATTATTTTCACTCACTTAGACTCACAAAACAGTCTAACAGCTTCTCTATCTCTAAGTACTATTATAATTACTAATAATTTGCTTTGAATGAGTGTCCATTAAATAATATTTTGGTTTAACTTGTATAACATGAATGGTATTATTATTGTTAATTATTATTTATTGTATATTGCTTATTGACCTGTAAAAAATACCCTCGTCGTTCATTTGCAGCATAAAAAAATAACTAAAAACGACTCACACTTAATATTTCCGAATCACAGTAATAAAAATGCTACCAATCGTCCGAACTCTATCGATAAGTGCGGTCATAGGGTCACCATAGCACCCAACTAATATAGGCAAGGCAGTATTTTTCGTTACGACCATTTTAAACCAAAAGCCATTGCGAAACCTCGACAAAAAACACTCTCGCTGTTAAGTCTCAATTGTCACAATGTTAATGTAAAAACGTTGGCAGTTTCCCAATCGGCCATTGAATGTCCGAAAGTGAGAGATTTCAGTTATTAAATGAAGGTGCAGTTGGAGTGTGCTGACACAATGTGCTCGTCGCGTCGCGTGGTCCAGCAGCTGCGTCGGCGGTGACCGTTGCCTGAGCACGCGCAGCCAAATAACGATCGTGTCGAGTCCTATCCGCCAATCGCGGGGGCGGACCGACCTTCTGCATTCTAACTTAATAGAATAGCCTAGACGATCATAAATTATCCTAGTCCGGTCATAAAAGCCAAAAGTGGCACTTGCGTACCCGGGCCTATGCGCAGTGAGATAGAAGGTAATGAGCGTAATGAAATAGAACAAACGAGAACTATATCATAGTCATTACGTTACGTTACTAAACATGTTTTAATTAGATTTTTGGTTGAGCTTTCCCTGCGGTGTGTAGCTTGCTGTAAATTATGTTATTTTACTTAAACTCCGCAACAACGAATTGTACTGGTCCTTGATTTTATCAAGTATAATTAGAAGCGTAGGATCAACAAAATTTATTTATATCTAGACAGATAACTATCCATTAGAACTCATTCATAAGTTTGCAGAACACAACCGTAGATCTTACGTAGTACTTAAGTATATTCAAAATCGATTAGAAGATAAAATGCGACGAGTGGGTATAATCACAACAATTCCCATAATTTCATTTATTTTTGACTACTTAATTGACGTGATAAATAGTGTTAAGAGCTGATGCATCGTTTTGTGTGACACTTGTCGCAGTGCTCTGTCGCGTGTCGCCATCGACTAAAAGCAGACGCGCGGACTATGAGACATGCACCGACTGCCCTCGGACGGTGAAAAATTAAAGGGTCACTTCACCCAAGGGAGGGTTCGGTCGGCGACGTATTGGCGAACTTTTGGAGCCATTATTTAGGCTCTACATTGAAAGAGAATTATGTCGTATAGCCACAGACAACCAATCTACATGCAGTAACGGGATGACGCTATATGATATTGTTATTTAAATTCAATAATAAACTTGTGAATTGAACTTTTTATTTAGCTAAATACTGATCCTGCCTCGAACGTCTCGTAACATTCAATGTCTTATTTTGCTTGCGTTTCACGTGATGTAAGCATACACCAAATGTATTTAATGAAGATAATGTGAAATTTCCTACTATAAAAATGACTGTAAAGTCTCTACTGTTTAAATAAAGTAACAGTTATTCATTTAAATATATACCTACATGGTGTAGAGAGCTAAAATAGAATTAAGCTTTTTAGGAATTATTAACGGATCTATCCGTGGAAATGACCGAGACAGAGGAGAATTAAAGCTCTTGGGAGGGCCACTCGAAGTGTGACGGAGAATTATTTACAAAAAAGAAACTAAATCTGAGAGCGGAGCCGATAACCGTCGTCGCGCAGAAAATACGGAAGCAGCGGTCGATGTCGTTGTTTTGTTCCTGAGGAGCCGAGGGGCTTATCTTAGACGGGATCGCATTAGACGTAGGGAAATAAACGAGCGGATAGTTTCTATTTAAAGTGGGGTCAGGTGCCCCCCCCCCCCTCAGTAAATCGCGCGCGTGAAATAGTGCCGGCTAGCGGGCAACGCCGCTCCCGCGGGACCCGATCTGCTCGCTACTCCATAAATCGTCCCCATTTGGCTAACCCGCGAATCAAAGAAAGGTAATTCACAATGTTTAAATCCAATTTGAGAATAGAAAGACCGAGGGCGTCTCTCCCCCGCCGACGTGTGGCTGGAATGTAAATCGGCGGCAGCAGCGCCTACAAACCGTTCATTGTCGTTGTGTCGCGACATCGGCACTTACTACGCGTAATACAACAGCACTTGGGCGTCATTAACATACCTACTGTAGTACTACTGTCTTTAAGACATATTCTAAAAATTACGCACAAGAAGTTACAATTATATATCATTAAGCGAAATATATCACTATGAAAAAGGCAGATGAGAGCGAAACGAACCAAATTTGGCCATAGTACCAGCACGCGAAGCGCGGTGGCTGGACGCTTCAATCGCTGATTTCTCCTCGGTAAGTGTTTTTGCGAAGCGGTGACGCGTTATCAGTTACAATGCTTGTGTTAACACGAAATCGCGTGAGCCGCGAGCATGCCTAACGATATGCTAATCGGAGGGGACTGACGACTCTATTAGAAGCATATTCAGTAAAAACACCTCGGGATTTTCTCGCGATTATCCGAGCAACAGATCGCTTCACAGAATTCGCGTTTTCTATTTCGGTGTCGCGGATTCTCGAGACGAGAATCAGTCGGTGTCGTTGACCGGCGGTGGTTAATTAGGCGCCCCCGCGCCCCGCGCACTCTTTCACCCCCGCCTCCGCCGTCGGCTCACGCACATGGCTCGTCGCGGACACAAACATTGCCCCACATACGAAAATCGATACGGCCGTAACGGGAGCACGTTCAATGTTAACACTTGTCTCGCCTCGACCCGCGTCACAGGATGCTGCTGAACGCCCGAGGGGTAATAACCATGTTGTCTACACGACACGGACTTGGACTTAGGCCTGAAAAGACAGGCAACAAATTTCAGATAAAACTGCAAACAAAGTAAACGTATAAAGGAGTGCGTCGCTAAAGTGTGAGTTCTGTCTCGGAAGCTACTTACATATCGGGAGTTTTTGTAGTAGGTTTATTATTGGGCCATATCAATATTCAACGGCTTTTTATTATTTTAATTAAATGTGTGATTGTGCTTACTTAAGACTTGAAAGCTGGGTCATTCACTTTCATTCGTTCCTTGTCCATACTCTGTTCTAGGAATGCGACAGTATATATATCTGCTTGTTGACGTTCAAGTACCTATAAATCGCTGAACCGAAATGAGTGTATAGATAGCTTAAACTCAGCGAAGGATATTGTATAGGTACTATTTACACCGTAAATTATCTCTTATTTATTCGTTGCAACCATGGTAACGAAGACATGGGCACAACTTATCTCGCCTTGTATACGCAGGCCCAAATATAATAAATATCCAGGAGTTAGGTAGGTCAAACCAAGCTAGACAATTATTTATCAACGAAAATCAACTTTATTACAACAATTAACGACGCCTGCTATTCTATTCGAAATAGAAGATTCCTATCGTTAATTTGAAACATTTACGCACACAGCACTGTCAAAAATACTGAAAACCGCAATCCTATTTGCAGAGTCAGTTAAAAGTGTGAAGTTCTGATTTAATACATGTAAGCAGGCGATTAAAATCATGAATTTATTGCCTGAAATATAATAATTTAATTATACTAATACTTAAAATTAGCCGGTGAACAATAAAATAAGCAGCAGTAACGAGTATTTGCCGCGAGGCATGCCTCGTCGAGTCGTCGCACAGCTCGTCTTAGCGTCTCCCGTGCAAACTTCAATATTTTAATAAGCCATTATTACCTTATAAATTGACTAATGTTGCAACGTCGAAAGCTAAAAAAAAATCTAGCACGACGATTGAATAAACAAACAGAAAACATAATTAGGCGCCTAATGTAATCGACATTAATTACACAGCGGAGAACGAAGCCGGGCCGATGTGTATCGCGGTAAATCTGCATAAGCATGAAATTAATTAGACACGTATAATGAGACATAAAGCGCCCGGTGCGCTCACGCACGTTCCTGCGTCCACACATCTTACAGAAAAGCATAACGCGGCGCAAGCTGCGTGCCTACCCACTAAGTGCTGATTGTAGATTGTAAGTGATCAGTGATTACAATTTACATTAAAACTACAACGGAAATAACATTGAACGAATTTAAACTGAGGCACTCTCTTTATGTTCCGTGTCATAAAACGAAAATATGGTATCGTACCGGATCCGTCAGAAAAGTGCGTATATTAATTTAAATACAACGTTTTACAACCTTTCTTATTGCATATATTGCAAATAATCTTTTAATGGAGTAAGTGGGTAATTCAAGACCATTTGTTAAAAAATCAAAGATCGTTATGCTATTTTTAAATTTATATAATATATTGACTAGAAACGCAAATAGATATATCATTTCAGTGATATATCATTGAAAAAATCATTTGATGAGAACTGCTTGTTACAATATGTCTAACATTAGGTAGCTAGTAGTAAAACGTTGAATGTAAAGAAGAGAAGAATATTCTAGTATCCTATGGAAACTCTGTAGGTTTTTTTAACATGTCATGTTGGTTGACAAATTGCCTTAACTACGGAGGGGCTATAAATAGCCCTCAAATTTAGGCTTAATATCAAAAATTGTGCATTAAGGCTTCTGAAATGTTTGCAAATTTCCAAGCGAAATTTACAAAAGTGGAACTCATATCCCACTCAAACCTCATGATTGAACTCTTGCAATTTGTAATTTGAATGATTGATCCGTTCTCTCTAAATATGTATTGGTTCTTTTAGTATATATATTTATCATATTTTTAAAACTTTATAATAAATTAATTATATATGCAAGTAGGCAGAGAAGATTTTGTAAAGAGAAACAAAAAAGACAGATAATAGTATGTTCAAAATATAATTTATTGTAATTAAACAAGATAAATTGGCTTTTTGTATAAATATTATAGAAGGTACCTAATTAAAGTTCCATTGTTACATTACCACTAAATACCTATACCATTGAGGAGAACGTGCACCAATGTACCATTGCTCTTAATAGTAGATTGTATGACAAGGGTCTCACTTCGTTCGGGAAAATAACTATCTCATGGTAATATGACTTTTAGACCAGAGTTATACACTATACTTTTCACTTCGATTGCGAGAAAATAAATAAACAAAGGTTAACCACCCAAAATTACTAATAAATTCCACGGCCAGCATATATAATTTCGTAGCATGTTTTGTTTTTCTAAACTGCTTTAACACACAAAACATAGACACCGCGGTTCGCGCGTGAATTTTAACTGACCTTCCATTAAACGCTTCAAAGCGTTGCTCGAACGATTTAATAACTTTTTTAATTATTGTGAAATAGAGACTACTACAAACTTAATCTTTAGACTCTTTAGAGAAATTAATTGTGTCCTGATTGGTCGATTTTAGTAAAGCTGTACGTATTCTGGTTGATTAATACCTAATACCAAATATTTTTTAAAGAGTTAAATTAGTTTTCTGTGATTGGTGGATTTAATAGGTGAAGTATTTTGATTGCTCAACTTCAAATGTTTTATAAATCATAAATATGTATTCATATTTTCTCTAGGGGTTAAATTAACTACTTTAGCCCCGCTTGACAAGTCTAATATGACACACTTTTCGAGCATGAGAAGTGAAAAAATGTATAATTATTCGCTTCATTGGATAATATATAACCTCCTTTCTTTTGCCTATGGCTGAACTATGTGTATTATTTAGCATAGATTTTCATTTCTTCAACCAAGTAATCTACATAATAGAAAACACACTGCCAATATAAGCCGCTAAAGCAATATAGGTATACTAGCGGCCGCCCGCGACTTCGTCCGCTTAGGTTTTAGATGGTAAAAAGATAAATGAGGTCTATTTTTTTCTGTCAGTTATCTAATGCTGTTAATCTTTTGTGAAAAATTACACAAAAGTAAAAATAAATGTTCGCCATCTTGGATTTGAAAATGGATGTCATTTTCGTAATCGGCACGCCGAGGAACCAGAAAGATGACACCCATATCGATTTTTAAGAAAAATAAATGTCCGCCATCTTGGATTTGAAAATAGATGTCATTTCCGTAATCGGCACCCCGAGGAACCTTGAACATGACACCCATATCGATTTTTAAGAAAATAAATGTTCGCCATCCTGGATTAGAAAATACATGATATTTACGTAATCGGCACCACGAGGAACCTCGACGATGACACTCGTATCGATTTTAAGAAAAATGTATGTCCACCATCTTGGATTTGAAAATGCATGTCATTTTTGTAATCTGCACCCCGAGGAAAGAAAAATAAATGTCCGCCATCTTGGATTTGAAAATGGATGTCATTTTCGTAATCGGTACCCCGAGAAACCACAAAGATGACACCCATATCGATTTTTAAGAAAAATAAATGTCCGCCGTCTTGGATTTGAAAATGGATGTCATTTCCGTAATCGGCACCCCGATACGAATTTAAGATATCGGATTTAATTACATATTTCTCTTTTTGTTTTACGAGTTACATCATTAGTATAGTATTGTACCAGTCGTATCTATTTATTTCGTACGACTTCGATATTAAATCCCTCCTGATTTTTTACCTTGAAACATTACATTATAAAAAACTGCTAATTATAACGTTTACAATTTAATTACTTCCATGTTAATTTAATTTAAAACTAGGTACTAAATAATTTTGGAAGCTTGTATTTGAATAAAAAAGATATTAATGATACCGCGGCCATAATAAAATGATAACTACTATTTCAAGTCACGTTTCAGTCGTCTTGTTTATTTACCATCACATATTATTATCAAATAAATCTAAAACTAGTGCCCCTGTGAGTTGATAATCTCGCGTTCTTTTTAGTAATTGAAAAAATATGTTTTTAATAATTTCCAGAAAGTGGCAACACAATCTATATCATTATCAAACCTGTTCACAACATGTTACGAGAATCGGTTGAGAAATGCGACCCGTAGAAGACAAAGCATTAAAAATCCAAAAGGTGACTCGACATAAAAAATCTTTAAATTATCGAACCTGTTCACAAAATTTCACGCGAATCAGTTGAAAAATGCCACCTGTAGAGGAGAACAAACGGAAGTACATACGAAAGCATTTTTGTGAAACCTGAAGCAGAGACCTTCATTTCACTTGGTCAACTATACCTAATAGTCAAATACGACCCTATTAGGTTGGAAATTGTGTTCTAGAAAAAGTCTACATTATGATGGCGATTAGACTCTTAATACTGCGTGTGATGAACACGTTTCTATTTGTTCTTGATTCAAGGATGTATGTATGTCTTTAAGAAAATATCTCTTTTAAACCTAGTAAATATGTATACATGTCTTCGTCTAGTAGTAGCACCTATAATACTAGCCTTATTGAGTAGTAGATCGATTTGTGTAAGTATGTATTCTTGTATTTTTATATATATTTATTGAACAATTACAACGAAGGTCTCCACTTCAGCTTACACAAAAAATGCTTTCGTATGTCCAGATATCCCGTTGTTCTCCTTTACCGATTCTCGTGAAATTTTGTGAGCAGGTTCGATAATTATATAGTTTATTTATCAAGTCGGTTTTTGTAATATTCAGAAATTTAGTTAGAGTTACAGGCTTAGTTAGAGTTCTGTTGTGAATCCCAAAAATGACAGACAGATATTGTTACAGTACAATGGTGGGCAGTTGGTATAAATATTATGCCAAATGACAATTAGCGCAGGTGGGTTGCGTGCGCGGCGCAAAGAGCGCGCCGCTCCCAGGCGCAAACGCGCGCGCGCACCGCGCACGGCGCAGCGCCGCCGCGCACCGCCCGCGCGTAATAACGCGTAAACACAAACATCACACATTGATGACATTATTATACCCAAATTACCACGTAATTGATGGAAAACAGCACCGCCATTTCGATTATATTATCGTCAACGTCAATTCAATTGTTATTTTAATGTAATTTAATGTGAATGTGGCGATAACGTCATTATAAAACTATTGTTTTTTATCTCTATTTCTATGCTTTTTCACTCACTTTTCTGTTTATTTCTGTACCTACATAGCATTTTAACTCAAATAATAGACATTGGTACTCTATATTTGTAAGTTAAATGGTTGAAAAAAACATTCAACACTTCATTCTATTACTTGAAAGCATAGATTTCAGAGGGGCTCTCTTCAATCTAATAAACAAATTGAAATTAATACGAACATAATTGTAAACGACATTTTACTCCTGCTTATGTGAAACCAAATTGTGCAAATTTCAAATTTTATATTATTGCATTAAATTAAGTAATTGAATTCTATGTCTCATAATAATCATAATGGAGTGCTAGCCTGATACGTAACGACGTTACGGTAATTTGACGACCGCTTTAGCCTAGTTGGTAGTGACCCTGCCTTCGAAGCTGGAGGTCCCGGGTTCGAATCCCGGTCAGGGCATTTATTTGTGTGATGAACACGAATATTTGTTCCTGGGTCTTGGGTGTTTTCTATG
The DNA here is from genome assembly GCA_963556455.1 of Epiblema foenella. Taxonomy (NCBI): domain Eukaryota; kingdom Metazoa; phylum Arthropoda; class Insecta; order Lepidoptera; family Tortricidae; genus Epiblema; species Epiblema foenella. The sequence continues at coordinate 22,263,341 of OY747096.1, read as the reverse complement.
TATTTTAGTATCTATTTATCGATATAAGTATGTATATCGTCACTTAGTACCCATAGTACAAGCTTTGCTTAGTTTGGGACTAGGTTGATTTGTGTAAGATTGGCCACAAAATTATTATTATTTTTTTTAATTTATTTATTATTAATAAGAAACTCCGCAAGAAATGTCGTCTTCGATACTTATTTTAATTATTTCCGTTTCAATTGTGTGTGTCAGTTGTTAATTTATTCAGTACTTACAATCTATTACGAGCTATATGTGTTCTTTAAACGCATTCTAATCTCTTCTTCAAGATTCCCTGTTACGTGAACTTTGCAGAAAATGTACTAAAATCTAAAGCGTTTACGGCATAAGACGGACGGAGCCAATTTTATTATTAGGAGCCCTTCCCTATCCAAATAGAAAAGCAACACTCCAGTTCACAATAAAAAGGTGAAGTGCATGCGGGGCGTGTCAAAGGAATCATTTTGCACACGAATTGAGGCGACAAAGGAGTGAGAGAGTTAATATTATTTGCGGAGGGTGGCTGGCTCCCGGGACCTCGTCTTACGGCGCCCGCGCCACCTGACCCGCGTTACTTCTGATAAAGGATTATGTCCGAACGACTTGTTGACGTTTTTTATGTCCAGATATTTGTTGTCGCGCAATATTGATATTGCGCGGGGTCGCAAGGGTTGCCTGGTAGTTTAATTATGACCCCTCGAGGTGTTAATAGACCTTAGAGATTTACGTGGGTTGTCAGATTTGTAATAATTTAGTTACTCCAATATACGAATTTTGCAAATTAATTTCTTTACCCACACACGACGTGTGTGGTATTGTGTGATAATAAACGATTGTTTTATTATATTTTTACCATACATTTAATATAAAAATGGATTGGCGTTTTTATGGTAAATTGCTTTAATGTACTTAATATAAAAATATTTTTCACTTCTCATGCTCGAAAAGTGTGTCATATTAGACTTGTCAAGCGGGGCTAAAGTAGTACATTTAACCCCTAGGGAAAATATGAATACATATTTATGATTTACAAAATATTTGAATTTGACCAATCAAAATACTTCACCTATTAAATCCACCAATCACAGAACACTAATTTAAATCTTAAAAAAATATTTGGTATTGGGTATTAACCAACCAGAATACAGCTTTACTAAAATCGACCAATCAGGAAACATAATTAATTTTTCTAAAGAGTCTAAAGATTAAGTTTGTAGTAGTCCCTATTTCACAATAATTAAAAAAGTGGTTAAATCGTTCGAACAACACTTTGAAGTGCTCAATAGAAGGTCAGTTAGCTTTTTTCGCGCGTGAATGTTGCGCGCGAACCGCAGTCTCTGTGTTTTGTGTGTCAAAGGAGTATAGAAAAAAAATCATGCTGCAAAAGTATATATCTTCGCCGTGGAATCTATTGTTAATTTTGGGTGGGTTAACCTTTGTTTATTTATTTTCTCGCAATCGAAGTGAAAAGTAGAGTGTATAACTCTGGTCTAAAAGCCATATTACCCCTCGAACTATTTTCCCTCACTTCGTTCGGGAAAATAACTATCTCGTGGTAGTATGGCTCGTTTTAGACCCTTGTCATACAATCTACTATTATTTAGTTGATCAATATTTAGTCTGAATATCAATGTTTTTTTTGCTTACTAGACCATTTTATAATCTAAATGAATATTTTGATAATTTGACGTCTTAAATTAGTGCATGCCATGTTGTGGCGGATCATATATTCATGACAAATATTGTGTCTCACTAACATGTAATGTAAATACCCGTGTCTAGCAAAATATATCATTTCATTTTAATCTCTAAATCTACATGCATGCAAGACTACAATCTACATACACCGTGTAGGTGGAGTCTTGAAATTACTTAATTCATCAGGTAGAGTATTTTGATATTTCTTTATTTCCATAAAGAATTTAAAAAAACCTAAATGCGTGTCGGGCCACGCACAGTGTAAGGTTCCGTAGTTGCCCGTCCATCACGTCACCATTCATATGCGGAATTACGGACCCGTAGAAGGGTTTTTACTGATCTTAATACTGATGATGTACTTTTTTGAGATGTTGTGTTGTATACATATTTTTGCCCTTTACGGTAATGTCTACTTAGCTGTGATAGTTTTCCTTTTAAATTAATCGTATATACTACTACCATGATTTTTTTCAAATGCCTAGTAGCCACCGTTTAGCTGGCAGGGGGGGGGGGGGGGGACACTTAACCATAGCAAAAATTATCACTTCAAAGCTTAATATCACGCCAACCGATTCTTGAATCAAAAAATTCTTTTAGAAACCTTATAATATTTGAAAGAGCTATCCAACGATACCCCACACGGTGGGGTTTGGAAGAAATTGCACCACCACTTTACATGTATGGGAGGTACCCTAAAAATAAATATTTTTTATGATTTTATTCTACCGTTTTGTCGGCGTCATTAATGTATACTCATGCCAAATTACAGCTTTCTAGTACTAACAGTTACTGAGAAAAGCGGGAGACGGACATGGCGAAACTATAAGGGTTCCTTGTTTACTACGGAACCCTAAAAACATCATTTACAATCTAAAATCTACGTCCTAAAAATAGGTTAACTATAGTATAAACAATTAAGCAGTGCTATCCCTATCATGTTTCATGTAAAAACATTTTTTTTGAAGTACCTATAAGGAAGGAACTTAATTAATTATTAAAGAATTAAAACGTAATCCAATACTTAATTGCCAATCTTACTCCAATTCTATAAAATGAATGCCTTTGCATAGTTTGCATATCGTGGGCTCGTTCACATTAATAGCACATACCTGTGGGCCTGGTGCCGAGGGTGAGCACATTGAATGCTGTGTCAGACATTTGATATCGGTTTAAATTTGTATAACGATGGGGTCGGGCGAATGACAATAATAGAGCGCGCAAATCTGACCCCAGAGACGCACAACTCGCGACAGGGGTCGCGAAGAATGGGATCAAAGCCGCTAAAGAATCGCGCTGTCAAAACGACGGTCGCGTGGGCAGGGGTTCACTAATATTTGTTTATGTCGGTTGGCGGCACGGCGCTGGTCGCGCCCGGTTCAGGCTGGCCGTCTCACTGAGAACACTGGGCACTGGGCACACACTACTGACCGTGGTCCCTCGCACGCGGCGGCGCGGGCGGCCAGGCAGGCAGGTCACGCAGGCGCATGGAGCAGTCGAGCGGCTGGTCGCGCAGAGCCAGCGCGGGCATGGCGCGGCCGCGGCCGCCGGTCGTGGGTCGCGCCGTCTCTCCGGAGCGAGCGTCCGCCCACTAAGCGCGTCGGTGAGACACTGCCGCGCCGATCCGCTTTTTTTCAGAGGTTTTTTTCGTGCGCGGGCGGGGGCGGGGCGGCGCCGGCCAATGGCGCGCCACTCCCCCTCCGCACCGCGCCGCCCCGCGAGAGCCTCTTATTTACGTGCCGTATATTAAAAGGGTTTTCCGCGTGCCGTTATGGATTTTCCTGCGCGAGGAGTTTTACATACGCGTCCGCCCGCCCGCTCCGGCCCGCTTCGCTCCGCACCCGGTCCCAAGCCGCGGTAGGTAGCGCATTCCTCGAGACACGATCTCGCTTCAGCAAGAAGTGTCGCAGTAAAAACCGCCCGCCAAAATCGGAGCTGAAGTAAAAAGCCTTCACAATTTTCATTCATGGTTGTTTCGATATAAGAATGAAGTACTTTCGTTTATCGAACTGTCACTCGATGGGATATTGTAGATAAATGATTTTTGTTAAGCAGGAGAATTACCTAAGTGTCGAGCGGCGGGGCGTGACGTCACGGCGCGCGGGGTCAATGACCGCTGCCTCTGAACTTGAACCCCGAACCGCTCACAATTAACATGCTCATTACGTATTAACGAATATCTCGGCGATCGATACAATTGCCGCCGAGGGCCAAAAACGAGCCTACAATAGATAAGAATACTTATTTCAAAGACATAATTATCAAGAGTTAAGACGTCATGTCTGGAGAATGTATTTGTAATGTTTCAGATGCGCCGGCGTAGGTAGGTACGTAAACAATAACGTTCCGGTATCTATAATATCTTTTTGCCTTTAAATCTATTTGCGTTATTTCACAACGTTAAAACAAAAATAGTGAACTATTTACGGGAAAATTCGTACCTCAACAGACGGGGATTCCGGGAAATATTTGTGTGGTTCTAGGAAGCGGTGCGTCTGCCGTTAGTTTCGGCACCGCGAGACGGCGGGTCCGGGATAGTTTATAGTAACGGATGAATATGCCTGTCACGGCACCCACAATACAACATTCCAGTGACAACAAACTTGTCCTAAAAGGAGAATGGATTATCATAGGTATGTGGTTTAAGTTTTCAGAGGGTCTTATTTGTCCAAGTGTGTTCTAGATACGGCAGTTCATTAAATTCAATGAATAAAAAGTATGAACATGATCCTACCTAACGCGGTATACTTTTATAACAGTTTTACCTTAATTCGTTCAACACAGCAAACACAAAGTAATATGTATGTACCGAATTTATTTAGTTACCTAATTCAGTACCGAATTGGATTTTAAATTCGGTCTCGGTATTTTAACTCTATCATAAATTTGAATTAAAGTTGTTGAATTATTGAAGCTGGCTTATGAGTTGTGACTCGAGAGTCGTCTAACGAGATACTATGCGTCATTATTACACCACACCTATAGTTAAAAAGACATTTAAATTATACGGTTACAAGCACTCTACCTACAAGCTGCAGGTCGTTACAAGAAGGTTATAATGTTTATCAAGTTTATCTTTCCCCAAATCACTAGTATTTTAAAGTGAGTATTATTTATTTATGGGACTCCCAAATGAAATGAATAAGTTCAAAAGAGTTTTTTTATACAACGTCGGTGGCAAGCAAGCGTACGGTCCACCTGATCGTAACCGGCCACCGCAGCCTACCCTTTACGCGTTGCCGACCCTTTATGAAATTTGAGAATTCACTGTGTTGACAGCAGAAGGGACAAATTTAGGTCCCTCGCTCTCAACACAGTGCATCCTCGGGAGCTCTGGCAACCTTGCTCACCTCCAGGAACACAACACTACATAATTGTATAGTAGATAATGTTATTATGGCTGTGGTCTTCTGCAAGGTGGAGGTACTTACTTCCCCAGTTGGGTTGCTCCAAATTCGAGCAAGATAACATTTTGCTGTGCCCTACCTCTCTTAAACTTAAAAATATTTAAGTGCAGTGGTTCAGTCTTTCAGTCAGTTTAGATATAAAGTAGTCAATCCTTCCTTCTGTAATGAGAGCTATGTAATGGTTTTTATTGATTAGATTTTAATATACCTATGCCTAATGTTTGACAAATTGTACCCTTTTAATAATATAGGTTTATACATACGCCCGCTATTTCATTGGCTAATTTAGATCACCCCAAAAAAAAACAAATCTGTTCTAGTAACTTTTCAAAAATCATATCTCTACATATAGGCAATTATCATAACACAGTCGATAGTGTAATTAAGGCAAGGCCATTCCAGTGCAAATGACCCCCTCTAACACGCGTAAGTTTGCAATTAACCATCCCGCTCTCTACGGAAGCTCTGCGCGTAATTTAGTAAATATTTAGTACATTTTCATCGATTTTTGGAACACTGGATCACTTATGAAAAATCTATACGGTTACTTCATTAGAACAATAATAAAGCTATACTTTATGTAAAAATAAATATCATCTATATTTAGGATTTTGTAACAGAGTGACCAAGGCATTTTTCAATATTTTTGTTCGATTATTTCTTTTCTTTGTTTCTTTTTAAGTACACATTATTTTTTGTTTAGTGTAATTCTACATTAATTCTTCATACTGGAAGCTCAAACTCAGCATGAATATTTGTTTCTGAGTCTTGGATGTTTTCTATGTATTTAAGTATTTATATCTATTAAATATATCGTCGTCTAGTACCCTTAACACAAGCCTTCTTGAGCTTACTGTGGGGCTAGTTCGATTTGTGTAGCATTGTGATCTAATATTTATTTATTTTATTTATAAACTTCAGTATTTTCATCAGATCTCTGAATGGGCCTTGCCTTAAGATAATTACACCCATCATCATTTTAGATTATTCCCGTATCGAAACTTCTGTTTCCGTTGAGAAGAACCTTTTATAAGTTAGTGTCTAGACACTGGAAGGATATATAACTTTCAAGCTGGAGTAAGTTACCCATACTAGCCTATGATAAATTCGTTACTCACATGGTCTAAGAAAACAAGGTCTGACAATCCGGATCGTGCCACCACAATACGTCACTGTCAACGACACACTCACACTTACGTCCGCATACGATCGATATGCTGATGCTGGCTGATGACGTAATGTCGTGTCACTCACATTACTAACCGACGTACCGGATTGCCATACCTGGCGCAGTATATTATTGTATCATGGTTACTCATGACTATCTATGTCCGTGGCTAATACCTGGTTGACTCTATCGGCTGTAACCGGTTTTACAATAATTACAATGTAAAAGTATTGCAAATCCTAGGTATTGTGCATAACGTTGTTCGGATGCAACAGAAAAAATTTCAACGCGGGCTGTTTCACCCGGCCCGCTAAACACCCTAACAACCAAAAATAAACTATTTAATTCTTCTATCGATTTGTATTGATGAATTAAACGCGTGTCCTTTGTTTACACCGCGCGTGTGCCATTACGATTCGAGGAGTTGACCCCACTCCAGGTTGCGACCCTTATGTCAAGGATATGAAGGTTCACATTGGTGCGTATTGGTGAGATGTGGGTCAGAGCGCCATCTGCCGCCCCCGCACCTGGCAGCCTCCCCCCTCCCCCGAGCACTCACCCCCGCACACACGACATGCAGATTTATGTTAGACCCGAATTGCCAAGTCAGAGAGCTAAAGAAACGTGAAGAGTCAAATGCGTGAAATCACCTAAGCAGTTTGTATACAAAGTACATAAAATGTGTTTTTTTATAATTTTTATAAAATCTTTCAATTTATAGTGACTCGTCTTTTCTAGTTTTACCCATAACATACCTACATACAAGACAGAAATGTAAACTAACTAAATAAATGATGTGCAGCAAACATAGAACCTATTACTAATTACCAGGGTAAAATACCTTGTAAATAATAGTATGATTAATGCTGAATTTGTTAAAGTCGGTGTGTCAATTTAGGTTAGTTCAGAACAGCAAAAGAAGCAGGTACTAGAAAACTCCTATAGGCGTCCATGGATCGCTAATATAAATCGAACTGGAATTGAATGGTCTGCACCCGTTCATAATTAGCGTAATTAACCTATTACCTTTTGAAGTCAAATAACCGTAAGACGAAACTAAAAATATGAAAAAATACCTGTCACTTCTAGGATTATACCTGTGTGTGCTATCTATCAGATGTCACGCTGCGCGGGCGCACAACGACTCTATCGCGCACCCGCTGCGCCGTCAGCGCATAATGCACAGATAAGCGGAGGCTGACACCACAACGCAATTAGCACGTAGACATATGTCCATGTAAAGCCAATTCGAGCTCAAGTAATACTTATTTCCTGGGAGTGGTCGTGGAATTGCACTAATGATAAAACATATACATATATTAGATAACCAATTATTTTTAAACACCGACAAATAAATATTATATAAATAAATAAATGTTATATTACGTACCTCCTATACTCGGAAGCCCAATCCAATACATTTTAAGTATAAACTTTATAACAGCACTCTTAAACGAGTTTCCGAAATTCTGGATCTTGGTATCATCATGGATGACAAAATGACTTTTAACAAACATATCGACTGTATAGTTCAAAAATCCTTTCGTAATCTAGGTTTTATTAACCTGATAAGTAAATTGTTAATACATTTAAACTCTTATATTTATCATTTGTATAAGATCATCGTTGGACTATGGTAGTATTATTTGGACTCCATATTTTCAGTGCCATAAAAACAGACTAGAAAACATCCAAAATAAATTTCTAAAAATGTTGAATTTCAGACAATTTAGTCACTTACTTAGGTACCAAGAATCCCTTGAACTTTACAATATCCTACCTCTTGATGACAGACGCAAAGTATCTGAAATGGTTTTCCTATACAAACTCCTCAACAACGCAATTGATGCTCCAACACTTGTTTCAAAATTAAACTTATTAGTCGCAAAAAAATTGCCCGCACGCTCCTCACGAACCAAAAATCTGTTTGTCCCATGTAACCGAAAAAAAATTTACACTCGAAATTGTTTGTTTTCTCGTGCCCCAGATTTATACAACAATTTTTTCTCACATATCATGTATGATTAAAAAGTCTGATAACGCTTAAGCATAGGTACCTACTTTAATTACTCTTTACTTTGATCCTGTTATAAACTAACCTATGTAATTTTTAGACATAGTTAAATTTAGACATAATTAAATTTTGAATTTTGTACTAAAACTGTTACTTTTTAAGTAGCCTAGCAAACTGTTTTTCTTTGTATAATTGTCATATCTTAGAATCACTAAAGAATTTAAATGCAATTACCGCGACGTGTATGTAAGCTCACATTTTTTTTACATATTTCTTTCTAAGTGAACTATTTCACATCTGTTTCGGCACTGTTTGGTCTATTAGTAGTATAAAGAATTATTGTAACACTCATGTAATGACTGTTTGTTGCTAAAATAAAATAAAATAAAAAATATCTAATAAAATAACCAGGAAAATTTTAAACGGATTTAAAAGCTTACTGGCTACGGGTTAAAAAAGATAGGTACGGATCTACGATGAACAAAATCGGGTGTAATGATTAATCTCTCAGCTATAAATTCGCTACCTACTGGTAGTGCCAAGAACTCCACTGAGGAGTTACCTGTTCATAGACCCGTAGCCGATAACATGCGTTTCCCCGCATGTGAAGAAAATTCCGTAGCGCTACGAAAAGCTTGTTAGCAAAAGTGTTAAAACTATAAGTGGCATTTAGACCGGTCCCTCGGGAAAATAATTGAATACCTGTTTGCCTAAAAGCTGAGATAAATATTTGAAAACTCGCCTTAAAGATCTTACGCCATATTTTAATCGTGATGCTAATAGTACAAATAACTTGTAGAGATTAAATAGAAGATACCCATTCAAGTTCCTAAAGTGAATTGGCAGATAATAGAAGTTAAAAAGATTTTCTTGCAAAAAGTAAGGTAAACGTACTGCTCGACACTGACCCAATGCACAGCACTTTAAATCTTATGTCATGATGACAGAGGTGATTAATAGGTGTCACATATTGGGCACTAAGGTGACGAGCACTGGGACGTTTACATTACTTTAAAATTCTAATGAGATTAGCTGAGGTTAAGAAAATTAGCCTTCCAAACGAGCTGTTAGGATTCTTTAGATTTTATGTGAGTACATTAAAATCAAATCATTGTTAACATCCGAAAATAATGGCTCTCGTATTCCTTTGTCCGTCACGTGCTTATGCCCGACGAGTATAAGTATTCAATCGTACCGAACAAGAAACTGGACGATTCCGGTGCCAGAGATTAAGTATTCATTAATTTGGTTGGGGAGTAAAAAGTGAGAGATGGAATGGGCCGACTTCCATACCGAGGGTAACTGCTTCATATGAGTGTGGGAGCTGAGCGCCGCCGCGCCGACGGGAATGTGTGTTACCTATATAGGGCCTTTAGGGGATACTACTACAGTAAGGTCCACCATTAGGCGTAGTTGTTTGACAAGTCAAAATGCACAAATGTTGCCACAGTATGGCCAGTGCTGTTCGTATCGATATTATTTAAGGCCTTATTAGACTTACCGATCTATCGGCGCAATTTACTCGGTACTCCTAGGTACTTGTCAAGAACATCGTAAATCGAAAATAGTAGGGTTTCTCTCAATCTAATATGCTCTGAATATGTCAACGTAAAATTTTACACATAATCTTATGATTTATTCATATTTATAGGACTAAACTTCATATTTAAATACGAGTACAACTTATATTTATGCATATCTCATTGATTACAACATTAGAATATTTTTATACATACAACGTTATGCTTATCGATATGTTTTTCATTGATATATACGTTCACTATTATTTTTATACTCCGGCAACATCTTATCTGTCAGTTTACTTCGCCTAATTGTGGATTTTAGTTTAGTTTCCTGGGTTTATTTTCCTGCTCGTGGGAAGTTTAGCAAAATCACTATAGTTGTAAGTATTTAGGTACCAAATTTTTCTTCTTCTAATAACCATAATGGCAGTTCTTGAAACTTTTCACGTCTCTGTACTTCGGATTTACAAATTAGATAACAACTATCTTCCTTATTATCCGTTTCAATAATATTTATGGCTTTATTTGAAAGTTATTCTATATCAATGTCACGCAAAATAAATAGATTGCCAGCTGGAGTTGATATAGCGTTTGTAAATATGTAATCATGAACCAGAGACTCCAGTACCTATGAAATATTTAAGAGCAATAAAGTGAGGTACCTATAGTCAAAGTCATAAATTCGTGTGTTACCAAAGTAACTACAATATATGTACACTATTACACAGTTGTACTAAAGCCATGTTCGCACATTTTGGTCACTTACTGCAGATAGATACCACCATAGTGCCGAAAAGTAGAAGACTTTCTTGTGTGTACTGTATAGGTAATATTTTGAAAAATGACATTATTACCCACCTAGAGTTAATACTTAAAGTAAGAAATGATTTAGTTTCCTCCATAAGTTGTTGTCCGTAATGATTTCCAGGAAGCATCCTCGGCTATTTATAGTATTTGTTTGCAGTTTGGGATTCACCTGTGTATGTAGGCACTATACCTATCTCAAGCCGCTTGAATAACTTAATAACGCTTGGCGTGTAAGACAACAATCAGGATTAATTATGGCAACACTACGAGCGCTTCGTTTCTTTAATTATCTATACCAACTAATACCAGAGATGCGATTTATTTGAAATACTTCTATTTAAAATGCAAATACAAAATGCAAAATACCTATTTTGTATTTTGCATTTAAATGTTTGCATTTAATTTTATTTGAAATACCTTTTGAGATGTATTTTGCATTTTAATATTCATTTCAAAATGCAAAATACTTTGTGATTAAGTTTAGCCAGATTACCAGTCAAACAAAATGAAATGAACGAATGACGCTTGTATTGCCGAATTTGACCGATAGAGGCGCCTGCTAGCCATGTGTGCCCTTTTTAGGGTTCCGTAGTAAACAAGGAACCGTTATAGTTTCGCCATGTCCGTCCGTCCCCCGCTTTTCTCAGTAACCGTTAGTACCAGAAAGCTGTAATTTGGCATGAGTATACATATCAATGACGCCGACAAAACGGTAGAAAAAAATCATTAAAAAAATTTTTTTTAGGGTACGTCCCCTACATGTAAAGTGGTGGTGCAATTATTTTTTCTTCCAATCCCCATCGTGTGGGGTATCGTTGGATAGCTCTTTCAAAAATATTATTAAATAGGTTTCTAAAAGCATTTTTTGATTCAAGAATCGGTTGGCGTGATATTAAGCTTTGAAGTGATAATTTTTTCTATGGTCGTATCCCCCCCTGCCGGCTAAACGGTGGCTACTAGGCATGTGAAAAAAATCATGGTAGTAGTATATACGATGAATTTATCTCAGCTAAGCAATATATTACCGTAAAGGGCAAAAATATGTATACAACACAACATCTCAAAAAAGTACAACATCAGTACTGAGATCAGTAAAAACCCTTTTACGGGTCCGTAATTCCGCATATGACCGGTGACGTGATGGACGGGCAACTACGGAACCCTACACTGTGCGTTTTTCTTCTTTGGTCAGAGTGCGCTCCTTATGTCTGACTAGTGTCAATGTCAAACGAAAACGACGAACATTATCTATGGCTATAAAAATGCAACGCCGCTGACGCCGACGATTCGATTTCACGGATTTATTGTTTGCTGGTGCTGGTACTGGTGAAGTGGTTACTGATTTGATTTGATTACCTACTTTTATGATATTGAAGTGTTGTTGTTATCCCTACAATACTGGAACGGCTATGTACTGTACTACAACAAGATAATTTAGATAATGTAAACAACTTATTAATAAAAGACAAGTGTAATAAAAATAAAATAAGAATTAGATGCACAATCAACCGAAATAAATGGCGACACAATTCACAAAATGAAGCCATGGCTATCTTTTCGTTAGTCTAGTTTTTTACATTATTTTAAGTGAGTATTATTATTACTAATAACATAACAGAATTTATTGATACGCGTACTGATAAATATGACCAAAATGTCATGCATAAGGTGGCATTCGGCTCGGCATTGTATCTCTACCTAAAACAAATAAAAATGTCATTCGATTTGGTCAAAAGGTATTTTATTTTGAAAAAGTATTTTGAAAATACCTATTTTGCATTTAGCATTTGAAATACAAAACGCAAAACTATTTGATATTTTGCATTTGAAATAGTAAATCTGAAAAGTATTTTGCATTTTGTATTTAAATGCTTTTTTAAAACCATTTTGTACATCTCTGACTAATACCACTACGACGTAAGTTCACATTTCTCTACACAATACAATACAGTAGCAAGCAAAACGTATATGCACGATACGTATTTAATCCACTAGTTGCCTGAATTCTTAATTGGATAATAGCGATTCGTTTGGATGCTGATGCGAGCCAATTTGAAGTCAATGGAATGAATTGAATGCGCCCATCTATTTCCATTTAAAACAGGATAAATGGTGTACGTCTGTTCTTACCGACTGGTTTGTTTTATTAAACAAATGTGCTTTCTTGTTTGCTCGCCTATGCACGCGGTGCCATCTTACTTATCGTGTGAAAGATATTATTATACAGTCAGGATCATATAGTTAGTGGCAGCCAAGATAGCCAATATATCGTAGCAAATCCTTAATAAAGGAATATTTCAGACTCAATGAATCCATATTTGTTTGTTTGTTAATAGATACATATCGAATGCCAACTTCGATGATTTATTTAACTCCTTTTACTGCTATATGTTGCTGACTACATGATAATAGTATAATTGCTATATTTACCTATGTATAACATAGAAATTGTAACGCAATAATTAAAATATGGATGCTAATAATTTGGCCCAATGTGTTAAAATCTGAGTCTAAGACCAATCTAAAGGTAGATAAATCTCACATAGGCGAAAGATTTGTTATATGGCTACTTGTATGGTCGCAACTAAAGGTAAAAAAAACTTCGCTGGCTTTGCTGATAGCTCACATAAGCAGATACTTTGCAGTCTCAACATCATGTTCATATCGACTGGCTTAAAAACTCCAATTTAGGTAGGTACTACATGAACACTTGGGGATGTGGCATTATCAAGCAGCTCTAAAATTAAAGCAATCACAAAGCCATGTATAACATGTCGACCTGAAAACTCCCTTAGATTCACCTGAGCAGAGCCAATTCCACGCATTACTTCCACCAAATTTATTTCGCAGTTCTAGCCGTGCTCTGGCACTCACGACGTGCTGCCTGTTTTGACCTGCACCAGCTTCACAGGACGGTCCGTTCTCACGCAAATCACGACATGGCAAGATCCAGTTTTTGCAGCAGCGGGTCGCGGGTCCCACGCAAAGCAAACCCGTTCGCTCCCGGATGGTTCCGGGCGCTTTTTGCCTGCGACGATTATCGCGTACGCAGCTAGTACCGTCGGGCCCGGCGCCGAGATTGCTTCTCAGAACAAGGTGTTTGATCACCGTGATTAAGATATTGCGCCTGCATACTAGTTATTGCGACCCTGAAGTTCCCATGATGGTACTAGATACTTACTGTTTGTTCTTGCACGTTGTTCGGTTACCTACGTGTTAGTTTGTGGAAACTTTGGTATGCTACGCGTCGATGAAGGTGATAACGAATATGTTGAACAAAAGTTAAATAGAAATAAATTGAATAGAAAGAGGAAACGCAGCAAGCAGTTCACTTTTATATGATTATTTAATTTTTTCCCTATTTTAATTCTACGACACTCAAGTGAAAGAAGGGGGTGGACCCGATACCACACGCTAGTGTCTTTTAAGCGATGAGGTAGCGGTAGCGGCTTATCAAAAATCAAAATCAAAACATTTGTTCTTCAAATAGGCCTCAGGGCACTTTTAAAAGTCAAAATCTTTTCATATCAATTTAAAAATAATACAATATTCAAAATAACATTAATTAAATGTCAAAAATAAGAATAAGAATCTAATAACAATCCAGATATTTTTGGTAAATATATCCAGATTTGTTACAAAGTCAAAGCATTATTACTGTACACACTCTACCTACCGCTTTTTGGAACTACAAGCGTAAGATTATACATGTATGTATCAGATGAACCTTTACACATAAAAATGCCTGTCTGCAGTTTTGCGTCCATTGATTTTTATGATTATGACTTGCTGAGTTACGCTTGTGACATGACAATCGATTATTTAATTATCATGTCCATGATGTTGAGGATGCTTTTATTTATCTATATTATATAAGGGTATTTATTTACTTGGTTACAAATGAGGAATATCAATATTTAAAAATATTTTTCGCTTCTGATGCTCGAAAAGTATGTCATATTAGACTTGTCAAGCGGGGCTAAAGTAGTACATTTAACCCCTAGAGAAAGTATGAATACATATTTATGATTCACAAAACATTCAATTTAGACCAATCATATTACTTCACCAATTAAATCCACCAATCACAAAACACTAATTTAACTCTTTAAAAAATAATTGGTATTGGGTATTAACAAACCAGAATACAGCTTTACTAAAATCGACCAATCAGAAAACAGAATTCATTTCTCTAAAGAGTCTAAAGATTAAGTTTGTAGTAGTCCCTATTTCACAATAATTAAAAAAGTGTAGTTCGTTCGAGCAACGCTTTGAAGCGCTCAATGGAAGGTGAGTTAGCTTTTTTGCACGTAAATGTTGCGCGCGAACCGCGGTGTCTATTTTGTCTGTCAAAGCATGAAAGCAGTTTAGAAAAAAAACATGCTGCCAAACTACATATAAGTTCGCCGTGGAATTAATTGTTAATTTTGGATGGCTAACTTTTGTTTATTTATTTTCTTGCAATCGAAGTAAAAAGTAGAGTGTAAAACTCTGCTCTAAAAGCCATATTACCCCTCGAACTATTTTCCCTCACTTTGTTCGGGAAAATAACTATCTCGTGGTAATATGGCTCATTTTAGACCCTTGTCATACAATCTACTATTTCTTACATGATGAACATTAGCTATAGGCGCTACTTACTAGGTGGTAAGTCAATGCATGTTTTACGTCCAAGTAAGAATAGTTGATTGATTGATTGATTATCATGACAATTTTACGAGACAGGCATAGTATATACTGGTTAAATATTATACGATTTTAACAAAGATACGTAAAGACAATTATGGCATGGAACCTGCTAGAGGTAGGTACCGCCCTATGACTATGGACCAAACATGTAACTTTTTATACTTTTACATTATTTTTAATACAATATAAGCGAGAGATTGTAAATGCACTTTATCTTGACACTGATGAATAAAATGTTTACATCTTGTTATGACAATTTTTTTGCATAACGTCAACAAAATAGCGGACTTTGTAAATTATAGATAATCGTTCAACGTTCATTTTTATAAAGGTTCATTGTTCATGGTCAAAATTTTACTAACAATTAAGGGGTTGAACTTCGGTAACTCTTATTCTGAAGAAAAACTTCTGAGATAATTCGAACGTGTCATCCGTAGTGACAATTAATGCGCGAGTTTTACAGCAAAATTATTTATGAAATTATCATAAAACTATTATTAGGTATAAATACCTAAGTGTAATAAGGGTCACCTTCTAAAAAATACTATAATGCGACGTAACAAGAAATGACTTGAAATTGATGGAAACTTATATTAAGGACTTATTTACCAACCACCGGAGTCTGGCAATATTACCTGTGAAGAGAGCATGGTGCCGCGGTGGCCTCTGGTGGCGAGGCGGACGAGGGGCGCAGGCGGCAGTCAGCAGCCGTCGCAATCGGGCTGCCGGATACTCCAACCAAGGCCGTGCGCCCTCATTTCTTCTCTGTAACAATAGTAGATGTTATTTAAACTCTGAAGTTGCACCATCAACTTTTATTGCACGACGATAACAAACAAACATACACTTGATGGTAGAGCTGTAAAGTGGGTGCGGGTTGAAAAACAGTGCTGTACAGCCGACCAGGCTCGCAGCACACGCTGTCATTGTCGATACCTTTGTTACTTTTACATGTTATCACTATAATTCCCGAATTTAACCTTGTTCTTTTTGTGTATGGCTGTTATTTTTTTGTGACAATATTTTTTTTTATTAGTAAGACAACGGACGCTATTGTGGCAACGGGTTTTGACTCATTTGGACCATATCCAGAGGAGTCACAAGCTGGTTGCGAAATCACAACTCATTTGAAGATTCATTGAGTGCACAGCTAGAGACGAATGCAGGCCACTCACATTCTCAATACAAAGCATCATCTCTGGTGGCATCCTTATCATCAGGAACAACACAGCATACTTGCAGAAAACTTGCAGTAACATACGAGTAGAATGCCCGTTATAACGCGTGTGGGTAACAAAGTTCGCTTTTTATTCTTTACAAGCGAAAGGCTCAAGACCACATAAGAACCGCAAAAAATGTCTAACACCCTTTGAGAACCACCTGACGGGCCACGTGGCCATTCAAGGTACAAACTGAGACAAGTTTTTGTGACCCCTGAGACGTGTTAGGGTTACGCTATTGTGAACCCTTTACGGCACCTGCGCTCGCGCCGCTCACACGACAATAAGGATCGCAGTGACAACTTTGATTGATATTATTTGAAGTTGTTTAGTGTTTGACACGCGTTAGCTAGGGGGGATAAATTGATTTTAAATTCATTAATGTGCAAGCTTTTCCATTATGGAAGGTGTATTATATAAGGGTAGATTTTTTTTGGCAAATTTCGGACAGAACATAATCGGCTTTAACTTTTAAGAAGCTATTTCATAATTATATAATGACTTAAGTTTGTATACAATTGTGTCAAAAACCATCAGCTAGCATAATAAATTGTTTATTGTGTAGGTATTAAGTAAATTAATATACTAAATATCCCTACAATTATTAGGTACGTGGATGAAATTGTTTCATGTACGGTAATAGAGTTATTAGCCTAAGCAACCCCTGCGCGCGGGCGCCGGCTTAGAACACAGGTGTTAGATTCTTGCAGTATGTATTAAAGCGGAAAATGCGTATCCGGTTCCGCACTACTATAAAATATAATATATATATTTTATAGTAAACTAAAAGTAATAAAATGTATTTAAATCTCAATAAGTAATTTATCTGTTTTTAAGGATTCGGTAGAAGATACGAGTAGATATAGCCTCTAGTTAAACTAAATAACAGCGACCTAATTTCGAGATCGCCAATCAATTTTATCTGTAAAATTCTCAGCCACCTTATGAGTATTGCGTTATTACACCCGTTACATTTCGTATATATACCTATTTCGTTCATTGAAGATTTAAAATGACAAGTTAATATGTGCGTAAAGACATTATCATTTTGACTGCACAGGCACGTAACTGTCTGTCTGGACCAGCTCCAAGTAGTTCTAAGTGTTGTTGAAAGTATAAACTAAGAGTTAGTGGCTGTTTCTCAGTTCTCAGCTTAGTTCATTTTATAAAGTATTCATCCCAATATGTTTTTTTAAACAATATGTGACATAACATATATTAAAACATCGAGGAACTCTAACCACTAGCAAGCTTTAGAAAAACCGTCCCCTGTCGGTTTTTTTCCTGAACAATTAGCGTCTAACGTCGTCGCTCGTGCCAGGCTCATTATCTAACGCCACCCTGCGAGCCTTCAGCTACATAGCACCCTTCAGACCGTATCAAAATATAAAGTAGTGTAAAATACATAAGTTTAGGGCGGAGCTGCGGGGCCAGGGCGGGGCGCTGCCGTCTCTCTCAGTAATGTATTCACGTTTCCCGAGCTACTCATTTTTTATCGCAGTCGCGCGGCGCATTAGAATTTCCAGGCGAGAAAATCTCACGCACACAGCTATAAATGAAAATGCCGCAAGAAAGTGTACTTTAGCTTTTCGTCGAAAGAGTCTCAATTTGAATGTTGGTAGGAGATTGAAGTGAACGGGCCGGGCGGCGGCGTGGTGTGAGGCCGGGTTTGCGTACATTGTAAATTCGCGGAGGGGGTTCGGGGCGCGGGCGTCGGGGCCAGCTCGATAAGGCCTCCGCTTCCGCGCTGCACCCTCCCCGCTCCGCAGCCTCCACCTCCACAATAACACATATTTCCTGCCCTGACATTTGTTTAAAATTGTCATTACATTATTGTGATGCTGCAGTCAGGCCCTGTGGTAAAATTTCCTGAAAATTTTACCTATATCGTAATGATATAGGAGCCAGAACTAGATCAGATACATTAAACTGTGTAGGTGATTGTATACGACAAACAATAAGGATATCATCTGCAAAACACATCAATAGTAGTATCATAAAACATAAAGGCCTACCCTACCCTAAACACCTGGTGACACCTACCTACACAAAACTATATTAGAATAGTACACAGTATATGTGATACTCATCTTACATTTCATTGTAAGGAATAAGTGTTATTACAAAGCTACGAGCGGCTATAGGCGACGGTAACCACTTACCATCAGGTGGGCTGGCAGCTTGTTTGCCACCGGCGTGGTATAAAAAAAAGTTTTCCACGCATAATTGAAATATAATGTTACCTGAGATTCCTGAGAAGCCTAAGGGTAATATATATATAACATTATTCTTCGATGAACATCCCGTTGCGTTGCGTTCCGTTCCGGTGACTTATCCGAGTCAGCAGTTCTGCTGCAAGGACGCGGATTAACATCAGGTTAAAAATATTTTTGAAGTTGTATCTACCTACCTATAATGTACCTTTTCAGTGCATTTTACATTTCTTTAGCTTTTTTCTTATTTCTATGAATTTTATTAAATTATTGCGAATGTTGTTTTGCTTAGTATTGACTGACGCTGTCATCATCACAGACAATTTTTAATACCTATATGTCATGTCACATGTTGATACTTCTTTTCGGCTGTCAATGACATAGAAAGGTCCGGTATGAGTGTGAAAGCCCTTGTGAGGATAGTTCAAGAATTTCAGGCAAGCTCTGTATGGAGACCATAGTACGTAGTAAATTTATTGAGGACAGCGGACCGGGCGAACAATGAAAACACTTTGTTCGCCGTAAACATGTATATTTTCATTAATTGAACGTTAACTAGGAAAAGGAGTTGTGCTTAGAGGTTAACAACGAACGCAAGCAGAGAAAAAAACGTAGGGAACAATGTTGCCACCTTTGACAGAATAAGTCGCTCGGTCTGGAGTCACGACCATTGGCCGCCAGAGGGCGACACCAGCCTGGTCAGTACAACAGAGTCCAAATCGTGCGATTAGAAAGAGGCGGCTATATATCTTTGATTCTATCGGTCACAAAATTATTACTTACTAGGGTTAATAATTTACTTTTAGGGTCAATGTCTAAAATTACTGAACTATATGGCGAAGATCGATTTAGGTACAGACTTTCTACCTTAGTCTAGCCTAAAATATTACAATGTTATTTAATTATGTGCATTTGCATAAAACTGCATTTAACTATTATTAATTAATATCGAATTAAAAATAACTTAACAACTTTTTTTTACTTTGTTTTAAAACCTACCTGAAAGCCAACTTATCGGACGAGAAAGAAAAAGTGACAAATAACAGTTATGACAGAGTCAGTGAATCCAAACAACAAATAAACTTTAAAACTTATAAATGATGAAAACTCTAATGTGAAAATGATTGACCAGATAACATGTAAAACAATAGTAAAATTACGGCATACAGTTGATAAAACAGTGACGTGTTTGTGACGTTGTGACGTTTGTATTGAACAAAAAAGTGGTGCTACAACAGCTAGGTATTATACAACAGACGGTATGTATCCCAATCTTTACTTGAAACACGTATTCGGGGCACAGGCTTGTAGATGAGAGGAAAGAACGGCAGTACCTACTTTCCACGCCGGCTCAGTGCGGGTTGGGTTTACTTAACTTATTTTTTATTTTAACTTGATTTCCTAGGAAATTATTATAAACACTAAATGCAAATTCATCATTGATCGATAACAAGTAGAACAATTGTAACAGGTAGGTTATCTTAATGGACAGTTCGACTTTTACAAAGTGCTCGAGCACTGTGATCCCATACAATGGGAACTTTTTTGTATTAATAAAGTTTCTACCTTGCCCCTATAATTTGAGCAGAATCTATTACGTTGTATTCCTACTGAGTGGTTTATATCACCTATTCATTCTTCATCACAAAAATTGGAGATCAATAGAATGCGCTACAAGTAAGTATAAAACTTACTTTTATACTAATATCTTAAAACATCGGTTGCGGGTAACCCACGATTAAATCTCTTAAAGACAGTAACGAGTAAACATACTAGTAAGCATCTTAAAACACAGTAACAACAAATAATTTAGCGTTGTCAAACGACTTGCTCGATAAAACAACATCTCAAGAACCGATGAATTATTAATGATAAAATTTTAATTCGGTTCCGTTTGTTACAAGTCCATTACTCATTGTACCCATTGCTTTCTATTGTTCTCATGCAGTACTTCGCCTAAAATTGTGTACTAAAAAAGCTTAATTACCTATTATACAATTTTTTTGAACGTGATGATTGTGGCTTTATAGGCCGGACTCAATAAACAGATAGGAATGCGCGGTTAGAGAGTAGCCTGGGGAAAATCCAGGGGAAACCTTCGATACGACCACGCGGGCGGTTTAAATACTGGAATACTCTAAGAGTGTGCGCTCCAGTGAGATTGATTGAACGGCTTCAACCGAATCTGAGGTGTGAGTGGCATCGATCTACTGGGAGTTTTGTTGCTGCTTCACTAAACCTAGCTTAGCTGACAAGAGACCAGCAAGAAACTCGGCTAGGCCCGACCTGGGTTGGACTGACTAGCTAGGCTCGACCTAGGTCGGACTGACTTACACCTTTACTTGGTCACCATAAACCAACAACTACACTGCGGTAGAGCATCATTTCATATTTTGTACTAATTTCCCATTTTATCAAAATCAATAATTTCTGTTATTCCTAGTAATAATAAAGTACTGGGTATCATTTTTATCCCGTCGGACATAGTTTACAAGAGTTGCATTGCATCAAACCGCCTGTAATTTAATTACGATACAATACAATACAATACAAATACTCTTTATTGCACACCTCAATTAAAGGATATAGCACAGTACAAAAACACAATGAGTAGAGGCAAACAACAGGCGGTCTTATCGCTAAAGAGCGATTTCTTCCAGAGGTAGCGGAAATGAAATCTAATCATAACCATTCATAGCAGGTGGTGCAGAGTTAATACATATGAACTACTAATAATTATAACAATAACATTTAATTAAGGTAATAAACATACATAAATATAGTATAAGCATATACTTACATAAACATATACAAGTATATAGTCAGCCACATAGTCTAAAGGAGCTAAGTCTTAAGTGTGTCATGAGAGAGACAAATAGTGATCTTTAGACGTGTGTTTCGTAGTGTTTTCTGAAGACAGCAAGAGATTCAGCACGCCTCAAATCAGGAGATAAAGAATTCCAACGCCGAATAGCTCAGAAAGTGAAAGAAGTATTATAAAATTTTGATGAGGAAGATGGAACAGTAAGAAGCAAGTTTCGGGAGGACCTAACGGAGCGAAGATAAATAAAACGCTCTTTGAGATAGCGTGGAGTTGCAGGGTTGAAGAGAATACAATACAAAATGTGAGAATTTCGGCAAAAATGGATAGGGAGCCACTTGAGCTGGGAGCAGAAGAAGGATACATGGTCATATTTGCATAAACCAAAAATGAACTGAATGCAGCCATTTTGAAGGCGCTCAAGCTTATTAAGTTGCTTCTCATTGAGGTCAACATAGGAAACATCAGCATAATTCGAGATGGGGAGGAGTAGTGTTTGAGTAAGCGCAATTTTAGTGGCAATGGGCAGGAAATTACGTAGCCTTCTCAGAGAAGCTACTGCCGAAAACATCTTCCTGCTGACCTCGTTCACTTGAGGTTTTTTTTTTATACAGCTCCGGTGGCAAACAAGCTTACGGTCCACCTGATGGTAAGCGGCCACCGCAGCCTAGAGACGCCCGCAACTCCAAAGGAGTCACGTACGCGTTGCCGACCCTTTATAAAAGGTGCCCAAAATAAAGTCCTATCCATAAAAATGCCTAAATTTTTTACTATTGAAGAAAAAGGGGTTAATACGTTATCGGAGTAAATCGGTGAAACACTATTAAAATCGATTCTTGAGACAAATTTTGAGCTCCCAATTATAATAGCCTGGGTTTTAGAGGGGTTAATTTTAAGACCGATTTTTACGATTATATTATTCGTGAGCAGTGGTCGTTAAATTCTGTTTGTATGGAAAGTTTAACAAGTTTGTATGATATAACAGCCGCGGGCGCCGTAGCAGCGTACAGTAATTTAAGATTAAGTTGCTGCAACGGGCCCTAAGAGTTACGTGTAAATAAGTATGTACATCGATAGTCTCGCGCGATTTAATTTCAGTCACAGTGGTAGTATCGCATTACCTCTCGTTGGGCACACGATCGCTGAACGGCGCGGCGACAAGATAAGTATGGCTACTTAGCGCCATTATATTGGCTCTGGTGGGTAGCTACTTATTAAATTTTTACTTTGAAGAACTTTTCAATAGCTAACTCATAATTACGGTTACAATATTCAATTACTAAAACCTCCTATCGACGAAACAAGGTATGCATAGTGTACCTAATGTAGTTAAGACTACTATTTTATTGCTTTTACTGTCGTACTACAGTTTTTTGTTATGTTGATACATTTTAGCATGTATAAGGAGGCAATAAACCGAAGACACACTAGGTATATGTGATCAGTTAATCCTACTAATCCTGCTATCCTACTAATCCTATAAAAAGGCGAAAGTGTAGGTTTAGATGTTTGTTACTCAATCACCTAAAATCTACTTAACGTATTATGATGAAACTTGGTATACAAGGAGTATATAGCCCGAGTTAACATATAGGATATTTTTTATCCCGAAAATTATCCATCGAAGGGATTGAATAAGGGAGTGGAAGTTTACGCGGATGAAGTCGCGGGCAAAACTAATATAGTATAAAGCTTGCTAAATTGCGAGCAAAAAATCATATAAAGTCAACGGTCTCCAATAACATAATTCTCTATCCTTTGTCAGTATTTTCTTTAAAACCCTCCCAAGTATCTCAATCACGCTGAATAATGTTTTAATCGCAAAGTTGACAGCTAAAATCTCCATAACGTGTGAGTAAAGGCTATTATAAGGCTTTTATACCTCTTTAAGCTTAGTAAAAGTTGTATTAAGGTAAGTATTATTACCTAGACTTTACATCCCTGTTATATATGCTAAAGCATTTTAAAATGTGCCCAAATTGCATTTACTCAAACTTTATTTAATATATGACTGTGTTACTTGTGTTATAAACCTCTTTAAACTTCGAATTCTACTTTTATAAGCAACCTACACGTATCGACAGCATTTTACTCGAGGCACCTGTAGCCCAGTCAGCGTAACGTCGCCGCTATCCCCTCACGATCAATGGACCCGACCAAACTGACATTTAACTCATTCATGGCGGTGCAGCTTGCACTTCATTCATTACGCGTTGCATACGATTAGGCGCACCTGGCGAGGTCAAGGCCGGGCCGACCGATTACCCGCACGAAAAGGTCGACCCCTTCCCTCGCCCCTCGCCCCTCGACCCGCGGATAACGGGACTGCTCGCTGAAGGATAGTGGCAATATAGTTTTAAACCGATTCTGTTATTTCATATTAATTAATACATAAGTACATCAATAAAATGGGTATACGCATTTTCTATAAAAGTCGAAAACTGTTATTTTATTTAGAAATTACAGAAATATGAAAGGATTTCGTAAACATGATTAGTTCTCTCCCAGGTACAAAACTTAAGTTAAGAGATACTTATATTGAATTAAACGTCACATGTAGGGCATAGCGATTTATTAATTTGGCTAATAAGCTGCATAAGTTGCTGTCACGTCTCCTGCACAAATATATAGTACTAGAAATGAGCAGCAAGGCGAGTCAATAGGCTGTGTATCACATAGCTTCACTTCACTCACCGCCGTTTTACTGCCGTGAAATCACACTTCGACTTCGTCTTCACGTCAATTTGCCTGTGCTTTTGATAGCGTTGCAGTTATTAACCGGAGGTTAATTACCCCTCTCGCGGGAGGGGATCTGATGCGCCGGCGCGCTTTATGAGCGCGCAAAATATTTGAATTTTATCGTCCTTTCCGTCATTAACTACGCTCGTTAACGCGCAGCCCGTGGGAGTGATACTCGCAATATTTAAAAGACATTAAATGTACTCAATCAAAGGAAACGTGTCATTCTTAAAAATAAATAAAGTAAAGACCTCCACGAATCCCAGACGGGAGTTTATTATGGCTTTAATTATAAAGTATTTGTACGTGACTAACGCGACACAAAAAGCCCTGGAACCCAATTCTACAGAATTCGTATATAAGAATCGCTCTGCTCACTTGCGTAACTGCATAGCCAAGTTTGTCAGAGCAGGATGCACTGATGTAAAGATTGAGTAAATGGAGGCCCTTCTGGAATGCATTTAGTGCATTTTGTTATCGATTTGAGCGATTGTTTTGTATTGTTTGTCATCATCTGTCAACTTTTGCTGTAGCGAGGCGTCCATAGAAACTGAGTCCTAGAACTCCTAGGCATTGAGTAGTAGCTATACAAACTCTGAGGTTCATAACAACAATATGCTGGTGAAGTTATGATTACAACTAAAAGACTGCTCACTAAAGTATTTAAGACATTTTAGGTACCTACCTAATTTGTTGCTGCTATTGCAGACTATGTAAGCCAAAATAGGCTTCCCCGCAAATGTGGTTTGTGGTTTAAGAATTTATTTCTCTTAAAGAATACAATTCACTTATAAAGGGAAATACATAGCATGCGTTAATATCTAGTTTAACAAGGTGTACGAATGCAAAGAATATATATAGTATCTAATAGTATCACCGCACAATAAGGTGGGTATACATTAAAAACATTATCATTGTCCCTCTCATAGTAACTCGTAACCGATAAGCCGGGCGCTTACAATTGCATGTTTTCATTACGTGTCGAGTTTCAATCGCTATGTTGATAGCCACTGCGATAGCAATGGCTAGTATATTATTTTTGGACACGGCTAATATTAATACTTTTAATAGCAATGTTTAAATTTATGTATTATGTATCTATAAATATATGTATTTTATTAGTTTTATTTCTTTTACTTTACTTGTATTATTTCTACGTTTGTAAAAAAGGGCTATAGAAACTCCGAGAAATCGCTATGAATGTGTTTTTTAAGAGTGTTCTTGTATAATAAAAAGGATTTGGTGTCTTTTAATTGGTGAGGTAATTTATTATAAAGCTGCGCACCCTCGTACATTATATTTCTCTTCCCATAATGTTATGTCCGCGGAGGTCGGAGACATATGTCATTTGGACGTCTTGTCGAACGTTTGGCGATTTGGGCTTTTATGGTGAACGAAATTTGGGTGTGAATCTTTCTGCCCAGAACTTTCCGTATCCGTATACATGTATATTATACTTATAAAGCTGAGAGAGGGTCATTAGTTGCGTTTCTTTATACACTTTTTTAGTTTCGGTTAGATAGTTATAATTAAAGAGAAGTTTTATAATTTTATTTTGAGCTCTTTGTAATGGAGTTAAATTACCTTGACTGCACATCCCCATAGTTCGATTAAGTACTCTATATGTGATTTTACCAGCGAGTTGTAAATAATGTATCGAACCGATCTTGGAAAACATCGATCTGTGCCTCTTAACATAGCCATTAAGGAAGACAGCTTGGACCGGAGTTTCTCAATGTGGGGCTTCCAGGATAGGCGATTGTCCAATATTAGACCCAGGTATTTTTCCGATTCTACTTTAGTTAGAGATTTATTATCTATGGTCAGAGGCTGAGGATAGATAAATTTCTTATTCTTCGCGCAGAAAATAATGTAGTTCGTCTTAGTTATATTTATAGTCAGTAGATTTTTTCTGAACCATTCATGCAGAGCATTTAGATCATCTTGAGCCTGGTCTATTATATCCGTTATATCACTGCCAAAGTGAAAGAGGCTTGTGTCATCCGCATATAAAGAAACAGAAGCATTCAGATTTAAATCAAATATATCATTAATGTATGTTATAAACAGTAGAGGCCCCAGGATAGAGCCTTGAGGGACGCCGTAAGTTATTTTTTCTGAGTTGCTCTGACTATTACCGATTTTTACAATTTGATGACGGTTTGTAAGGTAAGACTCAAGAATTTTGGCCGCATTTTCCTTAATTCCTATGACTTGCAATTTCTTAAAAAGTAATTTGTGACTTATCGTATCGAAGGCCTTCCTTAAATCAATGAATACACCTAATGCCAATTCCTTTTTATCGATACGTTAAGATTCCTAACAAATCGTTTGCTGTAATGTCTAATCTACTTTTTTAGTCACGCAATACATTAGAAGTCCGATTTGGGAAGTCGCTCTCCCTTTCAGAAAGTCGAGTCGCATCTAAATATTGAATCGCATATTCATCATTCTGTATATACAGTACTATGTGAGGCCCACACGCATATTTACAGTTACAAGCATCCATAGTCTATGGTGTCTATAACGCTTTGTTGCCACCATCATACTATTAAAAATATTCAATTAGGTTTTGAATAGACACAACTGGACATACTATTAAAAATATTCAATTTGGTATGAAAGACAGATGCTCATTGGTCTCATAAGAGATGTAAACGGTAAGAAAACCAGCTCCTATCGCGTGTGAACCGCCAGGAAGCGGGGACGTGCGCGCGCGCCGCCATACGTGTGAACGATGCAGGGATGAGACCGGCGGCGGCAGTCTACCTTTGCATAAGTAAATTAATTTACTCCCTTGAAATCTTATCGCCTTTACGTTCTAACAATAGTTTTACATGCATATAAACTCATCCCTACATTCCCAGAAGTGGTACGTAGAGTAGGCAGGCAGAGATATGAAAATTAATTTCAGTGCCACTTTTAGCAATTGTAGGTTTGAAGATGAATAATATGTCATATTGAAATGATAGGTTGCTAGCCCATCACTCATAACACACTTCAACCATTATGATTTATGCACAAAACTGCTCAAATGTTTCTTTACAATCTTCCATATTAAAAGTCTTCAACAGCAGTCTAATATATCAAAACGAACGTAGTCTTCCATAAAGCACCTATGCAACTAAATGTACAGGAGGATGTTGGACTTGTTGTGCAGGGTTCCTACCGTCCCGAGGACGCTCCCTTCTACGATGGATGGATCAAGTGAAAGTCCTCACGGAATCGCCCCCACATGTTGTGCGTTCTAAATGGTGCGAAAAAGGAATATTTAGGATTCTGAACCAACCACAAAATCAGGTTGGTTTCAATAGGAAAACTATAGAAATTTCAACGAAAAAAAACTGATTTATCATATATATTAGTGTTTTATGAACATAACTTTGTAAAACCTGATGTAGGTGGCTTCTCATTCGATTGTTTTGCATTATTTTAAAAACAAAAATTAATATTTATCTACTCAATGAGCTGTAAACAACGACACCCCCCATGATGAGGTATGTCAAAAAAACTTCCTTTAACTATGTTGGAGCCCCACTTTAAAAACATTTAAAAATAAGTTTTGACGATTTGCATGGCTATGGGTCAGCAAGAGGTTATACGACGGACAGACGACGGACGGACGAACGCGTGAGTGACAACAATAGGGTTCCGTTTGGAGCCTTCGGGTACGGAACCCTAAGAAAGACAACGACCCCCATGACCACTACTGCTCTGCCAAAAGTAAGTACCCGATATGGAAATTATCTGGATACTTGATAATGACAACGCAAGTTGTCCAACACGTGAAGCCCTTAATCAAGTATGAGGTAGGCGTACGTGCGTATGTCTGAGCGCAGGCAGTATTGAACAAAAAGTCTTATGTCAGTATAAGATTCGTATGGCCAATACGATCTTTTGACTTATCTCAATCGAGTTGGCACGGTTAGCTCTAAATTGACATATACGATTTTGAGTCTTATTTGCTAGCCATACGTTTTCAAACATGTAGATATTTAAGGGCGTAAGTGCGGACACTTCGGGGAAGGAAGCACCTGCGTATGACACACGCTTTGTATGGAGATCAGCCCTCATTAATAGTAATGCGGCTAATCTGCTTGTCCATCGGTTCTTTGTATTAGTTTGTCAGCTTTCGATGACGTGCCGTATTGATTGTTAATGAAGCTGAGTGACCATTTTATAACTCAAATCATGGTATGGTTCTCAACCAAAAAGTCTTTGTCGGTAGTAAGTCGAAGTTCTAAACTAGAGCGAAACTACTAAATGGTTACATGTTTACATCAGGTTCCATTTAGTTAGGCATAACTCAGGTACCATCATGTGATAGCCATGCTGATATACATATTTCAGATTTTCACTTATTTCTCTTAAACTAAGGATATTTTTGGTTCTACATTGTATGACCAAGTTAAAGAGCATAAGTTCATTGCGGAACCTTATTTTCAGGCCTACTATTAACGGCAGAGATTCAGCCGATCAAAGTTATAGTATTTAGACAAATTTACAAAAAGTCGTCTCCTTCACGATTTTCGTCGCCACTGCTTAGATATTACTTAATACTGGTATGCATGTTCTTTGTGTCCAGAATACGAATTTACAAGTTTTAAGAAATGGAAGGGGGAAAGCCATACCTGTGAAGTCATAAATTTGGCGGTGGATTTTTGTCCTAATCTCGGGTTCTATGTTACCAATCGGCACTACAATTTCTCAGCACGGGGTCCTCGAGGCGGAAAACTTAAGATAGTCTGCCTAGTGTACCCCCAAATAACCCCGTAAAGTTCAATTAGGTTCCGAACACTTTCCAGGTATAAAGTACATAACAGCTGGATTACCCTATAAGTGCTACATTACGAGTACTTACCCTCATGCTTTTAAGTGGCTATGAACTACAGCGAAATATATCTATATGTCCCAAGGAGGTTAACTTCGCTGGACAATGTATTCGATTGTTATAATTGGTAATAATCAGTTGTCAAATAAGACAGGAAGTAAAAGATTAGTTGACTATTTAAGCGTCACCTTCCGGCGACAGGCTCGGGCCGCGCAGGTGTGCCGTTGCGCACTGAGTTGTATTCTACACTAATAATTTATTGTACCAGTCTATCAACTGCAAGACATAATGCACAAATTCATTGTACCAACACCATTATATTATATCATTTTACTTTAAAAATACAAGACAGCTTTATAAAATACTTATCAGTTATGACTGAATGAAAGTCTCCCCATATGTCTTCCATTTGTTTACGATATTCGCATAGCAATTAAGCTGCCTTGTCAAAATATATCTCAATATCCTCCTATACATACAGTCATATCCATAAGCTGTAAGTCTTTAGTAACTGGCATACCACCTTTAATAAAAAAATCGAAAAAATTTGCAGATACATTCAGATTATTAGATGCCTAGTTAAGCTGAAGATAATGGAGCATTGCCCCAATCCGTTCTAAATCCTCCGCGCATGCGCGGCACGACCCACGCAGGTGTGCAGCGCGCGCGCCGCATCACAACTATTTACCCTAGCAAATACGCTCTTTCAGGCATGCGAATTGCGACTCTAACGCACCAGAATAAAAACCTCCGTTTGAGAAACATTTCGCAACAAAATATTGATAATATTGAACGTTTGCTTTACATATTTTTTTCTTGAACAGGTGTTGAATAAACTGAGCCGAATGTTGACCGACGTGAATACCAAACGATCGCTCGTCCAGTGATTGCCTCCATTTAGCCGAATTAGGACGACCGGAGCCCTGAATAGATGATTTGTATGCGCCACGAGGCTAATACTCGAAATTGAAGCACATGTCGTATAAACTAAGTAGCAGCTTACATTATAAAAGGTAGTTCCTATAATTATGAGTTTAAATGTACATACCAGGAAACGTACGCGTCAGATACATTAAGGTGTATGTGTTGTGAGTGCGCGTCAAAACATTGCGGTTAAAATTTATAAACTTGTTTAATCCAGTGTTTTCATATTAGCGCATAGTCTCTATTTAATCGATCGTCGCCCACGTAGCCGTGCGTGCGCGCTGTGACGCGCGATCCCGATCTCTCGAGTATGGTAATATTTCGCGCGCTCGTGCACCCCAGAGCATTTTAATTATATCATATCTGCGCGATCGGCGCACACGCACCGCGCGCCCGTGGGGGAGGGGGAGGGCGGTATCGCGCAGATAAATCACGGGCGGACACGACCGAGCAATATGATCGCCGAAATGATCCCGGCGCACCCGCGCTGAGGCAACATTGCCCGCGGCAAGGCTGCTGCTGTGTAATACTTAGAGGGGATTCCTTGAATATAACCCAGATGGTTAGTAATGGATTCATCAACAACAAAACAAAAGAGAATCTTAACCAAAAAATTCAAGCACTTTCTTAACCCGACGTCTACCGGTCCCTGGGATCCCAGGGAGTATAACAAAACAATGCTATTGTTTCTTTTTTTCGCCAGGAGAAGACGGTTTAAGTAGCTATAAAATCAGCACATTTGGAAATCTGAAGGCACAAAAACTGTTTCTTGTCACTTTTTACTCTTTTTAAGATTGACCTTGTGATAGTGAATTACTGTCCTCCACGCTCTACATATTCCCGGGAGGCGTCACCGTTATAACCGGGTATGTAGATGAGTGGATGATGTGACATGCCGCCGACACGTTCATCTGTTACGATGACAGATAACTACCGACTATAGGGTTGTCTACATCAGGCAGTGTGTTTTGCCTGGTGAAACCCAACAATTTTGTAGTAAAGTGACATATTTGTTAAGTTTATACTACATGTGCTGTTTAACATATCTTACATATTTGTAAAAAACTAACAAGTAAATTACTTATAATGATCGAAATATTAAATGCTGTTTTAATGAAGTTATGTATACCTAAATCTATGACAATATTGTGTTTACAAATAAGTAGTTGTATGTTACAATTTACATAAAATTGGTGCAAATTAACGAAGGTAGAATTTTTATAGAGCACCGAAGTACCCTATAGCATCGTGTACTGACGCTGTCCACCTTGCACTTGCATAAAAAATATTTAGTTCACATACTACCATAATATTCATCTAATGATTTCCGTTTCTGTCCATGAATGCAAATTCGTTTTGGTAAAGAGCGTCCATAGGAATTACCGAACCTTCCACAGTGACTGCTATTCTGGGCAATATCGTAAACAATCTGAGGATATCGAGAGAATTTGCAGGCCAGTGGACTTCCTCGCCAAATAACTGACTGACTATAAATCCAGAAACACTGTCTATGCAGTTATGTACCGTGCTTTTAGTAACACCATGTGTATCTGCTACAAAATCGTACCATTTTTCGCATATAATGTTTTAATTTATCTAGTTATTAGGTTGAGGCACGAAACTATAAAGTTTTGACACATCGTGAATCTACCTGTCAGAAGTATACTACAATGTACAAAATATGTCAACTTGTAATCACAATTATGTGTTTAATAAAGCAGTTCTCCCTAAAAATATGTAAATTAATACTTGTAAAGTGAAAATGTTTATTACCCAGAAATATGTAAAATTGTAACTACAATTTTGTAAATTTTCCGCCATGACTAATTTGTAACATGCATTTTTATTGAACAGACACTTGTAAAATTGTAATAAAAATTAAGCATATTTTTCAAGGTAGCATTTTATCTCCAAGGTCCCGAAGTTTAAATTTTGTGGCATGTAAATAATTTTTTCTGTGTGCGTGTACAGTGAAATTTACAGCTGTCATTCGCATTTTGATCCCGTTTGTACCCTAAAATCTGTTTTGATCATTACATTATGAAGTTCTAGTAAGACGTCCCACATCAGTTATATTTAATTTATAGTGTATAGATTAGAATTGACGTATTCCAGGGCTATCTACTGCTGTTAAATTTATTGAAATCTCGCGGATAATTTAAGTGCTAGAAGTAATATTATGATTTCAGAATCGACGTTCTACGTCCTATCAAGCCCATCAATTATTCTTAAGCTCAATATGCGCCCACACGTACCTAGTCAGAATTAGGAGAAATTTCATTCCATCAAGCATCTTGACTTGGAGGTGGCAGCAAACTATCAGTACTTAACCATCTATTTAAACCATTAGCCTTCTTTTTTGTTTAGCCGTAGTTGGAAAACTTATTAATTTTGACATAGCTCATATTCTATTTTGCGAATTTAAGTAGATTTGGAAATTTTTCCAAGCTTCATATTCAGAGAACCTCCCCTGAAGGGTCATGAAAAGAAAATCTCACATAGGGATACATTTTGCTCTATGAAGACATAATTTTCTCATCATAATTATGTACTACAGCTTAGTGCAGAATTTATTAAGGTTCAATGTTGACCTCGACCATATTTAATAGGGTACGTAGATTTCGCACGAAATGCAAAGATCTTACGGATGGAGTACATTTTCCAAGATAATGGCAGTTCTATCAGTTCCTGGCCCGGGGACTTTTGAGAGACGAAAACAAAGCCATCAATGAACATTCGTGACATGTTACCAACATTTTGAGGTTTTGCTTCGACGACTAGGTTATATAGGATCAAACGAGACGAGGTTGAGCGCAGCGAGTTAGCGTGCATTAAATTTAGTTCAAAATATACCTGAGACACCCCTGCTAGGATAGGTAACTTCCCACGCCCCGTTCCCCGCTTTAAACGCCGCAGTCCGTGAGAGTGAATATTCATTCTCGATGCGATAAGAACCGCACGTAAAGTGTCAAACATTACGCAACTCCTCGCTGCTCTTCTAATCGCACTATCAACAAGTGTTCTGTCACCGAAATCTTCCACACAACATTAGTGATAATTCTGCAAAATTTGGGTGCCAATGACTAATAATTTGAATGTCGATTAAAAGAGTATTGTGTACCCTACTGATACAAACTCAATAAAAAGTCATTCATTCGTCCTAAAGTAAGCCTTAAGTTTCAGAACCCGGGCGCGATACAAATAGATTAACAATTAAAATTCAGTACGTTCAGTGGAATACACATATTAACTTAAGATAACAAAGTATATAAATAGCGGTAAAAACCAGGCAACCTTACTGGTGTTAGAAGCAATTCTCTTAAGCCTTTGGGTAACAGAATGAGCGAAAGGTTCATTAATAAATGTAATACAATTTCAACTTAAAACGCACAGTTCTTCCAGACTCACAGATTCAAGACTGAGCTCCCAACACACTTTGACGGTCTGGACTTAATAAACCGCCATTTTCTCAGTTTACCTGGAAAATCGAACGTGACCATATACGATTTGACTTTTTACGAATTAGATAGACATGGTCAAAAAACTTTTCTACTCTTACCTACAAATACTACCACAGTCACAAAAATTATAACAGCAATAAAAACGACCGCGAAAGGACTCGAATCGATGTTACTTCTGACACTACCAAGAACTGCAGACATACTGACTTATATAATAAACAAGATCATTAGGGTTTTCTACTACAGGCAGTATGATTTCCACGTAATTAAGTAGACTAAGTTTAAAAACACCCTTGGGCTCCGTCGGCTCCGGCGTCCCGTAGGCCCATAGCGTGCCGGCAGCGGTCGCCTTCCCCGTCACGCTGATGGTCGTGGCGGCGGCGGCGACGGCCCGCTCTCGTCGCTGCTCGACTCGCTGGTGTCAGGTGCCGTGGCGAACTCGTCACCTGACGACGAAGGCGAGGAGCTGGACGGTGCGGGCGGTGGTGGTGGACGTGCGCATAGTTGTTGTGCCGCTGTTGCTCGAGATCTCGTAATCATTTGCGGTAGTTAAATCTATAATTGCTAGTCGCCGTTTGACATTTGACAGCTGAGCTTTTTCCTTTTGTTCCTTTTGATTGTAATATTGTATTTTGTGATACGATTTTCGTAATACATTCTTGTCGTGCTATTATGTTATCTCAATAAACTGTCGAAAACTGTAATTACGGCGTAAAAAGAGCAAATATAAAAATTTGTAAAAAGAATGAAGAAACGAGACACCCGTCAGCGATTTTTTTATTTTATTATTATTTGTATCTCTCCTTTGGGATATCACGGCACAATGTCCGGTCCTTTTGGAAGGCGTTCATGGGGATACAGATCCAACACGAAGAGGCCCCTTTGAGATACGATAATGTATTGGGATGTGTACACCTAGCGGATACTATCTCTGTCTGCACTATTGAAGAGATACAGCCAGAGACAGCACCCGCTACGTGCAAGGCCTATTGCGAAAAGAAGGGAAACTACACCGGTTTTATGGGAAAGAACTTGAGGGACTGGTTGCTGGGATATTGATGAGACAACGGGACGCCTGCCATATAAAATGTCTCATCACTGTACTTGAGGCAGACGGTGACTCGCCGCTCACTAGGTGGGCCGCCCTATTAGGAGCTATCAGATGGCAGCGAGGGTAGCAACACTGGTGTTAGCAGCTCAGGGTGTAGAGAGGTGCGGCTCCGATTTCGCGTGTTTACCCCCGTGAGCGGGTTTCTTCGTTATTACGCCATTACGTGCAATACACTTCCACCCTGCGAGTATATAGCTCTGGCACCCCACTCTGACCGGCCGGTTAAGGCAAGCCAGAGGTGAGAGTCCTGCGGCCCCTAATGGGGTCCACTCCGCCGGCCAACAAAGGCAAGCGGAGAGAGGGGCCTGACCGACTCTCGGAGGCAAGAGACCCAAGGGACGTCACTTCCCATTCAGCTCGCCACAAGCTGCCCTGGGGGTATTTTATTATTATTATTATTTATATCTTAATTGACGATCATGATGTGAATTCGTATACTTTTGACATGAATGCAAATTTATATTGTAATGTATGTCTATGAAATAAATGAATCTGAATCTAATGTTGGTAAAAGCCCTGTATTAGTTCTTTTAGAGATTTTGACTCCATTAGTGTGCTCCTTCTGTTATCTAAGATGTCCTATTAGGGATTTGATGGCGCGACGATAAAACGGTTCGCCACTTATTTGTCTGGCCGTGCGCAGACAGTTGCGTTACGTAAGATTGATGATGGCACTCTGTGGTCCTCTCTTCGTCCGGTGAGTCCGGTCTTCGAGGAGTACCACGGCGCTCAATACCGAATCAATTGCTCTTTATACTATATAGCGCTAATATCACTAACAGTATATAGAACTGTGGATACAATTCTATTGCTCAAGCGCACCGTCGGACATATCTGTTGAAATAAACAACGTCAACGCTGTGCTGACTTAAGTCGGAAAAGAACTGCTTGGTTTTTAATCCTGCCAAGTCGAAATATGTCGTTTTTGGATCTAAGCATCAAACCCGTAATACTCTTCACGCCCTTACGGTAATATATCCATTATGAATGAACCAGTAGAAAGTCGATTACCTTAGTGTTGCGTTAAATTGCGTGTCGAGCTTTGTGAATCGTTATATTATCTAGGTTAAACTATTGTGACATCATCTATGATGGATGTATTGTTGGTCGTTCTAAAAGGTTTATACGACGAGTGCAAAAAGCATGCGTCCGTTTCTGCTTCCGAATTCCTCCCCGCTCCCACATCACTCCGTACTTGAACGCCGCCAACCTTCTTAGCATGTCCGCGCCGACGCCTGCACCTCGAGACTTCTGTTTAGGGTGGTACACCATGCGACCCCACCGTACCTTTTAAAAAAGATGTAATGGTCCAAGAGTGAGTGCAGGTTCAAGGAATTAGTTATCGTGTCTATGCACAGGACCGCGGTTTTCCGAGGTAGTTTCAGGTTTGCGGCATCTAAGTACTGGAATGACGTCCCACCTCCTGTCTAGGGGGCGCTTAGCAAGTATCCTTTAAGCGTATGCTGAAAGGCTATTTCTTCCGCTCCAAAAATCCCAATGCTAACCCAGCACAATAGCAGCATAAAATATACCAAAGAATAAAACTAGTGGCTCTGTGAGCTGTAGACCTCGTGAGTGAGTTTTCATTTCCAAAATCTGACGTTATAAAAAGATCAATTACGAATATCAAACCTGCTATCAAAATTTCACCAGAATCGGTTGAGAAATGCGACCTGTAGAAGAGAACAAACCGAAATGCGACCGCGGAAACTTACAAAATCATTGATAAAAAAATTGTTTTTGGATATTTCCAAAAACTGACTCGACAAGAAATTCTATATAATTACGGGACCTGCTCACAAAATATCGCGAGAATCGTTTGCGAAATGCGACCTGTAGAGAACAAACCGTTGAACAAATATTATTATTTTTTTAATTTCCAAAAA
This sequence comes from Epiblema foenella, assembly GCA_963556455.1. NCBI lineage: Eukaryota > Metazoa > Arthropoda > Insecta > Lepidoptera > Tortricidae > Epiblema > Epiblema foenella. Next base: position 22,226,829 of record OY747096.1, on the reverse strand, counting down.
CTTATTCGACAACAAAAATCTGTATATTTATCAAACCTGCTCACGAAATTTCACGAGAATCGGTTGAGAATTGCGACCTGTAGACGAGAACAAACGGAAATCCGGAAATCCGGACATACGAAAGCATTTTTGTCGAAGCTGAAGCAGAGACCTTCATTTCACTCGGTCAATAAAAGAACTAAAAATATATACATCAAAATTTTTAGTTCTTTTATTTTGTAACCCAGATATCTGTATGTAAGTAGTAAGTGGATATTATTATAATTTAGATTTTTTTCTTATTCATGTTTTTTTTCTATTTCAGTGATATTTCATTTTGTTAACCTTTATTTATTGTATGGCGGTCCGTGAGTCACCGACGGTACTGGCTGAAAATCAGCATAATGGTGAGCCAGTATCCCTTTCACTGCCGCGGGGACACACATGTTATGTGGTTTGTTTTTTTCCGTTGTTTTTTTTAATACGTGTGTCTTTTCTGTCTGTGAATAAATGTTTCTTTCTTTCTCGCTATTTTTTACTATGAGTACATACACTGGCCTAACTGCTCAGCCTCCATTTTCTGTGTTTGATTGTAAGATAGAAACTGGCACGAGACTGTATGTCGCAGACAAATATTTCCACTGGCTGAACACCTCTTGAGCATTGAATATGAAATCGTGGCCGCGTGCCAATAGCAAAACATTTTATGGACCGGATTTAGATATTCAAGTGTAGGTAGGTATATTTACGACTACTAATTCAACACAAATAGAGGATATACATAATATATATAGTTGTACAATGATATGATAAATATAAAATTTGTTATACGACTTTCATGACAAGTCGGCCCGCATTTTGATAGATATGTAATTACTTATATCAGTTTACTACACTTAATAAAGAGTTTACTACTCCTACTACTACTAAAAATATTGAAAAAAAAACTTTATAAAATATAAGCAGCAGCAGCAGCTGCAGGCTATACCTTCGCCCCAGCTAGGCACACTACTGGATAATAACTCGCTGAGAATCGCAGTTGCCTTGCGTTTGGGTTGTAAGGGTTGTGAGCCATATCGGTGCATGGTTGAGGAAGACAGCCACCATGGCCTTAGCTGTCAGAGGTGCGCGGGCGGTTTCAAGGCATCACGCAAAGATGCAATCAATGATGCAGTTGGTCGGGCTTTGGTGTCCGCCAATATCCCCAGTGTTTTGGAGCCTCCGGGGTTGTATCGCACGGATGGCAAATGGTCAGATGGCCTCACACTCGTACCATGGAAAAAGGGTTGGTGCCTCTTGTGGGACGCTACGTGCGTCAGTACGTTTGCACCGTCCCAGCTTAACCTCATAATCAGGACTGCTTAAACACTCCAAGTACAGTACCCTGGAACCGTTGTACGATTTTGTGCCGATTGCGGTAGAGACTGCGGGATCTTGGCGGATGGAAGCTAAAACCTTAAGGAATTTGGTAGCCGGCTTAGGGATATGGGCTGTGATCTACGCTCCGGATCTTATCTGGTTCAACAGATTTCGTTGGCTTTACAGCGCGATAATGCTGCAAGCATAATGGGAGCATAATTGACGAAGCCTATTGCGGATTGTTTTATTGTTGTGTATGACTAATTGTATTAAGCATTAAAAGCTAGCAAAAAGCACCCACAACTTGTACATACAGTCTTTACAAAACCACTCCAATGCGAGTGGAAATACCTACAAATCTTCTAAATATATAAAAGAAGAAACTGTCTGACTGATTGACTGATTGACTGACCGACTGACTGACTGACTGACTGATATCAACGCACAGCCCAAACCGCTGGTTCTAGAGATTCCAAATTTGGCACGTAGGTTCCTTATAAGGTCTAGGGGTGCACTAAGAAAGGATTTTTCAAAATTCACCCCCTAAAGGGGTGAAACGGGGGTCCAAAGTTTGTATGAAAAACCGTATTTATTAAAGTGAGAGACATGAAATTTTGTATATAGAGTCTGTGTTTAAATATAGTAATGGCGTATTTCAGCTTTTTTCTAAATTGCTCCTCTAAAGGGGTGAAAAGGGGGTTCAAAGTTTGTACGGGGAGAAAATCTTTTTTAAAGTGAGATATTTGAAACTTCGTATACAGACTCTCTGTTTAAATACAACAAAACATATATAAGCGTCTTTCGAAATTGCTCCCCTAAAAGGGTGAAAAGGGGGTTTCAAGTATGTACGGGGAGCAAATCTTTTTTGAAGTGAGAAATTTAAAACTTCGTACATAGACTCTATGTTTAAATACAACAAAACGTATTTAAGCGTTTTTCGAAATTGCTCCCCTAAAGGGTTCAAAAGGGGGTTCCAAGTTTGTACGGAGAGCAAATCTTTTTTGAAGTGAGAGATTTAAAACTTCGTTATAGACTCTTTGTTTAAATACAACAAAACATGTTTCAGCGTTTTTCGGAATTGCTCCCTTTAAGGGGTGAAAAGAGGGTTCCAAGTTTGACGGGAAGCAAATTTTTCCTTTTCTTAAAAATCGATATGGGTGTCATTTTCGAGATTCCTCGGGGTGCCGATTACGAAAATGACATTCATTTTCAAATTAAAGATGGCGGACATTTATTTTTCTTAAAAATCAATATGGGTGTCCTCTTCGAGGTTCCTCGGGGTGCAAATTACAAAAATGACATCCATTTTCAAATCCAAGATGGCGGGCATTTATTTTTCTTAAATATCAATATGATATTATTATTATGATGATATTTATATGGGAATCCGGTGGAAACAAACGGCACAGGACCGGTCTAAATGGCGAGCCTTGGGGGAGGCCTATGTTCAGCAGTGGACGTCTTTCGGCTGAAATGATGATGATGATGATGATGATCAATATGGGTGTCATTTTCGAGGTTCCTCGGGGTGCCGATTACGAAAATGACATTCATTTTCAAATTAAAGATGGCGGACATTTATTTTTCTTAAAAATCAATATGGGTGTCCTCTTCGAGGTTCCTCGGGGTGCAAATTACAAAAATGACATCCATTTTCAAATCCAAGATGGCGGGCATTTATTTTTCTTAAATATCAATATGGGTGTCATTTTCGAGGTTCCTCGGGGTGCAAATTACAAAAATGACATCCATTTTCAAATCCAAGATGGCGGAAATTTATTTTTCTTAAAAATCAATATGGGTGTCAATTTCGAGGTTCCTCTGGGTGCCGATTACGAAAATGACATTCATTTTCAAATTAAAGATGGCGGACATTTATTTTTCTTAAAAATCAATATGGGTGTCATCTTCGAGGTTCCCCTCGGGGTGCAAATTACAAAAATGACATCCATTTTCAAATCCAAGATGGCGGACATTTATTTTTCTTAAAAATCAATATGGGTGTCATTTTCGAGGTTCCTCTGGGTGCCGATTACGAAAATGATACTCATTTTCAGATCAAATATGGCGGATATTTATTTTTATAAAAATCGATATGGGTGTCATTTTTGTTGTTCATCGAGGTGCCGATTACGAAAATAACAACCATTTTCACATCCAAGATGGCGGAAATTAATTTATCTTAAAAATTTATATAGGTGTCGTCTTTATGGTTCCACGGGGTGCCGATTACGGAAATGACATCCATACGTATCTACATACATACATAGAAACATACGGATCAAACTGAGAACCGCCTTTTTTGTAGACGGTTAAAAATTACTTTTATTACGCGGGCGAAACCGCGGGTAAAAGCTAGTAATATATAAAACTGATTAAGCATTCCACTCCTTAAAACAAATCATAATGGCAACGTTAATATCATCTATTTTAGACAGAAAAATAACTTCACGTTCATGTTCAAACTGCTCTTTCTACCTGTAAAACGCGGCCTTGGCATTAATGTTCCAACTAAAAAGAAGGAATGCTACAAAACAACAGGAAACTTATTTTGCACATCAAATTCATGTTACAGATACCATAAAAAGAAAAACTGGCAAGACCAATAAGTGACAACGAAACAAGCAAAGATGTAATATCTAAATTACCAAATAAAATGAAAAGATGTGTTCAAAGATTTGTTGAAATGAATTCGTCACAATGGCTGACAATCATCCCTACTACCAACAATAATACCGATCCCACAGCTACTCAGTTTAAAAATGCATTGGCCATTCATTATGCTCATGAACCTGCTAGCCTCCCTCAGGCCTGTGACGGTTACGGAGAGAGCAACTTCGACCTAAACCACGCAATAATTGCAAAATAGGTGGCCTAATCAAACAAGGTCATGATCAATATAGAGATGATATAAACAATGGGCTGAACTAGCCTTGGGAACAGGCACAACAGAACCCCTAATTCGTGACGCAAATAGAACTCAACCAGCACTTATAGGGACCTGTTATTAAACAGTGTGTTGGGAACCTGCAAGGAAAGCGTTCTTCGACGTTTTCATAATAAATGCCGACGCTTCTTCTTACAGCAACCTCACATGGCAACAAACAGCACAGAGACATAGCCGAGAGAAACACTCAAGATACGACCGAGCGGCTGAAGACTAACAGCTTCCTTTACTCCACTTGTCATCTCTTGCGATGGAGCCTTAGGGACTGAATATACAACTTCTTAAAAAACCCGCATCAAAATGAAATGTAAAATGGGGAAATGCGTATTCACAAGTAATATATTAGCTGAAAGTAAAAGTACAGATTTCAATTATAAGAGCGGTCTCAATAAGGATGAGACGCTCAAGAAGACATTATTATAAGTCCATTTGGATGTGAAGACGGAGCAGGAATCCTATGACGATATGAATTAAAGACTTAATTCAGATGCCCAGCATGTACTGCGTGTGACTATACAGCTGCTTGTATTTTTTGATATATGTATCTTATAATAGCTTATATTTGTCAATACACTTTGCTGTTGCTGATTCATAGTTGTACCCACCTGACGAAGCCTGCAAGGATTTGAATTTCTCAATATGCTAAGTGCTTGTTCATTGTATTTTGTTAATTAATATAATAAATAAAAATAAAATAAATAAATAAATATTAGAGGACAATCTTACACAAATCGAACTAGCCCCACAATAAGCTCAAGAAGGCTTGTGTTATGGGCTTGTGTTATAATGAAATCATATTTAGACTTTTTGTGTGATTTTTATATCACAATTTACATCTATATATTTATATTTTAAAGACACTATTCAATTCGCCATTAGTACTAAATAAAAGACTACATACCCGAAATGAATTTCTAACCACGTCAGTACGTATGCTCAGCTCCAAAGCAAGTTTTTAATTAGTGAGGCTAAATTGCGCCAGAGAACATACGTCCATTCGTTAACTGCCACAGGAAGTTAGGCAAATTGAGATCTTACCTATAGAAATGTCTGCTATAGAATGTAAGCTAGGTAATTTCGATTGTTTGAACTATTATGGCTTAAACACTAAGTCCAGCTTGAGTACGCAATATAAATGTAAAACTAAATGGAACTTAAACTGTCACGAAACATAGGTACTTAACTAACATAGTAAGTTATTACCTAGCCGCGATAAGAATTGTACTAGACTCGATTTTTTTTTTCAATATGTGTAATCACGTCATAGTGAATTAATTGACAGCTGTTCCGTTCCCAAACATTACAGTCTTATATGGCTATTTATAAGTATGGTAAATGTCTTATATGAGACAATATCGGATTCAATGAACACCTTCATTCCTTATATTTAATATATTTGGAAAGTGAGAACTGTCTATACACTCGAAGCATTAAATATAAAGATTAAAAACATGTTAGTTGGCCAGTAATAATAATATTGCCTGTATAAAAACTTCAATTACCAGTTAAGTTGTAATTAAATACCTAATGACAGTATTTAATGATAGCAAGCAGCAGGTGACTTCTTCTCGTGTCATAAACCTTATATTGTTCTTACAAGAGCACACCAAATATGTACCGCCTATATAAAAAGTACCGACCTACTAAAATAAAAAAATACGTAATTCTGTAGAACCACACAAATTCTTAAATGTTAATAATTACCAATGCGTAGCTGTATAATCGCTGACGGTAACAGTTTAACACCAGTTCGACTCAAGGCCAAGCTTTCACTGCGGTCATTGTTACGGCGCCGAATGAAGGATATTTTTTAAGTTTTTTGTTTGATGAAACAATGACTTACTTACTGCATTGTTCTAGATAACTGTTGTTTTAACAGTCAGATCATAAAAAGAAATTCTTTATGATTTTGTACCTCGAAGAAAGTGCAATGGAGATGCAAATATTAATGTGCCTAACCTTAAACGAACGAACGCCTAATTACAGCCTTTTACTTACGCCGTAAATATTATTTTGAGACCAATATGACTCAAGGACAAGAGAGCACGGCCCGAACGTATCAGAAAGAGTGCGCGCACCGCATACCAATTTGGTACCAATATGTCGATCCAGGTAGACCTCCTGACCCTGCACCTGTGCCCTTCGATTATCCTCCTCCCCGCCCGCGTCCTCTTGCGCTGCGCCCGCACTGCATATTCAAATCTCGATCCCTCCGTGATAATAACAGGGATGTCACTTCTAAAATGAGTAACTATATTAACACATTATTTTCGGAATACCTATAATTTTCTCCTCCATGGACATTTGGACAAATCGTCGGATATTTTGCAATTATTTGATACATAGAACAAATACAAAGAAAAAATGAGTCGCGGTCTCACACGCAGCCTAAGACGGGAAAAGAGCCTTTCGTTTGGCGGACAAGCGCTAGGCTACCCAGTCCATTACGTCATCACAGCAAATCTCTGCCTTGAATTATGAGCCGCTACTGCTAACATGAATCGATTCCACTCCAATATTATGTATGTAATAATGAATTTTTCACTTCTCATGCTCGAAAAGTGTGTCATATTAGACTTGTCAAGCGGGGCTAAAGTAGTACATTTAACCCCTAGGGAAAATATGAATACATATTTATGATTTACAAAACATTTGAATTTGACCAATAAAAATACTTCACCTATTAAATTCACCAACCACAGAACTCTAATTTAACCCTTAAAAAAATATTTGGTATTGGGTATTAACCAACCAGAATACAGCTTTACTAAAATCGACCAATCTGGAAACATAATTATTTTTTCTAAAGAGTCTAAAGATTAAGTTTGTAGTAGTCCCTATTTCACAATAATTAAAAAAAGTGGCTAAATCGTTCGAGCAACACTTTGAAGCGCTCAATGGAAGGTCAGTTTAGCTTTTTTCGCGCGTTAATGTTGCGCGCGAACCGCATTGTCTATGTTTTGTGTGTCAAAGGAGTATTGAAAAAAAAACATGCTGCAAAAGTATATATCTTCGCCGTGGAATTTATTGTTAATTTTGGGTGGGTTAACCTTTGTTTATTTATTTTCTCGCAATCGAAGTGAAAAGTAGAGTGTATAACTCTGGTCTAAAAGCCATATTACCCCTCGAACTATTTTCCCTCACTTCGTTCGGGAAAATAACTATCTCGTGGTAATATGGCTCATTTTAGACCCTTGTCATACAATCTACTATTTCTTGGTAATCGTATTAACCGAGACAGAAAAAGTACCTAAAAATATATAACAAATAAATACCAAGCTTACAGATATTTAACTGTTACCAGAGGCTATTTAGATTTTTAGCCGATATTTTCCATAAGGTTTATGGAAATTTTTCTTACAATATAATTATATATTTTATTTGAGTTTTGATACTTGTTTTAGTTGAAATGTTAAACTACTACGACACTTCTAATTGCCATGTTATGTGTAGTATGTGGGTATAGATTCGCTAAATTATCTTCTTGAATTTCCACCAAGCAACAGCCCTGCGCATCCACAGTAAACGTTTCACGACGGCGGCGCACGCACAGCGCGTATTATTTTTATTACCACTAAGTGCAGTGCTACACTGGCGGCCGCGGCCTTATGGCGCAACGTTACACTACCGAATTGCACTGAATGGAAGATAAAAAGTATTTTAATGATTTTAATATACAAATAAATTATTAAAAAAATCGTTTAAAAATACCATTGTTCAAAATTATTAAAAATATTGAAAAAAATTCGTGTAAAGCATAGCACGTAGCTATCAAGTAATGTAAATTTTCCGTCGTTTGCTACAAAGACTTTTGCGTGTGAGACACATCTTACGGAATCTACTATGGCGGTGAAGAGGTTAAACTACATAGTTATAAATACATTTTGCGACTGTAATTGGCATAGTTACAGTCGCAATAATTTTATGAAACCATGTCAAAATTACAATGACTGCTTAACACGTTCACAGTCCAGTGCCCCATACATGGGTCACGACGAACTATCTTCACAAGTCCGTGCCCCGTATATGGGTCACTATAGCCGACCAGGTACGCACTTAAATCACTATAATTATATTTTTGTGTGCCGTGTGGTTGCCGGGTAAGAATTGCGCCACCCCATCTCTTCCCGTGGGTTTCGTAGGAGGCGAATAAGGGAAAATCGGAGGGTGGGCAGCAGCATCCTTCGATCATTACCACCATCAAACTGCGGTCGCCAACCCGCTTGCCAAGCGTGGCGACTATGGCAAAACCCCCCAAATTGGGGGAGGCCTGTGTTCAGCAGTGGACGTCTTTCGGCTGTAATGATGATGATGATGATGATATTTTTGTTTATATTGTTCTATTTTGTTATATTCTTTTGCCTGACGATCATGATGCGAATTATTGTGTACATAAAGTGTTGTGTCAAACTTGTAGGTATTGTATATTTTTTATGAAACATATTTTCGTTAGATATTTTTAACTGTGGAAACACCACAATTTCCCCCGACACCGACGAGCCCCGGGTTCTATTCCCGGGCTGTTCCGCTACTCCTAACGGCAATTTTTTTTTTGTTTTTAGATACTTGTATTCAACTACTCTTTTTATGTATCATTCATCATCATTACTCATCATAAAATAATAAATAGATATTACAGGACATCCTTACACACGATGAGCTCAAGAAGGCTTGTTTTGTGGGTACTCAGCTAACGATATATATAGAATAATATGGAGCATTGCATGGAGGGTGACGCTTACGAAATGCTATTTTTTCGTCATTGCTTAATTTTAATGTTTATTTTTGTAGAAGTACAAACTCATGACATATAACGCACCTGCATGTAAAAACAAGTACCTAATGAATTTCAAGAAATTTGAAAAAAGTAGTATTTCGTAAGCAAGATTTTCGTGGAATGCTCCATACACAAATTCTTAATTAAGAATGATGATTTCTATGTAATTACATAGAAATCATCCATGACTCAGGAACAAATATCCGTGATGATCACACTGAGCAACTTTCACTATGGAGCCGATGACGAAATCATGAAAAAAAATTAGTTGTTCCATACATTTAGGATAGTTAATCAAGTAACTCTTAATTTGGTGTTTTTTTTCGCGATTTCATGGTTGGCGCCATAGTATAAGTTGCTCAGTTTGACCCTCCCCACCACCCCCTGGCACTTCAGATCACGACTTAAAAATCACCTTGTATATTGTAATAATCCGAGTGCGTACCTGGTCGTTTCATAGTGACTCAAACGTGACGTGTGTTGGAAGTAATTTGCTTGGACGTAAAAGAAAATTGAAACATTTTGTATGGGGACTGTGAACGTGTTAAGTACAAGCAGACATAACGGTTAGAAATATTTAGTTTTGCGAGTAATCAGCATCCAGCCACAACTTTACCGCTTTGAGTCCCGGGGAAGGATATAGACAACTTTTCAACCCGGAAAATATCCCTTAAGGGAGTGGCAGTTTGAATGGAAGAGCGATGACTAGGTAAGCGCCAAATATAAAAAAGTAGCAATAAGATTCTATCACGATCAACCAGTTCTATGCAGACGAAGTGGCGGCCGAAAACCTGTCACATATATGCGTATACTAGGTACGCAATAATTCTATATGAAGACGAACAGATAATAATCAAGAATAGTTGTCACTAATTCTTAAAGCTTAATTTATTTCAGAAACGAGCGAAAAATTATGGTAGAATAAATAGTTGCAAATAGTTACCCAACTAAACCTGACGTGTGTCTATGTGTCCCATGTAATCCACAATAAAGTTAAAACTGTGTGATTACTTCTAACTTGAAAGTATTCTCCACGCCGCCACCTATAAATATAATGATCTTCAACTTTAGTTATTAGTAATTATAACACCTTCACGGTATAATATTAAAAAGAGCAATTAAATGCAATATTACGGAGTCCCGCTAACGTCGGCGGCCGCAGTCGGACCGCTGCCCTTTACTTTAATTGCAATTTGCAAGTTCATCGAGGTCAATAACCCGGACGACCATACTTAATACTGAAAAGATAAAAGAAAGTTCTTCTGCCGATCAGTTATTCCACCTGAGTTAATTAAAAAGTTGGTTGTAAATGAATACAGCTTCGAACTAACTACAATACTACAATACCAATAGGTTTTCACGGATGAAACATCGCTTGTATTACTAAAGCACGGTTGGATCAAACTGAAATTTAAATAGGTAGTTCGTCGGCAAGTTCCGTCAGAATGGTAGTAGGATCTTAACTATGAATAAAATTTATTATTGGTTAGTCGCATCGACACTCATCCACATCCTATCAACATTAGCAGTAGCTACGTATATGAAGAGGTGAAAAGCTCTTATTCCCTTATAGTAGAAAAACTTTTGACGTTTTTATCCTGAATGACATAATTATTAACTGTTTTCTCGGGGTTTGTATTTGAAAGGGCCTGGTTTATGTCTATTATTACTTATTCTGTGCTTATCTTTAGATTTTAAAAACCACGGGTTATCACTTAAATAATTTCTGAAATACATCTATTGCGATAAAATAATTAGAGCATACTTTGTATAAAGTCTGTTTAAGATAAGATTGAGACATTGTATTCACATTGAGAAAGAATGTATTCAACATTAGCAAGCATAAGTGTTTTATTATTATACCACTCAAAGCTGTTGATTAAAGAATAAGTGAAATACTAAGGCACTCAAGTTTATTTCTTAATGCATCTAAATGTAATTTGTATTCGACTCACACTTTATGACTATAATTTGCAGATGAGATAGTCAGGGAGATACTTATTCCAATTCGTATGTCCATCAGAAAGTAGCCAATTATAAATTTTTATACTGTTTTATGTTCATTACCTGCATGCATTGCAGTGTTAAAGACTCAAGTTAAAATGCATAAGTTTTTGCAACCTACACCATTTGCGCGACTTCTATAGGACTCCTCGCCAGTTTGTCTATTTTAGATATATTAAGCCCTTACCATCTTACAGATTGACGCCGCATTTTCATTACATAAGCATACGAGTTATATCTACAGTCAGCTGAAGAGAAAAATAAGCCGTCGTTTATAAAAATTTGGAGGCTCATGTGCACAACAGGGCCACACACAACAAAACAGTAAGGAATTGAGTTGTTCAATTCCACAACATTTATTTATTACTTATTTAGGCGTTTTAAACTTTATTTCCCACAAATAAATTCACAGCGTGGTATTTATACCGAAAGGCATTCTTCACCAGTCAGCCATAAGGCGAAAATGAACTTACTAACATTTGTCAGAGTTAGTTTTATCAAATTAATAATCTGGTCCATTTCTGCTCAGGTCTACGACAGCTTGCGCGGGCGCAGTCGCGGTGCCGTACCAGTTGCGCGGGAGAGCCCGCAGCAAGGCTCGCGCCCGGTAGGTTCCCTTATTGAATTAGACATACTTTGCTTTTGCAAACTATTTAAGAATTTACCAGATTATCAAACTGCACTTGTATGAAATTTGTTAATGTGACAAATTTAAGAGGTTTTGACAGAAGACATTTGAAGTGCACTTACGTCTGCTTCAATAGTTACGCAATTGTCCAATTTATCGCCAATTGTTTCATCGTTTCGTTTTCCATAGTTAATTAAAGAAAAATATTTTAATTACCACGATGTACTGCGAAACAAGCAAAAAACATGCACATCTTCCACGTACATGCCAACACAACAAAATACTATTAGAAAAGTATAACATGTCAGGGTACCTAATACCATTTACAGGTAAAACATTTTATCTAATGCCACAAAAAACCATGAGTCTATAGCAAACAAATGGTTCGCATTAGAAACGTTGCAAAAAGGTGTGACAAAAACGTCGATAATGAGTATATTAGCCGTTAATTGCCGCAGGGGCGATCTCGCCAACTGTCGCAACCGCACGTGCACCGTGCGCCGGACCCGGACCCGGATTGACACAATATCATAATCAACCAGTATTTTGACCCTCTACCAACGAGTCGGGTCACCCAACTAAGGTTATGGAATGGAATTTGCTTCCGCATCAGCTGGAGTCGAAAAACTCTTAACTCCATTTTTGACGTTAAGAGATTTGCGTCTTCAGCTAACGTCGAAAACCCATAATTCCATTTATGAATTTAACAAGTTTGCGGCTTTATCCGGCGTCCCGTCGTCTGTGTTCCTTGACAATTATGAGGTAAGTACATATCTTCAAAGCAAAAGTGAATAAAATTACATTTTACTGAATCACTGAGCTTCATTTTGAGCCCTGCCGCCACTGACCGTCAGGTGAGACAAGGGCCAATCACTAGTCAGTCCTTTATAAAAAAAACTGTTATTTCTCTTTACGTAATAAATCATCCTGACCTATACATGGCGTTAAAATACTGTTTTGTTTTAACCGTGATATTGATGACCCTTTGGTGTTTCGGTTACGAACAGATGGGTTCCGAAATTATTCGAATCATTTTATTTATCTGCCGGCATTTATAATGACTTTAACCGACTTTTAAATAGAAACTGTTGTCTCACTACTTTAATGTTCGCTGCTTACTGCATGAGCCCAATTGGCGGTCCACGCAGATCTCTCATTAGAACAACAATCAACGCGGCGCTTCAGATCAACTCCTGCGCATCGCCGCGTGCCCTCGAGCACGCGATAACCACGCTGTGTTTGCATGCCACGTTTTCCAGCGACGGTACGGTTGATGTAATTTTCCTTTCTAAAAATGACATGAAGATTTAACAAACATAAATTTAATAGGCTTTATCACTTTACATTGTCAATTAGCAAGTCACATCACACTCCCAAGGTTCACGAAAGCGAGTAGATAGTGGACACAAAATATCGGTTCATCGTTGAACAAACTCAATCTACTTTATCGAAATAAATATGTTTTATAATATGATTGATTTGAGTATTCATCCAGGTGCATTGGCTACAATGATTTGTTTAGGATATCTATATTATATACGCAGGTACTATATATACTCTTTATCATCGCCTATTCACCGCAAGCTCAAAGTTTTGGGCTAATGACCTGGGTTCAAGATACATACCTACAGTCAACATCTAAATTCTCTATACGCAATTCGAACGTCCCATGTCTTGTCTATAAATATGCGATAATCTTCAACTTATATAGATATTTTTTTCACATAACGTGCCGATTCCTATTGGAGCTATTTTGAAAGCACACAGATGTGTATCTCATACATTATATCAACTACGAACGCTTCATTATAATTAGCGTATCCACTCAACCTTGAGCACATTCGCAGAGCGGCGTCCGCTCACCAGACTCATTCATAATCCTTTCCTAGCGGCGCCTGAGTCAATTGTCGCGGTCTCTTTCAATTCCAACTCCCTCCCCCCCTCCTCCCTGCCAGTCTCTGATGTGCCGACATCGCTCACCGCTGCAGTTTTTTAACGGTCACTGAATTAATTTGAATTAGGGGACATGAGAGCTAAATTAAGATCGTCATCACTATTTGAAGGTTGAAATCATGCGTGGTTGTTAATACGTATTTACTTTCAGATCATGTTCACTGTTCAGCAATTCTAGAAATAAACGTTATTAGACTTTGGACACCATAAAAATCAAAACAATCACAGATGTCACGTTTTTATTCCATTAGGTACTAGTGCGAATTCCTAAATCAACAAAAATCTCAATTCTCCCATGAACCGACGTGCGTCAAATGACCTCCGATATAATACCTGCTTATCAATACGTTTCTTCCTATAAACCTGGATTCCGTATCCATACAGCAGATATAACTTGCAACAGAAAGACTTGTCTGGTTCTGTACAGTTTAGGTACAATTCTTTCGAGCATAGAACTTGTAATTAGTTTGGATATTGTAACTACCAAGTCCAAAAATGACATGAAATTTAGCAATTTTAAACTCACTATCGTGATTGATAAACACGAGTACAGCCAGCATCAAAAGTAAGTAAATGAAGAGGTCAAAAGCTCTTATTACATTACAATAAAGACTTGAACTCGTAGTTACTTGTGTTGGTGACTGTATATACATGTATATAACTAATGGTTCTGTAACTGCATATTATTTATTTATTTATCAGTTTGTGTTATATGTGCACAAAGCACGTAGGTAGGCACTACTTTGTGGATTTAACGAATCACGGTTATTAGATTTTAAGTCTAGTTTTTTATACGAGTATTCGTATTAAACGGACTCTCTGTTGTCAGTATAGTTGTCTCTTTGGTTTAATTGAATGCAAACAAAGAGGGAGCGGCGCGCAGATCTCGGATCGCGCCATTGTATGCTAATGCGCATGCGCGACACGTCCCGCTCATAACCGCCTAACTGCCCATCGCCGATGCGCAGATAATAGCACCGAGGAAGCTGTCACATGAGAGCATCTACACATTTTCGATGGCTTGTACACTACACTAGTTATGATTTCCATTGATCGGAATGTTTGGCCAGTTTTAATTAATGGCAGAGTAGCTTGCGGGCTTGATTTTAACTCGTATTCCTAAACTCACACTAAGTAAGTATTCAAATTACGAAATCTCAACATATTTTAATTTTACTACAATATTTCTCTATTCTGGGGACACGAATAAACTATGAAAAATTGATAACAGCTCGTTACCGATATGTACGGGCGCGCACGCGCAGCCAGTGCCAATTACAGGCGCGGCCATCTGATAGCGCTAACAAGACGATGCGTATCGCCGCGGACCACCGCGCGAATTCAAATTCCGATAGCAAATACTGCACACCCCCGCGACATAAATCTCTCTAGTGGACATGTAATTTAGGCCCTGTTGGTGTACGCTAGGGTCTAGATCAGTATGGCGCCCTACGCACAGGCACTTTGCATGATGAAGGTGCTGGCGTGAATTACGCGGGCGAGGTATCCATGAACACAGGACAATGCGCGCGTTGTCGCGCTAAACCAGCGCTATAGCGCTGTCCCGAAGGTACATTAGAAGTTTTAGAGAGGCGCGGGTATGTTGGTGCACCTTGGGGAATATTTCACGCAGATGGCGCGATTGCGCGAGCGCCGATAACGCTATCAGCTGACACCGCAGCAGGAAGGACAAACGGACGCCATGAATCAATGCGCAACAATACACCCTTCCGCTTTTGTCTTAACGTTGCATAACAGCGTCGCAAGTGTTTTATGCTTACATTGTTAGGGTTGTGTGTAGATATCGTTTATGAGAGTCCGGGATGAGTCGGCGCTGGGCAGGCGGCTCCTTTGAATAATTCGCTAGATTTATGGCCCCTAACCATAGAGCGGCGGCCGGAGACAATTAAATAATTTGCGTACCGCCGGCGCAGGCGCCGCGCGATGATTTGCTACGACTGATTAATCACCGCTTGAACTATATCGATTTCCATTCTGCAGAAACTCCAAACCTATAATTTGGAAAATAATTTAGAGCAGGTCTTCCCATATAATTTCGCTTTCTTCCCGGTTTACGAATAGGTTAGAAAAAGATAATTTTAGAACAGTTACCAAGCCACGTATGAACGTCGTTCTCACATCAATTTGTAATTAGGCACAGTGTTGAGGCGTAAAGTGGGAACAGCCGGGGGCGCAGGCACAGGGCAAAAACGGAGTAAACGGGCAATTACCGCGGCCGCGGCGGGCAGCTCCCGCAGCCGCGCCGCGCGCCGTCGCCGCCGTCGTCACTGACCACTTGTGTGTAAAGCGACCAATTGTATAATTGACGGACAATCAATTGACCCCCTCCCCCGTTGCCCGTGAGAACGCGGGAAGCCGCACGACTGTAATCGGATCGGCGTCACACCGTAGTTAGCGAATTAGGGATGAAGCTCTCACTAATCGCTTCAGAGATGCTTACGTTGATAGCAATTAGTGACATTTAGCGGTATTGATGTCATGTTTACGTCAACGAAGCTCATGTCCATACAAGTGGTGTGCGTGAGATTGCTTGTATATCACCCTTATTGGTAAAACAGCCAGCTGTCTAAGCAATGTTCCTCACTGAATATAAGATGAAGCCACTTACGGCTTCATGCCATATAGTTAGGTATTATAACATGATTTTTTCCATAAAATACCTATAATAACGTCTTTCCTATTTGTAGATATAAATAAAATAGGTCAACTTTGCCCGCTTTTTTCATAAAAACGTAAATTTCTCTAAATGTTCTACCATAGGCTTATGCTCTTTTTGCCTAACGTATTGATTTTGATCATATTAATGTGTGATAAGAGGAAGTAATTTTTAAATGAACATTAAACCACTTTTATTACGATATTTATCGGGAATAAAGTATTTGGACTTCTGCAAACAATGCCCATGTTAATTTTTGACGAAACTATAGCTCCTATGCAGTTGAGACAAGGATCAGTCCCAAATTTTGAGTAATGATGGCGTCCCATGTTAAAATTTCGGTCTTAACTATGTAAATTCTTATAGATGAGTGGGCAATGTTATATAGAACTTATGCGCTTTTCCATACAAGCTGCATTCATCGATTCAAAACTGCGGGGGTTGTCAGTTTTGGATTAATTTACAACCGACTTCTTGACAGCGTAAAATATCATGTTTTTTTGAAATCCTGCTTGCATTTTGGTTCAGTTACAGTAAGACAACTAGAGTAGTAATACAAGAATCAATTTCTTTTTTGAGCCCTGGAAGTAAATTTGGCGTATTTCACCCTATATTCGTATTCATAATAAAAGTCACAAAAATGTTTTTCTCGTCACACCGTATAATAGGTATAAGTAATACAAATATCTAATAGCCAAACAATTACTTGGACTCGCTCGCGTCTAAAAAATAAAAGGCCACATTGAGAGCCCCCGTAATATACTATCCTCAAACCAAACTGAGGACTGAGGTAATAAACGCCGGCGACAGTAGGGATGGCGGCATGTCGATACAGGTTTTATTTAAACGTCAAGCGGTCAAATCAGAAAATACATTATAAAATTCATACTTACATATTTTATCTAATCACTTAATTCTATCGAGATTCTTTGTTGCGGGTTTACTACCTGCACTATGGGTTTCGGCCCGCTCCGTGAAAAACAATGCGAAAGAGATAACGCGAGCCTAGTGGTTTTATTGCCCCAGTCCTCAGTTTGGTTTGAGTATAGTATAGTTCTTGTAACGACATGTTCGAGACGTGGGAATTAGATGTAAGGATGTCTGCGCAGAGAAGAATTTTAGTATCACGCAATTCTTTAAGCTTGTACTGAAATTAGATACAGAGCACGCAATTTTAAGAAATGTTTACTTAACAGATTTGAAATGAAATGAAATGAAATCTTTTATTTCAGGTCTTTATCGACCCATATTAATTTATGTTAGTAACATTAATACTTATACTTAGGTTAGTAGACAGGGGTATTATTTAATATACTTAGCTACAGATTTTACTTGCCCAACCCAGTATTGAAGCAATGCGCAGTCAAATCTGTTAGCTACCATGTTCAGGATGCTGTTGTGACTTTTCCTAATCCGTCCAATGACATGACACAATTTTGTAGCGCATTATAGCGTAAAAGTCATTGGTGTGTGCCTCAGCAAACATGCCCGAGGCACTACACCATTTAGGCAGTCCCAACAGCATCCTGAACGCATTATTATATTGCACGCGTAGGGCATTATAAGCTCGCTTCGTGTACTTAACCCACATGCCACTCGCGTAAAAAGATTGACAGAAAGCTTTAAAAAGTGCAATCTGTACTTCTACAGAGCATCTAGTGAACCTGCGGGCCAGCATGTTGCTCCTCACCGATAATGCCCTACGCTCTCATTCTATATCTTGATCATCACTGAGATCCTCAGTAATAATGTGACCAAGATATTTAAAGCTCCGAACGACTTTAAGCACTACACCACCAAGAGTGATAGGAGGCACAAAATAAGGCTTAATTCTCCCAGCCTTAAACACCATAACTTCACTCTTGGCGGAGTTGTATAGCAGTCCATGTTCCTTGGCGTAGGCTTCACATGTCTCAACCAGCTGCCTCAAAGCTCCAATAGATGGACTCAGCAGCACCATGTCATCTGCGTAGCTTATATTGTTGAGGCATGTGCCTTCAATATGACAACCCGCATGCATGCTACTGAGTCCACCTATTAGGTCATTCATGTACCAGTTAAATAACAAGGGAGACGTCACGATTTACATTTTCTAAGTAGCACGCACTTCAGATATTTTGTAATCACAAACAATTCAGCTCTTATTTCAAACCAGAAAATTTTATGGGTCATCCTATCATATAAGTAGTTTTGTAACAATTTTATGCATTCCCTTTTACAATTTTAATACCAGAAAACAATATAATTATTAAAATCTGCAGGACATAAAATGTAAAGTGGTTTTCCTCGAAACCCATATTCATAAAAATAATTTTACTTTTTACATCGAATTGAACAAAAACATGATTTTATCCTGATTTTCACAAGTTTACGCGTGCGGACGACGACAACAGCATATCGACCTAATACTACTTATAGCGAGCGAGCAAGACAAAGATTTGGCGGCGCTTGAGTGTTAAGGCATTTGCTGAATTCATAAGAGAAACGAAGATTAAAGTGCACTACGGAATTCCCATCAGTGGATCTATGGCCCGCTTAAATCTGATATTTATAATCATCTCGTCCTAAACTACTTGTGCAAATTGCCTAGTTGCTGCACTCACTCTGTGTATCGGTGCCATGTTATTTAAGGGCATCCTTACCTTTCCAACGTATTTTCGTTATGCTAATAAGCAAAAAAGTCCAGTACAGTAATGTCGGTTTTCTTCGATATGTAACCCCAATGTTGGATTTTATTACCGTTTCATGAATTGTCTATAAATAATGAATTATGAATAATGGAACATACATATTCAATGTTTACCCTGTATCTGGCACGAATATCCGAAATTCCGTTTTTTGAATCACTTTTTTTAAATACCGTTACGCAAAATTGTACCGTTACGCAAAGCAAGGACAATATGCATTAGAATTAAATAGTTATAGATTTCATTAGTACCTACTATTAATCAGAAGCAGTAACAGCATTAAAGGAGGGTGTCTCAGATAACGAAATTATTTTTTAAAGATGTTTAAGAAAAAATATTCGATATCTTAACCACAACACTGGAACACAAAAAGCCACATATAATTTTCTTTCAGTCAGTTTGCTTCAAATTAGCCATTCACATATTTTAGAGGTTTACTATCTCTCCTGTACTGTTGAAGGTACACAGGTATAAGAGGTCTTATTTAAGGAATTTAAAGCTTGATCCGTTGTTATCTAAACTTAATTTTCGGAAGCGAACCCTTAAGGTGGCCTATTATGAGCGCGCGGGCGCAGCGCAGGTAATGCGCCGATCGCCGATGAGTTACGATTAGAAAATTGGCGAGCGCGCGCGCTCTAATAAATTCGGAGAGTATTCTGATACGGCGCTGCATTGACGTGCTTGTTGTGGACTTTTTATCCTTGCTTCGGTCAAGTGCGGTGAATGGTGCAGGTTACATATAGTGAGAGATTAGACGTTGCACTTGTAGCTTACCAAGGTTATACCTACGTATCATTTTATCTTGAGATGGTTACTAATTTGGGGCAATTCTGTGGATATGAAAGAATTCGTTTTGAATGGAACTACAAATTTGCGGATATAATAAGTTACTAGAAGATAATTTAAAAACAAATTATAATACATGAAAGCAAATTGTAGAAATATTGCGACACCATAATCTGCCAGTAACTCTAATTATATCTGACGCAGCAACACATACTACATCCTCAGATACGTATATTTTGATTTATTTATCAAATGAAAGTCAAGAATAGGTATCGAAGAAATGAAGACGAGTGCGCGCCGCCTTTCAGCCCACGCCCGCAGATTACCGGCTTATCAGATCCTTATCCTTATATCAATGTGGTCGACGTAACTGTCGCTCTGCCTTTCAACTACTTATTACAACTTAAATACAACAAAACGTACACCATACCAAGAAAATCCCTTAAATTGTACATTAATTGTAAAGTTCTTAAAGATTATCCTTTATCTTATCATATTTATTACTTTCATCCATCATAACTGTAACCGACAACATTAAAATAAAAACTTCTGTTGGCATGCTCCGTTGTAGTAATTCCTAAAAGGACTATGATGCCTTAAATAAATAAATTGATTGATCGCAATATAATTCTTTTCAACACACTTGCTCAAAACGACGTTTTTATTCCACTGATTTTTGGCTCATAATCCTAGATATTAAACACGCGTGTGTTAGAATATAGTAATATATACTTACATTAACGTCTAATGTCACTATGATCCGATTTTTGTACTTTATTGAAATGATTAAACCATAAGGATGTATGGCTATTGAACGTTAATTCGGAATATTTACAAATTTATGTTTGCGATTGTGGATAGATTGGAACTAAATGGAAAATGTACAAAAATCGGATCATAGTGACATTAGACGTTAATGTAAGTATATATTACTATATTCTAACACTTTTTCAATATATTATTGAACGAGTGCCTTTAGTTTATATACCCGACCAATTCACATTCGTACCCTAGTACCAAGTTGTAAGTACGAAGAAGAAGCGATATAATTTAGTCGGGTCTTAACTTTTTTTTAGCAACAAACAGTTTTTATGCGGCCAATAACAGTGTCTACATATTTATTTCAATAAATTGGTAAAACCAGCTTTATAAATCAAAAACTACTCAAATTCATTAATATTGTTTTCAATTTTCTGTAACTTGTGTTTTAAACACGAATTATTACATTTTTAATCTTGGCTGTTGGCCGATCTAGTTCGCGCCTTAGCCTTGCGCGCGCATCGGTATCGCGGCGAGAAAAAAAACAACGCGCCATTTTTCGTAAATAATTGACGGCTGTGACGAAGTTTGGATTAATTGTGAAGTTTAATATTTACGAAAATATCTACTTCAAGTGATGAAAATGAAGAAAATCTATTAAGTATTAACTCCGCCGGACATACGTAAGGAGGCGAAAAACGCGCGTGATAGCCTTTTGCTATCAAAATCGAATGAAAAGTATTAAGCGGCCTATGAAACTTTTTTAAAATGGAAAACCGACAAGAATGCTCACTCTTTCTCAGAAAGTGTACATAATAAGTAAGTACGTACCTTGTTTCATCATAATAATGTTCTTATATTAAGTACAATGTTTGGTTTCTTCACAGGTTGCGTTAATATTCGGCGTTAGGTACAGGTGCGTGTAGACGTAAAGAACTTAGTGATCTAACGACTCAAGATATACAATCCTACGGTGAAATGCTCCTTATAAAAATACCAAAAACAAGATTCCACGATCTTTCACGATAGATGGCCCGTTCTATGAAATAGTTAAACAGTATCAAGCTCTACGTTCACCAAATGCCAAATCTGACCGATTTTTCCAAAATTTTCAAAAAGGGAAGTGTACAGCACAACCTATTGGCATTAATAAATTTAGTGCCATGCCAAAAGAAATAGCCAAATATTTGGACTTGCCTGACGCAGATTCCTATACTGGACACAGTTTCAGAAGGACTTCGGCAACTTTACTAGCCGATTCGGGGGCCGATGTATTGACCCTAAAGCGTCATGGCGGATGGCGTTCAGACGCGACTCGCAGAATCTTATGTAGAAGACTCATTACACAATAAGGTTAAGATTGGTAAAAAAATCACACGCGCTATAAATTTGGAGCCACCACCAAAGAAGGTTTGCCCAGAGCCGCGGCCTGGAACATCACGCGACAGCGGCCCTGATTTCTTCTTGTCTCCTGCTCGTGCCACAACAACGCAAGCATCAAACTCCATCGAAAATAATTGTTCATCGCCGACATTCACCCAAGAGAATGAAATAATTAACAATATTACACAAACCGTAATGCCAAACAAAACTGTTCAGTACCGTTTTGAAAATTGTATTTTCACTAACTGTTTTAATAATTAAAATTTTACTAAATGAAGAGTCCTGTTTTTTCCTCGCAAGTGTGTTGAAAAACGTCGTATGAAACACGTGTGCCTGTGTCCATAATATACGCGGCTTTCTTATGGCACACTCGCTTTCGGTCGTGCGCACACAATATCGCCTTGTATATAATGGTCAACTTAGCACACTTGTATCATAATGTACTATTAATTCAAATTAGCTACCGTGTATTGAATATCATACACTCTACCTTAGGAGTATCTATAATGTATCCGGTAAAATGCTTTATTCTCTCATTATACTTATATTTTACTCACGTTCAAATAGGTACTTTTAGGCAGGATGTCTGGATAATAACAGTAGACAATTAATTAATTAGTGTTTACCTAAATGCTAGCATAGTACTTCATATACTCGTAAGTATCAAATGTCTGTAATATCCGGCTTTAGTGCTCGTCTAACTATTGGGCCAACATTTGCCCAATTGTCTCGAAGCCATTAGACTTATGGCCAACATTGGAAGTCCGGTGGTCGTTGGCAATCAGTGTCGAGATGTGGCGTCCTGGCTCCACCTGGTTAGTCGGTTCCTTCTTATTTCCACCCCCAAACATTGGAAGTCCGGTGGTCGTTGGCAAACAGTGTCGAGATGTCGCGTCCTGGCTCCACCTGGCTAGTCAGTTCCTTCTTATTTCCACCCCCAAGTGCGATACAATGTATGAATCGAAACGATCCGCAAGCAAATTCAAAATACGCGCCTATTTATGTGGGCCTTTTACTCATTTTAAATTAGGTACAACTAGAGACAACGTACGTGAGTCGCTCAACACATACCTAATTACAATTGGGGAATACTTCAATTAGTATAGTACTAAATATAATAATCCTATGAGTCTAATAGGAATAGAACATGTTATTGTTACCAATTGGAATTGTCCTAAATAGCAGAAATGATTTGATTTTTCAAAAACTTATCCTTGAAATGTATTATTTATTCCCTAAAACATATTTCTAACAAACAAAAGTAGGTAACGGACTATCAGATTTAGTTTTGAGAGTCACACTTATCACGGCGCCCTTGATGCCTATTTCCTAAGACGATAAGTTCCCCATTCCGAGGATACTTTTCTGAAGAATCAGCAGTCGACCCTCTTCTAAAACGTAAACCATGTACAGTAGTCATCAAACAAATGCACCTATGCTAAATATCCTCATTCGTGTCGAATTGGAAAGTGCCCGGATCCGTACCGTCCCTTCAAGAATGACCGGAGATAGACGTAATCTCATTAGAAAAATACAAACTTTATCAGTTCCCCCGTCCTCTCCGTCGCAAATTAATATTGATCGCGATCGCTTGTGCCGGCAGTTTGTGTCTAGTTATCAGGTACTTTGTATAATTCTGCCTTTAAACGTGTTCTTATAAGGAATATGCTGGGAAGCTTAGACTAGTTTCTAGTTATAAATGATTTTATTAAATGCGACGTGAATGTATGTGGGACGGTAAATTACCTACTGACTTGTGGACTAGTAGAGAATGCCTTGTAGCATTAAGTTTGTATTCATTTTATGTTGTAAGTAATACAGTAAATATCGAAATCAAAACAAAATCATTTAGAAATATCTAAATGGGAGATAACATTTTAGGCCAGAGAAAAACAAAAATGTTTCATGCTATCTTTTAGCGGCATGTACTTCGAGCCTAGGTGAATAAAAATATTAGAATTTATTTATAATTTAAGCATTTTCCGTATGTCGTCTGTAGTATCATGAAAATGCATGCCTGCTGCTGTCTTTTGACGCGAGCACTATCTTGTATACCGTGCAGTTGTATAAAATGTATATGTACTTATTTCTCAAACATGCAATGAAATATTGAGGTTATGTTCGCTCTCGCGCCTCGCTATGCTCGGCCGTCTATATGTACTCGGCCGGCAATCCCTTACTTCCCGGCCTCTGTAGTAATGTACTATTATAAAACACAGTCCACATTATGATTAAAAAACGAATTAGGATTTACCGGTTGATATTTCACACCTGCAAGCCATAAAGTCAAATATTCTTTTTTGTAATTGTGGCCATATTCCACCAACAGCTGTTGTGCAACAGAACATCGCCCTGGGCACTCCGGCTGCTTTTTTATTATTATTATTATTATTATTATTTTGAACCTGACTGTGGCTTTATAGGCCGGGCCCAATAAAGCGCTAGGAGTGCGCGGTTGGAGAGTAGCCTGGGGAAAATCCAGGGGAAAACCTCCGGCACGACCACGTGTGTGGTTTGGAACACTGAAATACTCTAAGAGTTTGCGCTCCAGTGAGATTGGTTGAGCGGTTTCAACCTAATCTGAAGTGTGAGTGGAATCGAGCTACTGGGAGTTTTGTTGCTGGTTCACTAAACCTAGCCTAGCTGAGAAGAGTCCACCAAGAAACTCAGCTAGGCCCGACCTGGGTCGGACTGACTCTACCCGGTGTGCGGCGGTACCGGGACGAATAGGGACTATATGTGTCACTGTTGTCGCGATCGCGCGGTGGACGTCCCCGCCGGCGGGAATGCCTAAGTGTACGCGTCGTGTCAGAGTTGGACGCCGTAAGCGCAGCGTTCCATCTTTCGATAGACGCTGTGATTACGTCGTCCGGGTCCGTAAGTGTGTGCCTAGGACGCCGGACCGTGCGGCCCCTAATCAGTGATCGCCGAGTAACGACGGAGGGGGGAGGGATGGGAACGTAGTCGACAGCCTTCCTAACTAACGGATTCCTATGATGGGGGGCGTTGTCAAAATAACGTCTGGCAGTCTCCTTAAAGAAACCATACATAGTGCTGATCCCCACTCCGGCTGCTGTAGGTACTGCCTGTTATTAAAGAGCAGGCCCATAGGTTAGCAAGTAGCAGTAAAACTGTTATTTATTCTGATCAGATTGGATCAGGGATGGGTTCCATGCTTAGTAAAAAACTAAATCAAAGTGTAATAAATTACTGTTATCACAATGCGAGTATGAACCAAATATGTGAGTTACTTTAAAGGGGCATTGTGATGACAGTACTAACTTAGTAATTTTGTTAGGAAATATGTTAGTGTTGATAAGTCTGCGATAGATAAGTTAATGTCCACATTAAATATTATTGAAAAATCTGTCATTGGTAAAATTATATTATGTGCACTGCCATACTCACAATGTATGACATATCAATATAACAATAAAGTAGCTCATTTGAATTCCTTAATTTATCATGCCACTTGTTTCAATAACAAATATCATTTCTTTGACACAAATAAATTTATAAAGCGCTTCACGCTAACACTAGAAAAAATATTTTTGCCAAAGAAATATTTCATGACTTTGGTGGATCTGTCAGCTTTTAATCTAGAACCAAATCGATTTAATAGTTTACCTAGGAGACTCCACCAAGTCGATAGTGTCATCAATACCATGCCTTTAAACTAAACATCAAAATATTCAGGGTTTTTCCAGCAAGGAACTAGAAGTAGGCTTATTTTTAGATAATGATGACATTCAAGTTTTGTGTATTACTGAACATTGGCTCAGACAAGATCATTTGATATTTTACTTTGTAAATTTTAAATTAGTGAGTTTCTTTGCTAGAAAATCTACCATTCATGGTGACTCTCTCATAATTGTTAAAAGCTTTCAAAGAACGGAAGGACATAGTAAAGTTATCAATTGAGAGGATTGTAGAAATTGCTTGTACAGAACTAGATAGCTATATAATTCTATGTGTATACAGGCCGCCAGCATCTGACTTCTGCACATTCGAATCCACTATGGAAAAAGTGTTGAGGTTAGTAACTAAAAGCCAAAAAAATGTTATGGCTTGTGGTAATTTCCATGTCGACTTACTTCAACCATCTAACAATACCGTCAAGTTGTTAAGTTTGTTTAAATCTTTTAATTAGGTAAATTTGTTTTTGTGCCTACCCGGGTAGGTTACCACCTAGGTAGGCTAGGTAGGTAGGCCAATGCAACCTGCTTAGATAATATTTTTTGTAACTGTTAACCGTTTGAATAAGAAAATTATAAATTCTTTTAATTCCGACCACAGTGGTCAAAAGGCATCTTTCTCAAAGATAATTGAAGAACAACCCCAAACTATAACATACCGACCCATAACTAGTTCTCATTTGGAGTTATTTAAAAATGAAATTAACTATAATATTTGTATGTTACCTGTTTCACAAAATAATTCGAATAGCATGTATAAAGATTTATTCGGCTTAATTAGTGTTTGCCTCAACGAAAATTTTGCAGTGAAAACTATTTCTAGGTCAAATAATAAGATAAAGTTTAGTGATTGGGCTACTGTAGGCATATATAAAAGTAGAAATAGGCTTTATGAACTTTATGGTGAAAGGGAGGTGAACAAGAACAGTCATTTCCTGGACTTTGTCAAGACTTACTCAAGAATCTTCTAGAGAGTGTGTTTTACTGCTAAAGCAAATTATATTAGTTCGAAACTTAAAGTGTCTGACAACAAAGTGAAAACTGTTTGGAATATTATAAATAGAGAATCTGGTAAACCTAAAACCCGCGGTTGTCAAGTCAACATTCTCGAAGAAGACCAACAGGACATGTCAAATAATGATGTTGCCTTGGCATTCGAGAATTTGTTTTGAAATATAGCAAGTAGTACTACGAAATGTCTTCCGTCATCTGAAGCCCAAGCTAACGCTTTACTTTGCGCTAACATTAGTAAAAGTAATGTAACGTTTAATTTTAGTCAAGTAGATTCAATCAAAGTTATTAAATCTTTTCATCGCTCAATTTAAAGAAAACGGAGGATTTATAGGGAATATCAGTAAAAGTTATTATTCATATCATAGATGTCATTGCGCCCCACTTAGATTTGGTTTACAATAACTGCATATCAGAGGGTATTTTTCCGCATCTTATGAAATTTAGTAAAGTCGTACCTATATTTAAATCGGGTGATTTGAACGACCTAACCAACTTTCATCCTATATCGATACTACCTGTGTTAAGTAAGGTTTTTGAGAAATTAATGTTAAACGATATGCTAATTAATGCACTTTAATAGAAATAAACTTCTTACAAGTAATCAGTTGGGTTTCACAAAAGGGCGCTCCACGACTGACGCTGCATCTGTGCTTATTGAATATATTTACAATATTTGGGAGAATTCTTGTGATGCGATTGGTATTTTTTGTAACCTTTCTAAAGCATTCGATTACGTGGATCATGGAACGCTCATTTTGAAACTTAAACATTATGATCTGTCTGATAATGCGTTAAGCCTTATGTCCTCATATCTTAGCAATAGAACTCAAACAGTTGTTGTAAATGGAACCCAGTCTAGTGGAGCTGTAGTAACGTTAGGAGTGCCTCAGGGCTCTATCCTAGATCCACTTTTATTTTTGGTTTATATTAATGACTTGCCGTCTATAGTAAGTAATCTTTGTAACATAGTATTATTCGCGGATGATACATCATTAATCTTTAAGGTTGACCGAAAATCAATAGAATATTCTAACGTTAATGACACACTGGTCAAAATACTTAATTGGTTTACCGTTAACAACCTGCTACTTAATGCTAAGAAAACTAAATGTGTCAGATTTTCTTTGCCTAATGTTACACCGGTGGAAACTAATATACTTTTAAATAACGAGAGTTTAGAAATTGTAGATAAAGAAATATTCTTAGGTATATCATTAGACAAAAATCTACTATGGAGTCCTCATATAGCCATTATGGCGCGTAAATTAAGTTCAGCCGCTTATGCTATTAGAAAAATCAGACAACTGACCAATGTAGAAACAGCTCGCTTAGTTTATCATAGCTATTTTCATAGTGTTATGTCGTATGGTATTCTGGTTTGGGGTAAAGCAGCTGACATACAGACAATTTTTGTGTTACAAAAAAGAGCCATTCGCTCCATATATGACCTAGGCTCACGTGAAACTATAAGAGAACTCTTTAAAGAGACTAACATTTTAACTGTAGCGTCCCAATACATCTATGAGAATATTGTTTATGTCATAAAGAACCGAGAATCATTCTGTAAAAATTCTGATATCCATAATTTTAATACTAGGAATAAAAATAAAATTGCCACTAACAAGTTTCGTGTCCGTAAAGTGTACAATTATTTTGTAGGTCAACGTGTCCGTTTTTATAATAAGTTACCCGATGAAATTTTGAATTTACCCTTTCCAGCTCTTAAAAATTTCTTTAAAAAAACATTGATGTTAAAGGCTTATTATAGGGTTCAGGACTATCTAACAGACAGAAATGCATGGCCCAAACCAAATACCTAAATAGCGTAAAGAGTCGTGTATAATATTTTCATTGTATCTAGTTGACACAGTTCTTGCAGGAAAACATATCAAACGATTCGACATGTTTTCTTGTGGAACTACACATTGTAAACACCTATTATTATTTTTTCCTCGTTTTTCTTTCAATTCTCTTTTGTTGTTTACCACTTAGATTTACTTAAGTAGGTTAAGTAGTATCATTGTAATAAGCATATTTTTGGAGAAAATTACCGACTGTCGAGTTTCTTTCGGCGTTTCTTCTCGGCAGTGGTGTCATGGGAAACGCTAGTAGTTTTTGACTTGTAAAAGAGCCTTTGCGGTCGACTTGCAGAATAAAGTTCATTTATTTATTTCCTTAATAATTATTTCATTTGCTGCATGCATTTTAATTTATCTCAGGCCTGACGATGTGCACCATGAGTTTGAAATAAAGTTCATTTATTTCATTCATTTATTTATTTCATTTATTTCAAACTCATGGTGCACATCGTCAGGCCTGAGATAAATTAAAATTCATGCAGCAAATTAAATAATAATTATTAAACATATTCATAAAACATCGTAGAAAAAGGATTATCAATCTAAATCATTTAAATACGAAGATGATCCGTAAACAATGTGAGGTGCCCAATGGGGTTATAATGGCGGGTGATCTCCGATTGGCGCCGCTTCGGGTGCGCTCGCGCCGTGGGACGCGTGACATTTCGTGACGGGCGTCATTCCGTGACGCGTGACATTTCAATCTGTGGTTGCACATTCCACAGCATCTCAATAACGCGAATTTATTGTTTATGCCATTTTCTCTTCACGTTTAAACTAGTGGTAAAGTGTTTTGAGATTTCTTGATTCAAGAAAATTGTATTAACATCAAATTGAATGCTAACTTTTATGATCAATTTAATTTCCATTGCGGCATGATATTTCGTAATTATATGTAGTCTGTAGGTCTATTTGAAACGTGCACAAGGTTAGTCTCAAAGTACCAAGAAGCGTAAGCACTAACCTTTTTTGGTGATATGAATACTTTATCAACCTTCGTACTGAGTTCATGCAGAGTTACAATAACCGGAGTAAAAAAAACTCTAGGTTCTAGTAATAAAACCTGAAAGTACACCGTGAATAATGAACCGAAAAGCCCCGAACCATTAACGACAGAACGAGTAATGAATAGTGCGAATTGGCGTAATGCGTGATAATGTGAGCAGGCACAGGTAATCGGCGCGTGGACGCATCGTCGCCGCGCACAGGAGGCTTAGCTGGGTATACCGCTGGACAAAACCATTTTACTTTTTTAAATTTAGCGATGTACACATTTATTCTATCAAATGGTACAGAAGAAATTACAAAACAATGCGTTGATGTCTAGCATTGGCATTGGTGACACCCGGGGCGAAAATCGCCACAGCAACGTAGCCGATGCAATTAATAGTCTAAAGGTATCAATCCTATTGATACAGTCATCTACTTGTCATCATCATCCCTAATTAATTTAGTCAATGAGGGGTCGACGAAGGGTTGATTCAGTCTCCAAATACACCTTCAAATTCCTATACAAATGCTTGCATTCCTTACGATATTTTCCATCAGTTTAACTTTTTCTTCAATTTCAATTGTTTTAAAAAAAATGCCTAATATTACTGTCATGTTAGTCCAATAACCTTGTCGCCTAAAAGTACGGGTTACTTTGCGCCAAATCCTGTAGTTCTGATTTTTCGCAGACTTGTTTGTGGTGTTGGCCGAATGAATAAAGCCAAGTTTGAGACCTCGAGCGCCGAACGCAATTATTATCAAGAATCGAAAAAACCGATTATAACCCTAAAGAACTAGTTGCTGACAGTACCTTCTCATTTCAGACATTTTAAAGTAGACTAAATTTGCTACAATATGAGACTAGAATTGTCTCTCTAGAGTCTTAGACCCAATAGTTTCAGAGATAAAGCCGTTCAAAGTTTATAATTTTTTTCGAACTTCGCAAACTTTGAAAGGCTTATTATCTTGGAAGCTATTGGGTCTACAGATATAATTCTAGTCTCATATTGTAGCTCTGATGTATAAAATTACTGGAATGAACGGAATTACGGAACTATGAACGGAATTCTGAATGATCAAGTAACTTGAGAAAAAAATCCTGTGTCCAACCGAGTTTTCAATGGAACTACCGTGCGTGATGCCTCATATGGCCTGACGAATTTGCCACGCGTAGCCAATGCTTCGCAGCCTGTGAGAATAATGCTCGGAGTAAAAAAACACTGTAGGTATTATGCTACATATATGCGAGTATTATTACATATTTTATAAGGATAACGGATTGGTCCGGACAGTTAAATTATTTAAAATATTGAAATTGATAATTAATTGAAGCTAATTTTACTCAAATAAAATACTTTTTAAATTACTAAATTTTGTCTTTCAACTGCCTTTGTCAGTTTGTGTTAGTGTTTTCTATCCTTTATATTTAGCACTTTTTTGAGTTCCTTCTTTTGTGAGGTTGAGGTTTGATTTTGTTACTTTTTAAATACAGGCAGATTAAAAAGTATTTGAATAAAGACTAATCGGAACGGTCTGCAAAAAGGTCCAACAAGGAATATTTTTTTCCTCTTAATTTATAGTTTTGTTTTGATTTCAATTAATTTCGATTTTGCCCGGTGATTACTTACAAGTATAATTAAATTGTGTATTTATAAACAGTGTGATAACGATGACGAGTGGTCGGCGTCGGGCGCGGTGGGAGCTGGCCGGGGGCAATTAGGGAGCGTTTAGGACGCTTATCCGGTTAGTAGAGCCAGCACACTCAGGGCTGTCTCTATGTTGTTGCCATTAATAAGTTCAATAATCACTTCTCTCCTCGTCTCATGATCTCATGCTAGTACCTAAGTCTGAAATAGTATTCATCATTCTACCAAAATTCTACTTCATTACTCGTTATTAAGTGTTATATAGGTTACATGGCAGGGAAAGCTCGTGTGAGGATCTCTGGATAAGTATTTCTTTTGCTATAAATGATTCAATCAGGGAATTTATTATCTGCGCTGTCTATTTACCACCACCAATAAACAACGAAATTTTGTATCATTTTTCTAATAATGTAAGTAGTGTACTGAAAGAAACCGAAAAGTGTGTTATCATTGGTGATTTTAATATACCTACGATTGACTGGGTTAACAAAGATGGTACTTTAATCTCAGCCCCCTTGCAGACAAACAACAATATTGAACGAGCTTTTTGGGACTTTGTTGCGCTTAATGACCTAAGGCAAGTAAATCATATATCGAATTGTTGTGAAAGAATTCTTGACTTTGTTTTGACAAACCTATCATGTGTAAGGGTGAACACGCCGACGACTAAAATTGTATCTAAAATAGATAAATATCATCCAGCACTCTACATAGATATCTTAAAGTTGTGTCAATCGAACGCTTTTAAAACTGTTTCAAAAAAGAATAAATACAATTATTTCAGGGCAGATTACGATAAAATCAACAAAAAACTTAATAGTATCAATTGGAAGACCATTTTTGAGCGCATAGATTCCGTCAATTCCATGGTCGAGGCTTTCTATTCTGAGATTCGTTCTGTAATTCATGATTGCGCGCCCCTTGTTAGAATAAGAAATAACCACTATCCTCACTGGTTTTCTCAGCAGTTGATTAGAACCTTAAAAGAAAAGAACAAGGTGAGACTCAAAGTCAAAAAATATGGAAATCCCATGGATGAA
Source organism: Epiblema foenella (assembly GCA_963556455.1). Lineage (NCBI taxonomy): Eukaryota > Metazoa > Arthropoda > Insecta > Lepidoptera > Tortricidae > Epiblema > Epiblema foenella. The sequence continues at coordinate 22,194,646 of OY747096.1, read as the reverse complement.
CTGTCTCTAAAGCTGCTTAAGAAAAGGTGTGACAAAATGGCGTTAAATTATTATAACAAATACACTGCATCCATTGAATCTAAAATAGCATCTAACCCTAAGTATTTCTGGAGCTACTTAAAATTTAAAAGAGGTGGTGTCAGTAATTACCCGGATAGAATGTCGGACGGTGTGGCCACTTTTGATGACAGCCAGACTATATGTAATTTATTCGCAGCTCATTTCTCAAGCGTGTACAACACTCATCAGATCGTACATAGATACCCAGAGTAATAGTTTCTGTTCTATGAGCACGAATAATGACAATAATAGTCTTAGTCTGATTGTCATTTCAGAGGGTCAAGTAAGGACGGTATTAAAACGACTTAACGTGAACAAAGGTGCGGGGCTGATGATATTCCCCAAGTATTTTTGGTAAGAACGGCGGATGTATTATCAGTTCCTATTGCACAAATTTTTAACAAGTCTCTACAGAGCGGCACATTCCCATCTATATGGAAAGACACTAAAATTGTTCCAGTTTTTAAAAGTGGTGATCGCTCCCTTATTATAAACTACAGCCCCATTGCGATACTATCAGCCCTGGCTAAAGCTTTCGAATCTTTAATTTGCCCGCTTATCTCGTGGCACTTTTCACAGATGTTATTAAATAGTCAACATGGTTTTGTAAAGAACAGGTCAACAACAACTAACCTCGTTAGCTACATAGAAGATCTAGTAGAATCTGTTGATAAGCGCGTACAAACGGATGCGGTTTATACTGATTTCAGCAAGGCATGTGACACGGTTGACCACGATATACTAATTAGGAAACTCCAGGTGTATGGCGTGTGGCAACCCTTGCTGGGCTGGTTTGGGTCGTACCTTTGTGAACGTAACCTCAAAGTAGTGATCAATGGATATGATTCTATTGCCTACAAGGTCACATCCGGAATTTCTCAAGGATCTCACCTCGGACCATACCTTTTCATTATCTTCATAAACGATATAGATAAGTGTTTTCTAAATTCCAAAATATACCTTTTCGCAGACGACCTTAAAGCTACAGCAGAGATTACAAATGAATCAGATTATATGGCATTCAGGGCGACCTTAATCGATTGTCAGCTTGGTGTAAAGAGAACAACATGTCTCTAAACACACAAAAATGTAAACATATAAAATTCACACGAAATGTTAATATAGTTCCTACTAAATACACGCTTGATGGTGAGGTCCTTGAGGAAGTTACGAGCATGCGAGATCTGGGCGTTCACATTAACCATAAACTTAAATTTGCCGACCATATTGACAAAGTAATCCTAAAAGCCTCTAAATTGTTGGGATTTGTAATCAGAGAATGTAGGAATTTCAAAAAACCTGCAACTAAACTAATCATGTACAATGCTATTGTAAGAAGTAATTTGGAGTACTGTAGTGTCGTCTGGTCACCATGCTATAACATCCACATAAACCGGATTGAAAGGATACAAAAAAGATTTGTCTCACATCTGACTTTTCATAACGGCAACTCGAGGAAGTTGAGATCGTATAACGCACGTCTAAAGCATTTCAAAATCAGCTCGCTATCTGATAGAAGACATATGTTGGACCTGGTTTTCCTGAAAAGGATAGTGACAGGTGTACTTAACTGCCCTGATCTGCTCCAAAAAATCAATTTCCATATTCCGTCTAGACATCCCAGACCGTGCAATATCAAGGTTATTCAATGTACCTATCTGTCGCACTAACCTTAGGCGGCATTGTCCTTTAACGCGCATGTTTAATACTTACCAACAATACCAACATGACTTGGATATTAACTGTACTTCAATCTCAAATATAAAAAGGATATTCTTATTTAAATGATATTTAATAATAAAATTAACAGTTTATACACAGAAACTGTCTTCCCAATATTGCGAGTCACTGCAGTAGGTACTCGCGGCCTAAGTTGAATTTAGTTAAGTTTATATAGTTATGTATATTTCTTTATCTGTGCATGTGGTGATCTTCTTTAAGTGATAAGGCGCTTAACTGTTAAGTGGAAATGTAATTACCTAACATGTATCAGTGTACTTATTGTTGAAGGTCCAAATAAATAAATAAATAAAATATATGTATACCGGTTCAAAGTACAACTATTCGATAGGCCAATCCATTACGTAATGTACCTATTATAATATGATTAAAGAGGGTTATGTATTCGTTTTGCATGCTTTGCAGCTTAAACGGCTTAACGGCTCTGCACCTGTTAGGTGTCGTTAGATTCCTCTTTAGTCGAGAGAGTGATGAATCCCGGGTATTTTTTTTTTATATACTTACGCCTGTTATTTTTGGTGCAAATTGTCCTTGATTTGATAGATACTCTCGCTTGTCGCTTGTTTAGCAGAGTTAATCATTGAGGCTTTTTTACAACGTGCACATGTAACATTTTATTTCTTATGAATGTACGCAATATGCAATATGTCTTAATTATGGGAAATATATTAATGTGTGTTGTACACCACACTGTAGATTAATATATTTCCCATAATTCCATAATTTAGTACAGTGCATAAAAGCATTATGAATGAAACTACAAAATATACCTACAAAAATTATATTACAACAACCGTAAGAAATATTCTAGTGGCATCCCTGATGGCGCCCGCATGTCCACCTCCACGCAGTTTAATTTTTGTCATCGGTAAATCGACACGAGTCTCCATTTATAACCCCACACACCAAAATGAACCTTAACATACCTGTACAAGGTTTCTAACAGCTGTATTTTCATAGTTTGTTCTTAGTTACCCCTTTGGGTGTGAAAAACGAGAGTTAGATAGGGGTGGCACGAGTTTTATTATTTTGGGCACCCGATCGGCAATAAGGTAGCTGCGGTAATGGACGGGTGATGGATCGCAAGCTTTGCCAATATAACAGGACATGTCTTCACAGGCAATGTTATGGGAAGGGATGCATCAAAAAAAATGTGTTCTCAGGTTACATGAATGAAGATCCACGCTATTATAACTTTGAATCACAAGAAATAGGGTTTTAATTAATAAGATCTACCCATTCCAATACTAGCTTTATTGTTACTTACATCACAATAATTAAAAACCTTTAACAAGGCATAAGTGCCTATTCAATATCCATACCAGCATATCATACATAACTTTATATGATATGAGATGCGATTAATCCACATGATTGCTTCTGCTTATCCTCTTAATAAGCCAGTCCACGTCAGGCGCCACTTTTTTCCAACCCTAACAGCAATCAAATCGAACTCCAAAGCATTTAACACATTCCGAGAATATTTAAAAATGTGAATATACTTACTCTTTCACATAAGCTGTCCTAAGGGGAATAAAAATGTACTGTGCAGTCAGCACATCTCAATCGCAAATCAATTATATTAGTATACCTATAACAAAAACGCGACAATTACAGCATTTCTTAACTCGGATCATTATTTATTAAGTGATGACTATGGATACTCATAAGCCGTATCAATAATGAACAGACTGAATCGCCATATATTATAACGCGGCGCTTACCGCACCCGGCCCTCTTACCCTTTACCATCGTTCCATCCGTGAGTTCCAATAACGTTTGAATATATCCATCAGCCATTTATCGCGAAAAAACTATCCGACTGTTTAGGCAAAAAACTGTAATGCACGCAAGTAATCTGGAGTAGATTTCATTCCTTTTTTAGTTCGTGAGGCGCCTGCAATAGGACGTTTTACTAAATCGCTATGAAATTAGACAGAGTTGCTTATAAATAGGTACCTAACACGTATGGTTATAGATAGATATTAACACTACTGCCAAATCTTGATATTATCACAGAATAATTAGTAGTACCTACTTACGTACAGAAGGTTCTATTGAACAAAGCCGGATGTTTGGACAGCTAAAAAACACCAAATAATTAATGCTATCCCGTGCGCTAGGTACCTGTTGTCAAATTAGGGTAGTCTCTTTAACGCCGTCACATGTAGCGTAGGTATATATATATTTTCACAAACAAGTTGAATTGAACGATGCTATCGCTGCCCAGTAGGTACCAGCCGTGTTAGGCGGACATCGAGGTGCGGTGGTGTGATAGAGCCGAGTTTAGCCCAAGTGCCAAAGGGGGCCCTTCTCCTATAGGGCAAAGTTTAGAAGACATTAGGATGATGATGATGTATGGGACTTTGTTGCCTGAAAATATTGATGATTATGATTAACACTGTTTATAATGTGATCTGTGCCATAGTTGTATTGTAATTCGTTCATCGTTTAGTTTTTATTTTTATTAGGGTACCTATAAGATAAACTAGGTATATTTTTCGGCGTGTTTCGCCAGCTCTGATTAACTTAACTTTAACACTAAGCTTCTAGAGGTACATACAAATTATGATTGGATTATTATGATCTGGATTATAATATCGGGTGCACCTAATGTAGGTTGATTAGAAAAGGCGTATTATAGACGCTCATAATACAAGAGTGGCTAACACGGGTTCCCGATTATCGCTGTAAAGAAGACGTTTAATCGTGTAATAGACGGTGTAATGAGCATCCCTGTAGCGACGATACAATCGCACGCGCGGTGATGGCAGATAACGCACGGATCATCGACTCATTACCTGAGCATGTATGTTTCCTACTTCTTATCTATATTCATCCAAAACAAGAGGTCTGTCCATCCCTTCCAATTAATTTTCAAACATGTTAGAGCGCTCGATTAATGAATTCGACCATGACCGAGACCGAGCACGCGAATCATATGAAAATGTGACAGGGTTTTGTAAAAGATGAACTGATTTGAGACGCAGAGCTCTTCGAAGCTACAAGTGTAGAAATTTGGCCGATGTTTAACAAATTTAGTAAAATGTCACTTAGGAATAAGCTGACACTCTACAAAACTTGTGTTCGTCCAATCATGTCTTATGCAAGTGTAGCTTTTACTCACATGCTTATGATCTCGCTCAAGCCGCTTCAGGTCATTCAGAATCGTTTTCTCACCTCAGTCTGTCACCACGATACGGGGATTAGCACCACGTATGGATTCTTTAAGCAGACTGCCAGACGTTATTTTCACAATGCTCCCCATCATAGGAATCCGTTAGTTAGGAAGGCTGTCGACTACATTTCCATCCGACTTCATTTCATACTTATAAAGCCACAATCAGGTTCAAAATTTTATAAAGGGTCGGGAACACGTACGTGACTCCTTTGGAGTTGCGGGCGTCTATAGGTTTGCGGTGGCCGCTTACCATCAGGTGCACCGTACGCTTGTTTGCCACCATGGACACTTCAAAACTTCCGAAACAAAACGCCAAATTCATCTTGGCTAATATTGAACTCATAGAATCCAAGTCAAGCCCATAAAGAAGGTTAATTTGTCAAGGAGTCGAACTCATTAGTTCTTGTCCAGGCGTCTAGTCCTCGTGCAGGCGTCACGATACAGCCCAAATAGGGCGCGTGAACATGCTCGTTTTTGCCCGGAGTGTGCCAGGAGTCGACCTGATCCGGCTTGGCAGTACGAGTAGCCTTATTATTCGTATTTGTTTATTCCCAATTTTGGCTGAAAGCATGAAAAAACTAATCCACATGACTAGTATGATACAGCCTGTATTTCTAGATTTCCGATAAATTCAATACCTTATGTAAAATAAAAGCTTCTACCGCTGTGTTAGAAACTTTTATTTTATTTCGGTTTATTTTGAAAATATTCTACAGTATAAGTTTGAATTTAATTAAAAATTGTAAAATTTATAAACTATGAACTGCCCATACTTCAACTGATATACTTATTTGAGAGTACAGTACTAAGAATTTAATCAAAATATAAATAGGTATCGGATTGACTTTTTGGTACAACTTGTCCTCGACTTGCCGGTCAGTCTAAATAGTATTATCAATTTTTCTAGTCCTGTACTTTTTTTCGCAACTTACGCAATCATGAACTCTCATATAAATACATCCTTTATTTCTTCTGTAAAAAGTCTGTCTAGTCTATTGCCCAAAAACACACTCCTTACCCTACATTAATGAAAAATTAAAGCAGAGTTGGGTGCCACAGACTACTTCAAATACTATGTTTAGTAGTCATTCTTTGGTGCGTTCAAGTGAAACTTTTATGATTAAAATCAGTGCTGCCAACTTAACGCAACTTTGATATAATTTTTATGTATTAATTAATGCACAATATACTATTTACTAATATAAATAGGTACATACATTTATAATCTTTTTTGTGTTGTTTAACAAGTTTTATCTATTTTCGGATATATTTATGAAACCGAAACAGTTAAGATTCGATCCGGATTTAAATCCAGTTTAGGTCGGATGCCAAGTCTAGCAAATTAAAAAAATCAAACCATAAACAAATTATCATATTTTTGATTTCCCACCAAATGCCTAATTGAAAACGAAAACATTCAAAACTGATAAATGATTATATTACTTAAATCAAACGATTTTTTTTGCTTTCATGAAGAAAATGTGTAGGTACAGTCGCCATCAGATATATCGGAGCAAACAAGGTGCTCACAAATATCTGAACACGACTATAGAGTCGTGTTCAGACAATAGTGTCAAGGCGTTAAAGTGCATGTTCAGATATTTTTGAGCACCCTGAAGAGTACAGATATATTTGATGGCGACTGTACGTTGATTCTTTTAAAAATCCACGAAGAAGTTATATAGCATTACTGAAGAAATTGCGTAGGTAAGTTGCACAATTACTAAGGGAAAATATGGCGCATGAAAAGTCTGAAAAATAGGTAGTTACTTTTTATTGAAATGAGTCGTAGAAAAAGTATTGTATGCAACGGTGTATAACTGGTATAAAAAGTCTCGTGGTGTCTTTATTTGCGATGTTCGCCAAGGCTCATCGCAACCCACACCACTCGCCTTTTTATACCCTTCTTATACACCAGTTGCATAATATACTATTATTAGCTGAGTTTATTATAAAAGTTCTTTTATAACATGTACCGACGTAATTGTTGACTATACGAAGCAATATCACAGGGTAAGTAATGCATCTATGCCGAAATCATTGGAATAATAAAAAAACTTTATTCTGCAAGTAGGCCGCAATGGCACTTTTATAAGTCAAAACTACTAGTGTTTCTCAAGAGACCACTGCCGAGAAGAAACGCCGAGAGAAACTCATTTTCTCCAAAAAGATGCTTATTACAATCATATTTCTTAACCTACTTAAGTAAATCTGAGTGGACATAACAAAACAGAATTTAAAAAAAGATAAAAAAAATAACAATAGGTATTTACAATGTATAGTTCCACAAGAAAACATGTCAAAACTGTATGTATACGTCTTACATGGTATTACCTAATACGAGATAAGGAAAATACTGATAATGTAAGGCACTTGTCCCACCGCCGGCGAGTAGCGAGTAATCTCATAATAATTCCATTCGCTTGAGCGAGAAAACGAGTAAAATTACTATAAGAGTACTCGCTGCTCGCCGGCGGTGGGACAAGGGCCTAAAATTGATACCTATGGTTTCTTGCAAGAACTGTGTCAACTAGCTATAGGTACAATGAAAATATTGTACATGAATCTTTATGCTACATCATAATTATTATAGGTAAAATATTCATAAAAACAATATTCTCTTATACGTATTGAAGTTGAAGAAAGACACTGAAAAGGTATACATAAAAAAATAGACTTTGACTTCTGGGTGGGATGCAAATGAAACAGGCATAAGAATAATTTTGTACTTACCCTTTTTTTTTTTGTTTTATATATATATAAAAATCGGCGGCGTGCTTGTGTGATTACGCCCATGGGCTACGGTGCCTGCGAACCATCAGGCAAGCCGAACGCTCGTCTGGGTTTATAAAAAAAGTGGTGGCGACTGAAAATTGTACCGAATTACTTCGGGGTTGAAGTTGCACCACGTCCGTAGAGAGTACCCACCGCTACCCTACACGTGACCCCTGTGCGCTTACCATGAGTTTGCATGATCGTACTCGCTAGCGACTGCGTAAACGATTTAGTATTCCGATTCTTAGTTCTATTGCGTAACCGCCAGAAGCGCTGTACTTTTGCCCATAAATTTTTTTACGCAGTCACTAGCGAGTACGGTCATGTAAACTCATGATAAAGGCACTGGATGGTGTTAAACGGTGCAACAAAACTGGCAACCGTACTGTCTTCTCGAAGATCTCCCGGTTCGAAATAGGTACGGTGCTTTAGTCCCCCCTACCCTACACGGTGATTTTAGGGTTCTGTACCAAAATGGTAAAAAGGAACCCTTATGGTTTGTCTGTCTGTCTGTCTGCCTGCCTGCCTGTCTGTCTGTCTGTCTGTCTGTCTGTCACATCGCTAATTATCTCAAGAACTACTTATGTTAACGATTTGAAATTTGGAATAGTTATAAATATGGGTAACCCAGAGGTGTGAACGTGATTTTATTTTCAGCGAAAAATGACAGATAAATAGGTGGTTCAAAATTTAAAAGTAGTGAATATGTCAAGTGGGGAGTCATGAAAGGACTTGAGTTACATATTCTGAAACCATTTAATTTTTTTTACATTGAGTAATGTTCGATTTATGAGGGAAGTTTACCAAGGAAAAATATATGGAATTATTACATGATATTAACATCAATGTATATTTTATAGGACTATTTATTTTGTAATTTTTTTATCATCAAAAAACATTTCTATAAGTTTCTAATAAGTTTGTAATTTAATCACCTTTGCATGTATTTTTGTTTTATAAATTCCTACGCGATTATGCTGACAGTAGGGACCTTCTTTCAACAAAGAAAAAAAAAATGAAATCGTTTAATGTGATAAAGAATTACCCTTGAAAAATCACCATGCCTACATACTAAGTTATTCAGTAGCTCCTTTTTGTGACAAAATTCGCCGATAGATGGCGCTGTACCCATGGCGTTCAATTTCTACTCCATGTTGTTGAGATTTTTCCTGAATTAACTAGGTCGGGACCGGTACACATCTGTGTTCGGAACCTTCGGTGCGCGAGTCGGCCTCGCACTTGACCGCTGATTAAAAAAATCAAGTGAGTTGTCATGCTATTATATCGCTGCTTAGTTAATTAAATTTAATGATATAAGTTACAAGTACTAATATCCACAAAATGTGTGGGCATCCTACATTTCTTCAAGTGTATGCGTGCACATGTCAACTTTCTGTGACGTGGGAAATTTGGTGGTTAGAAGGCGACTAAAAGGGGGTTCTGGGGGTCGTAGACGGTCGTAGTCGGGGGCCACGATCGTTCATAGAAACATAGCGGGACCCACATAAGTGGACTCTAGGGCGGCACTGGCGCGTTTCGTAGGAGATCACAGAGCCGTCCGAAATATGTTAAGGAGGACAATCGCGGGGTTTTTAGTCCGTGCAAGTCCGACATAACCACCGCATCGCCTCCGCGGTGCAGATGTATCCATAACGGATTTTCTCCCCGTGCAAAACAAGGTTGGTTTAAGGAACAAGTATTCAAGGAGGTTGAATGTTCAGCCGTAACATTTTGTCCAGTAGTGGTAGTGGGGCGAGCATAAGTTAAAATGATGCTGTCAGCACTGGCGGCGGGGGACTTTGAACGTGCCCGTCTCGAAGATCTACACGCCAAACGATAGCTCCGTAAAACTCGGCCTAAACCCCCTACCACTACACCTACAACAGTAACAGACAACTTCACTATGTTTCTTGTGACCGTACATTAAAAACCAAGTTCGGTACGGCGAGTAACGTTCGTGCATATGCACGTAAAGTCTCCGGATCTTAAATGTAATTTTGCCAGGATGTCGCCGTCGACGGACAGGTCTGCGAGGATATCATGACAGATATGAATATCTACTAAGTATATGTAGAGATTCATATTTAGATTTATACTTAATACCAAACTAAGCATTCCACTAAGTACCTACCTATAGTGGAATGATAAGTTTGAAAATATAAGCACCTACCTAGGTCAGACGAGGCCCCGTTGTTTATTACATGAGACACTTAGGTAGGTATTTTCAGGGAATACCTAGGAACTTAACTTCCTTGGTCTACTATGTTTCTGCATCGAAGAAAACTTGGTTTCACGATATTTAATCATCAGTTTTTACCCTCTAGGAAAAAGTTGATCGATTTGACTTTGGGTACTAATTATTTAATATGTACCTATATTTATTAGTTTCAGTCGTGTCGTGAGTGTGTACCGGACGTAATGTGATGTTTACATATCTACAGATGGATCGATGTCAAGCCAGGACGTTATCTCGGGAGTTGTCATAGCGAGCGTAGAACAATGGCTAGGCGCGGCGGTGGATGCGCGTGCGCAGCGATAGGCGCACGGGCGGGGCGGAGGGCGTGGCCGCGCCGCCATTGGCCCGCATGCAAATGCGCCGCCCGCGCAATCACTGCGCCATCGCGAGCACCATTGTTCGCTGCAAAAACGCGCGTTGCGAGCCCGCTTGTTTGTCGGAGCGTGTTCGTGCAAAAACTGCGGAATGCGCATAACAAGAAATCAGAGAAAAAATGGCCGCTGCGGTTTTTCACCCGCGATTTATATCCCGCGGGCGACGTCGCGAGTCCTGTCGCCGAGCGCGCAAAAACTAGACCCGCACCAGAGCACCCGCGCACGCTAAATTGCGCCCGCAGTATGCGAACAGTCAATTGGCGACGAGGCCATTACTTTTAAATCACATTTACATTGAATGCGTGAACGACGTTCGACGACCCGATGCGACACACAATTAAAATAAGGCACTAAATTAACAGATATAAGGAGGTAGGTATCTACGCGGCGTGTTCTTTAGGAATCTCAAATTATTTCCGAAAAGCACGAATCACGAGCACCACCCACATGTAACTAATATTGAAAAAAGTTACGTCTATGAGGCTTGTTTAGTGATCATCATCTTACCAAGACGATAGGTGGAATTGTTTAACATTTTTCGAGGTTTGTAGAGTATTAGATGGGTTCTAATTAGAGCTTGCTTTTTGATTGCAGCTGGGTGAAGTTATGTAATATTTATTGGTATATAGAAATTACGTGTTGAGATGAAATCCTGTAGAATTGTGAATTCCTAGTACCTATTACGCACCTTATGTCTGCACAAGAAGGTTTCAATCGGTAGCAGACGAGCAGTCTCATTACAATCACCTGGTCGCATTAGAGCAGAGTAGCATTCATTATGGAGTAAAAACTGGTCGTGCATGTGAATGAGTGGTCGGCGGCGACCGCCGGCCGACGGGTGACTCGCCCAATTTACAATAAAACGCGCGGAACGTCCGGCGGCGCAAAAACCGCCCGCGCCCGCGCATATGAATGGGAGGGCTTTTTGCGTAGAGCCTTACTCTGCTGCTCGCATAATCACTGCACGTTACGATTGTCATTCCTGTTGGTCAGTCGTGTCTTTTGAGCGCCCTAATACATCTAATATTTTAATAGCTTTGTCGGTAATGATGATCAGAGTATTTAACTGACAAACTTTACCTACCCATTACGAAGTTCATAAATATATAATAACGTTGCCACCAAACTTACAATGTAGCAGAATAGGACTCCAGTTTACTAGGCGACGACACACGCGAGATAGTTAGAATGATCCTCTTCTCGAATTGGACGATTCTCATTGCCAGTGTCGCGACAATGGCAATAAGAATCAACCATTCAAACTAGCTCGCCACATTACAAAAAAAGCTCGGGTTGACATTCGGGTTCGACAGGCTACAATGAAGATCACGGGAAGATGTCATGAAAAGCGTCATCGTAGCTCCCATGCCCTGATTATGTAACCGCAGCGAGTTTTTGCACGACACAATGTCCGCCGCCCGCGCACCGCGTCGCAGGCGCATGGAAAATGCAACAGATTATCTCAGCGACCACTGGCGCTCATTAAAATAACCGGCAGACTGACGTACCCGGGAATGCTGGTACTTGTTCAATGGATAGATAAAACATGTTGAACAGAGAAAGGTTTTTCCTAGCACATCCGGTGGAAAATTAGCTCTAGCCGTCGTTTAATTAAATATTTCTTCAAAGGCAATTGACCACAGATACCTAGCTCATTTATCCATTATTTCACTGGCATTGGACATTTTTCAATGTATAGAATTAACATTTAGACTGAATAAACGCAAATATTTATTATATACCAGTCACAAAAGTACACGGTATGAATAATCCTTAAATCCTAAGATAAATAGGTAACCTACTAGACGCTTTTCTCTCAATCCAGTGCAATAAGTATAAGACAAAAATAAACGCAAAATCAGGACAATCTCATATCCTAGCTAAACTTGATAGTTTAGAACTTGTGTAAAAGGTATTCTTTAACTTCATTTGTCGTACAAACATTAGTATGTATCTATTAGTTGACTTAATATTTGTATACTAATTTATACATATATATTATGTATGCGCATAGTGCCGCCTTAATTTAATGAAGAATTCCGAAAGAAAAAAATATATATTATCTATACTGGTGTATATTCAAATATCACTTAATTTTCATTAGTTTAGACGCAAATAATAATTTTCAATCACAAGTACTTAATTAGTTTCTTACCTACTTCCTTTTTCGACAGTATTAATATTTTGAACACCTCGTGACTGTTTAAGTAGCAAAACCAGTGCTTAGGTAAGCGGCCCTCCCGGTCCCCGACGAGTCGTTAAAAATCCCCCTTGTTTTTTATACCCCACACTACCTAACGTAGTTCGACTAGCCCTACATTATTTTTGTTTCCTTGGATTATAAAACTTTATAAGAAAGTACATTATCAAAAACGCTTTTTACACGAGTATCGGTCAGCATATAAATACGAGCGTTTATCAAAGGTTTTTGACCGACACAAGTAGGCAAGTACACTTTCAGAACTTTCTATGAAGCCTGGGCTAAAAAATCAATTCAATCTTATCCTTATATAGCTAGATAATTCACTCGTACCTACAAGCGCAATCCAATTGTAATTTTAATTCTGTTTCCATTACACCTAAACGGCCTAATCTCGTGCACGAGCATGAGTTGTGTGCAGATGCCATCGCTCGTTAATTGTTTCCTTCCCCGGGCTTATTCTGGTTACCACCCCCCAGAAATACAATTTCTAATCACTCTACCTAGGTAACTATATGTAGAACAAACCTATTAAAAATATGAAGGTTTATGCTATAAAACCAAACATCCTAAAGAAAAAGTAGTTCCTAGGTTTACTACCCATATACACCTACTTATTAGCTTACCTACAAGGTGGTGGTTAGACAATTTACATCATGTCTCGTATGTGGTAAGATTAGATCAGAACACATAAATAAATATATGTGTATTTGTGTACCACTGATACTTACACATTCACGTCTGTATTCCCAAAACTACTGTCACGGATACTTCTTATAAAATTTCAATTAGCATCTGATAACATCGCATGACATGAAGTTTTATACTTCGCGTCCGCTCGCGCCGTGAACGTCAAACGAAGTCTTGCTAAGGACAGGTGCCGCTGGAGATCCCCAATAATCCAAATCCAGAATTTAAAACTTTTCAAATGTCGGTCTCATCTGACATGAGGTATATAAGTAGGTATTCCTATTGGCAATAGTCTATGCGCAGAATAAGGGTCGCCGCGCGCTCGTAAGTCAGGAGCGTGCGGCGATAGCATCGCGCGCATCCCAGCTTCAGAGACTTATGACGGAAGGAGGATCCACGGGCCATATTTCGGGTTACCGTGGAATTTTAGAGATGATAACGACTTTTATACTATATGAAACATCTATTTTTAGATGTCAGTCTATAGGTATGTAGGTAGGTACATAGTAAAAGCAGGGAAAAACTTCTGTTCACAGTGTCGCCAGTTTCAGGACGATATTTGTATAGCAAATATATATAAGTATTACTGGTGATGATTGCAATAAATGGTTTTCGCTCTAAGTGTGTAGGTACACCTTTCTGGCTGCCTGCTTGCTGCCTGGTATGATTGCTGTTGACAACCGAAAATGTGGTATTTTTTGTCTGATAGAGTCTAGAAATTATTAACACATGCGGCCCGCGACAATATTGTTAGCTTGCTAAAGGTTGCCGTCCCCAGCTCTATAGCTACAGCCAGCCTATTAATATACAGGTCCAATAATTTCCTATACTGCCGACTGCACCTACATTGATTGATTCTAACTGTATTGAATTAGTAGAGGTTGTTATAGGTTAGGTAGGTAAGAATATTTCCCCCTAATAAAATCAAACTTGTAGACTGACTGCCTCTATGTTCGGTGTGAATTTTACAATAGAATTATTTTTCATTTGAACACATTTGGTGGTAGTCAAACAAGATGACATGAAAAATCATCGATCAAACTTCTTAATTTTTGAGGAGCATCCGTAGCTCGCCCATGCACCTTAATCTGTATTCAAATTATATTCAAGCCCCCTTAGGTGAACCTGAACCTATTTTTGTCTCTCTAAATGTCTTTACCCAATACAGATCACACCATAATTAATTTCATTTGCAGTAAAAATTCAGAGACACAACCGGTAAACTACTACTGATTTGATTTGTTTTTGCGTGACCTGCGACAATGAAAATATTAGTAGGTACACCATCTTTTGCTTGATCAATCTACCTAATTGCCAATACTATCTATTAATGGTATGTTATGTTCTAAATTATCAAAGAAGCCCATTTTTTCTTAAAGTAAATCCAGTTTACGGAACTTGCCTTGACGAGAGTTGTGCTCTGTAGCGTTAATCCATATTGGCAGGCGGGTCGTGACCGCATCGGCGCAGGCGTCGTGCGCGGGAGCGATCTACGCGATACCACGCGCCCTTATTGATTTATGCACTCTTGCGCAGCCCGAATTGAACAGCATATTAGAAACTTATACTTACCTCGATACAACATGCTACAACAATGTAGTTTCTCTAAGGAATATCACAAATTTAAACGTTTTACTCGATTATGTATATTCATTCATTCACTAGATCACTGACAAAGTCCCAGTATTAAATAGTACTTAGTTGGTAGTAAGCTGATATCCCTAACAAGTTATTGTAGTGTGTGAAACAATACCTAAGTTACAATATAATTGGAATGGTGATTTAGCTTGAACTCTGTATAAAGTATTCTATTTTTTTTTTTATCGTAAAGGCTTCACCTGATTATTATAATAAAGATTTATAGATTTTCAATATACCTGACTAATCACACCCGCTCCTCATAAGGTAAAACTCGTATGTATATAATGCGCATAAACTGCGATCGTTTGCAGAATGCATTCAAGGAAAAACTGGAAAAAACGTGAATTACTTACGATTTCATATTTATACGAGTATGCGCCAATATCTAACATCTTGTAAAGCACCTTTAAAATACATTTTGCCTTTTTTATCTTTATTTTAAATACATGGGTAATAATTGTAATTCATATATAGGCTACACATGACATAGAGTCCGACCACGTTAACTCTGCATTGAAATAATTTGGCAACACTACCTCAAACGTCACATTTTCATACAAATATGACGTATAACGTGACGTGTAACATAGTGTTGCCAAATTATTCCTTGCAGAGTTAGTGTGGTCGGACTAAGGAAGTCAATTTTATATTTTCTGTAAATATTGAAAACTGAACAGTTACGTAATCCACGTTTGACGTTGTTTCAAAATACCAGAAAATAATATAATGCCGTTGGCTTTCATAACAATTTTCTTTGCTTAATGATAAGTTATGATTCATAAACCAACCCCGTGGTGCTTGATAGAATAGCATCATCCACTTTTTTCCATAGGTGTCGTAAGAGTCAACTATGGGCACCGGGTTGAAGTGCGTTGTGTGCGATGGACTGACAACCTATCTTTGCAATATCACATTTTCTTTTCTCAATCTATAAACCTACATATCTTGAAAGTGGCATTTCTTGGCAAATTGTGTTTCGTGTTCGGGGGACACAGGCGTGGGTTTATGTACTTATTATACATATGTATATGTACCTGTGACATCATATCTCTTTGTACAAGGGAATATCGCCAATCACTTGCGGAATGTAGCATACCTATTTACTATCAGTATTAACGTTGATGAATGGCATGGCGAAAACCCCGACACGCTCCATGAATCAAACCGTTAAGGTGTTTTGGAAGGCGGCCATGTTAAATTGGGACTCAGCTTGTCAGATCTTCTCTAATGAAGGATCTGACTAGCTAGACGCAGCGTTGGATCGAGACCTGAGGCGAAATTCGGAGAATACCGTTGCCGAAAGCGAAAACAGACAAAGGCTGATAAAAAGTTGGCCCGAGTCTCGTCATTTTCTACTTATAAAAATGACATGCACTTCGATACTTTAAGTTTTTCATATCATCTATGCATGATGTTGATAAATATCTATGCGCAATAAACTGCGGCGCAACGCACGCTGACGGGCGGGATGCACGAAAGCCGACGAAAGGTCGCAATTTTTTCACGACTGCGCAAAATAGTGTCACTATATGTAGAGTCATTAATTACTTCTTCAATGAAACGACATATCTCATAGACACATTGCGTGAGGCATCAAAGCTATTTAAAAATTTATTATGCCTATTCAGGTCGTTACGAGCAGTAATTTTTTAAACTTGTTTTTTATTTGAATTATTTTATTGTGACACCTTCGCTACCGAACAAAGAGCGTATCGCAATCGCCTATCTGACGATCATTTCCAACTATTTGACACGTGTAGCCAAATGCTTTTTGCTTTAGCATTAAGGTACTCTTTCCCTAAACAAGTGCACACCTGTTTAAATGTCAGGCGCGTGCTGCACAGGGTGTTTTTGCGCACGGATCACAGCACTTTCACGTGTTTATCTTCTATTTTTAGACCTTAACTGTTTACTATTTTTTAGCTTAGTTCAGTTGCATTGTAGGAATCGACAATAAGTCTAACCGGGAAAATTATACGTTTTTGCAGAAATGTCAGTTGAAATATCCGGCGAACGAACCATTATTCCGTAACCAGACTGACCTGAATTCACAATACAATTTAATTAGGTAGTTATGAATTCGAGAAAGCATAGACCTATATATATGAAGGAGTTTCTGGATATAGTAGAAGAGCCGACGACACTGAACCTAGTTCGATAAGACTCCCAGATGAGATATTTATTACAAGATGCGTCATTCCTGGGGGAACACGAAACGGCTATGCTGCCATGCAAAAAACCTGGTGGCCATAGTAAAAAAAAATATTCAAAAAAAATAAAATTTCCGGTTTCTAGTACGATAAGTCTCCCAGGTTTCGTTTGTTCCTCGATACAGGGGAGGGGTAGGACTATACGATAATGCAGTGCTGCAAGTCCCCCTGACTGGCCTTATCAGTGGCAGCAGCATGATAAGTGACGCCAATATTGAGGTATCTAGTATGATCGGTCTCCTAAAAAAACCAAGGCTCATCTGAAAGATCATCAATTTCTGTATAAGAAAAACCACTGCTGCCTTTTCCTAATAGTGGAGAAGGTGGTGCTGCAGCGATTGAAGGAGCTCAGTACACTGAACCTAATTCGATAAGACTCCCAGGTGATATGTATATTATAAGATGCGTCATTCCTGGGGGAACACGAAACGGCTATGCTGCCATGCAAACAACCTGGTGGCCATAGTAAAAAATAAAATTTAAAAAAAAATTAAATTCCCGGTTTCTAGTACGATAAGTCTCCCAGGTTTCGTTTGTTCCTCGATACAGGGGAGGGGTAGGACTATACGATAATGCAGTGCTGCAAGTCCCCCTGACTGGCCTTATCAGTGGCAGCAGCATGATAAGTGACGCCAAATCTGAGGTATCTAGTATGATCGGTCTCCTGAAAAAACCAAGGCTCATCTGAAAGATCATCAATTTCTGTATAAGAAAAACTACTGCTACCTTTTCCCAATAGTGGAGAAGGTTGTTGCTGTTGTGATTGAAGATCGCCTTCAGCGCAGCTGGATTCGGTTTTTCAATTCAGTTTTGTCAGCAATCACCCGGTTCCTTTCGATTTGTACTGATTTAATACGCGTGCCACGTACACTTAAGAATAATTTTGCTTGTCGTTCATTGCATAAACAAATGATTTTGAAAAGTTATTCTCCATTATACCGAAATAAGAGCTCCATAGAGAATCCACAAAACACTTTTTATACACTAGCTGAGTAATTGATAAAATGTACATCAACCTTGTGTGATTTGAAGACGAGATAAAAGCGGTTAATCAAAATGAATCAGTTATTCAGCTACTGTATAAAAGTTTTTCCTGGGTTCTTTATAGAGCTTATTTCGATATAATGGAAATAGTTATATTTTACAGCTAACTAACACAGATGGAAACTGAATAGGTGTACTTGATTTTTATTTAAAAAGCTTCATTTTGAGTTACCGCTTTTATCTCGTCTTCAATCACAGCAGCAACCACCTTCTCCACTATTGGGAAAAGGCAGCAGTGGTTTTTCTTATACAGAAATTGATGATCTTTCAGATGAGCCTTGGTTTTTTCAGAAGACCGATCATACTAGATACCTCAGATTTGGCGTCACTTATCATGCTGCTGCCACTGAGAAGGCCAGTCAGGGGGACTTGCAGCACTGCATTATCGTATAGTCCTACCCCTCCCCTGTATCGAGGAACAAACGAAACCTGGAGACTTATCGTACTAGAAACCGGGAACTTAATTTTTTTTGAAATTTTAATTTTTACTAGGGCCACCAGGTTTTTTGCATGGCAGCATAGCTGTTTCGTGTTCCCCCAGGAATGACGCATCTTATAATATACATATCACCTGGGAGTCTTATCGAATTAGGTTCAGTGTACTGAGCTCCTTCAATCGCTGCAGCACCACCTTCTCCACTATTAGGAAAAGGCAGCAGTGGTTTTTCTTACACAGAAATTGATGATCTTTCAGATGAGCCTTGGTTTTTTTAGGAGACCGATCATACTAGATACCTCAATATTGGCGTCACTTATCATGCTGCTGCCACTGACAAGGCCAGTCAGGGGGGCTTGCAGCACTGCATTATCGTATAGTCCTACCCCTCCCCTGTATCTAGGAACAAACGAAACCTGGGAGACTTATCGTACTAGAAACCAGAAATTTTATTTTTTTGAAATTTTTTTTTTACTATGGCCACCAGGTTTTTTGCATGGCAGCATAGCCGTTTCGTGTTCCTCCAGGAATGACGCATCTTATAATATACATATCACCTGGGAGTCTTATCGAATTAGGTTCAGTGTACTGAGCTCCTTCAATCGCTGCAGCACCACCTTCTCCACTATTAGGAAAAGGCAGCAGTGGTTTTTCTTACACAGAAATTGATGATCTTTCAGATGAGCCTTGGTTTTTTTAGGAGACCGATCATACTAGATACCTCAATATTGGCGTCACTTATCATGCTGCTGCCACTGACAAGGCCAGCCAGGGGGGCTTGCAGCACTGCATTATCGTATAGTCCTACCCCTCCCCTGTATCGAGGAACAAACGAAACCTGGGAGACTTATCGTACTAGAAACCGGAAATTTTATTTTTTTTGAACATTTTTTTTTACTATGGCCACCAGGTTTTTTGCATGGCAGCTTCGTGCTCCCCCAGAAATGACGCATCTTATAATATATATCTCATCTGGGAGTCTTATCGAACTAGGTTCAGTGTCGTCGGCTCTTAAACTAATAGGTCCTGCTTAAGGTTCAAATTTGGTAGACCAGTTTCTTATTTGGCTGTACTTACATCCGTCTTCACTTGATATTTGTAGAAAAAAATATTCAGTAACACAAACCATTGTTACTGAATGCTAACGTGGGTAATTAAACGTATATTTTTGTTATGAAATGAAATATTTCGTGAGCCGTGAATACCGTAATGGGCTACGCGCTAAACGCATGACACCTCGTTGCGCAGTGGCACCGATCACGCGATTCGTAATCTAATAGCTTCTAATGGTTGCTAAGTATTTGTAATAGTAGTAGTATAGTCAAGCAGCTAATTGATTTCTTGATTAGTCAGCCAATGCGCCCGTGTTACACATTGCTGCGCTTATCCTTGTCCAATTAAATTATTCAAAATCCAACTTTATTATTTTTCAAATATGGTGAGTAGCATAAGATCCGTAGATTCCTAATGTCGGTAAAATGCGTCAAAAACGTACTGAGTTACCAAAATCTTATCTGACATTTGGTCTACGGTATCTACTTGGAAAGTATTACCATAAAGACTTAATAACTACACTACAACCTATAGGAACTCATACAGCCTTGTGCACAATTTATTAATCGATATTGGAGCTAAGTGATGATGTTTTATAGTATCGTGAAGAATCTAAACTCCTCTTTCTAATTTGCACACTGCGAGTGAGATAGCTGTCCCTTCTTCCTATGCTGGCCCTTAACCGCCGGAGGTTGTCCCCAAATATATCTGTGGATAACGACTAAGTAGACAAAACAGGAAACAAAAAAACAGGTTTTCCTGAATCGTGCATATTGCGATTTGATAGCAAGTAATCTGAGGCTTAAGTACTTATAATCTGAGGTTTAAGTTATTGGGTACGTTTATAAAGTTGCCTTTAGATAGTTGTACAACAAATAATGATTAATACCTTTTTCTGGTTAAGTAACCTTGACCATGTAAGTCCCCAAGTTGCGCGATACGAAATTTCAAGAGAAATGTAAGATCTTCCTTTATATTTCTGAAATCATTCAAGGTAAACATACCAATGTCCGAAACCCTAATATCCAAATTATTATGACAAAATATTGTAAGTGGCAAATATTGGAACAGTGTCGGGCACTGGGACATCGACATCGCCTGACTTTTTATGAGCTAGTAAACATCTCGAATCATGGAACTAAACTAATTACTTACAAGTTGATAACGCGATTAATCGAGTTGCGCCCCCGCAGCGCGGCGGTGCGCCGCGAATTCGTGTCCGACTAGTGCACGGAAAAACAAATGCGTGCGTTCGCAATCAACGGTATCGACAACAATACGCGTATATCGATAAATGAATAAACTCGGGAACGGAACCTATAGTTTCAGGGAAGTTCCCAGATTCAAAGTGATCAAGTAGACCAAACAATCCAATCCATAGGTACAATCTCTAATAGCAGTCGCCACGGCTTCATAGTTGAAGCCATGGTGATCATTTAAACAAATAGCAACTCCTGGAAATCCGGTTTTCATGAAACATTTTTACGAATAAAAATTAAAGTCTGATGAACCAAGACCATCACACACAAACTTATAAACTTACAAAGTCTACATATTTATTAATAGGATAATATACGTCATTTACTTCTGTACAAATTCCATTCAAAATCACTTAGTAGTTCGATGAAGTTAAAGCAGCTGCGGCCCGTTTTTAGACCGTGAGTGAACTCAATATATCCACAGTCTCTATACCTAATTTAGAAAGCAAAATGTCCTTAAATCCACATATTATGACGGATAGGCAAATCCTACACTGCACGTGGTCAGTTTTTAAAAATGGCACTAGATGGTGGCTGCATGCACACGGTGTTCATTAGAGCAATGTTAACTGCAATTCCTATAAATGATATTGTGCAATATGGCATGTGCCAGCACGCAAAAGTCGTTGAGAAGATATTAGAAACCGTTTAAATTATGAAAAGGGTCTAGCAGGCTAAGCTAACAAGAGTGGCCCCCGCAAGGGATTTGGTTGTAATTTGAGGTGCAGTAGTGGCAGGACCTAAGAACACTGTATGCGTAATATCAGCCTTCGATCTTCTTTTGTTTCAAACTTATTCACGAAAATGACAAAAAATCAAGGTAATTTTTAAACTGTTATTTTACCTAAACCAAGCAAGTGAGAGTAACCAAATAAATTCAGAATTAAGGAGCATAAAATGGGGTTCATAATGCATATTTTTACAGACATTCATATCCTTGAACTTGGATGAAAAAAAAATGAGCCCTTTGAGTGATATATATAAATGAGCGATATATAAATGAAGCGATTTCATAGCCGTTGCTTATTCAACATTGCTCAACTTCCTATCATCACTTTCACTTGTTCATTGGCATCCGTCAGGCGTTTTCCCTAATTTTAAGACCGTATTTTTTTTAAAACTTCCATGAGTCTCAGGCATATTGAAATAGGTATAATAAAGGGGTCACTTACGCCTTTGAGGCTGGATTGATTTAGGAAGGTTTCGGACCAAACCGTGGTCCTTGATAATGAGAACCACATCGAGCAGCCGAGCGGATAAGGCGCGAGCACCCGGTGCTAGACGCGCTGCCGTCGCAACTGGTTCTCATCATTAAGGACCACGGATTATTTCAAAACATGTCAAGCGATATTCGATCTTAAGATCGTGATTAACCGGTTTATTATATTTCATAACAGCATTGTGATAAACCCCAGCTTTGTTCAGTGAAGATATAACAGTAGGTAGGAAAGAGAAATATGTCAGTTTTTATCGAAACAATTGCAATAACATATGGGGCATCCCTAGTGCAAAAAAGGATCAATTACTCGTCCAGTAGTCGACCGCGAGAACTTTCTTCCATGCATATGCAGCGGGGAAAGGGGGTGCGCGCGCGCCGCGAAATGCTAAAGTTGAATAACACTGCGTGGGACAGCGAGCTAGTGGAGTGAACTGCCTTATGCTAGAAATAACTTTTAGTTAGTTGTACTACACATATATAAAAATATATGTCCTTTTAAATATTTTGTCCTGTTACAGGCCACATCCCTGTAGACATATTTTGAAATTATGTTCGTGAATATTTTTGTCAGATAAAGTTATTATTTACAATTTATATAAAATAAAATTACAAAAATAATACCTAGTAGTAAAGAGGAACATAACAAAGATAGGTGCGACAAAAGTCTTCGCTCAGCTTGATGTCAGCACGAAGCGAAGTCGCATGACACGCTCCGTGACCCAAGAAATAAAAAGAATAAATACATAGTTATAGGGAAAATACTTATAAGCGCTCTAATGCCTATTAAAGAATTTGACGTTTTTAAAGTCGAAAATAGCGATATTCGACCTTAAAGACGAGAGTGACCCGTTTAATTATACATATTTCAATACATATCTCTGAGACTCACGGGAGTTTTCTATTTAAAATAGCATGTGCTTGATGTAAATTTTAATGCACTATATCCATTTTTAATATGCATATTGACAACTAAGGCAGCTATTAAACGGTTGTTTCAACGACGGCTTCACGACTGAACGAGCATCGATACGTCTAGCTTGTCGCGTAATACTTCGGTAGGTACAACGTTGACTGGATACATCAAATTGTTAACAAGATTCCAGTTCACTACATAACATGCTTACACAGGTTGTGCATAATTATAGGTGATCTCGTGCTAATGTATCTACCTAAATGAAGAATTTGCAAACGATTTTCATTACATTGCAGGGTTTGATCATACTTGTCTTACCTCGGTAGCCCGCAGCCCCGTAATGTAATGTAAAACGCAAACAAGTTATTGCTCCATGTAAATTGATCTTTACACTTCGCAAAGACAAAAACCGTGTTGGAATTTAATATCAAGTTTAAACCCCAACTTAAACGAATTTAAGATTGTGTGCTTGTCTAAGTTACCGCTAGCCAAACTTTAAAGCTCCAAGTACCGTCGGAACGCAGTTAATGGAAGCTGTTTGAAGTAGGACGGGAGGGGAGTAATGATACATTCGCACGGCGAAGTGAGGTGCGAGGTAATAATGAGTTATGTACGTGATCCAATTATTTGGGCGCGCGCTCATTACGAGCTAAGTGTGAAATATGGCCGGCTTTATTACTCGCTGACTTCCACCCCCACCCCCCACTGACCCCCTGGGTTAGTCGCGGGCGGAGCTGCAGTGCTGCAACTGCACTATATCATAATAATGTAAGGTGCAGAACGGGAGCTATTTTTACGCGACAAAGATGGAGGTCCATAAATATATAGAATTGGTGTTATAGACGTTTTTGAGCTGGAAACAATGCAATTGATGCTTGATTATGTTCATTCAGAAATAAGATTCGTGTTGACTATCTATTTACACGAGTTTTACACGTATTTAAACTTCATTGTAATTTTAGCTGGAAAATTAATAACTGAGATCACTTTAGACGAGTTAGCGTATCGCCGGTCAGTTTCCTTACTCGTCAGTTAACTGATTCACCAGTTTACTCATTCGACAGTTTCTTAATTCGACAGTTTCCTTGTTTGTCAGTTTCATTAAGATGTCAGTTTCTCTATTAAGTCAGTTTCCCCATTCGCAAACATCTTTATTCGTCAGTAAGTTTAGGTTGTCAGTTTTGTTATTTCGTCATTTTCCCAATCAGTTAGCGTATCGCCGGTCAGTTTCCTTATTCGTCAATTTTGCTGATTCAACAGTTTAATGATTAGACTGTTTCTTAATTCGCCAATTTCCTTTTTTGCCAGTTTCACTAAATTGACAATCTTTATAACGCAGACACTTATTGATAAGATAATATAATAAATAGATTTATATATTTGCACTATACTCTTGGTAAATTATCGTTCCATGGCAGACACGCTATTAAGTGTATTGAAAAAACTTCTTGATTGACTTCAGAACATAGATAGCCTAAGTCATAGTTCTTTTAACCTAACAAGTTTCTGTCAAAACATTCATTTTTGGTACAAGCTTATATTGCCGACTGTTTTCACAAACATCAGCCACTCGTTAAGACGGTTCTGATGAATTTCCTTAAAAAAGACGGTTCCAAATACGACGAATGTATCTTGTGTAGTTTAGGAGTTGCTATGGCTACCTTCTGTCTCCACCATTAGATTAGCTTGATGATCCAATATACAATAATATTGTATTTTCACCGAACTTACATAATGCAGCATGCATACAGCTCAAATGGATACCGACAAGTGGCTAAAAGACGGATTGCAAATTTTGAAGACAACTTGTTACATACTTATACGAACAGTGCAAGTTAAATAAAGGCTTGACTTTAACTCACCACTCGTACTTACCAGACAAAAAATAAAAATATATAGGTTTTACATTCTTAAAGTATGTAGAGTGCATTTATTATGTGTTTTCAACTCGTTTATTTCTGAAGCTGAACAACAATCCACTAGAACCCCTCTCGAAGAAGCAACGCCGGCGAAGTGGCGTATGGATGAAGCAAGTGTCACCACCACCCTCCGAGGATTCCAAGTTACCTGAAACAGATGAGATCCTGGCTACAAACAACTGTATAACAGTGCTAAAGTAATTCAACGTTTCTTTTACAGTCGAGGGCATACATTTTCATACATTTTTGGACCTTAATTTTTTTTTTTTTTTTTTTAAAGGGATGTCCTAGAAATAAAAAGACAATATTTAAGTTTTCTTAATTAGGATATTAATTTGGATACTAATAAATGTTATAGTCAACACCCCTATTAAGATTTATTTTTATATATGAAGAATGAATCTAAATTTAGTAAACATTGTGACATATAAAAAAAACAAAAAATGTCTAATTTCAAATTGTTGCATTTGTTACAACGACGTAAATGAATTCAATTATTGTGAGATTAATTGTGTTTGTTTGTTGTTTGATATACGAGATCTCTTTTACCAACTACTCGCCCCTAGTATATATTGAAGTTTAAATTTATTTATTTCGTATTATTTTATTGACGCCGGGATACACATTAACAACAAGTAATCGGAGGTCTGACACATTGGTTCGCTTGGGTGAAGTGACTACTATAAAATAAGAACTACTTTACACTCGCAGCCTTCAATGAACCTTCCACAAATTGCTAAGTCCTGCACATTTGCTATCATAAAATGATTCTAATGATAATTGTACTCTAAACTTATAGACAAGTCGCACAGTCTTCGTCTTAAAATGTTATCAACCAACAATGCCTCTGAAGATTGTCTCTTTTCTTCTGGAACATCCTTTAACGATGAGCTGTTTTGAAACCGATGTTATTGCGGTTGCGTTATCTATGTCCATGCCGAACCACCTTACAATAAAATTTTATTTAAAGTCGCTTATAATATTTAAGAAGGACAGAAAACAGCTTAAGGCCTTGTAAATATGGAGCTGGCGACGGATGGAGAAGATTAGCTGGACCAAAATCTGACGAGGAAGTTCTCCTCCCTGGTCCCTGTAGGAAATCATTGAAAATAGAAGAGGAAAGATGTTTGGGCACCTGTTACGACACGAAGAATTCATAAAAAATATTGTGCATGGGAAAGTGGAAGGAAGGCGGAAAACAGAGAGACCAAGAAGAATATACAGGTATCAACTTACGGAAAAAGTAAACGTCGTGTCATACCAGGCAGTCAAACGAAAGGCTCAAGAAAGAGACCCCTGGAAATTGCTCCACTGATAAGAGCCTGGCTCTTAAATTAATAATGATGATAGAATTTAGGGTCGCGATTCTACTTGTCTTAATTGACCAGACGTCTATTGATTATCGTAATTGTTTGTATTACATACTGATTTAAAAAAATATATACAAAATATTGTTTCACCTGCTCATTTGAGAGAAGGGGTATACTACCAGTTTGATCCAATCTTTAATCATTCTGATACTGATGATTAGATTCAACACTTTCAACAGATGTGAGGAGCTTATGACGCCAAATTGTGTGAGGTGATACAGGAAATTAATATAATTTCTAGAAAAATGTTTTAAAGAACGAACGAAGAATGTTTATCTTTTAGCGGAATAGTCAAGAAATTTTAGATATGTATACTTGGGATACATTTCCAACAGTTCAGAGGAAATTTTACTTTAGAGTATAGCTAGGCAATAGTTACATGGCGGATGGTTGTAATGAATCATACAAGCACCTTCCACCTACCAACTATCGACACTCAAGTTATAACAAACACATGTGCCCCGACACGACGATATTTTAAAGATTTCTCGCCGTTTAGAGTGCAGTAACGAGCCCCCCTCACCCCTCGCCACCATCTTCATGGAGGGGGTGGGGGGTGACCAAACTCGAGCACGGCTGGAGTTATTCCATTAATTAAAGAGCGCGTCCCCGCAGGGCCGCCGATTAATTGTACCTGCTTTGTTGCCGTATCTCTTATTTGCAGTGTATTCATTTTATTAGACTCTGAGACATTCTTCATTCTAGTTTTGGATAGTTCAACTACAAAGCCTCAACTATACAACTTATTAGTACATTGTTGGTTAAAAATTGGTTTTATTTCGTGTAAACAGACAAGGACTAATTCATCTTTAATTTCATATTTTCTCTGTGTATCAGCGAAGGTCTGATGACGACTGGTTGAATACTTAACAAATGTTCTCGTTGTAAGTTTTCCCGAGAAGGTATTCATCTGAGGTACCACAAAACCAATGCTAGTTCATTAAATTATATAATTCTAGTTAAAGAGATCTACATCTTACTTTATTGAAGCATATAATACCTATGTAGGTTGAAAAGAGAGGAGGATTTTCAGTTACAGCCAGTGCTGGTATGATTTTATTTACCTAATACCAAAACTATTCAAATGAGAGTAATGAGTCGACTCGGTCGCCAACCCTACCGCACAAGGCGGGCGGCGCGCGCTCCCCCCGCCCCCCGCCGCGAGAAACAAAGCAAGCAATAAGCGCAGGGTTGCCACGGAATGCGGATTTATGGAAATAGTTCCAAACACTTAAGTAGTTTTATGGCTGTTGCAGCTCATTTGTTAGTTTTAATGATTAAAAGGGAGCATTGTATTTATTTGGTCCCTAGTAACAACTTGAGAAGATGCTATAGCCTAAATTTGTAAAGACCCATAATTTGTAAAAAATTATGTTTGACATCCGTATAAGTTTTTTAAAACGTCTGTAATATGTACTCGGACAAACGATGTATTATATTTTAAAGTTTAACTTCGCTATTGATTAATTCTCACAATTAATAGAAATTACTTACAGCCATTGACGGCTGTTAGACACATGAGATTAGCAATCATTTGTTGTCAACTGGTGCTTGATAGCTGTCAGTTGTTTGTCACGGCATTTGTCAAGCCGTAAAATTTATCTTTTTGTAATTAATCTCACTTTACGTTGATTAAGTAATACCTACAATAGGCCAGCCAAGTTATTTAAAAACTAAAGATATCAGTTTATTATGCTGTAGAAGTTAGGGTTACCTATCGCAAATTCGAAATTTTTTATGTCGAATATTGAAAGTCCGAAAACGAAACGCATTGTTTTGTTAGACATTTTTTTCATTTTCTATATTTTTTATTGCCAGATTTTTGTATGGTCACAATTTTATTATCCAGCTGGTTTAAAATCCCAAGGATTATAATTCCGTACATTCATTTCCAATTTTTTTTTGTCCGTAGGGTTAAAATACCGTAACGTCATTATCCAGATATATAAGAGAGATATAAGATAACAATGATTTTAAAGAATTTCGTTTCGCAGAAAATGTTTCTCATATTATTAGTCGATTTTTTCCTAACAAGTTGTTCTGGGCTTCGCTTCGCTTCAGCTCCCGTCTTAATCTTCTAACCTATCCGCGTTAGAGTCGTTTTTGGCCGAACAAGTCTTTCTGGGTTTTTATAAAAAAAATGGGCCCCAGCGAATAGGTACTTCTAAAAGCGGCGTTACGTATATTTTGTGGTGTAACGAAATTATGGAAAATGTCACGTCGACTTTCCGTATCATTGAAATTATGAAAATATGGCTAACGTATAAGTTGCCAATTGTAAAAATTGAGAACTGTAAAGCGGGCATTTGAATTGCGGATGTGATAAAGTGAATCGGTGGTATTTTAAACAGTTGCAAAACAAAGTATTTAGATTGTAAAGATTCGGTGAACCGTTTTCGGACAAGTGAAATTCGGTAAATAAATTTTCAAAACATCGATTGGTTACCAGTAGTTAGGTATGAAACTTTATTACATTCTTATTCTAAGAATTTATGGCAGTTGTTAGTCATTAGAAATGTATCCAGGCCGACTTTGAGCGTACGTAACACATTAATCAAGCAGTGACATTGGATTAATCACCGTGCTAACTTGCATATTATAAAGTCTCACATACTATCCATCAATTAGCAATATAAACCGCAGTTGATTAACGACAGCGGGTACCTATAACGATCAGGGCTGAATTATAACATATATTATAGTACTTTTATCCCACTAGCGTGGGTTAGTCATGATTATAATTGTGACACATAGGAACACATACACAATGAAAACGACGAGACGAATCTTTGAATTTTCATACTTTTTTATGACTTTTGATAAATTTTAACAAGTAGAAAGTAGCCAATTAATTGAACATTAGACCTCAGTAACCTATTTATGATTCCAGACAACACCAAAAGTTTCGCCCTCGAAATAACAATAATCAAATTAGAGGCAACCCTGCCGTGTTCTTGCGCACGCTGTTAGAATAAAACATTATTCATAAATAGGATATTACGGCAGGTGCTCCCCCTTGCCCCCCACTCCCGATGCCCCCACCAGTGCGCCGCTACAATGCAATGTGGGAAAATCACATGAACATATACAGACTTATGTATTTAAAGTTTCTTACATAATGGGGGGTAGTTAGGTAAGGTTAAACTTTGGGAGAGATACCAGGCACAGGTACCTAGACTTAATGATGTTTTCGTCTGCGTTTATCCTATAATGTAAAGACATAATTTACAAAAGGACACGTAGCTGGCTCTTGCGTTTGTATTTTACTTTTTTGTTGTGCTCTTGACTCAGTTGATACTTTCGGGCGTCACCTGTCAACGAAATCATTTCCAATAGGTAAGATAGTGATAACATGATACTCGTATTAGACAATTAAATTTCGCATTTTAATACGATATCTACATGCTCCACACAACAAGCACATGAAAGACATTCACATAAAAAACGGAATTAAAATGTTTTTTCAATAGCTTATCATTTACGAACGTTAGGATTTTCTAGACCCGAGGGTAGAGCTGTTGGAGCGGCTGCCGAATTAGAAAAAAAACACGGGAAAGATAAAACACTTTGGGGCGCCTTTTGAGTGCTAACTGATAAGTAATCACTCCACCATGATCAGGTTGTACTGCAAGTAAGTACCTAGGTATGGAAATATCTGTGATAGGAGATCGCGTTCTTTCGTAAGCCAAATCTTAAGATTAGGTAGCGGACCCCGGATATCCTTCAGGATGTAACTGTACTGGGATAACCCTCAGTTCGAATAAAATAAAACAAACCTAAAATCGTGAATGTGCACCATTAGACTACAAATATTGGAGTGGAAACGCATGTTTCTGATCGACTTCCCGTCAGTCTCTCGCACGAATTGTGTGCTCGTAAATGTGTTTCAAGATATCAGTTTGGTTAATGGTTTTACATGACATATATGTCCCTTTCAATATTCAGTAAACCTGTTGGTTAGCCACTAATCGATTACATAAGTAAATAGTAATTTGTTATTCTCGTAATAAAAGGGGCAATTACTCACTCGCATATGCATAGCCGTATAAAAGTGCAGAATTTGTATGGCCCACACGTTTCAAATCATGTGCACATTGGTAAGGTAAACTTCCCAATGATAACACCTTTTTATTGAATTATAAGTGAAAAACACAAGTATCCGCATCTGACCTGAAAGCGAGCATACGAAAGACGCTGAAATGAGATTGGGATCGTAAAAGGTGGGCGGGTGGCGGTGGCGGAAAACGTCATTGTCGCCTGGTTTGTAGCACCGCATTAACGCACATACTAATTGCAACTATTTAAGCATATTAATTATTTAACCTCGATAAGGATAAGGATAGGTATCTAACTTCTAACAGTTTTGTTCTGTCTAACGTCTAATGATTATATCATGAACAGTTATGCTCATTTTGTTGGCCACAAATGATCATTGGAGCTGGATAGTATGAATTCGCGTCATGTGCGACGCCTGGTGCCACCTTCCGTTACTCGTCTTCGTTGCTGAATCGTATTAATCAGTACTAATCATTCTGTGCGCTGGCGCATTCAGAGCGCATAAGGACATCTGTGCCGTGGGAAACTGCATGCGACCGTATCAACACCCCCCACTACTGCATTTATACGATGACCATACTCAAAATACCGTAAACAATATACAGTGTTCATCGATGGTTGGTCACGCTGATGAATGTTCTCGAGTAGCCTCGAACCATCAGTGGAAAACAATCTTATGGGCGTTGTAAATTTTCCTTGAGGTGTGTGGTAGAGGAATGTCATTGCGCATTTTTAAGATGTATTGAGCGATCGACCAACCGATATGGAAGTGTTTGTAATAATGTGGATATATTTAAGTTCCTATGTACATATTACTTCACAGAATGAGCATGATATTATATTAGCGATAGCGATATTAAGCTATAGCATGGTTTGATCCTAATCCAGTGAAACATGAAATGTTATGTTCTATTGTTTGAATTTGTAATTAAACGTAATTTATGGGAGGATACAGCTTAACCAATCGATTCTAGGTACCTAGTTAACTCGATTAAAATTGATTAGGAAAATTACAGGCAATAAAAGATCTGTTAGCATATTCGGGTAATCATCAAAATAAACGAATGATTTCCATAATGTATCGGTCTGTGCCGGCGGCGTGGCCGCCTAATGGCTGCTCCGCCAGATTACGCTTCATTTATAACAATTATCGAGCCAGATAAACATGATAGTTAAATTCAGAAACACCTTCATTAATAGAGTAGCTCTAAATTCTTACACAAAAAACCGATCAAAACTTTTTAATTTTTTTTCCAGCTACATCAAAGTTTAAATTCGAGAGGCATGATTTCGGTGAAGGTGCCATTATTATAATCGCATTAGAGAGTGGCGCAGGGAATCTATGATTCAGATTCATTTGTTTAAAATAACGTTATTCTGGTGTAATTAATGTGGAAGTAATTGCTGTCAATTAAGATCGGTGTTGTTTTTAAATGCTCAGAGTGAACGTGAGAAGGGTATGAATGTGATATTAAAGAAGTATGCCTGGATCGTACACGACACGACAGTGGTCTGGACATAATGAGATAAAAAGGATGGGACGCAACATTGTGCAAACATAACTGCAGTGGGTACATTAACTTGAAAACTAATTCGTGAAATATTAAATAAATATTTATATTCATATTTTTTTATTTATTTGTAATCAGTATATTTTAACATTACGTCGTGTATCAACAAAAGATCTAACAGTATCTTTATAACAACTGAATACATTATTCTTCATCAGCTTGATCCAAGCCCTGGCTGAGATTAAACTTAATAAATTATGTCTACACTACGTTTAAACTGCTACTACGAGTAATTATTTATCTAATACTTCTGCACTGATACCTATCCATTTAAAATTCTTGAGCTGGCAAGATTCATGTGTTAGGGCAGGGGTCGGCAAACTTTTTAATGAAAGAGCCAAAAAAATCGATTTGAATAAAGAGTTACACTTACGTTAGGTAGATCAGGTTTCTTGCTCATTGCAGATAGACTATGAATAAAAATATTTTATGTTTTTTACATAATGAAGCCCTGGATTTTTAGGATTACAACATCTCTCAATGGCACAAAGACCATGCAAATTTTGCTTCCCCATAACTCGATAAAAAACCAGAGTACTCATTAATCAGTTCAGAAAATTAGTTGCATTTTCATTGTGAAATAGCAACACTTTTTCGGAAATGGCATCCTTGCCACGTGACGCGCCGATGTAATGAACGCGCGGTAAAAACGTTTCCCGTCTATAACGACAAGCTATCTGTATGCTTGCTTAGTTAAACTAAAGGCATATTGTCCTAGAAATGTATGTGGAGATACGACCTTTTTTCGTGACATAACAGATCTAAGCACTCATTGAAATATGACAATATGTCGCAGGAGGTTTTTACCAGCAATACCGCGAACCTCTGCGGCATGTTCCCGCGGGACCGCGAGGTGGCGACACCGTCATACATTTTCATGACGCAAACGGGTAATTGAAGCGGTTCCCATGTGGAAAAACGTGGTCGGGCATGAATGGCAGTGGTCGGCCATTGAGGCCAGATTTTCACGAACTTAGAAGTAGTAGGTAATGCTGGCCTTGTTCATTAAAATTTAATATTTATTAAACAAGTGTTAGCAGAATAAATATACAATAAATACAGTGTTGCCATTACTTAGTCATTCTGACCTCATTTAACCATATTTAGTTTTATAAAAACTACATACGTCATTCGTCTTAATAATAAGAAAATATATCACTCTGATATTGCTTTTGTTCCTCTGTCATTCTGATTTTGAACGTCACGAAAATAGGAGCTTGTAAGTATTTCTTATAAGTTGTTATCGTTATATTATGTACCTACCATAACTCTTTTTTTAGAGTTGTGAGAGAGTCTATGTCAGATAACATTGCAGGTGACAGTACAAAAAAGTATGAAAAACTTAATAATGTCATGATGGAAGTTTATGCGATTATTATACAGCTGATTTATTGAAACGAATTGAACTAAGCTAAAGTTAATAGTTTTCTAGATGCTTTATATTTCAAATAGGTGAACAGTGAAAAAGCTTTATCTTGGACGAATTTCGTTTACGATTAATCAGTTTTGTTATGCATCGGCGTCACTATGGGGTAAGAATGCAAAGCAGACGTGGAGTATTGCCAATATTATTGACACAGTAAATAATTAAAAAAAATTGTAATAGTCCTTTGTTTTTCTTTTTAAACGAATACATTTATTTTGTTCTGTTGGAGCGAATTGTCAAAACTAGAGAAAATTCACGTTGAAGCGGTAATGAAATTGCTCCGCTTGATAAATTTTACCACAGAACAGGTTCGTTTAGGCTCGGTTTTATAAAGATCCGTTAGACCTTATGTCGGTCTGTCATGTCAGAAAATGTACTGAGTTACTGAAATTTGATTCGACATTTGGTCTAACGGATCTTTATAAAACCCGGCCTTAGACTTGCAAGTAACATTAGGGGTTCGTGCACCTTTTTATTCTACGTTTGGCGATAGGCGAAGATTACAGGAGGGAGAACTTGCACTAATGACGACCCAGGCTTGGGGCGCCTAATTTCAGCAGTAACCGATCAAGTGATAACAAAAATTTGGAGATTTACTTTAACGGGTCGCAGTGTTTATTTTATAGCTGAAGAAGTTAAGATTTTGATAGGGAGCATCTATAGTATGGTATGAATGAAATGTATCAGCGCGCTAGGTACCCGGAATGCTTATATGGATGCACAGGAATACTATACATAAACTGCGGATTTCACTCAACTATTTGGAATTGTTACAACAAGATTCTGACAGACGACTGTGACTTCTCCATTACGATCCAGAAACTAAACAACGGTTCATGACTTGTAAGTGGCCATCATCTGAGAGTCCTGAGAAATGTATGGAAATTCCATCCGCCGGTAAGGTAGGGCTCTCTTTTCTGAGATAACCAAGGGGTGGTAATGATCTAATTCCTTGATCATGGAGCCACTACATATAGTAAACAAAAAAAATAACGAATTGTAATATATTCGGAGAAGTAACACAAAACCTAAAAGTTTTCGCACAAATGAAATTCGGTAAAAAAAGTTTATTGGTTGCGATAGGTAACCCTTAATTACCTATACATTTACTATAACCCTTAAAGGGATAAGTTCACCTTTGTACCAATGTGACAGTATTTGTCTGAATTTTTACCTGTGTTTTGTGTACAATAAAGTATTTACATTCGCACACACTTTCGTACTTGCTTCGTACTTACTTGTACTTTATTTGGTAGGTGATACTTAGTTGCACACATGACTAGTGGTAGCTCGAAAATAAATTCTAAAAATATGTAGAAAAAGTTCAAACTCTTCCTTATTAAATTACGAGTGGACTAGCGTAGCGGCACACGAGATTTTCTCGTACATTCCGTAGTGTTTAATAATCTTTTTTCCGCTGTCAGTCATACCATGCGTCGGCGCCGACGCAGCGTGGCGCTAGGATGCCACGCAGACGCACTAGAATGCATTGACTGTTATCGATTCTAAGTACCTCACATCAGCTTGTTACAGGAAACAATATTAAAGACCGATATATCAAAAGTTTCTCCAAAGAGGCTCGATTGTAATTGGGATATACGTATAAGGTAATCAGGTACGAGAGCTGGAGTGAGTGAGTTTTGTCGAATGTTCAGGACTTATGACAAACTACTCGGTGACAATTACTATAGAATACTATTCAGTATATTTCAATACGATTGTTAATATAACATATAAATTATAAAATCTATATATATATATAACAGAAGAAGTCCTGACTGACTGACTGACGCATCAACGCACAGCCGAAACTACTAACGCTAGAGAATTTATTTTTACACAGCCGGTTACATTTATAACGTCGGCTAGGGATAAGAAAATATTTTTCAAAATTCATTCCCTAAGGGGGTAAAACAAGGGATGAAAGTTTGTATGGGAAACGTAATTTTTTTGGACTTAGAAACTTGAAATTTTATGTATAGAATCTCTGTTTAAATATTACAAAACTAATTCAGCAATTTTCTAAATTCATCCCCTAAAGTGGTGAAAAGGGGTTTCAAAATTTGTACGGGGAGCAAATCTTTTTTGAAGTTAGAGATTTGAAACTTCGTAAATACACTCTATGTTTAAATACAACAAAACATATTTCAGCGTTTTTCTAAATTGCTCCCCTATAGGGGTGAAAAGGGGGTTCCACGTTTGTACGGGGAGCAAATCTTTTTTGAAGTGAGAGATTTAAAACTTCGTATATAGACTCTCTGTTTAAATACAACAAAACGTATCTCAGCGTTTTTCTAAATTGTTCCCCTAATGGGGTAAAAAGGGGGTTCCAAGTTTGTGCGGGGAGCAAATCTTAACTTTTTAGTAAAAATCGATATAGGTGTCATCTTCGAGGTTCCTCGGGGTGCCGATTACGAAAATGACATGCATTTGCAAATCCGAGATGGCGAACAACTATTTTTCTTAAAAATCGATATGGGTGTCATCTTCGAGGTTCCTCGGGCCGCCGATTACGAAAATGACATCCATTTTCAAATCCAAGATAGCGGACATTTATTTTTTCTTTTGAGTAATTTTTCACAAAAGATTAATAACATCAGACAACTGACAGAAACAAATAAACCTCATTTGTATCTTTGTTACTATCTAAAATCTACGCGGACAAAGTTGCGGGCGGCCGCTAGTTATTATATAAATAAGCAGTTATAGACCCGCGACCAAACAATTCATAAGCACTCCTTTTAGTTCGGTATAAAAAGGAAATTCATGTGTTATAATTCCATATGCGAGCAATTGGAATTTCCTGTAAATATTCTCATAATATCATACGAGCGGACCATTAACATGCTCAAGTCAAGTCAAATGTTCAAATTATTAAGTTGATTTCTTCATGCGCTCACAAATTAGAACTAATTTAGTGAAGGTCGGGAATAATAGGTGTGGTAAAAAGTGAGTGATTTCTGTCGCTTAATCCTTGGGTCGGAGAATGCGCGAGAGCGGGGGATGGGATATTTGAATGCGACGCTTTGTGCTCGCCCGCCATTCCGCTCGCGCCGGCCGCTGCCCGCTGCGCCGGACACCGCCAGGACACACCGGGACCCGCTTCCAGCTGACCACGTATTATGCTCATAGTTATCACGTGATAAACGACAAGATAAATCATCCGTCACTTCCTATCAACTCGTGACAGAAAGTGATAGATGATTTATCTTGTAGTTTGTCACGCGATAAATGAGCCCATCGCGTCGCAAAAACGTCATCATCTTGTGACTACAAAGTTAGCTATAATTTTATAAGGTTAAAACATAAAAATATAATTAATAATTTAAGAAATACAAGCGAAACTTTATTTAAACTTAACAGTTGGTGTAGTCACATCGTGAGGACTGGTTGATTTTCTTACTAAGTATAAATATATATTTATTCCATTTTTATTGGCCAAAAAGAAAATATTTCTATTTTTCCGATAAAATGGAAATGTCATGAGCTACATTTTCATTCAAGTTTCTTCTCAGCGCCCTCCTTGGTGTTGGGTGGCTTCCCTGCACTTGGCGCTTTGGAAAATGTGGCGGGTCGCATCACCGCTACAGCGGTACCTACGGGCAGCGGCTGCGGGACGTCATTTTGAGGATGGCGATGAGAAATTCTTCAGCTTCACTTCTTGCCGAGTGCTTTAAAGCTTCAAACAGCAAGATTTTGGCAACTAAAATCGGCGCAAGGTGTAAACTTGCAATACCTATTTGCGATGTTTGTACATTAAAATGGTAGCGTGGTGTGCCTCCGCGCGGCGACTAACAAGGGGCAATGAATGCGTCGGTTTTTGTCACGAGCTAACGCCGCGCGCCGCCTGCGCAGCGACCGGACCGAATATTCAGACATATTTTTTCGGCGCTTTGAATAAATGAAATATTCATTTTTATTCAAAATCAGATCGACTGTATTAGGTCAGGGTAGGTTAGGACTCGATGCAAAAACTTTATTGTTGAATTCCTGCGACAGCGCATGGACCAAGTATAGCGATCATATCTAAATGCAAAGTACTCAAAATGCAGCAACACTTAAGTTAACCATTCAAAATGATAAAAAGTGTTAAAAATCACAATACAAAGTGGATCAGTGAATATAGGGAATGCAATCGCGCATTATAATCCTGGTATTTGCGGTACTGAAGATTCTCAATCCCGCCGGATCCCGCAGGGTAAAGAAATAATATATATAAGAAATATTTATAAATTTATATCCGCTTGTGTTATTCTCATAAACCATGTTCCCTTGTTATAAGAGACACGTTTATGTCTTAGTCTTACTACAGAGAGAAACAAAACTCTTTTCGGTTATGATGTTTTTAGATTAATTTCAATGAAATTAATCATATTTAGACGGTGAAAATTATCCTCTTTTATATTGATTTATATTATTTAACAATGTTTGATTTAGCTCAGGAAAAAACGAAAATCAGGTCTCCATCTCGCCATCTCATTATTATCTCCTTTATTTATAATAGCAAAATTAAATATTATAAGATTTACCTTTTTCCTCAGTTCTAGTCCTAGATACGCAAACACGTGGCTATATGGAAATGAATCTGAACCGAGAAAACAGAATATAATTATTTGTTTACAAAATGTTTGAAATCTTCGTTCTGGGGTCCAAAAATAGGTCAAATTAGTTTTGTGTGTCACTAATAGTTAAATGCGTGAACTCCGTTTAATTTCAATCGGGCACGGGATCCTCCATCCTTATCTACCGGATACCGGATCCCGGTATTGCCTTCCCCAGTTATTCCCTAGGTTTGATGCACCACACTTTCGCTACCAATAATACACGTAGGTAAGTTTTGTATATTGTAAAAGTGCCATTGCGGCCTAGTTGCAGAGTAAAGTTCATTTATTTAATTTACTTATAGAAATGGGAATACTAAATTTTAATTAAATGTAAAAGTGTGTCTGTATGTTACCCCTTCACGCTTAAACCACTGTACCTACTTAGATGAAATTTGGTACGGAGATAGTTTTGAGTCCTGGGGAAGGACATAGGGTACTTTTTATTCCGGATATCATCCCTTAAGAGGGTGGAAGTTTATATGGAATAGCGATGACGAGATAATATAGCTCCTATATAGGCTCCTGATATAAAAAGTAGTAATGAAATTCTACCGCGATGAACGAATTTTACGCGGACGAGTCTCGGGCAAAAGCTAGTATACAATATACCTCTACTGTAAGTTTCCCGAAAAAATATCCAAGGGAATTTTCAAACCACGCTATGGAAACGCGCATGAAAATAATGTATTTGCGTTGGAAGTAAGAGCTTTAATAATGGGACTTGGGACATCAGAGCACCTGCAGCTGTTACAAACCAGCAATTATCATAAAACCCTTAAGTAAAACACATAACAACCTCCTCGTCGTCGGTGATTTAAACACTCACGCGCAGTTAGATTGGATCTAAACGCGTTTGCATCGTCTCCCACGGACGATCCAGTGCAAAAACTAAACGCGAGGAGGGCGCGGGACGGCAAAGGGGTGAGACGGGTCGGATTATTCGCGCGTCCGCCGCCGCGTGCATACTGATGCTGCGTAATTGTCGCGAGCAAAAACTAAACGCATGATAATCGAGGAAATGCCGCCTCGATCGTGATCGGCACAGGCATCCGATCTACAGATTTCAGCCTCATTTTAATTATACACGCATGTCACTTGGGACAAAAAGTGCATCCGCGCTTCAGCCCTAACAATATGTGGATACATAATGCATCGTCGTCCGTGCAATTATGCATGCGCAAATATGAGTGATCTCCGCGCGCATCTCAGGACAATGGCGGCGCATATGCATGAGGTGGTTTTTGCCACCCCCTCTCTCTTTCTTTTCCCCACATCTTTTCCCTCTGAGTGCGCGGTCGATCGTTTAATTGCAATAATCGCTGTCATTTGCCTCCGAGCTGATTTAAACGCTATTAGTGGTTTTTGTGCGGCTGTGAAGGCTATGCGGCAATGCTTGATAAACATAACTCGTTCGCTGACTTGTCACTTATTTTTAACTACCGCAATCCAGCATCCGTTGTTTGATATGCAACTATTTCTTGCTCAGGCTGATAGTATTATAGACAAACTGGACATCTTTAAGGGCTTTAACATCGTTTTGGCATAAAAAACTTCCACAACTGAGATAGGTGAGGATAGTTTACACATTGCAAAAAATCCATTGAAATTCTTTACTATACGTATATATTTAAGAACTATTACCTACTTACTCTTATCATATACAAGGTATCCCAGGGCTACTTTAATTCTAATGAACACCAGCTGATTCAGCGTGAAGATTTGCAGCAGAAAATTGTTTTAACGAAACAGCATGCGCCAGCTTGGTGTTAGATGGTGGATTTATTTATAGATATAATATTTGTGTAAACGCTCGACAATTTAACACTTAGCATTAATTTGCTGTCGCCGTGACGCTCTTTAAAGCGTTATAAGGTGGTTATTCGTATGGTTAACGCTGATCGGTTTATGGTAATGCAGCAAGTGCAATAAAGGAGTGGATCTTCTCACGCGCGCGAGCGGAGTAGGCGGCGCGGGAGGGGTGTGCGCGGGCGCAATATTGCCGTATTGTAATTGCGTGTGGCTCGGAGTACCATAAAGCAAAGTGCCCGAGTTTGAATATCGGCTCCCCGAGCATTGGACCGAGGTAAGTATTTGTCAGGTACCTATGCCGATTTTACCGTGTATGTTGGGTAAGGAATAGGTTTACTGTCTCCCTCGCCTCTAATAAAAGGTACTTAAAGGGGTCATCGGGTTCGCCAGTACTCCCCACAGTACTTGGTTAGGTACCCCAAAGAAGGCCGGGATAACGTCCTAGAATTAGAACGAATCCGCACCTCCCTCGGAGCTCTCTAGTGCGTACAACCTAAGATTCTAGAGATCATCTAAATATGTAGAAATACTAAATAAGCCAGACTTTTCCCGAAACCCCCTGGGGTACCCGATTCGCAAGTGTATCTACGAGACAAAAAGGTGTGCTGATTTTTACGTAATCGCCATATCATGCCTACATTGCCTACCCTATGCAATGAAGAGCATCTGCACTTCAAATCATAATGTGTCTATTCGGAGATACGCAATAACTGAATTTACCCGAAGTAACAAATAAGATAGGCTAGTCTACAGGTTTATTTTTACGGTAACTTCGGACCCTGCAGACCGACGCGGCAGTAAGTTACCAGCATGCGCTTGCGCCGCTGATAATCTAGTTAAATTTATTTATTGGCCGGCAGGCACGCTCGCGGCCCCACGCGCCCGCAAAAAGAAGGCTCTACTAAAATATGGCCTTAATAACTAGCCTGCGGGAACACTAGTCGGAAGCCCGGCGATGCCTGCGGGCTTTTAGGGACAAAAGTCTTTTTTTGGATCATCATAAAGATGGTGATATATATTAATAAATAAGTAGATAGAGCGATTAGATTTATACTTAGCAAAAATATTATGGTTTAAAATTTCATGTATCTTTATTTGGCCAAGTAAGAAACTAAATTTACATCTCATACATAATATACTCTTAGTCTAATTATAAGTAAGAAGATAAAAAAGAAAGAAATTGCATGTGCTTTTCTTCTGCTATAATTTGCTAAAGTTGTGTAAGAATAAACTAACTATAAAGTTAATCGTAAATTTATATCAACTAGCGAAGGGGATTACTTACCAATCACCCTCTTGCTGTCGATGACTTGGATTGGTGAGATATAGATAATTGAGTAAAATTTAAAGAGGGATACTATTTTCACTAAACATATTGAATTGGTATTAGTTTCGTACTCATTTTGTCACCTTAGGCTAAACACGCGTGGAAGCGAGCGGGAGGGATCAATACAAACCGCCTTTTCATCTTAGCGTTATCCCAGATATATTATAAAGGTCAGGGGCAGATTCCATTAAAAATAATTAGGGATACTTAGGTCGTCGAGAACGAATACACATAAACGTAAAATGTCCGCCTGCTTTCCCCGTTACGATGTCCGTAGTCGGCTGTGCCATTAAATCCGACTGGCATTCCTAATCAAACATGCGGCGGCGGAATGCGAGGCCAGGTGCAAAAACTACGGACGGGGTCACCTCACTTTGTTTACTATCGCGCTCGAGCCGCAGGATCAAACACACGCCGGCTGGACACATCGACACTCATTATCATACCTGTAATTAACATATCTAATTAATATTGAGACTGTAAAAATAAAAATGATAATACATCACAATTGTAGATTAGCAGATGTCAGTCTAAAAATTACTAATTTCACTTTCATTATTTATTTCAATAAATCGATGAATAACTTAAATCCGTATTTCTTATACATGAAAAAATTAAAAGTTGTAAAAAATACTCATTAGCAAAGCAAAATATTCGTGATAACTCAGTGAAAGTGAGAATTAATGGCTTAATGATCGAGCTAGTTGGAATCACCAACTTAGATGTCGCCCGTCGGTCGACTTCGACCGTGGAGCGCTGGCGCTCACTGGCATGGCATGTTATTGCTTACCACTTATCCGGAGAGAGCCTATTGCGGTTACGCAATAGTAAACTGTTAACGATGCATGATTGTACATATACCGTTGTGTTGTAAATACAGAATACGAGTGAGTAATTTTTATTTTCAAATATGTGTTGATTTAAGCACCTAATTATATTGGTTAACAAATTTGATTATCCCGGAATAGTAGTGAGTAGGTTTAATATGTTAATAGTGTACTTGGTGTGTGCATGGGTCCAAATCTATTGCGGGTAGTGCCTGTGCCGGGACTGTCGTTAATGTTAACGGCGCGGTATAACCGGCGAGTAAGTGCAAACTAGTTTCACGGTGCTTTTGCCCCGTCGTCACTATTACTTACACTACATATTTATGCTCTACGAAAGCTAACTGGAATGGTATGTGCCTACTTACCATTAAGAGAAACATGTAGTATGCATAAGATAAACGTCCCAGTGTTCGACACTTACTCTTCAATCTTTTGTCATAGTCATAAAATTTTGTAGTATTGGCAATAACGTGATTAACCTGCGGAACGTTTTTGCCAGCATATGAGTTTTTACTAACTGCCGATATTACATAGGACGCTACAATTCACTACACAGTACGTACACTTGTTGAAATGACAATAATAAACTTAGTTTACACAAGATCCAGGGTAATAAATAATAACTGTCGAATAAATAACGCGGTCGCATTTTTATAAGTACCATGTTATGATTAATTACCGCAACATAAATATGTACTTTAGGTATTTAGCAATAAACAGTGATCGAGAAATATATATTGCATTATAATTGCAATACAAATAGAGCTGCATCGTAATTGCCATCAATCAAACTAAAATGTCATTCTTGAGGAAATCAATATTATTCTAAAATACACCATATACTGCAGATAATACGAATGTATCAATTAACCCATATATCAAGGACATTATCTTAATCAAATAAGGCAAATGTTATTGAGCACTTACTTACTAGGTAACATTTTCAATCGTCGTCATCCGCATGTTTTGTTTTGCCAAGTTTTCCATAACATAAAGGAAGATTTACATGGTGCAAGAAATTGCATGCAATTTTCAATACATTGCGGGACTGCGGGCTACCGCGGGCCGCGGTACAACGAGTACCGACGATCAAACGCTGCAATGTAATGAAAATCACATGGAAGTTCTTACACTATATAAATTAGAGGAATACTGTAACAAGACAACTGTAACCTTACCTTGTGTACTCTGTTGGTGTCCCGTGTAATAAATAAATAAAATAAAATAAATACCATATATCTATTTTAAATGATTAGTGTGAAGTTTGCTGAATAGTGACAAACATGTACCTAATATACTCCTACAGTCATCAGTATGCAGGTAGCCAAAATATTCGTTGACCTAAACCAGTAATCGTTTAGGCTCTCTAATTAGGCTTTTTATAGTATGCTCATATAATTTTTAATTTCATAAAAGACGCTGGGTACTTATAACTACCTACCTACTTCGTGGTATCTAGACAAAACTGATACATAATTGTAGGTAACAACCCAGCTAGTATGACTGAGTTTACGTCGGACGTAAAGCATTCGTTCGCGTCACACTTACCTGTTATGCTAGTAAGGAGCAAATGCTATATGTCCGAAGTATACGCGATCATGCTAGCTACTTACTAGCTAGGCAGTTGCTTGCATACCGAAATAAAAATTAACTAGTTATGATATCATTCAAATCACGACCTCGTTCGTCTAGTATTTGGCCTCAGCACGACAATTCACGTTTCAATCATATAATCATCGGGTTTAAAATTGATCAAGTAAAATGCCCAGCAATGAGTTGTTACTGGCTCATTGTCTCCACTCTATCATTTGCCTCAAAACCCTTGTATTAGTATCGCGCAACTAACATTGAGACTGTATTTATTTATTATTTTATCCCGGCCGATGTGAAAGCATTGATTAATATTGTAATGAGCACGGTGTATCATCCCTGCACACAAAAACTTGACAGTTAACAATAACGTTACATCCATTACAGGCCGTCTATACTGCGCTATAACTAACCATATAATTTTGAGAGCAGTGTATCGTAGTTACAGCAATACGATGGTGTTTTATCGAATTTTTGTTGGGGCAGGGTTACGGGCACAGCCGGTGATTGTGTATAGTTTGAGGTAATGGCGCGGTCGCAGGGGCAATTATTTTTATCCGCGGGGCGGCGCCGGCGCATGATTTGCGTACCACTACAAGAATAAGCATCCATAGAAGCTAAAATCTCTAAACTAGAAAATCAAATAGGTATACAATGGTTCTAGGTCAACCCACAGGTATTATGTTAACAGTTTGTTCCCATCTGGATATGAGTTTGATGAAGATGACTATGTAGTTAAGTGGCATAAATACAAAAATACCATATCTGTAAAGTCTAAGTCTTAAATTACCACTTAATATGGAAGAAACCTGATATACAAACTTCCATGCAAGGGGGTCATGTTTTATGCAGCTGACTGTACCGTCACAGTCAGCTACCCTACCTGATAAGTAAGAAGCTAAAATGGTACCTCGTAGCTAGCTCTCAGATTTACGGCTGAGAATAACGTCATCGTCGACGAGCAGTTTGGCTTT
The DNA here is from genome assembly GCA_963556455.1 of Epiblema foenella. Classification (NCBI taxonomy): domain Eukaryota; kingdom Metazoa; phylum Arthropoda; class Insecta; order Lepidoptera; family Tortricidae; genus Epiblema; species Epiblema foenella. The sequence goes on along the minus strand of OY747096.1, from coordinate 22,150,142 downwards.
AGATCCGCGCACTCGTGCATCCAACAAGTACACCGCGTCACGGAACACGTGCTGGACGGTTTCTCTCGATTCCAGGGACTCAGGACTGGTGCAATCTTTCTCGACGTGGCCAAAGCATTCCACAAGGTCTGGCATAACGGGCTGACATACAAGTTATATCATCTCGGTATGCCTGACAGACTCGTACTCACCATACGAGAATTTCTCAGGGATCGAAGCTTTCGATACAGACTGGAGGGAACGTACTCGGGCCCACACCCCATCCGGGCCGGAGTCCCGCAAGGCTCCGTACTCTCTCCCACTCTTTATTCGTTATTCACGAATGACATTCCCAGGCACCCTAAAGTGCAACTGGGGTTGTTCGCGGACGATACCGCGCTCTTTACGACTCATTGTAAGTACACTTTTATCCGGCGATAGCTCCAGGAGGCAATCACTGACCTAGGTCGTTGGTTTAATCTTTGGCGAATCGAAGTCAATCCGGAAAAAAGCACTGCGATAGTCTTCCATCCGTCTGACCGCGTTAGCACGGAAAGGCGTGTGGCTCCGATCCAGATGTTTGACCGGCCCATCCCCTGGGCCAACGAAGTCAAATATCTTGGAGTGACCCTCGACAGAAAACTGACTTTCCGTAGCAACATCAGTAGGGTACGCAACCGTGCGTTGTTCGTGATGGAAGGCTTGGCTCGATGATTAACAAGTTTAGTAAAATGTCACTTAGAAATAAGCTGCCACTCTACAAAACTTGTGTGGACGAACACAATCATCACAATCATGTCTTATGCAAGTGTAGCTTTTGCTCACGTGCCTATGACATCGCTCAAGCCACTTCAGGTCATTCAGAATCGTTTTCTCCTTAGCACCATGTATGGTTTCTTTAAGCAAACTACCAGACGTTATTTTGACAACGCTTCCCATCATAGGAATCCGTTAGTTAGGAAGGCTGTCGACTACGTTCCCATCCCTCCCCCTCTGTCGTAACTCGGCGATCACTGATTAGGAGCCGCACGGTCGGCGTCTTAGGCACACACTTACGGACTCGGACGACGTAATCATAGCGTCCGTCGAAAGATGGAACGCTGCGCTTACGGCGTCCAACTCTGACACGACGCGTACACTTAGGCATTCTCGCCGGCGGGGCCGTCCACCGCGCGATCGCGACAACAGTGATACATATAGTCCCTATTCGTCCCGGTACCGCCTCACACCGGGTACAATCAGTCCGACCCAGGTCGGGCCTAGCTGAGTTTCTTGCTGGACTCTTCTCAGCTAGGCTAGGTTTAGTGAACCAGCGACAAAACTCCCAGTAGCTCGATTCCACTCACAGCTCAGATTCGGTTGAAACCGCTCAACCAATCTCACTGGAGCGCAAACACTTAGAGTATTCCAGTGTTCTAAATCACACACGTAGTCGTGCCGGAGGTTTTCCCCTGGATTTTCCCCAGGCTACTCTCCAACCGCGCACTCCTATCGCTTTATTGGGCCCGGCCTATAAAGCCACAGTCAGGATCAAAAAACAACAAAAAAAAATTGTAGCTGACCTTTTAAAAATGCTTGATTTTTTTTAATGGGTGCTTTAAATATGGGCTTTTCAAGAAATAAGTGTTAATTTTATAAAATTTAGGTACCTATCCATGTAGGTAACTGATGAAACTGCCAATAATAAAGTATCGCTTCTGTTCGCGCACTCTCGGTGCTCTTGCGCCGGCCGCGCGCATTATGCCTCTAATAACACGGTGTCCTCCGAAATAATTTAAATCCAGACGAGTTATTATGCAGATGACGCCGGAATCTGCGCAAAATTGAATCCGGCTGCAATTACCGGTTTACCAGGGATTATGCATTTTGTATGCGACTGGATGCATTTCACTAGATTACATTGAATACGAACTTTTGAAAGTCAAGCTATAGTTACTGACAATGAAACAATAATTTACAATTTAGAATATGCTTAGTTATTGAATGTACCTTTTGATGTTTCAGTTTGATCTAAATACGACGACAACTAAGCGAACCAAATATAGTATATATATACCCAATGAACTCCTAATAACTTTGTATGCCATATCAATATCATATTTCAATTGACTCAACGTATACCCTAAACAAATACACGAAATACCTTGAAATAATTTCCAGAATTGCGTACCATAAGTAGGCAACAATCATTGAAACTGATAAGATAAATAAATATGAATATTTATTATTCACTCTAATGTTACGGTATGAATGAATCAGATTAGCCAAAGATAACAATTTCGCCGAACCTGCAGGTTGTCCAGTGTCTACAAAACGTTTTTAAATATTTGTTATTAATTGTTCTTTTATATGATATGAAAAAAGGCTAGGTCCGAAATGAAGATATTCAATAAAGATCCTTATAGTTCCTAATTAGGTAATAAGTGCTAGAAATAGATAATGTTTGAGTATATCTTTAGACAATATCCGTGATCGCTACGACCAATCTCAAGTTAGGAAGTAAAAGTACTCCACAATAATGTAACGACTTCCTCTAAAATCACAATCGGTCCAGATATTATTATAATGGCGGTGCAGTGCGGTGGTTAGTGGCGTGCTTAGGATGCGCGCGCGCGTCATTACGCAATCATGCTGCGACGCGGGCGCAAGTGTAGGGATGGCACTTACATGTTTTTGAGTATATTACGTCTCAGTATTATAAATCCCCCGTCCCGTCCCGTTTGGTGCCGGGTTACAATAGCGCTTCCCACTTTCTTCCCGTGGGTGTCATAACAGTCGACTATGGGAAGTGGATTTTAGTGTGTTGTGAGCGATGGGTGAGCAACCTATCACTGTAATATCACGTTTTCTCCATATTTGAACCTACATTTGCTAAATGTGGCACTGGAATTAAATTTCATGTGCTTTGCCCACCCCTTTTGGGAATAAGTACAGGCACAAGTTTATGTATGTATGTAAGTATGTAAGTATTATAAATATAGGCTATTTGTCTCGTATAACGCGGACAGTGGAGGTGTAAACATTGCTATCATATTATGTGACTTGATCGATTATACCTTGTTCTCAATTCCAGGTGCGCCGAGCTTAGACTCAGAACGAGCAAGTGCATAGCTGCAACACATCGACATTAAATATACCTCGGAACTCCTTCAATGAGCGAATGCAACTAAAACTAATACTATTAGACTCCTACATTTTGGCCCGAAGCAAACCAGATCTCCAGGTCCCTTTATAATTCAAATTCAGACATTTATTCGTGATAAACAATAAAACTACAAATTACACACAGATTACAAATAATTATAAGAGACGATCTGGGCCATACCTGAAATGGCCCCAGCTCAGCATGGTACTGGCTTTACCATTCAATTAACAATGTAAACTAATTATAAGGTCAATAAATTAAAGTTTAATTTCCAACGTTTTATGAATTTCGAACTTGACCTTTCACACCTTAACAAGTACTTATTAACACGACAAACCTTATCCACAACGCAGGCTTTGTCAATTTCACCGGCTCACAAGCCTCGACAAACATTGCACAGACACAACACACAACAGGTTTCGTCAGCCTTATGCTAAATTAAAATAAACCAGATCACCCCAATCCGATACTCACACGAACGAAACGTGCCAAAGTTATTGGCGGCATTACTCCGCTGAATGACCATCGAAATTTATTGGACCAAGTAAGAACCAGAGCGACGGTCGCAGTCGCCATCCCTCAAGCGCCACCCTATATCCTGTATATTAATGTTTGTGAATGACCTCCCTTCCTCTATAGCTGAAGGCACTGTGGTGTTGTTTGCCGATGACACTACTGTAGTTGTAACCGCGCACACGCACTCACAACTCGAGCAAAAAGTGTCAAATGCGTGCGGCCAACTCCACGAGTGGTTCTCGGCGAACGGCCTCATACTAAATGTCTCGAAATCCCACGTGATATGGTTCACATCCGGAAACACTATACACATCCCACAGGTACAGAGTCCGATACCCCACTGTGACTCTTGCAAGTTTCTCGGATTTACAATTGACGCCAGGCTGAAGTGGAAGGAACACGTAGACAATTTGTGTGAAAGGTTGGGCAGTGCTGTATTTGCACTGCGAAAACTGAAACCAATTGTCTCCAGTGATGCACTGCTTCAGATCTATTATGCGTATTTCTTTTCACTCATGTCGTATGGTATTGTTTTGTACGGAAATTCAACGAACTCTGAAAGGGTGTTCAAACTGCAAAAACGTGCAATACGTATATTGGCGGGAGTGAATTCGAGACACTCATGTAGAGAGCTCTTTAAGCAGTTCAAAATAATGACACACTATTCATTATACGTGTTTGAAGTATTAATGTTCACGCGTCGAAACATTAACTTATTTAAACGGGCGAATATGCCTGGTAGAATCACCCGTCAGACGGGCCGACTACTGCCTGTGCCGCGGCGACTCGCGTTGCTCGACAAGAGCCCACGCGTAATAGGCCCGTCGATGTACGAGCGCCTACCCGCCACACTTAAAAATGAATCCTCCAACGACATATTTGAACGCCGGCTAAAAGAACTTTTAATGCTCAAATCACTGTATTCCATAAAGGAATACAATGAACAGCCAATATGAAATTATTGATTATTGTTAAATTGTATTTCTGTTATTTATTTCTTTTAATTCTTGACATTACCATATTATTTATTATTTTGACATTGTATTGATATTTGACCATATTTGGAATCGAGCGTTTATATTGTTTTTATTTCTATTATTTTAAATTTGACTAATGACATTGCCTAGGATATTCTAGCCGTGTATACAAATTTGACATTTCTATTGTTTTTTACCTTTGACATTATTTGATTTCAATTATTTTTCTTTCATTATTATTATTATACCTGTTGACGATCCTTTTGTGAATTTATCTTGTTTTAAAAATGTAAATCATGATGTAATTTTATAAAGGAAATAAATATATCTATCTATCTATCTATCTATCTATCTATCTATCTATCTATCTATCTATCTATCTATCTATCTATCTATCTATCTATCTATCTATCTATCTATCTATTTATCTATCTATAAAACTCTGTCTCGGCACACCAACGCTTAGCCGACTCGACGTCAACCGGGACGGAGTCGTACACCGATGCAAGGTTGCCGTATTTAAACTTGGCCACACTCATCCGCTGTGCTGCTTCAATAGAAACTGTAGTTCCAAACTTTTAGAATAGAGTGCTAAAGTAGGTACTCTGTTTGTGTTAAATGTTTACAAAACGCATTTCACCTGTAATACGCCTTTGTCCAGGTTGACTTTAACCACTTGACCACCACACACTTGTATGCGTGGTGCATCACACACCGTGCTCCGCTACCCAGCGTGAGCCGAGAAGGCAATGTACTATTCTCAAAATATTAGGATCGTAATCATAACATTATTTCTGAAAACTTTCACTTGAACTTACATGATGCATTCTAAAAAAATCCCCTTAGGAATTTATACGATCGGAAAACATCTCTCTAATGTTTCACATATTAGTATTTTCCGTCTGTCCATATCTGTTCCTGCCAGTGGCAGCCCTACCATCGGCGCGGGCGGCGCGGCTGATTGGATTTGGTTTAATAACCATAAAGCACCTGCGCCCGCGCCGCCGCGCGAGGTCAACCGATCGACCGCCATTACCGCTGCGCTGTAATCATGCGCAAGACCTATTATGTCAACCATTGAGTCCGGCTATGTTCTTATTATGAATTTCTAGATTAAATGCAGTATTAAATTAAGATATGACTCCACTGGGTCAGTATTAACCTATGAATAAGAAACCGAAACCGTAATGTAGCATTTATAACAACAACTGCCCCGAACCGAAACGCATTTTGTTAGAAATGTACTTGTCGCATTATTACTTCGTTTGACAGTTGTACCTAGAATTTTTCTATCAGGGCACAAGAATACAGTGAGAATAGTATTTTTTTTTTTGGCTCATATTCCAAAAACAGTCTAGGTTATAAGCTTAAATATATATACAACATACGTTTAACTAGCAAAATCTTTTGTAGATACATTGCAACCCGATTCAAACATCCGACGTGGCTTGCCGTAAATAAATAAGTACGTGCATGAACATGTAAACAAAAATACTCATGAATTGTGCCTTGTCTTTTTTCCTCATCAATTTATGCGAGAACCGAACGTATGCGCGGCAAATTTTCACAATAACTGCTTCTCGATAACTATAACCAGCTCGGTTCTAGATGAATAACAGTGGTCATTACGATGCCACAGAAAAACGTTAAAATAAAATTCGTGAGCATTATGTATGCCTGACTGCACGCTATGAATTACATTTCTTAATGTAAATTTTATAATTCCTTCTTTCTCTTTGTTAATTGGCATTTAATTGTTACTGTTAACAAATTTTGTCGTAAGCCACCATAGAACCTTGTCATATTAATTCTACCGTCAATCAACCAATAATGTCTTGTGATTGGAATCATTTCGTCATTATTACAAGGTGGTATCTTGAGGTACGATTCTGCGTTGAGTGTACAGTGCGCCCATGCGCGAATGCGCTCCGGGTGGCCCGGGACCGCGGAGAATGCGTGGGATTCCGCCGTTTCCCGGGATTTGGGTGAAATGCGGGAATGCACTCTATAGGTTCATGTAGGGATGAAACGATCCGCTCGATCAGACGATTACATTAGTTTGTTAATTACCATTGTCTACATTTAAACTAAAAGACTGGGATAACAGTTTTTACTATCAACCAAATTTATTATTATAATTTAAACCACCAGGATAATTGTTGCATAAGTACAAATTGTTTCTTCTACCAAGAATAAATTGCTCAGTCAAAATTCAATGAGCAATAGGTATGAAATGCAACCGAAATGTAATCTTAATCTAACCTGACTCTACTTATTTACTACAAGTGGCCCTCACATCTACGTTTTCAACTGCCATGGCACCGCCATTTTGAAAATTGTCCATAAACTGACTCCATAATAAAAATCATATAATTATTGAACCTGCTCACAAAATTTCATGAGAATCGGTTGAGAACAACAACCTTTAGAGGAGAACTGCCGGCAATCCGACCGCCGGGCATACAAAAGCATTTTTGACCAAGCTGAAACGGAGACCTTCGATCGCTTCGCTCACTGAGTCGATTCACACGGGCACAATATAAATTCATCTACACCCATATAGTAAATCCTCTTTAATATGTTCAAAACCCGTAGATAAGGACCAGCTTTACAACATATCGTGCCCGGACGGCAAGTGGAGATGGCCATAACATGAACATAAAAATAACATAACATAAACTCACACCTGTATTCCCAAAAGGGATATGCAGAGCACATGAAATTTAATCCAGTGCCACATTTAGCAATTGTAGGTTTAAATATGGAGAAAATGTGATATTGTAGTGATAGGCATTAAAACACGATTGTGGTCTCATTATGTAGCAGTTGAATAAGCTACTATTATGTAGGTCGATACATATGTTAGCGCGCGTTATTGTCCGGTTTTTTTATGCCAAATGCGCAGTGAAATCTGTACCATGTGAGCCTTGCATGTTTCGTCGTGTAGCGCATGGCAACAGCTGATATCGTCATATATATATTTTGTCAATTAAATCCATGATTGTTCAATAAGTAAAGTTAATGAGTTTAATGACCAAGGTCAGATAATATCCAAATGGGAATAAGGTATGTTAAGCTGTTACCGAGTACATACACTTCTAGCCTTAAAGTTGAATAATTATGCAACTATTCATTTCGTGTTGTGGATAGGGAATATAGGGCCAGAACTATTACATTTATTTCAATGACCATAACAAAATTTATCACAGAATAAAAATAATTTTAGGAAAATCAATATTTTTGAACAAGCTATCCAACGATCGATTCCCACACAGTGGGGTTTGAAAGAAACTCCATGAAAATTTACAGCCGTATAGAACATAATGATTAGTATTAAATAAGTAATAATCAATAACGAGTTACACCCCGGTACGTAGGTACAATTATGTGGAACCGAGTTAACGGAACTCCAGGGGTTCTAATTCGCTTCATCAGAGAATTGACTTTGATAAACTAAGCAATTAACAATACATATATGTCCAGTTGATGAACAAGTTAGAAAAATATAACTACTAGTTAGTATGAAATGTGTAAGTAACCATGTAAAATTAAAACATACTTCAGTAACATTCAATATCATCCTATAAAAATTTGACTGTCTTTTAGGGTCCTGTCTTAAACAAGGAAAGGTTCCCAACTGTCCGGCTCCGACTTGATTTATTTCTAGATATATTTTTAGCTGCCTAATGTAATCCATTGGGAGAAATTATCCTCCAAAGTATTGTAATTGACTAAACATTCTAACTTCTAAAGATAGTTTTGTTGTTCAAGCAAATGGCTAGTTAATTACTTAGTTTGGTTATTATGATTGAGAACATGAAAAAATAATGACCGCTTGTTTTGTTATGTTATATAGATTCAAACCAATAATTTCCTAAAAAAATGCCAACAATTTAAAAAACTTTGATGCATGATTTTTATGTCCCGTTAATTTGGTATTACATTTCAATTATTCTATCCATAAATACTAGTTATAGATACATTAGATACTGATATTATAAATGCGAAAGTAACTCTGTCTGTCTGTTACCTCTTCACGCTTAAACCTTTGAACCGATTGATTCGATACGAGTAACGCGATGTCAACGTCGCGGGCAAAAACTTTTTAAAATGTTATTAGCATTTGTTAAACCCGATTTGAATAAACGCTGACAAATATGAATATGAAAAAAGCTGACAAATATGAATATGAAAAAAGCTGACAAAGAAAATTTCTTTGAAGGAAATTGTAATTGTATTGTCATGAAATTGATTTAATAAATTAAGTTATATTATATAAAGTTGTTATATTATATTATGGGAGCTGCAAAGCCTGCTAAAATTTTCTACTTTCTGTTCGAACGTAGTTGAATATTAGTTAGGTATATAGCCAAGATGACTTGTGGCCTGAAATCCTTTTTTTTTTCTTTTAAAGTGCAATGGTATTTACTTAAATAAATTAATACGACAGTTAAATACCATTTTGTCCACATTAACCCCTTCATCGCCCGCAGTTCAATTGGTTTTTAATATATTTAGATACCTGATCGACACTAAATGGACATTTATGGCTCTTTAATGCGTGATTAATGAATTGATGTCCCATTCGGGTTAGCAAGTGGTATGCGGGATAATTTACCGGGCATCGTGACGGGGTACGAAAATGTCAGAAGCATTGATAAAAGTACATAAAGGACTAATTGAGCCTAAAGTAACTAAACTAGAATAAGTTCAGACATTTGATGAACTTTTGGTCAATTGATCAACATACCTACTCAACCATATTCTGTAGTAAGTAATATAATCCATACATAAATTCTACCCATAATCGACTACGTTTATGTATCCGGACTTAAATGCGGATCTCCTAAATAAGCTAGACCGCCTCCTTAATAACTGCATTCGTTTTGTCTTCTGCCTCCGTAAATACGACCACGTCTTGTCCTTCTGCCTTACCTTAAACTTGGTTGGTTTCCCATCCGCCAACGTCGTAATATGCTTTCCTCCCTTTTTTCTATCCTCAAGGACCCTCAATCTCCCGAATATCTCAAAAGTTTCTTTCAGTACCATGATGTGCACGGTCTGCATCAATTTCGCTTTTCAGGCAACCTTTCCCTCTCTAACCCACTTCACAGAATTGGTTTCATGTCTTATTCGTTTACCTTTCAAGTTGATCGGCATACCAAAATTATCGTTTAAAACTCTCTACGTAAATTATTTGCTTGCAGAACCGAATATTCCTCATGTTTCTCTCTGTATATAAGACAATACAGTACAAATACTCTTTATTGCATTCATTTATTCTTTTTGTATAATATAATATGTATGTGAATATATTTGTATTTATGTATGTATTGGTATTAACCACAGAAAAAAATCGAGATAGAAGGAAAGAGTGTATGTATACTTGCGTGCTAAAATTGCCTCAATGTGTCCAATTGCTCGCCACGAAGTTCAGTCCGCTCCCTACCTCCTTCCGCGTGCAACATCAGGTTGTAAAAAACTGAATGCCTTGTTGTTCAATAATTAACTGTTTAAACCGCACCAATAAAGGTGGACCTGATAATCGAGTCATTTCCTATCATACGTAAGTACTCTTTGTCCTAAAATGTCTGTTATTATTTATAAAACAATTTATTTTGTTGCTCTGTATTATTTTCACCAAAACAGTAGCTAGTTTTCCATTGCGGTTTTAATTTGATGCGCCAGACTTGACATGCTTTGAAAACCAAAAATGTAAAGAGTCGCGTTCAAGGTCGGTTTATCACTTTTTCTGTCAAAAGTAAGAATAGTCCTGTACATTGCGATTTTCTGTGCGTGCGATGGTTTCGTAGTTCATTCAAATTGATTTTTAATATGGAGGAAATGGTAATTACATTTTTATATTATTATTTAGTTACATAATGTAGGTAGTGAAAAGCAATAGTTTTCTACGCAACTGATACATAATGAGAGGAAACACGAGTGTTTTAAGTCCTAATTATGTAGGTACATTATACTTATGCTTAGTGAGTGAACATACTAAAAGTCCTGACTTGAGTTGAGCCGGAGAGGGAGGACAAAGAAGGTATAATTTTTAGGTTATTTATTTATATCTTGTGTGTCGTAAGGAAAAAAATCCAAGAACAAATAAAAGGCTATAAAATTTCCAGCATATTTTATTCTAAACACTTTTTTCAAATTCATGGCCATTTTTAACCGATGTAAAAAAACGCGGAAGTTCTCAATTTGTCGGATTTTTTACGTATGTTCAGTGTTAACTGATTACTCGCAGACTATTAGACCGATATCAAGACTTATTTATTTGTTTGAAAGGGTATACTTTCTAGATGGTCCCGTTGTCATCAAATAAAGATCTGATGACGGGATCCTAGAGAAATATATTATAGCGATTTCAGTACTTTTTAAAGTAACACTGCACGTATTGTCGTTTGCTCTCGGTAAGTACAATGTGATAATGTGAAGTCGATTTTATGTGTTAAATAAAAAAAAATTACCTGTAGCTAAGTACATGCTCCAGAAAAGTTTATTTTTTTTACAAGCTTCTTCGCGTGTTTAGTATCTGTGGGTCCAATCTTGCAACTGAATTTTAACGTTTCGATTAAGATCAAATTTGGTATACTTGCATATCTTCGGTGACAATGCGGTAATATGGTGCTAGCTGATCTGATGTTGGAATCGAAAGGTAGCAACTCATAAACATAGCAACTCCTAAAATACACAAAATTAACCCGTCGTATTTGAGCTCATTTAATTCACTTTTCCGAGGCGTGTACCTAGTTCAAAAACGGTTATGAATTAGAAAAAGTGTATGTATTTATATAAAAGTTGTTGAAAATTTTTTTCAGCTATTATTTGTTCTTGGATTTTTTTTCTCTACGAATTTCGATATTTTGTATCGATACAAGTTATTGCAATCGCCACGTGCTAATCGATGTTGACGAATCGATGTTGGGCGGTTTATGTTTCCCGTCACTAAATTACACTCGTGACGTCATAGTATCTACGCAAAATGTTACACACTCGGTTCCCATACGAATCAACGAACTCTTTCGTTCTATCTCGATACATTTCTGTGGTATTCACATGTAATAATAATATTGACACTTAGTAATTTAGTATGTAGGTACCTAATACGTTTTTATATTTGAAGTTGTATATATATTTTTTTTATACAACGCCGGTGGCAAACAAGCTTACGGTCCACCTGATGGTAAGCGGCCACCGCAGCCTATAGACGCCCGCAACGCCAAAGGAGGCAGGTACGCGTTGCCGACCCTTTATAAAATTTGAGGATGCACTAATTTTACTTTTAATTTTATGCAACAAAGATTAATAGTAGATTGTATAACAAGGGTCTAAATTAAGCCACATTGTTCGAGTGTTAATATTACTTTTAGACCAGAGTTATACACTCTACTTTTCAATTCAATTGCGAGAAAATAAATAAACAAAGATTATCCACCAACAATTATTAATAAATAAAATACAATGAGTATATGGCAGCAACTTTTTTGAACTGTTTTGACTCAGATACATAGTACATAGTTGAAATAGGGACGAAAAAAGACCTAATTTTTTTAATAGTTAAATTACCTAGTTGAACAAATGATGTACCAAAAAGAACCAAATGTTCCGATTTGCTGTCGATGTGTTTCCTAATTGGTGGATTTAATATGGTGAAGTACTTTTATTGGTCAAATGAGAATGTTTTGTAAATCATAAATATATGTTCATATTGAGATATTGAGTAGAAGTGAAAATAAATAAATACATAGATTTATTAAAATCATTTTCTTTCTCAAGATATGGTAGTATTTTATTCCTAAGATGAATGCCCAACGTAATACATACTTACAGCACGCAGTTATGCGTTAAAGGGGGAAAGATATATTTTTATCTCATTCCACTGCAGAACTGCATTTTGTACGTTGGGTCAACATGACCCATCTGGCATAAAAGACGTATCGAGATACACGCGATACACGAATATGCAACCGCTGCTCCAACAGTATCTTGGCAAGTGGCATGTAAATGACCGCATTACGAAGACAAAGAGCAAAGGAGAGAAAAACTTTCGTTCTTGGGCGGGCCCCGGTTAGCAGTTGTTTCTAACTAAACGCTGATGTTGGTGCTTTTTCCGGTTCTCCGTATCGGACCACACGCTCATTCAAATCTGGCGGGAATGTCGTTTTTGTGTAGCGAGTTCGATTCCGTATGGCCGGCAGCCGCCACCCGCGCGACGGATCTTTATTCCATTGATGCCACTGTATAATTCATGCAATTACATCACAGTCACAACGCATTTCCAAGTATTGCATTCAGAACCATATTGGTTTCCGAGAAAATTATGGGAGTTGTGCCCAGTAGTGCCCACTTATCTACCTACCTATTAAAGTTCAATGTCAGTATGCAATTCGAAAACAGAATACGGGTTCGTATTTACTTGCAAATTTCTGACAGCATAGGACTGTAGGTTGCTTTTCGAACAACTGGGACGATCGGTGGCGCAGGGCCCATGTCGGATATCACCCAAACATTTATGGTGTTGCTTGTTTACGTACAGGGTGCGCGTTTTCATACTTGGCTGATAGCACGCGTATCGCGTCACTGCACGTGTCGCCTGTTCGTAAACACGGGCTAAAATCGCTATAACATCAAAAAACGAGTAACGTACAAGTTTATACAGCATTGAAAAATGTTACTTCTGACTGACTCATGTCTGGCTGACGATCGTAAGACAACCGGTCCATCCACTAAACTAAACACGCATGGGAATCGCTACTATAAATCAGCTGAACTGCGTAAAGCGCCAGCTGCGTTGACGCAGGCGACGTTCGCCATCTGACCCGCAGCGTCGACTCATTCGATTAAACTTCGGTAATCGATAATATCAATATCGATTTATTCAATTGACTATCAGTGGTAGTACCGGATCATTGATTGGTAGGTGTATTAGAGACAAGTAACTTACTGTAAATAAATTGAATTAAATACTCCTGCAGTTGTAGTACCCAATATAGGTAATAAATACACAAAGCAGAATGTACTCACATGATTTGCTGTAACAATGTTATTCGGTTCGTAAATTCACCTTTCCTTGTTTGATATGTACATACCTACCTAATGTTTGTCAACTTTATGTGTCATCTCAATATAATGTGGTAATTGTATTTTTGTACCCATAACGAAATAGGTAGATAATGTCAAACAATACATTAAAAACAGTACAGTCGGTTAGTCGATAACAGTACAGTCATCTTGTTTCGAAGCAAACTCGATTTTTCGCCTTACTGCATTGTAATAAGGTCCGGAAATGGGCACATCTCTTTGTAGTCGACTGTACCTACGACGACAGAAAGATTTTCCTAAGCCATTATTCTTGCTTGAGCATTTGAATGGTTTAACCGCAAAGACTATAGTCGATACCTATAATACACTAGGTAAGGCAGTGACGGATGGAGCATCCCAGTCTTGTATAACGATGGAACTGTCTCCTGCAAATAATTATTAATAACACAAGTATAACAAGCGTTTTCCAAGTCAATGTTGGAACGTTAAACAAAGCGATTAAGGATACGAACCGACTGTTAATGAACCACTTGCCAATCATTACCGTCAATCGTCCCATTGTCAACGACGTCATTATCTACCCCGTCCATCAAGTCGCTTGCCTCAGCACAGATTGCCCAACCGGTGGACAACTACCTATAAATATGGATAAACTTTCATAGTAATTATTTCAGGTGAACGTCTATTAACAAACCTTGGATTTACATTAGATAGTTCGTAGAAGCCGGCTAGTTGCGCTGGCGTAGCCAATGGCGTTAGAAGCCGAGCGCGCGCGCCGCCTCCGACTCCTCCCCCTCCGCTCGGTGCGCTGCTAGAGTGCTAGCTGTTCTAAGACGCGAGATATAGGATCTTACGATCAATGATGCTGGATCAATAACTTTCTTGAATATCAACTTGAACACTAAGCATCCCTTTAAACATCGATATTCGACATCTTCATTTCATATAGGTGGCTAATACGCGTACTTGTCAGGAAACCATGACGAATCAATCTAATAATATATTATAACAAGCATTAATCGGATTCAGACGGAATCTGAGTTACAGCCAAACAAACAGCACAGATCTTATTTATAATGTTACTTTATATATATTGTGGAAAATTGTAATGTGACATGTAATATTTAACAATATTACCAATAAAGAGTATGATTATGAGTGTGAATATACTAAGTACACAAAATATTTGAAGGATACGCTTCGCTGTAAGTACTTAAGTATTTAAGCTTTCTGACCGATTATTACGGGGTAATACAATGTTAAGCACGACTAACTTATAAATTCTCACACTAGTAGCACTCGGCATTATCGTCATTTTCAACCTGTAATCGCCACATAACGCGACTTATCTTCAAGTACGACTCTAGACCCGGCCCTGAGCTAATTTTATCCAGAAGTGAAGATCTTCCTAATTTCATCTACCCATCGAGCTGGTGGACGACTGACACTTTTTTTCCTCAGAATATCAGTTTACTTATGCAAAATATGTATACATAACTTATTTGGGTTACATGGATCACCCGGCTGGCACTAGGAATGAAAAGGAAACCGGCAAGTTTATGATGTAAGTACCTAATGAACACATTAAATTCATATATCACGATGAACCAAAAACTATATCTTCGACATTTAATGAGACGAATTGAAGCATCTCAACAAGAAGAAACAACTAGAGATCGGCATAATGTACCTAATTGCCACGAAGGTCTATCTGAATTTGACGAATTGATTTAATATTGGTATGACATTTGACACCCGTGTTCGATTCGATTCCAGTGCGTCTGGAATTCCGTGAAGAATACGAATGGGCGCAACTAAAGTACCTATACGTCGAGTCAAATAGATCTTGTTATTTTTTATAAACGATTGAGGGAGAACGTAATTGTTTAAACGGTATTTAAATTTGCTTACATTAATCAACCCGATCAACAGTTGACCCCCGTCAGTAATGTAATAGGGGCTATCTAATGCATCGCAACAAATTATCGAATTGTAGCTAATTGCCTGATGGACGATACGCGCCGCACGCGAAGGGAACCCAATCAAAATGTTTATTATTAACAAAGAGGCAAAAATGGAGTAGGTATCTACATTTATAAGAGAACATTTCTGGCATTATCAATTTTTAGCAGAGCCAATAATAGTGTATAATTTTTAGTGGCACAAATTCCTGCCTTTTGACAAGGAATATGCTCTTCCAAAAATACTAAACGGCTAAAAGGAATCCAATGCCCCACTGCACGAGTGCACATGAAATTTGGGTATGCATTAATTTGTCAACTCACCTGCCCCCAATTCGACATAATACCGTATGGTATGCCCCTTCCCCACATGCCTGACGCAGGCTCATGCAAACATATGCTAATGGAGAAACACCACACGTGCCAGCTGATAACGTGAACCTAGTTGATGGCTCATTATTACGAGTATGCTCGTTGATTTGAACGAGAAGCCAAGCATATAATGTAAGTGATATAATTTTCGCACCAGATCCAAGAATACAACAGGAACACATCGTGAGCTAAAAGATTTAAAGCGTGTTAACGTATCAATCTTATCACAACATCTACCTCACTTATTTGTAAACGTTGATTTCTCACAAATGTATTTACGATATATACGTAAGCTCATATGGATCTAATGCCCTTATTAATCCAAAATAATTGTTATTGGCTTATATGTACTTCTAAATCTCTCTGTAAGTTGTAAGCAGCTAGTTAGCTTTTATAAAGCTTAGTTATTCTAGATCAGAAATTTTGTCACGGACAGAAACCGCTGTTCATGTCATTACATTGTTCATGACGTATGGCCGTAGTTTATGCAATAATTCTGCAGTTATTGCAACTCTGTGTCGAATGTGCTACCTTACCTAGACATTTGGCCGCAGGCCATTTGATGGCCTTCCATAGTTTGCTGGATAGGATTCTTTATAACAAAAACAAATTAGTTGGTACTTTTTCTTTGTCATGACTAGTTTTTTCCCGTGACTTCGTCCGCGTAAACTACCACTCCCTAATTCATCCCTACGAAGGATAGTAGTAAGCTAGATAAGATGATTTAAGGGATAAAAAGTATTTTACACATTAATCCAGGTTATAAATCCGTTATAGGTATACCAAGTTTCATCTGTTTCATCATAATCCGTTCAGCCGTGTTTGCGTAAGTAAAAAACATCCAAACATGTAAGTAAACTTTCGCATTTATAAGTAGGATAGTAGGAAGGGTAAATCCGTTTGATTCCGAATACATTTCGCACAACATCAAAGTGGCGTGCTGCAATGTGTATTCCGAGATTAGCTCGGTCTTAAGTTAAGGTAGGTAGATCGGATTTACATAACAAAACGTTTGTTTTAAAGATTCGCGATTATTCTGATGACCATACAACCTTTAAATGTTTACTTACAACGATGAATGTTAAAGTTAAAACAGGACTTTGTGATAAACCGCGATTGAATGCAAACGAATGCGATGGGCGCAGCGATCGTATGATGTTATCGCAGTAATCCGACACTATCGTCTGGCTGATATATTTAAATGTACCTACTTATTTAAATTATACTGAGACAGGTGACTTTGGCACATGTATCAATTTTATTAGGGTTCCTTTATTTCATCAAGTAAGTAAGTTTGGTCGGCGTCGGCGTCGGCGTCGTCGTATGTTGTTATCAAACGTAGCAGACATTGACTTTGTATACCTAGCAGAGCACAACCTATTTTAAAATGAACGCCACTCTCCTAGTAAACAAATTGCTGTTTCAAATTTCTTAACTACCTCAAATGTGAGCGGAAAGAGATTATTCGGTTGTATTGAATTTTACTTAATATTTTATTAGTTTTTATTGAAGCGTATCTACTTTTTAATGTAATTCGACTTTATTTTCATCGATATGCCCCATTAAAGTTATTAGGGTGATATTAATTTAATTAACTCTAATTAATAAATGCAACTGAAATTGTGTCTATCCCACTGCCCCTCAATGCTTCCATAATAACGATGTAACGTCTGCGATTTCTCCTGTTTGTTTTAGTCTCACAGTAGTCATAAAAGTATTAAGTGATATTCGTTTTACAAACAAAGAATGTCGTAAAGCGTACTGTGACTTCGTATATTCGTAATCTTGCGCGAATGAACCAGCCGCCTTATTATTCGCTATCAACGTTATCGGCCACACCTTCACCATGTTCCATAATTATAATTGCTGCATTATTGACATAATCTGCGAGCCCTGGCGCCGATTCCAAATCTGTATGAATTATACCTACACCTTGATTTTACCTACACCTATCAAAGTTTGATAAAGGCCATGGCTACACTCACACATTATTGATATATGAACCCATAGTTTTGAACGTGTGTTTGTGTTTCAAAAGGTTATAAAAAGAATATGAATCAGTAATAATTATGACACAATATGCAATTCATTGTGATTGGTCGTATATCAAGTATAGATAATACATAACGTATTATATAAATTAAAATGGAAAATTACGTTTTCTGGCCGGAAGATCTGAAATGAAAGATCTAAAATGAGTCAGTTACATCAACAGTAGTCTTCATGGAATGAATGAATGAATGAAATCATTTTATTCCAGACAATGTGCATAAATGTCTCCATTTATTGTCGCGGTTGGGCAAACTTGGGCCGGATTCCGCCAAATAGGAATAAGAGCATAATCTAAGCAAAAACTAAAATGTACCTATGGACTAAGAATAAACTCTGCTATTTGAAGTAGTACCTAACACCATTACCCTACGTATAGGCAAAGTGGAGTACAGATCTAGCGAGGAGACAAGATCTCCATGCCATGTGATTCGGGAATACAGTATCAAGCAGTGAAGTAATAAGTCATCATCATCATACATTTTATAAACATACCCTGACAGCTTGATACGATATGCGACGATTACTTTTTATATCACTTGGTTCATGAACGTTCTCCATTAGGCTCATCGACTTTACTTGATACAATGATTTAAACATTGTGTCGTCAATAGTGCGGAAAACATCTATCCTCTTCAATGATCAATCGAATTTAATAGACACCTCTTCTTTTTTACCAACCCAGTAACAAGTTACCTAATACATATAAATCTCAAAGATCTGCACAAAGCGTTTCCTCCCTTGATAGCAGAGTAGAGCACGTATCATTAGAGTTTTGCTACAACAATCGTCTATTACCTATAACACAAGCCTTAATGAGCTGACTATGAGGCTAGTTCGATTGGTATAAAATTGTACTTTTGTATAATATTCATTTAACATATAATCCTGCAAGGTTGCATTAAACCACTTTACCGATATTTGGCTGAGTGTGATGTGATAAAAAAACACAACGTTAGGTATAAGGGTATCCAACAATTGTTAATTGAATTATTCGCCTCACGAGTACCTGAACCATTCTTCTTTTTCATGACCATAATTTTTCGACTCTTTTAAAAAAATGCTGATTTCGGAATACTTGGCCCTCATTTCATATTTTTATATTGTTATTTAGAAAGAGGTTTAATTAGAGTATCACTTCCGATAGTTTGATAAATATCGAACCGCAGCTACTAGCTGTGGTTATTCATTAATCGAGTAACTCGCTGGTTATTGATGTCTCACCAGTTAAAAACAAATGGTATTTACCACTGTGTTATACCATTTTTTACGTCAATAATTTAATCTTTAAGTATTTTTACACATAAATTCCTTTTATTAGATTCATGTACTATTTGGAAATACTATTTTTGTACACTAATTCAATAGATGTCATAGTTTTTTTTTCGCAACAGAAGACTGGTCACGTTTAAGTAGAATGACCCACCTACCTATGACGCTTCCTGCCGCCACATCAATCTGTTCAAGCTGCTTATTACCTATAGGCAGGGCACCTGCGCATTCGCGTGGCCCATATTTTTTCACAAACACCTGACGTTATCGATCATGTTTATTCAGCCGATAAATTAAACTCGCATACTCTATGCGCCGGGGCAACATTCGCAACGTTTCTCGGAACGCGCATGTTTGCACTCTGATATAAGAAAGATATTCAACTGATGGAATATAGGTCATCTTGATTATCGCGTGCGTGATTAGGGTGGGTCTTGGAATGTTAAATTAAGTGAATCATTGGACATTTGAAATCAAATGTTTAAATCAATTTTTAATTCTCTAAAATAAATCTAAACTGAGGTACAAATTAAAAGAAGATATGCAATTTAAATGCAAACTCGTTATCCACAATTTTACTTGAAGCCGGTTGTTTTTACTAGTTTCGATTAATATTCTCATTTCTCAGTACCTATCGCATGAATTTAAATCGACAAATACCACATGTGACATTATTTTACAAGACGGACATTATTTTTTAGACATTCACAGTGTGAGAAATGACAGTACGTATATGATCCCGCAGGTGCAATCTGCAAATTGTAACTCAGAGTTCACCAACGTTTTCAACGGTTAGGTGAAAGTAGCAATTGCAATTATGAGTGTCAGTGTAGTGCAGACAGACAATAGTATACCGATTACTATTTGTACGCCAAATTAAATGCCAGGACTCTGATGGACCTTTGTTGCTTCCGGGTGGTATTCAGCTAGTACTGCTAGTACTACCTACCTACCAGTGCGTCAAATATACGGTAAGAACACTAGTCAGTTAACACTGAATCGTGAAACACTGAAAATAGGTAGGTAAGTATCGTTGAGTAATGTTATCACGCTTATCGCCAGATTGGCATTTGCATAAACAACGCTAGATGCAGGGAGCGGCCTACATGACATCATAAGCGAGTTTTTTTCCTGCTTTAGAATGTCCTGTAAATTGTTCGAAGTGGAAAAGATTGGTACTATTTAGAGGAGTCGTATGCTGGATTTCTAGCCCATGTTTTGCTTAAGAAGGTAATCTGTTCTAAATCAAGTCGCAATCTCGAAAATAATCCCTATATTGACTGGATTTGGATTTAACTCGTCTTAATAAATGTCGAGTCATATCTAGTAGTTAAGACCGCCAAATGTTTTATTTTTATAATTATCTTATTGTATAAATTTGCTTTCTCGGCGTATTGGTATAACTAATGGCGTGTAAATGTAACTTTAAATAAATAAATAAATAAGGATCGAAATTGCTAAAACTTTTAGTTTCAAAAGTTCAAGTGCAATAATATACTAGGTATTCAATACAACTACTACTGTACTACTACTACTGTATTAAGTACATACTTCCTACTACCTACTACTTCCTACTTTTCTGTACTTTTTTTACTTCTTTGACGACCGGTTTAGCCTAGTGGGTAGTGCACCTGCCTGTGAAGCTGACGGTCCTGGGTTCGAATCCCGGTCAGGGCAAAAATTTGTGTGATGAGCATGAATATTTGTTTCTGAGTCTTGGATGTTTTCTATGTATTTAAGTATTTATATCTATTAAACATATCGTCGTCTAGTACCCAGAACACGAGCCTTCTTGAGCTTACTGTGGGGCTAGTTCGATTTGTGTAAGATTGTCCTCTAATATTTATATTTATTTATATTTATATTTATTTATACTTCAGACTGTTGACGACTGGGCGGAAATAGTTAGGGACAGGGAAGCCTGGCGGTCTTTGGTGTCGAAGGCCAAGATCCACTTCGTATCGCTGCGCCACAGCAGTAAGTATTGAATAAAAAAATATAAACGTGTCATAGAAATCCATATTTATAATAACTGTGCGGAAAAATAAACGTCACAGCTTATTCAATAGTGGTTGAAAATATTTTGTAATTTCTTTTCAATGCGTTTTTTATTAACCCATATATTTCTCGACAGTTTCCTAATTCTGATCCTTGATTAACAGATAAAAAAACTGACCCCGACAATAACAATCGAAAAACTTGACAGTACCTGACTAAGATCCATTACTGACAGCTCCAGCTACCACAAAATGTCAATACGTAATTTTCATGAACGTCTGCTAAAAGCACTTATAAAAATTAAAGTCAAGTTTCTGCACAAATTGACAACTATTTATAAAAAAACTTTTTATTCGTCCGATAGTACGACAGATGCGCGCGCGCAGCGCGCGAGCGGTACAAACGGCGTAAGTGCCAACGTCGTCGCGCCCGTGGGTACACTGACGCGCTGAAATAGCACGCTCCTGCGCACACTCGATAGATTATCTATCAAACAAATACTTGACAGCGCAACTAACTATAGCTAGAAGAATCCCATCGGTAACCTATTTTCAGTTCATTATGAAGAACGGGTTTTGTAAAAGTCACAATAAATAAGTAAGCTTTTCATGTGTAAGTTCAATTTATATCTCATAAAGTGTTACGGACCCATGGGATGCCGACGCAACCCTTTTACTAAACCTCCGCCGTCCGTGCGTCCGTCTGTCAGCGGGCTGTATCTCATGAACCATGACAGGAGACGGTTTAAATATGTACTATTTATTACTGTGGGCGTTATAACAACAAATAAAAACGGGTTGTGCAAATTACTTGTGTAATATACTTATAAATATGATCAGATGATTTTTTTAAATTTTATAATACCTAGGAGGGTTCTGGAGAGTCTTTATTTACCTGTGGAGAAATATCACGTGAAATAATAGTATATTATGCAACTGGTGTATAAGAAGGATATAAAAAGGCGAGTGGTGTGGGTTGCGATGTGAGCCTTGGCGAACACCACGATTTATCAAACTTTTCATGCGCCTTTTTTTCCCTTAGTAATTGTGCAACTTACCTACGCAATTTCTTCAGCAATGCTATATAACTTCTTAGTGAATTTTTAAAAGAAACAATAAACAAGTAAACAACAAACAACCTACACATTTTCTTCATGAACACAAAAAAATCGTTTGATTTAATTAATATAATCATTTATCAGCTTGAATGTTTTCGTTTTCAATTAGGAATTTGGTGAGAAATCAAAAATATGACACTTTGTTTATGGTTTGCTTTGTTTATAATTTGCTAGACTTGGCACCCGACCTAAACTGAATTCAAATCCGGATCGAATCTTAACTGTTTCGTTTTCATAAATATATCCGAAAATAGATAAAACTTGTTAAACAACACAAAAAAAATGATAAATGTATGTATTTATATTAGTAAATAATATATTATGCATTAAATTAATACATAAAAATTGTAGCAAAGTTGCGTTAAGCTGGCAGCACTGATTTTAATCATAAAAGTTTCACTTGAACGCACTAAAATATGACTACTAAACATAGTGTTTGTAGTTGTCTGTGGCACCCAACTCTGCTTTAATTTTTCATTAAAGTAGAGTAACGAGTATGTTTTTGGGCAATAGACTAGATAGACTTTTTACAGAATAAATAAAGTATGTATTTATTTATATTAGAGTTCATGATTGCTTAAGTCGCCAAAAAGTACAGGAGTAGAAAAATATATTTATTTTATTTTTGTTGTACGTCATAATGTATATACATTAGCAGTCTATGTAATTTACTAGTTAGGGTGTATTTGCTTGTTAACACTTCCTCACATACTACAGTCCCCGGCAGATAAGAAGTCAATGCTGACACCTGTCATTTCAATATACATATAGTATAACTAACTACATATGTAGTTTTCCATATAGTGACAGAATTGATTTCTTATCTGCCGGGGACTGTAGTATGTGACGAAATGTTAATAACCTGTGAACAAATGTTTTCCCATATTGACAGCGTCAACCTCATTAGCTATTTTCTGAATCCGTTTACTATTTACAGCATTGTATTGGTAAAGAAAACCTAGCAGGGATCTATTGTTGGCCGCTTTAATTTTCAATCACATTTCAATGCCTATTTGTCGCTTTCAGCTTTAAAAGATATCCTTCTTCCTTTTCCATTATTATTTATTTTGCCTTAAGATCATAAATAAAACAGTTAATTGAAATAAAACTGTTTGTACAAGACGGATTTTATTGCGTATAATACCTATACGTACCTATATAATACACCGACGTTTTAAACCCTTTCCAGCGCTCGTGGTCAAGCGGCTATACCTACTCCTCTCCTCGCGGGGAAATGGTTTTATTTAACGAGTAATTATCGCAGTAACCGAGGATATCGATTAATTTATAATAAAAAGTAACAACTGCCAACCATAAGACTCGATCTAATTGCAGTTAATTAGATTTGCAGTTAGGTAACCAGTTTTGAAAAACTGCAGCTCTGTTGTTTTCCTATTGGATTTATATACTAATATATATACAAACATCAGAGAATCTAGTTTAACTCCTCTAATAATTTATTACTTACTGTACCAGCATCCACTTGCTAATTCTATAACAGTTCTTTTACCCTCAAGGCTACTCGACTTTGAAACAGCATACCACTGGACATAAGGCGTGCTAAAACTCTTGTTGCTTTTAAAACACGACTCAAAGATTATTATTTGTCTCTCCCTTAGTACTCGGTTTTTGGTTTCTACCGAAACTTTTTGGCTCATATTGTATTACACATTGTACATTTATGTATAATTGTATTTTAGCTTGTTTTATGTATGTTTATCTATACTTATTATTATTTACCTATCTATGGTTATGTGCATGTCGTTTACTTAAAATCCATAATGCGGTTTTCCTACTCAATTAGATATTATAATGTTGCATTGTCTCCGATGCCCAAAGGTTATCTGGAAGAGATCGCTCTATAGCGATAAGATCGCCTGTTTCTTACCTCTACTTTAAGCCTAATGTGCTTTGCTGTGTTCTTTTTTGAGGTGTGCAATAAAAAGTATTTGTATTGTATTGTAACCTACTTTAAGACCGATTTACCTTTACAAGACTTGCATGCAATTTTTGCAGAGTTTGATCGTAGTACTCGTCTTACCTCGTTAAACCGCAGTACCGCAATGTAATAAAAATTGCATGTAAGTTCATGCAAATGTAAATCGGTCTATAGATGCGAGTAACATGCAAGAACATAGCACGTTACCTCATATTTGGAATGGTGATACAAAAAATAGCGTACCGATCTAACGACGCGGCGAGGCGAGGCAGCGATCTGGCTGCCATTTGAACCGCTTTGTATTCTTAGTATTCTAGATGACACAGTTAACTGACCATCCGTGAACCTTATTGCAACAAGATAAGGTTTATTAATAGTCGTTAACTGTGTCGTCAATAGTATATTGTTTTTCCATGTGTGTTTAAAAGCTCGTTTACGTTTGTGAGTGTCCGCGTCACAGATTACTCTTGATTTGTGATTATGCTGCGGAGTCGTCTATTTAGGTGGATACCCAATTTAAAATACAGAATATTTTACCGATCATATTACGATGTGTGCTGTTTGCGATACGGTATCGAGACATCGTATCTTAAGCAAACAACTACAAGGTACCAACATATTGCTCGTCACTATCACGTCGGGTTCTTACCCGCCTGAATTAATTTGTAATATTGAGTGTATTATTGGTCATGCCTCAAATCTTCTATTTGTGTAGTATCCTAATCTATTTAGATTAAGCAAGAAAGCTAAAGTGTCAGAGACATTACACCTGTGATCCAATTTCGGAATGTGTTATAACGTAAGAAATCATATTAATCATCTTAAATTCGTGCGCGCACTCATGCCTAAATCATAACCGCGTGAATGCAACTGAAGCACACAGAACGCACTGATTATATTACATAAAATGAGGTTTTGCTCGTCAAATTGGAGCCCTGACAGGCGACGTGCGTGTGCGCAGAGCGTCGCCCGATAGCCTGAGTAAATATTGACAAGTGTATTGTCAATACACGCTAATGCCGTACCAAACGCGATTATTATTTAAATACTAATAAGAGTGCTGATCGATAATTACCTGTTAGGATTATGAATCACACTTTATGTGAAGCGCTTACTAGATTGACAAGCCAAGGAAAATTGAATCAATAACTAACTATAAGTCAAGATAATATGGTCTATTACAACATTTTTGCGACATAAGACATAAGACATAATCACAACATGGAAATCATCCAAGACTCAGGAACAAATATTAGTATTCATCGCACAAATAAATGCCCTAACCGGGGTTCGAACCCTGGACCTCCAGCTTCGAAGACAGGGTCACTACTAACTAAGCTAAAGCGGCCGTCATAACACCATATATATGTATAGGTAGGTACCTACTAGGAAGGAACATAAGATCTCTTAATAAGATTAGATTGGAATTTTATTAATTAGAGCACTCTGTCTTGCACTAGCACTGACCATTACAAAAGATCCCAAGCGCCGCAACTGTAATAAGCAATACAATTTGAATCCATTCTCTACACTTGAAATTTAGCTCTAGGCTATACCTATAATATACTCGTATTTCTGATAAACAACAAGTTTCTTGTTAGTATAACTTCTTGCGCGGTTTTATGTTCTCATAATTTTACATAGAATCCGTGATCTGACTGAATGAAACGATAGGCCAAGATAGATGGAATAAGTAAGTAAAAGGAAATCTTCAACTACCCGCCTGTCTGTGGCATCATAGCTCTCAAACAGATGTTTCAAGTATGTCGGTATGTATGCTATACTCAACGCCTTAACCGATTTAGATGTGTAAAGTATGGTTACAATCCTAACGCCACCCCGAGAAAGCTAATACAATGTACATACATTCATTACCGATACGATAGGTCCACGACTACATACAAATTACAGTATTCCAAAAAAATATATACTAGCCAGGTAGATACATTAATATATTATTATTTACAATTTATAAATTGTAACATGACGAATCTACTCTATTGAACCTACCGACTACAACTGATTTTCGGTTCTTTTCATATTTTGATGCTCAGCAGCACTCGACTGCGTTTGTACCTCTAGCAAAACCTGCTTCCCAGTCGCATCGCGCGCGACACAGCTCCACCTCATTCGCACTGTGTAAATTAGAAAGGTGAGAGTAGATTTTTCTCGTGTCGCGTCGCGATGTCAGTTGTACTAGCCCCGCTTGTAAACAAACTGCTGGGAACGTTCAGTAGGCGTGAGTAGGTAGGAGTCAGTAGGCGTCACGAGCAACCTGGAACACGAGGAGAGGTGTGTGAAGCGCCAAGTCATGGTGTCGTCGCCACTTCACTAAATTAGGTGGTTGGCAGGGGATAGCAACAATTTATTTAATCATTTCTAATGTTATAGAATAAAATGCTTATTGGTTGGACATAAACTAAGCTAGATAATTTTATTAGGTAATTAAAATGGAGATACTGAAAATGAAATATTTTAATTCATTAAATTGATGTAATTTATTTTGAATAGCATGGACCTTATACATTGCTAAACGGATAGAAATCACGTCTAATTGTCACTCCAGTTGAATTTTAACCGTTTAGCAATATATATAGCGATAAAATTACTATCGACAGTTAAAATGCAAACAAGGACCTTGTTTTTATTTCCGTAACAATTCGTTTTAATAACATAAGTCACTAGATTACACAAGTATCGAAATGAGTCTTATGATGATAATTGCCCTGAAAACAATAATAAGGTGACAATAGACCACTGTTAAAAATCCTGTAAGGTTGACGATCGCTGAATGGTGCTGCGCCAGCGCAACGCAATTGTGGGAACATTTTCTGTTAAGTGCTCAATAATCACGCACCCCAAACTACGGCCAAACTACAAATAAAGTGAAATGTCTTAATCGGGGGAATACCGGTGTAACACTCGTTATCCACTAGATTGCGTGTACAGTGGTATTAATGACACCTTTCACGTGTGTTCGAAGTTTGTATTTAACGCATTCTAAGATTATCGAAATTACATATAGCCGCCTACTTATTTATATCTATTCGCCTTTTTATCATGGATTAGCTGACGCGATCCCTTAAGAGGGTAAATCCATATTTGTACTTTAACCTTGCAGGTGGGTACATTAACATAAACTATTGTGTACAATAGTTTACCTACACATGTAACTTCTTACTTACATAAAATATCTGTAATAAATATATTCATTGTTATTTAATAAATATATTCAAAGATCACTTGCATAAAGCATACGTTGCGTACGTGGAATAATGTGTCCCGAGCTTAAAACTTTCGAGGATGCGTCCGAGAATGTACACCCTGCATTCGTATCTAAATGCCAATACAGCGAATACTCAAAACAATAAAG
This sequence comes from Epiblema foenella, assembly GCA_963556455.1. Lineage (NCBI taxonomy): Eukaryota > Metazoa > Arthropoda > Insecta > Lepidoptera > Tortricidae > Epiblema > Epiblema foenella. Next base: position 22,122,393 of record OY747096.1, on the reverse strand, counting down.
GGTGAGCAACGCGTTTGTAACTCTGTCTGAGTAGATAATGTTCATAGGCTACGGTGTCTGCTTACTAAAAAGCAACGATATGCTTGTTCGCCGGCTGTCATGGTGTTTAAAAATTGTAGCATCAATAAATAGTTAGACTAAATAACTTTTGACACGACTAGCGTGTATATTATTATCTTGTGCTCTAATAGCAATTCCGAAAAGCGAATGCAGCGATGACAAATTTATAGTGCGCACAATAAAATCGCTCGTAAAAATATTACTGTTCCCCCCCTCGTCTCGCCGGCCGCCCCGCGGTCCCCCGAGAAATAACACACTTTGTCTTAGGACATGCATGTCGGAAAGTTGCCGATCCCTGAAAATATTGGATAAGTTGGTACAGAAATAACAGATCTACAGAAACCGTTGACCGAAATTATTTGAGTTGTATTTAATTAGATACCTACTTCGAAATGTTCGATATATTATTCAGGATGATTCAAACACTAGGTAGAATTTTGCAACAGGTTGGTACATTTTACATTTTTATTCGAAAACCACACGATGCATCGGTTCGTATCCCATGCTTGTCACCAATGTTAAGTTTTGGAATATAATTGATATCTACCTTAGCTTTGAGACTGACTGTAGAAAAAATCCATTATGAAAAGTCACATTTAGTCTTATACAACTTATAAATTGTAATCTCAAGTGACATAAGTATAAATAAAACCCGCGCGCTCTCAATTGAGTAGTGACGTCTTAGCCTTTGGTTTCTTGGCACAGGAGTCTTGCACCAAAAAAATCCAAAATACTTTCATACTTTCGTACCTCCTTAGTCTATTTCGTTCCGATATCGTGGGCTTAATCGTGCCGCGTTTACTGCTGATGCGATCGTCGCCGGGAACAACACGATGTTACTGGGATTGGGCGTTATGACGGATAGGCCGTTACTGGCGCAGGCCTGTGCTGTTAGCCGAAGACTTTGATCTCGATTGAGCTGCGCCTGGAAATAGATAAGAATAACGTGTTACTTTTTATAAGCCTTTAGCAAAACTGATTACGACACATGAAATAGCGACACAGTTTTCCCAACATAAAAATACTGCAATGCTTGTGTCCTAAATAGTGAAGATAATTATGGTTAGCTAAACACATTTCCGTATTTAGGTGGGCATTTACGCGAGAATCACAAAAAATGCATAATTTAGTGACGTGATCGAGTCAAAGTTTTTTTTTTTTTTCAAACGTTTAATTGTCAAACGTCATTTTTCCATGTAATATCATTTTTGATACTTACGTTTATCCTACAAATTTACTCGTCGCTACTCATTCTCTAATACGAGTATAATAAAATAACGCGTGGACTTATGTCAGGTTCAATTAAATATTTTTATTTGGCATGCAATTTGATTTGGAGATCGATTATAACACGGGTCAACATTTAGGGTACTTTTCAACTAATGACACGTGAACTTGACTGATGTTCACGTGTCATTCGGTAGAAGTCGCAGGGCACAAATAGTTTATAATATTAGTTTGTATTGTACTATGTATAAGAAAATTAATAAAATCGTTTTAAATTTTAAATAATATTACAAATATCAAGACTGCTGTTTTGTGTTACACGTCAAGGATACCACACTCTGAATTTTTGAATTTGCCGCCATTTCTCATTCTCATCTTTCATTTGCCAGACTCTTGCTTGCCTCTTGTATATAGTTGTTGACAATACATGTTTACATTGTGTAACACAAACAAAACAAATACCTATTCTAAGCAGTCCACTATTAACATGGAGGCTCCTCCTTACTTCAGTTTTTCACCTGTAGGCATGTTTGTTATACAGTTAGTATTATAATTATGTTTACAAAATGGAATATTCATGTTAGTAATGATCGATCTCTTCTAGCTATCCGTGTTACTCTTCTTAAACAACATATCGACCAACTTTAGATCGGAAATTGAATGTAGGATAAAACACCCGAAGGTAACATTTGTATTCTTTCACAATTCTCAAAACAACCCTCAAAGACAACAACCCCGCACGCCATAAATACTAATTGGGGCTGATCATGCAAAATGCCCGGCGCTGCGCCGCGCGCCCTGCGGCCCGCCCTTCGCCCAGCTAGGGCGCCGGCACCGTAGGGAGTCCAATAAAGACAAGTTCACTGGTACTTCGCGACATATGCTCAAAATTGTGTAGTACCTACTCGTTTTTTGAACAGTTCACTCGCCTGGAAACCGTATTGAAGGAATGTTGAATTTGTCTGAAATACATGTGTCTGGACTTTTAGTTATCAACGCATCGAAGTTTTACAACAAATAAATATTGTTATAATACCTTTATGTAGGCCCTACAAGACATTACAAGATATCTGTTAAGTAGGGACTTCCCAAAAAAGAAAGATGTGAAAGAACTATTGTATATTCACTATTATTTAAGAACCGAAATTAGAGTTTATTAGAATTTAATCGGTTTCCTCGCGATGTTTTTCTTCATTGAAAAGTTACATCAAATCGTTTTTTTTTTACTTTTGGTACGAGCTGTCTTTCCGTCTAGGTGCTTCCCTTACCGCTCAGCTACAGTAGTTTTGTGCTCCAACAGATAAACTTCAGAAATAAAGTCATAATTTGTGTGTGTTTTCGAACGAGATGAGTCGTAAGCGACCCATGCCCTCAAAACTACGACCCGACCAAATCCGAAACACCCCCGCATCAGAACCTTTAATGTGCTGGGAGAGGTTTCCGAAATGCACCGCATCGTACTAGCTCCCTTTACTGGGCATATTTATGGACGGTCGTCGGACACTTCGTTTTTTACGATATACATAAAAGCTGCCGTGAAAGATTTATGCGAAATATATTCCGGCTAATGCTGATTGTCCCTTCGCGGATAATGTTATTGCTACGTTGTGCGTAATCTGCCGAATGCCTTGTAGAATAAATTGAGTGGTATTCAAGCCCGTAAAACTAAAACATTTGTGATAAGGAAGCAGATATACACTGAATTAGCCTCCATCAACGAGCGTGCGATCAATTTTTTGATACGTCAGTCACCGACGGCGGGTCATTTCTTGCGACAACATTTGATTTGAGCCCACAAATTGAATTTGCGGCACAATGCGACCGAAATGGAAAGCAAACTGGAACCCAAATAAATATTCGCTCTGGCAACAATCGCGTCACACAATTACGATGGAAAACCTTGGATAAACAAAATCGGAAGTGCCGGGGCTTTTTTCGCTAGGACAAAAAAAGCGGACGCAAACACGATGTAGCGAATTTGGAAAGTCCATTCGGTTTATTGACGCAGGGGGGTCAGCCCCGCCCGTCGCGATTTACAATAAATTTCAAGCCGAGAATATGTTAGCAATTGTAGGGCCCGGGCTAGGGCTGTCACCGAAAATATGCATTGCCACAAATGTGCCCATGTTAAAGAACTTTGAACTGTCAGATCAGACTGTTATTTCAGATGTCGCTCGAGGCCAATTTATGTATTACAATTAGCTAGCATATTTTATACCTACGAGAATTATATTACCATTTTAAAACGCAATGGGTTACCATTATGGTTACTGCCAACCCTGTAGCATAATCACTCAGCCCCCCAACTTCACTTTAAGAACTGCCAGAAGGTCACACTTCATATCCCGGGGTGCATGTACGATAGTACGCATGCATGAGAAACTTACATGGCCCCAAATGGCCGCATTTGTAAACTCATCAAATTTGTGCCTTTACATTTCTTTACATTTACTTATAGCTTGGGGTGCCCATACGACATACCATTGCGTTTCAATTTAAAATAGGAAAACTGTAAGCGCTATGATGAAATGATAAACACGTACCTAACGTGTTTATCATTTGACTAGCGATTTTTTAACGTATAAAACAATATCAATGTTTTAGTTAAAAAAATAATGTTTGAACATAGGAGCTTCAAAATGCTGATTATGTTTTACATCAGTGGTGATGCCTAGTGTTATGCCTGTATTGGGTGTTTAACTGATTCCAAAAAACTTCATTGTCTTTTAAGTTATTTTTAATCGATAACTTAAAACTCTATTTCTCCTCTTTCGACATCTCAAAGTAGTCGTAAACACAGTGAAGGTGCCAAGCACACTAGATATCCTTGCTTACACAAGCATACCGGTGGAATATGAAGTGTAACAACATTATTATGGGGGTGGTATCCAGCCGTTTTCAATAAGAGCACAAGTGCACCTGAATCTCCAGTGCAATATGTTCTTTTCGATTATATTTACAGCATTTATGGCTGTTGCAGCGAACTAGATTCGCCCCGTGGGACCTCCTGCGGGGCCATCGCTTATGCGTGGCTACTTTGTTTATTGAAGTCTGGGTGTGTGCATATGAGAGTAATCATATTTTACCGAGTACAGAATCAGTTCAAATATAACATATCAACCTGTACTAATCTTTTTTCAAACCGACAATTTCATTACAGCGCTAGTTGATTACTTACGTTAGGTAGATCGAACTGTCATCAAACTAACAAGAAAAATTAAATCATACCTTACGCTCGTCCGAGAACGTTTCGTAATCACCCCTGGACTCCAATTAAGTTCCTCTGAACTTTCTTGAATTTCTTATAAGATATATAATTACATATACTTACAGAATATTCTGAATTATGTTCTGTAAGTATATGTAATTGTCATAAGGCCTCGGTGTAAGGGAAAGGTATATAACGGTAACTGTAGATGAATACCTGAATAGGTAATACAATATCATGAGGCTAAGCCTAATTATGATAAATACGTACTTAACTATTAGTCTATTTGAATTATCGTTTCAAACCGTTACATACAACCACATTTAAACAAAGATATAATACAACAATAAAAAAGTCAGCATCAAAATTATTTCATTTGTTTTTAGCAAAAAACTATTTCTTTAACGAGTTGTTTGCGATTTAAGAAAAAGCACGAATAAGAAGAAGAAATACAGAACAAAAGTTGCGGAGCTTACGTAGCCCGCTCATTACGCGAGCAGCAAAATTCCACTCTTTATTTATGAAATAAAAATGAAAACATTTCTACAGAGAGACGAATGGCCGCCGGGCCCGCGCCTCCCCAGTCCGCCGCCCTGACCCCCCGGGGGGCAACCCCAGGGCGGGCGCAAAGTGACAGTGTTATATCATTTGAAAGTGCTAGATTGTGTGGGTTTAAATAATGGGATGGTTGGGATTGAATATTTAGAACATAAACCATTCAGATCGACGTTTATGAAGATGTTATACGCGTGAATGTCTGGTGATAATCATCGCTACAGATGAAAGATTTGAAGTGGGTTTACAACTTGTAGATTTATTTAAATATTGGTGTATCGATACTGTAATATTAAGAACAATAGCATATTTTATTTAAACTCACTTAATTTATGTTCGGGATTATTGCAGCCATATAATTTTTAGTACGCAAGTCAAGCTATCTACTACTTAAGCGCCTGAGATTGTGGGTGGCACTCTAGATTGTGGATACATATGTGTGGCCAATACAATCGGCACTCGTGTAGAGTCGTAATTATAGTGTAGTTTAATTTCGCTACAGCCAAGGAGAGCGGGGGGACCGGAAAGATTTTTCAATTACCAACTTTGTGCCGCTCGCTCCAATCTCAGGCTACAGAATATAGTGAAGATACAGAGAGTTCAAAATGAAAAGAAAATCTCGTAAGTATAAAGCCGGAGACATATTTGTCTGACGTAACATGTCGTGAGGCGACAGAACTATATCGGTGTTATACATTTAGTATGGTTAGATTCACATTCTTCTGATGCACTCTGACGTGACAGTCCATACTATGTCAGAAAATTGAAACAAGTATGCTCAACACATTGCAAACATATATGATACCAATACGTCGAGATCTCCAGATGTTGGCCATAAAGTTGTATAACTTATATACTTCAATCTTTCGGTGATTACTGATTATCATTTGTAATATCATAAAGAATTATGAAAGCCCTAAATAAGATGTTTCGCACGTCTACTGAAACTACAAACCAAGAATTTAAATGCCCGTACACCTGCTACAGTCCTCTTCAAAGCTACTCTGTGCGTCGTGGAATCCTTAATGCCTGCGCAGTCTCTTCTACATTCTGTGGGACCATCGACCAGATCTTCAGAGCCATTGGCCCGAACTAAACGAGACAGTGCCGCATACCGCAGCTACTCTGTGCGTCGTGGAATTCTTAATATCTGTGCGCTAACTACGGACGGTATAATATCGCTCCACCCCCTCCCGCTCCCGCAACACCCTTAGCTTAAGCTAAAACTGAGATTACGGGGACACGTTTTACGTTGGATTGATTTTAAAACTAGGTATTTCGAAGTGCCACTAATAACGAAAATTGCAACGAAAAGGTACATTCGTTGTTTTTATGCAAGGCTGAAAAGTTGTTGTTTGGCGTGTTAGCTTGATGGATTGAAAGTCGGGCTAGCGAAGGATTGCAAGATTGTACCACAAGCGAAGCGAGTGGTTCAAAAGTACAGTCCTGATACTACCATGAATTCTTATTAAAATGCATCTTAAATAGTACTCACGGTTAACACAAGGCTCAATAAGTATAAATTTCACTCTTTCTGCTAACTTAACAGCAAAAAAATTAAAATATTCATGAATGTCTCTGCCCTGCAGTCAATAAATAAAGTTAGTTATTTTGATTTTATTTCCATAACTGATCAAAACATGTGTCGATAGCTTTTTCTTAAAAACATGTTTTTTAAAAGATGCGTTCTGAATTTGTCCGAAGCCTAAGATATAAAAACAAAATGCATTTCAAAATTATTTGTTAATTTTATAAACTAAAATAGGTATTATTTATTAATTTAATTTTATCATAAACTGTACCTTTACACCAATCCAATATATTATATATTTCTGAACGCTTATGATGACCTCTCAATCTATTTTATAGAAAAAGGTAGGAACTCATGATAGTGCGTCACATTTGAATTTGAATATCCAGATTTCCTCACTTGTCAATTTACTGACAATATTACATTTGTAAGTACACAACTGTATAAGTGATATTTTTATTAATACCTAATCGATGCTTTTTCCTTCTAAAAAACGTAAAATAAAGGAATACGAATTCCAACTCCGCAAACATGGCATAGCTTCTAATAAATAAAACTTAAAACACAACTAGCGCATAAAGTAATCAGGATAGATTTGATTTTAAATGTCGCTAAATAAAATCCAGCAAAAAATCGAGAGCAGTAACAAGCGTCGTAAACGTTCGCCCGCGCGAGCCGCACGTCGGTACAGTAGATAAAGTAAAAATAAACACGTACCTTTTAAACCTTATTGTTAGTGTGATAAGAACGAAAAATGTGCGTGTTTCGATTTTCTTGACTGTACAGTCACCTATCGAGTCATTTTTTTATGATATTGGGCCTGAAATTACGAAAAAGTTATGATTTTCATTGTTATATTTAGGTATTGATACGATGCAGGCCAGATAATAATGACTAACTATGGTGACAAGGGGACCAAAAATCATGATATTAGTGTCACGTAATTCATGGATGGCCCTATGTGGTTTATCTGCGTAGTCAGATATTATGCTAAAGAGAATTAAACTTACTTTAGTTTCCTACTTATGTTTGTGTGACACGATATAGTCATAGCGGCGATATTACTAATGATATTCCAGTTGCCTTTTATAATTAAAAGAAATATAATAGCATTTTACGTCGTTCATGAGTTTTTTAAACTTGCGAGCAAATTCTCACAAGTTAGAAATTCTCGATTGGATGAACTCTATTTTTATTTATATTATTTTTGACTGTGTATAGGTTGGTATAAATGTTATTTAATTGTACTTAGTTAAAACCTGCAGGAATGCCCGATTTATTTTTTAAATTGGATTGCAAGGAACCCCTCGTGGGTTCAAAGGCGTTTGAAGAGGAGCTTTACAGCTTTTACAAAGCGAGCTTTATTGCCGCACGCAGCGACACGTAACGAGCGAGCTTTGATCAAAGTCGAATCGTAGCGAAGCAAAAGTCGAAATATTCGATTTGTACAATTGACTTTGTTTGTGTTTGAAAATAAGGTCAAAGTGCGCTTTTATTGCTATAAAGCATTTTACTGTATGGAATCGATCTTTAGTGTTTTAGTATAGCCACAACAATATGACATACATTCACTTACGCCTTTCTAAAAGAACTGGTCTTTACTTATATGATATTATGTTTAAAAAGGTAGTACGCACATATACCTAACACGAAATCATCAAAAACAATTGGTACGGCATATGAAATAAAATAGAATATAAACTAACCTTAAAATAATCTAAACTAAAATCTATATATTTACAAGTAAAAAAGAGGCTCCAGCTCGGAGCTCGGCGGTAGGGTGCCCAGAAGGCTGGCCGCATTGCCGCGCTGAACAGCAATGCTGATCCGCTGAGCGAGATACGCACCAGCCTTCTGGTCACCCGTCGCTTCCACAAGGCGCTTCGCTAGCTCCTTGAACATGTAATGAGCTGCAGATCCCCACGGCCCTAGAGTTTCCACCCCAAACGGCTCAAACATGCAGCCACCTTCAATGGCTGCATATTTGCGCCGCTTGAGGTGTTCAGCCGCGTCGGCGGCAGCCCCAGCCTTAACAGATGTCCCTGGAAGATGGGAGGGCGCCAGGGTATCCACACATGTGGCATCCCAGACTAGGGGCCGTCCCAACTTCCAGGGTATCAGTGTCATGCCGTCTGGCCTCTTCCCGTCGTCACGAGCCAAGCCAGTCGGCTCTAGAATTGCCGGTGTTCCTGCGCTGGTAAAGGCTCGGCGCAGGATGTCATTAATGGAGGCATGTCGTGCGATGCGACCAGCACTCCTGCTGCAGGAGAGACCGTGGAGACCTGTATTGGTAACACTGGCACCACAGTGGCACCGGTGTGGGGCAACACATGTCGCTCCCAGGCGCAGCGATACCGCGAATCTGAACGTTTCGTTGCTGAGGAGTGTCCCTAGATTTTTGGAGGGTAATGCTTGCAGCCAGGCCCCCGACTCCCATCTGCAGGAGGCAAGGAGACGAGCGCGCTCGGTGGTGCTGGTTGACGTTTCTAAAAGATTATCCCGTACCAGCACGCAAAGCGGCTCGTCCCACTGCCGCTGCGAATGTGAAGACGTAGGCCAGTCTGAATTATTAGAAATAGATTTCCAAAAATTTTGAGCTTCCGCCAAAATAGGAATGTCCAAGTCAATAGGGTTTAAATTTAGAATTTTTGCAACCAAAGTTTTAGTACTATAAACAGAAGAAAGAAAAGCTGGTAAAGAAATGCTATGAATTTTACGGATCCCAATACCTCCATGCCTGATAGGCAGAGTAGCTTGGGTCCACTGAGCACTATCAAATTGAATATTGATGACGGACGAAAGAGTGATTTTGATTAAATTATCCATTTTTTCTAAAAGGTCGGGGCGATTCCAAAGATGGCTACAGCGGAGTGAATATGTAAATTTTGGTACAAAAAGACAATATTTTATGACCGTGTAAGCCATGTGGGCATTAATTTTGAGTAATCTATCAGAAAATGTGCTAAAAAATTCGTGCTTTTGATTGACATAGTTCTCAAATGATTCTTCTAAAATTGGTGACCCTAGGAGGTGAAGAGATGTGCAATCAATTTCTTTGATGTTTGGTGCTATTGTACGAAAACTGGATAAAGCTATGTCTTTTTGATTGGTATCGGCTGGAAAGAAGATTTCACATTTTGAAAAATTTAGGTCGAGTCCTATGTCTGTAAATTTATTTATTTCTAAAAGGAGATAGCTCCATAGATTTCATAATGTACTATTATTTAAAGGCAAGTGATAGGTATAGTGCCACGTTGCTCATGTTAACAAAGCGTAGTAGCGACCTGGCAGGCGCGAGGGACGGGCGGAGTGCATGCTGTAAAATGCACTTAATTGACTTAGTTTTATGAAGCGCTGTTACGTGGCCTTTATGTCTCCGGCTGATATTGCTCATCCATAATAACTTTGTAAAGGGCACTATAATTTTAATTATAAATGATATAAAGGAGGACTACGTGAGCTTTTTGTATTAATAATATTATTATTACAAAGTGTTTATTCAATCATTATCAGCTTTTACTACCTATTTCTAACAGAATTGTTCTTGCTTGAGATTGCATGAAGAGGGTCCAAAATAAGCTATATTACCACGAGATGGTTATATGGCTTCTAGACCAGAGTTATACACTCTACTTTTCACTTCGATTGCGAGAAAATAAATAAACAAAGTTTATCCACCCACAATTAAAATAAAATACAATGAGAATATGGCGGCAACCTTTTTTAAATTGTTTTGACTCAAATACATAATAGTTGACATAGGGAAGAAAAAAAAACAAATATTTTAATAGTGAAATTAGTTGAACAAAGTAAGTATGTAGGTACCAAAAAAAACTCAATGTTCCGATTGGCTGTCGATGTGTTTTCTGGTTGGTGGATTTAAATAGTGAAGCATTTTGATTGGACAAATTAGAATGTTTTGTTATTCATAAATATGTATTCATATTTTCCCTAGGGGCTAAATGTACTACTTTAGACCCGCTTGATAACATGACACACTTTTCGATCATGAGAAGTGGAAAATCTGATTTATCAATATTAGTATTTGTTGGTAAAATAAACGTATCAAGAAATTTCATTATCAAGAAATTTCAAGTTCATGCGTAAATGGGAAGTTAAAAAATATGGACGGACGCGTGAATGACAGCAGTTCCATTTGGACCCTTCGGGTACGGAACGCTAATTTATGTTTTAATAGCCCCTTCAGTCTATTATAGTATATACAAACTTTAATCTTTTAGCATCTAGTTCTACGATAGAGATAAATTTATTCGTAAAACGTAGCTACTTGTATCTATAATTAATGCAGCATCCACATGCATCCCCTATGCAAATAGCAATTAAACGTCCAGGGGTGCATTATCGACCTGCAATACGTTAACGCGTTTATTTATCTTCACTAAATTAGAAGGCAACCAAAATTAATACTTATATGTAACAGGGTAAGGATACTAGTAGAGTGGTTGGACAGTAAATAAGTTTACAATCATTGCAAGGCACGGCATGCATAATGAATGTTCTCCCTAGAGGGCAGTAAGATTGCAATTGCAAGTGCGGTTTGTTTTGGCCTGGTGCAGCAAAATGCATATAATGTTGTATGCATTCTGTTAGAACAATTTAAAAGAATATTGTATGAGTTGGCCAATATACATATTTGGACTGAAAATTGCACTCATAATTTCTTGCATATTAAACATTAATGGACCAATATCGGATCTGCCTCTCTTACCGCCTTGGCTAAACTCGGCTCTCACGCACCTCGAAGGTGCAATTCAACCGGACGTCGTTGATACTATTGACAATGACACTCAACTCATTGTACCGCGGCCGGCATTGTTAATATGACACGTAAACATGACAACCATTTCCTTGAAGGTTAGCTGGAAGAGATCCCTTAGAGAGGGATAATTTCGCCTTTGTACTTTATATTTTAAATTTTGTTTTTGTAAATATTTTTCTTAAATGTGCGATAAAGTGTCATACCTAAGTAGGCGAAAGAACAACTGCTACGCGGTAGAATGAGATGAGATAATTGAGTTTTCTAGTTGTACAACATCAGATTTGTTTGACAGTATGACCTTTTGTACGTAAGTACGCTATACATTAAAATTAATGTACAGCGTTCGAGGAAAAAACAATTACTAGGTTGCACTTTCGAAGAAATATACCCAATTGGCAATACCTGTCTCGTTCATTACCTAAACTGCCTGCGCCCACGCCGTAATCAGTGCGATTGTCTCAAAAGCGGAAGCCCTCCAGTTTCAACTTAATTTGAGCCAGCTAATCCTCACCCTAATTATATCCCCCCACGGCCAACCAAACAGAAATGACCTGTACTCGCAAATGAGTGTCATAGGGGCAGAGCTCTTGGCGGCTGGCTATACCGGCTCTGTTGGTAAATTGATTCTGCTAGCCTCCCCGCTAAATAAATGTGATTTTTAAGAGTTAAAGTTTCTATTTGGGCTTATTTAATTAGACTATTGGTCGACAGTATACATCGAATATTAGAGGGTCTGGCTAAAAGTCCCTCGTGGACCGAGTATGGGATACTATTTGACATCACCTGTACAATTGTACATTCAAAAATGTTACAATCAAAAGTTAGGTGTGTTTTTTTCATACCTATTTTACTATATTCCATATTATCGATTAGGATATTGAGTATATAAAAGTGTGCAGTTAATAATTTCTTAACTTTAGGCCAGTGGAGTATTCCGAATGAGTGACGATCGTGCAGTCCGGAGAGCGTACTCGGGTCGTCCATCGTTGGGTGCCCTAGGTACCGATGGGGTGACAAAGTCCAGAGGGAGCTAACTGACCTCCAGACTGTCGAAGGCTGGAGGGAAATGGCTAGAGACAGGGAAGCCTGGCGGTCTCTGGTGTCGGAGGCCAAGATCCATTTCGTTGCGCCAAAGCAGTAAGTAAGTGGATTAATTTCCACTGTCATGCTTCAGGATTTATATTATATGTGTCAGAACAAACTTGCAAGCACAAACAATACTTAATATCGTATTTAGGTATTTCGCTACAATGTCCACAGATCTAAACATGTTATTCTGTCCAATCCCATAAAATATTTGGTCAAGTAATATCAAATAAACGTTAGTCCACATCACAGTTACATACACCAACATTCGTCATGTTTTAGTATATGTAGAGAGCACCCCAGGACTGGACCTACCGTAACGAGGAGCGAAGTGTCGCCAACCTTAATTACGATAAGGGGGTTGAATGGGGGCGTGGGGGTATGGAGGCTGAATAAACGACGACTGGCTTGGGCATACATATTAAGATTTAATAGATACGGTAGAGAACGGAGGTCGACCGAAAAGTTAAGTCGGTATAGGGCTACAAACTTTTAAGCTAATGTCTAAATTACGCACTTAAGACGCACAATATACATATAACATTGATACAGTGTTTTTACTCAAAAAGACTTATTAAAAATTTATTCACGTAACCATTTTTACACCAGCCAACTCGATGGTCATATGATACGTGCCGAATAAGAATTATAAAATGGATAAGAATGGCATAGGACCGAGGAGAATCGCGTAATAAAGAAGAGGTTTATACTCAGCAGCGGCGGACTGATTTGATAGACAGAGCCATTTCTCTAATATATCGCAATTCGCATAGTAAATCCTATTCCTAATAATGTTATAAATGTGAAAGATTGTGCCTATGGATAGATGGATGTACGTTCCTCTTAATTTCAATAACAGCGGGACGGATCTTGCTGAAATTTAGAATGGAGGTATTAGTTTATACCCTGGATAGGGCTACCTTTTATCCGCAGGTAACACCGCAGGGCACTGCTAGTTTTATATATTGTCAAAGAAATGTGATTAATAATACGGTTGTTGTTTATATAATTTAAAAGAGAAAAAAATACATGTTTAAATACTTATCCACTGCAATGTTTTCAAGTAAAGTTCAAGTGAGTGAACTTGATGTAATTTTCAGCCTTTATTAACATTTGTGGGGCACTTAATCGAATGGATATAAGCGTAAATATTGCATCAACACACCCTCTCCGACATTGGCCCCCGGGGTGGCAGACCCTAGAGCGCGTATCCGAACCTAGGACATTTGAAATTGTATCGTTAAGTATGAATTGTACCCAGTATATATAGATAGAACCTACAACCGCGGAAATATTGTGATTGACAGGTAAGAATTAACTGGATTGGTCTGATCGTAGAGGAAAGGTTAACAAAATACTTAGTAGGTAGACTGTTTATAGACCATGTTTATAAACACTTTTTTGAAAATGAACTGTTATACGTCTTCACTGACTTACTGACCCTCCACGATTCAAGTTTTAGTTCAAATTTGATATTTCATATTTATTTTTGTCACACCAAATATGTTCGATCTTCTATGCAAAGCTATGATATCACGAACAATCAGTCCCCATAAACAACGCATCTCAGCTCGGACGTCGAAGCGTGTCCATGTGTACACTCATGACTTATGAGGGGGTGAGGCCGCCGGAGCGGGCGCGGGGGGAGGGCCAGTGCAGTCGCCATAGCAACCGCCCCCGTCTAATCAATTGCAGAAATATGTATGGAACGAAACCACCCCAACTTGAACTGTACTCCCCCGCTATAATACGAGATTTAAAGATGTGAATGGGGGATTAGAATGTAGGTTGAGCGGGCAAGGTATTATGGTTTTGCGTTACACACACTTGGAAGCGACAGGAAGACGTATAGAGTTGGAGTTATTATTGTAATCGGTTAGTGAAAAGGTTATTGAAAATCTGTGCACTTTGCTAAGATTGTAGGTTAATGTGTAATAATTTATTTATAATATGATTATTAAACGAAGAGATACTGTAAACGTGCTATACAGTAAAAATATAAGAATACCTAATATGTGTACCTATTTCTAAAGAAATGTATTATTTATGCAAAAGGGGGGGGTAATTAACCACAAAAACTACTGTACTACATTAACCATTTAATTTTTTTTTGTTTTAAATAAACAAACTATAAAAACCTAAATAATTAATAGAACATGAGTGATCTTAAAATAAACACAATCACAAAACTATAATACACATAACACGCATCTACGGCAAAGCCACAAATAGACTCAAACGCAACGCAAGCTTTTGACATGGAACCAATCACACCTGCCTCGTAGCCGCCTTGCTAGCGCGTAGCACCGCTACGCTGTAGCCGCTACGAGCGACCTGAAAAACGTTTACAAGATTGTGAAGGTTTAGTATACTAAGAATAAGAAACTTTAAAAAACATATTACATATACTTCACCTGCAACAAATAACTAACCAATGAAAATTGTAAGTCGATTAATAAATATCATATCATAATCTGTATGTGAAGTTTCACATGTCTGAGTGATTTACCTATCATCAAATGATGCACTTGGTGAGTACGTTGGGTTTCATTGCAGATCCTTAGTACTGTGTCCGTAGCTCAGCATTCTCGTGTAGAGTTCGGGATATCTCTGTAATACACGCAGATTTCATGATTAACACTGCTAGTGTGCTAGACCATTAGTTGCGTTAAAAAGATCGAGGGTTTATTCGCCAAAAATAAAACTCCCAGCAGTTATCCACTCTGTATTCGTTAGAACAGTGACTTACTTTAATATATGACAGAACACAGTACGAAAAAACTATTCCAATCTCAGTAGAAAAGTTTTTGTAAGATTTTATAGAGAAATGAGATTTCGTCAGAATGGCGCTAATTGTGTCACCTATCAAAGCGCGTGACTTTACCCGTCGTTGTTACATACCTACATTACCTACCCTGAGAAAACTTCATAAAAACTATTTTATGACTTGATACCTACTACATAATTATGCTTCTTATATATTCGGAGACTATAGTTACCTTGAAGAAGCCATTTTATTAAGTTTCGGAAAGCTATCTTCTGTCGCCAGCCCAAATATCTGTGGACAAAACAGGCTTTATTCGCAATAATATTATTCTAACAGATTAGAATAGGTATGCGCATTATACATTAAGGCTCGCATCCATAAGCCTCGCTGGAGCATTAATATCACACATCTACATAACGGGAGTGCACATGACAACCAAGAAGGGGCAATTATTCCCCGCCCGTACTGCAGTCTAATGATATTTCGGGGTTATTAATTGATAGCACCTGCGGCCGAAGGCTCGCATTAACGATGTTTATCGTGCCAGTAATAGGTTTACTGGAGCAATGACTCGTGAAATGCTGCAATTATGTTTCAGCAACATTCATATGTTATGCGATACTATTAAAATAACAATAAATAGTACCGGTTAAAAGCCATCTTCGGCAAAGCGAGATGCTGATTTTTGACTCTTTTTACATGTCGAATTATGTGATGTTGTGACGAAATAAAAGTAATTCAAGATTGTTTTATAATATAGACATAATTTATTACTATACTCTTTACTCTTTATTTCTCTATGATCTGTGGCTAGGTTTTAAGCCGAATTCAAGAAAAGATGGAGGTTCTAAATTCAACCGTTGTGTTTTAATTTTTGTCTTCATGTGATTCATTCTCTTTTTTTCTGGTTTTGTCATCATTATTATTATTTGAAAACAATATATTTCTGTTTATCGTGGATTCTTAAAATAGTTACTCGGAAAAATTACTCATCGATAGTTACCAATCCCAAGATTAACAGGTGGCGAATGAAGTTCATAAATCAAATGTAAATGAGCAAACTTGACAATAAGTGAGGATAATAGTGTAATGATAGTTGCTGTATATTATAAATAAATAAATAAATATATAAAATAAATAAAATAGGTACATAACATAAATAAATAAATAAGTCTGCCAGATTTCAACATGGTTGTCTGGAAACTAAATTAAACTATCAGTATTTGTGTAACTAATTGTACGCTTGTAAAAAATTATTAAATACTTTGAATAATAATTATACAACACTGTGCTCATCAATCATCTGTGTCTGTTTGTGTCAGTCATACCTTTTAGGCGTGTATTTTTTTATTTTTGATCACAGAAAAGTCGAATTGAATTTTTTTTTGGTTTATGTATGACCCTGTCACTCCATTCAAATCTTGATAAAAAAATATCTAAATATAAAACGAGAGATATAGGTACATCAGTAAGCATGATTCTTCACACTTTATTCGTAACTTAGCAAAAATATCTTCTCACATTAGCATCTAAACAGAAAAGGCATACATAGTCATGGATTATCCAAAAACAATAACACCAATAACCATATTCACAAGCCTAGCTTGCATACACCATTTTATTGTTACGGTTCTCTTCACTTCAAACACTCCATTACTCCTATTATGCGATTTAAAACCGATATTCAAACTTCCTCCCCAAGATTCTCTAAAGTAATAACAATAAAAAAACTCTAGTCGGTCGCGTGCGAGAGACGTGCGGTCACGGTCTCGACACCCTCTCCCTTCTAGAATATAGTATGCATTATGCGAAATCCGTAACTCTTATATCGCCTTCGGAATACCTTAAATATTACCCTAACCCAAGCAAATATATACTTTATTCTTATCCTCTTACAGTTGTTCTTGATTTGTGTCCGAGTGAGTCGTTGAGTCGCTGGTAGGAAGGGAAAAGGGGGGTAGTTCCGAGCCTGCACGGTGCAGATAACGCCGGGTATTAATCATAGTATTATCGGCCGGTGGCGCGCCTTTGTTACATGTTATTGCAGTTTTTTCTACTACCCTCTCAAGAGTGAATTTTCCGGGACAGATGTTTTAGTAATCCTCGAGATATCGGCAATAAAACATTCTATTATTATAGTCGTTGAGATGATGAGAGGAAACCTGCAACATAATATTATTATGCGAAAAAAATTGTTGCATAAATATGCTATCGTACCTTCTTCGACGTGGCTCACGTTTTGGTGTATACCTATCAATTTTTTATTATACGACTGCCCAAAAAAAGGAGTGATCATAATGTTTTCAAGGTTCATCTAGACGTACTATGTATGTGAGATTCTTATACAAGTACCCTGATAAAAAGTTTGAAGAGTTCCCTGTTTTTCTACGGAGCCTTTGTTCTGTGTTTTTGCAGAACCTATAGTAGACCAGAACCTAGACTTGAAATATAGTATGCACATGCTGCTCCATGATCAAATAAATTTGATGGTGCCAAATTATTACATTGTCATCTCTAGATATTTGTAAACTTTCTAATCACTATTAAAAGTCGGTGAAAATCGATTTACAGGATTTGATTACATCGATACATACATACGTACATACATAATTTAGTTACTTCGTTTAAACTCCTGTAAACTACAAAGTCAATATAAGAATTAATAACAAAACAAAGTCAAAAACTTATATTCATGCAGGTAATTTAATTTGGTTTAAATGCTCAACCGCAATGTGCGCTCAGCACGTCCGTGATTTTCTTCCCAAGTGGGATGTTAAGTAATAGCAAAGCCGACTGTTGTAAAAACGTTAGACAAGTCACAGTTAAAGATAAACCTCCCTCAAGGATCATCAATCATCTTACACAAATTGCAGTTGGAGTCGTGGCCTTTGGGCGCATTCAGTGTGAGCAGATATGAAAACCATGATGGATGAATGTATTTACAGGCTGACGCCGTCATAAAGTGACTTGACTACATTAACTTCCGCATGAAATATTCGCTCACGGTAAAACATCGAACCCTGCTGCTGCTTGCACATGGCCATTTCTACTGCAAGTTATGTATGTATGTGTGGACGCATGTTTCGTCACTGGTACTCGTACTCGTATAAGCATCCTAGACTATACTCGTTGTAAAGCACTGTTTATGTCACGGGCGCAATATTGAATGCTGAACGTAACGAAGCACTCTCGATTTTACTCCCGAGCGTAGCGAGGGTGTTATCAGTTAATTAGCTTTATCCCCGAGGAGTATACTCTACTTTTCTCACCTCTTGCGAGACAATAAAGAAAAACCAAGGCTAGTAGAAACAGAATCAATCAGTCAGCCAAAGCCCAATCACTTTCGTGACTCGCCATATTATTAGTATCATATATTCTATTTTTGTGGAATCTGCAGTTTTACTCCGTATAATGCAGCATCTTGTAGCACTCGCGGCTTTTATTTAGGTATTTAGTAGTAGGTAGGTACATTACTGCAAAGGGCGCCAAGGAAGGAAGGTAATCCTTGTTGCGGTCAAGACCATTTTTCAAAAAAACCGGTCAAGTGCGAGTCTGACTCGCGCACCGAGGGTTCCGAACACAGATCGTGTACCCGTCTCGACCCCATTTAATTCAGGAAAAATCTTAATAGCGCGATGTTCAAAATACAAATTGAATGCCGTGGGTACAGTGTCACAAGTCATTGTTGTGACTTTAAACCAAGCACTCTAACAACTCCATAAATTTTAGTTGACCCATAGGTTCTTAACAACTACAGTAGGCAGATATCAAAGCGCAATATTACGGCTCGATGAGTCAGCAGTTTTGGCTTATATTTATATCGCAAGCGCTTTAGAGGCTGTGGGTCAGTGTATTAAGTAACTCTAATTTATCGTTTCTCATGCGATTATGCATGTTATGTTGCTAGAACGATTTTAATTGACATAAGTTGTTTTGGTTTGGAGATCATTTACATTTTGTAATACTAGAGTCACAGATATTCGAACTAAATCAGAAGCGGAATCGCTCGATTTATAACTACGATCGTAAAAATAAAAACTAAATAATTCGTAAATCTGCTTTATCTTAGCTACGATAGGACTGAAAGTAGTCAAAGTAGTAAATTGTGTAAAATTATGTTAATTAGCTCCAACTTCACCTAATATTATTGGTATAAAATAACACGTCATGCCAATGCATGATGTTGTCAAATATCATGTTATTGACAACTATCTATAGAGTCGCCTCATCATAAGTCCTTATTATATCTTGACCCTGAGATTCGTGACAAATATATGCATATTCGGAGGTCAGCCTTATACTGGTTCATCTGAGACGAATTTTCCGCACGTCAGCAGGCATTGTAAATATCTACATGACTCTGGTCTGGTTCGTAGGTTCAACTCCCACCCCCAAAATCATCAATTTGAGGGATAATTTAAGGAATAAAAAGTATCCTACAGATTAATCCAGGCTAAAAACTCTATGTATACAAAGTTTCATCATAATCCGTTCAGCCGTTTTTGCGTAATTGAGTAACAAACATCCAAAGATCCACATCCTAACTTTCGTATGTATAATATTAAGTAGAATATTTTGTATGATATCATTACAAATGTACAGTTTTCAAGATTTTTGCCTGTACTTGTAGTATATGACGATATTACTTGCCAAATTTCATAGTTCTAGGTCAACGGGAAGTAGTCTTTAAATTTCGATTCCCTTGAAACTCTTGAAAGTGTCGAAATATAGGTTTTTTGCGACATAAACGCCCGTATCTTTCTTTTACGTTAACTTAGAAGTTTGGTTTTTTCCCAGCTTCAAGGGACTGTAGATTTAAGTCTGAGGTATTAATTTCAACTCGATACCTCCACGCGTTCCCGAGATAAAGGGCCGTGACCGATAGACAGACAGACGGACAACAAAGTGATCCTATAAGGGTTCCAATTTTCCTTTTGAGGTACGGAACCCTAAAATTCCAATGAAAGTTGAAAATTATAAGGAAGCTCTAAATGAAATTGCAAGGATTTCAGTAAGAATTAGAAACACGCGCTGCAGCGTCTTTTGTTTCGAACTCGTCGGCCGCAGGCGAGCGTCGAATAATAAGAACTATGAAAAGTGAAATCACAATATCACCCGGCGGGTTATAATGATATTCAGTACAATATTACAACCCGGCTCAAGCCAAGGGCTATAATGATTTGCTTTCGGTAAGGCTTGCATGATATATAATTAGTCATTATTGAGCACCTGCCCAACAATGGCTATTTAATTATGTAAGAAAATTTGTTTATTCAATACTATATAATCTGTAGAAGCAATTGACCATGACAGGTATAAAGTTGACGAAACCGTCAACCAGTGATATTGCAGGATGTGACTTACATAAAGCATTAGATCATTTAATACTTCATTTTCATTGAAGCAGACTCCAGTAAAATTGTACAAGAACTGCGATGTTTGCATCGTCTTGAGCGCTCCCTAGCACAGTCAGTATGGTAGTGTGAGTGCCCGCTCTGGGATCATTTTTCACGTTTCATGAACTGGGTGGATTAAAATACATTTGCGCGGTGATGGATGACCCGGGGAGGAAAGGGTTTCCGCGGCTCGGTAGAATGTACGCTATTTTTATTACACATTTTTGTACTAGTTTTGTACTGTAGTTGATATTAATAACTAGATTCAGAATAGTTTTTATTGGTGTAATTTCTAAAATTATGATGGTTAGGTACCTACATTTGTGTATGAAATAGGAGCTTACAGGAAATACATCAAACCAAACGGCATATACGTTTGTCTCCAAACATCCGCAACTCTGAAACCCGAACTGAAAAAACAGTCCAGAGTGAAAGCAAATATAGCAAAAAACGTTTACTCGACATGTTTGGCGAGCGATCATGTTTGAACATGACGGGACTGTTTACGTTATTGCTACACGGCAACATACAGAAATATGCTAGCTTTTACTACAGCTATGTGTGTGTCATTAGATTGTGACCGCTAATATGTATGGCGAGTAGAAGCAGTTGCAGGCACGCTGCATGCAGCGCCTGATGTTGTTATATAAAGCGGTCTTATAGCTTGTGAGTGTTATTATACCTATTATAAGTTGTTACTTATTTAGGCGACTTGACATATCGCGCATTGTCCCAATAGCCTCGAATACATCATGTTTACGGGAAGGATGGAGGATAGTCGAGCTCGGGGCAGACCGCCAGCCAAATGGAGTAATCAAGACGCCAAATTCAGAACCGTGAGAGAAACAAGCACCTCATAATGATGAAAATCCAACATAGATAGTAGACATTACAAAACAAACGCACCTACCTAGGTATGCGACATAGACATTAGCTGATTGCCGGTGTCAAGCGACACGGTGGTATGAGCAAACCTGTCGCGTGGTTGTTTGTCGCCGCGCCCGTCCTGCGTTATGGCGACGCTGTCAACACAATATGGGTGGAACCGTGAGAGTAGTAAACAATTCCTCACGCATTTTTTTAAATACTCGTGATGATTGCTACTTAATATTCTGGGACATCACAAGATAAATAACAAATCAGAACCAACTGGCTGAAGAAGTTGACATAGGTCACTTCACCACTTAGGTCAATTTGTTAAACAATATCAAGCATATTCTCGCAGCCATCGACGTTGGTCGGACTGTTTAGTAATTAGGTTGCATTATCTCATAATGTACCGAACTTCTCTTGGTACTTAGTAATGTGCTTAACATTGCGTCTTAAAATTTGATCCCTTAAGGAAATTTTTAGCTAATGATTACCTACCTGCTGGTATGTCGCTAGCATGAGGAGTAACTTTGTGAAAATATGCCGCTTTGCACCCAAAGCCAAATAAATATTATATCGTAAGGATATCGCCTTCCACAGTCACTCAAAAAACGTAAAAATATTTATTTAACGTACTATATCACAGCAAAGACGGGTATGCATTTTAAAAATAATTGATTGTACAATAGATACTTCTATTACTTTCAAAGGGTACAAAAAACACGTTCTAACGCATCGCGTGCTTCAACTGAGACTAAAAACTGCAAAAAAGGGTTGAGGAAGGGTTGCAACCCTTGCTGTTCCCCAGTGGGGGATGCGTACTAAGTAAAAAACCCTTTATGCAAAGCACCAATAAAAAACGTCGGCGCGTGCATGCGCGCTCTGATTTTAAACTGATTTGAATATAGCACATTTACATAGAGCGTCGTCGAGCCTCGTGATTGGTCATCATTTGCGTACGAGCGTGCGCACTGCGAGCCTAAAATGTTTTTTAAAGTGTCATTTTTATACGGCTTTTGATTCGCTTATAGGTTGCTGTCTGTTTCGATATGGAAATGTATGTAGAGGTGCATATATTTTGCATTGCACATTTATTGTCCCCAGTTTAAACCGAGCCTTCGATGTAAATTGTAATGTTAGCAAGATTGTAAATTTAAGGGACGATCCTTGGAGGGTTACTTTGAGTTGGGGATGTTTGGTTGATACAGCGTTTTTATGACTTTATGAACTTTACAGATTGTCTACCGATACAATATTATTTATTGTTCTGCTATTTGCAATGGACTTGCAGGGTTCATGATTAGTCTATAGTCTACCCAAAACATACCTAAGTATAAGTATTTCGCGTTGACACTACATTTCAGTTTACGCAATTTTGATTTAGATTTTAGATACCTACTGTCGGATTTTCTCCTTTTGTTCAAGAAACACTATAATATTTAGTAAAACAAAGAGACGAACACCGACCAAGCAATAGTCAATCAGATCAAATCTGAGCAAAGCAATGAGTAGGTACTCTCGATCACTCCTTCTTGAGTCAAAGGGCGCAGTCCCGAGCAACGGCGTGTGTCTCATAACGTCACCATCAAGAGTATCGAAAGAGTTCTAAATAAAACTTACTCGTGCATATTTTTCCTAACACAAGCTCGAGTTGGCATGTCAAATAAGGTTCCTAATTGGCGACGGCGAGTTGTCACTGGTCAAGCAGTTCCCGCCGCTGTTTGTTCTTCAAGTTTGCTCTCCCCCGCCTACAGTTGGCTGGGGGGGTCAATTTAATTACCAAATGGATAGTTTTTTGCCCCCGTGCAAACAACGGAACGTACTGTCAGTGTCGTGTAGAATATTAGATAACCACTTGGCTAGTAAAACTGAACTGTCTAGTGTTGCAATAAACTCTACCAGACTAGCCACATACATGCAAACTAGCAGATTACCTACTAATTCGAATGTAATTTTTTTCATGCTAAACCGCTGATCATGCAAAAAGTTTAAAAATGGTTCAGCAAGTTACCTAACCCATTTTATATTTTGACATTTCAAATCGCATGTTACCTTACGTAATGATTAGTTACCACTTTAACCCTTAACCCGCAGCCGATCTTCACAGGCAGTATGAATTTAATGCGTTGCAATACCCTGGTTACCTGTTGAGGTGATCGCTCTAAGTTTCTTTACAGCAAGTGGTTTGCTGTCAGTTGTCGTCTACCGGCAAAAAAAAACAGTCCCATGTGGACGGTAACTACCGAGATCGGAAGATGGCGGATTAAACTACCTACATATTTCATTTCCTTTTTGTGAGTGTGCGCGCATGGATTTGTAACACTATTTAATGTAGCTTAAAGTATTTTTCAATTATAGCAAACAAGAACATAGTAGAGCACAAAGTACCCATTATTACACAAGAATGAAACAACTATTTATCTATAGAATAGAAGAACTGTTTACTTATATACAGTTTCTTATAACTGAAATAGTACTTCATCAATTTACCCTCACATACTCATTCATAATAGTGGCCAAAGATTTTTATCCCCATTTGTTTCAAATCGTGTACAAAATCCGAAACAAACCTAACGAGCTGCTGCATGCGCCCTCGTTATTTTAAACAATTCGATAATGACCCCTACCTACCCCGGCGACCCTCCCTAATGAGGTACAGTCGGGCGGAGGCATGTTTGCTGGAGGCAACTTAGCTGAGTACATAAACTCTAACTACATACGAGACTTTTAGGCCGGGTTTTATAAAGATAAGTCGGACCAAATGTCAGATCCAACTTTGGTAACTCAGTAGGTACCTACATTTTTTGACATAACTTACCCACATAAGAACTAAGGGATATTTATAAAAGTACAATTAGACTAGTCAAACACTAGCTTTTGCCCGCGAATTCATCTGCGTAGCACTCGTTCATCGCGATAGAATTTAATTGATATTTTTTCATATTAGGCGCTTACATAGTCATCTCTCTTCTATACAAATTTCCACCCCTTAAGGCAAGATTTCCGGGATAAAAAGTGTCCATGTCCTTCCCCGGGATTCAAACTATCTCCATACACAATTTCATTTAAATCATTTCAGCGGTTTAAGCGCGAAGAGGTAACAAACATTATAGTATGGAAGTTCCCTGGGTCAGGTGGCATCATGTCATGATTATGAATTATGATATTTCAACATAATATAGAAACTGGCTTTTGCTTTTCTTTTTAGATAGGCAACTGCGACTAATAATGTTAGAAGAATGATGACAATAGATTTTAAAATATTGTTGCATTATTATTGTATTTTTAATGCCGATCTAAGGTCAGATACCACATAAAGGTAAGTAAAGTGATTTTGAATATACACATGTGTAGGTAATCTTATTTAAGGGGCGATGGAAATAAGTACCTATCCACAATTTGAATAAAGCCATATATCAAATAAAAGTTTTATTCCACGGTGACCCCTCACAGACGCCTAAACTTCGACGAGTAAGTTGTGCGTCGTGTGCATAGCCCCAGCATCCGACCTGCAACAATCGATCGAAGGTCCCCCTCGGATTCGACCGCCTTAACAAAATTGTATGATGCAAAATGTAGCGGTCCCAATACTGCCATGCTAAGCCAAACAGTCGTATCTCCACAGGTTTCATAGTAACATGAGGCGTATTGGTTTTGGACGGTAGCAGCGTTGAAGAAGAAAATTCAGCATTAAAATTATTTATTTCAAAAGTATAATAGTAATTATATTGATCTTAATCTTGCTAGTACCTATTTTTTAGTGATGCTTAAGTATGGCACGTGGTTCTCCCAAATGTTTGTCTTTCTCGCTCGTTACTGGTAGCTCGATATACCGTGCTCTTCGCCCGCACACGGTCCAACTTGCGAAACTGGAATAATCATTCATATATTGTCAAAACGAGTGATTGTTACAGAATATCAAACCTTCATATTTTAGATAAATGATTTTACCTACCAATTTTTTTTGAAAGTACCGTACGTAAATATCTATCCGTACAAATTCAATTCAATTTACTACAGAAAAAATATTAAACTATTCTTGTACCTTACTAATTTTACGACGCGATGCCAAAAGTATTAAAACATATGTTTCCGCCCTTGAACTTCTAAATAGAGTCCCGTTGGACACGCACTGCGCTAATTGCGCCCGCGCACCGTTACCCTTTGTTCCAAACTAAAGGTCACAGAGCCATAATTAATCACCTTTTCCACAAAACCTTTTCGCCCGATGTTACAGTTCAATTTCCAACGTTGACGTTTGGAGAAAGTGGGGCGTGCTGCAAAAAAACAGCTCGTCTACTGGAATAGTAATATCCCACGGGCACGGCACGGAAAGGGCAAGTCCTACGAAATGTAACACTCTTTCACCGTGAATTATTCATGAGAATTAAGTTAGGCGGCATTGATTATTTTGATAAAGGAAGTAGATGATATTGACTTAAAACCCCTTTTGTAAGTATGAATTCAATTGCTGTGTTCCACATTAAAGCCGTACTTTCTCCCTTCAGCATAAGTATTATTATGATAATCTTAAGTTAAGGAAAGTAACGGCTAAATAAAGGTCACTCGAAGATGCTTTTGCGCCGAAATAATTGGCAAAATAATGACGGCCATTGAAGCGAATAAAGCAAGAATGAATTGTGCGATAAAATGTGGCGAGTGAGCAGGTGTTGATGGTTTATGCAAAAAGCATCCACTAACGAAATTCGAACTATATATATATATATAAAATACTATACGGTCGTTGATATATATATATATCAACTTTACTTTATGTACACACAACAACTTTACTTTATGTAACAACTGTATTTTATGCAACTTTAGTATTAGAAGAATCTTATAAAGCGAGTAAATACGCCTCGAGCGTTTTTAGACCAGTTAACACCGTTTCATACTTTTTCTACGACTCATTTGGGTCAAATAAATAGGAAGTATGTTTTAGTTTTCGTGCAGCATGTTTTTCCTTATAGTCCCCGGTCCAGGAGCAAAAATCGTCAATCATTTCCTCTCAGGCGATAACTTGTCAGATGCTTAACCCGTCGTCTACAAATCCCTGGGCTCCCAGGGCTCATTACAAAAAAATGCTATTGTTCATTTTTGTTTTACTGGAAGACGACGGCTTAAGAGACTTGTATTATGAACTCCCGTGGACGTCAGCTAACGCTCCGTTGGTGGGTTGAGCAGCGGTAGCCTTTAGATACGTCGTTTCTTCCCGAATGAAAATGCATATTCTTGTAATAATACAATCCTGTAAGTAATAAATGATCAGCTACTAATACGCCAGGTAAAAACTCGTCAGTTAGTGCATTTTAAATAAGCGATAAATGCTCGCGTGTTACAATCTCAATCTTCAGGACATCAGCTGGTGGTTTCTAAAGGCAACTGACTGACGGGTTATTTATTAACAATAACTATGATTTAAACTGTTATCTGACAAATTTTCAGATTTGAGAGAAAATTAGTGACAATATTTATTTTTTACATGTTCACATGACCAGCCAATGGATAATCCACCGCTCTATAGTCAGCTGACGATTTATTTTTCTGAAGATATTAGGTTAGCTATTCTTTTATAAAAGTTACAATCGAAAAGAGAAGATAATAAAAATAGATACAACTTAATAAGGATATTATACGTTCGTAACTTCTACACGTTTACGCTAAACGTTTTAAAACGATTACGCAATATCTTACATTACAATACATTGTAAAGCCGTTAAATTATTTCATTGAATTTTATTTTGAAAATGTGTTAAAACAGGTTTATTTATTTATTTTATTTAAATATGAAACAAACGGTCATACAAACAAAAATTGTTACAGATTTTTCTCTTAATATAGACCTATAGTTTCCATTTTTATTAAACATATATCTCAAACACTATAGCACGAAGAAGGTACCTATCTAGGTTAAGCTATATACGGAACTTAGTGACTACACATAATTTGCGAAATCAAGTTTACTGTGAAAGGCAAGGTCTGATCTAAATTTTTACAATACTGAAGACTTACAAACGTGAAACATAGTAATACATTTTTAAGCGCTAAGATTTTATTCATTCCAAGTTTTGAATACATTTTTTAACGAGCATATGGTACAGTTAAATATGTGTACATTTTTTACTCTGTCATTATCATTATAGAGTGCACAAGCACGCTTAATAAACATATTTTTGGAATAGTTTGTTCCACTACGTGGGATGGAGAATAAATGTTTGTATCCGAGACGACATCGGCGTTCTTTATTACCTGGAACTCTTATACAGATCTCTTTTAACAAGCTGGGGGCGTCAATATGACAATTTATTATTTTAAATAACAGAACAGAATCAACGCAGTCTCTCCGGCACTCAAGGGACTGCATTTTATAACGGTTTAAAGATTCCACATAGTCTTTGTATTCAACACCGCACCTTAAATCAAGGGATTTTAGGAACTTTTTTTGCAATTTCTCTATCCTGTCAATATGAATGCTGTAATGGGGTTTCCAAACTGCGCATGCAAACTCAAGCCGACTTCGTACATAACTATTATAAAGAATTTTAAGAGTTAAGGTGTTCCTGAAAGGTTTAAAAATTCGCAATATCATACCTAATTGTTTAAAAGACTTAGATAAGATGGAATCGATATGAGGTACAAATGATAATTTGTCGTCCATCACGACTCCGAGATCACGAATCTCCTTTACTCTTACCAGATCCTGGTTACATAATTTGTAATTAAAGTTAGACGATGTTTTTTCTAGAAAAACTAATTGTATTACACTTATCTGTGTTTAAAAACAAATTATTCTTTCTACAGAAAGTCTCAAAGCTATATAGATCATTTTGTAATAGTTCGCAATCTGTAGGATTACGAATAACTTTATAAATTTTTGCATCATCTGCATAAAGAAGAACACGTGAGTGAGAGAAAGATTTTACGATATCGTTTATTTGGGCTTTCGCATTTCGAGTTTCTATATGCATTTTGTATTTATATTATTTGTGGAAATACCGGATGTTATGGACATTAAGTAGGGTATTAATTTCACTTATCCGAAAACAGATCACCGATTTTTTACATCCATATAGCTTGAAATACCTCGGATTCATTTTACCACAATGTCATTTGTCCGTAATTCAATAGCCAGCTTTACAATTTTTTACATTTGACAACTTATTCGTATGGCCATATTTTCATAATTTCAATGTTACGAAAAGTCGACGAGATGTTTTCCTTAATTTAATCATATCGCAAAATATGCGTTACTTATAATTTTATTTTCATTGTTTTTTTGTAATTTATTTATTTCCTCGCAAATGTGATGACAAACATTGCGTACATCGAGGGGAGTAAGGGGATTACTGTAAACTCAAGTCATTAAAAGCCATTCTAATACACTTTCGTTAGTAATCCCCTTATTACTGCCCTTAATGAAAAATGTAAGTAATATTTTTACCTAATAAAACAAATTGCTAAATTTAATTGCAATATTAATTTCCAGTTTAGATCCGGATGTCCGGTTTAAAATTCAGTTTTTTAATAATAATAATAATAGGTATGTTCTATTTTTGTACGTTTGTTCTTTATAATGGATACCATACTCGTTATAAAACGGTGGTTTCACAGACATGAAATGAGATAAGTAGATGATAGTTTTTACTATAGGTACACATGCAGATAGTTGGTGTAGTTTTATACAAAAAAAAACATATTGAATCGTCATTTATTTATATTATTCAATACACCTTAATTTGGACAATACATAGGTAATATATATATTCAAATCATTT
Source organism: Epiblema foenella (assembly GCA_963556455.1). Lineage (NCBI taxonomy): Eukaryota > Metazoa > Arthropoda > Insecta > Lepidoptera > Tortricidae > Epiblema > Epiblema foenella. The sequence goes on along the minus strand of OY747096.1, from coordinate 22,093,135 downwards.
AAAATATTTTATTTTTCGTAGTAGTTTCCCATACAAGGGTATGGGAAACTACGTGTGTGGACGGTTGCGCAAACCCATCTCTCGCGGGTACCAGATTCAATGCCGGCTCTGCTGCATCCTCTGCCGAAGACCTCAAACGCCGTTAATAAGCCTCCCTAGGGAGTGGATATTAATTTGAGGCGTTTTGACACTGGTATTTCGACCCCAAACGCGCAGGGTTCCAGGGCCATGGGGAATTGGGGACCAAGTGCGCGTCGACTCTACAGATTTGTCGGCGCTCCTAATAGAGACCACTGGTGGCCAGAGGGCTGACCAATATTGCTCACAGAGAATAAGCATAGCCATTCAGCATGGCAATGCAGCCAGCCTTCTGGGCACCTTACCCGCTGACGGCGATTTGGTTTTATTTTTTATCTTTAAGTTTTATTGTTTTATTGTGTGTCGTATGTTAGATGTTGTTTTATTGTTTGTTATTAGATTGTATAATGTGTTGTAAAATAAATTATTCCTTGCATGCATATTAAAATTAGTTTGTGTAATAAGCGAATAACTACTCTCTGTGACGTGGAAAAGTTATCATATAACCTAATCACATATTGAACCGAAACTACCATTTATTTAATGGGCGTATTTCTTAGTAATCGAAGGGATCGATTGAGACCAAAGTGGAAATTCCATAAGTACCTACCGGTTATTACAGCAACGACCATTCGCAGTTATCCGGCATAAAAACACAATTATACAGACTAGAACGTTAGGAGACCAATTATCGGAGCTAATGCAAAGCAGCATGCAAAATAACGCTATAAGATCATTAAATTGTCAGGAAATCGGTGTCATGGCCGCACGTTGCGTGATCGTGATTACCTCAAATATCGAGTTTTTTCAGAGTTAATCATGGAGTTTTTTTATATTGCTTTTTTGTATGTTTACGAAATAAAACGTTTGTCAAGTGATCAATTTATCCAACGTTTTATTTTTAAAATAATAGGATACCAAATGAAGACTTCATTAAATAAAGGATGTTTTCTTTAGGGAAATTGAAAATCCACCTGTTTCATCATACCTAATTCAGAGCGGCTGACACGTGTACATTTGATTAACTTGTTTGTATAGCCGCTAATTAGGTAGCTGCTCTAATGATATGTTTTTCAAACCGCGCCAATCATTGGACATGGAACGAGATCAATCAGATCTTTTTTCAAGAGACATCATTAAAACATGTTATTAACGGGCCTCACAATGTTATGATGTTAATGCCAAGAAAATTCCAGCAAAACACTGTCTCACGGTTAGTGTAATGTGTTTGAATTTGCCTCCGCGATCAATTTACGTCCATTACGATGGGTCAGAGTTCAACGGCTGACGGACATAAAGTTTACACTTTTATAAACCACCTTCATCAAACTTAATGCTCTGAATAGTGCTTTATAGAGTCACAATTTCTTTGACAATTTCTTACATTATCTCCATATGGTGGAAAGGCAATAATAAGCTTTGTACGACGTTGTTTACGTTGCTTTTGGGTTGCGGGCGGTGTTTCGTTTGATGTAGCGCTACAAGCGAATTAGGCGGCGCCTGCGCTAAGTATGCTAATTCGGCAATTGGGCTGCGGAACGACGGCGCATACTGATGTCGCGGGCAGAAGCAATGAACATGCAAACCACCATAATAACTCTGAATGACGTCCAGAAATGAGCATCCGTCATAAAGTACAGACTTGTCTTTTAATGTATTCCCTTAGTCATAAAAATAAGCACTAATCTGATTACTTACTAAAATATGTTTTGTCCTCCTCACATGTTACATGAATCTAAACAAAATATCAGATAATGACAGGAAGAATTTTAACTGTAATAAGTTTTATGAATAAGAGCATAAGTCTACTTGTTTTAAGTAGGTAGAGTAAATTATGTATTATTATAAATATGAAACTTTGTTATAATAGAGAATATGCATGAGAAATGAATAGTAATATTAATAAGATGTCACTATAAGGATAGTAAAACTATCAAAAATGACAAAAAAAAGTAAGGTAGTAAATATGTCCAAATCTTTAAAATATATGAAAGATTTGAAAGTTTCGAAAAATTCAGTTTTTTTTTATTGATTAAAAGTAAATTAAAAAAGGATTCAAAATCAAAATCAAATATTCTGCAAATAGGCCACAAGGGCACAGTTTAAGAAAGAATAATAACTTTGAATAACAATATAGGAAAATCAATGTCATACTGTGTAAATAAACTCGTAAAGTTATTTATTACAAATATTACAACATCAGTAAAGTTAGAGATGTATAAGGTCTCATTCTGATTAAACAAAGAGTAGGTACATGGCAGTACGAGGCACATAGTATGTTACGTCACACAGTCAGAACACGCTCAATTAGTATAGGACGTTTTCAGGACTCGGCAGTTATGCTGTACCTACTTTGAGACTCATTTGTCTTTTGTGTTGTTCTAATTGTAGGTGTTCCATATACATATTCGTTCATCTCTTAGAACTGATTCGAATGGCATAATGAAGAAAACTGCTTATTCTCAATTAAGTATTCATAAGGTTTTCTATTTTTAAAGGCCTATCTATGGATATCCAACCCGACTATGTTTTTTTCATCCACCTGTTACATGTATGAAGTACCCTCCCTAATTTAATGTTTTTTTTGGAATTTCACATCACTTGTATGTAGCGGCTTATATACACCTCCCTACCAAATTTCATAATTTTAGTGCTTATAGTCTCCGAATAAATCGGCTGTGACATACGGACGGACGGACAGACATGACGAAACTATAAGGGTTCCGTTTTTGCCATTTTGGTTACGGAACCCTAAAAATACCTATCGTAGTGTAGTCGCCATCAAATATAGGGTTTTTTACTTTAAGATGTTTAATACATCTATACAAGCACTCTCAAGGGCATGCCATAATTATGTCCAGATTTTTGTGAGTAGGTAGTACTTATTCGCTCCGATGTATAGGATGGAGACTATACCCAAAACTTACTCGAGCGCAAAGATCGGCGTGTAGCGATGCGTGCCCGACTCTCACTCTCTGATCGAAGACAAATTTAAATAATTTCAACCTAGATTAGAATATAGAAATCACATCCCTCCTCATCATCCTCCTAGCGTTATCCCACTACAGTTGCATCCTGAAAGATGCCCGGGGTCCGCTACCTATTTCCAAATTTAGCGTAGGCACTAGTTTTTATTTTTACGGAAGCGACTGCTATCTCACTTTCCAATCCGAGGGGAAACCAGGCCTTATTAAAATTAGGTTTGTCAAGTGAGTGAGCAACTTGCTGTTAGAAGTTCTTAAGCCGCCCGAAGGCCTCTTAATTTCGCTTAATGACTGCTATCATAGACAGCAGCCGGGACCAACGGCTTAATATGCCTGTCAAAGTACGAGAACGCTCAGTTAATAACCACTCAAAGCGATCACCCATCCTAGAAGTGACCTCGGTCCACGTTGCTTAACCTCGCATAGTGCACGCGGTACGCGGGCGCCGCTGGGCCACGGGAGCTCCCGCTGGCTTTCTTATGTACCTGTTTAAATCAAATAATCCTAAACTTTGATATACATTACAAATCCGAATTATATGCCGTTGGTACCCAGCAATAAAAACCTATCTGATGTAACCGGTAAACTCAGGTTCTGTGGATTGATAAATGATTGATTGAAATGTGTCCAACTCCAGACAGGCTCTAGCCGCATTTGAATAAAATCGAAGCGGCCGTGCAAAATAGACCGCCTTTATTCTCCACCGAGGAATTTCAGATATTAATTCCGTGACCGCTATCTCGTATAAGTGGACCATTATCAATAGCATGTTATTGTATGTCCGGCCCTTTTTTGTCGCGGTCGTCAATGGTCTGGTTCAACCCGACCCGCGGAATGTCAGCCACGTCTTGTTGCATTCCGCTAGCATTGTACCGTTAAATTTGAATTTGCTTACAGAGCCTGTGTGCGTGCCCTTGTGTGTGGTGCGCAAGCGCGTCGCCCGCGACTGATGGATGACAGCTGACGTCGGCGCCGCAAAGAGCCAGGGCCGCGCCCGCGCACCGAATAAAAATATCAACTAGAAACTGGAGAATGTTGCATTGCAGTTAATTACCCGTTTCAAAGACCTGCGCCTGATAATGAGTGATCTGATATACGCGGATTGTAGACTAGGAAGAGTTATTGAAGTGCGTGACCGATTAGAAGGATTAACGTATTGCTAGACGGGCGGCAGCGGAGGTTGATCGGTAAAGAAATCGAATCAGACCTATTTAAGTAATGCTTAATTGCCGTACTGATTAATCGTGTACTCACCGGCGAGATCCAGACTATTATTTATTGATCTTTTATCAACTCTACCTACCGATTAATGTCAATGCAGGTACTAATAACGGAGTTACATAACCTTTTCTTTTTAATCCAAAAGTATACTTGCGGATTATAGCCAAAGGTAAATCTGAATTCATCCGCATTTTTTATTTAGTAACTTACGTAGGTATTCCCATTAAACAAACCTAATATAACTAAATAAAACCCCTTTCTTCCTTCTGCAAACCATGCCATTTTAAATTATACACATATAGGAAACAAAAACAAGTTTATATTTTAATAGACAAAATTCAGTCAATCCATATTGATGTTAATGCAAGCATTATGTACTGTACTCTTTTGAAATTGACCAATCACGTGACGGCGCGGACATAGAACAAATGGCATCAACGAGCGCCCGACCCATGTGCCTAATCTTCATTTTCGCAGGACTAGTTTGTTTAATTTTTTCGGTTTGTTCAATTAATTTCTGATGGCTCGTAGAAAAAATAGTGTATGCAATAGTTATATAATTAGCTTTTTAAGTCTCGAACCTTATTAGACCACTCGGTAAGCCTCGTGGTCTAAACGCGGTTCTCGATTACATAGCACACATTATATAACGATTGCATAAACTAAGGCCTGAATCGTTACGGATTCGCCAAATTGAAAAGCATATTATTCGACTTTATATCAACCTTTTTCGTTCCTGTTTCGATTGTTGACAGCTCTAATGTCACAAGAATTTAATAGCAGGAATATGTTTTGTGAAATGTGCTCCATACAATAAATAAAATGAATCAACGTGAACGCCGAGAAATAATCGTCGCCAAATGGCTAGAAAATACCCAACGACCGAACCATTTCATAGCCAGGGATCTTAAAATACCTCGAAGAACTGTAGACGACGTATTGAAACGGTATTTAGTGACTTTGTCTACGGCACAGAACCCAAGAACCAAGGAACGTAGAGGCCCTCGTGACCCTGCATTGGAAAGAAAGATTGTAAGTACCATACGCAAAAATCGCACTATGTCCGAACGTGATGTCGCAAAAAAAACTTTAACTAATCAGCCCATGGTTCAACGTGCTAAACAACGTTCTTCTATGAAGACTAGAAAGAAGCGTAAGATTCCTAAAACTTCAGAAAAACAACGAAAAACCATTAAAACCAGGTCTCGAAAACTCTACGACTTCTTGGGCCCAAAAAGCTTCCATTTAATTCTTGACGATGAAACCTACGTCAAAGCAGATTTCCAAACACTTCCTGGTGACCAGTACTACACAATAGCAGACGGAGAAACTCTTCCCGATTCTGAAACCACGATTGGAGTTGAAAAATTTGGAAATAAATATTTAGTTTGGCAAGCTATCTGCCCTTGTGGTGATCGTAGCCGGGCTTACGTAGCAAAGGGCACCATTAACAAAGAAGTGTATATAAATGAGTGTCTGAAAAAGAGACTTTTGCCTTTTATACGAAAACACGATATGTTGACTTTGTTTTGGCCAGATCTGGCAACAGCCCATTACGCCAAAGATACGATTAAGTTCCTTAATTGTAATAGTATTGAAATCGTACCGAAAAACATGAACCCTCCTAACGTTCCACAATGTCGGCCAATTGAGAGATATTGGGCTCTAGTTAAAGCCATTTTACGGAAATCGGGCAAAATTGCAAGGGACCACAAGGATTTCTTAAAAAAGTGGAATTGGGCGAGTAAACAAGTCTCCAAAACCACTGTCGCACACTTGATGGAGGGTATCAGACCAAAATTACGCCAGGAGTGGAATAAAACCCAGGATTCCGGAATAAACCATTAAATGTACTTTTTTATATTATATTGATGCACTTGTATATAATTTTATTTAATGAAACAAAAAAAAATTATTTTAAATGCATTTTCAATTTGGCGAATCCGTAACGATTCAGGCCTTACTATATTTTTATTGCATTCCTCTAAATTTATTAAGACACATCATTGTATCACCGTATCAAGTCCCTATTATCAAATATTCTCTGAGCAATATTTCAAAAAATAAAATCATATTTATGGGTTTGTTCCATCAGGCAAGAAAGGATTACGTTCTTCGTTACTTATCGAACCAGCCTTTGCAAAAGTGGCAATCAATGGAAGGAGTAGGATAAACTTTTTTTTTACTAATAAAAGTACAGAACACTTAAACTGGAGAAGTTACGTTACGAGTTTCAACGGTATCCTATGGACTTTTCCTTCTGTCAATTAAGACATGAAGGTGCATTGGACAGTTAATAACAGAGATTAGTGAATGGGGACGGTCAGCCAAATTAAAACGGCCATTTAATCAAACTCCAACTATCTGAATTATTACACAAACAGCCTTCCGCTGTAGATATAATGAAATATGATCACAGTAGTGCACCGTAAGAGTAAATAAGCGTTATAAGCTAAGGCATGCGTCACTGATAGGGTATAGTAGTAAAAAAAGCAGTAAATCCAAATTCATTTCAATGGAACTTGCATTTACTTAATGTAATAAAATGCCAAGTTATACGAGTACAAGCCCTAGCTTTCATTAGGTATTCACTTCTCCGTCGGAAAGGCGACCGAGGGCCCTACAGATCTTGTGGTACAGTCAAAGATACCGCGACCACTGCCTAATGGGCAGCATTAGGTAGGGCCACACCGTGCCGAGTACTGAGAACTTACTGGTAACTACGATTTAAACGTACAATACAGATGCAATGCACATCAGGATGAAACGCATTTGCTGTAAATAGATACTCATTTCTTAGGTATAAGCTACCCCACGGTCAAAAGAGTATAAGGTAACTCTGTTGTTCACTTGTATAGCTATTAAAAACAGGTTGGATGTGCCAATTATTATTTTTTTATTAGTAGGAAAAAAATTGCCTATGTTTTTCTTATCTAGAGATAGTAAGATAGATTATTACTATTAGATAAATACATTATTGGGTCATTGTCAGATTTAGGTTCGCGTCTTTTCGGTGTACATATCAAAAGTTAAGGGCCAAAAAGCTTAATTTTGGATTGTTCTAGTAACCCGCACAAACGGTGTTTCCATAACTATGAATCCATGTAATATAAACGTAACTTACATGTACATAAGCCGTTAACTATTGACCACCGGGTGGACAACTTTTCTTTTTACAACTGACAATGATCCTATTACGATTAGCAATGCGTAGAAATAAGGCGCTGCTTGATGAGTATCTTAATTATTTTATTTCAATAATTCAACATCCCTTTATTTTCACATTATTGTGTCGTTAGGTATACTAATTTTAGTAATTAGCGTAATAATTTGTTCTTCATCATGCTGTATAAAGGCGCATGTTTATAGAACACTAAAGAATTAAGAAGTCTCTTAGGGAGAAGAAACGTGACATTCTCATCTCCAGCAAGCATGGGTACCTTTTGGCAGCGACAATAAGGCGCTTTTTCCTCACTCACGTAATTGTTTATTATAAATTGTCTTTAATGACATCGACAAAGAGGAACCTTTACTTAAGGGTCCTTATCAGTTAAAAAACGCTCATATATTTAGGCCATTTTCTGTGTGATTGACAAATATCCTGATATATTCTCAATGTTACTATCTAGAACAGGACTATTGCAACCTAATGTCATTCATTTTAAATGTATTTTTTGGATTTTTCATTAAGAAATATCGTTTCAAACACCACTCCAAATCGACCATTTTCAAGCTAAAAATCTTTATTTTCCGCTTCATTTCTACTAAACACAATGTAATCAAAAAACGGCTGTGTTACTATCTAAAACTTTAATAAAATCATTGTGTCCCTTAATGACTTTATTGGTATTATGTATACTTTTGTCATAATTTGAAATCAAAATATTTTAAAACTTGTAAGGCCTCTTAAGAGTGAAACAACTCTTGGCTTACCTAATGAATTCCCTTATTCGACTTGATAGACAATTCTATCGTTACGGAATGTCAGTTGATTAATTGTGCGAGCGCATCAATAAGGAACTTGCGTTATTTCATTGATCTAGTCTATCTTAAAGATTTAGGGATTACATAAAGATACCAAACACGAAAAAATTAAAATACAGAGACCCACTTAAGAAGATTCTAAAGAGACCAGGCAAAAAACGCGTCTTAAGATGGAAAGCGTATTATCTGGGGAAGAATAAACTATTTAATTTCGTTTTCACACCACCTGCTCGACAATGGCAAAATATATATCATGCAAAGCTTACCGAAAGCAAATCATTATAGCCCTCGACTTGAACCGGGTTGTAATATTGTACTGAATTTCATTATAACCCGCCGGGTAATAATGTGATTTCACTTTTCATAGTTCTTATTGTTATATCTTTAAAGTCTAATTTCGTGAAGTCCGCATGGCGGCGGGAACTCGCACGGGACGCGCCAGCTTCGCGTCGCGCCTTTCGCGTTCGAAATAAAACACGACGAAGAAAACGGCAGCCGACGCGCCGGCCGCGGGATGCTGCCGCGCTTGTTTCTTCTAATTATTACTGAAATCCTTGGAATTTAATTTGGAGCTTTCTTATAATTTTCAAACGTCATTGCATTTTTTGAGAATGGCCTCGGCTGAACATGGATGACCTTCCTTCCTTCGCGTCCTTTGCAGTAATGTGCCCACTATTAAATACCTAAAACAAAACCGCGAGTGCTACAAGACGCTGCATTATACGGACTAAAACTACAGATTCTACAAAAATAGAAGATACAATTTTAATTAAATGGCGAGTCACGAAAGTGATTGGGCTTTGGCGGACTGATTGATTCTGTTTCTAGTTGGCCTTGGTTTTTCTTTATTGTCTCTCAAGAGGTGAAAAAAGTACAGTAACTCCTCGGGGATAAAACTATTTTAGTCTTAGGCGCGCTTAAATCCCTCACTACACTCAGGACTCAGTCTTCGCTACGCTCGGGAGTAAAGTCTAGAGTCCTTCGTTCCGTTTAGGATTCAGTATCGCGCCCGTGACATAAAATAGTGCTTTATCCCCTTGGTGTACAATCTACTATTAATGTTAATTTAGAAATGGCAATTGCAGGTTTGGTCAGATTTTTTGTTTGCAATTCTTATCGTAAACTTATAATATGTGCAGTGCTGCAAACTTATTTGTACAGGCGGAGGCGTTGGCAAGGTTAGTTCCCATTTTTTTCGCCCGCAAACATAAATCAGTAACACTACGAAGATGCAAGATGGGATACAGGTGACGTATTAAGCGGGACCGCGAGTCGTAGTAACCGTGATAAAATGTATGAAAACATGATTCAAGAAGCAAGGGCCGGCGTAAAATAGCGTATAACGCGGGAAATCGTATTAAACGTGTTCGTATTAAGCGGATTCTACTGTATGCACAAATAACATATTTAATTCAAATCAAAAACCGACATTCTTTTCACTGAAACAGAAATAATACATTTTTAGTTGCATTAAATTATAATATTTCATTCATAATAAATCATTTACCACTTGATACATATTTTTCAATGTTTTCAATTGAAGTACATATTAGGTATACAGGAGTGATGGCGTGACGTCACTGCGCATTTTAAATGAGGGCGTATGAATTCGCTACAAGAGGCGCTAGTGTGATGGGTGCATTCCGAATCTGAAATATGAAATTTCAGTACTTTGAGACAATTCTATTTTTCGTTAACCTACGTCCTCCTAGTTACCGAACAAAACGGATCTGCGCTACAATACGGGATGTTCGATATTCTTGCTGTAAGGTTTTAATGGATTAAATATACATACATTAAAACTGAAATTGGTATATTTAATACATTAAAACCGAATTGTCGCGTATTTAATTTCAATTTTTTTACTTTCGAATCTTATGAAATAGACCAATCAAGTGACTGCGCGGACATAGAACAAATGGCATAAACGAGCGCCCGACCCATGTGCCTAATCTTCATTTTCGCAGGACTAGTTTGTTTAATTTTTTCGGTTAGTTCAATTAATTTCCGTTGGGTCGTAGAAAAAATAGTATATGCAATAGTTATATAATTAGCTTTTTAAGTCTCGAACCTTATTAGACCACTCGGTAAGCCTCGTGGTCTAAACGCGGTTCTCGATCACATAGCACACATTATATAACGATTGCCTAAACTACTATATTTTTATTGCATTCCTCTAAATTTATTAAGACACATCATTGTATCACCATATCAAGTCCATATTATCAAATATTTCCTGAGCAATATTTCAAAAAATAAGATCATATTTATGGGTTTGTTCCATCAGGCAAGAAAGGATTACGTTCTTCGTTACTTATCGAACCAGCCTTTTCAAAAGTGGCAATCAATGGAAGGAGTAGCTAAAACTTTTTTTTTTCTAATAAAAGTACACAGAACACTTAAACTGTATGCATTTTCCTGCAAAACTGTTTTAACAGTTTGCCTGCAGGTACGAGTCTCTATACAATATAAATAAACTTACTATTATATTATAAAATTGGTGCGGAAGTCGTGTAAACAATCTCAACACTTAAGTGTCTGCAGTAAATACTTTTTAAGGGCTTTCTTGAATTTAGCCTTATTTGGCTCGCGTCGATTGTCTTCGGGCAGGCTATTTAAGAAGTATGGAAGCCGTTTGGCTAATGTTCTGTCACCAAAGTAATTACTTACACGAGGTACTTCATACTTTCCCAAGGACACGGACCTTGTGCCATGCTTATGCATGACCAGGGATGGGCTACAGAGTTGATTGCCATGGTTATTGACTGCTAAAAGATATTTATGTTTCAAGCTAGCTGGGAGAATTTTAGAAACTCTCAGTAACTTAGAATAATCACCTTTAAAACTGTTTTTGTTTCCTTATTTACTAATAGTTTTAAAAATCTTATATGCAATGTCTCTAACTTGTCGATATATGATTTAAAAGTAAGTCCATAAGAATCTAGGGCATATTCCAACACAGAATCTACAATTGCAAAATATAGACATTTTAATATATTAGTTGGCACTTTATAACATAAATGATAAAATTTTCCTAAAAGAATTCTTAACTTACCAGTAATGTAATTTATATGTTGGAGCCGGGAAAGTGCAACATCAACCTTTACTCCTAGATAAGTGACACAATCTACTTTTTCTATTGGTTTACATTGGAAATTACTTAGACTATTATGAAAGCATGGAAAACTATGAGTATACATAAGTGATGGTTCTTCAGCTATGGATAGATAAGGTGACTGTATGATGAGGAGCTTTGTTTTGTCTGAATTTAATATAATACCATTATCATGTGACCATTTTACATGTGTGCCGAACAGTGACGCAGTACACCACACAGGCTATTAACATGCATGAGGTAGCACACAGGTCCGCACACAGACCCTTGGGGAACCCCGTATCGCACTCGCGACTTGTCACTTACTCTGTCACCTATCTTGACACGATATGAACGTGAGGTAAGGTAGTCGTGGAATCAGCAGTTCAACGGGCGTCCCACCCCACACTCGTCCATCGCATTTAAGAAATTTTGATTAGTATCCAGAATCTCGAATGCCTTTTTGAAATCATAGAAAATGGCTACAACAAATTTCTTATTTGCTAGATGGCTATTTATTTCATCTGTGAATTTGAACAAAAGATTAGCAGTGCTTTTGTTTTTCTGAAAACCATGTTGACTGTCGTTAAGTATTTTATGATTTTGGAAAAGTAATTTATTATGTTAATGATACATTTTTCTATTACCTTATCTATGCTACAGAGAATGGATATAGGCCTACAATTGGAAAAAAACTTTGCGGCTGCTTTTTTATATATTGGTCGCACTAACGACTCTTTCAGCTTATTAGGGTATTTATGTTGTGCTACAGATAAATTAATTAACTGAGCTATGATTGGACTGACCTTATCTATCACTAGCTTCAGATCGGACATACGTACAAGATCGGTACCTGGTGCTTTACTTTTATTTATTTCACAAATAACCCGTTTTACATCATTGCTAAACACAGGTTGCCATCTTATATACACGTCCGCTTTAGTTACATAAGTCTCTCTATCTAGTATCGTTACATGTACGAGGGGCGTTCAAAATATTCTCGGTATTGATATCTTATTACCTCTTTTTGAATTTGTTTTGTTACTGGGTGGTAAGGTTCATTCTTTGACATTAAAAAAAAGTATAATTCAAACCGAGATGTTCTTTTGTTTTTCTGCAATTTCTGAACAAACACGAACACAATGAGTGAATTAACAATGTTAACGAAATTAGAACATCGTTCCGTAATAAAATTCTTGACGAAACAGGGTAAAAACCAAAAAACCATAAAAGAGGAAATGGATTGTGTTTACCGTGAGTCTGCTCCTTCTTTATCTACAATTCAAAAGTGGTCAAGCGAATTCAAACGTGGCAGGGAGAGTATTGAAGATGACCCTAGACCTGGCCGGCCTGTAGTAGCTACTTCACAAGAAAATATTGATCAGGTGGAAAACCTTATATTGGAAGATGGTCGAGTAAAGATAAAATCAATAGCTCAAGTAACCAATCTTTCTATTGGTACCGTACATGACATTATCCATGACCATCTTAATATGTCAAAGGTCAGTGCAAGATGGGTTCCACGAATGCTGACTCGACTTCAAAAAGATGTGCGTGCAGCTTGCTGTTCCGATTTTATTGACCTGTGTGGTGAAAATCCTGATGAGGTGCTGCAAAAGATAGTTACTGGAGATGAAACCTGGGTTCATCATTATGACCCAGAGAGTAAACAGGAGTCCATGCAGTGGCACATTAAGGGTTCAGCTCATCCCAAGAAGTTCAAGGTCGTCCCTTCCGCTGGCAAGGTCATGGCAACAATATTTTGGGATTGTGAAGGAGTATTGTTGATCGATTATAAAGAAAAAGGTGTAAATATCACGGGACAGTACTACGCGAATATTCTACATAAATTAAGGGACGCAATAAAAGAAAAAAGGCGAGGAAAGTTGTCTAAAGGTATTCTGCTTCTGCATGACAACGCCCCTGTCCATAATGCTCATATTGCCAAGGCAGCTATTGCTGAATGTGGGTTCGGAACTATAACTCATCCACCGTATAGTCCGGACTTAGCCCCCAGCGACTTCTTTTTGTTCCCCAATCTCAAAAAGGATCTGCGTGGAAATCGATTTTTTGACGATGAGGCGTTGAAGGCGGCAGTAGAGGAGCACTTTTATACCAAGGATAAAAAATATTTTCATGAGGGATTAAAAAAAATAATTGATCGATCTTTTAAGTGTATTAACATAGGGGGGGAGTATATTGAAAAATAAAAAATATCAAACTGTTCATACTTGTTTGTTTTCATTCCAATACCGAGAATATTTTGAACGCCCCTCGTATGTTTAATTTGTTCAATCTCATCAGAGAAGTTAAATGCGAAATTATCACAAATTTGTTTTGTACTGCCATGCTTTTCCATATTATTAAGGACTGAATTATCTAAAGCTTTTTTATACTACCTAATAAACTATTTATCTTATCCCAAACTATCTTGATGTTGTTATTGCAATTTAATATACTTTGTTTATCATAATAATTTTTACATTTGAAAGTAGCTTTACTACACCTAGTTCTATATTTAGTATAATTAAGTCTTTTTATATTTTGTGGTTCTCTACACCATACTAAAAACAACCTATCCCGTTCTGAGATCATTTTTTTCAAGTTATCACTTGTTATTTCTATTACTATTTTTATCACTAACAGGTACAGACTTATAAGTCTTATAAAATTCTTTATATATATTGTGGAATAAATTAGTGAACGCTACAGTTTAATTGGGCATTGTATATTTAATAGCTCTTCAAAATTAGTGTTCAACAATTTTTCTCTTACTAAGCGATTATGAAGTACGCGTATAGTAGCGGGCCGCTCGTGCGCGGGCGCCGCAGTCACCGCACCCGTAGCGCGCACAGCCGCACACCCGCCTCGACCGCTGCCAGACTCTGTTTCCATTTTATTGCAACGGAGGTAAAATAGTGATCTGAAATCTTGTGCGTGATTACTGCTGAATCGATAGTGGAAGACGGTGCTCTAACATATATGTGATCTATACACGATTCTACGAGTTTACTTTCAATTTCTCTTCGCGTTACATCCAGCAAGAATCCGTATTCAACCATCAAATTTTCATATGCTACGACTTTGTTATCCTGGCAATTTAACAAGTTGATATTTAGGTCTCCACAAATTATAACCTTTGAATTTTTAGGTAAACTTATGAACGACTATCTGGATGTTCAATAACGCGAATGTATCTTAGACAGCAGCTGTTAATCAACGGATTAACATGCCTTCCAAAGCACGGGAGCGCTCAGTTAGTAACCACTCAAAACGGGCGCTCATCCAAGAATTGACCCCGACAGACGTTGTTTAATATTGCGTACCGCACACGGTACTCAGGCGTCGCTGGGCCACAAGCGAAAATTTGTATATTCTACATTAAGTTTGTATTTCACTCAACCAAACATAGGTACTTAGTACAAATCCTAGAATTGATGGTCAATACATCTGAGTTTCAATAGGTACATACCTACGTTTGAAAAAACCCTTTCTGCAGCTTAATAATCCAATATACATAATTAAATGAAGCAGAGAAACAATCACGCCTAGCAACAGTATCAGTTCCCGTTAAGGTACTTGTTAAGTGATGTTAGTGTTCGATCACACTAACTAGCGTTACTGCGTTAACGCACAAGCGCGATATTGAGCGGAATGAGGGGAGGGATTTCCGAGAAACGCGTGCGCATCTCGGGATAATAAATCGCAGCCTGGAATCTGAGTACACGGCGTCGCAGAATCCTGCAGATGTAATGGACGAATGGTATAATTATCCTATTAGAGCGGTAAAAAGTCGCTTTATGCGAGACTGATTAAAAGACAGCAAAGTCGCACGGGAATGGCTGATGGTAATGATCTAATTTCTTAAGGATGGCACGTTGCACGTAATTATAAGAACATCCTGTTTAATATCATACGATACTTACAAGTTACAAGATACTCTTAATTCATGCATAATGAAAAATAAGAAACTATTAGAAGTTAGACAATTATTATGTTTTAATGGAGTCGGTTTATACTTTTTTTATTTATTTCACACTTTTTACGATTCCAATAAGCTCAAAAACGGCTGAGCTACACTGTTTTGTTACGGAGTTCCGTTCCCTACCTTCCGGCATGGTAACATTACATCCCGACTATTTAAATTGGCTTCGTCATAGTCGCTTCAGTATCTTCATCGAAATATCTTAGTGCTAACCGTGAAACACTAGGAGTTTTGGATTACCATCCGTGGTCTTCTTCATTAGTTCCCGTTCACCAAATTTAACTTTCTGAATGCAAATGCTCGATTTCTTACCGAAAATATTAAAATAGGTATATGTTTCCATTGAATTTTTAGGAGTTCCCTCAATTTCTCATGGACTACGGGACCAACCATGCTTCTGCTTTCAACCAAATAAAGAATTTTCCAAGTCGGAACCTAAGTCTTTACGTACAAAGGTTTGGGCCGAATTATCGATCTACTTAGTGACTACACGACCACGAGACTAGAATAGTACATTATTGCCGAGGCTCGGAAAGTAAGGGATTGCCTGACGAGAGACCGAGTTAGGCAATCCCGGTTTCCGAAGAGGTATATCTAGTGCTTTTCCCAAACATTGTGAGGAAATAATGCAAATGAATTAATTGAAAATGAAAATATATTTTAATGTGGACAGTGCATTTGAGCATCGAAACATAGCCCACAATGTAGACGGCTTCTTTGTTTTCGACTGCTCGCTGAAATACGCCAAGAATACGTTTTCCGAAAAAGACAATTATATTTACAATCTCTAAAATCAAGCAATGCAGTAGTCAAAAATGAGTACAAAAAATACTGCCGAATCATGAAATTAGTGACAAAGCAATCAAAACGCAACACAAACACAAACTTCATTAATCAGAGTACTAACAAGTCTAAAGCTACATGGCAAGTAATAAAACAAAACACAACACAAACAGATGCGATAAAATTAATACTACTGTATCGTAGAATTAATAAATATAGATAATAGTATTATAGATAATACTCTTGACATTGCAAATGCCATAAATGACTTCTTTATAAAGTTAAATACTAGTCGTACAGTAAACGCCTCTCCATAGAAATCGATTAACCAACCTATCTTAACTATCATTTATTTGACACCGGTGACCACTGAAGAGCTGCTTAAAATCGTTAAAGCATTAAAAAATAAGAAAAGCTCTGGTCATGATCAAATACCAATGTCGTTAATAAAATCTAGTATTGTAAAAATAAATAAAATCTAGTGCTTGTCTTCCATTGAATAAATTGCTCGTAAACTCGATTATATTTTTCTCTTGACTTAGCGGGCAGCAAGTTTTACATTGCTGCGTTCGCTTCCACCTTCAGATTAGGCGGAGTGCAATAAATATCTAAGCTACTCTCATCACTCGAACTCATTTTTGAAATTAAAAAGGCAAAATTACAACAAATCCACGCACTAATAAACTGTAATTGCCGCCAATTTATTATTTATAAATTGTATTTTTGTAACTTAGACATTTTAAAAAGTAACATTAAAAAATTACACACAAAAGCACGAAATTGAAAAACGAGCGGGTTGCTTGGCTGAACGCAAAATTGCTCAAGTCTGACTGAATTACTGTGAAACTGTCAGATAATTTAAAAAGACACGCAACGGAAAAAAATTGGTTCCGAAAAAATTTTGGTAGGATTATTATACTCCTAGGAGTATAATAACGCCTAGACAGGGACGAATTTTAACTTTTTTTAGGCGGATAAAAACTAGGCACTTTCCGTGTTCGTTTTCAAACAAAATACGACCCTTTCCGAGCATGTTTGAGAAAAATATATTTTCTATTTCCAGCCTAGCTAGGATGACCGCGTTTATGTCGGACATAGGTACATATAGTATTCATCCCTTATTAGCAATTATGTGAGTGCGATAGGGACGAATTCTATACGTACTAACTGACACTATGTTACCTTGGTACTTAATCAAAATCATTCACTATGTGCAACCGAGGGACGAATGATATACGTATATGCAGGTACTAACTGACACTATGTCACCTAGGTACTTACCTACTTAATCAAAATCATTCACTATGTGCAACCGCAACCCAAGGGCACAGCAAATAGGAAACAAGAGAACTTACAATGTTCATTCATTGTTTGAAGAGTTACTCTTTTCGGTTCAGTTCTCTTTACTCCGTTCTACATAACGCCAGTTCTTTAACTTCTCGATACGACTCGACGTCTACATTTTTCTTTATCTGGTCCGAATAATTAATACTCGGCCGTCCTCTTCCTCTGTACACGGATACAATGTATACGGAAAAATTAGAACTATTATTAAATTTATAGGATTAAGCCGGTCCGTAATAAGTTAGTCTGCAAACAGTTTCCGTGAATTATTACAGTTTAGACTCGCGTGTGCGTAGATACCTGATGCCGACCGGAGTGCATGTTCGCATACTATTAATTTGTATAACTGTAGTATGAATTATCAACGGTTAATGAGATTAATGATCCGATTGGCTAATAACGAAGAAATGAAATCAATTACTGTCAAACAGGTAGCTATGATCTAATCCTTATACATATTATGTAGTAGAATATGTCGTAAAGTAGAACACTTAAGGCACATACCTACACTGTTTAGAAGCTTTAGCTTCCAGTTTGCGTGTAAGTATGTTAGTTTGTTTAGGTCTAAAAGACAATAGTAGAAATTATAAGAATAGTTAAATTGTGTTTGTATTGCTTATATTTAGGTATGTAATGAAACCAACACCGACTACAGAAGCGCGGTCTGTGAGAAGGCAAAAATGAAACAACATCGGAGCCACCTAAGCAAAGTAAGATGCCTACTTAATTCACCCATTAAACATAATTCCTATGTCCAGTTACTTATAGGTAGTTAGCCTAGATACTAAAAATGAGTTTTTCTCAAACATGCTCGAAAAGGGTCTCATAAAACAAACACTGGAAGTGCCTAATTTTTGTCCACCCTTTAAGAAGTTAAAACTTCCCTGCCTAGGGAATCTATAATAAACCTAACAAAACCCCTTATTTGCTGCTACGTTAAGGTTTAGAAATACTAACAGCGCCATATTAAATTATGGTTAAGGAAAATTTATATTCAGCCAAAAAAAACCGACCACAAACCGCGCGCTTTGCAGTGTCTTTTATAAAATTTTCTATAAAAAGTTTAAATGAGTAACCACTAAATTAACTAAGGCTCGGTTTTATAAGCTGCGTTAGACCTTATGTCGGTTTGTTATGTCAAAAAATGTACTGAGTTACTGAAATTTGATCTGACATTTGGTCTAACGGATCTTTATAAAACCCGGCCTTAATGTGTTATTATTACCTTAAAAACCAAATTTGAGTGTAAAAGGCAGTGTGAAAGCAATAGGTACCGCCTTTGAAAGAAGTCGTCGAAGACGCGCTTTAAGCCAAATCAAAGTCAATATCACCGTGCTTAGATACGTCACAAAATGATTTTTCGAAATATATGTTATTTCCTCAGTTTTTGAGAAAAGCTCTACTTGGCGGAAACCTGGGTTGCCTGACTTGACTCATGGCGGACCTCGGCGATGCCTCGTCCTGCCTAATACCTCGTCAGGTGACCCCTTACTTTCCGTTCCTAGGCAAAAATGTACTAATTTATACATATGATGGACCAAGTGATCGATCTAGTATAGATATAATAGGCGCGATAGCTCTCTGTCGCTAATGTCGCTGATAACATGTGGTCCTCCCAAACGAGATCAAATCAAAACAGGTCTATTTAAATAAACATAAATAAAAGAGGCGATTTTATCAACCCCAAGTATTTACCTACGTATCTAACAAGTTTGTAACTAAAGTTACGGTACCATAATATGGTATAATAACTTTAGTCGGTCATAGCTACTACTATAAGGCAGTATATACATATTATGTGTATACTGCCATATAATAGTAGCTATGTACCAAAACCAAAGAGTAGATAATGATAATGGAGAACTCTTTATTTAACCTCATAAATTGAAATAGTTTTAGTGGTCTCTTAAAATACCCTCTTAAACTCGAGGACTCCCCTAAAATAAACACATAAAGACATACAATCATCGCAATACATAATCCGAACGGTTTTTTCACAAACATGTTTATCTACCGACGGGAGGGCGTAGGGTTCCTGTGGCAACTGGTCGCAATATGCTAATAATTGCCTCATAAAAAACTAGCTACTTTTTCAACTACCCCTGCATTTTCATCATGGAGCAGATTTTTATGAGAAAGATATAAATGCGTGTGTCCGTGCCTGGTTGTAACAATTATTTCAAGTAAGGTTTTTGCAATTTTGTAAAACAAATACCTGCAATTTATCAAATTTTGCTATTCGAAGTGCATTAAGTATATCAAAGAAATATGAGGTTGTGCACAGTTCCGAGTAGTCATGTAAAAAATGCCAAACTGAGCCCTTGCCTCTATTTTTAGAAAATAATTGAAATCATCTCACTTTGTAGATATATGTAAGTTAACAGGCACATCTGAGTATTTATTTATGTATGTTGTTATGTATGTAAAACATCCATCACTTTGCACGTTGGTAGGTACTACGATTTTTTGTCCGGACATTTATTATCATATTTGCGCAGGACCTCATGATCATATATCTGGTAATAAATAAACAAATAACATTGTTGCACCGGCAATATCTCACGCAGCGCTATAAAGCGTGGCGAAGCGCGTTACAGCACATAAAGGCGCCATTCATTACGGCAAACAACCTGAACGCCGTAAAGCTTCTGATATCACTCATTAACATACATATTGCGTGGAATGCCGTACTAATAGATACGTGTTATGACAAAGGACTCAAACCTACATGAGACCTGACATAAGTTACCTACTTAGGAAATAATGACTCTAAAAACAAATAAAGGTATGTAGGTTTATTATTTATCTTGTACCTTTTTTATACATGTTGCTGTATTTGTCTACCTATACTCACTTTTACTCTCATGTAGGTACTCAAAAGTTAACTGGAAGAGATCCCTTTAAGAGATAAGTTTGTCTTTGTACTTACCTTCTCCTTCTGTAAGTTATGTCTGCAATGTTATTTTTTGTACAATAAAGAGTTTTATTACTACTTCACTACTAAATTTGATAACTTTTATTAGGCAGAAAAAGCCGGCAATCCATTGTTTTAACTAAAACGTTTTTGGAATACCAAATGGCATCCAAGCGTCTCAATAATGTCCGCGTCCAAAAATTTCCATCTTGTTTATGTGAAGACAAAAGAACATAGTCCCTTTCCCCTAAACATTCGTATTCAAACGTCGAAATTCACAACAATGTTAGGATATGCGTGAACGTCCATCTGTCCACCCCGAGTGAGACGAGGCGCAACCCCAGTAGCTCACAGGGGTCAAGGGGGATGATGCGATGCATAATACATCTCGAGCTTTAGCATAACACGCTGGAATATACTTGAATACATTCGAAGCGTAACTAATTCAATTAAATTATTCTTAGGATATTTTAGTCTAGACACACTCCAGCAATATTCAAATCTGAATTTATTATTTATCTGAATCTGTTATTGTAAACTAAATATTTTTTGCAAAATTTGACTGCACGAGTGGCTACTAATACGTTTATAAAATCAATCAATGACTACACTTTTTTTGACTATTCTGGGTGGCTCTAGAAGCGATCTATCGTTAAACAAATAATTAAATTGAATTCGCCTAAACCTATGGTTCGAAAATAATTTAAATAACATGCAAATAAGGTGACACGTATCGTCATATTTAGTGCACACATAGTGCTACCAATGGGGGCTATCGCGTATGAATTCGCCGCTAGAGGCGCTAGTGTAGCGTGGGGTCCTCCGAAACGTCAAATGTCACTCTTTTTGGTTGCGCTACGCGGGTTAATATCTAATTGGAACAATATGGTCACTATTTTGCAATACCTGAGCTTGATTATGGCAAATATGAATTAAGGGTCAATGACTGTCAGGGCTTTGAGACAGATTTGTCTTTCGGAAAATTATTTCCTCCTTTTTTCCGAACAAAACGGGACCACGCTACAATGCGGTATATTCGATATTTTTACGGTACGGTTTTAAGGTATTGAATATAATTTAAATGTAAACTTCGTTCTTATTTCCATAATAACCAATAACAATTTTTGACAGCTGGACCGTAGTCGACAGTGGCGCCAACTGGTGAGCACAAAAACGATAGCCCCCATTGATTAAGAATGCAGCCCCGCACAGTGTAACATGATATCATAGTCAAGTATGTTCGCTATCTGTCGCTATATTAATGAATGTAAAGTTTTCATCTCAACAATCAACAAATTATATACCTACTCTTCACTATTATCTTCTATAACATTTGTTGTCGCTAAATCACTGCTTATTGCAGTGTGAATTAGGTACTTACTAATATTTTTATTTTGCAACGATTGGCAGGCTAAACTATATTATATATATATTTGTATTTTTTTGAATCGATGATAAGAAAAAAACTGTTGAAATGAAACGTTGTCAAATACCTACCACAATAATAGGGTTTACCTAAAATTGTTATAATGTTAGACTTAAACTCATTATATTTTCAATATTTGCAGGTTCTAATCAAACATTCTTCTCCTGCAGATTTAGGTATTCGCTAAAATTCCACATTCGGTAATATTACTCAACGCACAAGATAACCGATTTTTTACTCTTTTTGTGGGAAAACTACCACAAATGTAGTCCCGGGGGCGGCGTTCCATCCATAATACATGCCGAAGCTTAGTGGGTAAAAACGTGAGATAAGTCACGTCAATTTTTCTACCGCCGCCGACGACTTAAGATATTCGCGGGTTTATGCGCTGAATAACAAGGACCCTGAGAAAGGACAGGAACTACAACTTATTTAGCTAAGCTTTGTTGGAGATATGAAATGAATTCAGTCTTTAACACTTGCTAAAACTCTACCAAGGAAGTGTTAATTTGCAGGACAAGTTAACCAAGCATTTGTTTTTGAATCCGGGTCTTTATGATTCTAATTTATGACACAAAAAACTAGTGACATACAATACAATACAATACAAATACTCTTTATTGCACACCTCACATAAAAAACAAAGATACAGGGAGACAGAGGCAGAACAACAGGCGGTCTTATCGCTAAAGAGCGATCTCTTCCAGACAACCTTTAGGTAGTGGAGAAATGAAATATAAAGCTGAAAAGTAGGTGGTGCATGAACCATTACAATGAGAAAAAAAAGATTCCAAAACAACTAGTCAATATAAATACACGTACTCAAATAATATATAAATATACATACATAGAAATATACATACATATAATATATAATTATATATATCACTGCTATAGAATAGTAAGAATAAAATAGTGTTAGCCATAATAATTAATTAAAATTTTTAAGGGAGAGACAAATAATATTCTTTAAGATGGGATTTAAAAATAGTAATCGATTTAGCACGTCTTAATTCAACTGGAAGGGAGTTCCAGAGTCGAGCAGCCCGGAATATAAATGAATAATTGTAAAATTTTGACGAGGATGATGGTACTGTTAGGAGCAAGTTATGAAATGATCTAAGTGATTTAAAATAACTGAAACGCTCTTTTAGATAGCAAGGAGTTAAAAAGAATACTATAAAGAAAAGCAAGAATGTGGAGGTTACAACGATGACGGATAGAGAGCCACTTGAGTTGAGATCGAAAACTAGAGACATGGTCATATTTGCGTAACCCAAATATAAACCGAATGCAGACATTTTAACATACTTACCTACCTAAGAATTTTCTATAAACACATAACTAAACAAGTGAATATAATATTTTTATAAATTTGTCGATTAGTCATGCATGCAAAACTCATACTTAGCTTAGCACCATACTCTACTTCGGATTCTTATGTGATAATAGACTTGAACAAGCAACTTCAACGAAATATCATAAAAATCCGTGAGCTTATCAATCTATGGGCTTCAACATCAGTCCCACTTCAACTAATTTGTGACTTACTAGATCAAGTGCATGAGTGAAAACGTATATATTTTGACAAATCTTACCAATACTATAAATGCGAAAGTAACTCTGTCTGTTACCTCTTGCCGCTTGACGGAAACCGCTGAAAGGATTTCGATGAAATTTGGCATGGAGATATTTTGTATCCGGAGGAAGGGCATGGGATAGTTTTAACCCGATAAAATCGTCCTCTATCGATATAAGCGACTTCCACGCGAAGGAAGTCGCGAGCAGAAGCTAGTTCATTATAGATACCATCTTCAGATCTTAGTCAATTATTTATCAGATCACCTTGGAAGTACGCTACTTACGTAGATATAAGACACAATTTTCTTCTGTTTAAGCAGGTAAAAAAGTACGTAATAATATTATGCTATTTGTACTGAAAGCAAAATTTATTTTTTTCCTAAATAATCCGCTTTCCCCTCATAATGATTAAAAAGTAATTGAAATAAAATGCTAAAAGAACATGCTCTCCTGAATTGAATAAGGATATTTGAAAATACATAGAATCCCATCAGGAAGCCTTTTAGAGCTACTACTAGTTAAAATATATAGCGTTAATCGTGCAGCTAAAATCGCAAAAAATGTGCAGAAGCTACCTACTCCCCATTTATCTGGTAGTATAAAACAGCACAGCAAAAAGCGTCGCACGACAAAAAGTGCCGGGATGTATATTGCATGAGCCTGAATTTCAACCACTTTTTCAGACTTAATGGATTGTGTGGGACTCCTAAGCCGTGTTGAAGAACGCACTTACTTTCGTGTAGTTAAACTTGTTTTTATGTCGAGAGACATTTTCGTCTGTTTCACTTTGGTATTAGTCGACATACTCGTAATAGGTAAGTCTATTATACGAGTAGCATCAAACATCATAAACACCTACAAACTGGAGCCTCATCTCTTTAAAACCAGAGCTGTTGAATATCTATGCCAAAAGTAAGACAATATAGATTGGGCAGACACATAGTATCTATCATAATTATATAGACCATACTCATACTCTTGTTAGATACTCTGTAAACGCAATACAACGTACAAGTAATATAGATCCCATCTCGTGTGCTCCGACAATGGTCGCTTTTTTACTTTACCGTGGACGTCCACGTCACGATTTTTCCATTACCGTACACGATATATCGTAGAAGTCGACGGCATGACGCTTTTATAGTTTGGCAATTTTACCGACAGCAAGACACACCAAGCAAGCAAGTACCAGCAAACCGTGACAGCAAGTATTTTTTTATCCCTCATTATATATAAATGTCATTTTAAAGTATTCAAAGCTGTTTAATATTTGCGTTATCCAAGCAAAGGTAAACATCCAAGTCAACAAAATAGAGTATTCGTTAACTGAAAACGCGGCAAACGCGGACATTGACAGGACAGCACACACACAGCTACAATTTCGTATCTTTACACACAACACGCGCATTTGATCGTGACAATATCGTGGGGCACACAGTGAGCCTACGGCATATCGTGGACGTCCACGGCATGCCGTAAACGTCCGCAGTGGAATAAAAGCGTAAGCAATATGCATACAATTTCATACATTTTAGGTCCCCTTATCATAACGGTAAAGTATAAAAGCGACCAATATTTTATTATGTTGACCAATTACATAATTAGATTCCTTTTATGCCCTAAACCCATCATTTCTACGCACGTATTTGCCAGGCAGCAAACTGTGTATCAATTTAGTACCTAAGCTAAACAGGTTACAATAAGGTAAGTACAACCCAAAGAGAGAATATAAGGCATGCTTAAGTCGTACCAAGTACCTAATGTATGTAGTCAGTAGTCACATACAAAATGAAGACATACTAAACATTTTCTTTAACTTGCCCATTACAGATCATGAGATACTTAACGTCTACATAACCTAAACCAATACGGTCGTTAGCATGTAAAAAAACTAGTAAAGAATCTATTAAACCTGCAGCGACATATTTAAGCTTGTCTATCGCACGGCATAGTTTTTATCGAAATTGCCTGTGGCACTTTCTCTATTTGAGCGAATCAGCGAATGAATGGCGCTGAGGAAAGGACTCTGGGCTGATCGGTAATGGGAACCCAAGCCTGCTCGGATTGAAGCTTTTGTAAGCTAAATCCCGTGGAGAGAATTTAATTTATTGGGTTCTGTTGAACCAAACCTACAGCGTAATACCAAAATATGTACCAAGGTATTTTGTATCTATAGTTAAACATGAAATCGTAGTAGGCTATTCTCGGTTATAGCAATCTCTGCTATTGTCCATTTAGGTACCTATCCTTACCTTATCCGACATAGCCGTCTATAAAAAGAACCACTTTTTAACACTAGTCTATATGACCATGACTAAAAATAATATGTATCTCACCGATTATTCCATGTTTCTGCGACAAAAGAAACAAGATATCCCTTTACTTATTCATATTCTCAGGAAAGGAAAGTAAAAGCGATAAATTGCGATAGGAGCATAAATGGAAGTGATTTCACGTCGGCTTATGAACTTAAACGGAAAAATCGTGTTAGTAAAAAGCGCGTCACGATGACGCGAGCGTAAATGATTTATTGACCAACGATAGTGTAGTCAACCGCCCGAATCTGCCAAGAAAAGTGACTACCAAGCGTCGTGCATATGTCTAACTAAAGTTATAGGAAAGTTATTTACATCGTGCAAAGGTTTTGCATATTGCTGTAAGTCAATAGGATCTTTAATAGTAATTACTTACGACACTTTTACATTTTTAATATATTTATATTGGACATTAATTGAAGTAGTACCTACCTAATAATACTGATATGTTGAGTTGAAACCTCAACATGGATAAAAAGACAAAAATGTCTGTAGTACCTACAGTTGAAATCAGCCATTTCAAATATTGAGCCTGCAGTTGGACATAGATATGTTAAGTAGATATATGACGCGATAAGCGGTATATCCGGCCGATTAGTCAGCTAGTCACGGTGGCATTATTAATCTCCCTGTTTCATAAAGAAAGTTTATGTTAATTGATTTCATTGATTACAGTCATGTGGAATCATGCCACCGCGGTATCTTGATGGAAACTCACGGAAACTGTTGACTACGATGCGTGTAATCTTTGGGAAGAGAAAGATAAGGTCTTGATTTGCGTATGAATCTTAAGTACCATGGTGATAAAAACGACATTTGATATAAAAAAAACTAGTTTGGGTAGTACCTAAGTTAAAAAATAAGATTTATGGACAACCAAACCACATGACATGACGGAAGGTACTCAATAAATATATATACACGATGATTTTGAATGGGTGATCAGGAGTCGAAAAATATTAATAACCAAGTGAAGTAGATTAGAATCGGTAAGGTACCGTCCAATTATATCGCTGCTTAGTTAATTAAATTTAATGATAATATTAATCTTAATATGCACTAAAAGTATGGTCATCCTACATTTCTTCAAGTGTGTGTGCGTGCACATGTCAACTTTCTGTACAGTGGGGGAAATATGATAGGCCTTACGTCAGAAAATTCTTGCATTTACTTGTGTGACTTGTGTGACAAGTAAATAAATAAATTATGAGTAATAAGTATGCACTCATAATTTAATTATTTGACATAAGGATTTTTAAGTTGGATTAAGAAACTAATCATCCAAGAAAGTTTAAGGTTCT
Source organism: Epiblema foenella (assembly GCA_963556455.1). Classification (NCBI taxonomy): domain Eukaryota; kingdom Metazoa; phylum Arthropoda; class Insecta; order Lepidoptera; family Tortricidae; genus Epiblema; species Epiblema foenella. The sequence continues at coordinate 22,066,125 of OY747096.1, read as the reverse complement.
ATTTCTAATTCTACAGTTATTCTAAACCACGGGTAGCTGACCATTATTTTTAATTGAGTGCTAATTCCCGCTAAACATTTTCAAGAAAAAAAGCAACGTTTGTTTTTGGTAACTACTAGCTAACCATAATTGCCATCCATTACTTAATTAGATAATAGATATATTGTTTTCTGATCACCGATTAAAAATCATCGTGTAATATATACCAACTCATAAATACCTAGGACAAAGAGAGCAAAGACAAGCCCTTCTATAAGCCTTCCTTATATATACCAGGATACTTAGCTAATTTATCTTGTGCTGGTTAGTCAATTAGCCCCGATAATGGCAATATCGAGTCGCGAGGCGTCATCAGTCATTTACGTGATAATGCACGCGAGTGGAGAAAACCCTTTCTGTTGATCATCAATCATACTGCTCAACAATGTACTAAGATAACTATGAAGAGTTGCGTACAGACAGCCGGCGTTAACGCCTGGCCTGGGTACTGGGTAGACAGATAGGTATAAAATACTCATATTATACCAAAATCATTACATCGTCGTATAGAACCGTGAAAAAAACAATAAAACCCTTAACTACGACACGCCTCACGGCCGTCTTTAATGGACGAGGACACGCCGTTTATAATGTAGGTATCTTTTATTACCATAGGGCGAACGAATGGTCAGGATGATTCCTTTTATAATCTTGGTATATTAACAGTTTAGGCTCGGGATGGTATCGTGTTTTTCGCATTGTTTTGCACGTTTCTTTTACAAATAAGATTTCCAGGGTGGATTTTATAACCTAACCACCTAGCTACCATTTTTATTTGGTTTTATTGTACTTTATGCTTGATAAACGGGGTACAAAAAGTAACTTTTTTTAAATATGACATCCTGTTTTGGACGAAATGAAAAGAACTTCGAGTACCAGTTTTCATATAAGCTATAAAATACTGTCCAATATGAGAAAAGGTTAAAGCTGTAAAAATCTAAGAAATACGCTTACAATTTTCCGAGCTAGAAACCATAATATGTATTGTATTGTATTTTGTGCAAGTATTTACTAAACCATGTTTCATACTATGTTCGTTAAAGTATTTTGAACTTGGGGAGGCACTTAAAATATAGTCACCAGCCTAAATTCGTTGAGTACCCGAATAATCCTAGGGGTTTCTTATCGTCGCTCTCCATTCTTGTCAAAAATTCCCCCGCCATCACTACCGCGGTTATATTTCAGAACATTCCGTGTAATGACCGCTGTCATATTACTCCCCTTTATGTGTCCCCAGGATGTAGGCAGTCGTAATAGTAAAATCATCTTAATAACAGATAAAGCCCACTTTTGGGCACTTCCGCCGAGGTATTGCACTCGCATAATGTCTTTTGATATGTGACAACATTAGTCTACTTTACACCATTACATTTAAGTCTTCCTTCCTGACGTTAATCTTTAATGCTTTGTGCTCCGATATTATATTGGTGAGTAACCTTGTCTATTGTGTCGCTTTTTAGAATGAATGTTACGTTTTATTTACCAAGGTGGTGTTACACACATTAGGTATTGAAAGTTTATTTTGATTAAACGCTTAATTTGAGCGCGAAAACCATGCATGATATAATATATAAAGACAACGTCCCGCCTTAAAAATCACAAGATATCTCTTTATGAAATAATTTAAAACCTATACGAGGTTTTAAATTATTTAGCAACAAGGTTGATAAATAAAATGCGTTCAATCATTTCATTCCAATTTATGTCACAATATTATACTTAAAACGAAATTAAAATTTTAATGTAACTTTAGACCACAACCGCATTTATTCCTCGTAAAATTGTAATTTATACAATCTTGTCTTGTTTTTTTTTTCAGTTTTATAGATCTATTATCATTTTCCGGACATAGGTACATTGATGTCAATATATTCATTAAATTCGACAAATGCTCCATTTGCAACGTAACTAATTTTAAAATGGCCACCTGTCACATAACACGTCCACGACTCAATACTATGCACACGCATCGTAGAGTTCGAGAGAAATTCAATTATTGTGGGTGGTTACAGTTTAAAGCCGAATGGGATCCCCTTCGAAAGCCGAAAAATATTTTTTCAATAAATAACACCCTAGTATGGATGTTTTTGGCAATAAACCAGGAGCTTGTTGATTATGCCGACGGGTTTCATCTATAGCAAAGCACGTAGTAATTTGAGCAAACTGTGAATGTGTAGTATTCGTTTATTCAACTAACTACGGTAACAGACTAACAGATTTGGAATATAAAGTTTAAATTTAAAGTTTTTAGGACCTATTAAGCTTACATTCATATTCGAGTTTCAGTGTTGGTATGTATACTTATTATAACAGTTACGCATCATGTAAGTCTCGTCACTTTTGTAAGTCTTTGAAACTAATAATAGTATATTATGCAACAGGGGGTCATCCATAAAGTATGTCACACTAATTTTGTGATTTTTTGACCCCTCCCCCGTTCTTGCCACAGTTGGTCACATTTGTGAGACCCCCCCCCCCCCATAGTGTGACGTCACATATTCCGAAATTAACTACTAACCAACATCAACTCAAACATTTGAAAAAATAACATAACAATAAATTATCGCCAACACACAATTTAAACCTTATGCGTATACAAATAGAGTTTTTCCAACTCTATTTGTATATGCACTTGTAAGTTTTTCGTTAATAGTCCATATTTGGCATTTTAACTCATTAGATGTTTTGGATTTTGAAATGTGACGTCACAAAAGGTGGGACCCCTCCCTCCCCTTGTCACACAATGTCACACTTCGTCGACCCCCTCCCGCCCCCTTAACGTGTGACGTAATTTATGGATGGCCCCCAGGTGTAAAAAGGCGAGTGGTGTGGGTTGCGATGTGAGCCTTGGCGAACATCGCAAGTAAATGTTACAGTTCCGACCTAAACTGAATTCAAATCCGGATCGAATCTCAACTGTTTCTTTTTCATAAATATATCCGAAAATAGATAAAACTTGTTAAATAACACAAAAAAGACGAAAAATGTATGTATTTATATTTGTAAATAATAGATTATGCATTAATTAATACATAAAAATTATAGCAATGTTGCGTTAAGTTGGCAGCACTGATTTTAATCATAAAAGTTTCACTTAACGCACCACAGTATGACTACTAAACATAGTATTTTTAGTAGTCTGTGGCACCCAACTCCGCTTTTATTTTTCATTAAAGTAGGGTAAGGAGTGTGTTTTTGGGCAATAGACTAGATAGACTTTTTACAGAATAAATAAAGTATGTATTTATGTTACAGTTCATAATTGCGTAAGTCGCGAAAAAAAGTACAGGAGTAGAAAAAAACAAAAACATAGCTCTTGGACTATAGCAACAAAGCCGCGCAAATTGCGCATACGGTCGCGAGGGCGGTGGAGAGTTTAAAAAATAAAGCCCTATTGCACTGCAAGGGATAATCATGTGCATTCCCAAGCAACAGCTTGACAAGCACGCCATAGTAGCCCTTGTAACAACGGGACAAAGGCTATACAATTAGGGGGGAAAGCATAGAACCGAACAATTACGACAATTCGTTTCTCAGCGGCAGGGCTTATACGCGTTGGGATCACGTGCGACGGCTATTCGGTATGTTCACTATTGTAAAGTTCTTAATAATGTGTTGTTAATATTTTGTTCACAGTGGATTACAGTAATAGTCTATTTAGATAAGCAAATACAAATACCTCGGATACTTGCTCAATGAGCGATATGGGACCCAGAAATGGAGATACGTAAATGAGGATAGAGAGGAAGTATGCTAATTCTGCAATTGGGCTGCGGAGAGACGGCGCATACTGATGTCGCGGGCGAGAGCAATGAACATGCAAACCCCCATAATAAGTCTGAATGAAGTCCCGAAATGAGTATCCGTTAAAAAAGTACAGACTTGTGACTTTTAATGTATTATTCATAACTAGCTTCTTCCCGCGGCTTCACCCGCGAACTAAGAGTAATTTTTAACCGTCTACAAAAAAGGAGATTCTCAATTTGACCAGTATGTCTGTATATACTTACGTATGTAGGTATGTATGGATGTCATTTTCGTAACCTGCTGCCCGAGGAACCTCGAAGATGACACCCACACCGATTTTTAAGAAAAATAAATGTCCGCCATCTTGGATTTGAAAATGGATGCAATTTTCATACTTTTTCTTATTTATTTGTGTCAACATTAACAGTTAAACCTTACGTGCTAATTGGTATTACATGTTAATGACAGACTAGTAAGTGTTCAGACCGCCGACTCGGGCACAAAAAATTTTACCGTAGCAAAGTATATTTAATCTGTACCGCTAGTCTTAACTGACGTTTATTTTTGTTTTTATTTTTTCATTGAACCATGGCAAAGGAGCGTAAGGTGTGCATCCAACGCTATATAGCTCATTGAATTTAATTTTGTGTACAAGTTCGCGGCATTTCAATTGAACACCAGTTTCCATTGAGATGAAACTTGAAACACCGTGAACTTTTAAGAATAAGAATAAGAAATATTTATTCGAGGCAAAGACAACAATTAACACAGCAAAATAGAAAATAAAAATAAATAAAAAAGTTGTGTTACCTCGAAACGGTATACCATCTCAGCATTCTTTTTCAATCGCCAGCGCTGGTCTTCCGATGGGACCGTCGAGTGATTTCACAGTGTGTAACTGTACGAACATAAAATAATAATAATAAATAAAATACGATTAACATGAAAAAAAAGTAGACGGATTTTAAAGACAAAGTTTTACATTTTTTTTAAAGCGTGATGTGTGAACGCAGCAGCCTGTGCTATCTGTTCCAACTTTGTAGTTCCGTATCTTAGTTGAGTAATGAAATGAAACAACATTTTACTTATTAAACAATTTATTTTTCAATTTCTTTTTATATTTATCATATGTTTTCTGCTACATTACAGTCCGGTTTAGTATACGCGCTATATCTGTGCCCTTTAACCCTTTACCAGGTTAAGGGATATATGTCTACCACATAGTATATCGTTTGCCATGGCCCGCTTTCAACTTCATCTCCTACAAAACATTCACAGCACACAGCTAAATCCAATAATGTATCTTTGGCAGCCGTTTGAATTCACTTGAACAGAAATTTCAGTGATTTGTGACAAAATATGAACACTACTTAATTTCAACGAAATAAAAGCACATAGGTCTGACAATTTTTTGATATTTTGAGTGTTGTAAGGTAATGTAATCCTATACTTTGGTAAATATTACTGCATTGTTTTAATATGACCAGAATTTGGAAGTGGGACGACACTACCCCATTGCCTTATTACAGTTTGACTATGTGGGAACTATTCTGCCCATAGCTTGGTTATTGCCTTGTCGTTTCAGGTAAGTAATAAAATTGTTATTCTGTTTGTTCTGGTAGGTACATCACTAGGAAAAGGGTTCGTCACTACTGATCGGCTCTGTGGGTGATCTGTGGTAAATGTCGGGGTCGGCCGGCGTGTGTCCATATATCTGTATTCTATTATTTAATTCGGTGTCTTCATATTATAACTGATTGTAAAGAGTAACAATAAAAACTACATTGGATTAACTTGTATTATTAGCTACCAATACATGGTGGCAGCGGTAAGTCTCCGAAAATGCCGCCGGACGAGATTGCAGAAACGGAACCTACGCGTCAAGAAAAGAAGTCAGAGACAAAACCAGAACGTTCCGGTGGATTACCGGTGCAAGTGAGGACACCAGGGGAATTTGATTTTCGTCCAGAAGGATGGGAAGCATGGCGAAAACGATTTGAGCGCTATTTGGTCATAAGCGGTCAGGTAAACCAACCAGATAAAATTAAGATTGATTTGTTCCTCTACACCCTGGGCGATAGGGCGGAGCAGTTGTCGAAGCAGCTAAAAGTAGCCGATTGTGAGAAATATGATGGGGTAGTGGATGTATTCCAAAATTACTTTGCCCCCAAAAGAAATGTCATTTATGACAGGTTTTCAACGTGAGAACGCAGAAGGAAGGTGAATCAGTTACTGATTTTGTGCAAGAGCTGCATAAATTGGCGGAACCGTGCCGGTACGGCGAGCTGAAGGAGGAACTCATTAGGGACAGGTTGGTGGTCGGGCTGGTGGACAGAGTGACCAGTGAGCGGCTCACATTGATAGCTAGCCTCGGATTGGAGGAAGCCGTGAATTTAGCCAGACAGGCTGAAGAACAAAAAGAAGAAGCGAAGATGCTGTTAGGGAATCAAGACTTAGAAGTGAACAGAATGAAGTCTTTTCCAACTAAAATGAAAAAGAAGTGTAGCAGATGTGCTCGTTTTCATTTAGAAAACCAATGCCCTGCAGCAAAGATACAGTCTAAAGTGTGGCAGGACAGGTCACTACGCAAGATGCTGCAGGGATTGGAAGAAACTGAATCGAGTGGATGCTGGAGAAGAGTTTCAAGTTGAAGTCGAGGTAGGCATAAGCAATAATGTTATGCATAAACATAAGTTTTTAATTGACACTGGCGCAGATATTGTTGCTTTGCCCCCTAGTATTATAAAAATGAAGCTAGTAAGAGAATATTTAGTTGTGAGGAAGTGGCTCGAGGGCCGGATGGTAAACCATTGCAGGTTATAGGGGCTATTTATCGAATTGTGGTACAATGCATGTGTATATAGGGGTTGTGTAATGTTATCAAAAACTTACAGGTACCTATTCTAGGGAAGCCTGCTATTAAACAGATGCAATTGTTGAAGGTCTGTTGTATGGAAAAAAATTATGATCAGGATAGGGGGGGTTCAAAATGTGTGAATATTGGGAATGATGCTGTAAATATAGAGAAAGAATTCCCGAAAATATTTGATGACTTAGGTGTGTTTAGGGACAGTTTTACTATCAAATTAGTTAACAATCCTACCCCTTTTGTGCAAACAGCCCCTCGAGGGGTTTCCCTTCCATTATTGACTAAGGTCAAGGAAGAGCTGAATAAATTAAGTAAGTTGAATAAGTAAGTATGGGAGTTCTGGTTCCTGTAGAAGAACCTACTATGTATGTTTCTCCCATTGTTGTAGTACCTAAAGGTGTTAATGGGGTTCGAATTTGTGGAGAATACACCCGGGTAAATAAAAATATTCTGAGATCTATTTTTCCCATAGTAAAAGTGGAAAATTGTTTAGCTAAGTTAAAAGGGGCTACAATTTTTTCTAAAATAGATGCAACATCTGGGTTTTATCAGGTATAACTTGATCCTGAGTCTCGAAAGCTCACAACCATACTGACCCCCTTTGGTAGATACATGTACAATCGCTTGCCAATGGGATTAAATTGTGCGCCAGAATATTTTGCAATGAAATTTTCAAACCTCTTCAGTGATTTGGAAGGGGTAGTAGTTCACATTGATGATATATTAATATACACAAAGGACCAAAACACTCATAACAAATTGCTAAGAGAAGTTTTAAGTAGACTATCCAAGGAAGAGTTGACTATTAATAGAGAGAAATGCATTTTTAATGTATCAGAGATAAGTTACTTAGGGCATATCATCAATGCACAGGGCATATCATTAGACCCTAATAGGGTTGAGAGTATAACTGCATTTAAACGGCCATGTAACAAAAAGGATCTCATGCGATTTCTAGGGTTAATAAACTATGTAGGTAGGTTTATTCCCAACAGAACAAATATTCTTGAGCCATTAAATGAATTATTAAAAGAAGGAATACCCTTTTTATGGGATATTCAACAAGAGGCTGCTTTTATAAAGATAAAGGAATTAATATTAAAAGCACCTACTTTATGTCACTATGACCCAAACAAGCAAATCATAATTTCAGCCGACAGTAGTTCTTATGGTTTAGGGGCAGTGATGATGCAACAAGATGTGGATGGCAGCAGGGCAGTAGTTTCGTATGCCAGTAGAACCCTCAATAGTTCCGAAAAAAAATATGCTCAAATCGAGAAGGAGGCATTGGCACTGACATGGGCTTTACATAAATTTAAAGATTTTGTCATTGGCATTAATGTTATTTTAGAGATTGACCACAAGCCCCTCCTCCAGATCTTGAAAACAAAGCCATTAGATGATTTAACCCCCCGACTGCTAAGATTTAGGTTACAAATTATGAAATATTCCTATGAAATTGTTTATGTTCCAGGAAAGAAATTAGTTGTTGCAGATGCCCTATCCAGAGCGCCTCTGCCTGTTGCACACTGAACCTGAAACGGGTGATGTCAGCATTCAGTGTTTAAATTCTAAAGTTAAGGTCAGTTTGAAATTAAATAAACTGAAAGAGGAGCAATTGAAGTGTACAATTTGCAATTTACTGAAAGAATACACTTTAAATAGTTGGCCAAATAAAAATAATATTCCTAAGGAAATGCTCATATATTATCAGTATAGATTCAATTTCTCTGTTCTTGATGGGTTTTTGCTGTATAATAATAGACTAGTTATACCAGCCAGTTTACAGAAACAAACATTGCTTGACATTCATGAAGGTCATTTGGGAGTAACTAAGTGCAGGGAAAGAGCTAAACAGTCAGTTTGGTGGCTAGGATCTGGTGAGTTGACAACAACTCAGATAAAAAACTTGATAGAAAATTATCAAAAATGTCTTCAAGAACGAGTGAACAGTAGGGAGCCATTAAAATTAGAAGAGATGCCAAGTAGAGCATGGCAACAAGTAGGCATTGATTTGTTCAAGTATAAGAGCCATTAGTATGTTGTAATTATTGATTATTACTCCAGATATATAGTTATTAGAAAACTACCAGATTTGTCTGAAAGTGCTGTGATTAACTTTTGTAGTGAGACATTTGCAAGGTTTGGTTCACCGGATGTAGTACGGACGGACTGTGGAACCCAGTTTAAAAGTAAATTTAATGAATTTGCTAAAAAATATAATTTCCGGCATGTAACCAGTAGTCCGTACTATTCCCAGAGCAATGGCTGTGCAGAGGCAGAAGTGAAGATAGCAAAAAAAACTGTTAGCAAAGAATGACGATGTTTACTTGGCATTGATGATTTATAGAAATACCCCGCTGGAATGCGGCTATAGTCCAAATGAACTGGTATTTAATAGGAAAATCAAAGACATCCTGCCTGTGCATCCAGATAATTTGAATAAGGTGACTAATGTGCATGACAACTTTAATGTAAAAAAAACCCAGTTCAGAACAAAAATGTCTGAAAATTACAATAAGAGACATAGAGTGACAGAATCAAGTGACTTAGAAAAAGGGGATAAGGTTTGGGTTGTTGATTTGATAAAATATGGCATGATTGTGAGAAAAGCTAAGGAACCGAGATCCTATTTTGTTGAAGTGAATGGAGTAACATATAAAAGAAATAGATGGCATCTGGTTCCAGCACCTTTCTTACAATCAAGAAAGCAACAGATGGAACAGTCTTATGATTGTTTAATATATAATAGAAGTATGGACAAACAAGATGATTGTAACAATAAGGTAGAACAGCATATAAACGAGGATTGTGTAGAGCTTGTGAGTGATGATGAAAATTTCTCAGAAACTGCAAATGAGAATATTGAACCTGCTGGAAATAGTTCTGAGGCGGTACAAAGACCGCAAAGGGCCAGGATTCAACCAAAGTGGTTAGATGATTATGTTACAAATTGATTGCTTAAGAGGGAGGATGTTCTGGTAGGTACATCACTAGGAAAAGGGTTCGTCACTACTGATCGGCTCTGTGGGTGATCTGTGGTAAATGTCGGGGTCGGCCGGCGTGTGTCCATATATCTGTATTCTATTATTTAATTCGGTGTCTTCATATTATAACTGATTGTAAAGAGTAACAATAAAAACTATATTGGATTAACTTGTATTATTAACTACCAATACACTGTTCAACCTATAATTAGTGATTGATATATTTAATGTGTTGTTGGAGATTTGGAGTTGAAACCGGACTATTGTATGCGATGTTCTTACTATGTGGGAGACGTATCACTCTTTGCTTGATAAAGAAATATAATTACACTAAATTTAATATACCAGTTCATTACTCAGGTACTTATACTAAATTGAACTAGCCAGTTCATTACTCAGGTATCCCACATTTTTTTCTGGTTCACAGGAACATAGGTATCCAACTTTTGAATATACATTTTGTACAAGACATTCATTTTTTTTTTTTTTTGAACCTGACTGTGGCTTTATAGGCCGGGCCCAATAAAGCGATAGGAGTGCGCGGTTGGAGAGTAGCCTGAGGAAAATCCAGGGGAAAACCTCCGGCACGACCACGCGTGTGGTTTGGAACACTGGAATACTCTAAGAGTTTGCGCTCCAGTGAGATTGGTTGAGCGGTTTCAACCGAATCTGAGGTGTGAGTGGAATCGAGCTACTGGGAGTTTTGTCGCTGGTTCACTAAACCTAGCCTAGCTGAGAAGAGTCCAGCAAGAAACTCAGCTAGGCCCGACCTGGGTCGGACTGACTCTACCCGGTGTGCGGCGGTACCGGGACGAATAGGGACTATATGTGTCACTGTTGTCGCGATCGCGCGGTGGACGTCCCCGCCGGCGGGAATGCCTAAGTGTACGCGTCGTGTCAGAGTTGGACGCCGCAAGCGCAGCGTTCCATCTTTCGATAGACGCTGTGATTACGTCGTCCGGGTCCGTAAGTGTGTGCCTAGGACGCCGGACCGTGCGGCCCCTAATCAGTGATCGCCGAGTAACGACAGAGGGGGGAGGGATGGGAACGTAGTCGACAGCCTTCCTAACTAACGGATTCCTATGATGGGGAGCGTTGTCAAAATAACGTCTGGCAGTCTGCTTAAAGAAACCATACATAGTGCTAATCCCCATGTCGTGGTGCAGACTGAGGTTCGACTGGTACCACGGAGCACCAGTCGCCCTACGGAGAAAACGATTCTGAATGACCTGAAGCGGCTTGAGCGATGTCATAGGCACGTGAGCAAAAGCTACGCTTGCATAAGACATGATTGGACGAACACAAGTTTTGTAGAGTGTCAGCTTATTTCTAAGTGACATTTTACTAAACTTGTTAATCATCGGCCCAAGCCTTCCTAGCACGAACAACGCACGGTTGCGTACCCTACTGATGTGGCTACGGAAAGTCAGTTTTCTGTCGAGGGTCACTCCAAGATATTTGACTTCGTTGGCCCAGGGGATGGGCCGGTCAAACATCTGGATCGGAGCCACACGCCTTTCCGTGCTAACGCGGTCAGACGGGTGGAAGACTATCGCAGTGCTTTTCTCCGGATTGACTTCGATACGCCAAAGATTAAACCAACGACCTAGGTCAGTGATTGCCTCCTGGAGGTATCGCCGGATAAAAGTATACTTACAATGAGTCGTAAAGAGCGCGGTATCATCCGCGAACAACCCCAGTTGCACTTTAGGGTGCCTGGGAATGTCGTTCGTGAATAACGAATAAAGAGTGGGAGAGAGCACGGAGCCTTGCGGGACTCCGGCCCGGATGGGGTGTGGGTCCGAGTACGTTCCCTCTAGTCTGTATCGAAAGCTTCGATCCCTGAGAAAATCTCGTATGGCGAGTACGAGTCTGTCAGGCATACCGAGATGATATAACTGTACAAGACATTCAATAACTAACTTATTAAGACACGCTGTTGTTTGCGTTTTGGCAGCTTGTTTTTTTTCGCGGCCTGGTAAAGGGTTAATATCTTATTTATATTGTTGCACCAATTCGTTATTGCGAATTTTATAATGATATAAATAAAATAACTTAATTTTTTCCACTAGACATTTCACCTTGAGAAAATAGCGAACGATATGCCTTTATTTTGAGACGTCCTGTCGTGGGCGAAATATATTTTTTTCAAAATGTTTCTCGCAAAATAAATTTCGAAATGTGTTCCGGCAATAGCTGGCGATATAGGAACTTTGACCACTTCTTGAGTCTTCTCGGAGGATGGAAAACGATATAATTTTAAAGCGTCCTTACGCAAAGTTTTACATACACAGCACTCGTCGTACATTTTGCAATGGCACTGGCATAATTATCACAAAATAAAGCGGAAAAAAGCACTGCGACTCCACTAAACACTTCATTGTGGCAGTCATGGCAGTCGAAAAACAAAGATGGTTTACAATATGGCCGTCAAAGCAATAGCCAGTCACAGCAGAGCCAACTGTCAACTGACACCAGCCGTACCACAGACTTACTGTCAAATTTCGTTGTATGAAGATAAATGGACGTGATGTTAATGTAAGTCATTAATCATGTCATTAATGTCGTTAATTACTATTATAACATTAAAAACTTAAAAATAAGGAATAAAAAAATGTAGTAATCGGCACCCCGAGGAACCTCGGCGATAACACCCACCCATATCGATTTTTAAGAAAAATAATTGTCCGCCATTTTGGATTTGAAAATTGTAACACGGCAAAACCTCCGCGGTGCGTCCGCTGGCGCACTGGCTGATGAGAAAGAAAAAATACAGTGTTTTGTTTTTGGGATGGATAATTTGACTTGGAGCATGCTGTTTCTTGAAAACTGTTCTAATACTTATTTAAATAGACTTGTGTTGTAACTTGAACAATAGTGATATATATAATGCACTATTTCCAAATTCACCTGTAAATATTGTATAGTTCATATTAATCATACAAGGGCTGCCACTTACGCAGGTATTTGTTGTATATATTATTTTCAAATTTGTATATGTAATAATTGTTTGTGAAACCCAATCCAAGCCTCATTTATCCGTCACTGGCCTAGATGAAATGAGGCTCGGATGGGTTATGAACCTTTTTAAAGCACGAGTAATGCTTACAGCTCTTTCTACTTGGCTACGTTTCTACCGATTACATTGGGTGCCAGCAATGAACATACTTTCGTCGGTGCTATCTCGAAGCTAGCTGCCGATGCCGTACAGCCTTTGGAATGACCGTATATGTACACTACAACTAAGCGGAAACTCCCAGGCCACCTTCTAGTTTACAGACTTCCTCAACATAATACCTACAGGCCAGTGACTTGTGTTTTCTTATGCCGCCGTACTGACTGAACTAGTTAACCCATTTTTGTAAACATTGCTTATTTTATTATATTATATGGTATATTATAGTTAAGATTAGTTTAATTTATAACCCGCCGGCTAGCTGGGCTACAAAATGGATGTTATTTTCGTAATCGGCACCCTGAAGAACCTCGACGATGACACCCGTATCGATTTTTAAGAAAAATAAATGCCCGCCATCTTGTATTTGACAATGGATGTTATTTTCGTAATCGGCACCCCGAGAAACCACAAAGATGACACCCATATCGATTTTTAAGGAAAATAAATGTCCGCCATCTTGGATTTGAAAATGCGTGATTTTCGTAATCGCCTCCTCAAGGAACCTCAATGACGACACCCATATAGATAATTAAGCAAATTAAATGTCCGCCATTTTTTTTAAATGCATGTCATTTTCGTAATCGGCACCCCGAGGAACATCGACGATGACTCCCATATCGATCCACCCACCACGCATGACCTCCATTTTCAAATCCAAGATGGTGAACATTTATATTTGTTTTGAGTAATTTTTCACAAAAGATTAACATCATCAGACAACTGACAGAAAAAAAATTACCTCATTTATATCTTTGTTACCATCTAAAATCTACGCGGACGAAGTCGCGGGCGGCCGCTAGTAAAAAATATAATACAATAAGAAATATAATAGAAGGCAGAAGAGGCAGTTGAAGACCTAGATTTAGAACATGGTGATTTGAAAATATCAGGGTTGGACCGGTACTGTTACGCCACTCTCACCAGGACGGCGAAGAACGGGGAAGACATTCGGATGATGATAGCTAACATCTGTTAGGAGTTAGCTTAGGATATGGCACCCTAAGAACAGACGTGTACCTGCGTAATACACTGTGTTGATATATAAATACAAGAAAAACAGATATAATAGAAAACCGGAAACGTATTTTTGGAATAAAAGCCCACTTGAAAAGTCCTTGAAGAATTCTAAGCATGTTAAACACAAAACATTATTACACGGCTATCCCTTATTCCCAATACAGTCCGTACACCTCCGCAAATTGTAATCCTCTTAGAAAACATTTCCAATTTAAAAAGAATTCCAGCTCTTATCCCTCGGAGGGCTCGCGTAAAAAATAAAAGGAAAAACTGCGACACACGGCGGAGGCGTGGAGTGCGCCTCACTTCACCGGCCCCTCGATTCTTTACAGGTCGCTACGTCCGTCGAGAAAGCATCTATTGAAACTCCACTCAGGTCATGTTAGCTATCTATTTAGTATAAAAAGGGTCGAGCATTTCTTGAGATCCGTTTTTTATCCGGAGGAGGCCCCACCTCCACCCGCTGGGCGGCTCGGGGCGACGATACGATTTTCAATTTTTGCAAAGTATGGTGACAAGTAGGTAAGTACTAATCGTTAACAATATTACGTTTCTGTTTTCGAACGCCGCGCCGTCGCGTTATGTTGGCCAAAAATTGTATAAGTGTTGTGACCAAAATGTTTCAAACTAACTACGCGTGTGGTAAAAAGTAAAGTAAAATAAATACGCATAAATAGGACGAAACCGAAATGAGTTCTAAAAATAAAACTGAAACAACCATATTACAGAGCGTCGTGAGCGTTCGCAGTGGCCCTGACTGGAAAAGTTGGCTCGATTTTTTACCTGAAAATAATAGTACGGCGCATCCCCACGGCCCCGCCCGCCAATCTAGCATCAGTTCAAATATTTAAAGGGCGGCTGAATTTGATTTCATCCGTTTGAAGCGGCTCTCTCCCGCAATTGGATCACACGAGCGGTTACGATTCGCCTCGGGCGCACCATCTCAGGGTTATTTCACTAAAATCAACTTACCCAAGCAAATTTGATTCCAAATGGCCCCTAAGTAAACTTAAAGTAGCTATTTGTGAGTTATTACCTTGTCATTTTACAAGTGATACATTAATGTTTTGATTTATAAGTTTTATAACTGTATAATTTCAAATACTTATTGAATGCTTGAAATGTGGGTATGAATTAAGCATGCGTTTACTTATAACTACTTAGAGAAACATTTTATTAATTTAGACGGTTACCCGATCTGTTTATGTAGGTTACATTCTGGTTAGGTATATATTTATATATAAAATAAATATAAGAACTGTCGACCTATTTCTAATTTTCCAGCTTATTCGAAAGGATGTACTGGCATGATGACAAGACAACTCCAAAAATATTCTAAGCTGCTAAGCGTCGCGATATTTGGGAGTGTGCGAAATTGGGCAGCGGCACGGCACGTCCATCTCAGAATAAGAAATACAAAATATCGTAATCCACATAAGGCGGTCGCGGCGCCAGGGGATCGGTTAACCCACGTTACGCGACGCTCCCATCGGACAATTCCGACTTTTCACAAAGAAAATACCAATCAAAATTTGATTTACCGCCACCCGCGGCCATACATCAGACCGATCTAATCCGCGGAAAGAAAGCCTGAAATCTAAGGGGATCCGGCGAAACTGTCGAATTGAAAATCCTAGTCGCACGAGCCGCATTTAATATTTATGAACGAGTAAAAAATACGCGCCAACCTATGAATAAATATCTCGGGAAAACAGGGAGCGTGAATAAGAAGGTGCTGTCGCCGAAACTCAGTAGATTTATATATACTCAGACTGCGCTTCTGTTATCGCGTGTGATAAATAGCTATAATACTAACGCGAACGCGCGGTGTTGCCAATTAGGTACGCACATTACCAGCAATATTTTTTAATTGCCCTAGTAAACATTTATTGCAACCTAATTTACCTCTACCGATATTTTCCAACCACTTTTAGCCAATGCTTTTTGATATTGAATATCTCAAGATATTGTCATAATTAGGTATCTAAGAAGAAACATTTTTTTTTTCAGTACATCACGACTACAGTAGGAGATTTTAACTACTTTCTTTATAAAACATTCAACGATTAGATACGATTTCGAAGTGAGTGGGCTCAGGAATTGTTTATAAAGCCAGGAAATCAGCTCGATTTAGTATGCGATTCAAACAACACGTAGGCGATATAGGTACGTTCTTGTCACCCCAATTGCGGATATTATACGACAGTCGCTCAATATTCAGTGGCATATAAAACCGAATAGGACTTTTTGATCAGCCATCACGTAACAGAACCTTCGATATTACCCAGTAACTCCAAGCGAGATGGAATTTATATGCAGTATTAGCATTTAGAATTTCGATGTAGTATTACATTGCCTATACAAGAGTCTTAAAAAACGTGTTATTCAAATCTCTTATAACGTTAACGAATGTTCTTACTCGCTTTGATACTTAGTATAACAGAGATGCGATTTATTTGAAATACCTATTTAAAATGCAAATACAAAATACTTATTTTGTATCTTGCCTTTAAATGCCTTTTAGTAAAATACATTTTGTATTTTATTTGGAATACCTTTCGAGATGTATTTTGCATTTTTAATATTCATTTCAAAATGCAAAATACTTTGTGATTAAGTTTAGCCAACATTACCAGTCAAACAAAATGAAATGAACGAATGACGCTTGTATTGCCGAATTTGACCGATAGAGGCGCCTGCTAGCCATGCGTGCCCTTATTTTCTTCTTTGGTCAGAGTGCGCGCCTTATGTCTGACTAGTATCAATGTCAAAATTGTCAAACGAAAACGCCGAACATTATCTATGGCTATAAAAACGCAACGCCGCTGACGCCGACGATTCGATTTCACGGATTTATTGTTTGCTGATGCTGGTGAAGTGGTTACTGATTTGATTTGATTACCTACTTTTATGATATTGAAGTGTTGTTGTTATCCCTACAATAATGGAACTAGCCGTTCCAGTATTGTACTACCACAAGATAATTTAGATAATGTAAACAGACGTGATGTGGTGGATTTGGTGTGTGCTGCTGGGGCGCTACCGCGAACAGCAAACGAAGTTTTCGCTCTCTGTCGCACTTGCACGTTCGGACGTAAGTGCGACAGAGAGGGAAAACTTCGTTTGCTGTTCGCGGTAGCGCGCCTGGTGTCTAACAATTCTAGCAAAAAAAAATTAAGTACTTACTGAGATACAAATAAAATAGGTAAATAGTATTAATGGAATTTCCAAAGTAACAGTACATTTTGATGCAAGTGCGGAAGGTTTGTCGTTTCGCACGAGTTCCGAGTTGTCTTGGCCCGAGCCGTCAGGTGACGGACAAGACTCGTGACGAGTGAAAATGACACTTCCGCACGTATATCAAACGACCTTTTTTAATACAGTTGCGAAAAAATAACAAAGAAACAAAACTAAATAAAACAGTAATTAAAAGAGAGACGAAACAAATAGTAGAAGAGCCGACGACACTGAACCTAGTTCGATAAGACTCCCAGATGAGATATATATTATAAGATGCGTCATTCCTGGGGGAACACGAAACGGCTATGCTGCCATGCAAAAAACCTGGTGGCCATAGTAAAAAAATTTTTTCAAAAAAAATAAAATTTCCGGTTTCTAGTACGATAAGTCTCCCAGGTTTCGTTTGTTCCTCGATACAGGGGAGGCGTAGGACTATACGATAATGCAGTGCTGCAAGCCCCCCTGACTGGCCTTGTCAGTGGCAGCAGCATGATAAGTGACGCCAATATTGAGGTATCTAGTATGATCGGTCTCCTAAACAAAACAAGGTTCATCTGAAAGATCATCAATTTCTGTGTAAGAAAAACCACTGCTGCCTTTTCCTAATAGTGGAGAAGGTGGTGCTGCAGCGATTGAAGGAGCTCAGTACACTGAACCTAATTCGATAAGACTCCCAGGTGATATGTATATTATAAGATGCGTCATTCCTGGGGGAACACGAAACGGCTATGCTGCCATGCAAAAAACCTGGTGGCCATAGTAAAAAAAAAATTTCAAAAAAAATAAAATTTCCGGTTTCTAGTACGATAAGTCTCCCAGGTTTCGTTTGTTCCTCGATACAGGGGAGGCGTAGGACTATACGATAATGCAGTGCTGCAAGCCCCCCTGACTGGCCTTGTCAGTGGCAGCAGCATGATAAGTGACGCCAATATTGAGGTATCTAGTATGATCGGTCTCCTAAACAAAACAAGGTTCATCTGAAAGATCATCAATTTCTGTGTAAGAAAAACCACTGCTGCCTTTTCCTAATAGTGGAGAAGGTGGTGTTGCAGCGATTGAAGGAGCTCAGTACACTGAACCTAATTCGATAAGACTCCCAGGTGATATGTATATTATAAGATGCGTCATTCCTGGGGGAACACGAAACGGCTATGCTACCATGCAAAAAACCTGGTGGCCATAGTAAAAAAAATTTTTCAAAAAAAATAAAATTTCCGGTTTCTAGTACGATAAGTCTCCCAGGTTTCGTTTGTTCCACGATACAGGGGAGGGGTAGGACTATACGATAATGCAGTGCTGCAAGCCCCCCTGACTGGCCTTGTCAGTGGCAGCAGCATGATAAGTGACGCCAATATTGAGGTATCTAGTATGATCGGTCTCCTAAACAAAACAAGGTTCATCTGAAAGATCATCAATTTCTGTGTAAGAAAAACCACTGCTGCCTTTTCCTAATAGTGGAGAAGGTGGTTGCTGCTGTGATTGAAGATCACCTTCAGCGCAGCTGGATTCGGTTTTTCAATTCAGTTTTGTCAGCAATCACCCGGTTCCTTTCGATTTGTACTGATTTAATACGCGTGCCACGTACACTTAAGAATAATTTTGCTTGTCGTTGATTGCATAAACAAATGATTTTGAAAAGTTATTCTCCATTATACCGAAATAAGAGCTCCATAGAGAATCCACAAAACACTTTTTATACACTAGCTGAATAAT
Source organism: Epiblema foenella (assembly GCA_963556455.1). Taxonomy (NCBI): domain Eukaryota; kingdom Metazoa; phylum Arthropoda; class Insecta; order Lepidoptera; family Tortricidae; genus Epiblema; species Epiblema foenella. The sequence goes on along the minus strand of OY747096.1, from coordinate 22,047,335 downwards.
TGCTAAAATGTACATCAACCTTGTGTGATTTGAAGATGAGATAAAAGCGGTAACTCAAAATGAAGCTTTTTAAATAAAAATCAAGTACACCTATTCAGTTTCCATTTGTGTTAGTTAGCTGTAAAATATAACTGTATTTCCATTATATCGAAATAAGCTCTTTAACCTCCTACGACCCATTTTCGAAGACGGTACTTCCAAGGAAGACCCAATGTCCTAATATTAGAACTAATTAATAAAGTACTGAACGCCCGGACCAAAAATTGTTCATATCTGGTTAACCGTATATTTTGTTCTAGTACTATCACAGTGGGTCATTGCTCCAACTCTCTGTTAAAATACTTGGGCTTTCACTGCAAACTGATTTTGTCCTAGTATTATCACTTTGAACCCCAGGAGGATAAAGAACCCAGGAAAAACTTCTATACAGTAGTTGAATAACTGATTCATTTTGATTAACCGCTTTTATCTCGCCTTCAAATCACATAAGGTTGTACATTTTATCAATTACTCAGCTATTGTATAAAAAGTATTTTCTGGATTATCTATAGAGTCTATTTCGATATAATGGAAATACAGTTATATTTTACAGCTAACTAACAGAGATGGAAACTGAATAGGTGTACTTGATTTTTATTTAAAAAGCTTCATTTTGAGTTACCGCTTTTATCTCATCTTCAAATCACACAAGGTTGATGTACATTTTAGCAATTATTCAGCTAGTGTATAAAAAGTGTTTTGTGGATTCTCTATGGAGCTCTTGTTTCGGTATAATGGAGAATAACTCTTCAAAATCATTTGTTTATGCAATCAACGACAAGCAAAATTATTCTTAAGTGTACGTGGCAAGCGTATTAAATCAGCACAAATCGAAAGGAACCGGGTGATTGCTGACAAAACTGAATTGAAAAACCGAATCCAGCTGCGCTGAAGGTGATCTTCAATCACAGCAGCAACCACCTTCTCCACTATTCGGAAAAGGCAGCAGTGGTTTTTCTTACACAGAAATTGATGATCTTTCAGATGAGCCTTGTTTTGTTTAGGAGACCGATCATACTAGATACCTCAATATTGGCGTCACTTATCATGCTGCTGCCACTGACAAGGCCAGTCAGGGGGGCTTGCAGCACTGCATTATCGTATAGTCCTACCCCTCCCCTGTATCGAGGAACAAACGAAACCTGGGAGACTTATCGTACTAGAAACCGGAAATTTTATTTTTTTTGAAAAAATTTTTTTACTATGGCCACCAGGTTTTTTGCATGGCAGCATAGCCGTTTCGTGTTCCCCCAGGAATGACGCATCTTATAATATACATATCACCCGGGAGTCTTATCGAATTAGGTTCAGTGTACTGAGCTCCTTCAATCGCTGCAGCACCACCTTCTCCACTATTAGGAAAAGGCAGCAGTGGTTTTTCTTACACAGAAATTGATGATCTTTCAGATGAGCCTTGTTTTGTTTAGGAGACCGATCATACTAGATACCTCAATATTGGCGTCACTTATCATGCTGCTGCCACTGACAAGGCCAGTCAGGGGGGCTTGCAGCACTGCACTATCGTATAGTCCTACCCCTCCCCTGTATCGAGGAACAAACGAAACCTGGGAGACTTATCGTACTAGAAACCGGAAATTTAATTTTTTTTGAAAAAAATTTTTTACTATGGCCACCAGGTTTTTTGCATGGCAGCATAGCCGTTTCGTGTTCCCCCAGGAATGACGCATCTTATAATATACATATCACCTGGGAGTCTTATCGAATTAGGTTCAGTGTACTGAGCTCCTTCAATCGCTGCAGCACCACCTTCTCCACTATTAGGAAAAGGCAGCAGTGGTTTTTCTTACACAGAAATTGATGATCTTTCAGATGAGCCTTGTTTTGTTTAGGAGACCGATCATACTAGATACCTCAATATTGGCGTCACTTATCATGCTGCTGCCACTGACAAGGCCAGTCAGGGGGGCTTGCAGCACTGCACTATCGTATAGTCCTACCCCTCCCCTGTATCGAGGAACAAACGAAACCTGGGAGACTTATCGTACTAGAAACCGGAAATTTTATTTTTTTTGAAAAATTTTTTTTACTATGGCCACCAGGTTTTTTGCATGGCAGCATAGCCGTTTCGTGTTCCCCCAGGAATGACGCATCTTATAATATATATCTCATCTGGGAGTCTTATCGAACTAGGTTCAGTGTCGTCGGCTCTTAAACTAAAAATGCATTTATTTACCATTGTGGGCTTTGCACGTACCTGGTCTACATGTGGCGTAGTTTACACACATTTTATTTAACAATCGTATAAATCGCACATGTCACAAAAATATTATTAAAATAATACGTCATTACAACATTAATTCGTGAAATTATGAATGAAAGAGGCGGGAATTAAAAAGTCGGCTTAACTTTTAATTGATAGACTTTTTTCAACAAGCCATGGTTGTCAGCATTCAGCCAAAACGAAAACAATTTTGCGAGACATTTTATGTCACGTGGTAGTTTAATTACATTCAAACATGAAAAAACGGTTATTTTTAATTTTATAATCAATTTATATTAGATTTTTAGGTAAATAAATGTATGTTTTGGCGAAAAAAAACAAGCGTTCATTCATCCGGCGCGGCGGTCCTGCATAATACTCTATTAATCTTAGGTATCGCATAATACTCGTTTCCGGTCATTGGTCTACTCAATCAGATAACTTTTTGAAAACAGTTTTAGATATTTAGTATATGATAACCCTTTAACCTGTTTAATACGCAATTTTAATGTTTTAAATATAATAGAAGTATAGTTTTAATGCCAAGTGCTTTATTAAATAAATGAGTAAACTGATTGAACCTGAAACTCGTCTGTTAGATTTTTGGATTGGACCACCAGTAAATTTAAAAAAAAATGGAAAAGTAAAAAGCACTAGTGCGCGAAATCCAACTTAGCGCACGATATACAGCTACATAAAGTACTACTTTTTGAGCAACTGTATTAAAAAGATAGTTTTCTATGCGTAGACGTTTATTGTGCACGTCACGAAGTTTAGTAATTTATTAATAAACTAAAACTACCGAAAACAACTCAAAGTCAAATGAGTGATGATGTATTCGAACAACTGGTATTGTTAAAAGGCGTAATAAATAAAAAAAATATGTTTATTTTTTTCACTTTTTAGCAATACCAGGCCAATTGTTATTAATAAAAGAAAAGTGTAATAATAATAAAATAAGAACTAGATGCACAATCAACCGAAATAAATGGCCACACAATTCACAAAATGGAGCCATGGCTATCGTTTCGTTAGTCTGGTTTTTTACATTATTTTAAGTGTTAGTGTTGTGTAGTTATTATTATTAATAATAACATAACAGAATTTATTGATATGCGTACTGATAAATATGACCAAAATGTCATGCATAAGGTGCCATTCGGCTCGGCATTGTCTCTCTATTCTATTTATCATGATAAACACCTAAAATAAATAAAAATATCATTCGATTTGGTCAAAAGGTATTTTATTTTGAAAAAGTATTTTAGAAATACCTATTTTGCATTTAGCATTTGTAATACAAAACACAAAACTATTTGGTATTTTGCATTTGAAATAGTAAATCTGAAAATTATTTTGCATTTTGTATTTAAATGCTTTTTAAAACCATTTTATACATCTCGAAGTATAACTGTGTTCATTTCCACGCATCTAAATGACAGTTTCATTTAAGTCGTACTATGATTATGCAGTAACTTATAGTTGTCTACAAGTAGATATAAGACGGAACTTTTGCGAAATCATATTAGACATAATACAGCCATCTTTATTTAACCTAGCCGTAGGTACGGTCGAAAACTTCGGAAAAGCAATAAGAAAATTACGAGCAAGAAACAATAGTGGAGGGTCCCCTACCGTGGGTATTTGCATTGAGATCGATCGGAGGGTCGGAGGAATGTCGCAGGGGCCTGGGCCCGGGGGTCACCGTAAGCCGTTTCCGATAAGCCCCGCCGCTATCAGCCGCCGCACTCGCCTGCAGCCCGCGTGACTTGAATAATGCAGCCACCCCAAATTGAAATTATTTTTCTATAACGCATTATTGATGACGACTTTGGGATTGGAGCTCTACCTTAGAAAGATACATGTGCTTCGAGTACACATTGAATTTGTAGTTAGCAAGTAATGTCCATCTTTCTTACATATAGTTACGTAGGCATGATGTGTATGTGAGTGAGTGCCGCTTCGTTTGCTTCGAGCATAGGTATCGATGGTAAATTTTTACCACCCTAAAAGTGTTTATACATACCTAATTAGGCCTACTTTATTAAGAAGTAATTACTTCTTAGTACTCAATGAAGAAGGAACTAGCATACCTAGGCAAGATATATAAATCTAAAGATTGCAGGTAGACATAGGTACTCGTATTTCTATCAAACGCGAGCGGAAAATTTAAGTGAACTGAGGCCTATTGCATAACGAATTGTATTGTGGGAAATATTTACCAGTTCCTTTTTGACCGTTATGAATTGGCGTTTGTAGTGACGAGGGTAACACGAATCGATTGTCTTTATTAGCGATTATTAATGAATGGTAAATGATTATTCAAATCGATTTTATAACAATTTGTTTTTTAATGTTCCCATATATTTCGCTACTGGATACGAATCTAGAGTAAGGATGGGTTGCACCAAACCGTCTGTAATCGTAAGCGGTGTTCGTTAAAATCTGATTGTATGGTAAGTTTAACAAGCTTCTATGGGATGACAGCTGCCGGTGCCATATTTGACGATGACCGGCCTGTGATCGTATGTTGATGCAACCGACCGTAAGTAACTAACTTGTCATATGATTTTTATTCTACCCACGTCAATATAGTATCGTTCAGAAATCGATACTATATTTATAAATTTAGCGATAAAGGTAATTCCACACTCAATTCGTTTGCAATCTATTGGAATACTATTTTTTTTATAACACGTAATTTATTACGGTAACAAATTCATTCATTCATTTGATCGATTTCCATCAACTTACGAAAATATCATCTGAATCGAAACGAATGATTTAATCACTAAACTAGATTTAAATAAAAGATTTAGTACGTAACTGTTTTCATGGTGAATTATTATCATAAATTACTACGCATCAGTGATAGAAAAAATATACATTTATTTGATTGCTCCTCTAAAACGCGCGTTACAACTACCTTACTACTCATGAAGCTCATGGTCTAAGAAAACAAGGTCTGACAATAAGGATCGTGACACGAGGTCGAGTTGCCACTTTAAGTAAAATACTCACAGATTACATGGAATTCAGGGAGTATCATAATACATCACTGGCAACACTGCTTACTCATACATGCGAGCGTCTTGTCAGACGCTTTAACGTTAACCGCGGTCTCGCTCGGATGTACTGAATTGCATATTTCGCTCTCGGTCGGTGTCAGTGTAAGCAATAATTGCCAAACTTTTTGGCGGTGCCGTTGCTAATAAGAGTTGATGTAGACCAGATTTTAAAATGGTAGGCTGTTCTATTCGGAACTGTAAGAGTAGAAGTGTTAAAGGCGGGACTGTACTGTTTTTTTCACTTCCACAAAAGGCTTTGCTATTGTGGATCGATAACAATAAAATTCTAACTCCATATGTAAAATTATTTATTTATTTTTTAATTTGAACAAAGAAGAGTAAAAGAGAATTATGTAAAGTGTCAAACACCCATTAATGAACATTGCACATAGTAAAAATGATTTGTAAATAAAAACTCACGGTGATGTTGAATTCATTGTTTTACTGGAATATTTGTTTATGTATTGGCATCAACCACTACACCGAAATAATATGTTTGTATAGGTGAATAAGGGTCACGAATGGTCAGTTTTTAACTGTGTTGGTGTTTGTTCATTCAGGTAAAATATACTAGGTGTCGTATACAATATTATTAGTCTGCAAAAATAGAATTGAAGTTGAGGGTAAAACAGGCATTTTTTTGTCATTATTGTAATTTTGTTTTTTATACTGTTGTTTAATATAATTTATATCCGATTTTTTAAGCAAGACAACTATTTTCCCCAAAATACAACGTTTGAGAACCATCGATAGCAAGGTCCTGTCACCCACACTACTAACCGATGTACCCGTTTGCCATACCTGGCGAAGTATATTATGTTGAAATTATTTTTGCATATGGTATGCTAATAATGATGCGTTTAGTATTTTCTACTGTGGTAACCTTCCTTTCTCTTTCACCCCTGCGTCAATGGCGGACGCACGCTTAGATTACATTTGCTTTAATATTTAATTTAATACATTTAAAAGTATGTAACCTTGATTATTTAGGCCACATATATGGCATATATGTATGTATAAATAAACCGGGGTCTGCAGCACAAAAGGTAGTATTATTACTTCACTCAACCTGTAGGTGTCCTAACCAGGCGCACTCATAGCGTCCAGATCAAAAGCGCTGATTGCTTCAACATATTATTGTATCATGATGAAGCTCTAATATCATTAGGTACTTGATTTTATTCACTGTTTCGATGTGTAATGTGCATTTACGTTATATGGGTGTTGTGATGTATCAAAAAGGAACCGGTAAATATTTCTCACAATAACTAATATTACAAAGGGAAGTCTCTTTTCAACCCCTTTCATTCGAAAGAGACTTCCGATACCTACTTATCAGATTCAATGTCAACATAAGTCGGTATAACCTACTTTTACCTATTTTTATTTGATGTACCTAGATAGATTTTGACTTGTAAAAGTGCCCTTGAGGCCTATTTGCAGAATAAATGTTTTGATTTTGATTAAGTTAACCTACTTTTGTGTTTTATAAGATTAATAAGAGGGTACCAGCATCCTGCAAAACTCGCACGACACCTGCGCTCCAATCGATTAGGTACAGTAAAAACCTTCAAGTGTCGAGATCTCAATCTCGAGCTCTCGAGCAATGATAAATGCGCCTCTTTTTTACCGCTACCCTAGGGTGTCACGCAAAAAATGAATAAGGAAATTTACCTAATGGCCGCGATTCTTTATCCCGGCCCATTGTCGCAGGACAATGCTGTAATGGAGGGATGACGTGAGTGGACTCCGGCTGCCCTTTATTTTATTCCTTTTTAGTAAATTTTCTGTAGTAGTTTTATAGTTGTAGTTTTGGAATCAGGAATTTATTAGAAACTGATTTCATTGTTGGGTAAAGTAGCCATATACTTGGTTTGAAGGTGTTTGATTGACATTGAGAAATGATACACATATATATATATATATTATACGGTCATTATAATAGGTATATAAAAGGTTTAAACATACATTGTTATTGCATACTTGCAGCCTAGATTGCGAAACGATACAACCGGGGTTGGCACATTACGAATGATAATTTGTCGTAAGGTTCAAAGATCATAGCATCACGCATATTAGTTTTTCAACCTTATTTTTCCTGAACTAAAATTTGGTAAAAGCGAACCTCTTTACGATTAAAATTCGGCAGCCACTTTACAAATTCATACGCTAAGTGGCAAGATTATACGACCTTCCCGTAATTTTTATTTTATTAGGTAGGTACCCCTATTTAAACTGTAGGTACATATAAAAGCACTTCAACTGTTTTGAAGTACCTTGACTGTAATCATAATAATTAATAATAAAGCTATTGTAAAAAAACCTAACAGGAAAGTAAATGAATAAAGAGATATTAATATACTTACAAAAATTTTGTGGCTGTTATGTACCTGATGAATAAAGTAGCTGACGGGCACTGCTTCAGTGAGAAAACGGGCTTCTCACTGAAGCAGTGCCCGTCAGCTACTTTATTTAATTTAGACAATGTCTAAAATTAATATTAGTAAATAGTAACAGAAAGCCTTATGTGATGGCTATATGTAGTCAGTTAGTCACTTATAATATTCATTTAATATATATTTTTAATGTTAAGGGTCCTCATCACTTAAAAATACCTACTTCGGCTTATTTCGGCTTTTTTTCTGTGTGAATGACAAATACTTACATTTCTTGACATTTTTTCTTCGTTACTATCTAGTACAGCGGGGTAATCATGTAACATGTACTAACATTAGACATATTCTAATGTCAAATTATAATTGTCAGCTTATACACTTATACTTCAAAATTGACAGTAAAATATACCTACTGTTAGTACATGAAGTCATGTGATTAGCCTGCAAGACTATAATTGCTAATATGTTTAGATTTCTATTTATTGGATTTTTAAATACGAAATATTATTTCAAACATCACCCCAAATTGACAATTATGAGCTGAAAATTGAGTACAAAGCATTTAAAATATTGTAAGTCCTCTTAATCATATTTGTAAGGTGTGTGCATAACTATTTAAATACCTAACAAAATTAGTAAGTTAACTTAGATAATATTTGAAACATAAAGAAATGTTACTTAACTTTTGTCATTGGAGAAAAATTAAATGTGGACATATTAATACTAAATAAAAAAAGTCATTGATAACTAATAATATATGGTTTACCTAAATCTTGCACCAAAATAACTCACCTGTTAGAAAAAAGAATCCAAGTTTAATCCATCAGCTAAAGACCAAAAACAATCATTCACCAGCTACATGTGTATAATGTTGAATTAAATCACCCACAATATTCCAATTTTAAACTACTTATACATCGTTAAATTTTACAAATCTTTGCACACGAATATAGGATCACCCTTATTTGAATAAAACAGGTTACTGCTAGCAGGTCTGGAAGCATACTGATGAGTCCGTCCGGAGCACCCACCGAGTGGTGGCTGAACTTTCCTCCGGACAAATACATTTCAAATTCTCCAAACCCAGCCCTGCCATTGGTTAGCATACCCCATTCTCTTTTGCGCGTGTGCTAAAAAACGAAAGGGTTAAAAGACTAACCCCTTTTTACCAACCCCTGCTCAATGTCTCTTTCTACATTGTCCGCACCCCTAAATTTAATATCAATAGAAAGAAGAATAAGAATAACTTTATTTAAACAGGATAAGTAGAGATACAGCTTTATGTGTAATACGGAACCCCGTGATTTTATGAATGTTATATTATTACCTATGTAACTCTTCCGGCATGCAAGAACTGATTTTTTATACTATTCAATGCATACCTATAAAATGTAAGCAATCTTTAGATAGCAATAATTTTCATATTATTTAGAAAGCTTTATGCGTTCTAATGATTAAAATGGACATTAATAATCAAACTTTACTTACAAAGAAAAAAACTGTTCGTACTGTCCTGTCAATTAAATCCAAATACAACAGTATAATCTAAATATCCCTCGCCTTAATTCCAACGCACTAAAAACACCCTTACCCTTATAAAGGAAGGGGTAAAATTAATAAAAGACATAAAACAAACAATGAAATGATACAAAACAATCTCCCGCGATCGTATTCTTTTTTTCGTTTCACGCTCTTAAAGTTGACAGTGATGTTCAAATTAAAACTAAGCCTAACACGTTTTGGAAAAATGAGGTGCCTCTCAAAAATTTACATGATTTTATCATTTGTAATTTACCTTATATTTTGGCGCTTATTCTGGATGTGATTGCAAGAATAAATATTAAATGATTGTTTCGTCGTAACTAAACTACGTAAGAAGGAACTAATGTAACATTCCGCTATACGTAAGATCATAACTCGATAGCTCGACTTATAATACTTATAATTTAGTTATTAATCTCTAAATTTGCTTCTGATGAATACCATCCAAGAAAAAATACTTAGTCGAAACTAATTTTGTAACCGCTGTAGTCTAAGCTACAAAATACCTACTCAGTATTTTACAGACACTAAAGGCGGGTCTGGGCTGCTACGGCGAACGGCATTCGAAGTTTTCCCTCTCTGTCTCACTTATATGCAAACTTGCAAGTGCGACAGAGAGGGAAAACTTCGTTTGCTTGTCGCGGTAGCGCCACTGCTGCGCCAAAACCTAACAAAACACGCCCGTCCGTTGCGACTTTCGAGTGCAATGTTTCTTTTCTCTTAACAGCTGTCATGCCTAAATTTATGTTCGAAAAACATGTTAGATGTTTGAAAATAACGAAAACATGGCGCAGCAGACCCGGCAAAAAGGTAAAATGGAATAGGCTGGGGGCGCTACCGCGAAAGCAAACGAAGTTTTAGCTCTCTGTCGCACTTGCACGTTTGGACGTAAGTGCGACAGAGAGAGAAAACTTCGTTTGCTGTCGCGGTAGCGCCCCGGGTTCTGTCAAGTTGACACTTTTGACAATTGTCTGATTTGACATGACGATTTGATTGATAAAATTCGATTCGGCTCGGCTGTGGCTGTGCTGTGATGTGATTTGACTGATTTGTGGCTTCTTTATTTCAGTCGGCTAACTCGATTTATAAGTTTATAACATAAAAATCAGTAACATTTAATAAACATGACACTCTACCACTTCGGCAATTGTCTCGCGCTAGTGTATGCTCCGTATCATATGGCATACAAGTTTTCTGGAGTGTAAGTAGGCTATCTTAGGTTAGGTGGGTTAAACACAGCTTAATGTTCACGTCTTTCCTGTGTACCTAAGAAGCCTATTTTTTTTACTATACTCCTAATATGCAAAAACAGCGTTTCCATTTTTATTAATACTCTATCTAATAAAAAGATTACAATTTACATAAACCATTAACTACTGACGACAGGAGAGACGATTTTGTTTTTTCAACTGTGTATGACCCACGTAAAATAATTGGTACAATTTTAGGTTATGTCCCTTTGAGTTTAGGGCTCATATTTTTGTATAGATTGTACTCATCATAAAGAGCTTGCCACCATATCTTAGATTGCGACTTTCCATACAAAATTCACTATTTCATGGCTCCTGTCAAAGTTAGTGTGCAATTATTTGTTTGTATTTGCGTCTATTTAATTATAAAATATTATTTTTATTTTGTTGTATTTCTTATTTTGTAATAGTTTTTTAAATTATATTAAGTGTAAACATGGTGATTCATATTAAATATGCACAATAAAGCCCAAAAAAACCTGTTAGGACAAAATTGACTCTAACATGGATAGGTTAGAAGATTGAAATGGGAGCTGAAGGAAAGCGAAGCGCCTGTCTTAACCTACGAGGTTATTTTTTTTATAAAAGCCCAGTAAGACCTGTTGGGGTAAAATGGACTCTTAACATGGATAGGTTAGGTTAGGTTAGCTGAAGCAAAGTGAAGGTTGAGGTAATTTTTTAAATAAAAGCCCAGAGAGATCTGTGATAGGTATAGATGCCCCCATCCCCCCTTATGCCCCCATCCTCCCATTCCATAATTTAGGATCATATTTATAGCACACATGCAGTTAAACACCGCTCAATACTGACAAGAAGTGATTTTTGTATGGAAACTTTCAATTTTTATTTCAAAAACCATGCATTTTCGCAACTTTTCAATTTTAAAAATGTAGTTACGGCTTAATCTACCATACAAAAAAATTACCTGTTTGTGTTGTCACATAATTTAGCTCAAAATAATAAGAATGATTGTTTCAGATCGGAATATGCAACTTTTTCCAAATGTGTCTATGCTGGGGGGCTATATATCTTCACTCAATTGTGCAAGATGCTACTACTTGCTACATTCTTTCCTGATTATGATTCAAATCAAGCAACGGGTGAATATGATGTGTTCTTGGTAAGTAATTGATTGTTTATCAAGAAAAATCATGTTATCTTTACAATAGAATATTATCAGTAATTTGCAAGAATTATCTTTGAGACAATCAGGTACCTTTTATTTCAAGAAGATTCATAGAATGTTGTGTTCACAACAGATCAGGAAAGGTTTTTCACATTCATAGACTCATCATTGATCAGTTACGATCAGACACTACTTGGGGAATAATAAATGTGGTATTTTTGTAATTCCAGGAAATCCTGAAGGCCACTGTTGACCTTGCTGACCTCCTTGGGTTGTACTTCGCTATCAACTCTGTTCCAGGCAAGGGCCATGCAAAGATTCTCACAGCAGCTATAGGCTGGGCTAGTGCAGAGGTATGGTTAATTAGTCCATCTACATCACCATCCAATTATATAATACAAATTGGTAAAGTTTTAACTTTTTATGTATGAGAAGATAGATGGAACTTCTCTTTTAATTTATAGAGTTGTCCTTCTGATGGAAAGGTCTATCCTGAATCTTTTTATGTGGCTACGTTTATTTATTTAATCGAGAATAGTACACCAATTACACTTGTTTAGGTAGGTACTATGATAGTCATCGAGGTAAGGAAATAATATATATGATTGATTAATATTTATTGGTAAATATTTACATTTACAAGTCATTTACAGTTTCAGTCATTTATTTTGAGTTTCTTAGTTCTTCTCGAGGCAGAGGTTTATTTTATGTTCCAGTGGTAGTTTTTTTTACATTCATAAGTACATATAAAATGCTTAAATTGAAGAATAAATTATTTAATTTCATTCATAAGGGCCCGTTCAAGTATTACGTAAGCACTACAGGGGGGCGGGGGGTTTTATGCTTTGCTTATTTTTGATGACATGGGGGGTGGGGGTCCAGATGGTGATTACGTCAGCAATAGCTATTTATTTTAGGTGGTAGTTTTTTGACATTCATAAGTGCATGTAACATGCCTAAATTGAAGAATAAATGATTTCATTTCATATTTTTTTACACAAATGGCAACCCACACATTGTCTATAATTGAAAACGAAACGCATTTTCGGGGATTCTCACAAATAATATATAATTCTTTAAGTAAATTAATATTGTGCGTTAACGTCTTCTATCCTAAACTTTTTTCTTATTTCTAGAATTAAAACTGCTGCTCATGTCTCAAAAAAATAGATACCAATGTTTACGTAAGCATGGGAGGGGGGGTAAGAGCTTTGCTTACTTTTGCTGACAAGCGGGGTACGGGGGGTAAATAATTGTAATAAATCTGCTTACGTAATACTTGAACGGCCCCTAATGTCAAAATTACACTTGCAAACTAATAAATTACAGATGTAGTGCAAAATGATTTTCGTCCGTACTTTATCGGAAAAGATCGTATTTATCGTGCTCTCCTAATTAGCTTCAGTACCCATCTTACAGCCGTAGACGTAAGTCGCATCAGCAGACCAATATATATATAGAGTGGCTAACACGCAATTCAAATGTTCGCTATAGTTTTGATTATATTTACAGTTTACGTAAAAGGTTGTATTACCATGCCGAAACCTCAAAAACGTTAAAAAATCCAGTTCAAGGAATTATATTTAATATATACCTGTACTTCATATCAAAAAATAGCAAATTCAAAAATAGCAATAACTCAGAGTATTTGGGCAAAGTTCAACAGCGAATTTCGGACGCAACGGGCATATCTAAATCTACAATAAGAAAATTTTTGACCCAGGAAGAAAAATATAGGAAAAATAAAAATAGTTACCAACACAAACAATATTAAGCTGGGTAGACCACGCAAGAAATTCTATCTAGATCTTGATGATTTTGATTACGCAGTGATACGACGAATGGTTTATAACTTCCATCTAAGTTATTGAAGGCGGTTGTAACATCTCTATATTATACAATAACATTTTTCACTTTGACATTTGACACTAAACAATAAAGTTCCATAATAATGGATATGAAAACGTCACTCATTTAATACAATCATTGATTGATAGTTCGGGTGCCATCGTATTCCGATTGAGATCCGAGTTTTCCCGAAGGAAAATCATTTTGCAATACATCTGTAATATACATTATACTTATAAACAAATAAATCCTTAAACAGACATTCATTTATCAGTTCTCAGATGTTCTGTGGTTCTCTCACATCTCACAATAAGCGAGGCATTAATACATTAGCTTAGGCCAGCAATCATTAAAAATGTCGACCTGTGGGTCATAGCGCAGGAACCTGTTGAGCATGTCGCACAGTGGAGAGTGGCAGAAAGGGGGGCCCCTTCATGGATGTTACATTTAAATTGCAGACTATAGACACAGCTAATATAAATAATTCAAACGGGTTTACAAAAGAATGTGTCATAACATGAAATATTGTTATTTTTATCCTATTTTTACCAATTTTCTAGTATTTTATAAGATGTTTTTGCAAACTGTCTGAGAAAACTTGTTACCTGTGTAAAATGCAATCAGTAATAAATAAAGGAGTTTTTTGAGTAGTTATATATTACTTTGGAACATACTTAAATACAATCCACAGTGATAATTAAGTTAGTAGGTGCTTTCTCTGGAAAAAACCTATTTTATTACAGGGCAACTGTACTCACCTTACAGAAAGAACATCTTCCTTCTTTCTCTATAATAGGTTTTTGTTCCCAATGGTTAGTAACATCATCAGAACTCTGATACACACTGTATTGAAGGTTTACCTTTACCCTTAAGCTATTAACCATAAATAGCATAAAAACCTTCAATTTGTTACATACATCTACATGCTTTGGAGCTTACTGCATCAATGGGCCTTGTTCTGCCTGTGGTGACTACAAAAATGCATACATTTGTCTGGTATTAAAAAAAAACAACATACAGCATTTGAGTCTATATCAATAGTTAAGTGATAAGGCGTGAATGCTTTACCCGCCGTCTACCGGTCCCTGGGATCCCAGTCATCATAACAAAACAACAAAACTCAACAATAACTCAAAAACAACAACAACTCAACAATAACTCAGCAATGTACGTCTAGTTTTTTAGATATAGAGGCTATCAATAAGCATTTCAGTGCCTCGCCAGTATCTCTTGACCCTTCCGTTAAGCAATCTACTTTGTCACTTCTTGCCATTACCTGACACCCTGACTTGCCTCCCTTTGAGTTTAATAGCATTTCACCGCAAGAGACACTTGCGTACCTCAAATCTATTAAGACGAAGGCTGTCGGTGAAGATAACCTTAGTGTGGATATGCTCATGCTCGTGGCTGAATTTGTTGCTCCGATCCTTTCCGATATTATTAATTTCTCCTTGTCCACTGGTACGTTTCCAGCGTCCTGGAAATTAGCCCACGTAATCCCTCTCCCTAAAATCCCAAATCCTGTCTCTTTCTCTCAATATAGACCTATCTCCATTCTCCCTGTTTTATCAAAAATTATTGAGCATTTTGTAAATCGTAGTCTCCTATCACATCTCAATAAGCATTCCTTGTTAAATCCCTTCCAATCTGGATTCCGCCCCGGGCATAGCACAGTCACCACTTTGGTTAAAGTCACCGATGACATTCGACTTAACATAGAATGTAAAAAACTCACCATCCTTGTTCTTCTCGACTTCAGTAGTGCCTTTAATACGGTGGACTTTGACATTCTGCTCGGTATTCTCCACTCTATCAATATCTCCCAACCCGCTTTGTCATGGTTCCGCAACTACCTGTTTGACAGGCGCCAGCGCGTTAGGTTCAACGACAAGTTGTCCAATTGGTGTGAACTTACAGCAGGCGTCCCACAGGGGGGAGTGCTTTCTCCACTGCTTTTTTCTATTTTTATTAACAGTATCACCCAATCTCTTGCATCTTTATATCATTTATACGCAGACGACCTACAGATTTATGCAGCGGCGAGTATAGACGATTTATGCCCACTAATTGCGCAAGTCAACAATGATTTGGATTCCATTCGTTGCTGGGCGTTCAAATTCGGATTAAAAGTTAATGCAAAGAAATCGCAGGCAATTGTTATTGGTAGTCCTTACTATATAAGTAAGCTCTCAGATGTGGTGGTGCCTGATATCCTTTTTGATGGAATCTCTATTCCTCTGTCCTCTACTGTTAGGAATTTGGGCATCACCATGGATCAGACGCTTTCTTGGACTCCTCATATTGCCGAAGTGAGTCAAAAAATATTTGGATCTCTCCACTCACTAAGGCGTCTACAGAATTTCCTTCCTCTGCATACTAAGCGGACTCTTACTCAGTCTCTTCTCCTTCCTCTTCTGGACTATGGGGATATCGCGTTCCTTGATCTCAGGGAAGAGCTGCTTGACAAGCTTGAACGCCTGCAAAACGTATGTATCAGGTACATTTTCGGTCTACGCAAGTATGATCACATCTCCTACTTTCGGTCTCAGCTTCAGTGGTTGCCGATCCGCCGGCGGAGAGATGTGTGTCTGTCGTTACTGTTCAACACACTTTTTAATCCTGCTGCCCCTCCATACCTTTCTGAGAGATTTAGATACATGGCTGATGGCAGTGGTCATCGTCTGAGGTCCAGCGCCAACCTTACTCTTGCTCTACCGTCTAATAAGACGCGAACATACTCTAGATCTTTCACGGTACGCGCTGTGAAGTTGTGGAACGAGTTGCCCTTGTCAATAAGACAGTCCCAGTCTGTCGCCTCACTCAAGAGGAATTTGAAGAAATTGTGGCTCTCCAACGACTTGTGATTTGGTTGAATACTATATATATTTATTTATGTATATTAATTTAAATACGTATATATTTATAATATGTATTTATTATATGTTATAGTTGTTATATATTTATTTGGTTTTGGTTTTAGCTATAAGTTTCCTTATTGAAAAGTTTTAGTACACTGTGTAAGTTTGTCTATCTCATTCTCCCACTATACACTCAATCCCTCAAAGGTTAGCTGGAAGAGATCCCTCATAGGGATAAGTTCGCCTTTGTACTCTAATCTTATGTGACATGTATATTGTTTTAACCTGTTATTGTGTACAATAAAGTGCTTACATACATACATACAAAAGAATGCTATTGTTTATTTTTTTCGCCGGGAGACGACGGTTCAAAGATGAATTTGCTACTATTATCAATAAAATTGTCGAAATTCTGGATAGCACATGACCTAACAAAACTGGTTTATTGAGGAGTAGCCTCATATTCCAATATAATACAAACACCATATCACTAATCATTCCAATTACATATTTTCCCCATGGTTCTACTATGTACACCCATTTCGATCACAAAAAATATAATCGGATAAAATAGGTACAGGATAATTTATTATTAAGCTATGAGTGCTTGAAGTATTTAACTAGTATGATATTTATATATGTCCACAGGTGGTTGTCACCCGCAGTGTAATGTTGTGGGTTGGCGCGCGGGGCTCCGAGTTCGACTGGCGCTATGTGCGCGCGGCGGCCGAGTCCAACGTTGCGCTGCTGCAACACGCAGCTTCGGCGGCGCTGGTGTGGCTGTGGACCCGGTCCGACCTGCCGCGTAAGCACGCGCCCATCGTCGTGGCACTGCTCGCCTTATCGCCCTACAGGTATGCATTATTAAGGTGACTCAGAAGCTATGGCAGTGGCACATCTGCAATCCTGTCTGCCCTAGACTGTGTGGTACCAGCTCTCTCACTCCCATTATTTGGGTACTTTACCATAATTGGCCGTCCTTGGTCTGCTATGGCCTTATGGCCAGTCCGCCACTATTCTCGCTAGAATTTTTTACGTGTTCAACCCCAATAGCTTCACCATTTTGAAAAAACAAAAAAGCCATGTAATTACGATCGAAACTGCTTAACAAACTTTCAGGAGAATTGTTTGAGAAATGCGACCTGTAGAGTCAGGGTGACCACTTTCTGGAAAACCGGGAAAAGTCAGGGAATTTCGCTAGTCATGGAAAAGTCAGGGAATTGTCAGGGAAATTTAATGGAGGTCAGGGAATAGAAATTGTTTCTTTATATAAATGAAATAAATGAACTTTATTCTGCAATTAGGCCGCAATGGCACTTTTGCAAGTCAAAAACTACTAGCGATTCTCATGAGGCCACTGCCGAGAAGAAACGCCGAAAGAAACTCAACAGTCAGTTATTTTCTCCAAAAATATGCTTATTACAATGATACTACTTAATCTACTTAAGTAAATCTGAGTGGTAAACAACAAAAGAGAATTTAAAAAAATGAGGAAAAAATAACAATAGGTATTTACAATGCGTAGTTCCACAAGAAAACATGTCGAAACTGCATACGTATTACATGGTATTACCAAATACGAGAAAATCATAATTGTAAAAGTCCCCTTGATAGTGGGTTATTTAGTGTCGTATTTGTATGGAGCACCTTGCAGATTTTCAACAAAGGACGCCACTTGGCACAGTTGTACCTAATGGTCATCTGAGCAGATTTAGCCCTGTACCCACGAAATTCGTCCACGGTGGTGGGGGCTGGAGGGGGGTAAAAACCCCATCTACCGCGCTGCACTCTGAGCTCGATTTCTTCATAAGTTTAGTGAATAGGTCATGTTTGGTATCGTTTTCGTATAATTCAAGGATGAGGAATTCATTTCTGAAACAAAATTTTCACTCGTCCGTAGAAAAAAACAGAGTTCTGCACAAAACTTTAAAAAAATTTTTAAAGAAAATTTACAAACTCTTGCACTTACAATTAAACCGCGAGGTAATGCACTATAAAAAAAATATGAGTTAATAGCCCATTTCATGTGAAATGTATAAACATAAACTGTATTGACAGATTTAACCTGCAAATGTGTAAAAATAATAATTCATGTAGCGGCGGAGCTGCGTACTGGCGAGAAGCTATTTTATTTCTGCATAAGTTTAGTAAATAGGACATGTTTGGTATCGCTTTCGTATAATTCAAGGATGAGGAATTCATTTCTGGGACAAATTTTTCACTCGTCCGTAAAAAAAAACAGCTGCACAAAACTTGAAAAAAATATACAGAATTCTACAAAATCTTTCCTTACAATTAATCCGCGAGGTAATACACTATAAATAAAATGAATTAATATGGAATGTACAGTCACCAGCATAAATATATGACTATGGGCAGAGCTGCAAGAATATCTGATCATCATTTGAAGTTATAATTATATGATGATACATAGACGGTAAAAATATCTGATGATTAATAGCCGGCATAATTATCATTTGCCTGTAACAGCATAAGTATCGGATCGAATCGAGTAAAAGTATCTGATACTCTAGGACATCGAAATTATGTGACATGTCACCAGCATAAACATCTATACACTGGGAAAGCATTACCATCGGATCGCATATATACTGCATAAATATCTGACACGGTTGACAGTCAAAAATATCTCAACATTCTGCAAGAATGAACTTTATCTGCCTAACATAGAGTCGTAATTTTAATAAAGTTATTTGACGCTTCTTGAAAACAGTATTAACCTGTCATTGGATATCGCTGTCTCACGTGTTATAACGTCAAATTGACAGATTCGATAATAAGCCAAATAATTGCCAGAGCAGTCCAGGAAGTTTGTGAGTTCTTCCCCTGCTGTATCTACTCGCCTCATCACTCGTGTTTGATATAACTTGAACCCGAAATATATACGGAATCCGAGGTCACACCTAAGACCCGACTAGTGACCGACGTAGTGAACTTGCACTGTAATGCATGTCAAGTAATATTACTTATATTACTTGTATATACCTATATTATGACATTTATGACGGTGTGTAATAAAAAACGGTTAATATGAATCCAATCTTTGACATTTATTTTGTAGCGCATTTCTATATAGTCTGCAATTTAACCGCTCAGTAACCTGGTAGAGCTCTCCCGGCCCCGCAGACGACATCCAGCCCCATACTCCACATGAAATGCTGCCTGATCTTTTATTGGGGATCACGTTATTTTCATTATTATAACGGGTATTATTAATTCTCCATAACTAGACTCGACCATCCGTGCTTGACTGGAAAACATTTTCGTCAAGAAACGCAAACGCCAAACAGATCCTTGACGGATCCCTGTGTCGTTGTTTCAGAACTGGTTTTAGACTCTTTCTCAAGCCAGCATCCTTGAGCCGACGACATATACACTATCTCGTGAAACCCTATTATCATTTGCGACTGTCAAGGAGGCAGTTGCGGGATTTTCATGGTAAACGTTGACAATGATTTTCGTGGGCGGCCTAAATTTTTATGATGCAACTTTTACAATGCAACAGTATTTCTCTGAAATCAAAACGAGTAGATGCCATTAATTAAGAGTATATGAAATATAGAAACTTACTTTAACACCCAATACTTACATCCATTCTTCAACGGATTTATTGTCTTCGTGCAGTGATCTACGCCTTAAGGACTCGATAAGCCGCCATGGAATCAGTTAACCGTTAAATATTAGAAATCAATCAATAATTGTTTTATTTTAACGCAGTTGGTCGAAATTAGACTAGGCGTAATAATAACATTCAGTATTTCGTGTGTGACAGTTGACATAACTAACAATTCAGGAAAGACAATTTCTTTTTTCTTGTAATACTAACGCCATACATTCAATCTCCTTGCTAAAACTCTCGAAACCATATTCTTGTTTCAAAAGCTAAGATCAACAGTTCCCTTTCGCAATGGAAATCTGCCAAAGTCATTTCATAAAACGTGAGACAGAGATATCCAATGACAGGTTAATACTGTTTTCAAGAAGTGTCACATAACTTTATTCAAATTACGACTCTATGTTAGGCAGATAAAGTTCATTCTTGCAGAATGTTGAGATATTTTTGACTGTCAACCGTGTCAGATATTTATACAGTATATATGCGATCCGATGGTAATGCTTTCCCAGTGAATAGATGTCTATGCTGGTGACATGTCACATAATTTCGATGTCCTAGAGTATCAGATACTTTTATTCGATCCGATTCGATATTTATGCTGTTACAGGCAAATGATAATTATGCCGGCTATTAATCATCAGATATTTTTACCGTCTATGTATCATCATATAATTATAATTTCAATTGATGATCAGATATTTTTGCAGCTCTGCCCATAGTCATATATTTATGCTGGTGACTGTACAGACATAAACTATACTGACAGATTTAACTTTTAAATGTGTTAAAAATACAATACAAATACTCTTTATTGTATACCTCACACAAATGAATCAGTAGGTAGAGGTAGACAACAATATAGAAATGAATAATTAATGAAGAATTATTTCTATTTAGCGGTGGAACTGCGTATTGGTGAGAAGCTATAGGGTTTTTCGTTTTACTGTTTGCTAATGACTTTGATTAGGTGTTTCTAAATCTAGAAGTAATATTTTATGATATTCTCAAGTTCTCAACATTAAAACAGATTGAGACTTAGTCCAATTGGTTTGCACAATTTTACTTGGAAACCATACTTTAGGTTACACTTCTTAAGGGATCTACTGGGGTTAATTACTGAAAATAAGGGATATATTACTGAAAATTAAAGCCAAACTACTTAAAGTAAAATATGTTTAAAAAATTGGGTCATTAAGAAGCTGGCAGTGTTTCTTCGCTGAATTGTTATGTTGATGCGTTGAGCGAAGAATCTGTCAGTATTATTATCCCTTGTAATCCACCAGCATTTTGGATAGGTCCTTGAATAGTTCACGGGCACTGAGATGGGCCAAGGGTCTCGACACCGAACGGTATAAAAGTGTAACTAGTGCCGAGGTCCGTATATTTGTGCTTTTTAAGCTTTTCCGCCGTTTCGGCTTCGACGGCAGGGTGATTGCTAGTCCCGTGGAGGTGAGAAGGAGCCAGAGTAACTGTACAGCTTGCGTCTCATTCTCATAGCTACTAGCGCCATTGCCACCTTCCAGGGGATGAGGGACATGCCGTCCGGCCACTTGCCATCGATTCTAGCGATGCCAATTGGTTCAAAAAGAGATGGCACGTTGACTAGAGAGCGGCGGATGATGTCATTCAGAGCGGCCTATTTGGAAAAGTAACCAACGGTTTCTGTCAATATCTTGCCATGGCTATCACCCGTGATGTACCTGTGGGTCAACCAAACTGCCGCTAGGATACACCGGTGTGGAATACAGATAAGGAGCCCGAGTCGTGAAAAATTCGCTATTCGGAGGGATTCAGACTCAAATAAGGTGCCAGTGTTTGGCGATGGGTAGGCGTTAGGTCATTCCCCAGACTCCTTGGTGCCTGAGGCCAATAGCCTGGCTCGTTTTGCTCCTATACTGTGGCTCAGAAGAAAATAAAAAAACTAGAAATCTTTGACACATTGTCGTCGTAGCTCCTCTGGCAGAATGGATGGTACCTAAATCATTACCCGTGCAAGCAGACTATCTAGTGTTTTTGGTCTCCAAGCCAGTAATCTCATAGTTTGAGGGGAGACCCCGTAGGATTTTGCCAATTAGATTAATTGAGCTGTGGACAGGCACGCCTTTTCTGGGTGTCTTTAATACAGTTTCTTTCAGTTGTCGGTAAAGGGAAAAAAAGCGCGTTTCATTCTTCCGATAAAGGCCAAAGCAGGAAATTTGAAGGAGGATTTGCCGATTATTGACAGATTTGTTATTATTGCTTTATTACATGTGAAGTTGAGATGATCTTCGGCATTTAAAGTTATTTAATTATTTATTAAATGTCTAACTATTGTCTTTATTTTAGATCAACTTGTTGCATTGATATGAACATACGGTTTCCAGGTAAAATTGTGGGGATACCAATATAACCAAATATACAAAAAAATCGGAATTATGGTTATCTCAATCTGTTTTAATATTAAGAATATTATAAAATATTACTTCTTCATTTAGAAGAACCTAATCAGTTTCATTATCTAACAATAAAATTAAGAATTCTGTAGAATCTTACCAGTACGGAGCTCCACCGCTAAATATAAATTATTTTTTAACACATTTCAACGTTCAATCTGTCAATAAATGGGTTAATCGACTTTTTCTTGTTGTTATTCTGTCCGTCAGCGAGGAGACAACAGTAACCATGTTTCTTAGAAAAATGTTTATAATATGGACGTCCAAATGGATTTTTCATGTTTGGTAGATAAAAATCCTATAAAATCGCAGTTTTAAAGAGTAACTCCGGAGACGTAACTATGGTAACAAGCAACAAAGAATAGTTGATCCATCCAAATATAGTTTATGTTTATACATTTTACATAAAATGGGCTATTAACTCATATTAGAATAGTGCATTACCTCATGGTTTAGTTGTAGGGCAAGATTTTGTAGATTTTTTTTGAATTTTTTTTCAGGTTTTGTGCAGAACTGTTTTTTTCTGCTAACGAGTGAAAATTAACCGCCTGTCTGTACATTCCATATTAATTCATTTTATTTATAGTGTATTACCTCGCGGTTTAATTGTAAGGCAAGATTTTGTAGAATTTTGTATATTTTTTTTCAAGTTTTGTGCAGAACTGTTTTTTTTTACGGACCAGTGAAAAATTTGTCCCAAAAATGAATTCCTCGTCCTTGAGTTATACAAAAAACGATACCAAACATGACCTATTTTCTAAACTCATGTAGAAATAAAATAGCTTCTCGCCAGTACCGCAGCTCCGCCGCTACATGAGTTTTTTTTTTTTACACATTTGCAGGTTAAATCTGTCAATACAGTTTATGCTTATACATTTCACATAAAATGGGCTATTAACTCATATTTTTTTTATAGTGCATTACCTCGTGTTTTAATTGTAGTGCAAGATTTTGTGAAATTTCTTTAAAAAATTTTTTCAAGTTTTGTGCAGAACTCTGTTTTTTTCTACGGACGAGTGAAAATTTTGTTTCAGAAATGAATTCCTCATCCTTGAATTATACGAAAACGATACCAAACATGACCTATTCTCTAAACTTATGAAGAAATCGAGCTCAGAGTGCAGCGCGGTAGATGGGGTTTTCACCCCCCTCCGGCCCCCACCACCATGGACGAATTTCGTGGGTACAGGGCTAAATCTGCTCAGATGACTATTAGGTACAACTGTGCCAAGTGGCGTCCTTTGTTGAAAATCTGCAAGGTTGATGACACTAAATAACCAGCTATTGAGGCCTATTTGCAAAATCAATGTTTTGATTTTGAATAATAATGGAAAATACTTCTCCTAGACATTAAATAAAATCGTTTGATATGCTTTCCTGCAAGAACTGTGTCCACTAGATACAATGAAAATATTATACATGACTCTTTACGCTATTTAGGTATTTGGTTTGGGCCATGCATTTCTGTCTGTTAGATAAGCCTTTGACATCAATGTTTTTTTAAAGTATTTTTTAAGAGCTGGAAAGGGTAAATTCGAAATTTCATCGGATAACTTATTATAAAAACGGACACTTGAGCTACTTGTATACTTTATGGACACGAAATTTTTTAGCGGCAATTTTATTTTTATTCCTGGTACTAAAATTATGGATATCAGAATTTTACAGAATGCGTCTCGGTTCTTTATGACATAAACAATATTCTCATAGATGTATTGGGACGCTACAGTAGGTTCTCAATTCGGAAGACCAAAACATGAAATAAACATGGTCATCCAAAACTCTTGTTTCATACGTGGCATTAAGAGTCCTTATCAGTTAAAAAACGGTCATTTATTTAGGTCATTTTCTGTATAAATTGACACGTATCTTAACATTTTCTCGATGTTACTATCTAGAATAGGACTATTGCGACCTTATGACATAAACTTTTAATGTATTTTTTGAATTTTTCATTAAGAAATATCGTTTCAAACATCACTCCAAGTCGACCATTTTCAAACTAAGAACTAGTTTTTTCCGCTAAAATTCTACTACACACAATACAATCAAAAAAAGGCTATGTAACTATCTAAAACTTAATTAAAATCATAGTATCCTTTAATCACTTTATTGGTATTATCAATATTTTTGTTATAATTTGAAATGAAAACATTTTAAAATTTATCAGGGCTCTTAAGATATTTCGATCAAGATACTGAAACGACTATGACGAAGTCAATTTAAATAGTCCTGATGTAATGTCACCATCAACTTGTTCTGGTAATGGAAGCCGGAAGGTAGGCAACGGAACTCCGTAATAAAACAGTGTAGCTTAGCCGTGTTTGAGCATATTGGAGTCGTTATGAGATGCACTCTGGTAACGATTCACTGAAAATTTAAGTTAAATAAAAAATTCAATAAAAAAATAAGTCCAAAGAGTAAAAAATAATTGCCTTACTTCTAATATGAGACTTTACGCTTCTTATTGAACAATGAAGAAGTACCTATTGTAATTTTCGTAGTCGGTGCCATTTCGTCAACTTTAGACAATTTCTTTGGATTCACCGTTACTGCACCGACTAGGAAGTAAGGCAATTATTTTTTACTTTTTGTTATTTTGTTTTGGAGTCGATTTTTGTTATTATTTTTTCAAATATATAATAAACTGATAACTGATGACCAGGTAGTTTTGTTTCAGCTATACCCAAGATTTTTAACAGACTTCAAAAAATGAGGTTTCTCAATTCGTCACTTTAATTTGTACCCATAATACGCAAAACGTTGAAGTCTAGTACTCACTAATACGATTAACGCCCGTATAAAGTGTTCTCTTTAGTATTTCACTCTGGATTATATTATATGATACATTAAGGCTCGGTTTTATAAAGATCCGTTAGACCTTATGTCGGTTTGTTATGTCAAAAAATGTACTGAGTTACTGAAATTTGATCTGACATTGGTCTAACGGATCTTTATAAAACCCGGCCTAAGGCTCGCTTTTATAAAGATTCGTTAGACCTTATGTCGGTCTGTTATGTCAAAAAATGTACTGAGTTACTGAAATTTGATTCGACATTTGGTCTAACGGATCTTTATAAAACCCGGCCTTAATATATCCAATAAATTCAGTAGTCAGAGGTACTGACTGTTTCAATTGGTTTTTCCTGTACAGCTTTTAACAAAAATTGTTAAAAATAAAATGAATTATTGGGTAATTGAAATAGTAGAACTGTCTGATAGCAAATTAATATATATAAATACAATTAAACAGTACAAAAACGTCATCTGACGTAGGATGTGAAACCAAGAATTCCGTCTAACAGTGCTTTCGCTCTTACCAACTGAGCTATTCAGATACTATTTCTTATTACTTCCGTTGTTGTATTATTTCATTGTATTTATAAATTGTAATTTGCTAGCAGATAATTTTGAAAAAAGGTATTCTAATTATATGTATATTTTATATTTATTACATTTAAGATTATGGTCAGGGAAAAACTTGAAAAAACGCCTGGAAAACCGGGAAAAGTCAGGGAATTTTGGTTGTAGTAAATAGTGGTCACCCTGAGAGTAGAAGAGCCCGATGGACGTCCAAAAATCCGGAAATACCATTTTTGCCCAAGCTGAAACGGAGACCTGCGATCGCTTCGCTCACTCTGTCAATAAAATCCGATAATTCTAATTTACAGGGCGCTGCTAGAAGACGCTGTTGGATCCGTGCTCTCTCTAAGCGCGTGGTCTCTGCTAGCTTTCCGAGCACTCAACGCCTCAGTTATCGGACTAACCGCCCTGGGCATGTACGCTGTCTTGGCGCAACAGATTGGAATGTGATTGCATTTGTATTTTTTATTGTAGTCTAATTTATTGCTTAAGTATATGGTGTATTGAGTATATCGTGTTTTTACTGTCTCTGCTCTTTGTCCTAAAGCATGCCGTCCCTTACTAGCGAGTATGTACCTAAGTGCGAGATCCTTCTCGCTCCGCTTAGATCCGACATCAACTGATCATGAAAATGTAGCAATGGGCATCTGTATGATGTAACTGCCAATTTAGTTCTCAAACGTAAAGATATGATAACCCAAATATCCATAGTATTATAGAGATATTTTCTTATACTACCGCACGTCCTGTAGGTACGTCCATCATGGCCCATTTAGTGGTACCAGCATTACATTTTAAAGTAGCCGGGAATGATCAATGCTGCCGTCAATAAATCTACGTTATTGACAGCTACATTGAAGTTCATTTGATGGGCTTAATCGGATCATGGCCCATTTAGTGGTACCAGCATTACATTTTAAAGTAGCCGGGAATGATCAATGCTGCCGTCAATAAATCTACGTTATTGACAGCTTTTTAGGGAGTTCTTTTAGGATCCGCGGCGTTATCAGATCAAAGCCTGATGCCTTTTTGCTGTCGAGCGATTTGATCTCTCTCGCTATTTCTCTGGGTGACGTTGGTCTGAGGGGCAAGCACAGTTGAAGGTCTTGGTCGAGTATGGCGTCTAGGTCGGTGTCATCGCAATGGCCTTCGTTCGGCTGGAATACTTGACACAGATGAGCTGCGAATGCTTCCGATTTCCCTTTGTCAGTCTTTGCCCATAAGTTTGACTGGTCTCTAATGGGAGGGAAGGATTGTTGAGGTTTATTTAGGTGCTTATGCTTAGTAGCCTTCCAGAGGGAGCACTCACCTCGGCCTGTAGGTGTCATACTTTCGAGAGGTTTCTTGAAGCTATAATTACTTTGCTCTTCAAGTGCCGCTTTTAATTCCTTTATGGCTCTGTTAACTTTCGATTTGTCAGCGTGATATCGTGACTGCTGCCAGTTTCTTCTGAGTCGGCGTTTTTCAACTATTTTCTTTTTTATTTCAATGGGTTGGATCATGTGAGTTCCCGAGTATGTACGTAGTCTTGCCATAAATTCTGTCCTATATGAAATGACATTTATTTTGAAAATAAAAGAAAGTTTATAAATAAATTAGGGTTATTTTTATTAATTATACTATACAGATTGTATAAAATAAAATATTTATTCAAAATGTCCACCTTTTACTTTAACACACTTCTTTAAACGGTCCGGCCACTCGTCTATGACGGCACGGACGGTATCGATGGGTATTGAAGCCGCTGCCCGCACTAAATCTAACTTCAGAGACTCAACATTGCGATGAGGTTTAGAGCAGGCTTTCTCCTCCAAAATATTCCACAGACCATAGTCCAAGGGGTTGAGATCCGGGCTTCCTGAGGGCCAATCTTCAGCCGCAATAAACTCGGGTAAATGCGTCGCTAACCACCGTTGCGTTGTCTTAGCTTTATGTGCAGGGGCAGAGTCTTGTTGAAATATCCAGTGCTTACCGGCAAATAAAGTATCATTTAGCGGCTTAACAACTCTCTTCAAAATGTCTTTTTGATAGTTCGTAGCACGTATTTTTACCCCTTGTTCACAAAAATGAAGCTCTGTGACGCCTTCATAGGATACTCCCCACCAAACCATGACATATGCAGGATGGTGGCCTCTTTCTACCCTTGGAACTTTTTCAGAAGCTTCTTGGGAACTGTGAGCATATATTTTATCATTTTGGCGGTTGAATTTTTGCTCCACAGTAAAGATTTTTTCATCTGTAAACAGAATATTACGATATCCGCCCTTTGCATGCCGCGACCATAACACTTTAGCTCTCGTCGCTCTTATTTTCCGTAGGGCCGCTGTCAATCGCTGACCTGTGCTCCGTCGATAAGCCCCAAGCTTAAGGTCTTGTTTTATGATACGGGACATAGTTCTAGGGGGAATTTTCATTTCCCTAGCCATGATTTTCTGCTTGCGTAGCGGATTTCTCCGAATTCGCTCAGCTACCGCTTTAATCGCTGCCGGTGTCCTTGTTTGCCGTGGTCGACCGCTCCTGGGCCGGTCGTCGACTAAACCGATGTCGTTGTATCGCTTGATGGTACGATAGATAAATTTCTTTGTTATATTCAAAGGTTTCAGCAGTTTGAAAATGTTGTTCACTTGCTTGTTACACTTGTATAACGCTATCACTGCGACACGATTCTCTTTGATGCCCCACTCCATCTTCAGGGAAACGATACCTGGAGCCAAATATACTTTTTCTGACAGCCAAATGTCTATTTAAGCATAATCAAGAAACAAAAGTACATCGAACGTTCCATTATTAAATTTAAAATGGCGAAAAAGTTGGGACAGAATTTATGGCTAGACTACGTACACGTCGGAGTATTAATCCATGCTGCTACCTGGATTACGTTGGTTGTACAGTCGCAAACTGGATATAGGAACCCTAGGACGGGTTTGGTTATAGTTTACCCTGGACGGGCAGGTAAATAAGGTATGTTCCCTAGGACGGGAATGAAGGTAAGTTCCCTAGGACGGGATTTAATCCAGTGTGCGACTGCACAGACTGCGTAAAGTTACTAGAACAGGGGTGGGCTTAAGGCAAGGGAGCCTACCATCCTACGTCCCTAATTCCCTAAGTCCCTAACCTATCCACACTTACTACCTTTACACACACAGCTACTCTTACAGGGATATCTGTTGCCGACCTCGACCTAAGACAACAGATGGATTCCTACGGGAAGGAAATAGGGTTAGCGGAGGTTGTGGTTTTCTCACAGCCGATCAAGCAGGCTCACTTGACCGATTAAGGCTTGAAGGTGTCTTCGCCACTGTGAGAGGATTCCTAAAATGGGTGGTGGACCCTACACTCCCGGAGAGAGCGTAGGGCTATAGGTAACTAAAGACCAACGGACAATTGGTAACTGGACTTTATTACAATTTCTTATTCTATTATATACAAGTTTTGCTTATGGCACACTATTACATTTTATCTTAGTATACTATAGGTGTAATGTGCAAGGAAGGTAATAAAAAAGGTGCAGTGCAGGTAATATTTATTGATCTTTTGGACTTAATAATGTGCGGAATCTTAGGATAACTTAATCTAGGGCGATGTTTCGTAACACACGTGTATCTCATGACGCCTTTAGAGGCGGGTTATTCTGTTCTCTGAACATATTGGCGTCTCTTGGCCAGGCGTGGGCGTTACAGGGGCTGTATTGGGCGTAGCTCTGTCATCTCAAAGCTGCCTCCGTGTTGCTCTGCGGTGCTTTGGCTGGGCCGCTGGCGTGCGGGCTTCGGCGGAGCCCGTCTGGGGGGCGCCGGGCTGACGGGGCACGGCGGTGCGGGGACCGAGTGGGACCGGCGGGCGGCTGCCTTGGCTCGAACCCACTTGATGATCTGTGGACAAAAGTAAAATATTAATAAAATAATAATAAATGTTGTTGCTGATGAGACGAGACTGACTGCTATCGAATGAGACTGGATCTGCTGCCAAATTGTGTTGTCTAATTCTGTTTTAAGAGCAATTTCGTTATTTACTAAGTGTTTAAATAAGTCTCTGGAACTGTCAAGTACTTCCTCATCTCTGGCCAGATTTTGAACTAGTCTTGTGGTTGTGTTTGTATTCATGGAGAAATTTGCTTTCTTGGAGTATGTGGCTAATACACTCACTGTGTTCATGCGTCTGGCGGCTAGTATATTATTTCTGGTTTTTATTATGCAATTTTCAGATATGTGAATGACTGCGTTAGTTTCTATGGTTATTTCTTCCCTTTCGCCGTCACAAATAATTGATGTTTTGATCTTCTTGTTTGTAATGATAAGCCAAGTATTTGGCATGTAAAGTTGTTTCCAAATCGTGGATGTGACGTTAAGGAGTCGGGTGTTGCATTCTATAGCTTCGGTTTTCTTAAATAATAAGTCATTGACACAGTTTTTGTTTGATTGCATGTTCTTTACGGAAGTTGGGTAGCAGATGTAATCGTTATTTCTCTTAAGGCATGACTGGAATTCTTCTTTGTCGAGTTCAAAATAGTTTTCATTGTTGTAATCGATTCCAATTATATTGTGATATATTTCTATGCTGTATAGGTTTCCTTCTTGATCCTTCTTTGGAACGGGTGTCACATGGATCAGAGAATATTTTGCAATATCTTGAATTGCGAAGTAACCATACACTTGTATGTGTGTTTGGTTTTCTGTGCTTTTCGTGTAGATTAATTGATTTTGAACTATTTTTAATTTGGTAGGCAGTTTCGTGTTTGCATTGGTTATAATCTGCTTTATATCTTTAACTTTCAACACATTGTAAATTGTGCCTTGATGCAGGGATACTTCTAATAGCCCTGAGTAATGTTCCAATATTTCGGTTATGTAGTTAACTGCCAGTTGGTACATTTGCAATATATGGATATGCAACCAGTTGTGATCTATTCTCTTGTACCAAACGTTTACTTTATTAATATAGTCGACGGCTTGATTTAGATTCGTCTGGAATCTTTGGAGTTTTTTGTTAATTCTTTCTTCTGTTTGGTTGACTGTGGCTATTGTGGAAATCATGAACTTGGTCTGATGATTTGCCGCTTCTATGAGTTTATTTTGGTTTGTTCTCAACGTGTCGATGTCGTTGTAAACTTCATCATTTACGCCGAATATGGATGTTAGTAACTGTCCAAATAATCCTCTTTTCTTTCTAACGTATCCTATTTCCATTATAATTTCTTGGGCTTTTTCTAACTTTGTTTGTTCTTCGTATAAATGTTGATATAACTGCATACAATGGATGTCCGTGTTATCTCTTTCTGTCTGTTCACAAAACTGTTGAAATTGGGATACTATGCCTTGTACATTTTTCACATCATGTGCTATGGACTCCTTTTCATAATTAGCCTGTATTCGAAATATCCCACGATCTATGGTTGCAGTTCCAATGTGTTCCACATATATTCCTTCCTCTATATTTTTTAAAGTATAATTTGCATATGTTGTTGTGAACAAGCTCAATAAAATGCCGAATAATAACATCCAATTAATTAATCCAATTGATGTTCCTTTTCGCCTACGTTTGTTTTCATTATTGTTGGCTCGTGCCGAGCGGATCAGGTTGCAGGTTACTCTAGACGGCGCACTGTCTGGCGTAGTTTTAATATTATTTGCTCTTTCAGCATTACTCGGCGGCGGCTCGCGCCTGTTCATTGTTATTGTATCATGTTCCTCAATCGGTAAGGGAATGACTGAGTGAATTGCTCTTTTCAGGCAGGTGCCCGACGGCCTTTGTAATGTCAGCACTCTATTTATACCATCGCTTCCTACATGTGTTTCTTTTATTTTTGCAAGTGGCCATTTACTAGGCGATACGTTTTCGTCTTTTATTAATACCACAGTTCCGTTTTTTAAATTGGTTTGGTTAAATTTCCATTTATACCTATGTTGTAATTGATGCAAATAATCTTGTGTCCAACTTTTCCA
Organism: Epiblema foenella; assembly: GCA_963556455.1. NCBI lineage: Eukaryota > Metazoa > Arthropoda > Insecta > Lepidoptera > Tortricidae > Epiblema > Epiblema foenella. Next base: position 22,015,616 of record OY747096.1, on the reverse strand, counting down.
GAAGTCTTTTTTCATCTTTTGAATCAATTTCCACCTACTTTGGAGGTCCATATGAGTGTCCGCTACTGGGTCAGGAATGCCCACTGATTCTCGTGATATCAGGAAGTGGCTAGGGGTTAGAATTACGTTGTCGTTTACGTTATCATTTTGTGCGCATAACGGTCTGGAATTTAAGCAGGCCTCTATCTGGCATAGGAGTGTTGATAATTCTTCGTAAGTCAACGTGGAATCTCCTATTACTCTTTTTAATTGGTGCTTCATAGATTTGACTCCAGCTTCCCAAATCCCTACGAAATGGGGCGCTAGGGGTGGTATAAAATGCCACTGTGTTCCCAGGTTTGTTACCGCGTTCTGGAATTGCGGTGACTGTGTTATTTGTAATAGTTCAGTGTGCAGGAACTTGGCTGCTCCTACAAAGTTTTTTGCATTGTCACTGTAGACATGGTCCGCATGACCTCTTCTTGACCTGAATCTGGCGAACGCAGCTATAAAGCTTTCAGTTGTCAAATCTCCCACTAATTCAAGATGTATGGCTTTTGTAGCGAGACATACGAATACTGCTATGTATCCTTTGGTGGATCTGTTTCCTCTTCCTTTCGTTGTCCTTACTTGCACGGGTCCAGCATAATCAATGCCTGTATGGCTGAACGTTGGTGATGGAGTTACTCTTGGTGCTGGTAACTGTCCCATTTTCTGACATGGTGTGATGGCTTTATAGCGTATACATCTAACGCATTTATTTATGCAAGCTTTGACCATTCTTTTAACACCAATTATCCAGTATTTCTGCTGGACATAGGCTAATGTTAGCTTGTTTCCGCCATGTAATGTTCTTTCATGTGCATCTCGGATAATTAGAACCGATACATGGTGGTTGTATGGTAATATTGCGGGATGTTTCTGGGCATATGGTAATTGTGAGTGTTCAAGTCGCCCACCTACACGCATGATCCCGTTTTCATCAATGAATGGGTCCAAGTTTGATAGTTTGTTACTTCTTTTTAAGGGTTGTTTGTTTTTCAGGCACATGTACTCCTCGGGCATGGTTTCAACTTGAACTTTTTTGATTATTATGCGGCTGGTTTCTACTATTTCTTGGTACGATAGGTGCTCGTTTTTAACGTCTTTTCGGGTCCATCTATGGCAATATGAGAGTACTCGTAGCATTCTTTGCCATTCGGAAAATCGATCCCATATTTTTTCTTCAGTGGTCGCGTCGTTTACGACTATATGGTGGCTCATTTCTATCTCCTTACATACTTCTGGTAAAGTTTTCGTGAATGGTATCTTTTTATCTTGGAGCCAACTTGGTCCTTGCCACCATAAGTGATGGTTTTCTAATTTGGTTGGTTCGATCCCCCGGGACAATACATCCGCAGGGTTATCTGATGTTTTTACGTGATACCATTGTTCTTTTGGTATAAGTTTCTGGATTTCTGTCACCCTATTTGCGACAAACGTCTGCCATCTCCCGGCTTCTCCTTTTATCCATCCTAATGTTATCATTGAGTCGGTCCAACAGTAACAGGTTATATCTTTGCAATCTAACGCATTTTTAATTTTATCCATCAATTTCGCTAATAAGTGCGCGGAGGCTAGTTCTAGCCTGGGTATTGTTGTTTTTTGGTTTTTTGGCGCTACTTTACTCTTTGCTTGTAACAATGTCACATAATATTGTCCATTGACCTCGATTCTACTGTATACTACTCCGCCGTACGCCGATTCACATGCGTCAGCATACCCGTGCAGTTCTATTTTTGTACTTGTATATTTTGTCCATCTTGGTATTTTTATCGTTTCGACAGCTTTTATTTGTTGTTGGAATTCGACCCATTTCTTTTTGGAACCTTCGTCTACCGGTTGGTCCCATTCTGACCCATTTGTCCAGAGCTCCTGGATTAATGTCTTCATTGTCACAATAATCGGTGCTAGCCACCCCATGGGGTCAAATATTTTTGAAATCTCGGATAATATAAATCTTTTAGTTGGGTTTTCATTGGTTGTAATCTTGATTTTAAACTGGAATGTGTCGTGTAGAGGCGACCACATTACTCCGAGTGATTTCCTTGTTTCATGTTGGGGTAACTTGACCATGTCTTCCCTCAAGTTTTCTGGAATATTACCTAAAATTTCTTCACTATTCGAGGACCATTTCCGTAGGTTAAATCCTCCTGATTTAAACATGTTTATTAACTGGTTTTGCAGAACTTTAGCCTCTTCCTCACTTTTCTCACCAGATAAGAGGTCATCCACAAAAAAATCTTGAAGGGCGGTTTTGCTGGCTAGCGGATAGTTTGCCTGTTCGTCCAATGCTAACTGCTGTAGCGTTCTAACAGCTAAATATGGCGCTGAAGAAGTTCCATATGTTACAGTAGTAAGCTCGTATTCCTCGATCGGGGCCTTGGGTGATTCTCTCCAAAGGATTCTTTGATACGTTAAATCCTTTTCATTTACTCTTATGAATCGGTACATTTTCTCTATATCCGCCATCCAGGCTATCTTATGCTTTCGCCAGCGTAATAAAATATTTGTCAAATCTTCTTGTAACCTCGGACCCTTATACATGTTTTCATTAAGGCTCATTTCCCTTTTTCTTTTGGCACTGGCATCAAAAACTACCCTTAACTTCGTCGTTAAAACATCATCCCGGACCACTGGTTGGTGGGGTATATAGAAGACCCCTTTCCCGTGGTCTGTTTTCTTCACTTTCCTCATGTGACCCATGTCTTTATATTCAGACATAAATTCTAGGTATTGTTTTCGTAGTGGTTCATTGTTTTCAAACGTCCTTTCTAACTGAAACAATCTAGCCGCAGCCCTTTTACGTGAGTCTGCGTATGTTATTTCTCGGTTCTTAATGGGAATGCGAACGGTGTAGGTACCGTCTTTATTTCTTTGCGTGGTTTTTTGGTAAATTTCTTCACATATTCTATCTTCTTCTTTTAACTCCACCTTCTCTTGAATCTCTTCGAGCTCCCAAAATTTTGTCAACTGCTTGATTTCTTCGGTACACACAGTCATACTCGTTATTTCCATGTGTTTAGTTTCGTTGCTTAATTGCCATCCGGAAAAAATCCACCCGAATTCCGTATCCTGCGCTATCATGTTGTCTTGTTTTTTTTCTAAACCCCCTAGCAGTAGCTTACTATACTCCTGAGCCCCTAGTATGATATCAATTGGACCTCTCTTATAATACGTTGGATCAGCTATAAGCCGGTTTCCTATCTTATCGGAACTTATTTGTGGTATTTCGTGTTTTGGAAGTGCAGAAGTCAGTTTTGGTAACACAAAAAGTGTCACTGGCAGCCTAAATTCACTCGGAAAGCGTGGTTTTAATGTTATGGTAATAGTACATCTCGATGTCTTGGGCTTTTCATCGCCAATACCTTTTATCTCGGTTTGAACCTTTTCTCTTGGATAAGATAATATTTGCGCAGTTTCCTCCGTACAAAACGATGCCTCTGAGCCTTGATCACACAAAACTCTTAACAACTGAGTCCCTCCATGGTATGTAGAGGTTTCCACTAGGGCCGTCGCTAATATTGTAGTTTTCTTGCCCCCTGGGCTTGGCTCCATTGACGATACATGAGAGTTTATTTTATTAGGCAATTTTTCCTTCTGGGGCATCCCTCTATTACCAAGTTTATAATTATTCGTATTAGTCATTGCTGGTCTATTATATTTGTTATTGTAATTGATATCCATATGAAGCATTGAGTGGTGATATTTCCCGCATACGCTGCATACTGAGTTGCTGTAACATTTGTCCGTTGCGTAATGGCTAATGCAATTTAGACATATCTTTTTGTTTTTTGCTGCATTTGTGCGATCTTGTACATTCAATGCTTTAAATTGCATACATTGGTAAATACCGTGATCGTGTTTGTTGCAATACCAGCAACCCGGGATCGACACTTTCCCTGGACTATATTCAGGCTTGTACGTACTGACACGCTCCTGGTGCGGATAATTTTTATTGGTACTGTTAGTGGATTCTAGGCATTTAAATCTTTTTGACATGAACTCCATCATGTTGGTAAAACTTTGTTGTTTATTCGGTTCACTCAGAGATAACTCATACATATTATTCGTTTCTGAATCCCACTTTCTTGAAATGATGCGAGTCAGCATTGGATCCCAAGTCGCGGTATCCACTCCTTGGTTCCTTAAGCCCGCTATACTTTCACTTATCAAGTCGTACATGTTTTTCAACTTCATTGTGTCAACCCGGTCTATTTTTGGCAAATCTAATATCTTGTCTATAAACTTGGAAATGATTAGTCGCTCGTTCTCATATCTTTTTGTCAGCAATTCCCACGCTGCATTATAATTCAACTCGCTAATACACAAATGCTGAATCATACGTGCTGGCTCACCGCGTACGTGCGTTTTCAAATATTGCATTTTTTCTGCGCTAGTTAATGTGGCCTCGTTATGAACCATATTCTTAAATAAATCATGGAATGAATACCATGACTCATAGTCTCCGGTAAATATTGGGATCGTCATTTTTGGCAGATTTTTCCCAGCCTTGGTACTGGTGGAACTTGGTTTTATGGAGGTCTCATTTATTTTGCTAAGTAACTGGTATGTTACGTTCTCATACTCTTCCTGGACTCCTTCAAATTTCTTGGCAGTAAAATATGAGTCAGCTAAGGTTGTACCTTCTATAAGCAACTCAGCATGTGAACCTTCTATGGTGTCCCATTGCTTTTGGATGCTTTCTAATGTGGCTTGCAACATAAAACAGGATTCTTCTCTGGTTAGTAACTGCCTGGCTACAGCTAACTTTCTTTCTAACTGAGACACTCGGAACTTATGGATTCCAAGTTTAGGGTTTGCTTCTTCTGTTTCTAACTCCTTCATGGCAGAGGCAGAGGTAGACGGCTTGACTAGGGTTTGTCCGTCCTCTTGCAACTTTTTCTCGTAATAGCTTAGGTGGGTTATTGCTTCCTTGAAAAGGTCCATGATACCACCAAAGTGGTCGGTGGTAAGGTAATCATGGTTAAGCAACTTTTCTTCGTTTTTCAATTGCTCGTGGTTTTCTTCTACTGCCCTTATCAAGTCTCTTAAGGTAGTCTTCCTGTCCGCGATGTATTTCAACGTCTTCCTACTCGCGGCATCTTTTTTTATGTTGGTCAATATGGTTTTAATTTGGTTTCCTAGTTTCTCCTGGCTTTCGATAAGGTTGTTGAGCTTGACAGTGTCCATGTTGTCAGTTTGTCGGTCGGTTCCTAATCGTTTATTCCTATCTGGGAGGGTACGTTAAAGAGGCGTGGGAAATGGAAACCCACGTTCCTAACTAGTTTGGGAGGACTTTTTTTTTTTTTTTTTAAATCCGGTACTAATCCGGACCCGGTACTAATCCGGACCCGGTACTAATCCGGTTCGAAGGACCATATGTACAGTCGCAAACTGGATATAGGAACCCTAGGACGGGTTTGGTTATAGTTTACCCTGGACGGGCAGGTAAATAAGGTATGTTCCCTAGGACGGGAATGAAGGTAAGTTCCCTAGGACGGGATTTAATCCAGTGTGCGACTGCACAGACTGCGTAAAGTTACTAGAACAGGGGTGGGCTTAAGGCAAGGGAGCCTACCATCCTACGTCCCTAATTCCCTAAGTCCCTAACCTATCCACACTTACTACCTTTACACACACAGCTACTCTTACAGGGATATCTGTTGCCGACCTCGACCTAAGACAACAGATGGATTCCTACGGGAAGGAAATAGGGTTAGCGGAGGTTGTGGTTTTCTCACAGCCGATCAAGCAGGCTCACTTGACCGATTAAGGCTTGAAGGTGTCTTCGCCACTGTGAGAGGATTCCTAAAATGGGTGGTGGACCCTACACTCCCGGAGAGAGCGTAGGGCTATAGGTAACTAAAGACCAACGGACAATTGGTAACTGGACTTTATTACAATTTCTTATTCTATTATATACAAGTTTTGCTTATGGCACACTATTACATTTTATCTTAGTATACTATAGGTGTAATGTGCAAGGAAGGTAATAAAAAAGGTGCAGTGCAGGTAATATTTATTGATCTTTTGGACTTAATAATGTGCGGAATCTTAGGATAACTTAATCTAGGGCGATGTTTCGTAACACACGTGTATCTCATGACGCCTTTAGAGGCGGGTTATTCTGTTCTCTGAACATTGGTAATGTATCTACAGGCTTCTTCAACGTCTTCTTTTGTTACAGGAGGAATCCTCAGGTTGATGTTACTTTCTAGATATGAGCGGAAACACTCCCAATCAGTTTTACCATTATGTAGCGATTCTGGTTTCTCCCGATGTATTATAGTGGAGCTTACAGTTAAGATCACTGGGGTGTGATCTGATGAGCCATCAACATTGGGTTCGATAGTGGTGAAAAGGTCGCTTATGCCTTTTGTAATGAAAAAGTCTAGCAAATCTGGCAGCTTCTTCGGGTCTTGTAGGCCAGTAGGTCGGATCTCCGGTCGATAGTGGATGGTAGGAATGGCGGTCGACACACTTTTTCAGCTGACTTCCCCTTGTAACTGTTAATCTGGAGCCCCAAAAGGTGTTCTTGGCGTTCCAGTCTCTACCAGAGACAAATCTGTTGCCCAGCGTTTTGAAGTAGTCGGCAAACATTTCGTGAGTGATTTTGTGTTTTGGCGGGCAGTAGATTTCCGAAAGAGTGATAGGTCCTGTGCGGTCCACTACTCTCACAGTGGTGGCCTGCAAGTGATTTATTGAGTACGGTTCGAGATGGCAGTGTTTAAGGCTTGACTTAATCACCAGTGCAGTTCCAGCATGGGCGCGGCCCTCGGGATGGGGAGTACCGTAAATAGTGTAGCCTTTCATACGGTAGGAGCTGTTTGGAGTTGCATGCGACTCGGAAATCATGATGGCGTCTAGTTTATTGGTAGCGATCAAGGATTCTAGCTCAAGAATATTTTGTGATAGCCCATTTATGTTCCACGTAGCAATCCGTAACGATGCCATTATTTGGTTAGTTTTGGGATGATGGCAGTGAGCAGGCTAAGCAATGTACCGATTTGTTGTAAGAGTAGGTCTATTTTTTCTGATTGTTTGATTAATATCTGTTCTACCATTGAGGTTTGTTGATTTTTGGTTATTTCTGCATAGGTGGGGTTATCATTAGTCTTGTTAGGTGCTGTCTGGGGTAGCGATGTGTTAGCAGTTGTAGGTGCCTGATACTCGATAGTAGGAGTCATCGAAGTTGGGCATGGCCTAGGTCTGAGTTGGTTTGTTTTCCTGGCTGATATTTCTTTAAAGACTTGACAGCCCTTGTAGTTGGCAGGGTGGTCGCTACCACACAAAGCACATTTGGCGGGGGTGTTTCTATCTTTTTTCGGACAGTCTTGTGCCCTTCTGCGCATTTCAAGCAACGGTATGGCCTCATACAATTGTTCTTGGAGTGGCCATACTGTTGACATCTGTGACACTGAACAGGAGTTTTTGGCTTGCGAGGATTCTCAATTTTGACCCTTTGGTGGAAGATATATTCAATGTCTTTAACAGCCTTGTTGTTTGGATTCGGTTCTAAGTTTACGATAAGTGTTGATTGGAGTTTTTCCAGTGCCAAATCGACAGTTTATGATCTCGCCAGAGATTTGGTTTCCCGATTTCTCTACTTTTTCTACTATCGCTTCATGAGGAGCCGTGTGATGGAGATTTTTAATAACGATTCTATAGGGTTTTGCATCTTTCCTGGTGAAGGTGTGCCCTATTAGGCCATTTTGTCTGACTAGATCAATCACCTTCTTGTAGTTTTCAGTTGAATTCACTTTCAGGTGTAGGAGATTCTTGTTGATGATCTTCAGTCTATAGTCAGCGGCTGCATTAACAGATTCTGTTAGTTTGGATAGCTCATTGACATCTTCGATACCATACAGGACTATCGGTGGTGGCTTGTTTGGACGGTTAACAGTAGGTAGGGAGTCGTCCTTTGGATCTAATGGCAGTCCACTGAATCTATTTTGGGTCTGCGTAGGTGAAGTTGGAGAGTCCTCACGAATTTTGCGCTTCTTGTACGCTGGCGCTCGCTGCCATGATGGATGTTGCTGTTCCTGGTTTGGAGACTTGTGAGTTGTGATGACTTACAAAAAATAAAAATATTATAAAATCCTAACCTAGGGTGCCGCCGGCAGCGAGGCGGGGCCTAAGCTACCGGTGGTTATTATTATGATTATTAAGATGATCAACTTCTTCTGGTGAGTATTCAGATAAAAATCATCCAAAGAATACGATTAGTGGCAAAGTAGAATAAAATAAGGGGTTCTTTCGATTATTTCCGAATATAAAAGTAGGTTACTTTTGTGGCTAGTGATGTGATTTTTATATCGACTTCTAGAAATGTTAGGAAATAAAATCCAAATATTTGAGTAACACGAGCCGCCGCTAACTCGTTCCTGTACCGACTTGTTCCTTGATAGTATAGACAAACTTCTTGTAACTAACACCTGTATCATGAATGGCATTGTAGTGAGTAAAATTATGCGAATTTAAGAATAATCTTTCTATGAGTACACTTATATAATTTTTCTGTCACAATAAACCAAATGTCGCGATATCTTTGTCGTCGACGACGGCAATATGTATCCTCCCGTCGTCTACCAGTCCCTGGGATTCAAGGGCTAATTACAAAAGAATGCTATGTTTATTTTCTTCGCTGGGAGACGACGGCCTTAACAACGTATACGTTTAGTAGTGTGTGATAAAAGTGACTTTTCTTTTGGTTTATCGATATCGTTATATATACAAATTTGTCTTCCCAGCACTAGAGACCACCATTTATAACTTTTATAAGGTATCGCAATATGGCGTCGGCCACACTTTTTTTATAGGTATCTCACTTCCATCTGATTCCTTTTTCATTGACATAGCAGCACATACTGAAGTAATGTCATCTTTATCTACATATGGAATAAGATATTGGTTAGAAAGTGACAACGTTATTTTTTTTGCATTGAAATGCCTCGTATTTGTATAACTTATTGCATGTATAGAACATTACACCGAGTCCACTTTTTATTACGTCATTGCAAGCACGTAGTGCGCGTTTAAGGTAATTCGATCAAATTGTACGTTCTGCCATCATCACTGCCTATTATGTGATTTAACATTTTACCCTGCAGACCCGCAAATCTAACTTGGTTTTGAACAAGCCCCTTCCTTTGTGTACTATACTTACTGTATCTGTGGTTTATGACGTTTGACGTGCGTTCGTGCGTTTGTGTTTGAGGAGGGACATCAAGATGACATTGACATGATGTCAAATGTAAATCTAGGTTGGTGGCTTGTCTGGTTATAGTAGTTTCGTTTCGTTTCGGTTTTCCTTTACCATAACTAGTTTTTTACGGCCGTGTTTTTAGAAAATAGTACCTATACGGATTATATTGTGGTATTGTAGAAACGTGAGCGTCAAAAACATGTGTACTGTAGTGTGATCGTGAAGGTATCAAGTCAAGTGAAAATACGATGCTACGGACGGTGTCGTTGTTTTTTCTTGTATCATCCACGGTAGCAGAACTCGCAGAATTCACGGCAAGATGTGGGTCCGAAAACAGCACTACCTTTACTAAGACTGAAGATAATGTGGAAGGTCGCTACATTGTGGAATGGTGTTCAGAACTTAAAAATGCAACAGTTTGGAAACTTGAATTGCAGTACACTCTTAATAATAGCGCGTGCCAAGAGAATCTCCCTTATATTAAGCGTAGGAGCTTTCCAACTATAATGCATTCACCTGTCGAGCAAGACATAACCAAGAGACCTCAATGTTACATTGTAAGTATGGTTTTGTGATACAAATTGGCAACAGTGTGCTAGCTTCGTACTGTGAGCTGGTCCACTCACTTGATAAAGCCTGTTCCCAACAAGGTCTAATTTTCCAATTCAGTTGGAGGGTCTGATGGTTTTCACAAAAACTTAGTGCTGATACTTGAGATTAGGTAGCAAGCTAATTGGGCTGTTTACGAGGGCTGCTACTTATGTATCCGGAACAGAAAAAAAAAAATAAACAAACATATATGACTAAATATGGTTTTATTGTTTTTAAAAATATTCTCCGTGATGATAGATGCACTTTTGCATATGTTGAAACCAATTTTTAAAACACTTTTTCCATTCTGACTGAGGTATTCCAAAACATGTTACTTGAAGGCGTCGACAACATCTTCACGGGTCGAAAATCGTTGACCACGTAATTTATTCTATACATTTGGAAATAAATTAAAATCATTGGACACCAAGTCAGGCCTGTACGGTGGGTGACCCATCAATTCCGTAGTGGCATGGCTATTAATACCAAAAAAGCAGGCCATCATTTGCTTCAACATACTTTTTGCACAAGCCATGTTCATAGGGTTCGGAAACACCCACACTGTTGATTGTTGTTTAGTTTCGGGATCATAAGCATAGCATCCAGGATTCGTCACCTGTCTAGATATTATAAACAGCTTTTGAGTCACCTCGGTTATATTTTTTCAACATTTTCTTGCACCATTTGACGCAAGCCTCCTTTTGATCCATAGTTAAATTGTGTGGGATCCAACGCGAACAAATTTTTTTTACAGCTAAATACTCATGTAATATCTTATTAATACTCGTCATACATATGCCCAGAGTCGCCTCTATCTCGCGATATGTGACATGATGGTCATTATAAGTTTTTGCACAGCTTCAATATCTTGTGGTACAACAACCGATTTCGGGCGACTTTCCTTAAGTTCGTCCGTGAGCATATTACAGCCACGGTTGAACTCACTAAACCAGTGATACACAGTTGTTTTTGATGGAGCTTCATCACCAAAAGTTGAAGTTAATTGATCTATGCACTGTTGTTGTGTTAAACCACGCCGAAAATCGGAATAAATCATAGCACCCGCCAAAAACAAAAGACTAGCATGCATACATAAGAAAAAAATATATAGAACCAAGTATTAAAAAAAGTTCAATTTTTTACATGGAGGCCAGATACATAGCATTAAAAATGTTGGAACCCGGATTCCAGTTACATAAGTAGCAGTCCTCGTATGATGCAGCAGGGATTATGTGCTATTATCTTTATTGCATATAACATAGAATTCTACAAATAGTGGGCTAATCAGAGTTTTATAAAAGATTTATAAGTTCAGCAAGGTTGTCATTTTATGTTTAGGTTAGGTTAGGTTAGGTTAGCCCCACGCCTGTTGTATGGATTTTTTTAAATCCAGTATTTATAGGTATTATAAAGATTATAATGAATATATTACATATATTAAATTGATGGGAAAACCTTTTTGCTTCCATACACACTGCCTACTTCTGAATTTTGATATCAAGCAGAGCAGACTCAGGGCTCTTTCACAAAGCACCTGGGCTAAAACTAAGACGAGGAGGATCATCATCATAATATACGTCCCACTACTGGCCCTGTACTCCAAACTTCGGAATCCGATTTTTGTATCGTGCACTCTCTTTTACACTCGTGTTATACACTATATGAGTGAAAGTGATGGCATGATATGAAGTTAAGCCCCTCTGTGCACTTGCCTTGTCTCATAAATGAAATGAGGAGGTTATGACTGTATAAGTACTCATGTATTTATTTATTACTTATAATGGAAGCATTTTTTATACGATCTGATTTTTTGTTATTTAATCACTTATTAATATTAAATACCACCAAGACCTTGAAGTAATGATAAAGAGCCTAGAAGCAGAAAGTCAAAAGTGTGGACTAAAAATGAACATTAGCAAAACCTGCATCATGACTAACGCGAGACATAGGCCAGTTCAACTTAGCCAAGGGACCTTAACATATGTGGAAGAATATACATATCTAGGTCAGAATATTTCATTCCAAGCACAGACCATGGTCGAAGTAGAACGACGAATTAAAAGGGCTTGGAATAAATACTGGTCTCTCAAACACATATTTAAAAGTAAACTGCCTTTACACTTCAAAAAGAAAATATTTGACAACACTATACTGCCGATAGTTACATATGGATGCCAGAGCTGGGCTTTTACCAAAGAGATAGTTCGCAAACTCCAAGTCTTCCAAAGGTCCTTAGAAAGAAGTATGCTGGGTCTAAGACTCAAAGACAGAATAAGGAGCAGCGAGATAAGGCAGAGAACGAAATTAAAATGTGTGACAGAGGTAGCCTGCAGGACAAAGTGGAGATGGGCAGGGCATGTAGCCCGAGCACAAGATGGCAGATGGAGCGAACGGGTGCTCCACTGGTGGCCACGCGAGGATAAGCGCCAACGGGGCGCCCGCGTCGTAGATGGTGTGATGATATCATTAAAATAGGAGGACCCACATGGACCAGAATAGCCGCCGACAGAAAAAGATGGCATCAGATGGAGGAGGCCTTTGTCCAACAATGGACAACCCAATAAAACTGAACTGTAACATATAAATATTCAAAACTGTAAAGGGAAAAATAAAAGGCTTATTATTATTATTATTAATATTAAATAAGATGTTCGTAGGCCTCTTCCTAAGCGTTGTTATGTATTACTATTGTATATAAGTATTACACTATTATATGAATAATTTGATGTGGTTTTATCTACGCATGACGTCTTAATGTTGCAGACATGTCTGTCGTTGCCGATGGACATGGTGTTCTCGGGCTGCTACGTGATACGCAACGACGTCGCCGACGAGCACACTCACCAGCCGGTCTACACGTTCCATCGCATCGACAACAAGTTCCACAATTTTGAAGCGATCAATGAACTGCAGCCGGTTAATGTCGTCGAGCAGGATGGGTGAGAAGCACTATTTTTATACAGCAACATACGAGCATCAGCCTGTACCCACGTTCCATCGCATCGACAACAAAGTCCGCAGCTTTGAAGCGATCGATAACCTACAGCCAGATAATGTCGTCGAGCAGGATGGGTGAGAAGCACTATTTTTATACAGCAACATACGAGCATCAGCCTGTACCCACGTTCCATCGTATCGACAACAAGTTCCACGGCTTTGAAGTGATCAGTGAGCTGCAGCCAGTTAATCTCGTCGAGCAGGATGGGCGAGAAACACTATTTTATACATCAACACACGCGCATCAGCCTGTTCGCACGTTCCATCGCATCGACAACAAGTTCCACAGCTTTGAAGCGATCAATGACCTGCAGCCAGTTAGTGTTGTTCAGCAGGATGAGTGAGGTGAGGTGAGTATACACTACTTTTATACTGTGATGAAAAAGAGATAAATCTTTATTAGAACCTGTCTCTTGGTGCATCTTGACAAGATGTTCTTAAGCTGCTACATATAGGCAACTCGGTCATAAGCGAACACACGCGCGCCAGTTGGGTCTACACGTGCCATCACATCGACAGCAAGTTCCACAGCTTCGAAGCCATCAATAAGGCGCCAGTCATCAGTTTCTCAATTGACGGCCAGTAAAGATGATAGAGCCAGGTAAGTAGAGAAGAATTAGATTAAATAGTTAAGCATTGAAATCTCTAACATTTAGTTTATGCCTACAGCCATTTTGCCTCATGAATTTCAATAGGTTCTTAAGGCAAAATGGCTAAGGGCTGTTGAAAGTAACCTTATAGCTCTTGCAATTCACGAAGGCGATTGGAGTGTTTTCTATTACTATGACGTTTAGGTCTAACTTGGTCAAATCCACTCGCCTTTGTGAAGTGCAAGAGCTATAGTATAAAGTGAAAGGGTCAATATCCGATTGCTTCGACCACTCAGATAAAATTTCTTTGATGTAAGTAAACGAATGACGCATAGGAATGTCGAACTTATTATATCAGACCATATTTTTCATGAAATATATATAGTACACAAAAAACCAATTAGCAGCGATATGTAGGTTATTATGCTCATTGAAATGAATAGGCACATATGCTCTCTCAAGATTCAGCTCACTTTCCATACAAAATTTAATTGGGCTAATTAGCATAACTTCAAAGCAATTTCATTCTGTTGTCACATTACGCAACTACCGAAAGTAAAATAATAAGGGTTATTACAAATGTATAGGCATACGTATACAAGTACATAGTAGATACGCGTCAGTTAATCAATAGGGTTTTACCGTTTGCGATTATATTCCCTTAATCGGGAACACTATACAATGATTGTTCGCTCGACGATCTTAGATTCTGACGAGTTTCCCGACACAACTTACCTCTCAGTCTCACTATCGTCAAGGGTATTTCTGCTACGGCTTAAGCCGTCCTCTCCCGGCGAAAAAATAAACAATAGCATTATTTTGTTATAATCCCGGGGATCCCCGGGACCGGTAGACGACGGGTTAGGAATACTACACTCATACTTGCTAAGTGTGTGTTTGATTGGGTCGTTAATGTCTCGTGCTGGTCGTGTCACGCTTAATCAAATCCTTAAGAGTGGGGCAGATTAAATACCTACGTATCGTAAGGTATGCAGCTTATCGTTGAACTAGCGACCCGCCCCGGCTTCACACGGGTGCAATATTTAATGGATGTTATTACACATATAAACCTTCCTCTTCAATCACTCTATCTATTAAAAAAAACCGCATCAAATTCCGTTGCGTAGTTTTAAAGATTTAAGCATAGCAAAGCATAGTAGTGATACGCACCCCATTTGTCCCGACAATCGCCTTGAATTAATCGAATGATTGTGCTGCCTCTTTCCATGTTATAGCTGCGTCTCTTGGTTGTTAATGACAAATTTAACATTGATTGTTAAAATGATATGTAATATTGTACCATTTAGGATTTAGTAATATCATCGGACACACTATAGGTAGAACCCAACACTAAGTAGTTATACCAGGGTCACAGACCATATCAATAATCGGTTTTAAGCATACAATATCCCTCACTCTAGGGCTTATGAAAGTTTTGGTAATAATAATAAATAAAGCTTATCTCCCTTCTATTCTCAACATACGAACTAATCTAGGGTAATGCGTAAATAAACAGCCTTGAAGATTGATACGTTTAGTGTAGAAATCGTATAATTAACAATCTGTGTCTAAACATATTAATTACATCAAACCATAGGTTAATTTTTTGTAAGATTACTTTTCTTGCGATTTCCATAAAAGTAAATGACCCCACTCCGAGGCTAAATGTGCCTAAAATGTATGTATGTTAACGCATCGACCGGTTTTGCTTTTGATTTGTCTCGCAGACCGGTTCGTGTTAGCTAGTGCAATTTACTTAAACCTGCGACTTTGCGTCTTAAACGATTGTAAAATTTATTAGTGCTATTACGATAATTAACTCCTTTCAAATAATGCATTACCATGAATCCCCCTTTTTAAAATGTAAGTGGTCGAACTTCGGTCAGAATGTTACCCCATTTAGGTACTAGTTGACCTTCCTTGTCCTCTTATTCCAAGTGGAAGGACTGCCATATTATTATTTTCTCGTCGCAGGAAAATTTTAAATAATGGAATAGGATATGGTCATCTAGCCTATGAGGTATAAAATTCTAAAAGTGCAATAAAAAAATAAATATAAAATAATAAGTTGTTAAAATAACAGCCAGTGATAGTACTGCCCGAATCTAAGACGGGGTCAATGACCAAAACTAAATTAAACTTGACAGAATAAATAATCTCGTTCGCTTGAAAAAACCGACTTCAATTGAATACTTCGGCAAGCCATTCCGAGAGCAGAAGACACCGAAAAACCAATATTTTTTTTTATCTTTTTTTTTTCATTTCAATCACACTTTTCAATCAATACCAGAGTGCATCTCATGACAATTCCAATAAGCTCAAACACGGCTAAGCTACACCGTCCTATTACGGAGTTCCGTTGTCTACCTTTCGGCTTCAATTACCGGTTCAGGTTGATAGTAACATTACATCAGGACCATTTAAATTGGCTTCATCATGGTCGCTTCAGTATCTTAATCGAAATATCTTAGCGCTAACCATGAAATACTAGGAGTTTTGGATGACCATCCTTGGTCTTCTTCATCAATTCCTGTACGCCAAATGCTACTTTCTGAATACAAATTCTCGATTTGTTACCGAAAATACTAAAATCGCTATATATTTCCCTTGAATTTTTGAGAAGCTCAATTCCTCATGGTTCCCCTCATCAGAAGTGAATTGAGAACCTCCTTCTTTTTGAAGTCGGTTAAAAAGATGATAATGAAGCCACAAATTTCATAAGACCCGTAGATTTTTAAGGCCCGTCATCATCATCATGTCAGTCGAAAGACGTCTACTGCTGGACACATGCCTCCCCCAGACGGTCCCAGACCGGTCCTGCTCCACCCGCATCCAACGGACTCCCGCGACCTTCGTCAGGTAGTCAGTTCTCCTTGTTATTCCAGTCACATCAGTCATCATTCCACATATTTTCAAAACGTATGATTTGTGTCGAATTTCAAACGCTCAGATTTAGATATATGAATCACCTACATTTTCTCAAAATAACCGCATTAGTGTTGTGTAGTTTTGAAGTAGTAGTAAATTTTATGTGGAAATTTTCAGTTTTTTAAAGCTAAAGCATAATGTATACATATTAGATTAATTCACCGGATCATTTTAGAGCGAGCATAAGTGTTTCAAAGTCTATAATTTGGTATTTGTTTCTTATTCTTCTGCGCGAATCCGACCTAAGTAATTAAACGCCTTGTTTTGCAGAAAAATGTTTCAAGAGATTTATTGTTTCCCTGAATTTTCATTTCTTAGAAAAATTTTTTTTCATAAACCGTTAACTTTTTAGGTAACGCTAAAATGCCATTGTGTACAACCCAATTAGATCTACCAGAATCGTAGGTTAGTGCTGCTTCTACTGCGACTTTTGAAAAAATAAAACGTTTTAATGAAATGAAAATCTGCGAAGCAGTACATTTTATGAAACATTTCTGCAAGACAACGTACAACCCTTGGGATTAAAACGGATTCTTCACGATGTTTTCCTTCATGGAAAAGCTACCGTTAAAAATTAAATGATACATATGTACCTAAATAAATATATATATAAACAGATGCGAAAACGGACACCGGACTCCAATAGAATACAACTGGGGAAACGGTAAGGTTAACGATATGAAAACAGAAATCTTAACATTACGTTACGATCTATCGGACTAATCAATAATCCAAGCGCGCATTGTCGATTTTGCGTTATCAGTCAGCCGTTTCAGAGACCCCTGACCTTATGATAGGCCTGATTTAATTTAAATAGATGAATGTTTGCTTATTATTTTCCTCAAATTGTGCTTTATTTTCCTTATTATGACAAATGAGTCTTGCCATACTCATCAACAAAACTAGGTACTATTAGGTAGTTTAAACTGTATATTTAAGGAATTCCATCCCTCTTCGGTTACTAAATAAATGAGATGAAACATCTAGGACTTTATATTAGCTACCTATTTCCGGACGCTCACTATGCGCGTGGCCATAGACGTGAGAAATTTCTCATGTGGGGAGCCCAGTTGAAAAGTTACGCAACTACGCCTCTGAGTACATAAATCTGACGTAGTAAATTTTGCAATATGTATATATTTTCTTTTGCAGACATAAACTTAAGGTTACGTATAACCTGCACTACATACACGTCCAAGTGTTCGGCATGAAGGCATTGGAATATAAGCAGAATTCTACTACTAAAGAAGTAGACGTAAGTATTAAACCACAGTCTAATTTGTAAAAAGATGTTCGCATTTACCGCGATTTATATAACGATCAATAAGCGTATATCTATTATCGTCTAACGGTGTGTTGCACCAAACCGTCGGTAATCGTAACCGGTGTTCGTTAAAATCTGATTTTATGGCAAGTTTGACAACTGTCTATCAACATGCCACTCCTCTGCACACAGAAACGTATTCGTTTATCGTCAGGTAGGCAAATATTTTGACGATATCGTGCTACTTATGCCGGCGTGCAGCGAACAAGTTGACGATTTTTCCAATACGGATGTTGATAGGTACCAAATAAGAAAAAGGGGATCAAATTCTTTATCAATCGGCGAAAAAAATAATTCAAAAGAATAAATAATTACATAATTAATAATTATAAGTCTTCAGAGTTTTAATTATAACTATCGTCATTTACTATGGCGGTCGTGGTTAATGACATCACTGATCTGTCGCGCTTTCTCTCTTTAACCTGCAACATTAAAATGGTTGTAGCTTCGTTATTGTTTGAGATGATTGAATAGGATTTTCACCATTTCGCATATTTTGCCTTCTTTCTTTTGGAGTAATCAAATTATGAATCAACATCCCTATTGCAGATTGCAGACAAAGCTGTATTTAAAAATTTATGTATTTTATTTGATGATGTTTTGTTTATAGGAAAGTGAATGGGTAGACATCACACACAACTGCACCTTGAAGGATGTCCAAGTAGATTGCCACGTGCACGCCCCTCCAGTAGGGCGCTGTTTAAAATTTTCACTGGAATTCCACGCATGGTGGCGGAACAGCTTCAAAAACCGTAAAGATCTGATATACTGTGAGTAAATGTAAACATTTGTAGACAAAATAAGATTCGCAAGTATCCATAGGCTACTGTGTCAGCTTACCATCAGACAAGCCGTATATTTGTTTGCTAACATCGAACCATTTAGGACCACTTGTGAGCGAACACATGTTATAGAAATGCTTCGACAGATACGGTGCACTCTGACCATCAAGACGAAATACAGTACTCGATAAATATTGCACATCGACCTTTGGAAAGAGAATTGGCTAATTTCGGCCTTGTAGAGCGTCGTCACAAACTACCTATGTGACGTTTGTCAGATGTCATCAAAATATATAATACATACTAGCTTTTGCCCGCGTCTTTGCGTAGAACTCGTTCATCGAATCATCGCGATAGAATTTAGTTGTGGTTTTTCTAAATCGGGCGCTTACTCGCACCTATATATATATATATATGGGATAATTTCCGGGACTCAAACTATCTCCATACCAAATTTCATCTAAATCGGTTCGGGCACGCGCATTGACGATATTTCATGACACACTTTGATTAAACATTTCACCTACTTCTAGTTACTTTAGAATAATATTGGTTTTATTATAGGAATGCCAATTTTGTGCCTTTTTATTGTGTTATTTTTATTCCAGAAAAAGTAATAGTTTACGGGTTAACCGAATTATAAGCCGAGACTAATCACTCCAGCAAAAAACAGCAATTTCTGCATGTTATTCGCCAATAACTTTTTTTATAGTGGGTACAACATAAAAAGGCTGAGATAGAATTTGCGTTATTTAGTTTTGGACAAGAAATCATACTTATGCGATTGAAAACTGTCGTCGTTAAAAAGTTATCTAAGTCACCTAAAAATGAGCGCTCCGTGGAATCGCCCACGTATACCTATTGCCTAGATAGATCGGTAAAGTTGGCCCGTACATAAAAGCATAGAGTCATGACAATAAATATGAGTAACCGCTGTTTTCCTCAACAGCTGTTGAGGTTGTAACGAATACTTTCCTTACTCAGGTTTTTTTTGCCTACATTTTTCATGTTATTGAACCAACTTGAACAAACTGAGAACAACAACTGAGGCGAGGAAATCCTATTAGAGGAAAACATTATATATGTACCTCGAATGAATACCTGATACTTGATATTTTAAACTTACTAATTCTCGGGTTATTCCCTAAAAATCCTTGTAATTCCTGCCATATGTAAAATGAAAGTAAATTAAGGCGAGATATATGTCCATGCCGATTTTTGGTAAGTATTCTCGTTCCCGTTTTCTATTGATCGAACTTTATATTTCTGCACAACTGCAGCGTCTACACTAATGTTATTACCTGTATAAATTTATGTTATAAAACGTAACTTATATGCAGATAGACTTCCCCAGGAAAGACGACCTTTAAAAATTAATTAACGCCTTGGAGAGGCGTACAGTGACATCTACCTAGAAGACTCGGGCTTTCTTAACGGCACGAACGTCTCAAACACACATAGTAGATACACAGAGAACACACATGAGAATACGTTAGTAATAACTAGGAATAAGGCTTTGGAAGAGGGATCTGGTTGATTTTTATTTTGCTCGAGCTCCATTATTCCGGTACCTCGCGGGTTCGAATCCTGCTCGGTGCATTAAATATTTAAATCTTTCCCATTATTTTATAGATTTAATTAGCAGAAGCTCCTGCTTAACAGAAAATTTAAGACAATCTTTGCTTTTCTAACTGATAACAAATAATGTATCTGACGGCTCAGAGCCGGGAATAAATCCTTCATATTGCTCGGTATCGGACATGCGGGCGTATAAACGGACGACTAATAACGCAGTAGTGAATAAAACAAGGAATACTTTTACTGGGCTATATTAAAGGAAACTAGTAAACAACACGTTTAAATGACACGAACAATCACTAGAGGCACAACGATCCGTCGGAGGCCTGCAATGGAATGCCGGTCAAAGAGTATAATAAGTATGTTGGGAAAAGAGAGCCATCTCGCGAGTTAACTTGGAAACACGTCTACATCAGCGCCGCAAGCTTATCTTGTCCGTACTAATTTTGCGTATGTGTGCGTGCACACACACATGCACGTATGTATGCACTGTTCACCAGGCGAGTTGCGACCAAAACGAAGATCAAGTTGCCGGATTTGAGCAAGAATGGCAGTGTGTAGTCTTGTCCGGATCTCGTCGACTTGCTTGTGACAAGCCTACATACTGCCATTCTTGCACCAAATCCGGCAACTTGATCTTCCTTTGGTCGGAACTCGCCTGGTGATGAGATATATTGAATCCCAGTGAATACAAAGATTCGAGAGTAATAAAAACAAGTTTTAAATGCTATTATTTATTTATTAGGTACATTATAAACTTCTATATGAATTACGTGAGATCTAAGCTCCTTACAAAAACAGAACGGTCGCCACTCTTATACATTATCTAGTAAAACTGTTAACATTGGCTGTTTTTTTAATGAAATAATATAATCATATTCTGCAAGTAGGATGCAATAGTTTTAAATGTTATTAATTATTTATTTGCTGCCATTTTCACCCTCATCTTTTTGATCTTTGCTAGAAGAATGCGTGCTTCTGTAAGTTTGTGAAGACACCTGAAACACAAATAAAACCGTTGAATATCTCACAGCGTTTTATATGAAATTGCTATTAAATATCATGATTATGGTTAACAATATTATCCCGAATGAAATTAGTAGGTAAATGAATGATTTATGTTTTTAAGAAATGTACAAAAAATATAATATAAATATTACTTTTAACACGTTCAACGTCCGTGACCCTGATAAGGGTTACTGCAAGCCTCTTTTGCAAAGCCGTAAGGTTTACAATTCGGATTCGAACAATAAAAGTATTATTTTTATTAAAAAGATATGTTAAATAAAAACAAGGAGGTTCTCAATAGACAGCAGGGATCAACGGCTTAATGTGCCTTCCAAAGGACGAGAGTGTTCAGTTTAAAACCACTCAAAGCGGTCACCCATCCAAGAACTGACCTCAGCCGACGTTGCTTAACCTCGCATACCTCACGCAGTACGCGGGCGCCGCTGGGCCACGAGCGCTCCAAACACAATTTTTTGTCAAGGCGTTAAAGAATTTTCAGATATATTTGAGTACCCTTCGATATTATGAAGTATATGATGATGACGTATCGTTATATCATTATACATTTGGTAGAATCATCAAATCACTGAATAGTTAAGTTGTTTGCGAAATTTACTTACCTAAGTGATCGCACCCGAAGACAAAACCTTTTTTCCCCGGAATACTCATTTTCACGAGTAACCACAACAACAAGAATGTCTAAAAAACTAGGTTATGAAAAGCGGTAACAGTTCTAATACAAAACAAGTTATATTAATTCTAACAAATAACAATAGCAAAAAACTAAAATAAGACAAACTAACGATAGCGAGAACAAACATAATTAACAGAAATCATCGCAGTCGTAACAATAATATGAAATTTACGCTCGTACGAGTCTAGTAACACAAGAAAAGAAATTAAAATTACCCACATTATGACACCCCTAACACAGGTACGCCAATTGAATAAACGTTTCTTTTCACGACGATAAATAATGTTAATCTTGTGGGAACGTGCCATTACCAAAAATAATTGTATTATAATTATATATTATCAATAAATTAAAAATTTAAAAATAACAGTTGGGCCATGATTCAAGGACAATTTGAAATATTATGTGCTTGAAACGAAATGTTATATCAAATTGTTATTGTCGTGACAGCGAAATCTAGCAGTGGTAAGTATAATTAGCAAGTAAGTAAGAAATGTCGGACAGGATGTGAAAGATGTCGCTACCTTCCGGCCTCTGATGCCGGTGCGGGCGCAGCGGGCCGGTTTTTATACCTGCCCCACTGCTTGTCGCCTCACCGCTCCGAAGTTTCGTTAGGTGCGCTGGTGGCGCCATCTGGTCTGAAGCGCACCTTGGCCTCAAATTAGTCAATTGATTGATTGATTTCATTTTGCCGACATATCTTCATAAATTTAATGGTTAGACTCTTGTCGGTGTAGCTCTCTCCAACTGACTCTTTCTAGGGTCACCTCCTTATACTACACAACTGCTAATTTTTCTTTTATTTGTTTCATGTAACTTATCCTCGGTCCTCCCCGTCCTCACTGTCCTTCAATTTTGCCATCTATGATGTTCTTTATAGAACCGTCGTGTCGTATAAGATGACCAATGATTTTCCCTCTTCTATTTTCTATAATTTCCGACAGGAATAATGTTTAGGTAAACATATTTGTGATTCGCAGGTCCCGATCCAAGTAAGGAAGTTGAAATGGATCCGGGCATGGACGCGCGCGTATGGTGGGCCGTGGGCGCGCTGGTGCTGACATTAACGCTACTAGCTGCGTGCTGGGCCGCACACACAAAACTGCTGGCCAACTTGCGCAAGAAGGTGCTGCACGATTGGGTGCACAGGTAGGTAACGTGGCTATTTTAAACCAGAGTGGCATATACAAAACACCCAGCTAGATATTGTCAATGTTTGATCGGGGCATGACGTGTGTGTGGTGAGCGCTGGGCCTACGGGAGCTGTAAATAATAGGTATGTTGACACCAAATAATAAAATCAATAAGCAGGAATTTTCTCGAAAAAGGATCAAATTCACAATCAAACGGCGAATTCAGTAACTCAAAAGAATAAATAATTACACAGTTATATGTGTTCAAAGTTTTAAGAGCAGATATATTCTGTCCCTTTTACGCAAAACGCACCTCTGTATTGGAACGATCGTCATTTACTAAGGGAGCGCGAGCGAACGAACGCTTTCTCTCTAACTAGCAACATTAAAACAGTTGTAGCTTCGTTATTTTTTGCGATATTTGAATACGATTTTCACCAGTTGGCATAGTTTCTCTCTTTGGCTTTTTTTTTGGAGTAATAATATTTTTTAATACAGTTGCTCAAAAAGTGGCACTTTATGTAGCTTTATATCGTGCGCAAAGTTGGATTTCGCGCACTAGTGCTTTTTACTTTTCCAATTTTTTAAATTTATTGTTGGTCCAATCCAAACATCCAACAGAAGAGTTTAGGTTCAATCAGTTTACTCAATTATTTAATAAAGCATTTGGCATTAAAACTATACTTCTATTATGTTTAAAACATTAAAATTGCTTATTAAACAGGTTAAAGAGTTATCATATACTAAAAAATCTAAAACTGTTTTCAAAATTATCTGATTGAGTAGACCAATGATCGGAAACGAGTATTACGCGAGACCTAAGATTAATAGAGTATTATGCAGGACCGCCGCGCCGGATGAATGAACGCTTGTTTTTTTTCGCCAAAACATACATTTATTTACCTAAAAATCTAATATAAATTGATTATAAAATTAAAAATAACCGTTTTTTCATGTTTAAATGTAATTAAACTACCACGTGACATAAAATGTCTCGCAGAATAGTTTTCGTTTTGGCTGAATGCTGACAACCATGGCTTGTTGAAAAAAGTCTATCAATTAAAAGTTAAGCCGACTTTTTAATTCCCGCCTCTTTCATTCATAATTTCACGAATTAATGTTGTAATGACGTATTATTTTAATAATATTTTTGTGACATGTGCGATTTATACGATTGTTAAATAAAATGTGTGTAAACTACGCCACATGTAGATGTAGACCAGGTACGTGCAAAGCCCACAATTTCAAGTAAATACATTTTGTTTTGTCTCTCTTTTAATTACTGTTTTATTTAGTTTTGTTTCTTTGATGTTTTTTCGCAACTGTATTAAAAAACGTCGTTTGATATACGTGCGGAAGGCAAACCTTCCGCACTTGCATCAAAATGTACTATTTTGATTCAACATCCGTACTCTACTTATATGCTGGGCCGCACATATACGGGTGCAGCGTGCAGGTGCTGTGCACGGGTAGATAACGAGACTCTAGGCAACTGCCACAAATGCTTAGTCAGAATGTGGTAGTGGATGATTACGGACGCAAATGTAGGTAAGTGTGGTAAGTGGCGCTGGTATTGCTGACTGCGAGTTTGACCTTTTACCGCCTACAGCCGAGTTCATTTACGTCTAAGCAAGTGAGCACATATAATAGGATCAAAATATCTGAACACAACTCTAATGTCAAACGCTTTAAAAGTGTGTTCACATATTATTGATCCTATTATGTGAACACGAACGTACGACAGGGTGTCCTCATCAGTCCACATTATTTCCTAAGCTCCTAGCTATCGATTCTTCCCAACTAATCTAAACGAGTTCAACCAAATTCTTTAAAGTCCTGGTATAGTACTTTTAGCTCACGAGCGCGGGTTAGCCATGGTTGTAGTTGTGACACATGCGAACACATAAACAATGTGCATGTATATCTCAACACGCAGGGCTCACCCGCGTTCGCGAGATAAAAGTATTAAAACAAGAAGGTCTATAATGCACGTGCTCGAAAAGTGCGTTTTCTAAGCAGCCAAACTGTGCGGAAAGTACCACTTTTTTGCACTAGTACTTTTTAATTCTCTTATTTTAATTGAAGTCAATTATAGATTTAAATTCTTATAAAAGGTACATGATTAAACGTATTATTTATAATTTTAGATTTACCTATATAAATAAATTGTAAATACCCATAGCTGGGAACCGTTAACCAAATAGTTAACTTCGTTAATCGCTAATCCGAAAAAAAAGTTAACTTCGCTAATCGTTAAAGCGTTACATTTCGGGCCATTTAACGGAAGTTAACGTTAATCGTTAACTCCTAGTAAAAACAGCACCTGGGTATGCGGGTATGCGCTATGGAAAGTAGGCAGGCAATGAAAAAAAACTGGTGAAGTGCAAGTCCGAATCGTGTACCGAGGGTTCCGTACATAGATATGTACCAGTTTCAACCCTATTAATTGAGGAAAGTGTCAAGAACACGGTGTAGAAATTGAACGCCATGGGTACAGCGCCATCTATCGGCGAATTTTGCTACAAATTTTAGCGACTGAATAACTTGGTATGTATGATGGATTTCAAGGATAATTCTTTATAACGTGAACCGATTTCATTCTTTTTTCTTTATTTGGAAGAAGGCACTTTCAGCATAATCGCGTAGGAATTTATAAAACACAAATACACGCAAAGGTGATTAAATTACAAACTTAGCATAGAAATGTTTTTTGATATTAAAAAAAGAAAAACTAGATAGAGCTACAGTTATATTTTTCCTGTAAAATATGTATACATTGATATCAATATTATGTAATAATTTCATATAATTTCCTTGGTAAACTTCGGAGATAAGGGGGGTACGGTTTTTTTACATTTTCCCACACAAATCGAAAATGACTCAACGTTAAAAAATTGTTTGAGAATGTGCAACTCAGGCCCTTTCATACGAGTATGACGCTCCACTTGGCATATTCACCCACTAGACATAAAATAAAAAAAATATATAAAAAAACATATTCTAGCATCTCGGTTACCCTTCTTTATAAGTGTTCCAAATTTCAAATCAATAGCATAAGTAGTTCTTCAGTGATTTAGCGATGTGACAGACAGACAGACAAAGTGAAACCATTAGGGTTCCTTTTTTACCGTTTTGCTAAGGAACCCTAATAAGGAAAGCAAGATGGCTTTTAGAATTTCTTATAATGAACGATTAATTTAATCATCAAAATAAACAGCACGTCACCATACTCCTTGTACTCTCATTCACTGACGCACCGAGCCGACAACACAATATAGTCATTTCACTCGTGCACGCGTCTGACGCGCCTCACTTGCATCGTCTGTCTCACTCAGCGCCTATAGCTCGCGCCTACGCGGCCCGGATCAAACGGACTTGTCAGAACCTGTTTTTCGCGGCGCGGTGTTCCTTTGATAAAATAAGTACTTAGTTAACGAATTAACGGAGCTTTAGACAGTTAGCGGAAGTTAATGAGTCCGTTAACAATTTTGCAAGTTAACTTAAAAGTTAATCCGATACACGGATGATTAACTTCGTTAATTAACGATTAACGGATTAACGAGTTAATGCCCAGCTCTGTAAATACCTAATATTCACCAACATGCTTAGCTGTATGCAAATTTAGCCTTCTCGCTGTAGCATTTTGCACATACGCAGTAGTAGAGAGTGTAGAGACGTTGATGTATCGAGCAAGGTAAATTTTAACCTATCAATTTTAAATCCACTTTTCGATTAATTTTTAGGGTTCCGTACCAAAATAGTAACAAATGAACCCTTATGGTTTCACTTTGTCTGTCTGTCTATCACATCGCTAAATATCTCAAGAACTACTTATGCTATCGATTTGAAATTTGGAATAGTTATAAAGAAGGCTTACCTACATACATACTTTTTTAATTTTTTTTTTAATTTCTGTGAAAAATGACAGATAACTGGTGGTTCAAAATTTGAAAGTCTAGTTAATATATCGGGTGGGGTGTCATATGAAAGAGCTTGAATTGCACATTCTGAAACAATTTTTTTTTATTTTTTAAGTTGAGTCATTTTTGTTTTATGAGGAAAAATGTAAAATAAAAATACCGCCCCCCCCCCCTTATCTCCGAAGTTTACCGAGGAAAAAATATAAAATTATTACATAACATTGATATTAATGTATATTTTACAGGAGAAATATAACTGTAGCTCTATCTAGTTTTTCTTTTTTTTATCGTCAAATAACATTTCTATACTAAGTTTGTAATTTAATCACCTTTGTATGTATTTTTGTTTTATAAATTCCTACGAGATTATGCTGAAAGTACCTTCTTTCAAATAAAGAAAAAAAAATTGAAATCGGTTTACTTGTTAAAGAATTATCCTTGAAAAATTACCATACATACAAAGTTATTCAGTCGCTCAAATTTGTAACAAAAGTCGCCGATAGATGGCGCTGTACCCATGGGGTCCAATTTTCAAACCAGGTTGTTGAGATTTTCCTGATTTAATAGGTTTGGAACCGGTACACCTGTATACGGAACCCTCGGTGCGCGAGTCCGACTTGCACTTGACCGGTTTTTTTTTTATATTCTCGCACAATGCATTATAAATCGTTGTACGATACATGTTCGGAAACGTAATTCTCATACTTCCGTACTTGTATTGTAATTTCGAACGTTGAATTTACTTTTAAAGATACGCGGCATACACTGCTGAGCACGCGCCTACACCGGTAGCAGACCCCGGATATATTCTCCTGCTGTACGCTCGGGACTGTGAACCCGCCATGGAAGCCATAAACATACTGAAGAAGATGCTTGAAGAAGGCGCTCCGGGCCGGGTAAATACGAATATATGTCATTATTTGACATCAATACGTCATACTGAAATGGAATATACAAAACGGGTCACTCACGTATTTCAGGTCGAATATCGCTGCATTTGTTTCGAACCAATACCACCAATACTAGAGTGCTAGACGCGCTGCCATCGCGACTGGTTCTCACGACTAAGGACAACGAATTGGTCCGAAACATGTAGAGCGATATTCGACCTTAAAGACGTGAGTGCCAGTCGGAACTACAGGCTTCAAATTTTCACAGTATAATCTTGTTGACTCGAAGCCATACAAATTGTCAAAACTTCATTTTTTAACGTTTTTAAGGGGGGCTCCCATACAGCTAAAGGAAGCCGCGAAAAATATTTTTTTACCTACCCTATCGAGTGGGGTATCGTTGTTTAGAGCTCGTTGGGCAGATAAATTTTTCCTTTTTTTTTGTTTTAAGAAAATATTGCAGAGGAATGAGAAGCCACCAAAGTAAGGTTTTTTTTACAAAAAATTCCGAATTGTTTAAATTTCCCATTGACCTATAAACTTGAAATTTGGTGATAATGTTTGTTATTACGTGTATTTTTCTAACAAATAGTAAGACCCTTTTTTT
This sequence comes from Epiblema foenella, assembly GCA_963556455.1. Lineage (NCBI taxonomy): Eukaryota > Metazoa > Arthropoda > Insecta > Lepidoptera > Tortricidae > Epiblema > Epiblema foenella. Next base: position 21,987,348 of record OY747096.1, on the reverse strand, counting down.
TTAATTTCCGTTTTTTCCTATTATATATATACTTTCCTATTATATAACTAGCTTAATTTTGCGGTTGTTTCGGAACCCTACATATTAATTTATTTTGAATGTCGGCCATGGGTATTTCGTGACAGGTCTACGACATATTCAGTGAGTCGTGCATGGCGATATACGCGGAAGCGCCGGAAGAGTGGGTGTGCGGCATGCTCTCGCGGCCTGATGTTCGGGTCGTGTTGGTGCAGACACCGGCCGCAGCGGCGTTGTATGCGGCGCAGGTCTCACAGGATAATCTACAGAGTGAGTATACGATGCATGTGTAAGATAATATTACAATCAATGTGTATCGACACGTTAGAGAGGTAAGGCACAGCGGAATGTCATCTCATTCATATTTGAAATAGCTGAACTAGGGAAGTAGGTACAATACAATACAAATACCCTTTATTGCACACCTCAATAAATAAAACTAATACAGATGGTGAGATACTGTTTTGTTTTCTGTGAGCGACAAAAACCGCAGTCATAATAACACCAATTCTCTGTAGCTATGTGGTGTTGCGTTCTGAACTGGTGTCAACTAAGACGCGGGCGGACAGACACACGAACATGGTGCAATTGTAACGGTTCCGTGTTTACTACGGAACCCTAAAAAGGGTCCGCTGCGTATGTGTTGTTTGTGGCGTTTTCCAAATATTTGAGCTATATTACAAGAGAAAGAAATGAATGTTTGAGGCTATTATCACCCATATAATTATTCGTTATTTATTTGCAGTGCAACAACCGCTGCTAGGGGCCCGCGTGCATTACAAGAAACCGCTATACGCAGACGTGCTGCTACAGTACGCGTTAAGGCTTGTGCGGGATATGGCTCCGATGCAGCAAGAATATGCCCGATACTACATCGCTACGTGAGTACATTAGTATTGTTTCATCGTCCAGGCACGGATCCAGGATTGGTTTGTTTGGGGGCACTATCGAGCCAGCGCGGGAAGGGAGGAGTTAGTTGGTACCGGAAGTCTCCGGGAGGGTAACAAAACAATGTTATTGTTTTTTTTTGCCGGGCGGGGACGGGAAAGGCCTGCTTCAGAAGGGGAAGGATTGCCTCTCTATGTATCCACGCCTGCCATCAGCTGATACCCGCAACTTCATACGCGTATGAATTGTAAGACTACGCAATTTTCAGATGTGTTAGGCTACACTACATTACTACAAAATTTCAGTTCAGTAATTTGCGATTAAGGGAATCGTACATTGACACAGGCTTTCACGTTTATAAGATTATACGGATTTTTAATTGCTTGATATTTATTAATGATTAATAAAGAACTAACTTATACATTTATACAAAGCGCATTATTGCATTATTATAAGCAACATTGACAACTAGTTGTAGCGGGTGAGCACTTTGACTTGTTACTGAGTGCTCCTATGCTTTGAAAGGCACGTTAAACAAACAAACCATCCCTGTTGTTGCGTACGGGAGCAATAGTAATTAACAGTTACATTGAAGATACTTCATGTTTTGTATATACCACTCTTACCGGCCGTTAATTTGTTGAATGAACCAAGGATTGATGGAATCAGGCGTTACTTTACGGAATTCTATAATAAGACTAGAACTGCGGTCAGCAACTGGTGGCCCGCAAGCCCCTACTTGCGGCCTGCGAGCCTCCTTATTGACAATCGACAATGTTGTATGTGATACCTTTTGCTTGATAGTCACAAATTATTATAGGGTCGTTCAACTTTTTCTTGTTGTTATTCTGTCCCATCAGCGAGGAGACAATAGTAACCGAATTTCTTAGCAAAATGTTTATAACTTGGACTTCAAGCATGCTCAAGAGATGAATGTCCGATTCCCATGTCCGAATGGATTGGATTTATGATTATCGCTAAAACTCATATTTGGTAGATTTAAAACCTATAAAAATCACAGTTTTAAAAAGTGACTCAGGACACGTAACCATAGTAACAAGCAACAAAGAATAGTTAATGCGCCCAGTAACACGTGCGGCCTGCGACAATTTTGTTAGCTACTTTGTGGCCCTTAGCTGCTAAAAGGGATTCAAATGTTTACGCCCAACGTCCAAGACGGAAATAATACCGAAGAGTCATTGTTGCCCTCGAATGAGGGATAAAAGTCGTACTTTTCTTCCCTCATTCATTCCCTCATGTAAGGGCAACAATGACTTTTTTCCTCATAGCAGGTGTGCAAAGCAGTATATGCCACACGGTAGCAAAATTATTTCCGTCTTGGGCGTAAACACTTGAATCCCTCGCTATGCTCAAGCTTCACTCAGCATTCAGTATAACTCCCTCGCCAATAATAGGTGTATTTTTACTCCCCTGAGACATAATCTACTATTGTAGCAATCAATTCTTAAAGTTTGAACTAGATTAAGGCCCGGTTCACATGGACCGACTGCAGCACTAGGCCCAATACAAAGCTTATTCTCGGTGTAACTTTTTTTTCGTAAATCTTTATAAAACACTATATATTATAATTACATTTTTTTATTATAAATTGTCTGCTTTGCCCTAAGGTTCACTGGTAGAGAATGCTTATAGCATTAAGTCCTCCTTTTATACGATAAGTTTTACTTTTGTGCAGTAAAGATTAAATAAATAAATAAATGAAGGTACCAATTAGGTACTAAATATTTGCGAAAAGATGGATTCGGTATAACGCCCACAAGTAGGGGAACTGGTTTGGTCCTGTCAACCTGTCGTCAGAATGGCTGACCATTTATCACTACATAATATAAAACAAAGTCGCTTTCTCTGTCCCTATATCCCTATGTATGCTTAAATTTTTAAAACTACGCAACGAATTTGGATGCGGTTTTTTTTAATAGATAGAGTGATTGAAGAGGAAGATTTATATGTATAATAACATAAATAGTGCACCCGTGCGAAGCAGGGGCGGGTCGCTAGTTTTCAATATTTTTCGATTTATAGCGAGGTACTAATTATTTCATTTCAGGTACCAATGAGTACTAAAAAGGTACTAAATCTTCGAGTTACTCTTGCTAAATCTATCATGATCCTGTCATCCTGAAGCTCACTGATTTTTGAACACATATCCTACGTACATTAGAAGACGTGTTATAGTCGAAAGCTGGATTCCTAGAAACATTTTTGTGTGCTATATTTAGCACTGAATTTGAAGTTTCTAACGTACTAGCGGCATACTAATTATTAGCTTTTAACAGTTAAGTTGACATAAACAAGCAAAAAATTGTGTTTCCATTCCACTATTAGCTAGGGATTCTGTAGCCAACGCCAATTAAACTACGGGTTAATGTAAGAAGATGATGAGGATTATACATGCAAAACGTTTTAAGTATTTACTTTTACTATCGTAGAATTAGTACTTTTTAAAGACACACTTAGCTTAGATTTTCACCACAAGTTTGCATTTCAATTGCACAAGCATTAGTAGTTCAGATAATATGTGCGTAAATTTGAAAGTAATAGATTCATTATCCGTAATTTCGCATATGTGTTGATATAAAGTTAATAGTCCCTAATAGTTATGTATCATTAAGGCGTATTCCACATGCGAGGCAGGTGAAGGTGAAATTTACATTTGGATAAGGTTAGTATTAGGGTATAAAATAAATAACTATATTATATGTATGCGATATAACGTGCTAAGGCTATTTCAGAAAAAAAATTGTAACATAATCGGAAGTCGCTTTTCAACTCCTTTTATTAGAGACGGTCTTCCTGCTCGTTCGTGGTTGCGAAAGAGCTTTTTGTTGCCTTGTAATATGAAATTGCCTATTCCGCTTCGCCTCGTAGGTCGAAAAGCGCGATTAATTCCATACCTTTCAAAAATTAATCGGGGTTCGAAAGGATAATTATCGTGATAAATATAGATTTCATACGATCTCCAACCGAATTCTAACGTAAATGATAGTTAAAAATTATACAAATTTTAATTATATCTTATATCATCAATTCGCATACGTTCTTAGCCATAAAGCACGTACACACGTACGAGACTCTCATGCGAGTTCGATTTCATTTCGCGGTTTCATAAATCGATTGAACTCAGTACACCTCGATAACCTGCAATGTAAAGAAACTTGTATGTGAGTTTCGTACGTCTGTACAGAAGCCTTAATTATTTTGTAAATTTCGAACCTCACAAAAAGTCCTCTTAACTATTCCAGTGTATCGGAGCTGGAATACGACTTGATGCCACAAGTGTCCCCGTACCGGCGCTACTCGCTGCCTGTGCACGCGACGAAGCTGCTCAGCGACCTGCGCCTGCCCGTCGACCAGCCGCAGCGCCTCCGCAGCCTCGCCACCGCACTAGAACACCTACTTAAGTACGTCGGCGACAATGAGAACTACTTGAGGGACGAGCTTATGTTTCTATAGAGTATACACGCTAGTTTATCAATAATAATCCACCTTCCTCCCTAAACACACCAGAGGGCAATCTCCTGCGTTTCTAACGTCATTGTCGGACACGATTATCTACGTACATAAAGGGTACAACAAACCGTAAGAACTTTGATCAATTAAGCCTCAAGACCGGTATTGGTTTACGTTTTCAACAAAAGTTAAGTCTGGCTATCATTCTCTTTTAACAATATTGAGTGGGACAACAATGATGAAAAAAAAACGCTGAATATTCGCCCCAAAGCTGATTTGACGTAATGTTTCTTAACTCTTAATGCAGTTGCGCAGTTAACGTGCGTCTAAATAACGCTGCAACAGTAGTGGGAAGGTTGGGGTTAGAAAACCAAGTCGCCACCGCCTAGTTTGAAAAGAACTTGTTTAGATCATTTTGAGCTCTTCACCGGCATAATTTGCTGCTAGTTATGTGATGAGAAAATGTCAATCATGTCGTGCATTATTGAGAACTGTACTTAATTACTTAGTTGTATCGTTACGGTATTGGTACCTACTGACAAAATGTACGAATATTACTAAACTAGTTACTCTGTGAGCTGTAGACCTCGCGAGCGTTGTTTTTTTGACCGAGTGAAATGAAGGTCTCTGCTTCAGCTTCGACAAAAATGCTTTCGTATGTCCAGATTCCGGATTTCCGTTTGTTCTCGTCTACAGGTCGCAATTCTCAACCGATTCTCGTGAAATTTTGTGAGCAAGTTCGATAGTTATATATAATTTTTTTGTCGCGACGGTTTTTGGAAATTTCCAAAAACTATTTTTTTATCAATGATTTTGTAAGTTTCTGCGGGCGAATTTCGGTTTGTTCTCCTCTACAGGTCGCATTTCGCAAACGATTCTCTTGAAATTTTGTGAGCAGGTCCGGTAATTATATAGAATTTTTTTTTCGAGTCAGTTTTTGAAAAATTTCAAAAACAATTTTTATTTCAAAGATTTTGTAAGTTTCTGCGTCCGAATTTCGGTTTGTTCTCCTCTACAGGTCGCATTTTTCAACCGCTTCTCGTGAAATTTTGTTAGCAGGTTCGATATTCATAATTAATCTTTTATATAATGTCAGATTTTGGAAATGATAAGAAAACTCACTCACGAGGTCTACAGCCACTAGATAAATTTTGATTAATAAATAATATTTTTGAAATTTTCAAAAGTCACTCGAATAAAAACATTCTATGTAATTACCGAACCTGGTCCCAAAAATTCACAAAAATCGGTTGAGTAACGCGACCTGCAGAGGAGAACAAAACCGAAACCCACCCGCAGACACATACGAAATCATTGAAAGAAGATTTGTCTTTGAAAATTTCAAATGAAGTGACACGACAAAAAAAATCTATACCTATAATTACTTACTCTAAATTAGTAATAGATTTGTGGTTTTACAAATGTTCAAAATGTATATACAAATAAAAGGTAGGTTGTAAGTGACTATTACTTGTGTAAGGTAAACGTCTCTGTGCTCGACATTGACCCAATACGTGGCACTTTCAACAGAGCTGACTTATAGGTGTCATCTAATAGTAGTGTCCGACCGAAACACATTTTTTTGTCGAAACCGAAGGTTCGGCTGTGGCTCTAGTTTCGACCGAGACCGAAACCGAAGGTTCGGCTTTGGTTCTAATTTCGGCCGAAACCGAACCTTTTATAGACGTGTGAAAACCGTCAAATAAAGTGTCAGTGGGCCACTTTTTCTAGACAGAAACAATGTACCTAATTAGGGATTGCAATCCAGCTGAAATTCACTATATCCAGGTGGAACGAGCCGGTTCAGCCAAATTGGAGTTGAACGATTGCCTCTATTAAACAATATCAACTTTGGTAGCATAAAAGGGTTTTTCCAGTCCCATTCGAGTCATATCACCAGATCTGCTAGGCCCGGGTACTGACCTTGGCCCAACAAATCTGGTGATATGACTCATTGGAGTATGCTGATAATCTGAAGTACAAGTATGGCAAGTTCCCTGCCTTGGAACCAAAGTACGAATTTGTCCCTGTTGTGGTAGACTGCAGGATCCTGGGGTTTGGAAGCCAAGGACTTTGTTATGGATTTGGGTCGACGACTGAAAGCTAGACGGGGTAGTATATAGTGCAGCAGATTTCGCTGGCTATCGTGGTGACTGCAGGTGTCATGGATACATTTGAGCTAGCTGCGATCCAAGATGGGCCATTTAACTAGATAGGCATAATTAGTGTTTAAGGTTAACGAAGTCGACTACTACTACGGAAGCGAAAATGACTAATGGCCATGCAATAAATGTTTTGAATGATTGATTGAATTGTCTTATTGATTTGCATTAGTGCGCACCTGACGAAGATTTGCAGGTTGTGATTGGCGGTTTACAATTGCTGCCTTTTTGATTTAAACGTTATTTATATATTCATTTCATATTAACAATGCCACGTTGTAACGACCGCTCCTCAGCGCACGAATTCTGAAAATACGCGGGAACGTTTATTTACATTTTTTTAAAAAGCAAATCATTTTCGGTAATGTGTTTTAGCGCTCTTTTTCATCCCTACCGGAGTTATCTATCTATAGGAATATTACCGGATCCGGTGCCTATCGAGATACTGGATCCAGCCGGATTACCGTACCTATTTGACGGACCAGATTGCAATCCCTAAATGTAACACAGGATAGTTCGTGTAGTGTGGTATAAAATAAAACAATTTTATTACTTAACAAGATATAAAATAGCTAAAATAAAATGTATTTTGTTGGCGGCGTCGAGCCAAGTTATTCAAAGGCACCAGAAATTAGACGAACGCTATCCGAAACTACAATGTTGTAAAAGTTTCGGCTCTGCCGAAAGGTTCGGCAGTTTTTTGGCCGAAACTGAAACTTCGGCCGAAACATGATTTTTAGGCCGAAACCAGCCAAAACCGAAACCGAAACTTCGGTCGGACACTTAGTATCTAATAGGCACTAAGGTGTCGAGCACTGGGACGATTATTTTACTTCTTCTTTCTGACGTTAACCCATTTTATGTTGTGGTTTTACTCATGAGTATGTATCTTGTACAGTCGCCATCAAATATATCTGTAGTATACAGGTTACTTAAAATATCTGAACATGCACTCTTAACGTCTTGATAATAAAGTCGTGTTCAGATAATTTTTGTACCGTGTTGGCTCCGATACGTCTGATGACCACTGTACTAATACGTATGTGTATATTGTGTGATAAGTGAACATGGAATGGGTCTTGCTGTTCCGTGATACATCTCCCAGTGACTATAGTACTAATACGTACCTTACATACTACAAATATGAACATTGTAATTATAATGAAGTGAAATTTGAGAGCTTCTAATACTATGCGTGTATATTATAAGGGTTTTGTTGTATTATGTACGTAAGTAAAAGTGAGTTGTCCTCAAAATGTGCAATCCTTTTTACTAGAAAGCGCTAGCAATAAGGATTGCACATTTTGTTCCGTTGTATCCGATTGAGCTGAAATTGGGCATACTTGTGTTAGTTCGGTGATAATGCAATATTATGTTACCACCGAGCTGACCTGTTGATGGAGACAGAAGGTGGTCATAGCAACTCCTAAACTATACAAAATAAAGCCGTCGTGTTTGGAACCGTCTCAACGAGTAGTAGACTATCGAAAAAGTTGTTTGTTCTAAAAATATCTGTAAATAAAATATAAGGATATATATAAATATATTGGGCTAGTTCTACAAACTTTCTACTACTAACTACAAATTTCGGCGGCTCAGCTAAAATATCATGAAAAAATAAAATAGAATATAAACTAAGCTTAAAATAAACTAAACTGAAAAAAAAAAGTAAAAAAGAGGCTCCAGCTCGGAGCTCGGCGGTAAGGTGCCCAGAAGGCTGGCCGCATTGCCGCGCTGAACAGCAATGCTGATCCGCTGAGCGAGGTACGCACCAGCCTTCTGGCCACCCGTCGCTTCCACAAGGCGCTTCGCTAGCTCCTTGAACATATAATGAGCTGCAGATCCCCACGGCCCTAGAGTTTCCACCCCAAACGGCTCAAACATGCAGCCACCGTCAATGGCTGCATATTTGCGCCGCTTGAGGTATTCAGCCGCGTCGGCGGCAGCCCCAGCCTTAACAGATGTCCCTGGAAGATGGGAGGGCGCCAGGGTATCCATACATGTGGCATCCCAGACTAGTGGCCGTCCCAACTTCCAGGGTATCAGTGTCATGCCGTCTGGCCTCTTCCCGTCGTCACGAGCCAAGCCAGTCGGCTCTAGAATTTCCGGTGTTCCTGCGCTGGTAAAGGCTCGGCGCAGGATGTCATTAATGGAGGCATGTCGTGCAATGCGACCAGCACTCCTGCTGCAGGAGAGACCGTGGAGACCTGTATTGGTAACACTGGCACTAGAGTGGCACCGGTGTGGGGCAACACATGTCGCTCCCAGGCGCAGCGATACCGCGAATCTGAAAGTTTCATTGCTGAGGAGTGTCCCTAGATTTTTGGAGGATATAAACATTTGCAGTTGCATATATATGATAGATAGGGCATTCATATCATTAGCATTTTTTCCTTTTCAAACCTAAAACGTTTAATAGTATTAACAAGCGAATACGTATACCTAATTACATTTTAGTTGAACAATGTGACAGTGCCTAATAATTGAATAATGAAAATCGAATTTTTCATGATATTATTTGCATCGAATTCGCTGAGATTATATATATATAATCGTAAAACACGTGACCTATATTTTCTTAGTTTAATGCACTAATAGTTGGATTGGATGTTTTACTAATGTTGTGTTCGCCAAGTCACGTTTGTTGAAGCTTGGTGCTGTAAATAGCTGACGCATTTGTAAATGACTGAAAACGTACCTTATACTATTTGTAAAGTACATATTTTTGTGATTTGTACGCATATTTGATACATATATATTTGTTTGTACTTAGAAGTAAGTTGCTTAGGTTGTTAATTTGTTTTATTCCCACTATTTTGTTCAACATTATATTTCACAACCCAGTAAATGAACTATCGTATATTTATGTACGAGCACTGTGTCAAGTACACTATGCTTATATTATTTAAATAAAACCGCCATATTAAGTGGAATAGTTGGCGTAAAACAATTTGTATTACTGTATTAGTAAGTAATAAATAATAGTTCATTACATTTCTGACATCATAATGAACGTTTCAAAAATGGAATATAAAATATAGGTCTGATTTCGGGTCTTCGCCCAATTCATTTGACAAATGAGAAGGAAAAGTCTATTGCCATTTAATTTATATAGTAGTTCAGGCGAATTCAAGAAATGTACATAATGATTAATGAAGTACTTCATTCGTCCATAATCTATATTATTGAGTAACGAAAATCAGTGAGACAAAGTAATATATCCGAAAGTGTGTCTGTTTTTCTGTTACCTCTTCCCGTTTAAACCGCTGAACCGATTTCGATCAAATTTGGTATGGAGATAAATTGAGTGACGGGGAAGGACAATATACTTTTCACACCTGCTATTCAGAAAAGAGTTATTGTTGCCCTCGAATGAGGGATCAAAGATATACTTTTCTTCCCTCATTTGAGGGCAACAATGACTCTTTTCCTCATCGAAGGTGTGAAAACCAGTATGTGACACTCTGTAGTAAAAACATTTGTAAGATATTTCATGTTTTTAGCAGCAGGCCTCATAGACGGTGTGAAAAGCAGTGTGTCACGCGGTAGCAAAATTATTTCCGTCTTGGGCGTAAACACTTGAATCCCTCGCTACGCTCAAGATTCTACTTTAGAATCCCTCGCTACGCTCAGGATTCTATTGTAGAATCTTTCGCTTCACTCAGAATTCAATATGCCGCCCTCGCCGTAAATATATCATTTTGCTCCCTTGAGACAATCTACTATTTTATCCCGAAAACCATCCCTTAAGGCCGGAAGTTTTTATGGAAGAGCGATGACTAAGTAAGCGACTGATATAAAAAAAATGCATATTGTATCGCGATGAAATACTTCCACGCGGACGAAATCACGGGCAAAAGCTAGTAATATAATAAGTGCCAATTTTCTAACTCGCTAGAGTGAATTAAATAGTAGAAGTAAGATTTTTAAATCCATACAGTTATGAATAATTATTTAAGTGTGAGGCGCTGAACATTGCAAACTTGCAACTCGCTCTGTCACTTTTAGTTTGAGAGATCTAGACCTATCTTAATCGTAAGGTGTTCGCCTGTACATATTATTTTAACACGTATATGTATATCTAATGGAGCATACAGGCTGTCAAGTTTTCAATAAGTTGATTCTAAAATCAGTGATAGGATAGTGAGAACCTCAATATCTATCGATTTGACTCATTTATTTCACGTAAATTTCGTAGTTTCCGCGATGTATATTTTTTGTTTTGTTTGTGTTCTATTGAGGCCCTCCGTCATTAGCAGAGTTCGGAAAGGCTGTGCTATTCTTATGTCATTAATGACATCCGTAGATATTTATATGAATACACCCTGAGAATACGTAATATTTAAACAAATTATTAGTTTTTGTTTTAACCACATGAAACCCTACGCCCGTCCCTCCCTGTCCCGTCCTAATCCCGGCACCCTATAGAGCAAATGGTATACAGTTTAGATTAAAATAATTGTAATGAGATATTGTTTATTGCTGGTTCTGATGGAAATACTTAAATTAAGGACTCTCTGTTTATGTTTTTCTTTTAAATACACTTTTGAAAATTATTGTTACTAGATATGTTTATTTTCCTGATATCTTCTAGAAATGTATTACAGTTACAGTTGGGAGTTGTGCTGCTGTGATCTTCCCTCTTCTGGTTTTCTAAAAATGACAAAGCTACCCAACCCATTTTTAGGTAAATAAATGTATAAACAACTGCAAAGGGGCCATCCATAAAGTACGTCACACGAATTTCATGATTTTTTGCCCCCTCCCCCCGTCCTTGTCACAGGTGGTCACATTTCTGAGACCCCCCCCCCCCCCCTTCCTAGTGTGACGTCACATGTTTTGCAATTTCACATCGAAAAATTATTAAATTAAAACAGCAGTTCCGAAATAAGTTTTATTACCATTCAAATTATTTTTTTTTTTTATCAGCGTAAGTTGCACTGTATGTTTCGTATAGTCTACGGTAAAGATTACCTAAATCTATCTTTTTATTCATTTTAAACTTGTTTTTTTTTTAAATATGTTTTAACTAAACAATGACGTTGTTCACTCAGCGAAAGTCAATTTTCGAATGTAATAGAAACAATAAAATCACGCGGGGTGCGGTGCGTTTGGCGGCATTAGTCAAAGGGCTCGTGGGCGATCGGCGCTTCTGTCGGCGCGTGTCACTAGAGCGAAAGTGAACAAAACAATTTAAACCGTATTGTCATAAAGATAGAGTTGGAAATATGTTTTAGTATAATTAATATTGCAAATTACGCGGTTTAATACCTCTAGATTTATAAATTTCGAATTGTGATGTCACGAAACTTAGGACCCCTCCCACCCCTTGTCACACCATGTCACACTTTGTCGACCCCCTCCCCCCCATTACGTGTGACGTACTTTATGGATGGCCCCAAAACTGAATGCGGAAATTCTCAAGAAAGCCTCATGGAACCGGGAATTTAACCAATGTGGGTGGTGCTCTTAGGCATAACACACCTACTGAAAACCAACTGTTTCCCATCGCAATGTCTTTGACTGGAAAATTACCTTTCACACCATCTGATTATTTGAGGCAGCTGCTATCTCATTTATTTAGGAATATACCGTCGAACCCCGTATCTTCGCCTGGGATACCTATCTTCGCCTATTTTTATGAAAGTTGAAATTCACGCCTAGTTTTTAGGGCAGGCTCCACACAAAACTACTAAATAGAAAGTGTTTTTTATGCATGACAATATTCTCGCATCAATTGTGGCTAACTTAACGCCGTTTGCGATCAGCACGGTTTTTTCGTTCAAATGAAAGCACGTGTTCGGTTTTACCTCGGCAGAACTTAACGATAGTAAGTGCAAAAGAAGAGATAAAGGTGAGCTTTTTCTTGTATTATAATGTACAACAAATACTCTTTCTTATGGTGTTATTATTGTTTAAGTAAGTTATGTGTATACGTCGCAATCGATTAAAATGTAATTGAGGTGATGTTCCGGCCATCTTGTAGCTACACTTCGCCTACCCCTAGGGTTGTCAATCCAAGTGTGTGATATATTTAAAATTTCTCATTTAGTAGTAAGGATAATTCATCCCTCGACGCTTAAATGGGGTCTTATAAGTCAATCAAGTTTGACCGCTATGTATGTTTGTCTGTAGCACCATAGCTCTGAAACGGGTGAACTGATTTGAGTTGCTTTTATTATTATTATTATGTTATAAATAATATGTTTTATATATGTTGGAGGTTGTGGCTCTCCAATGACTCATAATTTATTGATTACCTAGTTTTTATATTTGTGTATACATCTGTATATGGTGTATATTTATATACATTTTTATTTGTTTGTGCTTATTTGTTTTTGAGTAGTAAATTATTACAACTTGTTTGAAATTATTCCATAATTTTAAAACAAGTATTTTTTACTAGTCCTAAACCATTACCCTTTCTTTTTTGTTGTCGAGTAAGATGACGTGATTTTTGACAACCCTATCGAAAATACAGTAAATGTATGAAACTAACTTCAGATCGCTACCTGACTTCGCCTACCATCGTTTTTTTTTAAATATGACTATTTGGGAATAGTTAAGGTTCAAATTCGAAATACACGTTAAAAATAAATAAGATAGCTGGAGGCAACTTCAAATTTTATCTATAATTTACGCTCCGGCAGCATGTAGGCGAAGACAGGGCATCTTGCCTATACTTCGCCTACCACCTTTGGAGTCGAATTGTAGTCATTCTTTAGCGAATTTTAGACCTTAAATTACGTTAAACTAAAGTCCCTTTTAGATTAATTTGTTTTTTATCTTAACAAGCAAAATTAGGGTGTTAATTTGTGAGAAATTTGCAAAAAAGTGCCAAAACCCAGGCGAAGTTACGGGCCTGTACGGTACGTGTTTTTGCTTAGGTTCCCGAGTAAATTGTTATCAGAACAGAACACGGCGCAACGACTCGTTTTTGATAACGACAAAAGCTGAACTTCGCAATTGCCATAAACCCTGAAGAGGTAAGTTGAAAGACTATAGGCATTCAAAAGATGGCGCGCAAATATGGCGGCTGTGGCGAGTGACATGCGCGGTGCAGCGACGGACAGAATAAGGATACGACCGCTATGTATTTCGTTAGCTCCCGACTTCATGGCCAGGTTTGTATACGGAAACGCCTGTAATTGTTTTATTTCGTTAGTTGATTTGACATTATTCGACAAAATCTAGTGATTAACGTGCTTCATGCACCTGATTTTTTTTTAATTTCATTAAATTTATGAAGAGTACTAGTAACTTCTATAAAAATTGTAGGATATCCATGATTAACATCACACCCTAACACAAAATGTCTTGAAATAAAATTGAATTTCTGTTGTTTTAAAAAGCTATTTAACAATATTAGGTATTTTTAGATATAGGACTTGCCTTTTTCTAGCCAAGAAAGTTCCATTTCCAACCAGACTCCACGTTTGGCCTATCCATATCAGCTCAACATGCGCAACTTTTTATCAGCGATTTATTATCAGACGCGATTATATAACTTGCCGGGACTCTGTCTCACTCACACGCCCGCGCCATGAGCGAGACGCGTTCGAGCACGAGTGAGACGCAGCATGTTGCATTAAATTTCGATCCTATTCCGTAATATGTTTTGTCCAATCGCGTCGGATCTCCGCGTGTTCCGGTTCTTTGTCATCAATGGGTCGCCTGGCGAGTCCATTTCGAGTGCCACTTAAAAGTCTTTTACGCGATATCATAGTCGAATATGCAGAGAGGAAATGCACCGGCGGCCTCCGCACGTAATAATCTAACCGCTCGATAACGCATTCGCGTCGGAAGCGAAGTATTTAGAGCGATAGTCTATAGGCCCTTTCGGCATTAATGAGCCGTGCCCACTTCAGCTGACTGCGTCGTACGCGAAGCTACTCTACCTACTCCAGTAGTAGTTCGGCGTTCGAGTCAGGCGGTCGGGTTGCGCGCGTACCCGTGCATAGCGGATATGTCGTTGATGGTTATAATGTTTATAGAACGTTTCCCATAGGCGTGACGGTATTTCGTTGGCTACAAAAACGTGAAGTCGTGAAGTGCTTCGCCGCTGCAGCGACACGCCGAGCCGGCGATCGACTCTAGCGACTGCGGGACAAAGCCCGAGGCTCAATAATGCTCAAATTTCTGACCCACAAGCTGCGAACGCATTCGTTGAATGAGGAGAACGTTTCCGAGAAGGTGGGTGTCGCCGCGGTGGCTCTGCCGGCTCGCCTGAAGGTCACGCTGCCACCAGAAAATGGCCGCCCGGCCGAGAACAAAGAAGCGGAACGTTTACCGGCTCCCGGTCCGCTTTACTCGCACACGACTCTTAAAATCGCCATGTACAAGTTGTATGACAACCCTTGAATGATTTAGGTGTTATTTTGTGCAAAAAGCGGGCAGGAAGTGCAGCTTACCGGCTTGAAAGGCGGCGACCGGATTGATCGTGTTGTTGTTACAGGTCGAGGAGCGGGACTCTGGAACCGAGTCGGACGACGAGGCCGACCGCGGCGACACCGGTGAGTCCGTCGGCCAGCCACCGGCTTGCGTTTTCCTCTAATCACAACATAGCTGAGCTCGTAATCCGTGCGCTATAACTATGGGAAACCCACTATCCTATTAGAATCTTATAAGAAGTTTTTGTTTCCATAAAACACATGTGTACTGCTAATCTTTTTCCTTAAAATCATGGCGACCTTGGGGGTTGACCTTGAGATTGTCGATTTCGGTAGTGGTGGAGGTGTGTCCTGAGTTTGTAACGTGGTGAGATTCGGGAACGACACACCCCACCTCTCGAAAGCCACAATCAGGACGAACTCAACTCGGCCTAGGTGAGTTCAATGGTAGAGGTACTTCATTTCCTACATAGGTATTTACTTAGAAAGTGTAGCGTAAATGAAGAGGAACAATGTTTGAGTGATTTCACTGGTTTGCGAACTTTGCGGGTTCTAATCTTATAATCTAACGTTTAGTAAGTAGGATCAGATTGTTCCTACCTATGTTGCGGGGTATCGGTACAAGATACCTATGTTATTGCGGATTATAATTAGGTTACTTGGTACTTAGGTTTCGGATTCAATCCGTATCTAGGCAAGTAGGTACCATGCACCTACCTACCTTGTTCAGGAACTGGGAATTCTTTAAACCTTGAAATTGAGTACGTACCTATCTAATGCGGACCGGGAAGCCAATCTTAGTAGAGTATAGCTGCCAATTATTTCACCTTACGCTTATAATTTAATTATAAATTATAAAGGTTAATTATAACCTTTGTCACTTATCTTCATCTGCCTGCCGAGCATCATCTGATCGCGTTTTATGTCGGACGTAAAGCATTTATATGTCATTTAGTAGCAAGAGTGAAAAAATGGGGGATGAATGCTTTGTGGGACTTACAATATAATATACCTACGCGATCATGCTACCAGTGGAAGTCTGTCAAATTTTTGTCTTGCTCGTCGTTCCCTAGTAGTAGCTCAATATGCCGTGTTCTTGCTCGCACACAATTTGCGAAATTAAATAATAATTCATAGATACGTAGGTATTTTTTTTTTGGAAAGAACCGTGTAAATATTTAGTGTTTGTTTACCAACAAAATCAACGGTTCAGATTATAAAAGATTAAAGGATACCATATATTTTTTTCTGATTTATTCACCAGCTCATTATAGAGCTTTAGCGTTTCACTATCTTTCACGCCTTAAACAGTCTACCTGCAAAGGTTAAACGCGAAACTGCGTGTCGGACTTCGCATATGTAGGAGGGTTTCGAACAAATAAGTTGGTTTTACGTAATAGGAAAGGCCTTGAAGTAGGGAATGCTGGACGAGTTTGGGGTAGACAAACGGGATAAAATAAGTCCTGCAATCCCTGTTCCGGCCCAGGATTGTAGTGCTTTTGTCAAACAATGTGAGGAAATATTAAAATTAAAATAACTAACAGGTAATCAAGTAAAAAGTTATTAATAAAAGTTTTTTTACGCTTAAAATTCAAAATAAATATAAAATTTGAAATCTTTATCCCTGAATTAGTCGAAATATACGATTATATTTCGACTAATTCAGGGATATATATATATATATATATATATATATATATATATACATCCAGGAACTCATTTGGCGTCATGCACGTGGTGCATCATTACGACGTCCACCAGTTCTCCTTATATTTTTTATCATCTCTCGATGAATATTGCTTAGTTTTTTGATTTCCTACTCCATAGGATACTTCATTTTCTTGCTCATTTATTTTCCGCGATATTCATTTTGCAGTTAGGCCCAAACATTTTTGGACCCCACACACTAGTGGAGCTTTTTCGGCCTCCTACGTATATCAATATTATTTATTCATGCCGCGGATATTTTTACGTCCAAATCAGACGGTTGGGATTTGAAAGTGCGACGTTGCCAGCATTGTGATTCGTTTATTTATACTTGTCTCTTTCTTTCACGGAGTCTCGCAAAAAGTATTGTCTATTGTACTTAAATAATTATTTTTTATAGGGTGAACCTATGAGAGATGGGTAGACCGCCATTTTATTTGGTTATTCTCATTTTTGTATATATACAAGATGTTATTACAAGATTAATTTGACTAGATTTTTCTGATAGATTATTCTCAGCATGTAATCGCCAATTGCTGAGCGTATCTTCGAGTACCTACTTAAGGTACGCCACTAGCTAGCCTCATCCAGGAATGACCCGATCGAGCTGTGATTGTCTTACCACAAAACTCTATTTAAATGGTACACCCAAGAAATCCAAATATCGACATATTTGTTAATATTATCAGAACCTGAAAATTTTCTTCGCTATATCAAAAATTGCAATTTTTGCCCGTAAATACCTACATTTATTAACCGAGTGTTAACGAAGGTCTATGTTTTAAGATTGGACGAAAATTCTTTCGTATGTCCGGCTGGCCGCGATTTGTCCGTTTGTTCTCCTCTACAGGTCGCATTTCTCAACCGATTTTCGTGAAACTTTGTGAGCAGGTTCGATAATACGATAATTAAATTCTTTTCGAGACACTTCTTGGAAAATCCAAAAAAAAAATTTTTCGTTCAAGGCTCTCGAGGTCTACAGCTCACATAGGCACTAGTGTATGACCGAGTTTAACGAAGATTTATGTTTTAGATTAGACGAAAATGCTTTAGATTAGTATGTCCGGCTGTCCAGCTGTACGGCGGTTGTCCAGCTGTCCAGAGGCTGTCCGGTTGTTCTCCTCTACAAGTCCCATTTCTCAACCGGTTCTCGAGCAATTTTGTGAGCATCTTCGACAATTATATAGATTTTTTTGTGTCAAGAGTTTTTGAAAATTTTTCAAAATGGCGGAGTTATGCAAAAAAGACAGACTCGCGAGGTCTACAGCTCACAGTTCCACTAGTGTACCTAGTTATAAGTTTAGTTATCTGATTGTTGCGAAACCCTTCCAGGAGAGTTTATGCATTTATAGGAGAAGGAATGAGTAGAGCTATTAGATTAATGTATACGGACATCAGATATCGTACAGTATGAAAAGTATGGGTCAAACCGACATCCGTATATGTTTCGTGCAGCTTTGAAGCTATATACGGACGTCAGTTGACGATATATGCTATTCATGCCGTGTCATATTCGACGTCTCATTATTTTTCCAGTGTTTTTTAAAATACTACGACGGTGGCAAACAAGCATACCTTCTGCCTGATGGTAAGCAGAAACCGTAGCCTATGGACACCTGTGATTCCAGAAGAACAAGCGCGTTGCCGACCCTTTATTAATTTGAGTACTCGTGGTGTTGACAGCTAAAGACTAATGCCGGTCCCTTACTCTCAACACAACGCATGCTCTGGAGATCTGGTCACCTTACTCACCACCAGGGACACAACACCACATACCTACAAAGCAAGTAGTGGTGTTATTATGGCTGTGGTCTTTTGTAAGGATTGTGAGGTGAAACTACTTCCCCAGTTGGGCTACTCAAAATACGAGCGAGATGACTTTCCGATGTGCCCTACTTCTCGAAAAGTAGTGCTATACATTCTCATATACGGATGTCAAATATCGTACAGTATGAAAAGTATGGGTCAAATCGACATCCGTATATGTTTCGTGCAGCTTTGAAGCTATATACGGACGTCAGTTGACGATATATACTATTCATGCCGTATCATATTCGACGTCCCATTATTTTTCCAGTGTTTTTTTAAATACTACGACGGTGGCAAACAAGCATACCGTCTGCCTGATGGTAAGCAGAAACCGTAGCCTATGGACACCTGTGATTCCAGAAGAACAAGCGCGTTGCCGACCCTTTATTAATTTGAGTACTCGTTGTGTTGACAGCTAAAGACTAATGCCGGTCCCTTACTCTCAACACAACGCATCCTCTGGTGATCTGGTCTCACCTTACTCACCACCAGGGACACAACACCACATACCTACAAAGCAAGTAGTGGTGTTATTATAGTTGTAGTCTTTTATAAGGACTGTGAGATGAAAGTACTTCCCCAGTGGGGCGGGACATGACTTTTCGATGTGCCCTACTTCTCGAAAAGTAGTGCTATACATTCTCGTATACGGACGCCAAATATCGTACAGTATGAAAAGTATGAGTCTAACCGACATCCGTATATGTTTCGCGCAGCTTTGAAACTATATACGGACGTCAGTTGACGGTATATATTATTCATGCCGACCCATTTTCGACGTCCGAGTATTTTTCTAAAGTAATGCCATAGATTCATGTATACGGACGTCAAATATCTTACAGTATGAAAAGTATGCGTCAAACCGACATCCGTATATGTGTCGCCTACCTTCGAAGCTATATACGGACGTCAGTTGACAGTATATACTATTCATGCCGCCCCATATTAGACTTCCGAGTATTTTTCTAAAGCAGTGCTATACATTCATCGACCGAGTGTAACGTTCGGTATATGTTTTAGATTGGACGAAAATGCTTTCGTATGTCCGGTTGTGTGTCCGCTTGCTCTCCTGTACAGGTCGCATTTCTCAACCGATTTACGTGAAATTTTGGAGGAGTTTCGATTATTACATAGAATTTTTACTTCGTGCCACTTTTTAGAAAATCCAAATATATATATATTATTTTGCCTTGCAAGGCTCACGAGGTCTACAGCCTACAGCTAACAGAGCCACTAGTGTATACGGTCGTCAAATATCGCTCATTATGAAAAGTATAAGTCAAACCGACATCCGTATTTGTATCGCGCGGCATTGAAACTACATAGGGACATCAGTTCTATAGACGAAGTCCGTGTATTTTTCTAAAGATGTGAAATGTACGGGTTGAATTTATTCACATTCTACAGTAATACCTAAGCAATGAATTTTCAGACCGACTTATTGCAGTTCGATAGGTCTCTTGGAAAAAGTCCGCGCTACCTCGAGGTCATTTGTAGGGTTACGTACCTAAAAGGTAATTAAATAATATTTAAAACAATACATTTAAAAAGTTTTATTTAAAAGAAAAAATAACTAAAAAGTAAAAACAATAAAAGAGCTGGCAGCTACCTCGCACAAAAAATTTGGCTTACTAGTCAGCGAGGAAATGCTGCCATCGTTTTCGGCACAATGCCGGATGGGCCATTTTTAAATATAGTTTAGTTTTTAATTATGTTTTTATTTTGTAGCCTTATAAAAATATGTACTTGTACAGTATTTTATTTTCATGTATTTGATTAAATAAATATTGAAAAATATATTTAAGCCTGTAATCATTTATAGGCTGTTAGTAGAAAGATCCGTCCTATTAACGTGGGTATTTTATTCGGAGTGTATGGCAGATCGTCTGCTAAAAGACTAAGGTGGGTAGGTAGGATCACTTGCAACACATTTTGGGCCAATTAACACTGTTCCTGCTCACGGTATTTTCTTTTATTTTCTTTTTTAAATTTATCTCAGTATTTTTCTCTTTTATTTAAATGTGTGTTGCTACTGACCCTACAAACCCACCCTAGTCTTTTGGCAGACGATCTGCCAAACAGCTTGTATATCATTTCAAATTGTAATATTATCTCATAACAGCTGATGTAAAGTAACATATATATTAGATAGTGCCTAAGCTTTTATAATATTTATATGACAAATTGAAATGATACATAGCATACCCCCGTTACTAGAAAGCATATTTCTACTAACAGCTTATAAATATATTTTTGTAATATTTAGTTTTTTTTAAATAGAAGTTTTTGTAAAAATATTTTGTTATATACTATTTTATTTTATACTTTTTACTCTTGATCCTTGGGACTTTATAAGGTAATTTATTTGTCAAGGCACTACGGATACCAGTAAGTAGAAGACGTCAATTAGCTATATATGTCATTCACTACGCACCATTTTTGACGTTCATGTTTTATTCTACAGTAGTGCCATAGATTCATGTATACGGACGTCAAATATCGTGCAGTATGAAATGTCTGCTTCAATCCGACATCCGTATAATATGTATCGCGCAGCATTGGAAATGTATACGGACGTCAGTTGACGGTATATACTATTCATGCTGCACCATATTCGACGTACAATTAATTTTCTAAAGTACCCATAGCTTTGGAAATGTATATGGATGTCAGGTAGCTGTGTATATTATTCATTACGCCCCGTATTTAACGTCCATGTTTTATTTTACGGTAGTGCCATAGATTCATATATACGGACGGCAAATATCATGCAGTATGAAAAGTATGTGTCAAACCGACATCCGTATTTGTATCACGCAGCTTTGAAGCTATATACAGACGTCAGTTGACGGTATATATTATTCATGCCGCACCATATTCGACGTCCGATTATTTTTACAGCGTAAAAGTTTACTTGGACTACACTTACTACGGATGTTGACACCAAACAAGAAAATCAATAAGTTAGAATTTTCTCGAAAAAGGATCAAGTTCTTAATCAAATAGCGTAAAAAGTAATTCAAAAGAACAAATAATTACATAATTATGTCTTCAAACTTTTAAGAGGGGGCATAGTCTGTCCCGTTTCCGAAAAACGCACCTTTGTATTGGAACGATCGTCATTTCCTATATCGCTCGTGGTCAATGACGTCATTAATCTGATGCGCTTTCTCTCTATAATCAACGACATTAAAACGGTTCTAACTTCGTTATTTTTTGAGATATTTGAATAGGAATTTCACCATTTGGCATATTTTTTTGCCTTATCTTTTGGAATAGTCTTATGGAGTAGTAAAATTTTGAGTCAATATCAATATTAGTCATGTAATTACCGCTGTTTCGTCCCTAAAATTTAAAATTTGTTAATTTACTTGTTGCTGAATTTATTGTATTATTTCAAATTATTAATGATTTACATTTTCACTTTTTTTGCTCTCGGACGCTTGGATATCGATTTTAAACGTAATCGGACTTTAAATGAACAAGATCAATATGGCCGTCACTTTTTGTAAATCTGATGTCAGATTCATTCTAACTGGCTTCTCGGATGCTCAGATATCGATTTTGAATGTAATCGTATCTTAAATAAACATAATCAAGATGACCGCTACTTTTAGAAAATCTGACATCAGATTCATTCTAGTTAGACCAGTTGCCCTCTCTGATGCTCAGATATCAATTTTGAACGTGATCGTATCTTAAATAAACAAAATCAAGATGGCCGCCACTTTTTAAAAATCTGATGTCAGATTCGTTCTAAGTGGTCTCTCTGACGCTCAGGTATCGATTTTAAACGTAATCGGATTGTAAGTTAACAAAATGAGATAGTCGCCTCTTTTTAAAAATCCTACGTCAGATTCTTTCCAAGTAACCTCTCGGACGGTCAAATATCGATTTTGAATATAATAGCACCTTAAATAAACAATATTAATATGGCCGCCACTTTTCAAAAATATGACGTCAGTTTCGTTGTAACGGGCCTCGCGGAAGCTCAGATATCGATTTTGAACGTAATCGGATTGTAAATACAGAAAATCAGATAGTCGTCTCTTTTTAAAAATCTGACGTCAGATTCTTTCTCAGTGACCTCTCGGATCGGTTTTGAAAGTAATCCGACCTTAAATAAATAATAACATGATGGCCGCTACTTTTAAAAAATCTGACGTCAGATTCGTTCTAACTGGCCTCTCGGACGCTCAGATATCGATTTTGAACGTGATACGACCTTAAATAAACAAAATCAAGATGGCCGGCACTTTTTAGAAATCTGACGTAAAATTCTTTCTAACTGGCCTCTCGGACGCTCAGATATCAATTTTGAAAGTAATCGGAATCGGATAAGGTCGGTGCCGTCTTTTGTTTTCGGGGCGCGCTGGTGGCGGACGAGCGCCCCGGACCACGTCGCCGTGCGGAATTCACGAAATTAGACTTTAAGGATATAACAATAAAACCCAGAAGATATACACTTTGGCATTGTCGAGCAGGTGGTATGATAACCTACTTATCACCGGGACTAAGGAAAGGGTTTCTAACACCATTTTTATACGGACGTCAGTTGACAGTATGTACTATTCATACCGCACCATATTCGACGTCCCAATATTTTTCTAAACTAGGTCTAATAAGTTCATGTATACAGACGTCAAATATCGTGCAGTATGAAAAGTATGCGTCAATCCGACATCCGTATATGTATCACGCAGCTTTGGAAATGTATACGGACGTCAGTTGACAGTATATAATATTCATGCCGCACCATATTCGACGTCCGATTATTATTCTAAAGTAGTGCCATAAATTCATGTATACGGACGTCAAATATCGTGCAGTATGAAATGTCTGCTTCAATCCGATATCCGTATAATATGTATCGCGCAGCATTGGAAATGTATACGGACGTCAGTTGACGGTATATACTATTCATGCTGCACCATATTCGACGTACGATTAATTTTCTAAAGTACGCACAGCATTGGAAATGTATATGGACGTCAGATAGCGGTGTATATTATTCATTACGTCCCATATTTGACGTCCATGTTTTATTTTACGGTAGTGCCATAGATTCATATATACGGACGGCAAATATCGTGCAGTATGAAAAGTATGTGTCAAACCGACATCCGTATTTGTATCGCGGAGCTTTGAAGCTATATACGGAGGTCAGTTGATGGTATATATTATTCATGCCGCACAATATTCGACGTCCGATTATTTTAATTGCGTAAAAGTTTACTTGGACTACACTTTATACGGATGTTGATACCAAACAAGAAAATCAATTAGTTGGAATTTTCTCGAAAAAGGATCCAATTCTTAATCAAATAGCGAAAAAAGTAATTCAAAAGAACAAATAATTACATAATTATGTCTTCAAACTTTTAAGAGGGGGCATAGTCTGTCCCTTTTCCGAAAAACGCACCTTTGTATTGGAACGATCATCATTTCCTGTATCGCTCGTGGTCAATGACGTCATTAATCTGATGCGCTTTCCCTCTCTAATCAGCGACATTAAAACGGTTGTAGCTTTGTTATTTTTTGAGATATGTAAATGGGAATTTCAACATTCGGCATATTTTTTTGCCTTATCTTTTGGGATAGTCTTATGGAGTAGTAAAATTTTGAGTCAATATCAATATTAGTCATGTAATTACCGCTGTTTCGTCCCTAAAATTTAAAATTTGTTAATTTACTTGTTGCTGAATTTATTGTATTATTTCAAATTATTAATGATTTACATTTTCACTTTTTTTGCTCTCGGACGCTTGGATATCGATTTTAAACGTAATCGGACTTTAAATGAACAAAATCAAGATGGCCGCCACTTTTTCTAAATCTGATGTCAGATTCATTCTAACTGGCCTCTCGGACGCTCAGATATCGATTTTGAACGTAATCGAATCTTAAATAAACAAAATCAAGATGACCGCTACTTTTAGAAAATCTGACATCAGATTCATTCTAACTGGCCTCTCTGACGCTCAGAAATCGATTTTGAACGTAATCGGGCTGTAAGTTAACTCTTTTTAAAAATCCTACGTCAGATTCTTTCCAAGTAACCTCTCGGACGGTCAAATATCGATTTTGAATATATAGCACCTTAAGTAAACAATATTAAGATGGCCGCCACTTTTCAAAGGTATGACGTCAGTTTCGTTCTAACGGGCCTCTCGGAAGCTCAGATATCGATTTTGAACGTAATCGGACTGTAAATAAAGAAAATCAGTCGTCTCTTTTTAAAAATCTGACGTCAGATTCTTTCCAAGTGACCTCTCGGATCGGTTTTGAAAGCAATTGGACCTTAAATACAAAATATCATGATGGCCGCCACTTTTTAAAAATCTGACGTCAGATTCGTTCTAACTGGCCTCTCGGATGCTCAGATATCGATTTTGAACGTGATAGGACCTTAAATAAACAAAATCAAGATGGTCGTAACTTTTTAGAAATCTGACGTGAAATTCTTTCTAACTGGCCTCTCGGACGCTCAGATATCAATTTTGAAAGTAATCGGAATCGGATAAGGTCGGTGCCGTCTCTTGTTTTCGGGGCGCGCTGGCGGCGGGCGAGCGCCCCGGATCGCGTCGCCGTGCGGACTTCACGAAATTAGACTTTAAGGATATAACAATAAGACCCATTAGATATACACTTTGGCATTGTCGAGCAGGTGGTATGATAACCTACTTATCACCGAGACTAAGGAAAGGGTTTCTAACACCATTTTTATACGGACGTCAGGTGACAGTATATACTATTCATAACGCACCATATTCGACGTCCCATTATTTTTCTAAAGTAGTGCTATAGGTTCATGTATACAGACGTCAAATATCGTGCAGTATGAAAAGTATGCGTCAATCCGACATCCATATATGTATCGCGCAGCTTTGGAAATGTATACGGACGTCAGTTGACAGTATATACTATTCATGCCGCACCATATTCGGGGTCCGATTATTATTCTAAAGTAGTGCCATAGATTCATGTATACGGACGTCAAATTTAGTGGCAGTATGAAAAGCATGCATCAAACCGACATCTGTATATGCATAAAGTAATAAATAACCCTAAAGTTAGTAATTAATTTATTTTTCTAATTCCTTATCCATATTCAATAAGAAAGCTACGACCAAAAATATCCTAATTTATTTTTTCCAGACAATTTTGCATGGTAAATTACCCAATTTAAACAGGTACTAAAATAAAAAGAAAACAAGTTAATAAAGTTCGTCTTATTTTTAAGTAGTTTCAAAGAAGTACTAGGTGATTTAACTCACCATTTCACTCACAAACCATTTTTTTTAACTGATTTTAGACATGTGGTATACCGTTAGAATAGCCATGAAATGGAGAAGTTTTTATGATATTGGAAGATCTGAGGAGTTCCAGCTTTTTTTGTGCCATGTAGTTGAGCTTGAAAATTTTTATTTTCTTTCCTTTACACTATGTTGGCTCATAACTTTTTTAAATAAAAAAAATAATAAGTTTTCTGTAGGATACTCATAAATTAGAGATTAAAAACATACAGAAGTTTTTGGGCTATCAGCTTAAAAAAAAAACAAAAAACCTGATTGGTAAATTTTCGGTAAACGCCGAGACATAATTTAAAAAAATCATAAACAAAATACCGTGGGTAGAACGAGTGTAAATTGGCACTAAATGTGTTGCTACTGACCCTACCAACCCAACCTAGTCTTTTGGCAGACGATTTGCCAAACAGCTTGTATATCATTTCAAATTGTAATATTATCTTATAAAAGCTGATGTAAAGTAACATATATATTAGATAACGCCTACGCTTTTATAATATTTATATGATAAATTGAAATGATATATAGCATAGCAGACCCACGTTACTAGAATGCATATTTCTACTAACAGCTTATAAATATTTTTTTGTAATAATTAGTTTCTTTTTTAAATAGAAGCTTTTGTATACATATTTTACGACTACATAAGGTAATTTGTTTGTCAAGGCACTTCGGATACCAGTAAGTAGAAGAATAGACGTCAATTAGCCATATATGTCATTCACTACGCACCATTTTTGACGTTCATGTTTTATTTTACAGTAGTGCCATAGATTCATGTATACGGACGTTAAATATCGTGCAGTATGAAAAGTCTGCTTCAATCCGACATCCGTATAATACATATGTATCGCGCAGCATTGGAAATGTATACGGACGTCAATTGACGATATATACTATTCATGCCGCACCATATTCGACGTCCGATTAATTTTCTAAAGTAGTGCTATAGGTTCATGTCTACAGACGTCAAATATCGTGCAGTATGAAAAGTATTCGTCAATCCGACATCCGTATATGTATCGCGCAGCTTTCGAAATGCATACGGACGTCAGTTAGCTGTATATATTATTGATTACGTTTCATGTTTTCCATGCGTTGTTGTTTACCTCCATATTTTATTCTACAGCATGGCATGAGCCATTTTCTATAAACGTAACTTACATTGCATAAGTCTCACTAGGGAATTGAGAAAGTTAGTGACTAGGAAAAATCGTGAAATCAGGACTTACTCCTGTAGCCTTATCCTTAGTGACGAGTCCAAACAGAGAATTGCCGAATTTCGGGAGATCTCGTTCAGGAATCTGATGGATAAGATCAGATTCCCGTTGGACCATACCCCCCTTGGATCGGCCGGAACACCCTACCCCTACTTTCGAGGATAGTGAGTAAGCCGAATGCCTTGCGAGTAGCTTAGAGTCCCAATGTTCGCCTAGTCTCCTACACACCGACGAAGCCCATATTAGATGGGTCGATTCCAAAGTGAACAGGAGATCGCGTCTCCCCGTAACTTAACCCATTTTACTGGTGTCGGTTAAGGAAGTCAGTGACCTTGTCAGGCGTCTTCGTGTTAGGAAGGCTCCGGGTGCGGATGGTGTATCCAATCGTATCCTGAGACTTCTCCCTGAAACCCTCATTTTGGTAGGTATCTTCAATGCCACGTTAACCAATGCTCATTTTCCAGCCGCGTAGAAAGGTGCAACAGTCATAGGGATTACGAAGCCCGGAAAGCCCCAGACCTCGCCTGTCTCTTATAGGCCGATCAGCTTACTTAGCTCTCTAGGAAAGCTATATAAGCGGATCTTTCTCACTAGGATTCTACTCTAATCTTTCTCACTAGATTTACAGCTGAGAATAACGGCATCATCGACGAGCACTTCGGCTTTAGATCCGCACACTCGTGCATCCAACAGGTGCACTGTGTCACGGAGCACGTGCTGTACGCTTTCAGGCGATTCCAGGGGCTCAGGACCGGTTCGATCTTTCTCGACGTATCAAAGGCTTCAACAAGGTCTGGCATTACGTGATGATATACAAGTTATATTAGCTCGGTATGCCTGACAGACTCGTACTCAACCTACGATATTTTCTCAGGAATCGAAGCTTTTGATACAGACTATAGGGAACGTACTAGGACCCACACCCCACCCGGGCCGCTTCAGGTCATTCAGAATCGTTTTCTCCGTAGGGCGACTGGTGCCCCGTGGTGCCAGTCGAACCACAGTCTGCACCACGACATGGGTATTAGCACTATGTATGGTTTCTTTAAGCAGACTGCCAGACGTTATTTTGACAACGCTCTCCATCATAGAAATCCTTTATTGAGGAAGGCTGTCGACTATGTTCCCATCTCTCCTCCCTTCTGTCGTAACTCGACGATCACTGATTAGGAGCCGCACGGTCCGGCATCCTAGGCACACACTCACGGGCCCGGACGACGTAATCGCAGCATCCATCGAAAGATGGAACGCTCCGCTTACGGCGTCCAACTCAGACACGACGCGTACACTCAGGCATTCCCGCCGGCGGGGACGTCC
The DNA here is from genome assembly GCA_963556455.1 of Epiblema foenella. Taxonomy (NCBI): domain Eukaryota; kingdom Metazoa; phylum Arthropoda; class Insecta; order Lepidoptera; family Tortricidae; genus Epiblema; species Epiblema foenella. The sequence goes on along the minus strand of OY747096.1, from coordinate 21,959,056 downwards.
ACCGCGCGATCGCGAAAACACAGACACATACAGTCCCTATTCGTCCCGGCACTACCGCCCGCGCGGTTGTGTTTAAGGTTTTCCCCTGAATTTTCCCTAGGCCACTCTCCAATCGCGCACTCCTATCGCTTTATTGGGCCCGCCTATAAATCCACATTCAGGTTTTAAAAAAAGTGTCATAGATTCCATATATACGGACGTCAAATATAGTGCAGTTTGAAAAGTATGCGTCAAACCGACGTCCGTATATGTATCGCTCAGCTTTGAAAATGTATACGGTCGTCAGTTAGCTTTCTCTATTACTACTAGCGACGCGGCCCGGCTTCGCATCGGGGATCCAGTTTTTTAATGTTGGAATGTATGTCATTTTCATAATCGGCACCCCGAGGAATCACAAAGATATCAGCCATATTGATTTTTAAGTATTCATATGGATTTTTAAGAAAAATAATTGTTCGCCATCTTGGATTTGCAAATGCATGTCATTTTCGTTATCGGCACCGCGAGGAACCTTGAAGATGACACCAATACCGATTTTTAAGTAAGACAAATGTCCGACACCTTGGATTTGAAAATGGATGTCATTTCTCTAATCGAAACTCCGAGGAACCTCGAAGATGACACCCATATTGATTTTTTAAGAAAAATGAATTTTCGCCATCTTTGATTTGAAAATGCTTGTCATTTTCGTAATCGGCATCCCGAGAAACCTCGAAAATAACACCCGTATTGATTTTTCCACACAAATTTTGGAACCCTCTTTTCACCCCTTAAGGGGAGCAATTTCGAAAAACGCTTAAATGTTTTGTTGTATTTTAACAGAATCTATATACGAAGTTTTAAATCTCTCACTTCAGAAAAGATTTGCTCCCCGTACAAACTTGGAACCCCCTTTTCATCCCTTTAGGGGACCAATTTCGAAAAACGCTGAAAGACTTTGTTTTCTTTAAACAGAGTCTATTCAAGAAGTTTTTAATATCGCACTTAAAAAAAGATTTGCTCCCCATACAAACTTTGAAATCCCTTTTCACCCCTTTAGTGGATCAATTTAAAAAAACGCTGAAATACTTCATTAATATATTTAAACAAAGTCTATATACAAAGTTTCATATCTCTCACTTCAATAAGTATGTGTTTTCATACAAATTTTGGTCCCCCGTTTCGCGCCTTTAGAGGGTGAATTTTGAAAAATCCTTTCTTATTGCACCTCTAGACCTTATAGGGAACCTACGTGCCAAATTTGGGATCTCTATAGCCAGGGGTTTGGGCTGTGCGTTGATATATCAGTCAGTTAGTCAGTTTCTTCTTTTATATATTTAGATTTATTACGCCCCTATTTGACGTCCACGTTTTAATCTACAGTAGTGCCTAGTAACGTAGGTAATATAGATATATCATTTCTAATTGTAATATAATCTTATAAAATTTTAAGGCACTGAAGTAAGCGTCTCAGGCTTTTATAATGTTTATATAACAATTTGAAATTATACGCATTATTTAACGCATATTTCTACGAACAGCCTATACATATTTTTTAATTTTAGTTTTTTTTAATATAAAAGCTTGTTCTGTAAATTTATTTTTTATTTCCAATTTTTTTACACTTAGGTATTTAAATCACAAACAACAACATACGTTTTAAAAACAAATGTCCGTGCGCCACCTACTATTATATATTTGTATATGTTTTGGTTGCAATACTGCGCCCGATCTAATGCCGCGTAAATGAGCTGGCAACGTCGCATTGGGGACGCCAAATACGCGGTGTCATCATCAGAAGATAATCGAAGTATACGTCTGCCGTATATCCGCGCAACAGCAGCGCCACACGTCGACTGAGTTTTTGCCGTGAACTTTTCAGAATACAATTGCAAGCGTCTGGCCGATTTTTTGACTTCCATCGATTTTTGGTGTACAGGTAGCCAAGGCCAAAAGGACTTACGTGGCATAGGTAAAAAAAGTGGCGTCCGGTATACGGACGCATTATGCCGGTGGACGCCAGTTTAAATGTAATTTCGCCTTCAGCGGACGGCAGATTGATTGCGGGATATATATATATATATATATATATATATATAATTATAATATACGAGCATACACGATTTTTCGCAAATATAAAGATTCTAAATAAATATAAAATTTGAAATTTTTATCGCTGAATTAGTCGAAATCGAGTATAATGACGATTTTTCGCAAAAATATTGTTTTTTTTTACTTAAAATTCAAAATAAATATACAATTTGGAATCCTATTCTCTGAATTACTCGAAATCGAGTATGATGACGAGTTTTCGCAAAAAATAATTTAATTTGCCGCTCTTTTATTTTTAAATTTGCTATTTCAACAAGCTCATCATTCGAGCACCATGTTTAACCGCAAATAAATATAGTACCATAGATTTTGTTTTGTTTTTAATGTCGTAAGTATGGTTACAGTCTAGTATAGTGGTGGTTGGCAGTATGTATTTTTTAATACAGTTCTCAAAAAGTGGTACTTTATCTATATATCGTGCGCAAAGTTCGATTTCGCGCACTAGTGCTTTATACTTTTCCATTTTTTTTTAAACTTAGTCCAATCCATACATCCAACCGAAGAGTTTGAGGTTCAATCTGTTTACTTATTTAAATAATAAGGCATTTGACATTAAAACCATACTTCTACTATATTTAAAACATTAAAGTTGCATATTAGAAAAATTAAATATTAAAAAAACTAACTGTTTTCAAAAAGTTGTCTGGTTGAGTAGACCAATGACCGGAAACGAGTATTATGCGTGACCTCCGATTAATAGAGTATTATGCAAGACCGCCGCGCCGGACGAATGGACGCTTGCCTTTTTTCACCAAAACAAAAATTTATTTACCAATAAATTAAATAGGTATGAATTAATTAAATAAATAAAAATGATTGCTTCTTCATGTTTAAATGTAATTAAACTACCATGTGACATAAAACCTCTCCCAAAATAGTGTTTGATTTTGCTGAATTCTGAAAACCATGGCTGTTCAAAAAACTCTATCAATTAAAAGTCAAACCGACTTTTTAATGCCCCCTCTTTCATTCTTAATTTCACGAATTAATTTTGTAATGACGTATTGTTTTAATAATGTTTTTTGTGATATGTGCGATTTATTTTATTGTTGAATAAAATGTATGTAAACTACGTCAGATGTAGACCATTGCACTTAGCAAAGCCCACAATGGCAAGTAAACAGATTTTGTTTTGTCTCATTTCATTACTGTTTAATTTTTTTTTTGTTTCTTTGATATTTTTTCGCAACTGTATTAAAAAAAGTCGTTTGATATACTTACGTGCGGAAGTGTCATTTTCACTCGTCCCAAGTTTTGTCCCACGCCCAACGGCTGGTTCTAAGACAACTCGACACTCGTGCAAAATGACAAACCTTCCGCACTTGCATCAAAATGTACTGTTTCCTTTGTCAGTTTAATGTTAGTAATCAAATTTAAAAGTTAGAGCAGCGGACAATAAAGGTTTTTCATAAACAACATAGGGAGCCATAAACAAGAAACTTCATGTCTTCATTTCGTGATATTAACACATACATTTTCGAGCATGTTTGACACATGTTTAACATTAGTATTTGTTTACGTACTAATAAACATTATCACCAAATTTCAAGTTCATAGGTCAATGGGAAGTTAAATAATGTAAAAAAGCTGACTTTGGTGGCTTCTCGTTCCTTTGTCTTCCAATATTCTTTAAACCAAAAAATACAGTAGGGTAATTCCGGGGTAGTTGGCCATAAGGTAGGGATGGCCCATCGAAATGTTTCATAGAAGATTTGACTAGACGTTGCTAGTTACTGTTCGGTTCGCTTCGCGTCGCAGGTGGGAGCTATGGTACGACGAAAATTTTAGTGAAATAAAATCGAAAAGTAAGGAAAATACTTATGAATTGTTTTGCCTAGTGCAAATATTTTCTAAGGAGTTCTTGTTTTACGTGGATGTGAAGTTAGATTTGATTTATAATAATAATTATTGTATTTATTGCTAAGCATATTAGCAACGCATTGTTCTATCCTCAAAATCAAGCGGGTCGTGCTTTCAGTTTTTTTTTAATTTTAGGTGTGGTCATCTCTCCCACAAAAAAAGGAGATAGCCAGTTGAAGTCCATTTATAAGAAAAGCTACTTGAAAGTAGCGCCGATTTCCCATTAATAGTAAAATCAGAAAATAATGACACGAAAAGGATACGCCGCGGATATGGCGAAAATTACTACGAAACACTTCCATCTCGAGTCTCCTTTGAAATACTGGCTTTAGTGCACAGTGTGGCAATTTTGGTCTCATGAAGATAACATTGAACTGGTAGACATATGTTCCAAATGTGGTCTAGATCTAGAGATACAAAACGCTTTAATAAATAGGAAATCAGACCAAATGACTATGCTACAGATAACATTAACCTATGGCCATGGCCATCTTTCCTCTAACGACTTGGCCATCACCCCCAGATCTCCAGGGAGAGATTGCCAATTGTCAATTTTCGAAAACAATTATTTTAAGGTTGATTTAATTGGAAAATGTCACTTTTTTGTTTAAAATGTCAAAGTTTAATGTTGAAAGTTTAAGCACAAATACAGATTTTTATAATAATGTGTAAGATTATTTTTTTACGGCGTTCAAGAAAAGCTATGGCCAACTGCCCCGGACTTACCCTATTTATCTACTCAATGAGCTCTAAACAACGATACCCAACTCGATGGGGTAGGTACGTCATTTTTTTTTAAATTAGATCCTTTAGCTGTATATTTTTAAAGAGGGCTCCCTTTCAAAACATTTAAAAATAAGTTTTGACAATTTGTATGGCTTTGGGTCAACAAGATGCTTATACTGTGAAAAGATGACGACTAGCTCCAACGGTTTGTCTGTAAAACCTGTGTGACAGACAACGGACCGACGGATGGACACATGAGTGGCAGCAATAGGTTTCCGTTTAGATTGGACCCTTCGAGTAGGGAAGCCTAAAAAGATGTTTGGGATAAAAGGAAATGTGCTGCATTGAACCAAAATGTCCATACATAAATTATACATACCCGCTTGGTGGATTACAGGTGTTCAAACATTGCGTTTAAAATTGCAAAAAAGTTATATTGCCAGCTGTTTTCGTTAATTAAATGTAGCCTTACATTTAATTAACGAAAACCTTACCTTGCCGTCGCTGAGTACAATTGTAAGTGACTAATTAGTCACTTCAGAAAACGAATCAGGGCTTTCAAATAGAGGAAAGTCATATGCAAAAAAGAACATACAACCGAATTTACATAGGTTTTGTGCAGTTGTGCACCAACTTTATTGTTCTCTTTAGCGATAATGGTTGACTAATAGAAAATGCCATTTGTAAATATTTTAAGTTCTGTGCAGTAAAGTTTAATAAACAAAGAACACCAAATTAAGCAGGTCCATGCAATGCTCACGTCCAATGAAGCCCAAATTCAAATAGTTGTTGTCGTCGATCTTAGGTATCTATACATAACATAAATACAAGTCGTTCCCTCAATGTTGAGGATCGTGAAATTATCATGTCCATGTCCTATTGTTTGACCAAACCAGCTCCTCTCTCTCATCTTATCGTTTATCCCGGTTGCATACTCATGCAGCTACTTCTTCGGAGCCCAGGGTCATATAGGTATTCGTTCCTCTCGCACTTACATTGCTAGCAAGGGACGAATGCTATATATGTCCCGACTAGAGGTGGGCGGTGCGCCGCCGCCGCCGCCGTTTTGAATCGGCGCGAACAGCGAGCGCGGGTTATTCCACGGGCGTTTCAACCGCCGTCAGTTTTTAGTTCCAAATATTGTAGAAATAAGTAAAAATGAGGCTTACTCGATTACTTCAACCAAACTAAATTATTGGTGTAGCTTATTTCTTCAATATTTAGAACTAGGGACTGACGGCGGTTGAAACGTCAGCTGTTAGTCAGTTGATGCCAAAAGTCAGGCAAGGGAACCGAATCTCTTCCTGCATTTTGTCGTCGGACATGAGGAGAAGACACAATAGTGTATGCTCTTTGCCGACGATATTGTCCTTGTCTATGAAGAGGGCCTCGAGGTCCAGAGCATACTAGAGCAGTGGCGGCAAAAATTGGAGAATGTTGGTTTGAAAATCAGTCGATCTAAAACTGCGACCCTGTTCTGCGATTTTGGCGGTCGCCCCAATTTTCGATACCTCGGGTCACTCTTACAGTGTAATAGCGATATTGACCTTGACACTTAAACCGAATCAGCGCAGGATGCATGAAATTGCGACAGGTCTAGGGAACAATATGCGAATCCCGAATGAAATAAAACCGGCCAAGTGCGTGTCGGACCACGCATAATGAAGGGTTCCGTACCAACACCTACTAGTCCACATTTAAAATCACAATCCAATACATTGAATCTAAAAAAGTCGTATCTTCATAGTGAACTCACGGCACTTACGACCTTTTGTTTGGGAAAGACAGTTTTCAAGCGAAAACTCAAAAACCGTAAAACCTATCTTGTTCAACCCAAAAATCGTTGAAAGTATTTACTAATGCATACCACCTCATTTTTTTTCAGAATTTTAAACTTTATAGTTTGGAAATTAGAGGGGGACACTTTTTATGACTTTGACAGCTAATATCTCACCAACGGTTGACTAAAATGGAAAAGTTTTTTAGAAACCTCCATATCATTTTTAAAGGCCTAACCATCGATACCCCACACGACTATGTGCGTTGAAAATTTCGTGACTGACGAGATGATGTGATGAAAAAATCATGCTGCGCCGACCCCAAGTAAATGGGAAAAGGGCAAACGAATGATGATGATAAGAGACTGGTGATCATTTTATATTGGAATGATTGTAAAAAATAATTAAGAGATTGCTGATTTTGTTCCTGACTTAGATAAAAAAGTTGATTTTGCTAAACGGTATATCACTGAAGATGGTCGAGCAATACGTTTATCTTGGACATATTTTATCCTTTGACAAGGAGCATCAAAGTAAAGAGATCTTCGGGAGAATCCATCTGGGTTGGGCAGCATTCAGTAAACTAGACGGCATTTTCAAATCTCATCATGTTCCACAATTCTTGAAAACTCGTCTCTATAATCAGTGTGTCCTGCTGCCCGCCATAACATATGGTGCTGAGACATGCACGCTCACAAATGAGGCTGTGCATAAGTAAAGTCGGGGTAGCGCAGAGAACGGTTGAGCACGCCATGCTCGGCATTAGACTACAAGACCAAGTGAGTAATGTTGAGATAGCGTGACGTCGGAGAAGCTATTACTAAACTCAAGTTTGGCAGGACATATTGCCAGTCCAAGTGATGGCAGGTGGACAAAAACGCTAACAGTTCGGTAGCCACTAACAGGCAAAAGAAGTGTGAAGAAAATGGAAAAGTTCGGTTAACTCGAAAACTAAGGGACTTCTACTAAACCTAAAACTCCATTTTCTGGACCAGCCTCTGGTGCTCTATCAGGTCACTTTAGCCGGCGCGCCGCCGCCAACAAAATTTTAACCGGCGCCCACCTCTAGTCCCGACATAAACGCGATCATGCTAGCCATATAGATTGGTGGTAAAATCCTTTTTATTTCACCGTGTTAGTATTTCTTTATTTATTGCTTTCAAATGACCTTAAATTCTAATTTACACCAGGTGATTCGTAAGGTAAGGTAACATATGAAGGCCCTGGAGGGCATTGCAATTTTAGTTGAATAGAGGCAGACCGAAGTATTATTATGTTATAAAATCTAAATCAAAATATTCTTGCAGCGTGTAGTAACTTGTTGAATAGTCTTTTAATATAATAATTTTTCTATCACATTTCGCACGTTTGGAAATTTGTTATAGATTTTGCTTGATGATCTGAGGCTTACGAAAAACTCAGGCATCAAATGAGGCATTTTAAATTCACGCTTTTCTTATCCTTATATAATCCAGCGAATAAATCTCCATTTTCTTATCAGTAGGTACTTTATCGATTCGCCATGTACCGAAAACTCTGATAACAGCTGTTTCATTATTTATTTAAAAAATACGACCGATAATAAAAAGTATGCACGTGACACTGTAAACAACGTTATCACTTTCCAAGGTACCTAACAGTGTTGAGTACTCGTATGTTGGTGCCTATATCGACTAGGTACTATATTACTTTTCGGGAACGTAAATTTGGTTTTCTATTCATATTAGCTTATATAGTAGGTGATATGTAGATATGTTATTAGCGTGTCTCCAGTGACCTAGTGGTTGCTCACGTTGGCCATCGAAATAGTCTGTGTGTCAGAAAGGCTACTGCCGCTTTAGGCACAAATTTACGATCACTTGTCACCTATTCTCTTCTAGCTCGGTATTTAAGAGGCCTTATAAGTTTGAGCGTTCATCATTTTCATAAAATCTTAGTCGATAGATGGCGTTAGCGCTCGGCACACGAGCGCACTGCTCTACAGCAACCTACTGCGCGTATGTGTGCGTTTCAACCGGGACGCAAACAATCATGATCGTTTTGACATTTTCCAAGTCGAAGGTTTTACAGTTACAGTTTTTTAATGTAATTAAAAATGAATTTGATGTCTTGAAAGCAGTACTTTAATATTATATTTCAAGAAAATATACTTACACAAATAATAGTAACTCATAATTTTGTTTCACTGCGTAATTTCAAAGGTAAATGCTGTGTCTCCTTTGAAATTACGTACATTTTAGCCCAGTTGGTAGTAACCCTGCCAAAGAAGCTGGTGGTCCTGGGTTCGAATCCCGGTCAGGGCATTTATCTGATTGATGAAAACGAATATTTTTTCCTGAATCTTGGATGTTTTTTATGTATCGATTTATCTGTATAAGACCGAACGCAAAAGTACATTACTGCAGAGCGCGAAATAGGGGATTGCCGGCCGAGTAGGTATAGATGGCCCAGTGTTAACGAGGCCGACAATCCCTGTTCAAGCCGAGGCTTGTATTATAGTGCTTTTCTCAAAAAATGCAATAAAATTTGCATTATTATAAGAAAAGTGCCCCGGAAAAAAAGACGATCATTTTGCCGGCCTAGGAAATGTTGCATGAATTCCATTATGAGCCGCTCGTTGCGCCGCATCCGAAACGTGATACTTCTCAGCCTGTTATAACGAACATAACGTCAATATTTTATTGCATGTTTGAGAAAATTTAACTTATTTGCCTTTTTAAGGTTTGTATGTATGTATGGAAGCAATTTATTGTACACAATAAAAGGTTAATAGTTATTTGTTATACAAGGGTGCACAGTTGTATTTTAACCGCGAGTGTAGAGTTGAAACACGAGCTAGCGAATGGATTCTAGGGTTAAACTACGATTTAGTGAATGGATTCTGTGGTTGAACCACGAGCGAAGCGAGTTGTTCGAAAACAGAATACTGAGCAAAACGTCTGGTTCAAAAATATAATCCTGAGCGTAGCGAGTGTCGCAATACACGAGACGTAAAATAACTTTGCAGCCGTGTATAACACAAATCTCTTCATCTCACTAAAGCGAGGAAAATACTACAGAAGAAACTAGTCTTTATTTTAACTAGTACACAAATAACACAAATTGGCAGGAAATCTTATATACAGTCAGTAAAACTATTAGCTGATGAGAGAAAATTGTCCTGTCTGGACTGGCCTTTATATGTTAGTATGTTTAAAAAAGTAACTAATGAAACGTATTTTTTGCACTCTTGTTGATAAAATAAAGTTTTACCATCTGTTTTTAAAGAATAGTAAAGAGCTTTCCGAGCTAGTGAAGTGAAAAACAATAATACATGTCACATATCACATAAGACTAACTGAACAAGAGATTGTTGATTACGGACCCCTAAAAGGCATGGATCGGGTCTTTCGGTGGTCATCAATTTCTGGGAGCAAACATTTTTTTAGTTTAGTTTTTCTTCCATCTTTGTTGCCCAGAAATTATCAACTGTTTCAGTTAATTCTACTTTTAATCGATGTTCAGGACCAGTCCTTACCACAAACAAACATTTTTGTTTATTTGTGGTAAGCAGCTGACCCTGAACCTGGTAGTAGGTACCAGTCGTACAGGTATATATTATAAGAGCCCAGAGGAAAACGTTTCGTATTTCATTTTTAAAATTTCCCTCATAATGCGTAAATGAATATAGCATATGAGGAGTTCCTGTTACCACCTCCTGACTCGTCCATCTTTACCGACTCTTGTCAAGGCAAACCTAAAGAGCTCAAACACGGATGTGCTGTGATGATATGAGCAGTTCCGGTGACCGTCTCCTGACTCCATCATTAGACCCTGTACCTTATCTGTTCCGATGGTGAGTACCATGACAAATCCAACGAGCCCAAACACGGCGGTGCTGTGATGAGCATATGAGGAGTTCTGGTGACCATCTTCTGACTCCATCATGAGACCCTGGACCTCATATATTCCGCCGGTACTCATCGACAAAACGAGCACAAACACGGTGGTGCTAAGATGAGTATATGAGGAGTTCCAGTGACCATCTCCTGACTCCATCATGAGACCCTGGTCCTCATCTATTCCGCTGGTACTCATCAAGACAAATACAAAGAGCCGAAACACGGCGGTGCTGTGATGAGCATATGAGGAGTTCTGGTGACCATCTTCTGACTCCATCATGAGACCCTGGACCTCACCTATTCCGCTGATACTCATCAAGACAAATCCAACGAGCCCAAACACAGTGGTGCTGTAATGAACGTATGAGGAGTTCCGGTAACCATCTCCTAACTCCATCATGAGACCCTGGTCCTCATTTATATTCCGCTGGTACTCATCAAGACAACTCCAACGAGCCCAAACACAGCGGTGCTGTGATGAGCGTATGAGGAGTTCCGGTGACCATCTCCTGACTCCATCATGAGACCCTGGACCTCACCTATTCCGCTGATACTCATCAAGACAAATCCAACGAGCCCAAACACAGTGGTGCTGTAATGAACGTATGAGGAGTTCCGGTAACCATCTCCTAACTCCATCATGAGACCCTGGTCCTCATTTATATTCCGCTGGTACTCATCAAGACAACTCCAACGAGCCCAAACACAGCGGTGCTGTGATGAGCGTATGAGGAGTTCCGGTGACCATCTCCTGACTCCATCATGAGGCCCTGGACCTCACCTATTCCGCTGATACTCATCAAGACAAATCCAACGAGCCCAAACACAGTGGTGCTGTGATCAGCGTATGAGGAGTTCCGGTGACCATCTCCTGACTCCATCATGAGACCCTGGTCCTCATCTATATTCCGCTGGTACTCATCAAGACAACTCCAACGAGCCCACACACGGCGGTGGTATGATGAGCATATTAGGAGTTCTGGTGACCATTTCCTGACTCCATCATGAGACCCTGGATCATATATTTTCCGATGGTTCTCATCAAAACAAATCCAACGAGCCCAAACACAGCGGTGCTGCGATGAGGGTATGAGGAGTTCCGGTGACCATCTCCTGACTCCATCATGAGACCTTGGTCCTCATCTATATTCCGCTGGTACTCATCAAGACAACTCCAACGAGCCCACACACGGCGGTGGTATGATGAGCATATTAGGAGTTCTGGTGACCATTTCCTGACTCCATCATGAGACCCTGGACCTCATATTTTCCGATGGTTCTCATCAAAACAAATCCAACGAGCCCAAACACAGCGATGCTGCGATGAGGGTATGAGGAGTTCCGGTGACCATCTCCTGACTCCATCATGAGACCCTGGTCCTCATCTATATTCCGCTGGTACTCATCAAGACAACTCCAACGAGCCCAAACACAGCGGTGCTGTGATGAGCGTATGAGGAGTTCCGGTGACCATCTCCTGACTCCATCATGAGACCCTGGACCTCACCTATTCCGCTGATACTCATCAAGACAAATCCAACGAGCCCAAACACAGTGGTGCTGTGATCAGCGTATGAGGAGTTCCGGTGACCATCTCCTGACTCCATCATGAGACCCTGGTCCTCATCTATATTCCGCTGGTACTCATCAAGACAACTCCAACGAGCCCACACACGGCGGTGGTATGATGAGATGAGTATATGGGGAGCAGAGGTTAAATCAAAAATAAAATATCTTTAAAAAATACTTTGGTATAGGATCATGATGATTTAATCGCTGTATACGACTACAGCAGGTCTTGGAATTCCGTGAACCCTATGTCCGATGTTTGCAATGTGGCGCGATCAACGAAAGCGACATAGGTCCGACCTCTGAGAGCGCTTGGCGCGGACTGAGCGCACGGGATCGGTGCAGCGTAATTTATGGGTAAATTGGGTAATATTTAAAAACAATTTACAAGTTGAATTTCAAACCGATTACGATAAAAAACAAATCTGCGACAGAAAAAGAGTTGCACTTTACTACAATTTTATCTTTAGAGCAAAATATTAATGCGTTTTGCCAGAAAAAAATAAAGTGTAACCCTATTTTTATCAAAAAACTAGCCAACATTCGGATGCTACTTAAGCCTAAATTTTAGATGAATCTGAACTTTTAACAACGTTACTATCTAGTTTATGATATGTTGAATTGAAATGTCTTCATTTTGTACCAAAATCAATCGTTTTTGTGTCTAAATTGACAATCGAAACGTCTCGCCTAACCGCAAATATTCAAAAAACGCTGCCAAGAGAATGCGTTTTTACCAGGTTTAGCCCTTAAAAAACAAAGATTAAGCAACGTTACTATCTAGATTAAGAAACGAACTATCAAATGCTTTAAGAATTTCTTCAAAATTATGGATATTAACGCCAGAATCTTTAATGAAAAACTAAGTATTTTGCGAAATTCGCTTATAGGGCCTCTTAATTAGAGATATATTTCAAAGTTAATAACTGACAGAATGTTTGTTGAAGAATAGGTAATTAATAACTCTTAACTATTTATTTAAATCCCTTTGAGTTTATGTATGTGACGTTGTTTAATTAGAGATGTGATTATGCGTTACCGTTTATTATTTAATGTAGTTAGTACGCGCCAAATGCGTGTCGAGCCACTCGCAATGTAGGGTTCCCTAGTTGTCCGCTGACTTAATAGTTCGCAAAGGTATATTAGCTATGGTTGACATTAAACATAATTAGTTTACATTATCTAAGTAATTGGACACTTGACCGTAACAAAAATTATCACTATAAAACTTAATTAATATCACGCAAACTGATTCCTGAATAAAAAATGATTTTAGAAAACCCACAATATTTTTGAACGAGCCCACACAACACAATTTGCAATATAACGCAAAGGCGTATTACGTATACATGCCATATTACAGCTTTCTAGTACTACTTAAACGGTTACCGAGCTAAACTGCGGTCGGATGGACCTTCCTTTTTACTACGGAATCCTAAAATGATCCGTGGGCGCTGATAAGTACGGTCTTGTGAAACCATAACTATCCTTGCTTATTCCAATCAAATGCTATTCTAGTCTGACTCAGGTTATGTATGCCACCCCCCCGAGGTGCTGCCACCTTGCCGTGGTGGGGGGGCTTGCGTGCTCCTGTGATCCCCGAGGCTATACCGGACAGGGCTACCCATACCGGGAAGGCGAGGGAGGAGGGGCCAGACAAAGAGCGGCACAAGAGGTGTGCGCCCTGTTGCGCAAAGGTTGGAGGAGCTCTCTCCATGTCCCTCTGACTAGCTGAGGGCATAGGAGATGAGCGTCGGTTACGAGTGCTGACCGTGAGGACCGGGGCCCTTGCTAGGGCCAGTGGCCGCCTTCAGGCGATGTGGGATGGTGGGCCTTCAAGGCTCACGGCGCGGCGGGTCTGGCAGTTATACTGCTGGGTGAGTTTCGGCTCCCCGTCGGGCAACCCGTAACCCGCACTGAGCGGGCCGGGGGTGCTGCTCATTGAGAGTAGTGCTGCGTGGAAGAAAACCACTATAATAAATTACCCCAATCCCAAGGTGAGCGGATCGTGCCGATGGGATGAGTGGCTGGAGGGAGTCCAGTGCCAAGTGTGCAGGGGAGCTCACCCCTGAAAAAAGAGACGACGATGTGGAGTCATCGAGGTTATCATAATGTCAGCAAGCAGTTTAGAAAATCTCCGGGCGGGTACTCAATCCCGTCCATCCGCTGCGGCGGATGGCTGCCCCATCGTATACGGAGGGGGCAAAAACTGCTTCGTAGGTCAGCGAGCTGTTGGCCTACGCCAAAACGACTATGGCAATGTTACAATGGACACCGAATATATTAAAATCGAAGCTGAGGGTATTTTAAGGCTTAGGGGTGGTGGACCGCCGCCGCAAGGCGATTCTCAAGCCGAAAACCCGCTGCCTACACCTAGAGACGAGGTTACCGAAGAGGAGGATAACGCTCGGGGGTACATCGGAGTGGCTGATGATGATGACTTATCCGAGTTCTCTGCTCCAGGAGGGAAATTTTGGAAAGAGGCCAGGAAGACTCTCGATATCCTGGAAATTGACGCGTCCTCGTCAGATGACGAGAACTCAAGGGCTGTAGGGAGCCAAAAAATGGACACTCAGGAAGCGTCTATAAAGAGGGCCCGCGAGATGGATGAGGAGCCTGGCCCGGACAAGAAAATATCGGCAGCTAGCCGGGGGCGTGCCAAAGGGGCCTACGTCGGCCTAAATAAGGCACAGGCGCAACTCCGGGAGTCGCAACTGTCGGCCTATGAGAAGCAGGCTGAGGCGGATGCCATCCTGCCGACGCCGAAGAAGGCTGTCCGCGGTAAGCGTAAGGTGCAGCCGGAAGTTGAGGAAATATTCACCTCAAATCAGGCTCCCGCCGAAAAAATTAAATGCGGCGCCCAGACTTTGCTGGCCGAAATTGCTCGCTGCGGAAATATAAAAGGCGACATCCGTGGAAAGATGAACGCCATCTGTCGGGAGCTCATCGAGTTTGGTGACGGCCTTGAGGAGACAGAAGTGGTCCGCTCGTTGCGAGCGGACAACAAAAGAATGGGGGAGCAGCTAAAACAATGCCAGGAGGAGGTCAAAGCTTTGCGCACTGCCTTCTCAGGAAGGAAGTCTCCCACCCCGGTTTCTCGGGTAGGTTCAGGGGGTACAAACGACATCCTTCAGGAACTGGGCGCTCTCTTAGACTCTCGTCTAGGAGACTTCAAGAGGGACATGTTCGTATCCTTGGGTGCTATGATTGATGCCCGAATAGAGAACATTGAGAGCAGGCTCCCCCCGGAACCCATTCTGCGGCCCCCACTGGCTGCAGACAAGAGAAATGCAGAGGCGAAAGCCAACAAAAGTGCAGAAACCTCGACCAGCGAGGCGGCACCGAAAGAGAAGGCAGGCCCCAAACCCAAGCAGTCGTCCGCTGCCAAAGTGGCTCCAATACCCGCTCCACGGGCAGACAGGAGAAAACAAGTCGCTGCTCCTGCCACCACAGCGACGGTACCTCCGACACCTGAACCGTCGTCGGTGCCGATGCTACAGCCTGTGGCCCATGAGTGGACTGAGGTCGTAAAGAGAGGCAAAATCAAGAAGAAGAAGAAATCGTCCCAACCACATGCTGCCCAGGCCCCTGCCTCTCTGAAAAAGCCTGCAGCTCCCAAATTGGTGGTGCCCTCATCGACGGCGGTGGTCATCTCTTTGAAACCCGAGGCAGAGATCGATTACTTAGCGGTAATGAGCAAAGCGACCACCATAAAACTGGAAGAAATCGGAATCGCACAAGTTAAGGTGCGGAAGACGGCGACTGGGGCGCGCATTATAGAGGTACCCGGGGCAGAAAGCGGCACATTGGCTGATAATCTGGCCGAAAGGCTGCGTAGCCTCATAGGGGATGTGGCTGATGTCACCAGACCCATTAAAAAGGCGGGAATCCGCATATACGGGTTTGATGAGTCGGTGACCGCGGACCACGTAAAAACTGAGGTGGCTGCCAAGGGCAAATGCCCGGAAGCCCAAATCGATGTTGGCAGAGTCAGGTGGGGGGGCAACGGAACCGGAGCCGTTATCGCAAGCTGCCCAGTCGCAGCGGCCAAAAATGTTGTGGCGGTGGGTCGCCTGATGTTGGGCTGGACTGCGGCACACGTGGAGGCACTGAAGCCGTTACCTATGCGCTGTTATAGGTGCATGGGGACTGGTCACACTAGGGCGATGTGTCCGTCCCCGGTGGATAGGGGAGGATGCTGCTTCCGATGCAGCAAGCAGGGGCACACCGCAAAAGAGTGCGATGCTACTCCGTGGTGCGCGGTGTGCCATCAGGCGAAACTGGCGTCGGGACATATCATGGGGGGACCGTCTTGCAACCCCCCAAGTAAGAAAGGAAAGGGGCCCACAAAAAGAACGTCCGAGCGAGACAGTGAGGGGCAAAGTATGGACCTCTAATGCCAGTAAGTCCCACTGCGTACATGGAGGTCCTACAGAGCAACATTAATCACTCCGCCCGAGCTCAGGATCTCATAGTCCAGCACATGGCGGAGTGGAATATCGGTGTTGCCGTTATTACGGAGCCTTACTTTATCCCCCCCCAGCCTAACTGGGTGGGAGACACCAACGGCCTCGTGGCGGTAGCTGTCCCCTCATTAGGCGACCACCCGCCTATAACAAAAATAAGGAGTGGGCAGGGGTACGCAGCGGTTGATTGGGGGGGGATAGTGTTGATTGGCGTTTACTTCTCCCCCAACCGCCCTTTATTTGCCTTCGAGCAATTTTTAGAAGAGCTGGAGAGGGTGGTGGCGGGGGCAGCGCCGGCGCCAGTGATGCTGCTAGGGGACCTCAATGCCAAGTGCGAGGCGTGGGGCTCCCCACGGACTGATCCAAGGGGAGAGGTCCTCTGGGACTGGGTAATTGGACTGGGGCTAGAAGTCCTAAACCGGGGCACGGTTCAGACCTGCGTGCGCCGACAGGGGGGGTCTATAGTAGACGTATCATTCGCGACCCCTGCTGTCGCTGCACGTGTAAGCGAATGGCGGGTCCTGGGGGACGTGGAGACCCTCTCTGATCACTTATATATCAGATTGAGGGTCTCCAAGGCCAGACGGGTCCAACCAGCCGGACCGATCGAGGTGAGAAGGAGTGGCTTCCCGAAATGGAGCCTGGGCACCCTTGATAGGGACGCCGCAAAGGAAGCGGCTCTTATCGAGGCCAGATGGGGGCAGAGTCCAGAACGAAATTGGGAGATAGAGGAGAGGGCGCTCCATTTTCGGAAGTCACTCAAAAACATTTGTGACGCAAGTATGCGCAGAGCGGGGAAGCCACGGGCCAAAAGCCAAGTTTATTGGTGGTCAGAGGAGGTTGCGGCCCTCCGGCTCACATGCAATGAGGCACGACGGTCGTACACTCGGTGCCGGCGGCGCAGGCATACCGCGGAGGAAGAGGAGCTCCTCTACGAGGCCCTGAAGGAGGCGAAGGAAGCTTTGTGTCTGGCCATAGCGAAGGCCAAGGATGCGGCGCATGAAACGTTCCTGGCCACTCTGGACAGGGATCCATGGGGGCGGCCCTATAAAGTTGTGCGCAACAAAATGCGCAATGGCCCCACCATGGATTCTCTGCATCCGGAGCTGCTCACACATGTAATGGAAGGGCTATTCCCGCCTGCGTTGGAGTTTGTTCCGCCTGTAATGTCGGAGCCACTGGAGGAAGGAGCGATAGTGGTGACTCCCATCACTGAGGCGGAACTTGCGTGTGCAGTGCACCGTCTGAGGGCATGCAAAAAGGCCCCGGGCCCAGACGGTGTACACGGCCGAATCCTACCGCTCGCACTGGGGGAACTTGGGAGCCGCCTAAAAGACCTCTATGACGATTGTCTGGAGGCAGGGCGGTTCCCACAGTGCTGGAAGGAGGGGAAATTGTGCCTCCTCCGGAAGGAGAGTCGCCCGGCAGACTCCCCATCCGGGTGGAGACCCATAGTTCTGTTGGACGAGACGGGGAAAATCCTAGAGCGTATCCTCGCCTCCCGGATCGTCCAACACCTACACGACATGGGCCCCAACGTCAGTGACCGCCAGTTCGGCTTCCGAAATGGGCGGTCCTGTATGGACGCATTGGAGGCCCTAAGAGGATTTTCGGAGGAGGCGGCTGGTAGGGGGGAGGGAGTGATCGCGGTGTCACTAGACATCGCGAACGCGTTCGGCTCCCTCCCATACTCGGTCATTGGGGAGGCCCTCAGGTACCATTGCGTGCCCCCGTACCTGAGGCGAATCGTAGAGCACTACCTCACCCAGCGGGTAGTGCTCTACGAAGACAGAGACGGGCGTAGGAGGACGAGGGCCATGACCTGCGGAGTGCCCCAGGGGTCCGTACTTGGCCCCCTTTTATGGAACCTGGGATACGATTGGGCCATCCGAGGTGTTCTTCTTCCCCGGATGGCAGTCATGTGCTATGCTGACGATACGATGGTTGCCGTCCGGGGATCTGAGTTGGCGGAAACATTAAGGAGGGCAGAGGTGGCTGCTGAGTTGGTTATTACCCGCATCCAAATGTTGGGATTGAGGGTCTCCCTCCCTAAAACAGAGGCGATACTCTTCGGGGGCAGGGGGTGGTGGCCGACTGCGGGGGCCTCTTTAATGGTCGGTGGGGAGATGGTCCGGATAAGGCCCCACATAAAGTATCTGGGTCTCATCCTGGACCGGAGGTGGAACTTCGGGGAGCATTTCCGGCAACTTGCTCCCCGAATTGTTGCGGCTGCTTCGGCCCTCGGCAGGCTGCTGCCCAATGTAGGAGGGCCTTCCGTGGCATGCCGGCGCTTGTATGCTGGGGTGGCTCGTAGTATGGCCCTATACGGGGCCCCAATTTGGGCGGATAAGCTGGGCACGGCGAATAAGGCCCTGCTAAGGAGGCCGCAAAGGGTTGTGGCTATCCGTATTTGCAGGGCCTACGTCACGGTGGCGTGGGCGGCGGCGTGTGCGCTGGCGAGCACTCCCCCGTGGGAGCTGGATGCGGACATGCTTGCGGAGGCACATCGGGAGCGGGTAGAATGGAGGTCTTCGGGGGAGTTTCCAGCTCCCGAAGAAATAAGGGCCGCTAGAACGCAAAGGGAGCGCAGGCTCAGAGATAGGTGGAAAAGTGACCTCGAGGACTCCCCCTATGGAGTCCGCACTATAGAGGCACTCCTCGGGTCATTCGACAATTGGTTAGACAGGCAGCACGGCAAGGTGGGGTTTAGGATGACGCAGGTAATGACTGGACATGGCTGTTTCGGTCACTACCTGCATAAGATAGGTAGAGAGGGAAGCCCCGCCTGCCACGAATGTGGCGTGGGGGACGACACGGCCCAGCACACACTGGAGCATTGTGTCCGCTGGGCCGTGGAGCGCCGCACATTAACAATGGCTCTGCAGACGGTTGATCTCTCGCTGTCTAGCATTGTAGCGGCCATGCTACGCAGCGAGAGATCTTGGGAGGCGATGACCTCCTTCTGTGAAACAGTCATCTCGCAGAAGGAGGCCGCGGAGAGGGAGCGCGAGGATAGGGTGGACGCGCTCCCGCTCCGGCGCAGACGGAGGGGTAGAAGGCGCGCGCGGTTTGCAGCCGCTGGTCGCGTGTTCCCCCAGTAGGGCCAGTGGGCTGGGGACCCACATGGCACCGCCCTATACGACTGGGGGAAGGTCAAGCGTCCTAGGCCTTCCCCTCCCTTGGTGAGGGTATCCTGGCACTTGTGAGCCGGGACCGCCGGGAGGCGTCGCGGTTGAAATGCTCGCGACCCCGTGGCGCCCCCTTTAACGGCAGAGCGGGTGACGCCGGTGTGTTTTTAGTGGGTATGCTCCTCCCCTCCCTCTGGCTAGCAGAGGGGGGTACGGGAGGAGAGAGTCCCACATAACCCCCATAAGTCCCTCCCCGGGCCGGGGGTATGCGTAACGCATTTTCACACCGTCAAAAAAAAAAAAAAAAAAAAAGGTTATGTATGCCAACATGACATGACAGGCAGCCCGATTGTCTATTTAATCGAACCTGTATCACTGATACTAGGTCGATAATTTTCAGAATAAGTTCAATGAACTTCGACAAAGCAAGAAACTCGATAACGGTCTAAGGATCGTTTTGGGTGGAATAAATTGTTATAGAATAACATAGTTAATTAGGCTCACAAATACATTGCAAATTTTTGATATTTTCATTTATTAATTAAAATTCTTATCAGTGAGCTCTATTTGCATAAGTAATAGACTGATAAAAATGAATGAAAAGTTAAATGCTTTACCAGAGATTATTATAAATCACACTGGATTTGTAATACCTATACATAATACATTTTTGTCTCTCTCACTCCATCCATTCTATGTATACTACGAATTTCCTTGCTTTAAGTATGCTAATATCTAACCAGTATGAACACCAACAGAATTAGAATTGTGAAACACTGTATATTCGCCATTCAAATTCACTTTCACATTTATATCGGTAAAGTTGGCATAAATTGTATGAGCTCCACTGCGTAACAGAAACCTTTAACACATCACTGATATTGCTTAGGCCGCTAGCACACAGCAGGCAAGGCACCTTATTTTGCGCAATCGGGAATAGTATAGTACTTTATCTAACGAGCGCGGGTGAGCCATGGTTGTATGTTCAGCTATACATGCACATTGTCTATGTGTTCGTACGTGCACAGAATAAGTAATGGTACTCGTACGTGTCACAACTATACCCATAGCTAATCCGCACTCGTGAGATAAAAGTATACTCTACAATATTACATTTACGATTTGTATACTTAATTACCTACGTAGCTTTATACTACCTAAAGCCATCTTAGGCCTGATAAGTATGGTGTCAATTGTGTGTTTTTACCAGACGACTGCCGCAAAAGGGAAGCTAATGTGAGTCTATGTTGGCCATAAGATAGGTGTGTCTTGTCAACCCATTTCTTTCACACAGTCTGCATCCGACATGGCTTGACTGTCTTGATTATGTATGATGCATAATGGTGATACATCATTTAAATCTGTGCAAAATGTTGGACGGTGACGAGTTACTTTAGATAAAATTATAGGAAGGTTTTACATTGCTTTTATCTTCGCTTTTTATTAGGAAAGGTATGTTAAACACTTCCATGAACGTGATATACGTACATGTGTACAAAAATGTGCTTCAAGCAAAACGTAGCCTTAGATGGTCTTGCTTTGTATATTATATTATAAGGCTCCAAGCCACGTCACTTCACTCCACGCCGCTGGAGCGCTAGCTCGCTGCTCGAGAGACCAACACGGCGGACACGCGAGTATAGTACTCCGCGCAGGTACTCAACATATTTATCAACGTCGTCACGCAGTCTGCCACTATTCATATCACCGCGCCACGCCATTATCATACCTATTTATATTAGCAGCAGCGTCAATTTCGAGTGCTTTCCTGTTATCTTTATAGATCGTTACATTTTTTCCACGGCTGAAGAGATGACGCTGCGATTGGATAGGATTGATAGTCTTGAGTACTTAATTGGTCTGACATTGTGTATTAGGTGATTCAGGAACCCATTTAGATAGTATTGTATTGCTTTGAGGGGGGGGACTGCGTGTTCTCTCTCAACCATGAGAGGAGGCCCTGTGGTAAGCAGTAGGACGTATATAATAGGGTGATGATAGTGATGATGATGATGTTGCTTTATTAACTAGCTTTTGCCCGCGACTTCGTCCGCGTGGAAGTAGATTATATCGTACATCGATACAAACTTTCGCCCCCATTTAATGACTTGGGGGATGATCTCCGGGATAAAAACTATCCTATGTCCTACTCCTATTTCGGGATACAAACTATATCCATGCCAAAATTTCATCTAAATCCGTTCAGCCGTTACTTTCGCATTTATAATATTAGTTAGTATAGATTGCTGGCGTCACTTGCATGCTAAAAACGTTAAGTACCTACTCAACTCAACTACAGTAGGGTAGATGACTCATGTTACAATTTATAACAGTGTGGCTGTATGGATAGAAACCCTCCAAATTATCACAATAAATAAATAGTAAATTCTAATTAAAATCATAAAATGATATGGGACTATTCGCAAAAATGTTGTTTTTTGTTAATTGGCCAAATGTAAATTGAAAGTTACCAATAGAATACTTATGTTTCAATAAAAAAAGAAATTGTATGGCAACTTGTACATGAATGCAATATTTTAGGACAAAAAAGGGCAAATTCCCTTTTTTCCATACGGTAGTACAAGGCCACGCAGGCGTGACGTCACGCCTGCGTGTCAATCAGTATGGAACGTTTTCAGTGCTCGTTATCTCAGCTGTACTTTGCTTCTCATTCTCGTCTTTTGAATTGTATTTGTTCCCGTACAAACAATTGATCCTCTCTAAAAACTGGTTCGAAGGTCATGAATTTTTTTTGTCATCTAGCCTGTACGAGATGTCAGCTGTCATTTGTTTACACCAAGTTCTAATGAAAATAATATTACTAAAGTGGCTTTGGACGAATAGTAGAGTAACGGATGGAAATTGTTCAAAAGCTAAAATACTCTGAAAGCTGTGTTATAACCACCATAGCAAAAACCAGCCAATTAAGGGTTCCATACCAACGCCTACTAGTTCACATTTAAAATCACTACCATACTACCTCTACTGACATATGGACGGACGGACAGACATGACGAAATTATAAGGGTTCCGTTTTCGTCATACGGAACCCTAAAAATTACGTTTAAATACCACGGTAAATAACGTAACTATTCCTCCCTTATCGTTGTTGACAGCCACACTCATAAACATACAGTCCGATTGCGATGAGCCCTATCACTGCGACCCGTCATATTATGTATTTGATATTTTCAACTAATGAATTATTTATAAATTTGTTCATTTTGTAAGCCATCAAAAATAAATCCGGTATCCTATAGGTAATTGAAAAGTAGTTTTATGACTAGACTTAAAAAAAAATAGAAACCGAATCCAAAAAAAATATTAACTAAAAAGTAAAAGATAATCGCCAACCTTCTAATAGGTCAATATGAGACTTTACGCTTCTTATTGAACAATTTATGAAGTCGGTACCATTCAAAGATATTTTTTTGGGCCAATTTTTTAATCCCCAGATAAAAGTTTCTGTCTGATGAATGTTAGCTATGTCTTTTTCTTTAGTTAAAAAGTCAGCGATAATTTTATAAATAAAATAAATAAATAACTGGCGATTGAAAAATCGACCTTTAGTTAGCTTTTATCCAGTGCAGTCGTGATTTTATAAATTTTTAGGGTTCCTTACCCAAAAAGTAGAACGTGACTACTAAGACTGTTGTCCGCCCGTCTGTCTGTCTGTCCGTCTGCCACCAGGTTGTATCTCATGAAACGTGATAGTTAAACAGTTGAAATTTTGACAGATGATTATATTTCTGTTGCCGCTATAACAACAAATACTAAAAATCTGTTATATCATACAACAAACTGTTTTTTTGCCGTTTTTATAAATAATGGTACGGAACTTTCGCGCGCGAGTCCGACTCGCACTTGACCGGTTTTTAATTATTTTTCTCATTTGAGGGCAACATTGGCAACAATAATTATTTTTTGGATAACACACTACACGGCGGAGCCGGCGGTCGTTGGGGTTTTAGGCGGTAGTCCAAGGTGTTTGCCGCGGTTAGTCCGTCATACCCGCGCCCTGGTCCCCCTAACCAGGCGGGATGCGTAAATGCATTTCCCCCACGTTAGGTGTGAAAAGCTAGTTTAATGAAATTTGGAAAGGTACGATTTATATGACGAACTGAGAACCGCCTCCAGAAGGAATATAACAGAGAGGACTGGTATGTGAAATAACGTGACGTCCTTTTAAGTAGCTAT
Source organism: Epiblema foenella (assembly GCA_963556455.1). Classification (NCBI taxonomy): domain Eukaryota; kingdom Metazoa; phylum Arthropoda; class Insecta; order Lepidoptera; family Tortricidae; genus Epiblema; species Epiblema foenella. The sequence continues at coordinate 21,935,360 of OY747096.1, read as the reverse complement.
AAAATACCCACTGGAAATAATTTAGTGTCTAACATGCTCAAATACAAGAAGTTTAATTTATTCCATATTGTTAGTAAAATACTTCAGATGCGGCCTTGGGAGGTGTTATGCTGGTAGTTCAAACAGAGTATTTGCTCAGGTGACGCTAGAAACGGCAGGCACCAGCAACCACTTAACCGCCTGCGCAGCTTGTGCGTGAACACTTGTATGCAAAGTATTGAATGCTCGTATTTCGTATTGAATAGTTTTAGTATTATTACTTAGTACTATGTAACGGCCTTTTTAAGATATATATTGATTAGTACACAAAGAAGTTAGTTCCTGATTGTTGAGTGATGTTCAGATATCTGTTAGCTAATTAGAAATCTATTATAAACCTTTCTAGCATTTTCCCGTAGATTCGTCCGCGTAATCTTCCACTCCCTAATTCATCCCTTCGAGGTATGATTTTCGCTTCGGGATAAAAATATTCTATACCAGGATATAAACTCATTGTATACCAAGTTTCATCATAATCCGTTCAGCCGTTTTTGCGTGATTGAATAACAAATATCTAAACTTTCCCATTTAGGTAAATTAGTAGGATAAATCTTGCAACCCATTTTAAATTGAATGCTTTTGGGCTTTGTTGATTTCCCCAAATTGATTTTTAGTTTCTGTCACCTACTTTGGCGTATTCTTAAACAAGGCACATTTCACACAGCATACCTTATACCTTTGTTCTTTTTAAAACTGTATAAACAAGACTACAGGAAAAGGTACTACAAAAACAACACGTTAAAACTGATTTATTCTACTAGTGTGCAGTTATGTCAGGTTGATCGTTCATCTTAGCCGTATCGGGTCCAGTTTATCGAGATCTATATTCACTTCGCATTCAGTTCGTCCCGCGCGCTCGCGACGGTCCGATTGCGTTGAATTAAACATCTCTCCAAAACTGGATGTATTAATTGGTTACCATTTCTCCGAAGCTTGCTCAACGGGAAAGTCAGGGTTTGCGACCACTTACTACGCTCGTATATACCAAGGAAGGTTTTTTAAAGGAACTGACAAACTGACGAGTCTTATATCTTGTGTATGGTTGGCCAACTCAAATTAGCCAATGCCTCTTTCTTGGTCTGTCTTCTTGCATCGGGTTGGCTCCTTCATGATTTAGTACTTTACGAAATCTTCTTACTGAAGGCTCCTTGGACGTAGTAGACTCATTAACTCCTGATCTATCTTCCCCGATAGTCTATTTACAGATATCGTTAAAGAGGCCTATAGGATATGCCAGGTGAAATATAAAAACTTTGATAGGAAAAAACCTTTCTCACTTTATTTGCCCGTGTACAAAATACATTAAAATCTAACTGTTGATAATCGAATCCACATTTTACGTAAAACGAGATTTTATTACATCGCGGTTTATATGCCACCTAGCAGTACATAAGCCGTTTGTTTTCATTCGTACAAAAAAAATTTTTTGATAGCAGTGCTCTCTGCCTGCCAGCCCTAGTGAACATTTTGCGCCATCAATTGGCATTTGCGCGGTGAATGGGCCCCCTGCCCGGGCACAAAAACGACTCCTGCGGCGATAAGCGGGAACACGCATTGTTTTTACATCCTTTTGGGGTTTTGAGAAATTTTGAAGGTTTACTTTATGGTCAACTTGCTTTTTGAGTAAAAGGGTTATCGGTTCAGAAAATATCACAGGATCATTTCATGATTGGGCAGGTGATTTTGATGTGATGTAACATATCGATCGTGCCTAGTTATAATCTCTGGATCAAACCTGTTTTTTTTGTTAACGACATTTTTTCTCCACTCCCGCAGTAATATTTATGCTTCATTTGTGAGGATAATGCATTGATAACCCAAGGTTTGTAAACCCAACCAACATCTGACGAGAACGCAATTTAAGAAAGACCTTTGCAGTGAAACAGTGAACTCAGTGTATCGATTTTCTCTGCGCGAGCGTTGCTTACGCTACCAAGTGTTTAGTTTAAAATTGGTTATACATGCCATAAGATTACCAGTTAACGATCGAAGTATCGACTCACGGTTGAATTTTAATCTGAAAGCCATTTGCTTGCTGTGTTATACTTTTCAAATCAAAACTATATTCTAGTAGGTACCTGTTTTACGAGTGGAAAATGCACGCCACGTCAGAAGAAAAATATGATGAGCTTGTGCATTTACCACTTATTGTTTCGTATAATTCCTGCACTGAATGAAGGTTATCGTAGGTAATTAGATATTGTACTTACTTAAGAATCGAGACTGATAGTAACCAGTTTTGTACCGAATTTACATTAATCAATTACATTGACAACACAAAAAAATTGCCAACCACTTAAATAAATTTGCACTACCATTTTCCAGCAATCAATTTCTTCAAATTTGCTAATGAGAGTCAAAGTCAAACATCGACTAGAGCCGAGATGTGGTCGTTATCTCCAATTTCGAAGTGCACGTTCCAACTGTATCTGTGACTTATCCTATTAGTTTGAAACCTGTGAGCAAAACATGTCAGTTTAAGACGATTAACTCCACGAAGAGATTACCCTAATCATCGTGCCCGGCAGTATCGTGTGTCATGTGCGTACCGCTTCTCGTCTTCTTCAATCACGAATTTTTACGAACAATGCTTTACTAGTGACTAAGGAGGAAGAATTCAGTGGAATGAATACTTTTAAGTATTCCAATCTACGAGCAATAACTGTGAATTTGGAGGTACCGTCTTCAAGACATATATATTTTTATTCTCTTGAGATTGATTTACTGGCTGAAAATCAGCGCTGTAGGTGTCTGACACCTCAGCATAATGCTGAGCCAGTGTCCGTTGCACTGCCGCGGGGACTCACATGTTATGTGGTTTGTGCATAATATGTTTTTCTTCATTTATCATTTTTGTCATATATGTGTGTCTTCTGTATCTGTGAATAAATGTTTCTTTCTATCAGATTATTAGTAGATTGTTAACCAAGGGTTGAAAGCGACCCATTCCACCCGAGATATTTTGGCGCTCGAAGGAAGTGGTAAATAATAATAATCTACTCATGAAAATCGAACTTTCCGAACAGGAGAGAAGAAAAATACATTTCAGTATTAGACTTAGATTTGTTATCGTGAAGACATCAGAGTTTTGTCCATTAATTAACGCAGCAGGTTTTACCTCAGAGGGTTTTTCTGACCCGAACTGATTTTCTTGCTAGGTTAGGTAAGGTAGTTTAATTCATGTGCCCGAATGATTGTAACTTTTATAGTATAAAATATTTTAAGTGAGTGTGGTAAACTACTTCTCCGACAAGTATAAAGTCGTCTTTCTTGCCAACAGGTCTGCCATTCATATCACATACAAACAACCAAATAGCAGTGTCAATATTTTGTAACATTTACGAGATACAATAGCGACGCTTACTCCGTTGGGTCACCGTTGTTATTGTCTGTTGGTCAATCTCCAGCCGCAGGAAGATACAACAGCCGGAACGTGTTTACCCTTACAGAGTTACACAAAAGGAAACATTAGCAACATACTTTAGAATCAAAAGTTTATTTACATATGGGGTTTTCGACGATACTCGTAAACTATAAGAAACAGTTTACGTATAGTGACTGAGCATCACGTCCGTCTACTTACGTCCCTTTAGGACATCTAATTTCACCAAACCGTCTGTAATTGTAATCGTTAAATCTGATTGTATGGAAAGTTTGACACGTTTCTATGGGATGTCAGCTGCCGGCGCCATATTCGCAGCGAGCCTTTCTGGAATCTGGACATCCATCTTCGTCAGATTTTCTCGAGTTATTAGGGTTCCGTAGCCAAAATGGCAAAAACGGAAACCTTATAGTTTCGTCATGTCTGTTCGTCCGTCCGTCCGTACTCGGAGACTATAAGCACTACGATTATGAAATTTGGTAGGAAGGTGTATTCTATGAAACGCTACATGAAAGTGACGTGAAATTACAAAAAAATATTTAATTAAGGGGGCACTCCATACATGAAACCGGTGGATGAAAAAAAAATTTTCAACGCACATAGTCGTGTGGGGGGTATCGATGGTTAGGCCTTTAAAAATGATATGGAGGTTTCTAATACTTTTCCATTTTAGTCAACCGTTGGTGAGATATTAATAAATATTTTCAACGATTTTTGGTTTGAACAAGATAAGTTTTACGGTTTATGAATTTTCGCTAAAGAATTGTCTTGCCAAAACAAAAGGTTGTAAGTGCCTTGAGTTCTCTATGAAGCTACGACTTTTTTTAGATTCAATGTATTGGATAGTGGTTTCAAATGTGGACTAGTAAGGATTTGTACAGAACCCTTCATTGTGCGTGATCTGACACGCACTTGGCCGGTTTTACTTATTTGACTTGTCCAAATTCAGAATTTAATCCGCCTGCAACTCGAATCGAACTTGCAACGCACTTATTCCATTAACCGACGCGACGATTAGCATCGCTCGATGGTAATCAGCTGGTCATAAAGAGAGACTCGATAAACGAGCTCACGAAAGGGCATAATGTGCACGGCTGTTTTGCGCGCGCGCGCTGGCTGCCGTTTGATCGTAATATCAGATTTCTTGAGAACGATGGGTTAAGTACACATTTATTGTATTTATGTAGCTTTGTGCTTTTGTTGGTTTTTTCAATGTAAATCCGGTTTTACTGCGTTTATAATTTTGAATGCGAAACATATAGGATCTCTCACTACAAAGGCAAACACGATTGACACAAAAAATTGCCCTACGCACGGCATATATTACGCGAATCAATCGTAGAATTCATTCCATGAACAATATAATATAAGCAATAAAATTCAATACAATAGGTACATAAACGACTCTTATACAACATGTACACATGTAAAATATGAATTGTTGATAGATCAATGCCATAAACTTCATGGACGAATAATTTATTTTCAACTACAATTAATAGGCAATGATGACGATTCATACCTAATTGGACTGCACCTTTATTTTATGCTTCGAAGAACATATGTAGCGCTAAGGAATTGATATTAGATGTTAGGTTAGATATACATTACCTAAGGTGTAAAATATCGTATCGGTTTATTGTGTTCTTATCTTTTTTTTAAGTATTTTGTTGTTTTAATACATTTTATCCTTACCCGCGTTTTGTTAGGATCCCTGTTGGTGAGTAAGAAAATATAATGTTATACTATGATAAAACACCATTCAAATGTGTACCTAAATTAAGTGTTATACGACGGTAATATTCAAATATTAATGCACTAATTTTGCAGACCTGACTGCACTGAGATGATGAGATGAATGATGCATTGCACAAGTTGTGGTTTTGCATCGTTAACACTTTCTCTCCGCTTATCTTACCTTTTTGCAGCGTAAAGTATCGATTATCTTTAGACATCAAGATAAAGTCGAATAAATACCGAGGCGTAATTACGAAAAATTATAAAAATATAATGTATTTGCTTTATTATTATCATCAATGTGGGATTTATTTACATCCAGTTAGTTTCCTATTGTAGCCACATATCTTCTATCCAAATGGGTGCTAATTTTAATTTAATTGATTTTATAACGACATCGTGGACTCGGGGAAACTTGCGTGAAGATAAGTACAGTTTTACTAATTTTTATAAATTACGTTTTGTTAGGAGTAATCACATACATAATACAGAGAGACACGAACACATAACTGCCTTACAAGTATAATAAAGAAAATGAATTAGCTGGTCTTATGACTAACACTACAATTACTTGCAGTCCTGCATGTACCTATGTTGTAGTACTCTTAGAAATGCATAAGTAGACAACAATCACATGGGATGGTTTTTCTTACATTCTTATTAGATACATTAGATCGCATTGCAATCGAGTATCAGTGGAAGGTATTATCGATTTATTGACGGCCATCAATATGTGAGATCATTGACAATAAACGTTTTTACGAATGCCCGTAAGGCGTACGTGATTTCCGCGAATGCTTCTTGTAGTAGTGTAAGTCATGTGGGTTAGGGCTGCCACAAAATGTTTCCTGCATTTCTCCTAGATTGAAATAAACCATAGTCCTATTTTCTTTACTTTGATATAGAACATATTTATGACCGGTTTAGCTTAGTGGGCAGTGACCATGGCTACAAATCGGAGGGCCTTGTGTTCGAATCCCGGTAAGGGCAAATATTTGTGTTATAATAAAAATTGGATGGTTATCTATGTATTTGAAGTATTTAGATATATCGACGTCTATAGTTCCCATAACACAAGGCTTATTGAGCTTGTTATTTATCATGAACTAGAATTTAGTATACTAAGTATGCGGCTAATTCTATTTGTGGATAAGATTGTTCTCTAATATTTATTTATTATGATTACCTTGTATATTTATGTATGAAACCGTGTTATTTAAAATATCGTTTTCTAGCAAAAAAATACTTATATGCGGAGACTTCAATGTAAATATTATGGAAAATTCAACAATAAGTACTAGATTGTTGAATTTTTTCAAATCATGTAACCCTGCTACTAGCGCCACCTGTATAGATAACATTTTTACAGATATTATTCCTATTACCCAAAGTGTAATCAGCAAATTAGAGTCAGATCACTTAGGCCAATTAATGACATTTGAGACATTAAGAAGGAGTACTTTGAGAAAACAAATAACTTTTGTACCAACCACGCACCGTGTCGAACGAATGAAGCAAAGACTAGTCCAGGCGCCACCCTTTTTATCTTCCGATATGAGTCATAACGACATGTATTTTTTCACACATTTATGAAACATTATAAAGCAATTTTCACTCCTAAATCGTTCGTGGTTGGTGGTGTATCAGCTTTTAGTTAATGGGCTACTGTGGACTTACATAAACATAGACAAGCGCTGTATGCTTAATATGAGGAACGCCGATTTAATGCGAGTGACGAATTTATAAAACATGATAAACTATATTTGGAAAATTTTAAAATATTGTCGAATAGCGAAGCGAGGCTTAAATAAGTAAGCCACAAAATAAAAAATAGCTCCGACATTATCAAAACAACATGGAAAGTCATTAATGTGGAAACTGGCAGATCAAAGCACACAATGAATGATCCAAAATTAAAAATAAATGCCAAAATTATAGATTCAAGTTTAGAAGTAGCAACAGAATTCGAATTTTTTTTTTGTGAGATACCATTATCCACAACACAGTATTTAAATTCATCACCTTCGTCTGCCGTTGTGTTATTAAAAGATAACGCCCCAGAATGTAGTAGAGATTTTCATTTTGCACATGGTAGTGCCTAAGACGTAGTAAAGGCATTCAAAACAATTAATGTCAAAAAAACTAGTGACCTCTGGGGAGTCTCTGTCCATTCTGTCAAATTTCTAATAGAAGTCATAGCGCCTGATTTAGTAGTTGTATTTAATAACAGTGTTGATTGTGGTAAGTTTCCTGATCTAATGAAACACAGTAAAATAACTCCTTTATTCAAGTCTGGTAGCACTTTTGACCCCACTAATTTTAGACCAATATCTGTGCTACCTACATTTAGCAAAATTTTTGAAAAACTAGTATGGTCCCAATAATAAAACATTTTAACAATATAATGCTCGCGGTGACTTCGGCCGCGTACGATTTCCGTATTGCACTTATCTCACCCATAGTTGTAGTTGTGACATATACGAATACATAGACAACGTCCATGTATATCTCAAAACACAACCATGGCTCACCCGCGTTCGTGAGATGAAAGTACAGTACCTACCGAGGCTTATTTGAAACTCAAACTTGGGACTATATTTCGGATATGTAAATATTCGGTGGGCAACGCTTTCTTCATTTAGTATCGAATTAAACCGCGCCTCTTTTTCAAGGTTTTTTTGGTGATGATATAAAATACGGACGCCAAAAACGATACTTTAGACATTGCCATCCCTATAGCTCGACGACACCGGTTTAGCCCAACTGGTCCCAGGACGGGTTTTTACGAGCGAGTAGGTACTACCATACACCATAGTAATGAGCTACATCGGGGACGCGTGTGGAGACAAGTTGTAAATATCATAGGTACATACTATCAGTATCACAGTTAACTGACCATTCGTGATACTTACTGCAACGAGATAAGGTCTACAAATGGTCAGTTATAGTATCGTCTCAGTTAATACGCTGATAGTACCTGGGTGAGGACCAAATTTTTGTACATAATTCAGGGTTTTAACATTCCGTTGTGAAAGGTAAGTTACCCATATAATAAAAATATAAATAAAAACCGGCCAAGGGCGAGTTGGACTCGCGCACGAAGGGTTCCGTACTAGTATCTATAAAACAGCAAAAATAACTTAACCAAAATTACAGTTAAATCAACCTATCTCAAAAACTATAAGAGATACTTTGATCAAACCAAAAATCGTTGAAAGAGTTAATTAGCATGCATCACCTCTATTTTTTTTAGAATTTTATACCCCGTAGTTATAAAAATAGAGGGGGGGGGACATACTTTTTACGACTTTGAGAGCTGATATCTCAAAAACCGTTCACTTTAAGAAAAATGTTTTTTAGAAAACTTTATATCATTTTAAAAGACCTTTCCATTGATACCCCACACGGGTATGTACAAAAAAAATGTTCATCCCTCAGTTACATGTATGGGGGGCCCCACCCCCAATTCTTTTTTTTACTATTTAGTGTCATAATTTTGTAGCGGTTCATACAACACATATTCCCATCAAATTTCATCACTGTAGTACTTATAGTTTCCGAGTAAATCGGCTGTGACAGACGGACAGACGGACAGACGGACAGACGGACAGACGGACATGACGAAACTATAAGGGTTCCGTTTTTGCCATTTTGGCTACGGAACCCTAAAAATATCAATGAAACAAGAAGAAAATAGTCATTATGTCATTAAGAGAAAACATAATGCTTTTTAATACAGTTGCTCAAAAAGTGCAATATGCAATTTTAATGTTTTAAATATATTATAAGAATAGTTTTAATGCCAAATGCTTTATTAAATAAATAAGTAAATTGATTGAACTCTTCGGTTGGGTGTATGGCTTGGACCAACGGTAAATTAAAAAAAAATAGAAAAATAAAAAGCACTAGTGCAAGAAATCTAACTTTGCGCAATACAGCTACATAAAATACCACTTTTTGACTTTTTAATATTAAAAAGTAATTTCCTTGTAAGACCCCAAGCTGTCAACTTTGTGCCTTTCCTTGAAACACAAAAATGTCAAAGCGGTGTTTCGAATAAATACTAATGCTAAGTAATTGTTTTCTTCACCTATCTTTGTAAAGTTTGTTTTTTTGTTTGTTTTGTGTACTCATTATTTTTTATTCTAACAACTTGTAAGCTAGTATTAAGCACCTATGGTTTTTTATATCTTATTCTCTAGTTTTGTTTGTATTATTCTGATTCTGTAATTTCGTTTAAATCTGATGACCTTGGTTGCCAAAGCTTAAATAAATAAATATATGTATATAACCAATCTACACAGTGTTTGTTGTTAGAAGTCACTTTTGACACATGTCATAGTAGCATCCATATAACGTAAACTTGCACGTTTTATAGAACCAAAAAATAAAATATTCACACCAATTACATGGGAGTTTATATTTTTTCTCTTTACAAATGCATCAAAAAAGGTATGAAACTATGATTGCCAATGCGCAGTTCGTCGTAGTTTTGCGGTCTTACAAATCAAATACCTACAATACAAATCTAAGTTAATTCCTTTGAAAATATAAAACTGAACTTCATCAGTGGTTTGCTTGTAGACTAGGTATTTTATTCGGTGAATGAATTCTTAACTTATAGAGGTCATAAATCACAATTGTAGGTAATGGTTAGGATACTAGCATGATATATTTAGTCACTACATAGTATGAAACAAAGTCGCTTTCCGCTGTCTGTCTGTCCCTATGTATGCTTAGATCTTTAAAACTACGCCACGGATTTTGATGCGGTTTTTTTTAATAGATAGAGTGATTAAAGAGGAAGGTTTATATGTACGAGTATAATACATGCATCAGCGTTGCACCCGTGCGAAGCCGGGGCGGGTCGCTAGTTTAATATATACCTAACCTCATATAAACATTCGCACGCGACCAGAAAAAGGTGTAGGTAATATAAGATAATTGTAACCATATACATAATTACGGCGAATAAACTATTCGTATTTGAAGGTCTAGTTTTGCCTCCGGGTTGGAAAGTCTGATGCCACTTCGTTTCGTAGAACTAGTTTTTTTTTTAACCTGACTACGGCTTTATAGGCCGGACCCAATAAAGCGATGGGAATGCGCTGTTGGAGAGTAGCCTGTGGAAAATCCAGGGGGAACGTCCAACATGACCACGCATGTAGTTTGGAACACTGTAGAACTAGTGTCTACGCCAGTAGACATGATGACAAAACAATATTTTTCATGCTATTCGAACCAGTTGTTAGAGGCGATCAAATGTTTGCATAGGACCAACTACAATTAGAGCAACACAAAAGACGAAAATGAGAGGTAAACTACAGAAGAAAGCTTGTTGTATGGAATAAAGGGAAATTTGCCGTTTTTGTCTTGAAATATTGCCTTGATGTACATAGTTGCCATACAATTTCTTTTTTTTTAAACATGAAAAAATTGTCGTTTTTGTCGTGAAATATTGCGTTAATGTACATAGTTGCCATACAATTTATTTTTTATCGAAACATGAGAAATCTGTATTTGTAGCTTTCAATTTACTTTGGCTAATAAACAACGTTTTTGCGAACCTTTATACTCCCATATTTTTTATGATTTTAATTGAATTGTCTAATTTACTATTTATTGTGATAATTTGATGGTTTTCTATGCATATAGCCACATTATGTTAATTGTAACATGAGTCATCATCCCTATTCTTGAGATGCCAAAATGGACCCCACCAGGCTCCTGTAGGATTCAACCTAAGTCTAAGGGCAATAGAATATTCTAGTTTTGATGCAATGTTGCCTATAGTATTTACTATATGACGTATTATTAACAACAAAGAGCTGAGAACGTAACAGCTGTTGTTTAGCGGAGGTCACCAACCCGCGCGGCTATCGTGCGATAACCGAATTGCCGGGATTGTGTAACGTTAACGTTACTGATAACGGTTAGCCCTGATAATGAGTACCTACAGTCTATATACTGCACGTGAAATAACCGTTTCGGTAATATAGCACATTGTTTATTAGTTATTATGTATCATACTCGTATAACTTGATGACAAGAGTCTTAATTGGTCTTGCGTGATATGTGAGAGTCAGGATGGAGGGGGTACCTTAACAAATATTTAAATAAAGTGTATGAAAAATTTGTACTGAATCTGTACTATATTGTACCACTTAAAAAAAAATGTACCCTTCCGTATTTAAAGTTATTACAAAGTGAAGGTAATACGGTTATTCTAAGTAATACATGTATGGGGATGTCAAACAAATTAATAAACTGGGAGGGGACGGGAGAATTGTGAGTTTTGAAGACTACACCCAAATGTATCATGTCACACAAGTTTCACAACTTTATTAATTGTTAGAATTTCCCATACATTCATTACTTATAATAACCGTATTACCCAGCAGTCGAAGATCGTAAAATGTGTAAAACTCGCAAACTACGAATTAGATGGCTGAAGTTTTTACTGTATATTTGAGTACAAATTTGGTACAAAAAATTGAGATATTAACATTGGTTGATAATTGGTAGGATCATAATTTTCCCAGGTACACCCGCCATCCTGACAGTCAGGGTACCTTCACTTTGTAATAATTTTAAATACGGAAGGGTACAATTTTTTTCTAAAGTGGTACAAAATAGTACAAATTCAGTAGGTACATATTTTTGGTACACTTTATTTACATATTTGTTTAGGTACACCCGCCATCCTAACTCTCACCGTGATATGGTGGTGTTTAATTTGTATTAAATTTGTTTGTTTCAGAGTGTTCGTAAATAGGTACCTACTCAATAGTGTTAAGCATAAAAACCAACCAATCTATTTTGCTTATAATATTTAAGTAGATAGTTTCTTTTTACATTTCTTAATAACAAATTAGTTGCCTATGTAGAATATCAAGAACCAAAAAATCGTATTAAGTATAGGAGGGTATAGATATAACAGAATAGGCAGTTTCAATAGATAACTCAATTAAAGAACCATCTCTTCCATTTTAAAAATAAGCATACTACCTTGCTTAATCCGTAGGCTTCGTTTTTCACCGCTAAATCTACGTTAGGCGATAGTATCGCATCGTAGGTGAGTGCAGCGGGCGTTGATCCCTGAACTGAATCCAGGTCGCGGAGGTTACGCAGCTCCGCCAACTGCTAGGAAAAACACGAGAAAGGGATCTCAGTGCTGCCAACTGGTGGTGGCGTGGATGTTCCAAATTTGAAATGTACAATGTGTTTGACATCGTTCTTGACATAAGTATGTGCCACTCACGTGGTATGTTATAACTTATGAGCCGTTATAATAACCAAACTGCAAACGGCTCAGACTTGTGAGTAATGTAGAATTGTTTTGAATGAATAGTTTTAAGGGTTTACATTATCATTATTTGGGGTTAAGAAAAGCCCAGTAAAATAGTATACATCTACGTACTATTGTTGTTTTTCTTGTAGGTAAATCGTTTTTATACATGCACTTACTCTAGATTTGACTCCAATTCAACAAACATAGGAACTGAAACTGGTCAAACCAATTAAACTGTAGCACAGACAGTTACAAAAAAAGTCAAAAACATGAGAAAAACCGGAACGTATTCTGTCGTCACAAACCCAACTAGTTTACTGAAGTCTTAAATTGTAATCACGTCCAAAAGAATAAACCAATTTAACCTAATTTAAACGGCAAGACTAATTTCAAAAGCCTGGGAAAGATCATTTCGCGACGGTTTGGTGTTATTACTTTATCGCAGTTGCATTTTAATTGTCTATTAATTATGAACACTTATTTCTTAACACTAAGTATCACTTTAAAGCAGGGATTGTAAAATCGGTTTTATTTAATACCTGTATAGAAATTGACAAACTAAAACAATACCTACTTATATTCTAATTAGAGGTATTGTTGTCATTCCGCTTTTATCTATACCTCTATGTACCTATAGACTATTTACGATATTAAATACCTGTATTCAATACCGCTATTCATTGCACTTGAAAGGTAACATGTCAATTAAACATTACTACTAAAACGCAACAAATACGTGTAAATATCGTTTTACAATACACCAGTTTGCAGAAACAAATAATCGAGTATATTGACACTGACAGCTATTACCGGTAATGATTTTTATGGCTAAAGTGTCAAATAGAGGTATTGTTGTCAATTCGCGAAAGCGCTAATATATTTGAATATCGGTTTTGATTATACCGCTAATTAGAGCTTTAGCGATATAAATAGCGAAATGCAATTATAACCGATTATACCTTATTTAAAACTGGTAGTAAGAATACCGGTAACGATCCCTGCTTTAAACTTGGAACTTCAGTTTCAGCACTATTAGGTACCTGTGTACAATAAATATGTACCTGTGTACACGTATTTATTGTAGTTTTATGTTATCAATCTGTAGGATTCATTTTCAATAACTGCATATCCGCTACAAAGTGCATACGAGTTGTACAACAATTGGTTGGTTGTGCCTTTTGATACTATTATTGCTTAGCTGCGTGCAAGCCATAGCAAATTATGTCAATGGAGTCTGAGTATCACAGTATTTTTGATTGTATCTCTTCCCATTTCGTCTTTCTTTTTCAGGAGACCTGCCCTTACGCGGTCACCATAACTCGCGCGCTGTACGATAGCCGATATTTACTATTTTTGTCATTTGCGAAAGGTCTATCTGAATCCATTTTTAGGGTTCCGTACCAAAATGGTAAAAATGGGACCTCTTTATGGTTTCACTTTGTCTGTCTGTCACATCGCTAAATATCTCAAGAACTATTTGTTCTATCGATTTGAAATTTGGAATGGTTATAAAGAAGGGTAACCTAGATGCATATGAACATGTTATTTGGAAACAAAATATTTTATAATTTATGCTGGAGTACCTTCTTTCAAATAAAGAAAAAAATCGTTTGACTTGATAAAGAATTATCCTTCAAAAACCACCATACATATTAAGATATTCAGTCGCTCAAATTTGTAACAAAATTCGCCGATAGATGGCGCTGTACCCATGACGTTTTTTCTACACCATATTGTTGAGACTTTTCTGAATTAATGCGGTTGGAACCGGTACACATCCGTGTACGGAACCTTCGGTGCGCGAGTCGGACTCGCACTTGACCGGTTTTTTTATACTCACAGTTTCCACCCGTTTTATGTAGTTTCAGCTAAGCACACAATTGACGAATGGGCATATATAGTAAGTTCACCCGTGAATAATAATAATGTGTGCTAGCGACAAGATCTTCTTCGTGTCTCTGCAGTTTTAACAGAGTAGGTAATATACAAATCTACTGTTTTGAATATATTCTATAATGCTTGTGTCAATCGGCATTTATTACTTTAAGCTGCATATGTGATTGTGTTTCGGACACAACAATAGTTTATTATCATTGTGAAGTATTTCCTTTCACATATAAACCTCCCTTGTAATATGGTAGAGGTGCGCTTATAGTACCTACTGATACGAGGTCTCTAAGAGTAATTAATGACAGATTGCTACTGAATTTGGTGATATAAAAGAGCATCTATTAGTAAAGTGACATTCTTTGCTGAAACACCTGGTATCTATACTCTTACGTATCATAACACCATTTTCTCTATCTCATCTTTGAAACGTTTTACAAAAGTAAACTGTCGATAAAACAGCGTCCGCTTGATATTTACGATTCAATAAGCGCGTGGCATTATCTGATTCGGTTTGTTTAGGCCGCGGTTAGGTACCTATTCTCGCAAAACCGGTCCGCCAACTCCTTTTAAGGCAGGTTGCTCAAGTGATTTGGTTGGACTTTTAATACATAAGGTGCTTGCTAGCTTTCATAAGTAACTAACTTCTGCGTTCTGCAAGTATTTTGAAATGTTGATGTACCGACCCAATTTGTTATTGATTATGGGTGCTATCAGCACCGGTTACCGGTTAAGAAGGGTTTGATGTGATTTAATGAAATACTAATTCACGCCACAGTCAAAATGCATTAAATAATTTAGGTTTCCGTAACTGTCATTAAATAAATACACTTATATTAATCATACCAACAGAGATTGACATACACTCGAAAACAACTTATTGATAAAATATCCACTAAATTCAGCCATTACTAACTGAAAAAGAAGATCGAAGCTACATTTCAATACTTTAAATTTAATCGCTAACGTTTTATTTCAATATTAACCGATGTTTCGGTTTTAAACCGGTTCTGGTTCTCTTATAGTGGTTTATGCAATCGTTATATAAAAAGCTAATTATGTAACTATTGTATACAGTATTTTTTCTACGAGTCATCGGAAATTAATTAAACAAGCCGAAATAATTAAATAAACTAGTCCTGCGGAAATGAAGATTAGGCACATGGGTTGATGGCTCGTTGATGTATTTAGTTCTATGGCCGCGGCTACACGTGTTTGGCCAATTTTCTTATAGTTTACTAACGGCGCGACACGTGATTGGTCTATTTCATAAGAGTTCACTTGAAGGGAGGTTCATAGAGAAAAGTATATGATTTTAGAGTTGTCTACGATATCTTGATTCAAAAATTAAAATCTACGAGTAGTATTTTTTGCTTCTATACTTTTTTCGCCACTTACAATACTTATTAAATGAAAAATTTAAGTAGGTTTGGGTGCCATAGACTACCACGAATACTGTTTAGTAGTCATTTTTTAACGCGTTCAAGTACAACTTAAAATTCAAATCAGTTCTACCAACTTAACGCAATTTCGGCATAATTTTTATGTACCTAATAATTCATGCATATTGTATTACTAATATAAATAATGAATTTTTCATCTTTTTGTGTTATTTATTTCCGGATATATTTATGAAAACAAACAGTTCAGATTCGATCCAGATTCGAATTCAGTTTAAGTAAGAAAGAAACCATACCCAAAGTGTCATATATTTTTTTCTCACCAAGTTTCTAATTAAAAACCATTCAAGCTGATAAACGTTTATATTATTTACATAAAATAATTTTATTCCTTGTTCGTGAAGAAAATGTGTGTAGGTACCTACTTTGATTATCTTAAAAATCCACGAGGAAAGTTACAGCATCCCGAAAGAAATAGTCTTTACTTGCGCAACCCACACCACTCGCTTTTTTATACCCTTCTTATACACCAGTTGTATAATATACTATTTTCTTTTTCATCCGTATAATTAGCTATGACACTTGCCAGAAATCCCGACATTTGGCAGCGTTGCGGTGTGCGGCCATCATCCCGTTATCGTTATACTTAAGTATGTAAACGCGAGTTAAGTACATTAAGGTACTATGGCGAGACCCTGATCATCACGACCCTGGAATATCACGGATGAAATACCAGCTTAGGCAAGGGTGGGTTAATTTTAAAATCTTCCGAAAGTTTAAAGTTTCTACATACAAAGCAACAGCTATTGATTGAATTAATTTGAGCTACGGAACTGTAAAAATCAGTCGTGAGCGCCACATCAATTTTGAATACAAATATTATGTCCAATAAAACGCTATATAGTGCCACAGCAGGAACAGCATAGTCAGTGCCTTAACTTCATATAACTCTTGGGAACGG
Source organism: Epiblema foenella (assembly GCA_963556455.1). Taxonomy (NCBI): domain Eukaryota; kingdom Metazoa; phylum Arthropoda; class Insecta; order Lepidoptera; family Tortricidae; genus Epiblema; species Epiblema foenella. The sequence goes on along the minus strand of OY747096.1, from coordinate 21,918,663 downwards.
GACACGACCATGCTCACGGATTTTTTATATATTTGTGTTTGCGTAATGCGTATGCATGACAAAAATAAAGGAACGGTTTGATGTGCGTTTTTTGTATACATATTTATAGACAACGCTAAGCTGATAACGAGGGGATATGGTTTAAGGTGCACCTGGGCAATCTAGACTGCGGGAAACAAAAACTAATCGAAATATTTTTCATGTTTTACATCATTTACTAGTGCCATCTTGGTGAAATTGCGAAAGCGCTTTTCCGCTATCCGGGCATAGATAGCAGTCTAGTAAATGGTGTAAAAGACGGAAGATATTTTCGATTACTTTAAATTCCCCGCAGTCTAGATTGGGCCCCGCTGCACATTATAAAATTGAACACAAGCAATCCTAAAAAAAATGCCCTTGCCAAGTTGCCACGAGATCAAATCCACTCTACTTACCATACGAATATACTTACTGTCTCTTTACAGAGGACATATCCTACGAAACAGTTGACATTTTGCTGAAATACAGTTATGTTTTTCAGTAACGCCGGTATTTTTTTCATTTAAACTTTATTGCATAATTGGGTATTGGCACATGTTAAAAGTAACAGTGTGGTTATATAGATAGAAGACCACATTATTACAATCACACCCACATTAGAATTATCACATTAAACAGTAAATTAGACAAATTAATCAAAATCATATAAAGATATGGTACTACAGACTTGCAAAAAATTTGTATTTTTTTTTTAAATTATTTATTCATTTGAATTATATTTAAATGTAAAACTTACTAATAGAATTCTCATGTTTCAATAAAATATTAATTCTGTGGCAACTATGTCCATAAACGCAATATTTCAGGACTAAAACGGTACATTACTCGTTTTTCCATACAACGGTATTACGAAGCCAAGTCACTGTGATCACATTTCACTGCCTATCAGTATGGAGCGTTTTCAGTGCTCGCCAGCTACACTGTACTTTGCCTCTCGTTTTCGTCTTTTGTACTGCTCTAATTGTAGTTGACAATACAAACATTTAATCGTCTCTAAGAACTGGTTCGAATGACACCATAAATTTTTTTTAGTCAAATACCCAATTCATGAATAATGTACAAATTGCGGACTTAATGCCGTAAGGCAAGGTTTAAGGTTATCTCGCTTAACTTCATGATTAGATGAGTCGAAACGCAGATTTTGGGTGTTTAACTGAGGTAAAAGATCATGGCTATTCTGACGCATGCTGCGGGTGTCTACGTTCGAGTGATTTAAATATTGCAGCTTGAAAACAACCAACCGAAATATCTCTGCGAGTTAAATTAGATTTGCCCGTCGCTCCAATAGTCATTTTCCACTGAAGTTCATTCCAATAAAACTGAAATGTGAAAAAGGTGTCCCATTGTTCGATAGAAACTAAATCGAATCGGCAGAAGTCAAAGCTTTCAAAAGGATGGTCGAACAAGGATCTTTCCGCCATGGATGCAGTCAAATTCGCTTAGGTACCTACAGCGGAGCAAGCTATATGCCATTCACGTACAACATACAGTGACAGTGAAATTGACATACGCAGCAAACTTATACTAAATTCGGAAAGGATCTCGGAAATACATTACCGCATTCACGTACAGACTACGTTTAATTACGACGAAATAATCATTGAGAGTTTTGAGACAACTTGGTCTTAGGACGGAAAGGTCAAATTGTATCATTATTTATTCGTTATTGTAAACAAGATGGGGGGGACTTTCTGCGTGTCAATCGCTTATGATAGACACCTGGAAGTGAAGAATTCTTGAAGTACGGAAACAGATAATCATAGAAAAAAATAAATCCCCATAAACTTTGTATTAGTGTATTTGTTGTTGTAAAAGATCTTTGTATCCGACAGAAATTTAGTAATGGTGGTAGTGATACTTAGGCATTCCCGCCGGCAAAGACGTCCACCGCGCGATCGCGACAACACAGACAGACATATATAGTCCTTATGTTCCCGACATTGGCCCATAGCGGGTAGTCAGTCCGACTCAGGTGGGGCCTATTTGAGTTTCTTGCTGGACTCTTCTCAGTTAGGCTAAGTTTAGTGAACCAGCGACAAAACTCCCAGTAGCTCGTTTCCACTCACTCAACGGAGCCGCTTAACCAATCTCACTGGAGCACAAATTCTTAGAGTATGCACAGTATAGATACCATGCATTTATAAAGCATTGCCAGATTGGTTCATGATTAGCGATGGGTAAATTTCCGAAGTGAAAGTTTTCTTTAATTTTCACATGTTACAGGTGTTCGCTAAAAAAATCTGATTATTTCTAAGCGGTCAGTGACCATACTTATTCTTTTAATATATTGCGTAAAAGTCTAATAAGCTTCCTGGCATGAAACTTCTGAATTTAGACAGCTCATACTTGTCATTTGACAATTCAAAGTAATTATGACGGCAACGTTTTAGAAACTTAAGTGAAATTTAACATTCACGTTTCAGTAACAAAACAAATTTATGAAATGGTTCAGGTAATGCCGATCATCAATATCACTATTCAAGATTGACAACAACACAACCATGCATGAAAAAATCCATTTTTTTATGCTATGCTAAGCGCCATTTTCCTCTTTTTATCCTGAAACTGATTTCGTCGTCCAATCTAGTTATAATTATATTTAGTTTGGCTGAGTAGTTCGTCCGTCACATAGCGGTGTCATGCCATGCATATTTTAGAACTCGTTAAAATATCAATTCACAGTGACTATCTCGGGTTTTAATTTTAAACTGAATTAGCAAATGAGGGTTAAGCCGGGTCGGAGACCGACGATCTGAGAGATTCGAGGAATGTAGGCCGGCTTAGCGCTGTTTGCTCTCCTGGTATTAGAAATTATTTTATTAGAGCTTAAAAGATTAACACTTTCAGTGCCAAAAACTCCCCTGCTCGTAGAAGCGTATCCAATAGCATGCGTTTCCTCGTATGTAAGGAAAATAGCGTAGCGCTACGAAAAGCTGGACAGCGAAACTGTAAAATTCGCATGGGTTTGTCGACATTTAGAAGCTACGCCCACCTCAATTTTGGGGAAGATTTAGAATAAGTAATTAATTCAGAAGAAATACTTTTTTACTATAAATCTAATATATTTTGCATACAAATAATTCATACTGAAAATATAAATGGGAAAGGAATTCACGAACAAGCCGTCCCAGCCAGAGATGAGCCGGCTTAAATATGAAACTGTTAGAATGTTATGTATGTATTGTAAGCCCCTTTTTGAGCACAATAACAGATTAAAACAATAGTACATGTCATATAAGATTAAAGTACAAAGGCGAACTTATCCGAACTTAATGTTTGTGCGTGTAGCTATTGCTAGGGGTGCCGGTCATTTCCAAGCGTGCTGGCGTCACACCAGCTACAAAATAGCTTCACAGTAGTTTGGACTTTGTGGGTTATTATCTGGACTACCTAAGAAGTTCTAATTTTAGTTCCAATAGCGGTGCAATGTCGTGCTTCGAAATGTTGAGTTGAGGGGCAGCATTAAAGTCTTCTCCAATGGGTTAACCTGTCGTCTACCGGTCCCTGGGATTCCAGGGATCATAACAAAATAATGCTATTGTTTATTTTTTTCGCCACGAGACGTCGGCTTGCTGACTGCCACAGGTACGGCTAGGGCCCCGCAACCAAAAGTGTAGATAGGTATATAGTTATCATTCATAACTCCTCACGCTACCTACCTCCTGTACCCTCAAGTAGGTTGTGCTTACGTTTACTATCTCAATAAAATGATGGTCCCTGGATGTCATAATCGAATGTAATGAATCTGAATGGCATGAGAAATTATTGCCAATTATGCGTAGGTGGATTCGCTTCCATCCACGCTGAGCTAACGGGTCAGACTGAACAGAATGATAAGACGAAAAACATTTCAGCCGGATAAACGAGACCGGTAAAAAATCGGCTTTTACGAGATTCAGATATCATGATTTTCAAGCAAAACTGGGACAGAGTTTATAATACATGGGCATTTCAAGTGTGAGGCGGACGTCACTCGCGTGCGTGCCAATAGTTAATTAGTTTAGCTACACACCGACCATTGCACATTGTGCGCAATGTAGTGTTTTTTTCACCGGATTCTCTTGCGTTCCATTGTAATTAGAACTTCCATTGTCGTGATCGTTCTCACGTTCAACGAAATTTCATTATATGCTAATATCGTCGTAGGTAATATGTTTACACAGAACTAAGAATAAGAAAAAAAGGTAAGAGATACGGTATAGAAGCATCCCACCGGGCACAATGTTTTTAGTTCGTGTTTTTTTTTTTTTTTGTTTTGTACATCGACTATTTATCAGTGACAGGTACATACATAGCAAACTGTCATATAATAGTAGTTTATGCAACTGTTACATAATGAGAGGCCTTAAAATGTGAATGCGTTTTTATGAAACGAGCCAGAGTGGAGGTGAGTTTCATTATAAGGTCACACGAGTATTTAAGGCCTCATTATCTACAGCTCTCTTGTGTTGGTTTTGGAAGATGTTTCAAATTTTAATTCATACTTTATTTTAAGAATTGTTTTATAATAAAATTGTTTTTTTTAATGTTGGTCATTGCCTACGGTTTCCTAACTACGGTTAAAGGACTTAATATGATATTTGTGTAGATAAAACTATATAAATCAATACGTATACTAGAATTCAAACGGCGGCGCTTGTCTTATATCTGTAAACACAATTTATATAAAAAGTCGGGATTTCATAGTAAGTAATGCAATAAAACATGTACATAAACTCACACCTGTATTCCCAAAAGGGGTCGGCAGAGCACACGAAATTTAATCCAGTGCCACATTTAGCAATTATAGTTTAAAGATGGAGAAAATGTGATATTGCAATGACAGGTTGTAAGCCCATCGCCCACAACACACTACAACCCGGTTCCCATAGTCGACTCTTACCACACCCACAGGAAGAAAGGGAGAAGTGCTTTTCTAACCCGGCACCACACGGGGAGGATAATATCATCCCGAGGAATAATTTGTCCGAATGCATACTTCCGAACTACAAAAACATGTTCTGCTGAAATATTGTTTATTCTTTCAACATATGTACTTGTGATTATTGTTTTTAATATTCTACCTAGCACGAAGTTTTCCTCGTCTATGAAGTCAGACGTCTGTGCTTGATGATTTATGTGGAGGTGTAGCTTGTGTCTTGTGTATATTTCAGAGTTATGCTTGATTTATTAATATGTCCTACCTATGCTACTTTATCGCGTGGTCTACTTGCATACTTTTATATTGTGGCACTGTGGTGGCACTCAACCAGTTCTTTAACGTTACTTTTTTTACAAGTATCATAATTACAGTAGCTATGAATATTACGGTCATTTCTATAATTGATTTTTTTTTCTTTGCAGGTGATTTTTGCACTGACGTCATCATGAAGTGGAACGATGTCACTGATATCAGTGAGTACCTATACTTGTAGTCTGTAATCGTATAGCATGAGACGAGTATAACTAGCTGTGATGTGATGAATGTTTGGCTTGCTCTAGCCGCTCCGATGTTGCTCGCCCGTTTTCAAATGCTTGAGGCCCTACCGCGAACCGAAAACTCAAGTTTGTTCGTTTATCTCCCAATTCGCAAGTTCGACAAAAAGGGAGATACACTAACGAACTTTGTTTTCAGTTCGCGGTAGGTCCTCTGGGCGATCTGTATCAATCGTAACTCTCCAATTATCATTTTATTGTCGCCGTACACATTATAAATAAAACCACATACTCGTAATAATTGTTGTTGTTATATTAGTATCTGTGTTACTTTTGGCAGCATGCGCGCATACTATAGTAGTGACGGAGTTGATTGATAGGTCGGTATCAGCTAGATAGGTAATTTATGTACAGTTTTGCACTCTATTCCTTTAAAATAAGGGTCAAAATGCGAATTAGTGAACGTGACTGTACCTCCGAAGTGATACATCTAACCGGTTTGTTTGGCTGCGAAAAGATCACTTCCCTGTATATGCCTACAAATTTTCATCAAAACTTGGTGCATATGGATATGGCTACTGTCACCTCCAGTAGAATTTATAGCTTAAATTACAGTGATGACAGCTGCTATATAGGCTGCTACCCGCACTATGCATGAAGATGAATGTTATATATAGCTACTTAGGCACTTAGTATGTACTCAAGCAGGGACTATTTTGTCGTCACAGGCTACCCATAATTGTCGCGTCTGTCGGCTTTGGTGAAAATAGGGGCCTGATGTACCTAATTATTCTTGCTCTGTAACAAAATGTAATAAATACTGCATGTCACATTGTTAAAATACTATAGATATTCCCTTGTGGTTGTTTGTTAATCTGTTTTACCAACTACAATTGTAATGTTTTTTGACAATTGTCGCGCCTGTCAGCTTTGGTGAAATAGGGGCCTGATAATGTAGAATTATTTTAACAAACAAAGATAAGGGAATATCTATATTATTTTAACAATGTGACATATAATTGTAGCTTGAAATTCTTTTGACATGTAAATAGGCTTTACGAACAAATAAGTATGAATATGTGAAGCATCAGTAAGCGCTGCATTCTTACAAGCATCAATTTTACGTGGGTGATACATGTATTTCATTAAAATGAAGCAAAGATAGTCTATGTATGTATGAACACATAGTCACATACACACAACTCACAATGGACGTTTGTTTTTGACGCTTGACTTATGACTTATGGATTTAGCAAAGACGCAATCTTGAAAGTAACCCACGGGGGTAACCGTCGCGTATAATGAACGTTGATGCGTTTCGTCTACTGCAAAGAAATTTCTCAACCGATTCTCATAATTATATTGTTTTTTTTGTCGAGTCAGTTTTTGGAAAAATACAAAAACATTTTTTTTAATGATTTTGTAAGTTTCTGTTGCCGAATTTCGGTTTGTTCTCCTCTACAGGTGGCATTTCTCAACCGATTCTCATGAAATTTTGTGAACAGGTTGGGTAATTATTATATAGAAGTTTTTTGTCGAGTCAGTGTTTGGAGATTAAAAACTCTACAGGTCGCATTTGTAAACCGAATCTCGTAAAATTTTGCCACCAGGTTCGATAATTATATAGATTTTTTTTTGTAAAGCCCGTATAGAGGTGACTATGGTACTTAACCATAACCATAATATACCTGATATAATTAGGTAGGTATATATATTATTATATTTATAGCTATGCCTATCTTGTTTTTATCATTTATTGATCATTATATGTAGAATCCTTCATTGTGACAAAGTCCGTTCTATTAAAATAATGCGAATGAGTATTTCTCAACAAACTGGCAGTGACTTTCAAGTAGGCATATGCTACGATATAGGTACATTTTTTATTTTATTCTGCGTTACATTAGCTACTTATTTTTAGGTAAGTAGTATGGTTTTCAATTTTAAAGATTAGTTTGGTGTTGCTACCTGCTACCATTATTTTAGTATAATACTCTATTCCGTGTTCCAGATTCGTCAATATTAATAAGTATCAACAAAATAGCACTTAATAGTTATTAAAACTTTAAACTTGTCATTTATGACAAAACTCGTTTGTTTAAGTACCTACCCACACTAAACTGGCGTGTCGATTCAAATTCTTTCCCTAAATCAAACTGTCCCATTTCCGCGCAGATCTCCCCACACAGCATCCAATTATACGACAGATAGTTTGGCAGCGCTGCCGGGAAGGCGCGTACGTATATGCTCTATACGCATAGTAGTGGCCATTCATCCGGAAATAGTACAGAGGCGACGCCGGGCACAAGGTCCGATGCTTTCCTGACAAATTACTCCTACACTCAGGCTGACATCTGATTGTTGCATCCACAAATTTTATTTTAAATTGATCTTAATATAACCAACGAGCATCTGAATGTGGCTGTAGATACGAGATTACCTCGATTATATCCCTTTACCTCACTGTCTGTCCACGCACTTTATTTTCTGTGTATTTTTACCGATTAAACTTGAACATTGGCTTGTAATTCATTCTCAAAACCCTGACATCTCTGCATGTGCAAATCCGCAAATAACAATAAATTCGGTTTTCCACATTTCAATGGCCTGTCGACGCTCGGAGGTCGGATTGGAGAGATTTCTCGATAGGTGTTGCATGTCTAATGGGGTGTGCGCATGAGCGTGTGTAATTGCACGTGAAATGCGCCTGCGGTCCCGGTGCGGTCGCACAGTGCGTCCGTTGGCTGCGGAAACTAAGAGTACATCAGAAACGAGTTTCCCTCACGCGAGCTCAGCTTTAAAGCAAGGCCCATTAAGATATCTGACGAAAATACCGAAGTTTGGGCTTCCAGTGTGAAGAAGTAAAGTAGAATTACATTACACAAAAAATACTGTGGACTGAAAAAGGCGAAATAACTGAACAAAATATTGAAAAATGCCTTGGTAACTCTGTCAAGAAATCCTAAATATCATCGTAAATATAATACTTGAATGCTGCAGATTTCGTAATTATCAACGCCAGTGAATTTTTTTTTATACAAAAAGGATTCCTTTTTTATTGTTCTAGCAAAATAACCGGATAGATTTTTCATAAGTCATAAGTGACCCAGTGTTAATTAAAATGTACTAAATATTTACGAAATTTACGCGCAGAGCTTCTGTAGAGAGCGGGATGGTTAATTACCAACTCACGCGTGTTAGAGGGGGTCATTTGCAATGGCCTTGCCTTAACTCTAGCTAAACAGAAATTTGCAATGCCGTGTACCAAATGGGCCACACTGCAGTTCTATCTAAGTATAGGGCCAAGTACCTAAATATTATCGGCACAACTCTATTTGTAGAGTCGTTAGAGCGTTTCAGATATATTTGAACGCTTTGTATTGTTTTGTAAATGTTTCCGTTTCCAATCATTTTAGTACCTAATTGAAAAACTACAGCTAAAGTACATGACCCAGAAGACTTTATAACCAAGTTTCCGCGCGTTTTACAGAAAGAAATCTAATTGCTTAACCGAGCGCGTCGGGCGGCCATGTTGCGCTCGCGCCGAATTGCGGATTACATCACTGCGCAAAAACCGCGCTGGGGGGAGGGGGAGCGTGGCCTTGGCCTTGCCACTGCCAAGGCGAGGGCAATTATGCATGCGCCCACCAGTCTACCGATGTTATAATATATGTAAGCTTTACGCTTAGTACCAAAATGTACTAAGTCCATAACAATTGCGAAATAGCCTTTGTGAGCTAAATTAAAACCGTTAAGAGTAATTCGCCAGCGCCACGGCACGTCTTTTCTTTATAACTTTCTGCTTCCAGTCATTTCCATACTAAACTGATCGGCTACGGCTTAACAATTATAGAACAGTCCTAAATATGTCAATCTGGAGCTTTGTATGGAAAAGTAACCTACCTAACATTCTACCTATGAAATAGCGTAGCAGATGGAACTTCAACTTGAAACGTATGGGATATCTATCCAACCTATTTAAGCTATAATTTTGCGGCGAATGTAGCGAAAATAATTTAATGTCTAAATACTAAGTAGGTACCTAAAGTGCAGCGGGGAAATTTAGACTGCGGGAAATGAAAACTAATTGAAATACATTTTCCGTATTTTACATCATTTACTAGAGTGCCATCTTGGTGAAATTGTGAAAGCGCTTTTTTGCTATCCGGGCATAGGTCTACATATATCACTCTAGTAAATGATGTAAAACACGGAAGATATTTTCGGTTAGTTTTAATTTCCCGCAGTCCAGATTGCCCTGCTGCACCTTATACAGTGTAATACCGTACAAAGGTTGTAGGAATGAAAATATTTTTCGTTTGGACCCCTATGCTAACGAAACTATAGGTACGTATCTACTTATTCAGATATGTATTAGGGTAATTTATTCAGCCATTTGTTGTATTCAGTCGGTACCTATGTTACGGCAGTCATGTCAGGTTAGAAACGCAGAACCGCGGCCGGCGGCCGGGCCCGCCGGCCCACGCATGCTCGTCACGTCACGCGGCCATGTTGGCGATGCTGTGACCAGCCCGGTTTTGGGACACACCACCAGGAACTGTATGTTCTGCTTGAACCAGAATCAGAACCTTAGGCATAGATATCCTATTCCTAAGATTGTGGTGAAATAAAAAGGAATGAAAATGTTTTCGGATTTTTAAATAAATAAATAAATAAATATTAGAGGACAATCTTACACAAATCGAACTAGCCTCATAGTAAGCTCAAGAAGGCTTGAGTTATGGGTACTAGACGACGATATATTTAATAGATATAAATACTTAAATACATAGAAAACATCCAAGACTCAGAAACAAAAATTCATGCTCATCACACAAATATTTGCCCTGACCGGGATTCGAACCCGGGACCGTCAGCTTCACAGGCAGGTGCACTACCCAGTAGGCTAAACCGGTCGTCAAGAAGAATCACGCCTGTATTCCCAAATGGGGTAGGCAGAGCACCCGCTCTTAACCAATACACTTAGTCACTCTACTCTTCGAACGGACCACTAGTCAAGTGGTCCGTTCGAAAAGAACAGTGATACAGTGAATATCTGAGTCAGTAATAAATAGCCCAATCCAGCAATGTAGCGAACGTGGAATTGATCTGCCCAAATGCTTTACCAACATTATTGACTCTATAATCTTGCCGATTGTGACGTCCGTCGCAGAGTCGAGTATTTTTTTAAGATATCATTAGCATTGTGTATACTAGGAATTTTCCAGAGAATTTAGTGTCTTAGATTCTCCTTGACAGTTTTTTAGAAAGAGGTACCTACTGGTTGTTTTGTATGAATATAATATAAATAAATAACATTTGCGTTGTGACGTAAATGATTTTTATTGGAAGTAATTTGGGTACCTGAAATTTGTCTATGACTAAGGGCGAGTTGTACCGACACACGATTACAGACCGATCAACGTTAAATATGGCGCCGCCAGCTGTCATCCCATAGAAACTTGTCAAACTCTCCATACAATCAGATTTTAACGATCATCGCTTACGATTACAGATGGTTTGGTACAACTCACCCTAATGTAAAATAAACAATAAAAATGAACATTACTTATATACATTCCTTTCATTATATTGAACGTGTGGTCACAGCACCGATTGACGCATCGTGACCAGTCCGTCAGTACTGAATCTTGATCAGTAAGCACCAAACATGGTCACTCTCGAGCTACTTGCCACGCTATCTTCCACTATAAAGTCAGTCTCTTACGGTGCTGAAAAACGTGTTGTGGCGGCATGTCTAATTTTGTCTTGTAACCACTACGCCAACTTGGACCTCATTCTACAGACTTAAGATCGTAACGTTGCGTGAATTCAAGATAAGATCAATGTATCGGCGAGTTTTCAATTCACTAGACGCTTTGACCTGTGGTGGATAATTCGATGTTTATTTAGGAGAGAAAGTACAGGAGCGGCATTAAGTATAAAACCGGCAACGAACCCGGAGACCTCGTGCACAGGTCAGCGGCCATCGAAGTGATCGTCACAGGACGGATATTTTTAGTCAAGTTTTGGTTTCATGTAGATATATGCACATAAATAAGTACCTCTTGACTTCTCGCGTTACAAGCCAGGGCGTAACGAACTGTGCAGACACTGGTTAATCGAGAAATTTTAAGTTGTAACACTAAAGACAGTTAAGAGTGGCACCTACGGCGCCACATCATATTGATAACATGATAACAATAAAATTAACAACAATGAGTTCCGTTCCCAGAATACTAATATCTTGTTGTAAGTTGTAAAATAACTCTCAGTGTCAAAAGCAGAAAATAGATTGACCTTTCAACCATAGTTAATTATGGAAATATAAAGTTTCTATTAAGAGAGAGGACTCGCCCACCGAGGGTTCCGTACAAATTTGTAGGTATTGATTTGATTGAACCTACTTTAAATATATTCTTTTTTGTTGTTTACCACTTAGATTTACTTAAATAGTTTAAGTAGTACCATTGTAATGAGCATATTTTTCTCGCACAATTCATTATAAAAAGTTGTACGATGATGTACATGTTCGGAAAGGTAATTCCCATTCATGTCGGTCAAAAACACTTGCTAAGCGCCCGTGTTTTTGTTCGCCAGTGTTGCCAGATGGTTACATTTTTCGTAACTTTTGACCAGCTCGAGTAACATGTAAGTAACTTCTGTTGTAAGGGAAATTTTCGTAACTTTTAAGAACAATGAAACTCTATTTAAAAGAAAGGTCATTTGTACCTAACCTAAATCAAAAATGTAACTTTTCAAGAAACGAAACGTAATTTACGCCCCAAGGGCCCTGGCAACACTGGTTCACCGTCACTCGTTGGGTATTTTCCGAACTTGTATCGTAAATAACTACTATCCCCCTTATTCATAAACGTCTATCAAACCTATATTAGTTAACTAGCCGCTAAAGTTCGTTTGTCCTTATTTGTCACTTTGACATTTACGTTTGTGAGAAAGGGACAAAGAACATTTTAATTAGCAGAGGTTTGTTAAGTTTTATGAACAAGGGGGTACATCTATATGTTTTTTTGCGTTATCTTAGAAATTTGATTTTTTCACAGCTTCTTCACGTGTTCCCGAGATAAAGGGTCTTGTCAGACAGACACAGACAGACGGAAAACAAAGTGATCCTATACAGTATAAGGGTTCAATTTTTTTCTTTTGAGGTACGGAACCCTGAAAATCATCGTTGGTACAAGCTTTTATTGCCGACTGTATTTTTTTTTCAGTAAATAATTACTTATTATCTTCGATCTCCAGCACCAGATCAGCTCGGTGGTACCATATGTATGTGGCCGTATATTGTCACCGGACTTACGTAAGTGTGCCAAATTTTAGCTCAATCGGTTATTTGAGGACAACTTACATACGAACACTTGCAAGTTAAATAAAAGCTTGTAAAAGGGTAAAATCTTTAAGTAATGTACGGCTAATTAAAATACATTTTTAGACCTGACTGGGAGCCAGCGCCATGCCGTGGTTAGCCGCGTTAGTTTATAAATAAGATAAAAATCGTTAGCCACAGATTATTTCTAACGTTGGTCTGCTACTCGTACTTTGGAATAGATGTTAGGTTTACTACATTCTTTAAATGTGAAGACACCAACTCATTTTGTGGACATGTGAACACCTATACAGGGTGTACAATCCAAATGGGTCAGTATGGAGAAGTCGGAAACTATGAGAGATAGCGAGATCTGTTCTTAGGAACCATGACGTCGATTTTAGATTTAATAATAATTACATTCAAACTTTTTTATTAACTCTCATACATAACCGGGAATCGAACCTGGTCAAAATCAATGTGTATAAATTCTGCAAGTCGCAAGAAGCACAACGCTAATGGAATCTTGTTTAAATAATTGAAAGAAAAACCCACCAATAAGATAATTATTTTATTTCAGTAAATGTTCAAAATGGTAGCCATTCTGTTGAATGCAAAGATTAATTCTTTTGAGTAACGATCGCAAGATTGCATTTCGTATTTTTATGGGGTGCATATGTGTTAATATGTTTTCTAAGGCTGTAGTTAAATCTTGTACAGTGTCGTAATTTGATTTGTAGATTTCATCTTTGACATAACCCCATAAGAAATAGTCAAGTTATTCATTCGTTAAACGCATTTTATAAACAGTACACAACACATAACACAATAATAACGTGAAAGTTATCAAAAATCAACACGAGGAGGTTACGAAAAGCCGTGTTTCATTTGAAGTTAATTCCAAAAACAGTATTCTATTTTCAAATTTTAAATGAATTGGTACGCCCGCTGAACAAATGCGTTCTAATTTTAAATAAACGCTATTTTTAATGCATAATACCGATGCAGATAAGATATGCATAAGTGGTCTCTTCAGATAATTGATGATCGATTCATATTATTCACGACTTATTGCAAATTAATAAAACTGTGGGCATTTTAGTCGAATTTACTGTCAGTTGTGTTTACGCAAGATTTCATAGCCAAATTTGGTCCTTTTTACTTAACGCGGTTACAAAAATATTGACCAGGTTCGATTCCCGGTTATGTATGAGAGTTAATAAAAAAGTTTGAATGTAATTATTATTAAATCTAAAATCGACGTCATGGTTCCTAAGAACAGATCTCGCTATCTCTCATAGTTTCCGACTTCACCATACTGACCCATTTGGATTGTACACCCGGTATATGTTTTTAATACTGGAAGTATTAATATATAAATTTAAAAATATATTAATCTGGTAGTGAGGAGTAGAGCCCTTTTCTGTATAACACTACTATAATATACTACATATGTTACAACTAATGAGAGTGGGTGGAACAGATATTTGACTATGACGATGGAGCCTAGACAGAGCTGTCATCCCACAGACTCCTTTTTTTTAAACCTGGCTGTGACTTTAGAGGCCGGCCCCAATAAAGCGATAGGAGTGCGCGGTTGGAGAGTAGCCTGGGGAAATCCAGGGGAAAACCTCCGATAGGACCACGCGTGTGGTTTGGAACACTGGAATACTCTAAGAGTTTGTGCTCCAGTGAGTTTGGTAGAGCGGTTTCAACCAAATCTGAGGTGTGAGTGGAATCGAGCTACTGGGAGTTTTGTCGGTGGTTCACTAAACCTAGCCTAGCTGAGAAGAGTCCAGCAAGAAACCTAGCTAGGCCCGACCTGGGTCGGACTGACTCTACCCGGTGTACGGCGGTATCGGGACGAATAGGGACTATATGTGTCAGTGTTGTCGCGTTCGCGCGGTGGACATCCCCGCCGGCGGGAATCCCGGAGACTCCTTAATAATGCAACTATTAGGATAACGTTAAAGTGAAATACGGATGATGAACCCAAAACTTAAACCCCCATTCCATTCAACATTCTTTACACATGACTAAGTCCGAAATTGTCTCAACTCCTTACACTCTGCTTTAGACTGACCGTTATACAGATAATGTGTGTGCATTTGCAATTTATTGGAGTTCTATAATCAAACTAAGAAGTATAGCTTCCATAGTCTCGCCATCTCCATCTATATGCCACGGCTATTGTATATATTTATAGGTGGTCGTATGATATATCTATGACTGCAGTTTAGTTACACGTTATCCTTTTGCTCCAGGTATGGGTGGAGAGGCATGCGCGTGCGCACCGACGCCGCGCGCGTTACCCGATCCCGAACCAGATCAGCTCTACGATCACCACTCTTCAGAAGAAGAGCTAGAGGTTGGTGTCAGTGTTAGCGACGATCGCAATGTGGCACCGCCGTCTTTTTTGTGCTGCGATTTTCGAAGATCCTCCGGTTGCCATTTCCTTTACAGTGAAGAGGAAGAGGTCGAGAGAAACGTAGTAATCGGTTACAATAAACAGCATCCAAGCGCACATGCGTAATAACACCCTACTTAGACATTGACATTACTCTGCAATCTGCAAGGTGCTCTAGAGATAACCGTTTAATAAGAGCAAACCCTCGAAGTTAAAGTAACCTAAGATTAGATTAGATTTATTCATTTCTTTCTGTAAATTTACATGGTTGACAATTTTCATTACAATTGTCGTTTTATTAATAATGTCAATTGGTAAAATATCATGGATTCAAGCCCGTCAATGAAAAAATAAAATAATACCTTCAAATCAATGCCAAAATAGTAGAATGTATGACAAAGGTCTAAAATGGGCTCATATTACCACGAGATAGTTATTTTCCCGAACGGAGTAATATATATGACTTTTAAAGCAGAGTTATACACTCTACTTTTCATTTCGATTGCGAGAAAATGAATAAACAAAGGTCACCCATCCACCCAAAATTAACAATAAATGCTACGGCGAACATATGTATAATTTGGCGGCATGTTTCTTTTCTAAACTGCTTTGACACATAAAACATAGACACCGCGGTTCACGCGCAACATTCACGCGCCAATAAAAGCTTCAAAGCGTTGCTCAAAAGATTTAATTACATTTTTTTTCTACTCCTGTACTTTTTTTCGCGACTTACGCAATCATGAACTCTAATATAAATACATCCTTTATTTCTTCTGGAAAAAGTCTATCTAGTCTATTGCCCAAAAACACACTCCTTACCCTACTTTAATGAAAAATTAAAGCAGAGTTGGATGCCACAGACTACTACAAATACTATGTTTAGTAGTCATTCTTTGGTGCGTTCAAGTGAAACGTTTATGATTAAAATCAGTGCTGCCAACTTAACGCAACTTTGCTAGATTTTTATGTATCAATTAATTTACTAATATTTATCATCTTTTTAGTGTTGTGTAGCAAGTTTTATCTATTTTCGGATATATTTATGAAAACGAAACAGTTAAGATTCGATCCGGATTTGAATTCAGTTTAGGTCGGATGCCAAGTCTAGCAAATTAAAAAAAAAAAACCATAAACAAAGTGTCATATGTTTGATTTCCCACCAAATGCCCAATTGAAAACGAAAACATTCAAGCTGATAAATGATTATATTACTTAAATCAAACAATTTTTTTGCGTTTATGAAGAAATGTGTAGGTACGTTGATTCTTTTAAAAATCCACGAAGAAGTTATATAGCATTACTGAAGAAATTGTGTAAGTAAGTTGCACAATTACTAAGGGAAAATATGGCGCATGAAAAGTCTGAAAAATAGGTAGTTACTTTTTATTTGAAATGAGTCGTAGAAAAAGTATTGTATGCAACGGTGTATAACTGGTATAAAAAGGCTCGTGGTGTCTTTACTTGCGATGTTCGCCAAGGCTCACATCGCAACCCACACCACTCACCTTTTTATACCCTTCTTATACACCAGTTGCATAATATACTATTAATTTTTGTGCAATAAGGACTACTACAAACTTATCTTTAGAGAAATGAATTCTTTCCTGATTGGTCGACTTTAGTAAAACTGTATTCTGGTTGGTTGAGACCCAATACGAAATGTTTTTTGAGTTAAATTAGTGTTCTGTGATTGGTGGATTTAATAGTTGAAGTATTTTGATTGGTAACATTAGATATGCTCACTTTGGTTCTGAACTTGAAGAAGACTAACACTCAAATGCATAATTAAGTGGAGTGGAGAATAAAAACGATACATACAACCTACAATATTTCGATTAAACTGAATTCCTTTTGTCTTAAGTTGGAGAATTACATTTTCGCTTGTCGAAGTTATCGTGTCTGTAAGTTATTTGTCAGTAAAGAGGTACACATCGCAATTTATATCTCACTCGAAGAGATGGTAGGGGTCCCGGCGGAGTAAACAACTTATCCAAATGGTCCACTCAATCTGGACACAGTAAGTTAATTAGCTATCTTGTTCATACACGACCCTCTTCAAAATAAATGTGAAGTTCATTCTCATCAATAATCAGTAATCACTTATTGTGCTGCTAGGTACCTACCGCGATTTGTTCATTTAATAATAGCGCCAATAATAGCGCCGCTACTTGCTCCGTAGGTATTTGGTGCTGTGTTCCTGATTAGGGCTTCCAAAATTACGGATTTGTCAATTACGAAATTTGACCTTTCAATTACGTAACTTCAAAATAAAAACTTTTTTCATAATTTTTATTTATTTTAAATTATAATGAAAAGGAAATAATTACTAAAGCTATTATTTAAATACAGCGCAGCATCCACGATTAATTTTCAAATAAAAAGAAAAATAAGCCTAGCTGATTTGATCAGGCAAGCTTGAGGGTCTTCTGCCAATTATACGGTCGTCTTTTATCATTATTAGTGGCAAGCACTTTGTTAATAATGTATTCAGGTATATACTACGCCGGCAGATAGTGTGGTGGACTGTCTGGTTCGAATATTGAGTTGGTCTAGGATCGATGATTTGGCAATATATCCCTTTCATGGCAGGTCTGCCAAGAATTTACTTCCAGCACTCCAGTTGCGGTTACCCTTCTCGACCTTCTGTAAATAAGGAGGAAAATAGAGTACAGGTCTTTTTATCTGCTATTCGACAGATGTCCTCTGACCAGCGAACTGGAGGCCTGCCGGATGATCGTTTTGATGTCCTTGGTCACCATTCAGTATTCTAATTAGTCTACTTCCGATCTAGGGTTTCTATTCCGTAATTACGTACAGATATTAGACTTCTAATAATTACGTAATTAAACGGTTAAATTCCATAATTACGTAATTATACATTATCATTTCTGTGTTTAAAATATGCCTAAAATATCAGCCAAAAAATACAAAAATATGTATGAACCGAACTAGACAGTCCACCACACTACCTGCCTACTGCGTAGAATACCTCATTTTTATAATTAACTACATTGTTAACAAAGTGGCTACTAATAATGATAAAAGTTTAAGACGACCGTATAATTGGCAGAAGCATGCTTATTAAGCATGTATTTAGTTTACCGTTAAAAACGAATCAGAAAAGCTTGACTTGGTTTACCATAGTTAAACACAAGAGTCAATGCACTTTTAATAAATTTAAGTTTCATAATTATTATCTTTTCATTCAGTCGCATTACTTGCATTGGATCACTTTTCATAGTATCAGAACTAGCCTCCTGTTCTCAGTGACCTTGAGTTCTTAGTTCACTGTTGCAGCCGTGAGGTCGCATTTTCCCGCCGCGGTCGTTCACCTCGCATCAAGATGCAGCTGCAAGTGTTACGTCATGTAAGTCATGTTACGTCATTAAAACTTTAGGTGTTAAGTTGACGAGATGTCTCCCGATAATGTAGAGAAATGAATGACTGGTGTCTAGCAACTGAATGAAACTACGTTCCAGGAACTCTATGTACGATGTCACTTAAACTATCGACCGAATTTCAATAAACTTGTAACGAGTAGGACAGGAACACGTCAGTGTTATACACTATAAATTTAATATAATTGATGCAGGACGTTTTTTTTTACCACGTCGGTGGCAAACAAGCATGCGGCCCGCTTGATGGTAAGCGGTCACCGCAGCCTATGGGCGCTTGCAACTCCAGGGGTGTAAAATGCGCGTTGCCGATCCTTTAAAATTATTATTATTATCTCTGAGTTATGCTCGACGAACTTCGTGTAGCATCTCTAAATGTAGGCCTCAAGATGAACATGTCTTTAGGGAAAGAGGTCACTTGACGCCCACCTAAATTGGGCTGCATTCGGTAATCTGGCAGATGTCCTGAAACTCCTGAAAAAGATTCCACAGTGCCTTAAAACAAAGGTATTCAACCAATGTGTCTTGCTTACCCTCACTTACGGATCCGAAACATGGGACTCACCATGAGAGTTTTACACAAAAAGAATTTGACACAGAGATCCATGGAGCGAGCCATGTTAAGAATCGCCCTTGTTGATTGTGTCCCAAATACTATCCGTCGCCACATGAAAGTAGCGAACTAAGCGGACGTTGTAAAACGAATAACACAACTGAGGTGGAGATGGGCAGGACACTTGGCGGGAGGTAGACTAAATGGAATACTGAATGGCGGCCAAGAACATCAAAACGATCAGGCCAGCAGTTCGCTGGTCATAGACATCTGCCGAATAGCAGGTACGACTACTAAAATCAACAGTAATTCAGTCAGGAGTCAGGACTCTATTTTCCTCCTTATTTACAGAAGGTCGAGAAGGGTAACCGCAGCTGGATTGAGTGCTGGAAGTAAATTCTTGGCAGACCAGCCTTGAAAAGGATATCTTACCAAATTATCGATCCTAGACCAACTCAATATTCAAATCAGACAATACACCACCCTACCTGCCTACTGCTTAGAATACCTGAATACATTATTAACTTTATTGTTAACAAAGTGGTTGCCACTAATAATGATAAAAGTTTAAGACAACCGTATAATTGGCAGAAAACCCTCGCTCAAGCTGGCCTAACCAAATCAGCTCGGCTTATTTTTCTTTTTGTTTTGAAAATTAAACGTGAATGCTGCGATTTATTTAAATAATGACTAGAAATTATTTCCTTTTCATTAAAATTTGAAATAAGTAAAAATTATTGAAAAAAAAGTTATTATATTGAAGTTCGGGTCAGTTACGTAATTACGTAATTGACAAATCTGTGATTTTGGAAGCCCTAATGTTTATTTTATGCTAAGTAGGTGCGTTCCCTTGAATTTTCCAATATGTACTACCAGTTTCTAGAAAAGCTACTATCGGATTCATGTAATCAACTTGTATAGTTTTCTCTAATATAAAATTCAGAATTATAATTAATGATCGCTTTTGAATTATATTTAATTTACCTGCCGTCGACGCCCAAAATACTTAAAAGACCGGACGTGTAGCAGACTAGGCCCAAAACTGGAAAACGTTACATGATTTGATAATGTAATACATAGTTGGGATGACAACCTTATCAGACGGTTTTGACCCTACAGAATACGGATCTGCATGTCACCATTCCGAAATTTGAACCGGAAGTACGGTATGCCAGAAAAGGTACAGTCCATATTAAATTTTTCGTCGTTTATTTATAAATCATTGTTCTAATACCTCAAAAAAGATCTGATTGTTACGGTTTTTTCATATGTTGTGAAAGGCAAGGTAGCCATGGTCTATATCTTTCTTCGCCATCTTGGAAAATCTGTCACTTTTTTGCCTGTACTGTCGTTAAAGTTCATTCTACATGGTTCCGCAATATTGTAGAATATAAAATTTGCTAAAACCTTTGGGTAAGCACAAACATTTTTTCAGATCTAAGGAGTACTACAGTGGAAATTTGCTAACCTATCCAGTTTCATTCCCATATTTATATTTTAGTGCACTTTAGTGCAAACTATAGGTCTGACTATGATCGATGATCATCATGGACGATGGCATATCTTCATCCCTCGGGTCGTGAAAAAAATCTTTGTACCTAAAATATGTAGCAAATTTTGTACTGTTCTACAATATTGCAGAACAATGTTTAGTACTAGAAAGACAATACAGGCAAAAAACTGAAAAAGTGACAGTTTTTCCATGATGGCGGAGAAAGATATGAAGCTGGAGGGTCGAAAAATTTGGGTTACTATGATGAATATTATCCTTTAGGTACAACATATCAATCTGACATCTTAGAGTACCGGAGCAACGATTTACTAAATGAATGACGAATTCTTCCGAACCTCTTCCGGTATCCGTACTTCCGGTTCAAATTTTGCAATGACGACAAGCAAATCCGTAATCAGCAGGGTTTAAACATGCTAAGGTTAGGTTCATACGGAGACTATTCATTTCGATATTTTCTCGCATACGGTTTTACCGTATACGAGACGGCCGTTCACACGGTGCCAGGTCAATTTGGTTTTTTCACGTATGCGGTCTTCCCGTATACGTGGCTGCCGTTCACACAGCGTCCCTTCGATACGATTTGCCAGCCGCCACACCGCCAGTCGTTGAGTGCACGCTGACATGGATCCTCGTATTCCAATTATTTTATATTGGTATTTAAAAAGGAGATATCGGTGCCCGAGAAAATATTGGGTCCATCCTTTAACCTTAAGCCGTCGTTTCCGGGCGAAAAAAATAAACAATAGCATTCTTTTGTTATGATCCCTGAGATCCCAGGGACCGGTAGACGACGGGAAGCGGGTCTGCATTTTGAAGCACAAATTTGAAGTTTTTTTTTCAACAGCTGAAAAATAATGAACGTATGTTCTTCAATTATTTTCGATTGTCAGCTTTGACAATCTATTATCAAGAATATGGGTCGATCCTCGATAAGCGAGATATAATAACTCGATTGTAATCGACAATCACTCCTCCATAGTCGCCGTGTGAACCTCGCCTCACAACCTTCGCTAACGACGGCACAAACTCAACTGCCTGCGCCCGCGCGCGCTAGTATACGATTGCGCCGTGTGCACATAGTAACGCCTAAAAACATAGTCACCCCAACAGTTACATGATTTGCTTCTTACATTCTACACTCGCGGTCAAATAATACGGGTCAATGACGAAAACCTTAGTATTTTGCAAATTAATAGTGGCACTGGCATGAAACGAACTCTATATTAAAGAGAATTTAATACCATATTAAATGCAACTTTCAATGTTTGATATGCTAACTAGAAAAAGCTTTAATAAAAAAAAACTTGAATTAGGTACTAAATTCCGCAAATCATGCTTGTTTCACATTCGCCTGTTTTCTCAGTTTCGTCTTCAATCTGACAAAGCAAAATGAGATAAGACAATCATTGTTGTATTTCATAGCCTTTATTGAATTAATATCATTTCGCTAACACCAAGTATGTACACGTATCGTCACTATGTTCGAAGAAGGCAGAAGAGAATAATAGGCGTGTCACTTTCTACGGTGCAGAGTCGTCTAACCTCTCCGAGAAACTGGACAGAACATTAGAAGACCAGGAACCGGCAGACCAAGATGTACTACGGCTCGAGAAGATCGATTTATTGTTACAACTATGCTCCGCAATCGGCACCTCACGGCAGTTGAAGTCAAAAATCAACTTCCAGACCCGAAGAAATAACTTAAGCGAGCGGACTGTAAGGCGGCGGCTCCAAGAAGCTAATTTGACCCCACATAGACCGGAAAATGGCCCAAAACTTGAAAGGGGACATCGAACAGCAAAAAGAGCGCGAACACAGACGATGGCAAGACGATGAATGGGTAAGAGTCATGTTTTCTGACGAATCCAGATTTATGCTCTATGCACATGTCGGGCGGCGAAGAGTTTACAAACGGCCAAGGTGAATGTTTAATTCCAGCTTGCTTTGAGGAAAAAGTGGCGTTCGGCGGCGGATCTGTGATGGTTTGGGCTGGAATCTCTTCAGAGAGTCGCACTGAGTTAGTGTTGGTAGAAAATGATACGCTGACTAAATAGTGCAAAATATGTGGAAGAGATTCTTAATGAGCATGTCGGCCCATTCTTAGGCAATATGGGTGAAAATTCCGTGTTTATGCATGACAACGCCAGGCGACACACAGCTCAAATTGGGAACCTTAAATTTTTGGAGTGGTCCATATTGTATTTTTTATTGATAGTAGACCTATAATATAATAGAGTTACATCTATGAACAGATGTCAAATGTGGCAGTTCTATGATTATAGACGTAACTGCTACATTTGACATCTGGCAGCTGTCAAGTAATTCAATGAAATTAGCTGAAAATTTGGCAAAATTAATGGAGAACTTTTATCTATCAGGATATGTAGGTTATAGGACAAAGTTCAATTTTATCTACTCTCCCCCCTCCGGGGCGAGCGTCACCCTCAGCGCCCGTGAAAGTGTCCCGGAGCGCGGTATTTTCCATTTTAAAAGAAAACCGTACACGATACATAAAAAGTGTACAGGAACGGAATAATCCTTGATAAATTAGCTATAAACCTCTACTACATAAAAAAGCGATATCACTTATAGTTTCAGCGCAATCTGCCACCAAATACGAACGTTTTCAAAAAATTATCGATATTTTAGCTGTAAGTTTAGTTTTCTCAAAAACTTGACACATTACCGCCAAAATATGTATGACTAAAGTAAAGAATAGAATTTACTCTTTATAAAAAGGTATAATTAATTTCTAAGCACTTTCATTTACCGTTGCTGTGCTATTTTTTAAATTTAATTCATTCGGCCATAGAGCGAAATATAAATATTCATACTAGTTCAACGGTGGTACTAAAATACCATATTCTTCTTATACATTTTCCTGTAATCTGTAGGTATAGAACTATTTTCTGTATTTTTTATATATTTTTATGACTAGTACTTTAGGAGATAAGAGGGGGGCGGAGAAATGGTCAATTTTTGCCTATTTTCTTAAATAACTTCAAAACTGTTTATTTTAAAATTATGAAAAAAAATATATTTGATATCCTCATAATGTACCCTTTCATTTGATATGTCACACGATATAGTTCGCAATTTTTTTTTTTTTAATATTATTTACCCCCCACAAGTACCTCCCATGTTTAAAAAATTATTTATTTACGTAACACATCCTTATTTGGGACACCGATTTACATATGTGTGTCAAATTTCAACTCAATCAGTCCAGTAGTTTTGGAGAAAATTGACTATAATAAACGGACGGATACACACACACCCACACACACGACACACGAGCGATTTTATAATGGTTCCGTTTTACCTTTTGATGTACGGAACCGAAAGAAAAACTCTAAAAATGTACCCCGAAATGGAACTAAGTATCATACGAGGTGAATGGTGTGGTCAGCGGTGTTCTTTGATGTATTTTTTGTTTACAATAGGTTCCTTCTATTGAAAATTGCGACAAGTACAGGGCATTTTCTGCCTGAGAGAGATTGCAAATAAAACCAGCTAACTTATCTAATTATCTTTCTTTAAACTCACGTTTATTTATTCTTATGTATTTATTAATACTATTATTATTTACAGCGAATTATTATACACCTACTTCAAAATTCAGCATTATTCTTCTTCAATGTCTAATTCGACTGTGTGTGTATCCGTCCGTTTATCACAGTCAAACCTACTGGACTGATTGAGTTGAAATTTGGCACACATATGTAAATTGGTGTCCCAAATACGGATGTGTTACGTAAATAAATAAATTTTTAAACATGGGAGGTACTTGTGGGGGGTAAATAATATAAAAAATAATAATAATTGCGAACTATATCGTGTGACATATCAAATGAAAGGGTACATTATGAGGATATCAAATATATTTTTTTCATAATTTTAAAATAAACAGTTTTGAAGTTATTTAAGAAAATAGGCGAAAATTGACCATTTCTCCGCCCCCCTCTTATCTCCTAAAGTACTGGCCATAAAAATATATAAAAAATACAGAAAATAGTCCTATACCTACAGATTACAGGAAAATGTATAAGAAGAATATGGTATTTTAGTACCACCGTTGAACTAGTATGAATATTTATAATTCGCTGTATGGCCGAATGAATTAAATTTAAAATAGCACAGCAATGGTAAATGAAAGTGCTTAGAAATTAATTATACCTTTTTATAAAGAGCATATTCTATTCTTTACTTTAGTCATACATATTTTGGCGGTAATGTGTCAAGTTTTTGAGAAAACTAAACTTACAGCAAAAACATTCGATAATTTTTTGAAAACGTTCGTATTTGGTGGCAGATTGCGCTGAAACTATGAGTGATATCGCTTTTGTATGTAGTAGAGGTTTATAGCTAATTAATCAAGGATTATTTCGTTCCTGTACATTTTTTATGTATCGTGTACGGTTTTCTTTTAAAATGGAAAATACCGCGCTCCGGGACACTTTCCGGGGGCGCGGGGGGGTGACGCTCGCCCCGGAGAGGGGGGAAGAGTAGATAAAATTGAACTTTGTTCTATAACCTACATATCCTGATAGATAAAAGTTCTCCATTAATTTTGCCAAATTTTCCATATTATTTTTTTTTTGTTTCGCAGCAGAACTGAAATTTGCGTTAGTGGAAGAATGGGCCAATATCCGACAACATCGCATAAGAAACTTAATAAACAGCATGCCTAATCGACTGGAAGCTGTGAGAAGAGCCCGTGGAGGCAATACGAAGTATTAATTTGGTTAAAAGTTTTTTTGGGTGTTGGTTGTATGGTGAGGTACCAACGGTTCTACGTAAAAATTGTGGATATTTTGCTTTACTATGTAATTTTAATGAACAAATGAATAATGTATCAAACCTTTGGTGTTGTTTTAATAACTATAAAAATATCTACAATGTACAGTTTTAATTATGTCGCTAGCCATGTTAGTTTAGGAGATATTTTAGGTATTATTTGACCCCCAGTGTACTTCTTCAAAAATGGTCCTATTAGTGTACAGTTCCATCTAGCAAATTTCAACTGTCTGGAGCTCTCGCAGATACGTATGTCACATAATAGCGTACTTGTCGCCCCATTGTTCAAGTCAAGAACCGCTGTCGGCAACCTAAAACTCGCAAAGGAATCCAATCCTTCACTTCATGTTCTTAAAGCCGCTGCATAATTTCACGGAGTGGAGATGAATTTGGGAGCAGGCACTTGAAAGTTTGAAGCATTACGTACATTCTAGAGAAGATCAGGATTTTTTTAACTAGGACGATAGAACACCGTTTCAACTAAGTGCGCTCATTTATCCAGACAAAGCTTAGCTTCTGCAAATTGCGGTTCCATTACACAATATTTTATGTCCAGCATCCTCAGATAGGTACCGAGAAACCACATTTATCTTGTTTTATAGCTGAATACGTAGCCATTTCCAGAAGTTCTTGGAAATCTAAGCCGGTTATCGTAAATGCCATGAACGATTGTTATTAAAGTTATATAGACAAACAACGGTTAAAGTAAGGAAACGGGGACAGTGCACATAACGGCTACAGACACAGGATATTTATTATACGTGATACTAGTAGTCCACATCACTACATAGTATAAAACAAAGTCGCTTTCTCTGTCCCTAATCCCTATATCCCTATGTATGCTTAAATCTTTAAAACTACGCAACGGATTTTGATGCGGTTTTTTTTAATAGATAGGGTGATTGAAGAGGCAGGTTTATATGTATAATAACATCCATTAAATACTACACCCGTGCGAAGCCGGGGCGCGTCGCTAGTTTATTATATAACTAACTACACCCGTGCGAAGCCGGGGCGCGTCGCTAGTTTATTATATAACTAAAATGTAGTTGTAGACTCTGTACAACACTATTTCGAAATGCCGCGTAACCCTGGCGGAACACTTGTTTCCTTGCTTATTTATTCGTTGCAGTTCGGCGTCTGTCGGCGCTTGTCGTTTTTTGCTCCGAATTAGAAATTCTTTTTCACTTCTCATGCTCGAAAAGTGTGTCATATTAGACTTGTCAAGCGGGGCTAAAGTAGTACATTTAACCCCTAGGGAAAATATGAATACATATTTATGATTTACAAAACATTTGAATTTGACCAATCAAAATACTTCACCTATTAAATCCACCAATCACAGAACACTAATTTAACTCTTAAAAAAATATTTGGTATTGGGTATTAACCAACCAGAATACAGCTTTACTAAAATCGACCAATCTGGAAACATAATTAATTTTTCTAAAGATTCTAAAGATTAAGTTTGTAGTAGTCCCTATTTCACAATAATTAAAAAAGTGGTTAAATCGTTCGAGCAACACTTTGAAGCGCTCAATGGAAGGTCAGTTTAGCTTTTTTCGCGCGTGAATGTTGCGCGCGAACCGCAGTGTCTATGTTTTGTGTGTCAAAGGAGCATAGAAAAAAAACATGCTGCAAAAGTATATATCTTCGCTGTGGAATTTATTGTTAATTTTGGGTGGGTTAACCTTTGTTTATTTATTTTCTCGCAATCGAAGTGAAAAGTAGAGTGTATAACTCTGGTCTAAAAGCCATATTACCCCTCGAACTATTTTCCCTCACTTCGTTCGGGAAAATAACTATCTCGTGGTAATATGGCTCATTTTAGACCCTTGTCATACAATCTACTATTGTCTGCTCCTCTCTTAATTGCGAGGCAACAAAAGGTAAACAGCAAACGTTGACTTGCAATGCGATACATTTTTGTTACGACCAGTCGAGAAAAAATTGTAAAAAACGAATATCGTGGTCTTTGTTTTATTTAATACTAGCTTTTTCCCGCGGCTTCGCCCGCGTACTAATCGTAATTTTTGACCGTCTACTCTACAAGAAAGGAGGTTCTCAGTTTTACCCGTATGTTTGTATTTAATAATAATAATAAAATCAATTTATTTCAGGCATTGCCCATAAAGTGTTAGTAAATACAAATTCTGAAATCTTACAAAACTAATGTTAGTATATACAATACATAATATAAGACATAATAAACCAGAATGACAAAACCGGATGAGTCTTCACTAAACTTAATACAAGGCAATTTAGAATATATTACATTAAAAGATACACACAAAGATACAGTCAAGTGTAAAAATATGTATCGAATGAATCGTCTCATAACTAACTTCGTTAATATCTCTCTGTTTAATCACAGCAAAACGTATTAAAGCGTTTTTCAAAATTTCTCTCCTAAAGGGGTGAAAGGGGGGTTCCAAATTTGTACGGGGAGCAAATCTTTTTTGAAGTGAGAGATTTAAAACTTCGCATATAGACTCTGGTTAAATACAACAAAACACATGTCAGCATTCTTCGAAATTGCTCTCCTAAAGGGATGAAAAGGTTTTCCAAGTTTGTGCGGGGAGCAAATCTTTACTTTTCTTTAAAATGGATATGGGTGTCGTTCTCTAGGTTCCGCGGGGTGCCAATTACAAAAATGACATACATTTGCAAATCCAAGTTGACGGTCAATTATTTTTCTTAAAGATCAATATGGATGTCATCTTCGAGGTTCCTCAGAGAGCCGATTACGAAAATGACATCCATATATACCTCATACGTAGATACAAACATACGGGTCAAACTGACAACCTCCTTTTTTGTAGAAGGTTAAAAATTACGCTTAGTACGCGAGCGAAGCCGCGGGAAAAAGCTAGTACATATAGATGTTACGTTTAGGGAAAATTAATCGATATGATCCCTTTTAATAGATATAATAAACAACAGTATGATTTTTATTTTCACGTTTTAGCGACTTCAGCCAGTGATTTTTTTTATATGTGTAAGCAGCTCTATATATTTATTTTACTTTTTATTAATTTTAAAGACAGTAAAATCTTCAATATTTAAATTACCTCCCCTCCATGTGACATAGCCGTGGGACACTATAAAAAAATCCCTTGTGGAATTATTAAACGAGACGGCAGGATCGTAATAAAGTTCAGTACCTAACGGGTCTGAGTAGCTAACTTTATATTATGTGTATGTTAATTATGTTTTGTGGGAAGAAATTAGTGAGATATGACACGAGAAATACTAGCCATAGACAAAAACCGTAATAATAATATGATGGGAAAAAGATGAATATCATGAGTTAAATAAGGATGTCAAGAAATGGGAATAGACATGTCTGGCTCCCTAAAAACTTCATCGCTGCCACTTTCATTGTTCTTCTGTCTCGCTAACACTACACCACGCCCACACTAGCATTGCATGCACAGGTCATAAACGGAGCGCCGTGTGGAGCCACGGCGGGGGAGTCGAGGCGGCGCGGCGCGTCCTCGCCGCCGCCCGCGGCGCCCGAGAAGCGCAAGTGGCCCGTGCAGCCCTACGACGCGGATGAGCCGGCGCGCGCGCCGAGTTCTGACGACGACGACACTAAGGTTTGACGTTTAACAATCATCGCACCGTGTGTCTAACCTAAGTTGTATGGGAATTGTGAAGATATCTATTATTCCTATTTAAAGTGTTAAGTGATCAATAGTTATTTGTTATGTAAGGCTGCAAAGTTGTTGTTTGGCGCGAGTGCTCGAATTGAAAGCCGAGCTAACGAAGGATTCTAGAATTGAACCACGAGCGTAGCGAGTGGTTCAAGAATAGAATCCTAAGCGTAGCGAGAGTTTCAGGACACTAGAAGCCAAATAACTTTGCTGCCGAGCGAAACACACAACTTTTCACCTCACCCTAGCGAGGAAACGTAGGTTTCACTACAATTCAAGTATTATTTAAGGAAAATTGCAATACGAATATTGTTTGAATATATTCCTTATTTTTGTATTTCCATAAATTAAAAAAGTAGGTAAAATAATGATATAAAACTAAAATTGAATGATTTTCAATTGAATGTAAGTACCTAAAATAAAATGTTTCATCGGATGACACATTCCTTGTGCGAGCGGGCCGTCGCTATATACATGTATAGCGCTGTCTCACTCGCACACCGCACCGTCGTGCGGAAACCGCATCAGTGTAGAAACCGCCTTAAGACCGCATGGCCGAACCATGATTCTGAACGCATCCATAAAAAAAATAGGGTAGCGCGGTACGTCATGTTCGAATTTCAAAATCAATTTATTCTCTGGCGGATAAAATGGACTTTTGCACGCAGTTTTGAAACGATAAAGTAAGCCTTTCAGAGCGGGTGAGATGAAAAAGCTATTTAAAGTGTTAAGTGATCAAAAGCTGACCGTCTTTGGGTACTTCTTGAAATTATGTGTTCCGAGATCTTGTACTCATCACAAAGTGTGATTTTTTAAACACAAGCCTCTTACAAAAAAGGGCAAAGTACCTAATTGTCCTATAATAGTAGAAATCCGGGACTTCAGAAATGCATAGGTAATCAATATGGACAGATCCAACTTTCTTCTGCAGCCTTTTATCTAAGCATTTCTGACAAACTAAAATCCACAACATTTTGACAGGGTATGTTATTTCTGTAATTCTTCTCAATAATACTGTTCACAGTAGGACCAAACGAAGACCAGGGGTCCATAGATAGCCTCATCAGAAAGCGCCGATCCTGGTGCGAAACAAACGATTGGACCAACTACTTAACCTAATATTTGTACTTAGAATTCTGTGTTCTGCTTCCTTGCCAACGCCAGTCAGCCAGCAAGAGTTGTGTACGTGTTTTGTGTAATGTGTGTGTGTGTGTAAATGTCCTTGCTGAGTTGGTCACGCGGGCGTGAATCCTACGACGCAGCGCCCGTATGCTGGCTTCCAGGTTTCTCTAATTACACGGGTCCGTAACACCTCTCAAGTCCACAACCACTACCGATTTCACATTCGTAACACTAATCTAACCAAAATCTCGGCGCTACCGTATATGCGCATTCCGTGGGAGAGAAAAAAGCGTGTGCGAGCCCCGTAAATCAACCATTCGGTATGGCGTCTCAAGGGCGACTCAATTACAAAGCATCGAAATGCTCCGGCGCCTCTGCGCCGCGCGCTGTGTCCAATCTACCCGTTATGTCAAAAACCAAATCTACCGCCAGAAAAAAGCGAAGCGTAAACAAATACCTAAGCTAGACCTCCGCGGTGTTTCAGGTAGAGACGCCAGTCCGGTTCCGCACGTCCCCGCCCTTGGAAGCGCTGAAGCCGCGGCGGGCGGGCGCGGGCGCA
This sequence comes from Epiblema foenella, assembly GCA_963556455.1. Lineage (NCBI taxonomy): Eukaryota > Metazoa > Arthropoda > Insecta > Lepidoptera > Tortricidae > Epiblema > Epiblema foenella. Next base: position 21,887,877 of record OY747096.1, on the reverse strand, counting down.
GGATGCGCGTGCGCGGCGCGCGCCCCCAGCTCGCCGCGTCGGCGCCGCGCCGCGCTACCCCCGCCGCGCAGGCACCGCCCCGCGCTAGACTTTGATAAGATGCAGCAGGTATGTCGATTTTATGGGGTAAACATACTCTTAGAACGTTACATGTAGGTGATGTAGCAGAACAGAGAAAACTTTCTGTGTTGGAAGCCTATTGAATCAATGTGTTTTGCGTACTTGATGAGGCACGTTGAATGGCGCAACTTTCATCGTGGTATGTCCACAGTCCATATTCCTGTGGTGATGGTGTTGTCTTTTTATAAACAGTAGGCAAATGTTACTGTCAACTTGAGACTAACCTAACCTAATCAGGTTAAAAAGATAGCATAGGTATTGGATATTTATGCTTATTTAATTCTAAAATGACTTCCTGACTTGTGACTCCTTTTAATAACGTGAAAAACCAAGTTGATGTTTAAGGCACATTTTATTGGTTGTTGGTATGTATTTGCCTTGACGAAATCGTCCAAAGATCGCTCACAAAGCCTAGTGTAAAGACCCGAGACGCCGCTTGGATGCGACACACGCCACCTCTGCCCGCAGACTGTATGCCGGTCACGTCCGCGCCCACGCCACGTGCACGTACGAGATACGACACAACATGTGTGTACGGCGACGAGGCATGGACGGCCTTTATCACAAGTCTTAGAAAAAATCGAATAGGTCTCCTGGCAATGGCATGACAGTACATAGCTTTAGATATACATAAATATAATCATCCTTGTGGGAGGTGAAATCTATCACATTTATAACCAAAACTGGCAATGACAGTACATAGCTTTAGATATACATAAATATAATCATCCTTGTGGGAGGTGAAATCTATCACATTTATAACCGAAACTGGCACTGCTACAATTTTTAATGTATAGGTATTATGCTGTCGGAACTGTTTGCATGCCAAAGGTCCAATTAACTATTTAGCGTGAGAAAAGTGATCCGATGAGGCTTCTATCCAGAGCTAGGCATTATTAACTCGTTAATCAGTTAATTAACGAAGGTAACCATCCGTGTATCGGATTAACTTTTAAGTTAACTTCCAAAATTGCGCTAACTGTCCAAAGCTCCGTTAATCCGTTAACTAAGTACTTATTTTATCAAAGGAACGCCGCGAAAAACAGGTTCTGACAAGTCCGTTCCATCGGGGCAGCGCGAGCCATAGGCGCTGAGTGAGACCGCGGGCGCGTCAGCGGCGTGCGCGAGTGAAATGAACTATATTGTGTTGTCGGCTCGGTGCGTCAGTGAATGAGAATGCAAGGCGTATGGTGAAGTGCTGTTTATTTTGATAATTAAACTAATCGTTCATTATAAGTAATTCTTAAAATCGTCTTGCTTTTCTTATTAGGGTTCCGTACCAAAATGGTAAAAAAGGAACCCTTATGCTTTCACTTTGTCGGTCTGTCTGTCACATCGCTAAATCTCTCAAGAACTACTTGTGCTATCGATTTGAAATTTGGAACAGTTATAAAGAAGGGTAACCTAGATGCTAGAACATGTTTTTTTTCTGTCTAGTGGGTGAATGTGCCAAGTGGAGTGTCATACTCTTATGAAAGGGCCTGAGTTGCACATTATAAAAAATTTTTTTTTCACGTAGTCATTTTCGGTTTGTGAGGGAAAATGTAAAAATAACCGTTCCCCCTTATCTCCGAAGTTTACCCAAGAAAAAATATGAAATTATTACGTAACATTGATATCAATGTATATTTTACAGGAACAATAAAACTATCATGAAAAAACATTTCTATTTTAAGTTTGTTATTTAATCACCTTTGCATGTATTTTTGTATTATAAATTCCTACGCGATTATGCTAAAAGTACCTTCTTTCATATAAAGAAAGAAAAATTAAATCGGTTCACGTGATAAAGAATAATCCTTGAAAAACCATCATACATACTAAGTTATTCAGTCGCTCTAATTTGTAACAAAATTCGCCGATAGATGATTCTGCACCCATGGCGTTCAATTTCTACACCGTATTGTTGAGATTTTCCTGAATTAATAGAGTTGGAACTGGTACATATCTGTGTACGGAACCCTCGGTGCGCGGTTCGGATTTGCACTTAACCGGTTTTTTTCATTCCCTGCCTAAGTACTTTCCATAGCGCATACCCGCATACCCAGGTGCTGTTTTTACCAGGAGTTAACTATTAACGGTTAACGTTAACTTCCGTTAAATGGCCCCAAATGTAAAGCTTTAACGTTTAACGAAGTTAACATTTTTTTAAATGGATTAGCGATTAACGAAGTTAACTATTTGGTTAACGGTGCCCAGCTATGCTTATATCGTTACTAAAGGTTTGCAAACCAAATTATTGTCCGAGTGAAACGAAGGTCTCTGCTGCAGTTTTGACAAAAATGCTTTCGTATGTCCAGACTCCAGATGTCCGGATTTCCGTTTGTTCTCCTCTACAGGTCGCATTTCTCAACCGATTCTCGTGATTGGAAAGTTTCTGCGGGCGAATTTCGGTTTGTTCTCCTCTACGAGGGTGAATCAAAAAGTCCTTAGAAATAGGGTCAAAAACAAACGAATACCTATCATTTTTTTTTTACTTTTCAACATAATTTCCTTCTTGTTCTATACATTTATTATACCGTTTTTCAAGTTTTTTTAATCCATCATAAAAAAATGATTTTTCTTGATCCTCAAAAAACTCCTCTACGGCGCCCATGACCGCGTTGTTGTCGTCAAATTTAGTTCCGCGAATGTGCTCCTTTAGTTTCGGAAACAAGTGGAAATCACTAGGAGCTAAGTCTGGCGAGTAGGGCGGATGATCAAAGATCTCAAAACCAGCTTGGCGGATTGCAGTGAGAGCCATTTGTGATCGATGAGCCGGAGCATTATCATGGTGAAACAGCACTCCCGCACTCAATTTTCCTCGACGTTTTTCTTTGATTGCTTGACGCACTTTTGGTATTAAATCGGTGTAATAGGCACCTGTAATGGTTTTTCCTTTGGGCAGATAATCAATAAAAAGGATTCCTTCTGCATCCCAGAAAACTGAGGCCATAACTTTACCTGCTGTCGGAAATACTCTAAATTTCTTTATTGGAGGGGAAGATGGCCGTTTCCAGGACATGCTTTGCTTTTTTGTTTCAGGGTCAAAATGGTGAACCCATGTTTCGTCCATTGTTACGAAACGACGATAAAAAGTGTCCGGGTCATGCATGATTTTCTTTAGATTCCGCTTCGAAACTTCTAAACGCAAGTCTTTGTTAGCCTGCGTTAACATTCGCGGAACCCATCTTGCTGACACTTTTTTAAAACCCAAAACATCGGTTAGTATTGAATGTACGCTACCAAACGAAATCTTTAGAGTATCTGCTATGTATTTAATTGTTAGTCGCCGGTCGTCCAAAACCATTTTCTCAATTTTTTCAACGGTTTTTGCGTTAACTGAGGTAGATGGCCGGCCGGAGCGGGGGTCGTCTTCGCAGCTAGATCTGCCTCTTTTAAACTCGGCAACCCAGAAAGCGACGGTGGAATAGGGTACAGCACTAGTGCCTACGGTTAGCTGAATATCCAAAAAAATTTCCTTGGTAGTCATTTTTTTCATACACAAGTACTTTATCACGGCACGTAACTCATTTTTTTCCATAATGGGACGTTTTAGTCGATTTATTTCGCAAAATATTGATTTACCATGTAACGGCGGGACCAATTCGAATGAAACCAACTGTTAAATATTACGTTATAATGACAGTTCAAAATAAAAAAAAACTTCATTAAATTTTTTTTTTATAAACAGCCAGTTCTAAGGACTTTTTGATTCACCCTCGTACAGGTCACATTTCTCTATCGATTGTCGTGAAATTTTGTGAACAGGTTCGGTAATTATAAATAATTTTTGTCAAGTCAGTTATCGGCGATTTTAAAAATATGTACCACAAGCGAGATCTACAGCTCTCAGAGCCACTAGTTATAGAATGTTATTCAACTTAAAAATAGAAATCCGCGATCCCTCCGGGAATAGGTATATTATGCATGTTATTTAACTGCAGAGAATTTCCTCGTCTGCCTGTCTCCCTGAAATATATTAGATATGCGGCGTAATCCAGTTTAACGCCTGTTCAGTAACTCGATCAAATTCATCACGCGCGTTATGTTAATCGCGCGCGCCGGTAACGTCGTTTGTATTAAGTCGAATTATCAAGAGGAAAACACCTTTATTATTATTTATATGTAAAAGTGGGTCAAAGGCGACGTAATTGCATTTAACGATTCGTAATTATTCAACCTTTTCATCCACAACTGCACCGAGTACCTATTTTAAATGCTTTTTCGACCGGTCCATAATCCTACTAATATTATAAATGCGAAACTTAAGATTTTTTTGGATGTTTGTTATTCAAGCACGCAAAAACAGCTGAACGGATTATAATAAATCTTGATATACAACGAGTTTATAGTCTGGGTTTAACATATAGGATACTTTTTCCTAAATTGTCGGGTGTTATAAGTACCTATGTATTATGCGTCGGACTAGCAACCTCTGTGCTGTGCAATATGCATGCCCGATTTTTATGGTCTCCGCCTTTTATTATTTAGTACTTATAAAACAAAATATCGTGACTTCGTGTAGCAGTCCTTACTCAGCGTATGCTATGCAATGATTTCAAAGGTAAGGATAATAGCTCTGCGAGACCCAAATAGGCTTCTCCCGGTGAAGCGACGACTAGTGAAGTCAGCTAAAGTGACTCATGCGATAGGCCCGACGGTGTACAATAAGTTGCCAGCGGAAGTCACCTTGGCTCCTTCGTTAAAAGGCTTTAAGCTGAAACTAAAAAAGTGGCTTCTCGAGCACACATTCTATAGTTTTGATGAGTTTTTAAAAGTGAAATTAATTACCTAATCGAATGTTAATGTACAGTATGTACTTAGATTATAATCTACTGGTAACCTAAAGGTTACAACAAAAATGTATTATTAAATAAGTTGACATGTAATATTAATGATATTATAAATAAATGAATATGAATATGAATATAATAGGCACGTCCGAACATTTAAAACTGACGACGGGTGTTGGCCCAAGTTACACTAGATAAGGTCAAAGACATATTTGAACCTTCTATAGACTACACAGTAGTGTAACTCCATATTTGGCTAGTTCTTCAAACATAGGAATTTTCGGCGGCTCAACTAAAATATCATGGAAATTTATCAAATGTATGTATTAGTATAGCATACTTTCATAACACACCTATGTCTAGTTGGTCACTAAATAGTAGATTGTATGACAATGGTCTAAAATGAGCCACATTACCACGAGATAGTTATTTTCCCGAACGGAGTAATATGGCTTTTAGACCAGAGTTACGTATACATTCTACTTTTCACTTCGATTTCGAGACAATAAATAAACAAAGGTTATCCACCCAAAATTAACAATAAATTCCACGGTGAACTTATTTATAATTTGGCGGTATGTTTTTGTTTTTCAAAACAGACACCACGGTTCGTGCGCAACATTCAAGCGCAAAAAAAAGCTATCTGACCCATTGAGCGCTTCAAAGCGTTGCTCAAACGATATAGTCACCTATTTAATTATTGTTTCCTGATTGGTCGATTTTAGTAAAGATGTATCCTGCTTAATACCCAATACCAAATATTTTTAAAGAGTTAAATTAGTGTTCTGTGATTGGCGGATTTAATAGGTGAAGTATTTTAATTGGTAAAATTAAAATGTTTGTAAATCATAAATCTCATAAAATTTAAGAGTTAGACTCTTGTCGGTGTAACTCTCTCCATCTGACTATCCAGGGCCGCCTCCTTGACACCTCCTTAAATCATAAATACGTATTCATATTTTCCCTCGGGGTTAAATGTACTACTTTAGCCCCGCTTGACAAATCTAATATGACACACCTTTCGAGCATGAGAAGTAAAAATAATTATATATGAAATTATTAAGTTTTCCAAATTCCTATTTAAATTACCAAATTCTCAGGAACCTGCAATGTTCCTCAAACAAAATCAATTGAAAAGTGAAATGTTATTTATTTACTATGACATCGAAGCATTGAAAAGAAATAAAGAAGTACGCGTTATTTTTTCTTGCCTGTGAGACATATTCTTATCTTAAAGTCCCAAAAATATAAAATTTATTTCCAGAATTTGTCTCAACAGTTTAATCTCAGGATCCTGTCCAACGTAAAATACGCGAATATTCAATATCCAAGTGAGTTAGGTTTACCTAAGAAAGAGGAAAATAATACCGCCTAGGTACTCGCCTAGGTTGCACCTAACGTGTTCCTTAGACAGCCCGTCACGAAAAAGTCCGGAAAGTCGCGCCGCCGTCGTGATCAGTCAAGTTCACAGGATCCTGGTAAGCTATTTACTTACGTAAAAATATAATTATATGTTTTAATATGTAAGTTACTTACACGAAGACTTAATTCTGCTTAATGTTGGTTAAATGTTATAAATTGATGACTATTTTTGGTATTGTTTAAAAAATCAGGATCCTTTCAAATTGAAACCAAAGATACTGAGATTTACCCGGGATCTTGGGAGTTTACAGTTTTGTTAGTTAAACGTTGATTGCGGTTCGTCTTCGTATTTTTCTTCATATTCCTGGTTACTCTCAGTTTTCTGGTTACCACCAGAAAACTGAGATTGTGATGAGTGTGCGAGGTTTCCTGCTACATACTTAATTTGAATGAAATGGCCTTAATTCAAAAAAATTAAACCCCCTTGACTGTTCCACTTATCATAAGCCAAAGAGTTGCATTCTTGTTAATAGACTAAATTTCGCAACGTTAATAAACTCAATTTTTAACGTTTATTGAAAAAAAGTCGGGCCGACATCAGACTCAGTTTCCCCCGTTTGTAGAACAACCCATTTAAATAAATGATAGCGCGCTGCCCGCGCCATCGCAAACGGTGACATCGAACTCGTGTATGGAAGGTTCAAATTCCTTTGACTTGCGTTCCAATGGTACCAAATTTCTTGCCCTCAAATCACACGCGTCCAATATGTATACATCAATGATGCTATACCGAGACAGCATAACAACAAAGGGTGTAGGTATATGATCATATTATTAGCAAGTAGATACATAAGCTATATCGCGCTACCCTTGAACTTCAATTACAATGGGGCGCACGTAGATCTGGTCGTGGATCTCGAGCAATTTGTCGTGTCGTGTCCGATTACCATCAGCTTCGCTATCTGGGTTTTAATTAACTTTTATTTGCGGCTAAATTTGGTTTGCTCTCTTAATTTAAAGTGGCATAGGTTTGACACACGTCTGTTCCCAAATTCTTTTGGTGTTCATAGTTCAAAAATTTGCAAATACCCTCTATTTGTAATCAGTGAGTTTTTGTGTTAATGTTTTGCCACCACCACCAGCGCTAAGTTTTTTCAAAGTAAAACTTGAACATCTTATTATGGTGCACATTAAAGTTAACAATTACATGGTTGCACTATGCGGGAGACTTGTCTACACATCTTTTAAACGTGTGGCAATAAGTGGCATGAGGTTTATTTTGGTTATTCTTTACGTGAGATGTGTTACGTGCGATGCACATGCGTTTGCTTCCCACGGCTACACGTGGTCGGCGTGGGCGCAACTTTTGCTCAACCCCTCTGTAGCATAATTTGACAACTTATGCTTTTTGAACCTGGCTGTGGCTTTATAGGCCGGGCCCAATAAAGTGAGAGTGCGTGGTTGGAGAGTGGCCTGGGAAAAATCCAGGGCAATCCTCCGACACGACCGCGCGGGCGACTTTTACACTGGAATTAGTACTCTAAGACATAACAATTCCAATAAGCACAAACACGGCTAAGCAACACTGTTTTATTGCGGCGGTCCCTTGCCTACCTTCCAGCTTCAATTAACAGATTAGATTGAAAGTAACATTACATTATATATAGGACACCTTTTAAATTGGCTTCGTCATAGTCGCTTCAGTATCTTGATATATTATAGTGGTTGTGAAATAGTTTTGACCGATCAACTTAAAGAAAACAAAGCCATTATTTGGGTAACCGCAAAACGTGATAGTGACCACGTTGTAGTAAAAACGTTACAACCACCTTAACGTTCAATAGATTTTCTACTCTATCTCTATGAACAATAAATTACCAGTGCTCTAATAGAAAAACTGCGGTCGAGATGCTATTCTTCTTGTACAAATTTAATGTGCAGGTAAACGCCAGCCAGGGCAGTATTCAAATGTGCAATATGTAAAAAGCGTGCATCAAATTAACAAATCTTTATTGAATTATTTACCTATTCTATAAATCAACAAATCATAAATGTAGACGACGGACGAGTCCATTTAGAAATAAACAATAATTATTCTGTAAAAACGCATTCTTTATTTATTTACACAACGTGTTACTTCTTTATTTACAGAAATCTTTTGTTTGTAGTTTAAAAAAAAAGATTATAACACGCGTACTAAAAGAGCGAAAGTCAGACATTCTAAATAAATGTTGCACTTAATCCTAGAAAGATCTTGTCACTACTTAAACATTTCCAAGTTAAACAATGCAATTTTATTGATCTCATGCTACCTATCTCTTACAAGGTGTTACCTATTGTCTGATGCTATTAATCTTTTGTGAAAAATTACTCAAAAGAAAAAAAATGGATGTCCACCATCTTGGATTTGAAAATGGATATCGTTTTCGTAATCGGCACCTCGAGAAACTTCGACGATATGACACCCATATCGATTTTTAAGAAAAATAAATGTCCCCATCTTGGATTTGAAAATGGATGTCATTTTCGTAATCATCACCCCGAGGAACCTCGAAGATCACACTCATATCGATTTGTAAGAAAAATAATTGACCGTCATCTTGGATTTGCAAATGCATGTCATTTTCGTAAGCGGCACCCCGAGGAACCTCGAAGATGACACCTATATCGATTTTTACGAAAAGTAAAGATTTTCTCCCCGCACAAACTTGGAACCCCGTTTTACCTCATTTGTATTTAAACAGTGTATACGAAGTTTTAAATCTCACACTTCAAAAAAGATTTGCTCCCCGTGTAACATATCGACCCCCCCCCCCTCTTAACTGAATTTACCCCACCTAACTGTTTATGATCAAGATGATTAAATTTAATATAATTTAATATTTAATATTTTTTTATTGGTATAAGGCCGGGCTCCGCCTTCCGCCCGAGGGATTGCTATCCCCCTCCGTTATTAACCAGAGACCAGTGGCTCTCGACCCTGACTGGACAAGCCCCCTCTAATATCTTTTCTAACACTGTTCGGAGTGTATAGACAAATATCAAAATGACCTAAATTATTAATATTATGGGAGAACTATGCCGGGTATATTCAACTGCCTTGTCCCAGGACGCAACGAGCAAACAACCCTTTGTAGCTCTTTGGGCTTAAAATTTGTTTTAGAAAAAGATGACCATACAATTATAGCAATTGAGTCTACTAGCACTTCGGAATTCGCGCCTAAAGATAAGGTGAAATACTGCAAGGCCTTATCTTTGGTAGCGGGCGAAATCCTGGCGTTACTACGCCAGAATCTGACCCTAATTAAACAACCCTGCTAAATATTCTATCCCGGAAATATATCCTACCATTCTCCGAATTACTACCCAAGACTAGTAGAAGACTAGCTTTCAGGCTTGATCACTAGCATGCCTGGATCTAAGTTACCTACGCGGGTATTTGAAAAATCGTTTTTCGTCCACCAAACCTACTCTGTTGTTTGGAGTCCATATTTGCCCATGCCTTTTATTCCCGATTACCGTATGAGATCCTTCGACCTATGGCGTAATACCTAGCCTTATCCAAGTTAACGTTAGATACCCAATTCGTAATAATCTATTTTCCCTATAACCCTCATAATTGTGTGTGAATTTAACCTAATTCTACCCCCAATTAGGTCTAAACCTTTGAAACTACTAATCCTTTACCTTTGGATTTGGTTTCAATGAATGTGTAATCCCTAAACTAAGCTGTAAACAGTTCGGCAGGCTACTCCGATATTTTGCAATCCTATTAGCCAGTGTAGTTGCCTCCCCCCGCACGTCCGAAGACAGGGTGGTGCGAGTAAGGCGCCCTAATGTGTATATAAGATAATATATAAATATATTTAACAAGACCGATCCTCGAATACTGTGAACTTCTGTGAGTGGAGTTTACACTCCCGTTCTGACCCAAATTATGGCAGATCTCACTTCCATTCAACAGCTTGACATCGATTCTCGGGAGGGAAAGTTCGTCTCTTATGTTGATAAAGAAAAGACGCCAAGCCTTCCTCAGACTTGGTAACTAATGAACTCCGAACCATCTGTAGTTTATCACCGTCCGGCTTACAGATAATTCGTCAGGTATACTGTTAACCTGGGCAGAGAACTGGCTTTAAAAATAACTAATAAAGTTCATCCCCAAAGTAAAATAGCCCAAAGAGAAAGATCGATTAAAGTTAGGCGTTATGGTAGAAATTCCTCCACTGGTTGTGAATACTCCACACGGTAATGGAAATCCGACCATAATGACTAGGTATTTAAACTCACCAGCAGTGTCCCAGGTCAGTTCCGCCGACGAAAATGAAGTGACGTCCGTAGCCTCATCTCGGTCTATTTATACCCAAAGAAAAACCTATCCACGATGCAAACAACACACAAATATCGTTTTTACGAACAAAGTGTGCACCGATGTTGAGGGATACATACCGGTCATCCGTGTCAAAATTGTAGTATATTCTACCCTAATATCATACTAATTAAGTTGAGTTTCTTCCTAAACTTCATCTTGACTCTTGAGACCCGTTTTAACTGTATCTTATTTCATGCCTCGTTTGCACTTGACTAAGCGACTCCCTTTTGTATAACAACTCTATCCCACGTCTAATAAGGTTGAGATTCGCTATCCACTCAGCAAATAATTAGTAAAGATCTTTTTGCCAATATATCAAATGCATTGTATTTCTGAATTATATGCCGCCCTAACTACGCTTAGGACGTCTGTTAATACGTTCAATTAACAAAATTATAGACATTTAAGAATATCCTATTTATAGTTCTTTTCTCCATATCAATTAAGTTGAAATTCGCTTCCTTCTACAATGTTAATCTAGGATCCATAGTGAGTACATAGCTATGCCTCTGTTTCAATGCCTTGTTTGCACTTACTCAAGTCCGGCCTACCATTTTTAGTAAATGTTACCTTTTTTAGTTATAAAATCAATAACATAGTAAACTCGAATTTTCCTAAAATAATAAAAAGGCATATTCACTAGTAATAGGTATGTTATAAAACAATTTCCTATTATAATTATTTATTATAGTTATGTGACACCCGTACGAACTTCTTGGAACCCACTTTTCACCCCTTTAGGGGAGCAATTTCAAAAAAATGTCTCATTTCGGTTCTACAATATTTTTAAGAATAAAAATACAGTATTATCTACTTAATGAGCTCTAAAAAACGATGGGGTAGGTTCAAAATTTAATTTTCCCTCCCCCCTTTAGCTGTATGAGAGCTCCCCCTTAAAAACAATTACCAATAAACTTTGACTATTCGAATGGCTTTGGGTCAACAAGATGATTATACTGTGAAAATTTGGGAACTGTAACTCCAACCATTTAGCTATAATACCTGTGTGACACACGACGGACGAACGAACGGACGCGTGAGTGACAACAATAGGGGTCCGTTTGGGCCCTTCAGGTACGGTACCCTACAAAAGAACATACAACCGAATTGAGATCCTCGTCCTTTGAATCATAGCAGTTTAAATACAAAAAACATATTTCAGCTTTTTTCAAAATTCCTCCCCTAAAGGGAACCTTGTTCGGGAGCAAATCCTTATTAAAGCGAGAGATTCGTATTTAGACTCTGTTTAAACACAACAAAACACGATTCAGCGTTTTTTAAAGTTCTCCCTAAAACTGGTGAAAAGGGGTTCGTTTTTTTCCTATATTATCGAAAATACTAGAAAAGGCTTTTTATGTGAGATTAGACAGCTTCTTAACCAAACATAGTATACTTAGACCCGAGCAGTATGAATTTCGAAAAGGAAATCAACAGCACAGGCATGTTTTGACCTTATTTTAAGTACATAACGGAATGTATCAATAATAACACTCCCGCAACGTCAATCTTTTTAGATATGACTAAAGCTTTGGATTTCGTTAACCATGCTAAACTTCTTCGTAAGCTCGAAGTCTATGGATTGAGAGGGAAAGCTCTTGATTGGATTGAGGATTACTTAAAAGATAGAATGCAATGTCTAGAAATTAACAGAATCATATATTCAAATAATAAAAAAATCGTTTAGATCACAATTTAAACCAAATAAAAATAGAATCCCCAAGGGAGTATACTTGGACCATTACTATTATTAATACATAAGACAATAATGTTCGCCGATGATACGACTCTCATTGTAAAATGTAATGAAAAAGCAACTTTTGAACTTGACATAAATAACTCTTTACTAGAAATAATTAACTGGATGAATAGTAATGACTTACTAATTAATATGATTTAAACTAAATTAATTCAATTCACATCATATAATTCAAATAATATACCAATAAATGTCAATTATAATAATATCAATGTAGACAGTGTTTATCAACAGTTATTCCCAAGACTATTTCAATTTCTTGGGAAGAACTGTTGATAAACACTTAAACTGGAAACCACACATTGAAAAAATATGTAATAAACTGGGCCGTTTTGTCTTTGCACTCAAAAGACTCAGAGACACGGTGTCAGTTGACGCGGCACTAACAGCATACCACGGTTAAGTTTCGTATGTCCTTAATTATGGATTAATACTTTGGGGAAATTCAGTGGACGTGGACAGGGTTTTTAAAATCCAGAAGAAGTGTGTCAGGGTGGTCAGCAAAGCACGATGGGACGATAGTTGCGTCCCACTCTTCAAAAAATTACAAATCCTTCCCTTGCCTTGTTTGTATATTAGAGAAATATGTAGTTTTGCTAGAGCACACCAGTCACATTTTAGAACATGAGGAGAAGTCATCCATAGACAGACAAGAGCAAATATCACGAACCTGTTCTACCAGCCTCGAGGTCGTAAAATGATATATAGGAAAAATGTTTTGAATATGTGTGTTGTCATTTACAACCGTCTTCCAGAGACCGTAAAGATGCTCGAGGGTAACGTATTTAAACGTAACCTCACAAACTGGCTCTTGGACCGCTGCTTTTACAGCGTAAAAGCCTACTTAGACTAAGTACACTTAATTATAGTTATCTATTTCGTCCCTAAAATTTAAAATGTATATTAATTTATCTGTCGCTGCATTGTTTACTTATTAATTGCTATTGTATTATTCCAAATTATTCATGATGGACATTTTCATTTTTTTTTGTAATTTGACAATTTGACATGTACATTTTTTTAAATAATTTGCACGCCTGCTTGCAGGCTGGATACACGGTACAATATAATTTTAAGTTATATCTTTGTTAACTGTACCCAAGCAAATAAACATTTCTGATTTCTGACACTTCGTTTTGGCCAGTGTCGGGATCGCCGCGTGTCTCTTCTTCTAATTCAAGGCGTTAAAAGTGCCAGTTTTGCCTTCTTAACGAATAATGTTCAATAACCCCATTTTCTAACTCCAAATCCGTTTGTCGTTGCTGCCTTCTAAGAAATTTTTCACTAAAATTAACAGGATCAGACAACTGAGAGAAAAAAATTGACCTCATTTATAATTTTGTTACCATCTAAAATCTACACGGACGAAGTCGCGGGCGGCCACTAGTTTGGACAAAGACATGCATTCCAGACAGGAATTTGAAGTAATCTCCTTCCACGTGATAAGCGTTATCGGCGGGGTCCCCGACCTGTGACTTCAACACTTGAAGTAAAAAATCTTCTTGTACGCGAACTATGAGAAACTTCATATTATCGACATTTCATGTTAGTTTACCGTTACTTCAAAAGGAGAAACACGTGGACACTTAAGATTGCTTTAACATTTTAGTCAAACATTGCGTTGATCAGAGTTTTCACAGAATTCTGTAATGGTTCCATCAGTCAACACTGTGTTGATTTACACTAAAAATTTGTAAGGTGCAGCGGAGCAATCTAGTCTGCGGAAAATGAAAACTACATAACTACAAACTACATACTATAACATAAGTGTTGTTATACATATCTACAGTGGTGGTGGCTTACTCTGTCTGACCAGTTGGACAAGTATATCAATCAATCAATCAATATATTATCAGAAGTTCTAACATTTTACGGTGACATAAGGGAGTCTATATATATAGGTATATATATATATATATATTATGTAGTGTTTTATATTATATGATTTAAAACATAGCGTTATGTTTGACATACATACCTGCACAAGAAAAAAAGCTTTTGTAAATAAAAACCGTTCGTCGAAACTCCTAACTCTAAGCACGTACCATAAAAATCCGCTAGTCTCAATGACTCTTCCGGCCCATTGAACAGTCGTCAATGGACCACATTCCTTGCGCACGCAGACAGAGTCGGCCCCCCCTTGCCCGTATACGGCCAGCAGTGGAATGAGACTTGATACATTACAATTTTTGCGCTAGTCGCTCGGTATGGAACTTGCTTTTTGCGAGATTTGATCCGTGGAAATTGTTTAGGAGTGGATAATATAATGCCGGTTTTTCCTCAAAGTTGCTACTAAAGTGTACGGTATTCGAATGCATTCTTTGAGTGTAGGTATAGTTGTGGTAATTATTTTAATTGCGGATCGGGTTGATGTGTTAAATTAATATTGAACGCATGTCTAATGCTTTCTTCACTCACTGAATTTTATTTATGTTAATAGTTCCTATATTATATATTTGTCACGGTTTCTTTAGTCGACTTGTCTGCTATTTTTCAAGTAAGTAGGATCGGTAGGCCAGTTACGCGGCCTGCGTCAGTTTTTCGGCCTTCTGAATAGCGAAGTTTTTTCAATTAAAAATATTTACATTTTTACATGTCCTAAATACATAGTGAGTCGTATGCGTTTTAATTAGTAGCTATTGAATGGGAATATATTAAAAAAGCAAGTAAATATCCTTTCAGTTCATCAACTCATCCAAGTGGCTTCAAACTGGCGCATCAAATTCACAGGCCGTAAACCCACCTACCGACCCTATTACTGCGAATGTGACGAATGACGAAGAAGATAACCAATGATAAAGATAATAAAAGAATATAGTATGATGATAAACAACAATGATAAAGATAATAAAAGAGTATAGTAGCGACTGGTACAAACACGACAACATAAATAATAAAATAACGAATTATGGTGTCATTTCGGATAAGTTTGAGAGAGGATAAAAATTCTATAAGTACATATAATTAGAGCAAAAAAAGCCAAAAAATTTAGACAAACGTGGCTCGACGCTAATGACCCTAGAAACGGTTCCTACAAATGAACACGATATATTACGTCATACCTCATATTTGAACCAGTCGTAAGTAAATCGCTGTTTTAGTCATGTAACATTGCATTTTAATACAATACTTTTATTATTTTTGCATAAGGGTCCTATTTGAATATTTATGAAGGCATACTTTAATTTACTATTTTTCCCATTTTTTGAAGTGTCATGTATCTTTTTCTACTCGCTGACTTTAATGATTGAATTAAGATATCGTAGACGAAACTAATAATAATAATAATAATAATCAACGTACGTGCAATCAGTCAACGTAAGGCGGCTTGTGGCGAGCTGTTAGGGAGTAGCGACTCTACGTACCTGAGTCCTCCTGGGAGTGGCCTGTGTGGTTGGTGGTATAGGCCCCCCCGCCTCTGGCTTGCCTTAACCGGCCGTCCAGAGTGGAGTCGCAAGAGCTGATGTTCGAGGGTGGATGTGGTCACCTAAGTGGCGAGTTGGCTATATGTTTAAAGTCCAGTGCCACCTCTCCACCCCCAGCTCTCTGACCGGTGTTGCCCTTAGGCCATTTTATAATGTCGCTATTTTATGGGGGCCCATCTAGCAGAGAGCGAGTCACCGCCTGCCGGAAATAAATATTTGAGACAGTTTTATTAGGCAGGCGTCCGGTGTCTCACGCAATAGCCCAGCCATTAATCCAACATTTTCACCCAATAACCCAGTTCATTTAGACTCCATCAACCAGAAATAGTCCCTGTACACCCTGGCGGGTGCTGTCTTTGTGTGCGTCCCATGACACGGGCAGGGACAGCATCCGCTCGGTGTATCCCTTGCATTTCATTAAAGTGTCAAAAGGGCCTCTACGTGTTGGCTATGTGGTACTGGTTTGGTACTTCGGTGCCTCGGTACTTCGGCTCCACGCACGCCTCCCAAAGGTCCGGGATACCATTGTCCCGTGAACGGGAAAGACATACAATAATAATAATAATAATAATGTTTATTGCAAACCATGGTATTTACAGCGCTGTTAAAATATAATAAATGGAATCACATGGACCCTGGTAGGGTATAGCAATGTTACTTAAGAGCTAAGTTGTTTGCCTAATCTAGAGAATATTTGAAAAATATTAATAACATAAGCTAAACAAATGTGAAACTACATGATGATGTTAACAACATGTGACTTAACTATATTAGGTAATCATCTTGTAGAAACTCTGTGATAGAGTAGTAGGCTTTTTGCATGAGATAGGTTTTTAGTTTGTTGGTGAAACAGTATAATTGTTTTGTAAATTTCTTATATATGCTGGTAATTTGTTGTAAATTTGGATCGATCTGTAGTATGGACCTTTTTTGTATATATCTAATATTGGCTCCGGAGCGACAAGCCTGTCTCTCCGACGAGCGCTTGTGTTGAATTTAAATAAATGAAGATTGTTTCTAACAAATGTGGATATTTCTAGGATATATAGAGATGGTAGAGTCAAGATCTGGAGTCTTTTGAAATGTGGTTTGCAAGTGGATGTTTGTGGAATGTTAACTAATATTCGGACACATTTTTTTTGTGCTATAAATATATCATGTGCATCGGTACTGTGACCCCATAACAGGATACCATAACGGAGCCACGATTGTGTATATGAGTGGTAGGCAGACAGAGCGCAATCAGTGCTAGTATTAGATTTTAAGACGCTTAAGGCATAAATGAAGCAGGATACTTTGGATTTTATTTTATCTATATGTTTCTTCCAATCAAGGTGGGTGTCTATTGTCAGTCCTAGAAGAGTGAAGTCAGAAACTTCTTTAATTTGTAGGTCATGTAACAGTGGATTCAAGTCTGTAGGTCTTTTTTGGTGCGGTCTAAATTGTATGATGTGTGTTTTTCCTGTATTAAGCATTAAATTATGGTCCTGCAGCCAATTAGATATATCATTAAAAGTTTGTTTAATGTGAGAATAGTTATTGTTATTGTTGGGGTGGAATGACAGAAGAGAAATATCGTCAGCGAATAGAACACACTTCTGGTCTGTAATCTTAGGAAGATCATTTATGTATATTAAAAAAAGTATACAACCTAGGACACTACCTTGCGGAATTGAACTATTAATAGTTTGCCATTTAGATTGTAGTTTTTGTAGGTGTCCGGAATCTTTATCGAGGTGTTCAATTTCTACGTATTGTTGTCTGTCTTTGAGGTACGATTTAAACCAATTGTAGGCGCTACCACGAATGCCTATTTCATATAATTTGGTAAGTAGAATTGGATGTGACACTCTGTCGTAAGCTTTGGACATATCCAATAGAAGACCTATGGCGTAATATTTATTTCTAAGGCAATCTAGGATAGCTTGGATATAGTTGTAAACTGCAAGAGTGGTGGAGCGATTTTTACGGAAGCCAAATTGATTTTTATCTAAAAGGTGATACTTTTCCAAAAACTTATAAACTCTGTTAGCCATGCATTTTTCATATATTTTTGATACTGTAGGTAGAAGAGCAATTGGTCTATAATCGATAACATTTTGTGGTTTTCCACCCTTTTTTAGAATAGGTTTTATAGCTGCTATTTTAAGTTTATCCGGGAAACATGAATTATCGAAGGATTGATTTATTAAGAGTGTAATGGGCGCAGTCAATTCATTATTGCAGATTTTAACTAATACTGGGGGGATTTCGTCTATTCCGCAGGAGTACTTGCTAGGGAGTTTCTGGATGATACTATGGACTTCTTGTTCAGTAACGGGTTGGAGGAATATTGAGTTAAGTAACAGATGGAGAGGGATTGGGGCGGCTGCGGGGCTCGCCTGGCCCAGCACCAGGGGGCGACGATTGACCGATAGAGGCAAAGTGTTGATTGAAAGCATTAGTTATCGCCTGTGGGCATTTTATTGAGGTGTTTTGATATTTTAGTTCAATATTTTTATGTTGTTTACGAAGATTTTTGCCGGTAATGTTTTTATTACATGCCACATTGTCTTAGTTTTGTCAAAATCACGTAAGTATTTTTTTCTACTCGTCGACTTCTATGTTGGAATTAAGATATCGTAGACGAAACTAAAATCACATATTTTTCTCTATGGAGCTCCCGTCAACTAAACTTTTATGAAAGACCAATCACGTGTCGCCGTTACTGTACCCTTATGAAATTGGCCAATCACGTGTCGCCGTTAGATACTGTTCTCTTATGAAATTGGCCAATCACGTGACGCCGCGGACATAGAACAAATGACACCAACAAGCTCCCCACCCATGTGCCTAATTTTCATTTCTGCAGGACTACTTCATTTAATTTTTTCGATTTGTTTAATTAATTTCCGTTGACTCGTAGAAAAAATTGTTTTTCTACTCCTGTACTTTTTTTCGCGACTTACGCAATCGTGAAATCTAATATAAATACATACTTTATTTATTCTGTAAAAAGTCTATCTAGTCTATTGCCCAAAAACACACTCCTTACCCTACTTTAATGAAAAATAAAAGCAGAGTTGGGTGCCCACTACTACAAATACTATGTTTAGTAGTCATTCTGTGGTGCGTTCAAGTGAAACTTTTATGATTAAAATTAGTGTTGCCAACTTAACGCAACATTACTATAATTTTTATGTATTAATTAATGCATAATATATTATTTACAAATATAAATACATACATTTATCATCTTTTTTGTATTATTTAACAAGTTTTATCTATTTTCGGATATATTTATGAAAAAGAAACAGTTGAGTTCCGATCCGGATTTGAATTCAGTTTAGGTCGGATGCCAAGTCTAGCAAATTAAAAAAAAAAACAAACCATAAACAAAGTGTCATATTTTTGATTTCCCACCAAATTCCTAATTGAAAACATAAACATTCAAGCTGATAAATGATTATATTACTTAAATATAACGATTTTTTTGTGTTCATGAAGAAAATGTATAGGTACGTTGATTCTTTTAAAAATCCACGAAAAAGTAACTTATATAGCATTACAGAAGAAATTGCGTAGATAAGTTGTACAATTACTAAGGGAAAATATGGCGCATGAAGTCTGGAAAAACTTTTTATTTGAAATAAGTCGTAGAAAAAGTATTGTATGCAACGGTGTATAACTGGTATAAAAAGGCTCGTGGTGTCTTTACTTGCGATGTTCGCCAAGGCTCACATCGCAACCCACACCACTCGCCTTTTTATACACCAGTTGCATAATATACTATTGATGGCGTCGTTTGTTTGTCACAGCTGAAGGTGGGGGGCGTGCGCTCGTGGCGCGGCGTGGGCTCGCACGCGCACGCGCATGCGCATGGAGGCGAGCTCTCCGTTTTCTGCTGGTGATAGCGCACAGGTAAATAACTAAACATTCATCATTTCTACACACTTGATCTGTGGCATTCTTTCGACTAAATCCCGATCATCGTCATCGTATCAGCCGAAAAAGTAGATACCTACTACATCTGGAATTAATCTAGTTACTATTTTTTGCTTGAACAAAGGTGCCAGTGTAGTCCCATATTAATAAGGTCTTCCTTATAATCGGATTATGGAAGTATGTATCTATAGTATAGGGATGTTGACTCAAAATTTGATTACTCCACAAAAAAATATGCCAAATGGTGAAAATTCTATTCAAATATCTCAAAAAATAACGAAGCTACAACCGTTTTAATGTTGCTGGTTAGAGGGAGAAAGCGCGACAAATCAGTCACGTCATTGACCACGAGCGCCATAGTAAATGACGATAGTTCCAATACAAAGGTTCGTTTTGCGAAAAAGGGATAGAGTATGCCCCCTCTTAAACCTTTGAAAGACATACAATTATGTAACTATTTATTCTTTTGAGTTACTTTTTTCGCTATTTGATTAAGAATTTGATCCCTTTTCGAGAGAATTCGCACTTATTGATTTTGTTATTTGGTGTCAACATCCCTATGATTAGATAGTGCTCATCAATAATTATGACACGAAACTGGTCAAATTTTAACGATCATTGCTTAGAATTACAGAGGGTTTGGTGCAAGTGGTGCGCGTCCCACCCTTAAACTCGGAAATTATACAGTGAAATGCGACTATAAAAATTTAAAACCGAGATTTGGTTTTAAATAAATGACCTCTGAAAATTGTGTTCCAGTGAGTCGTGCGAGCTCTGCGCCTGCGGCCCCGCTGGCCCCGACAGCGGACCCTAGATATCCCAGCACCGTTCCATATCATTGATAACTGTACACGACAATTTTGATCTTTTTACTGCTGACGTTCCTTTTGCACTCAATAATGATACAGTACAAAATAACGAAAGACTTTAATATTGTAACGCTTGTACTAGACCGGCGAGGTGGATCCGACACGACCGCGGGTTTAGCTTTTAGCGCTCGCGCGTGCTCTAAACGTGTGCTATCTCGGTACTGGTGAAGCTCTTCTCTATTTCTTTATACTTAAGACTCATGATTCACCCATCGTTCCTTCGACTCAGCACAGTTACCTAAACTGATTTATTCCCGACATTCACATTTGGAGTAGCTAGAATTGTGTTGTAAGTCCTGGTCATGGCTTTTTCATGTGCCGTTGTTCATTCAGTCAGAATATAAGCGACGGCACTTGTGACACTTATTGGGTCGGTGTAAGTAGTTAGGTAGACTATAATATAGTCCGATATTATGTGTTAGAACATGGGACAGATTGATGAAGCGCCTATTAGGAGCGAAAGTATGTTGATTTGTAGTGTATAATCGTATTTTTGTCAAACGTGCGCCGTGTCGGATCCGTAGGCGCGCCTTACGGATATATCGTACGACCGTCACATTAAGTAGTATTTTTGAGATATTTACTGTTTTTTGAGCGTTGTGTTGACACTTACAATGATTTGAACGTTTGTATTAGACGCGGTGTCATTATAAAATAATATGTAATTAATACTTATCTCACTGATACTCATTGCATTATCAAAGTTAACTTTGGACATTTCGTCAGTAGAGACGAATTGATATCGATAATACCTACCGGGTTTCTATAATTTTCCTAAAACCGTGTTCTAATTAGGCGTGAACACACTTGCCGTATTAAAGGGGTGAGACATTAAGACTGTCTCCCTCGCAGATAAGGCATATTTGAAGAGGGAATTGGCTGAAAGTACTGGTTATTTTCATATTAATTTATAATGCCATCGAATAGACTGGATCTTCCGCGCGAGACTTCAAAGATTATTTAATTTTTAATTTAGCGATGCCATTGCTAGCTAGCTACATCCAAAAAATATTTTTGTTACAAGTTGTGATAGAATGGTATCTCGGGACTGAAGTCTGGCAATAAAACTACGGCTGTTCATCCGATTTCTGGAGAAATAATTATACCTGAAGTTATATCAGTAAAAAGTACATTTTTGTTCTTCAAATTAGATGGACAGCCGTTTTTATCAAGGACCCTTAAATTTTTAATGATTTGATCTCGAGCCACGCACCACCAAATTTTAACGTCAAGCGGATATTCGTTCTAGTTTGACGTAAATTGGAGCGCGTGGTTCCATCATAGATTTTATAATATTTTATTAAAATAAAATGTCAATTGTATGGCTGGACGAGTTCGCGCCAAAATATATGTAACATGCAACTAATTTGTTAATGCAATCTCAACCAGATTCTTTTTTGATGGACGGACATTAACCTTTTGAGCGCCAAGCATCAGACACAAATGACGCATCGCACCATCGCATCGTTCAACGCGAAATTAAACGTTAAGAAATAGCCCATACATCGCTATTGCTTTGGCCAGGCTGTCGGCTGTCGACGTCGTTGGCGTCCATGGCACGATTTTCCCATGACGTGATTTGCCGTCTGTGGCGGACAAGGGTTAATGTCGCTGTGGATACAGAAGTTAAAAACCAAGTTGCACGGTTAATTCACCAATTTGATCAGTTGATATTTAAACTCCAGAGTTAAGAATGACATACAAATAAGAATTAACTGACTCCTGTTCCCGATTTGAGACTGTTTGAGAGATATTAGGGTGAATTGCAAAAAAATTGTACATTCAAAAAAAAATGTCCTAATTAAAAAATCTGTAAAAAAAAAGTATTAGAGAACGTAGCATACATATGTTTCATTTTTATTTTCAAGTTGTTCAACTTATAGTTTTCTAGTATTCATAAAGTTTTATAGTATAAAATGGATACATTTATAAAAAATCTCATTTTCGAAAAAAAGTGTATTTCTGCTCCCATACAAATTTCATATATCCTCTAAAAAGTCATAACTTTGATTATAACAGCACGGGCTAAGAAATTTACTTAGGGTCCTATTAAGTACAACGCGAAATATCTAGAATTTTTTTCTAGATCGAATATATATCAAAATCTTTTTTCAAAGTTCGGGGAAAGATTTCGTTCCTTTATATTACGTCAGCTGTGTAACGCTATATTTTGCGTTTTAACATTAATGTATCAAGCACAACAGTTTTATCTCTGGCTACAAGTAGTCTACTACCGACACAAGCGAATGTGTCGATAGCTCTATTAGTTTTTGTGTAGTGGTGCGATAAAAGGTGACGGAGCGTTTTTTTGCAAATATTGGTCAATTTTGTTTTATGCCTAAAATATGTAATCTTATTGTTTTTTATTGCTGTTTTCACAAAGTTGGATGATGGAGTTAATGGGAAAACGGCTTTGCATATACGAATGCTAGAATTTCTTTAATACGTGTTGACAAGTTTTTTGGACCCCATCAATTTCGCATCCTTTGTGTGACGTTACACATTTCTTTTTCCATACAAATTAGCCTTCAATTAGTTTACTATTTTTGTGAATATTTCTATTGCGTTACGTAACATTTTTTTGCAATACACCCATTAATTACAAAGGTAATCGCGACAATTCCCATGTATTTTGACGATTTCAGATTCGGACATTATCATAAATGTCATAATGTGTTTTGTGACCACGCCTCTTTGTAAACCTGTGAGATATGGATTATCTAGCGAATAGTCGCAGAAGTACGTCCACATGGGCTTCTCAGCCACGTCTCATCGCATCGCAATATTGTTAACGGCATGGCAACAAGTCTGGCTTGGTTGACTTTCAATATGGAGGTTTTCAAAGTCGTCGTGGTGCGGTACAATCCTAAACACGGGGACACGAGGAAGCACAAGCGAGGCGCGAGCTCGTCGTACAAGTTTTGTCGGTTGTATTGTACCCTAGTTGTATGTTATAGTAGTTTTATTTAGCAGGGCTAAACTTTTCGTTACTCGTTGTGTTAAACGGAATTAAAGTGGTGCAAGTGGATTCAGTGAACTTAACGATAAAGACAATTTAACAAATTAATACCTACGATTAAAATAAAGTACTAAGACTTTTTTAAAATCGCTTGGAAGAAGATTGTATGTATAGATGTAAGGTAGAATAAGCAGATATAGATGTAGTAGGTATAACAAATTTGAAGGCAGAAGCCAGCTCTTGAATTTAACTTTTGTGTTTAATCGTGCAATAATGACGATATTTGTTATATATGCCTCTGTCGCCGTGCGACATCGTGTCAGAACGGGCGTGAGCTAATGCCGTATGCGACATTTTTTTACTCTCAGTTTGCGTACCATAACGAACAAAGATGTAAAATAAAGCCTTTTAGCATTATTTTGATTGTCAGTTATTAAGTGGGCCATTCTACTTTTTCATGACCAGTTTTCTATTACAAAAAAAATCTATGATATGTATTGAATTAGTGTACAAAAATAGGATTTCGGAATAGTACCTCAACCTAATAAAAGGAATTTATTGGTAATAATACGTAAATATTAACATATTGCTGTAAAAGGTGGGTAACGCAGTGGTAAAAACCATTTTTTCATATAAATGGTGAGACATCCAAGTAACACTGAGTTACTCGATTTATGTATATTAGCTGTGGTTCGTTAATTACCAAAACTGTCGGAAGTGATACTGCAATTAAACCTCTTTCTAAATAACAATACAAAAATATGAAGTGAGAGCCAAATATTCCAAAATCTGCGTTAAAAAAAAGTGTCTGAAAATTATGTACATGAAAAAGTAGAATGGCCCAAGTCTCACTCTAAATCTAATTATGGGTTTGGGTCTAAAACCTTAAAATAATAATGCTTCAAAGTGCTTCTTGTTATTTCATTGATTGATAAGTTGAGACTTGTAATTATTTTTGTTGTGAAAAAGTAAACAGAAAAAAATTATAAACCTCAAAAGATAGCTTTAAATAAGAAGCATTGATATTTATTACCGGCCTTCAGGTGTTCTGCACCTTGCCCTCTGTACTGGTAAATGTCAATCGGCCAATTAATGTGGGTTGTTTACAGTGGGTGGTCATCTGAATTCGACGGTCAACACCGTCGTACTTTTCCTATGGTGCTGTCGATTGTTCAATTCGCCTGATGGTGTGAGGTGCAGACGATGAAATTGAATGATTTTTTTTTGCTTTTGGACTCTTATTTCTATCAAAATAGAGACGCCATTTTTGATAATTTGATTTTAATAGAGTTAGTCCAAGTGACAAACATTCAATTTCCTGGACTGTAGATAGGTCCTCACTACAACATACGGCATTACCTACTACCGTCAGACACCGTGTTAGGGCTGAGGTTCTACCGTGGGCCTTTTATGTTATGCCTGCCAAATGGCCTCTGATCGTGATCTTACGTAATGTAGCTTACACAAACTTATCCGTGATGTCAATTTTATTATGAGTAGCTATATCTACAGGTATACTTTAATAATCTATAGTCTACCTTTAAAAATATGATTGATCATATCGCAACAATATTTTTGTGAGACACTAGTAAAAATAATCTGAAATCTAATTAAGTCAATTACTTACTTTTTTACACTACTTGTACTTTTACTCTCCATGTCTATCAAGCATGATCGCGTTTAATTTGGCACATATTAACAGCATTCGTCCCTTACTATCATTGTTATTGCGAGACGGATGAACGCAATACATGTGTCCACCATAAACGCGATCCTGCTAGCTAGGCTGCTGTCGAATATACCAGAACAGATTTCGATACGGGGGACATGAGAAATGCTTTTAGAATCTCCACAGAAAAAACCGTTTAGTTTGTGGTGATCTTGCGTCCGGATCCTTAGTGCCGCAGGTTCAGTTTTCCTTAATACAACCAGGTTTTACTGATCACATACTAGTGCAGTAATGTGGTACAAGATAATTAATGTTGGAAACCCTGTGGCAATCATGTGATGAATTAGATTTTGTATGGATATTGATGGAGATAGAATAGCTATTATTTGTGTTCACATCATAATTAATAAATTAAACTATCATGTTTTGTAATAATAATTATATCGAATGCTTGCTGCGTGAGTTGCAAATAAGCCAGGGTAACGCCAGCTCGTAAGAGAAGTATGATTGCAATAAGATCACTTTAATTTTTCACATAATCAATTTTATTAGAAATTTTTTTTGTTCAATCCCCATAAAATATTATTAAAGATGACAGAGTAACAGTACATAGCGCTTAGCTGATGATTGAAAAAAATATTTTCCTTAAGTGCGTGTGGATACCCTGGGTTTTACTCACCTAAGCAGAATTAAATATGCAAACAATATCAGGTACCGGTACAAATCTACTATTGTTTCTATAATTGTGAACCTTACGTATGTATAAAGATTCTACAAGGTTTTTTGTTTTTAAACTTTGGCCTACCGGACCGTGGGGCCCGCGGAGCAATCAGTGATATTTTACAATAAATTATTTTGTTTTTATATATTAACAAGCGTAATAAAGAGTGAGCAATGGCACATCTTAATTGCTGTTTTATTGTTAGCTGACGTGTTTGGCGCTACGTGATTCACCTTCTGCGTATTGCTAAACTTCTACAAATTTCAGGCATTGCAACAAATAGTTACCACCAAAGGCGACCAGAGGCGCTGTTCGCGTTGCCATACAAGTTGAGACTAAAGCCAAAGAGCATAATAAGTATATTCTAGAGGTACACAACTGTCATTAAATTCAAGTTAAGAGATACAATTACTGCTTTCTTTTTATTTCTTTGATATTTTTCGCTACTGTATTAAAAAACGTCGTCGCACTTGCATCCAGATTTAATATTGTCATAGTAACTAACTGTCACTTATCTGATCTCCTCAGATGTCCGACATATAAGCGATAACCTCTCTTGACGCTTAGAGACCTTATACATCTCTAACAAATCTCGATTGTTATTAGTTTCTTAGTCTTATTTTTGACATGTAACACTACATTTAATTAATGATACTTTGATTATTGTATTATTTTTATTTGATGTACCTAGATAGATTTTGACTTGTAAAAGTGCCCTTGAGGCCTATTTGCAGAATAAATGTTTTGATTTTGAACCTTAGGCCCTCGCCTAAGGTTATCGCTTATATGTCGGACATATTATTTATTATTATTTTATTTTATTCAAAATAAACTTATGTACCTACGTACACAAAAAGTCTCGCCAAACTGAGGTCAGTTTGTTGACGAATAGTGCGCTCACTTTAACAACATTTTTAATAGCATTCGTCCCTTAGTGACAAGTATAGGGATTTTGATTCAAAATTTATCAGTATCCAAATTATTACTATACTGTGTGTGTGCTATCGCCCACGCTGTTCCTTCTGCATATCAATGATATGCTGCATATCTGCGGCATCCATTGTTATGCGGATGACGGCACGGGTGATGCCTCCTATACCGGCCGCGCCAATATCTCTCGGGAAAACGTCATCGAGAGCCGAAACAAACTTGTGGCTGAAATTGAGACTTCTCTGAAGGTTTCAGAATGGGGTCGACTTAATTTAGTCCGTTTTAACCCTACAAAGACGCAAGTTTGCACGTTCGCCGCTAAAAAGTCTACGTTTGTTGCGTCACCTCTTTTTGAGAGCACTCCCCTAACCGCCACAGCTTCGGAATCCTTGGTGTCGACATCTCGAGTGAAGTCCAGTTCCTTGGCCATTTAGAGAGTAAGGTTAAATTAGCCTCGAAGAAGCTCGGCGTGCTCAACAGATCGAGGCAGTATTTCACTCCGGCCCACCGCCAACAGCTGTACAAGGCGCAGGTTCGCCCACATATGGAATACTGCAATCATCTGTGGGCAGGGGCACCCCAGTACCAACTTCACCTTCTGGGTCGCATTCAACGGAGAGCAGCTCGAATCGTCGGCTGCCAGCGTATTTCTGATCGGCTCGACTCCTTGGCATTGCGTAGAGATGTAGCCTCACTGCATTTTCTATCGCTTGTATTACGGGGAGTGCTCGGAGGAATTGTTTGGAATGATCCCTGCCGCATCTTTTCGTCATCGTCCTACGCGTCAGCATTTCCATCCTCACCATTTAGATGGTTGGCAATCCAAAACTGTGCGTTTCTCAAGAAATTTCCTGCCTCGCACAACCAAACTATGGAATGAACTGTCGCCTGCCGTATTTCCGGACCGATATGACCTTCAAACCTTCAAGAAAAGAGCGTATTCCCTTCTGAAAGGCCCACTTGTGACTCCTCTGGTGTTGCAGGTGTTTATGGGCGACGGTAATTGCTTACCATCAGGCGATCCGTCTGCTCGTTTGCCCCCTATAACATAAAAAAATACCCAAAAGGAAAAAGACAAAACTATGCCTAATGGTGAAAATCCCATTAAAATATCTCAATAAATAACGAAGCTACGACCGTTTGTTGTAGAATGTTTTTAATTAGAGTGAGAAAGTGGTACAAATCAGTGACGTCAATGACCTAAAGCGCCATAGTAAATGAAGATCGTTCAATACAGAGGTGCGTTTTGCGAAAAAGGGACAAAACATGCCCCCACTTAAAACTTACGACATTAAACTTAAATAACATTATCAGTTCATTTCGCATCAATCGGGTTCCGAATGCTTCTATTACAATACTTTTAAATGTCAAAGTTTAAAAATTCAAATATTACATTAAAAAGACTCGATGATTTTTCAGTACTCAATCATTAACTCATAAGTGACTTATTTGATATTCAGCCGATTTTGAGTTAGCTAGAAACACACGTCAAACACTTTCGATACTTTTCTTAGAAACTAAATCCCGCATCTTCCAATTACTCTTAACGTAAATTTCGCTACAGCTTGAATTTATTCAATTGAGTGTTTGAGGAAATGAGGATACATACAGGTGTCTCGCAAATATTGACAAATCTATGCTGGCCGTAATTAATAGAGCCATATAATGATGAGCCAGTTCGATGTCACACATGGTTACTCTTTAAAAGATAGTAAACCAGACCAGACTGGACCAGAACCAAAAAGTTGACGATTGTTTAAAAGTTCACACACAAGATTATCTTCATAGTATGTATAAAATACGATAAAACCGAGTTATTTCAGTATATATAATGCTATTTCCAGTCAATAATTTTGGGATACCTGTATGGATTCACCTGATTCTAAAATAAGTACAAACCACAATTCCAAATGCCTATTAATCCCTACATTTCTTTTGTTTAGATGGCCGGTAGATTTATAGTATATTCTTGATAGACGTCCAAAATACATAATTTTTAATTTAATGTGAATATGGGAAGATATTTTTGCCGGTTGGCCTGCGACTTTATTTATCTTTATTATTAGCAACCGTGAAGTAAGTCAAGAGCGTTCTAGATTTCTTAGCAGATTTAGGCGTTTTTTCCGTCACAGAGTTCCTTCTAGCCGGTATATTATCTTTAGGACTGAGGGGCGCCACCATGGCTTTTTCCATAATTTCCGGATTGGCATTTTTTCCCTTTTTTTCTCGTACCATTAGTGTGAGCCAATTAGTTGTATCTTGCTTTTTCTTGACAGGTGACATCAGTCTTAGATGTGGGGCCTCTCCGTCCAGCACGAAATTGGGCAAGTTTTTAGTTGGGTTGTTGAAAGATATTATTCTAACTTTAGTAGGGGAAACGCTAACTGGCGAACAATTAGGCAAAAATGATGGCGAGATACTCTTAGGCGATTTTGGAGACAGTTTTCTGCATGCTTTCTTTTCGTAATTTTTAGTGGGAGTCATAAAGGAAGTACCAGGTCTAGGTGCTATATAATTCCAATCGTTGGACATCTGGCCTGAATCAAAGGAAAAATGATCATGACTGGCGCTATCCAACACATCACTGTGCCTCTTAATGCCGGCAGGAAGCAATTTAGGTTCATCGTCCTCGGGTACCATCTCCAGTTTCAATCTCTTAACTAGAATTTCAGTATCATCTGCCTCCCTGGAAGCATTCATCAGATCTGTTAAACATCTCTTTGTTTTTCTCACGGAATTACTATCTGAACGCATACGTTTAGAGTTGTAGGAGCCAGGCGTAGTAACCAATTTCCGTTTTAATGAGCTGGGTGTTCTGTCCAAAGTACCCCATTTTGGTAGGCTGGTTATATCAGTCCTAGGAACGACTTCGGCGTGTCCCTTTATCTCTAAGTGATCCGTGTTCAACTCTTTGCCGATTCTCCAAATCTTGTGTCGCGCGTCATCGCTGCAAGTTACGATTTTGATGTCGCCTTTTTGACACCAAGCAGGACACGTCACCTCTGCCCAGTGGCCAACCAGCTTTACAACCGGTTCAGAGTACTTCACATTCCAAATGTAAGCGTTTTTGTCACTGCTGCCAGAAATTAAATACATACTGTCCGGACTAAGACTAGTTTTTATATAGAATGTGCTGTTCTCATGACCAACATATCTTTGTTCCGGCAGTGAATTATATGTTGAAATATTAAAGCAGTAAATAACGTTATCCATGCAGCTGGCGTAAAGCCTCATCCTGGCATCATCTATAATGAGATTAGTGTAGCCATTCTTTGTTGAACTTCCGCAGTACGGTATAGAATGCTTAGGTAGTGGTTCTTTTTTATAAATAGAATAATTCTTTCTTAAATCCCACACTTTAATAGTACCGTCGCATTCTCCACATGATATTAAGGTTGTATCATCTTGGAAAACTAGACCAGTGATACTGATGGACCTATGGTTATCTAGTCGGGGTCTTTTAGTGTGTGAACCTGGTGTTTTTGGTGTGAATGAGGAGTGGCAGTTCATGAGGCAGTTGTCTGGTTTGACGACGACAGCAGGTTGGCCGCATCTGACATCCCAAACAAGGACGTGTCCATCTCGAGCTCCGGTCGCGAATACTGAAGGCTCGTTGGGACGAAAAACTGCCGTCTTGACAGAGCGTGTGTGATTGGAAAATACGAGGACACGCTTTGGAGTACTTTCAGCCACATCCCATAAACAGGCTGTATGGTCCCCTGGAAAACCAATCAAAAAGTAAGTCAGGTGGATGTGAAATTGTTATAATAGTTTTCAATTTTTTTGAATGGAAAAACTGAATAGAGTAGCAAGTAATACACTCGGCGTCAAAAAAATGCACATCTTCAAAAGTTCATTTTAACCGAATATAGCACTTAACTAACTTGTTCCCCGTCAAGATTAGCATTTAAAAGCACAAATAATATCCTTTAAAATGAGGTATTGTTTGTTTTCGTAAAAAAACAACCATTGTGTCCAGATTCAGTTAAATCAAAAGTGCCGAAATACGCGTTTGACGGGTCGCTAGTTGAGGAAGGGTATAAACGGGAGGCGGGTGTCAAAGTAAGTTAATTAAAGCTCATTCGCTATCCAAACGTCATTGAGGTCACTCCTGAATAACTACAGCAAGAAAAAACCCCGAAAAATGGACGGAATGGAAGCAGGTGACGGCGACGCTGTACTTTCCGCTAGAGACGACCGCTATATTGTGTTGACTTCTTTACGGAACCCTTTGTTCGAGGAGCTCGAGTCGTCGAGAACGTCGGTGAGTGTCTCCACGATCAGGAGCAGGCTACGAGAGCAGAACATGATGCCCTGTACAGCCTCTACGGGCCCTCTATTGAAGGCACGGCATCGGGCTGCCAGAGGGCGATTTTTCTCAGTCCACGAGAGTTGGACCACAGATTATATAATAGTTCTTCGAACAGATACTCATGTTCTAATAAAAAAGCTCATACCTACCGTTTTATATGCCTACTAACCTTTCATCGTCTATCGGCTGAGCAAAAAAGGATAAACGACTTTAAATTTTACTATTATTACACCCCACAACACTGCAGGGAGTGTAATTCTTTTGCAACGAAGACATTTTCAATACAACTTTAATGTGTCCGGCTGTGAGCGCGTGTGGCAACCAACTGACTGAGCTTACCGTGCGCGATTTTCAAAGTTTAGGTATAATTCTCGGTTCCCACGGTGGAGATAAGTAGGCCTGGTTGGACTTTCGACCAATGGAGGAATGTCCTCTTTTCTAACGAGGCAGGGGTGTGCCTTTACCCCAACTACAGGCGTAGGAGGGTGTACAGAAGACAGGGGAGCGGTACACAGAAGCCTGACCGTAAAAACCGTCGGCTACGGGGGTGGATCCTGCATGTTCTGGGGCGGCATTTCTATCGACGGGCGAACTGAACTTGTGTGTTTCCCGCACTTGTGGTGGCCGTAGTTAGGGACCCCTGAATCGCTACATACCGGAGATCTTGGAACCGCATGTGGTCCCCCCACACTGATATTGTTGGACCTGACATCCAATTTATTGCTATTGCCCGCGGCTTCGCCCGCGTACTAAGAGTAATTTTTAACTGTCTACAAAAAAGGAGGTTCTCAGTTTGACCTGCATGCAGCTATGTATTGGATGTCATTTTCGTAATCGCACCCCATGGAACCACAAAGATGAAACCCATATCGATTTTTAAGAAAAATAAATGTCCGCCATCTTTAATTTGAAAATGAATGTCATTTTCGTAATCGGCACCCAGAGGAACCTCGAAAATGACACCCATATTGATTTTTAAGAAAAATAAATGCCCGCCATCTTGGATTTGAAAATAGATGTCATTTTTGTAATTTGCACCCCGCGGAACCTCGAAGATGACACCCATATTGATTTTTAAGAAAAATAAATGTCCGCCATCTTTAATTTGAAAATGAATGACATTTTCGTAATCGACACCCCGAGGAATCTCGAAAATGACATCCATATCGATTTTTAAGAAAAGGAAAAATTTGCTCCTTGCTCCAACTTGGAACCCTCTTTTCACCCCTTAAAGGGAGCAATTTCGAAAAGCGCTGAAGTATATTTTGTTGTATTTAAACAGAGAGTATATACGAAGTTTTAAATCTCTCACTTCAAAAAAGATTTGCTCTCCGTACAAACTTGGAACCCCCTTTTGAACCCTTTAGGGGAGCAATTTCGAAAAACGCTTAAATATGTTTTGTTGTATTTAAACATAGAGTCTATGTACGAAGTTTTAAATCTCTCACTTCAAAAAAAATTTTCTCCCCGTACATACTTGAAACTTCACTTTTCTCCCTTTTAGGGGAGCAATTTCGAGACGCTTATATATTTTTTTTCTTGTATTTAAACAGAGTCTATATACGAAGTTTCAAATATCTCACTTTAAAAAAGATTTTCTTCCCGTACAAACTTTGAACCCCCTTTTCACCCCTTTAGTGGAGCAATTTAGAAAAACGCTGAAATACGCAATTAATATATTTAAACACAGACTCTATATACAAAGTTTCACGTCTCTCATTTTAATAAATACGGTTTTTCATACAAACTGGACCCCCGTTTCACCCCTTTAGGGGGAGAATTTTGAAAAATCCTCTCTTAGTGCACCCCTAGACCTTATAAGGAACCTACGTGCCAAATTTGGAATCTCTAGAACCAGCGGTTTGGGCTGTGCGTTGATATGTCAGTTTCTTCTTTTATATATTTAGATAACGCCCATAAAGCGTTGATTGTTCGGGACTACCTACATACTGCTGGTATCAGCGTTATGGACTGGCCAGCAAGAAGTCGTGACCTAAATCCCATCGAGCACCTTTGCGATCAGCTGAAACAGCGAGTGCGGTCGCGTGATCCTGCTAATGCCGCTCTGGACGAGCTTCAAGATGCCGTCATCGAGGAGTGGTACGGTCTAAGAATGATCAACCCCAGGTTTAGTTTCAAGCATTGTTTTTGCTGTATTTATTGTCTTTGTTGTGTTTTACATTATTGTAATTTGAACTTGAATAAATGTTTCCTTTTTTCCTGAAAAAATTATGTATGGAGTAGTTCTCAATTTTCCCTCGCCTTATATAATATACAGTTTAAAAACTTTAAAATCGCCTGAAGGAAAGATTTGAAGATGTGCGATTTTTTAAGCCAAGTATAGACAAGAATGGAAAAGGTTATAGAGGAGGCTTTTGCCAAAGGAGCAATCGGACATCCAACGGAAAAGCAAGACTCGAATAATGGAATACTAATTAATTACATAAGTCCAAATGAAAGGCTATAAATGAAATAAAATAAAAGTTGTCACTTTTAGTTTTGGTAGACTGGGGGGAATGGCAGGAACCTGGAAGTTATGGCACTGATAATATCCTTGACGATTGCATAAATCGTAATAAAAGGGCCCTTCAAGGGACTGACTTTCAAGCTGTATCGACAGGTGGTTGAAATTTTCACCGAATATGCGTGAATCACCCATCAAATAACCAGTTTTTCATGATTGCGACAAAATGACATCGAAAAATATTAATTAGAGCTTATGCTTAGCAGTGACTGATGATGAAACTGCAAATGAGAATAAACTATACAAAAATTTCATATTCTGAATTTCTGATCACCAGCTGTATTAACAGAGACAATTACATATTGTACAGAAATGAAAAACCCATGGTATGAGACTCCAAATCACAATTATGGCAGAATTAATGTATGATCAGAAATAGTTTTATCTGCACTGCACTAATTCTGAAAGAGGTAAGGCACAGCGGAACATCATCCCGCTCATATTTGGAGCAGCCCAAGTCAGCCCAACTGACTGGGGAAGTGCCTGAAGAAGACTGCAGCCATAATAAAACCACTACTTGCTCTTTAGGTATGTGGTGTTGTGCTTCTGATGGTGAATGAAGTCGCCAGAGCTCCTGGTGGGCTAGCATAACTTGCTGCCAAGTCGTGTCTCGCGCGACTCAGCGATTCCTGTCTCACTCGAACTGTGCGAATTAGAAAGAGGAGGGTGGATTTTTCTCTACTCGCGTCGCGTCGCAGCGGCAGTTGTGCTAGCCCCGCTGATAGACATGGGCAAAATGTGTCACTTTAATGAAAAGAGTGAAAGATATCTTTCGGTACCCGGGAGAGATCGCTCTATAGCGATAAGACCGCCTGTTGTTACCTATTAGTTTTTAAGGATAATCTTGTAACAATTTCTTTTTGTGGTGCAATAAAGAATATATTATTATTATTCTCTTTATTTATTTTCCTTCTTAGATCAGGCTTTTACAATATCTTTATAAAAAGTAAAATATAAAAATACACTTACAAAACAAAAAAATATTATAAAATCCTAACCTAGGGTGCCGCCGGCAGCGAGGCGGGGCCTAAGCTACCGGTGGTTAGGGCGACAGAGAGAGGAACCTCCTGACTATCCGCGTCGTGTCCAGGAGTACCGCCTTCAGCGCCTTCTGTATCTGACCCTTGACCCAGCCGTCTAGCGAGAGTCTCTTGAGGTGTTGGTCGAGACTTCGCTATTAGACCGTTCGCAGAGACGACTATCGGGACAATGATCGTTGAATCAACATCCCACATGGCGGTCACCTCGTGTGCCAAGTCTAGGTACTTGCTGGCTTTGTCCTTCTCGGCCTTCACGAGGTTCTCGTCATGGGGGATGGTGATGTCAACGAGCACTGCCTGGCGCTTCGATCGATCTGTCAGCACGATATCAGGTTTATTGGCTACAATAGTCCTGTCCGTGATGACAGATCGATCCCAATAGAGCGTGGCACGACCATTTTCGAGAACTGGCGCAGGTGTATACTTATAGTACGGCACTTCGAAGTTCACAAGACCGTATAGAAGAGCAAGTTGCTGGTGAATGATTCTGGCTACTAAGTTATGTCTGTGCAAGTACTCGCCGTTAGCAAGATGGCCACAACCGGAAATGATATGCCTGAGTGACTCTCCGGGACGGCGGCATGCCCGACAAATGTCGACCGTACCGTCCTTCAGGATATATTTCCGGTAGTTGTTCGTCATGATAACTTCGTCCGCAATTGCACAGACAAAACCTTCAAACCTTATTATTATTATTATTATATATATCACTCTTCTATATCTTTATATCCATATGCATCCGTGACATCCGTCGATCAGTAGCTCTCGCCAGTAGACGCCACGCGTCTCGCTCTTTTGCGTCGCGAATTATGGATCGAGATTGATTCGAGTGAATCAATCTTATATATCACTAATATAGTAAGAAATATAGATTTACTTATATTGTATAACATTCTGTATGGTCGATTTTTTATCTTATTACTTTAACTGTAAGAATTATTTATATATGTATGTAGTTCAATTATATTATATACTTATTTCATTATTTTATATACTATTCAGAGATTTCAGTTACATTGAGTAAACTGATTCTTCTGGGCGTGTTTTTAATGGCATTACTTGGTTATGGTAGGTAAAGAATGGTGTTAAGGAGTTTAAGTTGCTTTACTTTTTATCGGTCTAATATGCCGGAATCATATAGATAGGTTAGTGCATCATTTCTTCGCCCAAACGGTCGCAGCCGTTGATTCGGAGCATTTAGGTTAGCCTTGACGTCCGCCACAGGTCACAAAGCCATTGAGTGAGACAGAGAGTTGCGATTGGCGTTAGCGAGACCGTGCAAACCATGCCGGGAGTGAGTGAGTTATACGGATATACTGATATATTTGGATTTGGAAGAATATGAAGAGTGATTCGTGCGCGTGGAGGGATATATATCCTTTAATGTCTAGCTCCTGAGGATGCGCTTTGTTGAGTGTGGTACCTGCCTCTAGTAGTCAACACAACGAATCTTCCAAGTCAATAAAGGGTCGGCAACAGGCTTGTGATTCTTCTGGAGTTGCAAATGTCCATAGGCAACGGTACCTGCTTACCATCAGGCAGGCCGTAAGCTTGTTTGCTACCATCTTGGTATAAAAAACACATTTGGCAAACAGACATACTACAATTCAATTGATTGCATAAGGCAAAAGAATTTCCAGCCCGTACCTGAAACAGTAACGAAGCTGAGGGAGCGTGGCGCCCAGGCCAGGTCAAACACAGCATTGTTGTGGCACTGGAAACTCTCTAGGGCTCCTGTCAAACTGATCTTTGATGTGTCCTGAAACATGATTACATTGTGAATTATAATCTGAAATCAAAGGAAGTTGTAAGCAGATAGCTGAACTTAAGGCTAAGGAAAATCATAACAAAGTTGGTATGGGACGGTGTTCAGTGGATGTTCAGAATCATATAAAAAATTACATAATCTGCAGTTGTTGTCAATGTTATAAAATAATAATTTGATGTATCTATTTTTCCTATTATAAAAGCAACCTTAGTATTTATTTATTATGATTATTTCCGGTTGCGATCTGTCAAGTCAACAACACGTATTCACTTGTCCTCCGAAATATTTTTGTAAAGTAATAAAAATCCACGTAATTCATAGAAAAAAGTGTACACTGACATTAAGTACGGTTCCAGTGAAAGTGTGAAGTTCAAACCAGTGCAAAATAACAGTGCTTAAAACAAATTAATAGCAAAATACGCTGGCATCAACATCCCTACCCGCGTATGAAATTATCACAGTATTTACAACTACCTACAATATTCGATATTTAGTATCAAGCAAAATAAAGTAATTTCCGACAGAAGAGCAGTGCTACCACACAAAAACTATAACCGTAACACTGACAGATAGGGTCACCAAACCTTTAGGGTGGCCATAGCAGAAAACTTTGTACTAAATAGTATATTTCTACCAAAAATTTTCTACTAAAAAAAAAACAATATGGATTTAATCCTCAAGAAAATGGAAGAACGATTTGAAAAACAAACAACGAAAATAACAGAAAATGTGACTAAAACACTTTCTGCAGTTATGGACGAAAAAATAACACCATTAATAGAGGAAAATCAAAAACTAAAAAGTGAAGTTATCCAACTGAAAATTAAGTTAAGAAACATAGAAAAGGAGGTCCGTAAGAAGAACTTAATACTATATGGCGTTGAGGATAAGGAAGAAGACTTTACTGGACTTATGGATTCTGTGTTGAAGATCCTAAACTTGGTTAGTGAAAAATCAAAGCTGAGATAAATGGGAGATTAGCAATGTCCGCAGACTGGGAACTAAAGACGAGAAAAAAAGTAGACCAATCCTACTAACTCTAACCCTTGAATGGAGAAAAATAGAACTACTTAAGAATAAAAAACCCTTCCAAATAATATACATATCAGTGAAGACTTCCCAAAAGATGAGCTGGCTAAGCGGAAGGAGCTACAGAAACAAGTACAGCAAGAGCTAGAAAAAGGAAAGCAGGCATTTATCCGCTACGATAAACTTATTGTGAGGAACCAACCAAGAGAGAAGAGGAAGAGATCTCCATCGTATTCACCCAAAGTAGCCACACACACAGAAGAAACACCAGCAGCTGCCCCCACAAAACTAAACAAAACAAGCGACTTACACCAAGTACACAGAAATAGAACTAATTCACTAGTATCTCAACAACAGCAATAATAGCAATTACAGAAGAAGACCAACCGGAAAACAAATCAGCTAACAACCAAAACTATAACAACTAGCAATATCTCGTTTCCAAGCCGGCTGGTCACCGTGGAAGAGTATGACCACCACCCTCCAACGATAAATCCACCAATAGAAGAAACAACTAAAACAAACTCAAACCCTCCAAAAAAGAAAATACAAACCATAAATATTGCAACGCTCAACACACGAACTCTAAGAACACAGGAAAGCCTACTGGAATTAGAAAAAACGGTAGAAAACATAAACTATGATATCATAGGTATAAGCGAGATGAGAAGAGTAGGCGAGAAAATAGAGGAACATGAAAAATACATCTTATATCATATAGGCGAAACAGCGGGCCATGGAGGTGTAGGATTTATAATCAAACCTACCCTGAAAAAGCAAATTCAGGAGTTAGTCGGAATTTCAGACCGACTAGCAATACTGACCATAACGCTACCTGGCTACACAAAGTCATGGACTATAGTTCAAGTATATGCACCTACCGAACAAGCAACAAAAGAAGATATTGAAGACTTCTATAACAATTTTTCAGATATTGCGAGAAAATATGACAGTAACCATCTCATAATAATGGGGGACTTCAATGTCCAAATTGGAACAAAGGAGGCAGGGGAAGAGTCAATACTAGGAGACTATGGCTATGGAAAGCGAAGCAAAAACGGACTGAAACTAGCAGATTTCCTACTACAAAATAACTTAAAGATACTAAACTCAGTCTTTAAAAAGAGACCTAGAACCAAGTGGACCTGGATTTCCCCTGACGGAAAATACAAGAACGGGATAGACTATATTATAACTAACAAAGCGAAATATTTCAATGACACCCAGGTGATACAGAGCTTAAACTTCAACACCAACCACCGTATGGTACGAGGTCGTCTATTGTTGTCCCCACCGAAAAGATCCCGGAAAGCCATAATAAACTCCAAAATTCTACCAGTTGATATCAAATGTATAGAACCAACTATTATTAAACTGCTGCAAATAACAATAAATTCTGACGCGAACGTACTAGAAAAATACGATCACTTAAATAAGAGCCTATAAAATATTAAGTCAAGGTCACCAAGGATGCAAACATTTTTAGTGACAAAACCATGAAATTGTTGGAAGAAAGAAAACGATTAATATCAGACCATGTTAACAGAAAAAAATATCAAAACAAAATATCGAACCTGAGTAAATGTATACGCGAAAGTTTAGAAAAGACAGAAAAACAAAAAGAAATAAGAAACTGGAAGAAGAGATAACAAAAACAGCAGGATCAAAAAATGCTTTCAAGGAACTATGGGAACATGGAAAGGAATGGATTACCAAACTGAAATCGAACCGAACGAACAAAACAACGAAGCGCACAGAAATCCAAAGACTAGGTACAACTTATTACAGATCTCTCTTCTCCAACGAGAGTACGGGCCAGGCAACAAATGATAACCACGAGCCAAGTATGACGTGCCACCCATATTAACAGTCGAAGTAAAAAAGCTATTAACTCACAAAAACTAGAAAAAGCTCCAGGACCCGACAAACTTCCAAATGAGCTGATGAGGGGCACGGTTGAAGAACTAAGCCCAATTCTGGCTAGGGTTTGCAATTCGAATATTCGAATTATTCGCCACATATATTATTCGAATTCGATGACATCCATTATTCGAATAAAACGAATATTTCGAATAGTGCAGAAATTTGACTGAAATTATTTACCTTCGCGAAAAACTATAATAAAATGTCAAAACAACGTTTCAAGATATCTACCTAAATGATTCCAACCAAACTACGATACCACCCAGCGAAGTTCCCAATACGTTCAATTCGCATTTTTTGAATATTGGTCTCAAACATGCCATACAAACGGATTCCACTTTAAGCAGGCGTTATCTTTATAATTATCTACATGACCTTGACGTACCGACTATGACCTTGCCGACAGTCACAAACGACTTGCTGAATAAGGTAATCCGGAAAATGCTAAAAACACGCGCAACTGTTGACATTTATGACATTTCTCCAAATATTTTATTATCTATATGGCCAATTATTTCTGACATTTTAATTATACTTATTAATATTATTTTTAAAACAGGTGTGTATCCAGAAGTGCTTAAGAGTACCAGAGTGAGTCCAGTATATAAGGGGAAAGGTGACAAGAGTGATGTTAACAACTATAGGCCAATAACAATAGTCCCCACAATTTCCAAAATTGTAGAGTC
Source organism: Epiblema foenella (assembly GCA_963556455.1). Lineage (NCBI taxonomy): Eukaryota > Metazoa > Arthropoda > Insecta > Lepidoptera > Tortricidae > Epiblema > Epiblema foenella. Next base: position 21,847,713 of record OY747096.1, on the reverse strand, counting down.
CATTCTCTCGTCACATATAATGGCCCACCTAGAAACCAATGACTTACTGACTGACCGACAATTCGCTTATCGGCAAAATATGTCCACAACCACAGCAGCGCTGAAAATATTTGACTGCATTGTTTCCGGGCTGGATGATAAATGCAAGATGGCAGGTGTATTTTGTGACTTGTCCAAGGCATTTGATGTGATTAATCACGAACTGCTTTTGGACAAGTTACATCATTACGGGATACGAGACATGGGCCACAAATTGATTACATCATTTTTGTCCGGCCGGAAACAAGTCGTCAAATTATCCAAGAGCGGTAAACGACTTAAGTCTTGTGCTGGCAGCGTGAATATAGGCATCCCTCAAGGTTCAGCGTTAGGAAATACCCTTTTCCTAACGTTTATGAACGATCTTCCCGCTGCCATCACGGCTGGTCTCTCAATCTTATTTGCGGATGATACCACGGTAGTAGTTAGTGCGAGTACATTTGAACAGCTTGGAGAGAAGATCCATGACGGGTGTGATCAACTGCAGAGGTGGTTCTCTACCAATGGTTTAGTATTGAATGTAGATAAATCCAACGTTATGGTATTCTCGGGCCGCAAAATTACAATTCCTCCGTGTGTAGCAAACAGCCCGATGCCGATAAGTGATACATGTAGATTTCTTGGCTTCACTCTGGACTCTAATCTAAACTGGAAGTGCCATGTCGACAAATTATGCGACAGATTGAGCAGTGCAGTCTTTGCTTTACGTAAGCTAAAGCCAATTATATCAGACGATGCCTTGAAGCAGGTTTACTTTGCCCATTTTCATTCACTGATGTCGTATGGCACACTCATTTGGGGAAACTCAACGGATGCCAACAGAGTGCTGCTCATGCAGAAACGTGCTGTGCGTGCGATGATCGGGGCAAAGCAGAGAACTTCGTGCAGAGACCATTTTTTGAGACAAGGCATTTTAACGCACTACTCACTCTACGTCTTCGAAATTATTATGTTCGTAAGAAACAACCTTTCTGACTTTAACACAGTAAATGCAATTGGCAAGACACTCCGCCATACTGGGCGTTTGAGAACAGTTCCCCGTCGCATGGCACTTGCAGGTAAGAACCCACGTGTCATTGGGCCCACCTATTACGAGCGACTGCCCGCTGATCTTAGACTTGAACCATCTGACGAAGCATTTCGACGCCGCCTGAAACGCCTCTTATTGGAAAATCCATTATACTCGGTTAAAGAGTATATGGATCTTAGCTTACTGACATGTAAATAATTATAACTCAATTTGAATTCAACTGATTTGTATTTTGTAATGGACATTATTATTATTTATCTGACTGACGATTCCGAATGGAAGATGCATTTATTTTTCTGTTTACTTTTTATCGTGTTTTGTATTACTGTAGTTGACATTATGTTATTTTTATTTTTCCTGTTATGACGATCATGATAACAATTCTTGTAATTTTGACATGTGTGCAAATTTATAATGTAATTCCTTATCATGAAATAAATTATCTAATCTAATCTAATCTAATGCCAAGATCAATTATCCTCTACATTAACAACTCCGTAGAAATAATCTTAAATATTAAAAAGAAGTTTTAATCAAAGACATAATAGCATATTATTTTTCTTTTCCCTTGCCAAAAACAAACTTTCTAATCTATATATGTATATATTACGCGTGACCGATTTTTGTACACCCCATCAGATCTACAGTTATGGTCCGATTTTAATAAATGATGTGTCATAAGATTCGTCTCATGCTGGAGAGTTGCATAAAACTTATTCATATTTTTTTAGGAAAAAGGACTAAAAAATTGATTTTAAAAAACTACTGTGCGCTGACCACGTGACTTTGGCCGCGTGACGTCACGCGACGTGGCTCCTGTTTTGAATTGACATAACACAGTAAAAAATAAACAATAACTGAACTCAAACCTGTAGTAAGTTCTTCAGCACAGGGTGACCACTATTTACTACAACCAAAATTCCCTGACTTTTCCCGGTTTTCCAGGCGTTTTTTCAAGTTTTTCCCTGACCATAATCTTAAATGTAATAAATAAAAAATATGTAATTTGAACACGTTTTTTCAGAATTATCTGCTAGCAAATTACAATTTATAAATACAATGAAATTAATACATAAACGGAAATAATAAGAAGTAGTATCTGAATAGCTCAGTTGGTAAGAGCGAAAGCATTGTTAGACGGAAGTCGTGGGTTCACATCCTACGTCAGGTGACGTTATTGGACTGTTTTCTTGTATTTATATATTTTAATTTGCTATCAGACAGTTCTATAATTTCAATTACCCAATATTTCATTTCATTTTTGACCATTTTTGTTAAAAGCTGTACAGGAAAAACCAATTGAAACAGTACATCTGACTACTGAATTTATTGGATATATTAAATGTATCATATAATATAATCCAGAGTGAAATACTAAAGAGAACACTTTATACGGGCCTTAATCGTATTAGTAAGTACTAGACTTTAACATTTTGCGTATTATGGTACAAATTAAAGTGAAGAATTGAGAAACCTCATTTTTTGAATTCTGTTAAAAATCTTGGGTTTAACTGAAACAAAACTACCTAGTCATCAGTTATCATGTTAATTATAATTTGAAATAATAATAACAAAAACCGACTTGTAGATACTTCTACATTGTGCAATAAGAAGCGTAAAGTCTCGTATTAGAATTAAGGCAATTATTTTTTTAATTTTTGGTGTCGGATTTTTTTTTTAATTATTATTTCACGTTTTTAGTGAATCATTACCAGAGTGCATCTCATAACGATTCCAATAAGCTCAAACACGGCTAAGCTACACTGTTTTATTACGGAGTTCCGTTGCCTACCTTCCGGCTTCAATTACCAGATCAGATTGATGGTCACATTACATCAGGACCATTTAAATGGACTTCGTCATAGTCGCTTCAGTATCTTGGTCGAAATATATTAATGCCACCCATGAAACAATAGGAGTTTTGGATGACCATCGAGGGTCTTTTTCATCAGTTCCTGTTTACCAAATGCTACTTTCTGAATCCAAATGCTCGATTTATTACCGAAAATACTAAAATCGCTATATGCTTCGCATGAATTTTCGAGGAGTTCTCTTAATTCCTCGTGGATCTCATCATCAAAACTAGATTCTGGACAACAGGAGCATATGCTTTCAAACAAAGAAAAAAATCCAAATCGGTTCATAAACAACGGAGTTCTGAGGTAACACACGTTAAAAAAAAGAACATATTACCGAATTGAGAACCTCCTCGTTTTTTTGAAGTCGGTTAAAAATATATTGCAACTTGGTAATCTGTTTTTCCACTAACGCAGCTTCTTTGGCAGCTCCTTCGATAAATTTTGTCTTTTTGCTTCTAGTTCTTTAACCATTTCCGCAGTTTTTCTTTTTTCTGCTTTCTTTGTGTAGATCCTCCGTGTACAAGGAGTGAGCATTACGAACCGCGTGATATTTTTTTTTTTTCAATATTTATGTTGTCTAAACCGCCGTGGTAAGATATAGCGTCATAAACGCGTCTTTGCGCAATTATAGACTTGCGAAAGATTTTCCACTAATATCTCCTTATTGATGGAAAAGCCACGCTCACTATATATGCGTTTCCGTGGGATAACACCATGACCATTTTTATTAAAGATTGCAAGTCTTTATTTTCATTTTATATCAAACCGAGCCAAAGATCATCCATCCAGTCGGTGACTATCCTTATGGAAAATTGTTTCTTTGATTTTTCAAATTCAGGTGATTTACAAATATTATTGAAGGCACTTACGGCGTTATCTGCGTCATATCCTGAAAGCCGGTTATTTTGGACAAATATGTCCAACAATTTATCGAGCCTCTCTCGTCGTCGGAATTCTGCATTGACTGTGATTGCGGGATCGAAACAAGTTATACCCTTAGTCACAGCATACGAAAGTGGAAATCTCTGAGAGAACTCTTTAAAGAAATTAACATTTTAACTGTAGCGTCCCAATACATATATGAGAATATTGTTTATGTCATAAAGAACCGAGACATTCTGTAAAAATTCTGATATCTATAATTTTAATATACCAGGAATAAAAATAAAATTGCCGCTTAAAAGTTTCGTGTACGTAAAATATACAAGTAGGTCAATGTGTCTGTTTTATAATAAGTTACGAGATGCAATTTTGAATTTACCCTTTCCAGCTCTTAAAAATTACTTTAAAACAACATTGATGTCAAAGGGTTATTATAGGGTTGAGGACTGTTTAACAGACAGAAATGCATGGCCCAAACCAAATACCTAAATAGCGTAAAGACTCATGTATAATATTTTCATTGTATCTAGTTGACACAGTTATTGCAGGAAAGCATATCAAACGATTTAATTTAATGTCTAGGAGAAGTATTTTCAATTATTATTCAAAATCAAAACATTTATTTTGCAAATATTGAGACCTATTTGCAAAATAAATGTTGGGCACTTTTAGAATTATTATCTTTATCTCGTATTTGGTAATACCATATAATACGTATGCAGTTTCGACATGTTTTCTTGTGGAACTACGCATTGTAAATACCTATTGTTCTTTTTTTCTCATTTTTTAAAATTCTCTTTCGTTGTTTACCACTCGGATTTACTTAAGTAGGTTAAGTAGTATCATTATAATTAAGCATATTTTTGGAGAAAATGACTGACTGTCGAGTTTTTTTCGGCATTTCTTCTCAGCAGTGGTTTCATGAGAAACGCTAGTAATTTTTGATTTGCAAAAGTGCCATTGGGACCTACTTGCAGAATAAAGTTCATTTATTTCATTTACATAGAGAGACAATTTTTTTCCCTGACCTCCATTATATTTCCCTGACAATTCCCTGACTTTTCCATGACTAGCGAAATTCCCTGACTTTTCCCGGTTTTCCCGGTTTTCCAGAAAGTGGCCACCCTGTCAGCATGAGAAAATATACTTTTTGAGTCGGCGACATATATCCACAACCCCAAGAATATTAACAAAATACTAAATAAACGATCTTTTTGCAATGTTTACAACACAGACTGTTTACAATTTACAGACGTATTGTATCGTTATTTAAAAATTCAACGTCAACATTTAATGTTTTTTTCTTGTCCGCCAGTATTAAATTGTCATGACCTTTTTATTTCAATAAAAATTATAATTATGCAAACTTCGCATATTCAAAATTTTGAGAGAAAACCTCTAGGTTTAAGCCATGTATTCATTGTCGTGGACGTCCATCTCTGTTATAGTCTCTTGGCATCTTTGTTGACCTTAATAGTATCTTGCGCGCCGATAGGAGTACAATTCCTATTGGCGATTTAGCCTTTAGAAGACTTTTCTATCCTCGGTATAGCAAATCGCCCAGCCGACTCCCCTTCCGGGTGGAAACCCATGGCCCATGATATTGCTTGACGAGACCGGGAATAAGTTGGAAAGAATCCTCGCTTACCGGATCGGAAAGCAGTAAGAAAATGCGGGCCCCAATGTCACTCCAATATCATGGAGTCCCTCCTTATCTGAGGCACATCGTGGAGCGGGTACTATTGTTTAATTTTAAGAAGATACTGAAAATGTAGATGTTTTTAATTGCAAAGTCATTACATTTTACATTACATACTTTACAATGATTATTTTGTTTTATTTTCAAAAATATTCGTTTTATTCGAAATATTCGAATATTGGAAATTTATGTATTCGTATTCGAATACTAAAATTGGACGAATATTGCAAACCCTAATTCTGGCCACTTTATTTAATGACTTAATTGTGTCTAGCACCATTCCAAGCCAGTGGGACGAATCTCATGTTATTCTCCTGCACAAGAAAGGAGCAAAGGATGACATTGGCAACTACAGAGTCTACAGACCAATAAGCCTTATTTCAAATATTTACAATTTTTTTGCCAAAGTAATCTTAGAAAGAATATCCAAAGTACTGGACGAAAACCAACCCGTTGAAGAGGCAGGCTTCAGGAAAAACTATAGCACAATCAACCATATCCATACTATTAAGCAAATTATTGAAAGTTATAATGAATATCAGAAACCGTTATACATAGCTTATGTGGATTATTCAAAAGCTTTTGATAGTTTGAACCATAACTGCATCTGGGAAAGCCTGAGACAACAAGGAGTAGGAGACACCTACATCAACACAATCAAAAATATCTATAGCAAAAGCACAAGCAGAATTAAGAGTCCCTATAAGCGAATTTCGCAAAATACTTAGTTTTTCATTAAAGATTCTGGCGTTAATATCCTTAATTTTGAAGAAATTCGTAAAGCATTTGATAGTTCGTTTCTTAATCTAGATAGTAACATTGCTTAATCTTTGTTTTTTAAGGGCTAAACCTGGTAAAAACGCATTATCATGGCAGCGTTTTTTGAATATTTGCGGTTAGACGAGACGTTTCGATTGTCAATTTAGACACAAAAACGATTGATTTTGGTACAAAATGAAGACATTTCAATTCAACATATCATAAACTAGATAGTAACATCGTTAAAAAGTTCAGATTCATCTAAAATTTAGGCTTAAGTAGCATCCGAATGTTGCCTGTTTTTTGATAAAAATAGGGTTACACTTTATTTTTTTCTGGCAAAACGCATTAATATTTTGCTCTAAAGATAAAAGTGTAGTAAAGTGCAACTCTTTTTCTGTGTCAAAATTTTTTTTTATCGTAATCGATTTGAAATTCAACTTGTAAATCGTTTTTAAATATTACCCAATTTACCCATAAATTACGCTGCACCGATCCCGCGCGCTCAGTCCGCGCCAAGCGCTCTCAGAGGTCGGACCTATATCAATGAAATTAGCTCAAAATTTGGCAAAATTAATGGAGAACTTTTATCTATCAGGATATGTAGGTTATAGGACAAAGTTCAATTTTATCTATAAAAAGCGATATCACTCATAGTTTCAGCGCAATCTGCCACCAAATACGAACGTTTTCAAAAAAATTATCGATATTTTTGCTGTAAGTTTAGTTTTCTCAAAAACTTGACACATTACCGCCAAAATATGTATGACTAAAGTAAAGAATAGAATATGCTCTTTATAAAAAGGTATAATTAATTTCTAAGCACTTTCATTTACCGTTGCTGTGCTATTTTTTAAATTTAATTCATTCGGCCATACAGCGAAATATAAATATTCATACTAGTTCAACGGTGGTACTAAAATACCATATTCTTCTTATACGTTTTCCTGTAATCTGTAGGTATAGTACTATTTTCTGTATTTTTTATATATTTTTATGGCTAGTACTTTAGGAGATAAGAGGGGGACGGAGAAATGGTCAATTTTCGCCTATTTTCTTAAATAACTTCAAAATTGTTTATCTTAAAATTATGAAAAAAATATATTTGATATCCTTATAATGTACTCTTTCATTTGATATGTCACACGATATAGTTCGCAATAATTATTTTTTTTATATTATTTACCCCCCACAAGTACCTCCCATATTTAAAAATTTATTTATTTACATGACACATCCGTATTTGGGACACCGATTTACAAAGTAATGTAGGTGTTTCATCAATTAAGCAAGAGAGTATCTAAACCCATCAAAAACATAAATTAAAATGTCAAGTTTGTAAAGAGTTACAATAAAAGAAGTGAGATCTAACTGGAAACCAATTTCTTTCTAAGCTCCTTACATCACAACTCCTGTCATGCATAAGGTTCTTCAATTGCTTCTTTGCATTTGCAATTGTAAAAATTTAAAGCAATTGAAGGATTTAAAGTTTAAATGATTTGTTATGTTTTTTGCTACTTAACCCGTCCTCAACTGACAAAACCAGTTGAATGTTTGTGTCTGAGAATATAGCAGGAATCAGAAAAATTTAATTGTATTGTATAAACAAAACTGGAATTTGAGTTGTAACATCTCGGAAGCTTCAGAACATCCCTGCTGCATATTATATAACATTGCATATAGGCTGGAAGAAAAATTAATATATATCAGGAACTTCACTGTTTAGAGAATGCTTAAGAATGCAGGAATTAAAATTATTATTAATCTCTAGGTTTCAATGAACCCGAACATGAATTATGATAACAAATCTATCTAAAGTAATGAGTACAGATTATGGTACATTAAAAAATACACACAAAAGATATTAAGGACAAAAGGAACATTCCACTGAAAGTTCTAGAAACATCCACCGGAATGTTCCAGTCGTGGAACCTAAATTTAAATCAATAATAACTAATAACTTGGTGTAAAAAGCATAAGCTCTTTGATGGAAAACAACTGTTTAATTAATTGTATAATTGTAATTTTGTTTAATTGTATTTATGTAATATTTCATTATGATTAACTTGCAGGTTAAGTAGGTAAAAATTATTCATATAGGTATATAAAACTCGTATGGAAAAGCCATTCACTGAATTTATTTCCTAAATCTTACTTGAATGGCTACTTTGCCGTCTTCATTAGCTAATGCTAATATGTTTTCGTAAGTGGCAGCCTCAGAGAACCGACAGGCAAAGATAGGAGGATCCTGCTGATCAAGGGAGGCCGCGGGAACGGCGTTTGAAGGCTGCAACCCGTAGAAACACTCCACGCTGTCTACTATCAGCCGCCTCAGCACATTATCATAGTTGTAGCGGCTGCCTGTAACGTTTGAACGCATTAAGGCAATATTGCAAAACATGACAGATATTTTAAAGATATAAACACAACTTACATATGCCAAATTGTCTGTCGATGATATACTGAAGGTCGTTCATTGTATGAATACACTGACGAACTACATTTAATAATAAGTGATTATTTGTATTAATGAAACGAATATTAAATTGTCACTGCACCGATCCTAATAATATTCAACACACAGACAAGACCACAAGACAAGACATGGCGCGAAAATAACACAACGCATGAACCCACTACTGACAGTACTGACAAACTACCACAGACATTAGAGGGGCTACCGGGAAACGAAAACGAACGAAGTTCGAATATCTCCCTCTCTGTCGCACTTGCTTATCCGTGCGACAGAAAAGGAGATATTCGAACTCCGTTCGTTTTCTGTCGCGGTAGTCCCTGACTAACTACTAACCAACTACCAAGGTCTATTAACTACGTTAAGAAGGCTCGGTTTTATAAAGATCCGTTAAACCTTATGTCGGTTTGTTATGTCAAAAAATGTACTGAGTTACTGAAATTTGATCTGACATTTGGTCTAACGGATCTTTATAAAACCCGGCCTAAGATGAGCGGTGCGGACAATATCTCCCTCTCTGCCGCACGAATATGCAAGTGCGACAGAGAGGGAGATATTCGAACTTCCTTCGTTTTCAGTTCACGGTAGCCCCTCAGGATACTTCATAGGATATCCTATGTATGCGTTGCGGTAATTTAAATTGTTGCTAGTAATTAGCAAAGAGAATATAACCACTACGTCCTAAGAGACGGGACTTCGAACTAAGTTTTGTTTGGATGACAGTGACATGATATTGAGGTAGAGTTTGGCAAACATTCTGTACCACAATAAAATAAAATAAAGGAAATAGGTAATGCCAACATAACAGCGCGATAGGGATGTAACTTTGATGTAGTAAGGTTAACGATATCGATAAATTATGATTAATGACGTCGTGGGTTCCATGTCTATAAAAATCTCAGTTAGAGGGCGTCCATTCATTACGTGAGATGTTTATGGCCTAAAACACCACACATTAATAATGGATGCTCCTTCATTAACAATTGGGGTCACTACGACGTCCATGCGCTTATTCCGCAGTGGCTAGGACTAGAGTTAAATAAAATAATTGAAAGCAACACAACTTTATACTTTGTATAAAGTTGTGTTGCTTCAATATTAACCATCTCTTTAGACTTTTCTTTCGGTTAAAATCTTTGGGATGAAAGTGGTCACCACAAAGAAATTTTAATTGATTCAACTTCTCAATCGAAACGTAGGCTAGGTCTTCATTGCCAATAATTTCACCCACTGTCTGCAACTGAAAAATACCATGAATTCTATATGAATTATATGATAAGCTAGTTATCGATATGTTACTGCCAACACTAGTATGCATACGAATAAAACTAAATTGCAAATCACGCTACTTATTTTGCTTACATGTAACTTGCTGTGGTACATATTAATAGATAATCTCCAATTAATTGCTTACCGGTCGTGATCTAAAGGAAATCTTGCCATTAATTTCCTTTTCTCGTCATCTTTTCGACCGGCACGAAAACCACAAATAACACATACCCTATAGGCTGAAATAGTCCGTGGCATGTTGAAAAATACACTGCCATCTTACTACATGATTATTCTCTTTAAATAAAGGCAAAATTAAAAATTTTGAAAATACCCCCGACGGATGTTCTCAATTGAAAAATAATTAAATAATGCATTTGAAAATCTCCCGACTCTATAGGAAATAATTACATATAGATAAAAACATTTTTTTTCTAAACGGTTAACTGGTTGTGAGGTATATTTACAAGCCCAGAAAAATCCGATTGCGTAGGCTAGACCTCATTCAATATAAGGCTCTGAGAATTGTCCTAGGAGCAATGAGATCCAGCCCTACTAACGCCCTGCAGGTGGAGTGTGTTGATCCCCCACTTAAGCTCCGAAGGCAGTTCTTGGCTGATAGTTATTTATTTCGTGCATTTCAATTCTCCTACCATCCTCTAATCCATAGACTGTACGATCTTAAAATGGCATCCGCAAGAAACCACAAGGGCTCACCTTGTTTAGTGAAGAGCCTTATTAAATTTCAAAGTATTAAAGACCCCGTCCATCATTCCCCGTACCTTCCGCTGTTCCAATTTAGCTATGAATCCATAATTTTCCGCCCTCGAGTGATACTTAACTTTGATATTTGCCATAAAGATCCTCATGCAGACGAATACCTCCGACAAATCCTTTGTCGTGAATGGCACGACAGGTATACTATTTATTGTGACGCTTCCAAGTTATCAGAAGAAGGATGTGTTGGGGTAGGAGTGGTCCACACTCAATATAACAGTCCAAAAGGTAAAATGTCCTCAAGAAACTTCAGTGTACACTGGGGAGTGCATCGGTATATTAGAAAGTGTCAACTATATTTTATGCTGTAACTTAAAAAAGACCATTATTTATTCTGATTCTCGTAGCTGTCTACAGGCCTTGCTATCCAACCCATTTTCAATTAGAGTCCATAACCCAATCATTTACCAAATTAAACAGCATCTAATAGCCTGTAAAAATAAGGTATTTGAGGTCACATTAGTTTGGGTCCCAAGCCATTCTGGCATTGGTGGCAATGATAAAGCCGATCAAGTTGCCAAGGACGCGGTGGTATGTGGAGACAAAGTACCTTTTAAAAACTACTGCCATGATCTGGCCCCTTTAGCGTCGAAGGCCCTTTTCAAATCGTGGTCTACTTTTTGGTCTAAATCCAGCAGAAAACAGGGTAAACCTTATTTTTTGGTTCAACCAACAATCCCAAGAAAACCACGGTTTTCTAAATGTCACATCCGAAAGGAATTTTCCTCCTCCATCATAAGAATGAGGCTTGGGCACTGCTGCTCCCCTTTGCATTAGGCAAAAATGCACATCAGGGACTCCTCCCTTTGTGAATATGGACTAGACGTAGGTGATTTAAACCATATCCTTCTGAATTGTCCTTTGTACGATAATTCAGCGTTGTACAGAGTTTTATTAAAAGAAAATGTTCCCCTGCCTACTCATTTCATTGAACTGCTCCAATTTAAAAACAAAGAAATTTTTGAGGCAATAGGCTCCCACTGTGCTAAACTCAAATTGTAGTATAACATATCTATAGTATTTTATTTTTATTACAGTAATAGCAACTTTCTAAATTTATTCCTGATACATACATCGACATGACGCTGGCTAGTCGCCCAATAGCCATTAAAAAAAAAAACTTCTGCGTGTTTCGCGTTTAGTCCTTTAGTTAGTTTCAAAACGTAGTATTTCGAAATAGTGCGTTATTCTAGAAAAGCAACGATATTTACTGAGATCAATTTTGTTGTGCAATATTATTCCGACCTGTTAATTTAAATGGTGTCATTCATCTCCGATGGGGGCTATCGTTTTTGTGCTCACCAGTTGGCGCCACTGTCGACTAAGGTCCAGCTGTCAAAAATTGATATTGGTTATTAAGGACATGAGAACGAAGTTTACATTTAAATCATATTCAATACCTTAAAAACGTACCGTAAAAATATCGAATATACCGCATTGTAGCGTGGTCCCGTTTTGTTCGGAAAAAAGGAGGAAATAATTTTCCGAAAGACAAATCTGTCTCAAAGCCCTGACAGTCATTAACCCTTAATTCATATTTGCCATAATCAAGCTCAGGTATTGCAAAATAGTGACCATATTGTTCCAATTAGATATTAACCCGCGTAGCGCAACCAAAAAGAGTGACATTTGACGTTTCGGAGGACCCCACGCTACACTAGCGCCTCTAGCGGCGAATTCATACGCGATAGCCCCCATTGACATTTTGAAAAAAAAAATCTTTTGCGTTTGTCCACTGAATGTGAATATAATTACGTATTATAAATACGTGCCGTTTCTTTGTGATCTCTAGGTTATAAAACCACGTCCACACATGCCTACAGAAAGTGTGTTAAATGCGGAGCAAGTGCTGGTAAAGATAAAACAGTTCGACTCCACCGTTTCCCTAAAGCGGTAACAACAAATATTTTAAGGTAAAAAAAACTATTCACTTTTAATTCTGCTACAACTATAGCCGGATAACTACTCACTAGCGAGCTGTAACTGTAACCGAACGGCTACAGTAACCAGAAGGGCTACCGGGAAACGAAAACGAACGAAGTTCGAATATCTCCCTCTTTGTCGCGCTTGCTAATCTGTGCGGCAGAGAGGGAGATATTCGAATTTCGTTCGTTTTCGATTCGCGGTAGCCCCCCAGGGTATACAGGGTGGCCCACCATACACGAACGGCTCGCAACGAGCTATAAATGGTACTCTCTGTTACGTAAATACTATAACTCGTTACAGTATCCGTTCGGCTACGGTTAAGTTCACTAATAAGTAGCTAGCTTTATATATACCTACCTATGTCTAATTGATGAGAGACAATGGGCAGTAGTCCCCGCGCTGGCCCATTGCGAGTTGACGAGTTTTCATACATATATACCTTGGAAATTCTTCGCAGATGTTTGCAGGGTTATTCCTTTAGCGAAAAGCTAACGATAAATATCAAATGATATCCCATACCTACATAAGTTTCGAAAAACTTACTGGTAGGTACAAGCCGGGATTCGAACCCATGACCGCTGTTTGACAGCTGCATACTTGAACCTTGAACCATAGCTTATGAAAGAAATAAGCTTAAAAAGCTGTGTGTGCATTAATATACTAGGTACTTGCGGCTCCAGACGATCCAAGAAGAGTTTTTTAACGATTTTGCCAGGGAAGTTGAGCTGAATGAAACTAATAGTAAATATACAAATTGACATGATATATGGGCTTAATAAACATGATTATTTTATTTGCAGGGTGTCAGCTTGGGCTACATATAGTTGGCCTGATCAAGACTGACCTTCTTTGAACTCTCTGTCTTCTCTCCACAAAAAGTGTGAATATTTATGTGGGACTCATTTTCAAGATTCCTGTTACACTGATAATAGGTGACCGCCATGTGGGATATTGATTCAATGATCATTGTCCCGATAGTCGTCTCTGTGAATGGTCGAATAGTGAAGAGTCTCAACCAACACCTCAAAAGACTCTCACTAGATGGCTGGTTCAAGGGTCAGATACAGAAGGCGGTACCCCTGGACACGGCAGGAGTTTCCTCTCTCTGTCACCCTAACCACCGGTAGCTTAGGCCAAACCTCGCTGCTAGCGGCACCCTAGGTTAGGTTTTTATTTTTTGAAAGTGTATGTTTATATTTTACTTTTTATATAAATATTTTAAAACCTAACTTAAGTGCAAAAATAAATAAAGAGATAATATTTTTTATTCAGAGAGCAACTTGGATCATTTTTGTACACACATCCAATTGATGATTACGAATTGATGATACTATAGATAATTACGAATTTAAAATAATAAATACAGCAAAAATAATACATGATAAAATATTATAATAGGTATACAATTTAAGTGAGTAATATAAAAGAAAAATTTTAAGTGTATAATAAATGATAATAATTTAAAAAGAAAATGTAAAATATCAGCGTTATATAGTTATAATAGAATTTTTACAATATAATTCTACACATAAATGTGCTTTTTATTTTAATATATCTGTATAATTAGCGCAATAACAACTGAGTGATATGACCACTTTTAGCTATATTAGTATTCATCCTTCTCGCACTTACGTATTTACTAGGCAGGGGCGAATGCTATAAGGCGGACATAACATAAATGTGATCACACTAGCTAGGGAGGCGGTATTATCATGAAAGGTGATCTTATCTACTATACTAGAGTGCTAGAGCTAGAGTGGCATCCTTTGACAATACGCGATGCAAAAATATTAGGAGCTGAATATTAAAATAATTTATATAAATACACGTACGTAAAAAGTTATATTGTTAGCATTATATAATTATAACACCCCCGCCGTACCCCGTAGTAATAAAAAAAAAAGTTTTAATGGGATTTGAACCCGAGACCTCTAGCTTCATGGCCAGGGTCACTACCAACTAGGCTAAAGTGGTCGTCAAGCGTTTGACATATTCTAGATAGTTCACTGAGATCGTTTGATGTCGCTAGTAGTATAAACGAACTTTTGAAGGGTCACGGGGCTACCGCGAACCGAAAACTTCTCTCCCTCTCTATCGCACGAATAAGCAAATGCAACAGAGCACTTGCTAATTCGTGCGGGCAGAGAGGGAGGTATTCGAACTTCGTTCGTTTTCAGATCGCGGTAGCCCCTCTGGTGACCTTGATGATCGGACAAAAAACCTACTCCAGTTGATCGCGGCGTATCCCGTATCAAATCACACCATCGTATCTTGATACAGTATCAAAACACGTCCACACTTACCGGTCATGCTACGCGTATCCGATACGTGTGCGGAGTATTTAAGATACGCGGTGCAGGTTGGATAGCGGTGTATCAGATACGGCGCGTTGCATGATCGCGTATCATTTCGCGTCCACACTAACGATCATGCTACGCGTCGGTGACTCGGTGCTACGCGACGGCGATACGATACGGTAAAAAGATACAAGTATGGACTAAGCATTAGTCAGTATTATATTCTTTGCTACTGTCCAGTGTTGCCAGGGCCCTTGGGACGTAGATTATGTTTCGTTTCTTGAAAAGTTACATTTATGATCACTGATGCAAGAAGATTTTAAGAAATGAGTAGCCCCACATACAGCTTGAATTCGGCGACAGAATTACGCCGGGCTGATGTGCGGGAGAAATGCCATACATACATAGTTGCGACGTGGTTAGAAGGTGATTATTATCACAATATTATTTAGATTTTGCTTCAATATTCATCAATACCCATGTTATACGTATTGCAATTATTATTTTTGTTTAATTTACAAAGAAAGATTATATTTTTTAATAGCTCGCAATGTGTATACGTATGATTTGTTTAAAAAAAGTTAGACGCTTAACTAGTATTATTTACTTACAGCCACCCAACTGGGCGCCATTTTCCTGCTCATTGTTGTTGCGTCAAATCGAAGTGAAAATTGTGAAAAAATAGCTCCGTAGGCAGTTGTATTTTTGCAAAAATTTACAGTTTTTGTGCCTGTTATTTCTTTTCTCTAAATTATTTTACTCTTATGCAGTCATAAATCAGCGTACATAGCTTGCCAGTGACCCTTTGCAGTGTTTAGTCTGGTGCTTCGCCGCCGCCCGGTGATGACATTAGTCTTTATTGGAATATTCCGCCTCAGCTGGAGCTGGACCTCTCCAAGGCGAGAAAGACGCGCATAATAAAGTCAGCACCGTAATTTATTCATCGAAACAATTCCACGTTTATGCGCGGACTAGACTAGCGTGAACCGTATGTTTATGCTTTCAGGTTTATGGAATGTGATCGATATATTGAGAATGGACAACGCGTTGTTTCGACACCGCAGGCATGGGCCTGCGGGATCAAGCGTAAGTTCAGTGACGGAAGGATGCGCGTGGGCGAGCCTGGCGATCGCGGCGCGGGCCCCTGCGCGACTGCTGGATCCCGGCGCGCTACTGGAAGGCAGTGCCATGCTGGCTGGTGGAGTCAGCACCTCTCCACGCCGCCGCCCCGAGCCGCGGCCCTCGCCCAGGGCGCCATTACCGCGAGTCGTGTCGGACTCTCCCTTTATGAACAACATGGACGAAATAACTTTTTGGATCGTGACGAAACGTGCTCCGTGTTTAGCCGGTTACAACAATCCCCTGCGTCGTCCACAGCCGCATTGTTCTCGCGCACCTCCTCACTCTACTAGCCTGGAAGATCAAAGAGAACCTGAAAGCAAACGAAAGAAACTTGCTATTCTGCATGATGACTCTGATACCATGGACAAACCAAATGTTCAGGTTGAAGCTCCTCAA